>OX461808.1:75758425-78474052 GCA_949802685.1 Dicyrtomina minuta
AAAAAAACAGATTAAGAAATTAAACAAGACAAAAGTATCAAGGAAAAACAAACAAAAGTTAAATCACGATTATTTGTATGCTGAAGAATACGGAATGTAAAAAGACAAACCATCACTCAGAGATAAAATACAGAATGGAAAAAAGATTACAAAATAAAAACAAAAGAAAAATATTCAATTACAAAGAAACAAAAGTTAAATCACGATTATTTGTATGTTGAGGAATACGGAACGTGAAAACACAAAACTCCAACTGAGGTGAGTGTATGAGTAAAAAGACGATAGAAAAATGACAAAGTACAAAACAAAACAGTACTTACAAAAAACAAAAGTCATAAGACGAAAATATGTATGTTAAAGAATACTGAACGGGAGAATACAAAACTACAATTAAGATGAGTGTATGAGTAAAAAGACGAAAGTAAAATAAAAAGGTACAAAACAAATCAGTACTTATAAAAAAGCAAAAGTCAAAAGACGAAAATATGTATGTTGCAGAATACGGAACGTGAAAAGACAAAACGACATCTAGAAGATACAATCGAAGTAAAAAAACATAACAATAAATAAAAAACAAGAGAAAAATATTTGATTACAAAGAAACAAAAGTTTAAGAATACTACAATTGACAAATTAATTGATATTATATGAGCGATAAAGGTCCCATGTGTTGGCATTTTGGCATTATGGCATTCTTCCATTATGGCATTTTGGTATTATGGCATTCTTATATTATGGCATTATGGCATTCTTCCATTTTAGAATTTTGACATTTTGGACAGTTTATCTTGATATGACCTCGTTTATGAAAACATTAAAATACATATGTATTAACATACATATTATGTATTTTAAAGTAATGAGTAGTTGAATTAAGAAGTTACTATGGTGTTACTGATGTATATGAAAATGAGTACTTGATATATCTTGCTATATAGGAACATGTGATTGTAGTTTGATTTTTAATATGTGATGTCAGAAGAATTATTAAGTTTTTATATTCATCATTTGGTTGTAAAGTCTTTATTATTATCAGATGGATAATCAGTGGGAGGTCGTTTCCACGAAAACGAAAACGAAAATTAGAAAGGCGTTTGGGTATTGAAGTGTACTGAGACGAGTATGGAGGAAGCTAAGCCTTTTACATTCAGAAAGGTATTGTTTTCAGGTAGAAGGATTAAAAAAGGGTATTTTGTTGAGACAACTATGGAGGAAGCTAAGCCTTTTACATTCAGTAGGGTATTATTTTCAGGTAGAAGGATTAACAAAAAAGGTATCTTGTACTTGAAATGGTATAAGGATTGGTATAATTTCGTGATTAGACTTACAATATGAAATGTAGTAAATAAATATCATGTTATGCACTTTAAAATTCTGTTTGAAGTTTTATACAAATATATTTGTGATAATGATAAATACATATGTGGGGTGTGTAGACTTGTCTTGGTAAGTGTAATTTACATTCATTTTATTTTCAAAGAAAACATACACATACTCAGTTTGAGTTTAATTTATTTTGTAGGTATTTTCTCAAAGTTGATTTTACATTTGTATTGATCTTAGCATTATTAGTCTTTTTAGAGTTTGGGTGTTTTTGTTCGTTTGGAATAATATATTTCTTCTGTGTCTTAGAAATCGTTTTACCTTGTGAAGTACGTTTATCGCCTTTATAGTACAAGTTGTGTGTGTCATTTACAACGATTAAGGGTGAATTATTATACTTGGCGATTGAATCCTTGATTTTATGAATATCTTTAGCACTTGTAAAAGGTGATTCAACATCGAGTTCTTTTATCATCCCAGAGAGGTTACTGTGATCTTTTGAATTTAAGGGTATATTATTTTCATCTGTATATTTAATATTTGATTCAAGCATCAATGAAATGTAACTTTCAAATTCATTAACAAAGGTATTAGTAGGTTTGTAAGATAAAATAAAGTTTACATTGCTATCAAATTTATTTTGAATATTAGAATCTACTCGAGTTTCTACTACATTTGTAATTATTGATGTTATTTCTTCAATATTTTGAGTATGTTGAGACAAAAAATCTTGGATAAACATTGACTTGTGATCAGATGTGAGTACTTGATCTTCATATCTTCTGAAAAATGATTCGAAGAGATCAATTATCCGTGTTTGATGTTGAGTAAGAATTGTATTTATTGTATGAATGTAATCAGGAGTCTGTAAAAGTTGTTCTTGAGATGGTGAATTAGATGGAGTTGTACTTGAGTTACTAGCTTTGTAAATTGTGGATTGATTGAATGTATTGTAAGACTCTATTGAAAAAACAAATTAAATTTTATCGTTGTGTAACAGACCATAAAAATGGTATTAATTAATTTGAAAAGAACTTAAAGTAAAACACATAGTCTTGACTCACCGAGTTTAGAGATTTGGTTGTTTATTGTATTCGTTGTGTGGTTCAACATTTTATATATGAGTAAAATAAACGTTGAATTGTAAATCAGAGAGTAAAATACACATTGAAATGTAAATCAGAGACTAAAAATTTTAATAACTTGATACGAGTGAAGCTTTGAAGAAAATTGGAATGTGAATGATAGTTTTCAAGAGCAAAAAACCACTTTATATAGTTAGAAAACGCCATTTTTTATTATGTACTTACCTGATTTGACTGCTTGATCTGAAAAATAACATGAAACTCTAACTACTCTGCCATTTTACCGACATTGAGTGTGGACTTGTATTATTTCTTAGTGAGTGTACTGATATTATTATGAGTAAAAAATAAAGTTTAAGTAAAAAAAATATGAGATGTGAGAAATTTGCTGGGATATTGGGATATTGGGATATTGGGCTATTGGGATATTGGGCAATTGGGCATTTGGGTATTTGGGCAATTGGGACATTGGGACATTGGGCTAGAATTTACCTTCAGGCTATTTCGTATATAGTTACAATGTAATACATACCTTCTACATATATACGAAGTGTAAAAGACATGGAAATGTGTGCTTGATATATAGAGCTATATAGAAGCACGTGATGGTGATATAGATTCCTGTTAAGACAAAAAAAGTCCTAAGTGTAAACGTTTGGTTGTAAACTTGGAAAAAACGGATTATTTGGTTAAAAAAAATGATTAATTGATGTAAAACTTAATAAAAACTGAATGATTGAGGTAAAACTTGGAGAAAAAACTGAATAATTGGTGAAAAAACTGTTTAATTACCGAAAAAACTGATTAATTACAGAAAAAACTGATTTATTACAGGAAAAACTGATTAATTGTGATAAAACTTGGAAAAAACTGAATATTTGGAGAAACAAACTGAATAATTGTGGTAAAACTTGGAAAAAACAGATTAATTGGGAAAAAAACTGATTAATTGCGGAAAAGAACTGATTAATTGCGGAAAAGAACTGATTAATTGGATGAAATGTAATAAAACGGATTAATTTGTGAATAAACTGTGATAGTTACATTGGAATACATAGCTTCTGTTCATATAAGAAGTTGAAAAGACATGGGAATGTGTGCTTGATATATAGTGCTATATAGAAGCACGTGATCGGGATATAGATTCTTGTTGAGACAAGAATTATAGTAAACGTTAGAGTCTGAAGCGTAAACGTTTGGTGGTTGAAATTAGAAAGGGATGGTGAACTCAATGGTTCTTAGAAAGGGAGCGCCATGGGGGTGCTCACCGTCCGCATCGATGAGGATTAGGTTAAGCCCCTTCACCAAAATACTGCCTGTATTAAGGATGCACCTGCATGACCCTTAGGTTAAACCTATAGCTATATAGCATTATCCTTATGGGGATATAGCATTACTTTTTTAAGTATAGGAAAGGGCTTACTTTTTTGAGTGTAGGAAAGGGCTTACTTTTTTAAGTATAGGAAAGGGTTGACCTGTTTGAAGGATAGACCGTATAGAATACATATGAAATACATACTTACTTTTTTAAGTACACTGATTGGCCTTATATTCACTACTCACAGTTGATATAGTTTTAATGGTTTTGTGACGTGAAGGAAGATAGTTCGTGAGAGGAGTCGGAGGGAGGGGGAGAGTCAAAGTGATTGGGTTTTTCAGGGAAGGAAATGGTAATCAAAGAATCCAAGTTTTCTCGTGTTAAATACGAGATTATTAGTTGAACTGTTGAGCAAGTTGAAAAGTAAAAGGAACTAATTCCGGCTGGTTCCCTTCACTTGATTAAGCTTGTGTAATTCCCATAGTTTAAACTTTTTACACGTCACCCGGACGGAATCCGGAACTGGACCTGAACCCGGACCCGGACTCAAACCCATATAGCTATCTGATGGTCGTCTGATTAGTAATGTCGAGAAAATATCAGGGATGTCTATATATGTATAAGTACCTACCTACTAAAATTAATTACAGATGCAATCCGAACTATCTGCATTTCCTTAAAAGCCAATTGATCTATGGCTGTGCGCATAGAAACTTTCGAATTATAAAATATAGTGCGTATTTTTATCTTGATTTTTATAACATAGTTTTCTTTCAAGAAAGAATGCATGTAGTTAGTTCTTGCCTTCACAGGAATGTAGATAGTAGATTATATAGGATTGCATGCAATAAAGGGTGGAGTTAATTTTATCATGATTTGCACCTTCCATCACAATATTTGAAAAGTATGTAGCTTGTAAGCTATGGAACTGAAGCTTGCATGATTTTTGTGTGTGAAAGCTCTCTGAGTGGGGCCTCTAACAAAAAGTTTGATATTATAATGCTATATAATTACGTAAGGTAGGCACTTCTAGTTGGAGAGAGCACACGTGTCCTTATAGGCATAACAGCACCACGGTATTAACTTTGAGACGGAGGGTGGCATACATATAGCGTGACAGTCGTCTATTCCAAGACTAAAATTCCAACGTTGAATGAATGTAATTATTACATAAGAGATAAAACATGATGCCGATTGCGGATGGCAATGAGGATTTCTTCCTTTCAAAACTCTAGTCACCATTTACCACCTACGGAGAGCGAGAGAGAGAGAGAGAGACAACCTGGGCCGGGACTGGGACCGGTACCGGTACCGGGCCGGGCATTGTCACTTTGATTTTGATTAGAACAGAACAGTGAGCATTTCATTGAGTTGTCATCTATGTAATCTACGTAGGTACTTCTTACTACAGACTGTAATAAAAATGGTATACCTATATATAGTGTGATTGTTGAACCATGTTGGGATTCGGATTCGGAGTTAGAACGCCGTACATAATCGGGACATGGGAGCGCGTGAGACTGACAGACAGGAGGGCAGAAAAGTTTTCCAAATTTAATTTTCATAGTCAACTCAATAATATTTCTCTATCAGGATCTCCTACTGATTTAGCAGTATTTGTTATATAGCTACGTAATTTCCGTAGGTTTTTGTTCGAGACGCTATGCCAGTGTTTTTTATATGTACTGGTTTAAAAGGTATATGCAGGTGCATTACATATAGTTTACTTGTAATAAGTAGTTATTTTCCCCTTCACCTTCTTTGATTTGGTCCGATATGTATTTGGTTGGTGTTGGTGTTGGTAAGGACAGGGACACGTGGTGTGGTTTGAATATTTTCTGTCTCTCTCGCTGTCTAAAGTTATAATAATAATAAATCATATTGCAACGTATTATGCTCCACATAGGTAAGGCGTCGTCCATAAATGATGTCATCGAAATATGCCCATTTCTAGGACCCTATGACTCCCTGCATCGAAGTGCATTCATTGACTCTACCCGTGACATCATTTATGCACGATCCCTAATGGGTAAAGTATGGATGTATTTTGGTCTGTAGTACATGTACGATGAAATGGGGACTGAATGAATGACTGGTGTGGTGTCTCCAGGAAATTGGGGGAGTTTCCTCGTTAAAAACTTTCTTTCCTTTTTTCCTACGATATAATATAGTTTCCCTTTCCCTTGATTTCCATTTTGATTTTATCACCAACTGAACTGAAAATTACTAAATTTTATAAAAGTTTTTCCGTTTTAAAAAATAAAAACTTTTCAACTTTGCAACTGACTTCTTTGGTAATGCAGTGAAAAAGTGCAGTGTGATTTTCACATAAATATTACCAGCAGGAAGAGCACAGCAGTCGCATCAGTTTTGGTTCAGTGCATATTTCATTTTCATAGTGTAAAACCAAATCGAGTGCGGCGTTTCCGAGTTTTACCTAAGGAAGCAATGCTGTAAAGAGATCCAAAATAGAATATAAATTAAATTAGCTACCATTGCTTTTTATTGAAATCTAAATCGAAATCGAAAAGCATTGTGAGTTTAATTGAATCTTGTATAGAATGGGCAATTCAGTATTTCACGGGGTAGTGGTAGTGGTTGTGGTTTTAGCTACTTTATGAGAGCTAATTGTAATAATAATCATAATTACCTGTATGTGTTCCTCTGCCTAATTAGGTGTGTCATATAATGTACAGTGATTATAAAACTTGCACTAAAGTGTACCTGGACCGGGGTCGTTACCGTTACCAGGACCGGGACCGGTACCGGTACCGGCTCCTCCCTGGTTTAATTTAGTACCTAGTTTCCTACTCAAATATCATGTAAGTACGTATCAGATATAGTTACTTTAGGTCCATATCCCTGGGGAACGCGCATAAATTACGTGGTACAAAAATCAGAAATTTTGTACCCATATCTATACCCCCTTCTTTTGGTTTGTCGTCCGTGTGAAAGAATAGACAGCTTGAACCCCTACCCCCTTTAAAACGTACCACGTAATTTTTGCACGCTCCCCTGTACGTTTTTTACAAAGTACAAGAGGTTCTGGTCTTCAATTAAGTTCTGTGTAGCGCTCAACGAGAAGGACGAGGAGCAGGGCGGGCGGAGGGATTTTTAGTAGGGAATAAATGGTTTTGGAATTACTTGGCATAAAACAGGGAAATGGAGCATTGTCGAGCGTAGGATACGGAAGGAGAGGAGAGAGATAAGTAGGTAACCTGAGTGAGACCTGATGAGGTACATGAAGACCCAGACCAATCCCAAGCCATATTATATTGCATTAAATTTGCATGTCCCTCCCCCTCCTCCTCCTTCTCCGCCGTCTACTCTGCCTCTCGTAATTAGAAAATCTAAATCCTGGAGGGAACATATCATGGGACATAAAGCTTCTCTCTCCTCTCTCCATCTGAATTTAAATGTGATCATTCCCTGAGTCGTCGTCTTGTTATTTTATCTTTTCCCATCTTCGTCTGTCCACACACGCGGACTCAGTTCCTATTCCTACGACAGTCGCTCCACTAACAGGCGCAGACGGCAGACGGGACACAATGACAAAAATAATAATTGAGTTACGAAGAGGAACAAAGTAAAATTTCGCATTCCGCTCAATGTGCAAAATTAAAAAGATATGGAGAAATAATTGAAATTAAATAGTAACGTCAAGTTAGGTTGAGTCAGGAGGACTTAATTAAAAATGTAGATTGTCCATTCTTTACTTCCAAATACGCAGACTTATTCCCACTTAAAAACCTAGACACTATATTTTACACTATCATAGGTTTTTATTTGGTAGGTAAAATACTGATTTTTTACGGACATTGTGAAATCACATTATTTCAAAAACAATAGTACAGTGCAATCGTCGTATAACGTGCTTCGATACAACAGAAATTTATGTTCACAATAATATTTAAAAAAAAGTTTTATCCTGTCTGTTTATACTAGGCTACAAATTAGAGGAGGCATGGTTATATCTGCCACCCTGTACTTTGCAAGTTAAAAAATCTGGAGCTCGTGTCTTGTGTAATGTGATGTGATGTAAAAAATGGGCTGTGTAGAAATTGTGGTGCTATCCCTATATGCATACATCCATTTATAAAATGTGACAGAGTAAAGTATAGGATAATAGTAATAATAATTACATGGGGAAGTGGAGGAGGAATGCGAGGGAAAGTTTGAGTTGTTCCTTGTTCCACTTGAGTGTCTCCCTTAATTAAGCTCATTAGGGGAATTTGACTCAAGTATTACACAAACCTCCAACTCGGAATTACTCGTACGCAGTATTACAAATTAGAATAGGCTTGTTATTTTAAACAACTGTTTTTTATACCCGCACCATGTAGCAGCAGCATTCCGTAATAATTTCAGATCTAGATTCCAGATCCAGATCCTCAGACCCTATGTAATAATATTAGGCGCTACATACCTCGGTTTCTGCTGAGAGTCCTACATAAATATTTGGCATCAAAATGGAAGGGGAAAACAATAGAGATTGTCTTCGTTCACATTCTGTATTAGCTAATAATACTATTTCTAACGTGTATGTACCCACCTATTTAGGTTGGCTTTCGTTTTCGTTGTTTGCGAAAAAATCCAACGCTCACCAACAACCTATATATACTGTCAAAATTGGGAATTATGTACGCTTTTAAACCTACGTATCTACATATATCTTGGCCATCGACTTTAAAGGATTAAAATTGCACTTGGGAAGATGCGAATAAGGGAGTATAAAGAGTCGTTCCCGTATGTCGTAACGATGCAGGATTATGATTAGTGGTTTTATTTTCATTGCTGTGTCTGTCGTCGCCAGGCACTTGGTCGACCTATAATCTGTAAATACACTCCCGCTCCAGTTCCAATTTCAAATTCGACGTGGAACATTCCAAAAATCCAAAATATGCCTTTACTTTTAATACATTGTGGTATCGTTGTAGTTATGTATTTTATGACTATAGCAGTATAGTCGCTATTATGGAAATTGGAAATTACGCCCGTGGAAAGAAAGCCGAATTCTGGATACTGGATTCCATGAATGTTGTTTTTTTTTTGTAGGCTTTTAGTTTGGATTTCTACAGAAATTCACTTCAAAGGATTTGAGCGTAGTGATTTACGGACAATTTTAATTATACAAACACATTCAAATTGGGCTAATTCCTAATTCTATACGTGTGGCAGTCGGGAGTGGTTCACGAATATTTTTGAAATTAATCGGTGGGCATTATAGAATTTGGAATGGCCGTGTGTGTGTAGAAATGTGGGCCGTTCGGGATGGTCCATAAATGATGTCATTCGAATTGTCGCTCTTTATGGACCCAGAGTAAGCAAGGCATCTATACCATAATTGACCTAGTGGTCTTACTCATGACATCATTTATGGACGATTCTTTATTAGCTCTGGTCAATGTTTTCACATGTTGAAAAGGCTTCAACTTAAATTTCCTTTTCTGATGCTTCCCTATGTTAATCCCTATTATATCCTTCTAGTGGGTTATTATCGTTACAAATGCTTGCCCACTTTACTTACTGACTTTAATAGTAAACCCTGAAATCCTGATTGTCAGTTGCCATTTTGGCTTCCGTATTTATCGCCGTACTTATGTTTTTAGTTAAAATTTACAAAAATTGTAAAATTATAATGCTGAAAAAGTACCTGCCTACGTAATTCAGATAGATTTTTAGAAATATGATTGCCTTTATAGTAGAATTGAAACAAATTTGAAATTTCGTAGATATTATCAATGAACTATGTAGATGGTTCTAGACTTGAGTATTCTTAGCACACCTATTTTACGGCGTAGTTTTTCATCTGCCAGAGTTACAAAAAATGAAGCTCTCCGACCATTTTCAATTTTGATCCCACTCCTTCTTATGTACTTAATGACAATAATGGCCAATAGATTTGGAAAGGGAAAGAGTGTGGAAATAAAAATAAATTTTAATGTAAAAAAAAGAGTAGTAAAAATCCAGGGAAGGGCAATGCCAATGCCAAGTCACGCCAAGTACCCATACCGACACATTTCAGGATCTTAAGAGCCGTTTCCCGCTCCCGTTGCGTTAGTCAACATTCGTATGTATGTAATTACCTCCAGAGCAGGAGAAAAGTAGCTTCCCTCAGTCAGTATATACGATAGTTACATAGCACCACTCTGTACTGTGCAGTATAGTGCAGTCTGATGTTGCGGACAGAGTGAGAAAGACGAGAAGGAGCAGACAGAAAAAAAACAGGTTCGTGTAAGAAACTGTCGATTTCTGCCATTACGACCATCTTCACTACACACTTGAGTCAATCAGACTCAGCTTGAATGGTCCTGTGGCGTTTGGTGTTGAGGCTGTCGGAGTCGAATGTGTGGAGGAGTTGGATGGGGAAGGAGAAAAAAAAGTGTTGGCGAAAGCTAAAAAATGGAAAACCCACGAGAAAAAAAACGAGAGAAGAAAAAGAAGAAGAAGAGTAGAAAAAAAACTCGAACCGAAAGTGCCAACGATGCGATGGGATGGGATGCGGGACGAGATCGACGAAAGAGAGAGGAAAAGTCCTTATCTTCAAGAGATACGTTCCTACTTCAACTTCACTCTCTTTCCTTCCGAGTCTCCAACACAAGAGCAGCACCAGGACCAAGCATTCCACGAGCACACACACACACCATCCCAGTTTTAAAGACTGACTAAGAAAGCATCTCACAAAAATAGATATAGATAGAGATGCATACTTGCCTTTTGCTGTAGTAGTAGTAATATGCGTGGTGCTGGACGTGTGTATGTCGCTTTCTCGTATGTGGGCCTCGGAGTTTTCTTCACTGAAATGGAATGGAATGGGGAATGAGTTGAGGATTCTTGGGCTATTCCGGACAAAGCTGGCAACTTAAAAAGATATAAAGCTTCCGAGTGAGAGAGAGAGACTGACTAGTGACTAGACTATAGTGTCAGTGCTGGAGCAGAAAAGGAACAGAGCATCAGCAGCTTTTCAAACACTTTCTCAGATTTTTTTTCCCCTCCTTCCTATTTTTTCTTTCTTGGGAATATTAGGACGACGGGGAGAGAAGTAGGACATGGAGCATACAGACAGAGCATTGCATATGATACAACAAGAGAAAACCCACCGGTACCGGGACCGGGACCGGGGCCGACACCCACACTCACACTCAGGCACCAGGCACCAGACAGACAGACGGACGGACAGACGAACCCACCGACAGATAGAAAAGGAGAGAGAAGTGCTCCAGACTTTTAACTTTTTAGAATTTTTTGAATGCTGGGCAATCTCTTTTTGGCGGCCTCCGTGTCGGTGTCGGTGTCTGTGTGGACGTCGGTGTGAACTGAATGTGGTGGTGTCGTTCCCATTGACGTCGCATCTCCTTTCTTAATAGTAAGCGTAATCGTAATCGTAAGTTCCCATCCCGTCCGTCCCTCCCTTTCTTCCCGCTTCCCTTTCTCGCTGCCCTGTCACATCTGATTGAGATATTTTTTCGGGGTTTTGCTGTCGAGGCAAATCCTATGTATGTTCTATGCACTGGAGACTGTGGAGGAGAAAGTGAATCGAAATCCGATTTCCATCCGGGTGTAATGTTGATTTTCAAATTTTTTGGATTTAAAGTCCGATTTCTTAGGATTTTTCTTCAAGACGAGCCAAGCGCCAGAAACGAGATATGCCAGAGTTTAAAATGTGTCCTATATTATATGTAAGTAGTACGCTCCGCTTTTGTGTTTCTGACAGCGTCTGGTTCTGGTGTATGTTGTACGCTGTGGCTTTTGGCTTAAATGGAGAACTGAACTCGCCTCAATTCTTTGTGACATTTCGGGGGGATTACAGACAGAGACACTTTGGATTTAGAGTTGGCGACACTGAATTGAGAAGCTATTGTACTGAGCTTTATAGAATGATGCAGGTGGAGCATGGTGTGTGTTTTACACATGAGGTAGACACTGCAATGCACCCTATAGGTAGGTACATACATATTTAGAAATGTTAGGCTCACAAGGAAGCTGAGGTGCTAACATGGGGCTATAGCTGAACTAACCAGGCTTTGGATTTCGGATTTGTCAGTTGGAATTTATATTGTATCAATGATTTGCGTCTAGAATATGGATTGTAAAAGTATTTTATTTTTTTTTGTATTTTTATGCTTGTTACTACTATTCACTATTTTGTACTTCTAATATTCTATAACTTTGGGCATTATTTGGTATTTTTAAATATATATTGCTTCGCTGCGATATATTGATATTTAATTTCCGAATTTCTATTTCAGTCATAATCATACAATTTCGGATTTGAAACTGCGTTGGTAAAGCTTAGAGAATGGCGTCAAACTTATTCACTTTTACGATTTTCATGTTGCATTATGATAACTGATCAATTTTTAGAAAATTAAATTTTATTATTAGTATAATTTACATTATAAATTATATGATGATAATATGTATTATTAGTATATAACATTACTTTCATTTCCTTACTTTACATTACAGATTTAATGGATCTGCACTCCAGCGCTTCATTTTTCCGTCAGCCAGAAGGACCTGGGGAGGGTAGCTCAGGGGTTCGCTCCGCCAAGCATAGTTCACCCAGTGTTAATGCAAACGGTAAGCAAATGAATCTTTTTTCCGGCTCCGGCTCCGGCTTCGGCCCACCGAATATTGAATTCAATCTTTAAACAGAGGTACCTACATAATGGTTACACAGCCACAAAAAAAGACTACAGAACCGGCAAAAGATTTCTATAAAATAATTCAAAGCATTAATTTCAATAAAGAGAAAAATCGGCTTTAGAAAATCTTGTGAAGTTAATGCTACGCTATAGACGAAATTAAATGGAGGAGTATCAATATATAAAAATATGACAGGTTTTTCTCATCATCAGTTTCTATCATATAGCATCCCTGCTGTGAAGCTATAGTAGTGTTAGCATTCAATATACTGTACAGAAATTTGTATCATGGTGTATACCGCTGAGTACCTAACCTATAATGCACTAAAAATAGGAATATTATACACGGAAATAAGAAGGAGTCTTTCTGCATCTCTGCATTCTGCATCTGCAGTGGTATAAAGTGGAATTTTAGTGAAATAAAAATCCTGACGTGTCCTGTCCTCTTAATAATACCATAATATTGTGAGTCAAAATTTCTGTCTGTCTGCTGCTGTTGTATGTTCTACGTGGCCTCCCATCTGGATCCGGAGATCTGTAGGGAGCAGTAGAAGTAGAAGTGAAATTTATATAGTGTATAGGGCAGTGTCTGCTGCTATATAGTATATACCTAAGGTAGGTACGTATGGAATGAATGCCTCAAGTATGATAGAGATAATCTTAAAAAATCCTAAAAATAGTAATAAATAATATTTAGTGAATAGTGAAGACATAGAAGTATCCTGTCAGAAAACTCCCCAACCATCATTAGTACCCGTCACCATTTTTTTATATTTCATAGAGAGAGAGAGAGAGAGAAATCTGAGCCTATAGCCAGTCAGTCAGTCGCGTAGTATTGGGCTATATTACTTAAGTTCCGTTTCCTTCTGGACTGTCTGTGCGTTAGTGAGCTTCATTTGAGAAAGCCTCAGCTACGGCATTCGGGAATTGGAATTCATCCGCACATCTTCTTTTCTGTCTCTGTTCGGTTTGAGGGTCCGTACATACTTTTCCTAGACTGACTCTACTATCCATTTCCATATAAATAAACTATCCATCCTTTTTTTCCCCTTTTTCCCTCATTTCTCTTCCTCCATCTCTGACTCTGTGTAGCTTCTCTCCTCTCTCAGCTCTGCGTGTGACTCAAAAAATATATAAAAATAAAATGAAAATGAAAATGAAATTTCACGTCCTTACTCATGACTCCGCGCTCTATGCTCACTCTAATGTGAGATGCTTCATGCTTCCTTTCCACCCGAATATTACAGTGTATAGTAGAACTACTGTAGAGCTGTAGAGCTGGGGAATTGCGTAGACTCTTCTGAATGTGTGTATAGAACTGAACAACTCAAGACTCGAGGCATTCGTGGACGTCTCTGTAGATAAGATGTGAGTGTTATTTGTAAAAACCAGAGACTGTTATAATAATCATGGACCCAGGTTTCGACCGATGGAATTTATAAAGTTTGCCTTTTTTCCCCTTCTTACATTTTAAAATGTAGTTTCAAGTGCGCACGCGGGCTTACAAAAATTACATTTTTTTAATGCAGTTTTCCAAAAGTGTTTTAAAAATTTAAGATGCAAAGTTTAAAAGGTATATTCTATTAACGTTTGGACTTAAATGCGGGCTTTTTTAAAAATACTGTTTCATTCAAATGTAGGTTAGGCTTGGAAAGTGCTTTTTGATAAGTAATATACATAGCTGTTAAAAGTGGTTTTCATTTAAACCCAGTTTTTTTCAGAATTCGCTTGAAAAAATTAAGTTGCACATTTTAAAAGATGTTTCGTATTTTATTAAAAATGAGGTTTTGAAAAGTGTTTTATATGACTTAAATGCAGGTTATTGTGAAACTACTTTTTGATTGAAGTGTGGATGTGGAAAAGTGCTTTCTAATAAAAAAGCGTAGTTTTTAAATGTGTTTTTGCTAAAAATACAGTCTTTAAAAGTAGTGTTTATTGAAATCCGGGTTTCATAAATGTGAAGTATCTAAATTAAGTGTTTAAACGTAGTTTTACCTAATTCCAATTTTCAAGTGTATATGTGATTTATAAACCCAGTTTCCAAAAAGTGTTTTGTTTGTAAATTTAATTGCATTAGCATCAGTTTTAAAAGTTTAAAAAATTTTAAATGGCTGCAATTTACTGAAACGAAATCATAACTTTCCTGGCCACCAAATTGACTCTGTAAAAACAGTCCCTGACTGAGGCCTGAAGAGGAAGTGTGTGCGTATGTACGGCGAGACTCGTGGTAAAGACGGACGTTGGCTGTAACAGAAAGGAGCAGGAGCTGGATGTGATGTGATACTTTGGTGAAATGGGGAAGCATCTAAGCACATGAAATTTCATGATGATTTTCGGTTGAAATCCAAAGGGTCTTTTGTGTAGAGAGGAATTTGGAGGAGATAGCTGGTTTTGAATAGTTGTAAGTGGAATTTTCTGATTATGTTTAAAACACTTGGTCCGGGGTTCTTCTTGTGACTTGAGGGAGGGTAACAAGTAAAGATTTCTTCTTAATGGCTCATGCCTCTCCTTCCCTTTCAGACTTTCCCCGTCTTCAGATTTCAACTCTTGAGCTTATTGTGTGCCCAAGAATTCGGGGCAGTTATGCAGGGAGACCTACACAGTGGCAGTCTCATTCCCAGTCCAATGTAGTGTTAGTGTTATGAACAATGGCTATAGGGGCATAGGAGTGGGATAGGGTTCGTCTTGGTCTGTAGACGAAGGAGAAAAGAGAGAGAGAGAGAGAGAGAGAAAGTTAGAAAAAAAGAAAGAAAGAAGATTTTATGTTTGGCTAGAATTGTAAGTATAAGTATGGTAAGTAGGGACGTGCATGTCTCCCGTATGTAGGTCCCTTCCCTATTCCCTCGTTTTTTCTTATGACTACGCTCCATTTCTACAGACTCGTATTGCTATTACTATTACTATATTGCTCCTTCCATTTCCATTATCCTTTTTTAAGCAAAGAAAAGGAGGAAGGAGGGAGCGTGTGTACGCAATGCAATGGGTGCAGTGCACTTATAAAGAAAGAGGTAATTCAGATTTGAGACGGTTAAAAATGGGCTGGATTTCCTCATTTTATTTTATTTTAGTGGAACCTTTCTTCTCTCCCGCTCCCTCCACAAGAGTCAACAGTGGAACTCCTCAGCAGCCCGGCCCAAATAAGAAAGAAGCTTCTCTCGGCTATTATTACTCACGTATTTTCATTTACATTTACTATTTACGTTTCCCATCCGGGTCCGTCCAAAATTCCAAAGTCGGTGTACTCACGTTACATTGTTGGCTGACTATTGGCACAGTACTGTCCTGTTCCCTGTCCGGTCCCGGTCCTGGTCCCGGTTCCGGTGATGCCATCCTATATATAATCACAGCCTGCTACACGCTACTTAAAAGTTATTGTATTATTGTCCAAATTACAGAGCTAGTTTTTAAGTAAATGCCTGTTCCTGCCCATGGAATAGAAAATCACACACATTTTTAAACCATTTTCTTTAAAATCTGAATCCAAAATTTGAACACAAAAAATTCAGTTATTTTATTGATTTCCTACAAATTAATAATTCTAAAATTACAGGTTAGCACTTAATCGTTTTTATTTTCGAACAGGAATATTTTTTATTGTTGTTGCAAGGCATTACAGATAGTAATAGTCCACTTGCTCAAATTTCAATTGGCAAATAGCATCTAGACTAGAATTTCTTATGTATAATCTCGGTATAAAATCTCGAAAGATTTTTTTATTCGAGTTATCTGAAATAATTAAATGTAAGTACATACATGACATGTTAATAGTAGATTTTATAGCATTTTTGTTTGTTTTACTAGTTCAAACAGTATAGCGTATATTAGGTTCTTTCAAATATTTGGGATTGCGCAACTTTTTATTCAGTTGCAGTTAACAATGCAGTGTCTCCTGCACAGTAAATATACATTGTGAAAAGAAATATGATTTGAGAGGAATGCAATTTTTCGCCTGTATTGTTACGGCTGGAAATGTGAATGGGAAATAGGAAATACCTACCTAGTACCTGTAGGTAGGTAGGTAGCATAGGAGGAAAATATAGAAATAGACATGGAAATCATATCACGTCTGATATAGTATGTAGATAGACAAAAAATATCTGTAAAGGATGGAATTGTATTATTGGGAGTCGAACGTTGAGTTCAGATCGGGACCGGGACCAACACCGGGACTGGAGTGTAACTGGAACTGGAGCTGTGAATATACGTAGGCTGCATAATATAGTTGGTTGGAGCCAGAGCCAGAGCCGAAACCGTCAGTGGTGGCACAGCAGGGACTCGTTTTTCCCTGAAAGTTATGGAACTCATCACTCAATGCCCGCTGTGACATCCCTCCTCACAAACTCACAATATTCCAAGTCACATGTTTACTCACTCATGGGCAAGGCCCTCTCGTCCCGCTCCCGGCCCCGGTACCGGCACCGGTCTCGGTCCCGGTCTCCCTCACTGTCATTTCAAAACCAACTCAAAATATAAATGTGTCTGTCTTTATAGGTATACCTTCTATTTACTACGCTAGTTACAATTGTACAAGAAAAAAACACAGACAGTCAGAGTCATAGCACACTTCAACTCCACTACACACAAAAACACATACACGGAAAAAATAGTTTAGAGAAGTACTTACACTCCGAAATAGATACTTGCTCCATTAGACCATATTGCACTCTCTTCCTTCTCACTGGCTAGGGCCAATTCAGTTCACATGTAATGCAAATCATATGCTATCTATGGACCTATAGGCATCTTCTCAGTTGGTTTGGTGTTGGTAGTGTTCATATTTATGTAGAGCATTTCCATTTTAAGAAGCTACTATCCTTTTTTCCCCTATACTCTCTGTTTTTGTTTATTTTGTTTTTAAAGGTTTGCTTTTCGCTCTTGGCTTTTACTTCTTTTTAAAGGGAGTCTCTCTTTCTGTTTACTATAAATATGTTACACGGTGAAAATTGCGACGATGGGCGATATGGGGAAATAAATTGTAGCGTAAATTTTTTTTCGCTCCATGTCATCAGTAGAAATAGACATGGAAATGAATGTGATTGACTATATTGACACTGTTCCTATTTTCCTAATCCTGTCGTATAGTATCTTGCAATACTTAAGGACTGTTACTGTTTCTGTTAAAAGAAAAATATCGGATAGAACAGACAGGCAGGCAGGACTTTTACGGTTGCTCTATACTCTCCATATTATTCCCTGTAATGGCTTCTGGAATTGCGTTTCAGCCTTCGCAGTTAGTTGTGTCATGTATTTGCTTGTTTCTTTGCGGGGCGATGCCTGAAGTAATTCAAGTTTGAAGGCTAAATTATATACTCATGTGCTGTCGCTTCCATTTTGTTTGAATTCCTCTGTCGTATATTATTTGGCGGAATATTTTATGACCAGCTATCGAGAGTTTGTTGGGCTCGTTTCTGTATTTCTGTATATATTGTTTGCTCAAACAAATTTGGAGAGAATCGTGAGGGAATGGAAAATTTAGGAGTCATTAATTTGTAATTACGGGTGGGCTGGGCATGGAACAAAAAAAACAATAGCAGCTCATTCATGGTGTAATTAAATGTCATTTAATATATGGCATATGTTTTATCTCCTATTTCTATTGGTTCATATGCACAGTTTTTGTCGTATGTGTGTAAACGTAAACTGCAGTAATTGTAATTGTGTAACCATTTAGTTTGGCGGTGTGTATCAAAATAAATACACTACTGTTGAAACGCACACCCGTGACAGGGAACTATATAATATTTAACATTAACTGTCAATTACTTTAGCGTAAAAAAAGTACGGCATGTACAATGTTCAAAGTTGCCTCGTTTCAGACACATTAAACGGAGTACAAAAACAAATGTCGTATTTTGATTTTACTACGTGCCTAATTTTTTCAGTAATAATTTTTAAAATGCTAATTTTCGTAGGAATATTTTCTTCAGTTATTGTAACGTCTAAGGTAGCTCCTACCTTTTAAATTTTAGGGGAAGGACAGTGCATATTAAAATTTTGAACCTGCGCGTAATTAAAGACAAACAATAACAATATGGTAGTCATACAGCCTGGTAATAAATTGTTATTGCATCTTGTTCAAACAGATGACAATTTCACCTAAAATTTCTCCCACTACACAGTGGCGTATGGCGAATAGTGTTTTTTAATGCAGTTGAGAATCCCCGACGAAATGTGTGTAGGGAGACATAGTTTTAATTGAAAATAATTGCTTGAAATTTATCTGTATTGTTTGCATATGGAGCGTAGGGTTTCGTAGTCATAACCGTGTGTAATGGATCGTTCATAAATGATGTCATTGGTAGGGTGGGTAATGATGACATATGCCATGTTGAAGATAGCCCTTTACGTAATGTTAAAATTGTGACCTGGGGATGGGTGGGTCAAAAAAGGGGGATAATTTGGGTGACATTCTTTATAGACCATCCCTAAGTTATAAAGGTGGGAAAGGGGAAAGGTGGAATATAAACGGGTGGAGCGGTAGTGCTCTTGCGTCCATAGTGTGAGCTACATTTAATTACCAAATTGTCAATGTATAATTTAATAGGAAGGCAGATCCTTCTCGCTCTCGTTCCTTCGTGTCGTTTTCGTTGTCGTTGTCGTCGTAGTCGTAATCGTTATCATTTTATCGCATATTAGAAACTGTATAGTTGGTCGCATGTCTGTCTGTCCGTCAGACTCAGTGTCTCCAATTTCGACTAGGACTTTATATGGAGGAGTAATTTGAAATTGAAATTGTGTCAATATTTATTCCGTTTCCGGCCGAGTGTGTGTGTGTGTGTGTGTGTGTGTGTGTGTGTGAAGAGAGAGTCAATTAAAATATATATTTGATGATATGATATTATATGGCTATGAGGAAATGAATGGAGATGGAGTATGAAATTGGAGTGAGAATGAAAACGGGTGGATGGATGGATGAGAGGAGAAGTAATGGTAATTGCACATCACATCACATAAGTAATGAAAGCTCAAATAGGAAATACAACAGGGACAACGAATGCACGGCGTTTATTTGTAGAAGTGTCATTTCAAACGGAGGTTGTTGGACTTTTGGGACTTTGTGTACGAAATCGAAATCATCAAAGCTATACAGTGTTATTTCTCCTTTTCAATTCTACCGCCCCACCACCCGCCCAGCATTAAATTAGTATTTTAATCAATTGAATAGTGCAAATGTGGAGTACGCATTTTTGCTTTTGCAATTTTCAAAAAACATGGGAATAGAACATTTTACACTTTTTAAAAACAATCAAATGGAAGTTTTGGGAATTTTTGAAAATATATAAATTTAGTACATTTTGCACTTTTTTTAAACTTGTAAATAGTATGTATTTTGCAATTTTTAAAAACAATTAAACAAAAGTTTTTGGACTTTTTAAAAACATGTAAATTGTTACATTTTGCACTTATTGAAAACTTGTAAATAGTGCATTTTGGATTTTTTTAAAACAATTATTAAATATAAGTTTATGAAATTTTTGAAAATTTATAAATTAGTACTTTTTGCAATTATTAGAAATTCAAGTTTAACATTTTATGCATATATCTCATTGTGTTTGTTTAACATAGCTCATAACCCAAAAACGCATATATATAAAACCATTATTTTTTTGTGCAATATTAAAACAAATAAAGTGAGAATCAAAATGTATAAAATGTAATAGGTTTTAAATAGCAAAAGTTACTAATCACTTTTGAAAGCAGTCAATATGTATTTGTAGTAATTTTTAAATGATACAGTTGTTATTTACAGATTTTAAAAGCAGCAAATCTATATATTCACCAGTACTTACTTTTTAAGAAAAAATGATTATTACATGTGTTACATTTTTATATGTGCAACTTTAACGCCGTTTGAATGAAATTGTGCACAGATTTTAGAGCTTCACACGTAGATTTTTGGCCGTAATGGTATCTCTTGTCTTAATTAGAATTTCACACATTTTCAATTGTACAGGGATATGATAGAATTTTCAAAATAAGATAATGTACACTTAAAGCCACATGATGCTAGTTAACTTTGTATGCTTTTAACTTTGTGTTACAGTTTTTTTAAAGGCACGGAAAGCAATAGTACCTTTTATAATTGGAAAAGAAATTGTAGGCAATACTTTAGTTTGTTTTTAAATTATTTTTTTGAGCAATTATTTTACATGTGCTACAGTTCATTTGTACGTGCTGCATACCAGGCCCTGGGGAGTCCAGATCCCAAATACTAAAAGTAATGCAATATTGTAACCACGTACATACATGTGCATTAAATATTTCGTCTTGGACTGCACTCTGCACTAGTGCACTCTACGTGTCAAGTTAGTTTTCATTTGAGTGTTTCAGCTCTGTGGGTCTTACGGGTTTTTATTATTAGGCTTAGGGCCTTTGTATATCTATGACATTTTTGTGCTCACCACGAGACTTCACAGAAATTGGTTTCGCCGCATGTTCCTGATGGACGAGTCAAAATTTGGCTGGAGCTGGAACTGGAACTGGGATGGAATGAGAGATGGGCTCACCCACAGTATCTACTCTGTATTGACTATTGAACTGCGAAGATCTGGTCCAGCGCTGTGTATCTATTTTCGGTTTCCGTGGGGCAGGTTGCATTAACTCCAAATGAGCATCTCCCACCGCCGCCCTCCCATTCACATTCCCATGTCCATGTCCAGCTTCTTATTTCATTTGTTCCGGTCTGACGACGAGCTGAGTTGAGATGAGGAAGAACTTGAGAAAGTCACCTTCTTAGGGATCGTCCATAAGTGATGTCATGGGTAGGGTCAGTGGTTTTAGTCAGGAATTATGTATTGCCCACCCTAGAGAATATTTCTAGATCCGCCCTGCACTATTCTTGGGATGTGGATCTGCGGGGCTGGGATGGACATTATTGACATGGCCGTGGCGGCTGAGGAGGCCCTGTGATGTTCGGATCTCTGGCTGAAAGAATGTGTAATGTGTAACTGGAGGGAAGTTAGAGTTTGAGTAGTTTCGTTAGTGGGAACTGTGAAGGACTGTGGGGACTCACTCTCATCCTCAGAACCAGCACCAGAACCAAGACAAGTACAAAAATACGAGGGCCCACTTAGCCTCAGTGCACGACTTGCAATAGAAGTACTGGCGATATATAAATTATTTCCTTCCCTTGCTCAATATTTTCTTTGTGGTGGCTCAGGACAGAATTTATTTAACTACCTTCCAACTTCCAAACATCCAAGTACATAGCTACGTAGTCTCTCCGATGACGTCACACATAGTTTTTGTCTCATTCCTAAAAACATAAACTAAAGTTGGTACCTAATGCTCTGTTATTTTAGTTACAGCTGTGGGCACATATTTAATCATTGATTTTGTTTTTATAGTTATTTTATTTTAAATTTCTACCTCCATATTGTGTGTAAAATCCAGGGCACTATTACATATATTATTTTGTAAATATTGTCTTAAACATTTTTCATGCATTACTGTGCTATGCCTTCCGGACAAAAAATACAAACTGCGCAGCAAAATGTGTTACTTTCGTCAACAATATTACGCCCTCTCTTTCGCTCTAAATAACATTGAAATTAAAGTCGTGTTTCTATTAGTTTCAACGCCGAGTAAATTATTTTTCTTATATTTTCTTGTGCTTGCCCAAGTGCATTACTAGCCTACAAATTTTATTAGGCTTGTAGAAGTACCTACCTACCTAGATTATTTCGTCTTTTTGCAAATTTTCCAGACTTAATAGATGTCCTTTTGTCAGCGACGCGACAGTGGAACAGTTTACAATAGTTTCTCGTAATATATTATGTTCTCAAAAATTCAAATTTAAAATTGCCCCAAAAACAATTGCCTATTTACTCTATACACGTTGGGAGAATGACATGCATAGGTATAGGTAGATACTTGATAGTTTTTTGAAAAGTAGACGTTGAGAAATGTAGCCATGTGTGGGGATATTTATTTAAAAACATTCGCATCCACCGGAATACTCCACGATGACTACGGAGCAGTTACAATTTTCCTTGCCGACAGTTAAAAATGGTTGGGATTTATTAGAATGCAGTATCGCTCGCTCTCGGCGTCTCGTCCTCGGCCCGCTTGTAATATGCTCTACTCACTCACTCACTTGGGCTGAGTATACCACTACGCTACCACAGTCACATGGCATGGGAACGAAACCACAGAGACAGAGCAAAACCAATAGTGGTACATACATAAATGTCATGGTATTATGATATTGCGTTGCCTTGGGCCTATAGGGACTGGGACTGTACAGACGCACGGGCATAATATGACGTGGGTACTGATATTCCATGCAATGCCATGCTGCTGTGTATATTCTCTTGTATTATTGTGGCCCATACGGTTTTCATTTCAAATGGAAAAATTCTCCCGACATGCTCGTCACAGTGGGGAAGCTCAAGAAAATTGACATGTGAAAAAGTGTCTTGTTAGCTTCTATTATTTGGAATTGGAAGGGATAGTCATTACATAAATTACTCGTAGTTTGTAGTCTCCTAGTCTCAGTCCTCATAGCGTATTTACACACTCCGTAAAAAATCCAATCCCCTCTCGCTTCCACTGGCTGTAAGTAAAAGGATATAAGGGCAGTACATAACGTAATTAGGTATGTATGATGAGTATATTTATGGGCTATTTGTTCTCTGCAAGCTAAATAGCTAAACAGTATTAAGCTTATTGAATACTAAAAAGCGTAAAGTGATTTCCGCATGCAGATGCACTGGTGTGCATACGGGACATTATATAGGGGGGCTATGAAAATGCTCCCCTGTCTCTTTAAGGCTACTCAGATTCTTCACGGTTTATTTATTTCTTTATTATTGTACACGTTGATTTATATTTAGTCTCTCAGCTCCTTCCCATCCCTATATCAGTATCTTCCCAAAACGGAGGTTATTACTGTACAGATTTGAGTGGGACAAAACTGTATGGTTGGTATTTATCTGTGTCTACCTACCTGGACTATGGAGGGAGATGCCTAAGTGAAAGAATGTGAGGTGATTTGAGGGACCTTTGACCTCTGCCCATTTAATCCTTGTGCAGTTAGAATGTAGAATTTACAAAAATATACTGTACGGGTTGTATCTGTGTCCTGCGTCTGTGTATGCATGCACATATCACCAGCGAGGACTCAAAATGACCCATATACCTAAAGATAAAATCCGCTATCTACTAAATATTCTACCTAATTTGAGTTCGAAATTTTAAAAAATTGTAATTTTTACATAGTTAATTGGGAGTTTTATGATACTTAATTCACATGTTGCTGATTATACTACTTATTTGGGACATTTCAACGCCGTTTGAGTTTGTAAGTGTTGTGATAGATGGAATCCAATGATAATTGTGAATCTGTAAGCTTTAATTATTCATAATTATGCCTAAAATTCAAACGGCTTTAAACTGTACAAATAAATACATTACCCAAAACTTAATCCACTAAACTCATTAGCTTATTATGATTGGTTCAAGGAGATTAATGATTGTATAATCCGACCAAGTTTTTTTTAGCTACTTCTTGCTCCCTGGTCTGGGTCTCATTTATCTCTTAAAGACAAATGGTGTTTGGAGAAGTGGGAGGGAGAGACAAAGAATGCGTATTAAAAAAGTTGTGTAAGCCAAAAAACCAAAGCCCACAGACAGAGTCATAATCCTAATCGCAATAATCGGAGAGTGAGGCTGGAGTGAGAAAAATGACGGAGAGAGTACAAGACACTGAGTATAAGACAGTAGACAGCGTCGTTCTCGTTCTCGTTCTCGTTCGTCGTCATCTTGCGGGTAGTGATATGAGGATAGTAGGTACTTACGTGGAGAAGTGCCTAGTTCCCTCCAGTAGTGAGTATTACGCGAAGTCTTTTTAATCTTTTGAGTCTTGAGATTTGAGTCCTTTGAGTCGTTGAGTCTTATCAGTGTGTAATCGTAATGTTCAAAGTAGAAGTCTAAGCGTCAGCGTCCTCGTAGTTACGCTTAGTCGTAGTCGTAATCGTAATCGTGGATGTTTGTACTACGGTAACGGTGGAGAGCTTCATCTTCAAAGTTGGGATATGTAGGTACCTACGGACGTAGACCTTAGGAAGGAAAAAGAAGCAGGGACTCGTTTCTTGGAGAAAGCATGAGGTCATGACATCATTCATTTAGTACTTCCGACACGCCTCCATCTTTTCTCCTGTTTGAAATCTCAAATCCGACGAGCACATAAGTCATGGGTTTTGAAAATAAAGAAAGAATTATGGACTAAAGTGTGATTGATGTGACGTTCATAGGGAGCCTCCACTTGTTCTTCTTTCGGGATTCTCTATCTCCTCCATTGAGGCTGTGTACACTACACTGTACAGATAGCTCTACAGCTCCTCCGTTTTTCCACGAAACCGTGAACCGAAGCCAATCCGCTGTGAGCCCATACATCAGCTCACTAGTCAGTTTAATATATATGCCCATAATAGAGGAGACAGTCCAGAGCTTCTTCTGCCTTTTGTGCGTTTCCTTGTTCGTAGTTCGTATGTACACCTCACGGGTCTCCCATATACTTTATTTCTATTTGTATTTGGATTATGCTCAGTAAATTAGGCAAAAAGGGAGACAAAAAAAAGTTTTATTTTCGAGTTGTAACTTCAAATCCAACTATCCTAGCAGAAGCGTGGCTCGTTCGACTACACATTATCATTGTGATGGGAGCGTGGAGCATTTTTTTCTGTGTGTAAATAATTTTATTTTATGAGTAAAAGTAAAAGCCTTCCGTTAAAAAACATAATTAGCATCAATTGACTTCCAAACTTAAAATTAGCAAAGGCAAAATCAGTATTATGAATATTAAGCAATAAAATTCGTGTTCAAAATTATTTCAGTTATTTTAACGCCGCTTGAATAATTTCAAAATTTGTGGTTAGCGACTGTACCCAGTGAATTCTCATAGTATCGCGCCTACGGATACAACCATAAAAAGTGTTAAATATTAAATATCAAACGTACTATAAGAACTAACAACAATAATGCATTGCATACTGCAAAAATATATTGTATAAGCTTCCAGTGAATTTTTCATGTTTGCTCAATTTCCCATGATGTTTTTTTTTCCAAGATTTATTTTGAAAAAACTTTGGATAATAGTTTTAAGTTTAAAAGAAAAATTTTTTCTCGAGTTTGTTCCCAGTTACACTCTTTTAGTTTTTTTCCCGTGTCGGAGCCGGTACCTATAGTTTAGTTAGTTGAAGTTGGTTGGTTGAGTTTGAGTAGTAGCGGGCCTGGGTGTGAGATTATTTGTGTACTGTGCACTATATTTACGATATGTACTGGAGGAGAGCGAGTGTAGAGTTGCCTAAACTTTGAAAGCTGAGCGCTAAGGAATTCCTTGTGAGGAATAAGAATAGGAGGCAGAAGTGAAGTACCTCTACGTAAATACCAATATAATAAAGTGTCGGGACCGATACCGATTCTACAACTGGCACCGGTATCGGTACCGGTATCCGTATAGATCTACGCACAAAACAAGTTGGAGGAGCCGAACTCGGCTTTGGCGGAACTTTTAAGAAGACGAATTTGGGAGACGAAGAAGCTGTAAGCAAAGTTCAGGTTTGGGATTGTTTTGTTGTTGAGTTGGAGTTGGTGTTGTTGGAAAAGTCGTCGGATTCGCGTTGTTAGCTAACGACGTGTATTTTCGTATTTTGAGCCTTTGGTTTTGTTGAAATTGAGAGCTTGAGAGGGGAGGGGAAGTGTGGAGTGCGAGTGCATTGTGAGAAGTACAAGTGCGAGGAGATCTTCTTTTGTTGCACTATGTGTTCTTGGCTTTGCTTACACACTTGGCCTATGCCTGTGTGCTGACTGAGATCTGCTGGGTCTGGTCCTGGTCCTGCTCCTGCTCCTGGTTCCCTCGTCTGATCTGAATTGCCTTGGTTAGGTTTGGCTGGAAGACTGGATGGAATTTGGTTTTGAAAAGATAAATCTTGTGTCGACTTGGGGAAGTATTGCATGGGGAGGATGGAGAGGAGGCTCTGTGTTAACTTAATCCAAAAGTGTGAACACTTCACATCATTAGACTTAATTAGCTTCGTGTTCAGTCATGTCACTTCTCATTCCCGCATACATAGCACTACTCCGAAAGTCAGAGCAACCAACACTAACACACACATGCAGTCGCACTACTCACTCTCCTCCAGCAGCAGCAGCAGCAGCAGGTTATTTCAAAATTTCAATGATGCAAACAACTTATTCCTCTAAGTTCCCAGGATCTGTCTGTACATTGAGGATCCCACTGATAAAAGTACATAGCAAGTGGGGAAGATGTACGGCCCAAATAATTCTCAAATGGCATGCGGACTCAGCTGACAGAGTTCCTCAAGGATTCAATTTAACACCGTGTCAGGCCATGGCTCCTTCCTAATTCCTCACCGTAGTGTCTTTTTCAATCTCTCATCGTCTCTCAGCCTGGGCACTACTGATACTTCACTGATATTTCACTTACAACGGAAATGCGTAAAGTTTTCAATATTACATAGGGGCATAGGGGAGTACGCATATCCATTACTATAGTTTGTAAGTTTTACAATTTGGAAATGGAAGGGGCAGGAGATATGGATTAGCTAAGCTTACGATCAGACACTATCAGTGTGTCTGAGACTGAACACGCTTAAAGTAGATATTTGTCTAATACTGTATATTGTACTGATAGTGCAGAAGGGTTGGACCTGGTTTTAATTTTTTAATTTGACTGGCGCCGTGTCCGGGCGGCCGGGCGGTTGATTAGAATATTTTCCCTGATTTGACAGATATTTATTTTTTGAGCTCTTTCACGTGAGACCAGCAAGAGCCTCTTGCCTAAATTTTCAAAACCATAAAACCATCTAGGTTTAAAGTGTAGCGATTTGCGATAATATGTTGAATTTTCAGTGTTGCATAAATTGATGAGTATAAGTAGCAATTTTACCTATAGGCTTAGGTGTTATAGGGATATGTTACAGAAATGTGAGAATGAATTCTACTGCCAGTAGAATGGAGAGTGTGAAAGACATTGTTCTTGTCAAGTCTTGGAAATTAGCAACCATAACAAAATGCGATCCACATTGAACTAAACTATTTTCTCAAGTCTCTTCAAATTCCATTTCCGACTCTCGTAACCAATCCCGTTGTAGTCTATTTCATTCCCTTCCGTACGCAGCCCCAATTTTCCCAAAACTTCCAACAAGTCCGTGTCTTTCTTCCTTCCCTTTTTGACGTCATCTCCAAGCCCTACATATGCTCATAATTAGCTGTGGTTAATTTTGCCATTCTTCAGTTCTTCAGTATATTAATACTTATATGTACCTACAAAGTAGAATGTAGTGCAATGTAGAATTACAAATATGTGCGTCGCAGTAAACAACTGCAGTATTGCACACATATGAACCGGGACCGAACACGGAACCGAACCGAAGCTGAAGTTAAGCAAAATAATTACATTAGGTACAGAGCCTTGGGCATAGAACCTCCGAATCGGATTATCTATGTTTCTGTCCTCACCCTTGTTTTCGGGATACCAGCGTTACCGTCACCGTTACGGATGCCGTCACTGTATTTTAAATACGGGGGCTTTAATTATTTTGAATGCATTCTTATCTTGTATATGTGCGTTACTTTTCATTATCGCTCGCGCCTCCACGTGCTCGCCCCTATATCACCGTAGCAATCAATCCTGGAGCATTCTTTCAATAATGGCAAACGTCTCATTCTAAATACTGCACCGTACATTACATTTGAGTAGGGAAGTAAAAACTTGGTGCATTGTCTATGCGTATGCTAATCCCCTTCCTCGAGGCAGGAATTCATTTAGCTCAAGTGATTTAATGTTTTAGGAGGACGTTGAGCTTCGCATCATGTTGCATGTACAGAGTACATATAGATATCCAGGGAGTAGAGAGTAGTACAAGAAAAAATGATGGAAATATGGGAAACTGTACTACAGAGCGAATGGAAGGCACATGGCTATGAGCATCGTGACACTATTACTTTCCGAGTTTTGTTGGAGAAAGAGAGTGAAAAGATACTTAAGAATGTGTATAGAGCCTCGCCACGCCACGCCGCGCCATGCCATCACCATCCCCATCGTAAATAAGACAGATAATTTAAATCCATGAAAATAACGAGAGCGGAAAATCAGAGAAAATTAGGGAAGCTGAAAATGACTATATATCATGGACAGTCAGAGGAAGATATTAACATTTGCATACGTATGTATACAAGCCTTGAATTCCACACACGGGTTCTATAGCTATAATGACTATAATGCTGTACTATATATCCTCGGTCTCGGTCTCGGCCCTATACAGTAATGGCATGCCTGCCAAGCTACTATTAAAGTATCACAGTGTAATGCTATGGCATGGTACGGTGCAGACTTGAGACTGGAGTGTGTGTGTGTGGAAATCGTTGAATAGTTCATAGCTTGATTTTCGTTTCGGATTTTACGGAGCCAAAGCGCGAAGCGTCGGGAAAAGAAAAAAAAACTCAAGTCTCTCGCGTTCTGGTTCTGGTTCTGGTTCTGGAGAAGGACGAGGAGTGAACATTATGGAGCTTTTGCCATTTGATTACATGATGCGATGCGGTGCGATGCCATAAATTCGATAGTCTATGAAATTGTGAATTGGGAATAATTTAGTTTGACTTTCCTCCTCTCCAACTCCAACCCAAAGTCTCGTCGTACATCTCTACATGTGTGCCGTGTCTATGCATATGGAATGCTGTGTAGCTTTTGTGTAGTGTCGTAGACAGACCGGCAACACTACAGATCGCCTATATGATGATTACATCGCATCCTAGTATGTAGTTGGTAGATAGATTGGATGGGAATATGTGTCTGTGTATGGAGGCAGGGCATTGTATGTGGATGGAAGTGCGAAAGGAATTTAGTGGTAGAAATTACTTGCATTCCTCCTCGTCTTCTTTTCTCCCGGCTGACTGCTTCCAATCTTCCCCACGTCAGTTCTCATGCAAACATGAGCTTAACTAACGTCTACAAGTCTCCGTTCGCCGTGGCGTCTCTCAACAGTCGGGAGACGTACGTGTAATTCCTGTCTTGAACCCGAACCGGGACCGGTACCGGTACCGGCCCCACTTCCAGTCCCAGCCTGTCTAGAACCAGAACCAGAGCCAGGCAGAATCCAGTATCCCAATTCCTGTGCAGATATGTGTTCCATGTATTAAAGAATTAAATATACATGCCTGGACCCAACTCAAGGCTCCATACTTTTGGCTATAATTCTAATCTCTCAGCGTACGTCTCCGTTCGGGGCTACGAATTGTGCTTTACTGGGACTGGAACTGGAACGTGGAAGTGTACAGAATCGACAGAGTTCTGGCTTCTGGCCTATGGCTCCTGTTCTAAAAGTTCCATCACCGTCTCTCCTCTCTCTCTCTGTCTCTGGTTACTGGTTTGGCCCAAATTAGAAATTCTATTCATTTGACTCTGCACATGATTTAATGCACTTTATAGTGGAGAATTTTGACTGGGAGACGAGACTGGAGATCTAGCTGCGGCCTCTAATCCCAACGATATGTCTTTTTGAGTCTTGACTCCCTCGTCTGACTCGGCCAGATCTTTTGAGTTGAGCATTCCTGCGAAAATGATTTACATACTTGGACAAACTTTGTCTTTCTTCAAGTTCATATTTCTTATGCAATGATGCGACGCCCAGGCAGCGCGGTCGACCCACTCTTTGCCTTATTACTCCTAGGCCATCCCAGATGAGATGAGCAAATGGTTGAGATTGCGACGGGTGCTGGGATTGAAGTTAGCGTTCTTGGTCTCGGGTCCAGACCACTACTAGTTTCAGTTTCAGTGGCAGTGCCAATGAGGGGCGGATCTAGAAATATTTTCTGGGGTGGGCAGTACATGTCTTTAGTGAATATTCAAAATGGCCCATTTTTAAAAGATGGAATTAAAATGAGTTATTTCAAAAAAGGAACATGAGGTAGATGCGGAAAATATTAATTACGGGTTTTTTGAAGGTGCAAAATCTTTGATTTACCTGTTTGTTTAGAAGTCCAAAATATTCTGTTCACATGTTTCTTAAAAGAGCAAAATGTTCTATTTTCATATATTTTTAAAAAGTGCAAAATGTTCTATTTCCATATATTTCTAAAAAATTCAGAATGTTCTATTTTATTTTTTTTAGAAACCTCAAAATGTTCTATTTACATGTTTTTAAAACGAGGAATATTAATCTGATTCTTCACTGACGATTCGACTCTGTCATCTTGATCATCGTGGTTTAAATGCCCCTATGCTGGTCTATGTTAGAAAATTCATTTTGAGGCAGGCACCTTCCCTCTTGTCTATTGCCTACCGCGTGGATCCGTGTCTGATGCCATGCCGTGTGCCCATCCATGTATAATCTTATTTTAATCCTATATGCATCTTCTGATGCGGTTGACAGACAGTGCATTAAGTATGTAGCGACATCCAGATCCCGTCCATGTAAATGTCAACTGTATAATGTACAGCACTGAAACACTAAAATGGAAGGAAAGTTTCTTTAAATGCAGATTTAGATTTACGTACAGGGCTAAGACACCGTTAAAATAAATGTTTGCAGAACCTATATTTTGTTGCAGTGTGCTGCTGACTGCGGTGTTGGTGTCAGTGCAGGAGCCTTCTCATCCCATGACTCTTATTGCTAGTTTCTATTTTCTCTGTATAGTTTGGTTTTCACAATTTTAAACCATTAAACAATACTCCATTGCCATATTATGCCATATGCGCTTGCTCAAGTGTGAGAAGGCCAGCGGAATTACGGAAATTGTATTTTGAAGCAGTAGGTTCAAGTCCTTTTAAATTCTACATTTATTTACGGCGAGCTTGCACTTGCTATTACATTCTATGGTGAATAAGGAAGGCGTCCGCGTCCGTCTTTCTTAATCATTCACTTCACTTGGTGGAAATGAAAAACTTTGGGATGGGGAAGCAAAAAATAGTAGTGCTCCAAAATTGGTGCTTTAAATAAATCTGAAACGGAACGGATCCGAGTAACGTCATTTAAATATTTATGTAGATTAATGTACATCCAGATTTCATTAGTACTGGCAATGAGCACTGGAGCATGCAGGTTAAAAATTTAAGTTTCTTCAGCTAGAGGCCGTGCCCAAAGGACACGCCATTCAAGATGAGGGTAGGTCATTTTGTTAAAAATGGTGACACCCCATGTTAAAGATTAGAGACTTACGCAGTGCTTAAGAGGTGGGTGGGTGGATCCAAAAATTTGGTGAATTTGCATGACTTCATTTATGCCCAGCCCTTTATGGTATCGTAGCGTAGGTTCGGGTTTCGGATTATTTATAGTAGATTAAAATTTTTAAAGTTAGTGCTTGTAAAGTTAGTGGGGAAATTGAATGCATTAATATGTTTAAAGTCTAACTTGAAAACAAAGATGTACGACGGTTCCTTTATCTCCTGTACAGATGCATACCCTACTCCGGTTTACGGCTACGGTTTACGGTTACGGTACACAAACATCCATTAAATTGAGCTCGGATTTTATTTTTATTCCCGCGCATTACTAACTAAGACCTTCCTATGAAATTTAAATAGACGTTTTTATTAGGAACATTATGCTTATGATTAGCGGGGCTGTGCTGGAAGTAGATTGTGGACTATGTAGCTGGAACTGGAGGATCGTAATGATTTCTCTTCTTCTGGATGAGTTTTGTTAAGGAAACATAAAATGTTGAATGTGAAAATGGAGACGTGGAGAGCGGAAGAGATTTTCTTGAAATTCGAGCCAAGAAATAAGAAAAAAAATAATGCGTAGAAATAAATGTGTATAGTCCTTATTCTCTGTGATGTACAGTGCCTTCCCTTGGCCTTCCAGTGTCCGGATTTGTTACGTAGTCTCGTTGTCTGTAAGATTTCTTGAGCTCTCTCTGCACTTGTACAGAGATTGTACTTGTTCATTCTCTCAGAGTAAGACAGTGGAGAGGAAGACGTAGACTGGAGAGATGAGTGAGTGAGGCGGAGGCGCATCGGAGTAGGAAATGAGGAGATTTACGTCCTGTTTTCTCTTTGGGAACATGTCAACAGCCATGTGCTAACCATCTGATTACATGCCACTCGTCTTTTATGACCCACAACTCATCTTTCCAATCTCAACCGACACTAACGACCACTATGAATCCCATCTTCCCCGTCCTCTCAGCATACAACACATAAATCCCCTGAGTCGCTCTCCTTTTTTAAACATTCTTTGTTTTTTCTCCTCATTTTTTATCTTATTTACATACGCTCTTCCCAACGACAGACACAACGACGACGACGACATAGGTAGGTATCCACATTCTCCGGATACAGTCAACTGCAGTTACAGTCCTACGTACTTCATGTGCAGTTTTACTACCCGTCCATTCCAATTTCCATTTGCATGCCACCATAGCCATTTGAAGCAGAGCAGAAAATTATAGTAAATATCTTGTGTAGAAATAAGACCGACGCACGCAGGGATTTAAACATATAAGAAAGCTTCCATAGTGGGAATGGTAGCGGCGGTGTAGTAAGTCCAAGTTTGCGTTTTACAACACTGGCAACATACTGCTCGTTACACTTTTCCGCTAATAATAATTTTACTATCTAATCATCATCATTATGGGTTTTTTTTCTGAGTAGCACTGTTAACTAGTCGTAATGGTAAGATAAGAGGAGAAGTCCCGGCGCCGGCATCCTTTCCACCGTCTTATAGGACGGCGTAAAAAATTAAAAGAGAAAGGATGCAGCAGCAGAAGGAGATAATATACGGATTTCTACAGATATGTATATGCACTGGTTCACACATAGCAGTTAAGAACTTGTACGTGGGTAGTTGTAGATTGTAGTTGTAGTGGTGGGTAGTTTTTGGTTGGAAATGGCTAAAAGTGGAAGATGCAGATGTCGACATAATTAAACAACATGTAATGGGAAACAGTTGTGTGCACACCGCAGCGCATCTCATCCTTCTATCGACCTTTTATCTTTACTCACTTTGCCTCTATCTGTCCTCTGTAGAATCTCGAAATTTATTGCCTAATCTCCCACCATCTTCCACCATCTACGCGGATACGGATACACAAATAGCTATGTGTATTTTCTAAAACTTGTCCATTAAAAATCTTCACAAGTATTTCTAATTCTCATTTAATAGACCCTTATAATATGGAGACTGGAGACTAACAAAGGACGTAAAGCTTTCAATTTATTTCCTATCTTTATAACCCACCTATACTGACATGTGAGCAGGGCCGGATAGTGCGGCCTGCGCAGGCAGCCCCCGCTGCCTGAATTTTCAAAAACATGCAAATGGAACATTTTGTAATTTTCAAAAATATGTAAAAAGAATATTTTGACTTTTCAAAAACATGCAAATTAAACATTTTTAACGTTTTTCAAAAAACATGTAAATAGAAAATTTTGAACTTTCCAAAAATATGTACAAAGAATATTTTGAATTTTTAAAAACATGCAAAAAAAGCATTTAACGCTTTTCAAAAAACATGTAAATAGAACATTGAGCTTTTTTCTGAATCAAGTAAAAAGAAAATTTTAAAATTTTCTAAAACCGTGTAAATACAAGATTTTGTTTTACCAAAAAAACATCAATAAAATTAAAATAGTGGTTTTTGTACGGAAAAAAATTGCTGCCTAAATGCAATTCCTTCGTCCGGCCCTGCATGTGAGTGAGATATGATATGACTGTAAAAGGTATAGTCATAAATAGTAAAATTAATAACTAAAATGTAACGGTAGAAACGTATAAAAAAACTAAAGATTGGCTAAGTAGTACTACAAACATAAAATAATCTTAAAATTTCCAAAATAAGGTCGTAGGTATACACAGAGGAGCTTTAGCCCTGTACACTTATCTCTGAGACGCTCTGAGGCATTAGAACATGGGCTTTAATTTTCAATTTTGATTTTTTCTCTCTCGTCTATGCTGTTGATGTAAATCCTTGGATTTTAGTTTTTATCTCTGAAACTGTGTGTAGTCAGAAGCAGAAGTCGTGTGCTTCAAACACATTAAAGGATTTTCCTCCCCGCCCCTCAATCTGCCCTGTCTGTCTGTCTGTCTGCCTGGTTGCTGACTTGGACTCTCGGATTAAACATGCCTCATGGATTAAAGGGGAAATGTACATCATGGAGAATAATGGTGAAAGTAAAATACTTTTGGGGGAAAGTACCTAATAAACTAAAAAGCTGAGGGACTGAGGGAGAGATCGAGAGAGTTGATCGGATTGGGATTTCCGATTTTGATTTTTCTTTTTGATGGCACATAAAAATATCTGGTCATGTCCATTTCCCTCCCGTTCTCTTTCATATTTTGATGTGATGTGATGTTAAGTTTACGATTGTTTAGAGACCACTGATAACCGTAAAATTGTGGGCGTAAAGAGGTTTGTTCGGTACGATGTAGGATTTGAGTGGAATCAGAATCAGACTATGCCGTCGCCGTCAAGTTTTTAATTTAAGATTTAAAAAATTAATCTCCTCCTACCATCTTTATTATGTTGATAAAGACATGTGCATACATGCGGAAATAATATGGCTAAAAGCATAGTAGAGATTTTAATTTTCACTTGAATAATTTGCTCAATCTGTATACAATGTGAATTACTACCTATTTTTTTTTTTGAGCATCTTTTAGAGTTATTTTTTGGGTGAAATGTTTGGAGAGTTTAAAGATTTGTTGAGGATTTTATGTTTGAGCACATTCAGCAGGAACTTTCATGGTCTTTCATAGGTCTTTAAGTACATAACTGTTTCAATGACGCTTTCTATAATTACTATATAATTGTAAATGCCACCATATAGTCTGTGAAGAACCAAAATGATCCATATCCAATTTAAGCTAGAATCAAAATGAGCTATGTTATAAAAACAAAATGAGAAACATGCGTAAAATGTTAATTTTACGAGTTTTTGAAAGGTGTAAAATGTTCTATTTGCATGTTTTTGAAAATTGTAAAATGTTCTAATTTACATTTTTTTGAAAAGTATAAAATGTTCTATTTACATGTTTTTGAAAAGTATAAAATGTTCTATTTACATGTTTTTTAAAAGTGTGAAATGTTCTATTTACCTGTTTTTTAAAAGTGTGAAATGTTTTATTTACTTGTTTTTTAAAAGTACAACATATTCTATTTAAATGTATTCAAGACATTTCAATTTTTTTGTAAATAGTGGATATTGTTTTTAGCTAAAAATATGGATATGGGCCATTTTGGTTCTTCACAGACGATATGAGTTGTTTGCTTGCTTTTGGGGAAAAAATTATTTTGATGTTTACAAAGTGAACTGTGATGAGAGCAAGCTTAATAACGTTTCCGATTAGTAATCTTTTACGTAAGGAATGGTCCAAAATTGACGTCATCGAAAAATCACAATGTTTAGGGCCCTACAATATGAGCCCCATGTCATCAGCTTAACCATTGCTTAAATTGCCATCTTTAAAATTGGATGTCATCAGTAGGCAAGTAGACCGATTCAGTCAGATGACGTCATTTTTGAACGATCCCTAAGACATGTTTACTTGCATGTGCGTATAATGCGCAGTACTATTTATGTAGCCTTTATTATTAGTATAAAATAATACCCACATGTACATGCGAATAAATAGTCTTAAATTCTTCCATTGTTTGTTTCGCAAAGAAACGAAACTTTTACCTCCTTACATTTCCTTACTTAACAATCCAAATCCGCTTGAAAAATAATTCTATTCCCGTTACCGGTACCGTTACCGTTACCCGTTACCCTGCCCATCGCTGTCCCCATTCCCTTTCCCATTGCATTGTGATCCGATCCAGTGAACAGAGTAAGTTTCTATTGGGAGCTACTTTACTTATTAAATAGAAGTGGAGTCTGGAATACGGAATCTGAATCCGATTTGAGTCTATTTAAGAGTTGTACTACGATTTGGACAAGGGAATACATATGTGTGTAGCTACATACGAATGGCGAATGGGGCTCAACTGCACTGCTAAGTGGATGTAACTCTTCGTCGTCGTCCTCGTTGCATTCTCCGATGAAAGGAAATTTGTTCTCTTGGTTCCTTTCTTTTGAAATACAACAGTATGTGAGTACACAGTTGGTTGGCGGAAGGAGAAAAGGAAAGAATTATTTACGCTCCTAAGTTTTCTTCTTGGATTTGAAAATTTTTACTTTTTTTCTGCCATAGCATAGTGGAGAGTAAATTCATAGATTTAGATTAAAGTACATATTGTAGTGTGTGCTTTGTTGTCTGTTGGTACTGCACATTCTAATAATATGGTAATAGCTCTAAACGTGTACTATACACTATAAAAAGTGTTTTTATTCCCTAAGCTGCAGTCTGCAGTTCTCTTTAAGAAATCCTTGGAAATAATAAATACACTATAAGCTCTTTGATTTTGATTTATACAAGCATTAGTTTTTTTTCTATGGGTTTCGTCGAGTCACTAAATTATAAATTCAAAGAAGAATTTAGAATATTTGGGTGTAATACACGGGTTTAAATTATCATATTATACAAGTTTTGTGCATTTTATTTAGTGTGATGGCTTCAAGTCGTTTACATAGTTGGTTTTGCTTTTCAAATTTGAATAACATAAGGCATATTATGTACATCCATCCTCTAGAAGATGCAGTGCTAAAAAGACGATATTTAATCCCAATTTTCTTGACGGATGAGGAGGGACAATTCAGGGCCGGGCGAAGGAATTGCTTTTAGGAAGCAATTTTTTTCCATACAAAAACCACTATTTTGATTTTGTTGAAGGTTTTCGTTGGTAAACCAAAATGTTGTATTATTTGCATGTTTTGAGAAAAATGGAAAATATTTTATTTCCATGTTTTTAAAATGTGAAAAGTTTCTATTTCCATGTTTCTAAAATGTGCAAAAACTTCTATTTCCATGTTTTTAAAATGTGCAAAAGTTTTAATTTACATGTTTCTGAAATGTGCAAAAAAATTTATTAGCATTTTTTTAAATGAGCAACAGTTTTTATTTGCATGTTTTTGAAATGTGCAAAAACTTTTATTTGCATTTTTTTTAAATGTGCAAAAGTTTTTATTTGCATGTTTTTGAAATGTGCAAAAACTTTTATTTGCATTTTTTTTAAATGTGCAAAAGTTTTTATTTGCATGTTTTTGAAATGTGCAAAAACTTTTGTTTGCGTTTTTTTTAAATGTGCAAAAGTTTTTATTTGCTTGTTTTTAAAAGGTGAAAATATTCTATTAACCCATTTTTAAAAAAATTCAAATGTGTCTATTTACTTGTTTTTTTTAAATTAAGGCAGTGGGGGCTGCCTGCGCTGGCCGCATTAATGCATTATCTGGCCCTTAGGGGCATTTTCTGTCAATGCTATGTTGGAACTTTTTATGAATTTGCAATGCATTTAAAAAAAGATGCCGTTACGTTATTTTGTAGCGTTCTTACGTTCGACGCAAATGTCACATGTGCACCCTGTACATGGCATCAGTGGTCTGTAATACAGTAGATATTTCTCACAAATGTGGTCTTGATAAATGTCATGCTCATGGAGTGGCAACTGCCCTGTTGACTCTGCCATGTCTCTCAGTGGCGGTCGCCTACATCAAATATCAATATCGCCGACTCCCCAACTCCCAAGTTACTAATATAATGTGAGTGAGTAAATGGGAAGACATTAAATATTTTTTTCAATATTATCATACGAGCTACATGACTATGAAGATAACGGGCAGGGCCGGACCCGGACGACGTCGGGAATGATGGAGAAGGAAAGAAATAAATGGTTTGTCATGATTTGCGATTATGTGCGTACTCCATACAGCATACATGCTACACGGATGGCCGTAGTTAGTTTCCTGGAATGAATGTGCCTCGGATCTTGATCTGTTGGAGCTGTAGACTGGAGATATGGGAAAAAGTCGAAGCCCAAATCGAAATCGAAATTTAAGTCAAACAGTCAAATGCAAAAGGAGGTGTATATAGTGCATGAAAAGAATGAACATAAACTGAAATGAAACTGTCTATGGTGTCTGGTTCCAGGGGCGGAGCCACGGGGTGGGCAACAGGGTGACTGTCCACCCCAAAATGAATTTTTTAACGTGGGGTAACATAGGGGCAATTAAACCAAGATTACCCACTTACACTAAAAAATTAAAATACCATGATCCTGAAAGTATGTAAATAGAACACTTTGAGCTTTTCAAAAAAAATTTAAATGGAACATGCTGCACATTTCAAAAACGTAAATAGAATATTTTGCACTTTTCAAAAATATCTGAATTGAACATTTTGAACATTTAAAAAAAAGCAAATTTAGCATTTTGCACATTAAAAAAAAAGCAAATTGAGCATTTTGCACTTTTGAAAAACACTCAAACGGAATATTTTGCACTTTTCAAAAACAAGTAAATAGAGCATTTTACAGTTTTGAAACACACTTTAGTAGAACATTTTGCTTGTTTCAAAAACTAGTAATTTAGCATTTTACACGTTTACCTTATTTGGTATTTTTGACAAAGCTCATTATAATTCCAGCCTAAATTACATTTAGACCATTTTGATTCTTCCCTAGCAACATATGTGTTGCCCACTCCAGGAAATATCTCTAGATCCGCCCCTGTCTGACTCTGGCTTCTGGCTTCGTACTGGTTGACTAGTTGATTTGGGTTCTCTTATTTTCTGGTGTTGGTTATTGGCTGAATGGTTGTGTCTTGGCCTCTTGGCTATAGATATTATTACTGCTCTCATATTAAAGGTTGGCTGAGTTTGGGTCCGTGGGAGTGGGGCTGATAGAATATCTGTACGGAAATTATAAGTGAAGCGCAAGTGGAAGTGGAAGCCGCCGGAGCGAGAGACGAATGGGAGGGAAAAGTGAAAATGTAAAGGAAAGGCGAGATGAGATGACCGCAGAGTAAAATCCAGAATAATGGAGACCATAAAACCGTCTTAATGTTTTCTCTCTCTCTCAGTAATGTACAATGTACGATGGGTAATATCCGTATCGGTAAAGTGTATCAGCGGACGATATACGGGACTTATGTATATCACTCCAATTTTACATTAATTTGCTGGGCCTGCTGGATGCTGGCACTGGCACTAGATACAGATACAATATTATTATGGCTACATCTTATCATTAGGCAGGGAACACGAGCCCCGCTGCCCGCTGTAGAGTCTGTGTGTAGTGGCGGTAAGTCCCATAGACAAAGGCCGGCCTCTTGTTCATAACACACGGAGTAAAAAGTCAAGGATGAGGCTCAGCATAGCAGACGATTGACGATTTCATTCAGTCAAACCAAAAAAAAACTAGGGAAAAAAAGAAAGTGAAAGCGACTGAACCTTTCAATTCCAAGATAAACATGAATTCATTTCTTTCTGTCTCACCAACTTTCTTTCTTCATTCAGCCAGGCATTGTGGGCATTACATCCTATAAAATGGCCGCTCTTTCCCCTATCACAGTTTTCCTGTGATAGGTTACTGTAGGTGTAAGTTGATGATGGATTAAAATCTTTAACCCAGTTGTGTCAAGTCAGTCTGGGATTTAGAGCTGGAGCTGTTGTAGTTTGTGCTTTGGCGGGAATTTCAAAGATACTAAACCATGCACGAAGGCTTTAACACTACCAAAGACTATTAACTGACATGGCGAGAATGAAAAATCAGACGGACACAAACCAAAGTTTGAAATTGCTAGTCAAAATTAAACTGTAATTGTGTCTGGCGTTGAACTGGGGCGTTAAAAAAATATGTTTAGTTCCTGTTCGTCTGGGTGGCAATTGGCAATTAAGCTTTGTTAAGCTGAAAAAATAATCAATCCATTTTAGTGAGGCCAGTGGAGCCAAGAGTACAAGGGAGCTTTTCTGTGAACCGGAAGGTGTTTGTCTCTTGTATGTATATCGTATTTACGGTACACGTATGGGACAGAAGTATGAAGCATTAAGAAGTATTAAAAGCGTATCAAATCTAAGGGTAAGCTGGCGTACACGCTATGTAGGTGTATAGTCATATGGTATTAGCGAAGCTAGAAAGTATAGAGTCGAAATCGAAATCCAAGTTCTGCCTCCACACATTGTAAGCCCATACGTACAGGTATGAAATGTATTTATCATTTGGTGTTAGAAATACTGTGTAGAAAGCCTGGAATGGGAACGACTTTTCCTCGACTTTCTTTTTTTCTTCAACATTTTTTTTCTTTAAAAATAAATCGGACCATGTAAGCACAACAACTGGTGCTGAACTCAAAGAAACTGAACTACATATATCGACTGTGAAGAATCAAAACGAGCCTTGTCTAATTCTAGCTAGAATTTAAATGAGCCAAGTCCGTTAAACATTATTAAATGTGATAAATGCAAGTCCTTAAAAGGTGCAAAATGTTCTACTTACGTTTTTGAAAAGTGCAAAATGCTTTAATTATTTGCATGTTCCTCAAAATTGTAAAATATTCTATTTACACGTTTTTTAAAATTGCAAAATATTCTATATACATATTTTTAAAAAGTACAAATCATTCTATTTACAAGTTTTTAAAAATGGCATCACAATTTGCTTCCTTGTTTTTGAAAAGTGCTAAACGTTTCAGTTACAAGTTTTTAAAATTTGAAATTTTTTCCATTTATGCGTTTTTTTAGTGCAAAATATTCCATTAACAAGTTTGTAAAAATTGCGTAATGACTTGTTTACTTGTTTCTGAAAAATGTAAAATGTGTTGTTTACTGTCTTTCTATGGTCATGATATTTTTTGTAGATAGTGCAAATTGTTTTTAGCTTAGAAAACGAAGTGTAGGTAGGTAGGTAATTTTGGTTCTTCACTGACGATATATGGAATGTATATAGCCTACTACGGTACATGGAATTGGGCTCTGAACAGTGTGTGTTTGCTGGTGAAAGTGATGCGGATGGGATGGTTTTGCGAGTGTGTACATAGGGCAGTGTACGCATGGCGGGTGGAATTAAATTGCTTATAGCATTATCTCTATTATTGGATTGGATTGGGGTCACATAGGTATTTACTCTCAAGTCTCAATTCTCAATGCCGCATGGCATCGCTCCGCATCGCCATCCCCATCAACATCAACATCGTCTCCGTCCTTCCTTTCATATCAAACTTTTTTTTCTATCCATCCTCCACCGACGCCGACAACGGACCCTGCGAGAAGGAGCAGGGAAATCACATTACATTTCTAGATGAGAGTATAGCCGCCAAGTTCGTTCTATATTCGCTCTGGAATGAAAATGAAAACGAGAACGAGAACGACATACAATGCAATGAGGAACTATTGTTATTATTTCTATTTTATTTTTTATAACCCGACCATCCCCCGTCATTAGGCTCCTCTACTTACACTCTGCGAGTTTAGTTTTGATACTTACGGCTATTGCTCCCATGTTGCTTGACTGCCCTGCTGCTCAAAACAAAAAATAAAAATAAAATAAGCTTTGAGAAGGATGAGAGGAGAGATGAAAGGAGATATAAATATAAGCTCACGTAATGTATCATCTAATGTGATGATGACAACTCTCAAAAGTTTTAATTCAATTTTCTATTATCAAAGTACAGTTATGTGAAACCATATAGTTTATTTTCAATGGCCTCTCTCCTACCAATAATAAAATAAATAATGGCAGGCGTGCACTGGCTACTGGCTACTGACACTGGTTCTGGTTCTGGTTCTGGTCTGGCCTGTCCCATTGGATTGGTCCATTAATGAATGGTCTGGATCTGGAAACTGGGAGTGAGAGGCTGACAAAGATATTATGACTGTAGATATGACTCCACTTACGTAGGTACTTTTTATCCCGTTAAGTTTACAATAACCCTCCACATTGTGACAATATAAGTGACCCTATGTATGTATAACTCCGTAGTTCTTCTGAACCTTTGAAAACGAAAAAGAAATAGAATTAACTGCAGCCTTTATGAGTTGAGGCATAGAGTCAGAAGCCTCGCCAAAAGTCAATTTTATTGTAAACCAAATCAAATAATAATCTTGTTTGCGGATTCGCCATTTTTTTTTGGAGGGCTTCAATTAGGTCTATAGTAGTGTACCTTTTTTAATTGTGAAGCACTTCTACTACTCAGCTCTGTACATATATGTATAAAATAATACCAATATTTTTAAAAAACTAATTAAATTCCTTGAAGAACACAAGCAACAAAATGCTTTCAAAAATAACGCAGCGGCAACGGTAGAAGTTGATACACGGTTTTGGAAAATTTTAATTTCTGTGACTGAATTTTCTAACTACCTATAACCTACTTGTTTATGAAAGGATTTAGTAAGATTTTTTATGTATTTAGCGTAATTTTGAGTGATTTTTATTTTATAATAAATAATTACAATAATAACACACATGTTTTTGCAAAAGTGGCGTTGAACTTCATAATTAGCATGTTATTGTATTGGATCGACACCAGCTATTGATTTGACTGTATATCTTAGCAAAAATTACGAAGTTAAAATGTATCTTTACCGTTTTCCTTGTTTTGCTTCATACGCGTATTATTCTTGGGAGCACTTGAGCTAAACAAATGGAAGAGGTTCTTTAGTTGAGATGAAGTATTCATTCAAAAACCATATGATTGGAAGGATTAAATGTCTGGAGCCCTTCCGCATATAGATATATGTTGGTTTTGGTTTCGGTATGGACTAATGATTAGGGGTTGTCCATCAATGATGTCATCAAGAAATCCCTATTTTTGGGACCACCCCACTGGCATCAGTTTCATCATTGCATACATGCTATCATTAGCATGGCATGTCATCAGTATCCGACTTCCGATGAAATTTTCTATGGACGATCCCTTCCGTACTTAGCTCTGGCACTCGCCCTCTTGGTTGTTTACAAACTTGAAATGTAATTTAGTTGAAAGATTTTAATGAAAAGCTCTTGAGTTTTCCAGGTCCGTGTCCCTGTGTCGTTAGTCTCCTCGTCCTTTGCATTTAATGTGGAGTGAGTGTTATTCACTGTTCAGCTCCTTCCTTCCCTCGTCATGTCTCATGTAGTTGAGGCACTTGGGCCGAGTTTCCGTATTCCGCGTCCATAGCCATACGGAGGGAATTGGACTGGAAATACAAATACAGTCGTCGTATGTATCATCTTCATGGGATGATGTGATGTGATTATTTGAATTGGATTGGTAATAATAACCAGCGGCAGAGGCTATATGCTCTCCTATACGCTTCCTTCCTGCATGATTTGCTCTGCTATGATGGAGTCGGTCGGAGTTGGGAGTGAGTGTGTGAGTGGGGACGACGTCAATGTCAACTTTTGTCCACAGGGCAATCAAATCAAATCAAATTCACGATTACTATTCTACTTGTATTCCAGAGGATTTCACTATTTCATTTCCTATAACTTCACTCTATAGTTCCACACAGAGACGCACGTACGTTCAATAAACACTACACCTACAACATACACAATTCCCTTCCCTCCCGCTCCCAGTAATATGCTTCTTCGACTTACTTGCTTTACGATTGAACTTGGTCTTGGTTGGTCGTTGGTGACGGTCGTCCAGAAAATAATCTGTCAGCACACTGCCGGACTTTTTCCTTTGGAGTATTCCTGTAGCAGTATGTACACATAATAATACTAATAATAATGTATAATATAGCACACGTGGTGGGAGCCCTTTGGCTTGGCTACAGTTTCCATCTGTGCCTCTCTGAGTAGATGCATTGAAAATAGAATGAGCTCATTTCAGAGGAAATTAGCTCTGCCACTTGCATTCTTAATTTCTCTAGAGTCTCCCTTCCCACACTTTATGCCACTGCTTCTATACTGTGCGTACAAAGGCACTCAGCCGTTGCAGAGGCAAAACCAATATCAGTACTAATTTAAATTGTATGTTGTTTCTTGCGGGTTGGACCAGGGCCGTATCCAGGAGCAAGAGGACAGTTGCCCACCCCAAAATGAATTTTTTTAAAGGCTAATATATTGGTATTTACACCAAGATGGTACACTTATACCCTGAGTGAATAATCGAAATGATCCATCTCCATTTTTAGCTAGGAACAAAAATTTACTGTCTACATATAAAAATTAAAATAGCATGATCCTATAGAAGTATGTATAGATAATTTTGTTCGTTTCAAAATATGTGAATAGAATGTTTTGCATTTTTGAAAAATATGTAAATAGAATATTTTACATTCTTTTAAAACATGTACCTAAATAGAGTATTTTACATTTTTTAAAACATGTAAATGGAACATTTTGACACTTTTCAAAACATGTGTATAGAATATTTTGCATTTTAAACAAGTAGTAAATGGAATTTTTTAAACTTTTAAAAAACATGTAAATACAACGTTTCACCCTTTTTAAAATCCTGTAATTAACATTTTGCGCATCTATCTTGAATAGTTTACTTAACATACCGTAAAGCTCCAAATAGAAGCCCCCAGCGTCTATTGAAAATGCCAAGTTTGAGCTTAAAAAATTAACATTGTCGCTTATGGGAAAACCCCCGGCGTCTATTAGAGGCCGGCGTCTATTGGAGACCCGGCTTCTATTTGGTTCTTTACGGTACATTATCTTAATTGTAGCTTAAATTGAAAATGGATAGTTTTAATTCTACACTCACGATATGTATAGCCCACCCCAGCAAATATTTCTAAATCCGCCGCTGGAATAGACAGTATGGTAGGTTTTGAAAATTTCAAGTGCCCTGTGCCTATATACCCATGCCCATGAGTCCATATTCCATATTATGCGTTTCTTGGAAATAAAATAAATAAAATTAGAACTGTAACTATACGCTAATGCAATTATTGTCAAAATGACGCACTGTACGTATTCCTGGGGAACCGACATTGACTTTGACTCCGTAGTAAGTTTTGTTTCGCGGTTCATTTTTATGTTGTTGGTTGTGTGGAGCATTTGAAATTTAAACGCCTACATATACTACGTGCCTAATGTAATAATAATGGTAATAGTTCTCATAGAAGTATGGAAGTTGGGGTCGAAAATGAAATTTTTGACTCAAATCCTGAAATGGTATTTGATTCGATTGTAATTAAGGTTTATGATTATGATGAATGATGTGTGGGTGTGGGTGGGGGTGGGGTTCCGGGGGTCATTGAGCAGCTATTCTGAGTGACTGTTGTAAGGGTTTGGGTCTTCTTCTTCCTGCTCACTGGCACTGGATCTGGATCTGTCTTCCCTTTAATTGACAAAAGTGGTCCATCATTATTATTATCTCCGTCGCTCTCATCATCTCCCGTCTCCCTGCTGTGGTGCTCTGTTCTCTGTAGTTGTTGTCGTGTAGTTGTTCGGAGGTCTACTTATAAATGCATTAAGCAATTGTCCGGCATCGACAACGAAAATGAAAATGACGAGGGGCCTGGACCGCACAGTAGCCTAAAGTCATTATTTAATTTTGAGATGATGACGTGCCTCTTAAACAAGGATAATAGATACTGCCAAACTGACAATGGACTTTCTATAGCTTTTCTGAAAATTTGGAAGGGTGAGCCTCCTTCTAACTTGTACGCATTTGGGTGTTGAAATACGGAAATACGGACATAGACATGGAATTATTATCGAAGCCATTTGAGGGTTTTTCCAGACTTTCATGGGCAAATCGTGGAGTGTGCTCAGCGGTTCATTATGGATATTTATGAAGGGTGAGGAGAAATTGTGATGTCATTCCCATTTTACACGCTTGTCAGTCAGTCAGGAGTCCAATTCAAATAGTTTTCGCTCTCCATTTTCACATTTCAGTTTGTTGACAGGGCGCTAGTAGTAGTTAAGTTGGCTTCAGTACCATATGCGCAGTCAGAGGGATCGTCCATAAAAGATGTCATCGCTGGACCCTGTGTAGTGTGACTTCCCTGTCAGCAGCTTAACCACTGAGTAAATGGCTATCTTAAACTGATGTATCCAAGCAGACCAATTGACCCTACCCATAACGTCATTAATGGACGACCCCGTACTTTTATATTTTTGTATAGTACCTAGGTTGTTGCTGAGTGGGTGTTGTGTGTTGCGATGATTGTTATTCTGTGCTCTTCCGTTTAAGCGTGATAAGAGAGTGGGATTGAGAAATATCAAAATCCCGTAATCGTAACCGTAATGGACTCAATAATGTGTCTGAATCACTTGGCTCGTATTCGGATTCGGATCCGGATTCAGCTCCGGCTCGGATATTTACAAAATCATTTCATAATCTCTCCTTCTTTCTCGCTCTTTCCCTCCACTGCACTGCACTGCTTCCTCTCCGCTTTTATGGTTTAGTAATGTTAATCATGGGGATGATGGACGGGATGTGTGATGGGCTCGTTCATTTATGAAATCTTTTATCTTTTCTATCAACCATCAAAGACTCCAACCAACTCCAGTCATGTCATGTCATGGCCGTGCCGTACTCACTACAAGCACTTTGGTTGGATATAGTCATTATAGTGTATGCGGACAGGCACTGTATAAATAATGTAGACGGGGTACTTAATATTTAATAAATACGAGAGCACGTGTTTATCTGCACACTTGCTGAGTGCGCTGCTGTAGTGGTCGTACATATGGCTGGATGTTGAATTATGTTGTCCTGAAATAAATTGAGTTGTTCGACCGTGTCCACAAACTGCTTATTCGCGTTCAGCCTTAAGTTCCTTTGCTCGCCAAAGGCATGTGATTATGAGTGGAGCGGAGAGTGGGGAAAGCGTGTATAATTAAGGGTCCCTTTCTTTTTGTTGGATTTGATCCTTGGGCTTCCCTCATATCATATCATTACATACTTGTCAATCTACGCTAAGCCATTGCCAATGCTTAACACACGGAGACCGGCACAAGTTCTGAAAAATTTTGTTTCGGATTCTAATGGTAAAGGGAAAGGGTTAAAAGTACCTACGTGAAAATGCATGGCATTAGTCAAAGGGAAAAATTACAATTAAAAGGACGCCCGGTGGTTGAGGGTAAATCCCGAGAAAAATGACGTCGTATATAATATTTAAATTTTAAATGTGCCATTCCGACTGCTACAGCTTTTAAGCTTCCCATTATCATTACTTCAAATGGTAAATTTGAATATGGTGGAATAAAGGCTTAGTACCTACGCTTCACATTTGTATCCTCTGTCGTTGTAGTTTTCGTTGTCGTCCTGGCTGCATGCATAGCAGTGCATTGCATTGTAAATAATTCCTTGTCCCATTTATTTATTGCTACTCGCCCATTTTGGTATAGTGAGCGTAAATGTGTGGAGAGAAAAGTATGTGAGGATTGGCGATGCGGTGCCTGGCTGCCTGGCACCATGTGCTCCCCGTCCTCGTAGTTTAGTCCTGCGACTCGGATCGGAGGAGAGCGGGTATTAGTTTGTTAGTTGTCGCTGTCCTTGTCGTGTGGGACTCGGATTTGGATTCGGATTTGGATTTAGATTTGAATGTGTTTTGTTGATACAATTTGCATGTAAATGCGTCCCTTTTGGTTTAACGCCCATTTTTCTCATCTTTCCACATGTAGGAACTCACTCTGTCTTTCCGCTATGCTTAATGGCTCCGTAGTCTGCAGTGGCATAGTCTACAATGGAATTCAAGGGGTCGGTTGACGGTGACGGTGATGGTTCGTGGGATATGAGGACTTTGGATTTAGACTCATCTGCATGTCTCTCCTCTTCTGTCTTCTCTGTTTGTAGTTTTGTAGTTTCTGTGGGGTTTACCCTCCAAGTCCGATCCGAGACTCGTCCGCACACTCCCGCGTTTATGCCGACCGTCCACCGTCGTCCCTCATTTATCCATTCTTTATGTGTGGAGATTGTCAATGTTGTTGTTTGGTGCGGAGGACGTGGGGGATGGTGGCAGTGGTCGTGGTGCGGTGTCGTTGGGATGTGGTCATAAAAATATTTGGGTTGCTCAAGGGATCATTTGAATCGTTGAGATCGTCAAGAAGGACGACGAGAAATGAGAACCCGGAAATTTATTACCATATATACGCACAAGGGGATCTAAATTTCTAAATTGATTTTTTTCTCTATAGCATCTGTCTGTAGTGAGAGGGAGCGTGCATTTTTCTTGCTCCCACGTGTATGCACAATACTTTGGTTTCCTTGTTAAACACACAAGGATTATTAGAATTAGAAACATGCTGCATAATGGGAGCACATTGCATTCTGCATGAATTTTATTGGTCTTATTGTTAGTGCCTACACAGCACCGTACACAGTAAATTCGTGTGCTTTAAAAACTGTATTTTGTTGTGTAACTAAAAGGAAAAAGAAGACCGGGTACGCAAGACACAAAAGAGAAAAGTGTATTTAGTATTGTGTAATAAGATTGAGAAATTGAGAAAGAAAATCCCCGTACACTGAAGTGGAAGTACCGAGAGGTATATGCTGTAAATGCAAATTCTCGCAAGTGAATGGAGACACGAACCTTTTGTTTAGATGTAAGAGACGGAGGCAGTTAGAACTTTTTGGCGACTGCTCTACTTTTGCTGGTTGGCTGGCGATGGGTGTGGGTGTGTGGTGAATAGGGGATTTGGATGTGGGTGGTACTTACGTATGCAGATGATGGGACGGGTGAGAAAGAATAAGAATGGAGTGTGTGTGGAGTTGTGTGTGATGGGAGATGGAGATGGGACGAGAGATGACGAGAGGAGATGAGATGAGTAGGTGAGTATTGAGTGCGATGGCTGTTACCATTGGTTTGGGTTGGTTGTTATTAAGCCGGAGCCATGTGTTGACTGGTTTGGCAAATAGCATATGTTGCTGACAGATATTGATGATGTTTCCAATTCGATTTTGTATTGTGTTTATGCGATGACATGACATCAAGTGATAGCTTCTTTCACATTATTCACATTACGTCTTTCACCAGCCAGCTCCACGGTGACGGTTGTATGTATACATTCCACTCTTTACGAGTCTCCGTAGACGTCCACCCATTCAGCATTCAGAGAGAGAGAGAGACGACGACGGAGCAGACAGAACCCACAGAGACAGAGCGCAATCCTTCATATTATTATCATTCCTGTACAATTTTACAGAATGCACAAGAGCCGTCTGGAAAATTTATACTTTACACTATGTACATATCTATAGGATTCAGTTAGCCTTTCACCTTTAAATTCTACTGTACTTGCAAGGGGCAATCCTCTCTTAGTTTATCCAAGTATTTTTTAAATACCTATGCAATTATGCGCTTGTTGTGCACTGTTTTTTCTGGTGTCTCTCGCATATGGTGTTAAATACATTAATTGTAGCAGGTTTTTGTAGCAGTACTTCAAGAGTTAATTTTTAGAAGTGGCTTACGCCAAATGTTAAATATTTTTTAATTCAAATAGTGAGATGTCGTCATAGTGAAGAATCAAAATGACCAATATGCATTTTCAGCTAAAAACCAAATTCACTATTTACCAAAAACGATATATCATGGTAATGAAAGCATGTATTTACTGTAAAGTACATTTTGCACATTTCAAAAACGTGCAGATAGAATATTTTACACTTTTCAAAAACGTGCAGATAGTATATTTTACACTTTTCAAAAAATGTGCAGATAGAATATATTACCCTTTTCAAAAAACATGTAAATATAGAACATTTAGTACTTTTCAAAAAACGGCAGATAGAATATTTTACACTTTTCAAAAAACGGGCAGATAGAATATTTTAAACTTTTCAAAAAACGCGCAGATATAATATTTTACACTTTTCAAAAACGTGCAGATAGAAGATTTTACACTTTTCAAAAACATGCAGATAGAATATTTTACACTTTTCAAAAGTGTGCAGATAGAATATTTTACACTTTTCAAAAATGTGCAGATAGAATATTTTACACTTTTCAAAAATTCGTAATTAAAACTTTACGCACCTATCTCATTTAGTTTTTTTGGTCATAGCTTATTTTGATTCTAGATTGCATTGGAAATGTGCCATTTCGATTCTTCGCAGACGATATTATGCATTTTAAAAGTCCATGATACATATTGAATTTTTCAAGTTTCTGAATTGTAAAAAATTTGAAAACATCGTATTAAAACGAAGCGGGCCGTGACGGTTATTAATTAAAATTAAGTTCTATTTGCTAGAGTCTAACGCCGTTTGAAGTTTATATGCTGTGTAAGAGTTCCCGTTGACGGAAGATTGTATAGGCACTCTTGTGGTTAAAATGTTGTAGGAAGGAAAGTATTGGTGCAATATGCCTTAAGCCAAAACCATCGTAAATAAAACATTTTTATAATCCACAAAATATTTTTGTTTTTAAATTGCAGTGAATTGCCAGTTGAAAGAGAGTTGGAATGGGAAATGGTTCCAGTCTGGGATCCCGTCCCCGATTGAGATCAAGAATAATAAGATGACCACCAAAGGGGACTGTGTGGAGAGTCGTGGGGATAAATTTCTGTTCGTTGAAAGGTAAGAAAAACAAACAATCATTTTTTGCGTTCAAAATTGCCATACAAATAAAATCCATACACAATAACAGCCTTATTTGACTGGTACTGGCATAGAAACCCACATTCAAAAACTGTCTATAAATTCTAACGGAATTTTAAATTTATGACACAACTACCTACCTACATTCTACCTAGTACCTAGTACATAAGTATAAATGCAAATCGCTTTGCTTTATTACTCGCATTCCGCATCTCGTAGATCGTAAAAATATGAGCCACTTAAGTTCAATAATATTGCCATCGCACTCCTTCAAAAAATAACGAGCAAAAAACATCAACGCAAAAATAACATCGAAGATGAAAAATACCCACCGCAGAAATCCAAACAATATGTTGAAAAAACCACCAAAGGATATAAAAACTAATAAAAAGTGCCTCCAGCTCCAGCACTATAACCATAGGAAGCAAATACCTTTGACTGTTTAAATATATGTCTATATAAAGCAAAAAAACCGAAAAAATGACATTAGATTTCCTTCTATGCCTATAACTCTCCGCCACCCTGATTCGTATTCCGATTCCGGTTCAGATTCAGCTGTGAATTGTGTGACTCTGATCAAATCGAAAAATGTCCCAGTCCCGCACTGCCGCTGCCGCTGCTGTATAACACATCGTCACTTCGTGTCATATTACCATCACCATCACCATTAGCATTTCACATCATGTACAATGTGCCTTCTGAATCAAGATCTAGATCACCGTCTACCACTACGACTACGACTACTGCGTTGCTGGGATGAAGGAAGATGAAGAGATGTGATGGGCATTTGAATGAAGTATCTGCATGGACTTACTGCGTTAATGCTAACGACCAGGACCGTAGCCATAGGACCAGACATCCGCTATAGATTCTTCGATTACCTCCTCAATGTTTTTATAACAATTTTTCGTTTACATTCAGGTCCATCGTGTGAGAAAAAGGTTGCGGAATAAATGTGCCTAATAAATGAAGAGGGGATTTACTCGGTGGAAATTCTGACAAAATATCAAAATACAAAATACAAACATGATGACAGCCGGGTAGTCACTTCGTCTTTATTACTATTAAGGACGCAATTGAGTGTGTAGAAAATGTAAGAGGAAGCTCCACTGTCCAACTTTGTCCGTTCGTGAGTCACCCCGAAATTGTGAAATGGACTTGAGCATGACACGCGAGTTCATAGGAGATCTCGAGTTGTTCGAGTTGGAGAGTCATTTGCGTGAATCTGTAAATAATGACGGGGACTCAACCAAGCCATTTGGTTTCGGATTCGGATCGGATAGGGAAGAAGATGGAGCGGGTTTCTAGGACAAGGGAACGGGGTGTGACGGTTTCCTTATCTTCGGTATATAGCACTGTCACTGTCACTGCTTCTATAGGCTTAGGTACTTTCACTTTTCCTCCTAGAGACCCACACGGAGACGACAGATCATATACTGTACATATTTGGGACGGGGATTTTGACAGTTGGGCCATTGCTATGTATAAAAGGGTGGCTATGCTTTGTGGCAGTTTGTGGGCTGTGGATGCTGATGTGGTATGATAGATACGTGGATTGTGGATGAGGGAAAACTTGAGAGAGTTGAGTACACTTGAGCTTTAGCCACACACACACTGCCCTTCGCAGATAAATTATTTTCTCCCCTTTCTTTCTTTCTCTCCCTCCCTTCCTTCTTTCCTTATGTCCCAACTTTTATTTTCTCCATCCCGTCCTCATCCATTCTCACAGATCATCCCGACCCAAGTTTTCCTCGCCAATGATCTATCTTGGAGCGAGTGCTATGTAAGAAGGGCAACGGGAACGGACGAACGGACCTCACACACGCACCATCCTCTGTCCATTACTATTTATTTCGCCTTCGCTCCATTCCTCATTGTTCCAACTACCAATTCGGACGTCCACATCTTCAATTCAAAATTATAGCCCCACATCCTTCCTACACTTGATTCTTATGATCTTGACGCTGTTTTTATAATCGTAAGTGAGTGTCCCTACAAGGGATATACATTCAGTCAAACAGTCAGCAGGTTTTCATTAGCGTGTATTGCATTGAGGAAAAATTTTATTTATTCTTTTTCGGAATATCTTTAGTGGAGAAGAAAGATGGTAACTCCTCTGCTATTTGTTAACATTGGAGTTGACCAGTTTACTTGTTCAGTAACCAGGGACGGATCTAGAAACATTTTCTGGGGTGGGCATACATAATAATACTATGGAGTGAGTGAAGAATCAAAATGGCCCATTTCCAATTTAAGCTACAATTAAAATGAGCTATGTGAAAAAACATTAAATGACTTCATTGATGTGCAAAATATTAATTTTAGGAGTTTTTTGAAAAGTGCAAAATGTTTCATTTCCATGTTTTTGAAAAGTGTTAAATATTTTAGTTTTGCAGTTTTTTGAGAGGTACACAATTTTTATTTGCTTGTTATTAAAAAGTGCAAAATATTGTATTTACATCTTTTTGAAAATTGCAAAATATTCTATTTTCATGTTTTTGAAAAGTGCAAAATATTCTATTGTTAGAATCTGACGTTAGCACACTTTAAAATGTATGAAAATGTTACTACATTTCCTGTACCCATCCTTCTGCACACAGAGATAAGAGAGAAGAGGAGAGTAGAGGAGAAGAGAGAGAGAGGGAGAGAGACAAACGTTGGACCATGGGCACTCGCAGTGCACTGTCCAAATCTCCCCTAATGTAATATGATCCGCGCACACATGCTCCTCTCCATGCCTCATCCTTCCACTACAGTACACAGTCGTATGATTCTTTTCAGATTCGTTTTAAGAACGAATGAATCTTTTCACACAGTAAGTAGGTAGGTAGAAAAATAGCACTGAGATGCTGCTAACTACAAATGAAACGTAATATTTCCTTTAAATGTCGTTTTCAACAGGCAACAGGTTATTATGAAATGATCATAATAATAGTATAGGTAGGTACAATGGTAGGTAAACGTTAGTCCTGCCTCATACCAATGTTATGTAGGTATGTAGTACAGTAGTGTAGTAGTAAGTATATGCTACTACTACATAGGGCAAACGTTTTCATAACGATTAGGAGACGTTATGAAAACCATTTAGACAAACACCTGCCAAACGATTTTGTACTTTATAAAATCGAATGAACACTTGCATATATGTACGCAAGGGCAAGAATAGGATTCTTGTAACCATCTGCTACGAATCGTTTTAAGACCAACTAAAAACGATTGTACACGTGCATATATGTACGCAATGGTGGACATAGCAACAAAAGACCATCAATCAAAGCTCTTGACAGAAACACATTAAAATGAGCTAAAAATAGAACAAAAACACAAGATGTAGTGAACATCTGTTTTTACCCCAAAACACATTAAAATTAAGTACTTTGACGGATTCGTTATTTAAACGTTCCTTCGGCTATTACATGGCAATGCATATGTACTTCAATTTTACTATAAATACTCGGAGGAGCCTCCGAAGGGGAGCCAGTCCGTGTTCGTGAGTTCTTGAGGCGTGAGCTGCGTAAGTTGAGTCAAGTGAAGTTCCAGGTTAGGGTTGACTCAAAGACTTAGCAGTTTTCATAGTTTACCATCTTTGCCAAAGACTTAGACGAAAAGTGTCTAAGATCACGAACACACTCAAGTAGGTAAGTTAGGGCTGTGCGCAAAAGACTTAGAATATTTAAGTCTTGCAAAAGACTTTAAATATTTTAAGGACTTAGAGTATTCTCGTCTTGCCAAAGACTTAAAATTCTCTAAAGACTTAGTAATATTTCGGTCTTCTTAACACAGGTTGAGGGTACGCTAGACTTATTACTAAAAGGAGTTAGGAATAATTAAGTTGTTCGCTAAAGACTTAGAATATTTTCGGGTTTGCCAAAGACTTGGAATATTCTAAAGACTTAGTAATATCCTGGTCTCCTTAACACATGTTGAGGGTACGCAGAGTTATTGCTAAAAGGTGTTAGGAACATTTTAGCAGATCGCGAAAGACTTAGTAACTTCTTGGTCTCCTTAACACAGGTTGAGGGTACGCAGAGTTGTTATTAATTAGGCGATAGGGACAGTTAGGTAGACTGCAAAAGACTTAGTAACTTCTTGGTCTCCTTAACACAGGTTGAGGGTACGCTAGAGTTGTTATTAATTAGGTGTTAGGTAAATAGTAAGGTTTACGCGAAACACTTAGAAGAGTTAAGTCATGTACCAATGACTTAGAAGACTTGAAGAAGCTTTCAGCCTACACACTCAAGATTCAGAAGAATTCTGTCTCACTCTGGTACGGGACAGTGAGGACTACCGAAGAGTATCTAATTGCCCCATTGTTGCATTCCAGGGTAATCTACCAAGGTTTGATCGATCTTAACTTACTTACTAGTATAAATAGAAGTAGTGACTTGGCAGCATTGTAACACCGCCAAGCTAGGTTATTTATTCTAAGTTGATTCAAGATTGTAATTGTGGAATTTGTATTAACTTGTGAGTGAATAAAGAGACCTGGTGCGTAAGACCAGCTCACTAGAATAAACTTGTGTTATTGGTAATAATTATTGAGTTAACCCCTCCCCTTTTCAGAGACACCCCCACATACGTCTCTTACCCATGTGTTTGTCCTGGCTAGAGAATAGCAACAGTTTGCTAGCAGGCAACACTATTTCCATGTTTTTAAGAGGTACACAATTTTTTATTTGCTTGTTATTAAAAAGTTCAAAATATTCTATTTACATCTTTTTGAAAATTGCAAAATGTCCTATATTCCTCATTTTCGAAAATAATAAAAAATATTTTATTTTAATTCTTTTAATTTCATAATATTATTTTAATGTTTTTGTTGTTGTTGTTGTAGACAGTGGATTTTGTTTCTAGCTAAAAAACAAAAAATGGATACGGATCATTTTGTTTCTTCTTCACTCACAATATAATTAAACTGGCCATCTGGGTTTGGGAAACAATGCCCTGTTGCCCGTCCTCTGAACCCGCGCCTGCCAGTAACGAATGCATCTCTGTCTGCAGTCTCCATCTATCTGCACCGTGACATTTCGAGGCAGTCAAGTTGCATAATACACTAAAACACTGATCATCATACATTACCATTGAAATATTGTGCATATATAGATGACAGATACAAGAAAATTAAACCCTTGTTTTCAGTATCTTCGAAGCGCATAGAAAGAATAATTAAATTAGGCATAGTTGAAAGTGTTGTAATTTAGCTCAGAGTCTGCATGTATATATTTCAAGTTTAGGTTTAGGGCTTTGGCGTCCTGGCACAGGGCTCAGTTGAAAGGAAAGTAATTGTTTAAATTTGTGAAATGGATTTTTAGGAAGACAGCTGGAGGTTTTGATATACTGAGTGAGGTCCTCAGAATGGCAGTGCAATGCAGTGCAAGCGGGAAGGGGAAGACATAGGCTCTTGAATGATGTGAAGTAGAACTGGCAAAATAATAAAAGTACCTAGTGCCTGTAGTAGTAGTGATGTGGATGGGAGTAGGAAAGGGACGATCCAGGGGAAAGTACAGAGATATGAGCCGTAGAAGTAGAAGAAGAATCACTCAAAAAGGCTAAAGCGGAAAAGGCTGAGACTAAAGCTGAATTCTGTGAATTGGGGAATTTCGAATTCTAGAGGATTGCTTAGTGTGGACTTTCTGGATTGTGGAGTTGTGAAGGTGGACTGTCTGTAATACGGAGTCTGGGAGAAAGGAGAGAAATAGAGAATTCTTTAATTCTAATTAATGAAATTCCTTTGCAAAGCAATAATTCACGATATCGTAAATCCTGTATCTACAACATTGTGTCAGTGGTCCTGTTCCGGCTATGTGTATGTACATGAAATACAAAAGTCTATAGTCTGTCTTTCTGTCTGGTAGTGCGAGCTCTGCTCTGGTGCTGGTCGAGGCACATAGTACAGATAGTAATTTTAGTTATGGATTTTAAATGTTTGTCCTTTTCATGGACAGGCTTAGTCCATATCTATTGCACATCCATTGCATTCTTCTTCTTCGTCTTGAGTCAGCCTCTTCCTCTGGATTTTCTCTGTAGCCCCTCAATTCCACTTTCTCCGCATCGCAGTCATTGAGGAAGAAAATGAGAAAGTTCTCGAGTTGTGGAAATACCAACGCCAGGAGGACAGGACCTACATATAGCTACACACCCTTAATAACGCTAGTCACGTCCAGACAGGTATCTGATATACTCACAAAATGACACAAATAACAAAAGTAAAAGCACCTATATGCCTATACATTATTATGTAGTCAATATACACACAATTCCAACCCCGGACTGGACTTATTTCCTATATTATGATGTATATACAGTTATAAAGAAATTGCATTGAATCGGATTGGTTTTGGATTCGGGTTCGGATTCGGATTGAATATTGCCTTGGCAATGGGCACAACCAAAAGGAATCTATGCCAAATCTGTATAGCTAAAAGTGTACGTAGGTACTACGACGGAATTGCGGCTCCTGTCCGTAGGCATATAGGCATAGGAGGCCTGTTCGATTCGTGTAGGAAAAGTAGAATTGGAGTGTATCTTATTTGGTTCTGTTTACAAACATACGGGGAGATGAGGAGACGCAGAGTGTGTTGTAAGAGTTGACTGGAGAGAAGTGGAAGCGTTCGGCTCGTAAATCTTGAGGCAGGGAAGATACATGGCTGTTACCACTTCGTCTTAATGGATGTTGGAAACGTTAACTTATATTACAACTACAACTATAAGGGCTCGTCTTTCTTTCGCCGAGTACATCCGCTCCCCGTCTGTACGCACTGTATCAGCACGAGCCTACCTACCTACCTACCTACCTAGTACGTTAGTATATGGATGCGTTAGCCGTTATATGTTAGTAGTGCGAGTGCAGATAGTAGATGTGAGATTAGAGAGACGCGAGACAGGAAATGGAGTAGTGAATAGTATACGTTCTTGGGTATAGGAAGGTGATCTGATGGCCTCGCTCGGATTTTCCAGTCTCTCATCCTCTTTGTTACCAGATGCAGAGACTTTCACCAGCGGCACTGGCACTGGCACTGGGCTTCGTGTAAATTTCGAAAAGCTGGAGTAAAATATGGTTGGAATTACAGGTAAGAGTGCCATTTCTTAAATTAGTGAATGTAGCCGTGTCCTTGGCATTGAATTTGGATTGGATTTCCTTGTACTTTTGTAATCAGTGTACGGCTATTGTAATTTTTACTGGTTAGTTTAGTATGGTGGTGTGTTGACTGACATGAGCGGGACCACGACCGGGACCGGGACCGGTTCCGGGTTCGGGTCTAGGATGAGGATGTACTTGTAATCGTGAGCAAGGTTCTTTATGTCGGTGGTTAGGGTTTAGTTACGGTTTAGATTAGGATTACTACAGTTGGGAATTATGTGGAGTTGCGTGTGGCCCATTTACTTGTTGTAGTTGAGGGGAGTAATGGGGAAGTTAGCCTTGGTGACACATTAGCACAAGTTCTCACAATGGGATGGAAATGAAAATGGAATGCTCTCGATTATGAAAAGACTTTTGGTTAATGTGTGGGAGCTAATGCTGTGCTGGTGCTGTAGTCTGGGCTATAGGTGGATAGTTAGGTTCTACCATGATACAACTTATCCGATACAACTTATCACTTACAACCTGGCACTTACAACTTATGGCCAATTCACCCTATTCTGATTCAACTTATTTCGATACAACTTATGACCGATACAACCTATGGTCTATTTAACTTATCTTGATTCAACTTATTCCGATTCAACTTGTGACCTGTTCAACCTATGGCTTTTTCAACTTATGATCCAAAATCTAAAGGTAGTTTTAAGTAAAGTAATATGTTGCAGTAAAAATCAAAATATTCTCCATATTATGTTATATACTTGTTAGTATTGAGAGTTTTAGAGAAATTTAAGTTGTAATACATTGCATTCTGTTTTACTTTTGCTTACTGTTACATCTTTTTTTTTGTTACATCGTTTAAATGCATCTTTTCCGTTTATTTAATTGTATTCTTGTAAATAATTTGTTTTATATGGCTTATGATGGTACAGTTCATAATAAGCCCTTCGATTTTTACTCCAATGTTTTACTTCGAATTATACTGACATTCAGAGGTTATAAGTTTAAGTTTTATTACATTACATTATGTTTTTGACGGGTGTTTAATATTACGTATTAGCTTATATACCAATACTTCCGTCTTTTAAATGTGCTTGTAAATAATTATAGTTTTATAGACGTGGGGGTGGTATAGTTCACAATATGTTTAGTAAATATTTTGATGTTTAAATTAGGTTTCATAAAACTACCTTTAGATTTTGTATTTAAAAAAAATTATGAATTTTACAACTGACTTGCTCACGTTCTTCACTCATGATAGTTTTGTACACCTTATTTCATACCTCTTCCAACACAAGCCATATAACTGAGGTTCATAAGTTGAAAAAGCCATAGGTTGAATAGGTCACAAGTTGAATCGGAATAAGTTGAATCGGGATAAGTTAAATAAACCATAGGTTGTATCGGTCATAAGTTGTATCGGAATAAGTTGAATCGGAATAGGGTGAATTGGCCATAAGTTGTAAGTGCCAGGTTGTAAGTGATAAGTTGTATCGGATAAGTTGTATGCAGACAATACCGGATAGTTATGTGTAGCGCAGCTACCTGCCTCCATAGCCCACGCTCCAGTACCAGTGCCAGTGTTGTATAACGAAACTTACTATTTGTGTCCTAAGAGGATCGTATAGGCTGGACTGTGGGAGTCGTAGGTATGTGTTTATGAAATAAAATGAGATGTAGAGTGCAATAAAATAAACGGTTTATAGAGGAAACTTGCGATTAGGTCTTTTGGATTGGTCCTCGCGTCCTCTCAATAGTCAGTCGTCTCCACTCTTGGCCTCCAACTTTTATGTGTTTTGTTGTAATGTGGCGTAATGTGAGTTGTAGTAAGTGGGGCAGTGGAAGCATTAGATTTCAATTGGTCTCGTCTGCTCTTGTCTCCTCTGGCTCTATCACTCCAACTACACTGCTAAGTCTACGGATATAGGCAGAGGTATATCAGTTCTGTACTGTGTGGTTCGTCCTAGTGGTGTCAAGTCCTTGACATGTGTACCGCTGTTATCTGAGTTCCAGTGTGGAACTGATATGTCACTTCTGATCCCCATTGGAACTTATAAACAGTAGAAACTAATATAAAATTTCGAAATAGGGACTGTGTAGCTTCCATTGTGCATTTCCACTAAAAAACTAGAAAATGACGCTATTTTCTGAAAATTTTGCTTTATTATTATTTACAAAAAATTATTTTCTATGGTAATGTTTGTATTATTTTAATAAATTCGCAATTTAAAATTTTGCTGTTGTTTTTTAAGTTTCGATATTTAAGTTTATTTAAATGGCGCTAATTTTTAAAAAGTTCATTTTGAAACAAATAGAACGTTTCATGGGAACTGATAAAGATATGGAACTTGACGTTTCTACTATACTGACGGATTGTTCATTTCATCGAGTGTAACTTATCGGAACTGGAACTGAGAAAATCAGGAACTGTACAGTACTAGTCCATATTCAGCCATATAACACTGCTAAGTGCATACGTGTAGTTTACGTTTATATAGCTACGGGCTGTGTTGGACTTCATGCATTAGAACTTCGTGATAGAAGTTGGAAGCTGTTTTGGCTACGGCGCATACGATATTTAGCTTGGACTTGGGCATATTATATTATGGACTTTGGACTTGAGATTTCATGGCATGGGCTGTTTTCGTAACAAATGTGACCATCGTCCCGGCGGCCACGCCAAGTCCAATTTGTTCCTGTGTGGAGTACATATTTGTTTGGTGGTCACATAAGTTGTATTATCCGTATTTGCGGTTCGGTTTTGGTTCAGTTCTATCTCTATCTTTATGTAGTTATACGTATAGGAGGAAGGCCTATGACTCTGCTAATACTAATAATAATGGACTGGGAAAACCTATATAGAGAGTTCTAGTGGCTGTAATATGCTATTGCTATTATAGACTTATACATCATTTTACTTTTCAATCATAAATAATTGGAAAGACAATTATTGTAAAAGACTGAGAGCTCGAGCCAAAAAATAATATTATTGCTTTTTTTTGTGTGTAGCAGGATTCGATTTCAATTTGTCATATTTCTCGGTTTGACTTACGCTTCGTTTACTCGTTCAAATCGAAATCTATTCTTACAAAGACTTCTTGTAAAATAACATGTGCTTTATTAATCGAGTCGCTTTACAAAATTAAATCGACTACGCGGTTCTCGATTTTCGAAGTCGTGTCGTTGTCGTTAAGAACCCTTTTAAAATCTGTATGCCTCGTTGTACTATGTAATTTTAATTTATTTTTAATTTCCCGTAACATAGCTGCGTACAGTTGAAGTGTTGAGTTCCAACATAAAAAAAGGCGCTTGAAATGAAGAGTGAATTTTTTTTGTTATCAAAAACTTCTTCTTCTTCTTAACACTCTGGAAAAAATGGGACGAATTCGGATCTCATCCACGTTTTGACGTTATTAGTTTTGCTTTTGGTTTGGAGAGTTTGGCTGAGAGCCCGAAGAATTCTAATTCGGAGTGCCGAATTTCGGCGTAGTACAATATTGAGTAAAGGCATAGCTATATAGGTTGGAATTTCCATTGAAAATAGGGAGGTAGGTAGGTACATAAGGAAGAGACTTGTGTTGAAACATAGGTGTAGCCACCATGAGTGATCAGAGAGACTTGTAATAAAGACAGCCACTTCTCCTTAATCCCGTGGATCTCACTCGCTTGAGATTAATCTTTTTTAATTGACACGTTGTCAGCAAGTAGAAATCTATCATTCTCTGCTTCATATCCTTTCTAATGAATGCTCCAAGCACCTGCAGCTTCTGTTCCGTGTTTTTTTTACCCCCTTTTAACTTTGCCGATGCGGATACCGATACCGATGCCGATACCGATGCCGATACCGACGCCGATACGATACGAATTCCGACGCTCTTAACCCGCGACGGTAATAACGGTGTCGGTTTCAATCCCAGAAACCGTATCGTTCCGTTCCGTTACCGTATGAAATAAGGGATTAGGAGGAAGATGTGATGTGATGCAATGCAATGCGTAGAAGTTTGGATGAGCTGCATTATTACACACAGACTTGAGCATTACATCATCGGCCCTTTGTTTCTGCTCAGTCTCCGTGTTTTATGTGAGTCTCTTGTGTTGTGAAAGTGCATTGCTCATTTATTTTCTCGTCTCGTCTGCCTTTACCAGTTAGACTCAACGTTTCCAATCATTTTAGACATTGCATCGCAAAACAAACTTTCATTTTTTTCATTTATGGATCGTCCATAAATGACGCCATGGGCAGGGTCAGCCAGTGGGTCTACTTGGATATTTGTGAAATGCCATGTTAAACACAGCCATTATTTGCGCGATAGTTATGCTATGGTTACAGGGGAGGGGGGGGGGGGTATAGGAACCTAGAAAACGGGATATTTGGATGACATTAGTTATGGACGACCCCTTTCGTACTATGTCTGCCTTTGGCGGTACTTCACACAAAAAATTGAAGGGAAAATACATACACAGTGTGCAACATTTGTTGAGTAATGTACCTACCTACCTATGTAAATATGAATTCTTATTTCCCGGGTTTTTTGTAACTCCCGGAAATGTGCAAATATTGTATGTGGTACTAATAGAAATGACCTTGGTTTGGCTAACAGTCTGTTGCACCGTTTTTAAATTTCCCAAATTTAGTAATAATACTTTAAACAATGCTTCAATAAAAGAACTGGCTTTTAATTCTACTTTTCTTGCAAAAGCTAATAAATTCTATCTACAGGACTGGTGGCCTAATTTTCTTAATGTTGATATAGCTTTCAAATTTCGAAATAGACATCGTCTGTGGAAAATAACAATCTGCATAGTTTTGATGTGTTTAAAAATCATTTAAAAAAGTACGTTTCGAAGGTTTTAAGTAGTTTCGTAAGCAGACAATTGCATCGCCTCTTGTGAAATATCGTAGACTGGCTTATTTTGAAATTTTAGCGTGAATTGAAGCAGACACTGGCAGACAGACGTGTTGCAACCTGGAAAATGTTGCAATGTATTTGTTACGTACTTATTTTGTAGTGGTTATTAAAAAAGAGTAAAGTAGCTATCTACCTACATTATGCCAGTCCCTCATTGTCGTGTCGGTGCGTAGGACAAGTAACTTGTAAACACTCAACTCAAAAGTGACACTTGTTACAGCAAAATAAGTGTAATAAAAGTCCATAAAGCATAATTGTCATTATGTGAATTTTATACTCTTTTTTTTCTTCTTCTTTTGTGGTAGGAACTATTTTGAAAAAGTTTCCAGAAATAGAGAGACACGAGAGTGTAAGTAGATAAATTGGAAAAGTTTTGGTTTGAAATTTTTTCGAAAACAATTTAGTTAAAAAAAAAGTTGAAGAGTTGATGTTTTCTCTTGCGGATGCGGACGGGAGCGTGTGTTCTCTCGTGCAGTGTGTAATGTGACGCAGGATGGTGGGTTGCGTAACTGGTGAAAAGTGGCTGGGCTGTGAGTAAAAAGGAGAAGGGAAATATCTGTGGAACAACAACGCTTGTGAAACTTTCACGCAACAACTTTCACTTGTTTCTTCACTCATCGTGAGGGAGAGGTGGAGGAGAAGACGTGCGATTCCCATAGACAAGTGCATACAAACACACACACACACACACAGGCAGACGGGCAGACACACATTGTTTTTAGAGTGAGTGTCTTTTTCCATATCCGTAATCCGTATCCGTCTCCACCATACCTTCACTTTTCTATATCTTTTGTTTTCCAAGCAGCAGTCCTTACGTAAACCTGCCCAAAGTCTCATCAAAGCAGACGTTGTAGTAAGGGACTACTTTAATTCAATCAACTCAGGGCTCAATTGTGTCTTTCCAGTAGAGTTTTTTTTAGTACGTCAATTTTAGACGGAATGTATTTTAACTGTAATTGGCCAAAATATGCGTGACCCCACTGAACTGACTGAGTAGCGCTGAACTTTTTGTTTCTACTAATTGCGCTGGGGATATTTATTCCTATTGTAGCAGTACTATTTAAAAATTTATTTACTATGCTATAATGCATACCTTTCAGTACTTCGAACTTATCACTAATTTAAAAAGTGTTTTTGTATTGAAATTGCATCTCGTTTATTTAACCGATGGGATTTGCTTTCTGTGAAAACACAATTTAGAAACAATTTTATTTTACAAAAAATGTGTTTGAAAAATGCTGTTTTATGCTAAAATTCAGCTTTCAATTACTCAAAACGTGTTTGAAAAATGTGTTTTGTACTAAAATCCCACTTTAAAAAAACATGACTTTTTGTTAAACTACTTTTTAAAAAGCTATTTGCTCATATATCTATACACTTTTGCTAAAAGGTATATTTTGTTATAATTTTTTTAAATTTTTATCGCATATAAATCTATTTTCCTGCGAAAATTATCCTGTAAGTTTTTAATGAGTTTTATTGCAGAATCAATGCAAAAATATTTCTGCAGAAACGTTACCTGCAGAAACGTTACCTGCATAATTTGAATAATAATTCTGCATAAAAAATAAAACTTAAAACAAACTGTGCATAATGATTTCTGCAGAAAATCGGGTCAATTTTCTGCAGAAATTAAAACAAATGTTTGTACGGGTGCCAATTTGTCAAAATTAATAAATTTTAAGTGCTTTTATAACATCAAATTAAAAAGGTTGTTCGCAATTAGATACAATGTACTGTGTATAGTTCTATAATATTACATAAACTCAGTTTTCATGAAAATTATGGAAAGTTTTTAATTTTGCTTAAAAAAGTCTCGCCTACCTCTTGACGTAATACCTTGTTGGTTCGTTTGTTCGTTTTCGTTGGACTGTTGGGTTATTGCGGTATGGTGAGATATGTGGTGTAATTGTAGTTTGCGAGTCTTTGGAAATGGGAAGTACAATTAACAGTTGGAGTCATAGTTTAGCAATAGGTTGGAAAACAAGAGCGACTGAGTGAGTTGAGACGTGAATGAAGGGTTTTCATGGTTTTTGGCTTGGCCATCTTCTTCTCGGCTGCGTCTATCAGTGTAGTTTCGTTTCTTGGTCTTTCAGGCCTTGGGATCCATGGGATGTGATGGGAGATGTGCATGTGTGAGAATTTAACGCTTCAAGAATAATAACATCATTTTCGCTAAACAAACTTTTGTAGTTATCATGCCATATAGTGTGTAGATATATACAGTGTAGCATCGACTGTAATTCAGTAGACCTTGGACCGGTTTGGGTTTGGTAACGGTAACTTGTATGGAGTATGGAGGGCCTGCTGCTGCTGCTCTTATGGCAGCAGCATAGTTTGGTGCAAATCCAAAGTTTACAAAGTTTAGTTTTTTTTTCTGTCTCTCTTTTCTTTGGTGGATGGATCCATTTGGTTTGTGTGTGTGTGTGTTGGATGTGGTATATGGGATGGCGTGGGTCTTTTAGTGTGAGAAAGTGAAAGCTGTGAGGTTTGAAGCCTGGAGGAAAAGAAAGTAAAGAAAGTCTCCTCCACTCATGTTTGTCTCATGAATTCACTCCACTATCTATAACCCATTTCTGTCCTCTGTTCCAATAGTTTCGCCACACTTATATCTCTATAACCTGTACCTATATTCTACGTATATAGTCTATACCTACAAAGCACCTGCATACCTATTATAGTTCATTATGTAAGTCTGTATCCTGAATTTAATCCCAACTATATTTCTAGATTGGATACACTATGTTATATGTGTATAGTTCTTGAAAGTTTGCAAGTGCAAAAACTGTCATCTGCATTTTTAAATCGTCAACAAGTTTGTACGTGTGGGTGTTTGTGTGTGTGAGCGTTTGAGTCTTGACTAAACTTTTAAAAAGTTTAACATGTTTCCTTCATGGACGAGTTTTGTTTAGACGGTACTCGTTATTGTAATTACATTTTCGAAACATATTGAGAGTACTATTGTTGCAGCGTTTCTTTAAAGTATAAGTAATTGACCTAAATCTACTTAAAAAAAATGATTGGCTATATGCAGCTTTTTTAAAATCATTACGGGAAGAGCGGGTTACTAGGTTAGTAACCAAATTTTTGTGATTTATTTAGATGAATAAAGTTTTGTTTTTCTGGTTTGCCTCAAAATTTTATTTGTTAAAAGCTGTTTTCGAGACGCTTTGTTTTTGATTCCTAAACTGGTGTTTTTTAAAAGTACATTTATTAGTAAGTATATAGATAGCTGTTTTTGAAACGTATTTTCATTAATTAATTACTGTTTCTGAACTTAATTTTTTCAAAAATGGTTTTTTAGAAAGTAGATTTGTTAGTCCATAAAGATGCTTTTTAAAATGTCTTTTCAGTTAAAAAACAGATTTTTTGCAAGTTTGTTTCTATTACAAAACTGTATGCTTTACAAAGCACATTTTAGTATAAAATCAAGTTTTGAGATGCGTACTTTTAGAGTAAGCATGACTGTTGAGGGAAACAAGTCTATTGTGGCAGATTTTAAAATTTCTAAGTTAATAAAAATTAAATAGGCTATCTACATTATATTCTGCTGGAGTTGTGTAATAGAACACGCAGCGATACATACTTATGGAGTGTACATGTTGGCTTTGGTTTCTTGTACGGCATCCCCTGTTCAAAGCACATGATAAAGATGCAATGCTCCGAGTAATAACTATCTTGACTTTCCTCTCGTCTTCCCCATTTTTCTTCTTCTTTTTATTTTTTTCTTCTCAACATTGTGCCCTTTATTTCTCCTTATTTCCTCATCTTCTTCACCAGGAGAGATTCCCTACCAAACAAAACTCACTCAGTCACTCAGTTCCAATTCCAATTTCTACAATCAATTCTTCTTTAGCTTCAGTTCTTCTCCTCCGTCCTTCGTCTTTTCTAAGGCTTCTCACTTTTCCTCTCATATTGTTTTTTTTCTCAGTGCGTGCAGTAAAAAAAAGTCTTAGAAACCAAATCGTGGGCAGGGTAGAATCTGCAGTGGCGAAGGAGAAGGATCAAACCAAAATAAAGCAAAACCAAAAATAAAATAATAGGGAATTCTGGATCTGCAGTTAGAATAAAATAGAACCTGTCAAGGATGGTTCATAAATGATGTCATTCAAATTATCTCTCCCTTTTTAGGCGTTTCCATCCCCAGGTCACCTCTTTAACTTTATGTAAATTGCTGTCTTTAGCAGTAGACCCACCCACCCACCCTACCATTGACACCATTTATGGAGGATCCCTAACGCACTAACGATTATGCTATAAGGAAAGCTTCAAGGGGAAAAATAAGTGTCTGTGGGTGCATACGAAAAGGGAGAGGGAGACATAGTTCAAATATAATCTGTGTATTTTTGTAGTTTTGAATTTTCATATTCTTGTTATTTGATATGTGAATGTCTGGATTTAACAAGTTACGTTGTGTTACCGCGTGTAGCGTACATAGCGGACGTAGACACAACAACTTTTACTAAGTTTAACGATAAGAAAGAAAGCGAGGGAGAAAGTTGAGTGTTGTTCATGTGGATGATGGCTTGGTGATCGTGATGCTTGTGCGAAGGTCTCGAGGTTGATCTTCCGATCTTCTATCTGGTAACAAGGGCGTGTGTAGCATCATGGAGGTTTTGGAACTGGAACTGGAGCCGGAGCCACACTTAACCTACAGCACTGCAGCCCCATAGGTTTAGTTTTGGGCAAGTTTTGGCGGTGGCTGTAATAATTGTAACACGCCGTGTTCAACAATAAGAAATGCATTATACATACATGTCCCTTGGTTTACTGCATTGCACGGTAGCATTTTTTGTAATACTTCCAGCATTAGTTTTCTTGGACATTAAAATACAAAATACCACGAGTCCATGCAGGGGCGGATCTAGGAATATTTTATGGGGTGGGCAATGCGTATCGTGAGTGAAGAATCAAAATGGCTTATTTCCAATTTAAGCTAGAATCAAAAACAGCTATTTACAAAATACATTTTATAAGGTAGATGTACAAAATGTTAATTACAAGGCTTTTGAAAAGTGCTAAATATTCTTTTTACATGATTTTTAAAAGTGCAAAATATCATTTTAACATGATTTTGAAAAGTGCAAAATGTTCTATTTACGTGTTTTTTAAAAGTGCAAAATTTGTTTTTACATGTTTTTAAAAAGTGCAAAAAGGTTTCGTAAAAATGTTTTGAAAATTACAAAAATTTATTTTTACATTTTTTTTTAAAGTGCAAAATACTTTGTTTATATGTTGCTAGGTAACTAAGCAAATAATTCTGTCCCAGCCAAATTAAGAGCTGGACGCCCATTGAGTGACCATGTAATGGCTGCCATCACCGTGGCCATCATCGTCAGCATCTTTCGTATCTTTCCCTTGTCCTCTTTGATTCATACGTGGGCCGTAGATTGTGAGACCGACTGAGATAGTTTTAGTTCTACTTGGATATTTTCCGTTGAGGCTTAGAGTCATTGAGTTGCCATCTTCATTGCCATCTTGGCGGTGATGGGAGTGGAGTGAATGGGGCTGAGAGTCTGAGAGGCGATTACGTTGTCAGGACAGATACCCGCATGGTCTGTCTCCTGGTTGTGTGGCTGATGTGGATGGCGGAGGATCATATTATATATGAGCGGGAAGAGGAGCTCAGTCAGTCTAACTTTTTTTCTTACACTCTGCAAAGACACGAAATGGGGATTGGGGAGCGGGAGGTGGTCTCTCCCTCTATATGTATATTTTGCTTTTATTTCTATTATACACCGACCGGGACGAGACTTACCTTTAAACTACTTTAAAGGCCCAAGCGAGTAGACTATGCGATGACTTTTCCCATTCCCATTCCCAGCCCCATTCCCATACAAACCAAAAGTTGGGCATTAAGAACAGAACAAGGGCCCGAATCCAAATCCAAATCCGAAAACAGAGAAATGTCTCTCATACAAGGAGACAACGTGTCTCTTCATGTCCACAGGCCCGGATCAAGGGGGTGGGCGCAGCCCCAAAATGAAAATTTTTAGCGTAGGTTAACGAAGGGCATTTAAACCAAGATGATACAATTATGCCATCAGCGAAGAGTCAAAATGATTCATTTCCATTTTTAGCTACAAACAAAAATTACTGTTCACTAAACAAAATAAAATATGATACTAGAAGCACGTAAATAGATTATTTTGCTCGTTTCAAAACATGTAAATAGAATATTTGCACTTTCCAAAAAACATGTTAATAGAACATTTTGCACTTTTCAAAAAAGAATCAATTGGAATATTTTGCATTTTTGAAAAACATGTAAAAAGAATATTTTGCACTTTTCAAAAAACATGTTAATAGAATATTTTGCACTTTTCAAAAAGCATGCAAATGAAACACTTTGTACTTTTTAAAAATCCGTAATACTTATTATTAAAATTTTGCGCCACTATCTCATGTTGCGTGTTTGACATGGTTCATTTTAATTACTGTTTAAATTGGAATGGGTCATTTCGATTCTTCACTCAGGATATGTGTTGCCCACCCCAGAAAATATTTCTAGATCCGCCCTTGCATGTGCATGTTCAGTCAGATGCTTATGGGGGACGTTATATCAGTCAGGATGAGGCAGTCACGGCGTCCGTGTCTGTGTAATGTAAGAAGCCAAAGCTGAGATTTAAATTTGCACATTTCGACGAAAGTGAAAGTTCTTCTTCTTCTTCTTCTACTTTCACTTTCACATTTCTTTTCATTTTCATTTGGAAGATGAAGATTTGGAATTTTCCGAGATGGTTCCTCCTTCTCCTCGTTCTCGTCCTTGTTCCTGTTCTTTGGAATTCAGTGTGTCCCTGTCATTTCTTCGGTTTCGGTTTCGGCCTCGGCTTCGACCTTCACATCCACAGGGATCTTCATCTGCCCACACACACAGCATTCTGTCCCATACATTTCAGTCCCTTCGTATATTGCCATTTCCATCTCTCTGAATCGCCATCGTCATTCTGAATCGTGCATCCTTCCGTTATGAATTTAATTTCAAACATTCAGAAACAGTTAAGAGTCAAACTTTTCCCTCTCTCTCTCTTCCTCAATGTTTTATGTGCTGAGAATTTCAATATCGCAGAGGACCACATGATATTACGTGCATACACATTTTTGTAGACCGTAAAAAGGACCATGCAAATTCGTAAGTAAGTGCAAAATAGACTATCTCTGCGTTTCCAGCACCATTGAACAACCTTAGAAACTGGGGTTCTGCTTTCAATTCTCTCTGTGGGCCGTCGTCGTCCTGTTCTATACCTCCCACTAGGCTTTAATTATTAAAAAAATATATTTGAGGGCAGACATTAAATAATCGTTTAAAATTTATACTCTTTCAAGTATTAAAAAATGTATTTACCTACCCACATAAAATGTGTCACGTTGTCAAGTTGTAAGTGAAAATGGCAACACTTTTTAATAAATTGCATTTTTGCAAACTAGTTTTGCTTTTTAAATTTTGAAATTACTTTTAAAATAATGGATTTTTGGAGGTTTTTTTATTTTCAAAAATTATAGATAGTATTTTTTGTACCTTTAGTACTATGTATGAGTAATTTATTTGGAAGGCTTACCGTGTAATTACATGCAAAAAGGTTGTTCTTACTTATGCATTAGAGTAGAAGTAGAACTGCCTTAGGGGTCGTCCAACAATTACGTTTAGGAAAGACGAATGTTTTTTGCCCCCTTTGTCCCCTAGTTTAACGTTTCGACCATGTAGCGTCAAACTCCCTCCCCGAATTCTACGCGTCATTGATGGGTGCCCCCGTATCGTTGGCGGATTTTACGGATATAGGATAGAAGTATCTGTAGACGTAGAAATAGATGAGCACTTTTATTTTTATAGGCAGGCAAAATGGTGTATAATGTTGTCAAAAAAAAAGAAGGAATATACGTTACATAAAAGAATCCACCTATTGAAAGTATTAAGTATTTTTCTGGACGAGTTTTCATCTTGAAAAAGTTTGAGTCTTAAGTCTTAGTACCTACGTATCAATAATCCATTGAATTCTCCTGTAACATCATATGTCTACCAACTCGCTATATACTGTGCTATGCTCTCATCTCACTTTCAATCTCCTATATTATGAAGTGCAAGCTGCCTGCTCCCGATTCTGATATTCTAATTCTAATGTGTGCTTACGAGCTTTTACTGTGAATCTTCCTCCCTACTGTCTCCTCGCCATATGTCTTTTCTCCTTTTTTCCTTTTTATTATTTAGTTTTTTATATGCGGACAAAAACGCGACTTGAAAGAGGCAAGAAAAAATGGCTCTTTATTAAAATTCATTATGTCAGGATTTTAATTTTAAAATATATGGCCTATCTCCTTCCTTACAATTCGCATGCATACTAAAATACTAACGCTTCTCTTACAAAAGTCTTTTACTTTGGAGCTTAATGGAAGTTTTAAATTTTAATAAAGTTTTTGAATTTTTAATTGTGCTGTGCAGGGAAAGAGACACGTTAAATTATGTGGGCGGACATTTAAGCATTATGTCGGATCTATCTACAGTGAAATGTACCAAGAAAAAATTAAAATCTAGGTCGGGCATCCTCCCCTGTAGTCTAAGGGCAGCAGAAGTTAATTTGATTGAACATCCAATTTAACTGTACTATATTTCAGGCTTTATTTCATAATATATTAAAGCATTAAGAATTTTTTGAACTTTTTCAACATTAAAAATTCTTATTAAATTACCTGTAAGTATTTTCAGTATTTAAAAAAATGCGTAGTGCGTAATCCATATTTTTAAGATGTGTCTACTTACTTAAATTTGAAATTATTTACACTACGTTGGTGACCCATTTGTACAAAAACCGATTGCGGGACTTGTTTATTTTACTTGGCAATTAATTGAATGTAAAGTGTAAAACCCTTGATGCTTAATGGAATTTTAGTAGACGTGCTGACAGAAGACACCCGCATTTTCCCCTGTCACTCCAACACCATTTCCATTTAATAGGCTATCAAAGGACTCTTGCCAGAGTGCGTAATGCGTAGTCAACCTTTCTACACACTTCCAAACCGAAACTTACATTGCAAAGTAGTTCAAAGTGCCCCCGTATACCTGATAGTAACGTGAGCGGCTCTGGGACCGGTACCGTAAAGTTAGCAGCTTGACAGAAGAGACTACTACTACTTCTTTGCTTTGAAGACGCTTTTAAAGTTTTGAAAGGGGGACATTAGTATTATGGCGAATGTGCTGATATTGCATTCCAACTCAAGTGCGTCTATCCCAGGCGACACTCCTCTCCTTTTCGTTTGGCTCTGTCTGAACAAAGTTGGAGGGGACGGGGTCGGGTTCAAGGGTTACGCTCTACGGTTACGGTTCCGGTTCCGGTGAGACTGCTAACCTTATTTCAAAGTGTACACATCAAGTTGTATGTAAAATTCGGACCGGTGCTGTGCCGGGACCGGGACCGGTACCGGTACCCGAACCTAAAGACTGATGACAGAGTGTCCTAATAAAAGTTCCCATAGGCTGATATATATGTATTGTGGATATACCCATATAAGTACATGCGTAAAGATTAGCTCGTTCCTTTGGGTCGTGTGTAGTGAGTATATTGACTGTGACTTTTCCTTGAGTCGCCTGGGATGCTGAAACGAGCGGCATGTATAGTGACTGTGATGGGCCGTCAGAGTGTTTGGAGATGTTTGGTCTTTTGGTGGAAGTGGGAAGGAAGTAAAAAGGGAAAGTGAAAACTTGTCAGACATTTGCGAATAAAGTTGACAGTGTGGATTTGTCATTTGGCAAATTGAATAATGACTTCCCAGGCCCATCCACCTCCCAAGGCCCGTCGCCCGTCCTCAAACATTAAGAAAGGCAGGGAGCATGGGACGCCCGTCTTTCTTTTGACTCTCTACATCGCTCTTTTTCCCGTACCCGTTCCCGAATTCGAATCCGAATCCTTATTTTTCCAGTGTATGTACTTTGACTTTGTCGCTTTCGTTTTCGGATTCGTTTTGGTCATGTAGGTCCTGAGTTGACGGGAGCGGGGACTTCATGCCTTTGGAGATTGGTGAGTTTTCGTTTTCGGTAGTAAGTAGCTTCAAGTTTGTCTGTGCCGGTTTCGGTCCCGGTCTCGCTATTAGTATACGAGTGAGTGGGACTCATTTTCTTCTCAGGGATTACGGATCTGGATCCGAATTTCTTGGTCGTGGAGACGGAGGACATGTAGACAGACAGATATAGCTAATGTGAGTCCATCTTTCATCTCGAGCATTAATCCGCGGAGCGGCGGGTCCTTAGTCTTTACTGCTGTCGAGTGGCAATGAAGAGGATCCTGAGTCTTAGGCATTAAGCATACATACCTATACCTACCACGCTATGTACATGGTTCCAAGTTGGGAGTCAAAAGTGAGTCACGAGAGGACAGAATTCGAGGTTTAAAATAAAATCTTGACATTTCTAATGCTCTGGTTCTGGTTCTGGTTCTGGTTTCTAGTGCAGTTGAAGTGGAGGATTTAGAATGTGCATAGGCGTCAAAGCCAGACTTCTAGTCTAGATTAAAGAATTCTAGCGAGGCAGTTACCATTTTACAAATATGGAGCTTAGCCTGCCTGTTTTTCTTCCATGCATATGTACATACTGACGGACATGCTGATCGGGAGACTATTTTAATTTGACATAATTTATGATATATTTTCTTTTAAACTCAACGTTTTTCGCATATTCTAAAAAAAGGTCTTACAAAAATCAATCTCATTAAATAGGTAAATTCGTAGCACTTTAAACTTCGTATGAATTGTGGATTTTAAAATTTGTAAATAAATTTCAGTGTATTTTTGTTGGTTAGAGTAAAAATTGCCCGAGTCTTAAAAATCAGTTTATATTTGTTTATCGTCGGTGGAGAACCAAAATGACCCATATCCATTCTTAGCTAAAACCAATATCCACTATCTACAAAAATATTCAAATATGTCTTGAGAGCATTTAAATAGAACATTTTGAACTTTCCAAAAATATGTAACTACAAAATTTTACTTCTTAAAAACATGGATTAGAACATTTTGCACTTTTCAAAAATATGCAAATACAACATTTTGCACCTTTTCAAAATCCTTTTAATTAGAAATTTTTGAATCTTTACAAAAACATGGAATTAGAACATTTTGCACCTTTTCGAAAACATGGAAATAGGACATTTTGTATCGTCGAAAAACATGAAAATAGAACATTTTACGTTTATCAAAAACTCCTAATTACCATTTTACGCATGTTTCTCATGGTGTTATTATGACATAGCTCATTTTGATTGTAGCTTGAATTGGATATGATCATTTTGGTTCTTCACTGAAGATATGATTATTTATTGTGGACATGATAATTGAGTATATTTCAAAAGTTGCAATTTAAATACAGATTTATAGTTTTATAGCTTAAGTACCACTACCACCGCACCGCCACACTTGTTAGTCCTTTGTTCTCTTAAAAGAGTCTTGGATGTGAATAGGCGACATGCGGGAGTCTGGGAGATGTGATCCCGTTGAGAGTGTGTGGAAGTAAATGTGATGTATTGTAGGATGTTATCGCTCTTCCGCCTCTCTCCACGCTGCGCTCCTCTTATTCTGAGAGATGCGGAAGATACGGGAGAGATGCTAAAATGTCTTAACTGCGAAATTGCTAAATGAGGACGAAAAGTGGGGAAGGAATGGGAAAATCAACTCGGGGGCTCTTATCGCCTTATTTACATATACTTCCAAAAGCCATCTTTCTTTCAGCACTTAGATTTAGATTTACGTCTCGCAAAGTTATTTAGGCAGTTAGGCGCCTATCTATGTAGTATGTAGACATGTATGTAAAATATGGAATAAAATACTGTGATGGTAATAATAAGGCTTTTAGCTAACTACTAAACTACTGTGCTTACTCAAGCATACACATACACGTTTTAGCCGTATGTAACTACAGCGACTTAGACTTAGCCCATTTTACATGCAGAACATATTTATGTTTTTGCTAAACTGTAAAGTGGAGCTCTGCATGTGCGGGTGTGTTTATAAATTGCAAAGCCATGATCCACGACCGGAACACATTTATTATGTAATTTGTTATTTTTTTTCAAACTTTTCCTGATTCAGTTTCAGTACTTTCAGTCCTGTTTACTATACTGCAGGGCTAGGAGCCGTGCCAGTGCCAGGAATGGGACTAGATCAGTGGGTAGATCAGTTTATAAATATTAAGGTTTAGTCTACGCTTAAGTTGTGATACATGATTTAAATGATTTAATGGGCAAGTTTAGTTTTTCTTGTGAAAGATAGACCAAAAGTCAAGTGCACAATGTTCCAATGCTATCGAGATACTCTTAAATGCCGTCCGTAGGACGCGGGATGTTTTACTTTACACTGAAAATATTTATGTTACATCTTCGCTAAATTGTTACTCATCGTCACAGAACTAAACCCGTTTTAACGGTTCGCCTCTTACTGAACTAAATTTCAGCGTCTTTAATCATTTTTTTGCAAATTTTGGTTTTTAAAACATTTGTAAATTACGATGAGCACTTGTTGCTGTTCCTATATTTCTTATGCTTTCACATAAGAGTTTTCCGTATACTATGTAGCTGTAGACGTGCAAATTAATCGTTTTTCATAAACATAAAGGCATTTTCATGCTACAATCATAACCACTGCAATTAACAGTGCGAATCATAATATTTTATAGTAGTCTTAATTTTATGCTTTTACTTTATTTTTTGTATTTTTTTTGGACGCATATCAGATTCAGATTGAGATTTTGAATGACAATGATGCTTCTGATGGTATGTCTTTATTCGGTCTGCTGATCGTAATCTAGTTTGAGATTTATGAGCGGCAGAATGGCAGAATATAGTAGAGATGGTATGAGAAATAAAAAATAAATTGCAAATATTCCACTGATATGTTTAAGAATACAATCCCCACATGATATTCAGTGATATCTACTGTATAGAATGTGTAGCTCTTTAAATTAAAGTTGTGGTTCTTATTCGTTATACATATTATGTCGTGAAGCACGATAATAAAACTAAAATTGGTTTGTATTTTGAAATGTGTCTGTCTTCTCGTGGCGCGGATAGAAAGATACAGATTGAGAGGAAACCGATCAGATCTGAGTGCTGTATAATATAGTGTAAGTAAAAGCTAGAGATGATGTAATATACAGAAATATATCTAAGAAATGATGCGGATTTAAGATATGGGCGCTTTTCGTTCGGTCTTATAATTCTATATTTTGTGCTTTCGGTTTCGGTTTCGGTGGGATATTGATATTATATTGGACTTTAGAGAATATTTTTGTACACGCTATATCTATGAAACTGATAGATGGAAGTTTTGTAGTTGTACAAGATGGAATGATGTGTCAATTTCTCTGACTTCCCCCTTCTTTGTTTTTGATCGATTGTGGTTTTCTTTTTAATCCATCAAATTCCCTCCATCGCATATCCAGTCTCCATCTTCAAAATCCCAATCGGGAGTCTTCACAAATAAAAACAAACAAACAAACAAAAAAAGAAGTAGAAGAAAAAAAGAAGATGAAGCCAAAACCAAGTTTAAGTTTCTTCAAAATTATTGCAAGTCAGACAGAGTCAAAACTCAAGACAGGAGACATGCAGATCGAGAATCGAGACGGGATCACATCCAAAACAGAAAATATGGAAGACTAAAAAAAATAAATTTGAAATGAAGTGGAAAATAATATATTGTTCTCTGTCGTATCGTATCGTCTCTTCCTCGGAAGGATCTTCTCTGAAGTTTATCTGTTTACATTTTGCATATGATTTTGTTTTGTTTGAGGGAATGTATTAGAATATGCAAGAGAAAAAGTTATGATATACGCGAGGGCGAGTGATCAAAGTTTTGGTGCATTAAATTGATGGAATGTCAAAAATATTGAAACTGAATAATCTAATTTAAAATGAATAATGTAGAAATAGAATACATATTTAAGTTTGAAACTACCTTACGCCTGCCGGCTGAATCAACAGTAGAAACGATGTTTTACCTGAAACTAAAGTGGCTCATAATATGCTTTTTACAGATAATTAATTGCTTGTAAATACAAGAAGAGAAACTCGAATTTAAATTCAAAATAGTAATAAAAGCATCTGGAAATGATATATTTATGTGTGATATTTTCCGTAATAAACAAAAATGAATTGGTATTTTAATTTGTAAATATTTTGTTTTGTATTGCAGTCCAAATTATGGCCGATCTGCCTGCTACCGATGCATCGTTATCAATGACCGTCATCTAAATGTTCTTCAGTATAAAGAATGTAAGCTTATGTTATTGTTATTTTTAAAATTTTGCAAGAAATTATAGTAACTATTATAGTACTAGTGATTTAAATCACATGACTAAAATGACATTAAAACAGTTACTAGCGAATTATTAATGATTTTGTGGCTTATAAAATAACCCTGTGGGAAGTACTAAGCAAAAGTGGAATAACAATATCAGTATTTTATTTGAATATTTCTGAAGAGTGCAAAATCTGTTATTGGCGAGTTTTTAAAACGTTCAAAATGATTTATTAGCGACCTTTCAAAATGTGCAAAATGATTTATTAGCGACTTTTTAAAAAGTGCAAAATGATTTCGAGCTTTTAAAATTTACAAAATGGTTTATTAGTGAACTTTCAAAATGTGCAAAATGAATTATTAGGCAGCTTTTAAAATGTGCAAAATGTTCTATGGACGAGTTTTTAAAATGTTTGGAATGATTTATTGACGAGTTTTTGAAAATTGCAAAATTATTCTATTTGCACATTTTTGAAAAATGCAAATAGCTGTAATATTACGCTTTGCTATATTGAAAATTAGCTACATATTTTCCTTACGTATTCGCTTTAGGAAAAACGGGCATTGGCAATTTTGATAATTTTAACATGTGTTTTGTTTTTGTAGCCATGTACTGCGAAGAGAAGAATAGTTTGGAGAATTTGTGCGCTCAAATCACAGGAGATGCTCAGCTATACTCCCTGTTTAGAGTGGATGCTGCTTTAGAAGAATGCCCATTTAGGTATTTTCAAAATAAAATATTAGCAAAATGTGAAAATTTATTTAAAATAATCAAAAACTAAAAGAAACGTTACATGAATAGCAAGGTTTTAAAAATCATACAGAATATTAAATAATTCCTCTTTTTTTCTTGTGTGTCTTTTGTAGGGGTGCACCCTTTACATTCACGTACAACCGTGGGTATGGGGAGTGTAAGAATCCAGTGTCACACGTAGACAGCTGCACTGACAATTCCAAACTTCTCCTCCGCTACCAGGCCTGTCCCGATGTGGTCAAAACTGAAAGTTTGGGTGAGTTATAAGTTATGAGATTACGGAGGAGAGATAACGAGAGTCGTATGTTCCACGTTAGACTCCCCAACATTTATTATCAAAACTTTTATTTCATTTTCCAAGAATTGTGCTTTTCATATTATGTACGTGGAGGTACATGAGACATGAGACTGGAGGAGACTTGACAAAAAAGGGGATGAAGGCCAGATTTAAGTCACATTTCTCTTCTCGCTACTCACTCTCCTTCCCGGTCCCATTCTTCCAGCACTTTCCGCGGCTTTACTTTTTAGTTTTCTTCTTTCCCTAAAAATTCATTGTTTAAAATACCAGCCTTTTTATTATTAGATAACTTGCCCCTCTCCGTCTAGTTCTACTGTTAAGTTTAACAAAACACAGTTTCACAGACATATGTATAGGCGAAAGAATTAGAAATAAATAAGAACGTTGCCATTTCCCGTTCCCATTCCCGATTATGTAAGTTGCTGTTGCGATATGCGACAAATCAGGGCAATAAATTACAGTCTCGTAAATGGATTAATTGTAGGTATATTTTTTCAAACAATTATTTTATTTTCTTAACTAGGACATAATGTGCCTAAGCTAAGGTGCGGATCTAGACATATTTTCTGGGGTGAGCAGTGCATATTATCGTGAATGAAGAATCAAAATGAATCATTTCCAAGTTAGAATTAAAGAGCTATTAGATTAGATCAAAGCAAAAAAAACTACGTGAGATTGCGATAGATGGGCAAAATGTTAATTACGAGTTTTTTAAAAAGGGCTAAATGTTCTATTCGCATCATCTTGAAACGTGCAAAATTTGCTATTTACTGGTTTTGGGAAAGTGCAAATTGTTATATTTACGGGTTTTTGAAAAGTGCAAATTGTTATATTTACATGTTTTTGCGACGTTCAAAACGTTCTATTTAAATGCTTTTAGTGTCATGATATTTTAATTTTTTTTAGATATTGAATTTTGTTTCTGGCTAAAAATGGATATGAATAATTTTGATTCTTCACTCACGATATAAGCCTGCTATCTTGGCTTACTTGCCCCTATGTTAGCCTAAGTTAAAAAATTCAGTTTGGTCTGGGCAACTGCCCTGTTGCCTATTGCCGACCCCCTGGATCCGCACCTGCCTAACCTACCCATGTACTTTCTACAATCCACTTCCTATGATATTTTGGCAAGGAAATGAAAATGAATCTTGTAAAACTACATATAAATACCTACTACTTAGGTACATTCATATGTTATTTTCAAAGCTGAAATCTGTTTCGAGTGTTTTGTTCTCGTCGTTTTGAGAGTTGAACCGTCATGGTTGTCATTGTCATGCTATGCTCTTTCAAGTCGGGGTCGGAATTAAAACTCCCTTTGCTTCGCTACGGCTATGCTGCTGACTAAAACTTTATTTTGCGCAAGTTTCCCATTTTCGGGTCGTATTATGAGTGGGAAGTATGTGTGGAAATATAAAAGAAGTGACTCTCTCAGAAAGAATGTATTAAAAATTTACCATTGGCTGTGCCCACACACTCCCGGCGGCACTGGACATTTAGAGTGCATACTGTCCGCTGGTAGGTACATACACGGGAGTAATAGTCTTGAATGAAGTTAGAGTCCGAATCGGAGCTGAAGGACGAATGTCATTAATATAAAAGTAAAAAAAAAAGTACGGCGGACGGAGAGGAGCAGTTGTTGAAAGTCGAAAATATTTTTGGAGTCGCTCCGTGAGACTGCTGATGGTCGGCGTCGGCGGTTGTCTGCGTAAAGTAAAGGAAAGTGGAGGGGAACTGAAGGAGATAGCAGACTGTTTTGATGACTTAATAGAATCCGACTGTTCCAAAAAGTTCCGTTCAAGTCACAGAATCAACCGAGTGCTATATGTATATGTAGATATAATTATATCCTATACCTATACAGCCGGGGTCTACACAAATTACAACGGTTTCGGGACCGGTACCGGTACCGGGACGGGTCCCTCTATGTAACAATATATATTATATATACGGTGTATTGATTTCTTGGTTTGTAAAGTTAAAGTCTGGCGGTGGTGGTAGTGGGAGTGTGTGGTTGGTAAAGTTGAATGGAAGTTATTTGGAGCATGTTGACTGACGATGGTTTTTGTTGGGTTCCGTTGGATAGACGAAATTTGGAAATGTACCTACCTACATGTTATATGATATATGATGATTATTGCTCTGTGTGTGTTATTTTCCAGAGGAAGAACTTCACTGCATTGCTCAATGGAGAGATGGGTCTCAACATTATTTAGTGGGGAAAGTTCATCATCGATTACCCGGATCAAACGAGGAGATCTACCGCTGTTTCGCCTATGAAAAGATCAAGGGTCATAATGCAGCTGGGAGTCATGCGGGTCTTCCTGGCTATAAAGTGGCACAGTCGGGTGATGCAACCTGCACCGGTGTCACTTCATCCTCGGAAGGAGCCAAAACACTCACTCTTCACAGAGGTATGCACACAAACAAAAGGGAGAACTGTCCCTAATACTAATAACCTAACGACTCATATTATATACTGGCTACTTCTTTGGAAACTTTCAAGTCGAAAAGCGGAATCTGAATCTAAATCACCGCGAGTTTTGTTTTGTTGTCCTTGTTGTTATTATAGTTATTATTTCAAACCATTAAATTTTATGATTATTATTATTGGTTATGGGAGTATTCATTAAATTATTACTATTGCTCGTTTATTATTGCCATTATGAGTTTATGAGAGAGATTGTAATAAATGTTATTACAAATCTACGAGTATTATATTTTGAACTCCTTTGCTATGTAGGTACTAATAATTTTGTTTTTTTCTTTCCTTGCAGCGGAGCATTCTGACATCAAATGTAAATTCCCGGGTTGGCTTACAGCTCATCATTGGCACACTCTCAATGGGAAATTGTCTGCACGATTTCATCATAAAAATGCTACACTTCATTTAACGGAGGACTCTCGTAAGAATTCCTCAGCCTCTCAAAATTCCATTCAAGTCGGGAATCATAATTATGGACGGGGGAGTGGGGGTGCTGGTGGTGGGGGTGGGAGTCATTTGGATACTACTTGGTTTTCTGGGGATTCTCGGATTTTCTGTCAGAGTCGGAAGGATGTGTCGGATCGTCATTCTTCTATTCTTGCCCGGCATGTCAATGGATGGTGAGGATATTATAGAGACCAAAAATATGATGATAATAAAACATTCTTTTCTCATTTTTTTAAAATTATCTTTTCTCTCTCTCTCTGTCTCTTTGTTTGAGTCTGCTGGGGGACTCTATATGGGATATATATGGGACAGAGTTAAAAAATTGAGTTTTTGAAATTTATTCTTAATACATATATCCAGGGAATGATATATATCTGTAATGTTGATGATGATGATGAGATGGAGGACATGACATGTTTATATAATAAAGTTTAGTAATTTGGTGTGATTTGAATTTTGATTGTATTTTTTATGTATTATGCAGTCAAACCAAGTCAATTTGTATGCAAATTTTCAAGAGGGATAGTCACGTGGTGGAAGTTCAGATTCGTGCCAGGGATGATGAGAATGATTGTGGAGAGAAGGAGAGGGACAGTGAGGTGAATTTATTCTCGGCCACGTCACCTTTCGTGACTTTGGTGAGTACGGAAGCGGCCGTTCATCGCTGTCCATATTTGGGGAAGTACACGGCGACGAGTGTTACTCAGGATGGACGGGGAATCCGGGACGGATGTGGACCGGGCAGCAGTGGTCAGAATTCATTTAATACTCTGGTAGTGGGCTGTGGGGATCGGGCAAAGATGGAATTTCACTCCAAGTGCCCCAGTCAAGAGCCAACTACAAGTTAGTTCAGACTCACATGGCATATAATATTTACATTCTTGTATTTACTTTATTAAATTAATCATTTTAATGATTTTTTAATGTAATTCCAGCTTACTCATGTCATGGACATTGGGAAGAAGACGGTCTAGGATTTCTAATTGCCACACCTATGAGCCGATCATCCACGGCGGCTCATCGCTACTGTTTCGTGTACACGGAATCAGCTGAGGGCAGTCTTCGAGTGTACAGCAGTAGTGAGTCCTGCCGTCGTAATATTGACGCAGGGACTGAGAGCAGCTGGGCTTTCAATCTCACTTCTGATGGTAAGTCCAAGTCATTTTAAGGACATTTAAATTTCATGACAAATGTTCAGTGAATTTTTGAAAAATGAGATATATTTTTGGCATTTCTTTGCAGGGCAATGTGCGGAAGCAGTGACTGCTGGTGCAGCTGCGACAAGCGTAATTTCCTGTGATACGTCCATTCATAATATAATTTGTGTCATTGTCGTCCTTATCATCTCACTTATGTCCAATACCATGAGTACCAATACGAATAATAGTAGCAGCCCCACTACCACCACCACAACCACCAGCGCACGAGGCAATCAAAGTCCATGTTTCTCCCAACAAGATGGAGAGAGGGAAAATAAGTCAGAGGAACGTTCCAAGTTCCAGTCCCAATCCTCAACTCCGAACCCGAAGAACCGGGAGACTCCAGCAGATCCAGATCCAGCCTCTAATAATAATTCTTCGGGAGAATCAAGAGCCTCATTTCAGGATCAGAATGAGTCAAGTGGTGGTGGTGGTTCAGGAGAAGAGCCACAGACTCCACGCTCTTCATTCCCCAAGTCCATTACTTCCTCAGCTATTAGCACCAACAAGGCCAGTAATTACTCTAACGATCTAAATTCCAATTCCATGAGGTCCTCCTCGTGTATTTCAGTTTTGAATGTCCCTCGTGCTCTGTCCCTGTCTCGTTTCTCTCTTCAAAGGCTGTGATTCTCTGTGGAATGAATGATAAAATAATTTACGCTACTATAACTATTTAAGTATGAACTACGGTCAAATTAATTATTATAGATAGAGCTATATTATTATAGACTTAGTCTACTTATATTATGACATGGCTAAAATTAAGCAAAAATATATTATAGTTATTGATACCTATTACAATTAAAGGAAACACATTATATTATCGTTGATGTTAATTTTAAATCAAATCAGAATTAATTCAACCGCCATATATTATATACTATGTGTGAATTTTCTTAGCTTGTCTAAGTATGTAATTAGCATTAGACGTTATACTGACTATAATTCATTACAAATACATAGTCAGTAATGCTTTACCTATTTTTAATTTCGAGCTTTAGATTTGACTGACTCCAATATATTTTAAGCTTACAAGCAAACCACTTACTATGTTTCCTCGGGATCTGGAAAAGCATAGTCAGAAACTTTTCCTTGGACCTTAGAATGAACGAATAGTGTCAATAGTGTGATAACACGAGTGCATTTTGCGCGGTGCTTTAGCAACAGCCCGCCAAAGTTCAAAAAAACCGGATTTTTCAAAGTTTGGCACGCTGTAACTTCTACAGTTTTTGTCTGATTTCAATGAAACTTTCAGTTTTGTGATGTTCAGACTTTTATCTAAAAAGATATTTCTGAAAATTTTGAAATTCGAATTTTTAATTTTTTATCAAAAAACCGTAATTAAAAAATGGGTCTCAAAAGTATGACATTTCATTAATTTTTCGACAAAATAAAAAAAATTCGAATTTCAGAATTTCCAGAAATTACTTTTTAGATAAAAGTCTGAACATCACAAAACTGCAAGTTTCATTGAAATCAGACAAAAACTGTAGAAGCTACAGCGTGTCAAACTTTGAAAAATTCGGTTTTTTTGAAATTTGGCGGGCTGCTGCTAAAGCACCGCGCAAAATGCACTCGAGTTATCACACTATTCGTTCATTCTGAGGTCCAAGGAAACGTTTCTGGCTATGCTTTTCCAGATCCCGAGGAAACATAGTAAGTGGTTTGCTTGTCAGTGTTATTGTTCAATAATTGTTTCGGTGCGATTCATTTAAAGGCTTGACAATTTAACGTAATGATCTTAAAATGACTTTTTTTTAATGATGATAAAAAATCTTACAGATACTTGAGTCTGATTTGTTTTTTATTGAAAATGTTGTGAATTGAATGTAGTAGAAATTACTTTATATTATTATTCTGAAATTTGAATCTGATTTTTGAATTTTTCGTGTAAGTAGTGATTTTTTGTAGTCATTGAACTGAACTGAAATGTAAATATACTATTTAAGTAGCAAAAATGAATCTCTGTTGTTTTATAATAATGCCGCAGTATTACAAAATAAAGTGAGGATTAAAAACTAAGTAAATGTTGAATTCTGATGTTAATTGCTTCAGTGGTGTAAATAAAATTTATAATGTCTCACTATTATAGATAACCTGCTGTTAATATCTATAAATCAAATAATAGGAGTAGTTTCAAAATAGTAGTAATTTTTATTGTACAATTATTCAGACTTTTCGTATAAGTTTTTGAAAATTCATTTTTATTACACGCTGCTGTATAATGCATTGTAGTGTAAGCAAGTTACCTAATACTAATTGTCTAGCTATCTAAAATACATGTATTAATAACTTTATATATAACAAAATAGCTTATCGTTAGGTATAAGAATAAGATTATTAAATAATGCTAATTTTAATTCATAAATATAATGTATTTAAATTGTAATCCCTTAGTATATTAGATTTCAGAAACAAATCTAATGCAACCAAGAGTCTCTGGATATTTTATTTGTACTTTCTCAAGCAATTAAAAAAAGTAGGGAGCTGATTTGGAATTAAGAAAATAATTTCATTACTACTTATGTTTCAATTTTAATTGAAAATCGAGACGCAGTGAAGATGACGCTAATACTTAAATAAGTTAAATAGAAGATAGCTTTCTAAAAAACTTAAAAAAGATGGTCAAAATATATTAGTAAAAAAAGGAAAATAATCAACAAATGTAAAAATTTGTATCGTAATTATTAAATAGTTATAAATCATACGTGCAATGCAAGTGCTATGCTATTGTGCGTTCAAATATTTAATTTACCAAAATACGTGTGCATCATAAAATATTAGTAAAGTTTAAAGGCATAATATAAAACAAGACTATCTATCGTTTCTTGTACATAGTTACATGGAAAGTCAGTCTAATCTCGTAAGTATACATTTTTAATTCAAGTTTAAATATTAATATCGAAAATATGTACAGATGCGACTACATTGCTATAGAAACTATTATTGTATCAAGTTGAAAGGTGTATAGAATTACAAGTATACATTTACGTTTGCATTAAAGAATTAAACAAGTAAAAAAAATGTATAATCAAATCATGTACAGCATATTTAAGTAATTAACTTTAAGTGTAAGAAATTGAAACTCAAAAATTGGATTTAAAAATAAGCATGTTAAAAAACAAAAGTTACTACCTTGAAGGAAAGGTACGATATGGACTATATTACTGATATATGAGTAGGATTAATGATGACCATTGGCGCATATAATTATGGTCGTATGTTAAATTATACAAAAAAATACAATATAGGTATAGGTACATAGTAAACAAAAATCTTATGAAGATACTCACTAAGAAAATAATTAGAAAATATTAAGTGACAGTCATAGTATGTACATGTACTCCAAGTAATGTTAGGACATTGAAAATGAAATATGTATCTAATAATATAACATTGTAAATATAAATTCATGTATTGTATAAAGCCCTTAAGGCAGTCGTGAACGTAATTGTACTATACCACCTACTTACACTAACAAGGGAATGGTTTCACATGTTACCCGCCAAATTCAAAACCTGCCACTCAGAAAAATCAGGCTAGCTTTGAATAGCACAGGTTTAAAGTAACTCGACCGCATTTTGCGTTTTTCGGTCACAGTGGCCCGCCAAAGTTTAAAAAAATTCAAATTTTGAATTTTTGGCACCCTGTAGCTTCTACATTTCTCATCCGATTTTGACGAAATTTGTTTTTTTTAATCCTTAGACCATTTTCTAAAAAGTTATTTCAGGATTTTTCAAAATTCGAAAATTTTCCTTTTTTTGAAAAAATCGACCTAAAAAAGTGGGCCTCAAAAGTATTGGTTTTTTGATTTTTTTTCAAAAAAATGAAAATTTTCGAATTTTGAAAAATCCTGAAATAGGTTTTTAGAAAATGGTCTAAGGATTAGAAAAAACCAAATTTCGTCAAAATCAGATGAGAAATGTAGAAGCTACAGGGTGCCAAAAATTCAAAATTTGAATTTTTTTAAACTTTGGCGGGCCACTGTGACCGAAAAACGCAAAATGCGGTCGAGTTACTTTAAACCTGTGCTATTCAAAGCTAGCCTGATTTTTCTGAGTGGCAGGTTTTGAATTTGGCGGGTAACATGTGAAACCATTCCCTTGTAAGTAATGACTACACATATATAGATATTCGATAAACGGAGTTATTAATTGTAATAATGAAGTAATTACTAATAAAATCGACCAACATTTTTTCAGGAAGCAGCAGCAGGAACTATCTAATTCATCATTATTTTTATGCAAGCTTTATTTCAAGATTGAGCAATGCCCCTTTAGTGGATTTATTTTTTCGAAACAGGTCGCTTGCAGTTCTTCTGGTGCTCTTTCCAGTGAACAAACTGACATTCTATTGAGCAGTAAGAGGTGTTCCAACAACAGCTGTACAAGGATTTCTCCTCACACACCCAACACTGCAATTTAACCCAGAAGTTTTACATATTGGTTAGAAATTGTAAATCTATAGGGATTAGGGATGCCCATTTGCACACTTATTAATTTAAGTGAATTATTAGGTACCCAGGAAAATTATTATTGGTTAGATATTTAGCGAAAACTATTAACGCATAAAATTATTCTTACCCACTGTGTCTTTTTAACCTTGGAGATTTCTTCGTTCCGACGTAACTGAATCTCCGCAGCTTGATCCAGCAAAGACTTCTTAACTAATTCAAGAAATTCAATAGGAAGATCGTCTTTCTTAGTCTGATGAGGTGAAAGCTGATGCCCATTCAGGTCAAACTTTCCCCTTGCAGCAACTGACAACAATTGATGAGAGTTGGGCCCTGCAGCTGCTGCTTCTGCGGACTCCCCTATTTGACCCCCCTGTAAATCCATCGGCTGGAATTAAATCAAGTTTTATAAAATTCATTGTTTTATCATGCAATAATCATCAACAAACATACTAACTAAAACTGCAATATTTATAAATATGTGGATAACAGAGATGGAAGGTATAATGTATACTGAATTTAAAATGGCACGTAACCTACCACTACTGGCAGCTCTTGTAACTGGTGTTGTTCAACACCCTCTAAACAAACAATCTCGGGATCGAATTGTGACAAGTTTTGCTTGAATGCTTCAAGTTCACTGAATAAAGGTTCCAATTCTGCTTCTATTTCATTGGGTTTTACAGGCTCAGATTCTGCATCGTCTAGGGTAATTGTTTCAACGGTTTCAGGAGCTGCCTTGGCCGCGGTTACCTAACATAATATACGCAGGGACAAAGTTTAAAAAAAGTGAATGCAGGTATTGATTGTCAAACGCTATCAACATCAACAATCAACTTTAATAACAAATGGTAAGTGTTGAGTGTGCAGGACTGTAGGTTCTTCTCAACCTATGACTGAATGAATCTATGACTTCGGAAAAAAGACCTTTGACCTTTGATGCCGACCCTACCTAATATGTCATGTGCTGTATGCTGTCCGTATGTGCTGTGCTTACCATTTCAATTAACTGGTTATACAACGGAAACACGCGTTTACCCCGTCTTCCTCGTCCACGTTTTTCATGTTGAATTTTAAGACTACATGCATTGGATGGTTTACTGGGTCGACCACGTCCCCGTTTTTTAGGAGTCACTTTTTTCATCAATTCGGCATCGGGTCGATCGGGTTGAGATTGTTCGACAGTCAAGCAAGACGGAACATTGTTCCTTAGCCCAATAAGCTTTGCTGGTTCCCACATAGTAGTTGACTTCTGTTTCTGTAGTTAATTTTTCCGTTACGTTTTCTATTACAAAGTCTTGGGATGATGCTTATAACAAGAATAACAACTTTAATAACTTTCACAACTTGTTAACTTTAAGACTTGTTTTAAGGCCAACAGTCAACAGTAACAGTTAACAGTAGTTAACTAATATCGAATGTTTATTTCTGCTTTGCATTGAATCAACTTAAAGAAAAAAGATAGATTAACAAAAGGAATCCGTTTTTAAACCGGCAGGCCTGCCCTGTCCCTCACCATATTTGTCTCCACTACAAACTACCAACTACAACAGTGTTGACGGTCGGGTGGTCGGGTCGGGTCGTAAGTGCACTGAGCGTGCATAAATTACGTTGTACAAAAATTAATAATTTGGGTTCCTTACCCCCCTTTTTTGGTACGTACGCCAATGTAAAATGATAGGCAGATTGAACCCCTACCCCTCAAGTTGTATTACGGAATTTATGAACGCTCCCTGGAAGTGCTTTCAAACCTATGCTAAAAAATACGTATGTAAATCCTTCTTTATGGGTGGGCCACGAGGTACGGTATGACAAAGTTATAGATAAAATTGCATTAACAAAATGCAATGCGAGCCAACAGCCAAAATTTCCCACAACACCATCGATTGTTTTCACAAGATGGCAATGCACTGATGTGTGTCCAAGTACTATGTAATAAGAATGCAAATTATGTTTTGTAAATATTTTTTTTGTCTCTTGTGTGGCAGTGTGAATACAAAATGCAATTTAATTTAATGGACAACCAACCTTTCTGTAAATGATTATATGATTGTAATCAATAATTACGTAAAATTACTGGAATGCTCGATCCAAATCTTTGTGAGTATAGGAGCTGAACTGACTTATTTATAAATTAAAGTTTTTCATCAAATCAATTTATAAAGGAATTTTAGGAATTTATCAGGCCAATTAGAGCACTAGAAATTTTAATTATTTCGGCAACCAAATACAAGGAATGTTGAATTCGCAGCATACTGCATACTATCAAAGCGATATTTGCATTTTTAGTAAATTGTTAACTCATCGTCAGTATGAGTAACTTTACGTAGTTAAATTATTATTTGTATTACCTTTATTGCTTAAATTCAATAGTATTATAAATCATGATAAAATAGTAAATGATGAATAATTATTTATTTACGCTATAGTTATTACTATACTATAGGCTAGGTTTTCAAGCGCTGTTATACTGTTTACAATTTAGCAGTAGGATTCAGGATCCCAGATCCCTCCAGTTGAGTTGAGATACGTCGGTAAACCCGCGAACGTCCCTATTCCCAGTGCAGTGATTCTTCTGACATTCCAGTGACAGCAATAATACGACCTGCCCCAGCAACAATCGTAGTTTGATTTTTCCTGACAAGCCCGGCAATTTATTAACAAGAATAAAATGAAAAATATTATTTATTACTATGAGGAATAGTCCATAAATGATGCCACTCAAATTATTACTCTTTTAGAAGCCACCTATTCCCAAGACATCACTTTAAAATTGCGTTAGCGGCTATCTTTAACAAGGTCATCAGTCATCAATATCTGGCTAGAGCTACTGACTCTACCGATGACATCATTCACGGACGACCCCTTATCCCATATTTATTAATTGTTTCACGAACCTGAGAGAGTTGTAACCCCCTTTATTTTGAATTTGTAATCTACAATCTACAAGATTTAAGAATCAGACGGTGTTTTGTGAAACGTAAAACCTTCGACTGCCTGTGGCTGGTGCCAATGTTGTGCATATTTTAAACAATTCGTCTACCCAGCTGTCTCGCTCCTAATGAAAAAATAAATAATTTAAAAAACATTCGTCTTTCCCTGTCCAAGAAAATTTATTTAAAAAACTTATATATACGACCGTCATGAAATGTCAAGTCCTACTTACAAGGGAAGCACGCCGCATGTACTCTCTTGATTTTGAAAACAATACCCATAATACACTAGGCTGTACTTGGTCACTACAGATCCAAAGTAACTCGACTGCATTTTGCGCAGTTTGCCCACAAAAATTTTCACAAATGTTGATATTTTTATAAAAAAGTGATTTAGTGCGTTCAAAAAAATCAGCTTTTCAAAATTTTAACTATTTCGAAATTTTTGAAACGTATTTTTTATTTTAAGATACTATTTTCGGGGTCCCAAAACTTCAAAGATTTTGGAAACCGGACAAAAATTATAGAAGTTATAGAGTTGCAAAGTTTCGAAAAATGGATTTTTTAAACTTTGGCGCGCAATTGTGAGCGAACGGCAGTTTATAGTTTTTCTGAAAAATTTTGAAAAGCTGATTTTTTTGAACGCACTAAATCACTTTTTTATAAAAATATCAACATTTGTGAAAATTTTTGTGGGCGAACTGCGCAAAATGCAGTCGAGTTACTTTGGATCTGTAGTGACCAAGTACAGCCTAATATATTGTGGGTATTGTTTTCAACATCAAGACAATACATGGAGCATGTTTCTCTTGTTAGTTCAATACGTATAGCTATTTCATTTCCAGATACTTTGCTGTTCCTGTGTTGACCCAATAGTTTGCAATGAAGCTTAACGACTCTTTACGTGTGCTACTGACTACTGAACAAAACACACTATACACTTTCCGTGGCTTTGTGACACTTACCCCAAGTTTTTGAATCGTCACAAGAGGATTTTTATCGAATTTCATTAAATTTAGTATTAAAGATATCTGCACTGCTTTAGGTTAGGCTTTCATGGCATATACCTACTTTTAATGAGGCTGCCCATGAACAGTTTAAACCGGTAATTAATGAATAAGGACTTTGTATTACTTAGCTTAGCGGGACGAGGGATTTAAATACTGTAACTATGTACATACCTACTTCAGGCAATATGTCCGCGCTGATCGTATGTCCTACAACCATTTTTCATATTTATGTGGAAGAATATTCAGTAGGTGTCCTTGGTCTGGGCTGCGTCTATTTCGGAATTAATCTTCAGTTATTATTTTTTGGGCACCTCCACCATGAACTGTCTTTCGGAATTCAATCACTTACAAGTTCAAAGTAGTTACCAATTTTGTAATCCTATTGTTAGAAATAGCAAATGAATTTTTTGAATAATCTGCTTGACGTATGTTTTTTTAGAAAGACGAGGTTTATTAATAAACATGACATCGAAAATGCGATACGCCGCTGTCGCCATTTACAGAACCTCATTCAGCTTTCCAACCAAAGCAACGCAGCCGTCATTTTCTACTGGAAGTTGAGCTGCTTCGCTCTTAGCATCGGAGGAAAATTCTTTTTCATTCAATTTGTTCACGTGAATCCAATCGTTGCCCTGTTCGATGTTTTCATTGGGCTTATTTGTATTGTGGTGTACATTGTAATGTACGAAAAAGCGTTCAAGATCCCGCAGCAGATGGCAGATTACAAAACCTTGAAGAATATTTTATACTCTCTGAATTTTAACGTGCCAAATATATTCAACTGGGTTTGTGTGGACGGAACCTATATTTGGTAATTATGTACTGTGCACTTAACATGCATATCAATATCATAGTACGAATTCATTTAAATTATTTTATTAAACAGTTACATAATATAGCACATAACTATGTTGCATTTGGTAACAGTCCCGTAGTATATAAGAATGGTGAATAAATAGGTATATTCACATACCTATAAACTATTGATTGTCTGATTGTAATGTAAGCAGAGGTATTGGTTATATAAATTTAACCTTCTAACATGGACGAGCTTAGTATATTTAAAGGACACTGCCACGCCCTTTGAAAAGGTCACAAGAGGCGAACCGATGTATATTCACATTATTATTGTATTTATACATTAGGCTGCCGCTAGTGTTATGATGCTTTTAAACTAATCAATAAATTAATCACTTAATGCCAACAAATGTGGAGTAGTGCAAGTATTATTCCAGGTTTGAGGTTTCGCCTTTTGATTTATCACAGGATGTTTTGAAAACATGAATCCGAATTATAATTAACTTATAACATCTTATTCAAATACATTTTTAAACTTTTAATATTGTGTCTGGAGGCTACACATTTCTTAACTGAATTTGATATTTGAAGTTTCTTGGTCGTTTGAAAATTACCTATAGAAAGTAATTTCCGCGATTAAGAAGTTCTAAAATATTTTGAATGTTATGTATATTATTCTTGAAAACGTTGTTTCAGGTTTTCTAAAATTAGAAAAAAAAATTTTTTGACAAAATACGCTTTAATAATTTTAAGGATTTTTTAAAAATTAGGTCTCTTTGACAAAATTAAACATACTTGAATGTTTAAATCCTTGAAACTACATTCTACATAGTTTTAAAAGGACCAAAAAACTTCAAATTTTATCAAAGTCAGTTAAGAAATATAACTCAAAAGTAAAAGCTTAAAAATGTACTCTAATATGGCGCTCATTAATTAACCATTTTGATTTTTATGCTTTTAAAATATCTTCACTCAGTTCCACATTTGCAGAGCGACAGAGCGTTTGTATCACTAATTAAATACCAATAAAACTTCCTGTGGTCACAAAAAAAAAATTCTTATCATTCGAACCTAAAAATACGAAGCAAAATATTGTCTAGACGTGAAAATTACGCCAGTTGGATTGCATTCAAACTCCTTTCAAAATTCTGCATCTTTCCATTTAATTTTAATCCCCAGACTGAAAACATAAGAAAACAATCATCCATATTGAAAAGAATATTTTGGAATTGTTACTGTTTTATTTATTGGGTCTACGTTTTACACATTGCGTTCACATTCTGCACTCTCATCCACACCACAGCAACTTATGGAACTTTTAATTTTAACCATTTCTCAATTCACGTTATGTGCACGATTATGTTTCCGCTGATGGGACTATTTGCCTTAAATTGCAATAAATGGGCTGGAGTTATATCGATTGTAAGAAATTAGATCTCAAGCAAAGTTCAAAACAAAAGGCGAAATTCAAAAACACATTCAAACTGGTCATTGCAAAAACTAATTCTTATTGTGTACCCAGTTTTGTGCTTGACATCATAACATTTGGGGAAGTTGTTCTTTTGGCAGACCCAACGAGACCTCAGCTTCTTTTTTAACTTTTGAGTGACGACCACAAGACACTTGTGACTGTTCTCATTTTGGCTGCAATTGAATACGCAATCGGCGTCTTTGGAGTCAGCAGCATGTATTTCGGAATTAATCTTCAATTGTTATTTTTTGAACACCTTCACAATGAGCTGTCTTTCGGGATTCAATCAATTACGTTGGTGAATCATAATTTTGTAAGCCAGTTTAAGCAAAAACAAGGATTCTTTTAATAGTCTGTTTGGGGAATGTTTGATTTAGGAAGACGGAGTTCATTAAAAAAGATGACATCCAAAGTGCGATTCGTCACTGTCGCCATATACAGATCCTCGTTCAGCTTTTCAACCACAGTAACGCAGATCTAATTTTCTACTTCAAGTTGAGTTGCTTTGCTCTCAGCATCGGAGGAACATTCTTTTTCATCCGATTTGTTCACGTGGATCCAATCGTTGCCCTGTTGGAAGCTTCCCTTGGGCTGATTTGCATTGTACTGTAAATGTACGAAAAAGCGTTCAAGATCCCACATCAGATGGAAGAGTACAAAAGCTTGATTCTAAATGCCGGACATCCGGGTCTTGGTGTCTTGGAGTTGAGCAGGAATCGGTGGGCTCAATGTGCTGTCCGAGCGAATAAGCGCAATGTTCTTGAAATCTCACGGGTATTGAGATCGATTCCAAACACTGGAATTAAAGTCGGAGGATTTAGCACAATGGAAAGGGTTTCTACTTTGAGTTTTATTGATTTTGTGGCTAATAATGTTGTGTCGCTCCTTGTTATGTAGCACATCTAGTACACATGTACGTACTAAACCAGTTTACTTTAAGTTTGAATTAAAACTGCTGGTTTTATTTCGTATGCACTTAACTTAATCGTTCGTTACCTTTGCGCTGTACTCGCTTTTATAATAACACTTAAAAATAATTGCCTATATGTAGCAATAGGCTGCCGCCAATGTTATGAATATTTTAAACAATTCACTCACTTAAGTGTTTCGATCCTAATGGAATAATTAAAGTTTCTCCGTCTTTTGCTGCCGTAAGCGATTGATTAAATGTTAAGTGCTACGCCCTAAATTCGTGAGTCACGAGTGAATGGGCCAGCGGTGGTCAAGCCAAAATTGCACCACATATTTGTGTTGAATCCAGCATGTCAAAACATGTGGAGTTGTGGAGTATCATTTCAGATTAGGCCTTTTGATTTATCACAGGATTTTTTGAAAACTCAAATCCGAATCGTAATTAAGTGAACGTCTTATTTAAATACATTTTTAAGCATTCAATATTGTGTCTGAAGGATACATTTCTGAATGGATTTTGATATTTGAAGTTTCTTGGTAGGTAGTTTAAAAATTATCTATAGTATCTAAGTAATTTCCTCGATTTAGAAATTCTACAATTTTTAACTTTTGGATTGATATAATATTCCCGAAAACGTTATTTCAGCTTTGTTTAAATTCAAAAAAACTATTTTGTTCAACAAAATACGTAATTTTGAGATTTTTTTAAAATTCTGTATTTTTGACAAAATTTAAAATATTTGAATTTTAAAATCCTCAAAACTATACATTCTACAAAGTTTTGAAAGGACAAACAACCTTTTTGTCTTTGTCAAAATCGGTTAAGAAATATAACTTCCAGACAAAATTACAAACACGCTTAAGAATGTATTTAAATATGGGCTCCATTTAATTATCATTTGGATTTGTATGCTTTCAAAATATTTTGTAGTAAATCAAAAATCAAAAGGCTCAGTCTGAAAAAATATTTGGACCTTGCCTGCTCGTTTTGGACATGCTCTTTTGAAAAACAAATCTGCGGCCACTTCGGCGTGAACACCTATGGCCTTTTCCTTGTTAGTTTTATATACGGTTTCTAGGAATTTTGTTGTTGCTGTTTTGACCAAATAGTTTGGCAATAACCTTCACGACTGTTCTGGAAAAGCTACTGAAGCAGATTCAAAATGGCCAAACAGCAATTTTAATCAATAGATTATAGGCCTTCTTGCTTCCTGAGTATTTTACTATTATATGTATGCGAAGTTCACCTGTAAGGAGTCACACACACTAAACTAAACAACTGATGTTTACATTACTACCTTACTTTGCTATGCCTAAAAAAGTACCTAATAGGGCTTGCAAAAACAAGACCCAGACTTTCGCCATTTTCAAGACCATTCAAGAGTCTTGAAAAGTCTTGAGATTTCAAGACCACTTTTAAATTCAATTATTTCAACATCTTAACTCTAAATATGACTTTTTAGACAGAAGAAAAGTTTATCAAGAGTCTTGATTTTTTCAAGACTTTCGAAAGTCTTGATTTCGAGAGTCTTGGTCTTGACAAGACTTTCAAAGTCACGAATTTTGCAAGCCCTAGTACCTAACCTACTGCTGCACATTATAGATACTATGTCGACGTCGACTACGTCCTCATATGAAGTTTTATTGTAGTTTGTAGCTATACTATTCTATTCTTGCGACTTTGGGTAGGTATTAGAATAAGTTGCTTAAATTTATTTGAAGTTGAAACCCGCCAGGTTTAAAGCGTGTGCAGAGGTTCATTAAATTATAAATTATTGAATCCAGCAAGCCGAGTTTATATAAACACTTCATAGATCAAGTTATACGCCATTATAGTGTTATATTATCGCCGTTTCTTTGCTGCCTGGCTGGTGTCAATGTGGTGCATATTTTAAACGATTCGTTTACCTAACTCTCTTGCTCTTAATGAAAAAATAAATAATTTAAATTCAATCGTCTTTCTCCGTCCAAGAAAATTTATTTGTAAAACTTATATATATGATCGTCACGACCTGAATATTACTCCGATCAGTTCCACATTTGCAGAGCGACCTCAACGTTGGTATCACCAGCCATTACAAAACCATTTTTCATCAAAATACAAAACTCCTTCTCTTCTTAACCTAAAAATACGAAACAAAAATGTTGTCTAGAAATGAAAACTACGCCAATTGGATTGCATTCAAATTCCTTTCGAAATTCTGCATTATTCCGTTTGATTTCAATCCCCAAACTGAAAAAATTAGAAAACCATCATCCGCACTGAAAAGATTAATTTGGAATTTTTACTTTTTTATTTATTGTGTTTACGTGTTATATTTGACGTTCACATTCTGCACACTCAAACGCCGCCGTCATTTTTTACTTGAAGTTGAGCTGCTTTGCTCTTGGCATCGGAGGAACATACTTTTTCATTCAATTTGTTCACGTGGACCCAATCGTTGCTCTGTTAGAGTTTATTAGACCTTTTCTTCGGGCTTATTTGCATTGCACATACTGTACATTGTAATGTACGAAAAAGCGTTCAAGATCCCAGAGCAAATGGCAGAATACAAAAGCTTGATTGTGATTGCGGCGCATCCGGGTCTTGGTGTTTTGGCGAGGAGCAGGAATCGGTGGGCTCAATGTGCTGTCCAAGCGAATAACCGCAATGCGCTTGAAATCTCGCGGGTGGTGAGATCGATTCCAAATGTTGGAGTTAAAGTCGGAGGATTCAACACAATGGAAAGGGCTTCAACTTTGAATTTTATTGATTTTGTAGCTAATAATGTTGTGTCGCTCCTTGTTATGTAGCACATCTAGAGTGTTTGTATTGAGTATTGAGTTTTCAACCTTAGAGGTTATTTTTACTCACTCTTCACAATTTTACTGTATGATTTGAAGATTCCGCCATATAGTACTATACTATACCGCATTGCATCGCTAATTTTTATTTATATCGATACTTGCGAAATAGTTGCAGACCTGATTGGGACGATAGATTACCCTGCGCCACCGCATGCCAATTTGCACCCGTAACTTTACAATTTCACAATTTATAATTATTGGAAGTTGCTTAAAATTTTCAATTAAACTCCGTGTTAAAGCGTGTACAAAGGTCCATTAAATTAAAATAAATTAAATTATTGAATCCAGCGATACACATTTATATAAAACTTTTACATACCTGTTAAGTTATACGCTATTATAGCGTTATATTATCGCAGTTGCTGGCTGCCAGGCTGACGCACTTGTTGTGCACATTTTAAACAATTTTTCTATCTAACGCAGTCTCGCTTTTAATGAAATAATTAATAATTCAAATTCAATCGTCTTTCTCCGTCCAAGAAATTTAAATAAATATATTATGACCATCAAGGAACGTTAAGCGTTACTTACAAGGGAACCACGCCACATTTGCTCTCTTGATTTAAAAACAAATACCCACAATGAATTAGGCTGCACTTGCTCACAACAGGTCCAAAGTAACTGTACTGCGATTTGAGTTGTTTGCTCACAATTGCGCGCCAAAGTTATAAAAAATCGATTTTTCGCAAACCCCGTAGATGGTACAATTTTAGTCAGATTTTCAAAAAATTTAAGGTTTTTTGATCTCTAGGACGTTATATCACAACAAAAATTAGAATTTTAATGATTTCGACATGTTTTTTTTTTCTAGAAATGTTTTATAAACCAATTTCTTTGAAGGTGCTCAAAATACCCCAATTTCGGAAAAAAATGTACATTTTAAAAAGGTTAATCATTTTAGAGATCAGAAAACTTAAATTTTTTGCAAATTGGACCAAAATTGTACAAGCTACGGGGTTGCAAATTTCAAATTCCAAAGTGGCGAAAAATGGATTGTTTTGAACTTTGGCGCGCGATTATGATCGAATGTAGCAAAATGCAGTATATTAGAGTTAGACTAGAGTTACTTTGGCCAGAGCGTATCAATTTGAATAGTGGTTGAACTTGCTATTCTGGCGCCCATATTTTTGAAATAAAAATGGAAACTTTTTTGCGGTGGCGCTGTGATCAAAGGTAATTACTCCCTTCCCTCTTCCCATTTACTGGCATGCAAAAAGCAGCTAAATGAATTATTTTTTTCTGCTATTAAGTTAGAATGTTTTACTAACTTATTTGGTACGTACATGTGAGTTAAGTTTAGGAGTATTATTTTACAACAATAATATGTTGCTACTCTTAAGTATACACGTGTAAGACCATACACACCATGAAGTAGTTTCCTATGGTTAAGCATACACTTTTCAGCAAAGCTCGTCTTGCCCCAATTGCTACTTTTTTGGAAGTCGGCTATGACGAGCGTGTTAAACGAAAGATTCTTCGATACAAGGGGGCCTTACGACGGAAGTTTCCTTTTTAATTTCAAACTTTAGGTGGGAAATCCATCGTTTGGAGTAACCAAGTAATACAAAATATATTGTTGGTATTCTTTTCAAAATCGATAGACTAAATGCGGCGTGTTTCCCTTTTTAATTTTGTACGAACCTGTATTTGGTTTCCAGGCAATTTACTGCTGCTGCGTTGACCCAATATATTGATATGGAGTATGGAGCTTAACTACTCTTTAGATATGCTACGGTTTAAAATGCCCGGTGGTTCGATTTCCTACAACCATTTATCTTTAATGTGGGCAATCACTTTAATTTTATTCCATTCAGTTCCAAATGGACGAGCGACCAGAACGCTTGTAACACTAGTGCTAATAGAACCATCTAAATTGTTTTTGCAACCAACAAAGATGTTGTCTAGACGTGAAAACTACGCCAATTGGATTGCAATAAAGTGCCTTTCAAAATTCTGCATTATTCCGTTTGATTTTAATTCCCAAACTGAAGAAATAAAAAAAACCATCATCCGCACTGAAAAGAATATTTTGGAATTGTTACTTTTTCTAAAACTTTGAGTTTTATTGATTTTGTTGCTAATAATGTGGTGTCGCTTCTAGTTATGTAGCACAACTTCTACATTTACGTACTAAATCAGTTTACTTTAATTCTAAATTAAACCTGCTGGCTTCATTTAATGTGCACGTTGCACAATGGTTCCATATCTTTGCGCTGTACCCAATGGAAGTATTTCAGCTTCAGCTGAGTCACTTGCTATTATGAAACCTGCTTACTAGTTAGTTTAATTGCAGTACCTTAGGACGTATGAATATACTTATATGTAATGTACGTATATTGTGTTCTTTATGTTCCTTGATTTAAAAGTTTTTAAGCGTAAATCAATTTAGACCCATTTTCCTATTTTCAATTTATATGGATGTCCAATTTAAAAAACGCGAGGATTATTGCACATCTAAAAAAATTTGAATCATTTACAGTGTTTGTTATTGTTGCTATTGAACGACAATTCAAATAATTGTTTATTGAAAAAGGAAAAAATGTATATGTAAGTTAATATAAAATAAAGAACCCTAGACTTTTAATAATTTTAAACAATAGCAATAATGTCACTAGACGATTCGCAGTAGGCTCCAATATTTTTTATATTATCAACCTCGCAGTGTTTAAAAATTAGTATACTTATAAATTACAAGAATGTTATACTACTCTTAGCAAATATAAAATACATAAAAACCCTTTTTGTTTCTCTGTGTATGCTCACGATTGTATTTTTGTAAAAAAATTTTACTGAAAAAAGTTTTAATTAAATTTTTCAATTTAAGTTAAATTACTGAATCCAGCAATACTCGTTAATATAAACATTGTATAGATCAAGTTATACGCTATTATAGCGTTATATTATCGCATTTGATGGCTGCCTGGCTGGCGCACGCTTTGTGCCTATTTTAAACAATTTTTCTACCTAACAGTCTCGCTTTTAATGAAATAATAAATAATTTAAATTCAATCGTCTTTCTTCATCCGAGAAATTTACATAAAAATATTATGACCATCAAGGAAAGTTGAGCCCTACTTGCAAGGCAACCACGCCACAATTGCTCTCTTGATTTTGAAAGAAATACCTGCAATGAATTTGGCTGCACTTACTTACAACAGGTCAACAGGTCCAAAGTAACTGTACTGCGATTTGCGCCGTTCGCTCACAATCGTGCGCAAAAGTTAAAAAAAATGACTTTCCGCAAAGCAGCCCCGTAGATGGTACAATTTCCGTTAGATTTTCAAAAAAATTAAAGTTTTTTGATGCCTAGAACGATGTTTCACAACAAAATTTAGAATTTTATTAATTTCGACATGTTTTATTTTTTTCTAGAAATGTTTTAAAAACGAATTCTTTTGAAAGCGCTAAGAATACCCCAATTTCAGAAAAAATTCTTTTAGATAATGTTCAGCGATCACAAAACTTCAAATTTTTTGAAAATCGGACAAAAATTGTACAAGCTACAGGGTTGCAACGTTGAGAAAAATGGATGTTTTTGAACTTTGGTGCGCAATTATGAGCGCTGAATGGCGCAAAATGCAGTGGAGTTACTTTGGCTTTGTAGCCAAATTTTACAAATAGCCTTCACATTCTGCACTCTCATCTACAACACAGCAACTTACGCAACTGTTTATTTTAACCATTTTTCAATTCACTCTATCTACATGATTGGGTTTCTGTATTTGCCTTAAACTGTAAGAAATGGGCTGGAGTCCTATCAATCGTACGAAATGAGCTCTCATGCAAAGTTGAAAACAAAGGGCGAAATTCACACAATCAAAATTATCATTGCAAAAACGAATACTCAGTGTATACCCAGTTGTGTGCTTGATGGGGTATACATTTGCTGTAGTTAATGTTCTTTTCGTAGACTCAACGAGGACTCAGCTTCTTTTTCAACTTTTGAGGGACGAGCACAAGACGCTTTGGAATTTTCTTATTTTGGGTGCAATTGAATATTCAGTGGGCGTCTTTGGTGTGGGTTGCGTCTATTTCGGAATTCATTTTCAGTTATTATTTTTCGAATACCTACACCACGAGCTCTTTTTCGGAATTCAATCACTTACAAGTTCAAAGTAGTTACCATTTTTGTAATCCTACTGTTAGAAATAACAAACGTATTTTTTGAATAGTCTGCTTGACGACAATACACGACAAACAGAAATACAACTGCAGTCTGTCTTAAATTTTAATCGCACTGCGTTATTTTGGGGTTTATTCTTCTTACATAAAGGCATACCGTGTAATATAAAAATACAAAAAGATGCATATAGGCATTATTGATTTAAATATTTTATTTTATTATGTCCAAATAGGCCCTTGTAAAAAAATCAAAATTTAAGAAAAATCATATAAATAATTGCATATTAGTTGTGATTGTGAAAGAATGATGTCGTCTTACAAATAAATTATATATCAAAGTGCTAAGCTGTTTAATATTTTAAAATAAACTTTTAAGAACTACGGACTTTGCTGGTATTTCATACAGAATCCAACGTTCCGATCATCTCCGCCTGCAAGTTCGTTTTCGTTAAAGTGAACTTGCATTACAAATGGCTGAGTTGTAGCTAAAAAAATATAGAATTACAAAACTTTTACACTGTACGGTACAATCTAAAAAGTGGGCTACTGCACGTAACTAAAATAATTTGGTAATAGAACAAAAACTTCTATTTTTTTATAAAAAGAAATACACTTACAAATGACAGGTCCAACCAATGCATTGCCACAAAATTTATTGACCCCGAAAATCATGACCCAATCTTGCATGCAGTTGTCTCCAGTGAGTGGATTTGTAAGTGGGGGGAAGTTGGAGTCTGGGGGTGGCTCAATGGGCGCTAACCCGGTGATAAAAAAATCTTCAAATCCGCCACAGGTATTCCACTGAAAATAATTAATTGGATAAATAAGGTCACACACGTTCCATATTTTCATATCCACTAAAACTCTAATTTACGACTGCTTTAATTTTGTTTTAATTATTGTCTTGTAATTAAATTGAAGGGTCTCTTAAAGAAAAAATATAAATAACAAGTGTGTACACTAATTTGGTTCATTCCAGGGATTGTCTTTACGCAAACAGTGTAATCCTCATTATTTAATTGCTGCATCCCATTGTAATTAAAGGACTGTACAGTTCCCGTTTGCTCAGTAAAGTATTGGAGACAACCAGGCGGAGCTATAAATCAAAAAATGAATATCACGAATTAACGACAGTAAGAACAGAATTTTTGTAAGTGTAGTAGTAAACGGCAACGGAGTGTTTACCCTTCTCTGTAGAGTCACATTTAATGTAAGTTACTTGAATATTCCAGCCTAGGCCACTGCTCATAGACATGGCGGTTGCAGTGTAGATAAACGCATCAATTTCACTGCTGGAGCCATAATCCAAATAAACTGAAAAATTAAACCATATAGCCATATACATATTTAGTTGTTAGTGGGAAATGAAAAATATACAAACCCAAGTTACGCTTGGTGGGTTATACAGATTTGCTTTTACAGCAACGTTTTTGAAATAATAATTGATAATGAATATCGTCTGTGAAGAATCAAAATGACCTATATCCAGTATTAGCTAAAACCAAAATGCACTATCAACACACAAAAATAAAACAGCTTGATCTTTTGAAGCATGTAAATAGAACACTTTGGACCTTTCAAAAACATGTAAATAGAACATTTTGGACCTTTCAAAAACATGTAAATAGAACATTTTACACTTTTTTAAAACATGTAAATAGTACATTTTACACTTTTTTAAAACATGTAAATTGCACATTTTAAACTTTTTAAAAACAAGTAGGTAAATACAACAAATTGCAATTTTCAAAACCACGTACCTAATTGGAACATTTTACACCTTTTAAAAACTCGTAATTAAAATTTTAAGCATCTATCTTCAACACAGTTTTTTTAACATAACTCATTTTGATCCTAGTTTAAATTGGATATGGGTCATTTTGGTTCTTCATAGACGATATACTATTATATTAGTGTATTTCTTACCATGCTGCCCAGTCAAATTCCCACACAGCGGACCCAAATTCCTAATGTTTGAAGCACCAGTAAATGTGAGAGTGTCCGAATTACAGTCTCCATCGGGGGCATTATCAGCAGGTCCATTTTGATTATTCACAAATTTATTAAAATCCAGACGAACTTGACAAACATTCTTGGGCCTTGGGAAGCGGTACTGACAAATTGTGGAATTTCCAAGATTTGTTGGACTTAATAGTTGAGTCCCATTTACGCTCACTGTCGCAGGTTCCCCAGGGGTACACGTCTCTTTAACTTCAAAATTAATACAATTGCTTTTCAGTATTAAAGTTAAATTGCTTAATAATTTGTAAACATAAGTTTTTATTGCAACTTAAAATTAAACAGCAACTTCATTTGCATTATAAAATTGTAATACATGTGCATTTTTTGCTCTAACTTTGAATAAGTTAATTAAAATAAATCCTGGTCAAATCGAGTTTAAGGGATCCACGTAATTAAAATATTAGGATTAAAATATAGTGAATAATTAGTATTACCTACACAGCAAACCCCATAGCCTTGCGCACAGCTACCAGAACTTACGCCATTTGCTTCCTGGCATCCTTGGCTATGCAATCAAAAAATTTAATTTTCAATGTTTTAATTATGGATTAAACACTATATAGACTATAGGAGATTTCACTTTGGTAGTTTATTTAAATTTGGGTATATATGTAGATATTACTCGATTTAATTGGCTACTCACCTCGTGTAACAACTCCCTGTCTGCTGTCCAACTTGAAATTCTGAACCAGGTGTACAGATAAAGTGAGAAATCCTGACAATTTTGAAAATCGAAAGAACTAACGAAAATAGAACGGGATAAGCAATGCACATTAAAAGTTTGAATAACAAAGTTGTAACACACACATTTATGTCAAATTTGCTAGGGATCGTCCATAAATGACGTCACTTGTAGAGTCAATGAGTCTACTGCGATACATTGACGACATCCTACGTTAACGATAGCCATTGGCGTAATGGTTAAGCTGATGCCAGGGGGGGACATACATAATGTGTTAGAAATCGGGATATTTTGATTACATCATTTATGGATGACCCTACTACCGCACAAAAATCGTGCAAGTCATTTTATCATGTATTAAAAATACATTAGGCATGGGCAGGAGCAGAAAACACTCAATTAATGAAAGAAGGTAATTTGCATTTTAAAGTACCTATAGGTGCCTATAATTAAAACGTCGACATCAACAAAGCAGGAGAGATTGAGTATCTACTTACGTCTACAATAAGTCTCATAGGAACAACGAACGGGAAAACGCATACAAAAGTAACTAGTACTACTTCCTACAAAAATAATTGAGAAACTGCATACTTAAAAACATGCAGTCTAAATCAAACAAAGTCAGCTGAAGTCTTAATAATGTAATTAGTAGGAAAATAATTATTGCTAAAAATTAATCCCCCTAAAATACAAAAGCAAATATGCAAATATTTGCACAGCCCCGGATATTTTTTTAAATGCCGCAGAAATGTAAACTAAAACTACTAATTACTTACATCGCTCGTCTCGTCCACTTCCACTGCTTCTTGTACTTGTGCCTCCATGGGAAAGTTGACCTTGGGATATTATGATAAGACCGCAAACACTGAGGTACACAACAAAGGTAATTTGAACACTCATTTTGTTTAAATAGTTAAAAAAAAAGTGCAACGCATAAAAGCTTAGGAAAACAAAGATGTTGAAACAAAAAGCAAGTTACTAATTATATTAGAAAAACTGCAGATTTCAAAAGTCACATAAGGAGGCGATTTACGACTATTACACGTTATATTTACTGCACTATTAAAAAATTCCTGGAAGTTGTGTACGGTTTTTTAAACAGTAGCTTTGTCCTGCACCACGCCACTCGTACCATTAAAGTTAAAATTGTTTAAAACTTTTCGGTAATTTATTTAATTTAACACTTAGTATGTTGCATTCTGCCATATGCAGGATTTAAAAGATACAGTTGAGAAGTGAGAACTGAATCGAACTGATCGAAGCTGCACAACAGCACAACTTACACTTGGCCTGCCTAATAAACGTATTTTTCCGACGTCTGACCTAACAGAAACAGAGAGCAGCTGTCGAACTTACCCCTGACCACTGCATCGGAACGAAACGGACTGACATCGGTATCGAACGATCCCTTGATCTAATGCATGCAGGTACTTACGTAAAATCATCGCATTCTATTCATATTGGTCACCGAGTGTTGAAAAAAAAACATTTTAGTTTCATGCGTTAATTGATGAATGTTAGATGTCGGAGAGTTGGGATTTGGAAGCCCGAAGCAGTAATAAAACTTAAAGAAAACGGGATGGCGGATGATGCATGACCATCTACATAAATATTCAGTTACCTGCACTACGTTAATAAGTTGAATAGAAGCCACAAGGCACATCGACATCTAAATTGAACAAAGTTGATAATTAATTTAATTGACATCAATTGCCTTCAACAAGTAACTAAGCGTCGACCTGTTTAAATGCGATGGATTGTTCGTTTACGTTATATTATTTCCAATTGTAAGTATAGAATTCAGCCATGGCCATGGGACAAAAGTTTATACTTGTTAAACCGTAATTCTGAAATTTTAAAATTAAACATGACTGAAGTGACCATGTATTTAATGTCGGCTATTTACTAGTCACCAGCAGTAGCAGTATTAACTATTAACCCAACACTAAAAGCGTTTTTTTATTATTGCAGAATGTAAATATATATGTCATATTAGGTAGACAAGTAATATACTTCATTTCATCTCGCAGCTTTTTATTCGTAGTTTAGTTGACATTAGTACAGTAGTAGACATATAGTGTCCATGTCGAGTCAGCAGCGAGCGTCATGCTAGTCTGGGAAAATCCGTCGGCAGAGCTTTGTAGTAGAAGTGGTTAGCGTCCCATTAGCACCATGTAACATTCATTTACCTGAGGATAGTTTGAGGCTTGAGGACTCTCAATTAACACTTTTAATAGCAAAGCTATAATTCTAAATATGTGATTCCGTGAGGTAAAATATACGTTTACAGCGGTATCGGCTCATCCACATCTCGTAAATCTCGTTTAGTTTTGAATTTTTGAAGATGCAGCTCTCACTTGACATTGTATGGTATGGCCCAGCGATTTCCTGATTTTGGTCTCTAATCCTGGACTAGTTATAACTACGAATTATAATTTTGTTTTGTGCCATAAGTGCCTATAGTACTGCAGACTGAAGGTGCATAATTGTGTCAACAGTAATAACTGTCATCACCACTTCATTATCATCATCATTCTATTTTTAATAAAAAAGCATTTAAAAAAATTGTTAACTGTTCTGTTTTCTTTTCTGTAAACATCACTGCTTCAGCTAGCGCCAGGAACGATTTCCGTGTGAATGTACATAAATGCCGAAATTGAAATACTAAAAAGTATAGTTCCTAATTACTTCATTTGACGATGAGGCGAGTTTTAAACGTTTTCAACTGGGGCACGTAGAAGAAGGATTTAGTACAACGTAAGTACTTCATTACTATAACTTGAAGATATTTACGGAAAGGGGTTGTGGAAGAAGCTTACAATTAGAGACCAACGCTGCCAGCGCACTAGAAAAGGCGTTAGAAAAAGAGCGTCTTTGCCATTTGCCACTGAACTTCAAAATAAATTAGCTGGATGAAATGCTGATTAACAAGTAACTTTTAACTTTTATTATTCGGTTTTCGGTATCATATGTTATGCTATGTGCTTCAAGCTTGAGTGGAAAATCCTAAACGAGCAAAAATACGCAAAAGTGTTGTGTTGAAGTTACAATATATATTACAATGTATTAACAGTTTTACAAATAATATCAGTAATAATAATTTAACTTGCTCTTTAATAGCAAGTCCTGTTGTGTGCGTTGAATATAAATACATTTCTTGTCTTAAATGCCTATATGTTATTGGAAATCATTAATGTGTAACCCGGGTAATTACACTGGCAAAAGCAAATGTCAGGTATGATACGATATATACGATGTTGAAAAAACATCCTTGGTTTTACAACTATAGTACAAAATACATGTTTAATAAAAATGTATTATTTAATGTTTTTATTTTTGTATTTATTTGTTGTTCCTATTGTTGTTGCTGTTTCTATTGCCACCCCCAAATCCAAAGATGGAATCCAGGACGTTGTTAGCCACGCTCCGAACATTGTCATTACGGGTGAACATGAAGGATCCTCTCAAGATCTGCTCCAGACTTGCGGATCCCACTCCGTTCAAAATTGTGCTCACGCCCCGATTGATCTGCTCAATTCTTTGGGGTGGGACACTCCCGCCTCCTTGGGACTGAGAGCCGGAACCGGAGCCGGAACCGGAACCGGATCCAGATCCAGATCCAGATTGTTGATTGGACTGAGCCTGTCGAATGATTTTCTGGATTTGCTCAGGTGTGGAGAAACTGTTCCCATTATTCGAGTTTGAGTTGGAATTTTGTGGCCTTTGACCCAGGAAATCTGTTGACACGGGGTCAGTGGAGGCAGAAGCAGCATCAGTTGGAGTGAGTCCTTGATCGTCGTTTGGTTTCGTGCTGGATTCATCCCCACGACCGTACTGCTCATAACGGTCTCGTCGTCTCAAGTTTTTGAGAATCCGGATCCATGGGGTGTACTGGTCGTCGTCATTACGGTCGTAGTGATGATGTGGATGGGCAACCTGGTCAAATCACATAATTTTTTAAGCATTAAGTTAGGGATGGCTAATTCAAAATTCCCTTCGTTTCATTCCCTCCTGGTTCAAAGTTCCCAAGGGAGGGGAATTTTGGCAAAATTCCCAGTTAAATTCCCAGTTTTCAAAATTCCCTTAAATTCCCAAAACTCCCTAGGGAATTATGGGAATTTTGGGAATTTCGGAAATTTTGGAAATTTTCATTTAATAATTCAAACATTCCCGGTTAAAAAATTGCCGGAATATTAAAAATGCCTGAAGTTCCCGAAATTCCCTGTTTGAAAATTCCCGGAATATTTAAAATTCCTAAAATTCTTTGTTTGAAAATTCCCGGAACATTACAATTCCCCAAAGTTCCCAAAATTCCCTGTCTAAAAGTTACCGGAATATTGAAAATTCCTAGTACTTCATACACAGGGAATTTTGCCAAAATTCCCTATTTTCAAAATTCCCAAAATTCCCAAAGTTCCCTCCCTCCCAAAGTTCCCAAATTCCCAGGGAATTTTGAAAGGGCCTACCCTACATTAAGTACACCATTAAATAAAACTTCATTGCCGTTACCATAATATAGCTAGGTAATAAAACTTTGCATAATTAGCATAATTAATTAGGTTCATTTGAAAATAATGCAAAACGTGGTGTTTTATATCTTTGAATTTTGAATTTTAAAAATTAAATTAACAAACGCTATACATCCTGTACTTTCAAAATAGCGCAGCAAAATTGTTGTTAATTACTTTTACTAGTTTTTTCTTTTTTTGCTGAAGAAATAAATATAAACACACAAAGTTGTAATGCAGCCGGATTATTAAATTTTATTACTGCGAGATCATTGCTGATAAATAGAACAGAATACGGAGCAGTGTTAACATGCGTGTTTCCTGTTACATAATTCTTATATGGGTAATTAAATAAATAGGTTTCTAGGGATCTACATAAAGGCGTTCCATATTCTTTGTTCAAAGAATTTGCACTATTTAGTAACGTATGTACAATGTACGATTTTTTACTAAATCTAACTTGTAAAATAAAATTCACAACCAACTACTCATAGATTCAATGTGTTGTTAACCTATTATTTCAGAAATTCGAATTAATTTCAAGAAACTTACCACTTCATTTTTGGAACTGGAAATTGTCACAAAAACAACTGCAATCAAAACTGCCACCTTCATTTTGAAATTTGGAATTTTTTGAGCAAGACGAAGAGCTTTTAATACACAGGAAGAACGAGATTTTTAAAACTTTCAATGTACGAAATCACGACTGAACTGGGAGAGCAACTTTAATGGATTGACTTCAAATTCCTGTAAGTTCACTAACAGTTATGCACTCAACTTAATTCTCTGTATTTTGTTTTTTGCATTAAAATACAAAGTAAGTTCGACTGCTGCGTTTTCTTTGTTTTTTCTTGACTTGTTTACAGAACTACTTCAACTGGGGAAAAACTGTAAAAATGCCTTTCTGATACGAATTACGAATTGCGACTGCAACAAAAAGCCTCGGAGCGATTTAGGTTTCGATGTATTGGAAGTTTGGAAGTATGGGAATTCCACTACGTCAATTTAAAATCAAGTTTTAACCCGCAGGTGTCTTCTTCTTGAAGCGTGAACTATTTTTTTTGGTGCTGTGCAGATTTATTGCAAATTCCAAATCCAGTTCAGTTTAGAACTAGCAACAAAAACAACAACAACAACAACTGTTTAAAGTAGACGGCTTGCTTAGCAGTGTATAGAAAGTGAATGTGCAACTCTCTGAGTCTCCAGCAAGCTTCTGTCTAATCTACTCGAACCTCATCAGCTTCTTATTAACATTTTTTTTTACAATTTTCTACTTTTTGATGAATTCTTTTTTTTCCTACCTCCATCTTTCCCACAGTACTTTCAGTTGTACTGTGGTCAGTGCTATAGCATTCGTGTAAGAGATTACACGTTTTTCATCCACGATATGTACCTATACCCCAGATTCTTTAACAATTCTATCGCATTTCTGCCATCGATTCTTTTTAGTAAGGAGGTGGTAGCATGTAGCATAAGATGTACAAGTATCAGGTAGGTACTTCAACGCTTTTATTTTTTTTTTCAATTTCTTATTTGCCAACGCATTTTAAATTGTAAATACTTTGATGATGGTTGTTGAAAGCCCTTCTACCTGTCCATTTAAGATTGAGCCGTTTTGTTCTGTACCACCATCTAATTACATTCGTACTTTTACATTGCATTGACCAAAATGTAAATGGTTTTGTTAGGTTGGTATAGCTGTGTGTAGAAGCTGTTGTAGTAAACTCTGAATTCTTTGTTTAAGGTGCCCAGTTTTTTTCCATATCACCATTCCCCCCAGATCACGTTGCAAAGACTAAAAGACATATGCAAAGTTCAACAAAGAATATCATGCAAAACAAATAAGCATTCGCCACAAGATAATCTGTATATAAAATATTTTGCATTCTGAGTAGCTCAAAGAATTATAATTAAAGGTGTCTGTTAACCTTTGTCGTGCCTCAACTCCCATAACACCAAGATTCTGCAGACATAATATGAATAAAATGAGGGGCAACCATAATGATTTATGATTACCAAAAAAGCTGCCATTTTTAACTGTAAAATATAAGTCATTCAAACTTCTGTATACTGATAACAACAAAAAGCATGCATGTGTGCGACAGAGAAGAAATTATATGTAATTACCAAATTGACACCTTTATAACAATGCAAAGGGCCGGATAATGCGGCCAGCGCATAGGCAGCCCTCGCTGCTTGAATTTTCAAAAAATATTTAAATGGAACATTTTGCAGTTTTAAAAAATGTGTAAAAAGAATATTTTGACATTTTGAAGACATGCAAATACATTTTTTGTACATTTCAAAAACATGCAAAATAAAAGATTTTCTACTTTTCAAAAACACGTAAATAGAAAAATTTGCAATTTTCAAAAAACATGCAAATAAAACATTTTGTACATTTCAAAAAGATGCAAAATAAAATATTTTGCACTTTTCTCAAAACATGTAAATAAAACATTTTGCACTTTTCAGAATCAAGTAAACAGAACATTTTGCATTTTTCTAAAACATGTACTTAATACATCATTTTGCTTTACCAAAGAAACCCTACAACAAAATCAAAAGAATGATTTTTGTATGGAAAAAAATTTCTGCCTAAAATCATTTCCTTCGTCCGGTCCTGGTGACAATGCAAGTACATACATACATGTATATAGTAATTATGCTGATGTTGAACAGTGTAAAAGGTGGACATTGGACTTGACAGAAAAGAGGCTCTCGAACCTGAACCAAAATTATGGAATTATAATAAAAGTAGCGTAACAGCTTATAATGGGGACAGAAATACATTATAGTAAACAATTTGAGCCCCTGAATTGGTGTGTTGAGTCTTTGTTAGTGTCAAAGCAATGGTGTCGAAGTGTCGACTGATTGTAAGCAGTCAGCGAAAACAAAAATTTAATAAGTACAAAATGTTCCTATAGGTACACACCTTCATCGTTAAAGTGCAAATTATGCTATATGCACATTTTGCTGAATGTAAAAATAAGGAGGTAAGTAGGTTGTTTTCACATTAACGATGTAATGTACCTACTTATGTAACTTGCATGACAAACTCTTTTAGTGGTTTTAGTAAAGGTACTTTAGTAAGTAAATACAAATCTGGGTTTGGCAGAATTATTCCACATTCTTGTTGCTAATATTTTTATTATTATTACCATTACGTCCGCGATTTTTTTCTCTGTTTTGACGCAATTCCATGTTTTTAATTATGCATATTGTGAGTTCCCATAATAACTTCTATCTCCCATTGAATTTAACGTCTGTGAAGAACCAAAATTACCCATATCCATTTGTAGCTAAAAACAATATCAACTATCTACAAAAATATTCAAATATGTCTTGACAGCATTTAAATAAAACATTTTGCACTTTTAAAATGTGTGTAAATAGAACATTTTACACTTTTCAAAAACATGTAAATACAACGTTTTGCAAATTTTCGAAAACATGGAATTTGAAAATTTTGCAACTTTTCGAAAACATAGAACTAGAACATTTTGCACCTTTTCGAAAACATGGAATTAAGAACATTTTGCACATTTTCAAAAACACGGAATTAGAATATTTTGCACCTTTTCGAAAACATGGAATTAAGAACATTTTGCACATTTTCAAAAACACGGAATTAGAATATTTTGCACCTTTTCGAAAACATGGAATTAGAACATTTTGCAACTTTTCAAAAACACGGAATTAGAATATTTTGCACCTTTTCCAATACATGGAATTATAACATTTTGCACCTTTTCAAAATCTTGTAAATAGGACATTTTGCATTACTAAAAAGCATGAAAATAGGACATTTTGCGTTGTTTAAAAACATGAAAATAGAATATTTTACGTTCATCAAAAACTCGTAATTAACATTTTACGCATGTTTCTCATTTTGTTTTTATGACTTAGCTTATTTTGAATGCAGCGTAAATTGGATATGGGTAATTTTGGTTCTTCACAGACGATATGCAACTTGTTATTTTACAAAATAACTTCTATATGTTCTGACGCAGGGCGTAGGTAGGTAATTTCTGGAGTATCGCATAAATCTGTATAGCTATCGACTTATTTACTTAAATCCGACGGCTCGTGGCCTTGACTGAAAGATACGTGGTTATTTAATTAATTGATCAACACTTTGCTTTTGTATTTTATCCTGCGTATCGCCAGTCTCGCCTCCAGGCCAGCGCCTGGCCAACAGTCTGGAACGAGATTTACCTATAATTACAAAGCAGCGCTTTTATGTAGGTACATCTCATTAAACGATAATAGTAATCATAGGAATTATTTTGAGAAAACTCAAAAAGCTACTTAAAAAATTATCATAAGTGCAGTATCATCCCTCATCAATTACCATATCACGATTCCATGCTCTCAAATTCTAAAGATTATTATTTTAAGCATTTTAATGGCTTGTAGATTTTAATGCGATTTCCATTCCATGTTTTTGTTTGTGGTGAGAGGATAAAATGAAATCTGTGACATGAGTCATTCCATTACCATTGACATTGCCAACCAACAAAGAACCAAACCAAGAATCTTGATCGTTATTATGCATTTTGTATGCTTTCTTTAACATTAACAATAAGAAGGAAAATATGAATTTGTGATGGATGGTGGTGTAAGATTAACGTACGAGCAAGTAATACGTAATGTCTTTATCTTGTGAATTGTAAATTGTAACTACTTTCTATTGTATGTACATGAACAGATCAAAAACGAGTGTAAATGCAATTATATTCAATTACCTACGCGGCCAGGCCATTGCCATTTATTCGTGAAAGAGAGAATTGTAGAAGCTTTTGTTTCTTTTTTCTGTTATGTAAGTTGTAAATCGATAGGCGCCTTGTGTACATACTTACTTAGGTCGTAGGTACTTGCAACAATGTGACATTCACATTCACCATTTAAAACAAACAAATCATGTCGAAATGGAACTAAATAAAATACTGATCCGTTCATGTGTAATTTATTATTTTATTATTTGTGTGTAAAAAAATTGAGATTGTAGTATAACTGCAGATTCTTGCACAGAGTTCACAGTAAAATATTAGCAGCAATAATTCACATTTTGTGATATATTTTAATTATATACTTATATAGTAATTAGAATGCAAAGCGTTCTATCTACAAGTAAAAAGTTAAGAACAAATTATAGTATGTAATATTTTTCTACAACTTCAAAAGTGCAGAAAAGCCACTGTTTTCATATTACTGTTTTTAGACTTATTTTAAATCTGCAAATATGTCTCCAGTCTCCAGCCTGAATGAAAACAATCAGAATGCAGTTAAAAAGTTCATTTTGCTTTTTCTAGAGTGTAGAATTACATATAGTTATGGAGGTGTTGTAGTTAGACGCTTTGCGATGCATTACTTAGCTTTTGGCATGCACTTTGTACGTGCACGGTACTGACATTGGAAATATTCCCCATTCGTCTCATACATGTTACCAATAGGAGTAGGAGTTAGCCTTCTTATTGTGAGTCATAAAATGATTTGTTTCCCTTACGTAACGCATTTACACAAATGTTGTGATTACGAAATTACTATGTTAAAATTGCTACGCTAATATTTATTGTGTGAGTAGCAAGTTATCAAAGTTTTGAGACTCTTATTATGTAGGATTTATGGCTTTAATTACAGGTAGGTGTCTTGTTCTCTTGTGATTCTGTTATACGGCAATTAAGGTGATGGGAAGCAAAACTATTTTATTTATTTTACTCAAAAAAGCACAATTTTATTAGTGTTGCTGTGGGGGGTCGGGTAGTAGAGCATTTTTAGTAGACGATCAAGACTAAAAATAATTAAATTGTTGTACATGTCATGGGCTTTATCAATATCAATTAAGGATCGTTCATCTGTCTGTGAGGTCATCTGCAAGGTGAGTGGGTACAGTAATTAGTAAGGTATTGATGACATGTCATGTTAAAGATAGCCGTTTAAGCAAAGTTAAATTGACAGGGGGTGGGTGGGTCCTAAAAGAATGATACTTTAGGGAAACATCATTTATGGACCATCCCTTACCAAATTCAATTTATTTTTCTGCCACAGAAAAAACGAGCGAAAAGCCCGTTTATTTCTTTTTTTTTTAAATAAACAAAAAATAACTCACATAATAATAATAACCGATATACAAATTAGTTTCTAATTTACTTGTGCCTTGTAATTTGTAATATACATACATAAGTGGTACTTACGTAAAAGTATTCTGGTTGTGAGTTATGTAATATGGTCAGTAAAACTTTGTAGTACTTTGACTGCGACTGGAGCGGACAGCAAAAAAGAAGAGAAGGAAATTGCGCAAGTGTTCCAGATATAATTTGTTGGGCTTAGCCAGCTAAAAAAATATTTCTTAATTCCCCTGAAAATTAAGTAAATAATTCCCAGTCGTAAATGAAGGTGAAAACTGTGACACAACATAACGAATTAATTTCTTGCGAGGAATTTAAACGTCAAAACTTCCACGCTTGGAGTTCTCTAAGTATGTATTTTTGTGTGTGTAAGTAAAAGCTTGAGACTTGAAGCATGTATCTAATGTAGCAGGTACCTATCGTCAGCAAAGATTCCAAATGACCCATTTCAATTTTTATCTAAAAACAAAATGCACTAGCTATACAAAATTGTCAAAAATATTAAACGAACATTTTCGACTTTTCAAAAAACCTGAAACTCGAATATTTTGCACTTTTTAAAAATATGTAAATAGAACATTTTGCAATTTTCAAAAACATGCAAATAGAACATTTTGCACTTTTAAAAAAACATGGAAATAGAAAATTTTGCACTTTTCAAAAATATGTAACTGGTACATTTTGCACTTTTCAAAAACATTTAAATAGAACATTTTTCACTTTTCAAATACATTGGAATAAAACATTTTGAGCCTTTCAAAAACATTTAAATAAAACATTTTGCACTTTTTAAAAAACATGGAAATAGAAAATTTTGCACTTTTCAAAAATCTGTAACTGGAGCATTTTGCACTTTTCAAAAAACATGGAAATAGAAAAATTTGCACTTTTCAAAAACCATGCAAATAAATTTTTTAAACTTTTCAAACATTATGTAAATAGAGCGTTTTCCAAGTTTCTATTGCTGCGTGTAGTAATCACCACCTTACGCATCTATCCCATTCACAGATTTACTGATATAGCTCATTATAATTCCAACTTTTTGATATGGAAAATTTTGCTACTTCACTCACGGTACGTACTTACAATGTGTTGCGGTCCAACAAGCAAAAATTGAAAAAAACAACATAAAAGGAGATAGCAGACATAAACTACCTTAATTCAAACTTATGCGTTACAGCCTGCCGAGCCCGAACAAAGCAGTTTGCTTTTGAGTACAAATTACATGCATATTATCATAATAAAAATACATATTTACAATAATATAGGTTTTAATGCAAATTAAAAGTTGAAGGGAGTTCGTTTGGAAGTTCTTGCTGTTAAGAGTTGAGGTATTTTGAATGGAATGGAGAATACGCAAATAAGATGTCTATAGATATATATCTGCATGAGACTGACTCGATTATTGGCTGGAAGTCGTCAAGCAAGCAAGGTAATGTGATGGTTGTGGATGATGGCTAATCAGTCAGTTAAAATATTCTTTCTTTAAAGACAAGGCGTATGTATTACCTTTGCAAAAATTAAAAATCAAACAGCGAAGAAATAAAAACAAAAACATAGCAACCTGCCCACACATTAAACTGGTCAGTTCAGTAAATCAACAATTTAGTTGTGTAAGGTAAGTAAAATTCTAATCAGAATGAATGGGAGCAGGCTCCTTGTAGTTCACATGCTCACGTTTAAATTAATTATTCTACTTTTTGTGCATCGATCTGATCGAGCCAATTTAGCATCTACCTACATACTTACGAGTTACGAGTACTCAACGTTAAACGCTAAGCAAAATTCGAAGAAATAATAAAAATTTAATGTAGGTAGGTACATATTTGCCTGGGGTTGTGAACATAACACAACAATAACAATAAGACGTTATCCAGCTAAAAATGGTGAAAGACAAATTAAGGAATGTAGTAATTAAAGAAAAATGTTCCAAAAAAACAGATCAATTAATTTGAGATATGTAAAACACAATACTCTACCTACGAATTAATACTTTCGACTATAGACGGAGATACAAAAGCCACAACAGGTAAAAATACGATCAATTTTCGTAGTCAAAATATAAACGAAATCGTAGGTTAACCAGGTCTCCTATTGTTAGCTAGAATAAAATGTCAAAACATTGATTTTAAACGGACCAGAAGAAATGCAGTTCAGGTTTTACGTCAGTCATGTTTTCGCAGCCATTGACTATTGAGTAAATGAACGTCTTGCAAAAGTACACGCCCTGGCGGAGCAAAAGTGAAACAAGCAATGAAAAATCATACGTATTCTTAAATGGCTTTATTTCCAATATGAGGTTTATAGGCGCAAATTAAAGATAAATGCACAATTAACACTTTAGGATAATTAAATTGGCAGTACCATGCCTGTGGTACCCGTAAAATTGATTCTCAGGTCGACGTATGTATTTCAACGAAAACCCCGTACCATTTTTATCTATGTCTTAATGGTACGGGGTTTTCGTTGAAATACATACGTCGACCTGAGAATCAATTTTACGGGTACCACAGGCATGGCATTGCCAATTTAATTATCCTAAAGTGTTAATTGTGCATTTATCTTTAATTTGCGCCTATAAACCTCATATTGGAAATATAGCCATTTAAGAATACGTATGATTTTTCATTGCTTGTTTCACTTTTGCTCCGCCAGGGCGTGTACTTTTGCAAGACGTTCATTGAGTTAAACATTTTATGTCATTCATGATTAGGGGCTGTCCATCAAATAATTTCTCAAAATTATACTCTTTTATTACTCACCCACCCTCGTAATCACTTCAAAATTGCGTAAAAACAGCTATCTTATTATAGCATTGAAGGCATCAATACCTGACTAGACCTATTGAACCTACAGAGCACATCATTTATGGACGATTCTTTGTATAATCTTGTATTTAATAGTCATTGCATTGGTGTGGACGTGTGGATTCGTGATTTTAAATTTTTACCACTTGTTTTAAAAGGTCACACCTCCATTTGATTTGCCTCTTTAATACATTGCATTGCCGCCGACATAGACGAAGATTCACATGGTTAAGTGTGTACGAAATTGTACCACTAACAAGGTACGGTTTAGTGTTTAATTTTCAGACTAAGTGGCTTTCTTTAGCTGGGACAGTGAAGATCACGTAAAGTAAATGGAAGGATGAAACCATACGAAATCCAAACTAAATCCATTGCAGGCATGGCAAGGCATGGCATTAATGGCAGCTTTCAAAAATGACGTGTAATCATATCTAAATGTTGAAGCCCCCTCCCTCCAGGCAACTTTGGTAAAAAACTAGGAAATTCACGGTGCTTTATGCACGGAGAATTTTCATAATATTGGGCCATGGCCATGTAGTGTATGTAGTGACGGGACGGGAGGAAAAACTTAAGTACTGTAGTAGTCAATGGCAATGGGCTTTGTAAAATATCTGATTCAATTTTGGATTGATGTAATATATGCACATTTTTACATAGATAGGTCTTAATTTGATTCTTCGTTTCAGTGATAGCAGAGATGAAGGATTGTGCTATTTAAATGGGCCGAAAGTAAGTTAATAAAATTCATTGAATTGGACTCATACCTAAACATCACATAAATTAATGACAATTGCCAATCTTTAAAAACACTGATTTATTTTGAATAATACACCCACTCTTACCATCTTCTCTGCCCGGCCCCTGCGATATAGATAGAGCTTTTGGTTTATTAGAACTCGGCAGATTACATTCGCTCTGCCCTGGTCGCAGCTGTACAGTTTTTTGAGGTTTTTGGCTTTTACAACAGAGAAGTTCATTCCATTCCATTTCCAGTATAATTAATTCCCAATATTAATCAATTCAGTTTATTTTAAGTCAGGATCATAATCAGGTAATAATAATACTTTAGCGATCGGTGGGTTTCGGTTTCGGGTGAACGTACTAACCTAATTTACTTTAAGTATTAAATGTACAATAATTAATCAAATTAAAGATACTTTATTTTTTGTGCAGTGAGATTCGGCATTTAAGTAGTTCACATTTTTGTAAGTGAAATGAAATCCTAATATTTCCCCGTCGGTTCATATTTCATAGTTTTAATTTAAAATAGCTTAATATTATGTAGCACAATTTTTCCTTCCTTTCCCCTTGTTAAATATTAATTGAACAAGTTCCTGTAGTGCGATTTACATTTTACTATTTTGTATACTACTTCCTATAGTAAGTATTAATTCGGCACTGATGAATGTATGCCCATATAATATAATCAATTCATAATCTCATGTATTTCCAACATTCCAATATTCCAAAAAATGACAGGCTCAGTCTCAGTGTCGGTGTTGTCGTTGTCCGCTGTGGCTGAACGCTTAAATACGAAAATATTTTTTTGCCTTTCAGCTTGTAAGTTCAATACGTTTTAATTTTCTTGTCACTTTTATGGTTTTTAGATTTGAATTGAATCTGTTTCCTGGGGGAGGCTCACGTCTCTCTAAACGTCAACTATAGAAGTTAAGCCAAAAAGGAGGCATCGTTCCAATTCCAATTATGAAGGCGATACGAATTTTATCCCTGCTCCTCACAGTCTCCCTAGTCATTAGTCTTTTCCAGTGTGTTCTCACTTCGAACGAACCGGATGAGGAAGATGAAGATTTCTCAGAATTTGATGATGATTTCGAAGAAGATATTGGGATTGGAGGGCGAAGATCATCACCTCCTCTTAAAGCTCCATCGTCGGCAAAAGGTAAAAAGTTTTAAAGTAAAAGCGCCATTTCATATCAAACTGACCCGCATTGGGATTAACAAATTAAACCGAGATTTTAATGTCATTTTGTTTGTTTTTTTCCACGGACACAGAGTCTGTAGGAAAGGAGAAGGAAGAGGAGAGCGTGCAAGAGCCGGACGTGGTGAAAGAGCAGCGGAGTAGTCGAGACAAGAATAATTTCGATGATGACGAAGTGGTCGTTGAAGATGATGATTTTGAAGGGATGGACGAAGATGATTTTGAAGATGAGGAAAGTAATAAGAGACGTGACCTTCCACCGCCCAAACTGACCATTACCCCCGTCCCCATGCCCATCCGAGGTTGGCAAGCCTACTGGTCCGAATTACTCGTCATTTCTGGAATCGCTGTCTACCTAATTAACTACATTTTGGGTCGCTACAAGAATCAAAGGATTGCCCAAGCCTTCTTTGAGATTAATTGGAGTCTTTTGGAGGAGAATTTTGCTGTTTTGGGGGATAGTGCCAAATTAGAAGATGACCAAGGGACCAAATCTTACCAAAAATTGTCTGACTCTCAATTTCAAATGTGGTGCTCTGGACGGACTTGCTGTGAAGGGATGCTGGTGGAACTAAAACTTTTAAAAGTAAGAGACTAACTTTTAATTAATTCGATATCATTATCGGTAGTGTATTTTTGTCGTAGGTTTGTACCTATGTAGGTTCATATCGTCCGTGAAGAACCAAAATGACACATATCCAATTTAACCTACAATCAAAATGAGATAATACATGTCATAAAGACAAAATGATAAACATGTGTAAAATGTTAATTAGGAGTTTTTGAAAAGTGTGAAATGTTCTATTTACGCGATTTTGAAAATTGCAAAATGTTCTATTTAAATGATTTCAAGACATATAAGAATATTTTTGTAGATAGTTGATACAGGGTTTGTCGACCATTTAAACCACTGGTTTAAACCAGTGGCTTTAATTGGTTTAAACCGGCAAAGAAAAAGTAAAAATATTGGCTTAAATGGCCTAAATTGGTTTTAATTGGTTTAATTGGCTTTAATTATTTAAAATAGAACATTCTTGGTGTTTTCCGCCAAATTCCAAACAAAAAACGTTACTGTAAATGCAAAGTGGCCGTTTTCCACCTTTTGTTAAAAGCATAATCAATTTTTTCAAGTGCACTGAAACGTGATGAACGGTCACTTATTTACTTTTTAGCAGGTTTTGGAGAACGGCCACTTTGCATTTACAGTAACGCTAAACGATAAATACAATGAATGCGATAAATTATAAAATATTGTGAAAGTCATAGTGAATATACTGCGCGGGCATTTAGCTATAAAACAATGAACCCGAATTTTGCTGTTCATCGTTGTTCAGCACAACAAATGGAATGGTAGGGTAAAGTCTTCTAATTGTGATCGGTCCGGTAATTGTGATTGCTCAGTTTTTAACAAGAAAACGTTAGCGACTATTTTAAAAGCATTTACAGCACGGAAGAACTAGCGCTATTCTTCGATATAAGAAAGTCATACACTGTCTGTGTTAATGTTTTCCTGTTAAAAACTGAGCGATCACAATTACCCGACCGATCACAACTACCCGACTCTATCCTACTTGGTATTAAACTCATTTAATACCTTCTTCACATTCCATTTAAGTCGCTCGTTTTTGTCTTATTAGCTGGAAGTAACTAGTGAAAAGTTCAGTGGTAGTAATTTGTGTAGCTCTAAACCGAAATGGCTACATAATATGCATCCACTTCGAAATCTAAAGTCTGGAGAAAACCAAATATTTCTGCATTTAGGGTATTTATTGAAGTCCAGGATAGGAAGATCCAGTTATAATCAAAGATAGTTCGGATTACCCTGAACTGAGGGGTTAAAGACGAATTTATGTCAACTATTAAACCTTTTGCCGTGGACTTATCAATCCCAATAATATATTTGCGAATTAAACAATTATTATTTAAAAAATAAATTCTACAGTGTTCAAATTAAGTTGAATTCTGCTTGATATTGTTATACGCTACATATTTTCTTATTTACTCATTTATTTTAATCAGTTTACGAGTCGTGGAAAATTAAAACCAATTAAGACCCATTAAAGCCAAAAAAACCATTTAAAACCATTTAAAACCAATTAAAGCCATTGGCTGGTTTTTTGCAAAAATATCAGGCTTGAATAAACCCCTGAGTTGATATTGTTTTAAGCTAAAAATGGATATGGGTCATTTGGGTTCTTCACAGACGATGTACAAATTTAGTGCTGCGTATTACATGATTTTTACTACAGTCGTGTAATGTTTTTTCAAATACAGAGACAAGATCTTGTGTCAATAATGTCGAACATCTTCCGCCCACAAAGGGATTTAGTTCGTCTTCAAGTTGAGATGGGGACTGAGGATTTGGATTCGATTGTCTGGGCAGTTGCAAATAAAAAAGTGGCGAGCAAAATCTCCAAAGAGTACAATGACTTAATCAACTACTGCCCGGACAAGAGACCCGGGGAAAAGTACGGCCTAAGTAATCAGTTAATGGTCATGTCTGAGCTGGGTGAGGTTGCCACTGGTTTACTGGACTCGAAAACAATCTCTGTGATAAATAAGTATGCCCATCTCATCGAATCCATACATTATACGGATCAATTCTCTGGACTTCGTACCCAAGATCCGTAAGAAAGGCACATTATTATCTTTATAGAAACAAAATCTGTTTAATTCTGTCATTGTTAGTTTTGGTTATTCAGGATTTAAGAAAACTTAAGTTATTCCACAATAATTCAACAATTGGTTACCTATATTTTTATAATATATTGATGATCCGCTGAATATAGGGAAATAGCAAAAGATGGTTTATTGAAAATGCCTGAAGTTCGTCGATTTTTGTTTTTCACATTTGCCTTACCTACTTCGACTGGAGGAAATAATGCGGAGGAGGCTGCCGAAGAAGTGAAACAATTCTTCCAATTTGTCTTCTACACTATCGATCGTCTCAAGAGATTCCGTCTTACACGTGAAGTAATTTACAAACAGCTTTACAAAAAAATTAAAATTTTTAAATGCAAAGCAGTATACAGTTGACAGTTCCGGTTCCGGAATATTTAAGAATTTTAAACATATTAACGTTGCAAAAAAATTGCAGCGTATTTAATTGATAAATAATAAGCGTTGGAAATTTCTTCATTTTTAGGGGAAACAAAAAGCGGATAAGAATCGTGCAAAGGTTGAAGAAGTATTTATGAAACAAACTCATGTTGCTCGAGCTGAGGCTGCTGCTAATCGTCGGGAAGAGAAACGTCGTCAAGAAAAGGAAAGAATTCTTTCGGTAGGCATTTTAATAAATGAAGATCTCCAATTCGAAAATGTTCACTAAATATGATTTCATGTTTTTTTAAGTATATACAAATTAAGAATTGCACTTCTTGACTTTTATAACTTAAAATTTGTTGTTGAATTCAATTAAAGGAGGATGACCCTGAAAAGCAGAGACGTTGGGAGGAGCGTGAGCAAAAGAGGGAAAAGAAAAGGAAGCAACCCAAAATGAAGCAGTTGAAAGTGAAGGCATTGTAAGTTCTCTAATTCCTCACTAAACAAGCAAAATCTACTTATTTAATCATTGAAATGTAAATTTCCGTGAATTCCGTAATTTACATTTTTGTATATGATTGTGTAATTTAATTTCAATTTAATTTTGCTATTTTTACAGTTAATACCCATGGCCAAAATTTGTGTTCTTATTCGCCCCCCCCCCCTCCTACGCCCCCCCCCCTCCTCGTCTTCGCCCTCGTCCTCATAATATCTGAACAATCCCTGGCCCCGGAAGCCCGGAAAACAATATGCCCTTAAAAAACTGAAGCAAAAGTTGAAGCTGAAAAGAAACAAGAATGACAATGAACATAATACCAACGATTTAATTTATACCATTAGTTCAACCTCAACTAACTGAAATATTTGGAAAAAAAGGAGACGTGAATATGTTTTAATAATTTCAAACCATTTTTTTTCGCCTTGAAGACACATTACGTTTACAATGACTAAAACCGCGAGCGTCACTAATTATATGGTACTATTTGAGTTTCGAATTTTTAAATGTTGTAATATTTAAAATTTCAATTCAACCACTGACTTGTAATCTTCAACCGTTATCTTTGGTTGGTATTGGTAGGAGTTAATTATTAGCTAGATCTATAGTTGCACTTTGATTTACTAATTTAAATAGATATTTAACGTTGATACTTAAAATCTTAAATTATTTTTAATGTGCCTACACTACTTCTATCTACCATTAACTACTGTTCGGTACTATACTGATATATACTCTTATATAATTAGTGTGAAGTCTCTAGTTTGTCGGAGATTGTACTGTAAATTCAAATTATCGACTAAAAAAATACAATTTATTATAATTTGATTCAATGTGTTCAGTGTATTCATCCAAAGTTAGTATGTAAACAATTCTAAGGCTAATTAAATCAAAATGCTTTTGATTCTTCTACTGATGGTGACAGGATTGGGATGGGATTTCTGAATTAATATTAATGTTACAGTATAATATGTAGAGAAGATGGTTGTGTATCCAAAAAGTCAAAACTTGGAACACCCTGTTTGTATGTATGTAGTTGTTTTAATTTGTTTATTAAAATTTAAATACAGTACACACACTGTAAAACTCCACTGTATAAATAGTGGAGTCACTTGGTTACTTAATTTATTTGTGGTTATGATATCTGTCTATCGTTCCTTTTGATTGAATGTTATTTCTAGTCACTTTCATGAGAATGAAAGATTTTTCGGTTAAACTTTTTTGAGTCACACATGGCCGCGGGATTCGTATCGTGACCCAGACACTGACCGTCCCTGTCGACGTTCATAAGTATTCCAAAAAGAAAATCATCTAGGAACGGATCACAATGTACAATGTCACGTGATGATTTAACATTATAGGATTGAATATTACATTGTATGCATTATATTATGAATTGTTTTAAAAATGGTTTCAGTGTCTTCTGTTTTGTTTGCAAGCTTTATTGTCAGTTGATTTATGTCCAGTCATTTAATACACAGTACATACGGGCATTGTTTTTCGATGGTTCACGTAGCGCCAGTTACTACTTATCCAATTTTCAAACAACAAAAAAGCAAATCATGAAATTAATAAATGTTATGGGGTTTGTACAGGAAGGAGCGGGCTTACACTTCTATTACTTACAGTTTAATTACATATAATTTGGTATTAAATGTGTTTGTGTTTGCAGTTGTAATTTCTACCTATATTATGTAAGTAGTAGAAGTAAAAAAGTACATATTATGCTGGTGTTTCGTTATAGAGAAAATATTATGTTGTTTTGTTGTGAAATTATGAATTCTGGTTTTAAAGTTTTGAGCGAGTGATAAATAATATGTGGATTTCGATTAAAAAGAAAAACATGTGCTAATCATTTTAGTGTAGTTACAATTAATTTATCAAACAAGAAGTGCAGTGCTCTTATTGTTATTCTCTTATTGCATGATATAATTGCTGATGAGATGATTGCTTGATCGCATAGCTATTTAAGAGATGATTGCTCGATCGCATAGCTATTTACTTACCATTTACGAAATGATTACAGGGCTGGACGAAGGAATTGCTTCCGGGCAGCAATTCGTTTCCATACAAAAACCACCATTTTAATTTTATTGATGGTTTTCTTTGCAAAAGCAAAATGTTGTATTTACATGTTTTAGAAAAGTGAAAAATGTTCATTTTACTTGACTCCCGAAAGTGCAAAATGTTTTATTTCCATGTTTTTGAAATGTACAAAAATATTTATTTTGCATGTTTTTAAAAGCCAAAATATTCTTTTTACATATTAATGAAACCTCCAAAATGTTCCATTTTAATTACATGGTTTTTGATTTAAACAGCGGGGGCTGCCTGCGCTGGCAGCAGCATATTATCCGACCCTGAATGATTACTTAACAGGGTGACAGGATGTTTAGGGGGGTAAAAAATTTGGAATATTTGGATTGCGTCATTTGTGTCCGACCCACAGAGGTAGATAGAAATAGAGGACCGAGTGATATCTCAATGCATGTAATTTTTACCAGACCTCATGAATGGATTTATGCATAGCAGGTTAGCAATGCACTAGAAACTGCCTGCAGTGGCGCCATCAGCATTTTATCAGACGACTTCGCTGATACTTTTCACTTTTGACCAATAGGATCCACTGCCAAGCTACGACCAAAGAATACGACTGCCTTTCGCATTAAAGTACACAACATAATTATTGCATTTACCTACTACCTCCGTACCCGTACATAATGTTGTCTCTCCTTAATTTTATGAAAGTGTTTATTTTCACTTAAAATACACAATAATTTGAAATAATACTGCATTAACCCCATTTGCAATTAGAATTATTAATCAAATAAATACAGTTTAGCGAAGTTTTTGCATTCAATTACAGTACAGTATAGTGAAAACCGAACCAAAACATAAAAAGTGATAAAGTGAAAACTGAACCAAAACATAAAAAGTGATAAAGTGAAAACTGAACCAAAACATAAAAAGTGATAAAGTGAAAACTGAACCAAAACATAAAAAGTAATAAAGTGAAAACTGATACAATTTCATCAGTGCCCCAGAAGTGAAAACGGCATTTTATCAGCACAATTGTACATAAATGAAGCTGTCTGCATTAAATTTGACTGTATAATGGCTTCGAAATGTATTTTACGTTTATGCAAAGGCAAGAAAGCTGATAAAAAAATTTCTCTATTTTCGTAAAACATGTTTTTATTTTTACCTGTGTTTGTGAGTGTCAAAAATCTGTTCTGTTCTGTGTTCTGTGGACGTTTGTGTTTGTTGTGTGTGCAGTAACTAAACATTGTCATGTGGATATTAAATATTTATAAAACCGTTTCATAAAATTTGCAATACAAGGCTAATTAATATTGCAAAGATTTCGTTCAGCTTCAAATGTGAATAAATCAATTTCAATTTATAGACAAATAAATCTATTTTTGTTTTGCTTTTTATCCAAATTAATTTTGCGACTGCTATGCATTTTAAGATAAAAGTATAAAGTAATAAACATTTAATTTAGATTGAAAGAAAAAAAAACATGAAGAAAGTACACCTACACCTGTAGTAGAAACAGCAGTTTGGTTGAAAGATAAATTGCATTAATAATTAATTCCAGTAGCTAGCAGGTCTTCAATGGCATGCTCCAGAGACACCTAGTTATACGGAAGCGAGCTGCAGCGTTGATGCTAAGCACACCAAAAATACAGACGGCGCTTTGCCCCTGGCTGCCTTCCTTTTTGCCGGGTAGTAGTGTCTCTAGAGTATCTAACTCTGTGGTCCGACCCCTATTTAATACATTGCGGCATACATAAATAGAAAATAGACAAAAAATTCAACTGGTACTGGATCCAATTATGTAATCCAGTGAACCACTAAGAAGTTCAATTCTGCTGTCAATTTTCCAATGGAGTGTTTCCTTTTAGTTGGGACACAATAGCATGCATAGCAAATTAATGGAACGATGAAACAGCAGTATTGAATGCATCAAGGGAAATGGGAGCTTCCAGACATGACGTCTTACGATCATCTCTAAGCTTTGAAGCCCCCTCCGAGAATTTTTCAAAATTTAGTACAAGTAAAATCTGAATAGTCAAGTGAAATGTATGATTTTGGTACAATGTAATTTATGCTATTTATTTTTTTCTTCGTTTCATTTGATTGGCGAGATGAGGGATTCTATTAGGGGTCGATCGTAAAAAGTGTAAATCGAATTCATCAAAAATTTGTTGACCCGTCACATAAACATTATTGCATGCATTATTTTGAATATACCCACCTTTTCATAACATCTTTTCTGCCCTGTCCCTGTAATATAGATAGAGCTTTTGGTTTATTCGAATTTTGCAGTCTGCAGTAGCTCTGTTACTCTCTGTCTGTCCTGTCGCAGCTATACAGTTTTGGTTTATTTATTAACAGAAGCATTCCATTCCATTTCCCGTATAATTAATTCCCGATATAAATCAATTCATTTTAAGTAAGTAATAGTTGATAGTCAGATAATACTTTAACGTTCACTCCGTCTCGGTCCAATAAGTAAATGTTAAATGTGTACATTCACTTTAATCATGTTGAAGATAATTCAATTTTTGTGCAATGAGAAAGTGAGATTCGGCGATTCGGCGAATCGCCGAATCTCACTTTCTCACTGCACTTCTTGTTATTCAAATTCGCAGGATTTGGGTTAGGATTACAAATATTTTTAAAGACAAATAACAAATCAGATATTTTAATTTGGAATTTGCATATATTTATACAAGATATCTTTAAATTTTCTCCCATATCTATTTTTGTGCTCTTAGTTTTAAATTAACAAGTTTAAGTATGTGCTGACAAAAGTGATACTGACTGAGTATTGCTTCCGTCCTGGAAAATGAAGTAAAGAACACCGGCAGATCGATGATGGTCATAATTTGACATTGCTTTTAATCGGCTCATTTTTTATTTACGCTACACTTCTTCATTCTTGGAGCCTGCGGAACGGGAACATGGAATGACTTTGGTTTGTTGGTGAACTTCAGAAAGGTAAGATTAACACTCATTTGTAATTGTAATTTTTGGAGTATTTGGAAAATCCTGCATACCTACATATAAAAATATAATCGATGCTCGAAATACAAAAATGTCAAATGTGTGTCATCGCCATCAATCATCATACACCATGAATTTAGCTGTGGTGAATGAATAAACACATTATTTTACAGCTTAAGCTGCCAATTGCCAAAAAGATTAAAACTTGTTAATAAACCGGTCCCGGTAAGCTAACGACTCATAAGTTAACGGTTTGGCAATAGCTACCAAACTGTCACTGCCGGCATGATGCTGATATGATAGAGGTGACACGCGATTCGTTTTCGGTTATCTTGTAATATTGTTATTAGTGATCTTAACGCACCGCATCCTGTGCCTCCGCTAAGTTGTAAGTCAGGTCAGCCACTTGTCAGTTTTTACGTGTAGAGTAAGTAATAATTTTCAACGAGTAAAATTTAAAATTGACTATATTTAAAATTAATCCATTTTCCCTCCATTATTGGATTTCGTAAAAAACTATTAGGACTGTGCTGTTTTAGAGGGCTGTAAATAAATGTTGAAAATGCAGCTTAAAAATTAGATGTTAAAGGAAAGAGAGTTCTGTTTGAACTGGGAAAAAAAATTTATTACACTTTTATTGTTTCTCTCGTTATGGAAAATTTATTATCTTGTAAAAATTTAAACACTAGATCATTCAGTTTGGTGGTTGTCAGTTGTGGATTGTGGAGTGGACGAGTGTTTAAACATAGTAGTTAGCATGCTCACCCCGTACTCATTCATGTTTACTAAATTATACCAAACCTAATAATTATACCCACATACTTAGGTATATCCACATCTTTTATAATTCAGACTAAAGAAAAATGCAAAAATCCTCGTGTTTCCTTTGCATTATAATGATTAATGATCTAAAAGGTGCAGCTGACGACTAGTATATGTAAATCAGGCTTGGAATAGGATTTTGAATTTGCTGGCTGAGTTCTCTCTTTTGTTTTTTACTGGGAAGTTTTAGAGCGACAAATTCTTAATTGTATTCCAAGTTTTTTATGTGATCTTCGACTTTGTCAACTATAGCTAAGTACTGTGTGCATCGTACATTTCTCCTGATTCCCAACTTCTTACTACTGGAATATGCAACTATTATTATTACTTATCCCCACTTAATTGTATACCTTGGGTATATATATTTAGCATTGGCACTAGGCACTGATTATTGTGCCTAAATGGCTTCTCAAATATTTGCACTTGTATTTTCACACTTTTTTGCCTTTACTATTACATTACCATTAAACATCATTGTACAACTTTGCTTTATATACTTTTAGAGTGCCCAGCCTCTAGTTTGATTCCAGTGGGCGCACAATATATTATTTAATTATTATATTTGTTGCTACAATGCTACATAGGACAGAAATTATCATCACTTTTACTTGAAATTTTTCTAATTCGAGCCCTAATTTAATTTTGAAATAATTTTTTAATATTAGGTTGGGATACATTATAGGCATAGGCATTGGTAATTGGTAGGTTTGCATGTTCACTCCTCAAAATTCAAATTATGCAATTATCATAGGCAGCTCTCAGTCTGTGTTTTGATTTTAGTTTCCGGACCTGAGTAGTAGGGCAATCCGAATCCTGGTCCTGGTAGTTGACGGACACGAACTCCTACCGTTCACAGTTCACTCACAGTATATTGATATAAACGATTTCTCTAAACTCCTTTTTTTTGCACTGTTGACACGCAGTACTGCTTTCATGCCGTAGACGTAGAAGTAGCAAGATAGAAACTAGCAAGTCGATGTGGTGGTATAGCTTTTAACCTTTTTTATATATATAGTATTGATATAGTATTCTTCAAGTAGTTCTTAAACAACCAAACGGAACGCTTACTTAAATATTTTAAACGCATGGATATATCTATTTTAATGATCTTGGTACTTTTTACGTAGGTATATAAATTTATATGAAACCGTTCCTTGTTGCTATACTTGCTACAAAGGGTTTTAGTATTTGTTAGTAGTAGAAGTGTGTGTGCTGTGTGACTCAGCAATTCACCATTCTTTTAGATGTTGATGTTAGTGTTTTTTTCTTGTTTTATGGTATCATTCAGAATTTAGCATGTGTAATCCTGGCATTTGGACTCAGTAGACGATTCCATCCCAACTTCGCGACACGGCCACGGTAACGGTGATGGTGACGGTCGACGGTGGAACTTGGTTTTCGTTCTTCTCGTTATATATTATTTCCCTGTGCTCGTTTTTGTTGTATCTTAAAATTCAAATTGGAAATTGTACCCATGCTTCGCACACACACACACACACACACACGCTCCCACTCAGGGATAACACAGCCTCGTCAGTGAGTATGGGAGTGAGATTGAGTTTATCTTTTTGTTAACTATAAATCCTTATCCAAGACGGATAACCAAGCTTGTAAGTGCGGCAGTTGTTTGGCGTATTTTGACCAAGCCGGATGTCTTTTACATGGTGGTGCGGACCATATGCGATATAGATAGGTTATATTCCCGTGTCTAATTGTCTCTTCACCTTCGGGTACCATGTAAAAAGGAAATTCGTTGTGTAACTCGTAACGTCAAGTGACTTGAGTGTTGTTCGGTTAGTCATTTAACAGACTATTACGATGTATCGTTATGTTAAAGGCGTTAGTCATACACAGTTATAGCAGTGACTTTTAAAATATCAAATGTTCACTGTTGATTTTTGTTTTGTTTTTTAGGCATTAGAAAAATCCTCAGCAGGAATCAGTGATCAACTTTTAAATCTGGGATTATCAACATTTTTAAGCGTGTTATTTAATTAGGTGATCTGGTCCACGCCAGGCGCCAGGGAGGAAAAGATCACAAAAGCAACATTTCACTCAATTTGATCTCAAATTATCCAAGTGGGCAGCTTATAAAAGGTATTTTTTTATTTGCCTATTTAGTTATTTAAATTTTAAAAGGGAACTGTTTGCATTCAATATATAATTTTATAATAACATCGTCGTGTGAAGAACCAAAATGACCCATATCCATTTTTAGCTAAAAACAATATCAACTATCTACAAAAATATTCAAGTATGTCTTGAGAGGAATTAAATAGAACAAATTTTACGCTTTTCAAACACATGGAATTAGAAAATTTTGCACCTTTTCAAAAACATGGAATTCGAACATTTTGCACCTTTTCAAAAACATGTAAATAGGACATTTTACGCTTTTCAAAAACATGTAAATAGGGCATTTTACGCTTTTAAAAAACTCCTAATTAACATTTTACGTATGTTTCTCATTTTATTTTTATGACATAGCTCATTTTGATTCGAGCTTAAATTGGAAATGGGTCATTTCGGTTCTTTACAGACGATATATATGTGTCAATTTTGCATAAATTTTGATTTCTTTAAAAAAATGTAGATCAAGATGGAGGCAAGATTTAGAGGGAGACAAACAGATCTGGGGTTCGAACTTCCAAGTCATAATTACGATACAAATAGATCTCGACGCCCCTTGATACGTGCTCAAAAAGATGCCCTATTCCCCAAAAAATTTGCATTGCCCATCGTCCTGGTTCTCATCATTTCTACGTACATATTTTGTAAATACATGGATCAAAGACTTCCAACCCCTTTAACAAGTGAGGATGCGTCTGCAAATCCTAAAGGGTGAAACACATTTTTTGAACGTTTGCCTAAAAGCTAAGAATTCAGGAAATATTTCATCTTTATAAATTCATGTCCCTTCCTACCTTATAGGTTCTCATGGTCAAACATAATAAATTAGAAAAGAAACTCACTTTTGTTTTTACTGATTCAAATTTAAAGTAATTAATTATGAATTAATGGCTCGTGGACATTTAGGTTTATTGAAGAAAGAGCCCGGAACGATTTGGCGCTATTCACAGCTTTGGGCCCTCGTGTCTGTGGAAGTCACGCTAATGACATTGCTGCTGTGGATATGCTTGTAAGAACATTGCGGGAAATCGATCGAGCCAAACTACCCGTCCATAGCATCGAAATCGACATTCAGAAACCAACTGGTGCCTTCTTCATGAGTTTCCAGGAAGGTTTGACGTCCTCATATGCATCGGTAAGTTATTTAAATTGCTCGGATTTATTATTAAATTCAACGTATATACACACACGAAAAATACCACTTATTGATATATGCATCTATTCATTAAATTGTCTACTTGCCATAAAAAAATATGCTGGATGTCAAAATGTGTGTATAAAGTATTAAATATTTTTGAATGTACTGAATTATAGGTTCCACTAGTCATAGCCAAATTGGAACCAGCCAGTGGCTCAGTGAATCATTCGGTTCTAATTAATTGTCATTTTGACTCTGTGCCAGGAAGTCCTGGAGCAAGTGATGATATGATAAGCTGTGTCACAATGTTAGAAGTTCTTCGTGTTCTCAGTCGTCAAACTCAAGCTTTACGAAACACAATCATATTCTTATTTAATGGAGCTGAGGAGAATGGGATGCAAGCCTCACATGGTTTTGTTGCGGGTCGACAAACAAGTGGCAATAATGCTAGCCCAGCGCCAGGGGGACCTGGCTCCAGTTCTAGCTCCAGCTCCAGTTCCAATCCAGACAGTCCAGTTGGTCATCGTTGGGCCAAGAATCTTCGTACATTTATAAACCTGGAAGCATCCGGAGCTGGGGGGAGGGAAGTATTATTTCAAACTGGTCCAGGAAATGGCTGGATCCTCAATTCCTATGCTCAGGCACCCTATCCATATGGCTCAGTTGTGGGAGAGGAAATCTTTCAACGGGGTCTCATTCCATCCGATACAGACTTTCGGATTTTCCGTGACTATGCGGATATCCCTGGACTTGACATGGCTTTTATTAAGAATGGTTGGGTGTATCACACGAAGTTTGATAATCTTGAAAATATTCCACCGGGAAGTATTCAACATATTGGATCTAATACTCTCGCAATTCTGGACTATCTCAGCAATTTAGACTATAATGAAGTTCAGTACACATCAGAGAAAATGGTTTATTTTGATTTATTTGGACTGTACATGGTCATTTATTCCGAGACGACTTCCATCATTATTAATTTAATCGTGGGACTCGTGGCTGTGTACTTTGCGTGGAGGGAGGCTGGAGGGGATGGTTCCACTATGCTTGTACATTTGGTGACCACACTGGTCGCTTGGCTAGTCGGGATTTTGACTGCAGTCTCTGTCGGCTTATTACTTAATCTTCTCAAGTATTATATCCCATTCTACTCCTACCCTGCACTCGCCTTACCACTCTTTGGGATCCCGGCGATTGCTGCTCAAGTCTTCGTCTACTCCTTCTTTTTTAATGGGAGGGAGGATGATACATGGATTGCAGGGAAAACAACACTTGCCTTCCTCCTCCTCGCTTGCTCATTCACGTCCCGGGCTTTGTTCACCGTCACAATTAACCTTGGCTTTGGAATTATTGGATGGGTTGCAGCAAGGAAACTTTTTAAAGGTACGAATTGGATTTTAGGTCACTATACTGACTAAGTACTGACTGGATTAATTTATTTGGGCATGTAGATAAGTGTAATTGCTTTAAAACCAATGATAGTAACATATATTTATACATATAGTTTTATCGTAAATCGTTCCCTGCTAATGATGATTTGAATTTTTTTATTGCAGATTCCCAGAGAAAACTCCTATGTTATTTGGCCATCGGGGAAGTTTTCCCACTGTCCATGGCATTTTACTTGATTAATAATTTTGTTGATGTGTTCGTGCCTATCATGGGTCGGTCGGGAACGGAATCGAATCCAAATCTTTTCGTGGCTATTTTGACAGCTGTCGTCCTCACTGTCCCAACTTTCACGGGACTCATTCCTGTCTTTGTTTTCTTCAAGAAAAGTTTTTATAAGATATCCGCCGCTCTCATGGCAGTCATCCTTCTCGTCATTGTCATTGGGATTGGGAGGGTTCCGTATGGGGAGAAAACACCGATGCGTCTTCACCTTGTTGTACGTCGTTTGTATTTTTTCTTAAAGAGGTTATTCTCAGGGGCAGTGCCCTCATTATTATTGTATCAGCTTTCAAATGCCATATAGTACACTGACGAAAGACGACATTAGGAAGCTATGCCAACTCATATTTTTATTTTGAAGATGCATTAAATTAATGTTATTATTAATGTCTTTACATTTTTTAATTGAACATGTGATTAAAATGCGGTAGCTGTAAACCTGCAGCCACAGTACGAATAATTAGCAGTTTTTATAAGCTTGTCTAGTATGCGCTATGCCAGATATAAAATATAATTTTTGTAACTATTTTATTTTTAGGAAGTAGACCGGACGTGGTTCGAAGCTGATTTAACTACCGTTAAAAAATCGGATTCAGGGTACTGGTTCTTTAATTTGGATCCAAACGTGAAGGCCTTTCTACCTACGTTTGCGGAGAAAAATCCAGAAATCAGTCATGCTGTTGATATGGAAGTGGACAGCTGTGACACACTAAATTGTGGCTTGCCGTACTACTTCCCTGTGGTCAAGCTTATTCGGTACGCGATTTAATTAATTGTACACTACGGTCAACGGTGGAGATAATACTGTTAAAAATATTCAAAATTCAACAATCGAGAGCAAGTGTATAATATTATCTTTATTATTCGAAATCTTTTATTTTTTTTTGTCTAGGCGAACTCAATGGCTCGCAAAACCGAATGGATTAGCAGTGGATCTCAAGGGTCGAGTGCGGATGGATTTAATTCAGGACTCCTTCATTTCCCCATCCGTTCGTCGTCTCTCCCTCAGTTTTATTGGCACGGATCACTTAACTATTGTTTTGTCACCCGGGGATAATTGGGAATTAATTCGGTGGTCTTTGACATCCGAAGTCCCGAATGGCAATATCAACTTTAAGAATCGTCCCACCTACTTTATTTATCATGGGCGGGGGATTACATTTGAAAGGTTTGAGATCACTCTGGATTTGAGGAGGAAATCACCTATTAATTCCAATTCCAATACGCTTCCCGTTGAACAAGCTGGCTCTAGTTCTGGTTCAGGAGGTGATGCTAGTAGCAGTGGAAATGCACTTGACATTGTCTATTCCGCATTCTGGCTCCATGGCGATGAAATGAAGAGTGAGGAAATGAAGGGATTCATGGGGAAATTCCCAGAGTGGACTTATGGTTTGGGCTGGAGTGCTTCCTCAAATATTTACTCAATACCTTAGCTGACTCAACAATAAGAAAATCTACATTTTTTTAAAGAATTAATGAAGTGGAAAAGCACTGTTTTCGTTTTCGTTCCTTATCTACTTTTTGTTCGATTTCGATTAATTTCTTCAAGTTATGTGCTACATTGCTTTTAAGAAACTTACTTAATATATGTAAACATTCTGTGAACGTGAACCAAAGAAATTATGTTGTGTTGTGACACTATTTTAAATACAGCTCCTTCCTCTGATTTCGTCTCCTTCATTTTTTGTTATATTTAACGATGTTATTTCTCGATGTCGCCTTCTTTCTTAAAAATGTGTATAAAACGTGTTGTACACGAACTCACAGACATTTACTTTAACGTCAGTCAGTATTGATTAAACCTAAACTTATTCAAAAAATACTTAAAAATGCTGTAAGCTTTAAAAAAAATCTTGTTGCCTCGTCTAAAACCTAATGATGGTTTTAGGTATATATAGACTTTACTCAAGTCCATTGCGCTGCCTACGAAGGTTAAGTAAGTAGTAAATTACATTAGGCCATATAACTAAATTAGAACTATAATAATAGTGAAATATAAAATAGAATTAATTAATAAAAGTAATAATAATTGTGTAATCACATTGTATTAAGATAGGCACAATATTGTGTTATATATTTGAGTTTGAATTTACAAGTGCTCACAAACCTTGTGTTAAAAAAAATGCCACTTTTATTTTGAGTTTGTATGATGATGTAATAATTCTCAGTTGGATTTTGAATTGACGGAGGCAAGTTGTTAGTAAGTTAGTATTTTAGTATGTATGAAATAGTATGAGTACTAAAGCACTTACCAAAATAAAAGCTGTACTTAAGTATAGCAGCAATTTTTTGGGGGATTAGCCAATACATCGAATTATCTCTGTGGAATTTAAATTTTAGGCATAAAAAGTAGATAGATTTACATGTAAGAATTAAATTAATAGAATCATTGATTAATATACGCAGATATTATGTACTTACTGCTGTAGTAATGTTTGCCCAGTGCAATTAATAGTAATATTGTATTGTTATTGTGACAACTGTGTACAGCAAGGGAGGCAGTTTAATATCGTCACAAATATTATATTATATCTTGGCCTTTCCGCTTAAGTAACAGGAAAGCAATTATTTTAGAATAATTAAAAAAAATGCAACCAAAATATTATTACCTATAGAGTTAAAAGATGTTAAGAATTTGTTCACCCCTTGACGAAACCAGTATTTGAATTTCTAATTAATTAATTTTTTAAAATGATGTTAAAAGAATTTGTCTAATTTTATGGGTTGACTTTTGCCCTTATAGCAAACTCTTGATGAAACTACCTGGTGTATGCACATGCACATAATGGGACACCGTCAATCGGCATCGCCACTACGCTGCATCGCACATCCTTAATCAATCACATTTATTTAATCATTTGAATTGAAAGCACGACTTTAAATAAGTAAATTTAAATTAGTATGTAAAGCTTTAACTTGAGTTGCTGTATAATATATTATAGAATATTACAATGTAGTAGAGTAGGTAAAGGTAATGTACTGGTAGTGGTATTTTACGTCTAGTCCTTTGTTTCTAAAATATTTAACTAAGTCCGTACGGCACTCCTGCAGTACGAAATTGTTACAGTTGAGCGGAACATTGTATTGTTAAAATTGTTCATAAAAATATGAAGCCAAAATAAATCAAAAGTATCCTACTGTAACTGTCCAATACCTTCGTAACGATTATTCATATCGTCTGTGAAGAACCAAAATGATCCATATCCATTTTTAGCTAAAAACAGTATCCACTATCTACAAAAATTTACAAATATGTCTTGAAAATATTTAAATAGAGCATCATTGAGCACTTTTCAAAAATATGTAAATACAACATTTTACACTTTTCAAAAATATGTAGGTAAATACCTAAAACATTTTACACTTTTCGAAAACATGGAATTAGAACATTAACCTTTTCGAAAACATGGAATTAGAACATTAACCTTTTCGAAAACATGGAATGAGAACATTTTGCACCTTTTCGAGAACATGTAAGTAGGAAATTTTGCACCTTTTCAAAAACATGGAATTAAAACATTTTTCACCTTTTCAAGAACATGCAAATAGGACATTTCACGTTAACATTTTGCGTATTTTTCTCATTTTGTTTTTATCACATACTTAGCTCATTTTGATTGTAGCTTAAATTGGATATGGGACATTTTGCTTCTTCACAGACGATGTGTGGCAGTTTCATTTGACAGTTTTGACACTCATATACTAGTGTACACTTGAGCAATAAAGAAAGCACGAATAAATCCATCATTATCTCACCTGCACTAAAAATGGATAAAAAAATCCATAATAGAAATTACACTTAGGCTTATTTGCTTTGGCCTCTCCGGTCCCGGTCTAGTTCAAGCTTTTCCTTGGTACCTAGTACCTATAGATACGCAGTATTATAATATGCTATGTCTGGCAAAATGTCACAGCAAAGCCAATAAGAAATGTTTGTTGTTGTTGTCTTAGCTAAACTTTTCCCCCCACACGGCTGGCATACCTACTAATTGGGATGGGAAGATGTGATGTGGATTGCCGATATGATTACGTGGGCGCGACTTGAGACTTGACTAAAACTTGTCGCCATTTAGTTGCGATAACTTCAGGGCCGGACGAAGGAATTGCTTTTAGGCAGCAATTTGTTTCCATACAAAAACCACTATTTTGATTTTATTGATGGTTTTCTTTGGTAAAGCAAAATGTTGTATTTGCATACTTTAGAAAAGTGCAAAATGTTGTATTTGTATGTTTTAGAAAAGTTCGAAATGTCCTTTTTACTTGATTCAGAAAAGTGCAAAATGCTCTATTTACATGTTTTTTGAGAAAAGTGTTAAATGTTTTATTTCCATGTTTTTGAAATACATATGTAAAACTATTTATTTGCATGTTTTTGAAAAGTGCAAAATGATCCATTTACATGTTTTTTGAAAATTCAGGCAGCGGGGGCTGCCTGCGCGCTGGCCATATTATCCGGTCCTGGATAATTTATTTTAATTTTCACAGAGCGTTATTCAAGTGCAGTAGAAGTGTGAGATATTTAAAATAAAATTATTATTAACAAACACGTAATCCGGTTGTATTATGGTAAGCGCTGTGAGACATGGGAATTAAGTACGTAATAGTTAATTGTTAATTCAAACTAATGCATAGGTACAAGCCATCCACAGAATAAACACTAGAAACAAGAAAGGTGTACAAAGAAGTGGCGCTCTTACTTTTGTCACTTGCAATTATAATTTAATCCTAAACCGTAAGCTTAATGCTTTATTAATGCTAACAAAAGTAGATTTACAAAAGCTTTGCTCGGCTCTGGGATTGGTGTTGGTGTGGGTAAGTAAGTATGATTATTTTTGATTTACATAATATAGGCTGGTGCTGGTAGTTTGGGAAGTTAGGTACATAAAGGTTTGGCCACTGGGAAAAAATAAACAGAAACAGATTGTACAGAGATAATTACAAACAGAGACTAGAAACAGATGGAAATAGAATGACATTAGACAGAGACAGAGTACAGAGACAAAGAGATACAGCAGAGAGTTTGAAAGTTGTGTAAAAAAATATTGGAACTCGGGTGGCTCTACTGTGGGTGTTATGAAATCCTGTGTGATATCACAACTATCGGCATCGGCATCGGCATCGGCTGCATCGTTGTGCCATTTAGCAAATTATTATTAGCATATGACCAAATCCCAATGTTCACTTCCGTAGATGATTCGCATCACAAACACGGAACTCCAAATAGTACCTACTCCACATAAACGCACACGCACCCCATCAAAAATCAGTGACAAATAAAAAATATATTACTTTTAACACATTCCACATTCTGGTAGAATGATTCCACGTTCTACGGCGAGCATTTAACAATCACCATTAGTAATTCGTATTTAAATATTGTATGTACATATACACATGCCATCTATCGTCAGTGAATAACCAAAATGCCCCATATCAATTTCTAGACAAAAACAATATCTACTAAGTACAATCAATCTACTAATTAACAGAGATTTTACAATTAATGCGGTGTATTCACATGTATATTATTGTGAAGCTAACAAACAGTTAAAGCTAATTTTGTTGAGCGCCACCTGATTCTTTGCGTTCAATACTACTTGCATTCACAAGCACGTATACTTAGGCATAGTCCGTAAATGATGTCGCCTAAATTATCACTCTTTTAAGACCCACATGCGACCACTTTAGCATTGCGTAACAGCTATCTTTAGCACGGCATGTTTTCAATACCTGACTAGAAACACCCACCCACCCTGTGAATGTCATCATTTACGGACCATTCCTTAGTATATCACACACACTCGTACTACTTCGACACATCTAAAGAATTCTACGATCTATAGTGCACGAGGGAGTACAAATCCAAAGTTGTTTCCTCACTCTTTTGCCAAGGGCCATACCACGTTGAAAGCACCAGTTCTCGTCCGATCACTGAAGTTAAGCAACGTCGGGCCCGGTTAGTACTTGGATGGGTGACCGCCTGGGAACCCCGGGTGCACTTGGCGTATAACTTTTTGCACTTTTTTCTTCCATACTTCGTTCATCATTTTATTCCCTTTACTCCCGACAGAATAACGCATCTCTTTTAGACCAACTTAATTTTTAAACTTGATTATTTTACCATTATTATTAGTAACTGTGCCAAATAACACAAGTAGGAGCGCAAAAAGCATTTTATTTTATATTTTACTGATGCAGTCATGGCTTTATTATATCGTGTGATTATTTTTTACTCACCACCAAACATATTTTCATTCAAACTCTTGTTATGCGCATACGTAATAATATTTATTCGCTTTAAAACGATTTTCATTACATAGGTATAAGACATGCTTAACATGAGTTGTAGTAATACTTTCGACTTTTGAATTTAGTCGACAAAAATCGAAAATCGCGCATCAAAGGCGCTTATAAAACCAAGCTAAGCGCTTGGAAAAACATATCATATGTTGCATTTGAATGAGTTTTGAAAAGCTCCGAGTGTTGTGCAGACAAGTTCAATCGCGAGGGATTCGCTTTAAAGGGAAAACCGCCTGAAAGGGACAGACAATATTTATTTGGCCAGATATGTTTTCAATGTCAATCTAATTAACTGTCCACGGCCAACATTGTAGATACAGACAAATTCACATAAACGGGATTCTTTTAAAAGGAAAAATCCGGCGCTTCGCGCCGGATTTGTCGACCGTGGGCTGGCCCGAAGTAGATGCTGAGCTTCAACAAAGGCGCAAGACAATTTATGTTACGCTTAAAGGTGGTATAAGATTGATGGAAGCTCCCCTACAATCAATAGGACATACGAATGTGCGTAGCATGTAGTTAAATATAGCTGAAAGTTTTTTATAAATTACACTATTCACAAATGACGTCATTTATGAAGGCTTTCTTACCATCAATAAGCCATATAGTAGTACGTGGCATGTAGTTAAAAAACGCTGGAATATTTTTGAGAATCGCATGATTAACAAATGACGTCATTTATGGATTCTTCCCTATAAACAATAAAATATATACAAATGCACGTGGCAAGCAGTTAAAAATAAGTAGGAAAATATTTTGATGTTAACAGTGGGGGTCCTAAAAACTATAATATTTGAATGACGTCATTATGGACAATCCCTGAATATCAATAACACATATAGTTACGTCCGTGACATGTTGTTAAATTAGGATGGAAACAAGTTTAAAGTTGGGACTGGGGATACTAGAAACTATGGTATGTCAATAGTGGTGGTCCATATTGGTCTAACTATGTCATTATGGACAATTCCGGACTATCTATAACTCATATAGGTAAGTCCGTTACATGTAGTCAATATAGGATGGAAAAACATTTAAAATTGATACTGGGGGTTTTAAAAACTATTGAATTTAAAGTACGTCATTATGTACGATCCCTCGATATCAATAACACTGAAGGACGTCATTATGTGCTTAGCATCTACAAATGGTTAAATAATTAAAAGGGAGGGGGAAGGGGGTACCTACAATTATGATATTTTTGAAAGACGTCATTAAAGGACGGTCCCTCACAATGTATAAGGAAAAATTTCAGAGTTGCTCAATGCAAATACTAATTGTCGAAAAACGACAAGTAGGATCTGAATTAAAAAATATCTATAATCTATAACTAATATAAGTTAGTTCAATACATGTATGATAAAATAGGCTGGAAAAAATATTAATGGTGGAGGACGTCGTTTATGGACGATCCGTCACCATCTACACCCCATTTTTACAACTGGTGATATCATTCAAATTGGTACGTGCATATGAAAATTCCCCGTTTGCATTATGTTTAACATCAGTGGAAATGGGTAAGTGGGTCAGAAAATTGAGATAGCATCATTTGTGAACGCTCCTTAATATTCAATTTCGTATGGTATTTATACACACGGGTTGGAATGCTAAGAGTGAGAAGCGTAGGCCGATCGTACCTGGGTACGTTTGTTCAGTGGTAGGTATGTATAGTAGCGGCAACCGAAAGAGAAGGCTGGCAAGGATAAATTTTATATGCAAACAATGGCAGCTTTATCTTTGCCAGCCGCCTCTTTCAGTTGCCTCAGCTATTTGGTTCAGCCGTTTTTAGCCTCTCCAATTTACAAATTTCTGACATAGGTCCAGTAATCAAGTTATTGTGGATAACTGGTTAGACTAATTGCAACTAAAAAACAATACAGACCTGCCCAGTCGCATTTCTGGTCGTATACTATTTTTTTTATGAAAATCGGTTGTAACCTGTGACCTGTAGTGTACGGCCAACGGACGGACGGACGGACGGACGGATGGACATGACCATTACAATAGATGCTTAAGCTCAGCATCTAAAAATCCGGCGCTTCGCGCCGGATTTGTCGACCGTGGGCGGGCCCGAAGTAGATGCTGAGCTTCAACAAAGGCGCAAGACAATTTATGTTACGCTTGAAGGTGGTATAAGATTTATGGAAGCTCCCCTACAATCAATAAGACATACAAATGTGCGTAGCATGTAGTTAAATATATCTGAAAGTTTTTTATAAATTACACTATTCACAAATGACGTCATTTATGAAGGCTTCCTTACCATCAATAAGCCATATAGTAGTACGTGGCGTGTAGTTAAAAAACGCTGGAATATTTTTGAGAATTGCATGATTAACAAATGACGTCATTTATGGATCCTCCCCTATAATCAATAAAATATATACGAATGCACGTGGCAAGCAGTTAAAAATAAGTAGGAAAATATTTTGATGTTAACAGTGGGGGTCCTAAAAACTATAATATTTGAATGACGTTATTATGGACAATCATTGAATATCGATAAAGTTACGTCCGTGACATGTTGTTAAATTAGGATGGAAACAAGTGTAAAGTTGGGACTGGGGATACTAGAAACTATGGTATTAGAACGATGTCATTATGGACGATTCCTGACTATCTATAACTCATATAGGTAAGTCCGTGACATGTAGTCAATATAGGATGGAAAAACATTTAAAATTGGTACTGGAGGTTCTAAAAACTATTTAATTTAAAGTACGTCATTATGTACGATCCCTCGATATCTATAACACTGAAGGACGTCATTATGTGCTTAGCATCTACAAATGGTTAAATAATTAAAACGGAGGGGGAAGGGGGCACCTACAATTATAATATTTTTGAAAGACGTCATTAACGGACGTTCCCTCACAATGTATAAGGAAAAATTTCAGAGTTGCTCAATGCAAATACTAATTGTGGAAAAACGATCTGAATTAAAAAATATCTATAACTAATATAAGTTAGTTTAATGCATGTATGATAAAATAGGCTGGAAAAAATATTAATGGTGGAGGACGTCGTTTATGGACGATCCGTCACCATCTACACCCCATTTTTACAACTGGTGATATCATTCAAATGGGTACGTGCATATGAAAATTCCCCGTTTGCATTATGTTTAACATCAGTGGAAATGGGTGGGTCAGAAAATTGAGATAGCATCATTTGTGAACGCTCCTTAACATTCAATTTCGTATGGAATGCTAAGAGTGAGAAGCGTAGGCCGATCGTACCTGGGTACGTTTGTTCAGTGGTAGGTATGTATAGTAGCGACAACCGAAAGAGAAGGCTGGCAAGGATAAATTTTACATGCAAACAATTGCTGCTTTATCTTTGCCAGCCGCCTCTTTCAGTTGCCTCAGCTACTTGGTTCAGCCGTTTTTAGCCTCTCCAATTTACAAATTTCTGACATAGGTCCAGTAATCAATTTATTGTGGATAACTGGTTAGACTTGTTACAACTAAAAAACAATACAGACCTGCCCAGTCGCATTTCTGGTCGTATACTATTTTTTTATGAAAATCGGTTGTAACCTGTGACCTGTAGTGTACGGCCAACGGACGGACGGACGGACGGACGGACGGACATGACCATTACAATAGATGCTTAAGCTCAGCATCTAAAAACCGGCTAAACGAGGCAGGTTAGACGTGTTTGGTTGGCCAGCCTATGTTTCAAAATTATCCGGTTATAAGGGAACCGCTAAAAGGGGTTTTCCGGTTAAAAGGGACTTTTTTGTACCGTTTTTGGATTTTTTGTCACTTAAAAGGGATTTTTAAAAAAATGATAAACATAAATTAAGGTGTACAGTGGACAGACCCGGTCAAGTAGTGCACCACTACTATAATATATAATAATAATAATAATGCTAATAATAATAATAATAATAATAATAATAATAATAATAATAATAATAATAATATATATTATACTAGTATAATATACACCTTGATTTATGTTTATCATTTTTTTAAAAATCCCTTTTAAGTGACAAAAAATCCACAAACGGTAAAAAAAAGTCCCTTTTAACCGGAAAACCCCTTTTAGCGGTTCCCTTATAACCGGATAATTTTGAAACATAGGCTGGCCAACCAAACACGTCTAACCTGCCTCGTTTAGCCGGTTTTCCCTTTTAAAAGAATCCCTTTTATGTGAATTTGTCTGTATCTACAATGTTGGCCGTGGACAGTTAATTAGATTGACATTGAAAACATATCTGGCCAAATAAATATTGTCTGTCCCTTTCAGGCGGTTTTCCCTTTAAAGCGAATCCCTCGCGATTGAACTTGTCTGCACAACACTCGGAGCTTTTCAAAACTCATTCAAATGCAACATATGATATGTTTTTCCAAGCGCTTAGCTTGGTTTTATAAGCGCCTTTGATGCGCGATTTTCGATTTTTGTCGACTAAATTCAAAAGTCGAAAGTATTATTAGCTATAGCGATGTAGACATCGCTTATAATGTATGTAGGTATAGGTTTATGATTTAAATATAAATGCATTGTGATGTAACATTTATTTAATTTAAACTAATTATGTAGGCCAAAGGAAGTGGCGAAGGACGAGCGTTGTTAAAAAGAATTATTAATAATGAAATCATGTATTATGAATTTGGTATTGTGCAATAATTATTGTAAGTTATGAATCATGAATGTAATGTAATAATAATAAGAATTAATTCATGAGCTTGTCTCAGTTATTGTAAGGATACAATTGACCACTCCTTTGCCAACCATTCAACCGTTAGCATTTAAAACTGTTCTTTAATTTGTATAGTTAGCCTTTAACAAATTACGCATTGACTTACTGTTCAATAAATCTAAACGTAATTTAATTGTCACAACTAACTTCACTCTTTCAACTTGATCAAACTCGCGATTATTTACTCAACATCACCAACATCAAATCCATACATTTAACATGGCGGTTCAGGCGGAAAAAGGTATTAGTATTGCGCAATCATTTTAATAGCAGTAAAAATTAATTAAGGTATTTTTGATTTAATTTATTTTCGAAGAATATTTTATTTATTTTTGGTCGAATTTAATTTCTTTTCATTGGTAAAAGCTAATACTGCCTTCCTCGAGGAAAAGGGTGAGATACCAATAAGCACGGCAAAATATTATTTTTAATTTATTCTAAAAAGGATTAAAGAATAATTTATATTTTTTCCATTGGTATCCACCGTGTTGAGGATTTGATAGTTGTCAGGAAAAGTTGAGATAAGTAAGCAGGCTTGTAGTGCAGAATAAGTATTTGATTGTGCCGTAGATAAGTGTAAAAAACCCAAACACCGTAGATAGTTAAAGTGCACACTACCCACATTCTTTTCCTGACCTTGCTTAATTTTTAGTAGCTTCAGTAATTATTATTCTGCAAACGCATAACAACAAACTGAGTGAAGTCAAGTTTGAAAGGAGAAAAGTTGACGTGGACAAAACTGGCAAATACACACAATAAAAAGTACGGAAGTTCACGGTCGAGTTACTGGCAACTGGAGTCTGGATCCATCATACACTTTTACGAGGTATGTAAATTCTTAAGATTCAAAAAGCTTTAACTAGGGAGAAGTCTCATGAGCATATGTAGGCTATATAAAGGGTTTAATAGTATACATAATTTTTTCGATCGAATTGGGTGATTGTGGACGAGTTAGGTCACGAAGGGAATTCTAAGACGAGTAGGTATTTAGTATAAAATCCACAGTATTGAGTAATTTTAAATAAAATTCTCAAGTAATCAAAACAGTTTAGTTTTGACACAATCACCTTGTTGCTCGCTTTTTCAATAATTAAATTATTGTTAAGTTCATTATACGAGTAGGTATCTACGAGCAAGTTAGAATAGAGCAACAGAATTAGGCAGTTTATTTTTAAACTATTACAATTTGAATAGAATTTTATTCTTGGGTTAATAAATCGGGAAATACATTTTTATTGAGAAAAATTGTACAGGTTATTGTTAGCGAGAAAGGCATACCAGAGTTTATTATTAGGCAGGAAATAACTAATAACTAATACAAGTATGAGTTTGAAAGATCCTACATGGGGGAATATGAAGCGTTATTTCGATCCAGCACTGGAAGATATGCAGGACCATATCAATCATTTCAATCTAATCACGGCCATCATGGAAGTACGTGACGAGAAGGAGAAATGTAAGCTATTTGGATCTACTATGCGGGGTGCGGCAGTGGACTGGTACGAGACTCGAAAAGATGTCACAGACTGGCAACAGATGGAGGTTGATTTCCAAAAGACGTTTTACAGGAGCAGAACAAGAAAAAGAGTACCACAGAATGCAGAGTGGAGAGCAGGCAAGAGAATGCAAGGACGTAAACCCATCCACAGGCAGACTGACGTCACAGCGGGAGCAAGAGGAAAAAACTCAACTTCAACTCAGGCTATGATGTCTATGGATGGAAAAGGAACTCCGAATACTACTATGAACTATGAGGGAATCGACTATCCTACACTACTGGACACGGGTGCTACTGTTTCACTCATTAGTGAGGAAATAATCAGGCCAGAAAATATTTACCCATTATTAGATTTTCATGTAGAAGGATTGGGAGGTGTGACACAGTCACCTATAGGAATGACATATTTAACGCATTTGAAAAATGGTGATAAAATTGATGTGGAGGCATTGGTATTGGCAAATGTACAACCACCTATAATTTTAGGTTATAATTTTTTGGAGCAATATGACATACTTATAGACACCGCGACTCAGAGATGTATTCCAAGGAAAGGAGATCTTAAGCCATTTGACTTCACAGTGGGGAATTCTAAGTACGCAAAATACACAGTACCCATCCACGATGAAAAACACAAGGCAAGGATCCAGGAAATGGTCTTTTTACCCCCACGTTCGGCTACAATGGTAAAACTCATATACAATCATCAGGACAAGGTAGAAGTACTACTAGAACCAATTCAAAATGTGTACATAAAGCAGAGGCTATTCGTAACAAGAGGAATTATCAAGAGAGAAAATCCAGAAGTTTTAATCTACAACCCATCAGAAAAACCAAAGAAAATATTTCGAGGGATAGTAGTAGGTACATACGAAGATGGCTACACTATAATACATGGGAAACGGGCGGCGGTAGATCAAAGGAAACCAGCGGAGGCAGAAATCCCACCACCAAAGGATTTCAAGCCCTTGACGGAGGAACAACTGAATAAATTAAATAATAATCCTGACTTGGAGGAGGCTGAAAAACAAGAGGTACGCAATTTATGTCTTGAATTTTCTGATATTTTTGCTTGGTCTATTAAGGAAGTTAAACCAGCCGACTTACCCCCAATGAGGATTAATACTGGAGACCATCCACCGCAGAGCAGCTCACCGTACAGAGGTTCACCACAGGAGATGGAAGAGATCGCGAGGCAAGTGGACGAGTTGATTGAAGGAGACATATTGGAAGAGTCACACAGCCCCTGGGCATCACCGGTATTTTTGGTAAAAAAGAAGGGAGGAAGCTTTCGCATGGTAGCTAATTATCAAAAATTAAATGCAGTAACAATAGCAGACACTTGGACGCTACCCAGGATTGACGATATTATCCACGCGCTGAGAAATGCATCTTATTTCAGCCCGGTTGACTTGTATGCGGGTTTCCATCAAGGTCTTATACATCCGGAGGACCGGGACAAAACTACAATTATCACTCCGAACGGGACTTATCGGTATACACGGATGTCGTTCGGTATGAAAAATTGTCTTGAATGGTTCCAATTCCTTATGGACACTGCATTATGTAATTTAAAATGGAAATATGTGTTGGTATTTATTGACGATATTATAGTGCACGCGCCGACCTTCAAGGAACACCAGCAGAGGCTTAGATAACTATTCAACAGGCTTAGACGGTACAGACTTTCATTAAATCCAGAGAAGTCGCATTTTGCATTTAAGAGGATCAGTTGTCTGGGATTTATTGTGGACGGGACAGGGATCTACCCAGATGAAGAAAAAATCAAAGCAGTTAGAGATTTTCCCCGCCCACAAAATGTTCACGAAACAAGAATACTGGTTGGACTGACCTCATACTACCGAAAATTCATACCTAATTACGCAAAGATTGCGAAGCCGCTGACTGAATTATGGAAGAAGGATGCAAAATACGAATGGACTCGAGAAATGGAGGAGGCTTACCAGACCCTTAAGACAGCTTTAATAACGGCACCTGTACTTCATCACTTTCGAGAGAACTTACCATGTATTGTTTCAACGGACGCCTCATATCAAGGATTGGGAGCCATTCTAAGTCAAGAAATCGATGGACAAGAGGTACCCATTATGTATGCAAGCAGGTCGCTGACGAAGGCAGAGGCAAATTACCCAGCTGGACATCTGGAATTATTGGGAGCAGTCTTCGCATGCAGAAAATTCAGGGAGTACTTATATGGTAGAAAATTTACCTTAATTACCGATCATTCAGCATTACAATATTTACAGCCCAAAAAGCATGACCAGACTTGTAGATTGACTAAGTTTCTCATAAAATTAGGAGATTATGAATATGACATCAAATATAAGCCAGGGAAAAAGCATACGAATGTAGATGCATTAAGTAGGCACCCAGCTACAAAGGCTACTCAGGAGGACGAGGAAAAAGATAATTATATAGATGCATATCAAGGGAACGCGATTTTTGAAGTAAATATAGCTAAAATAACTATGAAAGAGGAAGATTGGGAAACACATCAACAGTACATACCGTCAGGGTTAGGGTTAGTAAAGAGGCAGGCTGAGGATGAGGAATTACAAAATTTCATAGCAAAAAGGAAAGGGAGCTGTGAGACAAATGCGGACGGAGCATGGGAATATCATTCAGTACATACTAAGTGGCCGAGAATTTTAATCCCCGAAGGATTAAGAGTTTACATATTGAAAGCATATCATATGGATAATCTAGCTGCACACCAGGGAGTATTGAGGACAGAAAAACGTATTACTTCAAAATACTATTGGCCTAATATGCAGCAAGATATTAAATGGTTTGTTTCTACATGTGATCATTGTCAGGCTAGGAAACATTCCACTCAGAGAAAAATTGGATTCATGGTACCTATAGTACCAAAGTACATGTTTCATACTATTGGTTTGGATTTATTAGGACCATTTCCCGAGTCATTGCATGGGAATAAATATGTCATAGTTTGTACAGAATATTTTACTCGGTATGCGATTACTAAGGCAATTCCAAACAGAAAGGCTGAGGGCATTGCTAAGTTTTTAATAGAGGAAATAATATGTAAATATGGAGCATTCAAGAAACTCATAACAGACAATGCGGCAGAGTTAAAAGGTGGAGTGATTCAGGAGGTTATTATGCAGCTAAATGCTAGACATAGGTCCACAGCAGCTACATACCATCAAGGGAATGCACTCACAGAAAGGACAAATCAAACATTGACCACTATGATAAGTATGTATGTAAATAAAACACACACAGATTGGGATGAAATACTTCCATACATTACATTTGCATTTAACACAGCGGTGAACGCAAGCACAGGGTATACGCCATATGAATTACTATATGCAAAGGAACCTATCTTGCCTATAGACACATTCTTTAGCTCTCAGGGATACTCTAGAAATTTAACAATAAATGAACTACTTAAGAATAGAGAGAATGCAGCTAAAGAATTAGCTGACGCACATCAAAAGGCAAAAATTATTTATGACAGGAAACGTAGAGATGATGTATTCAAAGTAAATGACACGGTCAGAGTAGGCATAAAAGTATGAATAATAGGTATGGCAGAGAAATTAATAATAAAATATTTTGGTCCATGTATTGTCACTAAAGACCAAGATAAGTATGGAAATGTTGAAATCAGGCCATTACATCCTGATTATCAAGGCGTAAAAATACCTAAGTTTGTTAATTGTTCACAATTAAAGAGAGTTGTTATTAGAGATCCCAAGGAATGGAGAACTCATGAAATTCCATTCGACTTTGGCGAGTTCTATCCTGTTCCACAACTACCAGAAAGGAAGGGATTGACCAAGAGAGGAAAGAAAACTGAAAACAAAAAATCCAAACGAGATGACACGCAGAAATCTAAAGGGGAAAGGAAGAGGAAACTCATCAAAAAGAAAAATGCAGTGACCCCAAAGGCAGCTGAAGTAGATGCTGAGGCAGCACAAAGGCCAAGGAGAACAATTCGCAAGCCCATGAGATATTTGAGAGTGGAGATTATTCCTCCACTATACACCACTTTCAACGGAACCCTTCGAATCGCTGGCGATAGCCTTCAGAAGCTCGGTAAAATTTTTTGTTAAAAATTTTCACAAGTTGTTAATTGTTGTACTTTTCTTCTTTATTTACAACATGAGTGACCATTCAAGTGACGACGAGTGCGCTGTATCAAGCACAAACGGTACTAAACAGCAAATGCAGAGGAGACTGGAGGCGATTCGGTGGCAGATGAAGGTATTGAAAAAGGAGGAAAGGAGCATCCAACGCTCCCTTGAAGAATTTCCTATTCCACGCTGGTCAAGGGAGTGGGGGCGAGTTACTGGAGGCGCTCTCCATCATCAGTGCAAAAGACGTACGACTGGGGAATGGTGCCATCGTCCATCAGGGATACCAGAGGACTTTAAATATTGTGACTCTCCAAGGCAAGAACGGATTTATTACTTAGGAGGCTGGGGGAAGCTGGGCACTTTCATAAAAACTGACGGAGTAACCTACGGCTTCGACCCCGAAGTCGCTTTTGAATATAAGTATTGCTACCACACCAGGAGTAGGATTCGTGGGGCATGGAGAGGAGGCGAGTAAGCGGCACTAGAGGAGGAAGCACACTCTACGGTAACATTTTGGAAGAATAATCGTTGTTTAACCAATAAAATGAGTTATTTACTAGAGCATGCACACCCCTCTGGATTGTCCTGTGCTTTCTGCCCGGACACCATTCGGAGATATTCAACAAGAGAGGACTTTGCCCGAAAACATCTTGGAGAGGACCATGTTGTACACGATTGGGACGCAGAAGCTTTATCTACAGCAGGCCAATTTTGAAGTGCACTGGAGAAAACTGCAGACTTACTTCCTGCAGTGCTTCAAGTACAATTGGAAAAGGATTTAGTTCAGCTGGACAAGGAAGCAAAGAATGAACGAGTCATCGAATTGGAGTTAGTGTAAAATAAATATTGATTTATTATGAAGTTATAAATGGTATGTAATAATTTTTTTTTATTACTTGATTATAATTTTGAGTTGTAAAAATTATATTTGGAATTAAGGTGAATAATTTATCTATATTTGGAAATAAGAAGAATAATTTATTTATATTATGGGATTTATGTAGGTATTTTAAATTATGGAATTTAAATGAATATTCTATTTTTATGGAAATTAGAGATATTTAGGTTAATTATACAATATTGCCACTATTTAGGATTTAAATTTTAACCAGGTAGGGTATTAAGGTGATATATGAGGGCATATATCTAAAACTAGTGGGTAGAGTATTAGCTTTAGCGATGTAGGCATCGCTTATAATGTATGTAGGTATAGGTTTATGATTTAAATATAAATGCATTGTGATGTAACATTTATTTAATTTAAACTAATTATGTAGGCCAAAGGAAGTGGCGAAGGACGAGCGTTGTTAAAAAGAATTATTAATAATGAAATCATGTATTATGAATTTGGTATTGTGCAATAATTATTGTAAGTTATGAATCATGAATGTAATGTAATAATAATAAGAATTAATTCATGAGCTTGTCTCAGTTATTGTAAGGATACAATTGACCACTCCTTTGCCAACCATTCAACCGTTAGCATTTAAAACTGTTCTTTAATTTGTATAGTTAGCCTTTAACAAATTACGCATTGACTTACTGTTCAATAAATCTAAACGTAATTTAATTGTCACAACTAACTTCACTCTTTCAACTTGATCAAACTCGCGATTATTTACTCAACATCACCAACATCAAATCCATACATTTAACAGTATTACTACAACTCATGTTAATCATGTCTTATACCTATGTAATGAAAATCGTTTTAAAGCGAATAAATATTATTACGTATGCGCATAACAAGAGTTTGAATGAAAATATGTTTGGTGGTGAGTAAAAAATAATCACACGATATAATAAAGCCATGACTGCATCAGTAAAATATAAAATAAAATGCTTTTTGCGCTCCTACTTGTGTTATTTGGCACAGTTACTAATAATAATGGTAAAATAATCAAGTTTAAAAATTAAGTTGGTCTAAAAGAGATGCGTTATTCTGTCGGGAGTAAAGGGAATAAAATGATGAACGAAGTATGGAAGAAAAAAGTGCAAAAAGTTATACGCCAAGTGCACCCGGGGTTCCCAGGCGGTCACCCATCCAAGTACTAACCGGGCCCGACGTTGCTTAACTTCAGTGATCGGACGAGAACTGGTGCTTTCAACGTGGTATGGCCCTTGGCAAAAGAGTGAGGAAACAACTTTGGATTTGTACTCCCTCGTGCACTATAGATCGTAGAATTCTTTAGATGTGTCGAAGTAGTACGAGTGTGTGTGATATACTAAGGAATGGTCCGTAAATGATGACATTCACAGGGTGGGTGGGTGTTTCTAGTCAGGTATTGAAAACATGCCGTGCTAAAGATAGCTGTTACGCAATGCTAAAGTGGTCGCATGTGGGTCTTAAAAGAGTGATAATTTAGGCGACATCATTTACGGACTATGCCTAAGTATACGTGCTTGTGAATGCAAGTAGTATTGAACGCAAAGAATCAGGTGGCGCTCAACAAAATTAGCTTTAACTGTTTGTTAGCTTCACAATAATATACATGTGAATACACCGCATTAATTGTAAAATCTCTGTTAATTATCTACAAAAATATTTTCAATTTTCAAAACATGCAAATACAACATTTTGAACTTTTCAAAAACATGCAAGTAAAACATATTGCACTTTTCAAAATCATGAAAATACAACATTTTGGACTTTTCAAAAACATGAAAATAAAACATTTTAAACTTTTCAAAAACATGAAAATACAACATTTTACGCTTTTCAAAAACTCTTAACATTTTATGCATCTTCCGCCTGTTTCATTTGACATACCTTATTTTGATTCTAGCTTAAATTGGATATAGGGTCATTTTGGTTCTCCACCCACAGGCGCTATATGTTTGTTTTATCCCTTTGTCTGCAGTGTGCAGGTCAAACAAGGTAATTTACTGCGTACTGTGCAAAAGACAAGGAAATGCAAGCCGTCATCCATCCATCCATCCATCCATAATAATTATGTCAGTCTCAGTTAATTTTATATCCGCTTTTAATGCATGTATAGCACAGGGACTATTTGATTTGCTTAAATTGCTAACAAAAACAAAATTTTAATTTTTTGTTGACTTTGACTTGTACACTAAAAATCCTCCTACCGTAAAAGATTTTGCTGCGAGTATAAACTTGTTTTAAACATGTTTACCGCAGCAAAAATTTTAGATTATTGGTCTGTAAGTATTTCCATTCGCAAACCAAAGGCATGGATTTATCCCATGTTGTCTAGTGGCTATGAACGGGGCCTTAGACCCCTGCGCTAGCAGACCGAATGGAAAGTTAACGATAATTTAGTACCTTTTATCTTGACATTTTTGAGATTTTTGTATAATTTATTGCCTAGTTTCGTTTCATCATAAAACTCAACTCAACTCAACTGCAAAAGTGCAAACTGCAAAGTGCAAAGTGCATAGTACAGTCTGCAATTTGCAATTTCTATTTTTTGGTTATTTGCTTATTGCTTGATAGTCATTAAAAAATAAGAATTTCTTGATGACCATTTCCAAACGGCGGGAATACAGCCCACAATTTCAAAGAATCAGAAAAATATTCCTGTCTACCAATTAAACGAGTAAGCCAGCTGTTCCTCCTTCATTTCCTTTAAATTCATCGTAATAAAAATCACTGTAAGAAAATGTACAGTTAAAGTCCTGTTTCAGTCTGTCAATTCAGTTTGAATTGCAGTGTATTGCTGTTCAGTATTTTATTTTTAGTAGTTTAGTTCTAATTTCACATCAATTCCTAAGAGGTAAAAAGTCTAGGGCTGTCAATTGTATTTTTGTAATGTTGGAAGCACTTAATTTATCTCCCTTTTAATTATTGAGAATTCCGTAATCAAATCAACTATTGACTATTGTACAGTACCAACATCAACACTTTCTATGTCTGATAGTGAAACTGTTTTTAAAGACGTGGCTGTCATTATCAATTAGTGTTGAGAAAAATATGTTTGATGACAGACGACAGTCGACAGTGACAGTGCCGTGACGACACCGACACCGGAATCTACGCTCAACTCTAATAACAAGCAAAAGGGGCGGGCGATGGATGTTTGATCGTTAAAAGTATAATTAGGTTGATAGATAGTACAAAGCAGTACTAGTTACGAAGGGGGCAGTGGCCAGTTTCCAGTTCAGTTGCCAGTCAGTATTACACCTGTGCTAGGAAGTACCAGTTCTGACGTTCTGATTTCAAATTCCATAAAATCAAGTTACTTTTTTTTCAACGGGAGCGTCTGTCAATTAATTGTGTGCTGTGGGAGTAGGAGCTATACTAACTCAAATCACAAATAGAAACCGAATATCACGTCGATGAAAAACTGTCAACTGTGTTTCCGGTAGGTCAGTTGGTTTCTATTGTTATTGCAAAAACAGCTAAACAAATAACTACATTATTTCGGAACAGTCTGTGGACATTCACCAATTTTAATTGCCCGGCAATTGGATTTAAATGCCCTAATTTATTATTTTAATTGCCAAGGAATTAGTTTTAAATCTCCGGCATTTACTTTTAAATGCTGTATCTTTCAAACCAGCGGGCCAATCAGGGAACTAATGGGCCAAGTTAACTTTTTATGAAAATTGAGTCATAAAGTCGTAATCGTTCCGATGTAGATGTAACTTATAAATCGTAGTTGATATACCAAAGCATTTAAATCTAAATGTTGTCCACTGACTGCGGAAGACAAATAGTCAAAGTAAGTAAAAGCATGAACTAAACCAAATTCCACTACACACTCGTCTATGTTTTTGAATTTGCAGGTTTATTGTTTATTTCAAAGTTCCTACATCCGAATATGTAGTTACATGATACAACATGCAACGATAACATAATTTAATTAGTCAATATAGTTGGTATTATAGTTGACAGTGGTAGTGGTAACACGTGTTAGTTTTAATGTAATATCAAACATCAAATATGCTTAAGGAATTTATGCTAATTTCTGGTGCATTCCAAATGTAAAAGTTTTAGTAGTTATAATATAGTGCCGGCAGAAATTCGAGCATATTAAATTATATACGCGAGAAAAATAATTCATATTGATATGCAATATGACCTTGATTCCTGGATAATTTGGATTGACTGTGCCAATTGCAAGTAAATTTTAAATGGCAGTTTTTAGAAGTAATGTCATCATCACCAACTTTATTAGTTTTTACTCGCTGCGTTTAAATTAATTGTTATAATAATTAGAAATAACGGCGCACATAGGCTGCAATGTTAAATGTCAGATGGTGAATTATCGTCTGAATATCAAATATAAAAGTACATAGTTAAATTTACTGTGCCACTGCACTGGCGATTATAGCGAATGGCGAATGGAAATATTTTTATTAAGTAAAATTACTACAGACTAAAAAGATAAAAAAATGCATCTCGTCGTGTTTATTTAAATGCTGTCGGCTGTTTCTGTTGACGAAGCTGTCGCTCGAATCGAGAATCTTGTATCGATTTTTTGTAATACGACCTTTCACCTCCAATCTTCGTTCTTTAAAATTAGTTGATGCTGATACCAACTTCAATGTATGAACTTTCATTTCGTAATAAAGATCATCGTCATCAGATCGTTTATAAATAATAATATACATTTGACATAGCATAACATCACTAAATCAATAACAAAGTTACAATTTTGCTGAATTAATTAAAAAATTTGCATTATCGAAATAACACACGTATGCAAAATTACGTGTCTCGATGTAAAAAAAAGTAATTTATTAACAATTAACGTATATAAATGTAACTCGTGTGCTCGTGTTTAATTTTGTTTTTTTCTTTTATCCGTTGTCTTTAGGATTGCCTTTTGATGTCAACGTAAGCACACACAAAAAAGTACACAGTATTATAGAAGAGTCAACACTGGACCAAAGTAATTTACACTGCACAATAAGAAGTTATTTCTATACAGTTACAAAGTAAATACGCATTAATCATAAAGTGATAAGAAGAAACGTATGAGCGATTATTTGCTCGTATAATATTTTATTCCTCCGTTTTATCTTAAATACTATTACTATTGACTCCTGTCAACTATTGAGAGTTGGAAAATTTGGAATCGCTAACAAGTGTTATATGGTTTCAAGAAGTCAATCCTGTAATAACTATTGTAATTCTACACATCAATATAAAATAGCTTAACGGATAGCTATGCTACGCCGAGTTATAGTTCTTATCTTTTCTGATTTTCTGGAAGTCGATTAATCAAACCTTTGAGTTCCAAGTCTATGGACATATTTAAAATATTTTGTTATGAATAGAATTAAAATGTTGGAACTATACAGTAATGACAACCGTAGCCCTCTAAAGAGAAACAAAATGCTAAAGTGATTTGATTATATTTAATGTGGACTTATTTTGGGGGTATTAGGTATTATTTTATCTTGTGGTAATTTTTAACCTTAACTCTAAACAGTGATAAAAGATTTCGTAAGAGAAAGTATCAATAAGTCTGATCTGAAATAAAATACACAAGTTTTGTACTTTTATATAACGGAGCAACTAAAATCAGTCAATCAGCAATAATTATTAAATAAAATGGATATCGACGAGTTTTACGTGAAAACACAGAATCAGTTTGGACGAATGCAGAAAATATGGTTTCTGTCATTAGCTCTATTCAATTTCTACGCCCCGTTCCACATGATCCAGGTCGTATTTACAGGTTCGTTTCAGTTTTTTTTTAAATATTTTTTAAATTTATGCCTGGCTTGATTTTGAGAATGGCAGTGAATTCATTCGCTGCGTCTAAAATTAATTTTTTTCAGGGGCGACTCCTAAATTTCAGTGCACAATCGGGAATGAAACGTACAATAATTCATGTGGCCCCAGGCACGAGGTTTGTGATGAGGTCGTGTACGACCCCCACTTTGACTCATTCATTGCTGAGGTTCGGAATTTTTTCATTTTAAAATTTTGAATTTTTACCATTAATGTATCAATGAAGTCCTTTTGTTTTTCAACAGTACAATTTTTATTTCTGTACAGTGGTCACCATCGCCTTGCTTAGCCCACGTCTCGCAAATTGTCCAAATGGCCTACATGTTGGGTGTGATGGTAGGAGCGCTGGTGCTCGGTCCCGTGGCGGATCGGTACGGACGGAAGGCCGTGTTAATTTACTCACTCATGGGAATGATTTGTTTTGGCGCAGTGGGAAGTTTTGTCACCTCCTACATTGCTTTTATTGTGCTGCGATTCTTAACTGGGATCTGCGGTGCTGGGAATATGATTTCCAGTTTTGTTTTGTCCAGTGAGCTCATTGGGCCAAGTGTTCGAGGAACTTGTGGGAATATCTTTCAGGTTTTATACAAATTATAAAAAATTAAAAAATATTGCATATGAATGGTGATAATTTGATACCTGAAAATAATAATTTAACACGTAACTGTATGTTGTACACTTCACACAGAGCCTTTTTGCATTTGGGATCGTCGCATTTTCCGGCCTTGCTTTTTTAATTCCTGATAATTGGCGTACTCTGTCTCTGGTGAGTGCGCTGCTGGGGATCTTTCTCATTTTCATTGCAACCTGGATCCCTGAATCACCGCGATGGCTCTATGCAAACGGTCACACTTATAAAGGTCGAAAGGTCCTGGAAAGATTAACGAGGACGACCACGGATGATGTTGACATTTTAGCTCCGCGGAGGCATCTAACAGGACAGACACAGCTGACCATGTGCAGCATGTTTCGTGTCAAGTATTTTATGATTCTTACCCTCATTTTTTCTTGGTAAGGTTGTATGCAGTATTTTATGTAGAATAGAAAATTCTTGATGACCACACATAAAACAAAAGTTAGAATGCAAATTAGTAAATGCAGTCTATGTAATTGCAATTTTTTTTATACAAAAATATTTCCAGGTTCACAAATTCCATGGTGTATTATGCTCTGACGCTCTCATCACAGACTCTGGGAAGTAATATGTACGTGTCCTGTGCGCTAAGTGGATTCGTTGAGTTGCCTGCGTATATCCTGACGAGCATTATGATTGGGAGGTAGGATCCCTTAAATATTTACTGTTACATACAAAATTACTGTTTTTTTAAATAGAACAAAAGTTATTTCATGATTAATGCTGGAATATTTTAAAATGGTTATAATAGAATCGAGTTATTTATTTTTTATTTCACAGGCTTGGTCGCCGATTTCCCTTAGTTCTCTTCATGGTGGTTGCGGGTATTTCTTGCATCGTGCTGCAGTTCACAAAGGACATGGGCAGTGCTTCTCTTTGCCTCGGCCTCCTGGGTAAATTAACGATTGCGGGGAGCTTCAGTATTATTTACATACATACAAGTGAACTGTTCCCCACTGTGGTTCGGAATAGTGGTGTTGGACTCTGCTCAAGTTTTGCGAGGGTGGGCGGTGTGTGTGCATCCGTTTTTGTGAGCGCAAGTGGGGTAAGTTGTAATAAGATGATTAAAAATTGATTACATTGTTAAAATCTGATAACAGTACTTCGATTACTTTAGTATCTACCTGCAATATGGAATATGTTTTATAAATATGTCTTATATAACTTGTGCTATTTTCTGGTTTCTATAGCACACCTTATGGCAAATGATCAGCCTGGGTGTCCTCTCAATCATCTCTGGCCTTCTCAATGTAACTTTGCCGGAAACAAATCACAGGAAATTACCAGAAACACTTGAAGATTTAAATCGAAATGAAGTTGGTAGATACACTAGGTTATTGGGTGATGACGAACATGGTAACACGACCGGCGAGGAGGACGAAGAGGTTGAGGAATACGTGCGCAAGTGAATTTCACTTGAAGTTAAATTATTTAGTCGTTTTAAAATACGCTGATTAAGCGATTTACTCCCAATTTCCGCAAATTGATTTCCTTTATTACGAAATTGATGTGAGTTAAATATTAGTGTTATTATCTGCCTCGTAAAGTGAAAACGAAAATAGTCTTCGTTTAGTTGACGTAGGTTAAACTGTAAACATTCACATTTAGTATTTAAGATTTACGATACACGAAAGCAAAGGGCAATGGTCAGCTCGTAATCGTAAACGTAATGGCACGCACATGTAGCAATAATTGCTGCCTATAAACTTTCTAAGGCCTTTATACTACTTGTGATCTTGAAGTACATCAAGCATAGTGTATTGATATAATATGTGGAAATAGGAATTGATAATAATTATAACTGACGTGCGTCTTACTTTGTAAAATCGAAAATAATTGCGAATCTTTTCGCAAAGCCTGGGGCCAGAAACCAGTAGCCGTTAAGGGGAAGTTTAATTTGTAGGAAAATTTTATTCTGGGTATAATATTTCTTAGTTTTGTGTAGCGTGATGTAAACATTCCATAAAGAACTGTTCTTGTAGACATATTAAAATGGAGTTAGAATTGAATGGGATTCATTAGAACTGTAATTTTGTAGCACTGTTTTTAAATCTGTACAATTAAAACAATGGTATAATATTTTACTATAAGTATACTGCTTTTTAGTGCCTTTAAATTAAACAATACAATACATAGATAAATACTAGGTGTTTAAGTTCAATGTAAGTAGTCAATAATTCAAATTTGGAATTTTTTATCGTATGTAAAAACATACAACAAAAACAAAACTCGATGTCGGCATAGATTAAAATCGTAATCGTGTGAAAGTTATAATAGTATAGGTGTACTTAGGTACAATGCTTGACTTCATCAGGCTAGTAGCTAGTAAGTCACTAGGGCGGTTATCTATGTAATTAATTTAATCTCCATAACTTTAATAACCAGAACATTCGAGCACACATTCGCATTATTTCATGTGTGAAAGTCAGGGCGAAGCTCAAGTGTGTGTATTTATAAAATTGTACTGATATTTATGCGTGAATACATAATTAAGATTACACTTTTTTTAGAAGATGCCGCATACATTATTCATAGTATGTAAGTAGGTGCATGCAGATAGTGAAATTAAAGCTCTATCGTAAAGTGATATTTCAGAACGACAAAAAATAAATATTGATCAGGCAAAAAAATAAGGCATCCTCTGTTGTCTGTGGAAAATATACTGTACTATAAATTATTTAATTTAAGCAAAGTCCAGTTGCCTTTTTAAAAAACTGTAATAACAGATTATAATGATAAGAAGGGATTACCTCTTGGATATCGATTACTTAAGACTGAAGTACTGAATCAGTAAGTTCGTCTCTTCTGCACTGTATGCAAATATTATCAATGACTATAATATAACTAGTTAGTTGGGTGGTCCAAGTAAAACTGTATAGTGTTAGTATGTGATTGTATATGTTGAATTTTTGTAATTATTTAAATACTGTATTTTTTTGATTGTTAGAGAGTTTCTGTTTGAGAGATTTTTGTTTGTTCATAGATTGTGATAATTTTGTAATATATGTTTTTCTTTAAAGGTACTAGAAAACCTTAAGCCTCTTCGTTTCAACAGAAATCGACTAACTACTAGTGCCTATTTAGAAATAGTTCCTTGTAATTGTATATCGTCTGTGAGGAACCAAAATGAGCCATATCCAGTTTTAGCTAAAAACAATATCTACTATCTACAAAAATATTTAAATACGTCTTGAGAGCATTGAAATAGAACATTTTGCACTTTTCAAAAATATGTAAATACAACATTTTACACTTTTCAAACATATGAAATTAGAGCATTTTGCGCCTTTTCCAAAACATGGAATTAGAATATTTTACGCTTTTCAAAAACATGTAAAATAGAACATTTTGCACTTTTCAAAAACCCTTAATTAACATTTTAGGGATGTTTCTCATTTTGTTTTTATGACATAGCTCATTTTGATGGTAGCTTAAATTGGATATGGGTAATTTTGGTTCTTCACAGAAGATATTTGGTCTGGCCAAGTTACCAAGTTCGTTATAACTTCACCATCATTGTAAATTGTGTGTAAACTATCAGCACCAGCAGGGTTCAAAAGACTGTCTTGAGTAATGTTAATCTTTCTAATGATGATGATGATAAACAGTGGCTATTTAATCCTTTGCAGAACTAATTAAGACAATCAAGGTAAATTAAATTATATGTAAATTGTGATAGTCAATCGCACAGTAAAATCGTCACCGAAACGCAGTTCAAAACCTAATTGAGTTCTAACATCAGCGCCAATATTTATTATTTGTAATTATGTGTTCAACAATCGTTAGAAATAGCAACAAGTTATCCTTCGACACGACAATAAATCAAAATTATTAATTAGCAGTGAACCCCCCATCCAAAATGAGGCCACTCCCCGTCATCATACCGACCAAGCCACTTCCCACAAATAAAATACTATTTACGATTTGGTCCATGGGGACGAAAACCTCTCCCAAGGGGAACTCTTTGGACACGTGGTTCACGAATTGTGCTTTCTGCTCCTCTGAGGCCATGGCTTTGTTCAGCATATTTGTCTCCATGAAGCCCAGGTTCATAGCAACCACGTTAATCTTATGCTGTCCCAGTTCACGAGCCATTGTTTTCGTGAGCGAGTCCAGGGCTGCCTTCGAGGCGCAGTAAATTGGGGCAGTCACAGACGGCCTCACAGCGTACTACATACAGAAGCATAATTCTTTTGATAATTACTTAAATTACTGAAATGTAATCTGTTTGTTTATATCTTTATAATTCAAAAAAGTTGTTTACCATTGACGAAATATTAATAATGGTTCCAGCCACGTTTCCCTCAATCATTTTAGACACGCAAACTTGACTAATATTCACGATGGCCTTCAAATTGACGTCAAATATCCTGAACATACGAGATAGAAAGTTTAGTTGTAAATTAAATCTGGCATATCGTCTATGAAGAACCAAAATGACCCATATCCAGTTTTAGCTAAAAACCATATCAATTATATCTACAAAAATATTCAAATATATCTTGACAGCATTTAAATAGAACATTGAGCACTTTTAAAAAATATGTAAATGTAAATACAACATTTAGCATTTTCCAAACGCATGGAATTAAAACATTTTGCATCTTTTCAAAAACATGGAATTAGAGCATTTTGCACCTTTTCTAAAAAAAAATGGAGTTAGAAAATTTTGCTATTTTTCAAATCCATAGAATTAGAACATTTTGGACCTTTTGAAAAACATGGAATTAAAACATTTTGCACTTTTTCAAAACCATAGAATTAGAACATTTTGCACCTTTTCAAAAACATGAAATTAGAACATTTTTCACCTTTTCAAGAACATGCAAATAGGACATTTAACATTGTTGAAAAACATGAAAATAGAACATTTTACATTTTTCAAAAACTCCTAATTAACATTTTACGCGTGTTTTACATTTTGTTTTTATGGCATAGCTCTTGTTTTTTTTCAGCTTAAATTAGATATGGGTAATTTTGGTTCTTCACAGACGATATCTGGATTAAAAATAAAAATGTATTTAAATCGAAAAGTGAAATATTATGTCTTACGAATCAAAAGCATCTTTGGTGACCGTCATAAAGGACTGGGAAAAGCCAACCCCGGCATTATTTATGACAACCTGGACAGGCTCTGTGAGGACATTGGTTAGGATTTCCCTGGTTTTGTCCCAATCAGCCACGTCGACCGCAATGGGGATGATATTTGGAAATTCTTGCTGGAGGGAGTCCAGGTCTGACTGGGTTCTGGACAGGGCGTACACAATAGCACCGTTTTCATGAAGTTGGGCTACCAAAGCTCGACCCACTCCTGAATGATCCATCGGATTTCAAATGGGAAAAAATTGTGTATATATTACTTAAGTGTAAAAGTAGTAGATTAAAAACAAGTATTAACTGATGCTTATGTAATTTATTTATGTATAAATTACTTATAAAAATAATTTACCTTTTCCAGCTCCAGTCACCAAAACTCTCTTTCCAGCATAATTTGCCTTGAAAGCCGACATTATTATAGTTTTTGTTGTAGTTTTAGCTCTGCAATAATTTCTTCAGTCGAAGTCAAAGTCTAAAAGACAGGAGCGCGAATGTTTGTGGCTGAGTGAACCTCCTTTGGGCCTGGACTCAACTGCTTATCTCACAAAGTTGAAAGCATTTAAATTTTTAAATGAATAACTATTGTTAATAGTGTGAAGGGGGACTGGTGACTGCTGATGCCGACAACTGATAACGTAGATAGATGAGGAGTTTGCTTGAAAAAGCACGTGAAATGTGATTCTATTATGCAATATGTGGGCTGGCTGACAAACTGACAAGCAACACAATTTTCATTATCATTATTTTATCATTTTCGTTTAATGCTGTAGGTGAGGTACTTTACTATCATAATTGTATCCATTTTCATTCAAATCAAAAGTGTTCCAGTTCCATGCTCCTTGTCCAAACAGTGCAGTGGGCAGACATATAACTGATATAGACATAGTTGTCCAATTACAGTGTCTCGATGAAATGCACTATGCACGCAACTTAGCAATAACTTTTCAAGTAGATATCACACAACTAACTATACCAAACATAATACGTCACGTATAGTGTGCATGTGAGTTTTGCTATATTTAAAACAACAAAGCGTCAATCTCGTGACTTGCTATTTCAATTCAGACGGAGACGACCCTTTTATTATTTTATTTTGTAAAAGATGTATTCTTTATGGCTGTACTCACGTACATATTTACATAAGCCGTCCAAGATGCAAAATGTCCTTCGCTAACGGCCTTCATTAGTTTTTGTAACTTATATTCCCCACCTTGCACTTTAAATGATATAATAATAAATAATTATGTTCTAAGATGCTTCTATTATACGCTATATTATATCACACCATTATATTTAGTACGAAGTACGAACTTTTACGAATATGTGCGATTTGGTACGGCATACGTAGTGACAACATAATTTTTAATTTTTCAATTTTCCCATCCCGTGCCCGTGTATGAATAATGGTAATAAATATATTAGTGATTTTGCACAATTAGTAAGCACTACCAATTCGAGCAAACAGACAAAACATTTCTGTTGTCATCTTTATTTTTGAAGCAAGTAATAGTTGAGGCATATTTTAATATTGCGTGTTATATAATAATTCCTCTGAACCTCTGGTTATAAACAAAGTATACATATCGTATGTGAAGAAACAAAATGACCCACAATTTAAGCTACAATCAAAATGAGCTATGTCATAAAAACAAAATGAGAAATAAGCGTTAAATGTTAGTTGTGAGTTTTTAAAAGCGTAAAATTTTATATTTACATGTTTTAAAAAAGCGTAAAATGTTCTGATTCCATGTTTTTGAAAAGGTACAAAATGTTCTAATTCCATGTGTTTGAAAAGGTGCAACATGTTTTAATTCCATGTGTTTGAAAAGTGCAAAATGTTCTATTTAAATGCTCTCAAGACATACTTAAATATTTTTGTAGATAGTTGATATTGTTTTTAGCCAAAACTGGATATGGCTCATTTTGGCTCTTCACTTCACAGACGATATGCTTTAAGCATTGCATTTTGTAAACATACTAAGATGCCTTCTTTAACTTTATTTTGAATTTTGCTGGTCGTGTTTGGTGTTTGCAATTAGGATAAAAACAAACCAGTGAACAGCTCAAGTGTCCAATAAAACATATCATTTAATAAAATAATTATTACTGTTCCATACGTAAAAGCAGAGGCAAATAGAATAGAAGCTATCTAGGTATACTTTCATATAATTTTCAATCATGCTGAATTTTAGAAGAAAAAAACGATAGAGTAAAACAAAATACATGAGTAAAACCATATCATTAAACTACTTCCTACAAAACCAAGTGTTTATTTTTCGCTGTAGTCCCATCGCCAAACAGTAGAATCATCACAAACACAGATAAGAACCTTGCCATCTCGACTCCATGCAGTTTGACGAATTATAGAAGTGCAGCCCAGATGACGTAATACTTCCGGCTTGATTTTAGATGGACCATCTTCACTTTCCCTTCCTGTCATTTCAAACACGTAGATCTCACCAACTTCATTGCCCAGGGCCAGTTTCTTCTGCTTCCCATCAAATCCAAACCGAAGGAACCAATGCTCACATTTTTCAACTTTCCACTCATGAACCACTCTGAAAAAAAATTATAGAAATAACTTTAATAACTTTAATTAAAAGGTAATTACGTGCCGGTATTTTTAAGATACTATACATAATAATGTATTAGACGTATAATAACTTGAAAAATGGTTCAAAACGACACAGGAAAGACTAACGTATGTTTTTTGATTTTCTGATCAATGACATGAGCCCACTTCTGGAACATATCTCCACCTTTCCAGCAAACGATTTTGTTGGCCACGGATGATTTGGAAATCACAAATTCCCCGAACCACTTGACACAATCTACGTAGTCATGGTGAATATCCCGGCTGGTAAAATCCGGAAAATGCTGTAGGAAAGTCGGGAAGGGTTTGCAGGCTTTCACTCTCCCCCTTTTCACTATCTGCGCTTGCCAAGTGTAGGAATTCCGAATGGCGGATTTGATGTCATCTCGATCGAGGAGCCATACTTTTACAGAATGATCCAGTCCACCAGAAGCAAATCGATTTCCTGAAAGACCAAAGCCAGCGTCAATGACTCCGTCCCGATGACCACTCTCTCCGGAAAAGATGGCAACGCACACGTTCGTTTTAATATTCCAGAGTCTAATGCTGTGATCCTGTTTAGTAAACGACAAAAAAGAAGACATTTATTTTTCATTTTGCTGATAATCCTGATGACGAAGTCAAGCATTAAAGATAAACTGCAACTTACTTTACATTTAAAGTTAGAAACATAAAAAATTAACTTGCCTGAGATGAACTGAGAAGGAGATTAAAGTCGAGTGGGTGAACTGAAAGGGAGTTAACGGCTCCAGTATGGCCCACGAAGTCCTTCACGCATTCACCATCAGCTGGAGAAAAAATCCGAATGACCCCTCGTAATCCAGCTGCTGCTAAGTACGAGCCAACATAGGCGTCAATCGTCCATGCACACGTGTAAAATACTTCATCATCCTAGTAGGAAAAATGCAGTCAGAATTAGAATGTTTAACAAGAAAATGTCTAGTACCTACATCTATAACAGTTGGAAGAATAGTTAATAATTTATATTCATTTTAAAATTAAAACTTACATCAAAATCTTCATAAACTTGTAGCAATTTTAATGGCGAGTCATCTTTGGATCTTTGTTGGTTTTGGTTCAAGTCTGGTCTCGATTTTGGGTCCAATAATGGAGGGGCTGCCTTAACGCACTCATAAATGGAAATGCGGTTGCTGCCAACAGTTGCAAATATCAAGGGTTGGTCAGGCTTCAAAAACCAATTAAATGCAACTCCGTAAATTTGTTTCCTGTGATCTTCCTCTGCCGAACAACTATAGAAAATAGAAATCATTATTAATAATCATGGAAGTTCAATGGAATGATTAAATACCTATCAACCCTAGATTACTAATGTATAATTCCGGCTGTCTGTATACGTTCGAATAATATTATGCTACGGACTATTTACTATAATGATATTGCTAATGCTTCAAAACACTGACCTTAGAGTATAGTTCGAAATATTTTGAGCTGAATCTGAACTTGTAAGAGAAGCTTTCCCTGTTGCTTCATTTCTTCTTGATCGTCCTGGTGCTTTGCGAGATCGCAATTTTAGAGTGGATGATATGGATGATATTGAGGGAGAAGATACTTCTTTAATATCAGTTCTAGCATCACCGTCTTCCGCTGCATCGGAAGTACTAGGACCTATTTTTCCATGATCAATGCAACTAACTTCAACAGTACGAACAATCTCCTGTTGATCCGAATCAGTAGGCAAATCAGATTTTTTTGGCAACTTAGGTTTAGTTGTGCTTGCAGAATGCTTCTGTCGCGATACTCCAGTTGAACTGACAGTAGTAGGTGTCGATGTCGGTTTTGAGGGAGACGCAGAAAATCCGTCTTCACCAGAATTGACAGCATCTGTTATGTTGGATATGGATGTTCTGGGACTGGGACTGGGACCCGTCTCCGTCAGTAGATCAAGTTTATGAAAATTGTCAGCGAACTCCTGTTGCTCACCTCGACCATGACAAGTAGGTGTAACAGAATAACTTCTCAGCGACTTCTTTCTCTGTGTCGTTGTGCTTTCGTTTCGTGAGCCTCCCCCGTTCCGGCCGTCGCTATTACTATTAGCAGGTCTACTTTTTGGTGCTGCCAATGATGAATATGAATACGAAATTATGTCTTTTTTAATGTCACGCTCACCTTCGTCATCACCACCGTCCCTGGTTCTAATTGCATCGCTTGGACCTGGACTGGTTACCGTGGTATTAACAGCTTGATTTCCACAAGTGGTAAGTACAAGGTTATTAGGAGTAAGGCAGTCAATAGCGTCATGGGTCCTGGCCACTTTGTCCTTTCGGCTAACCTTGACTTTGGTCTTCTTACTTTTTTTGACACGGTTAACTGAAGGGGGAGGAAGATGTACATCCGGATTAGCAGCAAACTCTTCAACATTACAAACTATATTTTGGGTTATTTCACTTTCAGCAACCCCTTCCACTGCGCTCCTAAATACTGACACACTCCTCGTGAACCTTCTCATTGTGCTTACTTAGCAAACTAATTTTAATTAATTCTTTCAAAAAGACAAATCCGAATAATATTACGAATAATTGTATAGAAATACTGCGCCCACTGCACTGACCGTCAACTGTTTTGCCTTGCAATGAAATTGAAATGTGGGCTGAGAATTGAGAAGGATTAGAATATGTACACCGAAAATGTGCCATGCACTTTTCCCCAAAGTAGCATTAGAAGTGGTGGAAGTGGTGGGTGGTCTGCCTAATACTTTGATAGGTGGCATACATATGACTGATTTTCACCCGCAACTTTCTTATTGACCTAATCGACGACTTTTAATCATCTAGGATCCATTATAATTTGTTATTGGCCTCTAAGCTATATTACATTGTCCAGCAAGCTAATGCTTATGCCGAGTGGCTTCAAAATATGCAGTGTGAGTGACTAATTAATAGCGATTCCATTCAATTAATTTTTATTGCCTAACTGCAAAGATTCTTCATATTTTACATAATTTGCATTGAAAATAAATATGTATCATGTCATAAAAAAATCCTATGAGATTTTACATAGTGGCCCCAGCACTAACGCTAGGAACGCTATGACTATTAAACCAGACGTCCATCCGCTTCCCGAGATCATTCATCCAAGCAGCATTCTCCTTATGACTTTCAATCTCGACTTCTATCTCATCCATTTGGGATGCAAAAAATTCTGGGTTCGCTTTTACAAAGGTAACAATCTTTAAAAAAAAATAAGTAATTAATTTTAAACTTAGGTTTACCTACGCACATTTTAATATGAGAGATGCACTTACTGGCACAGGAAATTTTATTTTATTCAAATTTGAAGATTGCTTACATCAGAAATTTGTTCCGGATCCACCCAATACTCACTCAGCATATCTAAAATCCTCACAAAGTGCTCCGGTGTCATTTTAGCCATGTTTCCCTTAAGAAATTCAAAGACGAGAAATTTTCCAATTGGATTATCTGTCATGGCTTCCAGCACTTGTAGCGGATTCATCATGTTCTCTTTCAGCCACGCCTCTTCAAGCATCCTGAAGTTTTAAAATTTTACAAGAATTAATCTCAGCTATTAAAAGACACTAACAAAGGATCAATAATTTAATACACACGATTATTGATCTTACAGCCCCAGTACAGCAGCATCATTGGAACATGTGAGAGCCTTAAATAAAATCATTTTCTGTTCTGATGGTGGCGTTTGGTCATAGAGTGTTTTAATGAAGTCCCACACTTTTTTGTCTCCAGCCGCAACTCCTGCACAGTACATCGTGGGCTGGAGGTCCAGAGGAATTCTACAAAAGTCACAATAAGTGGGCCACATTTTATATGAGGGTCTTAAAAAAGAGTAAATTTTCGTGACATCATTTATGGACAGTCCCTTACGGGTTAGTTTGTTCCATGGCCATCCAAGTATTGATGACGCTGGAAACGTATTTATGGCATGCAGGGCTCTGAAGCATGCAGCCATATTTGAGTAATTCCATTTGAAACAGAACCACAGCCCCTTTGTCTTCTTGGTCCTTTTCTAAACTGACTTCAGGGGACATTAATACTGCGTCGATTTTCGGGATTAGGTATTTCTTAATAAAACAAAAAATAAAATAGTACAGTTGCCATTACTAATTATATTGTATGGTTATTAATTACAACTAGTACTACGTTAAAGGAATATAAATATCTCACAAAAAGATGCTATTTTTTAGCAAGAATTTTACCTGGAGCCCATCAAACTCAGCATTACTGCTAAACATGTTGATAGCAGTGGACAGATGTGTGAAAACTACATCCCATACAACAAGCTCCTTTTCCTTGGCAAGGTAGGACGTCAGTTCTAAGGCCTCTTCTATCGGAACGTAGTCTGCAAAAAATTTTTTAAAAAACTGTAAATATTTTCCTAAACTTCGAACCTTATTACTTATTACGTAAATAGTTATCCAAATATGAAATAATTATGCAAAGAACAGAAGAAGCAGCTTACGAAGCGCTGCAAATGTGAAGTAATCATCTAATAATTGGCTCCTGGTGATCGGACTCAAGACAGTGTGGTCCAAGTCCAGCTGAGCTTTGATTTTATCCTGGATACTTAAATCGTACAGGACTCTGAAATAACCTGTAAGTACACAAATCTTGAGTGCAGAATCAAAATGATCCATTTCCAGTTTAAAATAGAATTAAAATAAGCTGTATAAAAACATTAAATGAGATAAGTGTGGAAAATGTTCTAATTACTCGTTTCTGAAAAGTGTAAAGCGAACTATTTACAAATTTGTAAAAAGTGCAAAATGCTATAATTACTTGTTTCTCAAAAGTACAAAATATTCTATTTATATGTTTTGCAAAAGTGCAAAATTTTCTATTTACGCTTTTGTAAAGCGCTAAAAATTCCATTTACGTTTCTGTAAAGTGCAAAATGTTCCATTTAAACTTTATTGGAAGGTGCAAAATATTTCATTTACACGTAGGTACACACTCTTTTGGGATCATTGTATTTTAATTTTGTTTACATACTTAATTTTGTTTTTTAATCTAGAAATGTAGTTGAGCCATTTTGACTCTTTTCTGGCGTTATAATAAATATAATCTGAATTACGAAGAAAACAAGTGCAATAAGAATAAATACCAGTTGCATCAGGATTGACAATGAGCCATTTGGTGGTATCGATATTTGTGGAATATTGCATTTCATGACTGGACTCGGTCATCCAAGTTTGTAAGTTCTGAGTTGTGGTTGGATTGGCGGATGTTGTGATTCTTATTGGAATCCACCAATGTGCATGATTTCTGCTTCCATCTTCACTGTGATCATCTGGCTCAGGTTTACGAGTTTTGAATTTTTCCTGTAACACATTTTACATTTCAGTTTTCAGGAAAATTAGCTACTTAAAATATGAAATTAAATTCTAAGCGAGTCAAGAAAAAATATAAAACTTTAAATATTAAACGACCAAAAGCAAACGTATGTACCTGGCGAAGCTGTATAGTATTCTCCGAGACAGGTGTGACGGTAACAACTGGATAACCTGCCTGGAGTGTCCACGTGTCCATGATTTGCTTCAGTGTAACTCCTTCGGGAAGGCCATTTGGAGGAATTACCGAATTCATTGCGTCGAATAAATCGTCTTGATTCACGGCCTTATAGGAACTAAACATAGGTAGTTTCAAAAACATGGAAATGGAACATTTTGCATTTTCAAAAACATGTAACTAGAACATTTTGCACTTTCAAAAACATGTAAATACATAGAACATTTTGCACTTTTCAAAAACATGTAAATAGAATATTTTGCTTTTTTCCAAAAACTTGTAAATCGAACATTTTGCACTTTTCAAAAACATACAAATAAAATATTTTGCAGTTCCAAAAACACCATAAAAGAACATTTAACACATTTCAAAAACATTTACTAATAATTCAAAACAATTATACTTTTTAAAAACCTTGTTATCATTTTTTCACGCATCTATATCATTTAGTAAGTTTTGTGACATATAGCTTATTTTAATTCTTGCTTTTAAATCGGATATGGGTTATTTTGATTCTTCACTCACGGTATTAGAGAGTATTAGTTTTATTAGATATATATTTTTTCTATACATTCTTACATTACTAATTTATTTTATTTAATCATGGGCTATTCTTTAAAGATGTTGTAAGAATAACTTACAATTTTTTCATGAAAGTTCGTAGCCCATCCTTGAAGACGGGTTCAGTTAAAAAGATATTCATCATTCTGATTAGAGAGGCCCCTTTGGAATAAGCAATGTCATCAAAAGAACCCATCGTGTCATCCTCATAATCCTCATCATTCGTTTTGGCTCTAGTTACGTTAGAAATGTATTTGACAGGGTGGCTATGTTCTGATTGGTCCGCTCGAAGTGCCCTTTGAAAATGACTGTTAATAAACAGTACGTTGGATTGGAATTCAGGTTGAATTTGTGACACGGCCATGTCTGCAAAGTAGTCTGCAAATCCTGTGGGTTACACAATTCAGAAATCCCATACATATAATCGACATCATTTATGGACGACCCATTTTTCAAGAATAAAGTTTTGTTACCCTCATGAAGCCAAATATCAGACCACCAATCCACAGAAACCAGGTTTCCCATCCACTGATGTAGAACCTCGTGAGCAAGGAGGGACACGATACTCAGGCGCTTCCATTCCGCTGTCATTCCTGGAGAGTAAAGAAGTGCTGCTCCCCTATTTAATTACATGCAAAATAGAAAAGGTCAAAAGGTCAAAAGCTAAAAGTATATCCTCTGAAAAATAGCATTCTTTTGGTAAAAACCAGCCTACCCCAGGCCATAAGTAATGGATCCCCAGTGTTCCAGAGCAGGACCATCCGTTTGCCACACTAAAACTGAGTCAAGTTTATCGAATGGATAAGGAACATCGAAGTAATCTTCGAAGAATTTAAAGATGTGAGCTGTTTGATTAGCTGAATACGTTGCAGCTTTTTGGTCAATCAAAATTTTCGGAGCCCAAACCTGGCAAAGAAAATTTTATTAATTGGCTAATTTGAATTTCCCTCCAAATTTAATAGGTCAAATCACTATCGAAAAAACACACAGATGATGATGCAAGAAACTGTTTAGGCGTTTTCTAAAAATATTACCTGGATTTTAGTCTTGGGATTGATGGTTTCATCAGCCAATTCACACGTGTATCCATCCACCACAACAAAATTGACCACATTCGTTGACATTAATGGAGTCGCTTCGTACGTGTCCCACATCCATCCTTTTGAAACGGGGCTAAAAATTGGAAAATTTACAAACATTTTGCATTACTTATACTCAATGTAAATTCATAGGCTTTTTGTATTACATAAATTCTTTAATTTAAATTAGCTGGGTTGTCGTACTCAGCCATAGTTTCTTTGATTTTTGTATTTGAAAAACTTTGATAACTTTCCAATCTCCCGATGCTAATCTCGAAGACTGCTTTGAGTTGTGGTTCATCGAAGCAGGGAAATGCTTCGCGGGCATGAAACGGTTGAAGCTGACTTGCTGCAGCTCGTCTCATTCTACAAATAGGCAGTAAACACGACAGCAATAATATAACATGGATTGCATCAATCTGGTAATCCGATCTGAATTATTAAGATTTTTGAATAATATTTTAAATGATACCTCGATTCAGTTTCGCTGCTTCCAGAACCTGGATCCGGGTCCGGATACATGAAACCGTACAGTCCCATATTTTTCCCAAGTAATGCAGCCACAAATGGGATGGTAATCTCATAATTTTCCCCCTTCATCATCTCCTTCCCTACCGTTACTGTGTACGTTTGCTGCTTGTCATCTTGAACGTGGGACTTTAGGTCCACCATTTCCTTACTCATTGAATTTATTAACTGAAAGTTTAGTAAATAAAATCTCAGCGAGTCAGCGAGCAACAGGTTGAATGTACACGCTTAAAAAGTATTCGCAATTTTACCACGTACACCAGGTGGAAATAAGTCTGCGTGATGAGGGGTTTTATGAATTCAAGTGCATATAATTCATAAACGGTTCAGAGCAAATAACATGTGAATGTAAATAAATGTAAGTCACTTTATTAGTTATCAATTGCAATGCATGCAAAAGCTGTAGCTCAACTGGATTTCTAGAAATTAAATAAATGCGAAAATTTAATAAAAAAAATGAAGGAAAAAAGTTTGCGTGATTTTGAATTTTTTAAAAACTAAACCTATTTAATATCTGATATGACCTCCCTTTGCGGCCAAAAGCTCCTGAATCATATTCCGAACAGACTTTACTAGTTTTTGTGTGAATTCAGAGATAATCTTCCTCCACCCTTCTTATTGGACAGCGATCAATTCGGTTCTGTTTTTTAGTATGGGTTTAAGCCGAATTCCGGATATTTTAAATCAAAATATCCATGTAAACTTCGTTAGTCATGGTTGTTGGGATATAAACTAACGTTCCGACTCTGTGGGCAGAAAAACAGCCCTACACCATTACGCTCCCTGAAAAACACAACGAGTTACATACATGATCAAATTATGTTAATGTCGGACTTTCAAAAAGCGTTACACACCTCTTGAGGACCTCATCAATGGAGCAATGTTCTTTGGTCCGATGAACTCAAATTCTGTTAATATGGTGTCGAAGGTGTTCAGAGGGTGTGGAAAAGGCCTGGAAAAGCCCTTAAACATGGCGGTGTGACATCTACGGCCAAGCAACGGAGGAGGTGTGCAAGGCCTTTCAAATGTCCTACTTTCACAGAATTTGATCATGTATGTAACTCGTTGTGTTTTTCAGGGAGCGTAATGGTGTAGGGCTGTTTTTCTGCCCACAGAGTCGGAACGTTAGTTTATATCCCCACAACCATGACCAAAGAAGTTTACATGGATATTTTGAATTAAAATATCCGGAATTCGGCTTAAACCCATACTAAAAAACACAACCGAATTGATAGCTGTCCAATAAGAAGGGTGGAAGAAGATTATCCCTGAATTCACACAAAAGCTAGTCAAGTCTATTCGGAATATGATTCGGGAGCTTTTGGCCGCAAAGGGAGGTCATATCAGATATTAAATCGGTTTAGTTTTTAAAAAATTCAAAATCACGCAAACTTGTTTCCTTCATTTTTTTTATTAAATTTTCGCATTTATTTAATTTCTAGAAATCCAGTTGAGCTACAGCTTTTGCATGCATTGCAATTAATAACTAATAAAGTGACTTACATTTATTTACATTCACATGTTATTTGCTCTGAACCGTTTATGAATTATATGCACTTGAATTCATAAAACCCCTCATCACGCAGACTTATTTCCACCTGGTGTAGGTACCTATTGTTTTCTAGTTAAAAATGTAACCGATAATAGTGTTAACAAACCTTAACACTGGACTGAAGAATGGACATATTACAAGCATGTAGAACAATCGTATCCGTGGATTCTTGGATTGAAAAGAAGATGGTGACTTCTCCAGGGGCAGTCCATTGAAGAAATTCATTGGACAATTCTAAAATCGGTTGGATTTTCACATTATATTTAGTAGGAATAATATTTTTGGGTAGTCGAACAACTACGGGTGAAATTTGGGGGGAAGCAGCGCTTTCCAATAATTTTTTTGATTGTCTTTTTTTAAAATCGACTTCCGTCTCCGTTGGGTTTGAAAATGAATTTATTAAACCTGGATCTACATTTCCGAATTTTTTTAAATATGTCGATGAGGGATCCTTATTTCGATTTTCGGCTGTCGGAACCGCTCCAGATGCTAGTGAAGCGTTATTAATAATTAGAAAAATCACAGAAATTACGTAGAGCACTATTAAATGTAAATTAACAGTACCAGTACTGTTTTTTACCCTATTGAGTTTTGATTTTAATGCCATTTTAATAGCATATAATATTTGGGTGAATTTCACTTTCGTTAATTTCGTTAAAAAATTTATTTTATATTTCGGAGCAATTTGCTGGCGTGCCTGTAGATTGCGGACTGTAGACTGTAGACAGTGCAGGAAAGTCCAACAATTTAGTAATACTTTTAACTGATTTTCAAACAGTGACCGCAGTACTACTGCCACTACCCACTTCAACTGCTGTGAGTGAACAACCTTTTGGGAAAAAGGACAATAACTTTGCATCAGCCAAATCTAAATCGTATAGCAGTATTCTCGGAATTACATTTCATATTACGCAACGCAACGTCAGAAAAAATCCCAAACAAAAATACTATTAGACTGATTATGAAATAATTCATATTTCAAACCTGTCATAATTGACATAATTACGCCCAAATTGCATTCATTACATAGTCTGTATTGTACGCTGTATTTTTGGTTAGTATTTCCCAAGTCGAATTACAGAATAATAAGCTGATTTTGTGACTGAACTACTGCGATGCAATAATCGCATGTCACAGACATTCTACTTAAAATATCCTCGTGAACATATATAGTAAACGTCGGAAAGTAATATTTTTAATAATTCAATTTTAGGAATCACAAAATCATAGTGTTAACATTTCATCATCTACATCCTCGTAATCATAAGTCTTCCCACAAAAAGGAAGCATCCGGTGCCGGTGACAGCATCCGGTTCATTTAAATAGAATTTGATGCATGTCCAAAACATTTACCAAAAAAAGGGAAAAAAGCAACATTGCGCAGTGGTGCGCAGGAATACGACTGTAAATAATTAGGTCAATACTTAGAATTAGAATAGCATTAAATACAGTTATTATACTATTATGGTGGTCAATTCAAATTCCGTCTCAAGCATTTGATGAGTTTAAACTTGTATTATTATTTACTGGGAGCAGCAGAAGAACTTGCGTCGTTGTCGTGGTCGTTGTTGACTGCGTCGCCTGCAGTAAAACAATTTCAAATGTAAAAACAACGCCGATGATTTTGAGAAGGAGTGACTTGGTGAGAACGAAGCAATTGAGTCCATTCAGTCCAATCGTGTTGGATTGAAGGAAACGCTCTGCCCGCTGCACCTGTAGTCATCAAAATTCAAACTGCCCGTTACTATACTACTAGTACTATTGATGAATTCCATCTATTAAATTAAATGACATAAAAATACTTAGCAAAATTTAGAAACCTCAATTCCGTACGCATGTTGTGGACACCTCCTAAATAAATCGCATGACTTGTGAGCCCAAAAATGAACTTTCGAACCCACGATGGACACGAGCAGTAGTCTTCCTATGAGGTGAAGAAAGGACCATTTAAAGTAGAACGAGTCCAAAGTACTTCTATTTCCGGAAGGAGTCAGTCCCGAGTGCAACTGTGGATTTTGTAGCAAAATATTTAAAGATTTAAATTACAATATAGGGATCGTCCATAAATGATGCCATCCATGAGATCATTGGGTTTATAGTTGGGCATTTATGACATGCCATGTTAAAGATAGCCGATTAAGTATTGTTAAAGTAATGGCATTTGGGTGTCATCATTTATGGACCATCCCATACAAATTTTTTTTGAAAATTTTGTAAGAACTGAATTAATTAATTAAGAGTATAACTAAAGCTAATTTCAAGAAAATTACCTGCAAAACAATAAAATAAATATTGACTGTGTAACAGGCAAAAATTAATGGGGATAAGAATGACACGATTTGAGAGAGCATCTCGTACAGCGTTGAATGGTCGTTGGAAATAAGCCGCCAGTTTTCCACATCTAAACTCGTTTGATAAATTGTGTGGAAATTTTGGATTTTAAAGTTTTAATCAAAGAAATTAATGAAAAATATTTTACTCCTTTTTACCAGTAGTTTTGCTCCCGTTTTCCCGAAATAAATGAGCTTCACCCAATAAGAAAAGTATTTGAAATTTAAAATAAATTGCCCGCGCAAATATCACGATTGTCAAGTCCATGTAGTTCCATGCGTAGACGGCAAACTTATTACAAACAAATAAACAGACTGCAAGGACCGGGTTGAATCCCACTATCTCAGCCCATCTTCCCTGCTCACGATTATAATATATTTCAAGGAGGCTCAGTCTCTCAAGTTCGTCAGCTGAAGGAAATGTAATTAAAGTCAATAGTTAAAGAAAAACTAATTCATTATAGCAAAAGTAGCAAAAAAATTATTAATTACTACAATTATTGTGCATAACCCCTTACGCTTGGCAATGGTGAACGTTTTCAAATGGCTCACAATATTTTCTGAAATTGCACTTGTCAACGTTATTCCCGCCAAAAGGTTCACGTCACGAGCTAAATTAATGTCCAGCTTTGTGAAGCATAACTCCATACGGCTCCATTTTTGAAGGATTTGGATACACGCCTTGCTCTTGCCAAGGTAATAGGCGTAGCTGTAGAATTAATAGATCACACGGTTAAATTACATGCGAAATAATTTGGGTCTACTACAATTAAAATGAACTGGGAAAAATTTAGATTAGATTTTCGACATAGTAATAATATACATTACATAAATAATCCAAGCCCGTAGAAGCTGATGCCCGCGGGCATGGAGGCGTATTGCGCTGGATTTGAAAATTTGACGCGCCCAATCCGCAAAGAAGCTACGGCTGTGTTCACACCCAAAAGGATCAAAATTAAAATACTAGCCAGGCGACTGAAACTGATTTTTTTTCTAAAAACAAAAAATCAAAACAAATATAAATAATTATTTAGTGTTCCAATTGCATGGTCATATCCGTAATTACATTTCCTACAGTAAGCGTGAGGAATCTTCCATAAATGATGCCATCAAAAAATCCACAATTTTATGTTCATATCATAAAAGCTTATTAGCCATCACGTAAATTGCTATCTTTAACATAGGATGACAACAGATGTCTTAGAATGCACACCCATTGATCCTACCAATGACGTCATTTGTGAACAATCCCTACGCGAAAACTAAAATTTATAACTTTTATAAGGTATAATTACTCAGATTTTAAGTTGTGCACAGATTTTTGGAGTAGCCCTTTGAAAGGGACGAGTCCGATACATTTTCCAAAAATGAGAAATGTTGTAAAATGTGGATATAAATCGTCACAAATCAGTTCTCCTTTCCACGACAAACTCCCATTTTCATGGCCTGATGATGAAGATGCTTGAACAATTTGCATCCTTTGCAGATTCTGCTGATTTAAATAGTCTCTGTCTTGACTCGGACGCAATAGAGTTCTTTGGTTGATTGGGAATTGCAACTCAATGTGCTGCTGTTTGCTCAATCCTAATCCAAAATGCGATTTCCGTTCGTTTTCGTTTAAATGATCTTCAAAGAACATTTTTGAATTTCGCTTTTCAAAAACACTTTATTATATTACGGCGGTAAAGAGAAAGTTGTATTTTTGTATTCGCGTGACCCTGAGCTGATGGGGACTGTAACAGTTTCACAATTTGTAAATTTGTACTCCATGGCACAGCTATAATAGTCTGTAATTTTAGTATGAAATTTTTATACCGGACATCACTGTCAGGCTTTAAGTCTATCAATAAACTGTTCAACTTTATTTCCTTAACCTTTCAACAAATTCCAGGTAATTACGACTATTACTTAAATTCAACTGTCAACAAGACTTATCTGTTTGCATTGCAAGAATAGTGTATTAGTGTGAAAACCAGGAAAACTTTTGACACAGACGAATGGCGATTAAAAGCCAAGATTAATGCTACATAATGGACGGTATAATTAATTATATATGCTGTAAAGATAAACTGCACATGCATATGCTTAAAAATACGTACAACGATTATTTCAAGAAGTGCTGAAGACTGCTTTGTGTTGGTAGGTAGAATTTGATTAATTGATAACATTGAATTTATTACACAGTCGTCATAACTACCATTTAGCTAAGGGGTTGTCCATCAACGACGTTGACTCTTTTTACCCCCTCCCTTCCTTATAGTTTAGCATTTCCAGAATGCAGCGACATAAAAAATTTAGATGGATCGTTTCCCTCTCACTCTCCCAAATCCGAACGTTATTGATGGACGCCCCTTCCCAACATGCACAATTAATTTTAGAGCGCGTGTCCCAACTGTTGTAGCTGTTTCCGGGCCGGAAAGGAAAATTGCATGTTTGGATTTGAACAAAAAAGTCTTTTGAAAATTTCCCACTCTATTAATTTTGATAACATCTCCACTACACAAATGTAAATGTCACTATTCTTATCACCTTGTTTTGCCTTTTAAAAATATTTTTTTAGTTTTTTGACAGCCTTGTAATTAATTCAAAAATTCCATTATGCATTTTACACGTGGGCGATATACGTAACATAATTAAAGAGTCCTAAGGAAAATAAATATTCCTTTCACAATTTTCCGTTTTCGTAAGGAAACTTGTATACAATTAGTACTGGAGCTACGCGGAAGTAAGGGGTCGTCCGTAAATGATGTCATCCCAAAATCTCAATGTTTAGCACCCTACCACCCCTTGTCATATCACCTTAGCCAGTGCATAATTGGCTATCTTTGACATGGCATGCCATCAGTACCGGACGGAACCCACCAATTACACCATTTGTGGACGATCCCTAACAGTACAATCACCATATTTACGTGCACTAGGAGCGTGTTGTCGTTGCTGCAGTAATAATAGAAATAATGGGATGTCTCTAGTTGATACGAATTTCGGCCGTCTGCAACAAAACTAATTCGAGTGTGAGGACGACACTTGCAATTTGAAGGGGGAACGAAGTGGTGACTACAAAGCAGTGAAAACCATGAAATCCAATTGAGCTCGTGCTGATAAATAGTTCAGCTCGTTCAATCTGCATTTAAATAAATTACAAAGTTAAATCTCAAAGGTGCCGCACATTATCATTGACTGACAGTCCAAACGGTTCTCTATAATTTTCTATGTAAAATGTTCAAGTGCAAAATATTGTTTTTCTTAAAGGTAAATATTTAATTTATCCGTACCTCCTTAGAGTAAGCTTGTTTGGGACATGATTTAAATAAATCTGCAATTTTGTGAGCCCACTCGTTGATTTTCGCTCCCATCATGGACACGAGTAGAATTCGGCCAATGAGTTGAATGAACCACTTAGCATAGAGTGAGTCAAATGTTGTAGCCGATTTCTCTGTTGACGTCACACCCTCATTAAGCTATATGCAGCATTTTCACAAAATTTAAAAAACATTAAATCAAACAATAATTTTCGAAGAAGTAATTCAATGGAGCAGTAGAAATCTATGTTGTGGCAGTACCAGAAGCGTAGCGAAGTAAATATTGTTGCTGTAGGAGACGAATAAAAGCGGGGAGACAAATTGCGCGATTTCATGAAGCATTTCGCAAAGTATCGTATGGTCCAGGGCTAGTTGGCGCCATTTTTGAATTCCTGTGCGAAAATACGAAATGAATACTGGCATAAAAAATTTCGTCGGTGAAGAACCAAAATGACCTACTTTCAATTTAAACTAGAATCAAAATGAGCTATGTCTTAAAAAACAAAATGAGAAACATGCGTAAAATGCTCATCAGGAGTTTTTGAAACGAGTAAAATGTTCTGCTTACTTGTTTTTGAAAAGTGTAAAATGTTCTAATTCCATGTTTTTGAAAAGTGTAAAATGTTCTAATTCCATGTTTTGTAAAAGGTACAAAATGTTCTAATTTCATGTTTTTGAAAAGGTGCAAAAATTCCTAATTACATGTTTTTGAATAGTGTAAAATGTTGTATTTAAATATTTTTGAAAATTTCAGAATGTTCTATTTATATATTTTTGAAAAGTGCAAAGTGGTCTACCTAAATGCTTTCAAGACATATTTCAATATTTTCGTAGATAGTACATATTGTTTTTAGCTACAAATGGAAATAGGTCATGGTTTTTGGTTCTTCACAGATGATATATTGAAATTACGAGAGTTGAAATCTCACCCAATGATAACGATGCATCCGTTTTGGCTTCTGTTTTGGTCACATTCTCATTCGTCATCGTCAATAATGTTGCCTCTGCTTCGAAATGTAGTTGTTTAAATTTGACATACATGACCCGTGCCAAGATGGCGACTGTAATGTCGACGTAGTTGAAGGTGAAGAGTGTCAACGTGTTACAGATGAAGAGCGTTATTGCGAGAAGGGGATTGAAAGGAACTATCTTCTCCCAGCGCTCCTGGTGTTGAGCGTAGTACATTTCAAGAATGCTTCCTTTCTGACACGCTTTAAAAAAAACAAGGATCAATTGCAGATCGTAATATTTTGACGACATCATTTATGGACGACCCCTTTTTAATTTATTATTAGCAAAATGATTCTAGATAATAGCCTTACATTCAGATAAAACCCCCGTTTCCCGATATCCTTTTTTTAAATAGCTGAGAGTATTTTCAAAAATGGCGCTGGCCATCGTAATCCCCATCAAAAGGTTCACATGGAGTCTTCGGCGTCTATCCGGTTTTTTACAGGAAAGTTTCATGTTCTGCCAGTTTTGCAGGATTTGAATAATCACCCGACTATTTCTCATGAAGTAAACGTAGCTACGTTTAAAAGACGAAAAAAATTCAGCATTTAAAAAAAGAACTTTAATTAACTTAATTAATTGCAATTGAATGTGTTACTTGAATAATCCAGCAGAGTAATAGACGAAGCCTACAGGAACCCACGCATAGTCTGCTGCAGTCTGGAGCTTTTCGCGTGCCCCGTAGACAACGCTCACGCAAGTATTCACCCCCAGAAGAAACCCAACACCCACGTTGATAGCTACAGGGAGACTCCACTTCCTTTAAAATATTTTTTAATCGATTGGAATACCCATTATTTTTACTAGCCATTAAGTTCAAAGAATAAATTTTAAATTTTGGAAAAAAGTCTAATCACTTGTAAGAAAGCTGCGTAGGATTATTTCGTGTAAATAAACCACGAATGGGAATGACACCGATGAGTTTCCCAAATATGAGAAAACATCGGAGATCTTGGTACAAATTATCACTCGAATTCAACAAGTGATACTGTTGGCTGGGGAAATGTGGAGTCTTGAACAAAGGCTGGTTTTTGCTTGTTCCCGTTTTGTCTTCGATAGTAAAGATCTCCTGCAATATCCCGAGCTGATTTTTGTTGGCTTTTGTCTGGCAGAGTTTTCTCCCAATTTTCTTGGGTTTAATTTCTAACATTTTATTTTAATACGGTTTAAAATAGAGTTTGAAAATTTTGGCAAAATTGTTTTGAGCTCGTACGGCTCGGCAGCAGTCCACTGTACTGAGGCGTTTTGTGTATATTCCTTTGCTGCCTACATGCAATTGCTGTCAACGCTCTACCGTACAATTAAATAATTAATGAGATTCACACATTTGAAATGTATTTTCAGATCTTTCAAATGTGCCTACTACTGCCTACTGGGACCTGTAGGACTATATAATTTACTAGTCTGTTGTCAATGGAATTTACAATGTGATGATTATCGCATCATCAGCTCAATTTATTCTTTTTGATCGCGCTTCAAAACAGCAGTACTTTCAGTGTTGAAATTTCAAAATTGATCCTTACCTTTGAATCGTACACATGGATAGTAGTTGGAAATGTTTTGTGTAGCGTGTCACTCAAATATTTTGTAAAATTAAAGACTAATCGTAAGATCAATCGTTCAGGCGCCAGAACTCGAAATTGACAGTAGTACAGTTGTACAGTAGACAGTAGGTGACAAATTTAAATTTAATGGACGGAGCTTTTAGTCAACGATAAACGAGATGCTTGAATACGCTCTACTAACGACTGTACTGTGCATAATTTATGGGGACATTGGATCTGATTTAGTGCATAACTTACCGTACTGATGAACTGCATATCACTGTGGAAACTAGTGACGCAATATCTTCAAAATTTATTCTAAATGGCACATTACCTCATCATATCACTAATTATATAATTAAGGAATATTTTAAATTCTTACAATTGGTTTAAATTCCCCACGCGGAAACATTGCCGGAAACATTGCTGTCAAAACTTTTGTGTAATAACTATACGCTATATAAATGCAGCCAATAAGGAAACATGCAATTTCTTTTAAATTAATTAAAATTTTGTTAAAGTACATCGAAAAACGTGTTTTTACTAATTCCATTCAACATTATTGCAACTATACATACATACATGCTTTTTGAAAAATAAATTAAAATTTTTACAATAATTTTCTATATTGTGTGATATAACTTTCCCCGTGACTAGATAGTGAGAGTAAATCCATGACTTTCTGCTGCTTGATTCGGCTGCTGAAGAAGTACGACTTCAAAGGAGAAAATCACTCCAATGACACGTAGCATGAACGATCGAGTAACACGGAAACATCCTAAGCCAGTGTATCCAACTTTGCCCATCTCTAAATATCCCTTATCCCTTCGTTCTGACCACCTAACAGTAAATAGTATGTGATCAGCTATCCTTGAATTTTTCCAATTTTAACTGTCAATCCCATGCATAACAAAATGTTGTATTTTATGTGTTACTTCCGTGCAGTAGGCTTGGCGCGGACACTGCCTGAATAATTCCTCAGCCTTGTGAGCCCATTCATGGATTTTTGCACTCATGAGAGTGACGACTGTGAGGCGATAGACGAGGTGAAAAAAGGACCACTTTGCGTAGAACGTTGCTATGGCGCTCTCGCCGGTTTTTGGAGTCAATGCGCCGTGCACCTGTAACACATAACATAGCGCCAAATCCCGCATGTAAAATTTAAATTGCGCTGTATACAGGTAAAAAGTGAACGGATATTTCATTCTTTTAATTAGTTACATGAAGTAGAATGAAGTACATGTTGGCAGCATAGGACCAAAAAACGAGTGGAGAAAATAGTTTGACGATTTTATCCAGCATTTTGCAAAGAACTGCGTGGTCTACGGCTAGTTGACGCCATTTTTGCTGGTCTGAGTCTGAAATTGGCATTAAAACAATAATCTAACAGTAAAGTCTCTTAACACGAATTTTATCGTTAGAAATGAAATTTACCTGAGGAATTGACACCATAGGCCATGTCTAGATCAGCAGAAGCCTCCTGGTACAGAATTTTGAATTTAAAATAAATTGCGCGCGCAAAGGCGATGAGTGTGAGATCTCTAAAATTCCAATCATAGACTGAAATTTTATTGTGGATCCAGAGAAAGACGGATGTGAGAGGGTGAAAGGGCACAAGGTTTTTCCATTGACTGTGATATCCTTGATAGTAAAGTTCCAACAGTGTCACATTCCCATAATTAACATTTCTCTCGTCTGTAATAATTTGTCAAGACAAAGTCGTCAGTCAACGTTCTACAGCGCATCTTTACTGAAACCACGTGATTTACATTTTAGCGGGAGAAAATGCGGTAGTAATAATTTAAGTTCGCCAGTGATGTTCTCCAGAATAGCGCTGGTCATGGTGAGTGCAGCTACTGCGATGACGTGGTGCCTGAGGCGCTTGTCCGCTTGCGTGTAGTGCAGCTTCATTTCTATCTGTCTCCATTCCTGGATAATTTCTATGAATTGGGAACTGTTCCTGTAGAAAAATACGAAGCTGGAAAATATCGAACATTACGTAGTTTTTGAATTACTGAATAATTAGGTTTGGCATAGTTTTAAAAAATTCAAAATTATATAGCAAAAAATCAGTTTGTGTTAGATAAAAATCTGTTTTCGAAGCGTACTTAAAAATTGCAAGAGCGTGGTACAAAATGTCTGCAGGGATCTTTGCAAAGTCCACAACAGTCCTTGGATTTGAGCGTAACGTGTTCAGAGCAACGACAGCCGTGCAAATGGCACAGGAAGCAATTATTGTCACACTTACAACCAACTGCATCTTACTTTTTCTAAATAGAAAATATTTTTATTGGAGTTTAAATTATTATTATTTGTTCCTAAAAATATGAATCGCTGTATTAAATAATAAACTACTGAAAACGCTTCAGTATGTGACACAAATATGAGTATACAAATATTAAAATATAATATTTCCCTGCGCCAATAAACCTTTACAGTTTAAGCGCGGGAACGCTTAAGCGCACCAAAACTTACTCCTTTATTAATCGTCCCGCGTCCTTCTGATGCAAACCCTTCCATGGGAGGATTCCAATATATTTCCCAAAAATAAAGAAACTTCTTAAACTTAGAAATAGTTCGTTTGAATCCCCTTCTAATTCCCTCCCATCTTGAGCATGTAGATCTCTCCAACCATTTGGAATAAAATTTTGGAGGGATTTGTGAAAGATTAAATTCGAATTTACTACTGGAACTGAAGGTCTCATCATGGAAATGTTTTATCTGTTTAGCAGTTGCTCATCATTTAAGAATTGTTAGTTTTTTCGGCTAACTTCTGCATTTGTCTGCGTTTGACTCCTCGGGTCTGGATTTTTTAAAGTGTGAGACAGCTTTCTCGTTTTAAAATTAAGAATTTAAAATTATTTAAACAAATCCATTTTACGCTGGATTAGCGTATTTCATTTGTGACGTTACACCACGTTGTTCGGCACGCAACTATTTACAATACATCTAAAACGACGGTGTAGCGTGTTACTACGTTAATACATTACCATCATTAAGGTGCCCTTTCAGAATTTTTGTCTCATTACAAACAGCTTTTCCAAAATAGCTCAATTTTTTTTCCATTGTAATTTGACATGTGTCCATAGAAAAATAAAACTCGGAATTTGCCAGAGCTACTTACAATAGCTTTACGCATAGGTAATTCAAAGGTAATTTAACAAAAAATATTTAGTAGAAGGCACAGACCAATAGCATTTGCCATTTATTAGTGTTTACTATAAATGTGGTGTTCCATATCTTTTTTGAATTCCATACTGAGCAGGACATTTAGCTTATAATTTTCTTTCAAATCTAAAGACCTTTTGAGCTTGTTCTATTGTTTACTATGTTTTATTGAATTGTGTTGTTTACAATTGTAAATGGTATGCGTGTTTAAGGAGTTCAACTTGAGTTATTTTGTGTCTTGCAGTAATGGAATTTTTTGAATAGTTCTAGATTAATAGTTACATGCACGCTTAAATTTTATTGATTCTTGTGCTTCGAATGTTGCGTCGCTCCTTATTACTTTTAAATGAAGAATATCTACGATCTTAATTTGATACTCAAGAGCCTGCTTAATATTTCATGATTGAGTTTGTACATGTTTCTGTAACTTACAAGTTAACTTTAATTGTAAATTAAAGTTGCTGGTCTTATTTCGCATACATGTGATACAAAGGCTTTATAATAGCCTTACCGCACAGTTACTGATCGTGAGTTAGGTAAACTACTTACGGACGTAGCATAGTTAGGCTAAGCTTTCCGCACAGTCATCTCTTGTAGTTAACCTGAACGAAGAGATAACCCGAATTTAATCCTAATTTAATTATAAATAATTTAAGTTCTGCTTGGACAAAAAGTTATTTTTAGCTACGCTTTTTTTAATGTAATGTTATAGATACCTACACCGCTTTAGTTAAAAGTTTAATTGGGCGTATTTGCCAGCATCGATCGAAAAACATTAAAATATTTACTTGTCATTGTATGTACTTATGTATAGTTTTAATTTAGGCAATTTTGGTGTCCAGTCTAGTCAGTGAAAACTTAGGACCAAAAGTCTAATGCCTTGTAGGTAGGATTGATTGGGCGTGCGGAAGTATTTTAGAAGGGTCACTCACTGTTGCGAAACCTACAGTGTAATTGCAGTACCTTGGCGCGTGTCTATAAATGTAGTAGTTTATTTTAATAAAGTTTTGTCTTTCTCTCTTGTGTTCTGTTCGCCTTATCATTTAAAGTTAATTAAGCTTAAACCAATTTGACTTATTTTTAAACATGTAATTTGCATGGATACTGTCAATGCAGTACAAGAATTCCAATCATTTCAAAAATAATAGTTTCCGTATTTCCGCTATGTTATACAAATATTCTCAATTATAAATTCTGTACTGTTCAAATAACACACATTTTTTCAACCATACATAAGCATTTAACAATAATTTCACTAAACTGACAGTCTACCCACATGTCAATGAATAAATGGACCATGGTATATGTCCCCAAGGTTTTTAAAATTTAAAAATAACTACTGTACAAATATGTCTAATGAAGAATTCTTTGTAATCCAACCATCAGTAATCAAGAAAGACCAAGTCCGTGTAACGTTGAAGTCCAGGTTTAAACAATTTTTACTGGGGCTACTTATCATGTTTAGTCTCTCGTTTCCGGCATTTCATATTTTATATTAAGAGAAAGGCAAATGTAAAATCATGTGTGAACTTTCTCATTGTCAGGTTTTGATTCGCTTTTTGAGGTTTCCCGTTTCTTTACTCAAACTTTTTTCTTTTATTACCACATTCGGTCGACTTGGGTTTCCGGAAAATCTTTCGTAAATTCAAAATTATGAGAACCCAGAGAATGACAGCTGTGAGAGGGTGATAGGGCACTATGTTTGTCTATGCTCGGTCATATCCTAGATAATAAAGTTCCAATAGGCTCACATCCCCAAGATTAACCAGGTTTCCATCTGTAATATTAAACAAGATAAAAACTATACTCGTCATATTTTTGGCAGTCAACGACTTAGCAGTGCTTGCTTTTGCTAAATAGAAAATTAAATCACTAATTTATTTTTATTAAAATACTTATCTTGTAATATTAGAAACACTTCCCCCTGCAGAGCATACAATATATTATTCGATTATAAAGCTATCCAATAATTTGTTTTTCAACCTAAAAATACGAAACAAAAATGTTGTCCAAATGTGAAAACTACGCCAATTGGCTTGCATTTAAATTCCTTTCAAAATTCTGCATTATTCCGTTTGATTTTAATCCTCAAACTGACAAAATAAGAAAACCATCATCCACATTGAAAATAATACTTTGGAATTGTTACTTTTGCATTTATTGGATCTACGTTTTACATATGGCGTTCACATTCTGCACTCTTATTCACAACACAGCAACTCATGGAAATTTTAATTTTAACCATTTTTCAATTCACGTTATTTACTTGATTGCATTTCCGTTGTTTGGTCTATTTGCATTAAATTGTAAGAAATGGGCGGGAGTTATATCAATCGTACGGAATGAGCTCTCATGCAAAATTCCGAACAAAGCGGGAAGTTCAAAAACACAATCAAAATTCTCATTGCAAAAACTAATACTTATTGTGTACCCGGTTATGCGCTTGCAAGTGCAAACATTTGGGTCAGTTGTTGTTTTTGCAGACGCAACGAGACCTCAGCTTCTTTTTCAACTACTGAGCGGCGACCACAAGACACTTTTGAATTTTGTCGTTTTGGCGGCAATGGAATATTTAGTGTACGTCTTTGGTCTGGGCTGCTTGTGCTTCGGAATAAATCTTCAATTATTATTTTTTGAATACCTGGACCATGAGCTGGTTTTCGGAATTCAGTCACTTACAAATTCAAAGTAGGTAATAATTTTGTAATCTTATTGTTAGAAATAGCAAATGAATTCTTTGATTAATGTGCTTGACGTATTTTTGGTTTAGGAGAGCAGGGCTCATTAAAAGATATGACATCCAAAATGCGATACGCCACTGTCGCCATCTACAGGTCCTCATTCAGCTTTTCAACCGAAGCAACGCAGCCGCCATTTTCTACTGGAAGTTGAGCTGCTTCGCTCTTAGCATTGGCGGGACATTCTTTTTCATCCAGTTTGTTCATGTCGACCCAATCGTTGCTCTGTTCGATGTTTTCTGTGGGCTCATGGCCATTGTAATGTACATTGTGATGTATGAAAAAGCGTTCAAGATCCCGGAGCAGATGGAAGAGTACAAAAACTTGATTCTGATTGCGGCGCATCCGGCTCCGCGGAAACGCGAGAATCGGTGGGCTCAGTATGTTGGTCGAACGAATGAGCGCGATGCTTTTGAAATATCGCGGGTAGTGAGATCGATTCCAAATGCTGGAATTAAAGTCGGAGACTTCAACACAATGGAAAGGCTGTCGACTTTGAATTTTATTGATTTTTTTACTACGAAGGTTGCGTCGCTTCTTATTACTTTTAAGTGAAGATTATATACGCTCTTTTGAACCTGCTTGATATTTCACGATTGGGTTTGTCATCAATTTTTGCTTTTATTTGGTGTTGTGCATACATACATGTTTTTATAACTTATAAGTTTACTTTAATTGTAATTAAAGCTTCTGGTCTTATTTCGTATATACGTTATACCAAGACTTCATAGCTCTGTGCTTACTCACTTTGAACAACACTTACATGGGAAGACCCCTTACTAATTTTAGGCTTGTTCCTAATCAAATAACACAAGGCCTACATTTTTCGAAAAAAAATCAGAAAACTGAAAAAGTGGTAAGGGAGTTTACCATTGGGTAAGGTAAAATTTCTATTTAATTTCCCATATGATTTTCGTGATTTTTAATTTCGACGAATTTTGAAAATTTCAATTTTCGTTTTTAGCGCCAAAACGCAATTTGCACCGATATGATAGTATACGTTGTAGTGACCCCACCACGTAGTACATGATCTGATATCATTTGCTTCATTTCGGATTTTACACTTGGGAGACTTCCCATGTTAGAAAACAAATGCCTACAATCATTCTCTAACTGCAGGGAGGAAGCACACCATACACAAAAGAAGTTCCGTTTTCGAGGTCTGACTTATTTTTTTACTCATTTACTCAAAATCACTGACTCATGAGTCAAGTAAAAAGGTGGAGGTTCCGTTCCAATTTTACTTAACTCTGTGACTCCCAAAAGGCGGCAAGCATGTGACAAGCACTTCAAGCACTTACGGTCATGCGCAGTGCTGCTCAATAGTTGAGTCAGAGCGTTACTCAAATTTGGATTTTTGAGTAACTCTGACTCACCAAAATCACTCCTTTCTCTGGCGGGAACGGTTGCACCTCCTCTTTTTACTTTCACTTTGAGTAAAAATATAAGTCACAGGCAAAACGGAACCTCTTTACAATCACAACACATTCATTAAGTCGATCGGGCGTATTCGCCAGGAGAGATCGAAACGCACTAAAGTATTTCCTTGTTTACTTCACTTGCATTATGCACACGTCTGGCTATAATTTTGAAAATTGGAAATTGGTGTATCTACTTAAGTGTGATAAAATTTGGCACCAAAAGTCTAATGCTTTGAACTTGGGTTGGCATTGACTGGGCATGTAGAAATATTTCAGAAGACGGGGCCGGACACAAATAGCTCCACCCATTATAATGGGTGGGTCCCAAAAAGTGCCCCATTTAACGCAATGCGAAAAGCGTCACCTATAGGGGTGGGTGGGTCCCGAAATTGATGATGACGGGTGGTGCCATTTGTGTTCGACCCCGAAGACAGCATAGTCCAACAGTAACTTGGGGCGTATTAAGAATAATTAAGATATAATATCGTGTGTGAAGAACCAAAATGACCCATATCCAATTTAAACTAGAATCAAAATGAGCTATGTCATAAAACCAAAATGAGGAAAATGCGTAAAATTTTAATCAAGAGTTTTTGAAAAGGTGCAAAATGTACTAATTCCATGTTTTTGAAAAGTGCAAAATATTTCATTTGCATGTTTTTGAAAAGTACAAAATATTTCATTTGCATGTTTTTGAAAAGTGCAAAATGTTCGATTTGCATGTTTTTGAAAATTGCAAAATGTTCGATTTGCATGTTTTTGAAAAGTGCAAAATGTTCGATTTCCATGTTTTTGAAAAGTTGCAAAATGTTCTAATTCCATATTTTTTAAAAGTGTAAAATGTTGTATTTAAACCTCTATGAAAAGTGCTCAATGTTCTATTAAAATACTTTCAAGACATTTGAATAATTTTGTAGATAGTTTATATTGTTTTTAGCTAGAAATGGATATGGGTCATTTTGGTTCTTCACAAACGATATGTATTGTGTTTATATATGTTCATGCATTATGTGTACTGACATCACAGTCAGCTAGAGTTGCCTCAGGATTGCGAATAATACAAACCAGCATTTTATGGGCCGGAGCTACCAGTTACCTCCTTTCTCATCAAGTTTCAAGATGAATTTGAAAAGTGCTTATTAATTGTGTAGAATATTAGAATAAGGTGTTTGCTGTTGTTATCACAATAACCCGACATTATAGGTTCGTTGAAAAATCTGTCTCATCGTATGTTGTGTCTTTAAAATATTAGCAACGTTAGCTTTAGGAAAAATGAATATTTTGTAAATGTGTACAACATAATAAATATAGCGGTATCGCGAAAGTTCGTAGTACCTTTTTCGGAGTGTCCTGCTGTAGTCGGGAATTGTTCGTGTGTCAGAAGTTCGTAGTAACGAAAACAGGGCGCTCCGAAATCGGCACTACGAACACTACCCAATCCAATGTACATAGAACCAAAGCAGCAATTTGTCATCAGTGCTTCGCAATCACTATTTCTCTATTCTTTGTGTGTGTATAACTATCATTAAACGTGTTTGTAATAAAACTTTTTAAAATTATAAAATCAAAAATAAGCAGTTTTATTAAGTGTACGAACCGAATTTTCTCTAATTGGAGACACTCTATTGCCGCTTTATTTAAGCTGATGAGCTACATGCCATTCTTACTTCAGGAGTCATACTCAAATTTGCTAAAAACTGTATCAATGACGTTTGTATCAAGCAGGCGTTATTAGGTGAGCGGTTAGGACTGCACGCTGTAACGAACTTTACAGTCTCAGACCTGGCTTCGATTGTCGATCACATTCTTATGCGTAATGTCCATCCAAAATCTTATTATCAAAACTCTGCAGAAATATTTCTGCCTCAAGTCTGCAGATCTTCTCAAAAACGTTTGTCAGAATTTCTGAAAAAATAAAATTGCAGGCTTAAAATGGCAAATGACTAGTTGTGCAGAACTCGAAATGTAAATTGTTGTACGGAATACATTAACAAAATTATTGGTTTCTGCAGCCGTTCTTCCTTAGGACTAATGACAATAACAAAAATGGTCCGTTTTAACAAGGAAGCAATCTTTGAGTGTCATTTTTAAACGTTTAACTGTAGATTTAACTGCACTCAAAAACTACGACTAAAGGAGTAGAAGCAGCCGCATGATTAAATTCCCAAAGCGTAAACTAGCACTAAGGTGCGTAAATGTGATCACCCCTTAAATGTGATCAGTGGCCGCTGTGCAAATATTACCGCCTTTAAAAATATGCGCAACTTATATTCATACAGCTTATAGTCTCAGCTATGATCACTAGTGATTTCAGCTTTTTTCCTCAAAAACTCTGGCTATGTAAAATTATGAAAGTTTTGAACACTTTTTTGAGTTTTTTTATGCCGATCACATTAAAGACCCTACTTTTCCATTACCTTTAAATGTATTTAAACTAACTGATCACATTAAGGGCACTTGGGGCGTTGTAAGACTTTTCGAAATTGTTTCGTACAATGACCTGTATCTCTCGCAACTTTTAATTTTCGACACTGATTGTGAGTATTTTTTTGTACATAAAGGATTAATTGAGAAGTGTAATGATAACTTCTTTATTGTGCGTCGGCTGGGTAAAAAGTTACAGATTTTCAAAGTTGAATAAAAATGAACCCGATCACATTTACGCACTCTACTACTACGGGTTTAGTTAGGACGAAACTAAAGCATCAAACAACAAGCAAAATATAAAATTCTCGATCAATTAACTTTAAATTTTTAATTTCTAGTAGCATTCCAACATTTAAAGTTTTCCAATTTCCTAGTAGCAAACCACCAGAATTTATTGACTTTGTATTCGCTTCTCTTTTATTACGAAAACATTGGAATTATTTTGTTGCGCAGTTACAAACATTTGTAGTGAACAAAACATTTATGGGAGAATGTGTCCTATAACCATTTACAGTTTATATGTACAAGCTCCTAAGTTTTATTTCGCTCAGTTCCGTTTTTGCAGAGCGATCATAACGTTTGTATCACGCAATACTTATAAAACTCCCTGTCGTCACAAATCAAAACTTCTTCTCTTTTGAACCTAACAATACGAAACAAAAATGTTGTCTGGACGTGAAAACTACGCCAACTGGATTGCACTCAAATTTATTTCAAAATTTTGCATTATTCCGTTTGATTTTAATCCCCAGACGGAAAAAATTAGAAAACCATCATCCGCACTCAAACGAATAATTTGGAATTGTTACTTTTGTATTTTTTAGGTCTACGTTTTACACATGGCGTTCACATTCTGCGCACTCATTCACAACACAGCAACTAACGGAAATTTTAATTTTAACCATTTTTCAATTCACGTTATGTATTTGATTGCATTTCCTTTGATGGGACTATTTGTATTAAATTTTAATAAATGGGCTGGAGTCTCAGTCTTAAGGAATGAGGTCTCATGCAAAATTCAAAACAAAGCGGGAAGTTCAAAAACACAACCAAAATTATCATTGCAAAAATTAATACTTATTGTGTACCCAGTTTCGTGCGTGATAGCGCTTACATTTGGGCCAGTTGTTGTTTTTGCAGACTCAGCGAGACCTCAGCTTCTTTTCCAACTTCTGCTCAGAGTGACGACCACAAGACATTTTTAAATTTTGTCGTTTTGGGGGCATCTGAATACTCAGTGGCCGTCTTTGGTGTGGGCTGCGCGAATAATCATTCTCTAACTGTAGAGAAAAATCACACAACAACATAGCGATCAAAAAGCAATTAAACATTTACTTTACTTGCTTGCACACGTCAAGGTATAATTTTGGAAATTGGCGTATCTACTTAAGTGTGATAAAACTTGGCACCAAAAGCCTAATGCGTTGCACATAAGGAAAATTTTCATGAATAACGGAAAAATTATATATTGGGACTTGCTATTTAAAATGTACCAAAATTCTTCATAATTTTTGTGACAAATAGATGCATATGGATGAGCTTTAGTGCAAAATTCGGGATCCATTGATATGACTGTTTGCGTGCAAAAAAATTATATGTGAAAATTTTTATCATGGCTTTAATGGCGAAACATGGTTTTTTCATGCTGATTGCAGATTGGCCGTTTTCAACATACAGGTGTAATGTAAGATTATTTCTACTCAGAATTGAATGCGCTTTCACGCTTATATGCGAACAAAGGTAAATTTTTTCAAAATCTGTCGCGCACGGAATTTCAAAAAACTGCATTTTAAAAAAAAAATTTTTTAAATTTCTTCTTAAATGTTTGCCGCGCTGCAGCTCGTACAATTTCCGTCCGATTTTCAAAAAATTTAAAGTTTTGTGATCTCTAAAACAATATCAAAGAAGTTATTGCTTGGTTTAAGCAAATTCAGAAAAAAATGTATTTTAAAATGTATACAGCACTTTTTAAATTTTATAAAATTGGAATTTTCAAACATTTTTAATCAAACATAACTTTTTTAGAATGTTTAAAAGCCAACAAATAAATTCTTAGATATTGTTTAAGAGATCACAAAACTTTAAATTTTTTGAAAATCGGACAAAAATTGTAAGAGCTACAGCGCGGCAAAGATTGAAGAAGAAATTAAAAAATAATTTTTTTTAAAATGCAGTTTTTTGAAATTCCGTGCGCGACAGATTTTGAAAAAAATTACCTTTGTTCGCATATAAGCGTGAAAGCGCATTTATTCTGAGTAGAAATAATCTTACATTACACCTGTATGTTGAAAACGGCCAATCTGCAATCAGCATGAAAAAACCATGTTTCGCCATTAAAGCCATGATAAAAATTTTCACATATAATTTTTTTGCACGCAAATGGTCATATCAATGGATCCCAAATTTTGCACTGAAGCTCATCTATATGTACCTATTTGTCACAAAAATTATGAAGAATTTTGGTACATTTTAAATAGCAGGTCCTAATATATAATTTTGCCGATATTCATGAAAATTTCCCTTATGTGCGTTGTAGTTGGCTTGGCATTGAAATTATAAATTATGGTGTGAAATTATAATTGTAAAACCAAAACTGGCTGACGGAGCTAAAGCCCTCACTGCCGTAATTCATTGATTGATTAAACTCTATCAACATGTTATTTAATCCAATTTGGAGCAAAGCTATTTTTCTACTAAGAACATAACAGTAACAATTGTTTACAAACTATTAAACTCCTAGTATCGATTTTAATGCTAACTCTATTAAATGTAGTACAGTAGCCTAACGCAGTTGTTGCTTTTCTCAAATATCCTGGAAGATTTCAAGGGCTATATGCACAATATTTAGTAGGCTTATTCCATGAGGACGACTACCGTTAAGGGGTGATTAACCTAATACACAACACGTTATTAGCACAAGTTTATAATTTTTATAGCTGGTATTTTGCACCCAAACCTCTTTATTTACATTCAGATTGATTACAACTTATTAAGTATAATTACGTAAGTAGCTTAGAATTAATATTTTTACTTATAAATTCTAAAAACGTACCTAAGTTTGTGTACCAAAACCCTAGCTCACATATAATATATATGTCAGCATATAATACGATATTGCAACCGTAGATTATTCTGCTTTCTTTGAAAGAATTTTACAATAACTATAACTTTTATTTAACCTTTGTTTTATTACTTTTACAATAATAATTTTATACTTTGAAACTGCAAATTGTTCTACTTTACACCTGGACCTGTGTGACTAGATAGTGAGGGTGAAGTGATGACTTTCTACACTTTGGTGCGGCTGCTGAAGGAGTACGATCTCAAAGGAAAAGATCACTCCAATGATGCGTAGCAATAGTGGTCGAGTCACACGAAAACAGCCTAAACCAGTGAACCCAATTGTACCCATCCCTAAGTGCCGCTCCGTTCTTACAACCTAAAAATAAATATGTACGCACCAGATCAGTTTTCTTTCAGTTTTAATAATTGTAGTTGTCCATCACACATAATAGAATACATCTTATGTTACTTCGATACAAACAGCTTCTCTGGGACATTTTCTGAATAATTCCTCAGCCTTGTGAGCCCATTCGTGGATTTTTGAGCTCATGAGAGTGACGACTGTGAGGCGAACGACGAGGTGAAAAAAGGACCACTGTGCGTAGAACGTCCCTATGACACTCTCACCGGTCTTTGGGGTCAATGTGCCGTGTACCTATAACATATCATAGCGCCAAATCCCGCGTTTAACATAATTTGAATTACGCCACAACTACAGTGTATAAAGTGCACGGATATTTTCTTCAATTTCATACATGAATTAGTGTGAAGTAAATGTTGGCAGCGTAGGACCAAAAAACGAGTGGCGAAAATAGTTTGACAATTTTGTCTAGCATTTTGCAAAGAACCGCGTGGTCTATAGCAAGTTGACGCCATTTTTGCGGGTCTGAGTCTGAAATTGGCATTAAAACAGTAATCTAACAGTAAAACCTGTTAACATGAATTTTATCGTTAGAAATGAACTGTACCTGAGGAATTGAGACCAGAGGCCATATCTAAATCAGCAGAAGCCTCCTGGTACAGAGTTTTAAACCTAAAATAAATTGCGCGCGCAAAGACGATGAGTATGAGATCCCTGAAATTCCAAGCATAGACTGTAATTTTATTGTGGATCCAGAGAAAGACGGCTGTGAGAGGATGATAGGGCACTAAATTTGTCCATGCTCGGTGATATCCACGATAGTAAAGTTCCAATAGGGTCACATCCCCAAGATTAACACCGTTCCCATCTAAAATTAGTCAACATAAAATATATTCGTTATAATATTTTCGGTAGCCAACGTCTGAGCAGTGTCGCGCCTGTTCCTTAACAGTGTGTAATTATGTACTTTGTAAACTTACATTTTGACGGGAGAAAATACGGCAAAAATAATTTTAGTTCGCCAGTGATGTTCTCCAGAATAGCGCTGGTCATGGTGAGTGCAGCAACTGCGATGACGTGGTGCCTCAGGCGCTTGTCCGCTTTCGTGTAGTACAGCTTCATTTCCATCTGTCTCCATTCCTGGATAATTTTTATGAATTGGGAACTGTTCCTGTAGAAAAATACGAAGCTGGAAAATATCGAACATTACGTTAATTACGTCATACGTAGCTTTTACATATTTAAATAAAAATCAAAATATTAGCTAAAGCCCAATTTGAATTTAAAATATTTTTTGGAGCGTACTTGAAAAGTGCGAGACCGTGATACAAAATGTTCCCAGGGGCCTTTGCATAGTCCACAGCAGTCCTTGGATTTGAGCGTAACATGTTCAGAACCATGATAGATGTGCAAATGGCACAGGACACAATTATTGTCACACTTACAGCCAATTGCATCTTACTTTTGCTAAATAAAAAATATTTTTGTTGCGACACAAATGTTAGCTTAAAAGAATAAAATTAAAATATTTTCCCGCGCCAATAAACCTTTAAAATTAAAGCGCGGGAACGCTCAAGCGCACCAAAACTTACTTCTTCATTAATCTTCTCGCGTCCTTCTGATGCAAACCCTTCCATGGGAGGACTCCAATGTATTTCCCAAAAATAAAGAAACTTCTTAAACTTAGAAAAAGTTCGTTTGAGTCCCCTCGTAATTCCATCCCATCTTGAGCGCGAGGATCCCTCCAGCCATTTTCAATAGAATTATGGCGGGATTTTTCAAAGATAAAATTTGAATTCACTAATGGAACTGAACTAATCGAAGGCTTCGTCACGAACATGTTTTGTATATTTGATATTTGCTCTTCATTTGAAAAGACAGATGCTGTGTTTAGTCCTGTGTGAGTTAGTTTTACTGTTGTCTGTGTATGAGTTGCCGCAGTTGGATTTATTAAAGTCTGAGACAGTTTTCTCATTTTTAAAGGAGTTTAAAAAAAATTTCATACAGACCATTTCAACGTGTTCGTGTTAGTATGGCGGAAACCTGTTCACAATAAATTCCAAAATAAGGCGTAGAACACCTTGAACCAAATTAGTGCGCATATATACATAAGGTACACTTAGGCAGGTGCGGGGTATAGTTTAGAAGGGACAACCAATGATGTGACAGCTCCATCATTACGGTGTCTAGGAGAACTTCGGGCTCATCACAAACACAAACAACATTCTTACAACAGTTGAATTTTACTATTGTCAATTGGCGTGTGCGGCCTTTACAAATAAAAACTCGGGCTTTGCACTGCAAGTGGTTACTAACGATGACTACAAGTAGGCAATTTAAATTCAATTTAAACAATATTTTATTAGTAGGTATACTTACACAACGTTTGTCCATTATTATTTACCACAATAGGAATCCTTAGCTTTCTTTTAAACGAGGGCTTTTAAGAAAATTATGAAAATACGTACACAACGTTTGTCGATTATCTTTTACGCATAGGAGGTATTTAAATATTTAGTTTTTATTTATTATGTTATGTACATTTTTAAGAAACGTGAAAAGTATAAGACGGATTAAAGTTATATATTATAACAAAATATTTGTTAACTAACTTGCTATTAGATACATTCATATTAAATACTCAAACGCAAATCAATGCAGTATTATTTTAAGTCATATACTTCAAAAATATTTCGGCAAATAAAACAAGGAGGGAAATTAAAATTTGTATCGAATAAAAGACAAATACAATGTGAATATCTGACTCTGCAAACGAAATTTGTCTAGCCACTGAGCCATCCGGACCCTTTACAAAATGTGAAGGTGTAAAAGTCACGTTTTGTAAATCCGAAAAACGCATGTCTTCCCACTTTTCCCAAAACCAATAGATTCCAGACGACAGGAGGGAGTTCATCCTCTGAGGGACCCATCTGTGATATTTATGAAGCCCAATCGGAGTGATGTACTGACGGGAGAAGGTCAGGAAATTATCGTCTTGGCCCATGTTATGTGCAAATTTAAAGGAGGGTCTTTCCTTCATAATTCTAAGAAATCGGCGCCAGTAAAGTTTAAATTGGTCTTTTCGAAATATGAATACAATCTTATTATTCTTAGCCGTGTCATTATTGCCGGAATTTAAATTGTACAAAAGCCTTTCCAAATTTGTAGTGCAAATGTACGCGGATTGGGCGGCAATGCTTGCTTGTTTCAAAATGATATCCATGCGGACGGCAGAATTTTCATGTTTTGTAGCCTCCAGCTTTTGAAAGTGCAACAGTACGTTCCACTCCTGGCTAAATTTGCATTCGGCATAGTTCCAGTTGCATTTCAACTGGTCGACACCCCTCACTAGAGCAATACCTGATTCATTCTGAACGCCAAAAATCCCAAGAACTGCCATAATTGGTTCGCACTTCCTCTCCGGTATAAAACCCAACATGGTAAAATTCGTGAATAGAAAATCTGGGATTGTTCTCCACGTCGTTTCGTAGGTCTGAGGAATCGTAAAATCGGACTTGAGAAATCCTCTATACCCATTCGTTACCAGGACGACCACGAAGAACCACATGGCCATGATTCTCCTAAATGCGTGCTTAATTGGGACTGGGACTGCTTCAACCCGTTCCAGGGCAGCATCAACACCTGAAGATTGCTCTGCTAGAGTAGCAGACACGATTAAAATGCTGTTGACAAAATCTGCACATAAACGTAGAGACTTCTTTACATATACATCTGCATCTAGTATTTTTACCGAATTTATTCTGGCTCCTGCAACAATAAACGTGAGAATGAGCGAGAAAAATAATATGAAGCAAAATAGGAGCAACCAGACGCTGCTTCCAATGGGATTTGTGAAGGTGAACATGTCACCTGAAGTTTTAGTCTGATGTACATTGTGAAATGTCACAAATTTATAAGGTTTTGAATTTCCAACTGGAAATATTGTGTGACCCGGAAAAATGTCGTGATGATTGCGCTTATCGACGTAGTTATAAAACCTGGGGCCGTCAAGCTGTAGTTTTTTGGCTGATTGGGGCTGAGAAATGATTTTGGAAATGTTTACATCCGATGTAATAAATTTATAAGTTGCATTCCATAGGGTGGATGGGGCAAATCTATGAAACGGTGAATTCGCCATTTTGTTCTGTATGAGATAGTTCACTGTGATGTCAGTGGCTGAGGTAGGCACGGCCAATGGGAAATTTTTCCCGTGTTTGGTTCTTTTCTCGTAGTTTAGCATTAATTCCTCGAAGCAAGACTTTGTTCCAGGAAATTTGCATTGAAATAAATCGTTCACGTCCGGCGTTTGGTTCCATGATGACCAGAGGGGGTACATCGGAGCTACAGTTCGAGGCTCAACGTATCCGTAATTAAACCCGTAAACGTGGGTGTCGATATCGTTGCTGTAGGAAAAATGGACAACGATGGGCATACGGATTTTTTGCGTAAAGGGAAAAACATTTCCTATCAATGCTTGATACAGCCTATGCTCAAGGGACCCAACACACTCGTCCCTCACAATGACAGCTACGAAACGGGGAAATATTTTTAAATGATCCTGAGTTAACAGCTCAATGTTGTGTCGAAAGAGTCCATGCTCCAGCTCCCCGACCATTCTGTACCGTTTGCACCGGTGGATGACGGCAATTGTTGAGTGACATTGGACGGCGCCATTGCTGGTTTTAAATGGGCGGATGTAGTTTTCGTACCATTTAGAGTTGGAGCCCTTGTGGACGTGTTGAGATAGAACTGTCGGATTTGAGTGTTGTTGGTGGTTAATAATGCCGTGACCGTCGTCGACTGTGTAGATGTGAATGAGGCAGTTCTTCATGTGCTTGCTTTCTACCATTTGTCTGATGTCAAGGAATTTTTCGGGGCATTTGAGCAGAGGCACGGAATATGGTTTGGGCAGTGGCAGTGACAGGACAAAGGGTGCAGGAAAACATCGGAAAATAATAGCAACAATTATCATTTTTGTAAATAATTTAGCCCTCGGTCTAATAATAAGCGATGTTGTCGCCATTTGTTTTTCAAATTTTGAAATTTGAATTGTTTTTATTTCAGCTTAAGATATCAGTGTTCCTTACAGGAGTTAAAAATTTGGGAGCAAAAACGAGTTAACAAATCGAGTGAATGTACCAATTCCTGTTTTTTTATGCATTCCTAGATGTAAATAATGAACCTTGTAAACTTTTCTGGAGGGTGTATAAACAACGTAATGCTAATATTTATTTTTAAAGTCCTGAAGAGTGCATTTTACTTAGACGAAGCGTCTGCAAACTTTAAAAGTCGTTTATTTAACCAGGTGTGTTGATTTGTGGAGCAAGCTTCCAACATTGAAACGTAGTACTGAATTATCCTTCAAAAACTTTAACCATGTGCTATAAGTGATCATATTATTACTAAATATTGGAAAACTACATTCTTTACTTTGTATATAGACCACTCTAATATTTTTGTATCAATGATACGCCTATATATTATAATTATTACTGTGTCCACAAATTCAGTTTTTTCTTAAGTATATCTCATTTCTAATGGAGTATGATACACGTGTGTGTAAGCACTATCTTCGCGTTACGGAAACATTGCCGGGAATATTCATTTTACACGTAATATGATGATTTCCCACAAAGACTGCATCAGCTCCACTAGCAATCTTACATTTTTCATTTTTATTTGGAGTAAAATAAAAATACACATGAAACTACGGATGTTTATTCTATCATCAAAAATATTTCAGACAAAAATATTATCGCTATATTACTATAACTATTGCTGATTACGATAACAGTGCTAAAATCTTGCTTAATGTAGAATTCACTTAGTTTGTTTGTATGACTATATATACGGAGAAAGTTCGCAGCCTCCTGGTTGACTCGCTTGAAGCAGCACAATTTCAAATGTAAAAACAACTCCAATAATGTTCAGCATGAGTGGCTGCGTCACATGGAAACAATTTAAACCAGTAAATCCGATTGTGCCCATCCCCAAATAGCGCTCCGTTCTCTCCACCTAGAAGCACACACTCAGTGAATATAATTTCTAATAATTTTAATAGTTGCGAATCACATCGTATAAGTTATTATGCATTGTTACTTCCATGCAGAAAGCGGGTTGTGGGCATTTTCTGAATAATTCCCCTGACTTGTGCGCCCATTCGTGGATTTTGGAACTCATGAGAGTGACGACTGTGAGGCGAAATATAAGATGAACAAAAGACCATTTTGCGTAGACAGTAGAAACAATGCTATCACCTTCTTGTGGGGTTAATGCTCCGTGCACCTGGACACGGAAAAATCCCACAATTATAAATTAACCTATTTATCATTCTCCAATAACAATTATTGTAATTTGGAATTAATTCAGTACATGAAGTACGATGTAGTAAATGTTGGCCGTGTAAGACCAAAATACGATCGGGGAAAATAGCTTCACCATTTTGTCCAGCATATTGCAAAGAACCGCGTGGTCTTTGGCAAGTTGACGCCATTTTTGTGGGTCTGAAATTTTAAATAGAATTGCAGTTTTTTTTAAAAATCAGTAGCGGTATTAAGCAATGTTGTAATAAATACCATGTATAAAAATCCCACCTGAACTAATGTAACCCCCACTCATGCCTACAATATCCAAATCAGCAGAGGCCTCCAAGTACAGAATTTTAAATCTTACATAAATTGCGCGTGCAAATAGGCTGAGCGTGATATCTCGAAAGTTCCAAGTGTAGAAGGTAAGTTTATTATGAACCCAGAGAAGGACTGCTGTGAGAGGGTGGTATGGAATGTGATTTGCCCAATATCCATGATATTCTCGATAGAATACCTCCAACGGGTCTACAGCTCCACTGTCTTGACGTCCCCCATCTGTGATTTTAGTCATTATTTTTAATTAATTAATTAATAAAATAAATAAATAAAATATTTAATTTTATTAATTAATCAATGAATTAACTATTAAGTATAATATATTTAAGTTGATTTGCAGAACCAGTAGTATATCGTCTATGAAGAATCAAAATAACCCATTTCCAATTTATGCTAGAATTAAAATAAGCTATGTTAAAAACAATACAGTTAACCATGCTTACAAGATACATGCTTACAATGCTAAAATGCTAATCACGAGTTTCTAAAATGAGCAAATTGTTCTATTTACATGTTTTTAAAAATGTCAAAACATTCTATTTAAGTGCTTTTTAAAAGTGTAAAATGTTTTATTTGCATGTTTTTAAAAGTGCAAAATGTCCTATTTGCATGTTTTTCAAAAGTGCAAAATGTCCTATTTACATGTTTTTCAAAAGTGCAAAATGTCCTGTTTACATGTTTTTCAAAAGTGCAAAATGTCGTATTTACATGTTTTTCAAAATTGCACAAGGTTCTATATACATGCATTCATGAACATGTTATTTTAATTTTGTCTGTAGATAGTGCATTTTTGTTTTTCGCTAAAAATGGATATGGGTCACTTTGGTTCTTCAAAGACGATATTATGTAAATAAATCCACATTTCAGGGGTAGAAAAAACGGTAGAAATAATTTAAGTTCGCCAGTAATGTTCTCGAGAATGGCGCTGGTCATAATGAGCCCAGCAATGAGAAGGACATGGAGCCTTAGGCGCTTGTCAGCTTTTGTGTAATAGAGCTCCATTTGGGCCCAGTCCTGAAGAATTTCTATAAACTTGCCGCTGTTCCTGTAGAAGAAGAGGTAGCTGCAAAGTATTGAGCACTTAATTAATTTAAACAGGCTAAAGTAATTTGCATAAGGTATTGATCTTTTAATGGAGTCAGAGAGTGTACTTGAAAAGGGCGAGACTGTGGTAAAGTGTCCCTGCTGGGGTCCTTGCATAGTCCACAGCATTGTTGGGTTGGGAAGTAAATACGTCCAGAATACTGACAACAAGGCAGATGGCGCAGGAGAGACAGATTGCAAGAGTTACTGCGACTGGCGCGCTCCTCTGTCTAAACGGGAAAATAAATTGCATAACTAATCCTTAGTTGAAATATGTAACTACTAAAAATCTGCTCAATTTACTTACACGAGCATTAATTGCCTCGGGTCCTTCTGGTGCAAACCCTTCCATGGGATTAGTCCAATATATTTTCCAAAAAGGAAGAAGTATCTTAAGCTAAGAAAAAGTTCGTTGTTTAAATTCCCTCTTAATTCTATCCCATTGTTGTTAGCTTGGTTGTTAGCTCCCAAGGAGCCATTTTCACTTAAACTTTGGCGGGATTGGGAACTGACAAAAATTGAATTTAAATTTGAATTTAATCCCGAATTTACAAATGTCACTGGAGGCATCGTCCCAAAAACGGCCTGTTTATTTGTCATTATTTGTTCATTGTCGTTTGAGATTTGGGCAGTAGTTGAATATCGCCCTGTTTTACGGTCTGGTTCTGTGGCGTGGGTCTGACTGGTTTGATTTGGATTGACTAAATTCACAGAATTTTTTCTCATTTTAAATTATTCACGATTTAAAAACTGTGCTTTTACGGTATATACGGCTCGAGGGTTCACAACCATCTTCATGCCTTTGGTTATGGTTAGATTTTCTGTTATAATTATGTGACTAAACTGTCGCAGACGAGAGACTACGGACGGGACGGACCAAGACTGAATAATATTTAGTCGTAAGAAGAAAATTCGTACCAAGTATAAACACAGAACTAACTATTTAAAAATAGTTATTTAACAGTAGGCGTTCTGAAGGTGACAGATTCAGATGACAGAGCCTTTATTTAGTAGCTACACACAATTTGCTTGCCATAAAAACCAACAAAACGGGTAAACAAAATTGCAATTAGGAAGGTATGAATTATAGGTTGCTAAAATAAATACAAAAATCTTGGAATATGTTGCATTGTTTTCTATTTGTACATATAATTAATTTTTTATTGGCACATCTGCTTCACTAAAATCAAATATTGTAACTTAGGAGGGGTCTTCCATAAATTATGTCATCAAAATTTCCCCATTTCTATGACCTTGGCATCGGTTTGACCATAGCATAAATGGATGTTTTTAACTAAAGGATGTCATCAATATCTTAGCAGATCCTACCCATGACATCATTTATGGGCGATCCCTTACATGAGTAAAAACAAGTTCAAGTTGAAGAAACACAATCAATAGCGATACAATGGGAAGAAATAAATACAGTGCTTTAAGGTAAGGTGATTATTTGGCCAAAAGAATTGTCTACAATAAAACAAATATTTAATAAATCTACGCATGCGCAGATTTTTTAGATGCTTAATTGAAAGTATCCGAAGTTCTACTAGACGAACTCCCGACTTGACTCGCTTGCAGCAGAACGATTTCGAAGGAGAAGACCACTCCAATAATGTCCAGCAGCAGAGATCGAGTAACATGGAAACAGCCTAAACCCGTGAATCCAATGGTGCGCAGGCGCAAACATCGATCTGCCCTTTCCACCTGGAAATAAATTGTGTCCGCATATATTTAATGTTTGAAAATTTAAATTCCTATACATGCTTAATGCATTCTTTGAAAATTTGAAAAAAATCCATTATTTTGTTTTATTGGGTCTCACATCCATGCTATATGCTTCAGGCGGGCATCTAGCGAATAGTTCACCGGATTTGTGAGCCCATTCGTGGATTTTCGAGCTCATGAGAGTGACGATGGTGAATCGAAGTACGAGGTGGATAAAAGACCATTTTGCATACACAACCGCCACAAGTGTCTCCCCATCCCGTTGACTCAATGCACTATGTACCTATTGTTAGCAGATTTGCAAATCAAGATTTTACAGCATAGCCATTCATTATTTTGGATGGTCTATAAATGATGTCACCAAAATTAACAGTATTTCGGGACCCCACAAGTCATCACTTTACAATTATTGTGTAAACGTAATTTTGTAATTGTCTTTAGCATGCCATGTCATCAGTATTTAACTAGGCCAACAAACCCTTTCCTGATGACATCACTTATGGACGACCCCTTTATACTATTTCTTAGGATAAAACATTTTGATAATTACATGAAGTACGATGAAATAAATGTTAGCAGCGTAAGACAAAAAAATGAGCGGCGATAGTAATTTGACGAAATTATCCAGCATATTGCACAAAACTCCATGATCTTTTAAAAGTTGGCGCCATATTTGTGGGTCTAAAATTTCAAATATTCGTTGAAAACTATTCATGACCATTCGTTAAAAATGCTACATATTAATTCCGACAATTACCTAAACCACTGCCGCTACCATCCAAATCCAAATCGACGCTTGCCTCCTTGTATAAAATTTTGAATCTCATGAGAAAGGAATAGAAATCACGACACGTCCCCCCACAGATTCTCCTCAAATTCTCCAGACAGCATCGGCCATCTGACAGAGAGTGAGGAAGATCCATGGAAGGAGATAATAAAATAAATACAACTCGCAGCCCTCCACCACACAGCGTCTATGAGCCACAAAAGGAATTAAAATGATGCTTCCCGAGGCGACAGGAGACGAAGCGAGGAAGGAGCGGAGGCGAACTAGCTAAGGCAGAAACAATCACGCCGCGAAGAAGAGAGGGTCTCCGACACGAATTCCTCCAAGAATCCGTCGAAATCTTAAATTTCTTTTTCAATTTTCCCTTCTGGAAAATTGATAGAAAAATGCATAGAAAGGAATTGAGGAACATGGAGACTCCGAAAGGAATAAGAACAGCAAAAGGGGATTGTCCCCATGGCTCCTGTTGGTGCCATCAAAAAGAACCTAAAATCAAGAAAGAAAGAAAATCTGATAATTTCTATATTTTCCTATTCTTATTCATGGTGTTTACTGTGTTCGCGATTCCTCTCTACGAGTTCTTCTTAAGTTTGTTATAAATTAATGTGAGGTCAATTGGACCAAATTACATAAATTATAAAAGATAAAATTATATATTGTGAATTACCTGTAATCAATCTGGACCTGGAATCGGAAATCTCAGATGCCACGCCCGTGGCATCCGTAAGCGTATCGGTTATAAATTATTATTGTAATCCATTATATTGTGTATCATTTGGACGAAAACCGGAAAACATAACAAAAACGAGAATTAATAGTTATTATTCAGTTGTGGCCCACGACCTTACGTCGATTGGGAAATCTTGCATTTGAAATATGAATTATCTTTTTCTTTGTGATTTAATAATTAATATAAATATTTATCCTTAAACTTACCTTCTCATCTTCGTTCGTTGAGTGTTCTCATTTATTGGCAAAACCGTCCGTTGATTCTCATATCTCCATACATTGAATCTAGAAATTAAGAAATATAAAATCTATTATCATAATTTGCATGTTAATCATTAACTTATTCATTAGTCGTCAGCAGTGGTTCCTTGAACCCGCTCGACGTAATTTAGGGACTTCGGTTCATATAACAAAGTAGGTAAAAATCAACAAAAATGAAGTCAAAATTGAGGGGAGACTGGAAGGAACGAACCCGCAGCACTGGCTGCCTTTTGCGGGTTTGTCCTCCAAGTTGGAGTGGACGGTGGAGCGTGGACACTGTTCGCCATTCCCTGTAACATGGCTTTGCCATCGTCCGCCCAACCTCCCCGACTAACATAATTGGAAAAATAAACTAAACTAAAGTAAAATGAAAATCTAATTAAAATAAAATGTAAAAATAAAATAAATTACCTGATTGGCATCCAAAATTCAAGGTCGTTGGTCGGCCTGAACTGACGGTGGTGGTGTGGTGTGTGTCTGTCGCATGCCTTCCTCGGTTCGGCAGACACTCTCCACCGCACCTCTCCGTCCTTTCTGGGCTGGATGTGGTTGCTGGGCACGGAGCCAGCACCACTTCCCCAACGACCCTCCTGAAATATAAACATAATAAAAGTTAACTTAAATAAAAATAAAACTAACCGTCAATTGGTTCAAAATTCAGGACAAGTCGTTGCTGCTGAACTGGAGTGCCGGGGACGGTGGACGTTTGTCAATTGGAACGCTCAGCAGGGCAAACGTCCGTCTCCGTCCCTTGTCCGTCCCGTCCAGTGGCGTTGGAGCTGAGGGCCATGGGAGGATATCGAGCGTCCTCCAGGCCTACAACCTTCACGCCGGCTTGTCCTCCTGCAATGAGAAGCAAAATAAATAAGTCTTCTCCTTCCGCTACTCATCTTCATTGGTAATAAAAATAGAATTGGCAAAATTTCCCGGGTAGGCCGAATCTCCAATTTATGGGACAATGGAACCCTCGACCGTGAACATGCTCCGTTTGCCGTCAACGGTCGATGTGGTTCCGTAGTCCCTCATGGAGTCGGAAGCTCGCGGTGGCGAAGCCAGGGCCGTGGATGACATTATCTTCAGCCTTGACCTCAGCCACCGAGCTACTCTGCCCTTGGAATCCTTACGTTTGAAATTTAAGCATAAATCCTAGCTAAAATAAATTATGCATTTAAAATTAAAATAAATAAAATTAGCATTCTTACCATCCGTAGCTATGCTGGAGTGCTTCAACTGGAATTTCAGTTGAGCCTCCCTCCCCCATCTTCATAGGTCTCCGGCCTCCTCCGGAGTGGTGGAACACCCCCTTTTTATTAACTCAAATACTACCATCTGACTCTAACCATCTTCCACATATTCCAAATTATATTCATTAAATTATAAAAATTTAAATTATTCCATATTTTACAGGGGTTTCATAGATGCATATGGTGAAGGGATGTGGTAAACTCGGATATGGCCTCCCACCCTCACTATTTGTAGGGAGGAGATGACCATACTCGTTTTACAAGGTGCGGGGTAGGCTTAAACCCTACCCCCCCGTCACCAAAAACATCGAAAACACCGAAAAATTCCAATCAGAAACATTTTTTTTACTAAAAATAAATAAAAGTCAAAAATTAGTATGTACGTGCAGGGAAAGAATCGTACGCCATTCCCGCACGAAAACATAACATTCTTCATAGACCTATAGGGAAATTACCATATACCATTCCCACATAATAAATAAATATGTATATATAGGTATTGTAGGGATCACCCACAGCTATTCCCTGAAATAAGACATCAAATAATGGCAGGATTCGAGGTTGCAAACTCGAAATCCAACGCCGCCTATCCGAATCTCGAATGAGTTGCCCTTTGGCTTCTCAAATAGTGCGTGAGTATCATCTAAATACTCATAGCCCCGTCCAAAACAGCAAGTCGACCATAATTGAAGACCGCTATTTGCCGGGATGCTGCGGTGGGCTCGGCCAAGTCCGCCACGTTGCCGTTCTTACGGACGGGAACATCAGCATCTCCCTTGCGGCTGAACTCCCCGTAAATACATACGCCATCAGCGCTTATGTACTGGGCCATGTATTTGCTATGCCGGAGAGTGAACGAGAGGCAACCAAGGCGCCGTCTCCGTTCACCCGTATAAACTTGGCAACATCGCTTACCATGACCATGCCACAGCCAAGTGAATTTCATCAGCTCACCGTAAAATCGCCAGCATCACTCATTGCGTAGTGTGTCTTAATGCGAAACAGAGCTTCCTTAAATTCATCCGAATTTTCATTTCGAATTATCCACATCATTTTCGAAAAATTTCTTTTTCATTTTGAAAAGTGTAAACACCTTATTGAAGAAAAGTTCATCTTCATCTTTTTCACTGTTTTAAGTGAACTTCAATAAATTTCACCTCGGGAAAATCGCACAAGAATTCCCGAGAATTGAAATCAGTAGCTTTAGCTTATCCGCCTTGTCTTGTTAAAAGCAGGCAGCTACTCATCAAAAAGCCAAAAGGTCAAAAATATCAAATTAAATATCATAAAAGTGACCTCATCAGTAGTTAGAAGGAATTGTGAGTTCAAAATTCCATCCGGGGACATCCCAGATTCCCAGGTTCCGACCTACCAAGAGCAGCCGTCTTGCACAAAGGTAAATTACATCTTCCTTTTCATTTTGCATTTCCTGGCAAACCCATAGTGTCAAATCTCTTCTTATAAAACAGGGGAATTTAACCCGGGCGATTCACACGTATGTGGGGTAGGTTGGCGAATCTACATGCCGGTATTAGCATGCCGGGTGGGTTCACTGACCCAGGCCATGCTTCCCTCATCATAGTGACGCATGGTGAAAGGGAACATGGATGCAAACGCATGGGCAGTGCATTGGTACGGTTGGATATTGGGGATAATTATATTGATCAAATTCTAATTAATGTGCTTACCGAAATTTTCAGTACTTAATTAAAATCACAGTCAAAATCAGGGATCCTCCCCAAAGGACTCCATTCCAATAAAAAAGGAACCGGATAAACGATCTAACACCGCCGGATCCCGTAGAACATTTCTTCGGTACTGTCGTGGAGGACCTCAGTACATTAATCCTTAAATCAGGAAAAGGAAGAAATTACCAAAAAAAAAAAACAAGCAACTTCCCATCAACCCAGGGGTGAAGAACCACATCTCCGGAATAATCGTAAGTTGGCTTGTTACGAATTAAGTTGAACATTAATAACCATAGGTTCATATTGCCCTCATAAAATTTTCATTTCCCATTATCAATTTTCTTTAAGAGAAAAGTGAAGTTGTAAGGTCCAAGACCTTCCTTCAACCCATTCTCAATTTATTTCAATTCCCAATTCTTTATTTTTCCTTCAGAAGGAAAATTCTCCAAACTCAGAAAGTAGAATCAGTGTATGTCTGATCACGGTCAGGCTATTATAGTAAATAACGTAGATAGATCAATCAGATATTGGTACCAGGTCACAGGACACAAGTACCTATCTGAATTACAAGTTGCCGTCTTAATAAATTTTGTGTGCGACGGTTTGGGACTCACACCGGTAACCGAATTTCCTCTTAATTTACCTGAAATAAAAATTATTCTTCCTCATTTCGAGGAGAGAATTCATCACATTGCTATTAATTGGCATACTGAGATTGGATATCTCTATTTATCAGCATCTCAACTCAAATCTTTTGTGGAGACCATTATCAGTTTCCATCGGGCATTAGAAGCATAAAAATTTATTCAATTTTCGTCGTTCACATATTAATGCAAAATTTACACGATCCTAGTGAATTCTATCCTAATAGAGAAGCTTACAATTTCTTCAATAAAATTATTCAAGCTCTAAGGCTTTGGCACAAGGCTGAAGGCAGGGTGCATATCACAAAACCCCAATTAATCTCTTTCGTGAATTTCGTTATTAACGACATCTGCCTAACACTTCATATTCTTCCTGAAAATCTTCGTTATCAACCCATTACCGCTGAACTTCTCCGACATTTCGTTAACGGCATAATTAGCTGGCATAACGAAGTTGGAAAAGCATACATCAGCAAACCGCAACTCTTCGGTGTAATCCGCATCACCTTGAAATTCTTCAAAGACCAGAATTACCCTGAGTTTGCTCATTTCTGGTGGCATAATAATCTTTCACCTTCCTTTCCTTCAGTAACTTATTAAATTAAGCCTTCGATATTGGAAATTGATGTCTACAATTGTAAGAAATCTTGTTGCATCAAGCGTTACTCAGGCTGTTCGACGTTGGTACCAAGTAGAAGGTAATCAACTTATAAACGAAAGCCAAGTCAATCAACTTATTGAACATTTACTAAAAACATTGAACCTTGACCAAGCTGCATCAACTTCCAATACCGAATTCCTACTTCCAGGTGCACCCGGATTCAGTGACCAATTAATTACAAGTTTCATTGGTTGGTGGTCTGAGTTCGGATATATCAGAGAAGTTCATTTAGGTAAATTAATGCACGTTGTGTTACAGATTGTTAACGACGACAAAGAATTTCTAGGAAAAGAATATCAGGGAAAATTGTAAGTTCATGAGTCAGTTTATTTCTAATTCAGCCTTAATTTTTCGCATCAAGTTAGAAATCGGGGGATGGTACGATACCATTGGACTACAATACGTATCTTTACCTCAAGCTAGGGCTTTGATCACCCACGTTTTAGAATTATTAGGTCTTGTAGACGTTCCTCAAGCTATACCTATCCATTACCCAACTCCCCATTCTTGGGAGAATTTCACCCAAAGATTTAGAGCTGCAGTTTGGGGCTGGCATAACGAAATAGGGTTTCAGTATATGACCCCAGCACAGGTCAACGAATTATTTGTCACCGTTTTCGCTAGAGACGATCACGAATCGTCCAAATTCAACGTGCAAAGGGCATTTCGCCACGACCTCGATCGTTAAAAATTGCTTCAAATTGAATGTCATTTGTAGAAAATATTGAATTAAATTTTCGAATAAAAGCTGCCATAACCAACTGGGAAAGCCTATACGGCCATCAATATTTAAATCTACAACAGGTAGACGATTTAATCAATTATATTTTCATTAAATTAGGTATTACTGGATTACCAACTCCACCAATTAGTGAATTTACATCTCCCCATACTTACCTTAACTTCATAGTTCGTTTTCACATCTCTGTAACGGGTTGGTACCAAGAGATTGGACACCTCCATTTGTCCACTCATCAATTGGAACAATTCTTTGTAGAGGTGATTCAGTTTGATAAACTCAATGCAACTATTTATAATGCTATAGAAATTTTCAATATTAATTAAAAACAAATAAATCCCGTATGTCATTTCTTTTATCTACTATTTTGATTCACCGTATAGTCACATCAGTTCGTTATTGGTTTGCTCTTACGGGATATCAATACTTATCCCAAGACCAAACTAATCACTTAATTGAATTTGTGACCGAGTATTTAGGCCTTCGGTCACCCGTCACAAATTCAATAGCAGCATTTATTCCCCATTTAACTTTATCTAATTTTCCTGAAAAATTAAGGTATTCTATTCTGAGTTGGTACTACGTATTTGGCTTCCAATATCTTACCGACCAGGAAATCAGCCAACTTCTAGCAATAATAGCAATTTACGATCAGGGTAGTGTTGATAACGCCGCATCGACTTCCGATCATACGTATTGAAGTTAATAATATATGTCTTTGGTCATACCAGTAATTTTGGTAGCACGAAGTGAACAAGCACTGCAATATTGGCATCGATTTGTTAATTACCAGGTCATCACTCCTCAACAACTGGGCACTCTCATAGCCTTCATTCATCACCATTTAGGTTTACGAGAGACTTCTACTTCTCCTATTGTTAGCCCAATCACATATCAACCTTCTACTGATTTTATCCTTGTCTTTAATCAGGGTATTCAGTGTTGGTATACTACATTGGGTCGGCATCTAATTACTCCACATCAGTTGGAAATATTATTGGCCGTCACCAATCAGTATCTCAACACGACCCCATTTGTGTGTTAATCAAAATAAAATATTGAGTAATCAATTTTCTTATGTCAAATCTCAGCCCATATTGGGCAATTGAACGAATAGACAAAAGCATTCGTCGTTGGTATAAAATTCTTGGCCAATTTCAAAGTACTAAAGCACAACTCAGGGATCTTATTGTTTTTGTAGTAAATAAATTAGAAATCCCTCAGGGACTCGGTACTTTATTCAACGAGGAAATTCCTCATTTGAACTTAATCAATTTCAACAATAAGATAAAACTGGCCCTTGTGGATTGGTACTTTGCCATCGGTCATAAGCATTTATCAGTGGATCAGACCAAGGTTCTCATCAGTGTTGTCCTTAGTTACGAAGAGTTAACCTCAATTAATTTAGAGCATCCTACCCATTCATCTGAATTAAATTTATCTTCCTTTGAATAATCCTATGAATCCTATCCCACATCTCAGTATACAAACCTTACTCATTCATTCAATTCTCGAGTGGCACGAAGAGGAAGGTTTCCTTTTTCTAGAAGATCAACAACTCAGAGGTTTCATTACTTTCTTAAGTTGTTATACCGACTTTCTTTTCCCTCAGTAATATATCCCTGAATGCCCTTCCTTGACCCCTTTACCCTAGTCCAACGTATTACGATTCCATAAGATATTGGCATTCAATTATTGCCCAACAATATCTTCCCGAATCTGAATTACAGTCGTTCATCGAATTCATCCTTAAGCATTTAAACCTTCAAGCATCTCCTACCGACTCGATCCAGGAAAATCCGCTCCTTCAAAATACAAATTTCTTGAAGGAACTATTGAAGGCGGTATTCCTTTGGTATTTCGGTGGAGGTTACAATTATTTGTCAACCGTTCAATTAGACGATCTTATTGGCATTCTTACAGCATATGATAAATACGACTTTATTAACTTGTAAGACTTTATAATTTATGCTTTGAAATTGAATGAATTCTTGGGATCCTGTTCTTTTAGCTAAGCGACTTACGGACTCGGTAAAATACTGGCATACCATTATTGGGTACCAATTTCTCCCAGCATCCGAACTCCGCTTCTTAAATATATTCATATTAAATTTCTTGGGTATCCAATATCATCCCTCTTGCCCGATCGAAACTGACATTTCCCATCTTACCATTACGACTCTTCAAGCGAGATTCAGAGACGCCGTTTTCACCTGGTATTGTAGCATCGGTCGTCATCATTTGACTTTCGATCAGTTAGAAGAATTCCACACCGTTACCAATTTCTTTGACGAACACGGCGGATCTTTGAATCATCATCTTGCTTCAGTTATCAATAATTAAATAAATGTACTTCGGCACTCCGATTGAGTTTAAATTCCAAATCCAAGCACACATCAACGACTGGTATACTAACGTAGGTCACCAAACCCATACCCAGTTTTCGAAGAACATATTCCTCGAATTCGTCCTTGCCCGTTTGGAAATCCAGGACGACAGGGATTCTCCAGTAGCAACCACCCATACCCGATTGACTCCGCAAAATTACATACGTTTTTACGCGGAGGCAGTGTATTGTTGGTTTCGTACCCGTTGCGAGGAACCTCAAGCAACCCAAAGCGCATATCAATATCTTTTCATGGCAGCTGCTCATGATCAAGCTTTAGAAAGTTTGGATTCATAAGCAGTCGGAAAAGATAGTACACGTTTGTCTATGAACTTCGATAATCCCCATAAATTAATTAAACGAATAGAGTCAGAAATAATTTATTGGCACATTATCGAAGGGCATAAACATTTCTCAGCGATTAGCACTGAGAACTTTTGTGATTTTGTCCTACATTATTTGGGACTGCGCGAGAATAAAAATTCTCCCATTTACCTTCCCAAGTTTAATTCCCAATCCTTCAGTAGGAAATACCAAGCCGCGGTATTTCACTGGTTCCTCAATTTAGATCCCATTCCCATTGTAAGTTGTCAACAACAACTTTTCTTTTCCATAATAGAAAAAGTTAACATCATTGAATGAGTGATCCCACTCCTGTTGAATTGGTTACACGAACCGAAGCCGCCATAAGATTCTGGTTTGCACAGGAGGGAAAACACATCATTACTGAAGCCCAGTTAACTTCTTTTATTAATTTTGTTTTCCACAAATTAAAACTGCGTACAGGTTTGAACGGCCCCATAGCTACGTCAATCCCACATCTAAACGCAGAAAATTGGTTTCCCCAGCTCAAAGAAGCAGTATTTATTTATTTCATAGCCATAAATCGTCCAAGTTTGTCTTACCCACAAGCTCAAAAGTTCTTTCAATTGTGTATGGCATATGATAACTACGGTTGTAGTGATCCCAGAGTGAATGCTGCGAATCAACTTGATTAGAGAATCAGATTTTCCTCGTAAGTTCGTAGCTTCAGTTGTCACCTGGCATAGACGTGTAGGTCATAGGCATTTGACAAAAGTACAACTTCTTGGCTTCATAATATTTGTCCTCAATCATATAAGAGAATTTTGCATCGGCAGGGCACAATCCAATCTTTTTATAAGGACTCATTGGAAAGTTATTTGGAATCGTATTAAGCACAAAATCCTTAGGTCTTAGACCATTACGCCGTCAACTTCGTTGATAAAGGCGTCCCTCCCATAATATAGATTTCATTAACAATTAATTGTGAATCTTGTAGTTGCAGACTTGGTGGATTGGGAGACGAACAGCTTCTCGATCTACAACTACACAAATTCTTCGTAGAGATCATTTAACGAGAATTCGGGACGCAAACAGTGACTCGAATTCCTTAAAAACAAACTAGCGGTCATACGTAGAAAAACAATAAAATAAAATTACCCACGCCAATTAAATAAAAATCAATTATTCTGAGGTCTAATATTGAAATTTATTTTTGAGTCACATTTATTTAGAATTCCATGTCAATTGTCCCTCCAGAACAATTTTACGCCTTCACCAAAGACGCATTCACTTGGTTCTTCTCTGGAGGTCACTTTACAATCGATTTTGAGCAACTGTGTGTACTCATCATATTTGCCCTCTACGCATTTGAAACCATTAATTTATTCTTCCCGGAATTGGAGCTGCAGGAACTGAACAAATCTTTAGCCTACCTCGGACTGTGGTATTAAGTATTTAGGAGAGCTTCGAGCCCCGTTCAAATCGCCACTGAGACACCAAAGATTTGCAGAGGTACCCCTGTACCCCTCTGGGGAAGCATAAATAAGATTATTCATAATTATAATAAAATCTAAAGAATTCCCATATTTTGTAAATCGAACTTTCACTAATCCTTCCCTTACAATCTTGAGAACAGGTGGTGGTCCGCGTAAAGCTGAAAAGCCGTCTCCGACCTCTACACAAGCCAGCGAGTATTCTCACAAGTTTCACCCACCTATAAACTTCAAACCGTTCTCAAAATAAAAAGTGAAAGTGAAGAAAGTTCATTTTACAAGGATCTCCCGGAGAAAACAGCCCGAAGCGCACGGATATAATCTTCAGAAATCCGACACTAACGGACTGATTCTCCCCTACTGCGATCCCTAATAAAGAATTAAAGTTACGAGGTCTTTGACCAAACATAAAGTTAGCTAGTTAGAATTAGAAATAATTTACATTAATAAGTAATTTATATATATAACTTTTCATTACCTGGTATGATCTAAAATATCTACCACTATATAAGGATAAGAACCGCGGGGAAAAATAGAAAAGAGGAGAAAGCTCGCTTTCACCAATTTTCAGCAATAGTTAAGTATAATATTAAAACATATAGATAGGTTTAAAGTTTCTTAAAAACTCCGAGGAGTTTCTTAAAATAGTGTATGTATTCTAATTTCTCAAGTATCGAAAATATCCAAGAGTTTTCTATTACATTTACCTCAATTAGAATTTTAACCATGAGTCAACAAGGTGACACCAATATTCCCATAGTAGATATAGAGGATACCGATGCCTGTGGTACCTCCAGCGGCGCATCCGATATGGATAACACCGTGGTACCAAAAACACCCGGCCCCAACGGTAAACCTCATAGCAATATAAGCAAGAAGAAAGGAACTTCTAATAAATCTCCTTCTAAGAATAAGACCCACAAAGCTGGAAGTTCTTCACATTCTAAATCACAATCGACTTCCAAATCGAGAGTGACTAAGAAAAAGAAAATTCCAGGGGTTGAACAGAATCAAGACGAAGATACATCTTCATATCAGACGTTACCCTCCGGGGATGACCAAGGTTCGGTCCAAACGGATCAGAATCCCAGAGATTCCGATCTTGATGACCCCAACCAATCTGAATTGGATGCTCACATCGATCAACATTGTAACGGCATTACTCACTACGCCTTAGAGGCATATGGTCCACATGAAAATTACTTAATTTTCAATGGCCGACGAATCTCTATTCCCATAAATCCTCAGAGGATTCTTTTGCGCGATGGCGTAACTCCAGGCTACATAATCGAAGTGAATCGATCTCGTTCTATAATAGATCCAACTATTCGAGTTCTACTCGATCATGAGGATATTTCTGAACTTGATCCTTTCTTTCATAGAAGATCTATTGAGGAGGGGCCTCCACCAAAAGCCAACGGCTTAAGTCAAGTACTAATGGAGCGTCCCCAAACCTCATCTTCGTCCACGCGTCCATTACCCATCTTGAAGTACGCTGACGAGCCGGAGGGAAATTCACTTCCCACCGTGGTCACCTCTCGCACAAGAGAACAAATAAATATACATATGCAACGATGGTACGACGATCGTCAAATTCCGTTGTCTCATAGTGAGCTTATGGTTCGTGCATTAGACGAAGATTTCTACAAGGGAATAGTAGATTTTGCTAGGGAAAATAATACCACTCTGGAAGTTGCCGTATGGTCCTTCATGAGCTTTCCCCATGGAACAAATCCTTTGGTGGAAACCCCATCAACCGGGGAAGCTTATACATTCCAACCTAAAGAAAGGTCACGCAGCAATCCTTCAACACTAAATCGATCACGTTCTCCATTTCCAATACAGACCACTAATACCCTAACATCGAATCAACAGTCGACACAAGGAGGGGGAAATCGGCGGATCATTCCGGCTCCTTCTCCCACTCCTCCAGTCTCGCAACAGCAGCTTCGAGCCGCGCTTGCATCTGTTCACTTGGATGAAGAACAAAATCAAAGACCTAAAAATAATAGGCCTTCTCATTTTCAAAATCCTCCATTCCGTAGTATAGAACAGCCTCCGCAAAGAAACCCCACGGGGAATCTTCTAGTGCCACCTCCGTGCACCGCTTTGGTACAGAGCCGCGATGCAAATCAAACTCGCTATACAGTTCAAACTCCGTCTTCTGGTCTTGGCTCTTTACCACCAGTTCCTCCTGGAGCGGATTTGAATGTATATTTGGCACATGCTCCTACAAGAGAAACTCGCCCATCAAACAGGCCTCAGCAACGCCCAGTCGTAAGTAGCAGTGTTGAGCCGCTCACATACGAAGGCAGATTTGATCGATCCAGGGAACCTACCCCATGGGTAGATCCTTTTCCCAACATACCCCAACGTGCACCTCAGGTGAATTTCGACAATGCGTATCCTCAAATCGATTTGCGAAGACATCGGGAAACTGATGCTTCTCCGCGCCAATATTTATCTAGGGATCCATTTCCCTCTTCAACAAGTCAATCCCATAGAGAAAGATCAAATCCAGCACCACCTACAACAGGTCATATTCCTACTCATAATTCTAGATCGTCTCGTCAGGCTACACCGCCTAGACATTCTCAGTCAAGGAGACCAGAGAGTCCATCGAATCGCTACCGCAGCGAGAGACCAGACACTCCACCAAGATCCTCACGATCTCATCGAGCTGAGAGTCCACCTGTTCATCATCGCGATGATAGAAGGTTCACTCCACCCCGAACTTCTCGTTCTAGACAACCCGATAGTCCACCTCATCGTCCTCACCGCGAAACTAGGACTCCAACTCCTCCACTGGCATCACGCCCGAGAGAGGACAGGAGTCATTCACGCAGGAGTCAACAATATGATGAGGGTCGACAATCTCATTCAACATCGAGACATAATTCGGCACGTAGGGAACGAGAACCTCCAAGAGATCAGGAAGATCATAGATCCCATAGGGACCATTCACGATCGCAACGACACCCAAGTCGTAGCAGCCGATCCCATAGGGATTATTCGCCGTCTCCTCGACGCTCTCACAGAGATAATAGATCTCATGAAGATGATTCTTCGCCGCCACGACGATCCAGTCGTAGCAACCGTAGCCATAGATCAAATCGATCCCCTCATAGTGGTGATGAGTCTCGTCGTTCTGATGAAGAGCTTCCATCATCCCCTTGGGGGCGACCAGGTCACAGGCGTATGCCTTCACCTCCTGCTATCCCTCCTCCAAGAGGGAGAAGCACAGATAGGCATATGAACCCTGCTGCATATGATCACTACAAATTAACCAAATATGTTGATCTATTACCCAAATTTAACGGAGAAATGCTAGCTCGAAAATGGGTAATTGATACTAATTCCTTAGTATGTCTATATGGTCTGCCACCATCTGCTATAATAACTAGACTTGACCGGGTCTTCACCCATCAAGCGGCTCAATGGTGGCGTAATAATAAAAATAGATTTACATCCCGCATGGATTATGACGATTTCGATCACTGCGCGGACAAATGGGATGAAATTACAAGATCCCTTGTTCATTATTTCGATCGAAATTATGTCGCAGACCGTGCCGAGGCTAATCTTCCAAACACTGCTTATAAAACTGATCAAAGCGCTCGAGATTTCTTAGCCATCCGTGGCGAATGTTTGGATCTTATTGATCCCCACATGGACCCCGAAAAACGGATGCGCGAATTAATTAAGGGATTACCACCAGACATTGCTGAAAAAGCGAAGCAGTGCACCACTGAAAAGAGCCTCCGCATAGTCATGCAACGTCATATTGCGGAAAAACAGGAAGCCAAACTAAATCAACCCAGTACACAGAGTAACTCGGCGTCGGCATCCATCCCTAAAGCTTACATTAGAGGACTCGAAGCAGAAGTCCAACATCCTTATCAAAAGAAACCTACCGATGTCCTTCACCGAGATTACTACGTGGCCTGGGATGGATTAGAATATCAAACTGCTGACACTTCTAAGTTCACATCTGCACAACGAGATGCCGCTAAAAATTCCAAAGGTCGCATGAATTGCATGGAATGTGGTAAGGAGAATCACGGGGCCCGCAAATGCCTAATCCTTTTAAAGGAACAAGGCCGCATCGCTCCTCCTCCAAAGCCACGTACCGCTCCTAACAAAGCGACGAGTGGAAATACATCCTCAGGAGGAAATAAATCTAATAACAATAATCCTCCTTCGGCTCCGGCCACCACAGACCCTAACATGGTACAACTCCTACATGATTTAGCTCAGTCTGTTCAACAGTTGAAACAACAGCAGAATCCACCCATGCAATATGCACCGGCTCCTGTACAATATCTCGCGCCTCAACAACAACCCATTTATCAACAAGCATATCCAATGCAACCACCTTATAGAGAATATAATCAACAACCTCCACCGGATGAATATCATCCTTCTAGTGGGGCACCGCTCAGAGGTTTGAATACTCGTGGAACTTCCTCAGTGACTTCCAGTGACCAACCTCCACCTGAGCGACAGGGCACTTCGGCATCTTTCGGTTATTCTTCAAATCAAAATTCTTTAAACTCGAAAGGGGGGGCGTAGATTCCTTAGAACCCCCCCAATCGCCTCTGACTGATATCGCCTTAGAACCTGAACCTCCTAGCTACATTCTAAACAAATCCGTTAAATTGGTGCCTTTCCTTAATATTCCTTCACTTCCTTATTTACTACCGGAAGTAGCTGAATCTATTCAAGTCTCACCATATAACTCAGTACCCGTGTCTCCTATCAATGACGGCTCCGATACTGACTCCGCCTTTGATTTCAATATAGAAAATTCCGACGATATCATCACGAATGATGACATCTTCAAAGTTCCCGATGCGGGATCTATTCAACAAGTTAGAACCTTCTCGAGAGTCGAGATGGAAATTAGGCGTTCCTTTCCAGTTAAAAATAAACACGGCGGAGAAATCACAGTCGAAGCCCTCATTGATACTGGAGCCACAATTAGCACCATTAGTCCTCGTACATTAGTTAGATTAGAACTCCAGAAAAAAGTTCAACCATGTGCTCCTATTAGGGCTATCTTATCCATTAACGATGGCAAGGAGCACATCATAAAGAAATTCGTGTTTCTCATCCTTTATATTGAGGAATTTCATAAGTGGATAAAGTGGGGATTTTTCGTCATGGACAAAGCAAATGACCAATTGGTATTTGGCATGGACCTCCTTCGGGAAAATCATGCATATGTCTTGTGTCACGAAGGGCTTCTGACCTTCCTACCACCTGAACATGACGAAAATCAGCCGCCTCCACGAAAAAGTTTAAAACGCGCAGCTGGAACTTGCCTTCATCTTCGCAAAACTAATGTTAAGAAATTAAGAGTATCGAAGGAAATAACTCGAACAGATAGTATAGATCCTGAATCGGACGTGAATGCTGACCTTCAATTTGCTTTTAATCCTTTAATTGATGACCCCTTTTACAATTTAATTATTAAAACAGAAATTACCCCTATGGATGGCGATGGCTCGGACACGGAATCCGTGGTCCACACCATCCGCCCTTCATACGGCTCAAACAGCTCCTCTGACGATGAGGTACAAACAATATCAACCACCAGTATGTCATCGCGAGCTGAATGTCTTTTACCTCAATTTAAATTAAGATTGTGCACAGTCACCCCGCTTTCTATTGAGGTGTACCGTCCTAATCCCGTCAACGTGTACGTGGAAGATAGGCATTTTAATGGGGACATTCTATTGGAACCAAATAATCAACTATTCCAAAAATTTGGGCTTCAAGTTCTTGAACCCGCATTAAGAATAGAAAACGGTCATGGCATATGCCACCTCATCAATTCAGATCCTGAGGACATCATTCTCCCGATTCAGCCTTCACTGACTACCTATCGTGTTATTCCACCCGATCATCATAAATTACGCATGCTTCACTTAAATACCGATCAACAGCAGTTTCCAAGCACTCCAAAAATAACCCCAGTACCATCCTTGGTCGAAGGGAGCAAAGCGCTCACCGACGAGGAATTCCAACAATTCAAAATTTACGAAAACTTGGCACCTGAAGAGAAAGACCAACTTAGGGATCTCCTCAGCAAATTTCATAAAGTCTTTGGGTGGCAACCTGAAGATTTTCATGAAACCGTAAAGGATCCCTTAACAGGTCAAGTCTTGGAAGCTAGCATCGAAATGTTAGACCAATCTCCAATGATTCATAATCCTACGGTCATGTCTCAAAAATTCATGGAGGTAGTCGAACGTGAAACTTTGGCAGGGATCGCACGCAAAAGCATTGAACCATGTCAAAGCTCAACAGTATCTAGAATGTTAGTGGTAAAGAAAGGTGTAAATGATTGGCGCCCAGTAATAGATTATCGGGACATCAATAAACGGGTTAAACCCATAGCAGCTCCCATACCTAATTTAATGAGTTTATTTGCCAAATTTTTCGGTTGTACCCACTTCTGCAATGTTGATATGGCAAATTCATATCAACAAATTGGGCTCGATAAAGCTTCTCAAAATCTTCTCGCCTATATAAACCATATGGGAGTATTTAGGCCCCTCAGTCTTCCATTTGGATTCCTAAATTCTGGAACCTTATTCCAGCAAATAATGAATAAAATTTGGTTTCCACTTCTTTGTGACTTTTTAGCCTCTTACGTCGATGACACAAGCTTCGGCGGCTCTAGCTTTAGCCAGATGCTTGAGAGGCTAGAACAGGTTCTCTATACTTGCTTGAAAGCCAATATTAAGTTGAAGCCTACCAAATGCTTCTTTGGCTTCCCCTCAATTATTTTCCTCGGTCATCGGGTTAGCGCAGACGGCATAGGGATCGACAGTGAGAGAGTTAAGGCTATTGTCGAGTATCCGTATCCCAGGAACACTACCGAGATTAGGAGGTTTATAGGGATCTCTAACTTTTTCCGTAGAATGATAAATGGATATTCTCATGTGGCACGTCCGCTTTTCAAACTACTTATGAAAAATGCTCCGTTCAACTTTGATGACGCTTGTCGCAATGCCATTGACACGCTTAAACAGCTCATAATTGGAGCTCCGCTACTCGCTTTTCCCGTCCCCCATGGTCAATTGGAACTATGGTCGGACGCCAGTGAATTTTGCATTGGTTCTTGTCTTGTCCAAAATATCGACGGGTTTAGAAGGCCTCTAGCCTTCCATTCACATCTACTCACCGGTCCGCAGCTAAAATGGTCCACTCCAGAAAAAGAGTGCTATGCGATTATCCATGGTCTTGCTAAACAACACAGCTTGGTGTTGGGCAGAACAATCCATGTCTACACTGACCATTCTGCGTTGACATCCATCCTCAAGACATCGGAAGTAAACTCAAGACTCATTCGTTGGAGTCTCAAATTGAGCTCCTACGACATCAAAATCTACCACATCAAAGGCAAGAATAATGAAATGGCTGATGGTTTAAGCAGACCACCAAGAGATATCCCTACTCAGGAATGGAAAAATCCGGGAGAACCCGAAACCACTGTACACCTCCGTAGTCTTCGGGATGCAGAGATAGTTCATCCGAACCTCGCTACCCTTGACTTGGATCACGAGATCGTCGCTAGCCAGAAGCTCGATCCCCGGTGCCTCAAGATAATAAAATCATTAGAAAAAGATAGGGCCAATAAATATGAAGGCGAAAATAAATACAGGAAGGATTATCAGCTCACAGAAGAAGGACTTCTACAACATATCAATTACGATCCCTTAGGTCCGATGTGGCTAACAGTACTTCCATATCCTTTGTCGGAGGAAGCAGCCCAGGATTTCCACAAGCAATCTCACCTAGGTAGTGACAAGATAACGCAAATATTGAAGAACAAATTCTGGTTCTTTAACATGCATCGAATAATTCTCAATGTATGCCGCGCCTGTGAAACTTGCCAAAGGTTCGCGAAGATTAACCGTAAGAATAAGGGACCATTGCACGTGATGATCACACCTCAAGTTCCATTTCATAGAATATCGGTGGACCATATGGGTCCTCTGGACAAAACTTTTAGACAACATAGGTATATCCTAGCCATCATCGACCAATGCACTCGTTTTCTTTGGCTCTTTCCGTGTCGTTCCACTAGTTGGGAAGACTTCGCCAAACATCTCATACCCTTCGTTCAACAGCATCATCCGAAAAGCATCGTCTCTGACAATGGAGGTGCCTTCATAGCTAAAGAATATTTGAAATTCTGCTTAGAACATAATATTACCCGCATCACCATTGCCCCATATCATGCTTCATCAAACGCATTCTGTGAACGAGTTAATTCGACCTTCGGCAGCATTCTCAAAAAGTTGCAATTCGAAGACAAGCGTTACTGGGACGAAAAACTTCCAGCGGTTCAAGATGCTTATAACAGCGCGCCTCATTCTAGTACTAAATTTACTCCTTACTTTCTCCTTCATGGTATAAGCCTTCCCAATCGTAACTTAAATTTATTAGATGATCATCTGAATCCCGAGTGGGATTTAGAGCAGCAACAGGTACGCATAGGCGAAATGTTTCGTGTCCGTATGCAAGCCTTTCAAAACTCTTGCGAGAGCCAATTAAAGCGAAAATTAGCGTTTGATAAAAGGCATCCCGCTGTAAGATTCCAAATCGGTGACTTGGTCTGGAAGCGCAACTACACGCGGCCAGCCGGTACCAAATCAAAATTCATTATGAAATACACGGGGCCTTATAAAGTTTATAGCGTGAATGAAAATATACATTCTTACTTTCTATGTCCACACAACGTCGACATAAATGTTTTTCTGCCAGAACGTCAGCTCCGCCTGACCCATGGCCATAATTTACGTAAATATGTGACAGGCGAACCCCTGCCCGCTCCGGAGGAATCCGCCGTTGACTCCGACTGGTTGAACGACTTACGGCCTGTCCCAGCGGAAGAGGTCTTTCTCGCGGAGCCCCGTCTCGATCCCACTGAGGATCCACCTCAAATAAATGGAACCCCCATTGTAGATGTATTACCCCGCGGGGACTTCAATTATTCGGCAGATCCTCCAGTCGAAACCCCAGTGGAACAGATTCCACCCTCTGAAAAATCACAGAGGTATGACGACACAGATGCGTCTCATCCTCACCTTCAAAGCATGAGAAGTACGGATGGTTCTCATTCCTCTTGGAATGTCCGTGCTCCTCCACCCAAAACACTCAATCCTGACATCAATGCCCCGCACAAAGGACCCTCACGTCCATCCTTTATTAATATGTCGGCGTTTAGTAAAACGCCTGGGGGTGATGTCGGGGATGGTCTGAATATTCATTCTCAAGACCCAGATGGATGTACACATCGGGTCCAAACTTCAGACAAATCTTCAACATCTTCATTACAATCTCCATCAGATCTGGAGAAAATTGTACAACCGGAGAGAGCCCTACGAAGCGATGCTTCGAGCTCCACTGGTCCAATACGACTTCCCGGCGCTGTCAGCGGTTTGAGCAGTTCCGAAAGCTCAAGCAGCAGAAGCGCACCTGTCAATCATAACAATGAGATGAGCAGCCACGACATTCTTGCAAACTCGACTCAAAATGATAGACAGGAAACTCAAGTCCTTGATGGTGAGATGAGCAGCCACAACATTCTTGCAGGCTCCAACCATCAGGACATTCCCACACAAAGGATTTCCGAAGGCGACTTCGAACTTCCTTATCCCGCTGAAATTCCTTCCCCCACCCGCATGGAGGGCACTTGCTCCTTCACCGGTTTGGAAAGAAATACCAGCCCCCAAAATTTTTCGAGGAACGAACCACTTGGAACGCCTCACAGTTCAATAATACAACCTACGAAATTAAAATTAAATTATTCATTCAATAAAAATACAGTTCAAAATATTAGAAAAAGATTTGAACGCATGCAAAACAATATTGAAATTGAAAATCAGCTAATCCCGTGGAGTACTGAGAGTAGTCTAAATTCAAATACACGAGTAAGTAGAGGGGAGATTTCCCATCATACCCAAGGCAGAGAACCAAGAGCAATAACCTCGCCGGTAATTAGAAACAACCCCTCACCCCAAAATTCAGCCCTTTCTAATTTAAATCGTACCCCACAAAATCTTAGTCTTGCTGAAGAAATCTTGAGCCCCACGGCTCAGAATCAAGCTAGTTTTAGGGAAGACCAAAATCAGTTTCCCAGGTGTCCCGAATATTCTTGGACTGGGGAAACTCAAAATATTCCACTTCCGCCTCAGAGCGCCGAAGATTCTTGCAATCACGGAAGGGCGAATATAACTTCGCCTTCTCATGTTGGCCCCTCCCATTCGCAGGTCAGGGAAGATCGAAGTCAGACTCATTCAAATAGTCAATCTCCCAGAGCTAGATTCCAGGAAAATCAGATTTCCACTCAACCTTCTCCAAGACAAGACATTAATTTGAATATAAATTTATCCCATAGGGATTACTCTCGCAGTGATCCGAATAGGAGTAGGGATAGGATTTCTTCATCTAAAAACTCCCCACCTACCAGAGTCAGCGGAGAAAGAACCCCATCCCCTCCCAACAATCCAGTTTCACAATTCGGTGAAGCCAGAAATTACACTCCACCAAGGAGCACATATAACAGAAAAGAAAATACCAATTCTGCCCCAAGTAGGGAACCTCAGTCAAACTTTCGCCCAAATAAATCTCCTAAAAAGAAGCGAAATAGTGAAAGTTTTTGGGTTAATACAACCCCCACTCAGAGGAAATCTCGAACTGAATCTCCAAAAAGAGATGAAGCCCAACAGGTCTCCGAGAGTGAAACAGTAGAATCTCAGGTAGAAATGACTGAGGACCCCAGTTCGTGCACAGATGAAGAATCTGTAAGCCATAAGAAAAAGAAAACACGGCGAAAGAACCGCGAGGTGACCCCTCGCACCCTAACGGATAGTGATCGTCGACCTGGAGTGGCAACTCGATCGAGAAGAGCACTTTCCAAAGCCCCTGAACAAGGCACTAGCTCGGCTGCTCAAGGAAGAGATCCCCCTCCGAAACCTCGTAAAAGAAGGGATAAGGAACTAAGTTCCTCCCCCACCACCCGGAAGGAAAATACAAAATCCATTCGCTTAATCAACAGTATGATAAAGTGCATGGGAAGAATGCATGATAATATTTCACATTTCCTCCCGTCACCATCAGACTCAGAATAAAAACTTAAAATTCTCGAAAAACTTTTAAAATAAAATTTTCCTTCCAAACAATTCGAACCCTTAGTATAAAATTACGAGGGGATTCAGGATTGCGATTCCCGTTGGAGCATTGGATCCCTAATTATTTCCAGCGCAATGCGTACTGGGTAAAGTATTTCACTGGGAAACTAATGCTCACATGCGGAATCCCACTCCTGAACCTCCATACGTAATTATCATAAAGAAATTACGAAAATAAAAATATAACAAAATTTAAATGTTATCTCTCAAATTAGGTAGGATGTAAGATTAATTAAATGAAATCCTATATCGCAGTAATGAATGGAGATATCACTCAGCGACAGTGACGAGGGGAATGTTCCCTCCGATCAAGAAGATTTCTGGTTAGGACCAGACACCCAGGAGCTCAGAATATCACCGCAGAGCCCTACCAACACCGTAAATTGGGACCCTGATCCGGAATTCCCTTCGAAAGTTAATGCAGACTCGGAAGCTCCTCCAGCCTCCGCCTCCGCACAAAAAGAAAATAACTTGATCGCCGCAGGCCAAGCCCACGAGCGACCAAATAACTTTGATAACGTGGTCATTAAAAATAAGTTTAGTTCGAAACTTAGGGAATGTCCGAATTGTAGGGAGCAACAAATAAAAGGGGATATACGGCATATCTTTAGAGATTGCCCCCTTTTTAAACCGCCTAAAAAGAAAAGAGTTAGACATTGTGGTCATTGCGGTGGTGGCCACCGCTACAAATTTTGCCGGTTTAAGAGCGAACCACCAAAACAGAGATCATAAAATTAAGAGAGATCACTACAATTAATTTAAGAAATTTTCCCTTCTGACCCCTTCAGGATCAGAAACTTAGTTTAGAGAATTAAAAGTTAAAAGTGAAAACATTATTTAAAATGCAAACGCCAATGACACATCGACGTTTGAACTCATTTTAATCTCAAATAATCAGTGCTTCGGGAAAGGAGAAAACATTGACTTTCTAAAAAGAAGTGAACTATTTAATCATTTCCAGTTTCTCTTCCCTTTTCTTTTATAATTAGATGTCTTCATCATCTTCACGTTCGTCTTCAACCTCATCTTCATCTTCCTCATCATCTACTGACTCCGAAGAAACGAAAAGACAACGATTAAAGCTTGAAATAAAACAGTCCTACAACCCAAACAAACCGCGGAAATTAACTCCATCTTCATCGTCATCTATTTCCATAGGATCAACCGAGGTTGACACCGATGAAGAAAAACAAAAGGTTAAGAAAGTACCAAAGATGACGTATGCTCCTTCTTCATCATCATCCTCAGCAGAAACAACCGCTGATACAGATGAAGAAAAACAGCGAATCGAAGAAGTAGTAAAGAGGGCATACGACCCGTCTAAAGAAGGCTTCGCACGAAGGTCGCCAAGGGTCTCTTTGGGCCCAAGAATCCCAACGCCTTCAACTTCATCAAAAGCTCCGCCACCGCGTCCTCAACCTTCACAAAATCCACAAAAACGTGTCAGACGCGAACGATGGCGAACCAACAAAAATCGCCCCGTTAGTAATGATCCCAATATGGAATATGTCCCGGTGCGACCAACAAAGAAAAATGAAGTTGAAAAACGTCTGCTCCGGAATAAACATGCCCGCATGAGACAAAGACATCCGGGTTACAGAGCCAAAAACCAGGGACGGCCTGGGTATCAATGGAAATTAGTACCGAAATCTCCCCACAACACCGTCATCCAGATGGGAGGTCCCTCCAGCGCACGAAGGACCGTCGCTCCTCCATCGTCCCGCTCAACAATCAGAGCCCCGAAAATCACGGCAGAAATAGCAAGAGCTGCCATCGCAGCAGCAAAATCTGCCCTTCCTTCGAGCTCCGGCCCTCACCTCTTGAAATCTGGCTCAAAAGCTCCTCAGCCGCTTCCCATTTTTGCACCAAAGCCATCCACCTCAAAGGGAAAACCGAAGATTGTCGGCCAAAAATATGAAATCACTTCGACGGGAGGTCGTACTCCGACATCAAAGAAAACGCCGGATGCCTCCATCGAAGTGAGCCGACAACCAAGAGGTATTGCAGCATTGGGTGGGCGGCCTCCTCTAAATTATTCGGAGCAAAGTAAATATTCTCCCTACTCACGAGGACCAAAGAAAATGTCATGGGCTGATCAACGTAGGAGAGATAGAGATTTTATTCGTCAAGACTACGAAAGACGAGGAATTCCATTCCCTTCGCGGACGGAACGTATTCAACGTCCAGCTCCCTCGCCAGCATCTCCTACCTCACCATCCTCTCCTACAAACGACCAACCCACACGTCGTCTGGCAACCTCTCAACCAGGGCCCTCGATCAATCCATCCACCTCCACTAGCTACAAGTTGCCAACAGCCGCAGATGTAGCAGCACTACGGGTAAATATGAAGACGCAGGATAAAGCCACTCAGATAGGTCACGGGGGTCTGAATGTACAAAATCCGAACCCCACAACAATTACGGTTCCAGCTTTCGCGGACAACCCAAGACCAATCATGCCCCATGTCCAAATGGGGGCTCGATCAGTCAGGACTCTGGCCCTTGCCATAGTATATCAAGTTTATCTACAGCAGCGTTTCCAGATGTTGGTCATGGATCCCAGGTCGAATTTTCCATATCGAGTCCGCTTCGAAGTCATTCCGGGATTTGAATTATGGCTGGGACCCGGAAGAACTAATACGATCATGAGACCAAATAATCCGTACGGTCTCCGAGATCTTCTAGCCATGCACGTTAATAATCTAAACGTGCGTCTGCAATATGAATTTCAGTCAGGGCCAGGAAGCTTCGCACCCGTAATCCCAACAGAAACTTTAATTGTATTCGTGCCTGCGATTATTCCTCCGGTTCAATTATTAGCCAATGAAGAAACTGAATGGTATGCTCCATTACGCTTAGCTGCAATACAAGGGAATTTACATCTACCTATGCCACAAGCATCTCCAGAAGCTCCCATCCAACACGTCCTCCCCATGGTCCATCCCGATAATCCGGAGGAAGAATCGATTAGCAATCCGCAGGATATCCAACAACCAATAGCAGTGGATCCCACTCCCGTTCGTGCAATGATTAGTGTTCCCCCAGTTGACGAAGAAGACATCCCTCCCCTAGCAAGGATCCTTCATCCCCATTAAAATTTTCCTCTCAAAGAAAATAACTTCGAAAAATTAATGAATTAAACCAAATACCCGGTGAAATTAAATAGTCTCAAGACCCGCGGTGTTTACTTTAAAATTTAAAAATTTATCTCCGTTAATAACCATAAGATTTATAAAAATAATCTCTACGTTAAAATTTCATTCTCTTATGATCTCAACAAAAGTTATGTCTTTGTTTTGGACGGCATTTGTATAAACTTAGAATCTCTACGTAAATTACTTAGAGAGGTAGTAATAACTACATTTTTCATTTATGTTTCCCATTATCTTTTTCGAATTTTCGATAACTTAAAAATAGATGCCCAGAATAGTTATATTTTACGCATTAGAAGATTAGCCGTAGAATATTCCTTAGGCATATGTAGTATAGAGTATAAAACACAATTTACTTGACTAATTAAAAATTTTTGCGTTTTCAAATGAAATATGAATTAACTAAGATGAGAATCAGGTCGCTATGCATTAGTAATTAAGTCATAGGATCTTAAGATGAATTGCCAAGTTATTGTTAATTAATAAAAACTCTATCTTCGTTAAAAAGAACTTCGTTATGCATTTGAGTTAAGACATAGGAAGCTCAACAGATTTCCGTATGAATTCCATTCCAAGTCCAGTAAAAATTTTATATGCGAATTTATGACATGAATGAATTTTTGCCAATATGACTAAATAAAGGTTATAAATGAATTAATTCCAAAATTCCACAGGTCCAGAGTTCAAAAATTTTATTTCCTTCAGAAAACTAATCGTATTCCCAAATTCCAGAGTCCATTCTAAATAATAAAAAGGTTAAATATAATTGTGTGTCGTGCTTTCTATTTCCAATCTTTTCAGCCGCTACCCTCCGTGAGGACACGGAGCCCTACGAGGGGATGATGAGAAAGGAATAGAAATCACGACACGTCCCCCCACAGATTCTCCTCAAATTCTCCAGACAGCATCGGCCATCTGACAGAGAGTGAGGAAGATCCATGGAAGGAGATAATAAAATAAATACAACTCGCAGCCCTCCACCACACAGCGTCTATGAGCCACAAAAGGAATTAAAATGATGCTTCCCGAGGCGACAGGAGACGAAGCGAGGAAGGAGCGGAGGCGAACTAGCTAAGGCAGAAACAATCACGCCGCGAAGAAGAGAGGGTCTCCGACACGAATTCCTCCAAGAATCCGTCGAAATCTTAAATTTCTTTTTCAATTTTCCCTTCTGGAAAATTGATAGAAAAATGCATAGAAAGGAATTGAGGAACATGGAGACTCCGAAAGGAATAAGAACAGCAAAAGGGGATTGTCCCCATGGCTCCTGTTGGTGCCATCAAAAAGAACCTAAAATCAAGAAAGAAAGAAAATCTGATAATTTCTATATTTTCCTATTCTTATTCATGGTGTTTACTGTGTTCGCGATTCCTCTCTACGAGTTCTTCTTAAGTTTGTTATAAATTAATGTGAGGTCAATTGGACCAAATTACATAAATTATAAAAGATAAAATTATATATTGTGAATTACCTGTAATCAATCTGGACCTGGAATCGGAAATCTCAGATGCCACGCCCGTGGCATCCGTAAGCGTATCGGTTATAAATTATTATTGTAATCCATTATATTGTGTATCATTTGGACGAAAACCGGAAAACATAACAAAAACGAGAATTAATAGTTATTATTCAGTTGTGGCCCACGACCTTACGTCGATTGGGAAATCTTGCATTTGAAATATGAATTATCTTTTTCTTTGTGATTTAATAATTAATATAAATATTTATCCTTAAACTTACCTTCTCATCTTCGTTCGTTGAGTGTTCTCATTTATTGGCAAAACCGTCCGTTGATTCTCATATCTCCATACATTGAATCTAGAAATTAAGAAATATAAAATCTATTATCATAATTTGCATGTTAATCATTAACTTATTCATTAGTCGTCAGCAGTGGTTCCTTGAACCCGCTCGACGTAATTTAGGGACTTCGGTTCATATAACAAAGTAGGTAAAAATCAACAAAAATGAAGTCAAAATTGAGGGGAGACTGGAAGGAACGAACCCGCAGCACTGGCTGCCTTTTGCGGGTTTGTCCTCCAAGTTGGAGTGGACGGTGGAGCGTGGACACTGTTCGCCATTCCCTGTAACATGGCTTTGCCATCGTCCGCCCAACCTCCCCGACTAACATAATTGGAAAAATAAACTAAACTAAAGTAAAATGAAAATCTAATTAAAATAAAATGTAAAAATAAAATAAATTACCTGATTGGCATCCAAAATTCAAGGTCGTTGGTCGGCCTGAACTGACGGTGGTGGTGTGGTGTGTGTCTGTCGCATGCCTTCCTCGGTTCGGCAGACACTCTCCACCGCACCTCTCCGTCCTTTCTGGGCTGGATGTGGTTGCTGGGCACGGAGCCAGCACCACTTCCCCAACGACCCTCCTGAAATATAAACATAATAAAAGTTAACTTAAATAAAAATAAAACTAACCGTCAATTGGTTCAAAATTCAGGACAAGTCGTTGCTGCTGAACTGGAGTGCCGGGGACGGTGGACGTTTGTCAATTGGAACGCTCAGCAGGGCAAACGTCCGTCTCCGTCCCTTGTCCGTCCCGTCCAGTGGCGTTGGAGCTGAGGGCCATGGGAGGATATCGAGCGTCCTCCAGGCCTACAACCTTCACGCCGGCTTGTCCTCCTGCAATGAGAAGCAAAATAAATAAGTCTTCTCCTTCCGCTACTCATCTTCATTGGTAATAAAAATAGAATTGGCAAAATTTCCCGGGTAGGCCGAATCTCCAATTTATGGGACAATGGAACCCTCGACCGTGAACATGCTCCGTTTGCCGTCAACGGTCGATGTGGTTCCGTAGTCCCTCATGGAGTCGGAAGCTCGCGGTGGCGAAGCCAGGGCCGTGGATGACATTATCTTCAGCCTTGACCTCAGCCACCGAGCTACTCTGCCCTTGGAATCCTTACGTTTGAAATTTAAGCATAAATCCTAGCTAAAATAAATTATGCATTTAAAATTAAAATAAATAAAATTAGCATTCTTACCATCCGTAGCTATGCTGGAGTGCTTCAACTGGAATTTCAGTTGAGCCTCCCTCCCCCATCTTCATAGGTCTCCGGCCTCCTCCGGAGTGGTGGAACACCCCCTTTTTATTAACTCAAATACTACCATCTGACTCTAACCATCTTCCACATATTCCAAATTATATTCATTAAATTATAAAAATTTAAATTATTCCATATTTTACAGGGGTTTCATAGATGCATATGGTGAAGGGATGTGGTAAACTCGGATATGGCCTCCCACCCTCACTATTTGTAGGGAGGAGATGACCATACTCGTTTTACTCAGATAGATTGCCCGCGCAAATACGACCAGTGTCATGTCCACAAAGTTCCACGCGAGAAGTGTCAGCTTATTATGAACAAGTAGGAGGACGGACAGGACAGGAGAGTAGGGCACTGCATTTGCCCAATTTCGGTGGGATTCTTGATAGTATAATTCCAGTGGGTTCACTTCCCCACAATCAACACGTCCACCATCTGAAATTTCAAAGTGCGTTGAGCGTTGTGAACAGCCCCTACTTGCTAAAATTACTTATTAATTAATTGAAAAATAAAAAAAGTGACTTGTACATTTCAATGGCAGGACAAACGGTAGAAATATTTTGAGGTCCATGGTTAGATTTTCCAAGATGGCGCTGGTCATAGTGAGACCAACAATAGCTGCAACATGAAGCCTGAGGTTCGTGTCTCGTTTTGTGTAGTAAAACTTCATTTGATTCCATTGTTGAAGAATTTTTATAAATTTTGAGCTGTTTTTAAAGTAGAAGAAGAAGCTGAAAAATATTCAATATGTTTTCATTGATTAACTTTTTTTCAGGGTCAAAAGCGATCTACCAAAATGTAGTTATGTAGTAAAACAAATCTTGTAATTAAAAAAAACATTAATTAAGCGACACTGATTGTAAAACTCAGGGCCGGAAATTGCAGGCCGCCCCGCTGCTTGAATTTAAAAAAAACATGTAAATGGAACATTTTGCACTTTTTAAAAATATGTAAAACGAATATATTGACTTTTCAAAAAACATGAAAATAAAAACATTTTGTGCATTTCAAAAATATGGAAATAAAACATTTTCCACTTTTCTGAATCAAGTAAAAAGCAAATTTTGCACTTTTCTAAAAACACATGTAAATAGAACATTTTACATAGCAGTTTTACAAAAGATGTAAAAATAATATTTTGACTTTTTAAATACATTCAATTAAATTTTTGTATACATTTCAATAACATGGAAATAAAACATTTTCCACTTTTCTCGAAACATGTGAATAGAACATTTTGCAGTTTTACAAAAGATGTAAAAATAATATTTTGACTTTTTAAATACATTCAATTAAATTTTTGTATACATTTCAATAACATGGAAATAAAACATTTTCCACTTTTCTCGAAACATGTGAATAGAACATTTTGCACTTTTCTAAATCAAGTAAAAAGAACATTTTAAGCTATTCTATAACATGTAAATAGAACATTTAGCGTTACCAAATAAAAAAAAAACAAATTCCTGCCTAAAACCAATTCCTTTGTCTTCGTCCGGCCCTGTTAAAACTTACTTAAAAATCCCCAGGCTATGATACAACATGCTGGTAGGGGTCCGTGCATAGTCGAGAGCGTTTTTTGGGTGAGAGCGCCAAATGTCCAGGAGACTCACAGCAGTGGCAACGGCAGAAAAGATGCAAATTGTCAGACTTATCGCTCCTGCTATGCTCAGTTTCCTATAGTTAAGGTACAGATTGCAGACTTGCGTTTCAGCTCATAACAATATTTTAATTGGCCTAATTAATATGTGAACGGGACATGGGCACTTACTTGAGCCTTAGCTCCCTCACGTCTTTCTGGTGCAGGCCCTCCCATGGGATAAGGCCAAAATATTTCCCAAAAATAAAGAAACTTCTTAAATTCAGAAAAAGATCGTTTGAATTTCCAGGTAGAAATTCCTCCTTGCTGCCAGTACTGCAATTTCCGAATATTCGTTGACGACTTTTGACTACAGTGGGTCTCGTAATCAAATTGAATTTGCTACTTGTGAGTCGCTCTTCGCTTGAGATGTGGACAGTAGGGAGTCTATTTTGATTGTTTTCCATTGTCATTGTGTGAGTGAAACTTATTATTGGGTTTGAATTCATTTAAGTTAGCGATCGTTTCGTCATTTTGACTTACAAAAACTAGTTAAAAATCCACACACACACTGTATCAAAAACCGTTAGGAGCGAGCACTAATAATTGCAAGCATAAACTAACCGACAACGTCATCATAAAACGCCTTCAAGGTTTTGTTATCTTTATCCCTCGGTCTCGGTCTGACATGTCAAAATGCTCAGTCTAATTTTCATGTATTTTTCGTGAAAAACGAAGATTACACAGGCTGCTTATCGCTATAGTGACATGTAAATTGAGTAAACACTGTCAAATAAGTTATGAATCCGGACATTAATTACAGGGGAATGATTTGAAGTATGTCTGACAGGATGTGACAGATCTGTTGTTAATAATACCACATGATTTTGTTTCTCATAAAAAGTCATAGCGAGTGACTAAGATTATTTTTCACATGAATTTATTCGACACTGAAAAATATTACGGAAAGGGAAACATTGCCGGAAATGTTCCCACTTCCAGTATTTCCACAAAATATACACACAGTTCAGGTACAAAGACAATATTGCATTCAAACAAACATATAATTAAGTAAAAGAAAAATATTTTTTTCAATTTGGTGTTGTAATTTAGAAAGTAGTCTGGGCTGCTTGAAGAAGAACGATTTCGAATGTAAACACAACACTCACAATTTGCAAGATGAACGGTTTTGTAATGAGAAAGCAGCCAATTCCACCGAACCCCAGTGGATTTGTGCCCACGTACCGCTCCGTTCGCTCCACCTAAAGGAACCACAACACAAAATTAAAATTAAAATGGATACTGACCTACATTTGCAATTAGGCACTAACTAAAGTTTTTAAAGGGCTGCAATTAATTATGTAAAATTTACATCAATAGTGTATGCTTCGTTGGGGCACTTTCTAAAAACGAGCGCCACCTTATGAGCCCAGTCGTTAATTCGTGCGCAGGAGAGAGAAATGGTGTAGACTCGCGCGATTAGATGGATAAATGACCAGATGGCATACACAGACGCGATTGCGCTGTTATTTGCGGCGGGTGTGAGGCCCAAGTTTAGCTGTTTAAAAAAATGGATAACGATTCAACATTACAACAAATTTTGATATATTTACTTTTTTACATAATTGTTCCCCCCGCGCGCCAATTGGTAAAGTACCTGAAGACAAACGTAGTAAATATTGACAGCAAAGGAGCTAAAAATGAGGGGTGAGAGGAAACTGGCCATTTCTTGAAGCATTGCACAAAGTAAGGAATGGTCTGCGCATAATTGGCGCCAACGGTGAACATCTACGAAATATTCAAATTTTTTGAATTTATTGCAATGATTATCGTACTCAGCCGCGGAAAATTCGTATGCAAAATATTATGCGACATCAAAATTACTCTTACCATAGGAACTACTTGCATTCCCGCTAAACATAACAGCTTCTGCTTCATAGTAGAGCGCTTTAAATTTGAAATAAATGGCGCGCGCAAATAGCGCGATAGTAATATCCATGTAGTTCCAGGCATAAAGGGATAATTTATTGCAGATTAGTAGATAGATGGCTAGTATGGGATGGAAGGGAACTAACTTGAGCCAGATGGGATGTGAGCGCGCTGTATAAACTTCTAGTGCGCTTGCGCCTGGGCGCTCAACGGAATTCTCTACAACTGTGTAGTCATAAGAAACAAATATTACTGTTTGCATTTTCAAAATTACATACAACACACCTCAAACTTTGAATACAAAATTTTGGTTATTGCATTAGGCGCTATTAAATACCGTCCGTAGGACGGGCCGCTTCAATAAAAAATTTGTAAAATTTAAATCTTCACACCTTCAGACTGGGCCACGAATGGAAATAGCTTAAAATGTGCCACAGCATTTTCCAAAACGGCACTCGTCATAATTATCCCAGCCACAATGTTAACATCTCGTCGTAGCTTCGTATCCCGTTGACTGAATCTTAAATCCATTCGACTCCATTTTTTAAATATTTCAATCAGACCCGCGCTTTTTCTATAAATGTAAGTGTATCTATCCACACAAAAAATATGCGCCAAAATTATTTTTTAAATTTTTTGTTTAGTAAATGCTGGAATTCTGTTGTTAGAATTTGGAATGCCCCTTACACGTATGTCCCGATAGCATAGAAGACAAATGGGGCGGGTGCCCAGGCGTACTCAGCTGCAGTCTTCCCGTTAAACTTGACCATGGAAATCATCCCAGCGATTGTATTGACAGTGAGCATGAGAATGATTAAAATATTTATGATGGCCGCCATACTAGTTTTTCTGTTTTAAAAATTTTAAAACAATTTTTTAAAAATTACCTCTAATATTCGCATATCAAAATCTGGACCTGTTCTTACCTAAACGTAAGTAGTTCCACATCCGATTGAAAGAGCCCCTCAAATGGGATAAGTCCAATGAATTTCCCAAAAATGAGGAAAATTCTGAAAGGGCCATACAAATCGTGGTCAATCTCCTCTGACCTTCTTAACTTGCCATTATTTTGAGCGTCATACTTGTAACCCTCGACGAATATTAGACTCGGGGTGGGCTTCCCGAGTAAAATGTCACTGATACTATTTCGGCCACCCTGTCGATTGCTTATGATGTTTTTTTTGGTATTGTTATTGTTAATATTTGTTGACACTGTGTTCACATTCCCTTTTAAGTCGTTCGAGGTCCGTCTTATGAAGCCTAGGCTGCCCATCTTTCTTCGTTTTTTAAAACTATTTTTTTTAACTCTTTTTGTTTGTACAATTTCAACAGTCAGGTACCAACCAGACACGAAAAAAAAAATTACATCGTACAGTAATTTTAATTCGTACTTTGAGAATGTAATTTACACCGCAAGCGCTCAAAACGTACTGATTACTTAACGCCACACGCTGTTAATTTTTATTCGAAATCCGAACATAAATTCAAAGGGACAACAGTTGTTATTAACATGGTAGGTACATTAAATCTATTTTTGCACTGACTAAATTATTGGCAGTTGCATAATGAAATATACGACGTTTTAGTATTTAAGTGGTGAGCCTTTAAATTGACAAAGGAATGAGATATTACAATGCCTTGATTTGATAGCCATACCTTTTTTGCATATGGGTGCCGGGTAATTTGATATAGTATTAGGTACCTACCTACATTAGAAATACACACCAACTGTCAATTTCAATTTCAACTGTGGGCTTTATGCCTGTAAACTGTAACGTATGAGAGCTGGAAGGGCTGCTAAATACAAAAGCCCACATTCATTTCAACACAGAATTCTAAAAAACTCATTTTTGCATTGTTAAATTTAGCTCCTGTATAATATGCTTCCATTCCTTTTACGTCTTAAATATTTAACAAGTTCCAGGGCTCTATATCCAATAGTGCTCCCAAAAACATAAGGGATCATCCACAAATGATGTCATCAAAAAATCCAAATTTGTATGACCCCATTGTCATTAGCTTAACCATTGGGTAAATGACTATCTTAAACATGGGATGTTATCAGTAGCCAAGTAGATTCGTTGACCCTACCAATGACGTACTTTGTGGACGATCCCTAATTCTATGGCCATGCCCCTGCCGTGACTAACAATGGGAACTGCTGAGCGCTATAAGGCCTGTCAAGCTATGTACAAGCTAGGCTACAGAAAATAATATTAATTTCGGCTTTCAATCCCAAGGCGAAGGTGAGGCGAGTGAGCGTAGAGCTCAATAACGGTCCCGGTTTCGGTTTCGGTGTCGGTAACGGTGTCGGTAACGGTTTCATATCCAGCTCAAATTCAAAGGGAAAATTACCCGGGCCTGTTCCGACGAAAATGACAGCCACAGGAACGACAGTGACAATGCCAATGGTGCCCAGTGTATTAGTTTTCCTGTATTATATTATATGGTTGTGTGTGGGAAATAATAGATTTTGGGTTTTAAACTACGCAACAAAACGGTGGCCTATACCTGGCGTATATTAGCGTAGGGTACACACGCTTATCCCAACACTCTCATTATGAATGAAAATTCCATCACTCCTGATCTGTCACTGCACTGTATGAAATGACATGAAAATAGTAAATTGGGAGCTATAATCAGAAGTTACGGGTTTTCTTGCGAGCGCTTGGCATTGACATTGCTACTGATGACTTGCCACCGAAAATATGTGGGAGATTTAGGAACGAAGAACACCTGGACCTTTCTTAACCAATCATTTCTGACCTCTAAAAATCGTAATTACACACCATACACACCGCATAGAAGTTAATATGGATAATATTAACGCATTGCGCTTAGGGATGGTCCATAAGTGATGTTACCCAAATTATCAAGTTTTTAGGACCCACCCACCCTCATACGTCGTCACTATAACATTCCTTAAACTGCTATCTTTGACATATCATAAAACCTAGACCCATTGACACTTTGCGATGACATAATTTATGGACGACCCCTTATGGCAGTATTAATTTTTATTTTAAGTGCTAACTCTGCTTCATTTTGCTGTACTGAATTTAGTTGAGATAAAAATGATACAGTTTACAACGAAAAAATGTTTTTGCAACCGCACAACAACCGTTCTTGTAAACCTTTATTTAACGAAGAAGAAGAATTCCTAACGCTTTACTTCCCATTAAAATGTGTGGTATTGCGTGCTATTTGTAGTAAAAATCCTGAAATTACGACTTTTCAATGAATGTCACTGAAAATGTAACTATTTCACATTTATAGCACATTGCTATTAGACTGCTTTTTTCTATTGTATTTGACTGTTCGATTTTATACATTTTGAGCAATTCTTATACGACTATTTAATTCGTGGGAAAAAAATAAATGGTGTCAATTTTCACAATTTATTTCCCAGCTTGTAGATGCCTGGATATTACAGATGTTGATTGTTAAGGTTATTTTCACTTTAGTGACAAGGTGCTGAATTGCTCATGATGAGCAGCTACCTTGCAAATGTGTGTGTAGCTTTATTACTGTGGCACTGGAATTAACTAATTTATGATGTTTAATACGCGTTACTATTTGTAGGGCACTACATGGATTTTATACAAAATGAAAAATTACAAACGACACGAACAGGAACCTATTTTGAAATTTTGAATAAAAAAAATGAGAAATGCTTTTTCGTTTTGGTGGTCGTCCATAATTTCCACGCGGCAATAAATTGCAGGAATGCTGAATGGGAAAATGGGAACTGGTGGAAGGGTGCAAAGTGTATTGTCCTTTTGTAGACGAGAAGGTTTCATTTTTCATTTCGCTTGTAGTGGAAAGTGATGGGATGAGTCAATATTTGTTAGGAGTCGCCCATAAATGATGTTATCAAAATTTCCCACATTTCTAGGACCATACAATTCCCCTGTCATCAATGTATTCAGCTTAACCACTGTATAAATGGCTATCCTCAAAAATTCAAAATAGGATGTCATCAGTACCCAACTAGACCAGCTATTGACCCTACCGATGACATCATTTATGGACGATCCCTTACGTCTTTATTACTTTGTTGATTTTTCAGGTGTTTTTTACTGTGCTAATATTTGCTTTTGATTACACTCAATTTACTAAAATTATGAAAGCAGGTAATTTATTCTGTAACAGTACAAAACTTTCCCCACTTCGTTTATTATTTTTAAAGATGCAAATTATTATATCTACAGGCCTTTTACTTCGAGTACAAAAGACGTATTTTTAAAATTTCTTGAGTGCAAAAAAGTCAAATTTACAAGTTTTTGAAAGACCAAAATAATTTTTCAAAATTTCGAGAAATGACTTCTTCGCACTCAAAGCAATAGTGTTTTTATTTGGACTGAAAATATTTTACAGAAATGTCTTTTGTACTCGAAATAAGGTGTGTAGATATCATTATTTGAAATTAATAGCACGTGAGAAGTCCCTGGCAAACGAATCGCCCATTGCTAATAGTAAGTTCATTAACAAATCAATCTAATTTGTTTGCTTCCCAAACATCTAATACGTTTGATGATCGTTTGTTCATGTTCATCAATTCAATGTCCACGCACATTTCTTTTGTTCCGGCCGCCAAACACGTGAACAGCCGCATACAGCCTCCAAATGTGTCACGTGATCCATCCTCCTTAACTGAACAGGTCTTTGACACGTGGTTTAGCTCTGCATGAAATTTTTAATTTAATCTCCATATTATTCCGAAAAATTATTTCTCTTTCACATGGGGTTCATATTATGTGTGCTACATAAATCCGACATCCGAGAAGCATTAAGTTGTAATAGAATTAAGTCTCTGAGTGAGCTCCGAATTACACGGTCAGTTTAAGGCGGGTAATGTTTGCAGAGAGCACTAACTGTAGCACTCAAATGTTTTTCAAAATGTAATCGGGTGATGAATGGAGGAGTTTTAAAAAGATGTACAAGTGCATGGAGATGCTCTTTCCAAGTTTGAGAGTGTGAATGTTGTCCTGGAGACAATAAAATGTGATAAATGGAAAAGTTTAAAATTGATACAAAGAAGAATTTATGAGGATTTGTGAAGATTATGGGCATCCGGACAGAGATGCAAATCCAGCACGTACATTTTTTACGGAGACCAAAAACCACCCTCCTACACAATAAATGCTCTCCCACTTAACCTTCCCATTCACACGTCCGCAGCACTGCCCTATAACAATAACAATGTACCTTCTTTCTACTTTCTACACGCTTTGGTGTACATTGTATGTACAGGGTGGCCAGTCACCATTGCAAACGAGGTATGACATGACATGACTTAAATGGCCCATATTTTGACTGAAAAAACGCTTCAAACTTCAAATTAATTGCATAAATTGTAAAAATCGTGATTTATCATAAACTTAATTTGTATTAAAACTCTCTGTAACACTCTGTAAAACTCAAACGGCTTCGACGCCATTTGAGTTTTACAGAGTGATTCATGAAAATTTAAAATTGGTGATGATTGACAATCGTGGCATTTTAAGTAATAACCTAAAAATCTAATTAATCGTTTAAAAATATTTTCCTCGGTTACAAAAACGACAAACAAATGCAAATACAGTTTTTCAAAAGCAACAAATTTAATTATTTATCATTTTAAAAAAGAGGAATTAAAGAGCTGTCGTACCTTTGACTTTTTTAAAAGTCTCTAACTAACATGTTAAAAAAAGGTGCAAATTGGGTTATCGACACCTTTTCAGAAAAGCAAAATAATATATCTGCAAATATTTAAGGTGCAAATGGGGCTATATCTACCTACATGCACACAGTTTCTAAAATATAAAAATACAGCTTTACTTGATATTACATAATAATATTAAGTAAAGGATCGTCCACAAATCATGTCATCTGTAGGGTCAATAGGTCTACTTGGCTACTGATGACATCCCATGCTAATGATAACCATTTAAGTAATGGTTAAGCTAATGACACGGGGTGCATATAGAATCATAGCATTGTGAATTTTTTGATGCCGTCATTTATGGACGATCCCTAATATACATTTCTCCAACCCACGAATGATTTTTAGAAAGGACCGAATCTGGATAGGAAAAGAAGCACAGAAACTTGCCCACCCTTTAAAATAAAAAAAACGTAGTACGTACGGGGCAGGGGCTAGTAGCAGTAGCAGTAAACATGTAAATAATTCCCACTGTGAGATCCCATCTCAAATTACAGATACAATTCCACAACACAACTTTACAAAAAATCTATGTAGCTCCTACAACACAAAATACAACTGAAAACTAAAACTGGTTATATCCCACGTTCCTCTCTCTCCCACTCTTTCGTTTTCGTTATTCCACAGTATTTTGTCTCGTTTGTGTTGTGGAGTGTAAATTGCATAATTTGATGATTTGGTCATAATAAAGGGGAAATGTTAATGCTCAGCCAGACCATAAGGTTTCACATAAAAACCGGAGGAGAGAAGAAAAAAAACAGGGAGAGACGCGGAGTAAAAAAAAGTAAAAGAAAGATGCAAACATTGCCCATAGAATAAATTACCGTTTCCCTGTACTTTTCCGTGTTTCTTGTCGCATGTGGATTTCATTCTTTCTTTCTTTCTTTCGTTATTGTGTTCTTTGTCTGAATTCATGGAATTGCTCAGAGTTCCAGTGAAGTGCAGAGGTTGTCGGCTCTGTGGTTCCTGTAAATCTCCTGAAATTCCAAAAACAAACTAAAAAAAACACAAAAATTTCTCAGAAATTCCAAAATTCTCAAATTCTGAAACCGAAATCAACACCGAAAAATTTCTCTTGATAGTAGATAGAAAGTAAATCCAAATCCATAAAAGAAAATGACATGATTGCATAACGATGTGATAGAAAAGATAGTCACCGTCACCAGTACCAGATTCCGGTTCCGCTCTGGCCCCAGAAAATGTCCCTCTAAAAAATGGCGTGTAATTCTTTGTTGGTTGTTTGGAATGTGCGGGATTTGTGATTCTTGTGTGACATGTGTTAATGGTGATGGTGTTGGTTATGATCTAATGCGATTATCCTCCTTCTCCTCATTCTCCTGCTTCTGGGTCGTAGTCGTAGTCGTAAGTTGGAAGAGGCAACAACTTGGAAACATTTTATTCCCCAAACGGCCATGGACATGTAATCACATAAAGAGGAGACAAGGCGAGAAATCTATGTATCTCGTGTCGAGCACTATATATATAGATATATAGCGGCATACCAACGTGTACAGAAAAGCGTGGAATTCATACCCATTGCATCCGAATTCGAATCCGAATCCGAATCCGAACAACATTATAAACATTAGAAGGACGAGGACGACGGGGGCGACAAGACAGACAGACATACTGTGGTGTGTATGTGTGTGGGACGTGGGACGTGGGAGAGGATTTTTGGCGGAGAGTTTATCTCGCAGAAATGTTCAATGTTATGCGCTCCGCAATTTAAACGCTCTCCCTCTCCCTTCATTTCTATATGGACTGGAAAGGAATTATTTTGGACACTTTCAGAACAACAGCTTGAGCCCTATGGACTCCCCAAACGGCCCAAACCATCAGCTGTTTCGCTTCCTATTTCATTCAACTTTATTTCTTATAACGCAACTGTATATTTCCTATGCTTTTAAATACTGGGGTAATATAGCTACGTAATTATACGCATATTGCCAGCACTGAAAACTGGAAACTGACAATATCTGTACTTATAATAAACTGGAAATTTTAAGCTAGAGAATTTTTAATTTCGACGCCGTTTGTTTTGCGACAAGTGACCAGTTTGAACACGATGGAGAAATATTATAATTTAATGCATGGGAAATATAAGCAAAGGTTTTTACTGCCAATTCGTATATATACGCTAAACTGCCAATTGCTTCATTTCAACTGCTACTTCTATTTATGCATCTATGAACGTTCTCATATCGAGGCTGTACTGTTGTTATTTCTATTACTACGGGCGTGTTATTGTAGCGTTGATAATTTGTTTTTATTATTTGTTGTTTTGTGTTTACTCATACTGTACCTTTTAAGTGATTTGACTCGTAAACAGATTTATTATTCAAATCAATAGATTACACTCAAAATATGTACGAGTATTTAACAAGGAAGCTTAATTTTAACTTTTTGACCTGGTTGCTGCCTCTTGGTCTTGGTGTTGGTAAACAAATACTGCACACAAAATTAGTCTGTGTTTAACATGTACGATCGAGTGGCAGCTATGCATAAATAAGAAATATTAAATTCTTTTATGCGTCGCTCAGTGTTCAGTTCGTAATTCAATCAATACATTAATAAACCAGGATTTGAGATCCACAGAAGAATCTAAGAATGAAATTCAATCCTTTAAAACGCATTAAACTAGCACACGGCGAACAGACGGCAGACAGTATGTATGACCATGGTGTGGTATATGGTATGGCATGCGGAAACCCAATGCAATAATATTTGTAGTATTTAAAAATATTACAATATTATTTAATTCAAGAACACGTTCAATATCTATGCATTACCAATAAAGGCGTTGTAGGCTTTGTTTTGAGTCAATTCGCTATTTAACGTGGCTAGGTAAGTACGCACCTGAAGTAAATAACAATAAACTGAGTCAAAATTAGTAAAAAGGGGCAACTTAATAATTATTCTTTTTTTGATTGATTTAAAATTTAAGAAGGTAAGTTGCGTAAGAACGTAAAAAATTGAATAAGAATTATTTCTCCCATATTTTTAAGAACCAGTACAAGACAAAATCTGTGTTTTCCATAATTAAATTTTCAGAATAAATCAGACCAAAATGCGCGTTTTTGACGTCACCACCTTCCTCGGCGTAATTTTGACCTTTTCTTCTGTAATACCCCAAGTTTGCCACGTTGAGGCTGCTCCAGAACCAAAACCAAAGGGACGCAATTTCCCACCAGAATTCGGTAGATCTGTACAAACCGAAAGGTGGGAAGAGATTGGACACTCTGTCGGAAAAACGGTTCTGCACGACACAGAAATCCAGCCACATGACAGAACTGTCGTTGACATATTTAAAATCCAGAGTCTTGTGGGTCCTCGCTACATCTTAGCATTTACCTGTGAGGGTGAGACGGATCGGAATCCGAACCAGAGCCGGAACCGAAATCAGAACGGAACTGGAGGTCACATCCCCGACCACTCCCACAAATTACCCGATAAAATGTTCTACGAATTTGTTCTGATCAAGAAGCAAGGTTCGGGGTCAAAGGACCTCCATTGTGACTCCGTCAAATTACTTGATGGGCGGGATGACTCCGTTTTGAAGGAGGCGAGGGACGTGAGGGTCGCATCGATGGATGACACACAATTCTACAACGTTCACACTATTTATTTTTATGGCTATGGTTATGGTTCCTATGGGGGTCCCTTTGGGACTTGGATCTATCAAGGTAGATGGTGAATTCTAATGGAGTGGCAGTAGCTAATATTCTACAGTATAAATAGTTACACCGCACCGTTCTTTATGACTTCAGGATTTCAAGTTGTATTAAGTATCATTAAGTATTCTATAGGCGCAATGTGTAAAGTTTTATTTATTTTTATTAGTTCAATAAAATGACAGAAAATTGTGTGCACTTCTAAATGTAATGCACATGGCTGCAATTGTCTAATACCTGTGTGAACCATATTTCACAGAATTACAGTGCATGTGACATCTTCCCGAGGAGACTCGCAGAACACAGGAATGCGGAATGGGACTGCATTGTGACTGCATCGCAGTGCATAGCTCTGCATATTAAAGGTAGATAGCAAATTTGCGTATCTACATTGCTAACACCCGGCATTTAACACCTTTTGCAGCTGTACATACAAGGGACAATCATATGGAATAAATTCAGCAAAATTTGAAGTTGGTTCCCAACTTGGCCCATTAGCTCAGTTGGTTAGAGCGTCGTGCTAATAACGCGAAGGTCGCGGGTTCGATCCCCTCATGGGCCATTAATTTTTTGCACTTTTTCTTACCTTTTTCCACTATTTTCGAGCTTTTTAGTTTTATTTTCCTCTGCTATGCATACATAAGAATATCATTTTCAATTTTTTGTAACATGGAAAATATTTAAATTAATTTTGTGTGTGACAAAAGGATATACATTTCGGGGTTTGTTTAATAGTTTAATACTATGGTGTTTTCATAGGAAATAATTACATAGTGAACACACGCGAATATTTGTTTTTGGCATGATAGGGAAACACCCACCACTTTTGTACTCGCACACAGGTAGGTACTTCTAACTAGTAAGCCGTATAATGTCCATATTTAGAGTAGGCAGGTGAGGTTGCATGTAGTGTAATTGTAGGTGCGGTTGTGGTTGTGGTACGTTTACCAAAATACCACAGTAATTACCTTCTTCTTCAGCATTGCTCCGCTCTTGGACACAATTTGAGTACATACGTCATGTACATATTATTCTCTGGGCTCACCACAGAATCGCATGTCGAACTATACTGTGAGCATAAATTTCCATTTCCATCATTAGAGAGGCAACACAAGACATATTGAGCTTCAGCTATTGAAACTTGAACCGTTGAAACATGCAACATTAAATATAGCCATTAGGTAAATTGGATGAGTCATTTCATTACACTGACGGACTAAAGAACCTGACTGACACACACTGGAGTCATTTTGCAACGTGTATGAATTGTACACTACTATTTTTTTCCCCTGTCTTCCTCATTCGTATACATACACTAAAATAGACTTGAAGGACTGGAAAAATTTTCAATATGTCTATATTAGGTCCATAAGCTCAGTTGGTAAGAGCGTCGCACTATTGTCTCGCGAAGGTCGTGGGTTCAATCCCCACATGGACCGGTTACAATTTTGCTGCTTATTAAATCACATAATTAATATGCAGAAAAAAATTTAATTGTGCAGTCGTATGTAACATTTTTAATGGATTCCTTTAGTACAAATTAAATTTGATTTAACGCCGTTTAAAAATATTCACCCTGCAAATCGCTACCACTCAATTTGCAATGGCAAGTAACATATGAATCACGGTACAGTATTGTTCAAAACAAGTTCAAGGGCGGGGGAGATTGACAGATCAGATCAGATCAGATGTAGAAACAATAATTACGCTTCAGGCCCTTCTAATACAGATGCACAGTTCTCATACAGTAGCTGTCACAGCATCTATCTTTCCTGTTTTCTGTTTTCTTTACTGTTCAATCACATTACATCTTGCAGTCAACACTACAGAGCACAGTAGTGCACATGGCATACGTCACGTGTTGCACTCAGCTTCAACTTTTAACCCACATATTTTATCACGTATGACCCTCACATTGTTTTCCTTCCTGGAAAGGTCAACGCGATGAAATGGATGGGAGCAGTACGCAGCACTTGCAATCACCGAAAACAAATTATTATGTGAATTAACAAAGAAACGATTTTAGTTTGTTCTCACGTCCAGAAGTCCAGACTCGGTTTGTAATTTGTATTTGAATTTCAGGTCGTTGTTGTTGTTTTTTACAGCAAAACTTAATAGTCTCATGGCTCCAACACTGACGATGTTTGCAAATGTAATATGTATTATTGACTTTGGTCCTGTACACAATTTCCAGAGATTAGTTTTCGATTTTTGTGATTTCGAGAAATGGTATAAAAAGTGGGGACTTGACGCTACTTAGAATTACATTGCGCCTTTCACAGTTTACATTAGAGCAGATAAAATACGTAGGGACAAAGGTTCTTCTTGATTTAAATTCAGTTATTCAAATTAGACAATTAAAATGTTTCAAATATTTTTGATTTCCGTTTTTCTTCTCAGCGTAGTTTCTGCACAAGGCCAAGGTCAAGGTACGTCATTGTTGAATTTATTATAAATAACTAATCGCAAATATGTTCAATACTGTTTTTCAAATATTTATATTCAAAATACAAATTTACTAAAATATTTGCACGCATTTTAAAATTAAAAATAAGATTAATGTGATCTTTTGATTTTCTATTATTGAGGCTATTATGAAAGTGGCGTGACGGGCTACCCCGGAATGAACTGTCCACTCACCCCGAACGGAACCGTCGCCATGGCCTGTCAAGTCGACTGTCAGGCAAACCATAATGCAATCTATGGCTTCTGTGGGGTCGGGAACGACTTCAATTGCTACTGCACCAGGCCACTTCCAAGTAAGCCTTTAAATTAATTGTGACAACTACAATGGAGGGGAAAGGAGCGCCACATAAGCTTGAACCCTCCCCCCCCCTTCCACAGCCCTTGTACGGGTTGTGAAATAGCCAAAAAGAATAGTTTCATATTTATGCAAAGTCATTTCGAAAAAAAAAACTTTAGCTTTGTGTTTTTGATTTATTTGCTGTGGCAGCTCTAAACAGGATTTCACTTCAGTGCAAGGATCGTTTTGACTTCCGCTACGATGCAGTTTGTCGTGTGGACTGCTTGTGTAATCATGGAGCATTGGAATCTCGGTGTAATTTTGAAACACAAGCTTGTGAATGTATTGGGCAGGCCAGGGATATGGTAATTAGATTAGATTATTACAGTATTTATTCAACTGTATTGTTTTTATATACAGTTTTTTAAATATGTAGGTATCTTACATATCGTCTGTGAAGAATTAAAATGACCCATATCCAATTTAAGCTAGAATTAATATTAACGATGTTATAATAACAAAATAATAAAAATGTGTAAAATGTTAATTACATGTTTTTGGAAAGTGTCAAATGTTCTATTTACATGTTTTTTAAATTGAAAAATGTTCTATTTACATGATTTTGAAAAATGGAAAATGTTCTATTTACATGTTTTCGAAAAGCGTGAAATGTTCTTTTTACATAATTTTGAAAAGCGTGAAATGTCCTTTTTACATGTTTTTTGAAAATGTTGTAAAATGTTCTATTTACTTGTGTTTGGAAAGTGCAAAATGTTCTATTTACATATTTTTGAAAAGTGCAAAATGGTCTACCTAAGTTCTCTCAAGACATACTTAAATATTTTTGTAGATAGTGGATTTTGTTTAAGCTACAAATGGATATACATACATAGGTCATTTTGGTTCTTCACAGACGATATGTATACTAACAAGCAAACCACTTACTATGATTCCTCAGGATCTGGAAAAGCATAGCCAGAAACGTTTCCTTGGACCTCAGAATGAACGAATAGTGTGATAACTCGAGTGCATTTCGCGCGGTGCTTTAGCAGCAGCCCGCCAAAGTTAAAAAAAAAACGAATTTTTCAAAGTTTGCCACGCTGTAGCATCTACAGTTTTTGTCTGATTTCAATGAAACTTGCAGTTTTGTGATGTTCAGACTTTTATCTAAAAAGTAATTTCTGGAAATTTTGAAATTCGAATTTTTTTTATTTTTTCGAAAAATTAATAAAATGTCATACTTTTGAGACCCATTTTTTAATTACGGTTTTTTGATAAAAAATTAAAAATTCGAATTTCAAAATTTTCAGAAATTCCTTTTTAGATAAAAGTCTGAACATCACAAAACTGCAAGTTTCATTGAAATCAGACAAAAACTGTAGCGTGGCAAAATTTGAAAAATTCGGTTTTTTTGAACTTTGGCGGGCTGCTGCTAAAGCACCGCGCAAAATGCACTCGAGTTATCACACTATTCGTTCATTCTGAGGTCCAAGGAAACGTTTCTGGCTATGCTTTTCCAGATCCCGAGGAATCATAGTAAGCGGTTTGCTTGTAAGCACTATTTATTTCACAGTGACAATTCGTTTTATTTTTACAATTTTAAACATTTTTGTTTTGTGTTCATTTTGAATTTTACAGAGACTCTGTCCGTTTCCAAAAAGGGATGACATGATCTGGTACACCATCAATCAGAAATTACCAGGCTTTCCAATCGGCTGGGATGGAAGAAAATTTATTCTAAAACAGTAAGGGATCGTTCATAAATGATGTCATCTATATATTCCAATTTTAAGGATGACAACACTAATTAACATAGCGTGTTAAACATTTTCTTTTCTTCCACAATAAAGCGTGTACTGCACAAACAAACTAAAAAAAACAACTCAGAATTATGACTGCCTTAATAATTTACTAAATATTTCCATACACTCACAATCAGACGCTAGTCTGGCACCCTGTATACATATTTCATTTAAATCATAATAAATCTGAAAGAAAAAATATCGGTTTTTGTTAACGGTGGTGCGGTTGTTGGGAGACATTAATACAGATAGAGATATTTACGTCCCGATCCCGGTCCTGGTCCATGGGTGATGTTGATGTTGATGAGGAGTTGTATAGGAAAACCAAAAACGTGTGAGTGCGGGAATTTAATGTAGAGACGGAGAAATGGAGACTGGAAGCAGGGGCACTTATGATTCAAGGAGATTGGATTGGATATTTATCAACGTTGGGATTCGCATGAGCCTCATCCCTGTTCCATGCTCATTCCGCTCCTTGGCTTCGCTTCGTCTCGTTCCGTTGGTCTTGGTCGTAGTGACTTGACCAGCAGCAACCCACTGAAGTAGTCAGAGCGTAGAAATATGGGAAGCCCAGCAATTTTCTCTGATTCTACTTTTCCTTCTGTCTTAAATCATTCTGACAACTGCCCGTATTTCATCCCGACAACAGTCCCACCTTTCCTGCCCTTTCCCACCAACACCAAACAAACAACGGGGCTCATCCCTCGCCCCCCCCCCTCCCCCCCCCCCCGTTTCTCTCTTTCATCTATCCCCAATCCACATTAATGCATTGATTGCACTTAACGAATTTTAACCAAGAGACAATTTGATAATCGACAGAAATATGACAGTTCTAAACTTCTGCATGTAATATCCAATTTGCTGTAAATAGTAAATCATACTTTTTTTATTGAATTTAAATTTTTTTTTCTGCAAAAATTGGACGGAAACACATGTACAGCTGCTGCTGCGGGTTTCTCTCCTTTCTTGTCAAATATTATGTAGGTAGTCCCTGGAATATTCTTGAATATTGTGCCAATTTGAAAAGAAGTTTAAGAGTTTGAATTTTGAATGGAGAACTATTGACTTTTCCCAAAGTTTAACATTTGCTAAAGTCCACATTTCTCTTATATTTTTTTTCTAGCTAAAGCCATAACCGTATAGAATCACCGAAATCCAGCGAGCAGACCTTGTAAAGCGAGTTGGATTTGAAATTGGACTTTAACTTTGACTCCTGCACACTGTACATAGTACATAGCCATACTCAGACTGGCACTCCCAGCATGACCATTTCCTTTTTCCACACAGCTATGATAGCATATATACAGGGATAGGGATATGTATATTATAGAGACGTGGAAAGGTACTCGCATTGACATTACACATTGGTAGGTAGGAAAGCGAAGCGAAAGTGATTTATGAAATCATTAAATCACCCAAGAATGTTCCATCTTTCCGTTTCATATAAATTCCAAACGACCTACTTTCACTCTCCGGATCACTCTCCCCCTCACTGTCCCTCTCTCCAACAACTTTCACTTTTTCCCACTTTTCGTAATCCAGGCCAGGTCCAGCTCCAGTCTTAGCTACCAGTCTGTCCCGGTCTCGGTCCCGGTCCTGTTCCCGGTCATGACGACACTTGACACGCGGTCCCATCCCAAATGCAACTTTGTCCAGTCTTTTCTTTTTTTTAAGGAATCCAGAGAGACAGATGTATCCTCCAATTACACATCATATGTATCTCGCCCTTTGTCTCCTTCCCCTTCGCCTTCAAGTGGATCAAACTAAATGAAAAAATCCAATCAAAACCAAATCGAAGCCCTGAGCCTGAAACCGATAACGGACCCACGCTATTTTTTTTCTTGCCCTCGAAGTCAGTCAGTCAGTCAGTCAGTCAGTGTCACAGTGGAAACGGGGAAATTTTAATTTCTTTTATTTTAAGACAAGTTTCCAAATGCCTCATTGAATTGTTGCCAAGCCATTTGATTTCAATTTTAAGCTAATAAACATAGTTAATTATACTAATTTAATTTCCTAGAAAATGATTAAAAAATCTCATCAGATTTAAAAAAAAAGAACTGACAGTGTAAAATGTACTTCATTAATGCAAGAATGTTAGGAGCTGACTGTAGAAAAAAATGTAATTAAATGTTTTTATAAGTGGAAAAATATTGAAGATTTTTAAATGGGATTCACCATTACAATTTAAATGGAGGACGTGATCCCCCCTTCTTTCACTTTTAGTTGGGTCCAAATCTTTTTGATTAGAGCTAATAAAATTATAAAATATAAAAAACATTTTTTGACTTCTGCATCAACACTAATGTTATTAAGACAGTTACAAAATTCAAACAAAGAATTGTAAAATATTTTGAAAATTTTGAAAAAGTTTAAAAAAGCAAGCGGATACATTCAATTTTGAAGAAAAGCACCGCATAAATTGCACGGGCTGCTGGCGGAGGCGGCCTCCAAATGGAAATGTACGAAATGAAATAAATGATTATGAAGTATTAATAAGTAGAGACAGAAGCCGAAGAGTGGAGAGTAATGCGGCCGTTGCCGTTGTGCTGCCACATAATGCGAGATGGACTATACACGTGGAAAGTGATAGGAGTAGTTGATACAGATAACTGATGTCGATTCCGGTAGTAAAACCGAATAACCCAAGTTGATTCTGAAGCGTCTACCGCAACTGAAACCGAAACCGACACCGAAACCAACACCGACACCGATACTGATACCGGTATGGTGGTGTCCAGATGGTTAATGGTTGACACATTAGATCAAACGATCAGATATCGTATCGTCTACTCAATTCCCTTCCAAATGGACAGGTCCACGGATCGGATCGAAACATCCAAAACTCCAAAAACTCCTTCTATTTTTTCCGTCTTGCCTCTTTTTTTTTAGTATTACCATTTCCATGGTGAAAGTAGAAAAAAAGGGAATATATATATGTAACGATAAAAAGAGATCCATAGAGATCTGGAGGAGAAGACAAGAGATGGTGTTAAATTTAATGGAAGGTGAAAGCTATGGGGAAACATCGAAATAAAGAAACAGGGCAATAAGCCTTTCTCTTTCCTTTAGTGCGGTATATAGCTACCCCCATGCCCATGACCATCACATGCCCCTATGTGCACACTAAACGTACAACGGGATATCTGTGCAATGTAGGGTGCAGATTCTGTAGAGAGTAGCATCTAAAACCTACATAAAGGGTGCTACATAGCCTTTACACCCCCTTTCCACCCTCAGACTGCCATAATAAAAATTATAAATTATTACAAAAAATTTAAAAAAATTATTTAAACGACAAAATTTCCATTCTTGATTCCCGGGCGGATTACCGGGTCGTCATAACGGTGATATTTAGATTACGTAATTTATGGACGATCCCTTATTATAAAATAAATCTTCTTTGTAAACAGGTGCAGGAAAGTAAAAGGTCTTAGCCCACCCTGTAAAAAATTGTAGTGTAGATTGTAGATGGTAGAGTGTGTGTAGGGTCCAGCCAGTGCCAGTGCCAGCATAACGATTAGCGTGAGCCACAGAAACCGGGACAGAAGATGGAACCGTGCAGCACCCATCTCTAATATCACCCGTATATCGCCACAGATATTGCTGTTGCTCCCGATACCCGGACCGAGACCGAGACCGGGACCGGGACCGGTACCGATTCCACTGCCGCGTTTTAGTCCTGGTGCGGGTCCGGGTGGCCATATGAATACGGGTAGTATGTATGGAAGTGTGGAGGCAGGAGCCGTTCTCCGTTCTGTGGATTTTTGTGATAAGTTAAGTTGCAGTAAATGTCAACTTTTGGACATATTTATGTGAGACTGGTCGGAGAAATCTTTATGGGGAGCATCCACTTTTACATGGTATTAAACATACACTATTTTGTAACTACAACACGTCCCTTTTATCCAATCCAATCCAATCTCATTCAACATCCAACATCCACTGAAGGAAGCCGTGCTCCCAAGCCCGAGAGCCCACCTTAAGCCACTGCAAAAGTCTACGAGCTTCAGTGCTAAGTGTCCTCCTCATGCCTTCTATGTACATACCTACATTCAATTCATACGTTGTCGTGTATTGCCATCTCCATCTAGCCACTGTATCAATATAGTGCCAATACAGAACGTAAGTACATACATGCAGCAATAGAATAACGGGATTTGTAAGAGGCAAAATGTTCTAAGGAAACTTACAATCATTACTTTTTCAATTGTTGAAACTTGGAAACAAAACTTATTTCTAAATTGTTTTCTTTTTAAAATTATTCAAGAGTAAAAACATGTGTTAACAGTGCTTGAAAATACTAAAAATTAAACATTGCTTTTTTTCAAAATATTTGTAATGTGTAGTTTAGTATGTAAATAAATAGCATTTCTTCCATATTTAAAGCTAATTTAAATTACTGTACGGGAAAGTACAGGATATCAAATTAATTTTGTTTTTGTAATACTTTCGCTTTTTTCTCAGACACACACTTTATAGTAAATTAATAAATTGTACACTCCAAATAGTATGTTTTGAACGGTGCTTTCACCACCTCCAAAGCCGAAACCGACTATTGACAATACAGTGCATATTGTACTATACCACCACTACAGCTGAACATACTACTATTATATATTGTAAGTGTACCACCAAGCACGGAACCAAAAGACAAGCTTGTAAAATGGAAGGAAAGGGAAAGTGAAAGGAAGAGAGACAGAGGATGTGGACGGAGATGGGATCTCAATGGATTTTGGGGGAAAGTTGAATGTGTCTGTATTTTTTTTTCTGTCTGACTGTGTAATGAAAATAGGGAGTTTGCTTCTGCTGCATCATCATGAAAAAAGAAGAGTGAAGGAGTGAAAGAGAGGGTTGAAGTTGTGCGTTGCGGCCTAATGGATTACACCCATGAAAGCAACAGAAACAGCAACAGCAGCAGAGCGTCCGGGTCGTAACGTATCCTCACACCACACCACAGACCAGCCACAACCACAGCCCAACTACAACAACAACAAACAAGACCAAAGCCTTATATATACTCCACATAATATGCCTTAAGTGAAAGTCAGTAAGAACCATGACTATAAAGCTACACGGGGAGCATTACACATAGGGACAGAAGGACATGGAGCAGTAGTTTGTAGTTGTCGGTTATTTGTAGCCCATGGGCTTTACTTTACATTACACACTTTACACCAATCCCAATTCCAATACTGCACCAATACCAGAGCACCCGCGTAATGTCAATGCAAAGACCCATACGATATTTTCTACTCTGTTAACATCTAAATTCTACATCTGTCTCAACAGCTTGTCCCTGTCTCATTCAATCAATTTACCAAATCCTTCCCAAATAAATTCAATAATCTTACTTCCTATTCACAAATTCACCAACATCCATTTCGGCTCATAATACTATCAAGTACACTACACACATTATGTGTGCAGCATGTTTTTTTAACCAGAATTTTATATCAAAGTCATTTATACACCAATTTCCATAGGCTAAAAGCAGATAGCGAAACTGATACGATTGCGTTTGATACACTGTGCCTATAGCTAATATGTTGATAGTGCACGTAATAATTGTATAGAAAGTCTGCATACTGGATACAGAGTGTTCCATGACTTTGCCCTCCCACACGCGTTAGTCAAAATAGAAAGCTTTCGACTAACTAATTAGAAATTTTATAAATTTTTTTAATAGTACAATCGAAATAATTATGTAGTTCTTCCATTTAATTTTCGAACCGTAAAAGCACCATATGCTTTCTCCCAGGGACTATATGGCTGTGTAAATAGCACTAGAAAACAAGGGACTGAAGATCAATTGAAAAGCTACTAATATTATGTCCCATTGTAAAAACAAGAAAATACAAAAACAATAAAGCAATAAAAACATAAAAGAAAAAGAAGGAAAAAGTCGAGAGACGGGAGACGGGAGACGGGATGGTGGATGTGGATGTGAAAGCAACTGTCTGCCAGTGTGCCTGTATAATATACAGATTTGTATGGATTGGTTGTGTAGTAGACTGTAGAAAATAAACGTACATATAATGTAATGTAATTTTGAATGTTAAAGCGCTCTCGTTCCATCCCATTTGACTTTGCACTCAGTGCCCAACACCCAAATAAAATCATGTAATAAAATAACATACACACACAAATAAAAAAAATAGAAGCACACACACACACAAAAAAGAGAAATTTGTCAAGGTATCTACAAGCTGTTCAAATGCACTAAAATACAAATACAAATATGTATATGGATAAACATTACTGCCAAAAAATCCAAAAATCCTACAAAAAATAAAAAACAAGAAAACAAAGCCAAAGAGGGAAAAAAGAAAGTCCTTGTGGTCCTGTTGGATCAAGAGTGCTGTAGTGCTTTGTACACGCTCTGCATATGTATTAAATAGGAAAGAAAAAAAAAGTGAAAGCAAAAAAGATGAAAAAAGTGAAAGTGAAAGCAAAACATATATGTAGAGAATTTTGTTTGAAGAACATATGGTGCTTGAAATTTGGAGAAAGCTCAAAGTTGTAAGATATGTGTCTTATGTAAAGTTGCATATTTTACTGGGACTTTCTTTTGCTATAGCATATGCTTCGGCGTATACAGTGTGGTGGTGTACAGGTACTTTCTTTTTTTTAGCTTTTATTAGTATTAGTATAGTAATAGAATGTGTATCATGCTTTGAGATATACGAGTGGATATAGAAAATTGGAATTGCCTTTATTCCTGATATAAAGAAATAAAGCAAATGTTCACATTAGAAAAAATTTGTTTGGTATTCCTGTGGGAGTAGAAGGGTCATTCCTCATTCACGCACCATTACCTTCCTCATTCTTTCACTCACTACTTTCCCTTTTCTCCTGTCTCAATGCTCCCAGACCTGCTTATGGTATAGGGCCTATGGTATTTTTGTGGAAGCCCGGAGCGCTTCCTACTCTTCACTCTTTTGTCCTTGTTTGTAGCTGTAGGTGTAGGAGCAGTACTACACACGTTGTACAAGCATTGCCTGGTGAAAGTCCTAGTGAAAGTCATGGCGTGTACAGAACTTGTATTCTGACTTTATTTGATTTCCCTCCTAAAAACATATAGCATGGAGAAAGCAAATGTAACGGAGAAGAACCAATCCAGCTCTTCCTCTATTCATCATTCACTCCTTGATTTTATTTTTACTTTCTCTTTTCTACTTTTCTCTCCATCACTTTCTCTTGTGCTTTCTCTCCATTTAATCACATGGATTTTCCCCCCTGTGCTTTTAGCTGTTTACTACTTATTCCCATGTTCATGTTTGACGGTTCGCATGGTAGTGATGGTTTTTTTTTTGTATTGATTTTGTTTATATTCGATTAATTGGACCGATTACACATATATACTGGTACCTAGATAAATTACGTATTGGCATTAGCAGCTTTTTATGCTTTCACTTGTAATTTTCTTATTTATAGAATCTTCTAAACGTTATTTCTATGTAGTTTTAGTTACACAATACTTGATATTTAAATGACAATTTAATAATATTCTTATCTGTGTGTGCAAAACTTGTGGTAGATTGTCAAAAAAAGCAAAAGAGTATATCTTCCAATGGAGTCTAAATTAAGGTGTAAAATTTTGTAAACAATACAACCGATTTCTTAACAGTAAAAAGTGACTTTCTCTTTTTGCGTTAGCTTGAAAATCCCTATTTCTCAACTTTCCCTTTCACCTCCACACAAAACTTGACTTTTCCATTATGAGGAGCTGATTAGTATGGGGGACGTGTGGGCATAAGGAGTTGTGTAAATTTCGGGTGTAAATCCTAAACTGCCACGTCAAGTAAAAAAAGGGAAAAGAAATACACTACAATGCACTCAAAATACCTTTTTTTTCTTTTTCGTCTTCTTCTATCCAACTCAATTTTTGTTATAAATTGCACTTCATTTCCAATTGAAGTTTATTCCCTTATTCCTTGCCGCGTTGGTGTTGGTGTTGGCAGTATGCACGTATTTTGGTACATAGGAATTTGTACCACGTGTTAAGCGAGTGCCGGTGCTGGTGCCGGTGCCAATGTAGACCTTAGAAATGATACAAGTTTCAGTTTTCAGCTCTAGATAACAATGTATGTACGTACGCTCGAACTTTGACTGGAATTATAAGCAAGTGTAGAATAGTTCCATAGAAAAACATTTGGTGGTGTTCGTTTTCCTTGGCGTGGGTTTGAATTTGCTTTGCTTTCGCTTTCACTCTCGTGTTTGTGCTAGTGTTGATGTTGGCGCGAGTTCTTTTTGTATGTAGGCAATTGAAGTAGTGATGTGACGTGATGACGATACATTGGTGAGAGTGTGTTCTGAATTTTCAAATAGAAATCCAATGTGGACTCAAACCCTGGGAGTACATACTGGGGTAGAATGTATGTCGGGCGTCTAGCTTAAACTGATACTATTGCTGATGCTGATCGAGGCCAGGGATTGTGTGTGTGTGTGTGGTGCCGTGGGTGTAGGTGTTCAAAACTATTGGATCTGATGCTTGACATGGAGAATATGGGAATGTTCAAAGGAACCACGTCCAACTCTTCTCATGGTTGACTAGTCAATATTCTCATTCCAATTGCCAACACCAACACGAACTACTGGGAACACCATAAGCGAAGCTGAATGCCAACACTAACACCAGCGCCAACGTCAATTCCGATCCAAGCAGGAGAAAGCGTAACTGTAGAAGGAAAAAGGAAGCAATGCACAGCATCGGACTCTTTTACTCACTCAATACTTTCTCCGGGTGAAAGTTGAAGTGAAAGTGAGTGTAAGTACTCATCCACTACCGAGCAACGCAGCTCCTTCTCACTCACTTTCACTCTTTTCCCTCAGAATCCAGAATCCACATTCAACTTTCTCCAGAAATACAGCTGTCAAGTCAGTTCCATTTCAATCCAATTATATACCCTCAAGAAATAGCCGCACATCAAGGTGTAGAGAGGCTCTATACACAGACACAGGTCAGTCCACGTGCTTTGATGTTCATATGAAAAATACAAATTACAAAGGATTCAATGGGAAATCTACCTATATATTATATTGGTAGTTCATGTTTTTATGCAGTGGCGAAGATTGTAGATTGCAAAAAGTGTACCTTTTTTTCTACTTGTATACGTAATTTAGGTCTCGCGTGTGTAGTCTAAAAGTATTTTGTCCGAAGTCTTTAGTCCAAATTTTTTTGTCCGAAATTGAGGTCTTTTGTCCGAAAGTCTTTTGTCCGAAAGTCTTTTGTCCGATAGTCTTTTGACCGAACGTCTTTTGTCCGAAGTTGTTTCTCCGAATTTGTGTCCAAGAGCTAATTTGTACAAAATTATTTGTTTCCATCCATGACAGTGTTTCAATGATTGCTTTACGTAAAAACTAAAGTATGCGACAACTTTAAAAATCAACCGCGAAGGATTCAAATTAAAGGTGTGAGTGGTAGTGAGAGTAAATGAGAGGTTACAGTATAATTTATATTCTTAACTTTATTGATTTTTTTTTAAATTTTTTGCAACTGCATTTCTAAAAATGTCATTTACACAAGCAAAATTAATTGCTGGTCCAAGAAAAAATCCACAGGCTATATGTGACGGGTATTTATTTAATTTCAATAAACAAAGTGAGACCACACCGCCTATTAAAAGCAATATCACTTCAATTACTACTACCTATTTCAGGTGTGTTAATTTTCGTAGAAACCTCCAGTGCCAATAATCACAGTCGCTGAAGGTTTTACTCCACCCGCAACAGCAACAGGAGTAGCAAAAAATGCTCAGCCTCCCCGTATTGCCCCCCATACTGCCGCTCCTCCTCCTCCCCGCAAGATCGCAAAACAAGCTAAGCCTTTAAAGGTTTCACGATGTAAGCCTCCACAGCAAGTTGTAAATTCACCTATCTCAGGAAGAACTCGTAGCAAGTGAATATCAATAAACATGAATGTATATAGTTGATATATTTTCAGACCCTATTTTATGTTATAATATTGTTTTTAATTGCAATGTAATCTCCATGTTGATTATTTTTAAACATGTTCACTTATTAATTTTGTCATTACTATTATTTAACGTTAATTATTTTAGTAATAAATTTTATAAAGGGTAACTACGCTCTCGCTTTAGTAAATTTTATTTCGGACAACGGGTGTTGGACTAAAGACGTTCGGACTAAAGACTGCCGGACAAAAGACGTTCGGTCAAAAGACTATCGGACAAAAGACTATCGGACAAAAGACGTTCGGACAAAAGACTTTCGGACTACGCGTTTCGGACTAAAGACTTCGGACAAAGTGCTTTCGGACTACTCACATAGGACCGTAATTTAGTACTTTTTCGAAATTCGTAACCTTTTTCAACATAAAATGTATCATTTTAATGCCCTTGAAAAAATAAAAGAATCAGATGCTTTCAAAAGTTACATCTAGCAAATGTACGATATTAGTAGAATGATTTTTCAGAAAATCTCTTATTTGACGCCCATAGTAAAGGTACAATGTACGCCCTTGACTCTTTTAAAATTCTATCTTACAATCTATATACATGTTAGCATCTACAGACTACAAAGGAACGATTTTCACTTAGAAAGGGAAAGCATTTTTTGTGTGCTAGTAACTAGGTGACGAGAATGAGTGAGTGGAAATGAAAGCATTAAATTTGCGGATCTCACACCTTTCCACACAGAATCCAAAGTGTAATGTAATTTAATGGAGTGCAGTAAGAAATACTGACACTGAGAGAGCTGAAACGTGGGCCGATGCCGATGCTGACATGTTTCTCTTTTTTTCTCTCTTTTCTTCGCTTCACTCTTATAACATAGTTTTGACCCAAATGCTGAAATTGAACTTAGGAATTACAAATACGAATTATACAATTACAATGCTATACGTACATATGCAGGAAAGAAACGGGTTTGCCAGTCCTCACATCTCATTTCCAATTCTCTCTGTTCAGTCACATGGCAAACTTCCTATTAACGAGAATCAATTTATTTCCTTCAACTTCCCTGTAATGCTTTCCTTTGTCCGTCTACAAGTTGTGAGGGGTCGGTCTCAACAGAAAATACTGTGTACAACTCTACAAGCAGTGCAGCGCATTCAACAGTCTCACAATTAAAAACAACTTTCACTTTATTTTCCGCTCCACTTGTTTCTCACTCAACGTACTTTACACTGTCCTTCTCAATGTATCATTGGCCATTGGCCATTGACAGAGTGAAAGTAGAGTGAAAGTCTTGGAGTGAAAGTATTTGGGAGTGAACTCGTTAAGGTGAGTTCGAGCTGGACAATGTGAGACAAAGGAGGAAAAGAAGAGGACGACAAGATGAGAAAAAAGTCGAGATCGACATTGAGATCGAAATGGACGTGGATAGAAGAAAGAAAGAAAGAAAAGTAGGAAGGAAGGAGCCGAGGCCGAGGAGGACGAGAGTGTAAACGGAAAGTATCTTTTGAAAAGAAGAAAATGGATGGACAGGAGAATGAAGCACTTGTGCTTAGAAAGCTTATTTCCCACTTCAAATCAAGTGCTCTACTTTCACTTTATTTCTCGGAGAAAGTACAGAGCGTACAGCGTAGAGACAGTCTTTCGTTTTGAGTGGGGATGTGTAGGAGAGGAGAGAGAGTGAGAAAAAAGAGAGGGAAAAGTTTGAAAACTCAAACCGTAACATTTATCAGATGAGTTAAGCAGTAAGTTCCTGTTCCTGTTCTCGAGAATTGAGCCTTGAGTCTTGGTCTTTCTTAAGTCCTGTGTGAGTGTGTATGAAATGTAAAGTCCACGCCATATTCTTTCTCACTTTCTTGGTGATACCCGCACCCTTCCCTCAATTGGAGATCCAGATCCCCTTAGCGGAGTGTAAGTGTACGTACGTAGGACGTACGTGGATGGTTTATTTGGATCTCCGTGTCCGTTAGTCTCTTAGTTTTACAGATAGTTTAGTTTTCATAGTTTCTCAGTTTTCTTTCGTTTTCCTTTTCATTTTTTTTCAGCTATTTTACGTTAGTTTCTTTGGAGAGAATTTGAGAGTTTCCTATAAGCACCATTATGGTTACGTATGTAGAGGGTTTGAAAGCTTCAAGTTTAAAAATCGAAAGTTCTTCAATTATAAAATACTTTGCGGAAATCAAAATTGGCGTTTGTTTTTAATTTTTTAGATGTATTTTATGATTGATAATCAAAATCATTCTTTTTAAAAATACAGTCTTTAATATCATCCAGGTTTTTAAAATCTTGTTTTAGCAAAAATCAACATGTTCAAAATGCAGTGAACAAAATTTTTAATGTTCGAAATCCACTGCTAAATGGTCATATGGGAAATGGCATATCGTCTGTGAAGAACCAAAATGACCTATATCTATTTGTCGCTAAAAGAAATATCAGCTATCTACAAAAAATAGTAAAATATGTCTTGAAAGCATTTAAATAGAACGTTTTGCACTTTTCAAAAGTATATAAATACAATATTTGGCACCTTTTCAAAAACATGAAAATAGAACATTTTGCCCTTTTCAAAAATATGTAAATAAAACATTTTACACTTTTCGAAAACATGGAATTAGAACATTCTGAACATTTTTGAAAATATAGAATTAGAACATTTTACACATTTCCGAATACATGGAATCAGAACATTTTGCACTTTTCCAAGAACATGTAAATAGAATATTTTACATTGTTGAAGAACATGAAAATAGAACATTTTACACTTTTTAAAAACTCGTAATTAACATTTGACGCATGTTTGTCATTTTATTTTTATGACATAGCTTATTTTGATTGTAGCTTAAATTGGATATGGGTCATTTTGGTTCCTAACAGACGATATGTTTTTCTCAAATTATTGTGTTCCAATCAAAAAAAAGTTTAAGACATTTACCATAGTTAATTTTGAACTTGGTACCTTGGAGCTGTGGACGTAGTATTTTCTGAAAATCTTACGTGTTACCTACACACAATGTAGTACCCTATTACTCAGAAACAGAAGAGGCTCTGATAGTTTTTCCATCTTCGTTTCTTGATTTTTTGGTTTCGTTCGTCAGCTCATACGGTTCACGGTTCACGTCCACGTACGAGTCCAGTTAAGACAGTGACTCAGGAAAGGAGTTGAACTAAAGACAGTAGACGTAACTTGTGGTTGGAAATTTGGAAAGTAACTTATTGTTTATTAGAGAGAGAGAAGGGTGAGACTGACTGAGAAAGGTGGAAGTACTTATGTCTAGGTATGAAAAGTGAAAGAAGGTACTTAGCCCGAGTTTTTTTCATGTCTCGTGAGAAAAATGTGGTGGATGGAATGAGGATGGAAGAATCATTGAGTAAATGGTCGAAACGTGCTGGTCAGACTCATTTCCGTCTAAAGTATCTCCTCAAAGTATACATTACGATCACATTCCATAGCTCTAGTTCAATTCAAGCCCCAACCACACTCACACTCACACACACACACACACACACACACACACACACACACACAGAGGCACACATGGCACTCCTCGCACATGGCCTCAACATACGTTCTCTGATGGTTTACTGATTGTCTCCTGAGTCTCATCTCATGGTGTTCGGGTAGGTTTTCCTGGTTCTGGTTCTAGGCCCTGTTTAGTGAGGAGAAAGTAGTCAGATTTCCAAGTTTCTCACGCTTTTACTTTTCCACATAGGACGAAAAAACATGCTTCATCCTTATATGTTATTTTTTACAATTCTATCTTCTGATTCGTCAGATAGAAACTGGAATTAGGGCAACAGATTCAAGCCCGACGACGAGCTTTCTCTCATGTTAACGCAATGGTCATACTTACTTCGCTGGTGGTAATGCTTTCTCAGGGCATATTGACTGACTGCAGAGCAGGTTAATAACTTTGTTGTTGCTAATCTCCGGAGTCAAATTAGATTTTGAGGTAAATTATGCACATTATATGTTGGTAATCACACATATCTAATCCACAGAGTGGGTGGAGATGTTATGTGGTGCGTAGTTTTAATTCAAGCTTGAAAGAAGCTTTTGCTGCTATCATAATTTATGATAAGAGATCGTTCGTAAATGATGTCATGTAATAAACCTGTTAAAGATGCTTAAGATGGGATGTAGTCAGTATCCAAGTTTTGACCCCAATGATGACGTCACTTGTTGAAGATCACTAACCAGTGTAGGTAAAAATGTGTAAAACCAAACTTGTTATAATACTTACCATCGGAAGATGTAATTCTATAACTTACCGCGCTCATACACTTATATCCCTGAGTTCCAAGTACATAATTCAACAAGCTACCGCATTTGCCAAATAAAACAAATTCAACTTCCTGCCGGATCAAAAGAGCTTGCAGCTACTAAAACTAATGCAATACCTAAATACCAATATCTACCGCAGTTTTAAAGTCAAAGGTTAAAGCCTCTATTTAAAAATTCACTCACAAGTACAAAAATTTACAAACTCGCTTAGCTCAATGTATTGTTCAAGTTACTGCCATAAATATGTGAACCTACCTCCGCCTTTTACGAAATTTCATTTGCTAACTGAGAACACTACTCACCCACCACTATTATAGTACGTCTATACCTATCCCTTGATTGCAAATTGGATGGTTTTTGTGTATTAAATAGAATGAAAAGGAATTCGAAGAATCCTATAGCTATTCAAGTTAATGGATAAGTATCAGCTTCATCACATACTTTCTCCATATGCTTCACCGTATCGTAGGAAGTAGCTTGACACTACATAATAAATAAGTGCGGATGTTGGCTTGTAGTTTGGTCGCTTGTACATCCCCATGACCATAGTTTCAAACTGAAAAGGCAGGTTTTCTCTCTCTCTCTCTTTGGCTGTCTCTGTGTCCCTGTATTTATTATGTGATGGTGAAAGCTGGTGACTGGTGAAAGAAAAGTTTGAAAAATATTTCATCAATTATATTTGTCTCTCTCTCACCATGGGCTCAGTCTCTCCACACACACTTCCACTCTTTACGCCGGGGCTTGGGGTCTTTGGGAAACGCGCGGATTATTTGTGGGGAAAGTTTGCTTTCTCTCTCTCTTTCTCTCAAAACTTGAAACTTTTGATGTGAACTGTTTGCTTTCTCCATTGTGATAACTTTCCGGAATTTTATGATATTTTCTGGGGCAGTAGTTCTGTTCTGTTCTGTTATGTTCTGTTCCTATAGTTCATAGTTTGTATTTCCGCCATTTTCAAGTATAGGCAAACATATAGGCATAGACCTTGCTTTTGTTCAAATTGGAAATCCGAGTTTAGAATGTGGGAGTTTCAAAGGGTGGGAATTCACTTTAATTAATTTCGATTTTATGTATAATTTAATCTCCTTTAATTTAATCTCATAACACTATAACTAATCCTCATCCACAACCCACTTGTTTTTGTTTTTATGACTGCGCAGAAGAAAATATAAAAAGAAATAAAAAATCAATAATATTTCTTAATGGAAAGCAATAATTTAATTTTTTATATATTTCTCAGAATTGTAGATGTTCTTGCAAAAATCCACGGACACAAAACCACTCAAATAACAATTCAATTAAAATGTGGTGCTAAATATGTTGAAGATTTAAACAAACTTTCCCCACACAACTTTATACCTTAAATCTAAATTCAATACAAACTATATATTGTCATTGGAAATGGGAAAGGAGGATGAAGAAGAGAGAAAACCACTCAAAAATGGGAAGGCAATAAAATAAAAAGACATAAAAAATAGAGAAGAGAAAAGCAATTTATAATTTAGTTAATAGGAGATGAAAGGAGAAAGCATGAGTGAGTCGGACACGTCGTTTTTCCTGTGTATGTGTGTGTATATGTGTGTGGCCTCTCTTGAAAATAAAATGCTTTATGGCTTAACAACAAGGGAAGGGAGAAAGGGAAGTGAGTGGAAGGGAAGACTGAGGAAAGTATTTAAGATTTAAGCTGTAGTTCTATATATTTTTTTGTGTGGGGTCTCAACCAATATATAAATGGGAGAGTTGAGAAGACAATCGTAAATCGTGGCTTTTCAATTTTTTTCATCAGCTCTTTCTTTTTTTCTGTCCTTTCTCTTTTTTCTCTCTCTCTCTCTTCTTTGTTGCTGTTGCTACTCTGACTGGTGGGTGAAAGTGGCAGGAGTCTAGGACTTAGCATTCGCTTACATCCACTTATTAATGCTATACATATATACGTGTCCTACTAGCCGTCGCCATTGTCGTCCTTGGAAGCTACATTCACAAGGGACACTTCCTACCGTGTTGCTGTTTAATTTGGTATGCCTTTTGTAGTAGTGGTTGTTAGTTATCAAAAAATGATTATTTATTTTAATTTTATTTTTGAATGAAACATTGTTGTCTCTTTCTTATAAGATTTAATATATGCCATTTAAATGTCCCCCCCCCATTGGTAATGATTATATAAAAAAACATTTTACATAATTTTAAAACAAAGCGTCTAAATTTCTATTTTTCATAATAAAACATGCCACTTTATATTCCACTAAAAAATAAAATTTATTTTTAAAATTTTGCAATCTACGCTTATAATAATGTTGAAAAACATTCGATAAAAAATTGGTTGGCGATGTGTCGCTTGTGAGTGAGCGTGGGACTTTCACTTATCTACTGTCTTCTGATCCTGCCACGTCTTAAGCATTGTGTCCGCGAAAGTAATATATGAATGGTTATGGGTCATGTACAAGCACATAATACAGTTATAGTTATAGTAGATGAGGCTTTACCTACATGTGTGTTGAATTCCCTGTTGGGAAGGCTACTACGAAGATACTATCAATTTAGGAAGGGTTCCTTCTTCGTTGTTAGATTTAGAATTCTCTTGGAGTAAACTGAAGAGGCTCGAGTAGAGATGGTGAAGAAGAAGAAGAAGAAGACGATGAAGCTAAAGCAAAAGTCAGGCAAGAGGCAAGTGATGAATTAACCTCGGAAAGATTTCTAAGCTCATGAGAAATCCTGAAAAATCTCTTTGGACAAACTCACTGAGTCTTTTTACTTCTTCTTGTGGTCAGCAGTCTAGAGTCAAGCACAGTTTTTTCTGAACAGACTTTTACTATATTGTCTACCGCAACAGTCTTCGAAGAAGAAACATGCACAAGCCGATTTCTTACAAGTGATATTACATCCAATAGTATGCAGTTCCAGTTCAAATTCTGCAAGTCCGGCTTAAAATAAGCTACAAACATGTCCCAAATCCGAAATTCTACATCCTACTTTGTATACATATACGAGTAAGAGATATACAAATTAAATCATTTTTTAAATTCACTTACAAACACACCAGTTTTAATTATTTCTTTACGCAATTGCACCTAACTTCTTGAAAGGTGTTTTTAAAATTTTGTAATGTTATTGAAATATTCCATTTTTTCCAAATTAAATATTGGCATTGTTACAGTTGGGTTTGTCGCAATCGTAATTTAGCATGAATGGCTGGTATGGAATCATAGTGTGTTTGCAAAATTCAAAATGACAACTACTTGGTCTGGGTATATAGGCACCATTTCATGCGTAGAAATGCAGTTTCAGGAGTTTTTTCCGGAAATGGAAAATTGAACTTTTCAAGCGTAAATCTTTAGCTGCCACAAAACACAATTTACTATTAAATTGTTGAAATTATATTCCAAAGCTTGATAGTAGTATATAAATTTAAAAAGGCACATCTTCCGTAGTCAATACTCAATATATTTAAAGAAAAAGTGAGTGTCCTCTAAAAACGGAGTAAAAGTCTCCTGCGTTCTACTTTCACCCAGTAGAGTAGGAGAGGCAGATACGAAAAATAGGAAATTAGGGAAAGCGGAGTGGAATAGAGAGAAAGAGCAAGAGGAGCTGATTGAAAGGTGGAAAAAGTAAAAGTAAATGCGACGTCAGCTGGATAGAGACGAGAAGTGATCGATCAGTTTCACTTCATCAATTTCTTTAAAGACTTTCCCTCTGAATTCTCATCAAAGACAGAGGAGTAGAATGGAGGAGTCGGGAGGAGAAAGGAAGGAGTGCAGAAGCAACGGGGCTATTAGCATTTACTTTCTTCTCTCTGCTTCTGCTACTACTGCTGCTTTCACTACTTTCACTACTACTTCTACTACTACTACCACTACTACAACTATGTGATGCCCAAAAACATATAGAAAGCTGTGTATGTATGCGAGGGACTTTGGAGAAAGTACAAGTGAAAGTTTCAGGAACAAATGACCCACATAAATTATTCTTAAATGGGATACACTTACTCGTTATAGCCTGCATAAGTTCTCATTACCTTTAGCATTTCCTTCTCTCCCTCCATTTTGCATTTTTTATATTGAGTATCCTGGGACGCTCTTTCCGTATGTGTGTATATACTAGTGTCTATATTGGTATACTAGATATATAGAGCTTTCCTTCAGGGAGAAAGTCCCTCCACACTCACTGATGTATAGATAGTCTGTTAATGATAATGATAGCATTTACAAGTATACGTGGACGACCCTATGCAGACTCCAGGTTCACATTCTCAAGTTGATTGCATTCAAAAAATGAGAGGGAACACGCACGGGAGTCATTAAGCATATGATACAGCCTCACAAAGGAGGAGCCGCCGCCGAGGCACAGGCACAGGTAGAGAAAGAGAGAGTCAAGTCAATGAACGTAATGATTTTAAAATGGTTTTCGATTTCTTACTTTTCTACTTTACTACTTATCCAACTACTTTCTCTTTTTTAACGAGAACTATTTTCAGAGTTCTTCCACTTTCCCTTCTCTCAGCTTCAGGTTCTACTTGAGTTTTAGAGGCTCGCGAAAATCTTCATTAAATTCTATGGGAAAATTTACATTGACAAGGAAATGTAAACGCGAGACAATTAAATTAAAGGTTCGTTTTCCAAAAAAAACATGCTAACATTAATGTGCAAGGGTCTTCATTTTGAATGCTTGAGATTTTTCTAATTACATATTTAAGAGGCTCGTGTACAAGTGTATATTTAAGTAATGTAGAAAGTTAAGTATTGAAAATTCAAAGCATTGTGTATTATTTATACAAATCACAGCTTAAATTGCATGGGTTAAACATTTGTAAACTTGCACCTAATGAACAGAACAACAAGTATAATAACTTTCTCTTTGATTTCCAAAATTTTGAAACTAGTGTTTTTTCAGGTGTAGTATTAAAAAAGTTCTTTTTGAGATGCGGATTCAGTTGTTAATTTTTTTAATACGAGAATTCAAAATTCGCGCTTTAAATATCAAAAGCTTATGTGTCCAATTACGTGTCCGTAGTTGTTTACCAAGTAAATTGCATGTTTTGTAGCTTTTGTAATGCTCTACTGGTTAGTTACTGATTAGTTTTGTTGTTTAGCAAAAATAAAAACGGTGGACATTTAAAAAAGGACAAAGGAGTTTTTTTTAAACCTGGTAAATGTTTGCACACATGTACCTATACATCCGAACCGAATCTGCCATCCGCATTGATTAGTTTGTTTAACTTTATTTAGAGAAATCCAAGTTGTTCTCGCGCATATGTACACAATAATAAAATTACTTGCATGGCCTTGTCATCTATTTAGTTAAGAATCAAAAGCAAGCGCGGCTGTGCTCAGCGATGAGGATCCGTTTTGTAATCACAGTATCAGTTTACGCTCTAAATATTTTCGAGTTAAATGAGCCTTTCGCTCGCTTGATGAACGATTAGATACTGAACCATTCTAAAACATGGAGACATTTCCAGTGTTTCCCGGTACCGGTCCCGGTCCCGCTTTGACAAAACCTCTCGAAGCAACTTTTCTAAAGCAAAATCAAAACCAAAAACCGACACCAAAACCGAAACCAAAACCGAAACCAGCTCTTAAACAAGAGACAACAGAAACGAAATCCAAAACACTGATACTCTGTATAATATCTGTGTATTATGTTGCACACATATTTTATTTAGGTGAGTTATAAATACACACACACAACTTCATGTCATGTACATAGCTTCTGTTTCTGTTCTTATGGTTTCTACGTATTTTAGGTTGTAGTCGCCTTTAAGCTAAACAGAAATTGAGGAATTATGAGAAGGAGACTCGGGGAAAATTCGAAAATTATGAATGCGCTTGGAATGAGTCCAAAACATTTCACAGTCTGATTTACAGCTCAGTGCTCATAGCATTGAGATATCTACAAGAATAGGAGTGCCAGTCGCAGGACGGGACGAGTAGTGAGTCTCTGTCCAAACAACCCAGTTCAAGCTTCAAGTATTTCCACTTAAATGCTATAAAATAATTCGAATAAGTAAGTGTGTATCCTAAGCGTCAAGCGTTGAGTTTATGAGGGTGACAACTCACCAGGATTCTCACTACAAGTCCAGGACTACTCCAGGACCGGTACCGATACCAGGCCGTATTTTCCTGACCTTAGTCATATGGAAAACACAAATTTAATTTTTTGAAAATTCTTCCTATTGCTTGGTAGTCTTACAGTTATTTTTATTTCCGTAACCATGGCAAAACCTGTACATGAATAAATATTTTTAGCGTAGGGAACGTTCAAATAATACGTAACGCAACAATGCCGATTTTTTACCTACCAACCACCCTTCGTAACCCGAACGTAGCGCTGTGCCTGCCTGACAACCAACCACCATTTAGTAACGCTAATCATAAACTTTTAGAACTTATTCGAAACGATTAAAAACAAATAGAATACATTATTTTATAAATCAAATACGAAAACTATTATGAATGTACTACTTGAAAAAAATAAAAAAAACATGTACTGCAGTAGCTTTTTAAATTGAAGCTAAAGAAGATTTTTGATGTGCAATTTCACATTGATCTAAATATTGTCTATGAGAATCAATCTCACAAGGAAACCACGCCAAGTGGTACACCCAGAATCCAAAATCACCCATTTTGAAAAATCAGGCTATTTTTGGATAGTAAAGACCTTAAGTAACTCGACTGTATTTTGCGTCGCTTGGTCACAGGGCCCCGCCAAAGTTCAAAAAAATTTAAATTTAAATATGTTGCCACGCTAGCACTTCTACAGTTCTCATCCGATTTTGATGAAATTGGGATTTTTCTGATTCTTAGTCTTTTTTCTAAAAAGCAATTTTCAAGGTTTAGAAAACTTCGAAAACATTTATACATTTGAAGTCTAACAATAAGTTTTAAGCGTCCATTTTGAAAAAAAAATTTCTTTGCCAAAATCCATACATTAATTTTTAGAAAACAACCTAAGGATTATAAAAAACAAAATTTCATCAAAATCGAATGAGAACTGTAGAAGTACTAGCGTGGCAAAATATAAAATTTTAAATTTTTTGAAAGGCAGGGCCCTGTGACCAAACGACGCAAAATGCAGTCGAGCTACTTAAGGTCTGTACTATCCAAAAGTAGCCTAATTTTTTAAAATGGGTGATTTTGAAATTTTGGTCTACCACTTGGCGTGGTTCTCTTATCAGTAACCGACCTCGAATTTGGCGATGGAAAATGTGTAAAATTGTTATGTCGGTTATTCAAAAATACGAATAATCATACTCATGTAATGAATATTAGGTTTCCCATTCCTCTCCCAACAGGGATAACAAGAGAGAAAAACGTGCTATTAAGTTCATTTGGAATTTCACCAGCGCCATTTTTTACTAATATAAAAATATAAACCGATTCAAGCAATTTAATTGAAGGAAAAATCAAAATAATGTGGTTTTTTGCAAAACGCCTAAAGATTTTGCAAAATAGTGACAAAAATAATTTTTAGATTTTAGAAATTTAAAATGTAAATTATTCTGCTTTATCTAGTGTAAAGCGTTACGCAACAAAGTAGCGAAGTACCGACCACCCAGGCACCCAGCGTAACGATTTCGTAACGCTAAGTCTACCCACAACCAACTTGGACTGCGGTACGTATTACTTTAACATTCCCAGATTATACAAAACTTAACTGTGAATAATACGAATACTATTAGAATGACGTCAGGCTGTTTTTGCATAAAATAATGACGGTGGTATATGCGATTTATAATGTAGTGTTAAAATCCATCTATTCCGGTTCTGTTACATATTTAATGTAACGTTTGTCACGTTGCAAGTATTTTATATTCGAGCCTTAAAAAAAACTTGCAGAAAATTGAAAACTTGAGAGTAAACCAATTTCCTAAATTTGTATTTCCGCATTCGTAAGATGTATGCATATTTCTGAATACTGTACAGTTGAGTAGTAATGCGTTTAAACTGAGAGGCTTGAGATTATTGAAAAAATATGGAGTTGCATCAGTTTTATTAGCTTATTTGAGACTTCAGAAATAGACTATGATAACCCCATGAGCGTGACTATAGCGTAAACGTAGAGTGCGCTTGGAGCCATAGCTCAAAGCTATTTGCTATCTCATGCGTCCACAATCTAATCAAATGTGAAATGACTCTCAGAATTATCATACGTTATCACGTTTTTCCCTCTTAAATTAAATTACAGGTAATCAAAGAATTACTAGTCACAAGTCAGAATTTCTAATTTAAAAAGCTTCTATCTGCATACTTTTTTTTGTTTATTAGCTATATGATGCAATACCTCTTATCTTATCATTTAGCATTTAAATGGAACATAAAAAATCTGTATTGACAATTTGTAAAAATTGTAAATGGATATTTGAAAATTAAAACAGACACAGTCCACCAAAAAGAATTTGAATTAACTTCAGAAAAAGTTTTTATCAATATTTATGAAAAATACTATTTTATTTATTAAAAATATTTAATTACAATATAGCGCAAAATTGACTTTTTGAAACAAGTTTTCAGCTTTGTTAGTAAGACAATTTCTAACAATTTTGTATTACGATTTTAAAAACAATTTTATTCAACAAGATCCTTGAAATACTGTTATTCGTTAGTTATATGATTGTTGGCTGAAAACAGAGAGCAAAGGGTGAACGATCATATAACCTTTGCAATGCACTGTAAAAGCATACTAATTAAATTGATTACCTTATAAAACATTGCAAATGTAAATTCTGATTTAAAAGTGAAAACTCTAAAAAGTCTAGCTTTGACTTTTCCTTTGCGCAAAATCAATTCTGAGTGAGTGTATTCCTCGAAAATTCCAGGAGACTCTCAAAAGTCAAAGTGAAAGTTAGGTCAAACTTTTAGAATGTAACTAGAGCAAAAAGGAAAGCCCGTGCCGAATTCCAATGCCATTGCCCGACTATCTGTATTTCAAATTTCAAACTACCTACGTTCAATTAGGTTCCATATGTCTGCACTTCTGGAGACTGCAGAGTCAGTACTACTGTTAGTAGGCCGAGACTTCAGAATACGAATAGGTCATGAATGACTTAGCGTTTGATCTGCAACTGCACATAGCTATAATGTACCATGCAAGCTTCGAAGTAGTCCCAGCAACGAGTACGAGCTCCAGGAACGAGAAGCCAGCAGCACATTCCACCACGTTCAACCTCCATTCTAATCTATGCATTTACTCATATATTCCCTCCATTTATGTGATAAAAGCCTCCTGGAAAACATTATCATACAGAAACCACACCACAATTTGCTTTCATTTTGAGTGTAAATCTCTCCACTGCAAGCAAATATCATGAGGAGATGAAGAAAATAGAAATATTTGAAAACGAGACTCTACGGAGTCTGGACTTTCTCCTTTCCCTCTACCAGGAAAACGAAAGCGAAACGACAAATGGAGGACCCAGCTCTTTTTTTCCTATTCACATTCAGGTGCTTCAACTTGAGCTCCCAGAATCTCCAGAGCGAGAGCAAAACTAGCGAAGCCAACGTAATGTGGAGAATATACCTCAAAGTGGAGTTGAATTCAAAGAGTGCAGTCCTATGTATATGTGTGTGTATATGAATGTGAAATTTACCCATCTAGCCAATTCAGTTTTGTTCCGTGGGATTCTCTCCCTATTGGTTTTTCTTACCATATATCCACTGCTTGCTTTAACTTTCTCTGCCTTTCTCCCAGCAGAGGAGAAAATGATGGGGAAGAGAAAGAGAGAAGGTGTGCAGTTGCTGTGTCTGTGTGGTGTTGTAGGGAAGAGGAGTCTGCGCATCACCGCGTTATATACTCTCCAGCTTCTTTTCGTACACCGGATCCGGATCCAGAACCACAGACGCAGAAGGAGTGAGCTGAGTTTGAGCTTGAGATTTGTGAGTGTAGGACGACAGGGATGCTCGGGTTTAGCTTGCACATAGTTTACACACCACAGAATGTGCAGGAGATAGAGACGGACTCAAGATCTGAACTGTACAAGTTTGACGCCACTCAATCCAGTCCCCGTCCAGAACTGAAGGAGAAGTGAAATCGTGAGTGAGCGACTTTCTCCAGTACTTTCACCTTACTATGCTCTGTTACTCCTTATCCTCAGTTTTGGAGTAGCAATGGGAATGGCATTGCCATTAAATTCAGCATTTTTGTACACGGCACATTTCATTGATGTACTGCTCAGCACTGATAGAAACCAAGTAGTCTGAAATGTAGTTAATATTTTTTAAGTTGGTCGTTTTTTCAATGTAAAATATGTTTATTATTATTTAATATTAACGCATACGGGTTTCACTACGGCTACAGTATCTGGAATATAATTTTAATGGTATTTAATTTGCGATGTATCTATGTAGAAAGAAATTGAACTTGAATACACAATTGTAAACTTTCCATTTAGTCTTACGCAATACTTGAAATACAAAAAAGAGATAATTTGATACTTACCTTGCAAATATTACCCTCAGTGTCCAAAGCTCACTTCCAATCGGTACAGTCTCCATAGGAGCCATCCGTTGGTTCCTACACCTTCACCTGGAAAAGTTTTTGGACAGGAAAGTGGGATAAGTTAAACGAGTCTGGATCTGGATGTGTATGCATGCACCTTGATAATATACTAGGTCCAGCAAAGGTGTATGTACGCGCACATCCACAAGGCGATTTTCTATATATTTTATAACTGTGAAAACAGAAAGTGTAAAAGTGAAAGCAGAGCCAGAGTGAGAGCTAGTGCGAGTGTATGAAGAGGGAATACAAATAGAAGGGCGAGGGTTGCCTTTTCCGTTATTGTAGGAAGACAGAGCGGGGAAGTGCAACGGCGCGACGTGAACAGTACCAGTAGCAGTAGCAGTGGTGGTTGTATTAGTCGTGCAGACAGTTGGAAAGAAGAGCAGTAGTAGAGGAGAGGTAGCAGAAGCAGTGGCAGAGCTGGTAAAACTTTATCGAATATTCTGAGCCTGGGTCGTTTTCGTTTTTGCTTTCGTTCTCGATACTAGTTTCCCTTTCCTTTCCTTGCCTAGTTCTAGTTGACGGTTGGCTGGCTGGGTAGATGGTTGGCTGCGTGGCTGAGCGAGGTTAAAGAATTACCGTTTCATCTTGATCTGGACCTTTAGTTCACGTCGAGTCCTCCTCTCGTCCAAACACTTCTATCCTGTCCTTCCTCGTTCCTTCATTTGTACCCACGCATTCTTTCTTTTACAACTTCCTACTTTCACTCTTCTTTATTAATTTAATCTCGGTGTGATTTTGGAGTTATTTTCATCATCCTTAAAATTTCAAGCCTAGTTTATTACTTTGGAATTACCAGGAGAAAGTCCGCTCTAAACTTTCACTCAATGTTCTTCAAAATTGTGTGCATTGTCCCAGTGTGTAAATTATAAATCATTTGGATTTGGACAGTGGGTACTCTGAAGCTAATTTGGTCGCGTATCAACATTAACGGACATACTTCGCCTTGTCGCTCCCACTTTAAAACATTTAAACAGTGTCACAAGAAGAGAGAGAGAGAGTCAGAGAGAGTGGAAAATTTGCAAACATTCCTAGAAATTTCAGTTCAAGCCAAATGTCAAAAGTTTCGGCTCGTTTACTACTACCAAAAACAAATAATTGTGCAAAATATTTACTTTCACTAACCAGCTCGTCGGTTTCGGCTTTGGCTACGGCAGAGGTTCTCTACTCACGTACAGACTTTCTCTTTGCTTTTCTCTCAAGAAGAAAGTTGGGAGTTGGGACGACGGCTCGAAATCCGGTCGTCATTACGTAGATATATATATGTTTCTATTGTCAAGACAGGCCACTCACTGAAGATAATCTGGAAGCGAGCACGGCTCACATCACACAAACTTAAACGCCGCTCCTACAACAACCAGTTTCACTTGTGCACACAGCCCTACAATTCCTCCGCCGGATGAATATGAAACTCAGGAGACTGGTAGAAAGTTCGTCCTCTGGGCCCTGGACTTTCTATCCAAGAAAGTGAAAGCATATAAAGGGATTTGTTGTCCTTGTCACACACTGAAAACGTATTATGAAGAAGGGGCTCCAGCATTGTTTCTGAAATTTATTCTCTTAAGACGAAAGGAACTTGGGAGAAAGTAGTAGGAGAAAGCAGAAGAAAGTGGGGACATGGAAAGGTCCTGAAATCAAAATCAAATTCAAATATTGGATCTCAAATAGAGGGAAGGAGGGGGCATTGAACAGTCAACAGTGTTTAGAGAGGAAACAGTCCCGTCCTCATTCTCGTTATGTACAGGACACTATCTACTTAAACTCTTATACTCTCCACACACACAAAAAGACAAGAGACAATTTGGGTGAAAGTAAACTGTGAAACTCAAGTGAAATCAAAAGAGCTTCACTGGGTAAACAATAGGATTTAAAAATCTCTAAAAAGTCTTACCCAAAGTCTTCAGTTCTTGAGAGTAGTGAGTAAATTGCTTGATTGTTAGCAGTCTGCCTCAATGTTTCCTGATATTTTTAAGAGGTAAAAAAGAAAGTGTCACCAAAATTCTATTTAGCTGTCTACCTTTCTTCATTCCATAAACGAGTCTACATGGGAAATCCGGAGACAGCGACAGGGGCAGAGACGACCTGAGGAGGCTGTGAGAAAGTAAAATTCTCGTCATCAAATATATCCACTCTTCGTCAGTCAGTCAAGTGAAAGGCAAACGAATACGACGAAGTGAGACAGACTAGGGAGAACTTAGATGGGAAATGAAAAGCGTCCTCCTTATAAGACTCGATTGTTCACGTCAACGTCACCTTTTTTCATCCTATAACTAAATACTACCTGAATTTTTACTTGCTTTTACCTTTCACGTAAAACGAAAGAGGCGACGATCTTTGAAGAAAGGAGCCAAGCTTAACGTGACGACTTTCTTCCTGAGCACCAAGCAGAAGCAGCCCTGTCAATCCTTCTAAAAATAGAGACCTGCTTTATGCTCCACACCATTGACATGTCAATATATAAAATTTAGAATGAGAAATTCAATCTTGACGGATTGACTCTATAGCCTGAGCACACACACACCCGGACACGGAACAGTGAAACAATCTTTTTATTTATTTTAGTGTCAAAATACATACAAAGTTACACGCAAGTCTTATGCCCAGACAGTGACAGTTACGAGCACTTTCTCTGGATCGTAAATTTATAAAGGAATATGATCAATTGTCAAATTCAAAAAAATACCTGTTCAATCAGACTAAATATTAAAAAAATCTAAAAGTGTATACTAAAAATAGAAACTTTCTCTGCATAAAACAGAAACGGAGGGAAAGCTTATATCCTGAAAAAAAGAAAAAGCCCACATCTAACAGCAACATTCAGCTGAACTTACGAAGGCAAATATATCTATATACATACAAAAATTGCAAAAAAAAACATTACGAATGTATATATGATTCAATGTCGGTTGTAAGGATCCAAATTGGAAATAGAAAGACCAGTTTGGGAATTCCATGAGCGGCTGCACTTGGAAGGATCCTTTCTCTCCATTTCCATTCTTTGCACTATACTCTCCCAAAATTTGCCATTTTTTCAATACAGGGGAATAAAAAAGAATAAAAATAAAACTAGGGATGAAATTGCATCAAAAAAAGGAAATGTGAAGTAGGAGGAAGGGGAAAGGGAAAGTAATAGCAAGTTGTTGTCTTTGTCCTTGTTCTTGTTATTCTAAAGGGAAAGTGCGGAAAGAGATAAGAGGAAATTGTTTAGTTGATGTGATATCTGAGCATGTAGAGTACTGGGACTTCTCTCCACGCAAAAAGCGGAGCTCCCACTCTCACACACACACACATTATACGGAACGAAAGTTTTGGGTACAATAGAGGAAAAGTGAGAGAGAGAGAGAAAGTGTATGTGTCTGGGAAGAGGAGAAGAAATCTAATTCAGAATTCCCTCAGGACCCGTTTCAGAATTACATCACGTCACCTACGACAACAACAACTTTAACAACGACTGACGATTTTGTCATTTTGACTTGACTCCGATCCGGATCCGGATTCTACACTTTTAGGATTCAGGTTAGAAACTTTTTCTATTTTTTTCTGCTTCCTCCTCTTCTTCTTTTTCTTCTAAACACTTTTCCATGTAGAATGTAGAGACACAATCTAGATAGGTTTTATTAACACTGAACCAACAAAACATTTGTACCTTTCACCTTTCTCTTTTCTTTCCAGTCTCCTGCCAAGGGACGTGTCATCAAAATATTTAAATAGCATTTTAACTCATTTATTCAAAACTTTTTAATTTTTTTATTCAAAGTATGTGCATACAAGCGTTTTGAGACAGGTTTTATGCCATCAATTTTATTTTTGTACACATTTGGCGAGGTGCAAAATTTGATTGCTAAATCTAAATATTGAGGTGACGTGTGTCTTGCGGGCTGTGCTTTGAATACTAGCATCTAACTAAAATTGAATTTATTTTGAACAACTGCAGGCTATATAGACTATATGTATGATTTTTTAAAATCATATCTAAAAGATTTCAGCTCAAAATATTTAAAAAACCCTTCAGTTCAAAAGTTTTTAAAATTCAAATTTTTAATTTTGCATTTTTGCACTTGCTTTTGGCTAAACAGAAACTAATGAAAATTTAAAATGACTTGAATTGTACACACTGATAAATTGTAAAACAATATATTGACCACGCTACACTGTGTACATACAATACCATCTAATATTATTATTGCCCAGAACATCATGCTTTCACTTTTCCTGAATTTAGAATGTTCCAACGATTTTCTGTGAAACAAAACTACCACAGTATTTTTTGGAAAACTTTAACTTCTAACATAACGTGGTGGTTAGTGACGGGCTTTGGAATTTACAAACAACCAAACAAATAAAAACTTTATAAAAAACTTTCAAAAAACCTTCAAGTTTTTAGTTTTTGACTTTTCTAACCGCTAACCGAAACTCACTGAAACCGAGCCCAGGAAATACTTTGTTCTTGTTCAGTTTCGGTACTTTTGGCACTTTGATACATGTTGGTTATTGTATGTATTTTGTCCATTCTTTTTATTTCTTTCTACATAGTCTACATACTTTGTTTGAACTTTTAGCTGGAGGAATTTTAAATAATGTTTTTGTGGTCCGTTTTTCATTTCTATCATCATACCCGCGTAGTAACCATGACTTTAAGAGAGCAGCGTTCAAACAAATAGAAAATTGAATTCTTATTTAAGCATTCCATAGCATTAGTAACTGTTAAACCTGTAACAAAACTCCATATTCAATCAAACTTTCTCCTGATTAACAGTCCTTTGAGTAATCAAAATCAAACTTTATAGAAGAAAGTACATGAAAAATAGAAATCAATAGGAATAAATCTGTAGATCATGATCACCCTAACCGCATCGTGACGAACGAGGACGAGGAGGAACGAGGACCCTGGGAAAAGGAAACAGGAAGCGATGAAATAATGAATGAAATATTTTATTGAGAAAATCTGAGAGGGAGAGTCTCGGGAGTGGGACGGAGCCGTGTCTCTTCCTCAAGTGACAATGTGTACGCCCCAAGATGTTGTAAGAGATTCAGGAAAAAATAATAGATTGGGAATCAAATCATCTGTGGTTGTCTTCTCCTTCCCCCCATCCATCCTTTCATTCCTTTCACATATATCTTTGTAATTTCTCTCTTTTTCTCCATGTATGTAGTCTGTTAAAAAACTGAGAGCTCACGATATAGACTCCGTAAGTAAATCACATCCTATTGTATGTGCTGCACACTCTGCGACTTTCACTCCATACCATCCAATCGAATATCGAATCCCATCCCATTGCATGACATTATTAGAGCTGGGAATAAGAAAGGCTTTCTCTCTCGATTCTCGATTCCAATACTTTTGAATCCCATTATATCTGTGTTCATTGCACGCTACTTACTTACGACTACGACGGTCGTCGGTCGTTGGTGTCTGTACTCAGAATCTGGGAAAGGAGATGGAAGGAGTAGAAGTTGTAATAATAGCAATGCAATGTGTGTAGTTGTAGTGAGGCTCGTGAATCAATTCCGTTTCGGGTTTTTGAGGTTACTTCCCTTCGATTTCGATTCACTAAGTCTCTCGTTAGTGGTTTGCTTTCCTTGCTGGCTCTCGTTGTTGCGAACGGTGACGGTGACTGAGACGGTGGCGGTGGATGTGGCGGTGATACTGGTCCCGCTACCGGTACTGGTCCCGGTTTCGTTTCTTTGGCCTGGAATACCAGAAGAGAAACCTGCCAAGTCTATTTTCTTGGTTTTCGTCGTCGTTTTCGTTTTGGTTTGCGTCTTGAAGACAGAGCCAAGCACAGCATCCAAATGTCTAATATCTCGATGCCGATGCCGAAGCCGACACTTGCTTTCACTGTATTAAACCTCAATCCGAATGGACGAATTCGTATCTCTGTGCATATAGCCCAACTGAGCCGAACCAAACCGAACCTATCCAACCCGTTACCGTTCCCGTTAGCGTTAGCGTTATCATCTCGAGTATATCAACTCATATAGTATAGCCCATTAGTCTTATTTATTATTAGCCGACCACGAACACCGACACGGCGTCTCTTCCATTACCATTTCTATCTTCAAGTCAGTGTCGGGTTTGGCTCGAGCTTTCGGAGTTTCGTTAATATAGTCGGTCTCGGTCTGGTTCTGGTTCTGGTTCGGGTTTTTGGACGGATACTGGTATTGGCACCGGTTCCATTTCTAGGCTTCTAGGTCCGTCCATATAGCCATGCTGATGCTTTCTCCTTAATAAATCTTGATTGTTCTTGGCCTCGTCTGGGTATGTTGGTTCAAGGTCTAAAATAACTTATTTAACGCTCTGTTTTGTAAGGTTGTAAAATATAACACTACATATCTTTGCGTCAACTTTCACCAACTGGAAATAATAACAAATATATAAAAATTATTCATACAAATTAAATTGTACATGCTCACAGATTGCACAACTTCTGATTGACCGCAAACGCCACAGCCGCATTTTGTGAGCTTACAATATTTTACTCGCCAATAAAATTGTAGGCACTTTCTTTTTGTTTCTCTATCAGAATTTTAAAAACCACGCAGTAAGCCTGTTAAGATTTGACTTTAGGATTTTGTTTTGTAAGTCGCGAAACATGTTATAAATTATCTGTAGTCTGGACTTAGGGATTGGTGATATGGGAACATGTACGTTAATTGCAGATAGGCTCTATCGCACATGCCGGAACATTAGCAAATGCACGCTAAGACTTTCTTTCTGTATCCATGTGTAGCTCTTGCTTGAATTCTGCCAGCCTTTCTTCAACCTTTAGATAGCAGTATTGTGTTCCTGCAAAAGTAATTAAACGGCGTTTAACCTCGCCATTTCTTATTCGTATCCGTAAGTGAGATAGGCGCTAGGATAAAATAAAAAGAAATAAAAAAGGAAACAAAAAAAATAAGGAAACGCCTTTTGTTTGTGTAGAGATTAAAAAATTGTAAAAACTTTGATAGGAATAATTTATTTTGTGATCTTGGAATTAAAAAGTTGGGCCTATCTCTCCAATGTTATCATGTGAGTCATGACGGTGAGAGAGAGTGAGAGAGAGTGAGAGAGTGATAGCGGGATGTGGGAAATAGTGAAAGGCGGGAGAGCGGAGCGATTACAAGAAGGAGAGAAAGCGGGAACTAATGGTAAGCAAAGTCAAAGTGAAAGTCAAAGCCGAAGCAAGAGGAACAAGAGCAACGACGTTAAGAAGGAGAAAGTGGAAAGTAAGAACTACTCCTACGTCTTATGGGGAACGTGTGTATGTAGAGTATGTGGCTGAAATATACACAAGAGAAACAAGTCTTGAAGATTCGAGCTGTCTCGTACACACAGTATTTAATGCTAGTGTAAATCCCATTGAAAATCCGACGGCTATTAATGCTCAGAACTAAAGACCAGACCAAATCCGTCTACATGAAGAAGCGTATTCACGAGGCATTAAATGTAGCGAGGAGACCAAACCCCGCGTAACCATTCTTCCCTAAGTCAGACCAGATCACTACAGGAAAGCCAGAAATACAGCAATAGAAATACACAACAGGAATAGGCCCATACCCACACCAACCAGTGTATAGACACAACCTATAGAGAAAGTCAATATATATCTGAATCTATATGTAACTCGTACATACAGATGCAGTCGACTTCGCTATCGTAGAGCTTTTATAGGGCTTAAGCTTTCCAAAGAAGTCTCACACTGGGCTGTATTGTGTTCTGTGGTCGTGTACCTTCGCCTCTCCTCCATCCGCGCTCCACTCTCTACATACGTCCAGAGCCTAACTGCGTGAAACCCCAGAGGAAAGCTGGGGCCAGAGCGAAGAACGGGAGAAAACGTCTGCGTGAAATGGTTCGACTTGGACTTGGAACTCTCGGCTCTAAAATACTTTGCAAAGGCCAAGAGAATACTTAGGCGTATCTCACTCTCTCTCTCTCTGCTTTCGCTTCTACACTGGCTTTGGTATATGCACATATACAGCATAGACCTCATTATTAGAGTTTTTATGAAAGGATTGAAGCGTTTTTAAATCTCCGGTGTAGAGGAATAAGATCCGCATCTGTGTGCATGTATGTACATGCACGTACGTGCATATGGAGAAGGCACACTTTTGCTGCACATGTTAGACTATGGTCTGCAAGAGTATTACTTATGTCGCTGTTGCTCTATTACTATGCTTTGCATGCATAAGGGAGAAAAGTACAAAGAAATATATCTGGAGGGGGAGCCATGTAATCCTTGCCAAGTAAAATCTAAATCCACTAAATTCCCTTTTCGTCGTTCTCGTTCTCGTTCTTCGTTCTCAGCTCTATACGTTACCGTCACTGTTACCGTTACCGTTCCCCGTGTGTCTCATTTTTCTAAAATATATACTCGCAAATACTCAAAACTGTGAAAGGAAAGTGAAAGGCAGGCCATTGCCATTGCCGTGATCGTGATCGTGGCCTTGAACAAGTTTTTCACACTGTACATATGTACATAAGCATGAGGTTATATGCACCCACACATATGCTGCATGCTGTTGCTTCCTGTCCTCAACTGTCTGAATTGGAATAATACAAAAATCAGACAGAGACTGCACAGTCAGTAAATTGAGTTAAAATGGAGTCAGCACTCCCTTTGTTGCTCACCTACACCTCTTTCCTTCTTACGGATTGGACCCTGGCAACAGCGAGCATATTATGTACTCGTTAAAAAGATGGGTATTTTGCCAAGTAGTCCAAATTACTGTTATAGTTTTAAACTGTTTTAGACACAAAATGTGACTTTCACTTTGCAGCAGGGCAATTTAAATGGCAGACCATATTACAAAATTAATGTAATAATTTTTATAAGTGACAGTACTGTTTTTAGCAGATAAGTTTAAATAGCTTTACAAATTTTAATTGAAAATATTTAAAAAAAATTTAAATCGTATTGAATAAATCAGGGACTACATAACAATTTATAATATTGCATTACAAACCATTAACATTTCCACCTTTCAAACATTAAACAAACCTCCACATACTAAACACACTGAAGAACATATTGGAGGTTGAAACGTGAGCCTTGAAATCCTCACAAATGCAAATTAGAATTCCCAGTATAATAATCAAAATAATTCCAATAAGGACTTGATATCAATGATTCCTGGCAATATCCTCAGTTCCCACTCACCACACGCACACATACATGCGTATAATTACACGATAAATGTAAAATACTGAGCGTAAGTACTTTACTGTGCTATTGGAAGCGCCCTGCCTACGCATGTATGTACATGAGGGCGTCTCTCCCTATGTATCCATGTCCCCCATTCCCCATGAAACCCAAACCAAACCAAACGAATGGAGAGGAAGCCAAGACGAAACCGAGTCGAACTCAAATCAGTAATTCAGGGAAGGAAGGCTTCCCCTGTTTTCTCTCCAAACACAAACAGATTATTAACTTACCCTTCTTCAACCGGGACCATGACCGGGACCGGTGCCGGTACCCGAGCCAGGACGAGACCCGCCACCGCTCTGTGTAGTTTAAACCTGCAATCTCTCATCATCATGGGTTGAAATTACTTTAAAAAGGAGACTAGTGCGTCTCACTCCCCTACGCAATGACATGCATAGGCGGAATAGGAAACGAGGGAGGAAAAGATTCCCTACTTCCGTTTCCCCATCTTCTTACATGTTTTGCCTCGCTCTGCATTTCACTTGCCAATGCCAAGCCAATGTCATATATACACTTTTATAATGATAGAATTATTGACTATACATAAAAATCTGTAGACTGTATAGTGTCTATAGTACTACAGAAACCTCGACTCAAATTGAAGCCCAAAGTGTATTCTAAATTCTATAAGAAGAAAGAAGCTATAAAATCCCAAGTTGGGATATGGATGTCGATTTAAACTTGAAAACCAAACAATCCACGTGGATAGGTACATAATACGGCCGTGGTTAGAAAAGAGAAAGTAAAGGAGAAATACATAGTAAGTTAAATCCAGTCTGTAAATCAAAACTTGATTGCTTAAATTGCCCACCAGAGTCAAATCAAATCAAAGCCTTTCTCCCTCTCTCTCTCGCTAGTTTCGGCTTCCGCTCACTCCCAAGGATTATATCTATATTTAGTTTAGCTTTGGTTTCAGTGTCGGTTTCGGTTTCGGTTTTAGCCGTCGATCTAACACATAGCGTACGCTTCCTCATCCACGTGGGCTTCTGTTTTGAGCCTATGGCTTCGGCCTCGGTCTCTGCACGTTCGGAAGCCTGGGACTGGGAGGGACTGGTCTGTGGGAAAATACTTTCTAAATCAAAGTCTTAAATCTAACTAATTGGAATCCCTTTACTCTCCTCACGATCAGTCAGCTTAATTGCAAAGGTTTAAAATCTGTGCATAGTCAAATAGTCATAGTAGTAGTAGTAGAGATTGTATTACATGTGCATAGTACACGTCAAGCCAACAACTAAACCGGGGCCGACGAGAAGGGAACCGAACCCGAAAATGTGCTACCTACAGATACAGATAAGTAATTATACGAAGGCTCATCATACAATCATTTGAGGCAACAAAAACAGAAGCTCCCGACGATACACACAGAGCCCCTTATCCATTTTCCCAATTAAAAACGCTACACGTGGATACACTCTACAATCCTACACATCTCATTATAAGTGAAAGTTTCTGATTGGGGAAAGCATAGTAAAAGCAAAGTGAAAGCAAAGTGAAAGTAAAAGTAAAAGTAAGGAGAAAGCTGCTTACCTGCAAAGCACTTTTCCAAAAGTGTAAATTGTAAATACAAACATTGAAAATTTTGCCTATGCTTAATAAAGGTAAACCAAGTTTTTGTTCCGTATATAATAAAAGTGAAAACAAACCCTCATATATGTATCTGTAGGTGGGTGAAAGCACAATTTAATTTAAATTTGGTTTCCACTTTAAGTACAACTTTTTTGGTTTGCATCTTCCAGTGGATAAGCCTCTACACTTGAAACTAATGCAATGTATTCAAATCGAACTTATAAATCATATGAGTCTACGAATGAATACAAAAGCAAAATAAAAAAACAAATTGCGCATACCATCTGAATATATAGAAACGCTTTGTGTATATATCCTTGGAAAGATATTTTGCTTTAGCTTAACTATAAAACTTTCCCTCTTTTTAGTTTCTTTGATATAATCCTAATGCTTGGGATGTTTCTATTTTAAATTCAATTTAAAAAAACAATGAAGCTTTACTATTCTTTTCCGAGCAGCCACAAATGTAATTGCTTCCAAAATAAGCACCTGGGCTCCCTACATTTAAAAAAAAGAATTGCTTATCTTGTCTCATGTACATTTGCATTTACATTCGTAATCGGCTTCGGTGCCGGTTCCTTCTCAATTTGCAATACCAAAAACGTTGAAAATAAATAAAATACAACGTAGCTTACAATCTTACAATTTGATATAAAAAAGTGATTTTTGAAAATAGTAATAGAGAAAGTGGCAATTGTAAATTGTGAGTAGTGAAGCAATGAAGGTAACTGAATTTTCTCTAAATTCTGAAATCCGAGTGAAAGATAGACAGATGCAATATAGAAAGTTTGAGATTAAAACTGATTGAAGACATAAATAAATAGGTGGATATATGGATATGCATATAGCTATAGAGACCAGGACCACCCACGCAGCTCCACGGATATTAGCAGCAGTATCTGTAGTGTAAACTGTGAAGACGGGGATGGGAGACACTAGACAGTGACTGAAGGTTGTGTTGTTTAAAGGAATTAGCTATATAAAAGGAGAGGGAGGCATGAGAGAATTTGATACGGACGCAAGGAGGAGCGGGAAGACTTTCTCTTTTTGTACATTAAATGAGAGGATGAGACGGTAAAAGAAAAATTAGACAAGTGAAAGTAATAGGATCGTCTTGAAGTGATGGAAAGGCGGAGAAATACGACAGAATAAACAATAAGAACAACACCTGGTGCTTCCTTCTTTCCCTCCCTGTTTTTTTTTCAACTCTTTTCCATTATTTTCCGAGTGCCAGTTGGGCCCTATAGCTTCCTTTCATCTACTTTACATACTGACGCCTACAAGCATTAGGTATAGCTGTATCAAATCTATATAACTCCTAAGCCTTTGTCTTCCTTGTACTTACTTTCTTTTGCAGTACATGCAAAACATGATATTTGCTTTCTTTTAAAGTAAGATTTTAAGACTGTTTTTAGCGTACATGTTTCGCCACTACGCTACTACAGCGTACCAAGCGCTACTTTCACTTATGGTTGATGTAATTTTTGTCAAACCTTTTTTTTCCAAACCATAAAATGATGTATTACGTCTGAGCGTAGAACGTTTGCAGTCATTCTTAAAATCCTCAGATAGCACTTTTTTGCATTTAAAAAATACAACACAGGTGATATGTATGTCAATTATAAGGCAGGGACTGAAGAGGCTAACAGTGTAGTTGTAAGTTAATCGTAATCGTAAGACTCGACTCGTATTGACACGATTCTTACAGAATCAGCTTTAACTCTTGTACGCCCCGGTTGAGACTTCGTCTTTAAGTGGAAGGCTTTCAGCCCGTACCATCACCATGTCAAACCAATAGCAGAACCAAGCGGATGCCGGAGAAAGTACCAACCAGGTCTATATATAGCCATATGAACATGAATATCTTTACCTACGCCTCTCCATACATCCTCTTATAACGAAACAAAACAGGCTCGTTACAACTTTCTCCTGAAATGTACATGAAACATGCAATCTTCCACCCACTCTCACTCCTTGCTTTCTCTCTCTGCCTTTCTTCATTCCATCAACTTTATGGAGCCCAATATATAATATGTTCTATGTACTTCTTTTTGAATTTCAAGTTTCTTTCTCGAAATATGAGTCTAGGTACTTTTTCCCGCACACTGCACTTTCCCTTGGTGGAATTTTTATACAGTCGTACAGAACTTACAGAAGCAAGTATGCTGATATAAGAAATTCCATCACCTATAATCTACCTTCAATGCACATAGTGTAAGAACTATATGGGGCTGTCTTGGTTGCTGTTTTTTGTCAGTGTAATATGTGAAAATATCTCCTACTATTTTAACTCAAGTCTCATAGAATTTCAGTGATGTGCGTAAGTTGGCTGAGCAAAAGAAGGTGGAATGAACTGTACGTATATTTTGTACATAGTATTTGAATGAAGTAGTGGGTTGTTTTCGTTGGCGCTGGTTATGTTGGTAGGGTTTTTGGTGTTGGTTTTGGCTCCCGTCACTGGAGCTTCACATAATTCCTTGTTAGTTTTCCTTCTTCCCTCCAACTCCAACTCCATTATGTGTTCATCTTTCTTACTTTCCAGTTTTACGTTTCTGCTGTACTTGCTCTTTTCTTTCCCCATTTCTTCTAAGTTATTAGACTTGCTTTCTCTTTTTTAGTTGTTTCGCATATATCTATAGACTTCCATTCAGGACAGTGTTACGGTTACGGTTACGGTTACGACTACTGACATTGTAAGAAAGTAAAACAAGTTTGAAGGTAGTTAAAATGAAGTAGGCTGTAGTTGTTTTTTTCCCATGAAATATGAAATGTTTTCACGTACAAAAATGCAAAGCGCATTCTAAAAATACGGCGTGGGTTTTATTGAGAGAGGAACCGACTAAGATATGTATTTACATTACACAGGTAGGCTAGTCATTTTTGCTTCACACAAAATCCAATTTAATTGCAGAAATAATGAAAATTACCGAAGCTTTTTTTTTATTTTCTAACAAATATCAAAGAGACACTAAAAACATCTTGTATCGTACATTCGTATTAATTGCTTTAAGCAGTAATTATGTTTTTTGTTAGTTAATTAAATTCCAAAATTTCAAATTTCAAATATGACAAACTTAGCTGCATACGATGCGGCACTGAATTCTAATGCTAGTTAAATATTGCAGATTATTTTAACTTGTAATTATTGCAACAGGTCACAATGCAAAGCTTCTTTTTTGTGATACTAGATTTTGTAGTTTTTAGACTGATTTGTCCACTTGAAGTACGAACAAGATGCTGCATTTTTTTTATTTTTTAAATAATTTTAATGAATTTTCAAACAATACCTTTTTTTTAAATAATGATTGGTTCTCTAATAAAAGTTTATTTCAAAAATGTTTAAAAATCTAAAAACAAACATTTAACTGTTTATTGTAAAGAAGTAGTTAGTGCAATCCTCACCAAAAACAAAAACAATCTGCTTCTTTTTGCTCCCATGTGTCATCATTGTAAAGTAGTTTAAATAAAATCAGTCAAGATTTGTGACATATACAGTACGAACAACCATCATACGGACGGACGGACAAACAGACGGACAAAACCATTTCAAATTTCAATAGATGCAGCACTGACTGAGCTACTACGGCTGAGCATGTAATACTAAAAAGTACATACGGGAGTTCAATGGGAATGAGAGGGACAGAGCTGCCTACGTGGTGATTGTGAGATAGAAGGGGATGAAAAATTGAAAGGCGAAGCTCTCCCTTGTGAGTTGAGGCAGGGAGACAGAGACAGACACACTTCCTTATCCCTTCCACAAACTACACATAGACACCAAGGCGAAGGCTGGGCGCATTGCTGCATGTGATGGGAACCAATACCGAAACCGAAACCGAACCAAGAGTAATGTAAACACATATGTACGCAGAGCAGTTGCAACGGCCATCCAGCAGAACTATTCAATTCCTTCGTCCTTTTCCATGAACATAAAATATCCAGTGAGCTTCCTCTTCCCTCTAAATTCTACAGTGAGTAGTGCAGTGCAGTGCACTGCAGTAGCAGGAGTCCAAGTATCTATCTGTTGTGTGTAGTTTAGCTACTGGCAGTGGCCGCTATGTTTCTAGTTGTAGATAGGAACTGGGATAACGTTATCTTTTGGTTGCCTGTAGTTTGTAGTCTGGGTCTGGAGTAAAGTAGACTGTGTAGCTATGAGGCGGACTGTGAGCTGAAGCCGGATTTTCCCTTCAATCTGGAAATGTAAGTGCGTTCAAAAAGCACGTGTCACGTGTGGCTTCTGCTTGGACGTACATACGGTGTGGGTCAGAATGAATTGGATGGGGATTATTCCCGTCAGTCCTTTTCGTTTCTCTCTTTACTTTCTTTCTCTCCCCTCCACTATCACGTCTATTAAGTACAAACCAAACTACGTATACGGACCCACGCACGCTAAGTATCAACATCAACCCTGGCAGGACTCGCAGGACATAATATACAGACCCCAGATCAGGATCCAGAACAGCACTGCTACTACCAGGCGCGGATCCGGTCTGTCCCAAAATGATGTTTTTAACGTAGTCATGCATACAGGAAATTTGTAATTAAGACGGCACACTTTTACTGTAAAAGAAGAACCAAATTTATGCATACCTATTTTAACTTGAAAAGAAAATCACTCAACAAAAAAAGATTAAAATTTCGTGATCCTAAAATTATGACAAAAGATTATTTTGAAGTTTTCAAAAACATATTATTAGAATATTTTGCACTTTCCATAACATGTAAACAGAATATTTTGCACTTTTAAAACACATGTAAACAGAATATTTTGCAATTTTAAAAATCGTGTAAATAGAATATTTTGCACTTTTAAAAAACATGTAAACAGAATATTTTGCACTTTTAAAAAACATGTAAACAGAATATTTTGCACTTTTAAAAATCGTGTAAATAGAATATTTTGCAATTTTAAAAATCGTGTAAACAGAATATTTTGCACTTTTAAAAAATTTCAACATTAAAAATTTACACATTTGTTTCATTCACTGTGTTTTTTTTCATAGCTCATTTTAATTCTAGCCCAAATTGGATTTCCTCTATTTTAATTCTTCACTCACGATATGTATTGCCCACCCTAGAAAATATTTCTAGACCTGCCGCTGATTTCTACTGTATAGTAGTACATTGTTGCGTTATAGTGCGTATTACATATGACGTAAGTATATGGGGAGGGGGATCTACTAAACAAGGAAGGGCTCAATAATATTATCGTGAGAGAGAGAAAGAGAGAGAGAAAGCGTCCGAACCCCGACAGAAACACAGGAGACGAGAGCAGTGAGCGACGGATGGATATCTGTAGATGCAGAAGCCATTGTCATTGCCATCCCCATTCCCATTCACATTGACATTACTTAACACAATAAAGATAAAGTAGGAAAAAATAAATGCGGAGCAGATGCAAGAATATGGGCCTGATAACGACTATGACATGACAATGAGATCCTCACAATCACCACTTCACACGGGTGGTCCCGTGTCTCGTCCTCCAGGAATTTTAATTGACGAGGGGAACAACATCAAATGATTCATGGGCCCCAATGAAATGGATACCCACACACAAACACACACACATTATTATCTCCATACTTTAGACTTGGATCACACACTATATCATCTGTGTTTCTTATGTTCTAAAGAGCAATCCGCCCAAAATATCTACACCCTCCAGCCACACGCTTGTTCAACTTCAAAATTGGATCTACACTTTCACGTTCCCTTTCCCTGCTACTCTGTGTGTTCCATTAGAGTCTGTCTCTCTGCACATTATAGGTTTTTCGAAACGAGTGTAATTTAATAACGTAAACTTCATTTAGCACACACAGAGGTACTTACAAACAAAACATTGTGTTCTAAAAACAAATATCGTACTGTCCAAAAATATGTGCATAACTCGACGTAACTGCTTGGGCAGAGCCATTTCTGCATAGTGGCGCTCGTCAATAATATTTTATGCATAATTGCTTATGCACAAAAATCTATGCATAAAATTAAATTCAATTAAATATACCATGATGGTACTAAAAAATCTAGAAACAAAAGGTCGTATATGAAAAGAGAAAGTCAGTGTAAAATAGTACAATATTACCGCTTACCGCTAAAAGTACAGATTTCAACCGTTTAAAACTGCAACTGTCAAGATCCAATTCTTTCAAGCTACAGAATTTAAGTTGGTCGTTGCCGCTGTCATTCGTCCATAAGTCTGAAGCAATAGAGAATTGGCAATAGGAATAACTCCCTGACTTTCTATTATTGGCATTGCATTGGCTTGGCGGGGATTTAGTTGGATTCGGATTGAAATGTGGATTTGGATTTACATTGAGGGAAAGGAGACAGGGACCGGAGCCGGAGCCGGAGAAAGGAGAGAAAGTCGAAGTGCGGAAGTTCCGTAAAGTTGACATTTACACATGGCCATGACTTTCACTTACTTGCATGTATTTCCCTCCAACGACCAGAAGAAACAGAAAAATAGAAAGCGAAAAACGACTCAGTGACTCAGTCAATGTGAGGGAAAGTTGGAGCAAATGTCTAAAAAAAAGTTAAGTTGGGCTCTCCCAGACATAATATTCACTCAATGTCCCATTCTCAAACACGCTGGCAATGGAATTCTTTATTTATGCTTCGAACCAGTAGCTGCCAGTAGTGTGGAGAAAGCACAGCAAGACAGAACCACGTATGTACATGCATGTACGGTAATCGCAATTGTAATAGTAATAGTCCTGTACACACATGAATAGCCTCTGTGTAAATGTCTGCGGAGCTTTATGCTTGGGAGGAAGGGAGTTGTGTAGTGGGTGATCCGCGTGAGTGTTTACAATGGACAAGTGAAATTCATGCCGCGGACTCAATACACAATCCCATTCCCTGCTCCATAATGTCCATGACAATGGTCATGAAATGGAAATTGGAAATACTTTAGCTTACTTTCCCCGCCCCTACCCTCTCACACAGTTAATAAAGATGAGTGAAAGTACTTTTCTTCCCTATGTGTAAGTAGGTTCGCTATATATGCTTTCCCTTTTCTCTCTCCTTTTTTTTTCTCCAATTCCCAATAATTCTTTTATATACATGGGAATCTAGAAATCTAGAAAATTTCTATTGAAAAAAAAGAAAGAAAGAACTATTCTGACTGAGCTATATTGGACCTGGTCGCCTTGGTAGGGGAGTCGGGGCTATATAATATAATATATTTCATATATAGGCATTATTATGGTTATGAGGGGCCTTATGCCTTATGTAGTATTACTGTTATTACACTACAATTCAATGCAGTCCCAGTGCATTGGATTTGTGCCCCGAATTTAGTTTTGTAGATTCTAATTTCTAAACATAGCTCAACAAAAGTTTCCTTATAACATGTATAAACCTCCATTTGATCTCCCTCCTTCTCCTTTGAATGAATTCTATGTTCAAATTCTGACGTATGTTCCCTGATAAATATTAACATGAACATTCTACATTCTACAACCTGCATTCTTGAGATAGTTATGAATTTCGATTTCCATTTCAAACCATATGCAGTACATGGGAGAAAGTTGTTGACTGGGAAATATTTTTTGAAACCTAGTTTTTCTCCTTTTGGGGTTGTTGGACTGTTTGGTTGGATGGAATATTATTGCAAAATTTCGACAAGGGAAAGGAGCAAGTATGTGCTCATATATTTTATATTGTTATTACTATTATTATGAAATTCTTCGTGTGCTCCAAAGTCTATACCGTCTACAGTCTATCACCCTACTTGTGTTATGGAACATCAAACATATACCGTAAACGCTTCAATAGTAGACCATGCCTACAATTTAAGCATGAACACGTTTGACCCGCTTGTTACTTGAGACCTGTCAACTATATCCTATATCAGCTTTCTTTTGTTTTGGTACGTGGAGCTTAACTTCGGCTGCATATGCCTTATGTTTACAAAAATCTAGAAATTCTGTTGATTATGTTGATGCAGACTTGCAGACTTGTTCCAGATCCAGACACTGACACTAATGCTCTGTGCTTTCTATTGTTATTATTACTACTATGGACAAGAGTACCTTGCTTATATTACTTTTCATTTTTCTTGAGTTACTTTGCTTCTATTTTTTTATACTTTCACTTAGATTTTGTATAGGAATTAAAAGCAAATGCGATTAAGTGAAGATATTGTACGCCTGACTAGACCAACTGGCCCTATAATGAAGCCATCATTTGTGGACAGTCCCTTATGACTAACGTCAGCCAATGCAATGCTCTGCTGAACTTGTCATAAATTTCCATGAATCTATATGCTAATAGGTGTGCACAATCAAGTGCAAACATATTCCTTCCTGCATCTTCCTGCCTGACGAAGGTCTGAATTGATTCGCCTTCACGTACATAAGACTTTTTGATTTGAGCTGGAGAACTTTGGTGGCGTCTCCAACCAAGTGTGTTTGGCGCTTCTATTTAGCATAGTATGTAAAGTTAAAGTTGGGAAGGAATGGGATTAGATCACTTGATGGTCTCGGTCTCAGCTGCAGATGACAGAGTCCATTTTGAGTCAGTCAACCAAGCGACTTAAGTTACGATTAGCTTTCTTATTCCCTCCCGAGAGCGTCTTATCGCTCCTGTGACTTGTTTAGTTGGCTCATCTCCTTGTTCCTTTCCTGTAGTCACAAACACTGACGCTGTTTGTTTACAAATATGTACGCGTGCTTCTCTCTGAAACGATCCACCACACAGACACACATTATAATATGCACTGAGGCAGATTAATTATTTAGTATTTTAACGATCTAAGGGGCACCCTGGGGAGCTTGCATAAATAATATTATCTATTTTGCAGTTCGGGTTGGGGGAGCAGTTAAGGCGGGAGGGTGGGGGGGACTTTAATAATTACAAAAAATATTTATATTGCCTGCCTCTGGCACTGGCACCAGCACTTGGGCAGATAAAGCAAAAAGGAGGAGGCCGTGGGGAGCGGTAGCCGGCGGGCGTCAGTATTTTTAAAATGCAGCGAGAATTAAATTGTCGACGGGGACGACGTGGTTGGGGAAGGCGGGCTGCTGCTGCTATGGCGGCGGGGTAACATTAAGAGACTACTATGTATGTATAAATAATTATTACGATATTGACTTCCTTCCTCCTTCTCTCTCCCTCTGCCGCTGACTCTAACTGCCGCTCCCTTTTTTATGTCCTGCAATAAAATGAAATAAAAGTAAAATAAAAACCAAGGATATCTCATTCCACTTTGGTTTTGGATTTGGACAGTTTCGCTCAATGCTCAACAACAACAAGAACAAGAACAACAATAACAGCAACAAAATCCAAAGTAAAAACGAAAGAAACAAATATTTCACCGAGACGAAAGCAGCGTAAAAAAAATAGTGAGGAATATTGCATTATTAAATACAGTTTGGATTTTTTGGGGAGAGAACTGTAAAGAAGTAGAACTTGATGACTGTAGTTGTATAGCCGCGTGTTTGGACTCTCGTTAAGCTTTCACTGGTCTTGGTCGCTTTCTTTCTTGGCTTCGGTTTTGGCATTGGTTTGAGTCGCAGTTATCCGACGCCGGATCGACATCGAGAATGAAGATGTGAGATTGTGAGCTCCATTCCAGATTGACCATAACGATAGGAATGAATATAATATAATATAATCCAGCAGTGTACACCATTAGTCGAGTAATGGTAATGATAATGACCAGAAGAGATTGCATTAGCGGAGACGTGGAGCGATCTCCTTTTTTTTTCTTAAAATTCCCAATCCGCGCCAGCAGCAGTAGCAGCACTCACGACGGTATACAGTCGTCGTCGTGGTAGATGGTGGAGTTGTTAAGGCATAATATATATATATGTATATACCGCGTGGGGAATTTGGTGAAAGCAGGCCGGAGAAAGCAGGACTCTGTGTACACACATACACACACACAGTGGGCGGTATATAGGTCGTTCATAAAAAAAACTAAATTCGGTCATAAAAATCTCTGATATGGATATAATGGTGGATAATGGAGCTGGAAATGGAAATGTTGGAAGTGTGTACACGTTCTTGGGTCTCCGTTCAAATCTGGGCATCTTTCTTCAAGTCATAGAAACTTTGGCACTACGAGTCCTCTCTCTCCCTCTAATACTCACTGTTTTTACACTCGAATGTATTAATGTGTAAGACGCTCCATAAAAATCTGAGCCAAACTCAAACCGTGGAATGTCAAGCATGAGTACTCAGGACCGGGGCCGGGGCCGAGACCGGGACTGGGACCGGTATTTCTCTCAGTCACATCACATAGAAACGAACGAGCGAACGGCGAACGCTTACAAAAGATTATGTTTTGAGAGCATTACAACTTTTCAAATGAATAATCCGTCGTGATACTTGAGAGAGAAAAAAAACTTCAAAAAAAAACTGAAGACTCAAAAAATTTGGAAAAAGTCTTTACGGAGAAATATTGAGTGGAATTAGTGAGGGTTGAATTAAAAATGAAATTACTGCAGATTTCCGAGTTGGAATAACGAAATTGCTCCAGAAGTAACTTGTTCCTTACGCCTAAGTAATACATATGGTTTGCTATAGGGCTAAAACTAGCAGTTGGGTAGGTACAGATACTTTCCTTAATCAACTTTACACTTGCACTGGCGCGAATAGTGCCTTTGCAAACGCCAATTTAAAGCTATAGCTAATTACCATTACAATTAAAATTTCACGTTTATTATAGAAATAACACTTATAGTCACCCTTAACCTCCTCGTCACGAGTCACGCGTCACGAAAGTAGACAAATGTGCCTAATAATAACAGTGAGCCCACAGCTCTTCAGGTTTAGAAACAAATGTTTTTTCAAACCTTCCCGCTTTATACTATAAGCTATAGATACAGTATTTTTTTGTCTGCTTGAATCAAATGAAATGTATGGAGTGCAATTCTTTTATGTACGTACCTAATTACATTTTTTTTTGAAAATAAGTTACAAGAAATATGCATGAAAAAGAAGCATCATCTCATGATTCGAAATCCAGGATTTAATAATTAGGCTTCATCAAGTTCATTAAAGCAAATTCCGAGACAAAGACCATAGCGGCAAAGTTGAAAGTGTTGAATTTGAAAGAAAGAAAGTCAAAATTGTAAAACCAAAATAAAAGTAGACTTCACATTTATTCTTAGTAGCAACGTCAAGTGAGAGTCAAGCGAGAGTCAATGCCAAAGTCAATGCAAATGAGAAAGCTACTTTAGACTTGAAGCACTAATCATAATCGTAGAAGAAGAATATTTTTATTCTTATAGAGCATAACAACGGCGTTTGAATTTTTTAAAGACCGCATTTGCGGTAGCTATTGTCACCGACTATGGTTTATATACCACGGCGATCAGTACTGTAATATACAATAAAATAGTGCTTTTACTACTTTCACTCTACTTTCACTGCTTTCACCCCAGCATTCGAAATTTGAATTGAGTGTAGAGCCTGAAATAGAACTAGTGGAGGGGATGCGGAAGGGAATCCCAAGGTGGATTTCTATTTTCGAGAACATGATTCTCCACTTTGAGGAATGGGGATTGACTCTTTGACTCGTCAAAATTTTCACAATCCCACAACTACCGCAGGAAGCAGATCGTCTCGTCTGTAGTCTGTGTTGGCCTTATTGTCTTGAGTCTTGAGCCCGTAGTCTCGTGTTTGTGTAAGCCGCAAGCATGGCTGCGTTTGGTTCTGTCTCTGTCTCTGACGTGTCTCTCCCTTTTTCTCCATCTCGTCTTCGTATTTCTCTCACTTCCCTCGTTATCTTTGTACTATCAAATACCTATAGGATTTTGGTAGGCATATAGGCGGAATTTAGTTTACGGGTTTGGAATAGAAGTGTTTTGCCTTGCATACTCTATTTTCAGTCCAGGTGGTACTGGTAACTGTTACAGTGCAGGAGAAAGTTGTACACAATATATTCGACTGTATCTTTTGGTAAGATGGATATATTGAAAAGGAAATTGAAGAGTAAATATAAGTTACATGCATGCAGGCAATATTTTAATATAAAAAGCAAGATACACTATCTATCTTTCAAACAAAGGGACTGAAAAATATGTTTTGCCCGTTTAAATAAACAATTACCCTTCAGGGCTCTTTCAAATTACAAGAAAGAAATTTTTAATTTTTACATCCGATTATAATCGCAATTATCCTTTTGAAAGTTAATCTGGAATAGTAAACATTTCGAAAATTAGAATAATTGTAGATAGTATTTTTTGATATTAGGAAAAATAGCGACTTTTGTTTCTTGTATATTCCAAAAAATGATGTACATACTAAACTGGAAGAAAGTGCCTTGAAAATACAAAACCAAAATAGACACTGAAACAAGTGATAGATACTTTATAGAGCTGCTTCCGTTTTCCGTATTCCGTAGTAGCGTAGTAAAGTTTCTTTGGCATGTAGCTCTGTCACCAGAGAGATACTTGTCCATGTGCCACGTCGCCACCTCTTTCATGATCTCATATATAAAGCATAGCATAGCATAGCAGAACTAAAGCCAGAAGCAGCCACAGTAAGAAGAAAAAGGACTCGTTGAGTAGACTTGTATAGATTGTCGACAGTCAGCGTCAAACACACTGTTTGACATACGTAAAAAAAGAGAAAGTAATGGAAATCACAGGAGAGTAGTAGTCTTATAGTAGCACTCCTATTGCTTTCACTATCTCTACAAATTCTTTCTCCGCTTTGCAGATATTTTAACTCTGCACACACACACACACACAGACACACAGGCGGAGGATAAATAGGACAGAGAAAAAGAGGGGGAAAATCACTTCTATCTCCACGACTCGTGTTTGAATTCAAAATTCGTCTCGACTCTCTTGAAGGAAGCCCCACATGCAATGTTGCTAACTAGAGAAAGCCAGCTTAAAATTCCCTATTGTATTCTAAATACCCGTACGAATGATCATCGAGAGGGAAAAGAGAAAGCAAAATATACAAAGCCGCACTTCCAAGACGGAATAGTAATGCTCATGTCGATTTCAATGTGGGAGAAAGTCTATTTCTACAGTGGAGAAAGTAGGCAGGGAGACGGGAGGACGGAAATGGGAAATTCTTGCTTTTCTTAATCAAACCTTTTATGGAAATCAAATGAAAACAAACCATTCCTTTTATTTTCAAAGTCCTGACTTAACTTCTAAAAAAGCAGAGGAGACTCTAATTCCAATTCTAAATCTAAATCCTAACCTCAGCCTACTACAGTTATCTTACAAACTTGAAATTTAACAGTAGGACTGCGCATTGGAACTGGAATAAAATCGCAACTACGTGTTAACTTTATTTTAAATTTTGATGTTAAAATTGAAAGTGAAATATTGCTGAAATAATATTATAATATAGAGATAAATCACTGTTAATCATGGTGCGAAAGTGAAAGCTTGGGGAAAAGTTTGCGAGTTTACATTTTAAATAATATTGTAAGGCTGTTTTTTTTTGTAGAACCAGCATACTAAATGATATATTGCTGTCATTGTAGATTTAAATTGCAAAATATCATGTAGATGATGTGGAATATTCGCGTCGTCGGGACCAGGGAATTGAATTTAATATTTGTTTAAAAATCATGCACGGAGTTCTATTCTATCCTAGTGTTGAAAAAATCCTAAATTTTAAAGTACCAAGATACTTCCTTGTAAGAATAATATTTGGTTTTTCATGTTTTTCTTGAAATTTCTAATTGTATTTTTTTCGAAAATTACAAAAATGTATTTTCGATGGATATTTAAACGAAAATTAAAAAATATAAATTTAATCGTTTTATGAAAACTACAAAAGGAGTTTGTTGACGTGTTTGTAAAATAAATAAATAAAATCTGTCATTTTATGCAATTTAAAAACACATAAATAGAGCATTTTGCACTTTTCAAATATATGTTAATGGTGTATTTTGCACTGTTCAAAAACACGTAATTGATGTGTTTTGCACTTTTCAAAAGCACGTAAATAGAACATTTTGCACTTTTCAAGTACACGTAAATGGTGCATTTTGCTTTTGCACTTTTAAAAAACACTTAAATGGTGTATTTTGCACTTTCAAAAATTTTGTGAGTCGAAAATTTTGCATGTGTTAAAATAATTTAAATAGAACATTTTAAGCTTTTCAGAAACATGTTAGTAGCAAATTTTACACCTTGGCAACTTCAATTAAAACTTGAAATATTTCACAAAATTATTTTTTTTAAACTATACAAAAAAAAAAGAAATCTCTTAAATACAAAACCTATTTTAATATTTTCAAAAAACAACTAAGCAACGTTTGGATCTTGGATTTCTCTGAAAATGCATACTTGATCTGCTGCGTCACACACATTAAAACACTGTTTTCGTTTTCAAAGAATGAACGGGCGCTATCAAAACTAATCGTAAGAACTAGAACAACATCATAACATTAAAAATTCTTTGTTTGCTTTTTGCTTTACAGATCTCTTGGAAAGATGGAAGGCCTCCTCAATCTCCGCACCTGTCACTTCCTCTACTCATTAATCTTTGTGCTTTCAAGTTTTGGTGGACAATCCTCGTCATTCTCAACGCCGGAAGTGGATTCACCCGAAGCAGTTGCACGTGGTACGCCTCCAAACATTTATTTCTATCTCTGCAGTACCAACACCATCCACGTGGTCTTTTACTCTAACTACACACAATTCCCCATCACTCCTCTGTCCTATTTAGCATTTTAAATCAAATCAAAATTCAAAATCAAACCAAGCAGCAAATGAACGTGGGCAACATCATAGACTTACAATTAGAAATTATAACGCATCTCAAAAACTTAGAATCTCTACCGTAAAGTGCTATGTACAAAGCTGAGTATCTCACCTCGTGCCTCATAAAGGCGGACATATCAATCAACTGAATCCAATCCAAGGAACGGTGAAAGCTTTCTGTACTGTACACGATTACGTATTCGAAACAACGTAGAATTCACAATTCCAATTCAAAACCAAAATCCGAATTAACTCGATTACACTGACAAGGATTTCTAGTTTTCCAATTTCTTTTCCTTAATTTCTAGTGTACAGCAGCTGTACGAACTAGAGATTTACGTGTGAGCTATAAACTACAATGCGGCTGCTATTTCAATTGCATTGTACTACACCACAACTCCCGCTTCTGATAACTTGCATATTGCGAATGCCAATTGCCAATGGGAACAAGGCAGCAGAGTACAAACACTGTCATCCTCTTCCTCAGCCTCGTTATTTTGCATAATAACTCAATTACCAAACCCTCAATCTCATTCCAAAAGGCTCCACCAAATCCAAAACCATCAGCGAACCGATGAAACTGAGGGAACCCTTCTTTTCATATCTGCTTTGTTTCCAAGTTCAGGTTTAGATTACCATACCATATGGACTACGGTGCTACGGTGCATGTGCACACTTCTTTAATATAGTACCGGTCCCAGGCGCGAATCCAGATGGTGGGCTACAAGGCATTATTTGCCTACCCGAAATGATTTCGGTTTTTACATTGACTCCATGTAGGCTTTATATCAGGTTTTAACTAGAAACAAAATCAACCAACTACAAAATTATGTACATAAGTACACTAGAATCCAAAAATAATGTTGATAGAATGTTTTTCACTTTTCAAAAACAAGTAAATACAGTATTTTGCATTTTCAAAATTAGGTAAATACCACATTTTGCACTTTTCAAAATTATGTAAATACAGTATTTTGCACTTTCAAAATTATGTAAATACCACATTTTGCACTTTTCAAAATTATGTAAAAACAGTATTTTGCACTTTCAAAATTAAGTAAATACCACATTTTACATTTTTCAAAATTATAAAGCTCCAAATAGATCCCGGGGGGATAAACGTGAAACTTTGCCTTAAGCCCGGGATATATTAGAGGCCCGGGATCTAATGGAGACCCGGGATCTGCCCTTAAAGACTCAAGTACATCCCGGGGAGGGATATACGTTAAACTTGGCTTTTGACCCGGGATCTATTAGAGGCCCGGGATCTATTGGAGACCCGGGATCTATTTGGAGCTTTACGGTACCAAATTTTGCACTTTTCCAAAACAAGTAAATTGAATATTTTACACTTTTCAAAATGATGTACCGTAAATCCTTAAATAAGAGCCAGGAATCAAAAAATCCCTGGGTCTCAAAAAGCGCGTTTCTATCATACATTATTTTGTTGAATTCAACAAAAAATAAACTAAAAACTGATGAATTAAGCCTAATTTTGTATAAACTAACTTAGTCGTTTGACCGCTGCTTCTTCTGCTTACGTTAAATATAACATTTTGCAAATTTCAAAAACTCGTTGTGTAAGCATTAGGCCCATATATGGTATGAATTGTTTTTAACACAGCTAATTTTAATTAAGATTTTAAATTGGTTGATTGCCATTTATTAATTTTTAACCTCGGGTATGTCTTGCCCTCCCCAGTAAATATTTCTCGGTCCGCCCCTGAACGGTCCTATATAGTACTATTAACGGTTCTGGCTTTAGCGTTATGGCACTTGTGCTTCCAATGACTTTCTCCGATGGATTTACGACGAGGACGAGAGAGACAGAGTAATATAAGACCATTTCAATAATTCAATTTTCCGTAAGAAATTCATTCTTATACTGGTCTTCATAAGGTTGAAATGGATATATATGCTTCTGCAGTTATATTCTATAGTGAGTGCAGGGAGGCTCGTGGTATACTTTACAAGTATGTAGATACCATGGTGGATATATGACGTACGACGGAGAGTGCAGAGGGGTGACATGGGAGTTCGGGCGCGGGTGCATCCAGTTGCTAAATTACAATTGATTTGAAACATATTTCATATTCCTCAAAAATATTTTATTTTTCTTCAAAGAAGTTCGAATACAGGAAAGAAACTTTATGCCTACAACATAGTACATATCTACGACTACAACCCACTACACATATGTACGTGCATGCAAATTAAAGGCTTTGATTTAGTATTCATTGTTTGGATAGGAATTCAGAATGGAAATATGAAAGGCAGAACTTTCTCCTATAGACAAAGTAAAACCGACGAAAAAAAAGAGAAAGCGTAAACGTGGACGTAAACGACGAAGAGACGCAAAAAGTGGAATACAATTGGATCCGCATGGGTATATGTACATGACTAGATGTCTTATGACTGGAGTATTTGGTATTTGTGAAAGAAGGAATGGGAATCCGATATGGTAATCTAACGACAACGAGAACGACAACGTTTGTCTTGAGTACTTCACTCTTGGTTTTGGTTTCATCTATTTGCGCGCCCTTCTCTCTCTCTGCTGTTCAGTCGGTTTGAGAATTCAGAGAGGCTCAGGTATGTAGCTCACATGAGGGCAAATAGGTAAAAACACGCGTGAGGTACATGGAGAAATCACGGGCAGGAGCATAAGGAAACCATATACATTCAAATGAAATCCGATCCGATTTTTTCCAACCGAATTCTATGAGCTAAACTAAACCAAAGCCAATTGAATGACGGAACGGATCCAATATTATATGTACAAGGAGAGAGATGCAGATTTGAATTCTACATACCTAAAAATAGGCATATGAGTATGTGTAATAGACCCTGAACCAGGACATGAAGATCTTATTTTTCTTCTGTTGTCTCTCTCGTCTTCGTCTTCGTCTTCCTCTCGTCTGAGTCTCAAAAGGAAAAATTTAGATTCGAAGTCGTCTGATTAACTCTCGTAGGAATTTGCTGCGTAGGAACATGAACTGCATCGAAATTCTTGAGGAAAATAAAAATCCCATCGCTCGCTAAGATAGACTCCGTCGTCCCCGTCCCTGTAGTTCCCGCTCCCTTGGCGTCACTTTTTTCCACGGATACTTCGACAGTACTATCAGTACGAGTGTAGGACTTTCTCCCCTCTCCTTTCCCCTTCACTTTCTCCACGCTTTCATTTATTTTCTTTTTTTCAAATTGGGAACGAGACGCAGAGATAATGCTAATAAATGCAGTGGGGCTTCTTTGGTTCGAGTATCTGCACTCTCCTCAAGTCTATCCTATTCCTTTTATTACTAACCCACCACGACTACAACTAAACTATAAATCATACCTTGTACTTTGGTTATGTATATTGGAGGTCGGTTGACTATTGTTGAATATACTTGTAGGCAATTCTTATGCTAACAGAATTTAAAATGTTTTTAATACTAATCCTTTATGCCTCTGCCATCACCAGTACCAGTACAATGAACGGAGAGTTACAAAATTAAAACGGAATCATTAGTAGTGGTCGTATTTATTCATTCAGTAGATATGGTAGTTGTTAGGGCTCCCAATTAATTTTTCTGAAGGTAATACATTTAGGATTTCAATACGGGTTCAAAATATATATTTGACACTTTTCAAAAACATGTAACTAGAACGTTTTACATTTTTCAAAAATATGTAAATAGAACATTTTACATATTTCAAAAATATGTAATTAGAACATTTTACACTTTTCAAAAATATGTAAATAGAACATTTTGCGCCCTTCAAAAACATGTAAATAGAGCATTTTACACTTTTCAAAAATATGTAAATAGAACATTTTGCGCCCTTCAAAAACATGTAAATAGAACATTTTACACTTTTCAAAAATATGTAAATACAACATTTTGAGCCCTTCAAAAACATGTTAATAGAACATTTTATACTTTTCAAAAACATGTATTTAAATAAATTTGGCGCATGTTTAAAGTAAGCGTTAATTACTGCTAAAATATTTGAAAAATATCCCACAAAACTCGTAAAAAAGGAAAACTAAAAAAGTTAAAGTGGTGAAAGTAGAGCAGAAGTAGAAATAATGAAAAATAACACAAGATTGAGAGGATTTGAGTATTTCCTTCCTGAGCATCTCTTTCTCATCGTCAGACTTTGTTGAAGGGAACAAAGTAATATTTGCCAAGAAATTTCCACTGATTTTCCTCCTTGCTTTCCTTCTACATCCCCATTCACAATGCTCCCACGTCTTCGTTTTCCTTTCGGTTTGGTGCATAGTGGTTTGTGAGTAGGCAGTTGCTTATATATATTTCCACTGTGAGTGAGCATTGTGGGTTTCGGTGTCGGTTTCAGTTAGGGCTCGAAACTAGAGAAATGGACTTGATGAATGGTTGGGACGACTCGGGAAATCTGAATGAAAGTGAGAGAATTTTAATTTCTTCTACCGCAACTTCCTTTCTCCTATTTTTTCCCCTCTTCCTCGTCTCTGTATTTCACTATTTCACGATTCCAACGTCCAACTCCAGAGCTTCCAAGATGCTCAGGAAGAGTACAAAGGACTGCTGAGAAGACTAGACGACGGAGCAGGAGAGATATGGGAAATGTGTGAGTACCATAACCATAACTGTTCTGTTAAGCGTACGCTGAGTACTATCCGAGTGTTTTGTTATACGCTTCAGATTTACAGAGACTACAGACTTATAAGCCTCGCATAACTTACAACAACGCAAGACCGACACACACGTATAACTTTTTACTCTTTGCTGAGAGAGAGAAAACTAAGTATGTTCTCTGTATGGGAGAAAGGTTAAGAGTTGCGTTCGTAAGATTGTATTGGAATGATTTATATTCTGCCCTATGAGCCCCATATAAATGTTTCTATTCTGTCCCAACCATCTACAATATAATTCACATTTATTTGACGAGCCACTCGTCTCCTCCATATACATATGCATGTACACGCACACATATATACGCATATACAGGACCACATACATCATCCGCACATTCATTTCTACATCCTAAGGAATACGAAACACACACAGTGGAGCCTCATATAATTTGGCGCGTACTTCTTGAAAAACTTGGAATCCAAAAAACTCGAGCGTTTCAACAAGGCTCACGAACGCTAGTTTACTTTTCCGTTTTCCTTCTGGCGTATATATAGTCCCTACCACTGCCGTGGAATTTTCCGTTTTCTTCCTGATTTTGCAAGATTTCTCCTGCTTTCTCTCACTTTCACTTTCTTCTACTTTCTCCCTGTATAAATGGAGAAGTAAAACCAAAAACTGAAATTCAAAGAAGTAGGCGACGCGTCCTCATAGAAGGAGGAGAACCATGAGGAAGACGAAAGAGGAAAGGGGAAAAAAGAAAACTTTTTATATGTATGTAATGGGGAAAAACTCGTTGAAAGAAGACAAATGACTCCATGTCATCGCATGGCTCGTGCAAAATATTTTTCCCCTTTTAAAAATTGGATAAATTTGAATTTTGACGCCAACAAAATTGCTCCATTTCTCAAAAAAAAAGAAGAAATACTTGTGCCTTTCCTCTCATGACCAGCACCAGCCAGGGGCAGAATGGCGAATGGGGTAGGATCGACGAAGAAAGGAGAAATATGAGGAGGCATAGGAGAAGACAGAAATAGAAACAAGTAATGTTCCTATGTTACTGCTTCTGGTCCTGGGTTGACTACTGATTTTTTAGTACTTATCGTTACAACTTGAAAGATTGATGATATTTGAAGAAATATTATATTCTCAGACTGACGAGGAAACCACGTGGCACTTGCACAACATTTTGAGTACAATCCAGGGAATTATCTTTTTAACATACATATAGAAAACTTTTTAGTTTTTGAAATAATTTCTAATTTCATTTTCCTGTGTACAAAATTGTAATTTTGAGGTACTATTTTAATTAGAAAATTTAGATTTTTTTTTAAACTCTGAACATCACATGGAGTAATCTTGTGAGCCAAAGTACGATGAAAGTAAAACCTATACAAAATGAGGATGTGGTTACGTGTAATGCGGTTGAAAACTTGTAAAGTACAAAAAAAAGTGTAACAAACAAAAACCACAAACGCAAATAATCAAATCGAAATGTATTCTTTAGTTTTTTCCTGTTTGGTTTTTTTATATTTAAATAGGTAGTCGAGTCACGTTTAAAGTTAAATAGGGGCCTGTACTTCGTACAAAGGCGCCCATGTAATATTTCCTTTAGTTTGTAATATACATATTTGTATGTACATGTGCCCAACAACAGGTTTTAGGTGTTGAGTACTGTTGAGGGGAGTCTTCGGTTTCGGTTTCGGTCTCGGCTTTGGTGTGTTGGTGTTGGCCTTTGTGGTATTTTTTTTTAGTTTATGTACATTTGACATACGTGTTTTTCTGCATACTAAATCAGAATCAGACTTGAGTTTGTCATGAGCATTTTTCCTCTTTGTTGCGAACAAAGATTGATCTCTTCCACCAGAATTTACGTTCATATTTCACAATATATTTCTTCACACAGTTCTACAATGGACAGAAACTCAAGATTTATATGACTGGGATTACATTTTATTCTGATTTAACAGGAGACGTGTAAGTTGTCTGTGCAGCTGACTAGTGCCATTATAAAAATATTTGAAAACATATTATTCGTGTATTACACATGTGCAAGTTTAACGCCGTTTAAAATTTTTCAGTATCGTTTATTCACGCTTTATAAGCAGTTTAATTAATTTAATAATTCTTCTTAACAGTGTTAGAATCCGCGTTATGTAAATTTTTTATAATTTCATAAATCTCTATGTACATTTCTATCTACTTTCAAAAGGCGTTAAATGTATTTTTGTCTACTTTAAAAAGGCGTTCAATGCATTTTGGTCTACAATTAAAACGCGTTAAGTGCATTTTGGTCTGCTTTTGAAATGCGTTAAGTGTATTTTGGTTTACTTTCAAAACGCATCAATGCATGTTTGTCTACTTTCAAAACGATCTAAGTGCTTTCAAAACTTGTTAATTGCATTTTTGTCAACTTTTAAAACGCAGTGAAAGCATTTTTGTCTACTTACAAAACACGCTAAGTGCGTTTTTGTCTACTTTCAAAAGGCGTTAAATGTATTTATGTATACTTTCAAAAGGCGTTAAATGTATTTTTGCCTACTTTCAAAAGGCGTTAAATGTATTTATGTCTACTTTCAAAACGCGTTAAATGTATTTATGTCTACTTTCAAAACGCGTCAAATGCATTTTTGTCGACTTTCAAAAGCGTTATATACATTGTTACTACAATTCTAAAATGTGTTAAACTATTGTATTTTAAACTTTCAAAAAGTTGTATGTAATATCACATCTCAATTTTTAACGTTCGAAAAGATTCTTTTAAACCGTGTTTTGCACTTTTAAAAACAATATTAAAAGTTATTGTTAAGAATTTAAATGTAAAATGTATTACTATGTCACTTTACACTGTATAAACTAAAATTTTGTATTTATTACTTTTTGAATTCGTAACACATTTCCTTAGTAATAATTCGTGTATAATAGATATCACATTTTGAAGCAGGCGTGCTTGGGTGAGCGGTTTGGACTGCAGACTGTAACGAAATTTACAGCCTCAGACCTGGCTTCGATCCTCGGCCACTGCTAATCGTTTACGGCTCGGTGTTGTACGGTAAACGTCACTGGATGGTTGATTGCAACCGGATCTCCTTCGGTGCTCCTTAGTGACCACTATTTACTGTAGGGGCTTAGGGAATGAGACTCCTTTACTGTGGAGGAGGAGACGGGGATAGGTGAAAGGGTACAAAGACCGAGACGATCTAACGCGGTAGCCTCCTGTTTCCTCACCCACAGTGACTGGTTGAGTCTGGTTGTATGAACTTTGGTTAAATCAACCCAATGAATAAATCATTTTAATTATTAAATATCACATTTTGACTCGAAAAAAAATTATTCCCTGTCCCTTTCACTGGTACATGAGATTACAAGTATTAATAACAGATTAATAAGGAGCGTGTTTAGCCTCTAAAGTAAATGTAGCTCCCGCTCCACCTTCTCTTGTACTTTGTTTAGTCACGTGACACTAACATGGGCTAGAAATAAATAGAAAATACATGCAAGTATGAGCAGGAGATTAAATAAAGCCAAGCCAACGGAGTGCCTGCCACTGACATTACATTACATTAAATAAAGTCTGCTCCTAGCCCAACAACTCCAACAAGGTACTTCGTCTATCCCTGTTGCTGTCCACTGACTGTCTGCGCCTGTACAATTTGCATTGTACACATTTTGTGGTACAAGAGACATACAGCACTTGAACTCATTCCCATTGTCTCACTAAGTATTTCAATTTCCCAATGTAGCCATGCAGTCATAAGTACCTTCATAGAGTTAACAAAGCTTCACAATATCTCTCTACAGACTACAAAGTTTGAACCAAAACTATAGCGTTAAACGTACGGATACGGACCCAGCCTTTGACTTCAACATGGACTTTCACTTCTACTTTTACTTCTATTTTCAATCCCAATTCTCCCGTCGTACGTCGTCCTTATGAACATGGACAATCCCAATAAGCCGCTCTTGGTGTTTTCCATGTTTCTATTCTGAATTTGTTTTCATTTACTATTTGGATAGATTTAAAAGCAAATAGTGAAAGTGAAATAGACCCCAAACCAATCTGACAGATATCTACACAACAGAAACAGAATATAAAAAAACAACAAAGTTTGAAAATCCAACGAATAATCAGGGGAGAACGACGACCCAATAGAACACTGAATAAATTGAAAACCTGTATCCCACACGGTAAATGCTAATGGGAGTGAAAGTCCGTGATGTGCGTATCCTTATGATAGCAATGGAGATGTGAATTCGATTTCGATTCGAGCTCCTACGTCTTGGTTGGAATTCGGGTTCAGTTCGGTTTCGGACCTGAAATCGAAATGTGTCTTCTACACGTTTTTCCCATATCGTATACCATTCTAGTCAGATATGCGGAGTGAGTAGAGTATCTGGATCTGGCTCTCTCCAGATTTTGAAATAATATTCTTTTGACCCAAATGTACAATTGTAGAATTGTTTTGTTTGTCTCGAGACTACAGAGGAACATAGCCTGGGAGTATATGAGTGCTTAGTCGATAGTCGCGAGTCAGTCAGACTCATAACAAAGGGAGTTGAATGGGAACGTAAAAGGAGAAGTCATTCGTCTGAACACTTAGGATGACGATGACGATGATACAAATACTTTCTCTTTACAGTCATATGACTGTGTGGATAGAAAGTATATGAGAGTGGGCTAACGTATATAGCGTTTGAACGTATGCATGTTCTTCACTTTGCTTTGTATGCTGTTGACATGATGAGGACGAACAATTCAACCATGTCACGTATTTTATTCAAACTGAACCTGGCAACAGGAACTGGGGCCGACTTTCTCTCTCTCTCTCTCTTTCTCTCTTTTGCTCGCTCTCTCCCACTGCACTGACTTACTTTCAGTAGCCCAAGTCTATAGCCAGACCAGACATATAGCTTCCGTCTTATGGCAAATACTAAATTCCTCATATCTATTTCATATGGCATGTAGCGAGTGGCGACTGCACACATCATTTTTGAAGAATAGAAACTAACCGTTTGGAGATTTTATTTTAAGCGTTTGACACAATATACAAGCAATTTCTTTTTTACCCGATTTATTTCCTAATTATGATAAAAGAGAAAGTTTATCCAGTTTTACTATTTCAATTGCTATGTTATGCATTTAATATGTAAGACTATTTTGAAAATATTTAAAAAAGTAGTTTTATTACTATTTTTACACATTGCAAAATCTGTTGTTTCAAAATGTGCAAATACTGGGGTTGGTTTATTCAAACACGTAAATAATAATTTTGTTTTATGTTTTTTGTAAAATTGCAAAAAAGTGCTTAACAAATTGCTTTCACTCAATTTAAATATAAGCCCATGGTTAGTTATTTTGTTTTGCTTTTAAACAAAAATAAAATGCAGCTAGTTTCATCTTCTTTTTTTGTAACGTCTCTTTAGGCTATATAAAATATATAAACATTGTACGTACTACTAATGCTCCTTGCATTAACTTTCACTACCCATACACAATCATGGATTTATTCTTGATAGCACTAGACACACACACACACACAGAGGGACAGAGAGGGAAGGAAAACGAAGCATCCATAGATTTCTTGAGTATTTACTATGAATGTAATTCCTGGAATCCTAAGCGACCCAATGCGGTATGTACCTAATACCTTCACGTAGTGCACAGGGTGTAGATTACGTCTGAATAGATATAGATGCATACATTAAATATGTATTTTTGACTTGGTAGTAGATAAAGTTGAGTTTTAGTTCTGGTCCCAATGCTATGGTTGTACGGTTGGTTAGTTGGTCTTGGTCTTATATGTTCTGCCTTGTACGCTCTGAGTTGGGCTTTCTCCGCTCTAGTTTTCCCTTTTCCTCCTGAATGTGGAAAATATAGAAGGTGGAATGGTAAAACGACTTATAGATGCGCTCTGGGATTCAAACGTTTTTATTACATGCCTGCGTGTATTGATCGTTACGTTATGTTATGCCATGTTATGTGTTTCGGAGCCTTTCACGTTAGTCTCAGAGTTTTATTCAAGCCAGAGCTGGGACCAGGACCGGGACCAGAACCAGGACTAGGAGCAGAAAATGGAAAAACTCAAATAGTACGAGAAGCAAGGTATTTACTATGTAACGCCAGAGACTTTCACCACTGTGACTACTTTCACCAACAGGAAAGCATGGAACTAGACAAGAAAGAAAATTGAGGAAGCAAGGAGAAAAACATTCTACTTTCACTCGACTTTCTCCTGGCTTTCTTTTTTTTGTCGAAATCGAAATCAAAACTTAGCTATTCTTCTATAGTGTACATAGACAATAGAAATAAAGAGAAAACATACAGTGGCTGTTAACACTAAAAATGAAGTAGATGTAGATGTTGTACAAGATGTGTGGATTATTTTCTGGATGTTGACTACAGTGCTTCTCACTACTGTAGACTGTTTAGTCCTGAGTCTTGACTTTCTCCAAGACCTTGGATTATATGCACGGCTTAATAGTCCCTAATTTCTTCTTATTTACTGCCTCAATCTGGAAGCAATCGTAAGCATAGTGAAAGCAGAAAATTCGTCAGCTGTAAACATACAATATGTCTGGTTTATTCTACCATAATACAAAGTAAACTGCAAGCTAGAATCCCAAAAGGTTTAGAAAATTTTTATTCTAATGTCGACTTTTAATTTAAGCTCTGTACTGTCAAAGTAGACAAAACAGTGCAATTATTTAGCACGAGGCAAAAATAATTGCACATGCGTGTGCTTGTTGCCTTTCAGCAATAAAATGTATTGCTAGTTATCCTAATATGTAAATTTTTATGTTATTGCTGTTATAAAACCAAAGATAAATGAGGACAACAAACCAGCAAATTTAAAATTTAATTATGAACCAGTAAAACGAGCAGATATTAGAATGGCCACAACCATCTTGAGAAAAAATTTGCAAACACAGCTTCAAATAATTTAAGGACTGCAGAAAAACCACTGCAACGTGAGGAGTGTGCCCAGGAGAAACTTTTCGTTTCCAAGTTGGACTTCCCTATTTGAGATTAAGAAAGTAGTAGTGAAAGTGGAGAAAGCAATTTGGATTGTGTAGAATATGCCAGTCTAGCTTTACTCCAATCTTAATTTGAGAAGAGTCCGTATATCTTAGTTGCCGTCCTCCTTACTTTCACTCTTTCGCAAACTCTGCAGTCCTTCTCAGTAATTCTTCCTTCCTCTCTCTGTTCTGGATCTGAATCTCTCGAGTTGGATAGGGCTCGATCTCAAAATCGAACTGGTAGCGGCACTCACACTCACTACATGGCCAGGCATTCGCAACGGGGAACAATAAGCATACATTGCATGAATTGATAGTGATGGGGAAACATGTGGGTATATCTATTGAGTAGACAGGAAGGTTTTTCGCAGAACTAGTATCTAACTCACTTTCACCGCCCATAGCCATATGTTAAGCTTACACTCCTACTATTACTTCCACTCCTTTTACATCTACTTTCACTTCTACTCTCTCTTTCTCTATAGATTATCGTAACATTTGCTGAGGGAAGTTTGGTCGTTCTCGTCCTCGTTGTTGAGCTTTGCTAGTTGAGCGAGTACAAATCCTTCTAAAAATACCTTCCGTCTTCCACTTCCCCACCTACTTAACTCCCGCGCTCAGTCCTTACTCGGCCCCATCTATTCTCTGTTTCTGAGTATTGAGAAAATGTCGGGAGGAAATCTTTGTATGTCTCTATCTCAATGAACATGAGTACATATGCTCGTATAGCCAAAGACACGGAAATACGGAGAAAGTTGATGTTGGTTTGGGTTGCTGGCCTGAAGCCGTGAGCATATCATCATATATTTACACACACACACGCGATTGGGACCACATAAATATTGCACACAAAGATATGTGGAGAAAGTACAACGTGTGGCTATACATAAAATATATTATTCCTTAAGGACAAAAAGAAGTGAAGAAGTAGTACGTTGTACTAGTCTAGTTCCACATTCTAGTGCAGCCCGAGTGAAAGTATTCCGATAGTCAAAGTACGACGTTCGTAAACTTGCTTAGTAAGTACTTGAGTTGCCCAAATACTCGGAAACTGGAACTTGAGGCTTATAACTGGGGACTATCGGGTAAGGCATGTGAGGCTCCTTCGTCTTGAGTCTTGAGTTCTGAGAGTAGTGAAAGTAAAGTAAAAGTGAAAGTTAAGGCCTTATGGAGGTTACCACAGCCAATGAAAACCCCAAAAGTCCATAATAATACATAAAACTGCAAATATTTCTCTCAAGACCAGATCATTCATTCCGCTGCGTTGGCGTTGGCGTGGCCCGCTGCTTTCTCCGCATTGATAAAATGGCAATATAGGCTCTTTCTCGCGTCCATAGCCTGGGCCTGATGATGTTCTTCTCTAAAAACTTGGCAGACAACGTTTTGCTAACGTACGTAATACTCCTTCGACCAAACTCAGTTGAAGAGGTATTTCTCAAGTGTCAGGATAACACATTCTTTTCATACATTTGTAGAAATAAATGTGTGTGTACACTTTTCCCTATATGAAATTCAATGTTTAAGTATATGGCTGAATATCCTATATACACATATATACAGAGGGGACTTTAGGAATTGGATGTGCCTGTGTGTGGTGTGGGTTACTGTGGTTCTCGATCCGCCTATTCTTGATTTATTGCTAAAGGAATGCAATGCATTGCCCATTGCCCTATTTACTTCACTTTTATTTTACTTCCACTATCTTTCACCCGCACGTAGCGACAATCCTGTTTTCCAGTTCCAGTGAGTGTGTTTAGGATTACGAGAGCTTTCACCAACTTTCACCAACTACAATTTCTATTCAAATTAAACAACCAATGAATAGATATGCACGTCTCTTCATGTCTAGTTTATAGCCAGGAATAAATAAATATACAGCAGTCTATGGATTCAAGCATTTTCAAAGTATGCAGATTTTTTTCTACTTCCATATAATGTTCAAGTTGTGTTCTCCTGCGGTTTGTTAGGAAAAGTTTAGAAATGGAAAACCTGACTCCTAAGCTGGAACCGAAGGTATGAAAACATGGTAGAAATGTATTTGTTTGGCGTACTACAAACCCTTCACGTTTTTACACTATTTAGCACAGCTAGCAACATTTAACATTTCTAGATAAACAAATTAAATTTTCGTTACTTAAAGTGTAAGCTATTAAAAATATGTCTTACCACTGAAAAGAATTACCTTTAGGCCGCGTACAAATATATTTTACGTATTGCGACTTGCGAACATTTTACAAAGTAGGACATAAAGGAGCTTACGTTCATATTTGTTACATTGGCATCGGCAAAACTTTTATTTGTTCCGAGGCCAAGAAGGACTTTCAGAATTTTGAGAACTGCGGAAAGAATTCCCACGTTGATTTTCATCAAGTAAATTTAGCGACGTTGCTGTTGCTGTCACTGCTTTTTTCCTAGCCAAGTCCCGTGGATGCTTTCTTAAATGCATAACTATTCCCATTAAGACCATCTACAGATATAAACTATCTCCAAAATTTTTAAGCTTAGATTTTCTAACATGGCATCGCGAGGTGCTCATTCCAGTTACGTGGGGCTTGGCCAGCCAAACCGACATGAAAGCCAAAACTAAAGTCACAGAGCAAGACGCTTGCAGCGGCACTGGCACTGGACAAGGCAAAACACAAAAATGTAGAAGCGTGGCGGCGCGTTGGTGGAGGGAAACACATGGGATTTGATGCTGTATCGTTAGTTGGTCTTGACGTGACACATGTCGTTGCCTTTTCTCCCATTTTTTCTCTCCTTTTTTGCTTCCCAATAACAAAGCCCCTGATGCCCTCATGTGCTTTCATGCACCACGGCGGCAGCATATATATCTTGAGCCTATGTAGTCCTCGGAAAACTGATAGGAGAGACAAGGAAAGTAAAGCAATGTCCGACTTGGTATCCAACACAAAGAGAATGGAGACTGGGGAACTTTCACTTTTGAAATCCCTCAAGGGATTTACACAACCATCGCCATTTTCCTATTTCCTATGCATTCTCACTATCACCACTAGCGCCGTTCCCGTTCCCGCTCCTCCACATTGTCAGCTATATCCAGTTTCCACCAACTTCTTTGCCCTCGCTTCAAATTTGATGTTTGAATTTACCAGAGTGAAAGCCAACGGCGAAACTAAAGCGATGAGGCTTTCCTTTCTTGCGAATTGGTTGGAGGTTCCAGTTTGGAATTTGGAATTAGAATTTCAACGCACATATAGTCAGCTAGGGCTAGGGTTACCAATACCGCTGCCGACTGCGTGTATATAGTGCTATACTATTTACATCCTTGTACGATTTTGTACATAGCCACCTACTTACTGCTTATTTACGTGCAGATTGGATCCAATTTGAGGTAGTCAGCTTACCTTTACAATTTACAATGTTCCAGAGCCATGACCACGTTTGCCCAGACTTTCACTTTGACTTTTGACAACTTGACTGGGCTTGACTTTTGACATGATTTGCTGCTGTTATTACCAAAGGATTTGCTGTTTCTGTATTTGTCAAAAAGAGTAGATCTCTTGTTGTTTCATGATTTTCCGTGTACGGAGTTGTCCGCTCATAGAGAAACAATATAGGGAAAGTTTGCATTGTAAAGTATTCCAAGGTTCTGTAGTGCGTGGGCACTGTTACTGGTACTGGTAGTACCTAGAGGCCATATCTATGCTAGGTAGTTTAAGTTTAGAGATGGCTGCTGAGGTTTTGAGCCGACGCTGGGCCTGGCAGTGGATAAAGGAAAAATCATGGGAATAGGGGGACAGGGACAGGGACAGGAGAAAGGCTAGATTAGTGTATTGTTGTATAATAATATATTGGTTGAAATGGAGCTAAATCTTTGTATCTGAAGTCTATCGCCTAGGGAAAGATTTTCGTTCGTTTCTCTTCCTAGTCAGTACCAGCCTCAGCTGAGTACAGTACTGTCGCGAGTGAGCAGTCAAGTCCAGTGTACTGTCAGTCTATGAATGGCTTTCAGTGCTTGAAGAGTTGGCCACATAGAATACAGATAGCTACAATGTATAGCAGTGATTCTATTCATATCTATTATTCTTTGGTGCATTTTATAGTGCTAGGTTGCCAGGTATAACGCAAGCATGGGTCTAAAAATTACCCCTTTTTGGATAAATGTATGCAGCACTCACGGCCCACAGGGACTCAACTTACTATTCCCAATGCTTCAAAATTTCCTCGAATGTTTTAAAAAATTACTTTAAATTGTAATTTTAAATTTAATTATTTGCGATTGTGTAAAGCATTTAATTAGCCCGAGATTAATCAATCGAGAAGCTGTCACTGTGACTGGTGTACAAGAGTTTTAAAATTATAAATAACCTGATGAGTGTGTTCAAAGGCTACTCTCTTAATTATTGGAATTAGACAAAAAAGAATAGTAAATTGTAATTATTATACTTGAAGAATTTACCTTATACGTGAATTAAACTCTGCCTTGTTCAAATATCTAGAAAAGTGTGCTGAAAATACTAGAAGCGGAGAGAGTACCTCCATAATATTGGCATTGACTTGAAGACTAACTGGGAAAATTGAATGAGGGGAGAAATGGAGAGAATTAGATGGAGTGAGACGGTCACTTTATTGCTTTCCGATAAACTCCTTTCTCTCCTTACTTTCACCGTCACAGTCTAACTTATTCCCCTTTTACTTTTTCATCTGCGAGAGAAATACATTTAGACCTTATACATATACTGCTCTCACTCTCAAACCTTCCCTTATCTATCTACATGTATATCCCTTTCTTTTAAGTCCATTTTCTTTGATTCAACATGAAAAACTAAAGAGAAAAGACCTTTTCCATCTCTTTAACTTACTCTTTCCCCTTCTTTACTTGGACTCTACTTCATTCTCTACTATTTCCTACTCTACACTCTACACTAGAACTTGAGTCTTTCTGGCTCTGGCCGTCTGCATTTTTCCGGGTTGTTGAACAAATTTTCTGGACGCTTTGACTTTCACCCCTACAGACTTCTCTCTTCTCTCTTTTTTTATCTTTTGCTTCTTCATCTTTTGTTCACTGCCACCGCTCTGCTCTTCGTCTTTTCCGTCTTGTACGTGATCCTTTTAAAATATTTATTTTATCGACAGTTTCTATTACAGAGAGAGCATTAATTTCTCCTCTCTTTTTCAATTATTACTGACCAAAAAGAAAGCTTAAGGCTTCGCCAAAAAACTTGGTTCTTTTTCTTCATTTGAATTGTTGATCGTCATATTATTTTTTGTAGATATACTTTTGTAGGATTACTATATAACTTTAGTTCCGGGATGCTGACTCAAATTATTGTCAGAATTTTGGCTAAGGTTTGAGAAGCCATTAAGAAATTCAATTTTTTCTATAAAGATTGAGTAAATGTTAAGTGAAATATTTATGTAGTTTAAATGACAATAAAATGAGTGTCGTCGTTTCTCTCAATAATGACGATCAATAATACATTTCCATAATTCACAACATTTGAAATCATAACTTCCCCATTTTCACTCTTCATTTAACTTAATAGGAGTCTCGGGAAAATAGTATTCGGTATCGACGGAGAAAGCAAAGAGAAAGTTGAAAGAAAGCAGTTACAAAAACTATAGTTGTATTGATGCCGACATATACACGTAAACATTATTTCTCTTGCGTATATGTCCGGGACAAGACTTGAGTAAAATGTCAAAGCCTTTATTGAAAAATCATAATACTCTTGACTTACTCTAAGCTAAAGATAAGATGTGCGCTGAAAAGTGGTCCAGCTACAAGGCAGTCAAGTTTAGACCTTTAGACCTGCATAATAAAGAGCACACCATGCATACCTTTTGAATGTTCTAATAATCTGTTTAGGTCTATATCTCTGAGCAAAACAGAATTCAAGCAATCGGTTTATTTTCCTGGAAAGGAAGTCGACAGAAAAGTCTACGTCACATTTCCCATTGTGCTCGCACAAGGAAATGAACGCAATGTAAGCAAGACACGAAAAGAGAAAGTTGACTAAGGGAAAGCTGGTGAAAGTACATAGTTATTAAAAGAGATATGATGCTGATATGATGCAAGTGGAAAAGAGGAAGATGCGAAAGATCGAATCACATTACAAATCGTCAACCGAGTGGAAACTAAAACTTTTTTTTTATATATTTTATGAGAGTCAGGATTTTTTCTCCTGTAGGTATATACTATATGCAGCTATATAAAGCACACATTATGCATCTAGACAGACTAATGCTTTCGCACTGTTGTGTCAGTGCTCTCCAATAGAACCAACCATTTAGGCTTTCGGCTTCGGCTTTTGACTTTGACTTTCTTTGCTTGAGCTTCACTAGTTTTTGTCTCCGGCATTTCTCCTACAGACCCAGCCACTATATTCTTGGAACACGAAATGACAAAGAAAGTAGACGAAAAAAAACCTTTCCTTTTTTCTTCGATATAAAACTAATGACGTTAGATCGATATATACAGATGCTTATGGATTGGGTTAGACAAAAACAAAAGCTCTCTCTTTTCCATTAGCTTTCCCTTTTTACTCCTTTTACTTAAAAAGAAAAATTAAAATCGATACGCGGACTAGGGAATACGCCAATGATAGAAACAACAACGGACTAAAAGTCTATACAAAAGATAATGCTCTGACAAGGTTCAGACGTATTTCTCTGAGAAATTTACGTATACGTATATGTACAAGATCATACGCAAAACTATGTCCTGTTTAATAGCACAAGCAAAGTACAAGTAAAGTTTTCATTAAACTATGCGCTTTACTTAAGTGCAGATTGCATATATATAAGCTCTTAATTTAATTATGTTTTGGGTGCATTTTCTTTCACAAAGACGTGCAGCCTCAGCCCTATAGTAGAGCGAAACAACCCTAGTATAGCTTCTTTAGCCTGAGAGCACAAAAAAATGTGTGCTCATGAATTATGAATTTATAAATTACTTGCGGAATTTCTGAAGCTTTAGAAACTTTTTTTTTCTTCCCAATGTGCTTCAGCTTAAGTAACTTTATTCATTTCAAAGTCACGTGACTCCTCCCTCCTTTCTTCTATAAGTTTTGACAAAATTGACGGCAAAATAGAGCACGAAGAGCCAGAAAGAATTAGGGTAATGTAAGGGAGCGTTGAAAATAAAAAAAATCTAAATTTACATGCCGTATTTTTTTAGAGTAGGGCACTTTCACCACTTTCACAAGCAAGTAATTTCTCTCAAGTAATGTTCGCGACAGAGTATTATACTCCTACATATGGTTGTTTCAGCATGAATATTCATGAAACTTGGACTAAGACTGAAAATTGTAGTTTTTTCAAGATTTTCTATACGATATTCTTCAGTGCGACATTCTCGGAAAAACGATAAGAAAAATAGAAGCTGAAAAACAAAGTCACTAAATTAAAAGACGAGTAAATTTTGAGGACCCACATGCAATATATATCGTCTTTAAATATGCAAGAACTCAAGTGGACAAATTGTAATAGGCTTTCTCATTCAAATTTATTTTTAATAATTTAATTTAGGAATTAGGGAAAAAGTCATTAGAATACTGAATAATTAATTTCTAATGGCAAAACTAGCCATGAAAGGAGTGAATAGTGAAAGAAAGTAATTCGTATGTAATACGTATAATAAACGTGTCACGTGTCAAAACGTCATGTTGTTTAACCGCATCACACGGATCAGCTCATTGAGTGAAAGTAGGATGAGAATATAGAGAACGCATTTGGAAGAAGAACGCGCAAGAGATAAACAGGTTTTGTAGGAAAGAGGATCAGCTGCCTAGTAGTGTCTAGGCGTTACAACGTTTCTTATAGTATTTATAAATAAATATATATACACTTTCTAAAGAAAACGTATAGCAATGCTTTCACTTTCCTTTCAGGTTTTTCTTTTTCTTCTGATTCCTCATAGAAAACGAGTTGAGGCTCAGTGCAGAACATATCTGGAGAAAGTATATAGAGAGAAAGTTACTGTTCCCGTTACCTGTTTCACTCCCTTTCCTTTCCTTTCCTGCCTTTTACACGAAGAGTTCCCCGAGCAGAGCAATTTTCCAGTTCATTTTCTTTGACACGAATGTCGACATGAAGTGAAACAGTTTTCGATTGACTTGAAAGAAATAATGATAGCCTTGTACATCCTTTGGAGTTGGTATCGGATTCAGTTTCGGACTTGTCAGAACAGTAGTAGTCCCACTCCTATTTTTATATTACAACTGTATAAAAGTGAAAGTCCTATTCGTCTCGGTATCGCATCGTAGAGTAGACAGGGGAAGGGGCTTGGAAATGAAAATGAATGTACTATATGCCTATATAGTATTTATTTGGATTTTGGATATAGAAAGTAAACGAGGATTATGCTCCTGCTTCCTTTGTACAAAGACAGAAGATAGGAGGTAGTAGATATTAGATAGATATTATCTTAGTATTAGTGAAAGCAAATGTATGCGTATAGAACTATATATATATTGTAGTGTGCTGAATGTGAGTTGTAGTACAAGACAGAGGAAACCATTTACTTTGATAAGTGCCACATTAGATTGTCTTCAAAATGGCACGAACAATTCCATTTCATACAAAATCCCTTTTTTTATATATTTTTCTACACGTTCTGTTTCTGTCTCGCAACGCCAGCCAGCCGCCTTTCACCACGTCCTGCTCAAATGGAAATCGACAGGAGTAATATCTGTTGTAATTACATGTTACAACTTGTTCGTCTCTTGTATCTCTACAGTACACAACAACCTTTTTTTCTGTATCGGCCTTGGCTCTGACGTTAGCTGTGAAACTTGACATTGCTAATCCAACTAGACCTACATGCAGAGCGTACCGTTGAATGCAGTATTTTTCTGCTTGGTGCATGCATTCTGGATTTTTTACTATTTCATATAATTTTTATGCTTTCTCTACTTTCGCCACTTTCACCACCACTTTCACTACTTTCTCTAAGAAAATTATAAACACAATATTATATTCGCACTTTTTCAAGAAAAAGTATACGTGATATTCCATTATGGATTATATAAATACTTTTACAAGGAAATAAAAAAATTAAATGCTAATAACCTTTCAGATATGTCCTGTATATACTTTCAATATTATAGCACTTACACATTACAAGATATCATTTGTGTACATACTAATTTGAATCGATGCACTACATACAAAAGATCTTGTGCAACTTGTGTTAACCTCTTAATTAAAACGTTCCCCAAATATTTACCGTATTTGTATTAATCCAAAAACTTGCATCAGCACTAATAGGCTGAATTATGTACGTAAATAAATATTAGCTCAGCGGCAAATCAAATCACCAAAAGACCAGAATTTACACTGTAACCGGTGCGGGTGCCGGTACCGGTGCGGTACACTGCCAATATTCGGAAAATTCTCTGCTTACTAGTTCCTGGGAGCCGATGAGCAAACATTATGGCGATGATATTTGTACTACACCAGAATATAGAATGTAAAAGTTACACTTTCGCACACTTGAATGTACTTATAAAAAATGCGTTATCGTTTCTCAAGATGATAAGACTTGTGATTCCACATACGGCAAGCATGACTTCCTATAGCTGTAAGTATACCTATAACATGACCATATAGGTAAATATAATATACCTACCCTAGTATTAATATTAGCAGAGTATAGACATAGAGATACGCCGTAGAATGTAGAAAGTTACTCCACTCCGAACAGATTAGTTTCCATTGTGTACTGTGCATTTTACGCCCATCATAAAAGTCAATGTTATTGGAATTAGGTTTGCAAACAATTCGAGCTTCAGCCCTCTCGCACTCCCGCTCATCCCGTTACCGTTACCGTTACCGTTACCACTCCCGCTCTCTCTCCACTTGTTTGAGTTTGATGTTTGATGTGTCTTCTCTCTTACTTTTGTAGTTGTTAATGTTAACTAAACCGAGAACTTACCAAGTAAATGAAATATACATGGCCCATATTGTTTGTATGTACTTTGCGTGTGGGCATCAAAATTTGACTCGTTTTGGGGCTGATTTCACTTTTGGATATAGATATCCTTGGCTCACTGTACAAATACTCCGAAACGTAGGTACATTTCTTTATAACAGTTTTGGGATGCCAGAGAGAGAGAGAGAGAGATATTTTGGAAGATGAGCGGAACTGCGGAAGCATAAAAGCCTTCACAAGCTGTTCCGGTCTCTTTGGTTTTATGGATTATTTCATGCTTTCTCCATCTAACAAAACCGTAAACCTTCTCACTCACTCCGTCCTTCTAGAAGCCACCCAGACCCGTCTACGTACACTCTTCTGCCTGCTCTAGTTTTACTTTATGCATTTTCTTTATTTTCATACTCACTCACTCAGGATGGGAGTACTAAGGACAAAGGACTACTGCTCTTCTAATGGCACTTTCTCTACCCCGGCTCCAGACTATTAAATCCCCTAATTGCTAATCCCTACACACTTCAATAATTGACTACACGCTCTTTTTAGATATTAAATTGAATTTCGGTTATCTCCATTATTAAAATCTTTTAAACTTTACTGCAGTTACGTACTCACAAAACAAACGCCCACTGCCGAGATGAGTGCTGGTTTCGGGTGATGGTGCTAGTGCTAATACGTGTATTAAACATGCATGGTTATGGTCGCGGCATAGCTATTGTTAAAATGTAGTACATGTATTAAGGATAACTGTATAATACAATTTTATCAAGTGCAGCTGAAACACAATTAAGTGCAAAAAGTTATTTCGGTCTCGGTTTCGTTTTTGCGGTAACATTTGAGGTCCCGGGATAGGAGTAGGAGTATTTTAAAATCTAAAAATAAAAACTTTAATCTAATTTCAGAGCCGTTCTTTTGATACTGTAAGCTTAATAGTACGTACTTTCTCGTTTAATGTGGTTTCTTATATAGTCTGTTAAGAACCAATTAAAATGATTCATACAGTATTCATTTGTAGGTAAAAACAATATCTACTATCTCCAACAATATTGAAACAATGTCTGGAAAACATTTAAATAGAATATTTTGAAATTTTTAAAAATATGTAAATAGAACATTTTACGCTTTTTAAAAACATGTAAATAAAACATTTTACGCTTTTTAAAAACATGTAAATAGAACATTTTACGCTTTTCAAAAACATGTAAATATTACATTTTACGCTTTTAAAAAATATGTAAATTGAACATTTTACACTTTTCAAAAACTCCTAACTATCATTTTACATTCGTTTCTCATTTTGATTTTATGACATAGCTCATTTTGATTCTAGCTTAAATTGGATATGGGTCATTTCGGTTCTTCACAGACGATATGAAAATGAACTTGATAACGCTAATAAAAAGATGCAGTTTCTTCGACACTATCGTTGTGTAGTATGTCAGGGGTAGTGGTGATTACACTGTGACTTTTATTAAATTATAAATTTTCTCTAAAAATTCTACATTTTTTAAAAACGAATAAAATTAATGTTTTGAAAAACAAACAAAATGCTTTGATTTTTAACTTTAAATTACAATCGAAACATTTTTGAAATGTCAGGAATTTAAAATGTTTGTAAAATGCAAGAATATTTTTTGTTCATTGGAAGAATAGAAACACATGAGTTGTTTTGTACCATTCCATTTATAGCTATTAATAAATGAGTTTAAAATGTGTTCATTTATTAATCAATTCAAAAACGTGCCATTCCATATTAAACTTTACATAGTTACATAATAAAGACAAAGTATAGAGTAATAATAATTTACAATGTAAAAAAAATAATGTGTGTACAAACAATTTGCACGTGAAATGACAGCAAGAAAGATCACTGATTGTGAGAGCACGCTCGTCCCGCAAATCTGTAAACGACTGGAGAGTAATCACTGTTTACATTCCTAATGCTTCAGAATTTAAACAGAGCCGAGACTTGAGCCTACACAAGGAACTGAAATGATAAAACCGAAACTCTTGTATATAATTAACAATTAGCTATGGGCGCTGTGTGTGTGGAAATAAAGGGAAAGTGAAAGTACGTACAAAATGACTAATTCATTGTCAACTTGTCATGTTCTTGGTGGTTTCGAGTTAATTCATTGTGGTAAAAACAAGTTTGAACTTCTACATTTTAACCCTGCCCCTGCCCCCTGCCCTTGCTTTCCCACGTCTCCATGTGTACCTTCGCTATACTTTCTCTTCTCGGCCGGATTCGTTTTGGCTCTTCCGCCCGAAGTCTGGATTGTGTGGATGAGGAATATATTGTGCGTCTATGGGGCGTCTATTGGATTTCTGTCTATGCTCCTGCTCTATATGGAGAGTGTGGTGTAACTAATGAGGGTTTTCTCATTTTGTCTCGTCCCAGAATTTCTAATTTATTCTTGATTCATTTGCACTCTCCAAACTTGTATTGTATTGTGTATTGTGTCCTGGTGAGTCAAGCGTGGCGGTGGCCGTAGCCGTAGCCGTGTCCGTATCCGTGTCCGTGCCCATGGCTCTGTTCCCAGAGCCGGTTCACCATTGCCGGTTCGTGATGATGATGATGATGATGTATCATCGTTGCTGAATCTCAAATTACACTTCCGCCTTTGCTTCTCGGTTTTCTTCTGAGCAAAACTTGCTCATTCTTCTTGCCTTTTTGGACTTGGCAGTGCAGTGGTCTCGGTGGAGTGCTGGTATTCTGCTTCTGGTGGCTGATTTGGTTTACGGAGTTCGTGCCTGTGGTATTAGTGACTCGGGAGAGAAATTTCACCCAAACTTTCACCTTTTGTTTAATTTTGGATTTTCATGCATAAGTAGCTATGGGGCTTGTCCCACCTCTTGGTTTCTCGGCATCGGTCTCGGTTTCGGTCTTGTTTGGTAGCTTGGTTGTGTTGGCTTGCCCAAATATAATTGGACTCCTGAACTTGATCGAGTAGGGGAAACGGTATTAAATCTGAATTAGCATTACATTATAAAAATACAGACGCGAAGCTTACCATAAATGTATTTACTTTTAAATGAGAATTTCGATCTAGAGGGGCGTACTATATGCAAAGTAATTATTAGCTTGGGCAAGAAAGTGATGATTGCTTAGTGATCGGTATCTAACGTTGTATGGGTTTCATTTAAGTTCGTTATTTTGAAAAAATTACCATGCATGGCAATCGTAGAAGAAAATTCGGCTCAAAGCTTAGCATTTTTAAGTTTATGCAAATTAAAATTGGGTATGGATAAAACGATAACTTTCCAAACTGGTTATAGATACAAAGTGTAAGCGCGAAGTGCACCTTTGACTAAAGTTAAGATGCAGATAGTACATGTTGCAAGACTTTGTATTATAAATGTTATCTTTCTCAAAAAGAGTAGTAGCCGCATTAAAAATTTATATCGTTGTGAAGAACCAAAATGATCCATTTCCAATTTAAGCTACAATCAAAATGAGTTATGTCAAAAAACGAAATGAGAAACATGCGTAAAATGTTAATTACGAGTTTTTAAAAAGTGTGGAATGTTCGTTCTGCATGTTTTTGAAAAGTGTTAAATGTTCTATTTACATGTTTTTAAAAATTGCAAAATACTCAATTGAAATGCTTTCAAGACCTAATTGAATATTTCTGTAGATAGAGGATTTTGTTTTTAACTAAAAATGGATATGCTTCATTTTAGTTCTTTACTGACGATATGTGCCTACGACAAAACGTGTAAGTCACCAGTGCCAGTACAGTACGGTGTATGCATGTTACTGTGTTCTAACGTTCCTTTTCTAGACATTAAGGCAGGAGATCTCATTCCAAGTAGTTGTTGTTTCGTTTTATTCTAAATTGGAGAGTGTTGCTGATAAGGATTGGAGGGAGGGAGGAAGCCAAACAGCAGCACAGCCTTTTGTAAACTGAGGTATTTTCGCATTAAAGTTGATTTATATTCGTGACAAAGTGTACAATCTGTCAAAGGCCAATTGTTTTCACACGTTTTGTCCTGCCCGAGCCTAGCAATTGACTATTGAATCGTCGATTTAACTTCTCTTTATGTTGCTTCCTTCATTCCTACTTTTCTCCACCGCTATATCGCTACATCATACTCCTTGTTGGATGGGATTTAGGAGGGAAAGTGAGCGTTCTCCTATTAAAACGCTAATCACATTATGTCACTCATTCCATTCAGTTAATTATAGGGACACAAATTAACAAAATATAGGTTTCCTGTCAAAGGCACAGACGTGCGTGACATGGGAGCATAAACATCATCTAAATTACGTCGGACTGTAGCGTCAATTCTACTAGTAACAGTACCATTACTTGTACCATAGTACTAATAATATATTGTTAGCATTTCTTGTTGGGTGTCCGAATTCAAAAGTGTCTACGTCTATAAATTCAGAAATCTAACATTTCTAGCAATTTTATTGTTTGCCTTCCAAATTCTTAGCGTCAATATTTCTTACAGCGATTATAAGTCCTATGAATTTCCGTAGCATTTCGAGTCAACAGCAGTCGCAGATCCAGGAAGAAGACAGTTGCTCACCCTATAATGCACTTTTTAACATCGGACATTTTTTAAAAAACATGTAAATAGAACATTTTGCAATTTTCAAAAAACATGTAAATAGAAAATTTTGCATTTTTCAAAAAACATGTAAATACTAAATTTTCAATTTTCCAAAAAGCATGTAAATAGAACATTTTGCATTTTTTTAAAACATGTAAATGAAATATTTTGCACAATTCAAAAAACACATTATTAGCATTTTTCACGTCTATCGTGTGTGGTTTTTTTTAAAGCTCATTTTAATTCTAGCTCAAAATGAAAATGAACCATACTGATTCTGCACTCCCTATAAGAACTGCCCACTCCAAAAAATATTTCTTGACCCGCACCTTTCACCACAGTAAACGTCGAGGTGCGTTAAAAACAGTCAGTGCGTTTTTTTTATTCTGTCACTTGCCTTTATTGCGAACGAGTCTCGTTGTGAGAACTGAGACTGACTGAAAGTGAGCAAATAATGGAATAATGGGAAAGTCCAAAAGTGCTCGTGTGAAGTATCAAGTAGGAAATGGATATGGGATGTAATTGGAGGGGAATAGTTGGTAGTGTTGGGTGATGGTCAGAGGATTTATACGTGAGAGAGGGGGAGACAGCGGAGGATAAAACGCTTGGCTTGGTTTCATTACACTCAAATTCCATTTGGTTAGAATCAATTGTACGTGTGAGATCTACAAGTCCAGATCCTCTCGGCCACTCCACTCGACAAGTTACTTGCTCTATGGCTCTGCATTCAAATTGAATTGGATCGGACAGAGGGCCGAGAAATGGACGAGTGGACCTTTTTACTGTTTAGCAGTAGCATTTATTTCGTGGCTTGAGTCTCAATGTTCCTTTGTTCAACGTATACTGGAGCACGTTGACGTTGGCTTTGGCTTTAGCTTTGGCGTTGGTTAGCCTCCCTTCACACACTCCGTTCCAGCTCAGTGGCTACTATCTACACCTACGTTTATGTTATCTGGGGCAGATAAAGGCTGCCTTCTAATTTATTCAGAAAAAAACCAGCGAGATATATTATGCACTGAGATAAAACATTTTACAAATAATATATGTCTACCGGTCCGGCCCGGTCCGGTCCGGTTGCGGTTCCGGTTTTGATGGTTCTACGAACTCTAAAAATAATTTACTATTATAATGGACTACGTACAATACACGTATTGCGGTTTTATAAGAACATTATTTGACGAGATCTATTTTAAATAACTTAATTACGCCTACTTAAATGGGACATCTGGGCCCAATCATTGTGTTCCCATGGTCAATAGCATTACCGAATCTAAAGGCAAAACTATGAAAGAAATTTTCAATGAATTTGCTTGCAGTCTGAATGTGTAAGCGTCCACCGTAAAAGGAACGAACTGTGCACACACAAAATCAATACAATAAGGCTGCTCATGTTACAAGTACAAGAATGTACAGATTTGATCCCGTGTCGGAATCCGGAACGTGTAGGATCTATAGAAATGCAATTAAAATAATGAAAAGATTGTGTTTGTAAATCTGACATACATTAGACGAAGTAGGATTTTTGCTTGGCATCCTCACACACAGTCGACAACAGTCAGTCTGCAGCCACCATACGAGTACCAACCAGCCGCATAGTCGTCTTTCGCTACTCCGGGATTCATGGAGAAAAGTCCAAAGGGAGAAGAAGATAAAAAGGAGAGACGAGGTGTATAGGATCTATTAGTTTGGGAGTGTGAGTGTGTGGAGTGAGGGGAAAAGAGAAAGTTGCCCATTGTCATCTCATTCTTTCTTTTGGTGGGCTTTCTCTTCTTCTCTCTCTATGTGCTGGGAAATAGAATGAAAATCCATTAGAACATTCAAGTAATCCATTTGAGGGAAAATAGTCAGCAGGGTTCTCATTCCTATTAGGTTTATTACATCCTCTGTAATCACATTAGGCAGGGAATGCGAAACCAAATGAAAATGGGAAACGCGCCGTTTTTTTGCCATTCAAACAACATTCAGCATTCTCTCCTCATAGACTCTCACTCCGCTCCGCATCACCAGTTCTTTTAGTTATAGACTTTCCCCTGCCCTACTCCTTTCACTATGTACGAGTAGCTACTGTACACGACTTTCACTCCTTTCCGCACATATTCCTCCCGTGTGTAAATCCAAAACACTCACTTCCCTCCCTGACTACTGGCTATCATCTTCAGTCTCCCCCTTTCGCATTTGTAGCGGTGTTATGCGATATAGATTGAAGGGAGAAAGCTGCAAAAAAAATTCCAACAGTTTAATACCAATGCAGAGTAGAACAGGACTAAATTCTACTTATCGCTTTCACCGCCACTGTGTACACACTACACACAAATATACTACTCCATTGTCAGGTCATCATCGTCAGACTTTCACTTTGATACAGCCCAAAATGTTTCGTGTTCCTTTGTATATACAATACATTAAGAGAGCCAGGAAATGTACGCACGACTTGTTCCTTCCCTCCACCACTCTCATATCTACGAGTAACAAGCAGGCGTAGAGGGAACAATTTCGCATTCAAAATATAAACAATACACAAAATACAAAGTGTACACAAGTGTGAGACAGACAGACAAAGAACAATTCCGCAATGAGAATACAAAGGGCGTGTTTATGAGTAGGATGGGAATATATCTGTATATATGTATATTTTAGGAAGTGAAAGTTAAATTTACTTAATGTTCAAAATCTACCACGCTTTAACCTTCACCATAACAAGCACCATCCCTACCTAGCATTACCGCCATTACTGTATAAAATGCTCTGAGTCATAGTCTCATACTTGCACCCAAAACGGTCCCCTTTTACTTTCTCCCATTCCCATCCCACTATTTGTTTTTCTCTAATTATAAATAGCAACTTCAGGAGCTTCAAATTAAAGTGAAAGCAAGCATTAAAATATTAGAGCAAATATTGTATTGTAGCAAATGTAAATAAACGTATGTATAATAAAGGGACAAATTAGAATTGGAATTGCATGGTTGGATATGTATGTGAAAGTTTGGCTATAAACAACAAGTTGGCTCGAGAAATAGTAATAATAATAATAATGATATGAGCCGTCGCCAAACTGGCAGCACTGCTTCTTGATAATTAACATTAATTTGCCACATTTTTATGAAAAATGAAGATTTATGTAATGTATATAAATGTGTAGTAGACAAAAATATATACAAGTAAGAATTACGATGGGCTATGGAATAAACTTTGTTGCAGTGTAAGAGTAATGTAAAAAAAATTACATGGAGGAAGATAGGAACGTTTGTTTGGAGGAGTAGTGAGAGGAAGAGAAAGCGGAACGATTTAACTACCATCTTTATCCTAAAAGACAAGTAGAGCATACTTTTTTAACGAGCAGTGTACCACCCATAAATATGTCTGTAAATAATTTCTTACGAAAGATTACCTTTCCCTTCAACTCTTCTTCTTTCTACATTCTACTTTTTACTTTCACCAACCCTTCCCTTCCCATATGAGAGCTGCCTCCCCATGTATAATACATTCTTACATTACGATTAGACTTGTGTGTGTGTTATATGATGTATTTGCAAACATCCAACAACCAACCAGCCAGACTGAGGACCAAACTTGTGGAGAAAGTCAAAGTGAAAGTATGAACAAACCTAACAACATCATAGGAAGCCAAACCCAAAAACCACAAAGAATGACGCTTCTAGAAACTTCAGTGGGAAGCAAAAGTACCTTCCCTTTCCAGACCAAGACCAAGACCAAGAGACAACAACAGTGAGCACTGCTATCTATTTCGAGGTACATTTAGTAACTTCAACAGAGCGTAACTGTGCACAATGTATGCGGAGTTGACTGTTTTGCCCAAACAGAAATATCCGTAGTGCACACAACACTGAGCAAAGTCCTCGCTTTGGACAATGTAGACGTGGAGAAAGTCAAAGGGAGAAAGTAGAAAGTCAGACAAAACAAACAACGAGTGGAACTGTAGACTGTAGAGTGTACATGCATAAACTAGTATGAAGGGAAGCAAACTACCAATAAAGTATTAACATAATGTTCTTATCAACCCACTGCATAGAATATTATACCAGGGTCAAAGTAGTAGAGACACAAGTACTTTCTCTCTGATAACTTACTTAATAAAATATTTCCAACTAAAAAGTAGAGTCCAGAGAAAGTTAAAGAATTATTAGGCCACTATGACTGCCACACCCGCCACTGTTGTTGTAATTTCAGACCATCACAGCCACCGACTAACTGCGCTACGCACTTGCACTGTCTTTCAACCAAACCATGTAAAACGTGACGCAAAACAAACCACAGCATTGCAAATGTACCTGCCGCAGTTTTCAAATCACAAGTAGATGCATATGGTGTTTAAACTTCCGTGTAGAATCTAGAAATAGTCAGGAGGCAAAGGTTGGCATGTAAGCTGTGCTGAAAGTCAGACCACAATAACAACACTTAAGAAAGGCAACAGCTCTGCGACGACACCTACAATCTGCAATTCATTTTTTTGCTTTATTTACATTTAAAAATCCCTACCCTCCTAAAATTCGTTTAACATCCTTAGAATTCCGTCTTTGTCGTCCCTGTTGTCGCTCTCCTTCTCAACCTGTACTACTGGCCCTTGAGAAGAATAAAAAAATAGAAAAAAAGAAGAAGACGAAGAAAATAAAAGAGATCGAGATCCGTTCTGAGGATGTATTGTAGTCTGTGAGTCAAAGTCAATGTTGGGAAGAAAAGGAAGAAACGAGTGAAAGTTTGATTCTGTGAAAAGAGGAAAAAGGAGAAGTGAAAGTATTGGAGTATTACTCTGCTCCCGTCACGTCAGAAAGCTTAGCGTACGAGTTGTTAGAAAGTAAAAGTAACAACCATATAACAGAAAGGAGGGAGAGAGAGAGAGAGAAAAAAGGAAAACGACTAAGCCCTTTGTTAGTTCATAGTTGCGTTGTGTCGATTTCCCTAGAGAGATGAGAAACGATAGTAAATTCGGCATAAATTGTCTCGAAAGACTCAAAGTTTTCCTTGTGGGTTTATTCTTTTTTTTCTTCTCTCTCTCTCTCTCTCTCTTTCTCTCCTCCAATTTTTTCTTGTGGTGGCTCTTGTGGTTCTCATGCGGGTTTTTTCTTCTTCTTCTGTCGGTCGGTGGTTGTCTGTAGTCTGTAGCTTTAGATTTCTATTTTTCTTCTCAAGAGTTCTAGACCTATATTTGCTCGTGTTGGAGTTGGCATTCGCTTCAGGAATGTATATAGACACAAAATTGTATTTTGTATATTTAGTGGACTAGAAAAAGGGGAAAGCGGCTCTACATACGTGTATCAATCTAGAAAGTTAAAGTGAAAGCAGGAGAAGTAGAAACCATGTTCAGTCAGGAGCAGCTACTAACTCTTGCTCTGAATTCTGCATTTGAATATATATATAAAGAGAGAAAGTCATGAGCCGTACAGCTAAAGTTGTACTGTACTCCGTTTTTGGGGAGTGTTTGTGTGCCGTAAGTAAATAATGAAAGTTAGGAATCCAGAAGAAAAAAAGTTGATGTAGTCAAAGAATATTGCAATGTTTGCATTTTGCATGGTTTAATCATTTCCAAGTTGTTTTGTATGCATTCCCTTCTTAACTTTCACCATTCTTCGGGGCGCTTTCTCCTCAGTGAAAGTGCTGCTTTCACCATAAAACATGCAATTGAAATGAAAGTAATGTAAATTTATTGTAGGTCTACATGACTCAGGAATTACTGTAAATAGAGAAAGTTTTCAATTCCAAAAATATTAAAATAGTCCAAGTTAGGAAAAAATAAAGAAACTGATTTTTTTGGTCTATTTAAAATATATATAAATATTTTTCATTTTTTATAGATGTACACAGTATTTAGATTTATTTCACAGTGTGTGTAACATTAAATACATAGGAAAAATAATTCTTTGTAAAAAATAAAAAGTTGTTTTTTCTTCAAAGATTAAACCTCTTCCAAATGATTACTGCCGTCCAAAGACCCACAGCATGTGTAATATCTCACATCATTTTTTTGAGCTACACAGGAGGTTGCACTGCACTACTGGTGCTGGTGCGAGTGGTTTAATTTAAGTGGAAGTAAGTGACGAGTCTGCTGGTGTTCTATGTAGTATAGTGTTGCTACTGTGTATTGTAGAAGGTCCCCGCACAGCACACAGTGAGTCGCATAAAATAAATTATCCTGGGATAGATTTGGATTCTCTAGGATTGTTACAAAGGGAATAGAGAAAGCAAGAGAAAGAGGCAACCGCGGGTCTTATTTATTTTGAGCTCCTGCGTTTGGCTAAGGAAATCTCTAGAGTTGTTCTTCATGGGCGAGTAGTAATAATAATAATAATGAGAACAACTAATCAAATCCCTTTTATGAACTCACCTATTTGTCTCCAGTAGACATTGTAGTGCTTTTACATTAGTTGCCTTCATTTCTCTCCCTCTCTTTCCCTACACTTACTTCGTCCTGTGATCATCAAACACATCATCAAACAAAATTTCTCATCTTCTTCCCTTTTCTCTTGGTTCACCATATAACATTTTCCACTCTGTCAGAGCCCTGGTCACATTTACTACTTGTGTGAATTAAACAACGTCCGTTTGCTCCTGGGTTATTCATTTCCTTGTTGTACTTTCTTCGTCTTTGAAATTTTGCTTACAAGGAAAGGATGCTACGTGTACATACAACGCATTGGCTTTGTAAGGTTCTAACAATTCAGGTAGAAGATGTGGTTTCCTCGTCAGACAAATTTCTAATAATAATAACAACAACATCAAGGCCGACACTTACACGTACAATACATATATGTTTTAGCGAACAGAGTGTGTCATGACGAGCATCAAGAGAGGAAATAAAATGGAGTCAGACAAACCCCAAGAAAACCACCCACTACATACCTGACGAGAACCTTAATTTTTCCAAAAACAAATATGTAGACAAAGTTAAGTGTAATTTCACTAACCAGAAACAAATTGGTTTTGTTTTCATTCGTTTTCGTATAAAGTCAAATTATTTTTGTATTACTGTACAATTTTTACCACTGCTGTAGCCTTTATTATTTTTAGTAATTTGTTTTCTAATATGTTTTTCACTTTCTTTCCAAGCAACATTAGAACTTAGCCAAGGCCGAGACTAACAAGTAAAAGAAAAAGAAAGAAGGTGTCAGCATTATTAGAAAATGTGGCACTGCTTAAGAGGGGGACCTCAGTTTCTGTTTTAGGCAAATGAAGAAGTAAAAGGAGCTTATACGTTTTTAGTTTTTAGGAAAACAAGAGTAAAAGTCATAAACTTTTCTTGTTTTGAATGAACTTTAGATCCAGGAGGAGCAGTGATATGCACGAGTAGCTGTACCAGTACCAGTACCAGGTGTCTGTCTCCACTATTAGTTTTCAAATTTTCTTCAAAGTTCTTTTCCTATATTACAGTCTAAGCAGCTTAACCTGGAAGCTACTTGGAGTCTTCTAAAATGAGGAAGGGATGCGGATATGGAGCCCGCGGAAACTCTAAGTGCTTAGCTAATATGCAATAACTTTCCCCTTCCCTGTTTCATCGTCCATCTCCCAAGTAATGTATCAAAACCGGGAGCTCAAGTCGTGGTAAAGGTGAAGGCGGTCGTTGGGAGTGAAGGAGGAGAAAGCATATAGAGAAAGTGCGTTCATTTAGAAGTAAAACTGTCCTATGTACGACACGGAATAGATACTACTACGAAAGTCCCTGTGGAAAGCTCACTGGGCTTTGCTTGCACATATGCATGGTAGTTGGTTGTGCAAGACATGCTTGCGTGTGATGTGTACAGTGGGTGCGCTATAAACCGTCCCTCCATACTACGTATAATTTATTAAGGTATTAGCGTTACTTTATTTGAAAGTTATAATGGTTTTACAACTAAATTTAATAAAAAACTAGCATAATCAATTTTAAATTGAAAAATAAAAACAGTCAACTTAGAATTTAGTATTTCTGCGAGTCTTACTAGCAAGCACAAAAAAAACAACAGAAAATACAACCAGATTTCAGAACGTAGGAAAGTAGAGGGTTCACTGTACATTTTGTACATAGCTTTGATTTGTGGTCCTGGACCTAGCCCTGGTCTGGCGTGGCTGATATGACCTAAACGGCGGCTGTGGGCAAATTTGTTGGGGAGCAGAACATGTTCAGAGTAGAGTACTTATTGATGTAAGAGCTGGAGTAGGACGACCATGACGAGGAAAGTTACTTGCTCAGTTACTTACTTATCGTTATTTGGTTTCCTTGGTCTCCCTACTACAACCTCTCCCAGCCTTTCTTACCACTCTCATCCAAAACATAGACTACAACTCAAGCTGCCCGCTTTACTGATATTTCCAGTTCTTCGTGTAACGTGTCGCATGTAGCATTCTTGTATGTGTGTGTGGTGGATGAAGCCACCACTTTCACTGCTTTCACTACTCCTCTCCATGGTGAAAGTACTCGTCTTTGAGATATTCTGAGGAAAATCTTGTGTGTGGGTTCGTTGGTGGTGGGTTCGTGGGTTGTGTTGGTGGTAAGAAGCCATAAGCGAAATTGGTCTCCTGGGCCATTGAAGACGACCGTCTGAGGCTTCTTTCCAAACCAAGTCACATGTGCGGGCATTACAACACTGAGTGAGATGAACAGTTCATAAATTTCTCAAGACAAATAGCGAACACTCACAGAGTGCTAAAGAGTCCGAGTGCCGAGTAGATACCCACATGTATCTCTCTATGGATTCTGGATGAAACATCAGCACCATGGCCATGGTCGCTCTCCGTATCTATATCTACAACTACATATATCCAGGTTGAAAACGCTTCTGTCTTAGACACTGCTATGAGCCCGTTGCCGTTGTCCTTGTCGTTCCGTGAAAATTATTATTATTTTATATTGAAACCAAAATCTCTTTCCTCCCTTTCCACTTTCTTTGTACACGGAAAAATTTTCTAAAATTAATTCAAGTGTCATTTCCAGATTTTAAAAACAGCGCCATTTCAATGGCTTTCTTTGAGGTGCTTGAGATTGGCCTCGACTCAAGTTTGTTTTGGTGTTGAAGGCTGAAAGCTCAACATATCAAAGATATTTGTTCAAGTTTTCTAAGTTTCTACAACTAAATTCTGGTTTACTTTTATTTCGTGCTGCAAAACCAGCAGGACACAAATTTGAAACAAATAATTCCTTTAACTTATTTGTTTATATATGTAGTTGAACGAGTTAAATTGTAAGTAATTCGGAATCTGGTAAAACATGTAAACATGCTATTATTTAGTATTGATGCAATTGATGCAAGTAGAATGTTAACACTGAATTGTGGAAGTAGCATTTGGTATTTTACTCATGGCGAAAAGTGCAACAAATAGAGCCAATGCGTTTAAAGCTTTAACGACCACAACGAAGAGGTCTATACGGTATAGCGTAGTGCCATAGAATGCATATGTATAGTCGCTGTAGCTGTTACAAAATGGCTTTTTTGGCTGAGAGGCTTGCATGTGAAATTGTTTTTCGTGGGGGGATTCACTGCCTGCGGAATTTAAAATTTGCGATGCGATGTAATCTGCCGTGTGGTTTTCTCTCCCTGTCTTCACCGTATTGCATTTGTAATTCATGGCCTAGGCTTCAGGTTCTGGTCGTGGGGCTTAAGAGCTGCTCCTACAACCCACCAGAAACTACGAACTTACACTCGCTCTTCTTTATAAGGACCGCGAGAAAGTCCAAGACCAGAGAGAAAGCCCCGCAACTATACAACCACGAGATAGTTCGACAATAATGTAGAATTTAGCTATATAGCTTGTGTGTCACTTTCTAAAATTCAACGGAGATGCTTTACTCTTATTTCGAACAGCACTGTACTGCACGGGAAGCTTACAACTTACAAAAAGAAGGGAGAGCTTAGTGACTGCATTTATATATTATCAGTACTTTCTCCTTCAGCATCACCATAGCTACAATAGAAACCAAGGCTACGATCTCTAAATCTTCCTTTCCCGTCACATGCAATTCGACCAGTTCAACTTGAGCTTTCACTAAATTTCCTTCCCTGTATTTTTGCATTCTAAAAATGTTCCTGACACAACTAACGTTAAGACAAAAAATCCCCATCCATTTTATTCCACATATGTTTTCTCTGGATTCTGGAGGATCTGGAACAAACAAAAAAGAACTAACCTCCGATTTGGGTTCAGATTCCGCGATTAAGTTTTTATTTGTGGTAGAAAAGAAGCCCCTATACTTTCTCTATATATATATGCGTAAATTACATTAGTGTAGATTATGCACGTCTCCATGATATAAAAATGATATAATTATATATGATACATGGTACTTGTGACAGTAGAACTTCAAATTCAAATTCGTTGTGAAGTCTTCCTTATGTAATTATATAGTATATACTTTTAAGTCTCCATTTGACATCATACTAAAGCTTGAGTTTATATTCACCGGCATTTCTTTTTAGGGAACATTAAAGTCAGCCGCTTTCCCATTAGCTCTCGTTATGCAAAATTACATTGGTTACACTTGAGAGATGAAACTAAATTTCACGCTTTCTGCTTTCTCCGGTTCTAGTGCCGGTCCCGGTCCCGTTCCCGATCTGGGTCTTTCTCCATTATAAAATGTGCTATCCTTCCTACAGTTTCAAGTCTATGCATACATATAATTATGCTTCTACTTTCCCTGCTTCTGATTATATAAAGTGCACTATTACTACTTCAACTACTTTCTTTCCCTTTCACTCACTTCCTTCCATTCCTACAATTCCATTTAGTTACGATTAACACGTTCAATAAACTGCTTTAGAATCCCTGTGTCCTCATCTCCCTACGGTTCACAAGTGTACGCGAAAATAGGAATTACTACGTCAGGACTTGGCGGGTCTGCAAGTGTATGGAGAAAGTACAGAGTGAAAGCATGTGGCAAATTTTCTCCTAAGAGTCGTCCGGGCTACTACATGCATTAAGTACTGTTGGGCATTAGCAAGTATTAGGTAAGTAGTACGTGTTAATACGGCTACTCGCAATTTGCAACTAAATAAAGTAAGTTCCTATCCCATTAATGAAGTAAGTATAGGACATACATTTAAATTGCAAGTTGCAAATTACCCTTGCGATTTCACTAAGGAGTATACAACCAGAGGAGTGTGATAGGTAAGCGTGGGGGCAATGATGATAATGGTATGGCATATGCTGAGCTTTCCTTTCGTACAAAGACGCACTGTCCTATCCCCTACCTACTACAAGAATGTGTATCTCTTTTTAAGCTGTAAAATCTTCTACCTACCGGTACCGGTAGCCTCTAAGCCGTTACCGTTACCGTGGCCGTTAGCGTTGGAGTTACAGTTCCCGTCGTTTGCCTATAAATATATACAGAGTGAAAGTATTGTGCAACTTTTTCTGATTTGAATCAGACTACAACATGAGGGAAGAGAAAGCGAGAGCGCGAGAACGACGTCTGTTTATAAAGTAATTAAAAGTTAGGACCTACTTACTTATCTGGATTATCGTCATCTTCTCGTCTCCACATAGAAATAAGAGGGCCATAGAGTTTATGAAATATTTAGAAAATTGCCAAGAGACTTGGAACACTTATGGGGAACGATAGTGGCGTTGGCGCTCTCGGGCGGCTCTTATTATATCATTGTCATTTTCATGCATCGCAGGATTTATAATCACTGAGTGGGATCCAAAGCCGACGAAGCTATATATGGCTCAAGCCAATTCCAAATTTCCAACCAAGGTCCTGGTCCTGCCAAGTAGGAGATAAATCCAGAGAGAGAGGCTCAAGAAAGAAGATAACGTTATTTCAAATTTCAAACGAAGTATATTATTATATGGAACAGAACATAATAAATGAAACGGTTTTCTCTCACACAGATTTAGAGACAAGGGCCTCGAACCCGGTCCCGGTCCTAGTCTCGGACTCAGTCAGACCTGGACAAGAATAACTTTAACTATAATTTTAATTCTACGTGTGATATGAGATGATTGCTCCGAGGTTTGAAGCTTTAGTTCTGTACTGTATAAACGGATTTAATATTTAAATCTGAGTGCCTGGAGAAAGTGTAAAGTGGAAAGTAAATCAAGAAATTATAATGAAAGTGGGCACGGCTAAGATGGGAAGGATTGAATGACCATGCTTTGTTGAGCAGCAGACAGAGAAAGAAGAGAGCGAGAGACTCGACCCACACTTCCGACTCAGCTTTTTGAATAAGAGGGGAAAGAAGTGTGGGAGAGGACGACGAGACGAGAGATGATTATACTGTGGAATTAAAATTAGAAGAAGTAGGGAAAGTATAGTTGCCCGTATTTACTATGTGCATATTAATTACTACAGTTAAATCTTGGAGGAGAAAGCTGGAGAAAGTAGGAGAAAGTACTTATGTACATTACTCGGGGAGGCAAAGTGGGAGAAAGTGGGGGAAATTATAATGTAAAATGTAGGAATAGAGGTGCTTTGCATAAATTTAGTCGAGTAAATCGATTTACTCTGAAATTAAGTTTATGAGTTTATTATCGCTTTGCGCCGTTCTCTTTCTCTTTCTCTCTCCCTCTTTTTGTGGCTCTCTTTCCCTCTCTCATTTAATCATATATATTACAGACTTACGGATATGCACTTGCACATATGAAAGCCTCGTACATATGCTCAATAATTCCCCGTATTTCTCTCTGACTTTCTTTTTTCATTTTCTTTTGTCATACTTTCCTCTGCTTCGCAGTCAGACTATGTGAATTGCATTCTTCTTTAATGAAGGAATTAATCTCGTATGAACGTACTGTATCCTGACTTGAACCTCATAACGTAATACCTTTATGTTTTTAGAAAGTATATTCTTTTCTAATATTTATATAACATGAACTATTGCAATTATACTTTGATCTGCTATTTATAGACGGGAAACCTTATCTATGTTTTTAATAAAAAATTTTAAATTAGGAAATTAATTAATTACTGTACATATACAATATTTCAAATTAAATTAATTTTAACATTTGAAGGGCGTCCTTTGTAATTTCCATTTTCTCGATTAAAGCTATAAACTCGGCGATAGTAAAAATACAAAATGGATTGTACAGTAAATTAAGTATTGCTCCAATATTGCATTTAAGAGAAATTGCAAGCAAATAAATTTATGTAGATATGTCATTTTGAATTCGAATTTTCACTACTTTCTCCAGCCCTCGTGTCACAACAGGGAAAACTAAGGCTCCGACTAAATTGGATATAATGTGACAGTACAAATGAAGGAGAGGAAATAGACGCAGGGATCCTATCCGATGGAATGTGATAGAGTTGGAACTTAATTTAAACTTTGATTTCGTTAGTTTGGTGGATTAGATGGTGGATAGAAGAGTGAAAGTACTTATATGTATAGACTTTCTCCAGTGTCTCTACGTATGTAAAACTTTTGTCCAAAGTGGATTACAAGTTTAGTGGACAGAATTTTGATGAAGGATTTTGGATTTTATGTGGGCTATCTTCCTCGTCCTATTCCTTCTCGCTTTCCTTCTGTTATGATGGGTCTTCCAAGTTGGGACGCTCCGCTTTTCCTTTTCCATTTACAACTTTCACTCACTACCCCTACTACGAACGAAGGACAACAACATAAGGACTATGTGCTCAAAATTCAGCTGTAAGATTCTTCCCCAGTTTATCTACAATTAGTTTAGAGATGCGACCCAAAGTTTTTAAGGGGTTTTCGCCTTGTTTTCTCCTCAAAAGTTGGTCGCTCCTTTGTTATAATGTGTTTTATTTATACAATTTATGTACACTACATGGTCGGTTAGTTTACATTTCCATTCATTATTAAAATCAGATTGAAGAATTATAATAATTATTACGAGGCACTTACCTCGCCACGTGGAGGAGAAAGTCTTTCACAATCCAATAGAAGGGGGCGTCTCCCTTAGACACGTGACAGCTGGCAAGTAACGACGTCATTTAAATAAATAAACAAATTTTGTTCATTTCTATGGTCCCTGTCCCATGATACTGATATGAGGAAATCTTATGGTAATAGTAGTAGTAAAATATATCTGCCTAAATTAATTAGTAATTTCAGTTAAAGTCTCAACCAGCTTCATAGCTACGCCCTTTTGAGGGATGTACCTACAATATTTGGCTTTGGCATTTTCCCTGTTTAATTATTTGTAGAGTGATTGGGTGCGGTTGCTTTTGTACATATATTTATGATAGCAGGGCTAGAAAAATATCTGTGAAAGCATTAACATGGGAACTAAAACGAGATAGATAACATGTACGAATTCTACGGCAGCACATGTTATACGTGTCGTCCAGACCTAGTTATGTGCAGGCGTATCTACGTAGTTTGGTTGGGCGTTTGAGGGGCCTGTGAACCACGAGAGAACTAATGACTTGACGAGACATGAAAAACACTGATATGTCTTGACATGGCAATTATAATTGGTCTGGCATCTACAGCTACTGAGCTGGGTCTGCCCTTGTATTGGCACTATGGGAAAGGAATGTACATTGACCAAGAACAGGCGACCAGGCCACGAACGACCATACCATGAGGCTCTCCATCATACTTTCCTCCCGTTTTAATTTGGTTTTGACTTGACGGGTTGACAAATGACCCACGAGTCCTCCCAAGACTTTTGCAACAACCAATTCGAATTTCGAAATTCATATGCGTCATACGGGGCAGGAAATGGAATGACTTGAGTCATAGTAAATCATCCTCGTTTCAAACAAAAAATAAAATAAGGCTATAAGAATGTATAGGCAAAAAAAGATACATGGTGAACAACGGCCATGAGAGTAACTACTTTCTCGTTGGTACAGATAAAATACAAAAATACTTGTATCGTCGTCGTCCTAGTTCTTACATTATCAAGTATGTGATGAGAATGAGAGCAAAAAGCTTTGGATTTCTTATATTTTTTCACAGATATTATTGTTTTATTTCATAAATATCATTTTGACCTATAGAATTTCTATTGGATTCCGATTCCCAGAAAAATAGATTATTTGGTTGCGGGTTTTGGATTTGGTGAAATTGAAATTGGGGAGAAACAGTATGAAATGACCTCTGACGTTGATGTGTCTTCTTTTTTTTTTGTTTAATTTCAGGATCTGAAGGATGTAATTTGCCGGGAAGGTGGGAGGGAAATTGGTTTCAGTCGGGCGTCCACCAACCCATCACAATCAATCGTCATTTGATCAGTACAAAAGGAAGATGTCTTGAGGCGGATGGGGAAAAATATATCGTCTTTAATGAGTAAGTTGTGCCTTGTTCCAAAAAGCTTAATATAGATTCATTTCGGGGACGTTGACGTTAGCAGTGGGGTGGGACTGTTTCCTGAGCGCGTGTAGGCGTAGGCGAACTATACCTTTATCGTACTTTGCTATCGTCAGTATTCGTACAAGTCAAATTCAGACCTTTGTTTGGGAATTATATTAAGTTACCTGGTTAATCCTGTCAGAAGTCAAAAATGTGTTTATATTATCACAAATTTCCAACATGTTAATTTCGTTCGATTAAAAATTGAACTGCCGTATTTTAACGTGCCACATACTCCTTGCATTAAAGCCTTTAAATCCAAATTAAGAGTAGCAGAAAGAACATTATTGTTGTGTTTATAAAATATATAACTGTCTGATAGAAATATGACATTTAATTTGAAAATGTCTAACTATTTCAATTGACTTCAAAGATTTGATAGAACAAACCGTTTTTGCGAATTAGATTTGGACTTGGATTTACTTTTAGATTAAGTAAAGCTTTAAAGTTTTATAAAACAAAAAGTATATTTGCATTAGTTTCCCATTCAAATTTAACTTTGAATTTCTACAAACTATATTCAAAGTGCTATAAAGCGTCTAAGCGTCTAGCTGGATTACGCCGTGCCGCAAACGTCGCCGTCGACGACGGCCCGTCGCGCCCTAACCTCGTACACTCTCGTATCTTAGAATGTAGTTTCGTTTTTGTACTTTAGTAGTAGTAACGATTTTGCGATCTATAGATAGATCCAATCCAAATCCATATCAGCTTCCGGACCCGTCTCACTCACAGACACACACACACACGATTCCAAGGAATCACTCCCATTCGTTTTCCTCAAGAAATGGCAAATATGTACAGTGAATTCTAATGGGTTTCAAGTCGTTACAACTTTTACTTTGTACACTTTACAATAATAAAAAAAAGTAAATTGTATGGCCATGTGTGGAGGGACATAGAAAGAGAGGAGAGGGGGAGGGGGGGTACAAAAAAGTGGAGAGAAAGTCTTGGTGAATCTGAAGTGGAAAGGAGATGCAAAGAGGAAAGTCAAAGTGAAAGTCAAAGCTAAATCTCAGACTAAAATGTTGTATGTGCAATAATATAAGTACAGCTGAGTGTGTGTGTGTGTGTAGGGAGTATGAATAGAAATGTGAAAGAATGACTGCTTTCTTATCTTCAAGTCGTAAACTATCTTGTACTTTTAAAATAAATGGCGAAAGTAATGTTGAAAGAATAGTAAATCTTGAACAGAATTGGCAAACTTTTTCCTTAGCTTTCACAATCAGCTCCACACACGTATGTATAATATGTACTCTCTCGTCTGATCGTGATACTATGTACATTTGCTGTACATGCTTATCTCCTGTCCTGTACTACACGTATTGGACATATACACACACAGAACAGCATTAAGGACGAAACAGGACAAGAAATTTAGTGTTATATGTACGTACATACATAGGTAACTGCCTTGGAGTGTCTCACACTCAAATTGAGTGCGGCTTTATATGTCCACCAAAAATGATCAAGAAAATAATTTTACTAGATGACTTTCACTTTTGGGCTTAAAATGTTGAAACGTCGTAGTCGTTTAAATTAAGTATGTAGGTCAGAAATATGTACCAATAGCAAAAAGTGAAAGCAGATATGGAAGTTTTGTATATTTTCTGTAACAATAAACAAATCTAGGATAGTGCAGGCAGGGGTCAACAAAAGGTCGCCGGAATTTTCACTGGAATACTTTTAAACACCGAGTCATTTAATTTTAAACTGAAGCCATTTACAACCGTCGTGAGGAAGGGCATGTGGGTGGTGGGTATTACTTGCATATAGATAAAAAGAAGTCATTTTAAAATCACTTTTTTTAAACTATAGACTGTGTAGGCAGTGACAAGAATATTTATGTAAATTTTTGGGCCGCCAATAAACAAAATAAAAAATGTGCAACTGTGCACAAAAATAAACAGAGTATTAGAAATGTGAAGTTATGAGCGTCATAAATATTCATGGAACTTAACAATAATATCTTTCGGGCCATAGCAATAAAGTAATGACATCAAAATTCGAAAATTCGAAAAAATGCAAGACGAAATTCGACAATTGGATTTATTTAACTTTATGGCCTATTCTAAAAAATGGGACGCTTATCCGCAGGTTTTATTCGGTTTCGGTTTGGTTATATATGATACTGCTACTAAAAAAAGCAGCAGGGAGAACTAACGATAAATTATAAATGTTGTAATCGTTTGTGTCGTCGTATCAAATGAAAAGGTTGACGGTTATCGAATCACATGTAAATAAATAATCAACAGCGCAGCGGCATGTTAACATTTTTCAACAAGGCGCAATTTTTAAAAAGTATAAGCTTGTGCAGAAAACAGCTAAATCATAATTGGTACGTTATGAGTTTAATGGTGTATTTATAATTTTATTTTTATGAAATAATTTTTTGCAGGCGGGAGAAATGTTATCGTTGTGTCGTTTTCCATGAGAAGCACCAGAATGTTTTGCAGTACAAAGAAAGTAAGTGCATTTTATAAGGATATTAAAGTCAATCAAATTTTGCAAGCTTTAGTTATATTTCACTATTTCGTAATATATTAAGGGTTCGTCCATAAGAAATGTCATGGAAACATTTACATTCACAATAGGACGATCCCTTATGTGTTAGCTAATTTTATTATTATTTTTGTTTTACTACAAATTTTCCCTCTACTTTACTATGTAAAAATCTAATTCACCCTAAATACTTTTAAACGGCGTTGAAGTTGCTAACAAATAATACAATATTTTATGCCGAAATTAATGTATTACTAAAAATGTCTTGATAATCAAAGCATATTGTTCACAATTAATTCGTGTTTTTTTTTCATTGCAGCATTCTGCATCCCTGAGAGACGCTCTCTGAAGAATGTCTGCTCGACGATAACGGGAGATGCGAATTTATTTTCCTTGTTTCGAATGGACCCTGTGCCTATAGAATGTCCTTTCCATGGACCTTATACATTTACATACAATCGGGGCTATGGGGAGTGTCGCTATCCACTCTCAACCATTGAGTCCTGTATTCATCCCTCCCGCCAAATTTTAAATTATCAAGCCTGTCCCGATATCCCAGGGACGGAGAGCACAGGTATGTCAATGCTTCATTCAAAATTCAAATATCCCAAGTTCAAAACTGCTTTGTATTATTTTCTTGCTGTGATAAATATGCAAATTTTTTTTCTTGCCCCCTCCCCCTCTTACAGTTGAAGAGCTCCAATGTCTAGCCATGTGGAAAGAGGGCTCGTCCCGATACCTGTTGGGCTTAATTCAGTACAGACATCACGCTTCAAACGAGGAGAGATACCGCTGCTTCGTGTACGAGAAGATCAAGAAGGGTGGAGGGGGTTCGTTGGGCTCCTCTAATGGGACCCGGGAGGACAGTAACATTGTATTTCGAGTTGCCCAGTCAGGTGATGCGACGTGCAATGGGCTCACACCTTTGGAAGGCTCCCGAACCATGACGTTCCGCAAAGGTACGTCGTTTATTTAAATACACAAAACAAATTCGTCTTGCCCAAAAAACCATTAAAATTACCGTTTCTAAAACCGAGAATTTTCTATTTCAATTTAAATAATTTTATTTACGTTACTACTGACTACAAAAATTTTCCTTCTACTTTTGAATTCTCTGAAAATTTCTTTAATATATATAAAATTTCCAATTTATATGTAGTGAAGTATACGCTGCAAGGGATTGTCCATAGATGATGTCACATGTTAAGGATAGCCGCTTACGCAATTTAAAAAAAGTGATGGTACTGGAACGGATGTGTCCTTAAAGAGTGATAATTTAAATGACATTATTTATGGACTACCCCAAACCTCAAAGAATAAAACAAGAGCAAATGTAATATGAATTATTATTGAGATATTATACGCCGGGCTACTCAAAACATTTTTTTTAGAAATTCCTTTTTGAATTTTTGTATTTTCAACTTTCTTATAACATCACAGGTTTTCCAGGGGTATTTTTTTCGCCTTTCTATTTTTCAATATATATTTATATACAAGGGAGTGTAATGCAATGGAATTCTGTATTTTAAAAAATATTTGTGGGATCCACAGCCACTTTCCCGAAGCCCTGCCAATTTCCCTCATGGCTCCAGAGTCATGCACAATGGCACACACTGGATCTCCGCTCCACATTCGTCTTTGATGTCGGCGGACTCCGCGTGAGCAACTCGAGTGATGTAAATGGATTCACACCCAATACATTAGTGATGAGTGCAACTTGCTCTCAAATCATGAACAATCCCACGCTGGACAAAGTAGTCCTCGTTCTCCACACTACGTCCGAATGGTGAGTACATTACACAGACATCCTTGCATTTCAAATTCCGCGACTGCTTTACATACATATTAGTTTCCTTCCAAGTACAAAAATACAAATGCCATACTATATATACACTTGCATAGCGCTTTATCCACCTTCAGTCAGGGACAGGCAGACCGCAACTTTAAAAAATTTAGTTTGAGGGAGCATCCATAAATTACGTCGTACAAAAATCGGAAAATTTGAAAATCATTTTTGATATGCACGGCTAGTAAAAGAATACACAGCTGCAAAAAAATAAAAAAATATTCCAAGTAATTTATGCACGCTTCCCGGAATTTACTGAATTTACGACTTGCAGATAATTCCCAAATAATCCAAATTTCAATATTTTCTCTTTCTTTTTTTTTCATTCTTTTTTTTCTAGTCCATTTCAATTATTTTGCCAACGCTACTGCGCAAAAGTGTTTTGCTTTCGGGGAACGGGAGCGACGTAATAAATTTCTTTTCATTTCGAACATTTTTGTGTGCTGGATGAAATGAGAATTTAGGAGCGCATATGGAAATGGGAAAAAAGGGGAGAATGAATTGTGGCGTAATTTGACAAGTCCAAATAACAATGTCAAATTTTGTTGTTAATAATATTTTCTTCCTGGCTGCCTGCCTGCCTGTCTCATGTCTCTTTGTTTGGTTGGCAGTTGTTTGGTTGGGCCTGGTTCGTTTGGTTTTGCTACTTTGGGTTTGGCTCCGTTTGGCCGGGTGTGGTGACCCGACGAGGTTGACGGTGCAATATGCTCCGTACATATATGTACAATTCGTCCTGACGCTCCCATCTTATGTGTTTATATTGGCACAGTTTTGGTATGTAGCATTGCTTTCCAGTGACTTTAGGCTTCGTATATTTACTTTCTAGCTTCTACGTAATATGCCGTAGATGCACTGTATATGTATAGATAGACCAATAGACTGTAGGCAATATTCTGTGCCTGTTTGTAAATGGGAGAAAGTTGCAGGGAAAGCGGGAAGAGGGGAAAGCGGGAAAAAGAGAAAATAGGGAAATATAGTGTGGATTCTTTGAATTCGAAAATATGACATGTAGTGACAGGAGATGGTGATAAATTGACTTTGCGGACAAAACAAGATTCCCTCGCTCACTTCACAGCTCTCGCGCCATTTTCATACTTTCACTATGCATAGCCATGTACACGGATATCCACGTATGTAATCAGACTGTATACAGTGAGCCCCATAGACTCCGTTGTTTCCCTTTTCGCTCTTCTGTTGCTTCTATTTTGGACTGTGAATTGTGGCTTGTGGACTGTGGAGTGAAAACGGAAAGCCCACAACACACAACGTGGGCTTTCACCACATAATATTACATTATCCTGCTCCTGATCTGCCTTGGATTATGCATGCACTTTCCTATTATTTTCCACCGTATATTACGTCACTGACTCAGCCCTCACAAGGCACACAAGGTATGTAGGTATGTTGGATCAGTGGTGAGGCTCAGGTGCGTAGCCAGAGGTCAGAAGCAGGACGGTTGCTCACTTAAAAATAATTTTTAAACATGACACACTTAAATCGTGATAGAAGATTTATTCAGTCAAGATTTAATTTTATCAATTTTTAGCTAGAAACAAAATTTACTGTCTAAAAAAATATCATGATCTTACAAGCATGAAAGAACATTTTTCTGGTTTAAAAACATGTAAAAGAATGTTTTGCATTTTCAAAAAACATGTAAATTGAACAATTTGCACTTTTCAAAAACATATAATTAGAACAATTTGACCGTTTCAGAAACATGGAATTAGAACATTTTGCACCTTTTCAAAAACATGGAATTAGAACATTTTGCACCTTTTCAAAAACATGAAAATTGAACAATTTGCACTTTTCAAAAACATATAATTAGAACAATTTAACCGTTTCAGAAACATGGAATTAGAACATTTTGCAACTTTTCAAAAACATTGAATTAGAACATTTTGCACCTTTTGAAAAGCATGTAATTAGAACATTTTGCGCTTTAAAAAAATTGTTATTAGAACCATTTGCACTTTTCAAAAACAATAAATAGAATATTTCGCACTTTTTAAAAATTGTGTAATAAGAACGTTTTACACTTTAAAAAAAGTGTAATTAGAACATTTTTAGCTTTAGAAAATGGATCATTTTGATCTTTCATTCACAACATTATGCGTTGCCCACCCCAGAAAATATTTCTAGATCTGCCCCTGCAGTGGGACTGGTTCCATTTCTATTTCTAGCTCTAGTTTTCAGCCTCAGTGTCGGTCTGGGGCTGCATGTACCACAGTATAGGCGCACTATAGACGCAGTTCCGCAGACAAACAAGGTTAAGCGGAAACCGAAAGTAATGAAACGGACTCGGATTCCGTGAACGTGAGTTGGGAGTGAGGAACTAACCCAGAAAAAAATTCATTATTTTGCTCTTGTTTATGCGACAAGCGTAATGGGAAAGAGCGAGAGGCACATTAGCTCCAAACCAGAAACCAGAAACCGCCTCAACCAGACTCACAGTCAGAGTCAGACGCACAACACGAGACGAGGATATTATCTTTCTCTCCGTCTCCATCTCCTTCAGTCGTCTTCCGCAAAAACAAATACGTATGTACGTACAATAGGGAAAGTTAAGGACAAAGAAAGTTGCGTATTTTTGGGGTTTCATACTCTGTTTTCTCCTCCTGCATTCGCACCATTATTACACACACAAGCAAAATGATCGCATATTATTATGCAATTTTATCGTTACATAATTTCACTCCTACTCATAATATCTTCCTTCAAATCTCTCTCTATAACGTTCTCGTCGGTCACAGACTTCCAGTTGCTATGCTAAACAGATGCTTTTGTAACCTAATTAATTAAGGCCTTGCTATGCGGATTTCGGTTTCGGTTTTACATTTTTATTTATTTTTAAATGCTGTGCCTGTAAAAAACGGGGGTTATTACCATTAAAAGTAAAAGCAAATAAACAGGATAAATATTGAAATAATTTTTTAAAGTGAGAATTTAAATAAAGCATAAGGGATGGCCCATAAATGATGTCACACAACATAAAATCTTGAAAAAGTTTTCTTTTTCAGTTGTGCGTGGGGATGACTGGGCTATTTCGGTTTCGGTGTCGGTTTCGGTGTCGGTTTGATTTGGATGCATGGATCCGTATCGGGAATCGGGATCGGGCCTTAGATTTAGATTAAAGCTGAGCCTTTGTTATTGTAGCGTGGAATGGGTGGCCGGGTGATGTGCTGGGGCTTTCACTGGACAGATCAATAAAATAGTTAATGAGGAGAAAAGAAGTCGAGAGAGAGAGGGAAAGGCGGAGTTGCTGTGTGTGTGTGTGTCTCAGGAGCGGGATTCCGGGATAAGTAACGTCCCTTTACCTCAGTCACAGTCACAGTACTACATACTACAGGGCTACAGTACTACAGGAACGGAAGGGCATAGCTTAGGCATGCAAAAGCTATCTACATAATTTACTACGTATGTACTCCTATGCAAGTCAAATGACGGTAGCTCCTGACTATATCAGTAAACTAGACGGGGAGCGATGGAAAGTAGGGAAATACATAATAGGAGGGAAATTACACATGTTTTAGTTTCAATAAGGCTTAACCCACTTTGTTTCCCCAACTCATTAGCCTTACTTCACTCCTACGTGCATTTTCATAGCACAAGGGACATATGTACGGGGCTCGCTTTCATCCAATCACACTAACCCGGGTATCCTGTTCCAAAAGGGAGACCCACTAATATCAACACTACGCCGACACCTCGTCATAAACCTCGGTCCTTGGCTACAGTGAGTGCATTACAAATTACAATATAGGGAAGTACAGTCACTGTCACTGCAGGTGCGGAACTAGGGAGTGGGCAAGAGGGAATGCATTTGTATCTTACGATTAGCATAGTCTGACATAGGGGCATTTAAACTAAGTTGGCGCATTAATTTTTTAGAGGAAGAATCAATATTAGCTACAACGAAAATTGACTATTTGAAAAAAATTAAAATATTATTTTGCATACATAAAAGCATGCAAATGGAACGGTCTTTCCAAAAACAATTTAACTAGAACATTTTGCACGTTTTAAAAACATGTAAGTTGAATATTTTGAACGTTTTAAAACAAATGGGACATTTGGCACTTTTGGAAAACATGTAAGTGGAACATTTTGCACTTTTTAAAAACATGTAAGTTGAATATTTTGAACGTTTTAAAACAAATGGGACATTTGGCACTTTTGGAAAACATGTAAGTGGAACATTTTGCACTTTTTAAAAACATGTGAATAGAAAATTTTGCACTTTTTAAAAATACGCGAATAGAAAATTTTGCAATTTTTAAAAACACGTGAATAGAACATTTTGCACTTTTTAAAAGCATGTAAATAGAACATTTTGCAATTTTTAAAAACATGTAAATAGAACATTTAGCACTTTCTAAAAACATTGAATTGGAATATTTTGCACTTTTTAAAAAACATACAAATAAAGCATATTACACTTTTAAACAAATATGTAATTGCAACATTTTGCATTTTCCAAAAACAGTAGGAACATCTATCTTATGTACTTTTTATCGCATACATCTCATTTTAATTCTAAATTCAATTGAAAATAGGCTATTTAGATTCTTCACTCTGACGAAATGTACGGTCAGTGCCCACCCCTGAAAATATTCCTAGATCCGCCCCTGACAGGCGTCTCTATCCACGCCTGGTTTTGGTTTCGGGTTTGGTCACGGTTTCCGTCCCGGTTTTCCTCTCTCTCTCTTTCCATGTTTTATAGCAGCTCCAGCCCAAAACGAAAACGAATACTCTAACTTTCCGTGCCAACATGTATTTCGTATTTCCTTTCCTTCTCCCGTCTAACGTCACCGACTTATCGGCACATGAGTGCATATGGCTGTTGAGCCCATATTTCTGTTTGCTTTCTTGATTACAATTCCATGAAATCTCGACCCAACTTTTATTATTAGAAACACTACTACAGTGCAGTACAGAACAGAGCAGTGGTTTCATTTGAAATGTAGATATACCAACGCATGTTTACATGTAGAGGTGGAAGCATTATATTACGTTCTACAAAAAAAGATTCCTGATTAACACAAAGACCAAAGCCGATGCCGATACCGCAGCGAATAAATAGGAAATGATGATTGGGCGGAGTTGACGTGACAGAATTTGAATCAGACAAATGAGTCTCATTGTTTTCTACTTCGTGTGAACGCTTCTCAATTTTTATGAAAAAATTACAGAATATCCAATCCGAAAAGTTTTTGTATTGAGTTTTAAAATTGAGGCGCAAAATATTTCACATGTACCTCAAAGCTATAGAAGTCAGTTTTATAAATTACTGTTAAAAATTTAAAAAATATTCTTTTATAAGAAATTGCTTATGTTTGCACTGTAGTGTGTGAGCCTATAATATGCAAGTCATAACCAGGCGCGGAACGAAGAGTTGGGCAAGAGGGCAATTTCCCACCCCACATTGGTTTTTTTAACAGGGTAATAACACAGGGGCAACTAAAGCAAGATGGCTGACTTCTATATCACGATTCGTGTATGAAAATTCCAAATTATGCACATTCCTTTTTAAGAAGATACAAAATTCACTGTCTACAAAACAAAATGTTTTGATCAACAATTATTTTTTGTTTATTTTACAAACATGTAAATAGAACATTTTGCAATTTTTCAAAACATGTAAACGCAATATTTTGCACTTTTTTGAAGCATGTAAATAGAACATTTTGCACTTTTCAAAAACATGTAAATGGAATACTTTGCAATTTTTTGAAACATGTAAATAGAACATTTTTCACTTTTCAAAAACATATAAATTGAATACTTTGCACTTTTTTGAAACATGTGAATAGAACATTTTGCACTTTTCAAAAACATGTGAGTTGAATATTTTGCACTTTTAAAAAAAAATGTAAACGCAATATTTTGCAATTTTCAAAAACATTTAAATTGAACAACATTTTAAACTTTTAATAAAAACAATCTTGTAATTAACGTTTTTCAAACCTATCTCATGTCAAACTTTTGCAAATGAACTGCAAGTACAGGCTTAGACATGAATTTATTACAAACATTGGCTCAAGAAACAGTGGACGAACGGCAAGTTCAGAGCAAAATTTGTCTAGTTATGTATACCGCATAATAAAATCAAATTCGAAATTGTAAGCATCGTTCTTAGCCTCGTGCTCTTGACTCACTTCATCTTGGCGTTTTACCAAGGGATAAGTAATGAGTAGAGTAATTAAAAAAATGTGCGGTTATTTGTGCCGCATTCAAAATTTCAAATAATTACAAAATGACACTGCAATTCCACTGCACTAGTTTTTGCTTTCACCCTTTTTCCTTTTTTAACACTACAGAACCACAGGTGTACAGATTTACGAGTATTTTAGCAATTGCTTTCACTATGATTCGTTTTTGGTTGGTTCTCACAACAGTAAAGGGACTGAGCGGGAGATTCGTATTCGTAATATCTTATTTATAGGATATGTTTCATATAATTTTCGAGCCTTTATTTTGAGTGGAGTTTCTTTCTACAGGTTCGAGTTTCCCCTGGTAGCTAGTATAGCTGGTATGTACATGTATGCGTTGGGCGGAGGGCTCTGCAATTGTGATTAATATGCTATCTTATCTCGCATCTCGTATGCTTCTTATTTCTAATGGAGAAAGTGCCTCATGCCTCATTCTCAGATTCCGGGCAGTTTTCTACATACATATTATAGTGTTGTGGCCATGGTCTTCAATATATCGTTGTACACGGAGTGTATCTCTCATTACGTGCATAAGTGACAAGGGAATGTGAATGGGGGAAAGCTGCGTTGAATTTTGAATGTTGACTGTGGAGGGGAATGGTGCGGTGGATGGGATGTTATGGATATGGAGAATGGAGAATGGAATGGTTGTCTTGTCATTAGTGGGCAAACTAATGAAAACGAATGGTTTTTAATTTCTATTCTCTTCCCCTGCTTCCCTCCGCCCATCGATTATCCTTCTTCTCCACTATCCCCGCTTTCTCTCCTTTTCCCACGTTCTGTACTTTCTCCGCTTCCTCCGCTTTCTCTACTTTCTTCACTTTCTCCGTAGGAATAAACCCCAAAAAATCCACTCCATCCGTAGAGTTGACGCGGTAGTACATATACACTCACTCACAGATGCACAAGCCGCCTGCATTCTAAATGTCTTGAATTTTCAAGTCGACCGAGCGCAAGCATGAGAGAGTCATTAGGAAAACGTAAAAACAAAAAACTTGTAAACAGAAAACAGAATGCGAGACACTCTCACGACGTTCTCAGCCACATCCATAGTGAAAGCTGCAAAATGAAAACTCAGCGCGTACACAGGCAGCGGTAGATAGATTACAAATAAAAACCACTGCAGAGTGAAAGCATGCTGAGTTTCAGCTTTCCACTTGAATTTTAGTTGTGCATACGCTTTAGTGAATTGCCATGGTGAAAGTTTATTGCATCAAATGAGGAGTTGACCTTGGACTTTATTAACATATTAAAACCATTTGCACAGCAAGCAGTATTAATTAAAGGTTGTACTTTCTAAATGCAGAAATTGGCCAATTCTTCTGTTTTGCTCGAATTTCTTCATATTATGCTGAATAATATTTACCGACGTTTTAAAAAAGCTCAGAAAGAATGCATATAGTATGTACTCTTTATGTACGATTTATTTTTATTGGCTTTTAGTATACAATTTATAAGCAACCATATAACAGAAATCAAGTTTTATTTATAGGTGACATAGAACCTTACAAATTACAATAACTCACAAAAAATATTTTTTTGGTTTTTCAAATTACAGCCGTAGTGGATATATCTGTGCTGCAATTTACAAGAGGGATGGACATATCGTTGAAATGCAAATGGGTAAGTTTCTTCCCTCTCCTATCTAAATTAATTACCAAAATTCTATCGTAATTTTTAATTACAAGGTAATGTACAAAATGCAAATATGTAGCGCAGTATTCAAGTCCAATCTTCCGAAGTTTTGAAGGTTAAAAAAATGCAAAACTGGGGAAGTATATCTAATTTGACTTTTTACGATTCCTCCATAAATATACATGTGTAGTATTTGCAAACTTTCCTAGACAAGACAAACTTCATTCACTTTCATTATATATTATCCCACGACACTCACAATAACTGCGTAGTCAACTTCCGCATCACTGTTACAAGAACCAGTACATACATAGATCAAGATTAAATATATACATATGTATACATAATAAAGCCAACAGCCGGGTTATGTAGATGATGAAGATCCAGATCAAAATTAAGTTTCCAGAGGCACTTATCCGCATTCTACATCTTACACTGCTCCATACCTTCACAGTCCTTACGATTAGTGTCTCTGGCCGTAAAATCTTCCTTACAGTTGCCCCTAAAATTTTTGACGTTAAGATTGACGGAGAAGAAGCGTCAACTAAAGTGGGAACTTATCTCTCTCTCTCCCGTCCTTCACTTCGTCGTCATCCCCCTGAATTCATTCTGTTCCGGCTCCTGCCCAATCCCCAAAAGCCCAAAGAGCATCATAACACACGCACAACTTTCACAAGTTTCTTAAATTGCATTTATGCACATTTCTCGCATCCCGTCCGTCCGTCCCCGTCACAGTCACAGTCACAGCGTTAGCGTCAGAATCAGCATCAAAGTCGGCCTCGGTCTCGGCTTCGGTCTCTGATCTGTCATGTCAAAACTGAAACTGAGGCAACTTAAAGTTATTACCAGGACTACAACTACACACTCCTGGAATTAGAACCGCGGGACGGAGCGTAAAAAATACAGAATGTTGCTCTACTCAGGATGAGAGAAGTTAGATTGGCGTACCTCATTTTGCATCTGCATTCGCTGCTCCACGCTGTAAAAGAAAGAGTCCATATCTCCGTGTAATAATCATGACGAGGTTCTGGAACTCTGAGTGGAGTCAATTCAGCGTAGATATGTAACTTACCGAGAGAAAAGTGAAAGCATGGAGAAAGTAGAGAAAGTGGAAAAAAGGTACGAGTTCACATTGCGTCTCGTTTTCGTTCCTTGACTGATGTGGGAATGACACTGGCGCATATACATGACTATAAGCAATGAGATTGGCTCTGTGACTGTGAGGGATATACCGTGATATGAAAATGATAATCATTCTTTCCACTTCCACCTCGAAGTTACGAGTCTGGAGCGGGAGCGATTCCGTCTCGTAATAAACTGGTATTAATAAGGAGAAAGGTTCTCCTTGTTTTCTCGCCTCTGTCTCGACTCTATGAGTGAGCGGGTGAGTGAGTGAGTGAATGAGTGAATGAGCGTCACGGAGAAGTAGAAGTGAAAGGGTATACGCTCATGGCTTTGACGTTCCACTTCAACTTTCCCATTCGTACGGGCACGGGCACGGGTTGAGTTGGGTTTGGATTCTGCTGCTGCTGTGAGTACATGGCAGGTTTGGGGCCTCCCATTATACGAGAAGCGAAAGGAACTTGACTTGTACTTTCTCCTTGGAGCGTTATGAACTTGCAGTGCCTGGAACTGGAACTGGAGAGTGGGGAATAAAAGTGTGAATTGTGCATGATTTAAGAGATACGGGAGATAAACTTTGGAAGCAGGCTCCCTTCTTCGCTCCTCTCACACTTGATTAATACACTCACACCAGTAGTACCAGTCCATCCTACTAATACATACCAGCATCTCCATCACCATCAAGACCGCGCGTCGGAACGGGAACGGGAACGGAGGCAGAGGTGCTATATGGCTTACAACTTGTAACCCCAAATTCCAATTCCATATCGCACCATAAGACGGCTACGGCAGAAGGAGATAATGCACGATCTCCCCTCCCATGCCTCCTGTCTTCTGTCTCAAAGTCTCGAGACTTTAGAAAAATACATGGAAATAAATGTGTGATGCATAATAGAAGATGTGGCTTGTACTTTCTCCATCTCCAAACTTTCTTTCTGTCGGAATTTCACTATCTGTGTGTGTAGACTGTACTGCAACTGGAGGGAAGGATGGTGGTCTTGTACCGTAAGCTTGCCATGAACCGGAATAGAACTGGCGCCAGAGCCGCTACCGGTACAAAAAGATTGAAATGTGTAAATAAATGTAATATCTCCCCCATCTCGCTACATCTTGCTTTCCCTTCATTACCGTCAGTCAGTTCACTCATTTCTTCAAATTTTTCCCCTCAAATAAAAAACTATATCTGAAAGAAGAAACTAAAGAAAAGTCCAGAAGGTCCAGAGGGTGAATACATACTGACTACAGAGCTTGGAACTTTGGAAGGAAGTTTTGTTTTCAATATACATATTATTTCTTATTTAAATTTATATTTATGTTTGAATTCGGATTCGGATTTGATACCTGTAGTCTGTAGGAATATTTAAGAGTGTCGTAAATTATGGTGGTCTATACTTTAATTATGGAGCCCAGAGGAGTTTAACTTTCACCTCTTTCTACTTTCTACTTTCACTTTCTCCTACTGTCATAGAGAAACTTCTACGTTTAGTTTTGCTTAAGCAGAAATTAAAGATCAAAGTTTTATTTCGTTTATTTTAGTTTAAAAATTCTTATAGTATGTATCGAAGTATTGCTATAGGCTTTAAACGGATGATAGTCACATGGGAAAATTTTATTAATGGCGAGTTGTTTAGTTTTTTATACATTTTTTTTATTATTAATGAGAAATTTAAAAAAGTTGGATTTATTGAGTACGTAAATTAATTGATAGTAATTTTTTGTACAATTTGTGTATTTTAAAACGCGTAATTTTAACCTTGTATAATTTTTAAAGCCTGGTACAGGTAATGTTTAATGGTTTCTGTAATTTTTAGAAAAGCGTGACCACAACAATACCTTTTTTAAACGTGTGCTTATAGAAGATTTTGCATCTTTTAAAATGCTTAAAACTATAACATTCTGTAATTTTTAAAACGCGTAAATATTGCAACATAAGCAATTGTTCTAAATACGTGTGATTTAGAAGATTTTGCATCTTTTAAAATGCTTGAAATGATGAAATTCTAAACTTTCCAAAATGCGTAAATATTGCAACATACAGCAGTTTTAAAATTGTGATTTAGAAGACTTTGCATCTTTTAAAACCTTACAGTTTTAATTTTTTACTGTCAAAAACACGTCAATTAAACAATATGTGCATTTTTTAAATATGATTTAAAAGATTGTGTATCTTTTAAAGAGCATACAATAATATTATGTTATTTTAAACTTTTTTAAAACACGTGGTTTTAAATAATAATATGATTTTTTACAAATACACATTTAAAAGATTTTAAATACGTTTTAAAAAGCTCGTAATAGAACACTGTTTATCTACATTTATGTTTTTTAATTTTAGCCTAGCATTTTGTCACAATTTTTATGAAACACAAAAAGCCTACATCTACCCATTTGTATTGCTTCATCAGTTGCAACTTGCAACTATAAAACCAACTCCGTAAATATATTATGAAACTATATACTATATAGCCATGACTATAAACCTTACAAAAAGATCAGAAACTATATAGACACAGAAACCCAGCGGCACTGTATCCACTAAAAGCTTGTAGCATAAAAAATTTGTAAACAAATTCACTCACCCGCTCGCAAGGCGGAGGAGATCGTAATCAGTTTTTAGTTTCCATATTTTTATTTTTGTTCCTTTATTTCTTTGAAAAGTTGTGTTGTGTATATTTCACGTATAATAATCTTCCATGAAAGAAAACTTTACATGTAATAGTTTGTTTCATTTACTTGGAATTTACTCACAATTACTTGGAATGACTCGGGAATAAAAAGGCGAACTAAACAAAGGCTAAATGCTTACAAACAACAAGTAGATATCCATACAAATTCCTACAATACACGCGCTAATACTGCTACGTAATAAAACTTTTACATGCAGGTATTACAAATCCGGGTATTTACGCCTTAAGCAGAGACTAAGCAGCACTAAATGCACTTGACGATATCATAATGTCTTTAACATATCATCATTTCCACGATTTCGATATTAAACAAACATGTAAAAACATGTTACAAAACTAGAAAAACTACGTAATAAAATTAATTGGCGAGTGTATTCAAAAAAGTGTTACACAAAAGTAACAAGATTAATGATCACAATTTGTGTTTAAAAAAACGTTTTTTCATGTGAGTTTTAAGTACTGCAATAAAAATAAAAATAGGATTAGAAACAAGCAGTGGTCAAGATAACATTTGAATTAAAAAAATATTAAAACAAAGCTGACTGTAAGGGATGGTTCATAAATGATGTCACCCAAGTCATCATTCTTTTAAGACACATTAAGACTTTAAAACACATTCTAAATTAATAAAGCATTGAAATTGAATATTTTCGAAACATGTGCAAATAGAACATTTTTCAATTTTCAAAATCATGTAAATAAAACATTTTGACGTTTTTAAAATCGTGTAAATAAAACATTTTGACGTTTTTAAAATTGTGTAAACAAAACATTTTGACGTTTTTAAAATTGTGTAAAAAGAATATTTTGCACTTTCCAAAATCATGTTAATAGAACATTTTGCACTTTTTCATTGTATATAAATAGAACATTTTGCACTTTAAAAAAACTCGAAAATAGCAATTTCCAAACATTAGAAGCAGTCATCGCTTTAACATCCCTTAAATGGATATCGCCACCCTGCTGCATTAGCCCCGTGGACCCCCCCCCCCTCCTTACAGATGACATCAATTATGGACGATCCCTAATATCTGCGTTTCTACAGTGACTGAAACTAGTTGGCTGGTACTTTTGTGTGTGTGGTGAAATGAAAAGCGAGACACGACAGGAGGAGACCGCGCAGTTTGAAGAATCAACCGAATCATAGAAATGACGCCTTTTCTGCCCGAGGGGAAAATATAGGGAAGAGAAAGTTTGCTGAATTATTCCGAACATTACACAGAATTTACTTTCTCCATAGTTTTTCCTTTGATGATTTGATGTGTATAGCGTGACGTCCACGTCGACATCCACATCGCAGTCATTTCCCATGAATTTCGCAAAGTTACGATTTCGAAAACAAAAATATAGAGCCCGGAAATAACTACACACACACACCTTCGAGACATGGAGAGGAGATAGCCGCCAGGTAAAGTGAGTGACTGGTAGAGAAGCCTTCACGCCCCGTCAGTTACAATATTTCCGATCCGATTCCGATTCGAATTCTGATCCGATCCGATTGTTCGTAAATAATTTAATCCCACGACTTGATAGTGACTGACACGGGGACTGCGGGAGTGGGACTGACAGCCACAATGCGGACGGGTGAGAGTGAAAGACAATGGGTGACAACAATGTCACTTTCACCAGTGCCAACGCCACACAGCACCGGGAACCTTTCTTTATTCTTTCCCAAACCCAAACCCAAAAAGAACCAGAACATTGTACAGGTGAGCAGTCTTGCAATCAGATCCAATTTCAGCCCTCAGTCAAATCCTGTCAGGGCAACCACACAAATAGAAGACACTCGAGGTGAAAGTGTCAACGTGTCAAGGAGAAACAAGGCCACAAAAATGAACATTGAAGCTTTGAATTTGGAACGGGAAATAAAAAAAGAAGACATCTCTATGATCTGGAGAATAATAGAAAGTTCCCTGCGGTTGATTACTCGTTCTAATGTTACGTATAAAGGAAGGCTTTCATATAGCTACAACAGATTTTGATACAACTTTGTAATTTCCGTAATATCCTTTTAACCTCTACTTCTACGATTTAATGAGATTTTCGAGATACGTATTTAGTCAGGGGCGGATCTGGACATAATTTCTGAAGTGGGTCAATCATATTTTGAGTGAAGAATCAAAATCGTACATATTCAATTTAAGCTAGAATTTAAATGAGCTATGTTCAAAATATTAAACGCGGTAGTTAAGGAAATTGCTTTTTAAAAAGAGTGTAAAAAGTTCAATTTACTTGTTTTTAAAAAGTGCAAGATGTTCTATTTACATGATATTTAAAACTGTAAAATTTTCCATTTACGTGTTTTTGAAAAGTGCAGAATATTATATTTACATGTTTTTAAAAAGTGCAAAATGTTCGATTTACATGATATTGAAAAGTGCAAAATGTTTTATTCACATGATTTTGAAAAATGCCGAATATTCTATTTACACGATTTTAAAAACGTCAAATCGTTTTATTTACATGATTTTGAAAATTGCAAAATGTTCTATTAACATGATTTTGGAACGTTCAAAATGCTCTATTTGCATATTTTGTGAAAATATTCAATTTTAATGCTTTATTAATTTAGAATCATAACATTCTATTATTTGTGTAGGTTAAAGAAATTTTATAAATTTTTTCTGACTACAAAAATAGATAGAAATCGTTTTGATTCTTCACTCATGATAAAAAACTGGCAATTTGCGTTGAAATTCTTCGATGTTACAAATTTTATTTTGAGGTGGGCAAAAATACCCTGTTGCCCACCCCCTGGGTACGCACCTTATGTTGTTGGTGAAACTAATAGAAAAAAAGAAGATTGGATTTGTTTATTGGTCGTGTCGTGCATATGTTTAGTAGTAGAAGTTGTTGTTGATGTTGTTGGCGTTGGCGTTGGTGTCTAATATAAATTTCTAAATTGGACAGGTAACATGGGGAGAAGGGCGGAGGATGCCTGTCATGTATCTCATTTCAACCAAACTCAGCTGCCTTACGTCACACTTGTGTGTAAGTTCCAAATTTAGTTGACACACCTTTTTAAACCCCTCAATTTGCAATGAATTATCTTTAATGAATGTGTGTTTTCAATAATTAAAAATTAAAAGCTTTGATTCATAAAATATTGCGGGAGAACTTAAGTTAAAAGTGAGAAATATATGAGAAATGCTTTTTTTGGTAATCCTGTAGCGTCAACACCCGAGACGAGACAATGTCCTTATTTGGGACGCTTTCAAATTACGGGCTTAGCCCGAGACGGAAGGAAAATCCATCAAAGTTGTTCTGGTGGTTTTAATACGCTCCAAGTGGGTTGCAATCAATTGGATACGTTGCAACTTCGATCCGAATGCTCCAGGAATGATGTAATGGCTGGTAAGGGAACTACACCTTTCAATAATTAATAACATTCTATAAGCACCTCTTTAAATATCAGTATTTTTACCGCTGAATCAATTTAGGGATCGTCCAAAAGTGACGTCAACGGTACGGCCAATGGGTCTATACTTTGCCACTCTTGATGATATCCCATGTTAAAGATGGTCATTTACGCAATGGCTATAAGCTATAATGACAGTATAGGTCATAGGTATGGTAATTTTTCAATGACGTCACTTGTGAACGATTTCTTACACGGTACGAAGTTGGACAATTTTAATAATAGTAGCTAGCTTGTTCAGGCAAGCAAATTCGTAAGTATATATAAATAATATATGAATTATTCAAAATTTCAATATTTCCCACCAGAACAGTTCGAAAAGATTTTTCTAATTTATTTTAATACTAAAATAATAATGGTCAATATCGAATGTTCAACAATTCAAGCATAAATTTCTATTTCTCAAAGCAAGTGAGCTTTCGCCGTTCAAATTCAAACACTTCTAGGCACAATGAAAGGCCACATTATATAGAAATTGCATTTAATTCTAATGCTTGATTCCAAGTACAGAGTGCTTAAGGAACTTTACACCCCTGTCCACAACAGCCTTTAATGCCATAGAATATTACAATACCATTCTACGGGATATATGTACACTAATTTAAAGGCTATTTTACTCACAATCAAAAAACAATTTGTAAAGTTGCAAGGTAAATGCAAAATATAGATCTTATAACCTTAAAACAAAACATGGCGTTAATTTATTTTTAATTTTAATTTTGAAAACCATGCAAATAGAAAATTGAGCTCATTTAAAAAACGTGTAAATGGAAAATTTAACAAAGTTTTAAAAAAACCGTAAATAGAAAATTTAGGCAATTTTAAAAACACGTAAATACAACATTTATCAGTTGAAAAAAACACTTAAATAGAAAATTTAGAAAATTTTTAAAAACTCGTAAATAAACAATGTAGAAAATTTTAACAACACGTGAGTACTACATTTATCACATTTTTAAAAACACTTAAATACAACATTTAGCACTTTTAAAAAATATTTAAATCACCTTTGGAATATTTTTATAACTAATTAATACTCTGAGTGCTAAACGTTTTGGTTGTCATAATTTGTTAAGAACTTCAAAAGTCAAAAATAACAGTATTTTGTACGAATTTGGTCCCGATCCGTGTGGTTGTAGCATTCAAATTTTTAATTACACGTTTATTTTTTGAATTTTCATTCAAAATGTGCCATTCGCAATAAAATGTTTTGAAAACTAAACATGTATATTTTCAAAGTTTTAAAATTGTATTTAGTCTGTTAGTGGACGGCAAAACAATGAGAATAAATGGAGAAGAGAGAGGGGGGGGGGAGCGGGGTTGAGGAGGAGAGGGGTTTCAAATTTCATGCCACCCTGTACGCTGGTAGAGGAAGACATTGAAATAGAAATGGAATTTGGGTCAGAAACAAGGAAAACAAAGGGAGAATAGATATGGAAATGAAGGATCATGTTTGTGAATGGTGGATTGTGAATAGATATAATAATTGTTTAATTCTATTTTAGACTTACTATAATGTAGTTTAAGCGTATAATAATTGTATACTAATTCTAATACTTTCCCATATATTCCCGTCTCTCTCTCCCTTTCATCCCCTTTGTTTCTTAGAAATATGGAAATCCTTAGAAATGCATTTAGCTGTCGCTCTCTTCCCTGTCGCTTTCAACTTTCCCTTTCTCTTTGCTTTCTCCACTTTCTCCGTTTTCGATACAGCTTATTACTCTGCGCCTGATTGTGAGCATTAATAGTGTTATTTTGGACTGTCCTCGTCAACACAATTTATAATAAAATAATATGCAGTCGCAAGTGTAGAGGTTGTGTCTACGTATTTTAAGTGGTGCTTCTATTTTACGTCCCTAATTCCACACTATTGTCCACCATGCTTTCATTTCTGCTTCCAAATTTCTACGTCCATTTCCTCACACAATTCACATCCTTCTTGTAATGTTGGTTTTGAGATATTCAGTCGCGGCTTAGCAAAATACTGGGGAAAGTTTCCATTACAAAATCAGTAGATTGAATTTGCGACCAATTTCGTAGATTCGTAGCTCAAATTCGTAGCTTTCAATGCAAGCTCATTAAGTGCAACGAGGATCCTGACACGAGATGGATGAGCATTGCCCTTAGCTACACTTTTTTTAAGAACGTAGAGACACTACGCCTGCTGAAATAAATTAAAAAACAAAAACCCTTCTTTAAAAATTTACGAGCCTTTCCAACTCAAAATTGAGTAACTGAATGGACGGATAAATTTATAATTGTATGAATACGGATAATTAATGAGACCCATTCAAAAATCTCAAAGTCTAAAACTATAAAGCTAAATGTGTGGAAAACTATTGGTGGAACTGGAGACCGGGACCGGGAGTGGGGAGACGGCAGTGTTTTACGAGAATGAGAACTGATTCCTGTGGGTCTCGTATAGTTCCCCCCTTCTAATCTTAGAAACTGCCTATACTAAGCACAATCTCCCTATTGTGTGCTATATACATATACTACTTTCCCCATAGGCTTATATATATGGAATTGCTATGCTATAGGCGCAGTGCATAGGAAAGCAATCATATAAAAACTCGAACTTAAAATTCAAAAGTCAAAAGTCGAATCATATTACTTGGTTGAATGAGTCCTACGCTTTAGCTTCAACTTTCACTTCCACTACTTTCACCAGCCGCCCAACGTATTGCTTTCTCCAGTTCTTCTTTCGTAACTCGGCCGTTTTGAGACTCTGACTGCAAACTGAACTCAACTCAACGGAGTTTATTAGGACGACGAAGAAAAACTTTTTAACGTATAGGGAAATCGTCAAAGTGAAATGTGAGAAAAGAGTTCGATTAATTTTTGCTCTAGACTCTTGACTCTGGCTTCTACACGTAAATTTGCCTCCTATAGAAATTAGCTACACATAAATTGGAAACATAGCCGAACCTGCAGCTACTGTGGATATGCCTATAGAGCCACTAGATTTATGGGTAAAATAAAGTTATAAAGGGAATTGCGGGAGGAGAGGGTGCTGCTCTATATGCCTTCTTATTGGTTCATGACTATGATGAACTTGACGATGAAAATGGCCTTGTATCTCGTAGAATATAGCTAGTGAAGACTCAATATTGCCCATACTATTTTTTTAGATGAAACTTAAAACTTAAAAATAAAATAATGTTATCCTAAAATTTTAAATTTAGAAAAATGTGCAGATTTTTAAAAACACGAAAAAATAATATTTTGCACTTTTTAAAAATATGAAATCAGAATATTTTGAATTTTTTATAAACATGTAAATAGAAAATTTATACTTTGTTAAAAAACGAGTAAAAACAACATTTACCATTTTCTAGAAATCACGTAAATAAAATATTTTGCAATTTCCAAAAACAAATTAGTTTAATATTTTGCACTTTATTAAAGCATGGAAATAGAACATTTTGATCGTTTTAAAAACATGTAAATAAAACATTTTGTACTTTTCAAAAACTTGTAGCTAAAACAATTTGCCCTTTTCAAATACATGTAAATAGAAAATTTAGACTATTTAAGAAACAGGTCAAAACATCATTTAACATGTTCAAAACAACACATTATCAATCTTCACTTTTCAAAAAAAATGCAAATACAATATTTTGAAGTTTTTTAAAACCCCTAATTAACGTTTACCACATTTAATGTATTTTCTATAATAGTTTAATTAGAGACCCGCACATTAATTAAATGCTAGAAAACTATAATAAAGGCCAGTGAGCTGTTAAGTATGAGACATCTACTCTTCGTGTACTATTACAGACCCGCTCACTATATAAGAGACGGTAAAGAATTAGAGAAGATACTGTATTTCATTGAGTGTACATTTTAAGATAGCCTTTGTTGATTCTTCACTTAGAACAAATAGGAATTCAAACCAAGACGAAGCCATAGACCAGAGCCAGAGAATAGAAATAAGATCCCAAGTTGAAAGTCGGCGTCGGCAGAAGATGAAGAAGAAGAAGATGATGATGATGATGATGAAATGAGTTGCATGGGTGCAATATATAGGAAATGGAGAAAGTGGAGGGGAAAAGTGAAAGCGAGAGCCCGGAAGAAAGTTAAAGGGGAAAGTTTTTGAGATTTTGAGTGGAAACTTGATCCTTTGTGTCTTCAGTTTCAAATTTTACTTTCGTTTATACTTGTCTCTCTCCCTGTATTAACGCCCACGTCAAAGTTCATAGCCTCCCCTCACATTAGCATTACAGGAACGGGAACGGCCACTATTCGCAATGGCAATGGCCATGGCATTGGCATTGGCCTCATTTTGCCCTGAACCCACACGGCAATTAAGACACACGGCACGTTCTTATTAAAGTTTTGCTTTTTTCACTCTGACTTTTACTCTGCATTTTTTCCGACTTTCACTCCGACTTTCACTCTGACTTTCACCTTCACTTTCACTCCCCAACAAATCGCCAGAATCAAGTTCAGTTATTATTTTTTATGCCTATGAAATTTAGCCCGTTTTATGGTTGGGGTTTAAGCGGAGGATTTTTCAATTTTTCATGCATTAAAATTTATATTTTTAATAATTGTGTATGTAAATGGTAAAGTGCTACGCTATATTTGATCATGAGGCAAAACTGTATTTATTACTATTTATGAAACATGAGGGGGGAGGTAAATGTGACAGAGTTTGGTCATTGTTGCTGTTGCTGTTAGTGCTAGTTGAGCTACAAGATTTGCACTCTGAATTCGTTTTGTTTTGCAGAATACTCATGCCACGGATCTTGGGAGGAGATGGGCGTGAGCTACTTGATCACGACGCCATTGTCAAGGGCATCTACTGGTGCTCGTCGCTACTGCTTCGTATTTCGAGAGTCTGTGACTGAGACGCAACAATTAAGATTGACCAAGAAACGCTCTCGGAGTGAAATGTTGAAATTGAAAGAGTCTGGACTCTTTTCCCTTATCGAGGACTCGACGGAGACTGAGGCGGAGGACGAGTCAAGCTACGGGAGAGTTCTGCAGTTTTCTAGTATTGCAGACTCGTGTCGACGGAACGTTCTCCCAGGGACGGACGGCAGTCTCGCTTTTAATGTTAGCAGTCAAGGTGAGAAAGAGCTTTCCGACTTTTATGTAAACGGTTCACCAGTATTTAATGTTCATTAGAGCCTGAAGCTGTGACCCAATTACTGTTCAAAATCAAAGAATTAATAGAATTGTTTATCGCAAATCATGCTTTTCTCCAAATACTCGCCTTGGAGATTTCCTGTTTTAAATTCCCTGTTTAACATTGCATTCTCTAACATACGCTGATATTCAGTTTTGCACTTTTAAAAACGTGTCTAAATATCCATTACTGCATTCCTACAAAAATCCACAAACTCTTCTGCCTTTTTTTCTTTTTTAAATGCATCCTATTTTTCCGTTATTTTTAAAAAGGGGGGAAAACGTACTAATTTTCAAATTTTAAAATTAGTGCAAATATTCTTGTTTTAATTTTTGGTTAAACTATACACAAAGTGCCGATTGTACATGTTTCAGAAAGTGTTTTTTCTGGATCTTTCCATAACGTGGATTTGTCTTGTTTATTTCATTTTTTAAAACTTGTAAATGTACTGTTTTTGTATTCTAAAACAATTACAAAATTTCGGTTTTTAGGTTTTTAGAAAAAACAGTGAACACATAGTCAGTGAAGAATCAAAATAACTCATATCAGTTTCAAGCTTGATTTAAAATGAGCTATCTCAAAATTAATTGAAAATGTATAGATGTGTAAATTGCTTATTATGAGTTTTTGTTACATACAAAATTGATTATTTGCGTGTTTCTAAGAAGTCTACAACTCCCTATTTACATATGCCTGTTAAAATTTCAAATGGTTTTATTTACGTTTTTTAAAAAGTGGAAAATGTCCTATAAGCAGGTGTTTTAAAATGTTTCTATTTAAGTTTTTTAAAAGTGAAAAATGTCCTATATACAGGTTTTAAAAAATTTCAAATTGTTCTATTTACGTTTTAAAAAAGTTGAAAATGTCCAATATACACGGTTTTACAAATTTCAAATGGTTCTATTTATGTTTTGAAAAAGTGGAAAATGTCCTATGTACACGTTTTTAAAAATTTCAAGTGGTTGGTTTTATTTACGTTTTTGAAAGTGGAAAATCTCCTATATACACGTTTTTAAAAATTTCAAATTGTTCTATTTACGTTATTAAAAAGTGGAAAATGTATTTAAATACATGGTATTTAAACATTTTTGTAGATAGTACATTTTGTTTTTTGCATAAAATGAATAAATATTTTACATAATTTCTTAATCTGAATATTGTCGCATATATTCTATTACTTTGCGGGGGCCAGACGCCTGAGTGCACGGGGCGTACTACTAGAAGATATACGTTACCTGATTTTCCAAAGTTGTTTTAATTTGAAAACCATCTATTTAGCTTTAACGCCGTTTGAATTTGTATATGTTATTAAGTGGCTCATCAGATTCGCAGATGTTATCATTTCCAGATGTGTTATGCTAATACTAATTAAATGTAATTAAATTTCAGGTCAATGTGACGACGTGAATGGATCAGACTCTGTGCACCACCCCCTAAGTTGGTCCTGGTACCTGGTGTTACTCGCAATCCTCCAGATTCACGCCCTACAATAAGAAGCGAATTTTCCCGCCAGAGGTTCCCTGCATTATTACTGGGTTTTTTGATAAAATTAATTTTTTATAAATAAATCAAAAATGCTTAGATCGAATTTTAATTCGATTTCGAAGCTAAAGCCCAGACAAAACCAAGATAGTAACACAATAACTACGACGTGACGTCCGCCCGGTCGTCACAAAATATTGAGCATATAATAAATTACTATATAAGAGAAAACATATTGACACATTTAAATTGGGAGTGCATAATTCCTATATCGAAGATGCATCATAATATATATCTCCTATTTCCTACATAAATCTTCACTCCACTACATTTACTACATATGTATGCATAAGAATAATATAGTAGCTGTACTTCCCAACGTGATAAACTGTCTACATACATGAAGAAATGGTTCGTTTTTGTCGTATAATTTACATTATCATACAGTATATAGTGCATTAATAGACTACAAATAGACCCCTTATAGACAAATTAGCATGGTGTTTTACTACTAAACTATTAAAAATAACAGTTTTAAAGAAACGAAATCAAAAATGAAGAAACTAGGGTCACAAACTTACTGACTTGAATAATGTACCAGCAAGTATATAGTTTTAATTTAAATACCAATTACAAGCAACTCAACAAAATACTGACTACTTACGTTAGGTATCACTGCATATACATATAGGTAATTAAAATAAGCGTGTTACATAGTATACTACACAAGTACAGAGAAATCTGCGTTGTTACCTATTGGCATAATGTAAATTAATTAAAAAATTTGTAATCTGTACAATTCATATCTGAAACCTTAAAAATCCTTTAGGAGCTCAACAAAGAAAATTTTCTTAATTTAAAAAAAATTTTGAGTGGTTATTTTTGGCGGTTTATTTGAATACATTAATTTTGTATTTACCTACATTTATTGCATCTAAATTGCAAAATTTCGTTCACATTAGTGCAAAAAAATTAAAAATGTTTGCGGAAAATATCAGTGAGAGAGAGAAGGCGAGTGAGAAAATCAACTGTGATACAAAACGAAAGTTAAAAAAAAAATTACTTAAAAAACTAATCTGAAATTCAACTCTAAAAACAAATGCTTAACGAAACTGCTGACTACTATAAACTCTATAGGGCTTTTTATTAATAGTTTAATATATAGATTCATTTGTTTTATTGAGGGATCGTCCACAAATGACGTTACCCCCACCGTCACCGTTGACATCACATGCTATAGAAAGCCATTTACTACTCGATGGTTTTAAACAAACAAAAGGAATGAAATCGGTAACCACTGCGGTGCGGAAGTTTCTTTTTTATATTTTTAGTTACGTTATAAAATTCTTAAATTTTGTTTTCACAATTTTTACAGCTCCTTTAATCCTAATAAAAAAATACAATTTAAGTTATTGGTAGTGTAAAAAATGCTAATTAAATTACAGTAGTAAAACATAATTAATTATTACAAACAGATTAAAGGATAAAAAAGGTGATGGGGTTGATACTTAATTAAATCATATCAAATTGTTGAACACTTTTTACATGTTGAAGTTACGATTTTAAATTTAATTAACGATATAAAAAAATACATAGCAGATTCTGAAGCAGTGTGCTGGCTGCAATGAATTATAAAAATGTAATTTAATTAGCAAGTAATAATTAAACGGAGTAAATATAGGAAATGTAGTTTATAACATACGATTAGTATAAAAAATAAATAGGATTAAATAATTTAAGTTAATTAAGTTTAAAAAATTAGAATAATGTACTTCTCAATCCTACACTAGTATACACATGTAAATTAGCTGCGGTCACGGTTAAGGTACAGAGTTAATAATTATTATATAGCTTTAAACTTTAAATTAAAAAAAATGTAATCGTATTCCTAATCGCACCCGGTACCGGTACCGGCACCAGGACCGGTACCGGCACTGGTAATGAAAAAAAGTAATCATAAATATTAAGGAATGAAATCATTTGTGTAAAAATTGTAATATAAATGAAATAATATGATTATCAAAATGTTATGGCGTCGTAATAATTAATAAATGGACATTAAACTATTCATTCACTACACTTGTCATATTTTATTCTTTATTGCACCAGATTTAATTATAGTAGTTAAACGCCGTTTGAATTTATTTTCGACATTACAACAAGAGATTAGCATTTAGTAAATGAATTTAAGCAGCACATTTTTTATGCATATACCTTTCATTAAAAAACTAGCAAAAAGTTCGTTCGAAATAATTTCCACTTCACCTACCTGCTGCGTCATAATCACAACGTCAACCCATAGGACCTTCGCTGTTCACAGCTCCGATTCAACTAAAATTTTGAACGGTAAATGAGTTGAAAGAACGAAACATAAGAAGGAGTACTATGCAAAAAAAAATGCAAATGCAAATTCAAATGCAAAATAAAAATGGAATAAATATAAAAATGGAAGGGGAAAAAAATGATGGAAATGTTTGAGTGGAAAGAAGTGAGTTCTCAGTGTTCATGGCCCTCGTCAGTGTCCCGAAAGCTCAAGTTTAAAAACGTACATAGTTGTAGAGTGGTGGGGTACAATGGGTACGTGGATAAATTGCGTGGTACAAAATTCTAAAATTTTGAACACCATCTTATTTTTAGTATGTACTCCTATGTAAAAGGATAGGCAGCTTGAACCCCCCTACCTTTCCTAAACTAAAATGTACCGTACCACGTAATGTATGCATGCCCCCTAGATATCAAGTATAGCTATATATTGCGTGGGTTGTCTCGTCGGTTGTCGGTTGTGGGTTGTCAGGGGACACGAGAAGAATGAGTTATTAAAGTCTGAATTCCCTTCGTCAAATTTCATAAAATCTCCATAATGCTATTCACAGGGAAAAAGGTTAAGTCGAAGAGAGAGAGAGAGAAAGTACTTCGTCACTTTCCATCAACTACACTACACTATAACGCTATACTCGGTCGCCTATCTATACACTTGTCGGCGTAGGCTATAGACACATGACATATGCTTTAGTCGCTTGGAAATGAAAGAATATATTTCGAATGACTTGACTTCCCCCTCTCGCTTTCCGTCTTCTTCGTCCCTCTACCTACGAAACGTTTCCTCCTTTTCAAGCACTTTCCCACTTACCATTTGAATTTTGAATTTTGAATTTTTAAATTTTGAATACGAATTCCCGTACAAGGAACGACGAGGTACAATGAAGAAGAGGATTGAGGAATAATGGGCCAGGGAAGAGACACAGAATGGAAATAAGAATGAAATTTTGACGAACGTTACGGATGCAAAGCATCTCTCTGTATTTTATATTCAGTCTCCTGTCATTACTACGCTATTACACAATATTCAGGATTTTATAGATGGAAATAATAAGGCTTAATATATATACTTATAGGGATGTGTTCTATTGTTACAATAGTCAGAAATAAAATTTACCCGTGCAAAATCTATCAAGTGTTTTTACCTTACAAAGTTTTGCTTTTTAAAATAACGCATAACAGTGTTATATTTGAGCATTCCTTTTAGAATATTCGCTGTAAACTCAGCATCTACTTTGAGCCCATGGTGGCTTATATGCAGTATGTTTCTAACAGAAAGGCACAAAATAGAAAATAGAACAAAATAGAAAGGCCAATGATATATGGCTGCATGTAGCTGCAATTTTAAATTTCTATAAATTATATTTAAGAAAACGAGACAAACATGAGCATAGGAGCTACAAGGACAGGTATGAAAAAGAATAGGCTCAGGGGGTGCTTCCAATTACTAACTACCAACAACGTCTTCTTTATATCGCATCGTCCTGGCTTCTTATTCAAATCTTTATCCCATTCCAAATTTAGTTGCCAATTATTCTCATCTCCAATTTGGAAATCTGAATCACAAAATCACCTTCCTCTCCACTTCCGTTTCCCATCTTCCAACTTCTTCAGTCAGACTTGACATCTTTCTGAATTTTTATTTGCTACATTGCAATTAGTTGCTTTCCAACTGGGACTCCCATACTAGAACTATGGTAACTAGGAGCTTTGTATTAATTTGCATTATTAAACCCCACTATGTGGACTATACATTTCAAGGATTTAGACAAAAAAATTTAAATAATTTTATCAAATGTATTTTGTTATTGCATCTTGTTTACAACGTCACGTGTGACAATGGCAGGGCCGGAGCGTGGCCAATTAAAAAAATTTCAAAACGTTTTTCACCCGGTGTTAAAATCTGTATTAAATCAAGTATAACGTAATCCATTGTAAAAACTTTTAGAATTTAAAGATTATACTGTTATTAAGGTATTTATTAGTATTCAATTTCGTCAAATTTTATGCCCCAAACAAATAAATTTATTTACGTCTTTTTGCTGTGAAAAAATCTGTAAGCTTTTATATTGCATATATAAGTTGTACTTATAATGGGCAATTTATTCTAATTTGAAATTTTGAAAGGTGAAAGGCGAGAATGACGTCATGGCTTATATGTAGAGTGATGCGACTGCATTTACTTACGGATAAGGGAATCTAAAAATAGATGAAAGGGATATAAAACGAGAAGATTCCATTTTTCATACTTATTTACACTTGACAAATGAAATAATGTGAAAAGTGAAGTGGAAACAATGAAAGGGGCGAAAGTATGTGCAAACGTATAGGAAAACAAAGGATGAAGTTATTATCTGTAGACTGCAAAAAGGACGCGTCCTTCATTTTCTTCTTCGTATTCCCAATCCCTGTACATACAAACGTCCAATAGATACAACAATAGATCAACGGAGATGCGGATCCGTAAGGGACCACCAACGCCAGCACGAACAGAACAGACAGACACAGTCAAGGAAACAATGAATAACAACACTTTCAAGGTGAAGCAAAATATTTTGAAGCAAGCAACGCCATAGGACGGTATTGTGGGTGAAGAATCAAAATGGCTCATATCCCATTTTTACCTAAAAGTCAAAAACCACTTTTTACGAAAATTATTAAATATTAGGATGATCTTGAAAGCACTTAAATAGAATATTTTGCACTTTTCAAAAACGTCTATATAGAACATTTCGCACTTTTCAAAAACGTGTATATAGAACATTTCGCACTTTTCAAAAAGATGTTAATTCTACATTTTGCACTTTTCAAAAACGGTCAAATAGTACATTTTGCACTTAATAAAAAATGCAAATAGATCATTTTACACTTTTCAAAAGAATGTTAATAGATCATTTTGCACTTTACAAAAAATGCAAATTGATAATTTTGCACTTTTCAAAAATATGCTAATAGTTCAGTTTGCACTTTACAAAAACATGCAAATAGTTCATTTTGCACTTTACAAAAACATGCAAATAGTAAATTTTGCACATTTCAAAAATATGTTAATAGTTCATTTTGCACTTTAAAAAAAAATGCAAATAGCTCATTTTGCACTTTTAAAAAAGATGTTAATAGTTTATTTTGCACTTTACAAAAACATGCAAATAGATCCTTTTGCACTTTAGAAACAATTCAAATAACATTCCGCAATTTTCAAAAACGTGCGAATACGACATTTTGCACCTCTCAAAGTTCCTTTATTAACATCGAACGCATCTTTTCAATTTACTTTCTTTATGACATAGCTCATTTTTACTGTAGCTTAAATTGGATATGGGCCATATTGATTCTTCCCTCACGATATTTTAATAATCGTTTTCTCTACAAGTAAATTCTAAAATTTTGAATTGCATCTTTTAACGAATAATTTTTAGTTTATTAATGCTTCCGCATACCGTTGCTACAGTTACTTAGAAAAATTATTGAAAAAAATGACATCAAAAATAAAAAAAGTGAAAGTTGTAGAAAGTCCAAAAATTGGGCCATATTATTTTCTATAAAATAAAAAAGTTACTGAGCAACGTCGTGACTATACAGTGCGTCACAGGTGCTATATGTGGTGTATTACACTTTATTAGAGCTTCAAAAGAGGAATTACTTGCCATTCCGTCTGATCACAATCCCTCATCTCTGGAGGCAGAGGCAGAAGAGAAGCGTCAGTCCAACGGGATATTTACTTTACTCAAGTTTTTGGCTCTGCCAACGTATAAAAATGCGCATGTACTTTGCATGAATTGGAATGAGTGTCGGAAATAGGAAATGATGTGAGAAGAGACACACGCAGAGAGAAATGAGACCAAGTTTTTGAGTGGGAGAAGAAAGTAGTGAAAGTCCTGTTCCTCGTTCCTATTTCCTCGTGTGTGAAGGTGGGAAAAAGGAAGGAGAGAGAGAAAGAAAGCGAACGTCGCCGTGTAGTGCTCAGAGACCTAAAAATCCACCACCTTCTGTAATAAATATCAATTTGCACATTCATCCCATTTCGTTTCATTTCATTTCCACCGAAAAAAAAGAAAGAAAGAAAAAGAAGGAAAAAAGATGGAAATTTTTTCTTATGCTTTCTCCGTCTATAATATTTGACAGAGACAGGAACTTTAAATGTAATGTAGATGGGGGTATGCCTATAGCGTGCGTGGTCCTGTCTATAGTTCCGCGAAGGTAGAAGGGAGGAAGCGGAAATACTTATATATGAAAAGAAAGTGGCAAAGTGCACAAAGTGGTCGTTCTGTTTCTACTTTTATACTTTTTCCAAGGCGCCTTGTCTTACGCTTTGGTCGGAGCTCACATTGTCGTTATGCAAAGGCCATTATCATTATATATCATTACAAACTGAGTAAAAGCAAAGAGCCATATTAGAGCAACCTACGCTGCCCGCACCAGCACCAGCACCAGCACCAGCACAGCAGCTTCCTTCGTTCGTTCGTGTGAAATGGGAAATGAAAAATGCTTTCACTTTCATGGACTCTGTCTGAATTCAAATTCCTAATGACATATGTACATTATGAACACATGTAGATTCCGGATATAGACAACAGGGTACTAAACAAAATTACCCCCCTCCCCCTAACTACTCCGTCAATGCTATGCTTTACAGCATAGCAATTTTTTAAAGAATTCTGACGGTACCTACCTACTTTATTAAAGCGAGAAGTAAACTATCTTGTCTAATAATGATACAATTTAAAATTCTGTTTTTAAAAAATATTTTTTATTAAATAGCTAGAATAAATTTTTTAAAACGATTTTTAGTTTATATAGTTATGTACAACAGACAAATTTTCTTTTTAATTTTTTAAAAACAGCCTTGTTTGTGAAAAAAGGATTTTTGAAATAATGTTTTTAGAAAATTACGTTTTTTAGAAAGAGCTTTTAGCGCTATTTTTTGCAAGATGATGTTTTGGAATGATGAGACTTTTGGAAAGCTATTTCATGAAAAAATGAATTTTTAGAATGCTGTTTTGGAAAAAGTGTTTTTAAGAAAACTAGTTTTGGAAAAACTGTTTTTTAGACAACTATTTTTGGAAAAACTGTGTTTTTTTTTAGAAAACTGTTTTTTGAAAATACTGTATTTTTAGAAAACTGTTTTTCGAAAAACTGTTTTGTAGAAAATGAATTTTAAAATGAGCTTTTTACAAAGCGCTTTTGAGAAAAAACTTTTTTTAAATAAGTTTTAGAAAAACAGTTTTGTTTAGAAAATTATTTCTAGAAAATGTTCTGAAGAAAAACAGTTGTTTTATATAAACAATAATTAAGAAAGTTGTAATGTAAATGGTGTAGTTTAAAAGGAAGTATTTTACAGTTTTTGTATTTGCAATAAAATCATTATCTGCAAAATAATTATCTTTTAGTGCTACCACCATACATTGTTTTAAGATTGGGCAAAGTATAGCGGATGAGGGGTAAATATTTCTGTGGCACCCTGTACATCCGGTGCGAAGGTAGTGCGTCTGCATGTCTATATAAAATAAAGCACACACTTGAAATATCATCATGATGAGGCATTCGCGTACCTTTTGCAAATCATCGTCATACTGACATCCATTTCTCTCTCTGTCTCTCTCTCTCTCTCTTTTCGTAAGATTATAAATTGATTCATGAATTCATTTTCAAACAGAGAAAGAATGGCGAGAGACAAATGCGCTGAATGCAACCAAACTAACCAAACGGGAAAGCAAAACTAAATTCCTACCAAAAGACACACAGACTTTAGCTGTCTCTGTCTCCGCTAAATGTTAAAAAAAAACGAAAACGAAAACGAACACCACGAAAACGAAGACCGCGATCAGCTCAAAAACTCCTTAGCTTTGTAAAGACACTAACTTTCTAAGGAGAGAATTGAAACTTTGTGAAAAACTTTGCAAATTTATTTTATTGAAATTAAATGAAATTTTGATGGGATTTGGATTTCTTTATCATTCAAATTCAAGCATCATACCACAATTATGATAATTCCTTCCTTTTTTCCTTCTTTATATATATGGCGCCACCTTTCAAACTTAAATTCTTATGTAACTCGCGTTGGCTCATGTGATTTATATTAGACACAGTGAATTGAAAAAGTAGTGGTGACAGTTTCTAAAATATTTAATGGTTTCTCTGCCTGCAAAATTTGTTTTTAAAATTATTACGACATAAGAGCTCGTCTTAGCTTTGAATATAGCATGGTAAATCCCATAAGAAATATTTAAATTTTTCAATCAACAGTTACAAAATTCAAATTTGTTTTTTCTAATCAATTACGCGCTTGCGCAATACGCTTAAAAACTCAATAAATATTTTTATAAACTTTTTAACTGTATCATAGGGAATACAGTACAGAATAGAACTTTGTAGAATATTAGAAAAAAAAGTTACGGATCATCCACAAATGATGTCATCAAAAAAATCACATTTTTAGGACCCCCAACTTCAGCTTAAACGTTGAGTAAATGGCAATCTATAAAATTGGCTATCATTTCATTGGTGACCAAGTAGACCCAGTGACCTTACAGACGTCATTTGTAGACGATCCCTAAACATTACTGAATGAGGAGCATTGTGAGGATTAAAAAAGAGTTGAAAGATGAGGATGACAGCGGCGTTCTTTTATTGTCGGAGATGTCATCGTCATTTTGGAGTCTGCTAAGTCCCGGGTGTCACCTTTATCTCGGACACCGACGTCTCCATTTTTTTCCATTTCCCGCCTGCTCAACAGACCAAGACATTACATTTCGGTTTCGGCGTCTGGCTGAACTCAATTGAATTTCCAGTCCGGAAATATCCGTATGTGTAAAGGTATTTCCCGCAGACACTGATATACTCAAAACAGAACTGGGTACAATGACTGTGGTTGGGTTCGTATATAATGTAATCTACGCAGTTAAGAACACAATCTTGAGCTGTGCACCACAGTACCAGAGTAAAAATGTCAAAAATAAAAATTGCACAAAAGCAAAAGTACTGCTAACTACTCCCCGCTCCTGACAACTGTTGAAATAAGAGTTCCCAAGCGAATCAAACGCTGGATTATCAGCCCGTTGGCCCGTTTACAGTACATCGTATAGAAATGCAGTACATCAGTACTTAGTAAGTAATATATTGCCGCAGTTAAGACTCAAAATGACACATTTCCATTTTACCTATACAAAATGCCCTATCTACAAGTCTACAACAAACTTTAAATTAGGTCCTGATCCTAAATAAATGTCAAAATTTTTAAGTTTTTCGAAAACATGCATAAAGATCATTTTGCACCTTTCAAAAAAACATGCAAATGGAATATTTTACACTTTTAAAATAATTGCAAATAAAACATTTTGCACTTAATAAATCTCACGTAATCAACATTATACGCATCTCCTAAAAAAATCAAACATCGTGCAAGTTCCACATTATTCTTGGCCTGAATTTTCATAAATTCAGAATTCAAAAATAATTATTAGCAACTAGAACCACCAAAAGGGATTTAAAATATTTATAAATTTATTAGTTTGAAAATAACTATTTTTTCCTGCTGCAAATAATTAGAATTTCAGTAGCAAGTATTTGTTTTAAGAGAGCAAAGCTGACGTTCCTTCAAACTTCCATGTTAAGAATTCCAATGGTTCTAGGCCACAGGGAATGGACCAAACTCCCAACAGCTTGCACCTAACGCTTATTACGGTAGCGTCAGTAGCAACTACAAAGATGACAATGGCAAAAAAGCCAAAGGAAATTAATGAGGGGACAGAATAATGGAGACGAAGTGACGTGAAGTAAGGGAAGGAAGTTGAGAGTTTGAGAGTCAGGCGTCTAGTTAATAAATTGAAAGGATCGCTTCCACAGGAAAAAGAAGGTGAAAATAAGAAATGTCTCGCAGAATGTGCGTCTCGTCGGAATCGGTAACGGAAACGCATTTAAAGAAACACGTTGGAATGCCCACAAGAAGCTGCTTAATCAAATAAATAAGTCTATTACTGCATGATAACTCGGTTATATTGACGACTGCAGAAACCAGAGCCTGAGCCGGAAACTCACATCAGAATCAACGTCAGTCGCTCCGACATATTTCCATTAGTTTAATTGTCAGTGGAAATCAAATGGAAGCTGTGATTTTCAATTGCACCGTAAAATTGCCCGATTAAGCGAAGTAAGCTGACTGTCATTCTCACACACAATTGCAAGATTTTAAGGTCCTATACATCCGTCGTCAGTTTGATTTTTGACTTTATTTAAAGGATCGTCCATAAACGATGTTATTGTTAGTGTCAGCGGGTCCAGTCAGGATGACATGCCATCTTAAAGATAGCCATTTACGCACCGTTAATGCTGTACGTATAAATAGCCCTTTCTGGCTTCTGGATTTGCTCTCTTTTGAAGCTTACAAGTTGAAGAGCAGATACAAGAATTTGCGCCTTCCTTAAAAAACGAAATATAATCCTGTGGTATGTACCTCCAAACTTTGCCCCCTACGAAGTTACAGTAGTTGGGAAGTTAATGGAGAGAATAGGGGAATTGAATTGGAGTGACATTGAGATGATGAGATGATATGAAGGGGGATGTTCTCCCCTCCCGCCTTCGGCTCCCAAGCTCAAGTGGAAACGGGACAGGGAACGATCACAAATGACGTCAACAAATTTAATCAATTTTCTAATCCACCCGCCACCCCTTGGCACCATTGTTTAACATATATTGATTAGAAAGATAGTCAATTTTGCGACCCAATTACCCACCCAAGGGATTGCATACGTCATTTGTGAAAGCCCCTTTAAAGCCGCATAGTTCACCGAGGGAGAAAAGCACCATAATATGTAACGCGTAACCCACACAGAAAGTATGAAGTGGAGGTAAAAATAAAATTTCCTTATATTATATTGTATGTACTTACATATCAGTTAGGGGTCGTCCATAAATGATGTCATCAAAAAAATCATTTTTTGAAACCCCTGTTATTAGCTTATAAGCATTGAATAAATGTATATCTTTAACATGGCATGCCATTTCAACTACACCCGCTAAGCGTAGCGATGACGTCATTTATGGACGATTCCTTCCATACAGAAGGAAATGCTTGGCTTTACACAAAGAAAAAAATGAAGAAAAGTCGACTCAAAACTTATGCTTGGGCGACAGTGAATTTAAGGGGAAGTTAAATGTGTGAGTAGATTAAAGTTAAAACGTTATAAAAGTGCGTTGTTAGTGGGAAAAGTGGGGGAATAAAAGGGAAAAAAGTAGGAAAGTTTGTGATGCGAGGGTTAAGAGTGGGGGAGGGAGATGACAATGATGAGCAGTGGTGTGAGAGGAAGATGACGAGGAGAGAGTTAAATTGAGAGGCGAGAGATCAAATTAAAAGTCGAGTGGATCACATCACATCACATGACACAACCAAAGTAACTCCTATACTGCCACACAGCGCTATCCAAGTCTATTTCTATTATATGTTGAGCCCTAGAACATGTACCTCTGTAGATTACATACGCAGTATGAAATATGAAAGTGTAGCGATGCAAGTCGAAAAGTCTCTTCTCCATTTTCAAAGGCTTTTGTCACTTGACATTTCACTTTTTGTCCAGCAAATTACGAATCTTCAAACTGCCAGTGACTCAGTCAGTCCACATTACGTTTCAAATTTTCACTCATTGTCAGTTTGTCAGACTTGCAGTGGAATCACAAAATTAGGATCATTCTATGAACTGGACCTGTAGTCACTTGTCAATTAAATTACCTTTATGTCTTGTACACTACATTGAAGGTGCTTGATCTACAACTCAAATGTCCACCGTTATTAACTCTATTGTTTGACGTCATTTATGGACGATCCTTTTAAAAGACAAGACGACCATATTAGGAAAATCTCAATAACACAATAATAATTAGATCCCCAACTGCAACAACTGCTGTAAACCAACCAGAAACCAGACACCAGAACCAGGCGACGAAGAAATATACAGAAGTCCTCGAATAAATTAAAAACCTTTAAGAATGCAACCCGAATATTATGGACACAATAAAATTCGGAATAGGGATGAAACAATGGGACGGTCATGACAGCGTCTGTGCATCGTCATGAGTAGTGGCAGATGAAATAGAGTCACGATTTGAATTAGATTTAATATTCGTGGAATGTATTCAATTTATTCATAAAAGCGGAGCGAAGCGACAATTTCCGTATGCAACCAAAACGAAAACGACAAGGACCATGCCACATGCATGACCACGGCTCCGCCGGCTCCTTCCCTAAATTCCAGATTCCATCCAGAAATAATAAAAGTATCTGAGTGGGACAATGCCATTGTGATTGTGATTGTGAGACAAAGAGAGAGAGAGAGTTGAATTTATAATAAGATGCATGACACCATTACATTTCATTACATTAACGAGAGTCCCGTGCATCGCATATTATTCTGTTGCAGTTTCTTCTACTTCTATGGTCCTGGTTCGGGTTATGGTTCTGGTTCTGGTTTTGGCAGTCGCTTGGGGAATGTCCATAAATTACGTGGTCCAAAAATTGTAAATTTTGCACCCCTACCCCGCACCTATTTTTTTGGTATGTATGTTCATATAAAAGGATAGGCAGCTTGAGCCCCTCAAGAAACATTTACGACGTAATTTATGCACGCTCCCTTGGATGCCTGCTTGCTGTACGTGCTGCAATTCCTACGGACGAGTAGCATATACTATGTGGGGAATTAATGGGACTAGGACACGGACAGGGACAGAGTCAACATATTTATGTCAAGATGAGACTCCCCTCAAACTGAAGATGATCAAGGAAGGATGCAGATAAGGATGAGGATGACGTGTGTGTGTGAGAAGATCATGAGATGTCCTCAAGTGAAGTGCCACTGCCGAGACGCTAAATGAATCAAAGAAGGAAATCGCTCTCCAAATGACAAAATGACAAAATTATAAAAATGACAAAAGGACGAATAAAGAAAAATAAAAAAAATATAGAAATAACGAACCTTGAGCTCCTTTTCGTTTATTCACCATTGAGACATTGCCATCTGAGTTTTTTAGAACATGAACAAAATACACTTGCCATTTGCACTAGGGGTTGTCTATATATTCTGTCATCGAAATATTTACATTTCTATAGGCCCCTGTCACCAGCTTAACCATTCCGTAAATGGCTATCCTTAGCATAGGGGATGTCATCAGCAGTCTATAGCAGAACCATTGACCATACCAATGACTTCATTTGTGGACGATCCCTGTACAAGATCGAACCCTAATCCAAATATGAAGCAGCAAACGCTCATTTGTCGCTGTACGTATGTCGTATAATTATGCACTTTTGCATCTGCTTATAGTGTTATTAATATAAACTTTAAAAAAAAATATAGTCAACTGGGTGTAGTGCTCAAGGTTGAAGATGCCATACCAGCCTTTTAAAGGTTTTTAAATCTGTTTCAGGTCGCTTGCTAGAACTATCCCTTGGCAGGTGCTGCAAAGAGAAAGAAACCCTCGCTCATGACCTAGGAAAATGACACGTGGGAAGCTTACTAAGGACTTGTAGACGTCATCAAGTTGGAACTATTGTAATTATTGCATATAATTTCTAAATTTCTAAATTTAAATTTTCTAAATTCAAAAATTTAAATTTTCTAAATTTTAAAGTTTTAAATTCGAAATTTAAAAAATTAAATTGTCTAAATAAATATTTATTTTCTCTCTTGATACCTACATAAAAAGTATTTTCAAAAAACTTTCCAAAACACGTGTGTCTGCTATTGCCTCTTCAAGAAAGTTACACATTGTAATTATATATGTTTTCCTGTCAGAAGCTCGGGTCTCGGTGGTCTTCCTGCGACATACATATTTATTCCCGTTCGTTTGTTTGGGGTGACCTCGCCGTCTCCTTGTCTCCCGTTCCCGTTCCGACCTCCGCTTCTTTCCCTTCATTCCCATCTTCTTTTTTTTTGTCAAGAGTGTAGCAGAGCAGAAGACAGAAAAAAATAACGCACTCATCTTGAGTCAGATTCAGATTCACGGATTTTAAATAAACGTTCAAAGCAACAAACAGAAACAGACAGACAGACGGAGCTTGAACAGAAACTACAAATCCGAAAATCTGAACAAACAAACAGAGAAAATCCTACGGTTCAATTCAATGTCACACGTTTTCATTTTATTCTGCCTCTCTAGAATTAGAATTAGAATCACAATTCAGGACCAGAACCAAACAACTACACAGCGTACATACTTACAAGTGCAGTGAGCGAGTGGCAGTGGCAGTCCCATAGCCCACAGCCCCAATTTGCATATCACTACTAACTCAATTTCTCTTGCTGTTTTTTTCTTCTTGTTTATTCGTATTCCTGCAAGCAAAATAAATAATAATAAATAATACAAAGCTACAGAGACGAGCGAATTTGTGAATTTTGTGCAAATCTCTAAATCTCCTCCTCTGCCCTTTCTTTGTTTTCCCAAGTCGTTAAAAATAATTGTATGAATTCAGTAATTAGAGTGAGAGATGAAGATGAACTTTTAGTTTATGCGAAACACATTTGTAATTTTCCATGTGGGCTCCTTCCTCCGCTCTCGCTCTCTGGGTATTTATTTGTAGCTGTGAAAAGGTTTATGAGTGAGCGCTAAAAATATGCAAATATCTCTGCGTTATTATGACTCTGTTGAGTTTGTATATGTGTGGCTACGGCTACGGGTGGATTGTTAGTTTAGTAGTTTGCAGTGGCAGGGTGAAGTGGGAAAAATTCGAAACATCAACTTGCTTTCCTTTGGCACTCTCTCACTCGCTCTGCTAGTGGCACTCGGCAATATTTAATAGTTGTTTCGCACAGTTTAAAATAATATTAAAAAACAACGTTCATTTTGTATGCACATGAATTTTGTACACAATTTTGCTATGAAATCAAAAGCTATGTATGGCAGAGTATAGAGACTTTATTATCATGACTATTGACTACTTTGCATATTGCACATATCCCCATTTTTGACACTGTACTTAGTGACGACTAAATACTGGTACTGGTACAGGGTGAACCGCAAACATTGCCCCCCACCCCAACCCCTCATTTCTGTCTTTAGCGCACAGGAACAATATTTTTTTAAATATTCGAAATAAAATTTATTGTTTTAAAAATAATTGTATTTTATAAATATTAAATTGTTATTTAAATTTTAAAGGACTATAGGCACAGTTAGCGTGGAAAAATGGATCTCGGTTAAATTTTCTCTGAATTAACATATAGTATAGTAAATTTAATGCCTAACAACTTTCCTAAAGACACTTTTCTGAAAGATAGGAGTTTGTTCCCGAAATGTTGGGTCAAAGGTCAAATTTAAAGTCACTGTTTACTTCCTTAAAATAATCGTGAAAGGTGTAGAATTTTCTGCTGACTAACGACATAGTCTTTGTTTTTGGGAAAAAAAACTAATTTTTGACCCTATTTTGGGGTCATTTTTAATTTTGACCCCAAAATAGGTTCAAAAATTGGGGTTTTGCGAAAACAAATCCTACAACGTTATTGAATAGAAAATTCTACATCGCTTACGATTATTGTATGGAAGGAAAAAGTTACTTAATATTTGACCTTTGATCCAACATTTCGGGGTCAAATTCTTATTTTTCAGAAAAGTGTCTTTAGGAAAGTTGTTAGGCATCAAATTTACTACAATATATGTTAATTTAGGCAAAATTTAACAGGAATCCATTTTTCACACTAACTGTATGCCTGTAGTCCTTTTCAACTTAAAATTATTAACCCGCAGTGTTTTGGTCATAAAATTTTAATTTTTGAACAATTTTTGTTACCTATTTTTTGCTAGTTCATTTCTATAATAAAATTAACTTTTTAAAATAAAATTCTGCAAGGATTGACAACCCTAATAATTTCTGCTTATTAGATATCGTGATCTTAAGCAAATGCAATGGGCATGGGCCACCCTGTAGAATTTATGTACCTCCCATTCAAATGGCTTCCATAAGTTAAGCATATCTTGTTATTACAGTTTTGAGTTTACAGAGGACATATCTGATCTGTAATACGGATATCTGTATTTTGTTAGACGAGGAAAAGTATACGACGCGTTCAATGTCAACTCTGCAACTTCAACGTGTGCTACGACCGCCACAGTCACCGTCACCTCCACCTCCACCACCACCGCCATATGCCTTTTCGTGGAAAAATTCTGTGTGAGGGCGAAAAAGAAAGACGTTTATCTTATTGGATTTGAAAGTATTTTTTGAATGATAATATTTTATTTCCTCATCTGCCTTCCCATCATCTCAATCTGACTGTCACTCCGCTGCTCAACGATCTATTAAGTCGCTTCTTTAAGACCTTTTTTTTCCTTACCCGTTTACGTTGTCGTCGTTGTCGTTTTCGTTTTCAGTAAATAAGCTTTCCGTCTAATAATGACCAGAGACTAAATTCCACGTAAACAGCACCAAGAAAAGACTGACTTTGAGAAGACGACACATGGAAAAGATTAACTTTGACTTTGGCTTTTTTGGTCTTATAGATTCTGCCGTATTAAATTACAAATGGAGTCCCATCTCATAAATCATCGCCCGGTATTCCCACCCTGTGCCATTACCACATCACGAGTTTATCTCAGCCTATGCCATAAGCCGCCAATTTAGTTTATTTTCTATGCGAAAAAAAAGATAAAAATTGATAACAAAAATAAATTGAAAATTTTAAATGTACATAGTGCATAGGAGGACGTCAGTCAATCATAACCCTGTAACATCTGGTGAAAAAATTGCAAATAAATAAACTGTTAAATTTTGATTAAAAAAAAATAAATATCAAAATTACCAACACTGTAATAAAATACTGTGCTAAAATTTTGGCAAAAGCGGAAACCGCTCAAAATTGAAGTTTAAAATTGAAAAAATATTTTTTTCTTGATATTTTAGCGTGACATGTTGGGGATCAAAAACTTTACTTGTTGAACATCGCGATTGCTATGAAACTGTTGCTGGTCCTTTCTACGGTGAAGGTCTAAAATTCAAACTGTACATTCAACACTACGTTGTACTACTGTAGAAATCAACACAAACAAATCCGTTGCCTTCCTCCCATTCCATTACACTACATGTACATACACAATGAAAAATCCGAATTCACAATAATCACAGAAAAAAATTCAAAAATCCGAAATCTAAAATCCGAAATCTGCATAACAAAGCGGGAGAGTTTCCACACAGAGTCACTCCACATATTATTAAGCTAGGACCACAACACAGCATACGATCAAACCTGAGTCAGCATGAGCATAAACAGCCTGTGTGGATAAGGCTTATCAGGGAAATACATACGGCCTCAAAATCTCCAACTCAAAACCCGCTCCTTCATTTTGTCATTATAATAACAAAGGGCGTCTTATGCATTTGTTGGGGAAATGGAAAATCCCATGTTATTAAAATATACAAGGAAAAAAGATTTGCGTAGCAGCAAAGGAAAATCTGACTGTGCTACCGGTACCGGTACCGGAACCGGCTCTTTCGGTTTTAGTTGTTGCTGTGGTGAATAAATCCGGATTTGGGTCATCGTCGGGACGGAAAATATAAATACTGATATGAAAAAATATTAGCGAGGGCATAAGAATAGATGGGCGAATTTCAAATGAGAAGGCGGATCCATATGAAAATAACATGGGCATCTCACCGACTCTACGGAAATAGTACACAGGAGAAGGGGCTACGATTACGGGACGTCGAAGATGCTAAACGGTACCGGTACCGGTACCGTTCGAGTACGCTACGTGGAGAGGTGGTGTTATAAATAAAGTTGAACTTTCTTTCAAGAATTCGAATTCCCACTCCAACCAACAACAAGGCTAAGGATAGGAAATATGTAGTGAGAGGAACGAAATTCGGTGGCGAAGACGAAGACGTCTAAAAACTCGAGGAAACCTGAAGCATGTGCCTACAGTTAGAGTAGTAAATAATGATGATAGGTGGGAAGGCTGGAGTGCTTATAGTTAATTATACATCTTGCACTGTAATTACAATACTCGCTCACTCACAGATATTGAGAGCGTTTGAACCTTCAGCTATACCCTTCGCATATACCTACATAATTTATTAATAGAAATGCATATAGAAGACGAACAAAAGCATAGAGAGATTTGTATACAGAAAACATTTTTGGCAGGGCATTAGGCACTGGTTGGGTTGTGAGACTGGTGACTGGGAATATCGGTTAGTAGGGTAGGAAAGGTTTTAATAGGTTTTCCTTGGGTTGAATCAGACACTGAGGGAGCATCATCATCATCATCATCCCAAAGATCATCTATCCATCCGGTCCATCCATCTCAGGACTCAGTCAGTCAGTCAGTTCAGTTTCTTTGTGCTACCGAGTGAGTCTGCTAGAACATTTGGTGTGTAGAAAATATCGTCCGTAGGCTTCCAAATCAGGTAATTTTCCACAACACACTATTCCAGAGAAATAAATCACACAGTTTGAATTAATTCAGTTTTATTTTACAACGGGGAGGATTTTTAAAAGCTTTTTAAATGTTAATTAATAAAAATTAGTACGTACAATATTTTCTACAAGAAAAATTTTACAGTGGTTCAAATAAATTTCCTGTGTAAAAATTTTACAAAATCGTCTGTTAATTTAAATCTCACTTAACTATTTTACACTGCAAATTAGAACTTCCAAATTATGTAGGGCTGCATGACTGAAACCCTCTATTTTAGATTTAGAATAACGCATATAGCCCAATTTTCAATTGCGGCTACAGTTACCAGTTGCCGTAATATTGAAGTTTGACGCCGCTTAAAAATAAATTCCTAAATTAGTTAGCAAATTATCGTAATTATGTTACACCTACAAGATGACAAGCACAGAATACAAATAGGAATAAAGCTCCTGAATGATAGAATATACAAAATTAATTGATTGACTGATTGTGAGTGGCTTATTTAAATTTTGAATTTTTTTTTGAATTATTATGAATTTTACAGTTTTCGGGCTTTTTACTCCCAAGTGAAACTAAAAAAGGAGAAAAATCAAAATGTCTAGTGCCACATTCAAGCAACACTTTGACATGATCAGCATGCACGAGCCAGTTCAAAGGAAAGCACGATTCTGGACTTCATACGTGGGCGCACTTAAAGGTACTTCACCTTCCCAATTACTACCACTATTTCCCATTTTTTTAATTTTCCAACCGTCCACAAATGACGTCATCGGTAGGATTAAGATGGGTCTTTTCCGATACTGATGACACATCACGTGTTGCGGAAATACTAAAGCTTATGGCAAGGGGGTCATGTAGGGTCCTAAAAATGGGGGATAAGTACTTAGATGACATCATGTATGGACGGTCCCTTAGCTTGAAAACTGCTCCTCCTCGTTAGACTAATCCATCACTAATAAACCCGTATCACGTAGTTGCATTGTTTTAAATTCGGTCCTCAAAATCTTGAGCTCTTTTGATCTGAAAAAAAGTCGTACACTTATCCCGATTTGCATTCATATTCAATTCGCTCGGTCGAAATTAGTAAAGAAATATTATTAAAAAAAATCTGAATACCATTTTTACCAGCTTCCGTAGCAAAGGCTTTGGCGGAATACAAAAATAATTTTTCCAATAAGCGTATATAGCGCCTGTCGAGTGAACAGTTCAAGTAGTGGTACATAGTTAGCATAGCCATAGCAGCATATTTTAGTATATGATCCATATTCCATATATCGGTTAGTGTGTGCAATATTTGAGAAATAGGCTTACTAACTGTGAGAGGACGGAAACTTGAACCTGTCACCGCATCGACATCCACAGCCAAGACCAAAAAACCGCGAGAGACTTGAGCTTGGAAATGTTTCGCATTTCAAATAGTTTTCCACCCAACAAGACTCACTACAGAGACCGACAGAAAATAGGCAGCAGGGCTTCGCGAATTTCCAATTCCCATTTAAATGCACAGGGAGTGAGGCAGTAGTGAGGTGCTGGTGGTGGAAATTGAACTCAATTTATTTTTAGCAAAGCTCACGCAGTCGACAGTCGACAGAGAATGCGAATTCATAACTTGTTGTTCACCCGACGGCCAAAAGTCTCTGTGGTCGACTCACCTTCCTTCTCACACAGAATCTGAGTCGTATCACATCTTAAGAAGAGAAAGATTAAAAGGAGAGATGCGGATCTATAGGAAGATGAATATGTTTGTGAGTCAGGAAGAAAATACTTGTGGCTTGTCTCTTGCCAAAGCAAAGGACGGATGTTTTTCTTTTTGTACTGGGATTACTAATATAGCACTGCTCATTTCTGTATTTTACCCGGGCACTTCGCAACTTCCTAGTTCCTATTGTTACCAAATTACTTCGGCTATTATGGTCGTGCCATGGCATGGCCGTCGCCGTGGCTGCGTTTTCATGCAAAATAATGAACCACTCACATCTCTAATTTTATGGAGTTGCAACCACCCTGCCACTAGAGATGCAACTAAAGCGAAAGGTCAAAGTACATAAAAAAAATCATTTTTTTAATAAGTCACCTTTGACGCCGCTTGACATTTGTTGATAATTTTTTTTAATGCAGTAACACCTATTAATGCAATTTCTATTCATTTAAAAAAGATTCGTTATTCAAATTTAAAAATAGCTGTATTTTACCTGTTTATTTTAATCGTCGAATATTTAATCAGATCTAATTTATTAAATCCTGCTTGTTGGTTGGAGGGATTTTACCCACACTGACTGAATGACTGACAGCGTTAAAAACGGCAATACAAAGACATAGCAAATATAAATTACGTAGTTCAACGCCGTCTCATGAAATGCTGCTACTCCGAATTTTTCCGTAGTCGCCCCATCGCAACCCTTAACAGTAGTGTTTTGCAAGTGCCTCATTAGCAACATAGGGACACAATATCGAACAAATAGATCGAAATTTTGGTGAGACCTACATGCAATATTTTCAAATGTTTGAGAAGTTCATACATTTGCCTAGGGACTCCAGAAGAGATATTTGGCATTTTTTATTTTCATTCAGCTGCAATTAATCACCAAACACGAGAGAATCAACTTTCCCCATATAAACGCGTGTTAATTTTGACAACTTTTAATTTCGGTTAGTGACCAAATTAAGAATATTTTTTAGGATTTTGCTTCCCAGGTTCCTAGATACGACATAAGAACACATGGAAAAAACGTTAGATGGCCATATCGTCTGTGAAGAACCAAAATGACCCATATCCATTTGTAGCTAAAAACAATATCTGGTATCTACAAAAAATATTGAATTGAAACATGTCTTGAAAGCATTTAGATAAAACATTTTGCACTTTTCAAAAATATTTAAATAGAACATTTTACTCTTTTTCACAAAATATGTAAATACAGTATTTTAAACCTTTCAAAAACATGTAAATTGAAAATTTAACACTTTTCAAAAATTTGTAAATAGAACATTTTGCACTTTTCAAAAACTCCTAATTAACATTTTACGCATGTTTCTCATTTTATTTTTATTAAATAGCTCATTTTGATTGTGGCTTAAATTGGATATGGGTCGTTTTGGTTCTTCACAAACGATAACTATTGTATTTATGCGAGTTGTATCTGTGCAAAACAAATCATACCCTTAATACCTTCAAGGTAGCCATATTATGTACTCCATGGTTATTAGCTTCCAACAGGAGGGGTAGGGGATAAAGGGTCTATACTGGCATGACATAATTTATGGACAATCCCTATAACAGGAATATCTGTTAAATAATTGCTCAATTTTGTTCGGCTTGTTTGTGTAGGAACCCAAGACATGCGAGCTGACGATAGTAGCAGACGTCGTCCCCGTCCCATGTCCGAAAACTTTGACCTCTTCCCCAGGATTTTCGATGAGACATCCAGCTACTCTGCTGACCCAGCATCCAGGATCAATGCCCCCGGCTACCGTTATCAACCCGTCTCTCGGGACACTTATGGATACTCTCCACGAGCCATCTACCCAACACCCGAAAGACCCAGCAGATTCTTGGCTTCTCGCAAATAAATCATCCAAATCAAAAATCACCAATCAATTCAAAAAACAAACAAAAACAAAATTTACAAACTAAAACAACACCATCAACATCAAGAAAACATCTACTTGAAACTTACTAAACTGACTACTCGATATGATATTTAATTATTATACTCTCAAAATCCTACAAGAACAACAACAGTAAAGTATACACAGTTCCAAAACAAAAAATACGATTAATTTAAGTAATTTAAAAATTCGCGCATTTATTCTTTATTTCAATTTATTTTTAATAATAAATATAATATCTGTAGTCATGGGTGTACTATTTACCCTCCTGCATTTTTAATTTACAAATATACAAAAAACAACTTGGAAGATCTTGGCCTAAAAGAACGTCAACGCTTTTGGACAGATTGTAGTGTAACTACGGTTACGACTTAAATTGAATTTGCAGGAGTAGTTTAAAAAACTTATTATTTATTTACAAGAACATCAACGAGATCACATCACTTTGACCCATCGAACTAAATAAATAAATAATAAGTAAAAAAATAAATATAATTATCTGACCTTCTCTCAATAAAAAATATGCTAAAGCTTTCTTGTGTACATAATTAATTTCATTTATCGATTATTTTCTTACACATTTCTGTAGTATGCTATACGCCTTATATTCTAATTAATTAATTTATTTATTACTTAATTTAATTAACTCGGGCTTTGAATTTCATTTTGGTTGACAGTCACAAAATTATTATCAGAGTCAGCTGATATTTCCTTTGTTGAAGATGGTGGTAATTCGGCTTCGTCTTGCTTCAGTTGGCTGATTCGAATTTTCTGTCTTTCCCGCTCCTTCCGCGCAAGCGCCATTTCCATAGCAGCAATGTGAGACTTGTGAACAAAGATCGAGTCTGACCTCCCGCCGAATAGAATTCGCCGGATCCATTTGTAACCTTTGGAAGTCATGAATTTGACGAGAGCTTTCCGCCCGTCCATAAGCCACATGTGCTCGATCACAAATATCTGAAATTGATACACACATACTGGATTATAGGGAAACAATTTGCAATTGTAACTTTATGCAGTTTCACATCCTTAATTTTTATTGTATTGGGGAAAATGGAGATAGTCAATTTTGCTTTTAGTATGAAATGGAGATAGTCAGATTTTATCCCTTGCCGACGAAATATGTACAGGGCAGGATTGCAGGATACTATAGCCAACGGAGGCTTCTGCCTCGATTTTCAAAAAACATGTGAATTGAACCTTTTGCACTTCACAAAAAAAGCGTAGAAAATTTTGATTTTTCAAAATCATGCAAATTAAAAATTCTGAAAATTTCAAAAACATGCAAATAAAACATTCTGCACATTTTAAAAACTTGCAAATAAACCATTCTGCACATTTCAATAACATGCAAATTAAAAATTCTGCACATTTCAAAAACATACACATTTAAAATTCTACACATTTTAAAAACATGCAAATTAAAAATTCTGCACATTTCAAAAACATTCAAATTAAAAATTCTGCAAAATTAAAAAAAATGCATATTAAAAATTCTGCACATTTTACAAGCATGTCAATCAAAAATTCTGCACATTTCAAAAACATGCAAATAAAAAATCTGCACATTTCAAAAACATGCAAATTAAAAACTCTGCAAATTTTAAAAACATGCAAATAAAAATCTTGCAAATTTAAAAAATATGCTTTAAAATTCTACCCATTTTAAAAACATGCAAATAAAACACTTTTAACGTTTCTCAAAACATGTTAATAGAGCATTTTGCACATTTCAGAATCAAATAAATAGAACATATTAAACTTTTTTAAACATACAAATAAAAACTTCTGGTTAATCAAATAAAACCTTCAATACAAACCAAATGGTGGTTTTTGTATGAAAGCAAATTGCTCCCTAAAATCAATGCCTTCGTCCGGCCCTATATATGTATTTTGTATGAGTAATTAAAACAAAAAAAATACCTTGATGTAGACGCTGTGAAAGGGAATAGTTTTCAACACCTTCATTTCAGCCCCTTCAATATCCAAGCTAAAAAAGTCCACAGTGGTCACATTTAAAGCGGAGAGAATAGAGAAAATTGGGAGACACTTCACATCCACCTCCTCAGTGATCGAGTCTGACCACTCGTAAATGTTGTCGTCACTTGGAATGCGGGCCAAAACGGGGAATTCTTTATTCAAGTGGAACTTTACCTGGTTGGAAAAAGAATTACAAAAATCACAACAATTTAAAAATCAATCCAAATAAATTTTTTTCCATGCCCCGTATGTACCTACATGGTTAATACAAGACATAAGCGAAGATTGAGGGATAGTAGGGATCGTCCCTAAATGATGTCATCGCTAGGGTGAATAGTTAATACATAGATGGGGCAATGGTCAACAGATGACATTCCATGCTAAAGATAACCACAGGCGATGGGGGGTCATAAGGTCCTCAATATGGGAAATTTGTGATGACGTCATTTGTGGACGATCCCTAATCTAAAAGCACGTGCTTTTCATTATACTTTATTTTATTAATTATATTACCTCAACTTGAATTACCTCTTGTGGTTGATCCGTAACTGAGAGACAAACATTCGAGAGCCACGCCTTCCGATTCTTTTGCCTCAATTTAGAGAACGCCATTGGGTCGGGTTCGACTAAAAGCCCGGTCCAGCCATAATCCTTCTCTAGTGTCAGTGTGTTCGACATGTATTCCCCGTCATGGGCACCCGCTTCTACGAAAAAAAATCCAGCCCGACTAGGCTGCACACAGCACAGATTATTACCCGGTATTTTAAATCCAATATTTAACTTAAACTTTTTTTTTAAATATTTACCTCAAAACTCAAAGTTTTAATCACAAACTCAATGATTGCTTTAAACTCTGCAGGGTTCTCATCCGGATTTTTTAAATTGTATGGAAACGTGGAGGGTGGGAGGAGATGATGATCTCGGATAAATTCCATTAAGCGAGAGTCGTTTTGTTGGAGATTTAATTTTTCACTGTACACTTCGTCTGGGGATAATTTACTCGTTTTCCCGTCCAGGAGAACGTTATCTGTACAAATTACACAAAATTGAGTACAACGGAATATTTTTTCCTAATCACAACATGTTCATGTATATTAATGTGCTAAATCCCTGGCGACCTTCGACTTTAAGCTTAAAAGCTGGCCAAAATAAAACCTAAACGGCGTCAAACTTAAAAATAATGAATTAATCACCTGTACAAAATTCCGAGACGCTATCCTCGCAATTCTTACTCATCACAAATGACACGTAGCCAATGGCAAAGAGCGCAAAGCAGCAGAGGGAGTACGGCGCACAATTACGAATTGAACTTTTTTTCAGATTAAATCTTGAAATCGCCTTCACAAATTCCAATTCTCCATTGTGCACAAAACTACGTAAAATCGAGTTTTTGTATTTAGATCCTGGCTTCTTGTATATTAACATTATACTATATTCAGATTTATTGTGATAGTTGGAAAATATTATAAAATACTAAAATACTAAATTCACAATTAGTATTTTTAGCATAACTCGTTTCAATTTAATTTACAATTTTAGGCAGTTGAAGTTAAGACTTCTGACGTACTGTACTTTTCAAAATTATTAAAAAAATAAAATTAACACGTCCAATTAGTCACATTTTCAAACTTAGGAATGAACTTAGCACAGACAAACCACAAGCACCAACCAAATTAAGCCAACAATCTAATGTAATTCAAGTCCATTTATGGTATAAAACTTAACATTTAAAACAATAAACTGGAAGTGTACGGTGTACGGCTCAGCTGAACTGTCAACTGTTGACTGACTCTGCTGACGCTGACAAAAGACTGGGACCAAAACCAAAATATTGGAATTAACAACGACAGAAACACACGCAAAATCCAAAATCCACGTTTAAAATACTGATAATAATGCTCTCCTTCCTTCCGTATAAAAGTGTAGCATAAAATTTGTACCAGGGGTCATTCACAAATAATGTCATCAAAATATCCAAGTTTCTAGGAGCCCCGGTCATCGGTACCGACACCGGCACCGGCTTAACCATTGCGTAAGTTTAACTATATTTAACATGAGATGTTATTCATTTGAAACCAATTGAACCTGCCGTGATGGCATTTGTGGACGACCCCTAATAGAAATATGTACATAGACCGTAGGTAGAGTGACAAATTCTCACCTGCTAATAATACTGCTAATGCTCTGGTTCTGTTTCAGCTCTAATTTCATGGATCGTTGATTTTTACATAGACATATACATTTATCCTGCAGTGCAGTGAAAAGACCAAAAAAATGCACAAAAATATCAAGCAGAGCCAAGAGGAAGATCACAATAATTCAGTAGGAACTTCGTCACTGACTAGTGACTACGAATTGACATACATAGCCGTGAGTTACAGCGTAACAGATTAAAATACGAATACAGACGGCAACAAGAGACAACTGTTATATTTTACCTTGTTTTTTTAGAGACAATTGAGATGAGGCTGGATGAAGTTCCGATTCCGATGCAGCAGCCGTGTTATACTCAAAATGTCATGTAATAAAAGTAGACGAATTGAGCAAAAAGGGAAATAGCCAGGAGCTACATGTTAAGTTGTAGGTTTGAGGGAATCCATCGCACTAATTCCTCAAACCATACACACTCGCAACTAAATTACATTCTATAAAGGTTTAATTTTCTACCTCCTACACGCTTGACTGAATCCGATTCCAATTCCGATTAAAGTGCGAATCCTATGGCAACTGCTACTATGCGATTAGGATGACGATGACGATGATGATTACCATGCTAATCTTCGGTGGATCGTATTCGCATCTGATAAATCCACACAGAGATGCAACTCTGCCTGGGATATATGTATCGTATGTGAAGAACCAAAAGACCCATATCCATTTCTGGCTAAAAACAGTATTCACTGTCTACGAAAACAATGAAATATATTTTTTAAAGATGCAAATAAAATATTTTGCACTTTTTAAAAAAATGCAAATAAAACATTTTACACTTTTCGAAAATATGCAAATAGAACATTTTAAACTGTTTACAAACATGCAAATAAAATATTTAGCAAGTTTTTAAAACATGCAAATAAAACATTTTGCAATTATCAAAAACATGCAAATAAAATATTTTGAACTTTCTAAAAACATGCAAATAAAATATTTTGCACGTTTTAAAAGCATGCAAATAAATCATTTTGCACTTTTTAAAAACACGCAAATATATCATTTTGCACTTTTCAGAATCAAATAAATAGAACATTTTGCACTTTTTAAAAACATGCAATTATAACATTTTGAACTTTTCAAATACATTAAAATTTTAATTCTTGCTTTAATTGGATATGGCTCATTTTGTTTCATCACAGACGGCATGTAATTATTACCCTGTAACGTATTGTTTCGACTTTGAATTCTAAATAAGGTGTTACATAATCATATCGTTATTCCATCGTATGTGCGTATTTCTGTTATTGAACTCCAAATAGAACAAGTTACAAAGCACTTCCACGAATTTATTGCTCAGTTTACGTCGCTCTATGTGTGTGTAGGTAATTGCTTAGGGACGGGATCTATCGCCATTAAAAAGGCATATATACGTAGGTCTCTTAGTTGCTCTATATAAAGTAAAAACAAAAAATGAAAGAGAATCAACAGTTATGTACCTGGGTAGTTACATTAGATATGACTTTGACTGTATAGAGTTTGGCGATGAGTGCACGCTTTACTACATGCACAGGTATGGTTCTAGTTCTAATAGCATCCATAAACCTTATAATTTTTATGTTTTCCATTTTCCACGTTTTTGTTAAGTAGTACCTATGTGCTAAATTAGCCGGGTTTGCTACACTCTGTTATTAGTAGTTTATTAATTCTAAATGCCTAAATGTTCTATCATCTGTTATTACATGTGAAGTAAAACGTAAACAATTGTAAACGGCGTTGGGCCTAACAACGTCTTGATTTCTTGATTGGTGAACGAGTAATAAAATGTCAGTTCGTATGTATTATGTATTAATTATACCGTATACTCTATAATACTACGCCCCGCGTACTATCCAAATTAGGACCTCTCAGATTCGCGTACTATTGCAGACCCGCGCACTATTACAGACCCGCGTACTGCCATTTAATACTGTGTTAAATAGACCCGCGTAGTATTCAAACCGAGACCTCCAAGACCCTCGTACTATTACAGACCCGCGCATTATTATAGAATATACGGTAATTAAAACTAAATATGTATGGCTGAAATTATAAATTTGTTTTGGTTTCTGTAAATTGGAGGTACAAGAAATATTTTGATCTGCTACAAATTAATGCCGCTTTGTATTAATTGCATTTATAGTATTATCTGAGCGACTTCAACGCCGGTTTATTTTTGTAGTAAAGTTTACAGCGGTACACTTGGAAGCGTTGTAGAATGAGTTTTAAGAGTGATTATTTTTTACTGTGATTGCATGTAACAGTATAGCGAAGATAGCGTGCTGCCTTATGAGCAAATTGATTGTAATTGTTTTCATTAATATTGCAAAATTTTCATATACAAACTTGGTCCAGAACAGAAGGTACCGTAAAGCTCCAAATAGATCCCGGAGGGATATACTTGAAACTTTGCCTTAGGCCCGGGGTATATTAGAGGCCCGGGATCTGCCCTTAAAGACCCAAGTACATCCCGGGAGGGATATACTTGAAACTTTGCCTTAGGCCCGGGGTATATTAGAGGCCCGGGATCTGCCCTTAAAGACCCAAGTACATCCCGGGAGGGATATACTTGAAACTTTGCCTTAGGCCCGGGGTATATTAGAGGCCCGGGATCTGCCCTTAAAGACCCAAGTACATCCCGGGACGGATATACGTTAAACTTGTCCTTTGACCTGGGATCTATTAGAGGCCCAGGATCTATTGGAGACCCGGGTTCTATTTGGAGCTTATATAATATAACCAAGTTTGGTGCACTTTCAATATTTTTTCCAAACCTTTCTTGATTTTTGACATTGTAAATAGAACATTTTGCATTTTTCAAAAACACGTAAATTGAGCATTATATGAAACTTTTAAAAACTTGTAGTTTATATTTGACGCAACCTATTTCATTTAGGATTTTCTAAATAGCTCATTTTCATTCTGGCTTAAATATTGCATTTAAGCCATTTGTATTTTTTACTCGCACTATTGAATGAGTAAATGGTATATCGTCGGTGTCGGTGAAGAAGCAAAATGACCCATATACATTTTTAGCTTAAAAAAATCTACTATCTACAAAAATATTGAAACATGTCTTGAAAGTATTTAAATAGAAAATTTCAAGCTTTTCAAAAACATGTAAATAGAACATTTTACACTTTTCAAAAACATGTAAAAAGAACATTTTACACTTTTCAAAAACATGTAACTAGAACATTTTACACTTTTCAAAAACATGTAAATACAACATTTTACAGTTTTCAAAAACATGTAAATACAACATTTTACAGTTTTCAAAAACATGTAAATAGAACATTGAACACTTTAAAACTTCTAATTAACATTTTACGCATGTTTCTCATTTTTTTTATCATATGGCTCATTTTGATTCTAGTTTCAATTGGATATGGGTAATTTTGGTTCTTTACATACGATATGTGTAAACTAAGTAATAAACTGAAACTGAGTAACACAGCCTCAAAATAATTTAAATCATTAAAGCTAATGAACTTATTACATTACTGGCTTAGTATTGATTTATACATAATTTTGATTTTTAGCTGTTATTAGACTTTAAAAAATCATTAATATCCGCTTGATTTGTTAACCAATAACTATATCACGTATAACTGCTAAACGTATACTCCAACAGTTATTGTTCCACACAGTATTCGATCCTAGATCCAAAATCCCAAACTAGCTTCAACGCCGTCTGATTTAATGTACTTATATTAGTCTCGAGGCCAATGCAGTGAAAGATTGTGGAACAGTAGGCCGAATTGGGCATTATTCAGATTAATGAGTCGTAAAACATGTGTTTATAAATTGTGTTTATTTTACATGCATTTAATAGACTGTACAATTTAACCTCTAAATTAATTAGATCAGTTTTTCAATATTGGTTTCTACATAATTTTTTAAATTTTGCATTCTTTAAGCCTATAAAAGCCCTTTTTTGATTTGTCCATAGGCCTAGCAGTCGTACATACTATTCAGCCCCCGTACACTTCCACTGATGAGCGTCACCTTGCTCTCAGGATGGAAAGCATGATGCCGAATCTCAACCCTCGTGAGGGGCTCATCAGGGAAAAACAAAGCTTCCATCACAGTTAACCCGCCGTCCACAAACATCTCCACAGCCGAGACATCCAAAATGATCTTGAATGTAATGATCGCATCCCCAGTCTCTCTCCCGGCTGTCGCTCGTCCCGCGAAGGATCCACTGATCGCTCCCAAATTCCCAGTTTTCTCCCGATTCAAAAATATTTCCGTCCCAGCGTCCCGCTCGTGATCGTAGCCCAGGCAGAGTTCCTGGTCAAAGCTGTTCAAGAAGCAAATGGCGATGCTAGAAGGCCCTCGGATCTCATGGATGTTAAATGCTAGGTCCACTTCCAAAAGTGAGTTCGAAAATGGCATTGCATCGCTCACGTTCAGTTGTTGATTTGGTGGAATATCGGTCATGGATGTGATTTCAAAGGATTGGGAAGGATTCCTTAAGGAGTTAAAGAATTCTTCGGGAATAACTGACTTGAGTCGTAAGTGGCCGTCGGCAATGGCCAATGAGAGTGTCCGTGGGAGAGTCATCTGTCCTCGATAGACTCCAGTGGGGATGGCCCCAGCATAATTCCCATTCACCATCCAGCCCATGAAAATGTGTCGATTCTTGGGCTCATTTGAGAATGTGACCCCGGCATAGTTGTCAAATCCTGCATCCAGCCAAATTGCCTCGGTTTGATCTGAATGAAATTTCTCACCGTCAAAACTGCCCAGGAAATATTGAGTGCCGGAACCTCCGTTGGGAGCGCCGCCGTTGCCTACGCCGGGACGGCCGCCGTTGCTTACAATGAGGACCCAGGACTCGTAGCCTGTAGCCTTGTCGACCATTCGAAGTAAGTCTGGGCATTCCCAAATACCGCCGTGGGAGCCTTGTGGAGGGTCTGCTCCGAACTCACTTTTAAATTCCCAATTCTTTAAATTAGAAGATGTGAAAAATTGAATTCTGTCACCGGCTGTGAGGGCTAGAACCCAAGTGCTATCGTCATACTGGAAGACTTTAGGGTCACGGAAATCCCTTGGGACGTCATTGGGAATGACTGGGTTTCCCGCGTATTTTGTGAAAGTGCGCCCTTTGTCTAAGCTGTAGGCTATGCTCTGTTGCTCTGTTTGACCGTTATGTGTAAAGACAGCCACGAGGGGATGGACATTGCCGTTCCCTTGAAATCCGGTTACATTCTTGTAGTCAATCACGGCACTTCCACTGTAAATTGTACCGAGGTCATCAGGGTACATGGCAATGTCCAGCTCCGTCCACCTTGCAAGGTCTGTCGAGACAGCGTGACCCCAGTGCATCGGGCCTTTAAAAAATACCATAGTAGTAATAAATAACTACATTTTCTTTTTTATTATAAAATAATTAACTGTTAATAAGGAAACTCACCCCATTGGGTATCATAGGGATGGTATTGGAAGAAGAGGTGATACTCCCCGTCATAGTAGACCATCCCATTTGGATCGTTGATCCAGTGTGCTCTAGGCGTGAAATGAAGTTGTGGGCGGTATTTTTCGTTTCGACATTCTTCAGGTTCAGCAATTAATTTAGAAAATGATAGGCTTAGATTTATCACTGACACCACTACGAGTAAAAATTGCTTCCACATTTTTGATTTCACTGAACTGAAGGAACTACCAGTTTTTAATGAGTATTGATTCTTTAATAAATAATTTTAAAAATCTAAAATCCGCCGTAAATAAATGTGTTTCTTACTAGAATAATAGCTAACTAATATGAGTCACTGTGTGTGAGTTGTAGAATTGTGTAGAATCTGTGTAACTGCGTAGTATTTTGGCTTTGGCTTATCATCATATATAATTTAGGGATGGTCCACAAACGATGTCATCGATAGGATCAGTCGGACAGCATCACATGTTCTAGGTAGCAATTTATGCAGTGGCTTAGGTGTTGACATTGATGTGGGTGAGTGCAAAAAGAGAGATATTTTAAGTGACATAATTTATGCACAATCCCTAACTTGGGAAAAGTGACAGGTATAAGTAGTCTACTTGACTGTATGCCGTATGCAACACAATAATAATGTTAACAACATACATAATTATTTGACTAGCCATAATTTGTTTTTCTGTTCAATTTTGAATAATAGTGATAATTCGATTTGGATGAGTTGACCTTCACTGACAACATCTTGACATTACATGTACGTAATTAAATTTAAATACACTGGACGATCATTCATGGACGATCCCATATGCATATGGATTACAATTTGTGTGTGAATAAATAACAATTATTAGATTGTCTATATGTGTTGCAACTCTCATCCAAAGTCTACAATTTTTAATTTTTAATTATGTAGCCAATACAATGTATGTAGTAATTTTTTAAATATTTGGAAATGAAGATTAATGTGGCCCCTAATAAAATTTCATTATTTACTAGCAATCGTACATACTACGAAGACCTTGAACACTGCCACTGATCAGCGTAACCCTGCTCCCCTCATCCCCAGCATGATGCCGGATCTCAATCCTCGTCAAGGGTTCCTCTGGGTAAAATAGTGACGTCAGCACAGTCAGTCCACCGTCCACGAACAACTCAACGGCTGACACGTCTAAAATGATCTTAAATGTAATTATTCCGTCAGCAGTCTGCCTTCCAGCTGTAGCCCTGCCGTGGAATGACCCACTAATTGCGCCCAAATCCCCAGTTTCCTCCCGATTTAAAAATATTTCGCGATTGACGGGTCTCTCGTGGTCGTAGCCAACACAAAGTTCCTGGTCCAAACTGTTTAAGAAGCAAATGGCGATGCTTGAAAATCCCTTGATCTCGTGGATATTAAACGCTAAGTCCACTTCTAGCAGGTGATTTGAAAAGGACATTTCCTCACTAACTTTCAAAACAGCATTTGGCGGGATATCTCTCATGGTTTGAATTTGAAATAATTGATCCCGATTCCGGAGTGCGCTGAATTCTTCTGCAACCGCGGATTTGAGTCTTAAGTGTCCATCCACGACGGCTAAAGAAAGAATTCTTGGGAGCGTCATCTGTCCTTTAAAGTTCCCAGTGGGAAGGGCTCCAGCGTAGTCCCAATTGCTCATCCAGCCAACGACATTCGCACGATTTTTGGGGTCATAAGCGAATGACACAGACGCGTAGTTATCAAAGCCCCAGTCCATCCAAAGCGCATTTTGTTGCTCTGAGTGAAATGTGACCCCGTCAAAACTTCCCACAAAATATTGGGTCACTGACCCTCCATTTGGCCCACCCCAATTACTCACTAAAAGGACCCATGACTCGTAACCTTGATATTCCATTCGGAGTAAATCCGGGCATTCCCAAACCCCGCCATGGTTACCCTGAGATGGATCCCCACCAAATTCACTCCGAAATTCCCAATGTTTCAAGTCATTTGAGGTATAAAACCGAATCCGGTCCCCACTGGCAATCACCACCACCCACGTGTTCTCGTCGTACTGGATAACTTTCGGGTCACGGAAATCCCCGATGCCTGGATTTGGAATGACGGGATTTCCTTCAAACTTTGTAAAAGTCTGCCCTTTGTTTAAACTGTAGGCGAGGCTCTGCTGTTGCGGGACTGGGCCCTGGCTGTGCGTGAAAATATTAAGGATTGGCGGGAAGTTCGGATCTGTTTGGAATCCAGTGGCATTTTTGAAATCGATCGTGGAGGAGCCGCTCCACATCTCCCCCATGTCGTCCGGGTAGAGGGTCACAGGGAGTTCGGTCCATGTGACCAAGCCTCTCGAGACAGCGTGACCCCAGTGTTTCGGCCCTTGGTCGACACTCCCCGGGTAGTACTGGTATTGCAGGTGGTACTCACCATCCAGGTAAAACATTCCGTTAGGATCGTTGATCCAGTTTGCTTTCGGTGTGAAATGCAATTGGGGTCGATGCTTTTCGTTTCGGCATTCCGTAGGGGTTACTGACCTTTGGATGGAGTGCGACAAGGCGCAATTTAGAAAGAGCGCGAGCACAAATGCTACCTTGTAATTTTGTAGCATTTTGGGAAGTATGAAATTGCTAAAGCGAATTTGGAATGTTTAGAGTTATGACACTAATTATGGGCTGAAGGAAAATAAAATTATTTATGCCCACTTTGTTGACCAGTAAAGTTTTAAGTGCTGTGTGCGGTCTTACAGTCAGAGTTACCTTGTAAGTAATTAATTACAGTTATCAGTACAAACAGGTTTCAAGTGCCCACTTTGTCAGCCTAAAAACGATGAGAACAAGCGGGCTCAAGTTTAATTTCAGTAAGTTTGAATAAGTAGTGTACGTGAGCAAGAAGATTATAATGTGATTTATTAATGTTATTTTGGATAGAAGATTTGAGTTCAATCAACGTCAATCATGTCACGAATAAATACACACCAATCTTTTTTAGATTGTCAAATCAATCCACAGAAAACTTGGCAACATGACAAATGTACTTAACTTGGTTCAGATTTACAGATTTTGCCAAGTGAAAACTAATTTTAAAAAATCCGGCGCTTCGCGCTACTAGGGCCCGAAGTAGTTGCTGAGCTTACAGCAAATATTTAAAATTGTTTTATTTTACAGCGTAATTCATTATCTAGTTTTTATTAAATGAAGTGCAAGCATTCAATTATTTTTAAAAAAGCAGGTGAAATTACATTTATTCCTATGGTGTTGCGTGCTTGAGTTATTACATTGGAAGGTTCAATATCTTTTCTAATATAATTTGTTGAACACGTCAACACGTCAAGTATTGCCTTTTCTTACGATTATACGATTAAAGTAAGTTCTTTCAAGGTTGCAAATCTCATAGCGTAAATGAATTTATCCGCATCATGAATTCCACGAAAGTAGGATACATAGTATTTGCCAAACAGTAATCGTACTAAACAACTTAAACAGCAAATAATAATACCAATGTTTTTCAAAAATAGAAATACTATGCCGTGCGTGATGAATGCAATCCTAAACTCTAAATAATTAAATTAATTTACTTAATAATTACTGTAGAAGTATATAATACTAGTAACAATATCTCAAGTACGTACAATCTCTGCTCAACTTAGGATAAGTAAACGACAAAAACAGTTCAGGGAGTGTAGCAACATTCCACAAATTAGAATTCAAACAATACGTATACAAGAATATTCAAAAAACAAGATCACAAAATGGAGTTTACTTTAGTAACTTTCATCTTCGTCATTACTTCAATGCTTCTACAATCCACATGCATTCCACTACTCCAAAACTTCCCTGATGCTGAAGAGGAACAGTATTCAATTCTAGAACATACTTTGTATCCCCTCCAGACCTGTCAATTCGTTATCATATTTGAAAGCCCGCGCCAAGAATTTAGCTCCTCCCTCCAACGTACACTGAGTCAGATTCTGCGTGACTTTCGTTCGTCAGCTCAAACTTACGATTTTAATGCACATAGACTTAACAGGGAAGGTCAGCACTTGAAGCACCACGAGGTGATTTGCTACACGTACGTCATCATTCCATCTGCCTTGCAACTCAGAACAAGAATACGATCTGTATATTCCTTCTTCTTGTCAGACAAAAGTTATAACCTCTACACAAAAATTATAACGAACGCCCAGAAAAATGTTGATATTGTAATTGTGGTCATTCCAAAAAAGGATTCAGATCAAGGGATTATTTTTCAAGCCAAAGAGGTTTGCGAAATTCCCTTGAATTACATTATAGTGACTTTAAATTCTCATTACGACCCTCCGCTCCCACCCCCCTATCTCTTTAACATTCAGCTGCAGTGCGGGGAAATATCTGTTTGCACTCGGGTGCTGTTGTCAAACTACAAGTACGCAGACTACAGATCAGCGTCCTACAAAACGATTGTGTCCAAACTTAAGAAGCGCCGATCTAACTTTCATGGGTCATCAGTCATCTTCCGCTACGGCCCCCCAGAGAACATCATAAGGCATATGCAGAAATATCGCACCGCCGTTCAAACGTTCTTGTCACGCAATTCTGACATCGCTTACATTCAAATACCACAAATCATCGCGTCCCGCTTGAATTTCACTCTTAAAGAGCTACGCCCAGGCCATCGTCCAACCAACCTTGAAAAGTGCACTAAGGGCTACATTACACGTACGTACGGCTCGACTTCAGGTCAGTACGTCTTGTCTCAAGCAGTGGGCAGCATCTCAGTTAAGTTGCTCTACGGGGTTAAGTTTAACTCACAACTTGACGAGACAGGTCAAAAGAGGTCAAGCTTATACTTTCTTGTCCTGCCCTTTGACCTGCAAGTATGGATCATTCTATTGTTTGCAGTTGTACTTTTTGTTCCACTTTTAAAAATTACGCTAGGCAGTGGAGCAAGTTTCAAAATTGCAGTTGAACTGGTTTTGGCCCCATTTGCCCTTCAAACACAAACGCTTATCGGGCGCGTGAATTTGGCCCACAGTCGTATCTACACTTTTTGGGTACTGGGCGCCATTCTCATTAACATAATTTTTTGTTCATACTGGCAAAGCTACCGCCTCGTGACTCCTCCCATAATTGTGAAAAAGTCCTTTCTGGATTTAATTAATGACAATTATAGCATTTACTTTCATGGCTCAAGGGAAGACTTTAGTCGAGCTATTAAATCACTAGAGGACATTGTAGATTCCAAGTATGAATCCAACACTGCTAAACATCTTAAATTAGTACAGCCCTATATAAAATCAGTTCGTGGAATGTCTGATAAAAGATTTCGTGAAATTGTTGCAAGTGACGGATTCAGCATGTTAGTTACCAATCAGGAGGTTCCAATATATTCCAGACTTCTGTGGGATGCTCATCAAAAATCCTCATTTGTGACGAATGATACTTTTTTCGAGGCAGTTGAAAGATGGCAATTTTACATGGGGAACGTGGACGTAGCTTTTGAGGTGTTTCTTGACCTATTTAATGGTGGAATTGTCAAGTTATGGTCAAATATGGCCAAGACTCTAGAAATCTGGACGACAAATAAAATATTAAATGACATTTTTTATGAAAACAAATTAAAGGGAAGGCAGGAGATGAGTGGAGGAGCTGCGCCTTTACCTCTGAGCGACTCTTTGGTTGCGTCTGCTTTTTACTGCTACCTCTTCGGAATTGGATTTGGGCTTCTTGCATTGGTTAAAGAAATTATTCAGCCTTGTTGGGTGACAATTTAGAATATCAGAGCAGAGCAGAGGAGTAAAATAAACATTATTTTAGTTTAGTTGCGCGCATGTTTAAAGATATGTAAGTGTAGTAATTTTTATTGCTAGCTTTTCTACGCTTCAACGCCGCTTGAATTGAAATTCGCGTGCCCTACATGTGCAGGACTGAAAGGAAAATCAGATGGTAAAGTAAAATCAAAGATGAAAAAATTAATAGTGCAATCATTTTAAAGATTATCAAAGTCATCCATATCCATTTTTAACTAAAATAAAAATGAACTTTATTCTAAAAAATTTAAATTAAATGTTCCTGAAATTATGTAAAAATAGAATATTTTGCATGATTTTAAAACATGTAAATAGGGCTTTTTGTACTTTTCAAAAACACGTAATTGGAATTTTACGCATTTAAATAGTTTACTACATTTTTTATAGCTCATTTTAACTCTGGCTGAAATTGGATATGGGTGATTTTAATTCTTCATTATGGCAATATAACTACCTATGTTATACGCAGAAGTAACAGATGGCATTCTAAATATTTCTTTTCGGCATTTTTAAGTATAAGTGTAAATTAAATAAGAAACCAAGCAATCTAACTTGCTTATTACATTAGTAAAATTGATAATGAATTTATTCCTGGTTCCATATACGATTTACACCATTTAAACTTTGAAATCAACATGATCGCAAAACTAATTTTAGTTCAGTTTTCTTAGCAGTCGTACATACTATTAATTCCTCGAACGCTTCCACTGATGAGCGTCACCTTGCTCTCAGGGTGGAAAGCATGGTGCCGAATCTCAACTCTCGTGAGGGGCTCATCCGGGTAGAACAGGGCAGTCATCACAGTTAACCCGCCGTCTACAAACATCTCCACAGCCGAGACATCCAAAATGATCTTGAATGTAATGATCGCATCCCCAGTCTCTCTCCCGGCTGTCGCTCGTCCCGCAAAGGAACCACTGATAGCTCCCAAATTCCCAGTTTTCTCCCGATTCAAAAATATTTCCGTCCCAGCTTCCCGCTCGTGATCGTAGCCCACGCAGAGCTCCTGGTTCAAGCTGTTCAAGAAGCAAATGGCGATGCTGGAAGGCCCTCGGATCTCATGGATGTTAAATGCTAGGTCCACTTCCAAAAGTGAGTTCGAAAAGGGCATTGCATCGCTCACGTTCAGTTGTTGGTTTGGTGGAATATCTGTCATGGATGAGATTGCAAAGGATTGGGAAGGATTCCTTAAGGAATTAAAGAATTCTTCTGGAATAACTGACTTGAGTCGTAAGTGGCCATCTACAGCAACCAATGAGATGTCGCGTGGTAAAGTGATCTGCCCTCGATAGTCTCCAGTTGGGATTTCTTCTGCATACATCAAGTTAGTCATCCAGCCCATGAGGATGTGACGGTTCTTGGGCTCATTCGAAAACGAGACGGATGCATAGTTGTCAAAGCCCCAGTCGAGGTAAAGAGGCGCCACTTGGTCAGAGTGGAAAGTGGTCCCGTCAAAGCTTCCCACGAAATATTGGGTCCCGGATCCGGGATTGTGATACCCGCCAAAATTACTGACCAGCAGAACCCAGGACTCGTAACCTTGGGTCTCGATTCGGAGTAGTTCTGGGCATTCCCAAGTGCCGCCGTGGTTCCCTACTAAGGGTTCTGCCCCAAATTCACTGGCTAAGTCCCACTTTCTTAAATCGGTCGAAGTGTAGAATTGAACTCTGTCCCCAGTGGCAAGAACTAAGACCCAGCTATTCTCAGCAAATTGAATCACTTTAGGATCACGGAAATCACCTCTGCCAGGATTTGCAATGACTGGATTCCCTGCAAATTTTGTAAAAGTCCGCCCTTTGTCATTACTGTAGGCAATGCTCTGTTGCTGCGGGGCTGGACCGGCGGCATGCGTAAAGAAAGCTACAATCGGCTGGATGTTTGGGTCGGTTTGGAATCCACTCGCGTTTTTGAAATCCACCACTGCACTACCACTCCACATGTCCCCCATTTCGTCCGGATACAGGGCTATGTCCAGTTCTGTCCAGGTGGACAAATCTGTAGAGACGGCATGACCCCAGTATTTTGCCCCGGAATGGGCACTATTGGGGGTGTACTGGAAGTAGAGGTGGTACTCGCCATCGTAGTACACCATTCCATTCGGGTCATTGATCCAATTTGCTTTTGGGGTGAAGTGGAGTTGAGGTCGATGCTTTTCATTTCTGCATTCTGCTGGAGCGTTTTCTGCGTTTGGAATTCCAATGGAAAATGAAGCACAGGAATTTATTGCTAGGCCCAGGACCAGTAGTACTGCCGTGGCAAGGGGTTTTTGATACATTTTTTGGGTTTGTATTATCAAAATTTTACACACTTTTAATTTTTGTAATTATAGCTTGAATTTAAAAATGTATGTAATTTATAATTTATGCCCTTCCAAACCAACTGATTCTCAAAGGGTTTAGTGTGAAATTCTGTGAGCGTTAATTTCATTTGGACTTTAATGATGAGGTTCAAGTGCTGAAATGTAATTAGTTTATAAATTCAAAAATAAAACTTGCAGATAAGTAACTCGAATTGACAGGTGGAAACACATATGTATGGCTATGTGAATAATATGTTAAACTAATTTAGAGGGTCAAACAAACATAGCACTCCACCTTCGGTTTTACAAGTCGATCCATCAAAATGTTGTCAGATGACAGATCTGCCGTTCTACACGAACCGATTTAAATAATTATATGTAATGCTAATGATACCGTAGAGTACCGGTAATTAAGCTTGCTCCAGCTGTTTGCATGTACGTGATAGCATAGATATACTACCGTCTAATGTTTTACTATACATGTATTATTTTAAAAATCTGCATACCTATAATTTGCGATGTACCACCTTAAATATGCAAATGATGCTATATACAAATCAGTGCATAGATAATTTAAAAAATACGAAATAAAGATAACACTATGTATTCTAATGTTAAACAAAGGGGTATAGACAAATAATTAATTACCAAAATTCTTAATTTATAGTTTTATTCAGACAGATTCAACTATTTATTGTCAAGTCAAACAGAGCGACGAAACCTGATTTCCACACACAGATATGATTATGAAAAATATATAAAGTGGATCATGTACAGGTACTTTAAAACACTATACTATTTTCAGGAAAATATTAAATTAATCACAATTAATATAATTTCGCAATTAAAATTTTTAACCCTATTTATTACTCTGCAATTTCACTATATCGAATTAATTTCTCATTTGGTATCATAGCCATTGTCATATGTATAGCACTAATTGTTAGAATCACGGTAGCATCGCCTTATATTTCGACTTCGACATTATTTCTTTACAAGGCGGAGATCAAGAAGCATTTGCCCATAGCCTTTCCCTTGTGGATCACAATTCAAACTAGCAATACCACCTCCTCCAAGGGAGTTTTCAAGAATGAAATTTAGTCCATGGATCCCAGGAACTTCAAATCTTTTACATGTAGGAGCTTTTCCAGGTGCAAATTTATGAGCAAAATACTCTGCCACTTTTTCTTCGGTTAATGACTCGAGAAGAATTGAGTAGTGGGCAGGGTCCTTGGCTATGACGCCAATATTACAGCTGTCGCCTTTGTCTCCACTTCGGGTCCATGCAATGTCACTCACTAGATGGGAGTAGGTGGCGGGTGGTGGGCTGAGCTTAGTCGTTCTTGCATTTGCTGTGGGGGTGGTGGATGATTGTGTAGGGGTTGCATTCATTTTTGGCTCTACAAAAATCTCTTCATCCCCATCCGAAGTTCGGATTGTAATGGGAAGATCCTTCTTGGGGTAGAGATATGAGAAGAAACGAAGGACCGGGGAGGGTTTGGGTCGGCCACCCACTATAGCTGTCAGTCCGGGGGCCATCCCTGTTCCGGCTGATGAAATTTCACGAGCAAATATCTCGAGTGCTTTCCTGTCTTGATGCTGCACCGCCAACCAGAGGGCAGCCTCCCTTGTTTCCAAGTTGGCCGCTCGTGCATGAGGACCGTACGCCCCTTCCGAGCCAATAATTTGGACATGGGTCCGGGTGAAATCTGGGATTTTCATGGATTTGAATATGTTTCGACATCTAGTAATGATGGCATTGGCAGTTTTCAAGCCCTTTTCTGCCGTTCTGGGCCCAACAACGACGCATACCGTCGTGCATTTCCAGCCGTCTTGGAATGTCCCGCCAACTTTGTAGAAAGGAGTTGGCCCTAACCCTCGAGCCCCAGTGACGAAAGCACTGTCACCAGGCTGCTCAGTAATTACAACTTGGGAAAAGTCACACATGCCGTCCGGAAGGATGTAGCATTCTGGGTCACCAATCTCGTAGAGCAATTGTTCAGCAACTGTAGAACGGGTCACTTTGCCACCAGTGCCCTCAGGCTTCGTGATTGTGACGTCTCCATTCTTCTGACAGACTGCAATAGGGAAGCCATTGTTCTCCCAACCTTGAACAGAGTCCCATTCCGTGCAAATCCCCCCTGTGGACTGAGCCCCACACTCAATGAGGTGACCAGCTAAACTCCCACTTGCGAGTAAATCATAATTATTCCATGACCAATTGAACGAGTGCACAAGTGGCCCAAGGACCAGAGCTGAATCCGTGCATCGCCCACAAATCACGACATCAGCCCCCATGTCTAAAGCACGACTGATGGGCCCAGCCCCAAGGTAAGCGTTGACACTCGTAATGGTGGATGGGTTGGGACACTGATCTGTTGTGATGGAGCCCTTTGTTGTTTGTAAATCGTCCCCCAGAATCACAGCAAATTTTAAATCAGCTCCAGCTTCTTTCGAGAGAGAGGCCATCGTTTTCATACATGCGAGGCTATTGATTCCACCCGCATTTGTGACACATTTGATTCCTTTTAGTTTCATTTCTTTGAGATGTGGACCCACACTATGTGCAAAGTCGGGGCACCAGCCCAATTCCTTGTTTTTCTGACGAGCCCCTACAAGGAGGGACATGGTCACTTCGGAGAGGTAGTCCAGGACAAGGAAGTCCAAGTTTCCCTTACGAACCAACTGGGACACAGCTGTGGGGGTATCCCCCCAAAATCCACTCGCACAACCAATTCGAACGACTTCTTTATTTTTCTTATTTGGCACATTATGATGATGATTGGAGAAGTCGAATGAAGACTGGAGTTTTATTTGAGAATAAATGAGAGGTGGCCTTGAGGAGGCTAATCTGTCTTTGGTGAATGTTCCAAAACCCACGGGGGCTCTCCCTCGACTTAACATACGAAGGAAATTAGTCATTGTTGTAGTTAATTCAGTTCAAGAAATTATCAGTCTTCAGAAATGTATTTGCTTTTATAGTTGATATTCAATATTAGGTTACTTTACACGCATTTCAAGCGAACAACAAGTGCAAGTTCTTTAAATTAGCGAAGCGAGGTTTCAAGGCAGGAATTATTACATGAGACGATATCCCCGTCGCCCGTAAACATTGTTACAGTCGAGAGTCGAGAGTCAAGCAAACGGGTTGCCAGGCCAGGGAAGAAGTAGTACGAGCAAAATACTATTGACTATTCAGTGAAACACAAAGGTCAGAAGGTCATTGCGGCTGTGAGTGCACAATTCAAAATAAAAATCCAATTTTGCCAATGGAAATATTTTAATTTTTGTTAACTTCCAACTTCAAAAACGTGTAATTAACTATTATATAATTCATATAATAACACTGATGCCTGAATATTTTCACCGTTGAGTTAACTAAGCAGTTTTGACCTTTTATGCTAATTGTAACATTTAAACTTAACGTTATTGAATTGTATGATTAGGGGAATTATTTGTTATTTTGTAAGGGAAAAAAACTGTTGGATTTGTCAGGTTAACAATAATATTATATGAATATAGCAATAGCAGTTTTGACAATTTAGAATTTGAAAGCAATTTGGTAGCACTGGAAAATTGAGCTTCAAAGCGTATAACGTATGTATAACTTTGCGAAGTTAAAGGATCGCCGTAAATGATTGTCAAAATTAGTGTAAATAAACGAGGCTGACTGGACTGGGTCGATCAGTCAAGAAAAAAATATAACTGAAGAATTCGACACTTGACGTTGACTTTGACTTGCCGAAATTATTACTGCTCTAATTTTGAAAAGCCCACCAAATGATGCCCAATGTACTTACACAAGAATGCATACTGCACTCGATAAAATATATACCCAAGTCTTTTACCAAGTATTGCGAGGCTGGAAAATAAAATAGTAAAGTTGGGAGAAGCGAGACTGAAAGACCCAAGTTGAGGACGAGCCACAGCACAGTAGCAGACAGTGATGGGCATACCAACACTCAGTGCCCTAACCGACCTGCACCAACAGTAATTACAGCAGTTCTTGTAACAATCATGATACAGGCGTGATAACACAAAATATATAATAGTAATTGATATTATCGTCTGCAAATAGCCAAAATGACTTTTATACATTTTTAGCTAAGTACAAAATTCACTATCTATAAAAGAATTAAAATATCTTGTTTATGAAATCATTTAAGTAGAAAATTTTACATACTTTTACAATTTAAATTTTTTAAAATCAAGTAAATAGGAAATTTTACACTTTTTGAAACCAGCTAAATAAAATATTCTGCATTTTACATGGGCTGAAACTTTAAAGACAGCACCACTGATTCGAGTAGCTCAAAGTGAAATAAACTGATACCGGGCAAACCAGAGAATCACAAATCCTTCAGGGTTCTACCCGAATAGTGTTGTGACTTGTGCACAATGTTAGTTTGTTCTTGATTTTCTTATGGGATTTAACATTGGAAAATGTTGAAGAACAATTGTACACAATCACAGATTGTTCTCCTATGTTAAATGCCATAAGGGAAAAGAACAATTGTTAACAAGTCACAACACTATACCCGAAAACCAATATTATTTATTTTAAACATATAACTAAAATTTTCTACACCTATCTGATTTATGCTTTTTTTATATAGCTCACTTTCATTGTAGCTAAAATTTGAATGGATCGCTTAAATTCTTCTCTTTAGAGAGCTAAGTTCAAAGAGATAGTAATTATCTATAAATAATTTAGTTTAATATGGTAAACATAACTCTCTAACACTGTATCGTGCCTAAAATCAAGTTTTGAAATTTCCTCCACAGGTTAAAGTTGTTTGAGCTCACAGATTAATTTGGATATTACACAACTCTTAACCAAAGTTGAAGGTTACAGCTACCACTATTACATCTTTACACAAGCCGTGGTTATGTTACGCTATTACTAACTCGATTAACATTTAAAACAGTTTTAAAAAAAAACCTAATAGTCGCCGTGTTTTAATTGTACCACTATTGAGTCTACGGTCCGGTGCCCATCACTGCACTGCCAGTCCAGGACAGAAGGATGAAAGAAGATAAAGCTGCTCCAGAGCGGAGTGCGGTTAGCACACTTCAGGCGTCGCTCAGATCAGTCAGTCCAGAATTTAAACCACTTAATACTAGATCCAGATTCCAGATCCAAACCATCCTCTTGTACACATTAGTAAGTTATGAACCATAAATGATGTCGTACTACTTATAACTCTTTTAGGAGCTACTCACTCCCATGCCATCACGTAAACATTACGTAAACCGTAAACGGCAATCCTATACTAACACAGTACGATATCAATTCTCGGCTAGACCCACCAACCCCACCAAAGACAACATTTATGGACGATCCTAGATCGTAGTAAATACTAAAATCTACGAACTTTGCCACTGATATGATATCATACTAATATGTAAATTAGATTTTAAACCATGGTTAATCGTTGCTGCGTGAAGAGTAAAAGTGAAAGCTACATACACCTACAAGTGCCTGCTTGGCAACAGCAATACATGCATCACAGTATTATTGTATAACATGTTTACCTGTTAGCTACAATTCACAATTGTTGATTGTAGGTATAACTTAAATTAATTGATTAATAATAATTATTCTGCCATCTGTCACTTTTACATTAGTTAATGGCATAGCAGCGCGAGCGTCCACTTTAGTTCTAAATTAAATAATAAGCACCTAATTACTCACTTTCTACTTGACGTGCACTGACAGCATCACAAGTTTTGACGCGGATCTACCTACCTACTTATATTTAAATGTATGTGAGTTTCAAAGCCCATTGTATCAGAACAACAGTAATACAAATGGTTAGTGGACCGCTGATAAAATGGATATGGAACCTGGTGTCGTGAATTAAATTAAACTATAGTATGTACTCTAACGAATGCGATATGCGACACTTGTTTTATACCAAATATATAACGTATAATAAGGGTCATTAATAGAGTTTTCAGCAATAAATTAAGCAAATGAATTAATAATATTTTCTTGTCAGCCACTAGCAACAAGTAAGAAGTGCAATTCCAATAATAATAATTATATTTTAACGCTTATCCATAAGCTACAAGTTTAATGCTAATTCAGAATTCAGAACATTATGTATTGATTGAGTAGTTGTTAAACTAATAGAAAATTGATATTTATATTATGTCGATACATTTCACTCTTATTAATTAGCAATCGTACATACTACGAAGACCTTGAACGCTGCCACTGATCAGCGTAACCCTGCTTCCCTCATCCCTAGCATGATGCCGGATCTCAATTCTCGTCAAGGGTTCATCCGGATAAAATAGTGACGTCAGCACAGTCAGTCCACCGTCCACGAACAACTCAACGGCTGAAACGTCTAAAATGATCTTAAACGTAATTATTCCGTCAGCCGTCTGTCTTCCAGCTGTAGCTCTGCCATTAAACGACCCGCTAATTGCGCCCAAATCCCCAGTTTTCTCCCGATTTAAAAATATCTCCCGATCGACGGGTCTCTCGTGATCGTAGCCAACACAAAGTTCCTGATCCAGGCTGTTTAAGAAACAAATGGCAATGCTTGAAAATCCCTTGATATCGTGTTTATTAAATGCAAGGTCCACTTCTAGGAGCCGATTTGAAAATGACATTTCCTCACTAATTTTCAATACAGCATTTGGGGGGATATCTCTCATGGCTTGAATTTGAAATAACTGATCTGGATTACGAAGTCCACTAAATTCTTCTGCAACTGCGGATTTGAGTCTTAAATGTCCATCCACGGCGGCTAAAGAAAGAATTCTGGGGAGCGTCATCTGTCCTTTAAAGTCCCCAGTGGGGAGGGCTCCAGCGTAGTTCCAATTATTCATCCAGCCCACAACATTTGCACGATTTTTGGGGTCATTAGCAAAAGAAACAGAGGCGTAGTTATCAAAACCCCAGTCCATCCAAAGTGTTTCCTTTTGATCTGAGTGGAAGGTAGCTCCGTCAAAACTGCCCACAAAATACTGTGTCACTGACCCACCATTTGGTCCACCTGGATTAAGACTCACGAGGAGTACCCAGGTCTCATAGCCTTGATTATTTACTCGAAGTAAATCCGGGCATTCCCAAACACCTGCATGGGAGCCCATTGCTGGATCCGCTCCGAATTCCCCTGTTAATCTCCACTGTTTCAAGTTAGTCGAAGAATAGAACATGACTTTATTCCCTGCAGCGAGGACTAGAACCCATGTATTCTCATCATACTGAACAACTTTGGGGTCGCGGAAATCCCCGATGCCTGGATTCGGAATAACCGGGTTACCCTCAAACTTTGTGAAAGTTCTGCCTCTGTCATTACTGTAAGCAATACTCTGCTGCTGTGAGCTCCCAGCATGTGTGAAAACAGCCACCATCGGTTGGATATTCGGATTCGTTTGAAAACCGGTCGAGTTCTTGAAGTCAATTGTAGCACTCCCGCTGAAAATTGCTCCGAGGTCATCGGGATACAGGGAGATGTCCAGCTCAGTCCACTTGACGAGATCCGTGGAGACCACATGTTTCCAGTGCATGGGACCCCACTGAGTGCTGTAGGGGTGGTACTGCATTTGCAAGTGGTACTCTCCATCATAGTAAACCATCCCGTTCGGATCGTTTATCCATTGCACTTTCGGACTGAAGTGGAGTTGCGGTCGGTGCTTTTCTTGGAGACATTCCTTCGGTGACAATAAGGTTGCGGAGAAACTTGAACTTATTCCAAATACCAGTAGAAGTAGATTTAGTATTAGATGGCTCCTGAATGGATTTGACATATTGGAAGCTTGCAGTGTTAAAATTTTATAAAAGTGTTATAATTCAACTAATTCTTACAGATGACAGACGAGAGGAGCTGTCGTTCCTATAGTTGCAAATTACTTTGTGTCAGAATTTAAAATTGGGCTGCGTAATCAACGCTTTTTATTGCACAAGATTAGAAAACAAATGACAGGTGTGTGTTGAGAGATGTTAGATAATGTTGTTGTGTTTATTCACCTGCCAAAGTAGATAAGCTGTCACGTGCGATTTGTCGTGATTACGTGTTTGTTTCGTAATGTTAACGTGATCCAGCCAGTTCCCTTGATGGGATTATTTTCCACTGAATTAATGATCTCTGAAGTTCCCCAGACGTGCGTCACAGGTTTGATATCAGTTTATCAAAATATTTGCGTAATAACCAAAATATGAACGTAGAGCATGTGAGTGCAAAATCTAAATCTGTATTGTTTACTAAACAAGCTGGAATAAGCCTTGATTAAAATCCTATATAAATGTTCTGTTCGTATTGAATTGTTAAGCGAAATGGGAAGTGTGTTGATATTTCAGATTAATAGGATCAACAGCTGACAGTCTGCCTGACAGCGTCTGTCTATCCGATCCGATCCTCGATGTATCATCTTTTATATCTTCTCGTTGACACTTTTGGATTAATGGATTAAAAGGAATTACTATTGGGTATGGTTGAAGCATTTCCATTAGGATGTACGACCGCCTTTGATTTTCACTGTGGGTATTATGGATTTTTTTATTTTATTCACAACAATCTTTTTGATAAAATTATTTTGTAATAAATTGTACCTATTCAGTGAAATATTATTATTAGGCACACGATTGGAATACTGGGATTTATTAGGCAGCACAATGATAATTGCTAATTAGTGCTTTTGCACTGTAAATAATTAGTATACACTAATTATGTTGGATATTGGTTGATTTTTAATGCTGTCAATGTCAGTCGGTTTTGACGTAATAAATGATTGACCTTCAGCCGTTCAGCCTATGAATGTTTTTCTAAGTAATTATATACTAATCTGCTACTATATTTTTTGCGAATAATAAATGCATGTCGACACTGTCAAACGGATGCACTTGACGTGCTGTATTGTTGATTGTGGCCACAATTTTATTCTGCGTATGAAATGATGACAATAATAAACCCATGACTAATGGGTTTTTATTATCAGCAGATCTTCCACATCAATTTTTTTTGAGCAAATACACCGTGATAAATTGTATTTTTGGTGCAGTTTTGATCAAGAGTTTGTATTTAACCTATTATGCCCTACTCAGTTATTGGGTAGTTTGGGCGTTGATACTAAAATGTCAATCTAAAAAAATAAATACATCCCATTATATAGCTGTATAGTTAGTAATTAGCTAGCAAATCATTAACATTTTTATTAGGTCTACTTTGCGATATTGATGACATCCCATGTTAAAGATAGCCATTTACACAGTGGTTAAGCTTGTTGACAGTACTTGGGAAGTCATAGGGCCTCATAAATAGTGACATTCGTACGACATTATTAATGGATGACCCCTAATAACTATGTAATTATGATCTATTTTGCAGGTACTAGAAACTACACTCCTTCCCTTAGTATCAATCATCAAAGTTAATGCTCGAGTGGATTGGATTAATAAAGAATGAGACATGAGACGCTCCACCGAACTGACACTGAGGCTCTTAGCCGTAATTGCTCATCTTGTTTTGTGAGACGAGACTAAAGACTATCGACCGATGACCCATAGCCATAGCGCCACTGGACTGACTGAGGATGAGACAGACATAAAGTCAGATAAGATACGTTGTAAGAAAGTAACACTTCTTCTCGCCTATTTCCCTTAGTACATTGTTTGTATCTGAAAATCTGAACAAATGAGGCTGGTCATGATTATATTGCAGAATAGACGAATCTCCTTTGCGGCGTGGTGTTAACGATAATGATGAGAAGGAGAAGGAGGTGGGCTTTTATCCTTGAACACAGAAACAGAAATGCAAGCAGAAATACGGTAGTAAATAGTGGATGTTAAAGTTTAACAAGACGTTCTGTCTACCACCTACTATAATAATTATTATATCCATATAACTATACAGATTCACCTATACAGTACAGTCAACATTGGGATTGGGAGAGGGGAGCGGCGGTGGATGGAAGACGAACGAAGACGAAGGTGGTTTAGTTCCCTGGTCATAAATTGTTCCTGGAATTCCTTCCGAATCGGAAGATGATCATTAGTGAGGAAGTGAAGCTGAAGAAGTCGGAGCCGAAGCGAAGAAGGGATGAAGGAGAGCGTCACGACGGGAGTGCAGTGCGGTAGTTGGGGTTCGGGAAAATGACCATTTGTCTTTCATCTTAATCTCTTTGTAATAATCCCGTGAACAATCAAGCCCTGTCTCCCATGCCCTGCCGTCCTCTGCTTTCTCAGATCTATATAGAAAAGAAATTCAGTCTGGGTCTGGTTCTGGTTCTGCGGCTGCTGGGGGAACATTCATGAACCCGTCCGGATCCGGATCCTCAATACCAATACCATCCTCATCGCTATTACAATTCAGTAACATTCAGTGTGCAATATGGATTTTACTGCAGTCCAGCTGCACGCGCACTCAGTCCTGGTTTGGGTGAAGCTCTTATTGCTCCCATTATTTACTCTGGTAATCATCATCAACCATGTATCACACTTCGTACTGGAACGTGGGCCCAAGTCTAAGACACCCCCGCACCCCATAACTCTTAAAAACAAGGAGATGTTATATCGTCTGTGAAGAACCAAAATTACCCATATCCAATTTAAGCTACAATCAAAATGAGATATGTTCTAAAAACAAAACGAGAAAAATGCGTAAAATGTTAACTATGAGTTTTTGAAAAGTGTCAAATGTTTTATTTTAATGGTTTTGAAAAGGTGCAAAAATTTATAATTCTATGGTTTTTAAAAATGTGCAAAATGTTCTAATTCCATGTTTTTGAAAAGGTGCAAAATGTTCTAATTCCATGTTTTTGAAAAGGTTCAAAATTTTCTAATTCCGTGTTTTTAAAAAGGTGCAAAATGTTCTAATCCCATGTTTATAATAATGTGGAAAATGTTCTAATTCCATGTTTTTGAAAAGGTGCAAAATGTTGTATTTACATATTTTTGAAAAGTGCAAAATGTTCTGTTTAAATGCTTATAAGACATGTTTCAATATTTGTGTTAGATAGTGGATATTGTTTTTAGCTACAAATGGATATGGGTCATTTTGGTTCTTCACAGACGATATGCTGTATGAAAACGAAAATACTCACAAAAATCGAAACAAACTAAACTGAAAATCCATGTCATGTGTCGGTCTCGGAAGTAATGCTCCGCTGTAAAACTCTGGATAAGTGCTGCAGTCTACCTGCTCCAAAAAGAAGCGATTTCTAGATTCTGAATTCTGTATTCTAGACAAATTATCCACACCACAGACCACCGAAGACAGAACAACACAGTAGCAAAGAGTGAAGAATTTCAATTTCCCACAACCATGCAAGATTCGAATTAATTCGCTTTTATTCACCGGTGGCATTGTGATTGCGGACAGGTGTACACAAGTGTGGACACAATAGAACTCGCTCACTGCAATTACTCTGCTCTTATCTCGAGAACAATTAACCTCCTATTTATTACCTCAATTATTTGCTTCTGATTATTTCCTCTCGTTCCCCCTGTGTGTTCCCTCGGTTTTATCGTGTCAATAATGTCCATTTTATTTTACATGCAATCACATCATTACCACTATTACCAGTACCAGTTCCCGCGTACTATTTGTACATACCGTCTTCGCCTTTCACATTGGAAACTCTGATATTATTTAATAATTTGGAATAATAACCGTAAAACTAAAAATATAGCTCACACAATAAATAAACTACATGGCTCTCCTACTTCCCCCGCTCCTCGTCCTCTCCAAATGATAATGATTAACGAGGAAAAACATACAACTTTATTATTTTACTATTTTATGTGTGTGAGTGAAAAAAATGTAATGGCATCAAGTGAGATTATTAGCGTTTGGGTATATAGCCATTCTGGATTCTCTGGCAGAGGACCTTACCTATACCGACGGACACGTATATAAATATATTAAGTAATAAATAAACACAATAAAATATGTGAGGATATCAGTTCCTATAAATTTGTGTAGCGTGTCCCTTGGAAAATGGGTAGAAATTTGACAGGGATGCAAATAACGAGAACATTATAACTTTAGGCTTTCTTCATAAATCTGATATTCTCATGTCGTTCCTTCAGAGACTTCAGACGGAACTACTTATTCCCTTATATTTTCAGTATTTTTTTAGCCAAATTATGTATAGAACTGTATCAAAAAATTTGCTAATACTGTAGTCTGCGTAGTCGTGACCATTCTATATAGTGTCAATATAACTGTGCAATATATTGTCTGTGAAGAACCAAAATGACCTAAATCCAATTTAAGCTAGAATCAAAATCAAAATGAGCTATGTCATCAAAAAAAAAATAAGAAACATGCGTAAAATGTTAATGAAGATTTTTTTAAAAGGTTAAAATGTTCTATTTACATGTTTTTGAGTACGAAATGTTCTATATTCAATGCTTTTAGAAAAGTGTAAAATGTTGTATATTTACATGTTTTTGAAAAGTGCAAAATGTTCTATTTAATGCTTTTTGAAAATTGCATAATGCTCTATTTACATATTTTTTAAAAAGAGTAAAATGTTCTTTTTAATGATTTTTGAAAAGTGTAAAATGTTCTACTTACATGCTTTTTAAAATTGCAAAAAATTGTATTTAAATGCTCTCAAGACACATTTGAATATTTTTGTAGATAGTGGATATTGTTTTTAGCTACAAATGTATATAGGTAGGTCATTTTGGTTCTTCACAGACGATATATCATAAATAGTGGCTATGTTAAAACATAAGGGCTTTACATAATGGGCTATAGATGCACATCGCATTATTCGTACAGTTTTCTGCTTCTTCTGCCGTTCCCTTAAATTATATGAAGCATTCAGACGGAGAGAAATAAGAGTGTCATAAAAACGTCAAACGACAAAACAATTGAAAAACAAATAGCAGTTTATTTTTCTTCAAAGTGAAAAATATTTTTTCAAAGAAATAAGAAAAAAAAATATACAAACAAAATATTGCTCTTAAATCTTTCTTTTGATTCCGCGAGATGTGGAAAATTCATCCAGAATTCATAGGGCCTGCTCAGTCCAACAACAACACCAGCCAACAACTTAGAAAAAAATACACAAATAAAACAAGTATTACGTATTGCGTATTTACGTCTTCAAAAATACAGAACAAAATTCTGCTTATTTCTTGTCATTTTTACCATGTGTATTTACAAAGGAGGTATTTACTTCCATTTTCGGGAAATAGATTTCAACACTTACGTAATATGTAAACAGGCAAATATTTTCTGCATTTTCAAAGCACACAAATTATACGCATTTGAAATACCGAGGAAAATTGTAAGCGCTAGAGTGTGTGTCAATAGTGTGCCTCAGATTTTCAGATTTTCGTACGGTTTCGATTTTTCTTTTAATTTTGAAATTTTGCCTGTTGAACTGGACTGCAAAAAGACACAAAGCTGGAAAGCCCAAAATTTTTGTTGTGGTGTATGGTGTATGAGATGCGTGGCTTAACATGCAATGTATGTGGCACTAAATCCTGTTGAATATAAAATCGATCGTTAAAGGCCCACGACGGGATTTACATGTTCATAGTCGTAATAATGTGGTCTCTGGCGTGTACTTCCTGATTTAGTAAATAATCTTAAGCGTTTCCACTTTTTATCCGCGCTCATCCTCAAACAAAGTCATAAGTAGCAGCGTGTAATGTGGAGTCATCATCTTTATTCAACTTTAGTTGGAACTGGTCCCATGTTAGAGCATAGTCATGCAGCTAGCTTATATCTAACATTGATATGTATATACTCTATAGCATAGAATTAGAATATTGACCGTAATAAACCGTTACCGTGGCCGTAGCATCGTAGTATCTCGTAGTGGTCCACTGCCTAATGCCAGTTAGTCGTAATAATCGTATCTATACGCTAAGTGACTTTTCCATATGCCAAAATTTCATATTGTAATATAAATCGTCGGTGAAGAACCAAAATGACCCAAATCCATTTGTAGCTAAAAACAATATCAACAAAAATATTCAAATATTCAAATTGAGACCATTTAAATAGAACATTTTGCACTTTTCAAAAACATGGAATTAGAACATTTTGTACTTTTCAAAAACATGTAAATAGAACAGTTTGCACATTTTCAAAAACATGGAATTAGAACATTTTGCACCTTTCAAAAAAATGTAAATAGGACATTTTGCACTTTTCAAAAACATGTAAATAGAACATTTTGCGCATTTTAAAAACTTCTAATTAACAATTTAGTCATGTTTCTCATTTTGTTTTTATGACATAGCTCATTTTGATTGTAGCTTAAATTGGATATGGGTCATTTTGGTTCTTCACCGACGAAATGTGACTTTTTGAATACTATCGCTAAGATTTCCCCATTGTTTTCCACGCTCGTTTGCATTTACTGTCTGTTGTCTGATCTGCTTTAGCTATTATGGGGCCGAGCACAAATTAATGGTGTCACCCAACTTTAAAATATTTTATAGCCCACCCACTCACTCTTAACCATTCCGTACATAGCTATTTTGGTTAACATGGGGGTGTCATCTTTTTCCAAGTGACCCACCCTTAACATTAGTGCGGTGCCATTTGTGTCCAACCCCTAAACACTATGAAACTAGGCTTGTAAAATCCTTTCCTGCGGGTCGCTACGCGGTCTTCATATTTTTTATCAAGCTAAAGGATAAGCGAAAAGCAGTTGCCATTATTGCTTGGCTCTAAAGTGTAATTTCGTACTTAAAAACTTGTAGTTTGTTTACTCAGAATTAAAATGGTACAAGTACAATGAATGTTGAATGGGAATAGCATGGTTTGTTTTTATTTTATTTTTAGATACCAAATGTCAAGATTTAAAACCCTGGAATTTAAATGCTGCTGCGTTGGTTGACTGAAGATAATGCGTGATTCATTCCATAGGCTCAGAATTCACAGGACAGCGACAGGGTCAATGTCAATGTCACCGCACTACCGTAATTTACTTACGCACCTTCTATCCAGATCCACGGAGAGAGAGAGAGACATATACAGAGATGGGGGAAAGTATTGATGATTGAGAGCGCCTTGTAAAGTCTTTCAAAAATAGGAGAAGAATAGAACTTTTGTGTTGTGTACGTATTATTACTGGTACTGGTAGCCGGCGACACTGCTTGGGAACTGCGGGGAGATTAGAAGATTCAAAGAAGAACAACTACAATGAGGATGTGGTTATACTATACTAACTGCTGGCACTGGTTTTCATCAGACACGGATCCAGGGGGTGGGCAACAGGGCATGTGCCTACCCCAAAATGAAACTTTAACATGTGCTGAAATAGGGGTATATTTAGGCGAGGATGTTGATATAGTTAAATCGTTAGTAAAGAATCAAATTCATCCATGTCCACTAGCTACAGATCAAAATATGACGTTAATTCGCTGTTTAAAAAAAAATTTGTCATTGTTATTCCAAAAGCATGTAAATAGGATATTTTGCATTTTTCTAAACCATATGCAAATAAATAATTTCCAAATTTTCAAAAACATAAATGTAAATAGAACATTTAGCACTTTCTAAAAACATTTGAATATTACATATTGTAAATTTTTTAAAACATTTAAGTGGAATGTTTTGCACTGTGTACTTAGAAACATGCAAATAAAATATTTTGCACTTTTTAAAAACATGTAAATAAATCATTTCCCACTTTTGAAATACATACGTGGAAATAAAACATTTTGAGATTTTCACAAAAATGCAAATAAATAATTTTTCAATTTTCAAAAACATGTAAATAAAACATTTTGCACCTTTCAAAAAACTCCTAATTAACATTTTGCACCTTTCAAAAACTCCTAATTAAGATTTTCCGCATTTAACTCATGTAAATGAAGTAAATTAAAAAAAATATTTTGAAATGGTTCATTTTAATTCTACCTTAAATTGCCAATGAACCATTTTGACTAGACACTCACTCTATGTACTGCCTACCCCATAAAATATTTCTAGATCCGCCCATGCTGCTTATTATAATCTCTACTTGTACTCTACCAGCCCCTTCCTTTTTTCCACAAAGAAAAGCAGAAGACTGCTAAAAAAAGAAAGGGGAAAGAAATTGAAGTAGTTGGAGTTACGTTGGAATGAACACGAGAATAAAAATACAAGGACGGGAAAAAAGTAGAAAAAAAGAAAGAAATGTAGGAAATAAAGAAAAGTCTATTGGAGATGCTTAAGGATCGGTTTTGGTTCTGGTATTGGTGAAGAAAGGGGAACTGGGGAAGGAAACAAGTCCCGTCGTCGTCATCGTCGTTGCCTCCCGTCGTGTTGCTTTGTTAGTTGTATTGGTAGGTATAGGGTTAGCCCATAAATGATGTCATGAAAATATTTACATTTCTAGGACCCCTTTCGTCAATTTAACCATGACGTAAATGGCTGACGTTAACACAAGATGCCATCAATATCCAAGCCGGCCCATTATTATTATTCCCACCCGTAACATCTTTTACGGACCATCCCTAAAAGGGAAATTGGAATAGTGTTGTTAGTGTTGGTGGGACTGGATGCGTATTGTGATTGTGGTGTATGTAGGTACATGTGTTGTGGAAGTGGGAGACTTATTGGAGATTGTGGAGGGCGAGAGGGAGAGATATGAGATGAGAGAAGTGGTAACTGTTGAGTGCGAACAAACTTGACACGATTCTCATGAGTATTACAACGACCGACACCCGCAAGAAGAAGACCCAACCGAACCGGGTAGTAAATGGGAAGAAAGCGAAAAGATGCTCCTTCTCCTTCTTCTCTCTGTGTCTCGCTAAAAGTCAATGTCTGACGAGATGGAGGCAAAATCCGGTGGCCAAATACAAATCCAAATCCAATGCCTTTCCTTGCGTTGTTATGGGCTGAATCAAAGAAAATAAAATGAGCTCTCGAAAAACTTTTTCTTTTTTAACAAGCTTTCCTTTCCTTTGCGCTTTCACTTTGTCGTTTGGGGAGCGAAGGGCTGATTCCAATTCGACTTTCCATATACCTACATACTATGATTTCTACTTTTAGCATACCAATGCCCAGGGCCGGACGAGGGAATTGGTTTTAGGCAGCAATTTGTTTCCATACGAAAACCCCCATTTAGATTTTATTGATGGTTTTCTTTGGTAAAGCAAAATGTTGTATTTACATGTTTTAAAAAAGTGCTCAATTTTCTATTTACATGTTTTTTAAAAAGTTCTAAATATTCTATTTACTTGACTCATGAAAGTGCAAAATGTCCTATTTACATGTTTTGAGACAAGTGGAAAATGTTTTATTTCCATGTTTTTGAAATGACCGAAAATTGTAATTTGCATGTTTTTGAAAAGTCTCTATATTTTTTTTACATATTTTTGAAAACTGCAAAATGTTTCATTTACACATTTTTCAAAATTGAAGCAGCGGGGACTGCCTGCACTGGCCGCATTATCCGGCCCTGGCAATGCCTTCGAGTTATTAGACTGGACGTGGTGCCTGGTCCTTTGGTCTGGCTTCTGGCTGCAGGGATTTTAAAAATTTATTTTGAAATCTTATTCTAAGAGAATTATTTTTTTAGCAGTTAAAATGACTGTGGTTTAAAGTGCGGCGTTTAAACAGGTGTAATTTTTAATTCATAAAATGACTATTAAATTAGCATATCAAAACTGCATTCAAAAATAACAAACGAATTCTTGCGAAAGTTTAAATGCATTAATACAACTGCTTTCAGTTCCCTACACTGCACTGCACTGGCTGACTGAGTGAGAGGGACACGTCAGTTAGGTTAGGATCTAGCGCGTGCCATGTGTCATTTGTGACTTGGGGATTTTGTGAGTTGGACAGAAGTTGACGGGAGCATTAGTGAAGATGTGACTCCGCTCAGTGTAAATTCAGAAGGGGAAAAATGGAGTTTATAAAAGTTTGTTTTGTCGTTAGTAGTGGTAGTGGTACATACCCCATATCTATATCCATTACTACTATACTACAGGGTGGCCTAGGTGGGAGAGGTACTGTTATATTATGGCGTCTTGAAAGGTAATCGTAGTTGTAGTTTATCAAAAAAGGAAGTGTTCGAGCGTGTCACTACATCAGTCATCTTCATACTACGTTCCCATACTCCTTCAAAATAAATGCTGGAATTTTTGAAGTGCTTTCAAAATTCTACAATTTCCTAAGAATGCACATGGAAAGGAAATCCTTAGATGTCATTAATATATTACTTTGCTTTATAGTATTCCCCTGTCTGAGATATATACCTTTATATGAAAAACATTCACCCTTTAAACTCTAATGTCTCAGGTCTCGTGTGATGGTTGCATTAACATAGGAGGGTGGGGGAAGTATATATAGGAAACTTTGACGAATGAATTTTGTTATTTCTAGCCCATGCACTCTGATGGTATTTTTGTTGATTCAAAGTTCCCACTTTTCAACAGTTTCAATAATTAAATTTTTTTATACAATAAAATAAATTAATTTTCTAATACAATAAAATAAATAAATTTTCTAATACAATAAAATAATTAAAAAAATAAAATAAATAAATTCTTTTTGAAAAAATGTGCGCACTTTAAAAAAAGACCAATTACTTATTTGTAAGCATTTAAAAAATTAAGTGAATTCAGTCTGTATCAGTGGTTTATTAGTGCACTGAAATGGTAATTTTAAAATGTTGGGAAACATTGCCGGCAATGTTTCCGAATGTAAAACAAGTAAAGCAGCCAGCATAATCATGATCGGAAAGTTGCCGTTTAAGTTCCCCATTTCCCTTTCGTTTCCCTATAGTGTTAGTTGTTAGTTTTGCTTTAGATTTTTGTACTAATTGCAAATTCCAAATTCATACATGAGTGAAAATTAATGGTGCTTGTACTGGCTCTACTGTTGTTATGTAGTTAGTACATTTTGACTTAGATAATTGGATAGTAAGTAAATACAGAATTGTTGAGTAAATAAATGTAAAAGTAAATAAATAAAAGTACGTAGCGGTAACCGTGTAAAGAATTGTAGAGCGATACACATACAACAAGGAAGGGGAGAAGTTAAAGTTTTATATTTTCGCCTTCTTTCCCTGGAATCTGGAATGCAAACAGAGGCGGAAGACGTGGAGCGTGATAAAACGCATCTCTGGATCTGGACTGGGAATAAATTGACTTCCTCTCTCACAACTTCCACTCAACCACCATCCCCTCCATTTCTCCCCCTCCCTCCCTCCACTCCCTCCCTTTGTATTTACTTTCTTTTCGTCTGCAATACTCCAGAGAATCCTACGTTTCGCGTCACTCAGCAGTTTTTTCCTTCACACGTACAAATAGTTTGGGGCCACTCTGCAGTACTCCAGCACTCCAGCCTATGCAATCACACTAGCAATTTCTCAATTTTAGCCCTCTAAGAAAATAGACGTGACTTCCGCCGTCCTTCTAAATCCAAGGAAAGGGGAAACATTACAAAAATATCCATAAGTATGTGTGAACATAATTTGTTTATATTCGCATTTGGGTTTTGTACACACGCACAAATTTATTACAGAAAAATAATAATTAGCCCAAATTGTGTCTATTAGTTGTAGGTATTTTTTATTTTTTTCCTTTACAAAATATCTAAATAATTACGTACAGAGGAAATATAGCATAAGGGATCGTCCAAAAATGACGCCATCGGTAGAATCAATATGGGTCTAATTGGCTACCAAACTGATGACATCCCATTTTAAAGATAGCCTTTTACGCAATGGTTAAGCTGATGGCAAGAGGATCAATGGGTCGTAAAAATGAGTATTTTTTGATGACGTAATTTATGGACGATCCCTATCATGGATGTAGGTGCTTAATGCATAAATTATTGGGTGCTTAAGAATGGCCTATACGATATATATATCTATATATATATATTTCGCAGCTATAATAATCCCAATTTAAGAATCGAATGAGTCCTTCAACCGTCGGATTTGACCTGCTACATTTTACACTAACATAAATCCCCATTTAAACACAATAGCTAATGAAACTTTCGAATAATTACTTTCTTTTAAAAACGAATATTATTGTGGGTTGTGGACTGAGTGAGTAACGCGAAGCAAATAAACTAATCGTATTTAAATAAATTAAATCATGTAAAATTACTATTAAAAACGCACAATGCAATGGCTTGCACAAACAATCCTTGCTGATTCAGAACTAACACATTATAAAACTACTTAAGCCATCATTTAGAATTTACGAAATCTATTATCGAACATTCAAAAAAGTGTTAACTGCAGTGCAGTGCAGTGGCTTAGTAAGTCAAGAATAAGATGTCAGGATTTGCATTTATACGATTGTTTTAATAACTAATTATTATGTAATATCAGTAGTATGAAAGATTACCTACCATTGTCGTTTGTAATTATTGCGAGGAAGGAAAACAAGCCATACCTTACAGTTAGTTTGCTAAAATTCAAAATGTTGCATTTAATTGCCAAACCAAGCTTTGCAAACTGCCAAAATTAAAAACATTAGATCCTACATAATATAATGCACAGTCTTAATAATGTACCGTTGACTAATTTTCTTTCATAGCCACAATTAACGTATGTAGTACGTACTGCAGAATACATAAAGGGGATTGTTGTCAATCCTCACAATGGTAAATGATAATGAATGCAACATAATGAAATCACGTTGCTGTTTCAAAACACAAAACGTCATTAAAACTTGAATGAAAGATTAGAAACTCAAAACATGACTCCGTTGACTCATTCAAAACTAATAAAATATTAATTACGAATTATTCATAAAATCTAATTTAGTTCATTGTCTGCATCCTACAACATAATAATATGTTCTAATTTATACAACCAAAACAGCACGGCAGGGCTACAAAATTTCTAATTCCAAGCTTCATACTTGATAATACTTTCAAAGCTGATTCATCTAGTTCAGTGCAAAAATAGCTGTAACTCAAATTTTTAACTTGGGAGTGACAAAACCTTTTAAAAAACTTTTTAAATCTCTAAAGAAAAATGATACTACCCGAACTACCATTAAAACCGCGGAGATTTTTAACGGGAACAGCAGGCGTCTTGTATTTACTGACATTAGGAATTCTTTGTGCAGAAGGTAGACTTAAGGGACATATAAACTACCAGGGCCAAGTGCAACAAAGTTACAATCCGAATCTGAATCTGAATCCAAATCGGTCCCCAGCACAGTTTTCCATGCAGGACTTTATGATGCCCGGATTTCCCTTCCCTGGCATTGGTGGGTTTGATCCATTCAGTGCTGTTGCTGGCGCTGGCGGTCCAAACTTTCGTTCCTTCCCAATGTCAATGTCATTCATACCATTCGCCAAGATGGGGGCACCAACCGCTCCAGCTCCAGATCCAGCACCCGCTCCACCCACAGTCAACCAAAAAGAGCGAGTTCTGGACTGGCCACATGAAGAGGCCACTGAAAAAAAGAAGGAGCCCAGCAAAGTGCCAGTCTCAGTCCCTGAGCTACTTTTCCCAGAGGAGAACCAAAAAATTACTGCCAACAACTGGCTTGAGGCCAACGTGAACGGTAACGGTAACGGTAACGGTAACGGCAACGGTAACGGTCAATCTGGGGCAGTACCGGAGGAGAACGAAATCAAAGTCGATGGCAAAATTGACCCTCAAACAAAGGAGGTGGTGGTGGAGGAGGTAAAGAAACCCGCCGTTGAAGTAGAAGGCCCATCTGAAGGTGTTCACCAGGTCACAGAGGTCGAACCCAAACCGAAAGAATCCGAACCAATGAAATCAGCTGATGATCTAAATTTGAATAAAATAGCTGAAGAACCAAAAATGAAAGTTTTGAACTTGAAAAAATCTGGAGAAGGTGAAGAGGAGCAGAAGCGTGAGGATGGTGGTCCAAAGCCGAAGCCAAAGTCAAAGCCAAAGCAGATGGACTTTACGATCGAATTTGACATGGAAATGCCCATCCCAGGAGAAGGACTGGTCAAGTCGAGCAAGCCAATGGACCTTGTCAAGGTTGAGCCAACCACCCCCACCACCACAACCCCGCTAAGCCTCCCTACAAACCCCACCACTCCCAATCCATCAAGCAGCAAGAACCAGAACCAGCAGATCCACGGCCAGGGCCACAAACTTCTTCTCCCGTCACTCTTTGATTTAATTTTCCCACTTCACAAAAAATTACAATCCTCAAATAACCACCACCGTCGCTTCCATGGCAACAACTTGAACGGCCAAGGAAAATCACTAAGAAAATCCCAAAACAAAGAAGGCGGCTTCCCCATTCTTTTTCCTAAGGCTTCCAATCTCATTAAAAAAGACAGATGCGATGGGGTCCAATGCACTCCACCACCTCAAATGGAGGGAAATTGCGTTATGCAGAAATTGCCAATTAATATCAAAAGCCCTGTTGGGAGACGCCAGGAATGGTCAGCCTTCAGTAATGTCACGGATTGTTGTCCACTTTGGCTCTGCTCCCGTCCAGATGGCTCCTTCAACATTCATTATGGTATGAGTTCTACAAAATACAAGTTTTACGGTACTTAATATTTTGATTTTTTTTTCTAATTTTTTTAATAACTACTAATTTTGTACAGGTTTGGTGGGATCTCCAAAGAGACACGATCAAATCCTGGACAAAATCGTGAGCGAAGAAATGGGAACAAAAGAGGAAAAAGAAACAGAAGAAGTTTTCACAAAACCAACCCCAGTTCCATCAGTGACTACTTACAAGGAAATCCGGACTTCGTTAAAACACCCGGGAATTGGAATGAAAGAACCCAGGTCACCGATCAGCTCTCTTATTGAATTTCTGGCCAAGCTCCCAATGCCGCGTCCTTCAGGTTCAGGTCGAACCTCGGTCAGTTCCTTCATTATCCCAATGCCAATGATGCGTTCTAAGAAAATTTTCCAAGTCCAAAACGGTGCTGAAAATGATAAAAATGAAATCGTAAAATCCCAGCCACGTTTTCCATCCTTCTTTTTAGACGATGCCGAGAACGAGGGTCCAAAACAATCTCAGCCACACATCAGTGACACTTCTTCCTCCGATACCGATACCGGTAACGAAAACCAAGACAATACCTTGAACGATCTTTTCCCTGTGAACTTCATGTCAAAGGCGAGACTTCCCCATCCACTAACACCGAACGTTTTCAGAAGCTCATATTCACACAGTAGCCATAGCAGCAGCAGCAGCAACAATGACAACAACCACCCCATGCGCTCCATCATCGCCATAAGCACGAGACGATCTCCAAATTCAGTCAATCCCTTTTCCTTCCCAGATTTCAGCTTCAGCCCAAGGAGTGACCAAGGCCAAGGCCCATTCGGAAATACCAGATTTATCCATTTTTAAAATATTTAATTTCTTATTAGCACTTCCTACCACGGTACGGCCATAGAGGTGGCTACGTTGACATTATCTAGCTGCGATGTGGGCTAAAAGTGTAAAATTTAAATTATGCTACGCATTAATGATGTATTAAAACTGTTATGTAAATAAAGGAGAATAAATACTACCAAAATTTCTTATTTATCCGGAGCTCAAACAAATTTAATTTTAGCAGAAAATGAATCATAGTTTTGTTTCAGTCCAGCGCCGCGTGTTTAATTTTTAATAATATCCTAAAGTCTAATTACGTACGTGAGACAAAAGTATTAAAAATGACCCGTCGGATAACCACAGAAAATGAAATTCAATAAAATACTGGTAATATTTGAAATTATAAAATAAATAAAAGTTTACGCTTTAGTTTGATTCAGGTTTAATTAATTAGCACAGTTGTTCGTAACTTGGGTTCTTCCTTTAATAATTCACGTTTACAATTTTAAAAGTACAAAGTACTGATGGCCTAAAAAACGGAAACAATAGTTATTCTTTCTACGATATTTTATTATGTTTGCAGCTGCCGAAGTCGATTTATGAATTTTTAAAACCTCATTTTGAATGGAAATCAAATGTCTGGCGTTGAACTGTAACATGGCTACAAAGATTAAGGATACAATCGTGAAAAACCTTGATAGGTTCTGCTTAATGGTTTATTTAAAAATATATTTACAAAACAAATGATAAGTTTGCTTCTGAAATGTAGTTTTTTATCCCATTTTCAATACCTTTACCATCAACAACATCATCAACTTCCCATGATCACAAACAAGAAGATCATAAGGATTAAAAAAAAGAATGTCAAATATTGGCCTTATCGGCAGGTATAATGTATTACTGTTAATAAATAAAATTTCTACATTTTTATGGACCTGGCAAACTCTTCTGTGTAAACCATATTTGCTTCTCACGACACTTACATAATATGTATGTACATCCTTGTTTTCATTTACCACTATGCACACTGTTAAGTAATGTGTACAATTTGATATAGAAATCAATTTGCATTGATTATTAACTTCAAAATCAAAATGCATAAAAAGTAAATTAGTTAATTCTACAACATTTGAGAGTCGGGTTATTCAGTCCAATACAGTACGTAGTACGACATTGTCCAAAACGACACTTTCACTACGTGAAAATTAGTTGTACCTTTACACTATCAGTAACTGGTAAAAGCATATATGTTTACCAATATAAATAAAACACAGTGTGTTTTAGATTTCCACTGTCAACCACTCGGATTTAAAATTGATTGATCTTCTGCCTTCCAATAAAATTAGAAATTGGTCTTTTACGTCTTCCAGTTCCAGTGATTATGACATTCTAATTGAGTAGATTAAAACTTTATCAAGTCACCGTTGTACAAAGTTGCTATTGTCAAACGACTCACTACAATATATACGTGATATTTCGACTTACTGTTTTACATTATCAAGGTCTCGTGGTAACTTATATTCATTTAATCGTAGCAATTACAAATAATATTTTTTTATCGTTATTGTAGATTAAATTGGAAGTTTTAAATGAGCAGTTGGAACAGGTTCAACTCGCAGTGGTTAATAGGTTGGGTCCTTTCTTTATTAAATTCACGTTTACAATAAATTTAAAAATACAAAGTGCTGATGCCTCAGAAAACGGAGACAATAAAAATCCCCTTACAAGATTATATTATTTTATCAAATTAATCCACAGAGAGAGAAAGTAAAACTTTATTTACACTGATACACAATCGTACTTGCCAACACGACACAGTAAAAACATAATACAATTTTTAAAAGGATATTACAGGGTTTTATTTAGTATATTTATTTTAATCGCTAATGAATTAGAGACATTCAAGTTGGAGTAATCGAATATAAGTGGTGGTGCGCAATTCTGTGTGTCCCGCGAACCGCTGCCAGAATAACTTCTTTGACCATGGCGTATGGTCAACTACATTATACCTACAGTGGGTAAGTTTGATTTGATGACACCAATCAAATGACTGGCGTCGAACTGTAACACGACCACAAAGATTAAGGATGGATTCCTGAAAAACCATGATAGGCTCTGTTTAATGGTCTATTTCAAAATCTAAACGAATGATAAGTTTCTTCTAAAATGCAGTTTTTTTATCACTTATACTTTTTACCATTTATTACTGTACATACTGAGAGAAAGACGACTTTATTAAAATAAACTTGACACTGTCGTCCAACGGCGATAGCCCACGGCCCACAGGACTCAGTGTACAGTGCATCATTTTGTAGTATATAAAGTATGCATAAATGCATACTTATGTAGAAATATTCCTAACACAATCCCGGAATCCGGATATTTCAAATGACCAGAAATGAAATGACCGTATCTAACTGTGTCTTTGAAGCAATTGAAATTGTAACGCCAGTTGCAAATAAATATGCACTTTTTTCTGTCGAGATTTATAAATTAAACATAATGTATCGGACGGTCAAAAACTTCGGATAGTTTATAATAATGAATTTAATTAGTGGTATTGTGGCTCAGGAGAAGCAGCATAAAAGCCAGTTCAACGCCGTTTGCATTTTTTTCGATACTTTTAATGTTATCATCACTAGACTAGAATAGTTAATTGAAACTGTGGTGAATCAAAACCCGACATCGTGAATAAAAATATTACTACTTTTCAAATACTTATCCATAATTTGTTAAAATACTCCCGTTTACATAATATGCAATTTAATGCCATACAGAACAGAACGTCAATTCATTAAACTGTTTACAGAAATGCTTCTTTTCAAAACTTTTATAAAATGGTTGCATGAGAATTGGCAGTAAGAGAAGGGAGAATAGTCAATTTTTATTTTTGTGGAAATTAGCAGTAGAACATTTAGAATATAAGTAACTGGTATAAGCAATTATGTTTGAAATTATTCATGACTTTCATATTTTTAAATTGTTTTAGCCCCATTTCAGCTCAACGCCGCCTGCATAAATTCTCAAATAACTATTATAAAAAATTGGACCAAGCCATGTTTCTTTCATATGAGACACACCATACTAAAGTAATATGTGTTGGCAACACAACTAAAATACAGAAATTGCGCATTTCATATAAAATAATCAATAAATGCCGCGCAGTTAAATCAATATCTTGAGTTATGTAACTTTTAGTTAGGATTCCTTGTAGTCATATTTATACGCATTAGTTCATGAGAATGAATTCTAAAATAATATAATCGAATGCTTTACGAAGTAACTGGGTGGCTGGCACTAATGCAAAATGTTTTGATAATTTTACCAGTCTTGATTGTAATAAAAAAATGAATAATTTAAGTCTCTTTACAATATCACTTAAAGCGTTTTATTAAGTTTACAGCTAGCTTCACCATAATGTCCTTAATATTTTAAAAGGTTTGCTTAATTCCGTCTTGATTCTAATGAAAAAATAAATAATTTAAGTTTTCCCACATTCTCTCTAATAGCTTTTATAATGAATGTATAAATCACCTGAAGGTCAAAAAAGCACTTACTAAAACTATACGTATATTAAATGACAGTTTCTCTTGAGTTTTCGATTCGCTAAGAATTTTCAAATAATTTTGCAGACGGCACTATATTTATTCTATACATGGAACAAAACAATTAATACATTTATCGACGCTTAAATAACTAAGGAACTTTTCACCCAGCCCAAGTATTTGTTTGGTCAAACACCGATTTTTAGGTACAGCTCACAAGCAAACCACTTACTATGTTACCTCGGGATCTGGAAAAGCTTAGCCGGAAACGTTTCCTTGGACCTCAGAATGAACGAATAGTATGATAACTCGAGTGCATTTTGCGCGGTGCTTTAGCAGCAGCCCGCCAAAGTTCAAAAAAACCGAATTTTTCAAAGTTTGCCACGCTGTAGCTTTTACAGTTTTTGTCTGATTTCAATGAAACTTGCATTTTTGTGATGTTCAGACGGATGCCTAAAAAGTTATTTCTGGAAATTTTGAAATTCGAATTTTTTTTTATTTTTTCGAAAAATTAATAAAATGTCATACTTTTGAGACCTATTTTTTAAATAAGGTTTTTTGATAAAAAATTAAAAATTCGAATTTCAAAATTTCCAGGAATTACTTTTTAGATAACAGTCTGAACATCACAAAAGTGCAAGTTTCATTGAAATCAGACAAAAACTGTAGAAGCTAAAATGCTGTGGAAAAATTCGTTTTTTTTAACTTTGGCGGGCTGCTGCTAAAGCACCGCGCGAAATGCACTCGAGTTATCATACTATTCGTTCATATTGAGGTCCAAGGAAACGTTTCTGGCTATGTTTTTCCTGATCCCGAGGTAACATAGTAAGTGGTTTGCTTGTCAGTCGTACATTTGAGGAGCAGTCATTGCGTTTGCATTCCCAGTTCTAATAAACCCAGTATTCGTCACAAACAAAAATCCAATTTTTTTTCAAGCTAAAAACCAAAATGTTGTCTACACGAGAAAACTACGCAAACTGGATTGCATTCAAACTCCTTTCAAAATTTTGCATTATTCCATTTGATTTTAAGACTGGCAAAATAAGAAAACCAACATCCTTGCTAAAAAGATTATTTTGGAATTGTTGCTTTCTTATTTATTGGATCTACGTTTCGCATATAGTGCTCACGCTCTACACGCTCCTACACAACACTGCAACTTACGAAACTTTAAATTTAAACCAACTTTCAATCCACGTAATGTGCACGATTGGATTTCCATTGCTGGGTGCTCTTAATTGTAGAAAATGGGCTAAGGTTATTGCAATTGTACGGAACAAGCTCTCAAGCAAAATTCAAAACGAAGGGCGAAATTCCAAAAAACAATCAGAGTTGTCATTGCAAAGATTAATGATTATTGTTTTTCCGGTTTTGTGCTTCCTAGGGTTTACATTTGGAGCAGGTATTGTTTTCGCAGACCCAACGAGACCGCAGCTTCTTTTTCAACTTTTGAATTATGACTACAAGACGCTTTTGAATTATGTCGTTTTGGGGGCCATCGAATATTCAGTGGGCATCCTTGGTATAAGCTGTATGTATTTCGGGATTAACCTTCAACTGGTATTTTTTGAATGCCTACACTATGAGCTGTTTAATTTTGTAGTCAAGTTTCTTTAAAGCACGAGAAAATGATGTTTTTGAATTATTGGTTTGCCATATGTTTACTTTAGGCGGACGGGATTCGTTAAAAATTATGACATGACAATTTTAATTTAAAGCTGCTGGTTTATCTCGCAAGTATTACAAGGAATCCATAGTTTTGCAATGTACTCACATTTAACAAAACTGCTACTTTATTATATGTAATTAGTATTATTTAATTTTTCTTAGAAGAACAATAACCCCATTCCGTTACCGTCTCGCTCCATCATTGCCATGAGCACAAAAAACTAAGTTAATTAAATAAACATAAATTTAACGCCGATTATAAAAGTTGCAATTATTTTGTGTGAACATTCTTATTAGATTGGTTGTTCTACAACTTTTGTTAACGGAGTCAGTTTCGGAGCTAAAAGGAATACAATCTTTATATTCAAAATGAAATACAGGAAAGTCAAGAAAAATAATTTGTTGGTTTTGATACATAGCTTTGTAATAAATATTTAGGCATTGTAGAATGTGTTATATTTTAGAACACGTGCTCATGATTATTTTAAAATTAACTCAATTTTTTTCATCAATTTATATATTTACTATGACGTGTATAGTAAAATATTCACTTCTGACGAATTCAATTATAATAAACTTCTTTTAAATTATGCTACACATTATTATGATGTATTGAAACTGTTATGTATGTAAATAAAGGAGAATAAATACTATCAAAATTTCTTAATTATCCGGAGCTCAAACAAATTTAATTTTAACAGAGAATGAATCAATATAGATATAATTTTTGAAGGTGCGACTTTAAAATAATTAGATTTTCGGGCTATTTCAGAATTTAGTATTAATTTTTCATTAGTTTAACGCCGTTTGCACAATTTCTCTTTAGTAATGGCAACACGTTAAACGTATGAAATCTAATTTATGGTCTTGTATCAAATAAAAGACATAATATAAAAATATTGATATTCACCTATTTGCAAATTCATTAAAATATTTACACCAAATTATTCAATTCAGTTTTAATTCAAATTTTCTGTTGATTTTTATTTACAAAGCCAAGGTATGACCAAGAAAAATAGATTCTAGTCTACTTTAGAATTTTGTAATATTTTTGTGTTGCTTGATTTCAGCGCCGAGTGCATTATTTCTGTATTCTTGGCAGCGACCAATGCTGAAGCGAAAGTTGCATCATTTAAATGTCCATGGTATGGTACTAAATGGAGATAGCCGAGGATCATTTTGTAATAAGTGATTTACAAGTTTATAAAAAATTAAATTTCAACTATTTTTACATTTTAAATTAGTAAAAATTAAACCTTTCTATTTGAGTAGGCAAAAACATTTATTAGTATATATATATGTAAATTGTGTCATATCTTGAATCTTTAATAAAATCCTAAAATTCTATTTTGCGTGCAAGCCGAAAGTTATGAAAATGATCTACTATGTACTGATCCTAGGATAAGGTAAGCACTTAGACTGAACTGAAACAGTATTTCAAAATTTTGTCAAATTGCCTGCGAAATAGCTCGAAATTTCATCAAGTCAGTGTTATTTTGGCATTGTTGCAGTTCAACGCCGCTTCATTGTTTTTGCATGTTAGAGTCTAGTTTTACCATCGTAGGTGAATTAGTCCTTAAATTTGAATCTATTGCTTAATTCCCAGAATCAGAATAATTAGGGGCCGTTCAAGTATTACGTAACGCAAAAAGGTCAAATTTTGACCCACCTACTACCCCAAAACGTTACGTAACGACATGTTAAAGCATAGAAAAAAATGGCTGACATTGACCTACCCACTACCCCTGGCTGCGTTACGTAATACTTGAACGACCCCTTATTGACAAGTAAATTGGGATTGGGAGTCAGCATTAAATTATTAACAATTAATACAGAAACGTATTCAAAATAAATATATTCTTAAGCCATCTTTTTGGGATTGATTAAAATTACATTACCGATTAACGCCGCTTGATTATTTTATTTTTGCATTGAATGTGAGGTGTTTCCAACTTTTAAGTTTTAATGTAAACAAAAACGTCGTCCTCAGATTGTGTGTTTGTCACTTGATGGCGTCTTCATAAAATGTTTTGTAAAACACATTTAATTGGTGCTAATTACATAATTGAGATTTTAGGTTTTAGATTCTTTTTAATGGTCGTATTTAAAAATCTAAAAGAATGATAAGTTCCTTCTGAGATGTAGTTTTTTTATCATTAATATTTTTTACCATTTATAATTGTGTACACTGTCAAAAGATAATGTTAACAATTTGAAATAGAAATAAGTTTAAACTATTAACTTAAAAAAAATTGTAAGTTCAACGCCGTTTATTAAATTTTATAATCTGTTTTAAACTCTTAGACGCCTTGATGAAAAGATACTTTAATAACAAACATTGATTAAGTAGTTAAAACTGCAAATTTTTAATTTTTGTTGCTATTAAAAATAAAAAAACATTTTGTGTGCGTGATTGTTTCGCAGTCTCTTGGACATTTGTTGGAGCACTTGTTGGCTTAACGCTGTCTAGTCCTGAAATTATAATATCTCATGATCAGACATAGCTTCAATCCTTGGCCACTGCTAGTCATTTCCGACTCTGCATTGTACGGTATACATACGTCACTGGATGGTTGACTAAAACCCAATCTCCTTCGGTGCTCCTTAATGACCACTACTAACTGTAGAAGTCTAGGAATTTTTTTTCCTTTACAGTGGAGGGGACGGGGATAGGTGAAAGGGTAATATATGACAGCGACATACTAATGCGGCAGCCTTCTATTTTTTTAAAGTGCTTTAATGACTTTTAAGTGGTTTATATTTTTTTATTTGTATAAAAGCATTTAGAGTGATAATCGCTCTAAATGCTTTCATAAAATTAAAAAAAATAATAATAAAAATACGAACCACTTAAAAGTCATTAAATCACTTACGTATTTATAAAGTATATAATTAAGGCTTCTGTTGATTGTGTTGTTGTTGGTTTCACCTTAAAGCTTGAAAATAATTTTGCGGACGGCTCTAAAAGTATGTTACGAAACAAAGCAATCAATAAATTTATCAATGTCAAAATAATCAAGAAACTTTCCACCTGTGCTAATATTAACTTGGGCAAACAATGATTTTAAATACTTTTATTTATTACATTAGTTCAGACACGTTAACATTGGGCTTAGGCTAATTGGCGTGTACCTAAAAATTTATTTGGCTTTTCCGTATGAAGAAACATGCTAAATGTCAAGTATTAACTTTGAAGAAAAAACTGACCGCAAGAGAAAATTTCCAAGGAAAATTTGTCCGACAACCGTCGGCCATTGATATTCACAAACCTTTCAATTTTATTTCGAGCAGTTCTGCATTCGAAGAGCGATCACCGTAGTTGAATTCCAAGTTCTTATAAGCCCAGTGTTGCTGAGCAATCAGATGCAGAATTGAGGAGCGCCGACGGAAGGCCATCTTTATGTTAAATTTTGCATTATTTACTTATTTCTATGTGTGTATGAATTTATGGCATTTTTGGATGAATGTAAGTCGTACAAAGATTCGGAAAAGTCATGTAGTTTAAATGTAAAGTGCGTACGTTTGGTTTTCGTATTTTTGGCGTTCTATGTTGGGGAATAGGAATTCGGGAAGTTTCTGTTTTGTCTGTATGTAGGTATGAAGGAACGTATTTTCCTTTGTAATTTTCAGTCTTACGGGGAACACGAAGGAGAAACAAGCAAGATTATTATCGTCTTTTTAAGCCATTTATTAAATTTTTGCAAGCTGTTTTAAACTGAAAATGAAGGTAATGAAGTACTTTAAGGATACTTTGATATATATCTTTCCTAATTGGTTTAAACAGCCCATGTTAAAATTTTAGATTCAATTAAAAATAAACTCAGTTTTTGCAATTGCTCTACTCCGCAGTTTCTTAAAAAAATTATTACGTATTCCATATTTTGAAATTGCAAAATTTCGTACCTTGTAGTTCGCGTCCCGGCAGAGTTCAAACTTAAAGTTTTAAAAGTCCAGAGCATCTACTTTTAAATATTTTAGGTAATGCAAGTCAAAGGCTTGAATTTGTTGAAAGGAATTAAAATAGTTAGATATTCGCTATGGTACGTCATATGCGGAGATTTACTTTAGTAAACAAACACATCATTTGAAATTTAACTCAAGTTACAGATCACACTGAGTAAACCGTAGCTTTTACCTAAGCTTATGGCTTACACTACCTTAAATTTTTATTTCCACCTCATTCCAGAAACAGTAAAAGACTAATTTTAGCAATTTTAAAAGAAGAAAGTAAATATTTATTTACAACTGGCGTTACTATTACGCTCGCCATTAAGACACAGTAAGAACGAAATGAGTTATTCACAAAGTTGTTATGATTTTTGAAATATAAAGGATAGTAGTATTCTCAATAATAAATTAAAGCTATCTATGAAGTAAATTCATATTATATAAATGATTGTGAGCAATTTTGCACGATCCACAAATAGTAGCAACCACTATTTCCTTAATCATTCTTGAAGGAAGACGTAATTACTTCCGTACGCTTCCCACATGACATTTTCCTAGAACGTGAGCGAGGGTTTCTTTCTCCTTGCAGTGCATGCAAAGGGACGATTCTAGGGAACGACCTGGAATAGCTCTAACTGAGTAAACGTTAGCAGACATTTTTAAAGCATTCAACCATTTAGAAGACGTTAAGCCACATTTTCCAATAATGATTTTATTGACATACGGACACTCTTTATACAATTCAACACTTTGCGCTCGAAGAGCAAATGAACACCATTGATCGTACTCTTGACTTCTCAAGACATTTCTTAAAATTTTGTCCGGTTTTGTTTTGGGACACAAATCAAACTTAACTTGCATTTCATCCCCATCTAGATGTAACTCTTCAATGCAACTTTTTATTTCCGCCTGTAAATCTTTCACAAATGGGATGTATGGGTCGTTGCAGCCTAGTAGACACACTTTCACTTTAAAAATATGCAAAATATAAAACGTTAGTTTCATATATTTAGACTATATAGTTAGACTATGTAGTTTTGAAAGCTTATATAATAACTGTTGTCCAAAATATTATATATTATTATAAATAGGATTTAAGTGACTTAAAACCGTTATTTCAAACCTTTTTCACGTACAAGTAAAAAAGGTATTTCTCGAGCAAAACCAGTTGTACAAATCAAGCTCTATATTTACCTTGAAAACTGCCGAAAAACTAATTATAAAACAAACAAACATTGAAGTAGAACTAAACTTACATTGTCAATTTAAAAAAGCATCATGTATGCAGGTAAATACAATAAACAAGTCTAACGCCGACTATAAAAGTTTACAGCCGTGATATAAATATAATCACATAGTATGGTTTCTAACGGTTCGGTTGGTTCGGATCGGATAACGGTTATCCGATGCTACGGTTCGGTTCGGTTGGACAACCCAACCGAACCGCGGCGTATACGGTTCGGTTCGGTTGAGGTATCGGTTAACCGTGAACCGTCACGGTTATCCGTTCGGATAACCGTGAGTATAAATGACATTTTAGTTAAAATTATTTAAGTAAATTATTTAGTATTCTTTTTTTCAAATCTTTCCTTCAGCTAACCCTTAAGGTATTTTTCCGTCTAGTGTGTATTATATTTTCACTTTAAAGTATGAAATCATTGCTGAATTCTCCGCTTTGATTTTGCATTCGAAATAAAATGCAGAATTGGTACCTAAATTAAAAAACGTTATTTTTATACTTGTTTTCACTTACTCTTAATTTTAGTTTATTAGCAGACTAATTTGTTCAACATTTTAACTTGTTTTGTCTTGAAAATTGATATGGTATAAATATGGGTCGTGTCGAACTGACCGAAATAACAAAACAATTCAAGTATTTTGGGAAGCGATACCATTATGTGGTATTAAAACTGAGGTTTTTTTGTCTCAGTTCATTAGATACCTGATTAAAGGCTGATTTTTAAATGCCTATTATTGTGTAAGACCATTATAAATTCATTAGCTTTAAGGAAAAATTTCAAACATACGAAGGTTTACACAAGCGACTTCGGATAACGGTTAACCGTCGGTTCGGTTCGGTTGGGACTTTTAACCGAACCGTTTAGTTACGGTTCGGTTCGGTTTTCGATTTTTCAACCGTTTGGAATACGGTTCGGTTCGGTTACGGTTCGGTTGAGCCAATATCCGATCCGTTAGAAACCATATCACATAGATTAAAGCTTGACAATGCAATGGTATCAGTAAATCCTTTGTAGCGTACAAAAACCTAAAACCCTATTTGAAATTTGAACGTTGAAATCTAAATACATCAAAATTTTGTATATTTCTTATGCTGAATTCTGGCAGTATCAGAGTGATTAAGTTATATGCATTGATTTTAAAATAAGTCTAAATCAATTTAAACTTAATTATCTTTAAATGTATGAGCAAACAGAACCCAGTGTACCTACTAAAATTACACATAGATATCCGTACACATCCTAAGCTACTGAAATAAAACTATGTAGACTGCATAACAGCACATAGCTATAGAGCATTGGTATTACGTACATACGAAAAAAGACCAACAGCTTTAATTCACAATTAAATTAAACGTATGAGTTGTAGAAACATGTATTTATACATAACACCATATAATAGCAGAAATTTCTGACATACCCAATCGTGAAATATAAAGCAGGCTCTTGAGTCTCGAATTATGAGCGTGAATTTTGATACTTTCTTCATTTAAAAGTAATAACGAGCGAGGCAACATTCGAAGTAAAGAAATCAATAAATTTCAAAGTCGGCAGCCTTTCCATTGTGTTGAATCCTCCAACTTTAACTCCAATATTTAGAATCGATCTCACTACCCGTGTGATTTCGAGGGCATTGCGCTTATTCGCTCGTACAGCACACTCAGCCCACCGATTTTTGCTTCTCTCCAAAACACCGACACCCAGGTGCGCCGCAATTAGAATCAAGCTTTTGTAGTCTGCCATCATCTGTGGGATCTTAAACGCTTTTTCGTACATCACAATGTACAGTACAACGAAAGTCATCCCAAGGAAAACATCCAACACGGCACCGATTGGATCCACGCGAACAAACTGGATGAAAAAGAATGTTCCTCCAATGCTAATAGCAAAGCAGCACAACTTGAAGTAGAAAATTAACGGCGCGTTGCTTCGGTTGAAAAGCTGAATGAGGATCCGTAAATGGCGACAGTGGCACAACGCATTTTGGATTTCATGTTTCCTAATGAACCCCGTCCTCCTACATCAAAGAAAAGTCACACAGATTATTGACAAAAATATATTTCTTTATTTTAAAACATGATTAGAAAAATATCAAGGACTCAAGGACTCATATTAAATTTGTAATTGATTGAATTCTGAAGGACAGCTCATTTTGAAGATGTTCAAAGAAGAACAATTGATGATTTACTCCGATGAAAGCTGCCCAAACCAAAGACTCCTATTGAATATTCAATTGCACCCAAAATGACATAATTCAAAAGTGACTTGTTGTCGTCGCTTAAAAGTTAGAAAAGAAGCTGAGGCCTCGTTGGGTCTGGTCTGCGAAAGCAACAACTGCTCCAAATGTATAACCTAGCGGAGCAAAAACCGGAAAACCAATAAGAATTAGTTTTTGCAATTGCAATGATAATTTGGATTGTGTTTTTGAATTTCGCGCTTTGGTTTGAATTTTGCTTGAGAGCTCATTCCGCACGATCGACAGAACTCCAGCCCATTTTTTACAATTTAAGGCAAATAGTCCCAACAATGGAAATATAATTATAAGCATAACGTGGATTGAAAAATCGTTAAAATTAAAAATTCCGTAAGTTGATGTGTTGTAAATAAGAATGCAGAATGTGAACGCGGTGTGTAGAACGTAGACTGAATAAATAAAAAAGTAACATTTTCAAATTAAAATTTTCAATAAGGATGATGATTTCCTTATATTTCCAGTCTTAGGATTAAAATCAAATGGAATGGTGCAGAATTTTAAAAGTAATTTGAATGCAATCCAATTAGCGTAGTTTTCCCGTGTAGACAACATTTTTGCTTTGTGTTTTTAGGTTTAAATGAGAAGAATTTTTGATTTGTAACGACTTGCAGTTGTATTAGTACTGGTGATACAAACGTTCAGGTCGCTCTGCAAATACGGAAATGAGCGAAATAAAACTGAGGAGCTTGTACATATAAACTGGAAATGATTATAGGACATATTCTTCCCCGGCTTTCAACATCTGGACAGTTTCCCCTTAAACGTAGGTTAAATATTTAAATTCCTTAACCCGCCATCATTCATGAAGTCACTTTTTATAAAATATCGGCTACAAAGATTGGAAAACCTAGTATGTGCTAGGCACACGCAATGAAACCCCAACCTCAAGTGGAGCAGGTAGTTTTAAAATTAAATTTAGCAAACAGGTAGTATTCATTTTCTGGCCAAACATAAATTAGTAGAGAATGTCCAGGGGGAAGTGTTTCTAATATTACAAGATAAATATTTGGAATGTTTTGTTCATAAGCATAGCTACAGCAGTCGTCAAGCCGGATGTCAAACTATTCGGTCAAAACAACAACAACAAATTCCCTATGGAAACCACGTAGTTAGGTATGTATTTATTATTTCATAGGAGCGAGGCAGACAGTTGGCGAACTGTTAAAAATATTCACAGCATTGGCGCCAGGCAGCGACATAATATAACCTTATAAAAGCGTATAAATTGATATATAATATTTTTCTATAAACTCGTCTCGCTGGACCTTCTCTGATGGGCGCGAAATATTATTAAATATGCTAAACTACCTAAACCCCTAAATTAAATTCATTAGTTGTATAAGTAAGCGTGTGCCTGTTTATTTCAAATGCTAATAAACTAGCTAATTTTTAAATGCCTACTGTAGATAATACCTACTTGTAGTTAGAAATAAACCTATTTTGTATGTAACTACACCAAGAAAAAAACAAGGGCTAGAGCCCTTGTTTTTTGCTTCGCAGGGTAGCAGTCACAAGAATTAGAAATAATTGTGTAGCCCCACATGGATCACCAGGTTATTTTAATTATTCAACTAGGAAGCGAGGATCACGCAAGGAATATATTTTAACAGGTATTAATATTACTATTTTTTGTGTTGGATAATATTCGTTATAAAATTAAGCCGTAACAGAAAACTTAGGCAGTTTGAATTTGGCGCCAAATGTTAATTGTCAATTAAGAGCTTGTAAAATAGGTGGCGGGAACCGTGAAAGAGTAACCTTTGTCGATTTTGATGCACGCGTTTTTAAAATCGCAATAAAAAACGGGTCAGCCAAAAATGCCTTTAGGCGATTTTTAGTTTTTGAAAATTTTAAACCTTAACCTTCAAAATTCAACCGGTCACTCAATTCTATTATAGACAAGTTATACATCAAAATGACAAAATTGAGTAGAATCATATATGTCAAATGTGCGCGCAAACGCCTGATATTCAATTTTAAATTCCAAATATAAAGTTAATTGTAGTTAAAAAAATTAGTAAATTAAATAATTTTCAACTTTTGTTAAATCTGGTATTTTTAATTTAAATCAAGCTTCAAAATGACATATTGCATGTCGAATTTGGTTGAGAATTGCAAAAGTCAACTAAATTATATAGATAGGTAGGAATAATTCCGATGCTTTCGTAATAAAATTATACAGAAAACCCAGTCAATAAATTCTGGAGGTTTGCATGATAAGAAAGCAACTAATTTTAAAAAATTCAATTTGAATTGATCGAAAAGTTTGCGTTTTGCTTGTAGTTCGATGCTTCAGTTTCGTAGTAACTAAAAACGTAATTTAGATTTCTGAACGACCAGTCGAAAAAGTGAATAAGTCTGCAGAACATGGATTTCTCATGAAAATAAACTTTCACTACCACCTAAAAAATGCGTTTAGTGAAAAAACTATAGCTTATCGCCGCTTATTACATTATGTAGTAATCTGTTTACATCATATCCTCATAGTGATGCATCTTACAAGTATTCAATGATGCTGGTACATAAATTATAATACGACCGCACCAAAATATACCGTACTTCAGAAATTGCATCTTGGCACAATCTACTACATATAATGTACACAATAATATACACATGGGCGTTTATAATATATTATGTTAAATTAGATTACAACAATAACTATCATCACCACGCTTATTACATTTTTCTAATAATCATTTCAATCTGAATTATGAGCATTAAGAGCTGTGCATGATTATTATCCTGATGATGCAAGTATTACTCCAAATATTAAATTAAAACATTATCAATTTGGGTAATATTAATTTTAGGTAAATTATAGCATGCCGAAAGGTATTCCATGCTTGAGCCGCGTCAAAAATTGCAAAATGTGACACTTGCATTTAACGTACACATGTAATGTAAGAAGAATAGAATTTTACAGTTTACAGGCGCTATATTTTTAGTTAATTACAATCATATTTTCAGTGAAAAACAACATTGTAAAAATAGGATTAACGAGATTTTAAATAGAAACAAACTAACATAATTAGAGCATAAATGAAAACGCTCATAATATAAAATAAATTAACCGACTATGAGATTTTGCCATCTTTAACAGATTTTGTTGTCAATTTTTGCTAGGTTCTTGAAAATTCTGTATACAAAACTTAAATTTCAGAGATTCAAATTCAGAGACATTAGTGGGTGGAACCTACCAAGTGCAATTTGGACTTGATTCTAGCATTGTTTTAGTTCAACGCCGTTTCGTTATTTCTGTATAACAAAACCGAATTATTACACACCCAGGTAAATAGAAGCACTACTTCCTGGGGTTAGTAACCACGACAAACTATACAATAATGAATTATACATTTTCATAATAATCAAAAACTTTTATATTATATATAAAAAAAATTAAACGTGTTGTTTAAGTTAAAGAGCATTGTTACTAAAATACATAAATTATGTCTTTTTCTTAATACAATCAAGGAATTAGATTCCTCGTGAGCTGAAAGTTAGAGCGTAAGATAGCTTCATTCAAAAGAACAAGCTTAAAGGAGTTCGTCAGTGAGAGTATTTAAATTCAAAACGGCCTTCCAGAAATAGTTAGTAAATTGTTATTGACTGGTGACGTTACAATACCGCTTGCCATTGAGACACAGTGAAACAAAGCACATCATTTAGCAATTAATTCTCAGGTTTCAAATGAAGTGATAACGTTGATTTAAAAGGACTAATTATAAATAAGCTTATTAAGTGCATTCAAAAAATATTCAAGCAATAATTGTGAGGGAACTTTGGCTTGAACCTTAAATTTTTGGGAGCAGTAAAAGTTTTAGTCCACAGGGATTATACAATATCGTAAGACATTGAATAATACAGAATATATTCACTTAAAAATTTGTGTATATCGCAAATAGGTTACCAAAAGTTGTCAGACTAATATTTTAATGAATATCAGTTGGTTAATGTATTTTGACAACATCTGTATCCGTTTGTAAAAAATAAACGTCGCCATCGTATATCTTCCGTTAATTAATGCAATTAAATATTGAAAACCAGATTTATAGTACGCAATTTGTGAAAAATAGAATTGATGAGAAATGCAAACTACTTCAAAAGACTGCATAAACGCCGCTTGAATATTTTCTTTTTGCATACTAAGTGTGTTAAAACGAGCTTTAAATATCGTTTCTAATGTAAAGCTTGACATACTTACCAACAAGAAAATTGTAGCTGCACAAAACGTAAACCAACGATGATTTGTAAAATTTTTGTAATAATGTATAATTTAACCTGTTAACAAATATGCTAATTAAATATTACTTACATTAAAACGAGTTAAGCGTGGATATATTCAAATAAGAAATATTGGAATATTTTATTTGCCAACGTGTGACCAGTCTGCATTTTTTGTATATTTCTGAATTCAGTGCTATTTTAGTCTTGCTCCAGTTTAACGCCGTTTGTGAAATTTAAATAGATTTTATTGTAGCATATGCTAGAGATTGTACAGAAACTGTAATTATTCTTGTATTGAAAAGATTGAAATAAAATACAATTAACACAAATTAATAAATGATAAACATATTATGCAAATTCGTGTAAATGCGTCTACGTCTTTAAATACATTTTTTAAACACTAAACGAAATTCGATGCGAATGATACAAAACAAAAAATAAATAAGCAACATGAAAGACATTACTATTAGGAAAACCAAGTCAGTTTTTACGATAGTAGGAGTTATTACAAAGAGGTAATTCAGGGGTAACGCAAACTCAATCTAAATTCTAAAGTACTCTGCAAATTATTCTGCAATGACTTCATGTACAATAATTGTTGGAGGTTATCAAATGCAATTTTATTTCTTATCGTAAGTATGTAAAATTTGTCTGGCTTTCCTAATAAAATCGTAAAATTCTAATACCAGAGGCGAATGGTTGTGTTTTTGCAAGTTGAAATGAATACTGATTTAGGAAATATACAATGTTCGAAGAGTGTGATAAGCCATACGCAGAAGGGATACATACTTCTTATAATGGTTTTCGCAATTAAGTTGTGTTGTAGGTATTTACTAAAGTAATGTAACACACACTGATGTAATGGGGTTTATCGCTTGTTAATAAAGTAATTTTTTATTACAGAATTAAAACAAGTGGCGTCTAATTCACCAAATACCCTTCCTTAGGAATTCAATATATATGTGTACTGTTAATTTCAACAACGCCATAGATTTAAAAAAACAAACGAATAAACATTAAATGGCGTCAAGCTTACAATTTTTAAATTGCCAGCGACAATAGAAAAATTGTATTTAGTATGGCACCTTTCGATTCGTATCATTTAAAACAATGGCATCCCAATTTTATAATGCAACATATTATACAGAAAAACGTATAATTTGGCATATATGGGTCAACTGACTAGTACTAGGGAGTTCATTCCTTAAGTAGGTCTATCGATTCAAACTTCCAACAGAAACGTTCTTCAGCTCTCACACAAATTGCAAAAGTTTTATGCGCTATAGCCACCGTCGAGCTTCGAATCTCGCAGCATAGATTGGGAATACTAGAAATTATAAAACTGAGTGGCGTCGAACTACACAATATGTTAAATTCTAACACCAATTAAATTCTGCTCTTGGACTGTTGGCTATAATGATTTTCATATTTTAATAACAATTTTAAATTTAAAAATTGTAGTTTAAAAAAATGAAAACTGTTGTTTAAGTTAAAAATCTTGTTATTACGAATTAAAAATTGTACCACTTTCTTACTAAAATCACGAAATTAGATTTTGCATTAGCTGAAATGTAGTAAGACTTAAGGCAGATGACGATATTCGAAAGGACAACCTTAAATGAGTATGTCAGTGCGGGTTTTTAAATTCAAAATGATTTTCCATTAAGATTAAGTAAATTTTTGGTTACTAGTAACGCTACAATACCTCTTGCCACTAGGAAACGGTAAAGCAAATAGCATCTTTGACAATTTAATTAAAAGTTTTGAAATCAAGTGATAATATCAATTCAAACGCCCTTTTTATAAATTAGCTATGCAGTACATTTATACAATAAAAATTACTGTGAGCCATTCTGCATGAATCTAAAATTGTTGAGGGCAGTAGGAACAATTTTAAACCACCATTTTTGTATCTGAAGGCATTCAATAGTACAGAATATTCACTGAATAATTTATTGTGTACCGCAAATAGGTTCATTTTAACACATAGTTTTTTGATATTAAATCTTTAGCCATTATAGATATTGTTGGAGGTAGCGATGCGGAAGCTACCGAGTTTTTGTAGTATAGTATTTGAGTCATGCAATTGAGTAATTTTGTAAACTAATTGTAATGTCTAGATTTAACAATGCGGAAATTATCAATGAAGAATTGTGACATTATTTACCAACTAGTCTAGACATGTAGGCATGATGAAATCAAGGAAATAAGTTAATGAATTTTAATTGTTTAATGTAAAAATATTTGATTTATTTTGGAACGCGGAAACAAAACAATTGTTACTTTTTAAGGACGGTTTGAGACCATTGTAGAACACTTCCACGTCTAATCTTAAACCGTGAACTAGTACCTACCTTATCTTGAATAGTTAGTCATTTATTTTGTGTATCAGTTTAGACCGTTAATAAAAGTAATTTATTAACTCATTTGTACAGAAACAAATAGAGAGTCACTTCATCTTCATTCATTACACTCCCATCCAACAGTCATACACAATATCACTAAACCCAATATGGTGGCCATAAGCGTACACAGATATTAGTATTGCGCAATTTAGAAAGAGCAATTCACTTTCAACAAGATTTTTCAAATTTTAATTTTTATCACCAAAATCTAATATTGCTTTCCTCGAGGAAGAGGGTGAGATACCGATCAGCACAGAGCATAGTACAAAAAATCAGTATCCACCATCAGTGAAAATTGTGTAGAATATTTCCTGACCACGGACGAGTGTAGCACGCTTTACCATAACAGTAGTAGCAGACAGAAATTAACAAGAAGCAAAAACCTTTATCTAATAGTAAAGTGCACAACAGAGTAGACATAACCTATCCCATCCTACCTAGCTTAAAGTGCCAACAGTACAGAACGCAAATAACACGCTTGAACGAAGGCGAAGTCGACACTCAAGGTTGCTGAATAACAAAAGAACTGACAAATACAACAGGAAATAATCGGTCCAGGTACACGGCAGAGGAACTGACGTCGGCAGTCTGGATCCAACATACACTCTCACGAGGTATGTAAACACCTTAAGGTACTGAAAGCTTTCAAATTTTTAGAAGGAAAAGTCTCATGAGCATATACTGACTACCGAGTAGGGATTAGGACAGTATATATAAATCGATTTCAGTTGAGATAGTAAATTCCATAGACAAGAAGGCGATAAAGCACGCACTCATAGAAGTACATAAAGTAAATAGTACAGTTCATTGTCACATCATTCACAAGGAAAAGGAATTTAGCTTAAGTAAGCACGAGTAACTATCCAACTACACGCATAAAGCACTATATAGAAGCAATTCACTTTTATGATAGGCGCGTAAGTACGAGTAGGTACACACAGATATATAGAGCACATACCAATAATATTTTCGAGCAGGAAAAGGTATAGTCAACAGAGCTGTAGAATATATACACACGCAGCATAGTACAACGTCAAGTCATAAGAAATATTAAGGAAATGTCAATGAGTAACATACCATGGGGAAACATGGAGAGATATTTCGATCCAGAGATAGACGATATGCAGGATCATTTAAATCATTTCAATTTGATAACAGCAGTAATGGACATAAATGACGACAGGGAAAAATGTAAGCTATTCAAGGACACATTAATGGGAGCAGCTAGGGACTGGCATGAGAATGTTAATATTGAGAACGACTGGCAGCAGATGGAATCAGAGTTCCAAAAGGTCTTTCGGCGGAGCAGAGCACACAGTAGAGTACCACAGAATGCACAGTGGCGAGCGGAGAGGAGAATGGCAGGCAGAAAATCAATGACAGATGCACCAAAACCAAAGCCAGCTAGAAATCCTACTCTCTCCACTCAGGCTATGATGTCTATGGAGGGTGAAGGCACACCAAACACCACAATGAATTATGAAGGTTTAGATTACCCCGCATTAATTGACACAGGAGCCACAATTACTCTTATTAGTGAGGAGATAGTTAGACCAGAAAATATTTATCCACTTTACGATTTTGCAGTAGAAGGGCTAGGCGGGATTAGGCAGTCACCAATAGGGAGAACTGATTTGACTCTCATTAAAAATGGAGATAAAATCAAAATTGTAGCTTTCGTTTTAGCCAACGTTTCACCACCAATTATTTTAGGAATGAATTTCATAAAGAAGTACGATGCTATTTTAGACTGCGCACTTTTAAAATGCATACCCAGGAAGTTAGACATTAAATCATTTGACTTCGAAATTAAAGGCCCTACCTATGCAAAATTTACAACTCCAGTAATGTACAACAACAACAAAGCCAGGATAGCAGAGACCACAATGCTAGAGCCACGATCAGCGACTATGGTAAAATTACAATACGCACACGACGACCATCCAGAATTATTATTAGAGCCCAAGACGGAGGTATATAGTAAACAGAGATTATTCATAGCAAGGGGATTAATAAAGAAAAACAACCCAGAAGTTTTAGTATTTAATCCATCAGAGAAGCCCAAGAAAATATTTAGAGGAGCCGTAGTAGGTACATATGAGGACGGCTATACCATTATACATGGAAAGAGAGCTAATTTAAATCATAATAAATCCAATGAAGAAGAAATACCACCACCATCGGACTTTAAATTATTAACACCAGAGCAGCTTAATAAATTACATATTAATCCAGATTTAGATGACGAACAAAAAGAGCAGGTCAAGAAATTATGCTTAGAATTTTCAGATGTTTTTGCATGGTCGATTAATGAGGTAAAAGCAGCAAAATTACCACCAATGAGAATTAACACGGGAGATAGCCCACCCCAAAGTAGTCCACCGTATAGAGGATCTCCACAGGAGATGGAGGAAATAGCTAGACAAGTTGACGAGCTCATAGAAGGAGATATTTTAGAGGAGGCCCACAGCCCATGGGCATCCCCAGTATTTTTAGTAAAGAAGAAAGGAGGCAGTTTTAGAATGGTAGCAAATTATCAGAAGTTGAATGCAGTAACTATAGGAGACACATGGACATTGCCAAGAATAGACGATATTTTACATGCACTCAGAAATGCATCATTTTTTAGCCCGGTAGATTTATACGCAGGCTTTCATCAAGGTCTCATACACCCAGACGACAGAGATAAGACAACAATTATAACACCAAACGGAACGTATAGATATAAACGAATGAGTTTTGGCATGAAAACGTGCCCTTCTTTTTTCCAATTTTTAATGGACACAGCTTTGTGTGGCCTAAAATGGAAATACGTTTTAGTTTTCATAGACGACATTATAGTTCACGCACCCACTTTTCCATAGCACCAACAGCGATTAAGATGGTTATTCAATAGGCTTAGGAGATATAGACTCTCACTGAATCCAGAGAAGTCACATTTTGCATTTACCAGAATAAGTTGTTTAGGTTTCATAGTAGACGCCAATGGAATTTACCCAGACGAAGAAAAAATTAAGGCAGTCAGAGATTTTCCACGACCACAGAATGTACATGAAACTAGAATTTTAATAGGACTCACATCTTATTATAGAAAGTTTATTCCAAATTATGCAAAAATAGCCAAACCACTGACAGAATTATGGAAAAAGAATGCTAAGTATGAATGGACCAAGGAAATGGAGGAAGCATATCAAACACTGAAAACGGCATTAATTACAGCACCAGTTTTACATCATTTTAGAGAGGATTTACCCTGTATAGTATCCACGGACGCATCATATCAAGGCTTAGGAGCGATACTTAGTCAAGAAGTAGATGGCCAGGAAGTACCAATTATGTACGCTAGTAGATCACTCACCAAAGCAGAAGCCAACTACCCAGCAGGGCATTTAGAATTATTAGGAGCTGTATTTGCATGTAGGAAATTTAGAGAATATTTATATGGTAGAAAATTTACAATTATCACTGACCATTCAGCACTCCAATATTTATCACCAAAGAAGCAAGACCAGACATGTAGATTAACAAAATTTCTTATTAAATTAGGAGATTACGAGTACGATATAAAATATAAGCCAGGAAAGAAGCACACGAATGTAGACGCATTAAGTAGGCACCCGACAACTATAGCTACAGCTGAGGACGAGGAAAAGGATAATTATGTAGATGCATACGTAGGTCACATAGTGGTAGAATGTAAATTAACGCAGGTAGCTGAGATAGAAGAAGGTTGGGAGGACCAGTCACATCCAATACCAGCAGGCTTAGAATTAGTAAGACAACAAGCAGAAGACGAGGAATTACAAAATTTTATAAGTAAGAAAAAGGGAAGTTGTGAAAGAAATAAGGAAGGAATTTGGGTATACCATACTATACATACACGATGGCCCAGAATTTTAATCCCCAAGGGATTAAGAATTTATATCCTCAAGGCATATCATATAGATAATTTAGCGGCGCATCAAGGAGTACTTAGAACAGAGAGAAGAATAACACCCAAATATTATTGGCCTAACATGCAGCAGGACATTAAATGGTTTGTTAGTACATGCGATCACTGTCAGGCAAGAAAGCATTCCACGCAGCGTAAAATCGGATTAATGGTACCTATAACACCTGAGCACATATTTCATACAATAGGATTGGACCTTTTAGGCCCATTTCCCGAGTCATTGAAAGGAAATAAATATATCATAGTTTGCACTGAATATTTTACACGCTACGCAATTACGCAGGCCATACCAAATAGAAAGGCTGAGAATATAGCAGAGTTTTTAGTACAGAAAATAATATGTGAGCATGGGGCATTTAAAAATTTAATAACAGATAACGCAGCAGAATTAAAAGGAAATTTAATACAGGAAGTAATACTACAGTTAAATGCTAGGCATAGGTCCACGGCAGCTACATACCATCAAGGCAACGCACTCACAGAAAGAACGAATCAGACTTTAACTACAATGTTAAGTATGTACGTAGATAAGATGCATTCAGATTGGGACGAGATTTTACCTTACATTACATTTGCATTTAATACTGCAGTAAACAAAAGTACAGGGTTTACACCATTCGAATTACTTCATGCTAGAGAGCCAATAATGCCCATCGACACATTTTTTGGATCGCAAGCATATTCTAGGAATTCAACGATCAATGAAATTTTCAAAGACAGACAGAAGGCAGTAATAGAGTTGGAAAAGGCGCATGCTAAGGCAAAAGAAGCATACGACAAGCATAGGAGAGATATTAAATTTAAAGTAGGCGACACAGTTAGATTGGGTATGAAGGTTAGAATCATAGGAATGGTAGAAAAATTCATAATAAAATACTTCGGTCCGTGTGTAGTAACTTCAGACCAGGACAAGTATGGGAATGTCAATATCAAACCATTTCACCCAGATTATCAAGGCATCAAAATCCCTACATACGCACATTGTTCACAGCTTAAAAAGATAGTAATTAGGTCAGAGGAGGAATGGAGGACACACGAAATACCCTTTGACTTTGACGAATTTAATAAAGTACCACAATTGCCCGAAAGAATTGGACTTTCAAGGAGAGGAAAGAGGAATCAAAATAAAAAAGACAAACAAGCAGAGGCAGAGACAGTAAAAAAGCCAGGGCAAGCTAGAAAAATAAGAATAGCAAAGGCGAAGAAAGATGAGGAAATTAAACAACAACAACTAAGTAAAAATGCAGATTCGAGCATTCCAGTACAGACGGATGGACAATCCATAACATCAACACGGCCGAGGCGAAATATACAGAGACCAGCGAGATACATGGCAGCTCAAATTATTCCCCCACTGCACTTGACACACAAAGGCACTCTTAGAGTCGCTGGCGATAGCCCTTTTGTCAATCAATAGCATAAACTACTCACTGTCCTATTTTTACGCATAAAAATACCACATTAAAAGTTTAACTAATTTCGTGTCATTTTTAATTTTTTTAAAATGGACCCGGATAATATTTACACGAGTTCGGACGGTTACGATACAGACGAAGAAAGAGAGGAAGTGAGGAAACGAATTCGAACAGAAAACCAAGGCAAAAGGAGACTGGAGGCGATTAAGAGGGAAATGAAGGCGCTTAAGAAAGAGGCAAGAGAGATAGAACAGCAATTAGAGGACTTGCCAGTGCCATCCATAATAAGAAAAATGGGAAAGGGGAACGGAGAGCCTATCCATCATCAGTGTGAAATGAAAAGGGAACTGACGTGGTGTCATAACTTAAAGGCACCAGCACCATGGTTCCAGCAGTGTGACATACCAAGGCACGAAAGACTTTACTACCTGGGGACGGCAGCACAGCTGGGAGCTTTCATTAGTGCGGACGGAAAGAAATGCGAATTCGACCCAGAAGTTTCTTTCGAGTACAAGTATTGTTTTCATTCACGCTCACGAATCCGAGGACATTGGGAACACGGGGATCTTAATACTCTTCAAGCAGATGCAGATTACACAGTCAGGATGTGGAGACATCGAGCCAAATTGACACCGAAAATGGAGTACTTAGTGGCCCACGGACATCCTTCAGGTTTAAGCTGTTTCTTTTGCGAAGACACCATGAGACGCTATGCAAATAGAAACGACTTCATCCGGAAGCACTTGGGGAGCGGTTTTCGATTCAGAGGAGATTGGGATCCCGAACTTATCGATGAAGCCGGTCAGTTTCGCAGTGCCATGGAATATCATGGAAAGCTATTACCATCCATTCTGAGAATGCAGCTAGAGAAAGATTTACAAGAAAAAGAGGGACTGGATACGGACATGCAACAGTCAGAGGGACCAGAGACCCCACCAGCAGAACCATCGGACAACGAAGAGCAGTCAGAATAACAGATAATTAAATTCATTTGAGTATTTATTTTTACAATTATTTATTCAAAAATTTTTTTTTTTAATTTAAAAACTTACCCGACCCGGGGATTAAAGAATATGCATAGGTCGCATATTAAATCGGGTAGGAGGCATGTTGGAGGTAGCGATGCGGAAGCTACCGAGTTTTTGTAGTATAGTATTTGAGTCATGCAATTGAGTAATTTTGTAAACTAATTGTAATGTCTAGATTTAACAATGCGGAAATTATCAATGAAGAATTGTGACATTATTTACCAACTAGTCTAGACATGTAGGCATGATGAAATCAAGGAAATAAGTTAATGAATTTTAATTGTTTAATGTAAAAATATTTGATTTATTTTGGAACGCGGAAACAAAACAATTGTTACTTTTTAAGGACGGTTTGAGACCATTGTAGAACACTTCCACGTCTAATCTTAAACCGTGAACTAGTACCTACCTTATCTTGAATAGTTAGTCATTTATTTTGTGTATCAGTTTAGACCGTTAATAAAAGTAATTTATTAACTCATTTGTACAGAAACAAATAGAGAGTCACTTCATCTTCATTCATTACACTCGCATCCAACAGTCATACACATATCACTAAACCCAATAATATGTTATAGTTTAGAGCACGTGCTTAAAATAATTTTAAAACTACCTCCAAGAGATTGCAATTTTTTTTATATTTATTTATTCACCATGACGTATAAAGTGCTTTCATATGTTCAATATCAACTATTAACTAATATTTACGTTAATTAAATAATGCAAAACAAGTCAAGCGTGGATATATTGAAGTAAAAACATTTGTTATAATTTGTCAACGTGTGACATTCGTGCAATTTCAGTTTATTTCCCAATTCAATGCTTTTCTAGTCTTCTTCTAGTTCAACGCCGTTTGTAAAATATTAGTAGATTTAATTACGGAATTGCGGAAGGTTCCACTCAAACTGTGATTCTTGTACTAAACAGATGTAAATAGAATAGAAATTAATAGAATTTAATAAAATGTAAATACACGTAAATTCGTTTAAATATTGGGTATACACGCAATTCAGTAGAAACACAAATACTGAAAAAGCATGATATTTTCGATTCATCAGTAAAATAACCCTATTATTATTATCCTCCTGATTACATGGCGTCGAGGCTACAATTTGTAAATTGCCAGCATCAATAAAATTCTAATTAATTGAGCACATTTACATTTGTTGCATTTACAAAATGGCACTCTAATTTTCTTATGTGGCTTACTTTATTATAGCACATTTAATCGGGCGTCAAAACATAGCTGAGTTACTACATATATCACAGAGGCATGTTTTTTGTAGTGACACATTATTTTTGGCTAATTATGAGCAGTTTCCTTACTGGTAATCTGGAGTTGATTTTTGTGTTTCCTACAAAAACGGCTGAATCCCAACGATTCTTACACTGCAATTTAGTAGACTTAAATAAATTTCAAAACCGGAAACTGTAACTTGCGATGGAGTTGGGAAACTAATCGTATAAACGGTTGTATACATAACGGTCGTATATTTGGTTTTCAATTCCGACTAAAAACCAAACTTAAAATTCAAAACATCTCTCTGGAATTGCTTGGCTAAATGCACAGTCTACTTGTTTTGAAAAATAATTAAAAATACTTTGTTTGGGATCAACAAAATTGCATTCTATTGTGTCCTAAAATTGTATCTCTATGCTGGCTAATGAGACTCAAATGAGACCTAAAGTTATAGCTAAATATAAGTTTTTATCCTGCTTCTTTATTTGCGGGGGTTTATGAAATTATCCTTGGTATGTATATAAGTATTACAGATGGCAACTGCAAATTAATTTTTTGTATGTTATTGATCAAACACTGAAAATTTTAATTGTAGAATTTAGCAATGAGTTTTTAAAGCAGAAAAGGCAGAAAAAGTTAAAGCTAGTTCAACGCCGTTTGTATATTGTTGTTGTACTTTTTCAAATAGATACATGCAGATCATATCTGTCTTATTCTTCGGCAATTAATAAATTGACATAATCATTAACAAAATACTAATTTTCAAATACTTATTCGTAAAAAACCAATACCTGAAATGCTCGACACTAGAAAAAAATTGACTCAAACTCAAACTCTGATGTTTAATAAATTATATTGTAACGTAGTAAGAAATACATACACAATATTCAGAAATAGCTTTGGAGTATCAACTTTCTTAAAATTCAAGTTTATTTTTAAAAACCTCCAATGTTGCTTTCCACTGTGTACTTTTTTACGATTTTACTACGGCAACTTACTTAACATTTGGTGGTTCAAACTTTCTTGTGATACGATTACGGAAACCTTTATATATTGTAGTACTTAACTGACAAGCAAAGTCAAATATTAAATAAAATTTAAAGCTGGACAAGTAATATAACCACTGGGTCCAGATACAGATGCTATTCGTCTCACTCGTTTATGATAATAATATGATGATTTATGATAATCTCGAATAAAACGTGGCGATTTAAGATTCTGATATTGAGTGCGGAGCCGTACCGTACCGATGACATAGTTTATGGACGATCCTCAACAATTTGTTGAATATCATATGAAATTTGCAGCTTTATACAAATTTATATTATCTGTTTTAGTTTTATAGTAAAAACTGGATATTTTATTTTGGAAAATCACATGATCGTCGAGCTGTAGCATGGTGAGAAAGCTTACTTATCCAATATTAAAAAATCACTAAATTGTCTAGACTCGAAGGGTCACAGCTATTTGTAATGACATTTAATTTAAATCCTCAGATTAATTATATATATATATCTGTTTTATGATGTTTTCTAAACATTTACAACTTTGAAACTATGGATTTTACTTTTTAATCATTTGTCATGTTTCACAACTGTATTTAATTGTATCTTCAAAATAGTGTAATTATTAATTATCAGCTTATGAAATCTAACATATTTCCATTTTTCCTCTCGTTTTTAAACCATTTGGTTTTGTCTGTTAATTTTTTTAACAGTAGTTAAGTTATGATATTGTTTGTCAAGAAGCATATTGTATGGACGGGAATTACTAAATACGAAATTTTCTAATTGGAGTTCAGTTGCTTTATCAAGTAATAGTAAATTTTAAACATTTGTTCAATTAGGTTGCCAAGAGGTGTGAGAACGGAAATGCGTGTTGAGCCTATTTAAGCATTTTATCGTATTTTAGTATTTTATAGTTCAACACAGTTTGCACAATCTCTGTAGTTTAACAAAATTTGGACGTGAAACACAGTCTCTGACAAGAGTTGTGTAATAAATATTAGATAATTTGGAATGATGACTTTAACATTTTTGTTGAAACGAACAACTTAATCATTACATTTGAAATTATTAAAAGAATTTAAACTTTCTAAATATGCAACATATTTAATTTTAAAGTATTCATTGTGTCACTTCTTTCATCCTATCATGGAATTATTTTTTTGCATGAGGTGAAAGGTCTGCACTTCATTCAAAAGAACTACGTCTTCACTGTCACTAAATGAGGCTATAAAAAATGACTGACCAGAATAACAAAATAATTTAAAATAAATTCGAACACTATTCTTCTTAGGCTCGGGATACTTAGATCGGATCGCTACTATTATAACATACTAATCGCGGGGTTTTTTCTGTGCTTGATTTGTTACCATCACCTACAATTGGCTCGAGCCACTCTCCATATCTAAGACAATTCATAGACGATCCCCAACAATGCATTTAATAACACGAAATTTGAAGCTTCATACAGTTTCATAGCCACAATTTTTGTAATTTTGTTAAAAGTGGAGATGGTCAGTTTTGTCTTTAGTATGAAATAGAGATAGTCAGATTTGATCCTTCGCCGATGGTATGTTTATAGATATAAAAAGTTTCATTATTGCATGAATTGAAATCATTAAAAAAAAATAAAAACTCCAAGTTTAATTTGGTAAGGAACACAAATATAATTTTGTTAAAAGATGTAAGTTTGCGTCATTGCAAGTGCCTACAAACTTTTTAATTTAAAATTTTTTGAGTTATTCATTTTGTCTGTTGGTGCTTATTTAAATTTTTTGATTAGTATAGCTGGCATAATTTAACATATTTTTTTTAATAATGTCTTCCATATACAATCTGCGAAATATTTAATCCACCGTAGACAATCGGGTGTAACTAACGACCACGTTTGCCTGTTCAATTACCTAAAATAACTTAAATAGCGTCGAAATGTAGCATGGTCAGAGAGCTAACGTATCTAATATTAGAAAAGCACGATAGGCCATAGTCTAGAATGGTCACAGTTACTTGTAACTACGTATTCTTTAAATCTCCATAGGAATTATGTGCATTTCTGGTTTAATATTTCAATGCAAATAGTAAGTTTGTCATTTTATAAATATATTATCATTTATCTGCAGTCTAAAATTGGCACTACCATAAAAATATCCAAATATAAGAATTCTTGTGCGACAAGTTTCAATTCACAGTTTTCTAAACATTTACAACTTTAGAACTGCAGATTCAATTTGGAACTGTATTAAGTTGTACATTTAAAATAGTGTAGTAATTAATGTATAATATCTTATTATTAAAACATTTTAATAATAATTCACCATTTCGTTTTGTCTGCTAAATAATACAAATGGAAAATTCAAATTGCTTCAAAATTTTGACATTACCTTAATTGAATGCATTCAAAATATGCTATGGAAAGCATTAACGACGCTTGCTGTTTTTGATTTTTAAATGATTTAAGTGATATAAGAACGATGACTGTAAGCAATTTAGCATGACACTGTAATTTTTGTGAGCAGTAAGAAAAGTTTTAATCCACAAGGATTATATAGTATCTTAAGACATTTAATAATAAAGAATATTCACGGCAAATAAGTTTTCAAAAGTTATTAGATTATTATGTTAATAAGTTTCAGTTAGTAAGTAACTTTTGACAACATCTGAACTTGCTCGTAACGGCAAAAATGCAATATGCATTTACTATCTGTTTAATACAAAATGTTTTTCTTTTGTGAATGAAGGAATTCCCATAGTATGATACTGTGTGAGATGCCACTCAGGCCATTGATAGACCCATTGAAGAAAACCCTTATACTAAAAATGTAATTTAGGCATTACGCAAAGTGCCATATACAGTAGGTTCTTTATGTGTAGCGATGCTTGTTAGCCACACTTCAGATAGCCTTTCTCTCACTCACTATATGTACACTGTCAAGTAAGGAAATTAAGCAATTATGTAGTTTAAATAAACCAACATTGTCTATTTAAGAATACATAGTGAAATAAATTAAAATAACTTTAACGCCGATTATTAAAAGTGTCAATTTTTTTGTACTAATACCATCATCAGGCAAGCCAGTGTTCATTTATTTGCTAACGAATCCAGTTTCGGAACTAAAGGACAAAGAATCTTAAGATGAAAAATGAAATAAAGGAAAACCCAAAATAATAACTTCTTGGTTTTGATTCATAGCTTTATAATAAATATTTTGGCATTGTAGAGTGTGTTATGTTTTAGAGCACATGCTCAAGATAATTTTCAAACCACCTCCAAGAGGTTACTTTTTGTTTTATCTATTTATTTATGTACCCGGACGTATATGGTAAAATTTACGCTTCTGACGAGTTCAATTAAAATATTACCAGATAATTATTTAAATTCACACTCTTGGCGTTACCTACACGGATTCCAAGAATTGCGTTTTGTTGCCGTATCAAAAAATAAACGGCATAATCAAATATCTTTTGTTAAGTAATACAACATCAATAAAGAAATTGTAAGGGTCGCCATTAAACAAAACTACGTTGTGGTAACTATAATTAAATACATGCTTGTCATCTAATGGACTAAAGGAATTAGTACATACAAAAAGGTAAAACCTTGTTGGCGTACAGAGTACAGAGTGAACCACTTCTTTTCGCAAGTTCTGATTAGTTATAATATTTAAAATTATAGGTCTAAATAAAGGCTTAAAAAATTAGTATTTGCGAACGTGTGACTAGTCTGTATATTTCGTATAATTCTGAAATCAGTTCTATTTTAGTCTTAGTTCAACGCCGTTTGTGAAATGTCTTTAAATTTTATTGCGGCTAATAAAATTAATTGTATATAATCCGTGATTCTTGTATTGAAAAGATTGAAATAAAATACAATTAACACAAATTAATAAAATGTAAACATACGCAAATTCGTATGTAGGTAATTATTACTAAAGTAATGTAATACAGGCTGATGTAATGTAGTTCATTTCTCTACCCTAACGTCTGTTTTTATAACAGAATTAAAACAAGTGGCGTCTAATTCACCAATTACCCTTCCTTAGGAATTCAACATATAATATGTTTACTGCGAATTTTATTTGGCCTGATCTGCAACAAAACATACGAATAAACATTAAATGGCGTTGAGTCTACAATTTGTGAATTGCCAGCAGCAATAGAATAATTGTATTTAGTATGGCACCTTTAGATTCGTATCATTTAGAACAATTGCATCCAAATTTTCTAATGCAACGTATTACACAGAAAAACGTTTAATTGGCATAATTACATAGTTAAGACGATTAGCATATTATCGAGGCATAAGTTTTGTACTGACACATTAGTTCAAGCTCATTATGAGCAGCTTACTTACACGTAGTCTGGAGTTAATTTTTCGTTTCCTACAAAAACGAAAACTGCCACATTTCGACTGTTGCTTTACATCAATTTAGAAGCCTCAAATTAATTTAAAATCGGAAAACTGTAGCGCGCGATGGAGTGGAGGAACAAGTTTGTCCGGTATTTAGCTTCAATTCCAAATGCATAGTTTAACCGTTAGTGTAAAAATACTTGGGGTAGTACATTATCCTCTCGGATCTTCTCCTCCCGCCTCAGTGAATTTTTCCCCGGGAAATCTACCCATATTGTACAAAGGACAACTTCCCTCCAGTATCAAAATCACAACCAAAATTTATTTATCAAGCAAAAAGTGTAAAAGTCAGTTCAACGCCGTTTTCAAATTTTTTTTCAAATTTTTTATTTTTCGAATTAAGTAGTCCACGTTTAATATTTAAAACCTTTAAAAAAAATTAAATATGTATGAGTACTTTTATATAATGACTACAAGGTTGAATTGCAACTGTAGATCGGAGATAAAACTTTTTAAATGGTCATATATTGTTTCGTATATTGCTTTCATAACTGATATGCGATGTAATTCCCCAGCATCTGTACCTACAAATACTTTGAAAGCCGGAGGCTTAATGGAATGACGACTGAAGCCATTTATTTCTGTATCTATAAACACAAAATATACATATTACGGTCTTGAGATCCGTCTTCTGTAAGCCAGTTGTGATCAACGCATTTATAGATACACACAGGGGAGATGAATTTCAATATCTGTATTTAAACTATTAAAAGTATAACTTTGGTTTGAAATTTAAAAAAAGTGTTATCTACTATCTGCGGTTTTCACTTTTACAGCTTCACCTGATCCTCGCCGTAATTTATAATAGTATATCCGAAAGTACCTACGACCTACCTGCATATGCCTTTTTAACTTTCAATTTAATAAATAACGTTAAAAACGAGTTAAACTTTCCAGTGTCATGACGGTTCAGCGTTTACGTCTTGCAAGCGAAACACGAAATTTCAAGACACAAATTGAACACGAGTCATCTAAGTTCATTGCTTAAGTAGGCCCATCGGTTCCAACTTCCAACAGAGTTGTACTTCTGCTTGCACAAAAATTCCAAAAATTTTATGCGCTAAAGCAACCGTCGTGCCACGAATCTTCGAATTGAGGTCATGATACTAGGAATTATATAACTGAGTGGCGTCGAACTACACAATATGTTAAATGCTAATACCAATTAAAATCCGCTCTTGGACTGTCGGCTGTAATGATTTTCATATTTTAATAAACATTTTAAACTTATATATTGTAAGTTTAAAAAATGAAAACTTTTTAAGGTTAAAAACCTTGTTATTACAAAGTATGAATTGCACCACTTTCTTAATAAAATCACGAAATTAGATTTTGCATGAGCTGAACTGTAGTAAGATAGACAATGATATTCAAAGGAACAGCGATAGAGATCGTATATCTATGTTTATATTGTTATTCAGAAATTTTCATTTTTTTTTTAATTTGGAGAAAACATGATTTTTGAGGCCTAATAAAATAGACCCATTTAAAAAAAAAAAATTTGAATTTTGAAAAATCCTGAAAATAATTTTTAAAAAAGAGTCTAAACGTTAGAAAACATCAAGTTTTGTCAAAATCAGATAAGAACTGTAGAAGTTGCAGGGCGGCAAAATATTAAAATTTTAATTCTTTTAAACTTTGGCGGGCAACTGTGACCGAACAACGCAAAATGCAGTCGAGTTACTTTAGATATTTACTATTTAGAAGTAGCCTGATTTTTGTAGGAATGAATTTTTGAAGTTAGAGACTTCCATGTGATACCATTCTCTTGTTAGATTTGATTTTAAAATTAAATGGACATCCAAACTATTTTTCTGTGCAAATCTAGTGTTTACAAAGGGTCAAGTTGTAAGAATTTGTAAATTTGCTATACGCTGACTGGACTTTTTAAAAAATTATCACTACAATCATTTATTTTATCTTTCACTAACTATGCCCACTCTCAAGAAAACAAATTAGGTATTTTGAAATTTGAATAAACCATCATCGTCCAATTAAAAATGCAAACCGTACATTAAAATAAAGTAACTTTAACGCCGATTATAGAACGTTGCAAGTAGTTCTAAAAACACTATTATCAAGATTGTTGAATCTACTAGACTTTGCGTAGCTAACGGCAACGGTGGCAATTTTGAAACTAAAGGAGGTAGAATATCTCTAGATCTAGAATCAAGGTAAAATAATTTTATTACAAACCCCAAATAATAATCTCTTGGTTTCGACACATAGTTTTCTTTATATTAAATGCTAGACACTGTATTGGTGGATATGCTTTATTTTAGAACATGTGCTCATAATTATTTTGAAACTACCTCCTCGAGATTGCAATTTTTTATATATTTATTTATTCACCATGACGTATAAAGTTCTTTCATATGTTAAATAATAACCATTAACTAATATTTACGTTAGTTAAATAATACAAAACAAGTCAGTGGATATATTGAAATAAAAAACATTTGTTATAATTTGTCAACGTGTGACCAGCGTGCAAGTTCAGTTTATTTCCCAATTCAATGCTATTCTAGTCTTGTTCCAGTTCAACGCCGTTTGTAAAATATTAATAGATTTGATAACGGCAAGTGCCGTAGATTAAACACAAACTGAGATCGTTGTACTAAACAGATGTAAATAGAATTATAATTAACAGAATTTAATAAAATGTAAATACACGTAAATTTGTGTAAATATTGGGTGTACACATAATAATAATTCAGTAGAAACACAAATACTGAAAAAGCATAATATGCTCTAGTTAACAGTAAATAAAGCCATATTATTATCCTCGTGATTACATGGCGTCGAGGCTTAAATTTGTTAATTGCCAGCATCAATAAAATTCTATTTAATTGAGCACATTTAGATTTGTTGCATTCACAAAATGGCACTCCAATTTTCTTATGTGACTTATTATAATAAAGCACATTTAATCGGGCGTCAATACATAGCTGAGTTGCTGAATATATTAAGAAGACATATTTTATGTTGTAAAACGTTTTTTCGGCTAATTATGAGCATTTTCCTTACTGGTAGTCTGGAGTTGATTTTTTTATTTCCTACAAAAACAGCTGAATTCCAAAGATTCCTACACTGTAATTTAGAAGACTCAAATGAATTTCAAAACCGGAAACTGTAACTTGCGATGGAGTGGGGAAACTAATCTTATAAAAGGTTGTATACATAAACGGTCGTATATTTGGTTTTCAATTCCGACTAAAAACTAAACTTAAAATTCAAAACATCACTCTGGAATTGCTTGGCTAAATGCATAGGCTACTCGATGATAAAAAAATTAAAACTACTTTGTTGGGACCAACAAAATTTTAATCTATTGTGTCTCAAAATTGTATCTTTATGCTGGCTAATGAGAATCAAACCTAAATTTAAAGCTAAACATAAGTTTTTATCCTGCTTGTTTATTTGCTGGGGTTTAGGAAATATATCCTAAGTATGTCTATAAATATTACAGCTCGCAACTGCATAAACAAAAATAGTTATTATGTTATGTATTAAAATTGGTAATTTCAACTCTAGGATTCAGCAATGAATTTTTAAAGCAGAAGCCGGAAAGAGCAAAAACTAGATCAACGCCGTTTGCATAGCTCTTTTGTACTTTTCTAATTGTTAAATGGGGAGTTAGCTCCTGCTGAAAGCTTTGGCAATTCACAAATTGACATGGAAGTAAACAAAATACTAATTTTCAAGTACTTATTAATCGAACTTGCATAATACATATGTGTTTATTAATCCTATTTATCATTAATTTACTGCGGACACTGTCAAAGAAACGAAATTGAGCAAGTTTGAAATAGAAATAAACCCGTTTAGCGCCGTTTATAAACTTTTGCAATTCGTTAATAATTAGTTTGGTGAAACATATTAGGAATTCACTTCCTCAATAAAATATCACGCTACATAATCTACTATTTACCCCAAATAAAAACCAGATATACATATTATAAGGTCCTAATACGACCCATTAGAAAATAATCAAGAACATAGTTTTGGGATTTTTATTTTACTTTGGGTCTTTGTGTAAAAATCTCACGACACTGTCTAACGACAAGTCGAGCTAAACGCTGTTTAAATTATTGTAGAGAATATCTGCCAGTATAGAGCGAGAATAAATACAAAAGTTTTATAATTCATTAGGCTTAAATAGTTTTCATTTTTGTGAATTTAGTTGTGCATTTACTATAACTGGTATAAGCAAATATTTCCCGAATTTTAGTTCATGACAGTATTCATGTATTGTTTGGGTGCCATGTAGAAAGTAGAAACAAAATAAAAGCGGCGTTGAACATGTGAAAAATGTACTGTATACTTTTATCGACTATTATTCCAATAACTATGACATGACTACTAACTTATAATTATGACTATACATTTTGTTTGTGTGGTGAAACGTGAAGGAAATATGCCCTAAACTTTTGTTTGACAGATTTCATGTAATTATTATTGTTTCAGCTCAACGTCGCTCACACCTTTATTCCATTTATTAAAACAACAACGCCGATGTTGAATTTTCTCACGCATAGATTAGCGTTACGTAGTATTGACTTCAAGTATATGCGTGTTGATCATCAAAGTTGAGTATAATGAACTTATATGCAATCTTGTCATGTAAAGACAAAACTTTGAAACTTGGCTCCAACCGCTGCCAAATAATATACATTTTAGTTAATTCCAAACTGAGAAAAATAAAATAGTTGCAAGAAATAAGAATTATTCAAAACAAAACGTTTCTTCACTACAACTTTGATTAAAGAACGTATGCATTGTACAAAAACAAAAAATGATAAAAATATTTCTGGCCCATGTGGGGATTGAACCCACGACCTTCGAGTAATCATTTTAGTTCGACGCTCTTACCAACTGAGCTTATGGACCTGAGTTCCAATCTGTGGTGGGAATTCGCATCCTTCTGTTTCAATCTCATCATGGGCACACTCATCTTCTAAGTTTTCTGCAGTTTGTGTAACTCCTTTCATGGTGATACTGACTGGGAAGTTGGAAGTAGTACGTATCTTTATGTGGATTGTGGGTATGCAAATATTTAGTATTGCGAATGACTCTCTACTAGCTTGTAACTACATTAGCATGGAAAATAGCAGCACCCTTACGTCATCGACACAAATCTATTTTTCACTCCTACTCCAAGTAGCACACTGCTAAATTAAAGAGTTAAAAGTAATTAAACTTTTTCCAACCAACCAAACCAAACGCGGTCTACATTAAAGTTTCTTAAAAAGGTTTAAGCCTGCAGTCTGTCAATTTTCTTTCCACTTCCACGTATTCAAGAACAGTGAGGCAACATATGGAAAATAATACACGTATACTTACATATTACATTATTAGAAAACTTGACACATTTAATTCAACGACAGGTTTCAGTTTCCAAGTTTGTGCGAAACACGGAATATAAGTTACAAATTATTGAATGTATTTAAACTGAATTAATTTCCGTAAATAATTTTGTATGTTGAACACTAAAGTTCACGAGCATAACCAGCCAATCCATTAGCAAGTTTTTTCATGAGAAATTTTTTTTCGAAAAAAAGCGTTCATTTTTATTGAAGAAAAAGCCTGAAAGTGTATATTTATTGGTTTTTCATTCCTATGGTTTACATTTTTTTCAAATTTTTTAATCCCGATTTTTGACATTCATGTTTAAAAAACATTTTAATTCGTAAGAAACGCAAAAATAATAAAATGTGATATTTTCAAAAAGTTATAAAGGCAGTTACCCTAGCTTCAAAATTTTCAATAAAAATAATTTTTTTGAAAATTTAAAAAAAAATTGTTCTTCTTTTAATTTAAAAAAGTTTATGTAACATAAATTTTCAAATTTGTTTTTTAAATTTTGAAAAAAATGAATGGAAATTAGGATATAAAAACCATTAAATTTATATTTTGAGGCTTTTTTAGTTTCTTAAATATAAATTTTCATCGACCGAAACACTTTACGGACACCAAGTTGTTAAGCAATTCCAAGTATTTTTGGACGTTCTATTTGAAAAAAATATCTCAATAAAAAATCGCGAATGTGTTGGCAGGTTATGATCGTTAAAACTTTCCTTATTTGAAATTACGAGAATAATTTTTGTTTTATAGGCCTGAAATAAAAACAAAAAATAAGAAAAAATCCAAGCTTTGAAAAATGAGTAAGGTGCTCGAAGGCAACTGTCTTTTTGGCTACTGGCGTTTTTCGGGGAAGAATAAGGAGATGGACAATCTTCTCCCTGGATGGAAATGCATGATGGAGGATCCAGAAAAATATTTTGGAAGCAAACTCAAACGTCCGATTTTGACAAATAAGCAAAAGCATGAAGTCGTCTACGTCCAAGAGGACGTGCGGGTGGGTGAGAAGGAGCTGAAAAGAACACTATTTCTTCGCGTTGTCCTCCACCCACCCGTCACACCCATTCCCAGCAGAGGGGACATCAAAAATGTGAAGATTGAAATTGGGACGGAGCCTGGCTTTCCTCACCACGGCTATGACACGGGTCACATCATTCCACATGCAATCGGAGGACCAGCGGATGCATCCTGGAATTTTTTCCCCCAGCATCCAACATTTAATCGAGTCAAGCACTGGGCAGAGGTGGAGAAATTGATCCGAAACTATTTAAACCGGGGCAACACCCTCACACAAACATTTATTTTTAATCACGGTGGAAACGGTGGTAGTAGTAGTAGTAGTAGTGCAGCCCCCATTGGTTTCTATGTTCAATGTGACGCAGTTCTGCACAAAGATCCTAAGATGGTTCAACGTATTGAACAACTCCCACCGGAGGAAAGGGCCCTTATTTGTTCAGACGGTTACTATGACAATCCAAACCCACGGGACCTAGACTACACCTGTCCTTTTCCAATCTTTGACGCCGGAAATATTTTAGCCAGTGGTTTTTATTTTTTGTAGATATGTACATGCTACGTATAAAAACATTTTGTTCTGAATTATCGCATGAAAATAGAAGTTTCGCAATAAAGTTTTATTCATAAAATATTATTAATAATTCACACGCCATAAATATGTCCAAATTTGAACATAAAAATTTGAATAAGTTTTTTTCATAAATATTCCCGCAGAATTATGTTGTCAACAATAGGCTGCTTGAAGACTAAGTCCGTTGACAGGATTGAAGGGAGACTATCCGGTTGTCCCAGTTCCTCTGCTCGTTCTTGGCGATTGAGAAAGGGCACCCTTTCAAGTCGCTGATGGAGAGGCAGGCGGGGTGGGCGGGTAGAATTCCGTTAAAAAGTAGTTCCTGGGCACTGACTAGAATGACAAAATTGCCCCTGCAATCACTTTGGTCCCAGCCTTTGATGCAGGTCGTTCCACCAAAACCAAGTGACGAGATTTGACGAGAAATATCGTTGGGTACGTCCTTGCAGTTTTGTTTTTGCAAGCCAAGATTTTCTTGACCACCTTGTAAATTCGCATTTTTGAAAAGTTGGACCATCGAAGTAGGGGGAAGTGGGGGTGGGGGTGGTGGTCCGCTTTGGGCAGATACGGTTTCCATATTGAGAGTCAGCCACGCTACAAGTATCAGAGCTCGAACAAATAATTTCCCTTCCATGGTTTCAAAATATGGAGACCAGCTCTTTGAGTTTTGAAAGGCCCGAATGGAATCTCTGGTTTAAAATCAAATAATTTAAAAAGATTCCAAATTAACTAGGGACTTCCGTACTGTAGAAATCCATACAAATTAAATTGTAGTTTGTAAATTATGAAAATGTTTTAAGCATACCAAAAAATAATGTAATATTTTAAAATAAATCCGTTTACTTTTTTCCAAATAAGTTTAATGCGCAGAGTGATTATAATTATTTCAAATCTTCTTCACAGCGAGTGTTAACGAGTGTTAATGAATCAGATATTTTAAAAAATTACATATTCATTTTGTAGCATAGACAAATTTTTGTAATAATTTGTTTGCTCTGTTGGGAGTCGTTCATAAATGACGTCATTGGTAGGGTCAATGGGTGATCTCTATTTGGATACTGTTGACAATCCATGTTAAATTAAGGACATCCATTTACGCAATGATTAAGCTGATGACAAGGGGGGTTATATGGTTTAAAAAATATGTAGATTTCTATAGCATCATTTATGGACGATCCTTTAACTGCTTCAGTCGCTTCTTTGTGGACGAGGAGGAAAAATAATATGATCAGAGCGTTATTAATTGCAAGCAAACTGTCAATACATTATTCACTGTGCAAAGGGTTGAGTGTTTTATACTTACGTTGCTAAATGTAATTACCGTATTTCCTGTAATAATCGACCTCGTCCACTATTAAAGTTCCGTCAATTTGCTGAGTTGATGATTTCTGAAACAAAACGTCGTATCTACGAAAGCATTTATTTAATTGCAGAATGCTAACAAAGTTTGGCGTGAAGCACACTTTACGTAAAAATGAATCAAGTTTATTGTGTGTAAAGATTTACCTTAGTATCAAACAGTATTATTTTTATTTTTACATCATACTGAAATTAATTGTTTATTCCCGGCAACATTTCCGGCAAGTTTCAAATTATACCCAAAGCATATCGGTTTCGGATCGGAAAGGAAACAAGAAATATTTCTGACTTGTACATATGCACGCACATAACGTAGGTAGGTTCACTTGTTAATGCTGACTCATTTTTAGATGCTGAACTTTAGCTCATAAGCATCTATTGAAATGATTTTGTCTGTCTGTCTGTCTGTCGGTCTGTCTGTCCGAATGTCTGTAGGTCGTACGAGAACGGTCGCAGTTTTCAACCTAACTTCTTGAAATATTTTTTTAACGCTAGAAAAAGCGTCCGCGCAGTGCTGTATAGTTTTTGGGCGAGATCCCATGAATAGTTTTCGCACAGTTAGCAGTTAACTGAAGCAACTTTCAATGTTTTTTCACTTTTTTTTGCCCTCAATCAAAAACCGCCTATGACATTGCATTAGCGTTCAAACTTACCTCCATTTCTATATAGGTACGTGGTAGACAAGGATAATTTTGCCAAGGGGCCAGACACAAATTACGTCAGGTAAGTTGAGGGTGAGTAAATTTAAAAAGCCGCTCACATAGGATCCTACCAATATGAATACGGGGATCGTCCATAAATGACGTAATTTAAACATTACCATTTTAGAAATCCTCTTTTACAGAAGTTTAAGAATTAAGTAATCGAATATATTTGACAAGGGATCTTACTAGTATGCAAACAGGGATCGTCCATAAATCACGTTATTCAAACATTGCCGTTTTAAAGATCCTCTTTGTTATTAGTTTAGGAATTAGGTAATTGGATATATTCAACATGGGATGTTGGATGTTACTAGTATGCATACGGGGATCGTCCATAAATGACGTTATTTAAACATAACCATTTTAGAGATCCCCTTTGTCATTAGTTCAAGAATTGAGTAATTCGATATATTTAACATGTGAGCTTACTAGTATGCATACGGGGATCATCTATAAATGACGTTATTTAAACATTACTATTTTAAAAATCCCCTTTACCATTAGTTCAAGAATTGAGTAATGGCATATATTATTTACCATAGGATCTTGCTGATATGCATACGGGAATCGTCCATAAATGACGTTATTTAAAAATTACCACTTTAGAGATCCCTTTCGTCATTAGTTTAAGAAATTAGTGAACGGATACCTTTGACATGGGATCTTACTAGTATGCTTACGGGGTTCGTCAACAAATGACGTTACTCTAACATTACCATTTTAAAGATCCTCTTTGTTATAAGTTTAAGAATTTAGTAATCCGATATATTCAACATGGGATCTTATTAGTATATATATAGGGATCGTCCGTAAATGACGTTATTTAAACACTGCCATTTTAGAGTTCCCCTTTGTTACTAGTTTAAGAATTAGGTAATCGAATATATTTAACATGTGATTTTGCTAGTATTCATACGGGGATCGTCTATAAATGACGTTATTTAAACATTACTATTTTAAAGATCCCCTTTGTCATTAGTTCAAGAATTGAGTAATGGAATATATTTAATATGGGATCTTGCTAATATGCATACCGAAATCGTCCATCAATGACGTTATTTAAAAATTACCACTTTAGAGTTCCCCGTCGTCATTAGTTTAAGAAACTAGTAAACGGATACCTTTGACATATGATCTCACTAATATGCAAACGGGGATCGTGCATAACTGTCGTTATTTAAATACTACTATATCATCCTATGTCATAAGGTCATGAATTAAGTAAACGAATATGCTAAACACAACAGATAGCTATTTGCGCATTGCTAAAAATGAGTGCCATCAGAGCTCCTACCTAGCCCGTTTTCACTAGCGGTAACTGCTTATTGTTAAGTCAGGAGTTTGTTAACCCTACTACAAAAACCATTTTTTCAGTGATAAAATCAACTTGCTGTAAGCTCAGCATCTACTTCGGGCCCACGGTGGACAAATTCGGCGCGAAGGGCCGGTTTTTAGATGCTGAGCAAGCATCTATTGTTATGGTCATGTCCGTCCGTCTGTCTGTCAGTCTGTCTGTCTGTCTGTTGGCCGTACACTACAGGTCACAGCTTTCAAGCTATGACCTTCAATTTTTTTTAAAACGATCACAAATGCGCGCGCGCAGGTCTGTATTGTTTTTTCAATTTGATCAGACTGTCAATTTCTTCACAATTAACAGTTAACTGGACCCATGTCAAAACTTAGAAAAGTGAGCTTTCCAAAAAAGCGAATCATGCGTGTAAACAAATAGAGAATTCATGTACATACCCCTTAATTTTAAAGCTCTGCGCGGCGAATACAAGTATATCTTATAGTACAGTCCCAGCCTCAGCCAACCTCAGCTACAGTATTCAATGGCAATGACATGAAGTCTGATTGTCTGATGCAGGGGTGACGCGCAAATTACGTCACGTGAAAATTTGTTTTAGACACCCCCACCCAGCTGCTGTCGCATTCACATTAGGTAAGCAGGCTAGGGGTGACGCGCAAATGACGTCAAGTGAAAATTTCTTTTAGACACCCCTACCCAGCTGCTGTTGCATTCACATTAGGTAAGCAGGTTAGAGGTGACGCGCAAATGACGTCAGGCGAAAAATTCCTTTTAGACACCCCCACCCAGCTGCTGTTGCATTCACATTAAGTAAGCAGGTTAGGGGTGACGCGCAAATGACGTCAGGCGAAAATTTCTTTCAGGCACCCCCACCCAGCTGCTGTTGCATTTACATTAGGTAAGCAGGCTGGGGGTGACGCGCAAATGACGTCGCGTGAAAATTTCTTTCAGACAGCCCCACTCAGCTGCTATCGCATTCACATAAGGTAAGCAAGTTAAGGGTGACGCGCAAATGATGTCACGTGAAAATTTCTTTTACATGTCACGGACTGACCTATATTTGTTATAGATGTTCAGAGATCGTCCATGATAACGTCCTTCAAAAATCATAGTTTCTAATATCCCAAGTATCAACTTTAAATTTGTTTTCATCCTATTTTAACTACATGTCACGTACTTACCTATATGCGTAACAGATATTCAGGGATTGTCTATAATGACGTTATTTGTGAATAGTGCAATTTATAAAAAAATTTCAGCTATATTAAACTACATGCTACGAACATTGGTATGTCTTATTGATTGTAGGGGAGCTTCCACAAATCTTGTATTATCTTTTAGCGTAACAAAAATTGTCTTGCGCCTTTGTTGAAGCTCAGCATCTACTTCGGGCTAGCCCACGGTCGACAAATCCGGCGCGAAGCGCCGGATTTTTTAGATGCTGAGCTTTAGCTGCATCTAATGAAATGGTTTTGTCCGTCCGTCTGTGTGTCTGTCCGTCTGTCCCATTTTCATTGTTGTACGCTACAGGTCGTAATTTTAAATCAATTATAATAAAAAAATTCCTAAATCACGTAAATGCAATGTAGATGTGCTGTATAGTTTTTGGGTATCATCTATACAGTATGTTGTTTGCAATTAGCAGTTAAATGGACCAACTCTCAAATTTTTGTACACTTCAGTTTATTCACAGGCAAAAACCAAGTGTTAGCTCCCATAAGGTTACATTGACGTGCACACCTACCTACAAAAAAAATCTACATGGACTGTCGTATGTTTAAACACACCGCGTACAATCTACTAGCAGGTTAGCAACCCGATGGGTTGCAATTAACAAAAATTAATATATTATGTTTTTCAAGTTTAGCTGTTACATTAAATAAAATGTTGCATTGATTGTGGTCAAATAGACTTCGTGGTAGGTTTTGACCAGATAACTGCTCAGATTAAGGGATTAGTTTTTTCCATAGGCGTGCAAGTTGTAACTTTTGACCAGGGCCTTGCCCGGGTTACACTATAGAATCTGAATTTCTCGTAATTCTAGTATGTAATCCTCACTTTTAGTTGTTACACTAAACACAATTTTGCATTGATTGTGATCTATTCAACTTGAGCTTCGCCGAAATGCTTGCCTGGGTTAAATTTTGACAACAGACTTGCCCGTGTCGAGATTTTACTATAGTGTTAGGTGGATTAAAATTTTACTACAGTAATGGGTGGGTTAAACTTTTAGCACAGTATTAGCTGGATTAAAATTTTGCCAGTATAAGCTGAGTTAAAATTTTACCACGGTATTGTCTGAATTAAAATTTTACCACAGTATTTTTTTGGTTAAAATTTTACGACAGTATTCCCTGGGTTAAACATTTACGACAGTATTGTCTGGGTCAAACTTTTACCACTTTATTGGCTGGGTTGAAATTTTACCATAGTATTGTGTGGGTTTAACTTTAACTACAGTATTGGGTGTGTTAAAATTTTACTACAGTATTGGGTGGGTTAAAATTTTACGACAGTATTAGCTGGGTTAAAATTTTACTAAAGATTTGGCTGGGTTAAAATGCTACTACAGCATTAGTTAGGTTAAAATTTTACCACAGATCTTGGCTGGGGCAAGGTTTTCTCACATGATTTTTCGTGATTATGCTTGCTGTGATCATTGCTCTCTATTTCCGTATACACCTGCTTTACATAAAAGATTAGTTTCGGCGTAACCATTAACAAGATTACTGCTGAATACCATAACCGTCGACTTGAAAACCTCTTACTGTTATATTTGGTTTAAGCTTTGGACACAGACCTGCGCGGATTACATTATAGCCACAGCCATTCCCAGGTTTCTGTTTTTGCTAAATGCTTGCTTGGGTTAAATTTTAAGAGCAGACTTGCTTGAGTTTAGTTTTGATTACAGGCTTGCCTGGGTCAGGATTTTATTAGTGGCAAAGCTTTACTTTATTCTTCTCTGGGTTAAGTTTTTTTACATACTTGACCAGGACCATGCTTGTAATGTCCATCTAATCCAAATCGCAGCTGATATTACTATACCCCCGTTATATGCACAAAATATACAGTGATTGGTAGTGGGAATTGAGTGACGCCTATCCCTTTCCATAGTGTAGTTTTTAATTAGTAGATTAGTAGATTACTTAAAGTCCTCATAGTTACTATTTAGGTTCTTTAAAATTTATTTGAACTTGTAGTAAGATTTAAAAAGAATAATATTTTGGCTGAGCTGAACTTTTTTTCTTTTTCAAACCTTTATGAATCAGTTTTTAATATTTTCCATGTTCAAACGAATTTGAAAATAGAAATAAATATTTTTTATCGTGCGCTGTGCCAATCAGGATCCCTTAATTTTTGAAATTTTGAATTCTAGTGCCGTGATTGGCGCAGATTTAAAAGTGTAAATCACCTTTAAAATGTGCAAAACGCAACATTTTCCAAAATATTGTCGAAAGAATGACGACAAAACGTCAAGGCGCGTCGAATGGTACCATAAAAAGTGTAATTAGTTGAAAACTGAAGGAGGAGTTTAGGTTACAAGGTCCCCGGTTAACTTACCACTATCCTATGCAGCCCTGTACTGCACGTCTTAATTAAGAGATGCCTACAACAATTACAGACTGCAACAAACCACAGTATTATTATATGTGACATTCACGACGGAATGAATGGTGGTGGCGGGGTTTACGAATTCTTGTAATTCAGTTGTCATTTGACGTCGTCGTGAAGTCCGCTGTCGTGCATTTTATTATTATCTCGTAAATTGGTTGTTATTACCGTCAGTAAGTTCATCATTTTATTGTAATTTATCGGTCATGGTCGTCCTCTGGTCCATCTTATGGACGCCATGCAGTTCATTATTATAGTTTGCAGTTCAGTATTAAATAGTAAAGTGCAGTTTATTATTATGTATATTGTAAATTAATGAAATTTTTAGATGCTGAGCTTTAGCTGCATCTAATAAAATGGTCATGTCCGGATGTCCGTTCATCTGTCTGTCGGTCTGTCTGTTGGTCCGTCGCTACAGTCCTTCAAATATCATAGTTTTAGGTACCCCTCTTTACAACTTTACATTTTTTTTACTCTCAATTTTGGTAACTTATAAAAACCGACAAAACGTCTAATTCTCCTACCGCCAGTTAGTCGTACGCCGGACGTTGCATTTCTATACTGATTAAACTAAACAACTTTTAAACACTTGCAAATGCGAGGAACGTTTGTTGTATTTTTTTAAATTGAGATCGCACTAATCATTTTTCCACAATTAGTAGCTGCATGGAACAAATCCAAAATTTTTCTTTATACATTGTGAGGGATCGTCCGTTAATGATGTCTTTCAAAAATATCATCAGTGTTATAGATATTTAGGGAGCATCCATAATGACGTCCTTCAAATATCATAGTTTTGAAACCCCCAGTCCCAACATTACATTTTTTTCCATCGTATCTTGACTTGTCACGGACTTAAATACATGTGCCACAGATATTTTGGGATCGTCCATAATGACGTCAATCAAATAGCATCGTTTTTAGTACCCCTAGTCTCAACATTAATAATTTTTCCAACTTATTTTAACAACATGTCACGGACTTTCCTATAATTATGTTATATATATTCAGGGAACGTCCATAATGACGTTTCTCAAATATCTTGGTTTTGGGACCCCCATTTTTAACTTCCTAATTTTTTCCAACCTTTCTTTAACTGCTTGCCACTTGCCACGTACATTTGTATATGGCTTATTTATAGTAGTAGAGGGTCCACAAATGACGTCATTTGTAAATAATGCAATTCTCAAAAATATTTCAGCGTTTTTAGATGCTGAGCAAGCATCTATTGGTCTGGTGTCTGGTGTCTGTCTGTCTGTCCCAGGGGTGTTGGTCGCACGCTACAGGTCGCATTTTTGAAGATTTTAAATTAAATCAACTTGTAATAGCCCTGAAAAGCGAGGGAGAAGTGCTGTATAGTTTTTGGTTATTATTGAATTCATAGTTTGTTCGCAATTAACAGTTAAACTGACAAAGAATCAAATCCATGTTTCAAGATAAAAAAAAAAGGGCGAAAAATACATGGAAGGTACATATGGAGCTGAGAGCTTGTCAAGTTTCGCCGTTAGAAATACACATGGAAAATTTTCACCAATATCCATTACAAGTAAATGTACTGCTGACATATGTACGTTCACAGGGCAGACTGGTATAGTGGTCGTTGGTTTCACACTGCAATGTAAAATTGGAAAATATGCGTTCTCATGACGGGGGTCCACTCTTCGAATACCAGCTCAGGCATTCAGAAAACTCCTTCCTCATCATTTTACAGACGTTAACAATGCAGCCTAGGGATCGTCCATAAATGACGTCATACAAATTTTACTGTTTTAGGGATCCCCACTGTCATAAGTATAAAAATTCGGTTGAAATATATCCTTAACATAGCATTTTACAAGTATGCATGCAGGGGTCTTCCATAAATGACGTCATATAAATTTTCACTATTTTAGGGATCCCCACTTTCACAAGTTTAGAAATTCGGTTAACATAATATATCCTTAACATAGGAGTTTACTAGTATGCATGCGGGGATCGTCCATGAATGACGTCATAAAAATTTATACTATTTTAGGGATCCCCACTGTCATAGGTTTAGAAATTCGGTTGACATATATCCTTAACATAGGATTTTACTAGTATGCATGCAGGGATCGTCCATAAATGACGTTATACAAATTTTACTATTTTTGGGATCCTTACTGTCAACAGTTCAGAAATTCGGTTGACATATATCCTTAACATAGGATTTTACTAGTATGCATGTAGGGATCGTCCAAAAATGACGTCATACAAATTTTACTTTTTTAGGGATCCCCACTGTCATAGGTTTAGAAATTAGGTTGACATATATCCTTAGCATAAGATTTTACTAGTATGCATGAAGGGTTTGTCTATAAAGGGCGTCATACAAATTTTACCGTTTTAGAAATTCACATGCCTTTAGTTCTAAAATTAAGTTAACTTATATACTTAACATTGAATTTTCAATCTTACATACGGGGATCGTCCGTAAATGACGTCATTCAAATTTTACTATTTTAGAGATCCCTACTGTAATAAGTTCAGAAATTAGGTGGACGTATGACCTCAACATATGATTTTTTTAGTATTCATAGGGAAATCGTTCATAGATGGCGTTGTTTAAATATTATTATTTCAAGTATCCCGCCTGTCTTCAGTTTTAAAATGAGGTAAACGGGTACCCATATTATGGAATGCCTGCAGTATTCATACTGGGATCTTCCATAAATGACGTCATCTAAATATCACTATTTTAGGGTTCCGCTCTGCATTTGTTTAAAAATTAGGCAAACAGATACTTTGAACGCAGGGGTGTTACAAGAATACATACACAGATCGTTTACAAATACCTTCATCTAAGTATTATCATTTTTTTAACTGCTTGCAACGTACATTCGTAAATGGCTTATTGGTGGTAGAGGAGGCTCTATAAATGACGTTATTTGTGAATTAGGCAATTCTTACAAATTTTCCAGCTATATTTAACTACATGCCACGTACTTCCATATATGGCTTATTGATGGTAGAAGAGCCTCTATAAATGACGTCATTTGTGAATGGTGCAATTTGTCAACATTATTCGGCTATATTTAACTACATGCTACGCACATTCGTATATGGCTTATTGATGGTAGGGGAGCTTTCATAAATCTAATATCATCTTTTAGCGTAACATAAATTGTGTTGCGCATTTGTTGAAGCTCAGCATCTACTTCGGGCCCGCCCCCGGTCGACAAATCCGGCGCGAAGACGGACAAAAGACGTAATAAAAATTCCAGGGGTCGTCCACAAAAGACGTAATAAAAATTCCATTTTGCACTTTTGAGAAACAAGTAAATAGAACATATTGCACTTTCAAAAAACATGTAAATAGAACATTTTTCACTTTAAAAAACATGTAAATAGAACATTTTCCACTTTCAAAAAACATGTAAATAGAACATTTTACACTTCTGAGAAACATGTAAATAGGACATTTTGCACTTTCAAAAAACATGTAAATAGAACATTTTGCATTTTCAAAAAACATGTAAATAGAACATTTTACACTTTCAAAAAACATGTAAATAGAACATTTTACACTTTCAAAAAACATGTAAATAGAACATTTTGCATTTTCAAAAAACATGTAAATAGAACATTTTGCACTTTCAAAAAACATGTAAATAGAACATTTTACACTTCTGTGAAACATGTAAATAGGACATTTTGCACTTTCAAAAAACATGTAAATAGAACATTTTGCATTTTCAAAAAACATGTAAATAGAACATTTTACACTTCTGAGAAACATGTAAATAGAACATTTTGCACTTTCAAAAAACATGTAAATAGAACATTTTACACTTCTGAGAAACATGTAAATAGGACATTTTGCACTTTTAAAAAACATGTAAATAGAACATTTTGCACTTTCAAAAAACATGTAAATAGAACATTTTGCAGTTTTTGGAAATGGAATTTTTATTACGTCTTTTGTGGACGACCCCTAAATGTACGTCATAAGTACAACACAGTCAGTAACATTACGTCTTCTGTGGACGACCCCTAAGTGTACATCATGATCACAACACAGTTAGTAATATACCACCCCCCCCCTCCCCTAATGCATAGAACAACGAGGAAGCGACCTCGACAGTAGCTACTAATTGAATGGACTTGCGACAGAATGACTTTAAGAATCGTATGGACTTGCGACAGAATGATTTTAGCTGTGCACTGGACTTACGACAGAATGACTCTTCACCGACGATATGTCCTATTGATTGTAGGGGAGCTTCCATAAATCCTATATCATATTTCAGCGTAACATAAATTGTCTTGTGCCTTTGTTGAAGCTCAGCATCTACTTCGGGCCCGCCCACGGTCGACAAATCCGGCGCGAGCTAGTTAGTTTTCCTACCGTGCTCGAGCGTACACTTTTGCCTTTATTGGGCTAAATTGTTGAAAACAGTTCAATAGAGAATCTACAAAACAAAAAATTTCGAAGCTACAGTTTCTGGGTCCTGGCTACTTTGTTTTTATCGACCGTATTCACTACTCACTGGCAGAGCTACATCATTGTCCAGGAGCCCATTCAGGAGGAAAAATCTTTGCAAGATTTTGTAAGAAAAACATTTACAATCGCGCTTACAGAATATGATAAGAGAGCTATAGAAGGGATACATAGAGATCTTAAGTCCCAAGAGAGATATGCTGTGAACACAACGAGTCTAAGAAATTTACGCATGCTGCATGAGCATGCGCAAATTGTTGATAGTACTACGTCAGAATTATTCCGTGGGAGATACAAACAGGACAAGTACAGTTATTTGATTTACAGCACAGACTTTTCGGTCTACTTAGACATTTGGCACATGATGTTGGAACGAAGATCCTACCTCACAAAGGATAAGTTTCTTGCAGGCTTCATGGGTTGGAGATTTATAGGGCCAAACGTTGATACTTTCGCGATAGTTTTTAAACGTATTCTTAATGCTGGCATTTACGCCTACTGGTGGGGGATTAGGACAAGCATGTATGAGATACAGAGGAGGGGTGAATTAGAGAATGAAATTGTGCACAACGTTCCCTATAAAACACATGGCAAAGACGAGGACGAGGACAGGAGCTCCAATGCCTTGCCACTTGACGATTTTCTCGTTAAGTCGGCATTTATTTGCTTTCTTGCTGGAGCTATGTTTTCAGTATTGTTGTTCAGCTGTGAGATTGGGCGCTATTTTAATTTGAAGTGTCGTTGTCAAAATTGGGTGTCAAACTTGATGTCTTCTATTTTAGGAAGCCTCTGCTTGCTCCTAATTTTATTTCAAGATATGATTCAATCTTAATGTATTTAAGTAACAACCGTAAAGCTTCAAATAACTCCCGGGGGAGTTAGCGCGAAACTTGCGTCAAACCCCGGAAGGAATTAGAAGCCGGAGTATCTTAGAACAAAACCCTCCTCATTTATAATTCAATGCTAAAGACCCTATGGGAGTTACTAGGCACCCCGGAGTTGATAGGGATCCGGGAGTTATTTGAAGCGTTACGTATTTATTGTATTATAGAGCCATTAAACACGGCCTCCGTTGGTAACCTGGCTTTTATTTGAAGCTTAACAGTGTTTTATGACCAGCCACTTTGGGGCTTTGAGCAACTCAGAATGGGGCGAATCCTTGGTATTTCAGATTTTCCTTAGCGTGCAACAACACTAAATCAACTCGGTCGCATTTTTCGCCTTTCACTGTTACAAAGTTTGACAAATCCAGTTTCTTTAATTTTTTCATACTACTGCACTGTAGCGAAACTCTTAAAATTTGTATCCGATTTTTCAGTTATTAAGTTGACTATTAAATTAAGTTAATACAAAAAAGTAAAAGTTACCTAATGGAAACTAACTGCATAAACTGATTTGGAATTATTAAAATTAAAGATAAAAATTACTGAACATTGCATAACAAATGAGAACAGAAATTGACTATGGTATCGTATTTTAACATACATAATTAGATATTTATTTAAAGAAATACCTAAAATATATCTATAAGTCATTTTTATTTCAAATCTTAAACTTGAAAACAAGTTAATAAGAAAAGCTGAGTTACAAATCAAATACATAGTCTTTTGTAAAGGGTGAATTCTACTTAGGGAAATAAAAGGAATTTTAGATCATGTAATATGTATGTTTTTAAAGCCATAGCCATAAGGTCACAAATCGATTCTGATCGTTTGCCTGTGTGCTTGGTAAAAATGAATTCTAAAGCATTTGAACTTTTCTAGTGCGTCTTCTGTCTGTGACATTGTAACATCGTTCATATGTTTCGTTTTAACATTGAAGGAATATTTCAATTTTTATAAATTGATCGAAAATAGTTCACAATAATCCAGAGTCACGTAGGTATTCAAGACAATATGATAAGTAGTAGCGAAAATGCACTCAATTCGTAATTTATTTTCTACAATATCAAAACACGTCCATGTCATTTAACAATAATAAAACACATAAGGAGCAGATGCCATAACAGAATGATGATGGTATAAATCCATTTTGTCAGCTTACAGAGCAGACTATATGTATATAACGCATAAATAAGTCAAACTAAATGGTGCAAAAAAAACTTACTATTGATTACAATGAGTCTTTTGACGTACTTATCATAATAGTTTTTGTACCTTAACGTTATCTTTATGGGATGATTTAAATATACAAGAATTGAGCATTCCAATAATGTCATTTATGAAAGATCCCTATTACGTATACAAGGTTCAAAGGAATACATGGTAGCGATTTTAATTGACGTCAAACTCTACACGGAAATACATAGATCATAATAAATTATTTTAATATTAAAAATCCCAGAGATTTCCCGATTTGAAAATAAAAAAACCTTATTTAAAACAAATTGTGCAAAGCAAGCACCTTCTTCCAGGGTTTTTTTTAAATAATAAGACTATTAAAATGGTATTAGTATGAAGATCTTCCGATGCCACAGTGCAGCACCATACCTACGACGTGAACAACTATCTTTAGCATATGACGTCATCAAAACCTAAAACTAAGCTCACTGACTCTGGTTCTGATGCAGCATGATATTATTAAATGCCGATAAAGTCATTTATGGGCATGGACAAACATTAAATAAAAATATTTTATAAGTTTATATTCAAATTCGATTATTAAAGATCGTAATTAGATTGTTAGTTAATAATTATTATTTCTGACACATGTTTGTACTTAGTGAAAAATTATTTTTTATTCTCCTGCACTTGAACAAAATTATCACTTTGATTTTTTAACAAAATGATCAAGCTCATTTCGAACTGATTCCATTAGTTGATTGGGCAACTGTGGGAGTATTTCTACAATAGATTCGTCCGCCATGACACCTATAAACAACTTGTGGTTATAATTCAAAGTTGTAATAGTCGCTGTCACATTACATATTTGAGGAGCAAAAAAATATATTTCAGTAACTAAATCGCCACCAAAAACAGTGAAGCTCTCGTCTGTCCCGATTGCATTGCTAACCATAACGGACGGCGTATGCATATTTCCTGTCATAAAAAACCTTAGACAGGGCGAAATTAGTAATGCCCATACATTTATTAGCAAACAAGATTCTGCTAATTTATCTTCTGTCGTGCCTTTCTTTACAATGTCTTCCACTGCTAGAAGCATTTCATTCGTGTTCCTCTCAATCCAATTACGTAGTGGTACACTTAGCAATGTATTAGTGTATCCATTTAATGAACTCAATGATTTGTACGGCAAAAGGGCATAAATAAACATATAGTAAATCTTTTGGGGAATTGTTGCTCCAACTAATCTGTACAATGATTCGTAAGCCTTTGTAATACTTGCAATAATCAGTGTGTTAAGACGTACATTTCCTTTTTCGGACTCTTGAAACACTTTGACAGATTTTAAAATGTTTAAGTCACAAAGAATCCAGCGGCAAAATCGTTTTGAAGTTAATTTACATTTCCTAGTTTTAAAAATATGTCTGTCTTGAGATGCGGCTAGGAACGCCAATGCAAATGAATGAGGAGCAACTAAAACTAATTTTACAAATGAACCAATTTTTTGAAAAGTGGATTTGTTTTGTTGCAAATGTTTTCGGGTGAGCATTGGGTCCAAAGTCATTGAAAAGATGTTATCCGCAATCGTGTATCGCAGTATTTGAAGTAAACTCACAACGTCCAAGTAAACATGGTTTTGAACCAATATTAAACCATATTCTGGATCCGAGGTAACTTCATTTGGACTTTCGGGATAGTTCAACGAATTCTGGGGGGTCTCTGCCACAATTACCACCGCCCACTGTGGTTTATCACATGAAAACGTATGTCCAGCGTAGTACTCACAAACAGCTGCAATCTTTGCTTCTAGTAATGAACTAAATCTTTTTGTGTCAAAGTGTTCGTCTTTCTCATAGTAGGTCATACAAATGTGATTTTTTAAATTAAATTTGAGATCTTTTTTCAAAAAATAAAATAAATACTTTTCCACCCATATCCATTGCCAGCGGTCGTACGGGGCATAACTTTTTGAACTTCGTTTTCCATCTGCTGCTATGTTGGTCTGAAAGCTGATCATACTCTGCCATTTGGCGAGAATTTTCTCATAATCTGGAATTCCTGTTACTCTTAGAGCAGCAGAAAAATTGGGAGATCCGTTTGCACCAACCCCAACGAGGACGTCCATACCTGTTGTACATGTTTTGATATTTTTTCCATATTGGATTTTGACCAGAAAGTAGACAAATGGTTTGAGCACTAAGCTGATAGCTAAGGCAAAACATTGAAATTGGTAAAGAAACAACCCGAATGTATAATATACCACGTCTGATAGTTTAGTCGTCGTCATTGTACACTGCTAAATATGTGCTATATTGATTAACAATGTTTAACGAGCATAACCCGCCAAGCCATAAGTTAGAAATTCCATGAGACATTTTTTTTCGAAAAGAGCGTCCAAATAAACTATGAATGGCCTTACAACATAGTGCGCGTAATGAGTTTCGTCTGATAAAATATTTTTTCGAAAAAACGAAAAAGGCCTTAAAATGGTTTTTTAATCCTGTTTTTTATTTTTTAAAAGAACGCCCTAAAAAAAACTTTTGAAATTTTTGTATAAAAAAACATAATTTTTAAAATATCCTAAATTCAAACAAAATAAAATTTGAAATTTTGAAATTTTTATTTTTTTTCTAATTTTATGGGCACCTTCCCTTGCTCAGTCAAAATTTTGAAAAAAATTAAAAATTTCGAAATTTCAAATATCTTTTTTTTTGAATTCAGGATATTTTAAAATGGTTTTTTAAACAAAAATTTCAAAAGATTTTTTAAGGTGTTCTTTTAAAACATAAAAAGCAGGATTAAAAAACCATTTTAAGGCCTTTTTCGTTTTTTCGAAAAAATATTTCATAAGACGAAACTCATAACGCGCACCATGTTGTTAAGCCATTCTAAGTTTTTTGGACGCTCTTTTTGAAAAAAATTGTCCCATCGAATATCTCACTTATGGCTTGGCGGGTTATGTTCGTAAAAAAGTTTAAAGGAAAATGCAAAAATTACTAGATTTATACAGGAAAATATTTATATATGTGTGTGTTAGAAGTCTATAAATGAAATAAATGATACAAACACAATTATTTCACTAGTTATTTCAAACCATCCATTTCCTAGCAAAATTCATCCTGCATGGCAAAATGTGTGGTATTGTAAATTATGACATTAAATAGTTTTGTCTTTTCATAAAAAACAATAGGAATTTGTCATCTCGTTTAAGTTATTACTGAATTTTAATTCTGGTCATTTTTTGTGATTTTGTTGAATTTATTATTGAATTTACATTCTAGTAATTTTTTACGTAAGCGGAATCATTTCTATGCGAATTAATAAAACTAAAGTTATGCGCAATTACAAACTGCAAAAGTTAACAATTGCTAGGTTTAAGTAATTAGGTACCTTTCCAATTTAACTGTTGGTAATGCTGTAAGCAAGAACGTTAAGTAACAATAATTATGGAACATTTCCTGTGGCTTCAAGGTGTGTGTGGTGAATGAGTTTATTTCTGTTTGATATTTATGCTTTAAATTAATGCAAACATCTATTTCAAGGCGTAATAAACATGAAAGTAGTAAAATTCTGTACGCAATAACTACTGACAAAACAAAACCGACATCAACATACAACACTTCGCAAACTATAAACACTTAATGGGTTAAAAACATAAGCAAAAATGCCAAGAAATAATTTCCGACATGTGGACTAGAAAAGCACTTTTATTCCCTCACTGACATCCAAACAATTGTTAAAATTAAACAAGGGCTAAAGCCTTTGTTTAATGGCAGCCTTAACTGCAAAATTAGGCAATTTGATTTAGTTGAATTTGTCATTAAATCTTACATAAACTTTTATTTAATATAAACTTTTCCCATGCAAGCCTAATGCAGAAAAAAGTTAAATTCAGGTAACATTGACGTTAGTTACCATTGACGCAAAAAATTTTAAAGTTTAATTTAAAAATTGTAAACAAGATAAATGCAATTAAAACAATAGATGCAATAATTTTCAATTATAAAGGAATGTTCTTTTAGATGCTGAGCTTTAGCTCATAAGCATCTATTGAAATGGTTTTGTCTGTCTGTCTGTCTGTCTGTCGGTCTGTCTGTCCGAATGTCTATAAGGCGTACGAGAACAGTCGCAGTTTTCAAGCTAATTTCTTGAAATATTTTTTTAACGCTAGAAAAAGCGTCCGCGCAGTGCTGTATAGTTTTTGGTTGAGATCCCATGAATATTTTTCGCACAGTTAGCAGTTAACTGAAGCAACTTTCAATATTTTCTCACTTTTTTTTGCCCTCAATCAAAAACCGCCTATGACATTGCATTAGCGTTCAAACTTACCTCCATTTCTATATAGGTACGTGGTAGACAAGAATAATGTTGCCAAGGGGCCAGACACAAATTACGTCATGTAAGTTGAGGGTGAGTAAATTTAAACAAGCCGCTCACATGGGATCCTACTAATATGAATACGGGGATCGTCCATAAATGACGTTATTTAAACATAACCATTTTGGAAATCCTCTTTTACAGAGGTTTAAGAATTAAGTAATCGAATATATTTGACATGGGATCTTACTAGTATACAAACGGGGATCGTCCATAAATGACGTTATTCAAACATTACCATTTTAAAGATCCTCTTTGTTATTAGTTTAAGAATTAGGTAATCGGATATATTCAACATGGGATCTTACTAGTATATATACGGGGATTGTCTATAAATGACGTTATTTAAAAATTACTATTTTAAAGATCCCTTTGTCATTAGTTGAAGAATTGAGTAATAGAATATATTTAACATGGGATCTTGCTAATATGCATACAGGAATCGTCCATAAATGACGTTATTTAAAAATTACCACTTTAGAGTTCCCCTTCGTAATTAGTTTAAGAAATTAGTAAACGGATACCTTTGACATGAGATCTTGCTAATATGCATACGGGGATCGTGCAAAATAACAGATAGCTATTTGAGCATTGCTAAAAATGAGTGCCAGCAGAGCTCCTACCTAGCCCGTTTTCACTAGCGGTAACTGCTTATTGTTAACTCAGGAGTTTGTTAACCCTACTACAAAAACCTTTTTTTCAGTGATAAAATCAACTTGCTGTAAGCTCAGCGTCTACTTCGGACCCACGGTGGACAAACTTGGCGCGAAGCGCCGGATTTTAGTTTGGGTGCGTGTTCAGAGACAGTGACAAAACGGATGGCATGACGTACATGCTGAAAATAACAACGTAATGAGATGACTGTCATGGGGATTACAACTGTGATAAGAGTTTGCTAAATCAGACGCAAAAGAAACACGCGACAATTGTTTGCGAAGGCGAAGTCAGAACTGTGGGACATGAGGCCTGAGTTTGCTGCTATTTGTGTTTCTGTGACAGTCAATGCTTACACAGTTTTTTGGGTAGTTTTTGACCATTGTTTATGGCGTTTACATTTATTTTTTAGCTTAATAAAATTAAGTCTTTTGGCGGCAACAGGTAGATATCAAGAAGCTACCTCAATTATAAAATTATTCTGTGGACCTGCCCTTCCCTAACCTGCCACAATTCCTGCCTCCCTTTTAATTATTTTTTTTCTTACCATTTACACACATTTCTGGAGTCTGGAGTAATTAGAGTATCCCGTATTTTCTGCTATTTTGTCTTATTTTTCGCAACATTTTTTACAATATTCAAATCAGTTGCCATATCTTGGAGGGTTGTGGAGATAAGTCACGAATATATTTTAATAAGTATCTATGTACTCTGTACGTATTTGGAATGAAAGGAGCAGTACACACCATGACATATGTATCCATACGTCCTTTATTTGTTGACGCAGAAGGAAGACAAACACAGGACAAAATTACTTAATGGACAATGTAAACAGCAGAAAATAGAAACGATCAACACGAGAAAAGCATCAACCAGTGAACATGACAATGACACACACAATCCCAACTGAACTTTTACTTCCCACTGTTTTACTTCTAGTTCTTTCGGCTTTGAGGCTTCAGTATTTTTATATAAATACAAGACGTGACAAGGATGATCTTTAGTACGAACTGGCTGACCATCCATACAACAACCAACCTAAAGAATAAATTACAAAAATTCAACATTTTCAATTCTGTCCAGCAAAAGTATAAGTTACTAAATTCAAGTTGAAATATTCTAATAACAATCTAAAATAGTGGACATTAAAATTTTACCTACTTTTTCTTTGTGTTTTTTAAAAATTGGTCGAAAATAAGTGAAATCAGTGTGTACATTTTCAAGTTCGATTAAAATGCAAAAACTTGTAAGTTTGAATTTTTATATTTTGGTACGGCGCTATATTTTATAGTAAACACATATTAATACCTTGTAGAGTAATAATTGGTATTTTCGCTCCGTATTCGGGCAGAAAGCGCTTTAAAATGTTAAAAAATTTAATAATTTACTGTAGTAATTATACGAAAAAACTAATATTTGTCTTCCTGTATTTTATTTCTCTTGGTAGACGGTGACCTCAGCTTTATTTCTCAGTGCAATGGTCTGTCTCACCTCCGCCTTTCAGAACACAAAGCCTAAGTTAAGTCCGGATCCCCTCGAATCGGGAAGGAATGACCTGGAAACAGCTGCTCAGTCATATTTTGGAAGTTATGGTGGTGGTGGAGGCCCGGGTTACGGCGGCGGTAATTATGGCGGCTTTGGTGGCTATGGAAATCCGTACGGAAATAGCATAGGTGGTAGTAATTATGGTGACTACGGCGGAGACTTTGGCGGTCGTCACCATCACCATCATCATAACAGTAACTACGGACAAGGGGTTCATGGCGGGGGTCACGGTGGACATTATGGAGGAAATGGCGGGTACGGTAACAACGGTGGCTACGGCGGCGGCGGCGGCTACGGTAATAATGGTGGTGGCTATTTAGGTAATTTGGGCTCCTACTATGGATAAAATACAGATATTTTTACACTCTAATCGAGTTACTTTACATTGAAGAAAACCAAACTTTTGATACTCATAATAATTAATTACAATATGTAAAGCAAATGGTTCGTAAGAGTTGTGAATGTAATTAGTGATACCTTTTGTATTAGTCAGTGCAAATAATCCCACCTTGCAAGTGTACAATTAACGTAAGTTTACTGTGTCTCATGGTCTGTCTCAATTGCGTGCTGGTTTGTGAAAACTTTTGCAAATTAAGCAACCAAGAAAAAATAAACATTAAAAACATAAATAAATGCAAATATTATATTGATTTGCCTGGCTGATTTTACTTGGAAATAAAAGTTCATAGGCTGGAAAATAAAATGTGGAAAATACATGTTTTTTTTTGCAATAATGTTTGTATAATTTGAATTTAAATTTAAAAAAAAATCGAATAAAAGTCGGGTTTTGAAAAGGCGCGGGTAGCATCTTAATATGGAATATTGCAATACAGATAACCGTGAAACAATTTCAGTTGGCGATGTTAACTAAACAAAATTAAAATAAAGTCGGGATGTAAAATAAACGTACAAAATAGGTATTTACTTCTTAAAGACTTGTCATTAATGTTTTAAGTTAATTGCATAGTTACGCCGGTGGCTATCAGTTTAATAGCTTTTAAAATGACTTAGCGATTTTTAATTTTCTCATAAGTATAATAATTACATATTTTATATATTATATAAATATAAATTATATATTTAATTATATATTATATTATTAATAATGATTACATATTTTTATTTTTTATGATATGAAATTACCTTTTCGTTGATACATTTCCTAATAATAATAAACTTCAATTATATCGTCAGTGAAGAACCAAAATAACTCATATCCATTTTTAGCTAAAAACAATAATATCAACTATCTACACAAATATTCAAATACGACTGGAGAGCATTTAAATAGAACATTTTGAACTTTTCAAAAATACGTAAATACAACATTTTGCACTGGTCAAACACATGGAATTAAAACATTTTGCACCTTTTCAAAAACATGGAATTAATACACTTAGCACCTTTTCAAAAACATGGAATTAGAACATTTTGCACCTTTTTGAAAACATGAATATATAAATTTTTGCACCTTTTAAAAGACATGTAAATAGGACACTTTACGTTTTTAAAAACTCCTAAGTAACATCTTACGCATTTTGTTTTTAGCTTAAATTGGATATGGGTCATTTTGGTTCTTCACAGACGATATACTGTATTTCATTTATTAATTACCTATTTAACTTCCCAACTGGATATTTTCAGTGATTACTGAGTTTTAGTCACATTCATAATTGGGTAGTAGTAAGTAGGGCAGAAGATATAATAGGAAGTTTTAGTTAATTACGAATAACGATTTATTTTTTTATTCAACCTATCGTCAGGTTGTATTTCATTTCATTTAGAAAAAAGTTTTCGAGTTGGAATAGCGAATGTTCGTATTTGAAATCCCCCAGTCTTCGTCTCCTACGAGTGAATCATCGAATCATGAAAGGTGATGCTAATAAAAAGAAAGTATTCAGCTCGAGCTCAAACGGCGTCTTCGCCTATCATTTAATTCAGTCCGCGAGACTTGCGTCTGTCATAGGAGCAATTTCATGCAAATGGAATCCCACTACAAATACTTTCCATATGAGTGAAAATGCCCTTCGTCGCAAAATCAGACAAATTCGCTGGCTAATTCAGTTTATTCTCTACAACGTCTACATTCTTTATTTGTTCGTCTCATTCTTTCGAACGTTTGAGCTGACGCCGGAACCCAAACCGGAGCACACTGAAACGTTGGCCGAATCCGGATATCGAAATAATAGAAAAGCAAAGCGAATGGCACTGCAGTACGCTCTCAGTACGTACAGTGTCCCTCTCGTTATGCAGTGGAACTTTGTTCTTCAATGTGGACGTCACGGACATCTCTGGAATCGGCTCCTCAATGTCACTGCAATGCTCAAGCTCAAACATGACGCTAATGAGAAAGCTGGAAAGAAACAGAAGAAACCCGGGTTTTACAAACTTCTTAACGGGCTCGTAGTTGTGGCCTCCCTTATGATAGTGACGAATCTGATTGCAGTGCTGAGGAACCCTGCTCTGCCGCACATGCTCACGTCACTCGTTCCTGGAGTTGAAAACGTTTCGAAAATAAAGTTGGTCCCGCTGATTTTGCTCCAAACTGGAATCATGGTTTACCAATGGACGAATATTTACATCGACAGCTCTAATTTTTTTACATACAGCACTGTAACTAAGGAATGGATCCAAATGCTCGAGTAATAAAATATTTAAAAATTAATTTTAACTATGCAATATAAAATATGCAACAATATCGTCAGTGAAGAACTGAAATGACCCATATACAATTTAAGCTACAATCAAAATGAGCTATGTCATAAAAACAAAATAAGAAACATAGGTAAAATGTTAATTAGTAGGATTTGAAAAACTTAAATTCCTCTATTTTTATGTTTTTCAACAAGGCAAAATTTCATATTTAAATGTTTTCGAAAATGTTCAAAATGTTCTAATTCCATGATTTTTGAAAAGGTGCAAAATGTTGTATTTATATATTTTTGAATAGTGTAAAATTTCGTATTTAAATGCTCTCAAGACGATATTTAAATATTATTGTAGATAGTTGATATTATGTTTGGATAAAAATGGATATTGGTCATTTTGGTTCTTCACAGACGATATTTTTAATTTGTGTAAATATGTATGTTTGTAATGCGCATGCGCAAGTAGACAATCAGACAGGAACAACAAGATCACTGGACAACATTTCATGAGCGAGTACCGAAAATTGCAAGTTCTGCAAAACAATTTCGACTACTTGAACTCGCAGCACGTTCTTCGTCTGGAAACGATTTGCATAATTGGCTCTGTCCTGGGCATCTACACAGGACTCCGAGTTGACGGAGCCCAAGGGTTACGCTCACTCCTTGTCGGCATTACAATTCTTGTTTTGATTTCAAATGTTTTCATCAAATGTGCAGAGGTCCACGAATCCTCAACGGAAGTTCTTTAGTCTTGGGGAAGTCGAACGACAAGGAAAACAGTATTGAATAAATTCCTAAAGAGTGTTCATCCCATACGAGTTCGGGTCGGGAATTTCTTTTATGTGGATCGTGGACTGGTGTTAACTGTGATCTCAGTCATCCTTCAGAACACGTCGTCCTTGCTTGTGGCCACATAGTACTCAAACAAACGTCTTTTTACTGTTTTCGTTGTTTTTTGCATAAAACTAGATTTTAGAAAATCTGCTAGTGGATGTAGTTTTTAGATGCAATTCATAGTTACACATGAGTATGGTTTTATTGTGTCTTTTAATAATTAATTTCCAAGTTTACAGACCCAATGTAACACAGTTGTATTAAGCTTTTAAAATATTTAAGATTTGTCGTTTTCTGTTCTGTAGCACAAGGTTGCTTTAGGGGCATGCTGTCTAATAAAGTCAATGTGTAACGCAGGAATAGCGTATACGCCTGGATATTCAGGAATTGGACATCCTGATATTCCATCGTAATTGTTAAAAAGATAAACGTCGCCCTTGTACATCCGTAAACAATAGGACATCACTCCAACCTTTAAAAACAAAATTTAAATAAATAGTGTCACCCAGTTAAATCTAATTTTAAGTGTAGGTTAAATCATTAAATATGTTTTTTTTCTTGAAAAAACATTGTTTACCTGAGTAAATTTCCCATTTGCTTGTCTGAACAGTGGACTTCCAGCATCTCCAATTCCTTGTTCGGCATAATTAGAATTAGCATTCACTAACTTTGCGCACAACTGGTTGTTTTTATAATTGATGTCACGACGGGTCGTGATGCATTTATCTGGGCTTATCGTAATTCCCTGAAATGTAGTACATATTGGATTAATTATTAAAAGCAACAAATTTTAATTCATTGTAAGTACTATTCATACATTTTTATAATGCTATCAACGGGCACTTACTTTAGCATAGAATAAAACACTAGAACCCGAGCTATCCTCACAACCCGTTTTCCCAAAGCCAACCAGCTCCACTTTGATATTGTTGTAGTTCTTGTAGCTCCCAATGCAAATCGTGGACACGTCCTTGTTAATTGTGGCGGTTCGGCTCAGGGTGTAGATCCCAATGTCGTTGTAGTATGAAAAAGGGTAGTAGGAACTTTAAGAAACAAAACTTTTTTACAACTTTGTCTTGGGAATAAACTGAATGTGGGCAAAAACAAATAACATAACATTTGAATTTAATTAGATAAGTATTTCAGATAGTTTACTCCATGGTTGTGGCCTTCTTTATCGAGATTACTTGTCCATGTTTTTCACTCGGACTCATATAATACGGATTAATCCACGCCTCAAAGTAAGTACCATTATTTTCAGTAAAGGCTGCGTCACAGTGACCGGAAGTAAGGACGCTGGAAGGGTCAATTAAAGAACCTCCACAGACAAGGTCCCAATAACCTTGCTAATCAAACGAGTTTCATTCATTCAAAATGCCTTCTTTAAATTCTACTGTAGCTAAGAAGCTAAAACTTATTTTAAATTTTATCCTAATCGGTATCTTACCCCATCGTGTGACATAATGGCCACAAAGAATGGATATCGGAACCGGGACTGAGTTCCATTAAAGATCTTCTCGTCCTCTTCAGGATTAGTATAGAATGTGTCATTGCCGGGTCCGGCCCTGGGTCCGGCTACGGGTACGGCTTCTGATGATCCTGGTTCAGGAGAATTTTTATTATCTTGAGCCAGCCCCGCTACTGACACGGCCAAAAAGAGAAGAAAACCAAATGGTAGCATATTTATTAAAAGAAAACGTTGGCTATATATGATGCGAAATTTTGAAAATAAAATTCTGGAAATCGTTTTGAATTTCTTCGAATAGAAAATGAAACAGAAATAAATTGATGAATACCTATTAGAAAATTCGTGTTTTATATACCGCCAGGTTGCTGTGTTTTTTGCACCGGGATGATATATTGATCTCATAATGACAGGTTTGAATTTTCAATTGTTCTAAATTAAATTGCAAATGAGAATGCAAACTGCAACATCTGTTAGTGTCCCTAATCAAATAGTAACAATATAACAATGCTACATTAGTTGATATTCAGATAAACCAAATTCTTATTTATTGCTACAATTCGGGAGAACTGACAGCATTTCTTATAGCTTATTAATTAAACAACCTTTAAGTCAAATCTATTTTAGAATAGAAAATTAAATATGTAATTCATAGTTGTGCATAAAATGTTCGCTTGGATTTAATGCAAAAAAAATAGAAAGTATAGAAACATATGTGACACATTTTGAAGTTGCACAGTGCGGTTTTACCAAGCACGATCCCAGATCTGTGAAATAATCTATTGCATTGTGAGTAGTGCAAGGGCATTATTGAGGTATTGCGTATAGTTAAATAAAACATTTCCCTAATATAATATATATAGTTTTAATATTATTAAGTGTGACACATTTATTCAATTTAAGATACGAAAGTAATAATAAAGTACAATAATAATGTACACATGAATATTTGCATTAGGTAATATATAGTTTTATTATTCGCACAAAAATTGCACAATTTATTAATCATTACAACTAATTGCTAACCTGAATAACAGCTGTCTCATGTATGTGTGAATATAAAGCAACAGTGCAATTTCAAAATAATTGACCACAATGAAATGTAACAATACCGCGTGATAACTGCTTGTAGAATATTTTTATTTGTAGAATCATTTTTACAAAAACAGCAGACACGACCTAATTTTATGCCGCTTCACAATGAAATATACGTTATTCGATGGCCACTCAGCATTCAAAAGCCTCCCAAATTCTCTTGCCGCCACGGTACATTAGTCATGGTATGGTCTTATACAGAAAAAGTCCTGGGTATAGTCGTGGGTAGAAAAACCCGCGTGGATAAAGTACGGGTAAGATAAATCAGGATAGAAAATGAACGGGTGTCAAAAGTCCGTTTGGTTTTGAAAGTTGTCATCTAGTTTATTAGCTTATGAAATCAATAGACATGTTCAAACTTATGAAACTGTTGAATATAATTTAGAGGTATATGTAATTTAGCAAAATACTAGAAGCGTGGCATATTTAATCATACTACACGTCCATGTGTGAAGGTTCAGCGAGAGGAGATTATACATCAACTTATACGCTATTATAACGTTGTATGATGACAGAGGCTGGAAGAAGTCGCCGGGATTTATTTGATACTTGTTGTTAATTATTTTAAATGTTTCGATTAGGTCTCCTCTCGTCCTTCTGTCTTCAAGAAACAACAGTAAGAGAGTCTCAAGTCGTTTTTCATGCGCATGCGCATATGTAGACAATCAGACAGGAACAACAAGATGACTGGACAGCATTTCATGAGTGAGTACCGAAAATTGCAAGTTCTGCAAAATAATTTCGACTACTTGAGCTCCCAGCACGCTCTTCATCTGGAAACGATTTGCATAATTGGTTCTGTTCTGGGCATCTACACAGGACTCCGAGTGGACGGTCCACAAGGGACGCGCTCACTCTTGGTCGGCATTCTCATTCTGGTTTTGATTTCAAATTCTTTCATCAAATGTGCAAAGGTCCACGAATCCTCAACGGAGGTTCTTCAGTCCTGGGAAATGGGGCAGTATGGGACTCCATTGTCAAGAAAAACACTTGAATAAATTCCTAAAGAGTGTTCATCCCATACGGGTTCGGGTGGGGAATTTCTTTTATGTGGATCGTGGACTAGTGTTAACTGTGATCTCAATCATCATATAGAATACGTCGTCCTTGCTTGTGGCCACATAGTACTCAAGTAATATGGTATCAAACGGTTTAAGTCAGCAGCCTTAAAGAGCCAATGCTACAAAATGTATTGTTATTATTGCATAAACCTAGGTTTTAGAAAATCTGCTGGTGGATGTAGTTATTACATGCAATTCATAGTTACGCATTAAAATCTTTACTGTGTCTTTCAATAATTCTTGACTTTACAGACCCAATTTAAAAACTTTCTATTATACTGTTTATGCTTTTAAGATTTTTCATTATCCGTTCTGTAGCACAAGGTTGCTTTAGGGGCATGCTGTCTAATAAAGTCCATGTGATACGCTGGCACAGCATACACTCCTGGATATTCAGGAACTGGACATCCGGATTTTCCATTGTTAGCGTTATAAACGTCGCCTATGTACATTCTTACAGCATAGGACACAAGACCAACCTTTAAAAAAATGTAAAAAAGTGTCACTCTTGTTAATCTATGTTTAGGTTAAATACAGTTTTGTCATTAGAAATTTATTTTTTACCTGAGTGAATTTCCCATTCGCCTGTCTAAACAGGGGACTGCCACCATCTCCAATTCCTTGCTCGGCATAATTAGAATTAGCGTTCGTCAACTTTGCACACAACTGGTTATCTTTATTTTTTAAGTCATCACGGGTAGTGATGCATTTATCGGGACTTATCGTAATTCCCTAGTATGGTAATTAGTGTTGGAATTACATACATTTTTATTCATGGGCAGTACTATAATCATAAATTAATTAATGTTATCAACAAGCACTTACTTTGGCATACAAAAGAATATCAGAAGTCTGGCTCCAATCACAACTCATTTTCCCAAAGCCAACCAGCTCCACTTTGATATTGTTGTAATTCCTGTAGCTCCCAATGCAAATCGTGGAAACTTCCTTGTTAATTGTGGCGGGTCGACTCAGAGTGTAGATCCCAATGTCGTTGAAATATGAACTAGAGCTATAGTAACTTTAAGAAACAAAATTTAAAACTTGCAATAATTTTATAATTGATACTTCGCCTAACAAAATATTCTTGGAAACAAACTTGAATGTGAGAAAAATAAATAATATTGTAATTTAATTAGTTACTTCATGGTTGTGGCCTTCACTATCGAGATCCTTTGTTGAGGCTCTTCACTGAGGGCATACGGATTAAGCCACGCCTCCCATTGGGTCCCATTATTTGTAAAAGATGCCGCACAGTGACCGGAAGTAAGAACGCTGGAAGGGTCAATTAAAGAACCTCCACAGACAACTTGCCAAGTGCCATTCTAAACAAACGATTTTGATTCGATGCAATAAATGTCTTCTTTAAACTTTATAGGAACTAAGCTATCATAATCAGTATCTTACCCCGTCGTTTGCCATAATGGCCACATAGAAAGGATATCGGAGCCGGGACCGAATTCCATTAACAATCTTCTCGTTCTCTTCAGGATTAGTATAGAATGTTCCATTGCCAGGTACGGCGTCTGGTGATCCTGCTTCAGGAGAAATTTTATCTTGAGCCAGCCCCGCTACTGACACGGCAGCTATAAAAAGAAGAAAACCATATGGTAGCATATTTTGGCAAAGGCAACGTTTACTATGATGCAAAATTCAAAAGATAAAATCGCGAAATTGTTTGAATTTCTACAAACAGAAAACGAAACAGAAAATAAAGTGATAAATACCTATTACAAAATTCCTGTTTTATACACCGCCAGGATGCTATGTTGTTTTGCATCGGGATGATTTATGAACATAATTATCACAGGTTTAAATTTTAAATTGTTCTAAATTCAACTATAAAAGGGGAATGCAAACTGCAGCATCTGCTAGTGCCCTTATTCAAATAGTAACAAAGTGACAATGCTACATTAGTTGATGATCAGAAAAACAAAGTTCTGATTTATTGCTTAAAAGCTGGAGATCGAGCTAACGGGATTTTGTATAACTTATATATATAATTAAACAACCTATTAATCAATTTTAGTTATGTTAGAATAAAAAATTAAATATGTAATTCATGATAGTGCACAAATTGTTCGCTTGGATTTGATGCACAAATGGAAACATATGAGACCTTTTCAAATTCCAGTGCGGTTTTACTAACTATTGAGCAAGCAGATACAAGATCCGTGAAATTATCTATTGTAAAAATAGTGAGCGTATCGATGAGGTAGTGTATAATTAAATAAAACCTAATATGTATGTAGTTTTATTATTATTAGGTGTGACACATTTATTCAATTTAAGATAATTACAAAATTAATGATTAGGTACAATAGAAAATAATATTATACACGAAAATATTTGCAATAGGTAATATACAGTTTTATTAAAATGTATTGCTGACCTGAATAACAGCTGGCTGTGTGAATATATAGCAACAGTAGAATTTTAAAACAGTTAACCACAATGAGCTGTAACTATACCCCATACCGCGTTTTTAAAAACTATCTTTCTTTTAAGAGTCATTCTTACAAAATGACAGACACGACCTAATTTTATGCAGCTTCACAATGAAATGTATGCTATTCCATGGCCACTCAGCATTTAAAGCCTCCCAAATTCTTTTCCTACCCTCAACCTTAATCTGCGCAAGACATGATAAGTCAACAAAAGATTGATTTTTAAAAACCCAAAAGCTATATATTAATAATGTTTGTTATCAACTTAAACATACGAAACAAAACTGTTGTCCAAACTTGGCAATTGTCCCAAAAGCCCGCGTAGAAAAATTCCGGGCAAGAAATACCAGTTTAGAATAAAACCGGGTGTCAAATTTCCGGGTAGAAAAAGCCCGTTTGGTTTTGAAAATTGTCACCTACCTAGTTTATTAGCTTATGAAATAAATATAGGCATACCTATACTTATAAAACTGTTGAATATAATTCAGAGGTATATTATGCAATTTAACATCAGAGCAGCCATAAGCATATTTAATCATATTACACGCCCATGTGTGAAGGTTGAGCGAGAGAAGTTTATATAAACGTATTATACATTAACTTATACGCTATTTTAAGAATTTTAACGTTGTATTATGGTGGAGGCTGGCTGCCTGGCTGGCGCCAATGTTATGAATATTTTAAACCGTTAGCCCACTGTCCACTGTCAACTGTCTGTCTCGATTTTAATGAATTGAATAGTTTTGACTCACCACTTTCGAATGACGAGAGTTTTTTTTCTCGTATAATTATATATTATGTCCAAGTACGTCAGTTTCTTTCCGTGCAGTTTCACAACTGCAGTGCGACCAGAACGTTTGTATTAGCAGTGCTTTTAAAATCATCAATTAATTTTGCTTGTTTTCAACCTAAAAATACTAAGCCAAAATGTTAGCCAAACGTAAAAACTTTGCCAATTGCATTGCATTCAAACTTTATTCAAAATTCTGCCTCATTCCTTTTGATTTTAATTCCCTAACTAGAGACATAAAAAAATCATCATCCATGTTAAAAAGATTGATTTGGAATTGCTACTTTTTCATTTATTGGGCCTATGTTGTACATATGGCGTTCACATTCTGCACACTAATTCACAACACAGCAACTTACGGAACTTTTAACTTTAACCACTTTTCAATTCACTTCATGTACATGGTTGGGTTTCTGTCGATGGGACAATTTGGCTGGAATTGTAAGAAATGGGCTGGAGCTATGTCAACCGTGCGGAATGAGCTCTCAAGTAAAATTCAAAAGAAAGAGCGAAATTCAAGAACGCAATCAAAATTATCATTGCACAAACTAGTAATTATTTCATTACCAGTTTTAGCCACGCTAGGGTTTATATTCGGAGAAGTTGTTGTTTTTGCGGACCCAACGAGACCTCAGCTTCTTTTTCAACTTTTGAGTGACGACCACAAGACACTTTTGAATTTTTTCGTTTTGGGGGCAATTTGTATTGTATTGTATTGTATTGTATTGTCTTTATTCAATTGTCAAAGTTTACATCGAATTAAATCAATGATTTTAAAAACCGGACAATATTAGAAATAGTGAGAGACAGAAGTAAACTATAACAAAATTTAAAAATACGTTATTTCATAAATATATATATTGACGCATTGACATACAAAATTTAACAAAGCATTAATATTATACAACAGATTACTGACGAAGGTTTAGTATATAAGTTGAAATACTTTCACGACTATTACTTATTTCGAGATTTCGAAGCTCATTTGGAAGAGAGTTCCAAATACTTATAAACCTTGCCTTAACACTTCGTTTCCATGTTTCAGTGCTTGGAACTGGTTTTATGGAGTTTTTGTGCAAACAATTCATAACATTAAACTCATAATCATACAGTTCGTTGTATTTGTCACAGTTCGAACCAAATTTTAAGTAGTGAAACAATTGCACATAACTGTACATTTTAATTCTTTCTGAGACAGAAAGAACATTACATTGCAATACATGCAATTGAATTTTCAATAGGCTTCTTTGGTATTGTCTGCGCCTACTTCGAAGTTAATCTTCATTTTTTATTTTTTGAACACCTCCACCATGAGCTGTCTTTCGGAATTCAATCATTTACAAATTCAATGTGAGCGCTTTATAGTTTTGTGACCGCGTTTTTCAAAACAATGCATAAAAACGTGTTTATGGTAATATGTTACAATATTCTTCCAGGGAAGCAGGGTATATTAAAAGAGATGACATCCAAAATGCAATACGCCACTGTCGCCATCTACAGATCCTCATTCAACTTTTCAACCGATGCAACGCAGCCGTCCTTTTCTACATAAAGTTGTGCAGCTTCGCTCTTAGCATCGGAGGAACATTCTTTTTCATCCAGTTTCTTCACGTGGATCCACTTGTCGCCCTGTTTGATGTTTTCCTTGGGCTGTGTTGTATTCTAATGTACATTGTACTCTATGAAAAAGCGTTCAAGATCCCGCAGCAGATGGAAGAGTACAAAAACTTGATTGTAATTGCAGCCCATCCGGGTGTCAGTGTCTTGGGTAGAAGCAGGAACCGGTGGGCTCAGTGTGCTGCTCGAACAAATAAGCGCAATGCCCTTGAAATCTCACAGGTGGTGAGATCGATTCCAAATACTGGAATTAAAGTCGGAGGTTTCAACACAATGGAAAGGCTGTCGACTTTGAATTTTATTGATTTTTTTGCAAGGAATGTGGCGTCGCTTCTTATTACTTTTAAATGAAGAATATATACGATGTCGATTTTGCGACTCGGGAGCGTGCCTAATATTTTACAACTGATTGTGTAAGAGATCCCTGTATTTACATGGTATGGTGTATATATGTACATTTATTTACTTTAATTCTGAATTAGAGTTGCTGGTTTTATTTTGTAAGCATGTACTACTAATATAAGGCTCCATAGCTTTGTATTGTACCCACATTTATTAACACTGACAAGGGAATTACGCAACATGTGATACACTCAAATTTCAAAGAGACCCATTTCAAAACATCAGGCAACTTTTCAATAGCACAGATCCAAAGTAACTCGAGTGCATTTTGTGTTGTTTGGTCGAAATAACCCGCCAAAAATTTAAACAATTCAAATTTTGAAACTTCACCGCCCTATAACTTCTACAGTACTCATCTGATTTTGATAAAATTTGAGTTTCTCAAATATTTAGTCAATTTTTTCGAAGAGCGTATTTCAGAATTTTAAAAAATTTAAAATTTTTGTTTATTTCAAAAAATCAAAACCTAAGGTAATTATATTTTTGAGACTCAAATTTTAAAACAATTTTATTTCAAAAAACTAGAATTTTTAATTTTTTAAAATTCTGAAATACCTTCTTAAAAAATGGTCTAAGGATTTAAGAAAAACTCAAATTTTATCAAAATCGGATGAGTACTGTAGAGCGGGAAAGTTTCAAAATTTGAATTTTTTAATACTTTGGTGGGTCACTGTGGTCAAACAACGACACTGCAGTAGAGTTACTTTGGATCTGTGCTATTGAGAAGTAGCCTGATGTTTTGAAATGGGTCTCTGTGAAATCTGAGTGTATCATGTCGCGTCATTCCCTTGTGAGCAAACAAATGTGTATAATAATTTTTTTAGTGTAAGAAAAAGGAGGCACACTACTCACGAGAACAACATATTTATTAAGTCGATTTCGCGTATTTGACAGTAGTGATTGAAGTTCATTCAAATATTTTCTTGCCATTCTATATACATATACATAATAATACGTAGTTATAATTTATAGTTTAATTCTTGGCGTATAAGGATATCTATATGTAATATGTATGTTGTTCTTTAAAGTTATTCACTTAAACGTATTTAAGCGTAAGCCAATTTACTATGCACAATATGTATAGCACCGACTTATTTTTAGAAAACAGAAATACACGAATATTAAAATAATAAAATTATTGTTAATTGAAAAAATGTAAACAATTAAAAAAGTATAAAGCACTGTAAATTAGTTCCTATTTTAAATAATAGCAATAATATTATAATATAGACTGCAGACGGTAGGCTGCATTATATATTTTGTTTTTGGAAACTTCGGCATTTAGTAAGTTGTATACTTAATTACAAGAGTTTTATACTATTCTTAGCACTATAGCTATACACAAAATAATTTTTCCATTTACTACCATACTTCATACTATTATTAATGTCTTTGTGTAAGTGAGCTCGCGATTAAATTTTTGTAATAAAATTCAAAAATTATAAAACAAAAGTACGTGGTAATAGAAAACATACGAACTGTGTTTTCTTTAATTGTAGACCCTAGATTAGCGTTTCATTCAATCCCCGCAGCATAGAGTTAGAGCTGTATATCATTTTAATAAGTTGGTATCACCAAAACACACGGATGTAGAGATATAATAATTATATTTGGCTCAGAACTGAACGTTTAGTATACAAAAGCTTAGTACACTTTTGACATATTGAGCTAGCCTAAATAAAAGCTCTCAAAAAATTAAAAAATATATGCAATTCCTTTAATATGGCAATTTTATTTAAATCTTGTTTTGAAAAGCATCCATTTTTTTAAATTTTAAAATTGTTTGTACACTGAAAGTTAATTTATAGAGATATGTTTTAATTAGATTTTACTAATAATAAATTACCTTTCGAAGAATATATCGTCATAATATATCTGCGTACGTAAAGTGTAAGTTGGTGATGGCCTGGCTCTAACGTGACTTATAAAATGATTTGAGTGGCGTTGTACCAACACAATTATTTCATTTTTAAACGAGTAACAAAATTTAAAATTTCTGACGGCACGCACCATTGCATTGTGGCTAAAAATGACGGTTTAAACGTTTTAGAAGTAAGGACTTCAAATAAATATTATTCGTTATTTAAGTAGAAAACTTTTGATATGTCCTCAAACTAAATACTCAGTTATTATTATTATTATTATTGATTGATAATATTAAGGCAGCTTCAACGCCGTTTGATTTTTACACGCCGAAAAAACAAGTTTTAATTTACTCGCTGAAGAAGACAATTTTCACAGGAAATAACGAGCCAGTTTTTGGCTCCGCCTTAGATATACTGTCCCCGCGGACCACATATAGCTCTTGCCAATTAGTACACCTGAGATTTGCCGCGCATGCTCTTTACAAACGGCCTGCCCACCGTATAACAGTATACAAAATTCGCATTGTTGAATATTCAAGCACGCTTCGATTCTTCCTTGGTAAAACCCGCAACTTATAAATTTTGAATTCCCGGTTTATATTCACCAATGCGAAATTTGTATGCTGATGCTAGGCAGGCCGTTTGTAAAGAGCATGCGCGGCAAATCTCAGGTGTACAGTACTAATTGGCAAAAGCTCTATGTGGTCCGATGGAACAGTATGTAGTAGTGAGTAGGCACGAAATTCAAATTAGCCATTTTTTGAATTATTAAAAACAAAACAGCTAGTAAATTAGAATTAATTATGTTAAATTATGTATTATCAGTGGTGGACGAGCAGTTTTATTAATTTTCAATTTTGGCTACCACTTAGGGTACATTCTATTAAGGGCCAAGGGCCTATAGAAATGAAAATATTTTAATGACATTATTTATGGTCGATCCCTTGCCCTTATGCATGATGAAAAGAACCGCCCCATTTTCTTTCGTCATTATCTCTCAGGTGGTAGTGTTCAGTAAGCATAAGTAATTTAATGCTTCGCGTCCTTCGAAGTTTCCCGCCAAAATTGATAACACCCGGTTCCGAATCTGCTGAAAATGGGTCCTCTTTCCCACCAGTTGCAAGTGACGTTGACGTAGAGACACTTTTTTGCACTTTCTGATGGTGTGATGATTTGCTGACAGTATCAGTGTCTTTACTGCTTCCCGCTTGAATTTTGACTACATTAACGCTTGTTTGGCGCTGGTGAATGCAGAGCGCTGCTAGCGCGCTCTTGGAACCGGAACTAGAGCTACAATCTCCGTCCCGTCCATTATAGGAACCCCCTCCCCGACGACGACCCTTCACTCCGCCCCTTCTGACACCGACACGTGGTCGTGACGAGGGATGAATGCCAATGCCACTCTCAGATGTGAAATCGTCGCAAAGTGCATCGAGGTCCAATTCGCGAAACCTCCCGATTCGGCAGAAGAGGACCCATGCGTACGTAATAAAAATGATATTTGAAAGTATGAGTAGCGCCAGAACTGTGTACCAGAGAGGACCTCTGTATGACTCGTAAGCTACACTCTCATCCGTTACTATCAGAACTATCACGAAGACCACCAGGAAACCACTCAGCCAGGATCCCACAATGTATAAGCCTACCAGACATTTTTGGCGCTGAAATTCAAAATTGTAACGTTTTAAAAATACTACATTATTTTGTAATGAGCGTTATACAGCACGCATTTGATGTTCAAAGTTATCAAAATATCTGCATTCAAATTTATTTTGCGCATGCGCAGCTTACATAAGCGGCACCTAGCGTAAGACATAGACCCGACGCAGCAAGCAGAAGGTAAGTCCCGCCTTCAATGTAGTTAGTGGCTAATTTTAAACCAGTTTTTAATTTCATTATAATGCTCGAAAAGATACTTATGCATAATATATAATAATATGAATTAGGGATCGTCCATAAATGACGTCACGGTAATGTCAATGAGTTTAGTCAGGTATTGATATTGATGACATGCCGAGTTAAAGATACCCGTTTCCGCAATTCTAAAGTGTTGATATGTGGGTGGGTGGGTCCTAAAATATAAATAATTTGAGTGAAATTATTTATGGACCATCCCTTATGCTTAAAATTCCACTTACAATCTCGATTATCAATGATACTTTGAAAAATGAGAAATTTCCGGAGCGTGGACTGTCTTGTGTGTGACAGAGGGAAGTAGCCAAAAGTAGTCATGAGTTTGAGTACAAACGTGAGGACGCCGGAACCCTACTAAAGGCGGATGGAAATAAATTGATTTTTAAATATATTTTTGTCAATTTACGAAAACAAGGAAATTTTTGGTCCGATTTTTAAAAAGTAAGTAAAAATTGGAAAAGTATAAATAATTAAATAAAGAATTACAGTTTGAAGTAAGCCAATAGCAAAGCAGAAGTCGAAAAGCGTCTCATGCTTATTTTTGCAGCACAGATTTCTGGCAAGTTTTCTCTTGACATCGCTAAAATTCTTGATTTGATGATGATGATGATGATCTCCTGAATATAACTTGTAATTAAAATCCAATTCATTTTTGGTGTAGATCAGTTCGGAATTACTTGTTTGAGTGTACACAGTTTTGAAGGGATCATTGGGGGAGGGGAAGGGAAGTGAAAGTAGATTGCTGCCCTGTAGTACTTCTGTTTTGCGTACTAATTCCAGTTCCAAGGCCTGTTTTATTTCGTTCTGCATCTTACTATAGATATATGTTTATACCACGCATAATTTTGCATAATATGTATGGCTAATGGCATACAAAATAGTAGTAACTTAAACTTAAAAACATTATTCAAATTCAAATTATTCAAAATGCGGTCACATTTTTCAAACTTACAAGTTACGGCTCGCTGCAGGATCTTCGAAGAGTTTAAGAAAATTATTATTGGAAAATGCATTACTTTACAGTAAAGTAGCTTATAAAGATACGTCTACATACAACACTACTGTTTAATAATTTTAATAATAATACGACATTTTTATTATTTTATTATTATAAAAAATAAATATTTTATTTTGAATAAAAGTATTAATCTGTATTATAAATTAGATCACAATAATAACGTATTGCTAATCTTGATTTAAGGAGTCTGATTAACGCTAAAAAACTTTGACAACGTACAGTAAGTTAATTCAAATTAAACTAGGACAAAGTTAAAGTTAAAATTTATCGTGCCTATATAATTTATTTTTGAAAACTAAATCAAAATTTTAAAAGCTTAGACTCTGATAGGCTTCTTACGTTTCGTACTTGTACTTCTATTTAACAAAGCAGCTCGTCCACCCATCTCTTTGGCCATGGCGGGTTCCACTACTGCTAATAATATGTAAAACCAAAAAAACTTTCAAAATTGTTTAGTAATAATAGTTGCTACATTTACTAAGGGATCGTCCACAAATGACGTCATTGGTCTACCTTATTTTGCAACTGATGACATCCCATGTTGAAGATAGCCATTTCCGCAATGATTAATTTGATGACAGGGAAGCGGCCACATGATCTATTTTGATGACGTCATTTGTGAACGATCCCTAAAGGTTGTTGCATTAAAATTAATTCATATAATTTTGTTTAAAAAAAAGGTATTTCAATTAACCTTCGTCACTAATATCCTGAGACGTAGAATTTTTGATTTTCTCAAGATTTTCTACAGCTTCACTCCCATTCACTCTTCGAGAAACTACACTCGGGATCAGAGGGTGTGAAAAATAAATGTGCATATAATTAGTTATTTAAAAATTTAAATGTGGCTAATTAAGTAAATACCACGTGGTAGTATATATGCATGTATAGTAAAGACTGAATTACAATTATATGTGTGCAAAAAATAAGTAAAGATGAAGAAGCTTGAATTTTATTACAATAAATGGTGGGAACAATAATGTCAATCATAAGAATAAATATGAAATTCATTTTTCCCCCGACGGCTTCTAACAATAGGTGTCAAGGTCAACGTTTTTAACTAAAGTTGATTACGGAACTAGACGACACGGCAATTAAATAGTTCAAACATACAAATAGCTAAATAAACTACTGTGAAATTACTGGTTGATCATTGAAGTTTAACGGTACACGGTACAGTTATATTCGTTTTTCTACTGAGCTGAACTGCTATTTCATTGTTACGAATGAAATCAATTTGTTTTTGTAGTTAATTTTTGTTTATCGAAATCTACCATTGATTATTTAATAAGGAAGCAGTTATTGTGACGTAAGTTTTAGGTTATTGGCTTATCTACGTGGATGTTTACATTTTGCAGAAATAAAGATACTATTCAATACTATTCTAATATAGTTATAACATGGGGCTCTGTGATTCTTCCCTCCCACTAACATGTGTAAGCTTCCCTGACTCTAATTACAATTAATTTATTTATTTCACATCACAGCTTTGTTGTAAATGCGACATACTCAATTAGAACTTAGTTGAGTATTGCTGGTTGGCATGTTTAATAGGTACAAAGAAAATTCATTCATGAATTGAAATGTAAATAGGTATTGAAAAACAATGCTACAATGTGGATAAATAAAGGAAGCTGATTCCAATACTATTTCTACACGCTTAGAAAAATATGAATGAAGATACTACTTTACTGTTAATTTGTAACTGATTTCACTGTTGCTCCGACGTCCACTGTTAACCGCGGTCAACAGGAATTTCAGTTAGAGATTTACCGGTAATGTAGTTATATTAGGCTTACCGAAAGCACTGTTAGATCACCCAACAGCTAATCCTGTTGAATCATCTTATTGGCTAATAAATAACACCTAAAGTTGGATTCGAACCCGCAAACTTTGTTATAGGTACCTTGCAGTCTTAACCACTGGACTGGCGCAACAATGGGCCATTAGTTTAGCATACATATACAGTGACATAAATACTTTAACAGGTTTACTGTAGATTTCAACAGATTTGAGGTTGGATTTTGTAACAACAGCACTGTTACAAGTGACTAACCATTTCCCCATTCTCAAATATTTTAAAATTTACTGATAAACCTGTTAGCCCCATCGTACAAGATTCTTGTTAAGATCTTTTCTAAGAGTGTAGGCTCTCCATTGTGATATTGTCAATTCAGCCAGGATTAAGCTTCATAAGAAACAATGATATTATTTTGTGTGTTTTCTAAATATTTACAAAAACAATTTTCCTATCTCATAGATCAATCAAGTTAAGCGACAAGTGTTAAATATTGCTAGTAATAAATTGATTTCAAAAGCTGCAAATAATATTGAGACCAAAAAAATAATCAAAATGAAAGCATTTTATATTCTCCTAATCATTGTACTTGTCGCCATTTGTTGTAATTAAACAATAATTTATTAATAATCAGTAATTAACTAAAAATTTCGAATTCACTTTACAAGACTTACACTGGACAGATTCTCTAACATTACTGTGCAATATTTCTTTCTAGTTACCGAAACATATGGTAGAAGTAGAGGCGCGGAGCGTGCTGAACGGAAACATTATTTGTCGTCGTCTTCTGAAGAAATCAGCTGGAAATCTCGTATGGCTAAAATCTTTTATTATAAATTAAATCAAAATTTATCTTATGGTTCTGCATATATTCTAAATATAAACCCGACCTGGCTGCGCTGCGCTGCCCGATAATAGCAATTATTATTAATTTTTTGGTAAATTCACAGACAAAAGGAAAGGGGGGCGTGATTCAGGGAAGCATAGCCTACATCGGAGTGCTGTAGATACAAGAAGTCAAAGAATCAAAGCTACAAAGCTTATTAAGATTTAGGACATATTTAATTCTTATACTATTTTTTAAACTATGAACAAATTATTGTAATGCAAAATCCCCCATCAAAAAATCTTCCAGCCAGGAGAGCCTATATGTGTCCTTCTTCCCGGCCCTGTCTTTTCCATTTTTTAGTCATCATTATTATAACCGTAAAAGCACGTTGTGGAAAAAGCCTGAAATAAAATTTAGAAAAACGTAATTATGTTTTCAGGGGCAGCAGCCAGAAGCTGAATTTTTTTTTATTTCCAATGAAAATTAAATTAATCTACTAACTTGCAGGCACCTGAATATAATTTCTCATGCAGTATAAAAGTCATACTGCACAGAAGCTGCGCAAATAATATCAATCAATAATAATTATGCAAATTATCATATTGCCCTTTTGCAGGTTGCCCGATGTGGTAAAGTAATTGAGCATTAATTTAATACATAGAAAAATTCACTATTTGTTTGATCAACATTATGATTTTATTAGGTAACAGTAATAACAGTCAATTATTAACGAGGAATAGTGACTATATTATAATTAAAGAGTAGCGTATACAGCAATATTTGTAAGAGCACTGAATTTAACTAACCCTAAGAAATAGTGCAGGGTAGTTTGTGAATAATGTAAATGTAATTTTAGTTTAGCATACAATTCATAATGGTTTAGACAGTTAAAGATACACATGAATGGAGCTAGAGAGAAAAGGTACCCTGTCAGGTCTAATCATCTAATATATCTATCCGTCCCATCTTGGTTTCGTAAGTACAATTAGAAAAGCACAAGGGGATACAGGGAGATTTCACATATAAAATGTAACAACGAGTAGGTAAATACAGATCACTTCCATTCCTCGCAGCCAGCCCTCGCATCGTCAGGTAAGGTCTGTTATTTCTTAACTAAACATATATGGTATCCATGACCACAAGACATTAATACTATAGTAATAGTTAACATTTTAACTTTAACACTTAAGAATAGAGACCTTGAAAATAAATAAGAAATGAGTAACGATATTAGAAAATGTTTAGTAGTTGCTATACAAATTAATATTATGGAGTAACTTGTTCATGGCGATGCTTATCGAATCGTTAGAATATCAATCATTATTGGCTTCAAATTACAAATCGCTGGTGAAGACTCCACATGACTTATGTCAATTTTAGCTAAAAACTAAATGTACTATCTGCAAAAAAATAATAAAATATCATGATCCGGAACGCATATTAAATTGAAAAATTCGGTTTCAAAATCATGTACCTACATAAAGCATTTTGCAACTTTCAAAAACATGTAAACTGAACATTTTGCAAATGTCAAAAACATGGAAATAAAACATTTTACCTTTTCAAATAGCACAAAATAATTTTAACATTTTAAGGATCTATATCTCATTTAGTCATATATTTGGCATAGTTAATTCTAGCTTAAATTGGATACGAGCCTCATTGATTCTTCGCTGACGATTAATATTTTTGTTTTAAGTCGACGAAACGATGCAAGAAGAGATAAATTTTCCATTTCAAGCTCGATGAGGGCAAATTAATGCGAGACAGTCATTCAAAGAGTCAAATATGGATAGTAACTTATGTATGTTTCCCAGTCAATCGGATATGTATCCCGGTTGTCGTTGTACACATATCTATTCATGTAGGTACCTATGTATACAATATCTTTACGTTGTTAAGAGGTAGCACCAAAAACTATGCCATGAATGTGGCTCACTCGTCTTTCTGAACCTGTTCAAAGAAACAATAGAAAAATAAATTATTATAGTAAGTAACGTAAGGTAAATAACATGTAAAAATAATATCGTCTATGAAGAAACAAAATCACCCATTTCCATTTTTAGCTAAAAACAATATCCACTATCTACAAAAATATAGTAAAATATGTCTGCAAAGTATTTAAATAGAACATTTTGCACTTTTCAAAAATATGCAAATAGAAAATTTTAAACTTTTTAAAAAGATACAAAAACAACATTTCACACTTCTAAAAACCATGGAATAAGAATATTTTGCACCTTTTCAAAAACATGGAATTAGAACATTTTGCGCCTTTTCAAAAACATGGAATTAGAAGATTTTGCTCATTTCAAAAATTCTTCATTAACATTTTACGCAAGTTTCGCATTTTTTGTTTATATGACATAGGTCATTTTGATTCTAGCTTAAATTGGATATAGGTCATTTTGGTTCTTCCCAGACGATATTATATATTCAACTACAAATTTCCTGTAACTACTTAACCTATACGCAAGCAACTCTGTGCTAATACAAGAAAAATTCAAGCATCGATTTATTTCTATTTACCTGGAGTGTCAGAACAACCAAGGACAAGACGGAGGCAGGTTCGTCTTTGCATTTTTCGCATGTACTATAACAATAATTAGCCAGCCACATGAATTCTTTCATGTGCTTTCATTGCATCCGAACGCTTGAACTTCTTGTTGCAATATTGACAACTGAATTTTTTTTCATCAGAGTGGGTCAAAATGTGTCGTTCCAACGTGCCTGAAAATGTCAAAATAGTTTGAATTATTAATTCATCCATCATACTTCATAGAAAGTGAAGGCGAACGAGGTACCTGTTAAATCTTAGGATTAAATAATTTTACATCTGCTGCGGGGGCATTGAATTGCGTAATAAAAAATATTTAAACTTTAAACTGCATGTTCATACTTTTGACTTTGAAGGCGTTCCCGCAAATATCACATTTAAAAGGTTTGTCCGCAAAGTGCGTCTTCTGGTGATTAATTAGTATGGTGCCTTGCTTGAAGGATTTCCCACAGTATTTGCACGTAAACTGTCTTATTTCCGAATGAATCAACATGTGTGTCTTCAAGTATGCTGAAAAAAACAAGACAAAATTGGAGAATTGCAAACAAAACTAAAAATGAATGAGCAAGTAACGTGTACATTTAGTGAAAATTCATCTGATGTAGATTAATGAAGTCAACTTTAGTAAAAATATCGCAAAAAATAAAAATATTAAGAGCATCATAGCAAAGGTACTTACACATAGATTTAAAGGAACGATCACAGTCGGGACAATTATAAGGCGTGTCAGACCGATGAACAACTTGATGAACTCTCAATTTTTGCAGTTGTTTAAATCCCTGACCACATTCCACGCACACGTGAGGCCGGTCACCAAAATGAACTGGGAGGTGGCTTTGAAGCTCCTCTATAATATATTAGAGCAATTTGTAAAATGTTCTATTTACATGTTTTGAAAAGTGCAAAATGTTCTATTTACATGTTTTGAAAAGTGCAAAATGTTCTATTTACATGTTTTTTGGAAGTGCAAAATGTTCTATTTAAACGCTTTCAATATCATAAAATATTTCAATATTTTTGTAGATATTGGATATTGATTTTAACTAAAACTGAATGTGGGTCATTTTGGTTTTTCACTGATGATATGACTGGGAACAATTAATTTACGACTTTAAACATGAAATAATTTTCTATACCTGCTGACTGAAACTGTTTCGTGCATTGGTTGCACTGGTGAACAAGATTGACGATGTGAGTTTGAGCATTGAATATTTTATCAGTCTGTCCAGCATCTGGTTCTTCGAAAATTTGTTCGCATGCCATAGACAAATAGCGGTGAAGATCGGAACAGTCCACGACGTCCCCATTAATGAACTCAGCTGTGAAAAAATTAAATTATATGTACGTGAACAATGCCTTGAATAATTTCTTAATGTATAAATTATTACGTAGTGTTAAGCATTTAATTTATAATAAAATTACTAGAGTAAGTACAAACAACAAAAATGAAAAAGTTGCATTACTTCTATCATCATCGTCAGGCATAATATCCCCACTAATAAAGTTTGAGAGACTTTGGGTCTCGATCACTTCCTCAATTCGCTGCTTTTTTGGTTGGGGTTGGAATTGGAATTGGGGTAGGCCCTGGCCCTGGTTCTCTACATCGATACCGGCACCGGCACATTCATTCCCTGACGATGCGCATTTAATTTGTCGCTTATTATTACTTTTACGCTTAGGAACTTGAGCATTGCATCGGAATGAGGATATATCAGGACTTAAACATATACGCCTCTTTGGATTCGGTTGAACAATAAAAGTTTGAACAGGTTTGGGAATTATTATATTTAAATTTTGATCACAAGCTGATTCTTCTTCCTCTACTTCTCGTTCTTGCGACAGAGGTAACTCACTTTCAGTAACTATTGGATTAAAATCCGTTTCGGCTTTAAGCTCAGGAAGACAAACAACAGGAGCAGGAGCACGAGCACGAGCAGCATCACTTGGAATATAAATTTCTTCATTACATAATATTGTACTGTCATCATTGGGCGTTTGTTTGTCCTGTTTTTCCTTCGACAGACCACAATTACTACACTTAAACTTAATATTTTGGGATGGTGGTTCTGGTTTTGGTTGTAGAGCTGAATTGGATTTGGAACGAATATAAAATGTACTTTTTTGAGACGAGATTAATTTTGACTTTGACAGATGAACAGGTAGAATTTCTATACAAGAGCACTTTTTGCAACGAAATAATTTGAGAACAAAACGAGATTTCGTATGGTACCAATGGAAATTGGACCGAGATCGAAGTCTTCTGAAACAAATCGTACATCGCCAGAAAAAGGATTTGGCTTTGTCGTCCCATCGCCTTTGAACTGTGGATTTTCTAATTCGCTTCACTTTTGTGGCATAGACGGGTTGAACTCGAATATTTTTTAATCTTGATGACATCGAATGGGATTTTTGAACCTCCGAAGATCGGACTTCCTTCTTCTTTTTCAGGGATGATTTCATGTTAAGATCGTTTGAAATCTGATTTTTGAATAGTAAAATTTAAAAATCCAACACGTTTTATTTTACTAATATTTTGATGATTTAGAGAGAAAACCTTAATTCAAAATATATTTACAAAATAATTATCGGCAAGGGAAAAGTAAGTTCAACGTTAACAGATATAACTTACTGTTTTCAATTTTCAGGAATTTCTCGATAGCCGGCCGGAAGCTGGTGTGCTAGTTCATAGTTAGTGGTTAACGAGATTTCGCTAGCGATGATCTGCTGCTCATATCCTCTTAATAAAAATTCACACAGTTGAACATCCTTTTAATTATTAGCATATACTACTTTTCACGTTATAATTACTTCTGCAAAAGTCGAAATTTATTTGGAATTTATTTTGCACCAGAATGTTGAATGTTGAATGTAGGCGTAAAATAACTTTTGATCATGTCACTTAAAGTTTAAAGCCCATTAAAGCCAAGTCCATGCACCGTGACCGTGACCGCTGGCCGTTGATCATTGACAGCCAGCTATCCGTCTGATCATGCTGTATCACATGCATGTACTTACACTTGCCAAGTACGACGAGATGCCCGTCAAGTTGATCACAACTTCATTCTTATACTTTGTAATTAAGCGCAGCTGTGCAAAAGTAAGTCAGTAAACTGGCATTACCTGTCTGTCTGTCTGCTGTATAACCGTTTAAATTCAAGCCCAATTATTAGCCCGATTCCGATTGACGATCAACGATGCATGAAGAAGAAGGAACGATGAACGAGGACGGTTTGGATTATTAATCACAATACTTCCAACTATTTAATGTTTAAACTGGTTCCCAGTTTGATCGTAACCGTCCTAAAATGCTTACAACTGACAATCAACAATGCACAATACATTCACAACCAACAACGTCTGATGAATTAACTAGAATTAATCATCCATTTTTGCACCTTCAACCTTACTAATTTTTGTTACCCTACGCCCAACGCCCTACACGCACTAATTGGTCACTAATTAGCAATTAGTAACGTTGTCATCACTGATCAACTGTGTCTAATAATCTAAATCAATTTGATTGTTAACTGATGTATATATAATTATATTAATCATACTCATGTTATATTATAATGTACATTAATAACTGACAACTGTCAACTGACTGTAGCACCGTGTTTAATAATAAAAACTACGAAATAGTCCAACAAGATTTTTAAGCCATATTTATTAGACTATCAACTACTTATAAGAAGAATTCCTTGAAAGGAGAAGTGGATGCGATTCGCACGCATTAAGTAAGTACAAGACACGAGACATTAATTTAATTTATTAATTAAATTTATTTTATTTTATTACATTACGACTGGGGAGTAGATATAGGAAACAAAAATCCCGCAGACTAAAATCACGAGGCAGTGCTGACGTGAGATTGGGCAGAAGAAGAAAGGCGGTAGTTTACAACACTGCATTTGGAGAATACGAAAAAATACCAAAACCAAAACACCAAATTAATCTAAATTGAGGCCGTGTGGTGTGGTGAAGTAGTGATTGAATTCTATGAATTTAATAATACAAACAAGTTTACTCAAACTACTTTAACTAAAATTACGATTGTTGAATAGTTATATGTTCTTCCAATGAACAATCTTTACACTCAAAACCGATCTGAAATCTGAATTACATAGTAGTTTATTCTTGTACTTGTGTAAGTTGTTCGAGTTGGAATTTGGAAATTTTGGAATTGCAGTTTGAGTGAAAGTAATCGTGTACATCAATTATCACCTAACTAAATTGTTTTGTTTCGGATTTTGGACTATCATAGATCAGAGTTGTTAGTTACAGTTCCAATTACAAATAAATTCGTGTAAGTAAACTTATGCTTGTACACGTAAGTACTGAATTAGATTAGTAAATAACAACAACAGGGGTAGGTAGAATTGGTTGGTAGTGGTAGTGGTAATTAATGATGCACATCAAGCATTAGTTGATAATTTGATGTTTTTGTTTGACGAGCATCTCGTCGTACTTTACAAGTGATAGTACAGTGTACTGTGCCCGCACATCAGATAGCTGGCTGTCAAGTTTTTGTGTACAATTTTGGCGTTTAGTTCATAGTTTGCTATTGACGGTCAACAGTTGACCATTAATTCTTTATTCTTAATTCCGAATTTGGAATTAATTGTAATTTTAAGTTGAATGCATAGATTCTTATAGATGATAGGTTTTGAAGTAAAAGTATTAATAGTTATTGTTGATTGTCAATTGCAGTTGGTAGTGCATAGTAGTTTATATAGTTATATTCATTTTGTCTTTGGCTTTACATTTTTTTAACCTTTCTGTGATGTATGAAACAAGTAAATCGTGGAATAATTAAGTTTATTAGAATAGTTTAGAATAATTGTTTTTATTTTGTTATAGATTGAGTTTACTATGTAACAGGGTTCGGCCCTTGGTTAAAACCGGTTAAAACCATAACGGTTAAAACCGGTTTTAACCGGCCTTAGAAATTCATGGTTTTTGGCTAAAATGGCTAAATTGGCTTAAACTGGCTTAAATTGACACTTGCACAAGTATGTAACAATCTATTTCCATTTTAATCTAAAAAACGTGCTAATATAATAATAATAATAATAACTGGATCTGATTTAAGGCTCTAGTTATTGTTAAAATTTCTTACTAGTTAGTTTAATTGAGTCGTTAGTGTTCCATCACACGTTTTTCTTTTTAAGGCAAATGCGGGTAACATTATTTTATAAGAAATCCGACATTCGCTATATATTTCCCATCATTAAAATCAGGATAAATTAAGTCGTACACATCTCGGATTCAGACGACTGCGAGGTAGTGAATAGTTCAGCCTCACCTACTTCTAGTAACGTGACTATTAAAATTTAAAATACAAATACCATGTGGAAGAAAGCTAAATAGTCAAATTCGACAAAATTATGAAAGGGTTGACGTCGAATGAAAAATTAGCTCTGGCTGGATATCTTACTTGCAAAATGCATGTTTTCTACGGCCTTGCCATTTTATACCGCAAACCAATTATATTAAATTAATTTAATTAATTATAATAAATAAAACCGTCAGATAAGCAATGTTTTTGTATTCACAATTCTATCTACAAGGATTTAAAGCATTTACTATATTAATTATTAATAATTATATAGCATACAGAATGTGTACGCATTAAAGCCAATTTAAGCCATTTTAGCCAGTTAAAGCCAATTTCGGACAAAAAATCTGAGTGGCCTGCCATCGCTACAATCTTGGCTTTTACCGTACCCTGCTATGTAATCAGTTGAATATTTCAAATTTTAATGAAGTATTATTTGGATCATTCACCATTAAATCCTCACTTTCCTTGTTTCCAGATTATCTTTGAATTGAACGTGATAATGGATGCATTACTAAGTTATACTGGGTCATCTTCAGACGATGACAGCGAAAAGGAAACGCAATCTGGAGAAGTTGAAATTCCACTGCATTTACAGGAATTAAAGAAAGTGCCAGAACAGTCCTCAGCCCTAAGTATGCAGATTGTCGCAGCTCCAGTTGTAGCCTTAGACGTTAGTACCTACTATTTCATATTTTTTCTTTTAAAAGATTTATGTACCCTTCTATAATGTTTATTTTAATGTGCGTTTGAGTTAAATACCGCTGTGCTGTGCGGGAGTTACAAAAAGTTCTTTTTCTTTCTTTCACTAATTTTATTATTCTTATAATAATTTTATTGTATGTAAATTGCAATTTTGATTTAACTGAATTTCAGAGAACTCATGACTTGTTAAAACACGTGGACCCAAAAGCAAAGGAATTACTTTATAACCCAAAGTTTGAAGAACTATATGCTCCAAACGTTGGACCTCAAAATCCATTTAAAACCAACCAGCAGAAAGCCTGTAAAAATACATTAGCTGGCTATGTTGAAAAAGCTCATTTAAATGAGTTTCAGTTTGAGAATCAACGGAGGACGTTCACAAGCTATGGTAAAATATTTTTTATGGTTTTGAATCATTTACTGGTTACCACAGTTTTGAACAAAAAGCATCCATATCGAATGAAAAAACGGTGTATGTTAATAAATATAACCATTCTAATGCTGCTTCACTTTCAGGATTTGCGGTGGATCCCACTTCCACAGAACCAGGAAACCCAAAGATGATCGGCTCGTCGAATAATGAGGGTGACGCTGCTACCAAAACTGTTTTTGAAAGAATTACAAAGAGAGCATTAGATAAAAGGAAGAGAGATAAAAATGATAAGCCGGAAGATGTAGAAGGTTTTCTCGGTCCTTGGGGTGGTTTCACGGATGAACAAAAGATTGCCAAGCCGAATGAAGTAAAATACAGATAATAATTCCTACTTTTTTGTGTTTATAAACTATTTGCATATAAATACTTAACTGAAACTGTTATTTTTGTATTGCAAGTTGGTAGCTAATGTCAATGTGTAAGAAAGCCCTCACCAATAATTAACCTTTTTTGTACAACTTTGTGTAATCCAGGAGGAATCAGCAGAGCTCGAGGTGATCTTGAGTAAGCGGCAAAAGAAAGGAAAGAATACGGATGACAAGACCGTGGAAGAGAAGTCAATTCTGCACATTAAGAATGTTAAGGATTACCAAGGTCGCTCATTTATTGCCCCACCTGGAAAAGTTACCACACCACAGAAATGTTTTATTCCCAAAAACTTACTTCATACTTATCAAGGCCATCCAAAAGGTGTTTCCTGTATTCGATTGTTCCCCTTGTCCGGCCATCTCCTCCTTTCTGCTGGCATGGATTGTCGAGTTAAAGTAAATGATTTTTTTTATGAAACGTATTTCCTCATAAGCCTCAAATTTCATTTTTTTTATTTTAGGCTTTTAGTCAAGTGTTTTAAATAATTTATGACGGGCATTTTTTTTGCAGTTATGGGAGGTACATAACGAGAGGCGATGTGTTCAAACTTACATAGGACATAAACAGGCTGTGCGAGATATCAACTTCAATAATGATGGCACTAGGTTCCTCTCGGCCGGTTAGTGCTTTCTTTTTTTGATAATTAGATGATTGTAGGCTAGTTTTGTTCTATCGTCTGTGAAGAACCAAAATGACCCATATTCAATTTAAATTACAATCAAAATGTGCTATGTCATAAAAACAAAATGAAAAACGTGCGTAAAATGTTAATTAAGGGTTTTTGAAAAATGTAAAATGCTCTATTTTCGTGTTTTCAACAATGTAAAATGTCCTATTTGCATGTTTTTGAAAAAGTGAAAAAATTGCTAATTTCATGTGTTTGAAAAGTGTAAAATGTTCTATTTAAATGCTCTTCAAGACATTTTTGAATACGTTTGTAGATAGTTAATATTTGTTTTAGCTAAAACTGGATATAGGTCATTGTGGTTCTTTACAGACGATATATTAAATAAAATTATTATTGTTTTTACTTTACTTTTAGCTTACGACCGGTATACGAAGTTATGGGACACAGAGACTGGCGAGTGCATCAATCGATTTACTAATCGGAAAGTTGCCTACTGTGTTAAATTTCATCCCGATGAGGATAAGCAACATTTATTTGTTGCTGGTACTTCTGATAAAAAAATAGTTTGTGTAAGTCCTTAGATTTTTCCATTCTTCAGATCCTGATTCAAGCCAATATAGTATTCAATTTTATGCTAGTTATTTGTGCCTTGTATGATGTATTTGTTTGGTTAATTTGATGCTATAGTGGGACACGAGATCAGGAGAAGTAATTCAAGAGTACGATCGGCATTTAGGAGCTGTAAACACAATTACTTTCGTCGATGACAACCGTCGCATTGTGTCCACATCAGATGATAAAAGTTTACGCGTTTGGGAATGGTAAGAGTAAAACTAAACGGATCACGTGTCATCTTTTCCCTTCATTTAGTTGTAAAAATAATCGTCAACTCAATAAATGATTGCAGGGATATTCCAGTTGATATGAAATACATTGCGGACCCAAGTATGCACAGTATGCCAGCCGTAACATTGTCACCAAACCACAAGTGGCTTGCGTGCCAGTCAATGGATAACAAAATTATGATTTTCACAGCCATGAATCGGTTTAAACTGCATCGGAAGAAAACTTTTAAGGGGCATATGGTGGCAGGCTATGCTTGTCAGCTGGACTTCTCACCAGACATGAGGTAGCGTTTAAAATCTGATAATATTTTAATTGACCGAATTATTTTGTTCTAAATTAATTTCATTCGTTGTTTTGCTTTGGTTTTCTCAGCTACCTGGTTTCTGGGGATGCGGATGGGAAAGTGTTTGTCTGGGACTGGAAGACCACGAAAGTGTTCAGTAAATGGAAGGCGCATGAGAATACTTGTATTTCCGTTCTTTGGCATCCGTATGAAACGTCCAAAATAATTTCAGCTGGATGGGATGGTCTCATTAAGTTGTGGGACTAATTTGTCACAGAGATACAACTCACTTTTTGATTTTTGTTATAAAAAATAGGGAATTGTTTACACTTTTACAATAATATTGCAGAATCACTCGTCAGATTTCAAGTACCTTCCTTACTATTCTTTGTTTTTGACAAATATAGGCGCTGAAGCTGTGTACAAATGTATTGAAAAAATTTATATTGATTTTAGTATTAATTATCTTTACTCACTACTATACAAGTAAGTGAATTAATGAAATGAATGACAAATGAATAAAGTTTATCTGTTGTTTAAACAAAGTTTTGCAGGCTCAGATCACCTTCTTTCGAAATGGGAATCAATGTGATGGGTGTTAATTGGTTTACGCTTAAATAAGTTTAAATAAATGAATATACCGAACACTATATTCATATTACATATAGATATCCTTATACGCCCTTTGCTATTGGAATTAAACTATGTAGGTTTCATTGACTCTGCATAAATATTTCTACACGCGCAATCAATTCGAACTACAAAGCATTAGACTAATTGTGATCAATTTTCACACACTTGATGAGACACATCGCCTGAACTGGAAAAATTAATTAACTTCTCTAAAACATTTTGTTTGTAGTAAAAACGTAGTTCTCACCGTGTCTTCATGGCAAGCGTTATTAAAACGTCTGTTGTAAATAATTGTTTACTATCTCTCAATCTCAACACTTCGATGCCGATGTGAGTACCCAAGACTTGGCATTATGTTTAAACATGCTAGACTGCTATATTGCTATGAGGTTAACTAACCAATATCTCCAATTAAATTACAACCAATTGTTTTATAGGTATCTAAATGCATATTTATTATACATGCCAATTAACTTCGTAAATATTACGAAATACAACATATATTTTTGTATTTAATTACTATGTGACTGTTCAACAAAATTTTTCATAGTGGAGCGGAGCGCGAGTATCTTAACTGCAAGATTTTTTCAGTTTGATGAGTTCCTAAAATTAGAGTGGAGTGGAGCTTTTGAAGTTTTGGCCAGCAGTGCGGTTCAGAAACATATTATTTAATTGGAATATTTCTCCTTCACTATAAGTGATGGGCTGACTAAACTTCCTTGTTGTCCTACAGTTATACTCATCAGCATTGGACAAGAAAAAGGTGGAAAGTGTACACACAGATGTCTTAATTGGAAATAAAAATAAAATAATGGAAATAGTGTACAAATAAGTAAGACCCTGAGCTCAAATATAAAAATGTACAAATAGTACGATTTTAATCAAAATATCCCAGGCAAATCCCATAATTTTAACAATTGTTCATCCAGCTAGGAATGGCTTGTTGCTTGAGTTGGCTTTTATGTGCTGACAAATTTCTATTTAAAAAATTTAAATGATTTATTTGATACACTGCATAAGTAACACTTACATTTAACACACATATGTATATGCTTGAAACTAGTTGCACTTTGAATGTAAAATCCGACAAGTCAACTGGTAATTCATTTCAAGTGAAAACTTGAACGTAAACGACAACAGACTCTTCTAGTAGCGTAAAGTAGCATAAAAATGGCTAAATAGAGCATAACTTGTTAAAACTAAAGAACAAGAAATTATTTTGTGTTTTGGAAAACTTACTATTTCATCAGAGGGTGCCACGATTCTAATACATATGTATCACATCCTAATAAATTTGCTTTGACAATATGCTGTCTCGTCAAGCTGTCAACACGTTGGGAAATCTCCTTAACGTTTGTCATTTTGTCTTGGGGAGTCATCCGTACTACTGGAACAAAAAAACGAGGAAATTCTGCTACAACCCATCGATGAAATACAAGATTTTGTACTGGTTCCAACTCTGCATCACAATCGTGTACCAAATGTTTTTGGTATTTCGCTGCGCTCAGACTCTTAAAACAGAGGGAATAGCCGCACCTGATAAATTTCGAGCACTGTACCTGACACTAACCCAAGGAGAATACAATACTAGGAGGTGGGTTCCATCGCAATGCTAAAGTTCCCATGGGGTTTCAAGTATATCTTAGAAAAATGCGTGACGTCACGGGTTGATATCAGTTCAGCGCGAAGTTTGCACAACACTGCATCCTCAACCGGCTTAACTAGGCTCTCGTGTGTTTTAATAGTTACTTAGCTATAAATAATTAATTAAGTTAATAAAATGGGTCTAGTTTGTGTTATTGCTGAGTGTACAAATTCATCTAGAATATAATGCAAAGAAGGAACGTGGAAATGGTCTTGTGTTTCATAGTTTTCCTAAAGATCCTGAAGTTAGCAACTGATGGGTTGTAAAATGGAAACGACAACAGCCACAGGCAGTGTGTTCCTTTCATTTTGTCTGTAGTGATTACAAGAGAAGAGTGACTTCAAACACACATTACTAGGATTACCCAGAATCAAATAGTTAAAATGTACTGCAGTTCCGAATGTTTTTTTGTTTCGACTAAAAAAATTTAAAACAACGACCGTGAGCCAAGAGTAGGAAAAAGGAACAAGAACCAACAAATAAAAGAGATTATGAAAACTCGCTCAGATGCTCAAGTAGGAAACAATAGTAAATTGAGAATAATCACAAATAGTGATTACTATTTGTAATGGTTGGTTCTTGTTCCTTTTTCTTTTCTTGGCTCACGGTCGCTGTTTTGAATTTTTTAAGTCGAAACAAAAACACATTCGGAACTGCAGTACATTTTAATTCACTTTGACTTCGGTCATTCGTACTCTTAGATCCAATACCTTCAGTAATCACAACTTAACTTCTTGACATCACAGCATATAGTCAATTTAATTGATCAAACTTTCCACTAGATAGTTTCTCATTCTAAAGTACAAGTGGTTATGGTCAGAGAAGTGAGAAGTTTGTGCTTTATGGAAGCAGCCGATTTGTGCTGCAAATTGTTATTTTTGTGTACGTTTTTAACATTGACTTTACAATAACAATAAAAAACTAGATTTTCAATGTTAACAAACTTATAACAATAATAAAACAATAATAACAATTTACAGCACTGCAGCCGATATATTGCAGCTTTAATACAGATTTCAATAAGCTTACTATTTCAAGTACAGATAATGGAAGAAGCTGGAATAATAATATAAGGTGCGGTCTATGATCAAGGTGCGAAGAACAGAATTCTTTCAAAATGCCTTGATATAAGTGGTCAAATCTAATCAATTTGTTAAAAGTTAAATGTTAAAATAACAAAATAAATTCAGAAATAAAATAGATCTCGTTCAAATTATGACCTAGTTCACCCTGTGCTGTGGAGTCATTGCATAGCAGCTGCAAAAAGTACTATCTTATTGGTTAAAAGTTGACGCTTGTGGAAGTTTGCACGTTCACTCACACACTCCTGCTCGAGGGAGCAAAACATTGATATCAACAAAAAACGTCACCATAAAGAGGAGCCGATCCCCTTCCTTGCATTGCTGGAAGGAACCCACCTTCTATTAAACTCTCCTTGCACTAACCATGATTTTGCTAAATGGAATGCACATTAGTAGTAGAGGAAGCTAGTCTACCCGTGATCCGCTGGGTAATCAAATGGCTCCGAAAAAGAAAAAAAATCAATAGGTCGTTAAGAGTTGACTTTTTCCCCTCCCGTGTCCTCATGAATGAACAACATGTGAGAGATACAAAATTCCGATCGTAAGAAAAAGTCGGCTGTCATCTGTTGATTCTCTAGCTAACACTTATTTAGGCGGGATGGATTGTGTTTCAAAACTGCAATGTGTACCATAATCATGGTGTAGATGACGTTACTTTGTTTTGTGAAATTATTTCAGCACTCAATGAAATATAAAGAATTTAAATGTAAGGAGTTATGGACCACTGTATACCATTTCATTACATATGAGTTGGTAACCACACCATTTCCGTTAACGGCTGGCAAACTTAAACATCATAAAAAAGTTGTAATTCACTTTTCTAGATCCGAATTATATGTAGATTAAGGCTGCGTGGAGATAATATGCATTTATTTCATATTTAATGAAATATGATGAATTAAAATGTAAGGAGTTATGGACCACTGTATACCATTTGATTACATATGAATTGGTAACCACACCATTTCCGTTAACGGCTGGCCAACTTATACATCATAAAAAAGTTGTAATTAACTTTTCTAAATCCGAATTATATGTAGATTAAGGCTGCGTGGAGATAATATGCATTTATTTCATATTTAATGAAATATGATGAATTTAAATGTAAGAACTTGTGGATCACTGTATACTATTTCTAGAATCAGTTTCACTTGAAGACATCGACAGCAACGTTGTCAGTGACGACTGTTAAACATGGAGGGGTTTTATAATTATCAAATTTTTCATCCCAGTCAAATACTTATAATAGGTCCATCGTCGTCAGGTAATATACGTACATCCACTTCATACTATTTACAAGTCAATACAAAATAAACATATCTAGTTTAAAAATTTTTTTTCTATCTAGGAAAAACCACCTTGTTAGGAGAAATAATTCAAAATCATCAACTTGTTTTTGATCCACCGTTAGATAAAATTGTTTACTTTTATAAAGCATGGGACGATAAATTTAAAAAGTGGATAAAAAAATGTCCAATTTTAGAATTCACAAAAGGAGCAAAATTTAGACTGAATTCAGATGTTGTTGGAAAAAAACAAAACCTTTTGTGTATTTATGATGATTTTCACCAAGATTTAGAAGAAAAGGAATTTGAAAATCTCTTTATTTATGAAGCTACTAAGTACAATTTGAGTGTAATAATAACCATGCATAATGCCTTTTTAAAAAGTTCTCGTATTTTAAATAGCCAAGCAAGATATAAAATATTAATGGGAAATCATGACATGTTACAAATTTCAAATATTGCTAGACAAATGTTTCCAAATCAAACTAGGAAGTTTCTTGATATTTACAACGAATGCACAAGTAGACTTTACGGATATTTATTTATTTCTCTTGATCAAAGGGTTCCAAAGAAATTTCGACTCCGTTCTGCTCTTCTGCCTTCAAACGCTATTGTTTATGAAATGGATTAACACAGTTCAAAAGTACCTTTATTGGTATGATAATGTGTTGGGAAAGTACTTATTAGTTAATTTCATATTTTTTAAAATTGCATTCGTATATTTTAATTTTTTGAATTAAACACGCACAAAACTATTATTTGCACAGATGTTACAGCAGCTGGTCCACATTGTGACAGTTTCCACAAAATAATTTTTTAATGTCAAAATTTAATATATAAAATTGTCATTAGTTTTTTAATGTTATACAATTGTTTTTTATTTAAGTAAACCGTAAACAAGTTTTTTCAATTTTTGTTTAAATACAAATATTTTTCTGTCTCAAAGTTTAGTGTGTATTTATATTTTCAACCGTGAGGATGTCGTACTTTGAAAAGCAAAAAGATTTTGTAAATGTGTGCAGTAGTTTCAGTAAAGAAAAACAGAAAGAATTGATTAAAATTGCTTCTGAAGATCAAATTTTATCTCTTTGTGAGGCTATTTTAAATGTAGGAGCAAACATAATACCAATTTGTCCCAAAAAATATAAAAAGTTGCGAAAGCACAGAAACAGATTGACAAAGATTTGTCACCCCAATACTTCCTTGTTCCAACGTCGCAAGCTTCTACAAGCTGCCAACGCTAGTGTTAATACTGTATTACATGAAGTAGAAAAGTGTCTCAATGCCGAAGCAAAAGCAAAGTGAATTGAAACGCTACAGACTAGTGAGTGAGGACGTGTACAATTCTATATTCCAAACTCCCGAAGTGAAAGAGCAGATGGAAATAGAGCGTGAAATGGAACATGTAGCACACAACCCCACCAAGGCCGACGATGCAAAACTAGTTCAGTATGCTGAACTATTGAAACAATTACGATCCACGAATATAACACGAGAAAAACGAAAGGCAAGAGCAGTGCATTCCGAACCTGTACACCCCACGACATTAGCCGCAGCAATCCAAATACATAATATAAAAACACAAGATGCGGAACGGAATTTGACGCCTCCAATCTCCCCTACTGGTTCTGTTTCTCCACGCAATGCAATTGATTACTCACTACATTCTAATTCACCGCCAGCCAGCCCGCCGCCGCCGCCGCCGCCCCTCCCGCCCTCGCCACCGCCCGCCGCGGTGGCCCCACGGCTTTTACACGTAAAAGCCAGGGCTGTCAGCGGAGCTGACAGACGCGACAACGCGGGTTCTCCGACCCGCGTTGGAGAATCTGCTACTGCTACTCGAAAACGCAAACTTAGCCATGGTAGGAGAAGAAAAAATCCATATCCACAAAAATCTCTACCTACCAATACTACACCTCCTTCCCTATCAACATCAACTGAGAGTATTGCTAGTTCCGTATCTATGCCAAGACCTAGATTATTAGCAAATCCACATAAACGAATGAGGTTTTCAAATTTGAGTGTTCCCAAATCATGGATTCCCATGACTACAAAAAGAATATCGAAAGCGACAAAAAAACTTGACTTGTAACTTTTCTATTTAAAAGTGTGAAATTGTGTTGAATAGATACGAATGAAATTTATGTATGTATGCATGCATGCGCATGAATTTATATTTAATGTGTAGTGAAAAAATTGAAAATGTAACGTGTTTGTGATTATGTAACTAATAGACTGAAAATAGTGTTTTGTATCATTAGAATTGAATGACAAGTATGCAGAAGTGTGAGCATGTATTTGTGAACCTAAAAAATAAAAACATGTCCAATGTTTTGTGAATTTGTAACAAGTTGTTAAAGTTTTTATGCTTTATTTAAAAAAAGAAAGCAGCTTTTATCCACATTATAGGGATCAAAATTATAAAATTAGTTTATTAATTTCATTAGGTGATTTACAGCATTGAATTATTTCACATTTTAATTGTGTACATGGCAATGCATTTAATTTTTGTTTAAAGGAATTTACAATATTATCATTAGTTACAAAATTCAAAGTAAATGAATTTCTTATTTTGTTCATACTGCAATTGAGAAGAAATTTATTCAAAACATAAATGCAAAATTCACCACATTTTTCACTAAAATTGCCTTGCACTTGTCTTGTATTTTCAATTACTTGTGTGTTTATATTATTTGAAAATATAACAAAATCATCTCCATAATACTCAATTGGCCTTGCTAAGGGATCGAAAAATAAAAGTGGTGAATTCTTTTTTTTGACATGTATTGCCAACCAATGCAGTCCATCTGAAACATAAATTTATGAAAATTAATAAAACGTTTTATTTACGTTTTTTCGGTATTTCAATGTATAACTATTGGCTACTACTACTACTGTCTACTTACCTTCATTTCCTGGTCTTGAGTTTACTACTAAATACAATGGATATATAGCTGGAGAGTTGATTTTGAGAAAAATTAATTGGTCAGATGATAAAACCTTCCATGTACCATTTAATTTACCACATCTTGATAGCTTGTGTAAACATGTTGCAATTTCTAAGGTATTCATTTTAATTTAGATGATTGCTGGCTCCGTACTGACTACACGAGATTAGAAAAATCCTGTACTTGTGCGTTAAGGAACCGATCAATAGTCAAAAGACTAGAATACTCAGCATACACAAATATTGAAACTGCATTGTCTAAAGCTTTTTTAAATTGAAAATCTAATTTGATATTTCCAGTTCGAGTTGGTATTGCATTTTCACTAGATCTTGAATCACGTAAGTCGTAAATGAGTAGAGTTGTGGACCCATTTTCAAACATTTTTGCATTAATTGGATTTCCATTATCATTAGTATTGCTGTTCATAGCTAAATAATTTAAATAATAAAGCTCTGCAATTCTTGACTGATTTTCAAAATCCACATTAAGTGGAGGAAATACGAACATTTGATTGGAGCATGTCACGTGAATATTAGAAAGAAAAAAATGGTTAAAATCATAGGGGTTTGATTGCATAGATCCATAGGCTGATGAATTTAAAACCATAAAAATTACAATGCGTTCGGGTAAGATTCCTCCAAGTACAGAACTATCTGTAATCGTTGTGCTTCCTTTTGGAGCTATAAAGGACTTTACTAACACTTTTTTGAATGGTATTTTAACTGGAACAGACTGTAGAATTTGATAATTTTTCAAAGCTATTGATGGTAAAATTGTATAGCGTTTGACGTACATACATGCTTCTTGAAACTTAAATCGGTATTGCTTTGTATCATCTGCTAAGGTGTTGATTAGAATAAATTGACTTGGTGATTTTGTTAATTTTGTAGTCACTTTGAGGGATGGAAGTAGCAAGTCTGTAATGGTAAAAGCATCACATGCAAGCTTACCAACAAATTCAATTACACTTTGTTTTGCCCACGCGTTTCGCTGCTTAAAAGATGCATTGGTAGCTTTTGCTAATGTTGAGGGGGAATCGTCTTCTATATATCCAGCAAATTTACCTTGAGTTTCTATATACTCTGGACTGGAGTTGAGAATTAATTCTACAATTGATCTGAATGGGTGGTTCATAGACTGGCTAATGACAGTTTCACTGAATGATACTTCAACGGAACTAAATAGACTTGGGAGAAAATTATTGACAACGGCTAAAGTATCAACTGTTGGAGCTGCCCCCTTTTCATCAACTACAGCTCCACGTATATAAAAGAATGTATCATCTAATTTGATAGATAAATTTTCCGTCCCTTCAGCAGTAAATTCGAGTTGAGAATGTTCATTGTCCAGAGATGTTTTGCTATTTATTTTTTCCCATACAACATTTGTAATCGAAGCATCCACTAAATGATCTTAATTAAGAACAGTATCCGAGCGAATGCAATGTTTAGTGGAAGACATGATTATATCGTAAGTTAATCAAACAAGTCTTGAGAGATGAGATTACGTTTCTTCCTTTGCCCCCTTTTTTTATTAGATTTTATGTCTGTTAGTGTAGAAATTAGATTGGATTTTCCTCGTTTTTGTCGTTTTTTCTCCCTTATTAGATTACGTCCTTTCACACGCCGTTTCCTCACAACACTGCTTTGTAATTTTACACGTCCTCTTCCTAATGCTATTTTACTACGTACAGTATTTTGATTAAATGATCGTAAACCTGATCCTTGTTGTGTAGGTGTATCATTAAATAAATTGGATTCTACTTTTTTCAGAGTTTCTAACCCTCTTGCTTTTATTGAGTCACCTATACTACGATCCCCTTGAAGTACATCACTTGCAGTTGCACTAATAAAGTCACGTGCATATGGACGAGCTGCTTTACCAATCTTTTTTATAGCCGGTACAAGAAATCTACCTATAGTTCTGAAGAAATTCCCGATTTTTCCCCTTCCGTACTGCACTCTTCGCCTTGTCTGTACAATATGCATATCATTTAAAAAATGATATTAAATACATGTGTCTTACAAAATAAAATATGTGTTATATTATTTACCATGAAATAAGGGAGATCTAAGCTCCCTTCACCGTATTGAAGATCATAAAGAGGATGAATTGACATTATAGTTTTTTTCGAAATGACAAAACTACAGTAAATAGTCCATTGCTCAAATTAAACGGCTCCCCTGTTTCTGTGAGCGTTGCTATATGAATGAAATTTAATGTAGACGACGGTAGCTTTAAATAATATCGTGGATTAAATGAATAGTGTTTAACACTATTATGTTCTGCAGGTGTGTACGGTATAATTCTGAGTATGGGTGCTTTTGTATTGCACACAGTTTGTTCTTCACAACAGTTACTGTATACCATCATTAAATGTGAATTTGCTAAAAAGTCTGGTGGATTCGGTGAAATGTATTGTCCTTTTGTAAAAACTTTATTTGATGGAAATCCATATATAGCAGAAAGTTTATCTGACAGTCTGAGTTCACAATTGGTGTATTTAATGTCGATTAAACTTTGATTTTTATTTTCAGCAAATTTAATATCAATTCTTAATGGGAGTAATGTATCTGTTCCAAACTTATTATTCAAAATTGTAGTTAAATCATTTATTTTTAATGGATGACCTGGTACGTAGAAATTTATTATTTTCTCATCACTTTTATTGGATTCCTTGTCTGTTTTCCAATGCTTTAATTCAATTTTTCGTTCTTCCGATGTTTGATTATTTTCGAACACTCGCTGGGAATGATTAAATGATACCTCTGTAAGGGCAACTTCGTACTGCTCCCTATCAAGCTCGAGAGGTTCAGGTAATTGCACTTTAAAATTACTGTTGTTATTTTGTGGGAATAATTCTGTTGAAGCTGAAGAAATTAAGTATACAAAAATTTCATCGTTAGTGTAGTGATAACTCATTTTGATGATGAAAAAGTTGATACACTTATTATAGCATGAACCAGTGAGTTTGCAATGTGTAATGGAATACTAAGTCCAGATCCGAGTGTTGAATTATCAGGTTTTCTTACATGTAATAAATTGTTTTGTATATAAACCATGTAGCCATTTCCAATATGGATCTATAAAAAATCATTACATGTGTGTTACATTTTTTGATTTATTATTATTATTTTTGTAAAATCGAATTACTTTTTATTATACCTGAAATTCATCGCTACTGCTTATACACCTTCCGTTTTGCACACACTTGCATGGATTTGAAGAAGAATTTCTTTTGTCCTACATTTAAATCAAAAATTAATTTTATTCAAAAACAAATATTATTTCCATGTGTATGGTTTTTATCTGTCTTACTTACCTCATCCATTTCCAAATTTTGAATCAAAAAATCTGTTTGTATTTTTGGAATAGGACTGCTCAATTTCTTTTTTCCACGTTGTATGAAGTGAAGAATTGTTTGAAATAGTGTAGATTTGTGCGTCATTCTATTGCTCCCATCGAAACAAGACTAAGTTCATTTTTATAAAATGTTGCATTAATTTCTCTACCTTGTAAGTCTTGTAAAATATAAATATATTGATCCTCTGCCCTGCGCACCTCTTTTATTCGGAATATTTCCGATGAAAACCTTTTATTTGCACCCTTTTCAAAAATATTACGTTGTGTTGAAATTCTACAATATTGTCCTACATGGTAGGTTGACGTTTTTGGAAGTTTTGAGTCCTTATTAGGATCAAAAATATAATGAAATATTATACTTTCATTTTCTTTTGTAACTTCTGCTGGTTTTGCTCCAATACTTCTATGCTAAAATTTAATAATAATGATGAAACTTTGAATTTACTCTTGCTATATTTGATTTTTAATAAATTACCTTTGTATAGTTGTAAGCATATACAATATTATCAATAATATTTATCCATTTGAATGATTTGTTATCTGCATTAAAACGGTGGAGACGTTCAAGGATTGTTCGTATGACTCTGTCGTTACAAAATAAAAAAGTTGCAACTTTTATCTATCTATGTAATAATTACATTTATTTTATTATTTTTATCAACCTTTCACATTGAGATGCCTTGATGCCAGTGTGTGTACTGTAGTGATTAATATTATATTTTTCAAATAATTTCTTACAATCTGAGTTGTAAAATTCTTTCCCCTTAAATAAAAAATATATATTTAGTTGTACTACTTTTTAAATTATAATAAATATAGTTGTGTGTTTTACGAACTTTATCGGATAGAAGCTCTTTCGGTGTAAATCCCGCTCTTTTAAATATTTTGGACAATGCTACTGCAACTTCAGAGCCTCGTTTTGTTTTCAATTTTTCAATAAATACATAACGACTAAATGAGTTTATACATACTAAGACCCATGAGAATCCCTTATTATATGATTTATATTGACCTAACGACATAAGATCAATTTGAAATTGTTGAGTCAAATTTCTAGCGTTGAAGTGACGTCTTGGAAATTTAGAAATTCTTGGTTTGTACTGTGTATACTGTGGAACATACAGAAGGTTTTTAGTAATTTCAGATTTATTTTGTGGTACATTTTGTTTGAATGTATGTACACCTGAAAAGGATCCAATAAAATTTGGATCCGTATAATTCGATATAATTGATTTTTCCTCTCTATTCATCTTTTATAGCTACAACAAATAATATTGAATCTCATTTTATTTGTTCCGTTGAGGAGGGGAGAATTGAAATACCGTAGCTAATTGGAAAAATTTCCTACTATTTGACATGGTACGTCCCATGCGTTTACCTCCGTTCTCACTCTGATGCGCGTAAAAATCTTGTGAGTGTATATAAGCGGTATGCGTCTGTTCATTCCCCAATTCATTCTAAACTTGTACTACCTTTGTCAACTTCTCTGCATTGTATTTTTATCTTTACAAAATTAGTTTGAATACATACAATGGCGAGCTCAAACGAGGTGAAACGAGAGTTTGAATACACACGTAATGGACTGACATTACGGCGGACTTGCATTGGACAGAAGAAGAAAAGTCAAAGACAAGAAACATCAAACGAGTTTTTGGATTCTATTAATGAAGATCTTGAAAATTTACTCGAACAGGTAAGGAATAGAAATTCTATTAATACACGATACTTAGTTTGTAGGTATGTAGTAATTTTATAATATCAAAAGTGTAATTAATAGGATTTATATTCCTTCTAGATACACAGTGACGTGTCAGTTCAACTTTTGTTCTGGGAAACATCCAAGCGATTGAGTATCAAATTCATGAAAAACAGTGGTACAACTGCTGGACAGAGCATGACAATGGATGCTGATCACAGCCTGGCTATAATCAAAGCTCTCTCTATAATTTACGCGAAAACTGGAGCTTCTGTTCAGAGCTTGGAAGACACAATCAAGTTCATGGAGGCACAAGCAGACGATATGAGAGCTGAGCTTGCTTGAATTATATCTATAATCAAGCTACACGTATCATTGCAGTTTAATGCATTTGAGTGGTGATGTGTGTGTGTGTGTGTGTGTGTGTGTGTGTCTCCGTGCGTGTGTATTTTTGTGCGTGTTGACATGCTTCCGTCTTTGTGAGTGTACAGTGAAACAGTGTAATGTAACACGTGTTTTTCGGAGTGGGAAACATATATGTACGTAGTGTGTTATTGTGTATTTTTGAATGTGAACGTATTACAGTGGAGTGGACTTAAAGTGGTCAAACTTATCTTTGAAATATGATCTTTTTACGCATTTGTGTGACGGAGCACTGGGAGATTACAAAATTGAATTATTATTATTGTCATTTTATTGTTTACGGATGTAGAACTTAATATTAATATTTTATATACCTACAAACTATATTTTTAAAAATACTATTATATATGGTTTTTATATATCAAATGAAAGGTAGACAGACACAGATCGTTTCTTTTTTCCTCGTGATGACGAAGTTTCACTGTTTTAAACGTCATTCGATTGTGTTTCACTGCTTTGTCAAGTTGTTCAATTATTTAAAGTTCGCGAAAAAACATAAAACAAAATCAAATTATTTCAAATCCAGTGCTACAAAATGGCACGTTTTAATATTTTTTGGTTATTCATGTGTGGTGTGGTTAGTGTGCTTACTCTCAATCAAACCAAAATTACCTTCAGTGACAATGGCATGATGGATATTTTTGTGGAAAGTGACAGCATGGACAAGGATTTACACAATATTTCAAACGGTATTATTAATAATTTGAATTATTTCTAGTTGATCATTTTCATTATTATTATTGAATGTACAATGAGACTTTTCAGGATTTTTATGAGTATTTTCAGTGGTATATATGTTTATTTTTATATATATTTACAGAAGAATTATGTCCCTCAACTCTTGATTGTGAGGAATGTCTTGAATTCTGTATCTTTCACAAAGCCTCATTTCCAATATCTGTCCAAGAATCTACCTGTCTACCTGTTGGAATTGAGCCTGGAGTTGAATATCTCATATACGAAACTATAACAGATGTCGAGATGTGTGATGGACATGAAGACAGAAAGCCCAATCAAACTTGGATTCCTGGAGGACAAAAGAACTTTTCTCGAACACGAACTATGTGGCCACAACATTTCTATCCCTATGAAAATAACAGAAATAGGACCGTTGTCAACAATACCGATTACTATGGAGGGACAGAGTGGACTTTCAACTTTGTGAGCAACAATGACAGTACATCTTGGAATTCAGTTACAATCATTGACGATTATATTTATCATCTGCTAATTGTTGGTACGTAGTAATTCGGTATATATTTATATATATGTAACAAAAAATAATATTATGACAAAAAATAAAAAAACATGACTACTTCAATTTACTATTTTGACTTTTGATAGGAGGACTAATGCTGACACTGTTGTTGCTGCTATTGATTCTGATCTGTCGTTTCATCAATCAAATAAAAGGGCATGCTGTTTTGCATTTGGAGATGATCAACATGAATCAAATTCAAAACGTCTGAGCTGAGACCATTTTGGTTTTTTTGAACTATTTTTAAGAAGTGGTACATACTTGATATTTTACTTTAATATTATGAACGATTTTATATATATTTTCAGTTTACACACTTTTATATTCAATATATTGAACTTGTGAGATGGGTTAAAAACAAAATTTGATTTTATACCACTTTTTATTTTTTAAAAATTTTCAAAATAAAAAGCTTATTTTATTGTGTAAAATGATAAAAAACAAAAATTAACTCCACGCAGTCTTGTTCTACATATAATTCTGATTACGAAAAGTGAATTACAACTTTTTTATAGTGTATAGGTTCGGTGGACGTTTCTGATTTACATGTCGCTACTGACTCATATGTATTCAAATGGCATACAACGCTCTATAACTCCTCACATTTAAATTCATTATATTTGACGAAATACAAAATAAATGAATATGATCTCCACGCAGTTCTGTTCTACATATAATTCAGAATAAGAAAAGTGAACTAAAACTTTTGTATAGTGTATAGGTTCGGTGGACGTTTGTGATTCACATGTCGCTGCTGACTCATATGTATTCAAATGGCGTACAGCGCTCCATAACTCCTTACATTTAAATTCATCATATTTCATTAAATATGAAATAAATGCATATTATCCTCACGCAGTCTTGTTCTACATATAGTTCTGATTAAAAAAAGTGAATTAAAACTTTTGTATAGTGTATATGTTCGGTGGACGTTTGTGATTTACATGTCGCTGCTGACTCATATGTATTCAAATGGTGTACAGCACTCCATAACTCTTTACATTTAAATTCATCATATTTCATTGAATATAAAATAAATGCATATTATCTCCACGCAGTCTTGTTCTACACATAATTCTGATTAAGAAAAGTGAATTAAAACTTTTTTATAGTGTATAGGTTCGGTGGACGTTTGTGATTTGCATGTAACTACCAACTTATGTGTAATCAAATGGTATACAGTGGTCCATAACTCCTTACATTTAAATTCATCATATTTCATTAAATTTGAAATAAATGTATATTATCCCCACGCAGCCTTAATCTACATATAATTCGGATCTAGAAAAGTGAATTACAACTTTTTTATGATGTATAAGTTCGCCAGCCGTTAACGGAAATGGTGTGGTTACCAATTAATATTTAATCAAATGGTATACAGTGGTCCACATTATGTGATGCTTATATGTTAATCCTAATACTTTATTTACATTTTTTAATCAAATAATTTTATAGATGGGAAAGAGAAAGCAAAACGATACTCACGGTAGGGAAGAGATTATGTACTTTGAGGAGGAAACACAGGATTGGAAAAAATTTTGATGGGTATTTGGTAGACTTTCCCCAGCATGTTTTTTTTAACTGAGCGTGCTTGTCTCACAAAATAGATAACGCCATCTTCACCATGATTATGGCACACGTTGCAGTTTTATAACATCTACATAAGAACTGGTTGTAATAGTTAGTAAGGTACACGTTGGAGTATCTCTCACATGTTCTGCATGTTGAAGGAAAATGTTCATTCATAGAGACACAGGAGACAAAACGTACGAGCAAAATTTTGTATCTCTCGCATGTTGTTCATTCATGAGGATACGGGAGGGGAAAAAGTCAACTCTTAACGACCTATTGATTTTTTTTCTTTTTCGGAGCCATTGGATTACCCAGCGGATCACGGGTAGACTAGCTTCCTCTACTACTCACATTGTAGAAATCAAGCATTGTGACGTTACCCATGATGTCCGCAATAGCTTCGTGAGTGTGACAGAGTCATTTCAAGGTCTGTAATGTTTTTGAATGCTACTATAGATTTTATGTACAAAATAATACAATGTCCAAATTAATTTACATTTTTATGTTGTTTAATTAAATTTTATATTGCGCATATAGGCGCTCATGGATATACAAGCAGCATACAGATGAATAAAGACATACTAGTCAGATATATAAAGGGAATTCGGTTTGTGTGGTTCTTTATGTCCATCTCGGCCCTGATCTCTTGCATTCGATCTCCAGGGCAACCACAGCTTCTCACTTCATTGGCAACAACTTCGAAGGATTTGCCACTTTTGTAAGGGCTCTCGCTGGCTACTTTCAATTTCAAGCGACAGCCTACCAGGGAGAGTTTATAGTCAGCTATGCTTGTATACTGGTTTGCTATATCAACGCAGTCCTCCCGATGATACATCGCATAAGGTATTTCAACTATGCATTTTAAAATGTAATTTGAACAAAAGTAGCTGCTTGTAACATATACACAGAAAATTGATTTGGATATCACGCACACGAGTTAAATAAGAATTGTTTAAATTTTTGTGTCCTGCAGGATTTCTGCGCCCCACGCCCACACCGACGGAGCACAGGGTGGTTCCAATTCCAATGGACCTCAGCTGAGCCCACACCAACTTTGCAAGTACTACACTCAGCTGAGTGTGCTGCAGAAACAATTAAATCTTAATTTTGAGGAATTTGTTCTCGCAGACGTCATCATCGGCGCCTACCTCTGCACCATGAACGTAGTCCAAGCAGTGATCTATAGGAATCTTAAGCCTGCGCTGCTTTCACTTGGCTTTCCCCTCCTCTACAAGCACACTTTCCAGCTTATAGGACAAGTTCATCAAGAGTCGGAGGAGATGTTGAGCAGCTGGAAGCATTTAAAGAACCCGCCTAAATGGTTCCAAAAGTACATGGTCTCAACTCAAAAATCTCAATTGGCTCATTTTTCTACATGAACAAAGGATATTACTTGACTTTTGTGAGCATTGTGGTCTCACAGTCGGTTGACACCATCGTGACTTACAGAGCAGAATAGTACACTCAATTCATTCAGGCAGGCTTATGGTTTAACATATCCGTTTTCCAGTATTAGGAGGGGGGGGGGCATTCTGTGATTTTCCTGATTTTCTGGGCTTGCAGATCATGTACTACTTTGTGGGGTCATTCATTACAAATTATATAATCATATCGGTACAAATTGTGTTTTGGCGCCAAAAATCAAAATTGAAATTTTCAAAATTTGCCGAAAGATAAAACTGATTTAAACGGGAAAATAAATGGTAATTTTACGCTACCCAAATGTCCCCCCCCCTTATTAATTTTTTAGGAAGCTGAGTCCCCGTTTTTTGTAAAAACTGCCCCAAGGCCCGAAATTCTAGTGTTTTCATGACGTATAAAATTCAGACGGCGTTGAAGCTGCTTTAATCGTATAAATCAATGATAACTGATTACTGTGCGAAATCAAGAATTTTCTAATTTGATAACTAGTAATATGTGAATTCTTTCCTTCTAAAAATTTAAACAGTCAGATTTAGCCACAATAGGGATTTTGTAAAAAACCAAAAATTCTAAAATTTTCTCTACGAGGTTTTCAAGATACTTCCTATTGACTATGACTCACTATTATGTATTTCACATGGATTTACTATGCCGCTCGTAAGAAACCAGTTACTGGGCAAACCATTTCTTACACGCCTACTGCCTATTTATGTTGCGTGTAGCCACCTCGAGCCATATAATTAGATGCGGGGAGCACGGTCGTAAAAAGTCCTTACCTGTAAAAAATACAATTTTGATTGGTCCGTGTGGGGACTTAGGGGGAGGGTCCTCTGTAGGCATTCAAATTAGCAATTAGTTAGCTCCTATTGTAACGTATACTTTCTAGCTAGTACTACTAAAACGTAGTTAATTCATCGGTAGTGATTATTTGACATAATTCACAAAATATTCCAGCCCTATAAAAAGACGAACGTAAACTCATTTTGTTACCATTCCACAAAAAGCTTTTAGCCGAACAGTCGCTGTCGTATTTTTGGTCTGCATAATAATTGTGCTCGATTTAATTGTCTTCAAGTTGCAACTTAATTCGTTAAACAAGATAAAAGTTCGGCCCAATAAAATGCGCTTCGAAATAATAAATCGTGTTTTGGAGGAGCTGAACCTCGAGGAATATAAGGCCGGGTTAATTGGTAAGTCTACTTTTCATAACAATTAACAACAACTGTGTTTCATTGTTTGGTACCGTGTAACTATTTTAAATTTTAACGACGAATTCACTTGAGTTTTTATAAAATCTTAATAAATTGTGCCTCTGTTTTTTTTGACAAGCCGAGTGCATGGATGACGAGGTGATGGGTGCGATTGTGGACAAGGACGATGCGAGTTTCCACCGCACCATTCGGAAAATAATACCGACGCTTGGTCACGCAATTAAGATTCGGAAGAAGTTCAAAAAGCTGTTTTTGAGGAATCAGGTAAAGTTACTAAATTGCGAAAAGCTGTAATATTTTTTTATGAAAAATACAGAAATTCTGTTGTCATTTTTGTAAATCACAATTTTGAATTTGATAAAATTGCTGGGCGGACAATATATGAAATTTTAGGATGTTTCACTGCGAGGCGCAATCTATTTTGTGATAATTCATTAATTTCCGTTTTTTTTTATATTTGTAGAGGGAAAGATCTGAGAGCAGAAGTCAAAACGAAGGGAAAGATTCAAGTGCCGACTCAGGTAGCAGTAGGACGGACTCATTATTGTCTGTCACAATGGCAAATCAAGAAAAAAAGAAAACCCCAGCAAGTGCAAAAAGCCCGGCAGAGGTAATATATCAATTAAGTTTTATTTTAAATCTTGGCTTTTATTAAATTGTAGTAATACCGTTTGTTGTTGTTATAGGTTTTTTCCAAAAATTGGTTCCCCGAAAGATGAATGCGTATTCGTTTTATTTTCAGGGCTCAGCTGCAAGTGGTTCTAGTACGGAACCGAACGATGGGCATCACCGGAACCAGAACGGGAAGGCCAAACCGCCGATCCCTGAAGTTGTAGGTCCAAATAACAGTGAAAATAGTGGGTCTTCGGAATTCCAGTCATTTCAGGTCCCTAAGTCAAAAATCGTACGTCAGCGCAAAAAGTTACCCTCTGTATTAAAGAAACCCGCAAGCACACATCAAGAATCGAAGAATCAGGTTATCAAGGCGAAATTGAATGAGACTCCAAGATTCAATGGCGTTTAAAATTCTTCATTCGAACTGGATTATGGTTTTTGCTTATTGAGGAATATTCTTGCTTGATTGTTCATTTCAATAATAACTATTTTATTAGTCCGTCTTGTTGTTCATGTAACCAACGACTTTATTAACTCAACAGTGTGCGAATGAATTTCTTTCTTTGTCGTATCGATAGTATCATTGTACCCTTATGAGCTATGAGTAGTATTGTTACAATTTTAAAGCCAATAAAATGAATTTATAAAACACTATCTTTATTTTCCCGGATCTTGTTTTCTGGTTTATACGCAATGATATTAATTCAGTTATTCATATTTACTAGCAAGTTAGCAATTATTTCATAAAAGGGCCCCCCAAAAATGACGTCATCGACAGGGTCAATGGGTCTCAATCTCTCAATGCATACTGTTGGCATCCCATATTTTAAAGATATCGAGATTTACTCAATGTTCAAGCTGATGACCAGGGAACTATAGTGTTCTAAAAGCCGGGCACGATTTTGGTGACATCATTTATGGACGATCCCCATTGCGAAAACGAGTTTATTTTGTTTGTTGTACATATTATTCTTTTATAGTTTTTACCTACATATATAGTGTTCATCGGCTAACTTAACAGAAACCATACAATTCAATTAATTGAGTATTTCCAGGTTCAAGTACTGACCTACTTGAAGCATCGCATAGTTCAACTATTTTTATCGTATCCTACGTCAACAAACACCTCCTGGAGAATGGGTTAAAAATTTTTTAAAAACAGTCTGAAACAAGAAAAAGGTAGGAAAGATACATAGGTGTCTTAATTGGAAAAGTAGAGAAAATAATCGAAATGATGTACAGAGTCAATTTCTGAGCTCAACTATAATTAAATGTACAAACATATCGCTATTATTATCATACCAAACAACAATTCTAGTTAATGAAGTTGAACGCCCAATTAGTGGAAAATCTAAAAGTTGGAAATTGCTTGAGTTAGCCTTTACGCCCCCCCCCCCCCCGCCCCGTCACAGTTCCTAACAACAAAATTTGGTGTGCAAAATATTGCTCTGGATTCATTTACCCAGAGTTATATGCCTAAAATTCTTGTGAGTTTAAAGATAAAATCTGAGAAGGTAACTTTAGCCTAAACGCTAACATCATCTTGTAGCGTCAAGTTGTGTAAGAATTCCCAAATTGAACAAATTTATTACACCGAAACTAGTACTTAGTATTTACAGTTTGCCTCTAAAATAATTTTATATTTCTTTAGTGTTTACTGTGTATTTTAATTCTTCTTAAAAACAAAGTTCGTTAAAAAATCATATTGTATCCTAATTAATTATTTGCTCTGAAAATATGCTATCGCGAAAAGCAGTAAATACGTTGGGAAATCTCCTTAACGTCTGTCATTTTGTCTTGGGGATTCATCTATATTACTGGAACAGAAAAACGAGGAAATTCTGCTACAACCCATCGATGAAATACAAAATTCTGTACTGGCTTCAGCTATGCATCACTATCTTGTACCAAATGTTTTTGGTATTTCGCTGCGCTCAGACTCTTGAATTCGAGGAAATATTCGCACATAAAAAATTTCGAGCATTGTACATAACAGTTTCCATGATTTTGCTAAATGTAATGCACTTTGTAGAAATTAAGCATCGTGAAGTTTTCCATGACGTCCTCAATAGCTTCGTGAGCGTGACAGAGTCATTTCAAGGTCTGTAACAGTTTTTATAAATGCTCTTTTTTTTTGGTAAGAAATAATTTCACTACGGCCGGATAGTTATGCGGCCAGCGCAGGCAGCCCCCGCTGCCTGAATTTTCAAAAAACATGTAAATAGAATATTTTGACTTTTTAAAAACGTGCAAATAAAATATTTTGCATTTTTCAAAAACAGGCAAATAATTTTTTTGGTACATTTAAAAAACATGGAAATAAAACATTTAGCACTTTCAAAAAACTTGTTAATAGAGCATTTTGCACTTTTCAGAATCAAGTCAATAGATCATTTTGCACTTTTCGAAAACATGTAAATACAACATTTTTGTATACCAAAGAAAATCATCAATAAAATCAGAAATCTGGTTTTTGTATGGAGAAAAATTGCTGCCTAAAAGCTGTTCCTTCGTCCAGCCCTGAATTTCATGCCCAATAATTTGTAATTTGTAGATGCTCATGGGCACACTGCCATCAGACAGATGAGTAAGGACACAGTTAGATATATACAGGCAATCCGGTTCTTCACGTCCATCTCCTACCTTATTGCTTGTATTCGTTCATCAGCGCAACCGCAACTTGTCACTTCCTTGGCTACAACTCCGAAGGATTTGCCACTTATTGTAAGGGCTCTCGCTGGCTACTTCCACTTTCACGCGAATACCTACCAGGGAGGGTTTATAGTCAGCTATGCTTGTATACTGGTTTCCTACATCAACGCAGTCCTCCCGATGATGCATCGCATGAGGTGGTTAAACCAACCCGTAAAGTATTTTTTATTAAAATTTATTCAAAACGAAATTCAAATTTGTTTTTTGTAGGACTCCTGCGTCCCACACAGATGGAGTAAAGGGTGGGGGTGGTAGGAATGGACCTCTGCTGACCGCTGAACAACTTTACAAATATAACACTCAGCTGAGTGTCCTACAGAAAAAAATAAATTCCATTTTTGAAGAATTTGTTCTAGGAGACGTCATCATCGGCGCCTACCTTTGCACCATGAACATCGTTCAAGCCGTGATTTATAGAAGTCTTCGCCCCGCTATACTTTCACTTGACCTTCCTTTCCTGTACAAGCACACTTTCTAGCTCAAAGGTCAAGTTCATCAAGTGTCAGAGGAGATGCTGAGCAGCTGGAAAATTTTGAAGAACCCGCCCAAATGGTTCCAAAAGTACATGGTCTCAACTCAATCTCAGAAAATGTCCATTGGCTCATTCTTCTACATGGACAAAGGATATTTCTTGACTTTTGTGAGCATTGTTGTGTCACAGTCTGTGGACCTCATCGTCACCTACAGAGTAGAATCGTTCTCGTGAGGTTTTCATAATTTGCAATATGTACGGCTTCATGGTGTAAAATTACACAACTTTACAAGCATTTCTCAATTTTTGAATTAGAGGGTATTTGTAAAATAATGTGTAAACAGGAAACTTGGTTAATTCGTAGGTAATCCAAAGCACAATCCAGCGCTTAAAAACTTAACTAACTACAGTCATAAACTTTACAATGTAACATAGTGCTGTATGTACTATCTCATCCTTATTTAATCCGTTTTGATTTTGCATTACATAATAATACACAAAATCATAAGACCCTTCATTTTAATTTCATGTCCGAAGTTTAACTCAACAACAAAGTTGTAAATAAATTGTAAACAAGATAAAAATACAAAAGATTTTACTTACACAACAAAATCACACAGTTGATGTGAATGAATTTACACTCTGCTTTTGACACTGACATAAAGATAATGAACATGATTGATTGTTTTCCGCTCGAAAAAAAAAGATTAGCGTCAATTCGTATAGCAAACTACACACTGTGAGAGAGAGATGGAAAATAAACCCTAATCCCCTTAATTCAGTTCATATTTGCAATGCAAAACTATGTAATCAAATCAAAAGTAATAAAAGAGCAACTTGACAATTTGTAAATTAAGTAAATATTTTTCCCCAAATAATGTACAACGGAAGATCAGCTTAGAAAGTTTGATCTTGACGGAGGGATGAGTCACAAAACTGATCTTTGACATATTTATGAAGGCATTTTCAAATTAGTTAACAAAAATATTTTAAACGTATTTTCTAAATGAGTTAAATTAATTATTGCTTTATTATTTACGACAAGCACACGTTTAAAAACGTACTCAGGTTTTGAAGTTTTGACGTTTAGTGCAAGAGGCTGCTAATCGTAAAGTAGTTTACAACTTTACAAGTGCATAATATATTGCGATAAACACGAATTTAAATATTTAATGACTTTATTATTTTATGGGTGATCAGTTTTCCCTTTCCATTTGCTTTAGAACCAGTTTAGAAAAACGTTAAAGCTAAAAGTTGAGCATTAAATGAAATTAATTTCGAAACAAAATGACTAAGTTTTTTTTAGCGGCAATTTTGACTTTGACTGTATTGGTCATTAGGTCTAATGGACGAGAGTGCTATCCAGTCGAGGTACAGTACTATGTATTAGGAGTGCGACTTACAATTTGACTTTAATCTGCAATTCTATAAACTTTTAGCATTACATGATACTTTATTGAATTTTTTCAATTTAATGTCCCCGCATTGAAAAATGTATTTTTATGTTATATTTTTCCTATAAATAGTTCCCATGCCCCAACTCTGAAGTCTGTATTCTAAATCGATGGGTATGAATTACTACTTTTATTTTTAAATCTTTACATTTCACGTTATGCGTTTTGTATGTATAAACCATTGAAACTTGAATTTAATAATTACAAGGTGTGTGATGGCTACGAGCAATGTCCCGGGGGTGAGGATGAACTCCGACCCTGCCCTTCATGCGCAGATGACAAGGTCAGAGGTCAATAATACCGAAGTCACTTTCGAATTTTGAAATGTTTTTTAAATTAATTTATAAAAACATTTGCATCTTGATTAAAATTAGTATTTACTAATCTACTTTGCAGTTCCGTTGTACGAGCGGACAGTGCATTGAAAAATCTTGGGTTAGTTTTGATTTTTTTTATTTTATTTTTTGTAGATTAAGTTTTTGGTATTTCTTGTTTGCGATAAATGAGGAATGTGCGGCTAATGCTCAGTAGTGCTAATTTAATTATATGAAATTTAATGCTTAAACTGCAATGAATTCATAGTATTGTGACTGGCACACGGACTGTACGGATGGATCCGATGAAATCAACTGCCCCCCTGACGTTTGTGAAGAGTGGGAAGTCAGTCTTATTTTTGGGCAATAATTATTCTGATTAAATTCAAATAGATTATTAAATTTGAATTTCGTTTAATACTTATTAAATTATATGCCGCATTATTATTTTCAGTTTCAATGCAGCAGCGGACGCTGCATTCGAGGGGATGCAGTAAGTTCATTAATTATAAAAACAATAGCAAATTATATGTATTTATTTTATTACATATTATGATTTGATTATCGATGGCAATATTGATTAAGTAAGCGGAGAGATATCAGTAAATGCAACAAGACCTTAATGTTTAGATGCTAACAAAATGATATATTTGTTTCTTCGGAACCAAAAAGGTTTGTGATGGCGTAGCTATTTGTGACGAGGAGCTTGGCTGTCCCTGTGACGGGGTAAGAATTTAATAGGCTGTGTATGTTTAGGATAAGTTTTTGAAACCTGTGAAATGTTTGTCTATTTAAGTGTTTTTGAAGAGGGCAAAAAATGTTCTATTTACATTTTTTTTTAAAGTTTAAAATGTTCTAGTTACATACTATGTATTTTTGAAACGTGAAAAATTTTCTTTTTGCGTATTTTTGAAAAGTGCAAAATGTTCTAGTTACATATTTTTGAAACGTGGAAAATGTTCTATTTGCGTAATTTTAAAAAGTGCAAAATGTTCTAGTTACATATTTTTTAAAAGTGTAAAATGTTTCATTTACATATTTATAAAAAGTTCTAAATGTTTTATTTAAGGGTCGTCCATAAATAATGTCATCCAAATATCCTACTTTCTAAGACTTTATAATATGACCCACCCGACATCAGCTTAACCATTGCGTGAACAAAAATCATTAACATGGGATGTCATCAGTATCCGAGCAGACCCCTCAACCCTGCACATGACATCCTTTATGAACGATCCCTAAAAGGTTAAAGGATATTAAATTATACTACTTTAATTGGAATTTTTCTTTCAGGTGCAATGCTTATCGAACGGAGAGTGCTTCCCAGGCACTCACAAGTGTGATGGTTTCAAGCACTGCGGTGAGTTCATTGTTCATTAAGTTGTGTTTTGTAATTTTGTATAAGGATTACGAGTACAAAAATATTTTCACACTGTTTTAAAAAATGTTGATTGCTATGATCTTAAATCAAAAACAGATGACGGATCAGATGAAGCGGACTGTTCCAACCGCAACAGTACATTAGCAGCACTGCCTCAGTCAATCTTACTTAGCCTTATTATGAAAAAATAAACAGGATTTTTGCAAGTAATTGAAATGAGAAAATCGGAATTTTATTGTTGCCTTTAAACTTTTATTTTTGAAGTTATCGACAATTTATAAAACTTATGTTTTTATTGATTTAATTTTTGATTTATTGGTTTTCTATTTTAATTGGGTCAACACACAATGTCAAAATTTTGTTTTCAATGTTCCACATGAGATAAATGAGTTAATCCATTTACAGCTTCGCTTTACCGATTATTACAATTAATCTTCTCTATTATCTGTCTAACGCGCGTATCAAGTGTAAGTTTTGAAGTGCGGCAGCCGAACAACAACAACAACAACAATTTATAATTAAAACAAGATTATTCTCGTAATTTAATCCTACTACTTCCAATGCATTTCTTTATCTGTGCTATTTGCTTTTATTTGAATACATACTTACTTATAGTTATACGAACTCTTCCTCCCACGCAACACATTATTTTCACCTGTGAACTTAAAATCAATTAAAATTTTTATACAGTTTAAGTTTCCAATTAAACTGAAAAAAATGAATAAATTAATTAGTTTCTCATCCTTAAAATTGCTATTATTGGTAGTTTTTGTAGCCACGTTTAGCGTGGTGGTAGTGCATACGGCAGTGAGGGATTCTGGTATACTTTGTGAGGACGGAGAGGTCAGTTTTAAATTATTTAATTTCTTTTATTCTGTTGAATTATTTATTTTGCATGGGAAATATTTTATGCAAGGTTTGTTAATGTGTATTCGCTAATACTGATTCTTTTTATAGTGGGCCTGTCCGACGAACACCAGCATTTGCATTCCAGACTATTGGGTGAAAAAAATTACTATCGCATATACTTAAATTTCCTAAATATATCTGTCTGTATGTGAAGAACCAAAATGACCCATATTTATTTTTAGCTAAAAACAATATCAACTATCTACAAATAATTTTCAAATGTCTTGAGAGCACTTAAATAGAACATTTTGCACTTTTCAAAAATATGTAAATACAAAATTTTGCACCTTTTTAAAAACATGGAATTAAACAATTTTGCACCTTTTCAAAAACATGGAATTAAAACATTTTGCACCTTTTCAAAACATGGAATTAGAACATTTTGCACCTTTTCAAAAACATGAAAATAGAACATTTTGCACCTTTTCAAAAACATGGAATTAAAACATTTTGCACCTTTTTAAAAACATGAAAATAGAACATTTTACGTTTTTCAAAAACTCCTAGTTAACATTTTACGCACGTTTCCCATATTGTTTTTGTGACATAGCTCATTTTTATTGTAGTTTAAATTGGATATGGGTCATTTTGATTCTTCACAGACGATATTTAAATCCTAATGTGCTCTATAGGTCTGTGATAACTACGTGGACTGCCCAGACGGGGAAGACGAAAAGCAAGATTGTGCGGCATGTGTAAGTGCTATGCAGATGACGGCTATATCCGATATGCGACACATACATACAGTTTTCAATTATGTAATATGCATTACAACTTCATTGCAAACGACTCCTATGTAATAATCCATTTGATATGATTTAACAGGATCAGTTTTCGTGTGACGATGGACTCAAGTGTGTTCCACCAGAATACGTAAGCCCTAACTACAAAAACTATAGATTTAGCACAGCTTCTTTTCATCCTTAAACATATGCCCCTTGCTTATGAACAACCAAAATTGTATCTTATTTGGTGCATTAGAAAATTATTTTTAGCAAAACATTGAACTAAAATAATTAAATACAAATTAAATTAAAATACACGACGCACAGGTGTGTGACTTCTTTCCGGACTGCAAGGATGGCGCTGATGAGGCTCAAGAAAGCTGCACTGCTCCATGTGATGCAAATCAAGTTAGTCCTTCAATGATATTTCTTTTTAATCAGCATACTTGTAGATTGTGTTAAACTAAAAATGAAAAATTTTAGATCAGTAAGTAGCTCAAGTTATGTGCAAATTATTTGATTTTTATTCCAGTTTGAATGCAGGAGCGGTTGGTGCCTTCCTGTAGAAAGGGTTTGCTCACAAATTATCATATTTCTTTTTAAATATAATTTATTTTTATTTAAAAATATAACACTTAAAATTATTTTTTGAAAATTATTTACAGACATGTGATGGCTACCCTGACTGCGAAAATGATGAAATTGGTTGTCCATGTGATGGGGTGCGTCCTATTCAAAAATTTGTTGTTTAAAATAATTTTTGTATTTTACAAATTCCCTAATATGAGTAAAAGTATTTCAAATTTTGTATCTAATCTTGTCATACTGCCTTTAGTTACAATGTGTATCGGACGGTGCGTGCATATCTCGAGACAGAGAATGTGACAGAAAAATTGACTGTGGTAATGGTTACAAATACGTACATTGTCAAATTAAAACTCTACACATATACATATAACATCGGTTAATTAATTTTTTTAGCTGATTTTTATTTCGCATGTTATAAGTAAATTTGTAAAAATAACTGAATTAAACTGTTTTAATTTTATAGCGGATGCGACGGACGAATTAAATTGCATTTGTGATGAAGAAACTGAGGTGCGTAATTTTAAATATATGGCAGGTCAAAACATATTTTTTTAAAGATTAGATATACTTATGTAAGTAGGCAGGTATAAGTTTTTTATTTTTCTATTAGTTTAACTGTGACGTGTGCATAAATGCGAAATGGGTCTGCGACTACGTTGTCGACTGTCCGAACGGAGCTGACGAAGGGGACCACTGTAACTACACAATGCCTCGTATCCCACACAGCCTTGACCTCACCACTGACCTTAGTGTCCTTGCAGCGAGAAAATCAAAAATATTGCGGCCATATGTCAAAGCCAGCCACAACCACGTGGCTAGGTTCCGAAAGCCGAAACTTCAGTTTTAAATTACCAAAAACAAAACTGCACGCCTTGACGCCTTACATACATTTTTCATAAATAATGAAAGCAATGATCGGGGAGTTTCGAACGTCATGAGAATGTTGTTAAGGGTGGGGGTACACATTTCTGCCGTAACTTATAAGAGAAGAGATGAATCCTAGACATTTCCACTTACTAAAAATTATTCCCTAGACCCACAAAAATAGTGGGCGGCGTCGAAATTATTTTGTTTTTTGGAAAATAAATATAATGTAACACTGTAATTGAATCAAAATTCGTAAACAAGCTTATACTTAAAAAACTCTGTAAGTTCACCCGTAAAAGCTTTATTACATTTTACGTAATTTTATTACCGAAACATTGTTTGTAACATTCATATTTCACATTTAACATTCATGTTTTGAATTTCATAGCATCGTTGAAAGAAATTTGAATGGTTTTAACGCCGAGTACAAACTTTCACTCTTCTGGGAAATTTCGTAGTATCGTCCACTACGTTACTCCACCCGCAGTTTTTATCACTGCCTCATGGAGAACATAGGACTTGAAATTTTGAGTAAATTATTAGAAAATTTGGTAGCAGGTGCATTCAAAATAAATTTTAATATACGTAGCTTGAACAATTGCCTATCCACTGTCGAAGAGTTTTTGTCAGATTTCAATATGGAAGGAATTTTATTTGGGCGTCGAAGATGAGATGCCGGGCTGTCTACATATAAAACAATGTTAAAAGTTTCGAATTTCAAAAATCTTTATTTTCACATTGAAAAACTTTTTTCCAGTTTTCTCTTAGACATTGGTTCGATTTAGATATTACCTTTTAGTTACTGTAAAAAAATTAAATGTATGCCTATATGTCCAGGCAAAGCCTAAGAATTTACCGCTGGATGTGCAGTCCAACCCTTAATGACTAATAAACACCGATAATAGACAAACTGTTGTGATGTGCGATGGCATGAGTATGCAATTACAAATTCATATTTTCTAACATTGTTTTTGATTTCAGAACCCCTGAGGGTCTCATAACCTAATACGACAGATTCTCAAAAGTTGACCCATGAAAGATATCACAAGGTAGGATGCGAAAGAAGTAGTAATATTATTTTAACGTAAATGGTTCAACGCCGTTTTTAATTTCTTATGTAAGTAAACAAAGGTAATTGTTCTTTAGATAGCAGGATCCCAATTCTCGTTAAAGAAATCAGCAACAGAAAACAAATTCGTAATTGACATTTGACTCAATGGGAGCAATTATGTTTTAACCTTATTTAATACCAATTAAAAATCATTGCTTAACTATATTACGAAGCTTCAAGTCTTATAACTGATACTAATGTATAAACAATGAGGCAAAACGTTTCAGTACTTATATGTTTCCATTTAAACTCGTACGTGTATTGCTCACCATCTCAGCAATATTTTTTAACTTGCTCTTATTTAAAATAGACTTGACTATGAAATATTTTAAATTTTTGGTATGGCGGGAAATTCAAATATGATAACGTTCCACTAGTTCCACAATAAACCGACTCATATATTTTGTTTTGCGGCTGACATCATGTGACAGCTGCCTTGCGAAACTTGTTTTATATTGATGGTTTTGAATTATTAAAATTACTATTAAGCATTAGAACAATAGTGTAGAGATTAGTAGCAGTAGTTAGAAATAAAAGTAGGTACCTAGGTGACACATTTATTATTAATGAGTTAATCCATTTAAAACTGACAACAAGCCTCTTGACCATCAAACTATTAATCTGTAATAATATCTCTCCCTAGCATATTATGGTTCATGTGTCACGTTTGAAGTGGCACAAGTGGCTCACGTTTGAAACTGAACAACATTTTACATAAAAATTATATTATGTACTTTTATATTGTAGTCCTACACATTGCAACAGTTTTTTATGTGAGCATTAAATATTTAAATATTTAGTTATAGTTAAACGAACGCTCTTCTCCACGCATAGTGGTAGCACATTATTTACACCTGTGAACTTAAAACCTATTAACATTTAGTAGTTTTAGCTTTCAATTAAATTGTAAAAATGGCTAAATTAAGTTTCGCATCCTTTACGTTAGTATTATTCGGAGTTTTAGCCACGTTGAGCGTAATAGTGCACACAGCAGCGGGAGACCCTGTCATACTGTGTGAAGACGGACAGGTCAGTTAATTTTAAATAGTTCGTTTTGTTTCTTCGGAAGCTATTTTGTTTTTGCATGTTAACTCTTTCATACGTAGTTGTCTAATTAATGCCCATTTATTATTACTGATTTTATAGTGGGCTTGTACGACGAACACTAGCATCTGCATTCCAGACTATTGGGTAAGAAAAATACAACGACGTATTTAAATTAATTATGCCCTTTGAAGACTCAAAATTACTCGATTTTAGCTCACATTTTTGTTAAATATTTTTGTGAAAGTTAATTATAACCGGAGTCCCACAAATATTTTGCACTTTTCAAAAACGTGCAAATAAAACATTTTGCACTTTTTGAAGGCAATTTAATAGATTAATTTGCATTTTGTAATAACATGGAAATAGATAATTTTTTACGTTTCAAAAACATGCAAACAATAAAATTAGATTGTTTTTTCAAAATATAAATTATAAGTTAAACACTTTGCATTTTTGAGAAACATGTAAATATTACATTTTGATTTTTTCAAAAGGATGTAAATGAGTTTTCAATTTTGCAAACCGTGTAAATAGAACATTTTGAACTTTTCAAAAACACGTATAAAACATTTTACTCACTGTTCTCATTTAGTGCGGTCTTCGACACAGGTCATTTTAGCATTAGCTTTTAAATTTGAAATGGACCACTTTGATTTATCACTCACGATGAAATTTATTGTTTTATACAGAAGATAATTTAATCGTAAAATTTGGTCTAGGTTTGTGATAATGATGTGGACTGCCCAGAAGGAGAAGACGAAAAGCAGGATTGTCCAGCGTGTGTAAGTTTAGCAGATTACTAATCCACGTGCTACATAAATATGTATACAGTTTCCATATAGTTGCTACATGTACATATTTAGCATTACTGTAAAATGAAATATAAATTTTGTACATTTTTTTTACATTTAATCTACTAGAATGATTTTTCATGTGACAACGGTCTCAAGTGTGTTCCACCACAATACGTAAGCATAAATAGTCCAGCCTTTTACCACACATTGCCAGATTTTAAATTAGATTAGAAAATTATTTGGTATTAAAAAATGTGCGAAATAAATTCCAAAATCACGCAGATGTGTGACTTCTTCCCGGACTGCAAGGATGGCGCAGATGAGTCTCAAGAAACTTGCACTGCCCCATGTGACGAGAATCGAGTGAGTCCCTCTATTAATTTTGTTACACGTGACTCACGAGTAAATATTTTTGAATTGTATCTAAACGGCAACATTGAATAATACTAAATACTATTGTTTTCAGTTTGAATGCAGCAGCGGCTGGTGTCTTCCCATTGAAAGGGTTTGTTTCTAAATTATCACCAAAAAAAACAAAATCCTATACATTTTTTAACCTTAAGATTAACCATACAAAGGAGTTTTACAATAAACTTTACTGTATTTATAGCATTGTGATGGCTACCCCAACTGTGAAAATGATGAAATTGGCTGCCCATGTAATGGGGTGCGTCTTAATTACATAATTATCAATCAATTTAATTAACGATAAAAAATGCTACAACATTTATTTGCGCAAGAACATATATTAAAATTAAAGCAATTTTCTATTCAATTAGTTCCAATGTGTGTCGGACGGTGCGTGCATATCTCGAGACCGAGAATGTGACCGAAGAATTGATTGTGGTACGATTAAAAAAATACTTGCATAGTAGAATGAAGTCCTACGGATATATGTACATATTACCGGCTAATTTATTTTTGTAGCTCTTAACTATTTAACATGCTATGCATATAAGTTACAGAATACCTGAATTAAACTTTTCTAATTTTATAGCGGACGCGACTGACGAGTTGAACTGTATTTGTGATGAAGAAACTGAGGTGCGTGTAATTTTTTAATTTTTGTCTTGTCAAAAATACTGTAAAAAAAATAGATACATAAGTAAGTAGGTATATTTCTAAACTGTGTAAAATTAAAATACTGACTACATATATTTTTGCTTCAATATCTATTAGTTTAACTGTGAAGTGTGCATAAACGCAAAATGGGTCTGCGACTACGTTGTCGACTGTCCAAACGGAGCTGACGAAGGGGACCACTGTAACTACACCATGCCTCGTATCCCTCACAGCCTTGACCTTACCACTGACCTTGCAGCTAGAAAATCAAAAATGTTGCCTTCATATTATGTCAAAGGTCAAAAAGACCCACAGTCACGCGGCAAGGTTTGGAAATAAAATAAGACAATAATTTCACTGGCAAACGAGTTAATAATGCTTTCAAAATTGAAGCAAAATCAAGTGACGAATAAATGGTCCATTGAGAACTTAAATATTCAGTAATTTTCAAGAGCACCACTATTTAGTTAATGTGTATTTATTGCGCCATTTTGGGGGTTTGAAAACCCGAATTTTTCAAAACATTTTCACAAATTGTTTGCCTAGTGTAAATTAATTTTAAAATTAGCATATTGATTTAATGGTGGGTGACGACGTGGACGAGAGGTATAAGGACACACATTTCAAGAATTTCATCTCCGGAGACTTTTACGCGAAGGGCAGTATTCTAAAACAAATTAAAACATCAACAACTTACACCTCCTCATTTATCATAATATTACGTCATGCTTTCACCATTAAAATAAAATCAAAATCTAATGTAAATTGTAACTTACTTCTGGGGGAAAGAACCCTCCGATTGTAATTGGGTAGGCAACTGTGTAGCTGTCACCGGCGACAACAGGATGTGAAACATCATGGTTGATAATCACGGTCTCTTCATTGTCGACGATCGTGGAAATCGTTACAGTTATGAAAGGGTGGGAAGTAACTGAAGTTTAAAAAAACAATAAATAATTCGCAGTTTGTAAACGGATATACGCCATACAAATATGTACGAAATTTCTATACTTAATGCAAATTAAAAGCACTTACAAAAGCGGAAGTCAACTTCTACAAAGCAAGTTTGTTTTAAGTGCAAGTCTGTCGGGGGAATAGCGCAGCCAGTGAATCGGATATCTATAACTTCTCCCCTGCCTCCTGTTAGAGTAAAAACAAATCGGTTCAAAAATGTGGTAAACGGAAATTTGCTACCCGGACATTAGCTACCCGGACATTTGCTACCCGGACATTTGCTACCCGGACATTTGCTACCCAAAGCCCAACCTAGGACATTTGCTACCCATGGCTAATAATGTAGAAATAAATTGCATAGAAAATATTTATGAATGCACCACATGGCATCGTTGAAATAGTTTATTAATGTTATTATTGTTAATGATAAAACATGGTATAATTGTAGATGGTCGTTCAAAAATTATGTTTAAAAGTTATATAGATATTATCTTTACAGTTAATTTTTCTAATTAATATATCCTGCATATTAGGAATGATTGCCGTATAAATGTTAGAACCAGGACCAGACAACAACAAGCCATTGCAGACACACTAAATGATATTTAAAAATAATACATATAATTATAATAACATACAATTAATTTTTATAATTAATATATTCTGTATATAGAATTCAGCGTGGAATGCATAGCAAAGTTCAGGGAATTTTAATTTTTTTTGTACATGGGTACCAAATATATTTACGTGTAAAAATTATTTTGTCTGACATAATTATGGTAAAATGACAGTTTCTAGTTTTAGGGTCTACTTAGTATTTACTTCTTAGGTTGCGTACTTACATTTAAACTCATTTTGATTTATTTTATTAGGTTTAAGAGTACGTTATATAATTTTATTGTTACCGTTTTTGTCTTTCAATAATTATTGTATCGTTTCTGCAATAGCTTGTTTTCTGGTTCTAACATTTACACAGAAATCAGTTTCTATATGCAGGATATATTAATTAGACCAGTTAATTGTAAAGATATTATATATATTATTTTGAAATATCATTTTTGAACGACTATCAACAATAATTCCATGTTTTATCATTAACAATAATATCATTAATTCAACGGTGCCATGTGGTGTACTCATAAATATTGTCTATGCAATTTATTTCTACATTAGCCATGGGTAGCAAATATCCTAGGTTTGGCCGTGGGTAGCAAATGTCCTAGGTTGGGCTTTGGGTAGCAAATGTCCGGGTAGCAAATGTCCGGGTAGCTAATTTCCGGGTAGCAAATGTCCGGGTAGCAAATGTCCTACAACCAAAAATGTGGGCTGGAGTTAGTGTAAAAATTAATACTATAAATCTGCAGAAATTTTCTTACCACATATAACAATTTCTTCGACAGGTACAACAATTTCGCTTGGCCCTATTGCCCTTTCAGCAGTGCAGTGTTAACACGAGAAATGGTGACGTTTGAAATTGAAGTGGCGGTGGAGGCAGCTGCGACCAAAAATGCGAAAAATGATGCGGAACGGAGCATGACGACTTTAAATTTTTTGGAAGGTGTGAATTTAATTAATAATTTAGCAAGTTACAACTAAAACTGAATTTTCCCGTTAAACTCAGTCGTCGGTCGTATTTATACCAAATTGATATATTGAGAAAATCACTTGGACTCACCGGCATTCGACACAGGTGTTCCACAGCATTTGATAAGGATAAGATTTACAGATATAATTGCCATTCCTACGAATGAAAACAAAAATGCGCCTGCGTCATCACTCGATTCCTCTGTTCAAGTGTGTAGTATAAATATGTTTTTAATGAAATGCAGACGAAGGTATGTAAAATCCAAGATTGCACTTGCAACGCACGTACGGTCCTATCACAAGGCTAAAGGATAAGTTAAATAATAAAAATCCGCTCAGTTCCAATTTCAAGGTGTTTTAAATTTTAATACCACTTATCATCTAATTTATTAAATCCTGATTGTTGGTTGGAGGGATTTTACTCACATTGACTCAATGACTGACAGCTTCGAAAAGTTCAATACAAAGATATACCAAATATAATTGACGTAGTTCAACGCCGGCTAATGAATTACTCCTTTTGCGAACTGCGCCATCGATCATCCACCGCAACCCTTGAGCATAGGGTTTTGTAAGTGCCTCATTACCAACATATAGGCGCAAACTTTTGAACAAATAAATCCAAATTTTGGTGACATTTTGATGCTATTTATATTGGCCAAAAAGAAACATACGTTCCCGGAATAAATGGACTTATGTCCTTATGCATATAGAAAATTTTGGATACGGCGCATTTTGCTTATAAAGCAAGAAGCATATTGTGGAATCGTGAGTGAAGAAGCAAAATCACCTATATCCAATTTAAGCTAAAGTCATATTGAGTTGTGTCATAAGAAAACTTAATGGGAAATTTGCCTAAACTTTTAATTTAACCAGTTGTTTAAAAGATTCAAAATGTTCTATTTACTTGTTTTTGAAACAGTGCAATTTTTTGTGTTGAATTGTTATCAAAAAGAACAAAATGTTCTATTTTTACATGTTTTTAAAAATTGTAAAATGTTCAATTTATTTATTTTTGAAAATTACAAAATGTTCAATTTCCTTGTTTTTGAAAGTTCAAAACTTTGTTTAATAGAGGCAGAATAGCAATAAGACACGACAGGCTACTGGATAGTAATAAAAACAAATATGGAGTTTATAGCCTATCATTAATTACAACAGAAAAAGGCATTTCGGGCTCCATGAAAAGTCCTTTTGGCTCCACAGTCACATTGACGCTGTCATCCGCCAGTCGAACATTAAATCTTTGAAGAATATTTGTAACAAAAAGAAATTCTTCATTCTTCGCCAGACTTTGACCCAAACACTGACGCTTTCCAACGGAGAAGGCAAATAATTTCTCTGAGCCCTGCACCGTTTTCCCATCTACAGTCAGAAACCGTTCGGGATTAAATTTGTTGGGAGATTTCCATAGTTGAGGATTGAAGTGGGCGTAGTATTGGTTCGCAACGAATTTAGTGTCTTTGGGGAAATGATAGCCGTGGAAATCTACAGCTGCGTGTATTGTGTGGTTCGCACCGAAAGGAGAAATTGACGAATAGCGAAGTACTTCTAGCAGAGTGGCTTCTGCGTACGGTAGGCTATACAAAAGTAAAAAAAAACAAATCCAACAAAAAAATTAATAAATTAAAGTTATTAATATTTTTTTAATATTTTGTTGCTTTTACTTGGGACGATCTGCAAGTGACACTCGACGACTCCTTCCGACAACATCGTCAATTTCCAACTGAATTTTTTTCTGATGTTCCGGGAATTTGGTCAAGTATAAAAATGCCCATGTTAAAGTGAGGGCTACTGGATGGCTTCCAGCATTAAATAAATCCAAGCAAACTGCCAGCAGGGATCTTACTGCGAAAAAATAACAAAAGGTATTTTATAGTAGGCAGTAGTAAGGAATGGTATATAAATGACGTCACAAAAATTACCATTCTTCTTGGTATCCCATCCCATATGTCATCGCATTTTAAAATAACATAAACGGCTATCTATGGCATGGAATGTCACACATGACCAACTACTGACCCTCACAATGACATCATTTTTCAACCATCTCTTATCAGTACACGCCTTACATTGCGAGTGAAGAATCGAAACGACCCATATCTATTTCTAACTAAATATACATTGCACTATCCACAAACAAATTATAACTTCTTGCATCTTAAAGCGTAATACGTGAATACTACATTTTGCACAATTTGAAAACATGTAAATATGACATTTTGCACTTTTCAAAAACATGTAAACATGACATTTTGCAATTTTCAAAAACATGTAAATATGACATTTTGCACTTTTCAAAAACATGTAAACATGACATTTTGCAATTTTCAAAAACATGTAAATATGACATTTTGCACTTTTCCAAAACATGTAAATATAACATTTTGCACTTTTCAAAAACATGTAAATATAACATTTTGCACTTTTCAAAAACATGTAAATATAACATTTTGCACTTTTCAAAAACATGTAAATATAACATTTTGCAATTTTCAAAAACGCGTCATTAAAACACTTTGCAGGTATCAAAACCATATAAATGGAATATTTCGCACTTTTCAACAACACGCAAATAGAATATTTCGCACTTTTCAGAAACACGCAAATATGATATTTTGCACTTTTGCAAAACTCATTTAATTTAAAATTTTACGCATTGTTCTCATGGACTATTTTTTGCCACATTTACTTCGTTTTTATTTTACTAAAAATTGGAGAAATGTCATTTTGAATCTTTCCACACCGTATATATATTAAGTCATTTTTACTTACTGCCATTTTGTTTTGAAAAGCTGGAGCTCTCATCGCTGGTGCCTTCAATTTCAAGGAGATACGCATCAATAAAATCTCGTGGCTGTCCATCTTGTGGCTTGTTATTTTGATGTTCCGTAACTGCCTCTCGTAAAAATTCTCTCCGTTCGTTTATCATATTTAAAAAACTATTCCAACCTGACAAATTTGGTAATAACTGTGCGAGGCCGGGACAGAAGAAAATTAGAAACATGACGAAGGGACTGTGTCCATTTTGCATTCTGTAAATAATTTAAAAAAACACTTTTTGCAGTTTATAGCATTTAAAAATAAATAAAAATATAAATAAAAATTTCAAATATTTATAAAATCACTTTTCAAAACCATCTAGTATTTCGGCTAAGACGGGATCATCGTGACTATGTCGCTTTCCACTCATAATCCTCCACAGTGAATTAAAAACGACCAATTTAAATCTCCTCGGGAGTGAGATCGACTGGTCTTCCAATGATTTGAGTGTGGCAATCAGCTCGGTCACCTCCTCCATGATTAATTCCTCCATTACATTTTTTCCAAAACCGAAATCCCGAAGATGTCTCAACGTGAACCGACGCTGCTCAGCCCATTCTTGACCAGAGGAACTTAAGATACCTATGTCAGTAAAATAAAAGTTATTGTCCCAGGTGTTACTAGCGTGGGGATGGTCCATAAATGATGTCACTCAAATTATCAAATTTTTAAGGACCCACCTACCTCCATGTAATCTCTTTACTGCAGTACTTAAACGACTATTTTTAACATGGCATGTCGTCAAAATTCCACATGATCCACAAACCATATACCTACATGACATCATTTATGGACGATCCCTTAGTCAATGAAAATTAAAATCGAGTGAGTAAAATAAGAGATTTAAGTTAGAATTTTATGGGGTGGCTAAAGGTTTTAAGTGTATAGTATGTATTTATCTATTTTCTCACCATGTGGTCCACCAAATAACGTAACAAAACCATCGTCAGCAGGTCGACCAGAAAAATTAGGATCGTTAAACGCTTCTTTGATCAAAACAGGGTCGTTCAAAAAGACAACACTGCAATAATTAATGGGCATTAGAGCTACAAATACGTCAACTATTAATACCACTTTTGTTACATCTACTGAGTGAAGAGTCAAAATGGCCTACATTCAAATAAACCTAGAATTAAAATGAGCTATATAGCAAAAACAAACATTGAATAAACTAGATGCGTAAAATTTTAATTACGACTTTTTGAAAAATTGTATTGTTGTATGTGCATGTTTGTGAAATGTGCACAAAGCTTTATTTATATGTTTTTGAAAAGCAAAAATAGCTGTTTTTCCATTTTTTGAAAGGTGTAAATGTAAAATGTTCTAATTAAATGTTTTTGAAAAGTACAATATGCTCTATTTAAAAGTTAAAAAAAAATGTAAAATGTTCGATATTCGACTTTTTTGAAGAGTGAAAAATGTTCAATTTAAGATTTTTTGGAAAAGGGCAGTTTGTTTTTTGTACAATTTTTGTAATTAGGTTTAGTAAGGAAGTTACTACAATTTTTTTCAGATAGTGAATTTTGTATTGAGCTAAAAATGGGAATGGGTCATTCTGTTTATTCACTGACAACACATTGAATTAGCAAGTGATTTTTTACTCGTTACTTCCTAAGGCGATAGTGCACATCTTGCCATAAGTTTCAGCCCACTTGTAAAGTGCCTTATGTGGAAACTTAGCCATTGCTGGCAAATTTCCCAATATTGGAAAAGCAAACGGACCTACAGAAATATATTGTCATGAAATATGAACGTTTAATTAATTTCTATCTACCGACACAAAAAATCCTGAGTAGATAAGTAAACACGCACGCAGTAATAATAATTAATTGTGCTAGACTATATTAGTGAAATAGGTAAAGTAATAACAAACTTGATTTCCTTTCTTACCGGGTGGAAATGTTGCTTTGCTTTGGCTTTTCTTAAATACCATGTAAATTATCGCACCAAGTGCAATGGATATCAAAAAACTTGTAAGAAAATCCATTTTTCTAATTAATAGTAATTTCTTACGAAAATTCATTCACTATTTTTTACCATTAAAAAATAATTCAGTTGTTTAATCCACAGTGGTATCTTATTCTACACACCTATTTACTGTTGTCTGGTTATGGGCTAATCATTAACATTACCAAGCCAAACTTTGTAACTACACAATACACAACCACATCACTTCACTGCTTCTATGCTTGTACTGTAAAACTGTAAACAAGTATGGATTTGAACATGCTATGTTTATTCATGCAAGGTCATTTTACTTACAGGGCCATCCATAAATAATGTCACCGGCATCGGTAGGGTGGGTCTAATCAGGTGTTGATGACATGCTGTGTTGAAGATAGTTATTTAAAGCGGCGCTAAATTGATAGCATGGGTGTGGGTGGCTTCTAAAGGAGTGATAATTTGCGTGACATCATTTAAGGATCATCCCTTTGTAAAGCATAGGCATTGCGTTGATTGCATAACAATTTGTTTCTGTATAGCACTGAAGAAGAGGAGTTTCATTTCTACCCCTTTTCCTTTACTACTTGAGGACAAAGCCACTGGCAAAATGGGATAAATGCGCGTACATACTAATGTGCGGACATACATTTTAAACTGTTACATTATTCATTTATTGTGGTCCTGGGAATGTCAAGTGATTTTAAATGAGATTTTCAAGCTTATCATGTCCATAGGCATTACGCGTGAAGTTATGAAAATGCGTTTGCGGCTTCATAATACAACTCGTAGCAGGTTATCAGTAGTCAGTAGGTATATGCATAGATAGACTAAAACTAAATAGCATGCTCATAAATATGCTAAAATGTGATAAAAGTTGAAATTTTGCAGTAGCCCGTTTTAATTTAAGTCGGAAATATACAGATAGCATATTTTGCTGTTAAGTACACCATAAGAATATGAATTATAATCCCATCAAAAGGCAAAAGGTCTTACATACCATTAATTAGCACAGATAGCTGTGCTAACAATTGCTTTTCGTACATCGACTGGCAGTGTTTGCTTTTAGGGTTTCCCAACCAGATATGATCGTTTCTGAAAAATTGAGTTGTTCATCATTTTGTAAAATGTAATTAACTCGTCATATTTTTGAGATATTCTGTACGATGTATATTAGCTATATAGACTTATTTATAGGCATTTAAATTTTACTGTAGCACTTGAGAACTTGATCTTGATCCTATCCTGCCAAGTGGCACATTGCGAATCTGGGAAATTATTCAAACGGCGTCCAACCTGCCCACAGTTGGTTGTTCTCATTGGCTTCAATAAAAATAAACAAAATAGTTAAATATTACGGTTGGTAAATTTAGTTTATTATTGCTAACTTAGCCAGTAGCTGAGTAGCCTCACCCTGTGCGATTGTCAAGTACAATTAAAGCAATGGATTGTAATAACATAAAAATGTATGAAATTACTGTTAACTATTCAATGGAAAATATAGTTACTAAAGATTACAGCAAATGCGGTAGCGTAGAACACAAAAATAATATCTACGTTATTTAAAAATTATCTTTTATGTGTATGCTTCAAAAATTAGAGAATTTATGTTATTATAGTCGTAGGTATGCGTTAGTTAATATCATATTACGGTGCAGTTTCTAGTGGTGCTTTGTATAAAACGAAAATATCTTATTGGTTTGACGCCGCTTGGTAATCCAGTAGTTATAATGCGTGACGAAGAACTATAGATAAGAGGTTCGCCTGGCATGAAGAAAGGTACTTACAGTAGCGGCAACCGAAAGTGAGGTCTGGCAAGGATAACTTTTGCATGCAAGTAACCTGCAACTTCATCCTAGCCAGACCTCAGTTTCGGTTGCCGCGCCAACAACTTTAAGTGGTAAATTCCCCGCCCTTGCTTAACCATATAAGTATGAGTTTAAATTTTTTGGAGTATCTTTTACTTATTATCTAGCAACTGACAAAAAAAATGCAAAAAACGTTCTTCAATTAAAATTATTTAAAAAATACATCTTTTACCATTGTAGTAAATATAAAGGTCTCGACAGCCAAAAATCTACGCTCAAATAATGGCACTTGTAGATAGAACTATTTAAAAAACTCTTCGGCAGTGGGTAGAAAATTCCTCCAACTTTTCATAAACTCAACGATTTTGAACCGTATGTCTGTCCTGTCCGTCTGTCCTGTCCGTCTGTCCTGTCCGTCTGTCCTGTCCGTCTGTCCTGTCCGTCTGTCCTGTCCGTCTGTCCTGTCCGTCTGTCCTGTCCGTCTGTCCTGTCCGTCTGTCCTGTCCGTCTGTCCTGTCCGTCTGTCCTGTCCGTCTGTCCTGTCCGTCTGTCCTGTCCGTCTGTCCTGTCCGTCTGTCCTGTCCGTCTGTCCTGTCCGTCTGTCCTGTCCGTCTGTCCTGTCCGTCTGTCCTGTCCGTCTGTCCTGTCCGTCTGTCCTGTCCGTCTGTCCTGTCCGTCTGTCCTGTCCGTCTGTCCTGTCCGTCTGTCCTGTCCGTCTGTCCTGTCCGTCTGTCCTGTCCGTCTGTCCTGTCCGTCTGTCCTGTCCGTCTGTCCTGTCCGTCTGTCCTGTCCGTCTGTCCTGTCCGTCTGTCCTGTCCGTCTGTCCTGTCCGTCTGTCCTGTCCGTCTGTCCTGTCCGTCTGTCCTGTCCGTCTGTCCTGTCCGTCTGTCCTGTCCGTCTGTCCTGTCCGTCTGTCCTGTCCGTCTGTCCTGTCCGTCTGTCCTGTCCGTCTGTCCTGTCCGTCTGTCCTGTCCGTCTGTCCTGTCCGTCTGTCCTGTCCGTCTGTCCTGTCCGTCTGTCCTGTCCGTCTGTCCTGTCCGTCTGTCCTGTCCGTCTGTCCTGTCCGTCTGTCCTGTCCGTCTGTCCTGTCCGTCTGTCCTGTCCGTCTGTCCTGTCCGTCTGTCCTGTCCGTCTGTCCTGTCCGTCTGTCCTGTCCGTCTGTCCTGTCCGTCTGTCCTGTCCGTCTGTCCTGTCCGTCTGTCCTGTCCGTCTGTCCTGTCCGTCTGTCCTGTCCGTCTGTCCTGTCCGTCTGTCCTGTCCGTCTGTCCTGTCCGTCTGTCCTGTCCGTCTGTCCTGTCCGTCTGTCCTGTCCGTCTGTCCTGTCCGTCTGTCCTGTCCGTCTGTCCTGTCCGTCTGTCCTGTCCGTCTGTCCTGTCCGTCTGTCCTGTCCGTCTGTCCTGTCCGTCTGTCCTGTCCGTCTGTCCTGTCCGTCTGTCCTGTCCGTCTGTCCTGTCCGTCTGTCCTGTCCGTCTGTCCTGTCCGTCTGTCCTGTCCGTCTGTCCTGTCCGTCTGTCCTGTCCGTCTGTCCTGTCCGTCTGTCCTGTCCGTCTGTCCTGTCCGTCTGTCCTGTCCGTCTGTCCTGTCCGTCTGTCCTGTCCGTCTGTCCTGTCCGTCTGTCCTGTCCGTCTGTCCTGTCCGTCTGTCCTGTCCGTCTGTCCTGTCCGTCTGTCCTGTCCGTCTGTCCTGTCCGTCTGTCCTGTCCGTCTGTCCTGTCCGTCTGTCCTGTCCGTCTGTCCTGTCCGTCTGTCCTGTCCGTCTGTCCTGTCCGTCTGTCCTGTCCGTCTGTCCTGTCCGTCTGTCCTGTCCGTCTGTCCTGTCCGTCTGTCCTGTCCGTCTGTCCTGTCCGTCTGTCCTGTCCGTCTGTCCTGTCCGTCTGTCCTGTCCGTCTGTCCTGTCCGTCTGTCCTGTCCGTCTGTCCTGTCCGTCTGTCCTGTCCGTCTGTCCTGTCCGTCTGTCCTGTCCGTCTGTCCTGTCCGTCTGTCCTGTCCGTCTGTCCTGTCCGTCTGTCCTGTCCGTCTGTCCTGTCCGTCTGTCCTGTCCGTCTGTCCTGTCCGTCTGTCCTGTCCGTCTGTCCTGTCCGTCTGTCCTGTCCGTCTGTCCTGTCCGTCTGTCCTGTCCGTCTGTCCTGTCCGTCTGTCCTGTCCGTCTGTCCTGTCCGTCTGTCCTGTCCGTCTGTCCTGTCCGTCTGTCCTGTCCGTCTGTCCTGTCCGTCTGTCCTGTCCGTCTGTCCTGTCCGTCTGTCCTGTCCGTCTGTCCTGTCCGTCTGTCCTGTCCGTCTGTCCTGTCCGTCTGTCCTGTCCGTCTGTCCTGTCCGTCTGTCCTGTCCGTCTGTCCTGTCCGTCTGTCCTGTCCGTCTGTCCTGTCCGTCTGTCCTGTCCGTCTGTCCTGTCCGTCTGTCCTGTCCGTCTGTCCTGTCCGTCTGTCCTGTCCGTCTGTCCTGTCCGTCTGTCCTGTCCGTCTGTCCTGTCCGTCTGTCCTGTCCGTCTGTCCTGTCCGTCTGTCCTGTCCGTCTGTCCTGTCCGTCTGTCCTGTCCGTCTGTCCTGTCCGTCTGTCCTGTCCGTCTGTCCTGTCCGTCTGTCCTGTCCGTCTGTCCTGTCCGTCTGTCCTGTCCGTCTGTCCTGTCCGTCTGTCCTGTCCGTCTGTCCTGTCCGTCTGTCCTGTCCGTCTGTCCTGTCCGTCTGTCCTGTCCGTCTGTCCTGTCCGTCTGTCCTGTCCGTCTGTCCTGTCCGTCTGTCCTGTCCGTCTGTCCTGTCCGTCTGTCCTGTCCGTCTGTCCTGTCCGTCTGTCCTGTCCGTCTGTCCTGTCCGTCTGTCCTGTCCGTCTGTCCTGTCCGTCTGTCCTGTCCGTCTGTCCTGTCCGTCTGTCCTGTCCGTCTGTCCTGTCCGTCTGTCCTGTCCGTCTGTCCTGTCCGTCTGTCCTGTCCGTCTGTCCTGTCCGTCTGTCCTGTCCGTCTGTCCTGTCCGTCTGTCCTGTCCGTCTGTCCTGTCCGTCTGTCCTGTCCGTCTGTCCTGTCCGTCTGTCCTGTCCGTCTCTCCTGTCCGTCTGTCCTGTCCGTCTGTCCTGTCCGTCTGTCCTGTCCGTCTGTCCTGTCCGTCTGTCCTGTCCGTCTGTCCTGTCCGTCTGTCCTGTCCGTCTGTCCTGTCCGTCTGTCCTGTCCGTCTGTCCTGTCCGTCTGACCTGTCCGTCTGTCCTGTCCGTCTGTCCTGTCCGTCTGACCTGTCCGTCTGTCCTGTCCGTCTGTCCTGTCCGTCTGTCCTGTCCGTCTGTCCTGTCCGTCTGACCTGTCCGTCTGTCCTGTCCGTCTGTCCTGTCCGTCTGTCCTGTCCGTCTGTCCTGTCCGTCTGTCCTGTCCGTCTGTCCTGTCCGTCTGTCCTGTCCGTCTGTCCTGTCCGTCTGTCCTGTCCGTCTCTCCTGTCCGTCTGTCCTGTCCGTCTCTCCTGTCCGTCTGTCCTGTCCGTCTGTCCTGTCCGTCTGTCCTGTCCGTCTGTCCTGTCCGTCTGTCCTGTCCGTCTGTCCTGTCTGTCTGTCCTGTCCGTCTGTCCTGTCCGTCTGTCCTGTCCGTCTGTCCTGTCCGTCTGTCCTGTCCGTCTGTCCTGTCCGTCTGTCCTGTCCGTCTGTCCTGCCCGTCTGTCCTGTCCGTCTGTCCTGTCCGTCTGTCCTGTCCGTCTGTCCTGTCCGTCTGTCCTGTCCGTCTGTCCTGTCCGTCTGTCCTGTCCGTCTGTCCTGTCCGTCTGTCCTGTCCGTCTGTCCTGTCCGTCTGTCCTGTCCGTCTGTCCTGTCCGTCTGTCCTGTCCGTCTGTCCTGTCCGTCTGTCCTGTCCGTCTGTCCTGTCCGTCTGTCCTGTCCGTCTGTCCTGTCCGTCTGTCCTGTCCGTCTGTCCTGTCCGTCTGTCCTGTCCGTCTGTCCTGTCCGTCTGTCCTGTCCGTCTGTCCTGTCCGTCTGTCCTGTCCGTCTGTCCTGTCCGTCTGTCCTGTCCGTCTGTCCTGTCCGTCTGTCCTGTCCGTCTGTCCTGTCCGTCTGACCTGTCCGTCTGTCCTGTCCGTCTGTCCTGTCCGTCTGACCTGTCCGTCTGTCCTGTCCGTCTGTCCTGTCCGTCTGTCCTGTCCGTCTGACCTGTCCGTCTGTCCTGTCCGTCTGTCCTGTCCGTCTGTCCTGTCCGTCTGTCCTGTCCGTCTGACCTGTCCGTCTGACCTGTCCGTCTGTCCTGTCCGTCTGTTCTGTCTGAAAAAAGGTATCTGCTTAAGAGCTTTTAAATTTATCACTGTTGACTGTATAAAATTCCTTTATTATCTTAAATTTTAAATTTTGTTGTTTCGAAACTATTTAAAAACTAATAACGATTGTGCTTGAAACACTCATTTGTTTACATTTGTCTCATTTTTACCGTTTTAATGATATATTATTTTGGTGTAATTTTATTGAGTTACCGGTCGAAATGATTTAACACAGTTTGTAAAAGTAAAGTAAAGTATTTGCTTTAACGTCATAACCACACAGCGAATTCTCACTGATTTCCAGGGAAAGACAGCTTTTTACTACATGACTACTCACTATAGCCGTTATTTTTGTATTTGATTTTATTCTTTCTGACTTCTTTTTCTAGTGAAAGGATCTCTAGAAAGCCTATAGAATGACTCCGAAAATCTGTTTTCTAGGACCTGCAACGTACATACCACCGAGCCTTGCAGGATTACCAAGCACAGGTCACCCATCCATTTCAGAATGCGCTTGGCTGTTGCTTAACCAGAAGTAATCAGCCAACTGACTAACCACCAGACCAACCTGTAATGGTTAAAATTTATTAGTATGTCCGCTAGACCAACCTGTACTAGTGTGTAATGTTTTGGCGACTAAATTCATAAACTGTAATATTATATTTTTGATTTTATTACATAAATTGATTACTACCTATCTACATAATTTACGGGAATTTTAAAAATTCTGCAATCCTGGACCAATTTCATCGAGCTATATATCATTGGAAAGCTAATCACCAGTAGAATTCAAATAACGGAACGCGCCTCCATTATAACAAAACGTTTTCAAAATAACGGTCATTTAAATTTTAAATGCCGCCAAAAATGTGTTGTATGGGTCACAATCAAAAAACAAAAAAAATTGGTGTCTGCTTATTTTTGAAGAGCTTCCAAATGATATATCACTCGACACAATCCGTCAATTTTTTTAAATTTGCAATTATGTTATTTAAAAACCATTTCAAAACTAATAACGATCGTGCTTCCACACCATGTTCATTAGCTTTGCCTAATTGTCACCATTCCAATGATGTATCATATTAGTGTAAATGTATTGAGTAACCGGTCGAAATCTTGAGTTAACACAATAGTTAATGTTTTAGCGGGAAATTCAAAAATTGGAATTTTAAATTTTTTACTGTATTACAGAAATTAATTGTTAATAAGATCAATAAGATAACCAAAAACGCATTGTGCGGCTTAATTGCTTCTCTTAATTTAAAACACGTAAATCAAAACTAAAATTTGGCGGCAAATTTAAAATGCTTAATTTTGCTGTTAAGGCTGCCATAAAACAAGGGCTTTAGCCCTTGTTTTTTCATTCATAATAATGGCTTTTTTTAAAAATAATATTTTACGAAGTTACTTAGTGGTTTGTGCTTCTCACAGATATTTGCACATTTATTCCTTATTACTAATATGAACACTTAAACATTCATATGCTATCAAATGGTAAATCGCCTTAGGGCATTTTTGCCGAGATTTTGTTGACATTTTAAAAATGCCTGCATCGCCAAAGCTAACCATTTTACGGCCTCCGTGCCCAAATTTGCAGGCTGTAGATTGATAACTAAAATTTGGCGGCAAATTCAAACTGCCTTATTTTGCTGTTAGGCGGTAGGGCTGCCATTAACCAAGGGCCCTTGTTTTTAAAATATATTTTACATAGTTTTTAAGTGTTTATCATAATATTAGCAATATACTAATGGTATTCTCTAATTGCAAGTTAAGCTTTTGCAAGCGTATACGTCTTTCGTAAGGGGTTGGAATGGACTATAAATGACGTCACGGGTAGAGCCATTGGGTCTGCTTGGATACTTGTGACATCCCACGTTAAGAAGTGCCATTTAGGTTATGTAATATGATTCTATAATTGTCATAGGATATTGTCATGATATTATTTTGGACGACCCCTTTCTGTGTTTTCATGTTGTTTACATCTAATTTAATTTTTAGTTATTTTGTTCTTGTACATACATGTATAGACTTATATGTGCATACTAATTAATTACCGTTATAGAAAATAAACACAATATTAGTTAAATGTTATAAGCAATGAAGCAACATTAGTGGCGACGAAATCTGCAAAAAGTACAGTAGAAATTCTGTCCATTCTATGAAACGACCCCACCTGTATTCCTATGTTGGGAATTGACCTCACTGCTCGAATAGTTTCAAGTCTCAAAACATCTGCTTTTTTTCCATATAAATACTTCGCTGACCCCATTAGATTTTCCTCGTGGTACTAGGCAGTAATTTGATCAAAGCAAGGAGAATACTATTTTTGTACAATCTGATATTTTCTGGGATCTGAAATGCTTTCTCAAACACGAAGCAGTACGAAATGATATATTCAATTCCAGTTACTGCCATCACGAAGGCCAGGGGTGGCTCTCTATGGGACAAATATATTCCAAAGAATAGACCAGAAATACTTGCTGATAGTGAAATAACCTTGCTAACAAATGTCATCAGAGAGCTACATCCATTAAACAGTTGCAAATGCAGCTGAAAATGGCGGCAGAGGCAAATTGCTTTTCTCATGTGGTGCCTTCTTGTGGCGCCAAGCAAATTCAAATTTAAAAAAAAACGTCATGAATGAGTTGAGTATTTTGGCCAGTTTGGTATCGTGTATTTTCTTGCAATAATTATTACATATTCAAATGCATCATTTAAATTCTTCCAGGAGTAAGGATACCAAATTATGTTTTTAGATTTTAAACTGAAGTATTGTTTTAACTTACGCCAATCGCTGTATTTGAGAAATAGTTATAGTGAGTTGTCGATTACAAACTTCAAACGTTGATAAATACAATTTTATTAAAAAGTAAATGGTAGAAGATGCAAATAACGCTATGCAAACTTCGACCATTCCAAATAGGTAAAAAGTCCACCGCCATTTTGATTGGTACTCCGCACTCAAAATGTTGTATAAAAGATGCGGCCTTGTTGAGTCTGTGAGCATTACCGAAACGAAAAATAAAAATGGTATGTACAAGAATGGGGGTAAAAATTTAAGGAGAAACTGTTGCTTAGACATGTTTTGAATGTTAGTTTGTTCTCTAATATTTGTTGCCTCAGTTGTGTGCAAGTACTGCAGATTCCAAACAGTGGCTAGAATCGTTTTATGTCGCTTGCAAATAATTTCAAACGTTAGGCATATCACGTAGCTATAAATGTAGAGTAGTTGAATTGATAAATGAGTGTAATTAATACTATCTGGACCTACTAAAACAAATTTAGGGAATCGAACAAGGGCTTGAGTGAAGCAGATAAAGTATAAACATAAGCAAAAGTTTGATAGTGCTCTTTTCCAAGTTGACGACTGTTTTTGAAGTTGTCCCGTGACTGGGTTGAACTCAAACGGAATCCAGCTGAGCTTTGTAATAAAATTTAAAGTAAGTTTGTTTGCAATGTTTTCGGATTTCATGATGTTTATTTAACTAAAAGTTTAGTTTCATTATTTTAGGGATTAAACAGTCTTGGGTTCACGTTAATAAAGGGCAAAACTTGTGTTTCTGCTTACAAAATATAATGAAAATTTGAAGAAGGTTTTGTTGCTTTGGCTTTTACTTACGCTGAAGAAGTGTTGAGCTACGAAATGTTGGGTTAAAAATAAGCCAAAGAAATTAATACCTACCTACAAAAGCTCATGATATATGAGAGAGTACTGAAAATTATTGAATTAAAATAAGGTGGAATTGGTATCAAAAGTAATTTAGTATTCATACAAAATGTATGTCATTTTAGTGTTCTTGTAGCTATTGCGAATACGGAAGTAAATTTTAACTATTAGTTATAGTAAAGTACTTATTATAAAATGTATAATAAAATAGTGCGCACGACACACAACTTTGGGTAGTAATAGCAAAAATTTAAAATAATGACTGTAATAGAATTACATTTGGGACATGAACACTCGCATTCAATTATTTTTTCAATTATTTCGGTTTCGGTATAGGAGTTCTTTAAATTTTTAGGGTTTAGTAATAAGCATAGGCTATTAACAATAGACTTATATGCATAGGCATGGAAGTGGATAATAAAGGTAAATATGGTAATAGTTTATATATTTATAAAGTCAATATTAATATAGTAGACGAGTTCGCGAGTGGCATTTCAGACTTCAGGTACTAAAAACGTTTAACTCCCTATTGCGCATTGTCGGGGAGAATATGGCCTTATAACTACAATTCACAATTTTTGGCAATTTACTGCTTGTATGTACAAGCACCTCAATTTCGTTTCGCACACTTGCCATCTCCACATTTCTAGAGCGACCAGTTCGTTTGTATCACCAACACTAATAAAACCCTTCTTCGCCACAACACAAACGTCCTTCTCACTCTTTTTAACCTACACATACGAAACAATAATAATATGTTGACTACAAGTGAAAACTACGCCAATTGGATTGCCTTCAAATTTCTTTCAAAATTGTGCATCATCCCGTTTGATTTGAATCCCCAAACTGGAAAAATAAGAAAACCATATCTTTATTGAAAAAATTAGTTTGGAAATGTTACTTTTTTATTTATTCAGTCTACGTTGCACATACGGCGTTCACATTCTGCACTCTCATCCACAACACAGCAACTTACGGGGCTTTTAATTTTAACCATTTTTCAATTCACGTTATGCTCATCATTATATTTCCATTGTTGGGACTATTTGCCTTAAATTGTAAAAAATGGGCTGGACTTCTATCAATCGTGCGGAATGAGCTCTCAAGCAAAATGCAAAACAAAGCCCGAAATCCAAAATTGCAATCCAAATTATCATTGCAAAAACTAATTATTATTGGTTTACCAGTTTTTGCCCCGCTAGCGTATACATTTGGAGCAGTTGTTGCTTTTGCAGACCCAACGAGACCCCAGCTTCTTTTTCAACTTTTGAGTAACGACCACAAGACACTTTTGAATTATGTCATTTTGGGTGCAATTGAATATTTAGTAGGCTTCTTTGGTGTGGGCTGCTTCTACTTTGGGTTAAATCTTCAATTGCTATTTTTTGAACATCTTCACAATGAGCTGTCTTTCGGAATTCAATCATTTACAAACTCAAAGTAGGTAGATATACTTTTGAGTTTGTAATCCTAAATTTACAAAAAAGAAAAAATATTTTTTTCAATAATCTGTGTGACGTATGTTTGATTTAGAAAAATGGGGTTTATTAAAAGATATGACATCCAAAATGCGGTACGCCATCTACAAATCCTGATTCAGCTTTTCATTCGAAGCAACGCGCCACTAATTTTCTACTTCAAGTTGTGCTGCTTTGCTATTAGCATCGGAGGGGCGTTCTTTTTCATCCAGTTTGTTCACGTGGATCCAATCGTTGCCGTGTTGGATGTTATCCTTGGGATGAAATTCGTTGTACTGTACATCGTAATGTACGAAAAAGCTTTCAAGATCCCGCAGCAGATGGCAGAGTACAAAACCCTTACTCTGATTGCGGCGCATCAAGGTGTGGATGTTTTGGGGGGAAGCGTGAATCGGTGCGCTCAGTTTGTCGTTCCAGCAAATAAGCACACTTGAAATTTCGCGGATAGTGAACTCGATTCCAAATACTGGAATTAAAGTGGGAGGTTTCAACAAAATGGAAATGCTGTCCACTTTGAATTTTATTGATTTTGTGACTTCGAATGTTGCGTCGCTCCTTATCACTTTTAAATGAAGAAAAAATGTGCTCTTAATTCGAGGCTTGAGAGCCTGCTAAGTATATAATTAATTTTTTTACTAGGAATTACATCTGTTTTTTGTGTGTCTGTTCTTGTATCTACTGGTATGTCAATTTACTTTAACTTTAAAATTAGACCTGTTGGCTTTACTTCGTATGCACGTATTACCAAGTGTTCATAGCGTTGAGCTGTATTCGCGTTTAATTACATTTGGCAAAACAAGTGCATATTTACGTAATGTAAGGAAAAAGGAGAAACAAAACTATACAAAAGCACGACGTACGTATTTATCAGGGCCAGGAGAGAGCTCAAAACACAAAAATATTTACTTGTTTACTTTACTTGTATGCATACTTTAATTATAATTTAAGAAATTGGCAGTTGGTGTATTTACTCAAGTAATTAAAAACTTGGAACCAAAAGTCTAAAGTTTTGTAGTTGGAATTGGTTGGGCGCATGAAAATATTTTTTTAGTAATAGGTTATTTACTGTGTACTAAATTTTTATTTCTTTAAACTCATTTAAGCGTGAAGCAATTTACGCCAATTGAATTATATAAACTTTCTTGCGTAGGCACTTACTTAGAACGAGGTTAATCAGAATCTGCTACAATAATTTAATTAAAAAATATTCACAAGTGTTTACATGCATGGAAGTAGGGATCAGCAATTCAAAATATTGTAGAATATGAGAAAGGAATGGAAATGACAGCACGAACACTTGTAGATTATCCTTTCAGCTGGATGACAGGATAGCCACCTAACCCGCAAGAAGACGAAGACAAAAACAAAAACATAAAAAATACTCAAATGGTCCCATCTTCAGCACAGCAACTGGGAGCAGGACTTTGAACCGACAACCGAAAGGAAGAACTGAAGCCACATCGAATGACGAGGCACTCTTTCACCAGGACCAAGACCAGACCAGCAAAGCCTGGAAGCATGCCAAAGGAACAATAATCTTGCGTCGCATAATCCTCCTCATTAGCAACGCATACAAAATTATTTATTTCTTTAAAATTGTACAAAATTGGAAAGACAAAAATGAAGACTCTATAGGGCTATAGGATTTGAATATGTAATATAAACATGAGTTTATGTACTAAATAATTTATTGATAGAATAGTTAATTATTCTATTTACTTTCTATAAACTTTTACTTATTACACAACAACAGTGTTTGGTGACTACAACAACATGTGGTTATGTTATTGCTTAAGAACTTAAATACACGAATGAATGAATTAATGAATAAATGTAGTTGCCACGTTGCAGTGCTTGTCGTTTCTGTAGTTGCAGTATGTGTCCTTTTCGTAGTTAACACGTTGCAGTTCTTGACCTATTCGTAGTTTCAACGTTGTAGTGCGTCTCCTACCCGTAGTTGCAACGTTACAGCAGTATTCCTATCTGTAAGTGCAACTTCACAGATCTTGCCTTATATCCGTGATGCTACGTCTATATTTCTTTTCTTGACGCTGTTGAAACGTTGCAATTAGTGCCCAATCTGTAGTTGCAACTTAACAGCAGTATTCGTACCTGTAGGTTCAACGTTACAGATCTAGTCCTTTTGGTTTTTGCAAAATTGCAATACTTGCCCTATTTCTAGTTAGGGATGGCTAATTCCCACTCCCTGCGCTTTTATTCCCTCCCTGCGCAAAGTTCCCTTCCCTCCCAATAAATTCCCAATCTTCCCTATAAATTCCCTTGGTTTATATTCCCAAATATTCCCAAGTGCCTAGGGAATTTATTGGGAATATTGGGAGTTTATTAGGAATTTTCGAAATCTATAATTAAATTCAATCGCATGCAATTTAATACGTTTAAAAATGTCTGTTACGAGTAGCTTGTTTTTTAAGCAATTTACTCTACTTTTTATTTTACACTTCAGAAAAGCTATTTTGTAAGCAATAAATATTGCGCTTCAAGTAATAACTACGTTAAAAAATAATTACTTCTAAACAAGAAAAAAATGTTTTTTTCGTCTCTGTAATCTTTGTCGCGAAGCTTTCAGATACCAACTCCAAAACAGTAGGGAACATCTAAAGCATCTACGTTTGCTTTCACAATTTGCACTTGTGTTGTTATACAAACTACAACCCGATAACGTGTGAAAATACATTTTTTGAGGATTTAAGAATCAAAATGTTATGCCTTTTAACCCATGATTCAAGTTTTATATACTAAAAATACTACATACGATATGCGTTAAAACTTGGTTTTTGCCTAATCTGAACAATTTTTAAAAATTGCATTTTAAATTTACTAAAATTTATTTTTTAAATCCCCTAAACAAGCGAATTTACAGAAGGTTTATTGGGAATTCTCTTTAAATTCCAATCTTTTTAAATTCCCAAAATTCCCACCTTTTTAAATTCCCAAAATTCTCTACTTTCCCTCCCTCCCAAAATTCCCAAATTCCCAGGGAATTTAAAACAAGCCATCCCTATTTCTAGTTACGACGTTGCAGTTAGTGTCGTGTCTTTAGTTGTAACGTTAAAAAATATACTTTTTCTAGCTGCAACGTCGCATTAATTTTTGTATTTGTAATTGCACAGTTGCAGTGCGTCTACTACTTGTGAGTGCAGCTTAAGTCCTATCTGTAGGGGCAACGTTGCAAAACTTAGAGTAATAAAATTGTTGCATTTCGTGTTTTACTCGTCGTAGCAACTTTGCGAGACTTGTTTACTCTGTAGTTACAACGTTGCAGTACTTGTCTTTTATGTGGTTTCAACGGTGCAGTACTTGTCCTATCCGTAAGTGCAGCGTAACAGTACTGGTCCTATCCATAGCAGTAATAACATTGCAGTTTTTGCCTGACCAGTAACTGCAAAGTTGCAGTACTTCTTCTATTCATAGTTGCAAAGTTACAGTATATTTTCTGCCCGTAGTTGCAACGTTGCAGTACTTGTAATATCTAAAAATTCAATGTTGTAATACTTGTCCTATTCCTAGTTGCAACAATGCAGTATTTGTTATATCAGTAACTGCAACGTTGCAGTACTTTTAATAACATTAGTTTCGAAATTTCAGTACTTAGCTTATCCGCAGTTGCAACGTTGCAGTTGCTGTCCTATTCGTATTTAAAACGTTTTCGTGCTTAACCTATATGTACTAGCAACGTGGCAGCACTAGTCTTATCCGAAGTTGCAACGTTGTAAAACGTTTTCTGTTGGCAGTTGTAACGATGCGGATTTGGCCCTGTCCGCATTTGCAGAGTTGCAGTGCTTGTTGATTTTGTAGTGGCAACATTGCAGGACACGTCATGCTAGTACTTGCAAAGTTGCAGTATTTGTCCTGTCTGTAATTGCGACGTTGCAGTACACTTAGTTTTTGTACAAGCAACGTTGCAGTACTTTTTCTATACGTAGTTGCAAATTTGCAGTGTATTTCCTATCCGTAGTTGCAACGTTGTAGTTGTTGCCTTATCTGAAAATTTGACGTTGTAATTCTTGTCCTGTACTGAAATGCAACGTCGCAATATTTGTTTAATTAATAACTGCAACGTTGAAGTACTTGTTTTAAAATGTCTGTAATTAATACGTTGTAAGACTTGTCCTTGTTTTTTTTGCAACGTTGCAGCGCTTGTCGTGTCTGTATTTGCAGCGTTGCAGTATATGTTTTATCAGTAGTTGCAACGTTGCAGTACTTGTCCTGTCTGTGAATGCAACGTTGCAGTATATTTTTTTTTGTATTTTCTATGTTGCGATACTTGTGTTTATTGTAGTTGCGACGTTGCAGTACTTGTCCTTTTTGTAGATTCAACGTTGCTATACTTGTGCTATTTGTAGTTGCTATTTTGGAGAGCATGTCATATCCGTAGTTGCAACGTTGCACTACTTTTATTATCTGTAGTTGGAACGTTGCAGTGCTTGTCCTACCTGTAGGTGCAACGTTGCAAGGTTTGTTGTTTTTATTGTTCCAACGTTAAGGTTTTTTTTATTGTTGTTAGTTGCAGCAATGCAGAACTAGTTTTATTTGTATTTCGAACGTAGCACTTCCTGTCCATTCACTAGTGCAACATTGCAGTACTTGTCGTATTTGTAGTTGCAATGTTGCAATACTTGTCCCTGCTTTAAAGTATAAATATAGTACACAATTGTAAATTGTGTAAAAGCTACTCAAAATGACCTCATTTCTCTGATTTCCTGTTTTTAAAAATATTATTTCACTTACTTTTTATAGAAAAACAAATATTAAAATATCTAAAATGAACAATTTGTTATTTGAATTTTTATCTTAAAAATTTCGATTGCCTCTTTCATTCGTATTTATACTAGAAACATAATTTAGCTCAGGGCATAAAATATTACACAGGACTGTCAACCGTTACAAAAAATGAGGTTCTCATTTAAAACAGTGGTTTGGTTCTAACTAAATATTACTATAAAAAAACTCATTCGATGAACATTTCCGCAACTGGTGCTTTTGTTAATGTAAAATTCAATTTACGTACTTGGCAGAATTTGCTAAAACTGTAATCTGAATACTATGCATTTAATCTCGAAAATCTGCTCAAGAATTGTCGCTACCGCCGTATTCTATGTTTTGACGACTTAGTATTCCTGTTGCTTCATTACTTTTTAAAACATAATGCGAAGGTACTGAAATCGGTTGTGAAACACAACCCATTACAGTATGTCCCAATAGAGTAAGGCCACTCGTAATTCGGGGATTACTTCCCCCATATGGCGTTAAATGAAATATTTTTCTATGCCAAGTAACTATAGCACGTATTTTTGTAATGTGCGAAGCACAGCTAGATTTAGGTGCTGGGTCACCGGTATGTAAATTGGTAATGACATTGTAATTTTAGGAATGTGCCAACTATGTGTTCATTAGATGAGTCACTAGATTAAGTCAGCGGTCAGCGGATAGTTTTAGATGATCGTGAAATTCGCAACGTTTGGAACGGATGTGAATTGAGGACAGGGTCCTTGGGCCGAAAACAGTATTAATAATTAAGCATATCAAAAATTGTAAACAAAAGTTGTAATTTGGACTAACCAGACTAAGAGAAAGTCACTACTGATACTCATCTCTAACAGAGATCTTGTACTTTACTAACTCCTATCAGTGAACCAATAAATTTATAAATTCGCCTTTTGCAATTCGAACTCTGTCGTTGGTCAGCTCACTCATTATCACACATCAAATCGTAGCACTTTAGACTTAGTATACCGAGAGCAATCCACTAGTTTAACGGTATATTTAAACTTTGGTTGATCCTTAGGGCCACGTGGTTTTGATGTAATTAATTAAAAACTACTTAACATTTGAGTGTCTCGGCCTAAAAAACAAAACATTTGTACAATTTACTGTTTTAGAAAATAAAATAAAATTTAGATAAAAATGCAACTATAATTTCACATTAAACACAAAAAATGGACAACAAAAAATAAAAATGTTTCCAATGTATTGCGTAAACAAAATAGAGCATGGGTTTTTGAATTTTAAAAATTGTTTTTAACCTGTGGCTGCGTGGCCAGATTTAAATTTTTAAATGTGTTGATGAATGGTTCCTATTCTGCACTGCATGTGTATTTGGAATGACATTATGTACACTAAGTTCTGTTCGTTCAAATGACGTTGTTTACTTTAACATAGACATTGTCATTTAATTTGTTTTGTAATATTATTTTAAGCTCATTAAAATGAGATTAAATAAAATATTTTAGTTTTAACTATTCAACAAAAAATACACAACCAAAGGGTGACATTTTTAGCTGTGAGTAGTTTATAGATTATAATACGAGTACGCAGTGTTACAATTTGTGTACGTTTCGTAAAAGCCGTGCGGATGACTTATAGCTACTCCACACAGTTTGTAATATGGTAATTTTAATTTTTAAACGGCGTCCAACCGGTACAATGATTGTGGCACTGACAATAGTCTGCTACAAACAATTACACAAAACATTCAAAGCTCGTGGTACGACTGATAAAATTTTTATAAATTTATAAAATCTCAAGCATTATATTTATTTCTTATTAAATAGATTGTCACAACTGTCCTGAAAAAATCTATCGTCGTTGGATGACAGTGTCAAGTTTATTTGAATAAAGTTGTCTATCTCTCTAGGTTTGTATAAAACTGCAACATCATGTTTTTAAATTTTCTTGTTTAACGCCGTTTGTAAAACCTGCAGTTACAATATTACCTCAAATGACGCTGATTATGTTTGTTTCTTCAAGTTGGAAAGCAAAGTGTTCACATTATAGGTCACGGAACAACAAAATTGATGGATATTACAAAAACGCTAAACCTTTAGTGACCTTTAGCGCGATATTCATACCTACCTTTGCTGTTTGTACAGTCAAATCCGCACATAAGGGACCGGCAAAATCATTTCCTCATAGCCAGATTTTATTTTAACCGTTTTAAAATATAAACAGAATTCAATTATGCCTCGATTTCATAAAGTTGAGCAAAAAAGAGTAAAATCCAACTTTAATCAACAATATTATGTTAATTTGTTAAGTTAATTTTTTATGTCCTTCGTTTTCCCAAATTTCTACAAAATTCAAGCTCAATTATGATTTTGTGAATTTAAAAAATAAAACTCAGCTGTTTTGAAATCTTTATATTATTTTATCTCATACTAATGGTCAACTTTTCACTGCCTTTTTTGAGATTTACACTTACAGGGTAAATGGTCATTTGACATTTTATATTTAAATTTGTCAAACATATGTTTCAAAAGTTCCTTATTTCCCCTCAAATACATAATTTAGCACACTTTGCAATTCTAAGCTCATTGAATATAACACATTTTTCTTTTAGAGAGTTTCTTTTAGCAATACAGTTCGACATTTGACAGGATGTACATCACATAGTGCTAAAGCAAATTATAGAAAGTTTTAAAGTGGCGTCGAACTTGTTACTATTGCATTGTTATTTTGCCAGATGAGCCACTTTTTTTGCACTTTCTACTAGGCTATACAGTCTAAACTTATTAGCCTCTTGTAAAATGTAAGGAAATTACCAAATTAAAGAATAATCTTATTACATTTTTTGATACCTCTACCATGTAATTCAAATGAGATTAAGTGGCAATATGGGGTAACTAACTGGAAGCAGGTTTTTCAAAACGGTAGATGGACAAATAAAATATTTAAAATACATTTAACAAAACAATTGTCATCTAAAGTTTAATTCTGCTTTGGTTTTCTCATTCATTATTCCTACATACATAATTTAAAAACCGCTTCTAATTCTAAAGGCAACGTTTACTTTTTTTAAGGGGGACTTGATATAATGAATTATTTTTAAATTTAGAATTTAAAATAATTTTATTACACAATTTCTTCAAAATTTAAAACTTAAATATTCTGTTTCGGAGATTATAACACCAAAACATCCTTTTTGCAATCTTTTCAAACCTTTTTATTTTGTAGGAGTAGTATATTAGCATCTGAATATAGTTGTTGGTTTCATTTACGCCAAATTGCAAATTGAGTTCGTTAATGTATCTTGTTCGACGCCGGTTGTAAGTTCTGTGGAGAAATAAATTACAACCAGTAGAGAAAGATAACAAAAACTTGGCTACCGGCAAAGAGTATGAGGTGGGGAACATTATGCGCAGGAGAGGTATAGGATTGCTGAATATTACTAAAAGTACAACTAGACACATTTAATTTTTGTAAATTAAATTGTGTCACCCTAATATTTCTACAGTTTTTTTTATTAATCCTTAACATTTTTTCTAAAAAGTGGTTTCAGGATTTAAAATGTAAGCTTCAAAATTTGGATTTTATTTTATTAAATTACAAAAACTAATTATATATACTTTTAATATACATCACTATCTACACTAATTTTTTCAAAAAATAGAATCACTTAGAATTTTACAAATTCCTGCAAATTGTTTATAAAAAAATACCCTGAAGAATATAATAAATAGAGGCTTCATCAAAGTTTTTTACTAATATTTTCGGTTTAAATAGGTTCAAGCACACAAGCGACTTAATATATATACAAGTTTAAAATCAAATCAAATTCATAATAAGGTACGCTTAACCAGGTTTTAAACTTTGTCTAGTCACTGTGACAAAACAAAGAAAAATGCGGTCAAGCTATTTGAGATCAGTACTATTATTTGAAAGCGATCTGATTTATTACACTAGGTCCTCTTGAAGTCCTAGAGTTGCAAGGGTATTCCCTAAGGTTATGTAATATGTTGTAAAAAGCATCAACCAGCGTTAAAGTACTTACAAGAAAATTGTAGAAAGTGTTAAATATGTAAAAACAATACATAGTGGTGGCATTTATTATTTTTACGCTCAATATATTTATTACAGTAAACAAGAAGTATTATCGTTTAACCCATTCAAAATAAAATGGGTTAATTTAAAATTTTAGCTTGTAACATTGATTTTTGTCTGTTGTTCGAGTAACACATACTGAAATTAGCACCCGCGTTTAGCTTGTAACTTTTGTTTTAAGCGAGTTTTATAACGAGTTTTGTGTTTATCTCGTTCTACATTCATAATTTAGAAACTAATTTTAATTCTAATTTCTAATTAATATGCATTAATCAAAGTAATAAATTATTTTTATATTTTATTAGTAATTTCAGTTCTAATATCTACCGCTATCTGCGAGCCCCCTTACAGCAAAGTGAATGTTCGGTACTGAACCGAAGTATTTGGTACTTTTACCTCAATTTCAAAGTTCGTTCAACTTCACAATTTGTGAGTTGAAATTCCAGCATTATTTAGTCATATGTAATGTGAATCCAATATTCTTATTAGTGTAAAATTACCTCCTCGTTGACATCGACCACGATGTCACATATCTGTAAGCTATTTCTAAAGAAATAGCAATTTAGCTGTAACTTTCCTCATTCCTAGCATTTGATGTAAAGTTATATTCCTCGATCTGGCTCGGTTCCTTATCAATAATCTAATTATGTTAATTTCTACATTTTTTACATTTCTTACCTTCCGACCAGTCAGCCTCATCCTTGAACTCATGTTCTTTTCTATATATTAGAATCTGCCTTCTAGTCCACGTGGACTAGAACTACATTTATACTAATTACCTCTTATTTCGAGAAGCTTCGGATTGTACCATGCGGTCCGACCATGCCGACTTTTATATTTCATCAGCCATGTGGCATGACCACGCTTTCAAGCTCTCATCGCCACAACTCAACCTAATATCTCAGACTCAAAACAACCGTCCTGCAGATCAGACATACAAACTGATCTGCTTTAATCCGTATCTTTTACCACGTCTATTTGTAAACTATACATTAAATTTACCTTCATCTTCTTATAGTTAAATAAATCTAATTTATTATTTTATAGAAGTTGTTGGTTTTCTGTGTTGAGTCCACTGGTGGAATTATTATTGTTTTCATCAGCTTCATCTACTGCATAATCCAGATATTTAGAAGCTACTACAATTCTGGTATTTAGGATTTTGCAACAACCTCCATTCACGGAAGTTGGGATACAGCTTTACGACCTGGAGTCTCATCTTTCCGTCTTTTACATAAATTTGGGTTCGCCACCGAACAGTGAAGTTATACTTTTCCTATATCGCTTATCCCTACCCTGTGGACGCATATTTTGCTTCTTATTCCGCTCAAATTGTAAAATACTTGCCTGCTGGTTTTATTACAGGAAATACGTGTAACTGTTCAGAGAGTCTGGTAAGCCTGACTACTCAAAATGTGCCAGAAACTACCGGTCACAATGCCATCACACAATATGGAGAATTTGTCAACGGCGTTAAACTATGCTAAACGGGTTACTTTTGCTATTGCACAGGATTGGTAACTTTTTTGAGCACTTTCTCATGGGTTATACAATCTAAACCTATTCGCCTATTGTAAAACCTAATGTACTAAAATAAAGGAAAATCTTAGTAGATTTTCTTGATACCTATACTATGTATTTAATTAAGAACAAGTCACAAAATGGGATAACTATTCGAAAACTGGTTTTCCTAAACTACAGATCGACGAATACAATTTTTAAAGCACATAAAATAAACACAGTAATCGCCATTTAAAGTTTAATTACGCTTTCGTTTTTTCAATCATTTATTCTGCATTCAAAATTTGGGAACCACTAACAAATTTAAACGCAATGTTTACTTTTTAAAAGATTTTTGATGTAATGAATTATTTTTAAACTTAAAATTACAAATAATCTTAAAATTCCTTCCAAATTCAAATATTATGCGTCAGGGGTTTTCAAATCAAAAATATCTATTTTGTAATCTTACAAAAGGTTTTAATTTTGTAGGCCCAGTATATGCACATGTGCTATTCTAATGGTCACTGCCGAACTTGTGATTTTAAAATGCTTACTTGTAGAATAATTTGCCAACATTTAGGATTATAGCTTTGGCAGGAAATTTAAATGTGCCAAATCTTTTAAAAGTTTCACGAGATCCAGTAATTTGGTATAACAGGAAATTCAGTAAATAAAACTCTACGTTAATAAAAGTGGAATTTGAGCGGACGCTTTTAATTAGTCTAACGCCAAACAGAAATGTCTATGTTACTTCGATAATGCGTGTTATACAGATGATGACTTGTTTTGGGTTTGGCCTTAAGTCGCCATTCAAATATGACGTATACTGCAGATATTTGTTTTAGTAAGTTTGTATGCATAGAGGTAAGACGCTTTGTTGGCACAGGGTTTTGTAACTTGTACAAAGGGGTTGTTATTTGTATTAATTTGAAATACGCTCTACTCGTGAGATGTATAAAGTAATGTTTTAAATTATTTACAAATTCACTAATTACGGAATCGGATGCTTTGTATCATTGATTTATAATGCAATTTCTAAAAACGAGATTCCACTATTTTGTGGTGTTGAAAAATTAAATTTAAATTAATATACTTATTGCTGGAAATGTTCACGGTTAACTGTAGTCGTATTACAGGAAATACGGTTTTTAGTGAGAATGTAATGCCACTATATTAGTGTTAATTTAAAAACAAAAAAAATAAATTTGTAACACAATCTAGAAGTGTGACAAGTCGTACGTCAGAATTGGTAAGTGTCGTAATATCGTAAAGTTTGTTGGTTTCATCTACGTGTGTAGGCAAATTACATTTGTCAAAAAATTGTTACAAAAAGCATCAACCGGCGTTAAAGTGTAACAGAATTGCAGAAAGTGTAAATTTCGTAGAAACTACTTGTAGTGGCATATATATTACTTTTACACTCACTATAATTAGAATAAATAACATTAAAAATACATTTGTTTGAACTATTCAAAATACATTAGTTTTCTTTTAAAATTTAAGCTTGTAACATCGTTCGTGCTACATACCTACCTAAATTATCAGTCGCTTTTAAATTACTGTACCACTTTAAGGTATATATTTGTTTTTATTTAATTATACCTATTGAATAATGTAAATAACCAAGCGTTGTGGTCAAAAGCTATAAGTACGTCTACGGCTTCAGGTACGGCAAATTTGTCTGCAAAATACCAAATCCGCATCTTTTTAGAATTCTCTATAAGCAATTCCGTATCTTTTAAAAAATACTGAACTTAGCACAATTTACAATTGTGTACATTGTATTGCCATAGTACCGACGTTAGTTGATAGTTGACGAGGAATGCAAAACTTGCTGTTTACAAACTGTTATTAATTACAGCACCACTACTTTAAGAAGTGTAAGTCAATTGTAGTTTGCATATTACGTCGAAAAAACATTAATAATTCTAGATGCGTACAATTTTAATATAACGACTTTAAAAAAATGTTTTTGTTTTTGAAAACTGCAAAATCGTTTATTTGTTATGTGTTTTTAAAATAAATTATTTAATTTTATATTAGCCCGTTTCAAGTTATTAGGAAATATACACATAGCATATTTTGCAATTAAGTACTCCGCTCAAAATAATGAATTTTAATCGCATCAAATTTCATATGATCTGAACGCAAAATGCATCTGTTTTGCTGCTTATTTTTAAATTAATTAAGACGAGATAACAGTACAATATTCTTGTTTTAACTATTTAACAAACAATTGCTTTCATTTGAATTTGTAGCTTATAACTTTGGTATTTGTGTTTACATCTGTCTTAATTCTTAATTCACCCTTTACAAATTCTAACTTATAAGCCAATTGTAAACATTAATGTACTAAAATAAAGAAAATGTTTTACGAATTTGTTTCCAACCTCCACCATGTAATTCGAATGAGATTGAGTAGCAGAATGAGATGAAAAGCCAGACGCTAGATTCCTAAAACAATAAATCGGCGCATAAAATATTTAAAACATACAGAAAATCAGAAAATACAACTATTGTCTTTTAAAATTGAACTCTGCTTTGATTTTCTCATTCATTTTTTCTACATACATAATTTAGCAAGCCTTTTTATATTCTAATTTGCAATGTTTGATTTTTAAAGGAGTTTTAATTTAATGAATTTTTTAAACTTAAAATTAAAAATAATCTCAAAATTCCTTCAAAAGTTAAAAATTCAAATTTTGTTTTTCAATACTTATAAAATCAAACTAATCTTTTTGTATTCTGTTAAAAGGTTTTAATTTTGTAGGCGCAGTATATACACATGTGTTCTTCCAATGGTAACTACCGTACTTGTGATTTAAAAATACTCATTAAAAGACAACTTGTCTTTTGGCATTGCAGCCTTGGCAGAGACTAATTGCATCCAAATGAATTCACTTATTGTAGAAAAAGTTGACAGTTAACTGTAGTCGTGTTATACAAACTGAGGATTTTTGTCAGAATGTGATGCCACTACATTACAGTGTTAATATAATAATTGACACGATCAATTAATCGTACGTCGAAATTGGCAAATGTTGTAATATCGCATAAATTGAAGAGTTTTTTGGCAAAACGGGATAAGTCCATTTTTTTCAAAAATGAGATTATTTGCGTTATTTGTTCTGTTCAACTAGTAACATTACTGTGTTGAATGGTAAAGGTCAAAGTTCAACCAAAGCAATTTAAAAAAATAGTCCAAAATTCGTTTTTGGCAAAACGAGATAAGTCCATTAAATTATTTTTGGCAAAATGGGATAAGTCCACCTAAAATATGGATTTCTAATTTAAATTTGGTTTTTGAGTGTTTTCGTAGTTTGTAGAATACAATAGCCGTGTGTTAATGTTTTTATGCAAAGAGTGATAAAAAGTGAAAAAAAAGTTCGGTTTCATTAAAATTTCATGTTACGGACTTTTTAACCCATGTTAAGTTATTGATTTTTTGGCAAAACGGGATAAGTCCATAAATTCAAAATTTTGAAAATTTTCTAAAAACTTAAAAAGTCCGTCTAGAATTATGAAACTACTTGTAATAATTACGCTTCGTCAGATGCACTACCTGTGGAAAAAAATTGAGTTACAAAAACTCAACCTGTCATCATTTATTTGTTTTTCGTCGTTCCTGTAAAATTTGCTTTGATGGACTTATCTCGTTTTGCCAAAAAACTCTTCAATTGTTGGCTTCATTTATAGTCCAACGGCAAACTGAATTCTTTAATTTATCTAGTTCGACGTAAAAGGACTTTGTAGACCCTAGCTGAATTTCAGAAATACAAATCCAAGAATGTGATAAGTATTCCGAAATATGAACACTGGCAGTTTGTTTGTGTGACGTTCACACTTATGCAACTCTCCTTACTAATATTTCTTTTTAAAATAAAAAGAAGCCGGCACGCGACATAATATGCAAGCGCAGTAGCTTAAAAGAGCATAAAATACATAATTAAACATTTTTAACTAGGTTTTAAACTTTGGCGGGCCACTGTGACAAAACAGCGCAAAATACTCGCAAGCTATTTTGGATCTGTACTATTTAGTAGACTACATTTTTTAATAAGTCTTCTAGAATTGAAACAACTAATTGTATCTAACATCTTGGTTTAAAAATTGGTATCAAAAACACTTACCGGCGTTAAAGTTTAATGTAAGTGCAGGTTGTGTGAATTTCGTGGAATTTAGCTTCAGTGTGAACTGATTTTTAAAAAATTTAACTTTTTTACAACCTCGACGAGTGACATAGTTTTATGTGTTTGTTTTGGTCAATGTCATGATATGGCACAGTTTTTAGGTTTGATTTGCATAAACTTGCAATAGTATGTATTTTGTCCATGTTTGACGCCGTTTGTGAATTCGTCATATAATGCGACCCTTCTAATCGCAGATGGTCCTTGCAAAGTGCTTGTTGGAAAACGCAAAGTATTCAGTAATTGTCAGTGAAGCTGATTTATAACTGTCAAACACTATTACGAAAATTGTAAACAGTTAAAAGCCGTGCTTAATATATTACGTCTTCAAAAGGTGATGATCCTGGAATTAGGCATGCTAACTAAAGCTCACTCTAAATCAGGAGGGACGGAGGGTGGTTAAAAAAACTTACGGCCGCACAATTATCTTGTGTTGATCAATACAACAATTTATTTTCATTAACTCTGTAGAAAAATGGGTTGTAGGAATTTTCCTACCCAAATTTTTCTTACCTAGACTTTTCCTAGCGGAAATGTTCCTTCCTGGAATTTTCCTAGCCAGAATTTTTCCCCCAAATATTTCTCCTCGAGGCCAAACCTAGGACTTGTATATACTTCGTGATCATTGTGTTTAATTGTTTTGTTTGCTTTATTTTTAAATTATAGCTTATATGTGAAGAGTGTTTTAGCAAAATGGGTTAAATCGATATTTTTTAAAATGAGATTATTTGCAATGCTTAAAGTTCAACAAAATCAATGTTTAAATTAGCAAATTTTTAGTTTTTTGGCAAAACGGGATAATTACAACAAGGACATGCCTTTCTAATTAAAGTTGATTATTGTTTTGTGCGTTAGTGTTTTTGTAGTTTGCTGAAGACGATTTTACGATCGTAAATTTTTCGTGCATGGAGAAGTTAAAAAGTAAAGTAAGTTTACTTGTTTACAAGTTGCACCAGTTTGATTCCATACGATTAAAATTTTATCTCACGGACTTTTTAATTGTTCGTAATTAATGTTTTGTCAAAACGAGGTAAGCCGACAACACTTTTAATTTTAAATATTTTTAAAACAAATTTAAAAATCTTTAGAAATAAATACCTAACTAGTGATTTGTGATAGTGCTAGAAGCAGCATATTATCTGGGCAACGGTTTTAATGTTCTATGTCACTATTTTTGAGTTTAGTATATATTATGTGAATTATTATGATTAATTATAACCAACTTCTGCTTTTGTCATCTCGCACTTTCAACATTTACACAGTATCAAAAATTTTTAAACGGCGTTAAATCATGCAAACCGGGTTACCATTGCAATTGTACGGGATGTACCACTTGGTTTTCCAATTTCTTTTGGGCTGTATTAGCTTTTTGTACAAAGTATTGTATAAAAATACAGGGGAAAATTTGTTTGAGGAGTTTGATACCTCTACAATGTAATTAGAATGAGAATAAGTAACAAAATTGGACAACTAATCAGATGCTGATTTTCCGAAGCTGTAGATCGACAATTGAAATATTCAAAAAGTAATAAATACAACAATTGTCATATAAAGTTTAATTTTGCTTTTTTCCCCTTACTCATTCTGTCTACATACATACTTTTGCAACCACTTTCAATTCTTATGCCAATATTTACTTCCTAAAAGGAGCAATCACATATTAAATTATTTTTAAACTTCAATTTATAAACATTTTGCTAAATTGTAAACTGTTTGGAAGCTACTCGTGTTGACATCATCTCTCTAATTTCCTGTTTTTAAGAATATTGGCCCACTTACTCCAATTAGATAGAGATTTAATACATTTAACATGAAATGGAACAATTATTGCCATTTTTTGTATCTTGCAAAATCGATTGTCTCTGTCATTTGTATTTTTACTACATATACATAGTTTAGCTTAACTTCGAATTCTAAAAGCGATAGCTTAAGCTATTATCATGTCATGAATAATGTTTACACTTTAATTAAAAACTCATCTTCGAATTCCTTCAAAATTTTAAATTTAATTTTAATTTTGCGAATTTAAAAAGTCTAAAACAGCGGTTTTAAAATCGTTTAAAAACTTGTAAATCCTTAGGTGAAATGAAATATATAAATATTTAATTATATTTCTTAACTGGTCATTGTCTTATTTATTGTGAATTCAAATTACTGGGTAACTTACCATTCGGAATTTTAGATTTAAAGTTGAAAAATATTTGTTTCAGAAGTTATTTATTTCCACTCGAATGCATTATGTAGCATCCTTTGCAATTCTGAGCAAATTGCATACAAGGGGTCTTGCAAGTAATACGTAACGCAAAAATGCCCAATTTTGACCCATCAACTACCCCACGTAACGCGAACGTAACATGGAAACCACCAACTGACCACCCTTCGTAACGCTTAAATTGAAACCCTTTAAAACTTAGTCAAAACAGCTGCAATCAATAGAATTATGTTTTATATGAATAAAAAATTAGGGTATAGTCTTCTAATTGTGATCGGTCCGGTAATTGTGATCGCTCAGTTTTTAACAGGAAAACGTTAGCGACTATTTTTAAAGCATTTATAGCACGGAAGAACTAGCGCTATTCTTCGATGTAAGAAAGTCATATACTGTCAGTGTTAATGTTTTCCTGTTTAAAACTGAGCGATCACAATTACCGGACCGATCACAATTACCCGCCTCTACCCTAAATAAACGTATAATTACATTTTAGCGGCCAGACCCAAACTGAAGATATATTGCATATATTGACAAGCGAAGTTTATTTGTATACAGTAAAAGAAGCAAAGGAATTCACCACTGGGTCTAAGTCAAGTCAAGTCAAGTCATTGAGCTTCGAATAAGTGGCTAGTCAAGTCTAGTCAAGTCATTCTCCTATATGACTTGCGCTAGTCAAGTCAAGTCAAGTCATTCCCCAAGTCAAGCAAAGCTAGTCACATAGTCAAAAAAATTTAATTTTAGCGCCTTGTCAGCAAGGAAATCCTGACTTGACTTTGTATACAAAGAAGCCTGATAAGTTCGGCAAAGTCAAGTCACGGGATTTAAAATTAACTCATAGTCAAGTCAATCAAGTCATTTCCTAAACGACTTTTGCTAGTCAAGTCAAGTCAAGTCACTCGCCCAAACGACCTAGCCTAGTCAAGTCAAGTCAAGTCAAACCTCAAAAAATAGCCCCAAGTCAAGTCAAGTCACTAGTCAACTAGTCAAGTCTGACTTGACTTGAACACCCTTGAAAAGAAGTTTCAATTTGTTGTCAATTTCAAATTTACGCGGTATTTGTGCAGAAACATTTATTTTAAATCCGGTAGATGTACTCTGCTTAAAATATATTAAATCGAAATATACTAAATGGATTTTGCTGTTTTAAAATTATTCCATTTGATCTAGTGTAAAGCGTTACGTAGCAAATAGGCAGGTACCAACCACCCATCGTAACGATTTAGTAACGCTGGTCATAACTACCAACTAACCCCGACTGCGTTACGTATTACTTGCAAGACCCCCGAAATTAACAAGAAATTGATGAATTTTGTGATTAAGAACGCTGAAGAAATGCGACTTACAGGGTATATTGTGTAATTTTATGAGCAACATCAGTAAAAATTAAAGACGAGGAAATGACGTGGAATGTAATTGTGCCAACATGAATTAGGAAATAATTTTGCAATGTGGGATAACCAAATCATACAAAATCAAAACGTTCTAGATGATAGTCTCCTTTAGTTGTGTTAATCGACTGAGAGCAAATGGTGTGGAAACTACCTATGTTGATAACTTTTAACTAAATCATAATAACGTAATAAAAAGTAGGCCCAAGGAATAAGACTGGTGTAAACAGTAAATTTTTCATAGATTATATAATAACTATTATTTAACAAATCTTATTTTATATTTTCTGGTAGCAAAATTTGTATCATTAATGCTGCTTACCTCAGACAATTAAAATTCATTTTCACTTTTCTTGTACAATTTACGCTTAAGAACCATCAAAATAACTAGCTATATTTCAGAAAATATAGTGCTGTGTCAGTAGGAAATGTCATTGTTTGGTAGGTTAGACTGATTAAATTTTAAAAAATTAATTCTTTAATACAATGTAGACGAATGATTAGTCGTAGGTATGCATTAGTCAGTTCCATATTATGGAATAACTTGCAGGGATGATTTGAATAAAATTGAAAAATCTCGATGTTAAATGCGTTTGTTTGACGCCACTTGTTAAATATGCTATGCGAATAACAGGTGTATCTCTCTAGGTTGGTTTCTGGTGTTGTCTGTTTTATGTACTTTCTGATTTACGTCACTTTTGTGTTCGCATTAAGGGGGCGTATGCTGTGTTTGAGCAACCCCGCTCAAAAAATGATAAAATATGCAACATACGAGAAATAGGCCACCGCAGGGTGGAACACATGAATTAGACCCAGAATACATTCTTAACGGCGTCAAGCTTTAGCAATTTTTGGTAATAAGGGATAAAGTATTTTTTACAAAGTTTTCATTATTTAATTTATATTTGTTCTTCTAAATTTCGAATACGTAATCGGATATAATTTGTTAAATCCGGATTGTTGGTTGGAGGGATTTTACTCACACTGACTAAATGACTGACAGCGTTGAAAAGTGCAATACAAAGACAGCAAATTTAAAAGACATAGTTCAACGCCGTCTCATGAATTACTGCCGCTCCGACATTTCCTGCCGTTCCGCAACCCTTGAGCATAGGGTTTTGTAAGTGCCTCATTACCAACATAGGGGCAAAATTTCGAACAAATAGTTTGAAATTTTGGTGAAACCTACATTCAATATTTTCAAATTTTTGAGTACATCATACATTTGCCCAGGCACTCCAGAAGAGATATTTGTTATTTTCGTTTTCGTTTAGCTGCAATTACTCACCAAACATGGGAGGATTCTCGTTCCTCATATAAACGCTTGTTAATTTTGAAAATTTTTAATTTCAGTTACAGTCCACTCTCTACATAGCGTACTTCAGCGGACCAGCAATATTAGTACGTTATGAGGAGAGTTCGCTATGTAGAAAGTACAGATTTAAAAAAAAAATCAGTATTATAAATGAAAACAATAAAAATTCTACTGTTTAAAGCAATTATTAGTTCTACACAAATCAATCAGAGAATATGCCTAGTAATTTTGATTGAATAAGTTTGCAAAATCAGTTCGATCAAGAAAAAAAATAGTAACTTTTTTAACTGAGCGCTAAAATTTTTTAAATTTCTGAAAGTACGCTATGTGGCGACGATATTTACACATGATGAGTGTTTTGGGCCAGCAAAATTAGTACGCTATGTGGAGGTATACGCTATGTGGAGGTACATTATATAGAGGTATTATTGCATTAAAATCATAGGGATTTAGCCAGGGATGCGTGAAAAGTACGCTATGTGGAGGTATACGCTATGAGGAGGTACGCTATGTAGAGAGTGGACTGTAGTGACCAAAATAAAAATAATTTTTGGGGTTTCGCTTCCCAGTTGCCTAGATACTACATCAGACAACACGGAAAAAAGTTACAAAGTCATATCTACTGGTTTGATGCTAGTTCTATTTGCGCAAAATACAGCATACGCGCCCTTAAATGCAACTCTGTGATTTCCTTGGTTTATAATCATTATTTTAAACTCATTATAACAAGATTAAATAATAACATATTTTAGATTCAAGTATTTAAGATGCAATAAAGTTTTAATTTGCAATTTTAGCCTATAACTTTAAGTCTTGTGCTTATTTAGGTCTACTTCTACATTCATAATTTAGAAACTGCTTATTGTAATTCTAATTCCAATTTAATAAAATTTGAATTATTCTACATTGCAAATTTGACAGCCGCTTCCAAATATAAATGCAATATTTACTTTTTAAAATATTATTAACGTACTTAATTATTTTTAACTTAAAATTACAAATAACCTTAAAATTCCATCCAAATTCCAAATTCCAATATTTTGTTTTGGAGGTTTTTAAATCAAAAACATCTATTTTGTAATCTTGCAAAAGGTTTTAATTTTGTCGGCGAAGTTTATGCACATGTGCTATTTTCATGGTCACTGCTGAATTTTTGATTTAAAATACTTACTTGTAGGGTAACTTGTCAACATTTGGCATTACAGCTTTGGCAGGAAAATCAAATGCGCCAAATCTTCTAAAAGTTTCTCGAGGTCCAGTAGTGTGATGTGATTACAGGAAATTCAATAAATAAAAATCTACGTTAAGTGGAATTTGAGCGGACGCTTTTAATTAGTCTAACGCTAAACAGAAATGTCTGTGTTACGTTGATAATGTATATAATTTATAATAAAGATACGATCTTTCAGCTTTTGTATTAAGGCTCTATCCAAGCATGACGTATACTGCATATCTTTGTTTTAGCCCCTAAGTTTGTATGCATAGGGATACGGATACGGCTAGTTGACACAGGGTTTTGTAATTTGTACCAACGGGTTCGTCATTTGTATTCATTTTAAATGCATTCTATTTGTGAGATGCATGAAATTATTATTTAAATTATGTACAAATTGAATAATAATTACGGAATCTGATGTAGTGTTTCAATTATTTGTAACTTACTCTCTCGGTACGAGATGCCACTATTTTGTATCGTGGACTAGTTACATTTACACTATATGCGACAGGACTATAGGATTGCTGAATATTACTAAAATTCTGACTAGTGACATTGCAAGCTTCCCGCTCACCTACGGATTACTACTCAAGAGTTAATTTTTTTATTTTGCATTTCCTCCAGGTTACGGTACAGAATATTAAGATACATACACTGTTGATTGTAAACAGTTCTGACAGTAATTGAAAGCTTCACAAGTATTCCATCATTCGTATAACTTTTGGTCTAAACAATGGTGATTTCGTTATAGTTTAAAATTACAAAATCTTCATATTCAATTTTACTTCACTTAGACTGTCAGTGTCGGCTCATTCAAGTTTGAATTCATAAAAATATTCGCAGTAGCTTAAAAAAATAGAAAATTCATAATTAACCATTTTTAACTACGTTTTAAATTTTGGCAGGCGACTGTGACAAAACAGCGGAAAATGTGCTCAAGCTTCTTTGGATCGATATTATTTCAAAATAGCCTGAATTTTATTTGTGTTTCCTTCAAAGCTTGAAACTCAGTCATTCTCACCAAGAGCTGTGCACAGTGCTGTCAAAAGCATCAACCGGCGTTGAAGTATAACAAAATTGTATATAGTGTAAATTGCGTAGAAGCTACCTGTGGTAGTGGCATATATTATTTTTACACTCACTAATATTAGAATAAACATTTTAAATATTTTCGTTTGCGCAATTCAAAATGCATTAGTTTTAATTTTAAATTTGAGCATGTAATATCGAGTTTTGTCTTTTGTTCGTGCTACATACTTAAATTAGCAGCCACGTTTAAATTACTACTACTTGAAGGAATTTAATTACCGACGTTAGTTGACGAGGTTTGCAAAACAAGGTATTTAAAAACTTTAAATAATTATAGACCCACTCCTTTAAGAAATGTAAGTCCATTGCAGTTTGCATAATATGTCGAAAAAAAAAACATTAAAGATTCTAGATGAGTAAAATTTTAATATTAGGGCTTTTTTAAAAAATTTAAAATGTTTTATGTTCATTTTTTTTAAATTTGCATAATGTTCGATTTATACATGTTTTTGAAAACTGCGAAATCTTTCATTGTATGTATTTATCTTTTTAAATTAGATTATTCAATTTTACATTAGCCAGTTCTAATTTATTTGAAATTATACAGATATAGCTTGTGTTCAAGATTTTCGTATTGAAAATAATCACCATGGCTGTAGTCATCATTAAACTTAATCATGATTACTAATTAAATCAATAACAACTACAGCCACAGTAATTACTACGACTATTATTACTACTACTACAACTACAATAACCATGCCGTGGCATGGTTGAATGATTATGATTTTTTTCCTCAGATCAATATTTGACACGATCAGATCAACATTAAAAAAGATTACTCCTAATTTCTACGTGTGTGCTACGAAAATAAAAACGTCACTATTATTGTTATAAAATTTGTGCACATCATTCCAGATCCCAGTTCTAATATATTATTTATTAATTTATTTAATTTAATTACGATCACGATCCTAGCTCACCAGTTCACGAAATAGTCAAATTTGAGACGCTAGTCAATTTCTCAAATATAGTGGTCCTTCGCCGTTCAAGTTCCAGTTTCTAGTTCTTATACACTGTTCACTCCACTGTTTCACACTACTATTTTCATCCGAATTACACACCGCATTAACACTGAATTTTGATACAAATTTTACACTCTGAATTTTGATTTTGTTTTTTGAGTTGTTGTTGTCGCTGGTCATTCCCGTGCAGTCTTATTTCGGTGGTGGAGAAATTTCTGGCCCTGAAAAAAGTAAACAAAGATTAAACCTACACGGCAATATAAACAAAAAGTACCTACTAATCCTGTCTGCAGCAGTAGAAGTTCGTCAGCACTTTTCTACAGTCAACCATCACTACAACTTCTCATCTTGGTCAACAGTCAGCACATTTACCCGGTTACTCCTAACAATTATAATATTATTTTCAAATCTGATCAATTTGAAAGTTGAACCGTTCTTTGCTCCCGTTCACGCTATTTGAATTTTAGCGCCAGTTCATTTTGTCAAGGATACCACTTGAGCAGTATTCAGATCTGAATTCATTGTTTACGTTGAACTTTGAATAATTTAAATTTGATTTCCAAGAAATTTATTGGTTTCAAATTTTGATTCGAATATTTCTGATTGAAATTTTTCGGAGATTTTTTTTATGAATTGCGATTCATAAATATTTTAACAGCAACAATTTTGCTGAGAATTATTGCCATAAAAGAGCAAACTGTTCCGTGTATTTTCTACTTACAAAATAATTACACTATTGAAATATTTTTTTTGTCATTAATTATTTTTTGACATTGATCTGATCTGCCATTACTATATGTACATATCATGGGTGGCTATGAGACATATGGTTTTTCCCTACGAAATAGCTTGCGCTTTGAACCAGCAATGCTCGATGATCCTATGAATCCACCAATGTTTGGCAATTTGATGGATGACCCTGTACTTCATGATGATGAACCTGCTCGTACGTCAGCTTCTACTTTACTCCGTATGCCTCCTGTTACTATTGTACGTCCAAGATTAACGCCGTCTGAAGCTGCTTTAATAAACGATGAGACCGGTTCTTCAGGTAATGTATCCACTGTTGATTCATTGGGTAGTGAGATACTCAGGTCACATGGTGGCTTGCCAAGATCACATGATAGTGAACGTCATAGGTCACGGGTATCAAGGGCGTCACGTTAGCGGCACGATAATCCTGCTGATGCTTTAAGACAGCAGTGTGCGATCATGAAACTTGAACTAGAAGTCAAACAAACTGAATTAAATTTCCTTCGATGTTCTCGTGATTTGGACAACCTGGAACATGGCGAAGTAGATGAAGAGGACGAATTTGAAATAACTCAAGTTCGTCTAATGGATCAAGATCAAGGTGGCCATGTTTCCAGACATCCTCTTCCTTCTCGAATCCAGATCCAAAACACACGTGTGGCTCAATGGGCTGCAAGTAATCCTGTTCTTCGTAGAGGTCCTATCACATCTTCCCCTATTCCGGTAAGGTCTAATACTGCTATAGTGCCTCCTCCAGTTCTTGATAATTTCCCTCCAGTTCAACCTCCAGTTCCTATTGATATACTTCCAGTTCAACCCCCAGTTCCTACGACGAATGATTTACCTCCTGTAAATACTGAGGTACGAGATCATGAGCAAAACCGAATAATTGCTCCACAAAGTTATTCTACTACTGATATAGGGAATATAATTACCCAGATTTTACCTTTAGCTCAAATGTTATCTCAAGGTACCGCTACTAATAATTCGACAATTCAGCACCAAATGTTAACACGACAATCAGTTAGCAAAGATTTACCCGTTTTTTCGGGTGAGATTGAGGATTGGCCTACTTTTATTTCCCAGTATAGGCATTCAACAGAGATTTGTGGCTTGTCTAATACAGAAAATATGCTGCGACTCCAGAAAAGTTTAAGAGGCAAAGCCAGAGAGTTAGTCGTTCTTATTTTAGGTTTGCCTGATAATGTCGAAGAGGTTATTCAGTCTCTTGAATCTACTTTTGGTAGATCTGATTTATTGATCAAAAGTTGTATTGCTAAGGCAAAAGCTGTGTTTATCCCAAAAGAGTTAAAAGCTGCTTCACTTTTACAATTTGCGAATGTTGTTCGAAATATGGTTGCTACTTTTGAGAGTCTTAGTTGCAACAACCATTTAAATAATCCTCAGTTGTTAGAAGAATTAGTTATTAAACTCCCGATGGCACTTCAAATGCAGTGGTGTCAAGTTGTTCTTCAAAAAGGTCACAATGTCAATATTTCCGACTTATCAGACTGGTTAAAGATTATTGCCAGTACAGCAGCTTTATTACCTACAAGTTTACCCAACAATCATTATTACGATCCAAAGAAAGTTCCAGAGTTTAAAACGGGCTTTAAACGAAGCTCTAATGATCTTGAGCGAGTTTACGTTTCTAATTCCAAAAATCCACGTCATCAAATGAAATGTAATTGCTGCGAAAAACTGAACCATACTATTGATCGGTGTTCTATCTTCAAGGGTTTCAAAGTTGATGTTAGATGGAAGAAGGTTTCTGAAAATAGATTATGCTTTATTTGTCTCAATCGACATCATCAAACTGTGAATTGTCCTACTCGAAAGCCTTGTGGTGTTGATAATTGCAAGAGTTTACATCATCCTTTGTTACATCCTTCAAATGTTCGTGTTCCACCAACGTCAACAGCCACTAATGCTGCTATTCCTTCAGCTGAGTTTACTGGTCATGGATTTCAATCTGTTTTCAAAACTACTAATGTTCATCTTTGAGTCATCCCTGTAAAGTTGAGTGGTCCTGCTGGAGTTCTTAACACCTACGCACTACTAGATGATGGTTCTACTGTCACCCTTGTAGCTTCCACGATTGCGTCTCAACTTGGACTACAAGGACCCACTGAGCCTTTATGCTTTTCTTGGACCAACAACACTACGCAGACTGATGCAGAGTCAATGAGGGTTCACGTAAGTATTTGTGGATTATCTCAAGGGGTGAAATCCTACACGTTGCGTAACTGCCGGACGGTGAAAGATTTGAATTTACCTTTTCAAAATTTGGACATGAATAGTTTGAAAAAGATGTGGCCGTATTTACAAGATGTTCCATTTTCGAGTTTGAGAGGTGCCAAGCCTATGATTCTAATCGGTCAAGATAATGCTCTTCTTACTTTGCCACGAAAGTTGAAAACAGGTCTATGGCATTCTCCTGTGGCTTCAAAGAGTTTAATCGGTTGGTCAGTTCATGGAAATAGTTCTGTTTCTGGCAAGAAAGATTCTCATTTTGCTTTCACGGTCTGTTCTCATCATGAGAATGAAGATGATATTCTACATCAATTGGTTCAACGTTCTTTTTCTACTGAAGATTTTGGAGTTAAGATCATTCACGAAATTCCACGTTCTAAGCAAGATTTAAGAGGTTTTGAGTTGTTAAAATCTACTACAAAGAGAGTTGGTGAGAGATGGGAGACTGGTCTTCTGTGGGCAAACGACAATTTTGTTTATCCTGAAAGTTTTAAAGAAGCTTATCGACGTTTATTAATTATTGAGAAAACTATGGATTCTGATGCTGATTATGCTCGCCAGTACTGTGAAAAGATGGAAGATACTATTTCTAAAGGTTACGCTCGAGAAGTTAGTTCCGTTGATTTAGCTAAGAAGAGTCCTAAGGATAGATTTTTATGTCATTTCTCCATAACCAATCCAAATAAACCTGGCAAGATTAGGGTGGTCAATGATGCCAAAGCTAAATCTAAAGGAGTAAGTTTTAATGATATGCTCATTACTGGTCCAGATCTACTTCGACCTCTTCCTGCAGTTCTCTGGAATTTCAGAAAAAAGAAGGTGGCTTACATTGCGGATGTGAAAGAAATGTTTCCGCAGATCCTGATTCGAGATGAAGATGTTGTCAGTCAACGATTTTTGTGGAGAGGAATGGATAGAAATATCAAACCAAAGATATATGAAATGAAATCAATGATATTTGGAGCATCCTGTTCTCCATCATCAGCTATCTATGTCCTCAATAAGAATGCTGAAGAGTTTAAAGAAGAATTTCCCAAAGTTTTTAAGGCTTCTGTTCAGCAAATGTATATGGACGATCATCTAGATTCAGAAGATACTGAAAATGAGGCACTTGTACAGATCAAAGACATGATAGAAGTTTTTCGGAGAGGTGGATTTTGTCTCTGCAACTGGATGTGTACTTCCAAGAACGTACTCAAGGCTTTACCTGACGCTTTAAGAGCTGCAAATTTCAAAGATCTTAATTTAGAAGGGGATCTTCCAACTGAAAGAGTATTGGGAATGTGGTGGAGTTCCGAAAAAGATGAATTTACGTATCGTTTGAACTTTCATAAAGTTTCTGAGGAAGTTAAGACTGGATCCAAGATACCAACAAAGCGAAATGTTCTACAATTAGTCATGTCAATTTACGATCCGCTTGGGTTTCTTGCATTTTTCGTTGTAAGAGCAAGAATACTTCTTCAAGATATTTGGAGTTCTGGAATAGATTGGGATACCGAGATTAATGCTGAGTTGTTTGCAAGGTGGAAAGCATGGTTGTCAGATCTTCAAAAGATCACGGAAATTCGAATTCCTCGATGTTATCACAATTACTTTTCAATATCACCTTCAATTCAATTACACGTATTTTGTGATGCCAGTAAGAAAGCTTATGCTAGTGTCGCTTATTTTTGAATTACTACAGATGTTGGAATTTTTTTGGCTATTATTTCCGGAAAAGTGAGAGTTGCATCTTTAAAACCAATGTCCATTCCAAGACTTGAGTTGCAGGCAGCAGTCATGGCAAGTAGACTAGCTTCAACAATTATACGAGAGCATGATGTTAAGATTCAAAAAACCTACTTTTGGAGTGATTCTAAAACCGTTATAAGTTGGATAAGATCAGAGTCCAGACGCTTTAAAACGTTTGTTGCTCATCGCATTGGTGAGATTCAAGACATTTCGAATATAGGTGATTGGCAATGGATTCCTACAGATTTGAATGTTGCAGATGAAGCTACTCGAGATGTTGGTAAATGCGATTTAAGTAGTTCCAGTCGTTGGTTCCAAGGTCCGTCATTTTTATTAGAACCAGAAGATCATTGGCCTACTGAAAATGATCAAGGCTTAGAAATCGATAGTTCAGAGTTCCTACCTTCATTTGTTGGAGTAATTAATCCTCGTATTCTACGTCCTGCTCCAAACATAGACAATTTTAGTTCCTGGATCAAATTAATTCGTGCTACTGCTTGGTTTTTAAGAGCCATTAAGATTCTGTTCAACAAACTACGCAGGATTAAAGAAGATTTTTCATCAGATATATCAGTTTCTGAGTTCAAGGAAGCAGAAATATGGTGGATACGCAAGTGTCAAGAAGAGATTTTTTTTGAAGAAATAGAATTACTTAAAGATTCAAAGGCGATTTCAGGAAAAAGTAAATTGTTCCAACTTTCTCCAGTTCTCGACGTTCAAGGTTTACTTCGTATCGATGGAAGACTTCAGAATTCGGATGTTTCAGAGGACAGCAAGAGTCCATACATCTTAGATTCAAAACATAGATTCATTTACTTACTCATCATGCATTATTATCAAAAGTTGGGTCACCAAGGTCAAGAAACAATACTAAACGAACTTAGACAGAAATACTGGATACTAAGTGCCAGATGCTTGATTAAGAAACTATGCCGATTCTGTCTTCAATGCAGAAAAAGAAAGCGTGAACCTCGTGTACCGTTAATGGGTCAACTGCCTAAGTTCAGAGTTACACGTCAAGTAAAGGTTTTTAATCATGTGGGTCTTGATTTCTTCGGTCCCTTAAGTGTTTTGTCTGAAGGCAAAAAAGTAAAAAAGTATGGTGTGATTTTCACGTGCTTAACGATTCGAGCTATACATCTTGAGATAGCTGACAATTTAACTACTGATTCGACTATTAATGCCATTCGGAGATTCGTTTCTCGGCGTGGACTCCCTACAAGCTTGATCTCAGATAATGGGACAAACTTAAGAAAGGCGGATCGCCAGTTACGAATTGCTCTGAAGAACTTCGATCAAAATCAACTACAGCAAGGTTTATCCAAAGATGGCATTAATTGGATGTTCAATCCTCCTTCAGCTCCTCATTTCGGCGGTGCATGGGAAAGGCTCATTCGTTCAGTAAAGACGGCATTAAATGCGATTTTAAAAGACAAGACGACAAAATTTGAAATTCTACGAACAGTTTTCTCGGAAGTTGAGCATATAGTCAATAGCAGGCCGTTAACCTGCGTTTCTTCGAATCCATCTGATCTCAAATCCATATGTCCTAATGATTTTCTAATTGTGAATTCCAATATAGTTCTATCTCCAGGTGATTTTTCTAAAGGTTTACGTTTTAAGGATGCTTGGAAAACCACTCAAAAGTTGATTGATAATTTTTGGCAACGATGGACAAAGGAGTTTCTTCCTACATTACTACAACGTACCAAATGGTTACAACATACTGATGCTATAAAGATAGGAGAAGTGGTGGTTCTTGTGGATCCTAATAGTTCTCGAAATTTTTGGCCACTTGGATTTATTTCTAAGGTTTTTCCTGGAAAGGATGGAATCGTTAGAGTGGTTGATGTAACCACTACTACTGGGACCTACAGACGTTCACTGACAAGGGTGTGTATACTAGACTTGGACAAAACTATAGATGAAGATTGATTTTCAATACTGGGGTGGAGAATATGTTCAAGATTTTCGTATTGAAAATAATCACCATGGCTGTAGTCATCATTAAACTTAATCATGATTACTAATTAAATCAATAACAACTACAGCCACAGTAATTACTACGACTATTATTACTACTACTACAACTACAATAACCATGCCGTGGCATGGTTGAATGATTATGATTTTTTTCCTCAGATCAATATTTGACACGATCAGATCAACATTAAAAAAGATTACTCCTAATTTCTACGTGTGTGCTACGAAAATAAAAACGTCACTATTATTGTTATAAAATTTGTGCACATCATTCCAGATCCCAGTTCTAATATATTATTTATTAATTTATTTAATTTAATTACGATCACGATCCTAGTTCACCAGTTCACGAAATAGTCAAATTTGAGACGCTAGTCAATTTCTCAAATAGCTTGTTTTGCTGTTAAGCACACCGTTGGATAACAAACTATAAACCCATCAAAACGCAAAAGAGCGTACATCCGATTAAGACAGGCTTACTTAACCAATAGCCTAACCCAGTAAGACTGTGATGTATTAAATAAAGCTGTGATTTGTAATAACTTAAAAATGTATGAAATTACTTTTAACTAAATAATAATTAAACGTAATAAAAATAGAACTGTGAAAGTTCTATCTAAGCTGCCAGTTAGCTGGCAGTTTCTTAAGAAAACACGTATTGACAGTAGAGACAAATATTGTAATAAATTTTATAAAAACATTGTTTTGATACCTGTTATTTTATCTTGAGACGATATGGATAAACTGTATTTCATTACAACGGGAATCTCTTTTAAACGTTCCTTTTTTCCGAGCCCCCAAGTCAGCTTTACCATGTTAAAGTTTCACTGTATAGCGTAAATAGTTACGTTTGGGTGCTATTACAGACCCGAGTACTGCCATATAGTACTCTGCTAAATTGACCCGTGTACAATTCAAACTCCTACCTCTCCTCCTCGTGTACTATACCGGCTCGTGCACTAACATGACTTTGATACTGTGTTCCATTTCAGAGAATACACTACCGTGCATAGAGATTCTTTCGTATGCCTTACACTTCAAAATTGTAAGCAAACGACCAGGGAGCATTGCTAACAAACTGTATGGGAAATTTGTAAACGGCGTTAAACTATACTAAACCTGTTACCATCTGCTATTGTACAGGGTGGGCCTTTTGTTTCTGCACTTTATCATGGGTTATACAATCTAAACTTATTATCCTATTGTGAAAAGTAATGTACCAAAATAAAGGAAAGTCTTGATCTGCTTCACACTATTCACACATTTTCTACATACATAATATGGAAACCGAATCTAATTCTAAAGACAAGGTTTACTTTGTTAATGGGGTTTAAATATAATGCATTAAAAATGAACTCAAAATGCAAATATTTTATGTTGGAGGTTTTCAAGGCAAAAACATCGTTTTTGTAATATTTCAAAAGCTTTTGATTTTGTAGTCGTTGTATGTGCACATGTGAGATTGCTATGGTCACTGCCGTACTTGCGATTTAAAAAACCTTACTTGTGGGGCAACTTGTTAAAATTTTGCATTGTTGCTTTGGCAGGAAATTCCAATTTGCTAAATCTTAAAAGCGTTTTTATAGGTCTAGCATTACAGAAATTACGGTAAGTAAAATCCCACGTTACATAGAATTTGACCGAACGTTATTAATTCTTACAATTAGTGTAAAGCCAAAAAAAATTTCTATGCGACTATGAAAAAATATTTGTGTGGGTATACTTACCTCGGCTTTCATATTAAGGCTCTATGCAAATATTACGTACACTAGATATTTTTGTTTTAGCCCCCTCCCCCAACTTCTCTTCAAAATTAAATTTTGTATAGAATCTAGAAGTATGATTGATCGTACATCAGAATTTCTAAATGCCGTAATATCGTATACTTAGTTTGTTGGTTTTATTTATGTAAAATGGCAAATAGAGTTCTTTCATGTCTATAGTTGGACGCCAGTTGTAAATTCTGTGCATGAAGGGATCGCATATCTCTATATAGATAAATTGTTGTTCGCCGCTTTTCGCAAAACGTAAAAAGGCAACACATTGTGCAACAGACATATTATAGGATTTCTGGATTACTAAAATTCTGACTGATCACATTGAAGTTTCTAGGCTTCCCGCTTAACATACGCAAAAGTAAATTATTTTATTTTGAATTTCCTCCTGATTTTGATACTTAATATTGAGATACATATCGTGTGTGCAGAACCAAAATGACCCATATCCAATTTATGCTGGAATCAAAATGAGCTATGTCATAAAAACAAAATGATAAACATCCGTAAAAGGTTAATTAAGAGGTTTTGAAAAGTGTAAAATGTTCAATTTATATGCTTTTGAAAAGTTCAAAATTTTATATTTACATTTTTTTGAAAACTGTAAAATATTCTATGTAAATGCTTTCATGACATGTTTTAATATTAATGTAGATAGAGGATATTGTTTTTAGCTACAAATTGATATGGGTCATTTTGGTTTTTCACAGATGATATACTGTAAACAGTTCTGTCAGTAATTGAATGCTTCACAAGTATTCTATCATTCGTATAATTTTTGGTCCTAACAATGGTGACTTTGTTATAGTTAAAAATTACCAAATCTTCATATTCATATTAACTTTACTTATTGTCAGACTTTCAGTGTCGTCTCATTTAAGTTTAGATTCATAAAAATATTAAAGTATTTAGCCCAAACCTGTATAGATATCGTAAAAGGACGTTGTAGGCCATCGCTCTCATGCTTTTCTTTTAAAAAATTAATTATCAGTAAATTAAGCCACAGTCCACAGTACAAATAGTTACAAATATAAAACATGTGGAAAATATTCCTAAATATGAATAGGGTAAATAATAGAAAACACATGTGAATAAATGAGGGGTCGTGGTAAGTATGTTGTACTACATGATACAATTAAGATTAAATAATTCAATTTTTATGTTTTATTATATTTACTCAGCTAATACATTTCTAGTTTACAGTCTACTTTTACAGTAGTATTGCTGCAAATTCTAGCTTCAAATTAGTAGTTAACACAACGTATGATACTACTATCAGTGGTCAGTGATACATTTTATTACTACTTACTTCAACTATCAGCATGGATTCCTGTCCGCACTGTACTGTGAATATGAAATAGAACGGTTAATTACACCATGTTGGCCATTTGGTGCCCTTGTTACAATGTGCCAACCTCACAATATATAGACCAATTTTTAATATTGTAGCCTATTGTAGTAGTGGAACTTGGAAAGTACGGTGATGAGAACGACGAGACTGATGCTGCATGGATCCACAGGTTTCAAGCGTCAATAGTGAAGGTCAAGATGGAGGCTGGACCATCCTCAAAGTCGTCCCAGGCGACGTTAATAACAAAAGTCACTACAAGAATGGAAACAGATGAGTGGGGTAGTGAGTGCAGAGGAGGGAATCAGAGCAAGTTACATGCTTCACTGGCAACTTCCTTCGGCCTGGCACCAAAACCGGAACAGCCCATTCGTGCCATTGCTTCTGAAGTGAGCAAAGCTACTTTGTTGTCACGCATTCGATTCAACATTGGATCGCGGCGGCTTTTACGCTCCTCTGAGCGTCCAAACGGAGGGACAGTCCCATTGTTCAAAGTAGCTTTGGACAGCAAGAAATTCTCTTGCGTCTGATTCACGTCCCCTGACTTCACTAACAACGGTGTCTTACTTGGTGAATCAGCATTTTTAATAGCATCCGGGATAGTGTCCGACATAATTGGCTCCTGAGAAGGGCGGCGAACCACTTCCGTTCCAAAGGCGGGAGCAGGAGGGACGCTCCGGGACTGTGATAGGGCTTTCGTAACTGACAATAGCTTAGGTAGCGCTGGGACCGGTACTGGGACCGGTACCGGTACAGGGACTGGTTTGGATAGTTGCACAGCTGGGACACTGGTCACTTCGGCTGGTGCCGGGACCGGTACTGGTACCGGTACCGGTGCGGGTGTCACAGCAGGAGTTTCAACAAACGTCACGCTTGGGGCTGAAGCTGTGACTGGGGAAGGTGTTGCAGGGGGTGGGTTCTCAATTTTCTTTTGACTACTTTTACGTGCGAGGAAAGTGGAGCAGGCATCTTTAGCGGCATCTAAGCTGACAACTTCGATGGTGGTCTGGTGAGTTAATAATGGATTGAATGTCGAGGAATCCTGTTGCGTTAAACGCGTTGATCTGCCGCCCACTGCTCGATTAGATCGACCATCCCTGCTTTCGTCCTTACCTGAAAAAAGTTGGTCACGAGAAAGGACATTAATTAGTATGTTGTCTGTTGAATATAGCAAAAACAGAAATTTTGAATGTCTTTGTTTTTTAATCTAAAGCGCTTGTTTTACCCTTTAAAGTGGAATTCATAGAGCTTGCAACTGAGGTACTCCTTAGCAAAGGCGGCACACTTTCCATTCCAGGGCTCGAGTCCGAGCTTTTCAAATTTAGATTCAACGTTGGGGCGTCCCAAGAAAATGAATTGCACCTCAGCTCAGCTAAAGGTATTCGCTCCCGCCTTCCCGTGAGCCAATAAGTGTTCATGTCACCTACAGAAACAGAATAAACAGCGGTGCAATAGCATTAAACGTCGTTTGTATTTTTTCGAGACATAATAGGACACCGAAAGCTCTATTGTGCGGATACAATATTCACGCGTTGCTTGTATCTTGTTATAGTGGACCCCGTCGATCATTCAAATTCCGACTAATCAGAGACCCGTCCACTACCCCAGGTCCGTCGACTATTACTGGTACTGGCCCTTCCCCTATTACATGAAATACTGTATTTAAGAATGGCACTAACCTTTTCCCTTCACAGTAACAGTTCCGCGATATTCCACTTCATAAGTGCTGGGTATCTGCTCCTTAGTCGCCCTTAATTTCAAATTCACAGATTACACGGATGTTAAATTTAAAAGCAAGAACATTAAGACATACAAATAACTTACTCTGATATTTGAATCTTTCCTGCTTCGCTTGTAGATTCCATTCGCGAGGCTTGTAAAAACCATTGTATTTAATAATGTTAATAGTATACAAATAATATTTTTCAAAGCAGGATCTTATTTTAATAAATTTACCATCTTACCTGTATTTACAGCATCACCAAACAAACAATAGCGCGGCATTTTTAAACCAACGACGCCGCCCACAACTGATCCAGAATGCACACCGACTCGAAGCCTCACATGCTCCAGTACTGTAATCAAAGTGTAGGAGACAAGAAAACATAAAATTGTCCAGTAGAAGATTTAATTAATTTGTAATAAATTAACAAAAACATGTCCGTCGTCACAATAATTAGAATTTAAAAATCTTCCTATGTTTTTGTCTAACCTCCGGAAGGATCCTTGATTCCGGCAGATGCATCAATCATGTCCAGCGCCATATCACATATTCTATCACAGTGATTTAAATCTTTATTCGGAGCACCAGAAACTACCATGTAAGCATCCCCAATTGTTTCCACCTAACAGATTTAAATAAATTTAGCATTCAAAGAGTATAATATCGTCTGTGAAGAACCAAAATGACACATATCCATTTAGCTAAAAACAATATCCACTTTCTACAAAAATATTAAAATATGTCTTAGGAGGATTTAAATAGAACATTTTGCATTTTGTAAATTATGTAAATACAACATTTTGCATTTTTCAAAATTATGTAAATACAACATTTTGCATTTTTCAAAATTATGTAAATACAATATTTTACACTTTCCGAACACATGGAATTAGAACATTCTGCACCTATTCGAAAACATGGAATTAGAACTTTTTGCTGCTTTTCAAAAACACGAAATTTGAACATTTTGTACCTTTTCAAAAACATGTAAATAGGACATTTTACGATTTTACATTGTTTAAAAATATGTAAATAGAACAGTTTACGTTTTTCAAAAACTCATAAACATTTTACGCATGTTTCTCATTTTGTTTTTATGACATAGCTCATTTTGATTGTATAGCTTAAATTGGAAATACATAGGTTTTTGGTTCTCCACAGACGATATGTAACTACATTTATGAGACTGGTCCTACAACAACCCGACATAATTTCTGGGGGGGGGGGGTAGTTTAACCTTATAAACTCCGTTCCGCTCCGTTAGCTGGTCGAAGAGGAGGTACATATGATTCAGCATGGACACAACTTGCATGGGTGTGATTCGGCTGCATATATCTGTGAACGTGACCACGTCGGAGAAAAGGATGGAGACCGAGTCAAAGACCTAATGGAGAATACATATAGATATACGTACAATCATATGGGGGTATTTTGTTTTGTATAAATTCCTTCCAATTTAACAAGTAATTTGATGCGGCCATAACTCTATGTACGAAGTATAATACTCGGATAGTGTTGTACTTCAAAATATTGGTGAAAACCTATTGTACTTACTTCGCAGGTATCAACTGGATTTTCTCCTCGTCGAATACGATCCGCAACTTGCTTCGGAATCATTTGGTAGAGGAGATCGTCAGTTCTCCTCATTTCATCGTCAAGTTTCCTCATGCTCTCCTCCAACTTACGCGACTTCTGCTGCTCCTGATCAAGAGCCAGTTTCAACTCCACTGACTGCTGCGTCCCAGCCAACACGAGATCACTAGACTCACACACACACACACAAACAAAATATTTTTAATACTGAAATGTCAAATATTTAAAAAAAAATAAAAAAAAAATAAATTCTAACCGACTACAGTCGTGAAGAGAAAGATCATTAAGGTAAAGTTCAGTAGTTATAAGGCTGTCCAAGTCCGGGAGGACGGGAGTCGCGAGGAAGAGTATCATTGTCCAGCTCTCCATATACTTCATTTGTCCTACAGTACCAACGGAAACAGAACAAAAAAACACAAAACGAAACATTTACGGTCAGGCAGATTTGAACCCGGGACCTCTGCGATGGGAATGCTTCTGACGCCGACCATTTAACTATTCTAATAAAATATTTTACCTTTTATACGCAGACTACCTCCGTTGTCATTGTCCTCTAGCTCATCTATTGATTCGTCGTCGTTAAGTGGAGCCGTGGCAACGAGCTCAAAGATGTTGTTTCTTCTTTCAAGGATCTGGGTGATTTTAATAATTACTTAATAATAATATTTTATTATTAATTAATTAGTTGCCTACACGCCTTACATAATTTCTGAAGTAAATAATGACTTAATCATCTTAACGCTGACAGCTTCATTAAATAGGTTAATAATACTGTACATACAAAATTGAAAACATTTCTCACATTGGAAAAGGTCAATCCTACAAGAGGTCTCACGAGATCAAATGCCTGTAAAAATAATTAAAAAATGTTTCCCATGATTGTAACTATTATATTAACAAAAGTAATAGTAACCTGCATTTAAGCTAAGCAACCTGCGAAACGCACTGTCCAACCAGATCCTTGAGAATGGTGAGTAGAGCATGGCCAGTATAGCGAATAACCATGTCCGGGCTGTGAAACAATCATTTCCATTTAAATGGTACATTCTTTTTACATGGTTCAAAACATGTACATACTTAAGGGCCGTCTATAAATGACGTCATGGTTAGGGTTAATGAGTCTGGTTGATTAGTGATGACGTCCCATGTTAAAGATAGCCATACGCAATGGTTAAACTCATGACAGGTGGGTTATATTATTATGGTCTTACAAACTTTAATGTTTTGATGACATCATTCATGGATGGTACCTTACTTCATACTTTAATATATCTAGTTTAATTATAGGTGCTGACTGCTGACTTACCAAAATGCTAAACAAAATGGGAATATCTCAAACAACAAAGAGGCTCGAACTGGGAGTTGTTGCTCCTCTCGAATTATCGACATTATACTCTCCGCCTATTTCCAAGAAATTGAAGAAATATATTAATATTCATAAAAGTACATATCGTCTGTGAAGAGCCAAGATGACCCATATTCATTTTTAGCTAAACACAATATCGCCTATCTACAAAAATATTCAGATACGGCTAAAGGGCATTTAAATAGAACATTTTGCACCATTTATAAAACATGGAATTAGAAATTTTGCTCTTTTTTGAAAACGTGGAATTAGAACATTTTGCACCTTTTCGAAAACATGGAATTAGAACATTTTGCACCTTTTCGAAAACGTGGAATTAGAACATTTTGCATCTTTTAAAAAACATGTAAATAGGACATTTTACATTGTTAAAAAACCGGAAAATAGAACATTTTACGTTTCTCAAAAACTCGTAATTAACATTTTGCGCATGTTTCCCATTTTGTTTTTATTACATAACTCATTTTAATTCTAGCTTTAATTGGATTTACTTCATTTTCCTTCTTCACTCACGATATATTGCATAAAAATTGTACGACACATAAAATATATGAAATATTAATTTAATATTTCACATCATTGCATTGCATTGTAAAAGCCATTTAACAAAGTAAAAAATGCTATTCTAAAGCTGTATTGACAAATCTCAACCTCACAGAAAGCTCGATTGTCAAAAGTTAGTTGAAATGTGACATGCATCGTATCTCCGTCCAGTGCCTCGGAGCTCAGTTCAATTCCACAATCCTGCTTGTAGAAATGCCTTGCAACCTACAGAAACAGTAGCATAGGTACACGAAATTAGGATATCTACGCCCGGAGACTCATATCTATATATTTTGTTTATACGTATAATATAATATGTCTATGGATGATATGAATTATTAATACTTGACAAAAGAAAATCAAAGCTTGGCAAGTCCAGGCAAGTGATCGTCATGCAATGCGGCACTCACTTGTTTTATCTGTCCCATTGTATAGTATACAAATCCTCGTCGTTTACTTCTGTAGTGCAGAGTGAGACCACCCGCAGTTTCATTTTCACAGAAAAACGATGGGGCTCTCATTCGGGGATATGAGAACTTGAGATATTCGTGCAAGTTGTCCAGACCTTTTGTTCCAACAAGTAAATCTTTGACACTTTATTTATTTTCAAAATTGTATTGCTCGCAAAAACAAATTCTTACCATTCAAAAAATCTCTCATGTGACGACCCAAGACGGATAAAACTTGGTCGTAGCCATACTGCCCCACAAATTCCACAAAATAAACTCCCATAGCTTCAAAAAACTCCTGCTCTGTCACATCCAGCACCTACATAAATACATACACATATTACGCACGCAATAAGATCCAAAATTGATTCCAAAGTATTTTACAAAAAAATTAAATATTGTTTAGGATAAACAATAGAAATCCATGTATGTATTACATCTCAATAAATAATGCATTACCTGAACCGCACAGCGAGCGAGGCGTGGGATTAATGTTTCGGCGTAAACATGATGGACGCTAAATGAGGGTGCATCCACTCCTGCAAGCCGCCTTATTGAGTCCCATTTGTTCTCTCCCCATTGGATCTTCACGAAAGCCGCCAAATTTTCCAATAAAAGTCCATACATGATTTATTTTATTTTAGGTTTTATCAGTATATTTTTAAACACAACTTAGTTACAGGAGACTGTATCTACATGTAACGAGACGCTCTGTGCACACAAAAAACACTCCCACGCCGCACACACAACTTCCCACAAATGCAGAATCTGCTGATTAAGAGTGATTATTTTATTTATGTTTTACAGGATACACGTGATTTTGCTTTTTTTCCAATATATAATTTCCAAAATATTCCCGTTTTCGTTTTCCTTCGTTGTCGTATTTTAAAGAGATCCACACCGCATGAAACGCAACACGCGGATGATGTCCGCAATAATTGTGAGACAAATTAGTTATAAAATCTGATTAGTAAAAGCTTCTATCTATTATTCTAACGGAACACGAAATTGCTCCTAATCAGCGAGAAGTTTTATTCGGACTGAAAAATAAGTTGAAATCCAAGTCATTTCTTATTTTAAATTTCTAAGACTGTCAGACTGTCTACTATAGTATAATAAAAAGATGTCAAACGAAAGATTGATTATGATGGCGCATTTCCTAGTATGTATAAGATACTTGTAAATTGCATTTCGTAACCAAGAACTCTAAAGGGACGTGCATGTTTGAGCAGATATTGGAAACAAGAGTTTGACTCACTGCAGACTGCAGACGAAGCATCAATACAGTCTGCTGAAATAGAATAAATAATTCTATATTATTTTTTCTTTGGTATTTATATAGCTTATGATGCAACTCCACTATACGTGTAGGCTATAAAAGAAAATTCATCTCTACCTGTATAGTAATTTCAATATCCAAAATGCTTTCAAAATCCTACCCGGATTTCATTCTGAAACTACGCGTGAGTAGGCTGAGCTAGGATAAAAGTCAATGTATAGTGTCTACAATTAGATAAAATAATGCTCGTACATTTCCAACTACTTCTTATTTTTGTTTTTATGATTTTTACAAAAATTATTATAAAAACGTTTAATGATGAGAGCACACAAAGAAGACATACATTGTCTCGCAGTTAAGGGCTTATAGTTATTCGAAACTAACGAGGGAATGGTCACATCCGGACGTTGCCAAACCACTCCATTATCGTTCTTATTTGAAAAGAGCCTGTAAAAAGAAGTGGTGTGGCGTCAATCATATTTAAGAATGGGCCTCTTGATTTGCTACTGGAATTTTTGAAGATATAAATTTGCTAATTTTAATTAAATGGAAGTCATATTTAAATATATTTTTCAGTCTTCAATTGTGTCTGTGGTTTCCCAACCAATTTTAAAAAATTTTGAAGTTTTGTGATCGTTAAAACATTTTGTAAAAAGTCATTTCATTTCTGAGATGTTGAAAATTCAAAAATTTTATTTTTTATTCAAAAAAGCTTTATGATGACATCACTATAGTATTGAATAATGTTTTAAAAAATTGAGTTTTTCAAAACCCTGTATCTCCTAAAATTTTCAACTGAATTTTGAAAGCGCTAAAGTTTTCTTACCTGTATAACATTACCTAAAAAGTAAATTCCAGGTTTTTAAAAATTCCAAAAACGAGTTTCTTTGAAAAATATAAATGTCACATAATTTTTATATTCTTCTAAAATAACGCTAGTACACTCGGGTCGATCAATCAACTGTGGATACTTGTTTTAAAATCGGAGCGTACCACTTGACGTGGTTCCCTTGTTAGAATGCTCGCCTGCTCCATTGGAATTATATGGACGGAAGTTTATTATTAAAAAAAAAATCAAATAATCAAATTCACAAAACACAATCCATGTCTTGGCCGCAGTTCCTGGTATTTCGCAAGTAATTTAAAATTAGAGACTTAAAGCCGCAGGGAACAAAAATCATTACTAATTTTGTCAACCTACACACACTATGAATTTTGATGCGGAAAGAAAGTTAAATACTATCTTCCCAAAATAAAATACTAATAAAGGATGGTTCATAAATGATGTAACTTAAATAAACACTCTTTTTTTACTCACCCACCACCCCTATGCCACTACTTTAACAATGCTAAAACATTCAGCTATCTTTAATGTGGTTTGTCATCAAAGCCCGACTATAGAGCCACTCATCTTACGGGTGACATAATTTATGGGCGATCGCTAAACAAATAAACAGTGCTAAAAACTTAGTGATATGGAAATAAATGTAGGGACGTTTTTATTCTGCGGAAGGAAAGCTACTCGCTTGAGTCATTTTAGGGAAAAATAAATAAGGTTACAATTATAGGAATGAAAAAGAATGTCTGGACTACACCGAGCATCCTGCGCTAGTAATTCTAATTCTCGCTTCCTTCTCCCAACTCATTGTACTCAGAGTCTCTTCTAACTCGCACTAATTTTAGAAAATTTCGCAATATAACTCGGCCATGAATTAGTCTTAAGTTTATTCAAACTATTTTGAACAGTGTCCCTACATGACTATAAGCAGTACATAATGAGCTCAACTTTCCCACTTTGTACCCTTTTTAATCTTGTCTTTTCTTTGATCATATTTATCTGTATTCAGATCTCGTGTTTGGGTGCATCGCACACCCATCAGTTTTTAAATGATGAGAGCGAATCTCTGGAAAAGCGGCAATCGGGTAACATAAATTTTTAAATACATCTTTTAGAAGCCTTTCAAACTTGAAATCTCATTATTGTCACACGTGCCTATAAATACATGCATGTATTTAATTATTTATATATTTCTGTGATGGTGTTTGCAGCGAGTAGTGGGGGATGTAGTTACAAGGATATGAATGCTGACATTGGAGGCGGAGCCGGGTCAAGAGCGGCGGTTTTCGAAGGAGGAGAAATAGTCTCCCTCTCAAATGTCCTAAGCAGCTGCCTTCCCCTCCCAACAACCACCAACGAACTGCTTATCTTCGCACTGGACACAGTTTACATAGACACCAACATAACTGACTCACTTTCTCGAAACAATCAGCAAGGCCTGAGTCTCGCCATCATTGCCCCTCACTGGGTCATAGAACACAACTCAATTATCAGTCTCATGGGTCCTCAGGGACTCCCTATGAAGAACAGACGGCCTCCATCAGGCCAAGGGGCGGGTCGTGGAACGCACGGGCGGACTGGACCAACTGGGGGCGCGGGTGGAAACTTTTTCGGCGTAGGACTCACAGCTCGTGGAGATGGGAGCCTCCGAGTGATTTCCCAAGGGGGTGTTGGGGGGAAGGGCGAGGACGGGGAGGAAGGATTTTCTGGGGCACCCGGTGAAGAAGTGGCCTTGGAAAACATTCTATTTAAATGGGAGTCACATAGAGTCACAATTGACCCAAGGACAAGGTACGATTGGGACCACCATGACTGGGTCTCTAAATCTAGTTGCGAGGGTAGCGAGAGCAAAATCCAATTTAGTTGCATGGACTACTGGTTCTATGGACGGAGAGCAGGTCCCGGGGGGCAGGGTGGGAATGGGGGTGAGGGGGGAGCGGGTGGACAAGCAGGGGAAATTAACTTTGTATTTTCAGAATTCCCAAATGCAACCTTACCATTATTTGCTTCGAAGGAACTGTTGAGTGGGAAGGGGGGAGTGGGTGGAGATGGGGGAAAAGGGGGAAGGGGTGGCAAGAACGGCAACACTGTCAAAGTTCGATTTCCGTCCAATGTCATCACAGTAGGTGCGGGGTCGTTTGTCCAGGAAATTATCGAGAAATATCCAGAAGCGGATGGCCTTCCAGGAAGGAGCGCGAGCGGCCCAATGAATTTGACAACCCTTGACCCATCAGCCGCTCAAAATAATAACAGTTTTATTAGGAAGGCCAAGGTGTACGCTGAAGAAACGACGTATTTAAACTGGTATAGAAGCTACACACTGGGAGCACTTCCCGGGGCGTCCCCTTCCCTGCAGGACACAATACAGCAAATGCAACAATTTCTAAGCAGAGACCGCCGCTTTCGAAAATTCTCGCCGCTTATGGGCTACATTGAGGAGTTTCTTGGCCTCGAGTCCCAGTACAACAAACTTAAACGTATGTCAAGTTCACAGTTAAAAACTCTCTATGCTTTATTTGTCGAGAAGGTGAGTGACCTTGTGAGGAGTTTAAATGACCCGGACAAGTTCCGCATCATTAGCCTGGGGATGCATGAGGAAAGGGTGGTGAAGAAGACGCTGCTCCATCTGTACACTGCGGGGCTGAGTCGACTCAGTAGCTTTGGCGGCCTCTACAACCCGTCGCTCGTCCTTGACATGGAGTGGTACCTGGACATTTCCTTGGAGTCCATCAACAGCTTTAAGGCGGACATGCGTAACGCCCGGGCTCGGGAGCTCATTCGTCAGACTACAAAGGCCTATGAGGATGAGATCAGGGAGAAGACGGAGGAGGCAGGACGGTTCATACATGACGTCATTCAGCCAGAAATCGAGCGGATCCAGGAGGTCATCAGCGCCACCACTGGGACGCTTTTGGAGGAGATCCGAGTTCTGAGAGCGACCGCAGTTCAGAATAAGGAGCGCCTCGCTCAAAAGCGGGAGGAACTTCGGAAGAATCTCATAGTTTCCGCAATATTTGGAGCAATCAAAGCCATCGCCGGCGTCCTGAGCGTCGTCGCCCCTCCAATTAGCACCGCCATCTCCGCTGCCGTCGTAGGGGCCTCTTCCCTTGCGGAGAGTCAGCTCAGGGTCCGAGTCACGACTCCAGGGGAGCCGATCCAACTCCCTCCAGCTGTCCTCGCAAATTCCAAAGTCCAAATCAATGCCGCTGGGGAGGAGCGGACCAACAGGGGCATTGAGCAGGTGACTTTTGGAATAGACTTGTCCCTTGGCGTCCTCCAAACTGCGCTCACGGCCTTCAGCGATGATGCTTCGAGTAAAAATAAACCAATGCAAACCAAGATCACCCAGGTTACTCAGACCTTGACCCAAACGAAGACCGAATTTGGGGCTCGCGTTGCTTCCTACAGAGAGGAGACTTCTGGGACTGGGATGGGCGGAGCATCAGCTCGCGCCGCATCCGTCATGGAAATGGCCACGTACGTCTCGCAGACCAAAACAGAGCTGACCACAACAGTTTCGACGATCGAGATGGATCAGACCGAGGCGGCGGGAGCTGGCGGCGGCGGTGAGGGTGGTGGAGGTTTCGATCCCGCTGAACTAGAAGACCAGCTCAACGCAGCCATCTCATTTGCAGGCGCCGTAGCAGACGTTGTCGGGAACGCGTTTAAGGCTCAGGCTGATATCAATGAGGTGACACAGCAAATTGGTCAGGTCAGAGGTCAAATTGACCGGCTAGATAGGTTTCAGACGATGGTTGATGAGGACATGACGGCCATTTTGGGAGATCTGAATGAAGGCCTAGGATTGGTCCAGGAGAATTTTAGCCAGGGCCGTCAGTCGTTAGTTGCGCTAGACGTGGCCAAATGGCAGATCTCCCAGCGCCTCACTGACGTCAAACTCCTCCTCATGGACCAGTTCACCGAGGGTTTTGAAGCGGACAGGGACTTGTCTCGTGGCTTCGATCAGCTGCAGGAGGCTTTCACGACGCTCATCCAGGTCTACTCCAGGATGGAAGATCTTCAAGAGCAGGCGAGATTATCCAGTCTCCTGGGACTAATAGGCTCCGCCCCCTTTCAAGACATTAAGGTAGATGACCCCATGCTGAACGAGGCGTTGCTGCAGCTGGACCGGACCATTCAGGCAAATGTTATTCTGGGGCAATATGAGCTCATTCTTAATTCGGTGAAAATCTGGGCGTTCCCCTTTGCAAGTGCCTACCTTCAAGACTATGAAATTCTGGAATCCAGCAGAAATAATGGAAACGCGCCCCAGTCTCAGTCCATTGAAAACATGGTGGAGGAAGCTGTGCGTAATATTCGGGAAATCCGCCAGAGGGTGGCAACCCTAGGAAGTACATTGGCTGAGGTGGACACTTATTTGAATCAGGCCGTCTTCACAAACGCAAGGTCCAGTCAGCCCTTCTACATTTGGAGGCACGAGGAATTCGGGGATTTGATTGGACAGTTGCTTATGGGGAAGGAGGTGCTCCTCATGGCGGACGTTACACAGAGTCCCCACCTACGAGATGCAGTTAAATTCAGAGAAGTTGACATCGAGTTTGTTCCTTCTGTTGCTGTTGGTGGGAACAGTAGCGAGGGGGCCAAGCTACTTTCTCAGCTGACAGAGCAGCTGTCGTATCTCCAAATTGAGCTGACTCACATGGGAAACTCCTACTACCGATTTAGTGACAAGTTCTACACGATTACGAGTCCTCAAGTGAAACTGCGCTTCAGCTTTGAGAGACAAGGCCAACAACAGCAACGGGCGGACAAGAATTCCGTGTTCAAAAAGATTCTGGCGGGAGACCTCCTTCTGAGTCCCTATGCCATGTGGACACTCAAGCTTGAGGCCCCGTTCGGGAACAGTGACGTCTTTAGGAATTTGGAGGGACTCGTGAAGAGCACCAAGAACTTTGCCTTTGACCTGCACATGACGGGGGCGGGGTCCTATGTGCGGAAGGTGAACGGGACGGAGGAGAGACTCAAGTTGGCCAAGTTCTACGAAGAAGATCCTACCATCTTCGTCTCAGAGACGCTCCTGGAGGACAGGTCTGTAGTATAATTTAGTTTAACTGTTTATTTATTTAGTTTAGATATTGTGTGAGTTAAAAATCAAAATATCTTATTTCCAATTTAAGCTAGAATCAAAATTAGCTATGTCAAAAAAATACAGATACAAGTATTAGAAAAGTGCAAAATATTTTATTTACATGCTTTTAAAAAGTAGCAAAAATGTTCTGTTTATTACTTTTGAAAAGTGTAAAATGTTCTATTTACATGTTCTTAGGATCATAATTATTGATATCATCAACTTGTTTGTAGGTAGTACATTTAATTTTTTGCTAAAAAATTGATATAGGTCATTTTGATTCTTCCCCCATGACACGTTCTAATCTGGGATATTTCATTTGTGTTTTCTAAAATAGATTTGGAAGTGCACCAGAAATGGAAGCGTTCCCTAACGAGCAGAGCAATAGTACCGGAGATGTGGAGAAACTGGTCGGTGTCCCCAACGAGGGTCCAAGGAAGAAGAAGACAGTGTTGCTGATAGGGGCTGGAGCAGGCGTTGGATTCGTTGTTGTTGCTCTGCTGCTGGGCTGCATCTGCCTCCTCCGGCGTCGATCCAAACGAAAGCAGCCTCCGAGTGTTCCAACTCCCGAAAATGCCCCACTCATGGAGAAAAGCGGGAAGAAAAAATAGGAATCCATCAACGTTTCCTACTAATTAACTGTGTTTGAAATCCTTATATTTTAAATTGGTACCCCTTATCGTTAGCCATGACTAAAAGAGCTTAATTACCCATTTATATAATTACTTAATAATTTAATTAAGGATTCAGTTACTTTTCAACTTTCGTCCTTTTATCGTAAACAAATTATTGCATTTTTCTTGGTGTATTTTTGCGAAGGGAATTGCACTGATAGTACATATGCCACACTTTTCTGAGCCTATGGCCATCGAGTAAGGACACCTGTTCAATTGGAAGTATAGGTTAGATAGTTTTACCTTCTTATGAGAAGTAATATTAATATTCCTACAATGTTAGTAAGGGATCGTCCACAAATGATTTCATCAAAATCTCTACACATTTCTAGGACCCTGTGACCCCTCCGTCATGAGCTTAACTATTGCGTAAAAATGGCTACCTTTAACATAGGATATTATCAATATCCAAGCAATACCAATGATCCTAGCCGTGACGTCATTTATTGACGATCCTTAAGCAGTTTTTGAGAAGTAGAAACTATTCTATTTACTCGATTTTAAAAAGCGCAAAATGTTTTATTTACTCATTTTTTAAAAGTGCAAACTGTTCTATTTACAATAATTTACATACTTTTTCAAAGTGTAAAATGTTCTATTTCCTTTTTTTTCAAAGTGCAAATTGTTCTATTTGAATATTTTCGAAACTGCAAAATATTCTACTTAAATGTTTTTTTAAGTTGAAAATATTCTATTTACATATTTAAAAACTGTAAACCACAAAATCTCATAGCGAGTTCCTTGTGTTTTGCATGTAATTCAAATCATAATAATTAGAGACCGAAAGCTCGTGTGTGTATTCTATAAATATTATGTTACGTTTATTGTTAGTTACGCTTTTAATAATTACCCGCTTCATAATTAATACTATAATATACGTTTATATATATATATATACGGTTATACGTACATTACACTCACCCATCTTAGCCACATTTATGCCACTTTCTACCAACAACTACAAAACAATGTACCATAAATGCTCTAATACATTGACTCGCGTTGTATTAAAACTGACCTGTACCCCCCCCCCCGCGTTGTATTAGAGACCCGCGCTGTATTAGAGAACCGCGCTGTATTAGAGAACCGCGTTGTATTGGAGCATTGACGGTACTTATGTGTAGTGCTCGGCATTTTTACAGCATGAGTCAGAGTTTTGTTTAAATTGGAATAGGGAATTAAAAGCCAAGGGGACTTTTGAGTCCAAAATAAATTGTGTGCTATTTTACAGGAAATAAAAGTTCTTATTATTTACAACGAAAATAAAACAGAACGACGGGTAACATTTCCACGCTTTCTTATTTCCAATCATTCATAATATATTACATTTTAAATAACTTCCTATTAATTAATTAGTTATTAATTTTATCCTCACAGCAAATTGTTTCCGTATGGCTAATTGCTATTTCCTTTCCTTGAGTCACTACAGAGTTTCCCATCACTAAACTTTGTAGTCTAATTTGCAATGAGTAGCTCAGTCAAAAAACAAAATTGGGCACAACAAAAAGTTGTCGCTAATCCCAGACACCATTCCCCATTGAAGCTGTCGAGGGACGGGTGACTGGACATTTCTTGGCGAAAATGGTCAAACTCAAAAAAGACCTCTCTCAGGGATTTCTGTCCCTCATTGCTTTCCTCACCTCCGTTTCCATTCACCTAGCAACCGTTACCGTGACCGTTGTGTTCGCTCAAAATAATGCTGGACTAAAGCTGAACACAGCTGAGGTTGCAGATCAGGTCACTATTAGAACCAACGTTCCCCTCCGACTCAACGTGACCTGCAGAGGGATGAACAGCGGACGGGACATTTACATCAATTCCGTCACGTCTCGAACATTTTCTCGCTCACGAAAGCACTACCAAACGTTTTCAGTCTGCTGCAAGTTCCATCGGAACGGGGAACATATTCCAAATCTGAACAGGGCCTTTGATGACTGTAAGTTTTCTAATTTAAAAAACCCCTTTTGCACTGATTACCATTAAAAGGTCAACAGAAACTATACAAAATTTTGTAAAAACTTGAATTATAAAATACAGTGAAATATTTCTTCAAAATTGCTGTATGGGCCTATTCATACAATTATATAAATGTCCACATTAATTTGCCTAGTCTACCCCATGGCGACTGTGACCGAAAGTGGGAAGACCGCTGAAATAACAATTGACTACTTCACAATCACAATTAAAATTGGGAGTCAAACGGAAAGTGTCAAATGGGGTGAGAAGACGTACAGCGTCTGTCATCAGCCGGATATAAAGAGACCCATCGTCAGTTCAAGTCCGGGGCGGGCAGCGCCTCAGCAACAGAATATCCAGGCCCAGGCCCAGAGACCAGCAGTCATCCGTGACTTCAATCCATTCGTAACAAGTGACAGTGGTAGGAGGCGTACATTTATTAGAACACGAGAGAAGGGATGGTCCAAAAATAATGTCACCTAAATTGGGACTCTTTTAGGGCCCACCCACCTACACCCATGCCATGACGTTAACAGCTATCTTTAACATGGCATGTCATCAACACCCGACTAGATCCAGTGACACTACCTATGACGTAATTTATGGACGATCCCTCATGCCTCATGCAAGGGGCGCGTCATTTAATTTCAAACTGTATTTCATTTAATTATTTACATAAGTATTTTTGTAACTGTTTTATTACTGGCTATTTAATTAATTATTTTTAATTCTATTTATTTGAGTAATAATTAAAGATTGCTGCGTTCCTCTTGGTTCCAGGGAAACGCTGTGTGAGTGACTGCAACCGAAAAGGGAGCAGTTACGAGTGGTGCTACGTGGAGCAATTGAAATGGGATGATACTTGGGATTTCTGTAAATCCAAAGGCTCAAGTTTGGTTCCAGTCTCCACGGACGGCATCGTTTCTTCCCATGGTAATCTCACTATGCATTACCATAGTACATATTGCTGACTTAAATAGTGTATACTTACAGGGGTTCCGTGCGCGTCCAAATGTAGAAAAGATGGAAGCGATTACAAATGCACAACGTTCAGATCCTGGTGGATGAGCTACCCCGACGACACCGACTACTGTTCTCCAGATCATGGTTACGACTACAGAGGAAATAGATGCTCTGGGATATGCGAGTACAAGAATTCTCAGTACAAATATTGTGATTTGGAGAAGGGAAGTTGGGGCTACTGCAGTTAGTAGATGTGTCTTGCTCAATCTAATTTCAGTTCTTACACATTCATCATCTACTACGAATATTTCACTTTTAAATCTGTGTCCAAATTTATTATACAAAAATTAAAATGTAAAATCAAAATTATACTCTTTAATATATGCATTTATGATAGGTTTAAAAAAAAAGGAAAATTTTCGAATCAATAGAATACTTCAACGCCGTTTGATGTCAATGATTTCGACTCCGGTGCCGGGTAAATAGTTTAAAATTCACAAAAATGTTTTTGCACTAGATACGAAAAGCACACGTCATGTTATATAAAATTAAATTCAAATTTTTCTTTTTTTAGTTTTTGTAGTAAGTAGTAGGCGATATTTTTACAATGGTATGAAGCTCCTTTCCAGTACAATAATAGCAATAGCATTAGCTGGCGTGGAAGTATGATATATTTTCTAAAAGCGCTGTGAAAAAGAAGCTACTCGTGTTCTGCGGACATCTACTCCGACATATATCTAACGTTTTGGTTATTTTTCTAATCACTATTGTTAGGTACATATACAAAAACAAATATCGTCTGTGAAGAACCAAAATGATCCATATCCAATTTAAGCTAGTATCAAAATGAATGCGAAACAAGCGTAAAATGTTAATTTTAGGAGCTTTTGAAAAGCGTAAAATGTTCTATTTGCATGTTTTTTTTTTAATTTCAAAATGTTTCATTTATTTTTTTAAGTTCAAAAAATTTGTATTTGTATTTTCAAAAATAGTTTAAAATGTTCTAATAAAATGTTTTGAAGACGTATTTTACAATATTTTTGTAGAAAGTGGATTTTTAGTGGAGTTTTACAGTATTTAGCTAAAAATGGAAATGGGTCATTTTGGTTCTTCATAGACGACGATGTGCTCAAAATATTCAAAATCGGTAAATAATTCCATAAGCACTACTAAATAAAATTTTGAAACCACCTACAATACTGAACGCATTAGAATATATATGCGAAACATTGCATTACCAATTACCAGGTCCAAACGTAGCTTGGGTAGAAAGAAGTTTTGTTTTTTAGAATTCGATCAGTCCAATTTAACTGGTACAACGCCACACAAAACATATACGTGGGATATGCCAATTCATATGTGGAAGATTAAAGCTGGTGTATGGTTTCAAGGCAAACAAATGAAATAAACCTACGAAATCTTCATGTGTAATATATTGCTTGTTGCTTCAATTTTCTTGCCCAAGTAAATTTTATTATTTTATCCTTGTCAATACATTAAGAAAATCCAAAATAGTTTTGAGTAATTATTTTTTGCATGATCGAAGTTAATTTTTATAAACACCTTATTCTGTGTTATGTAAAATTGAAGTAAGTAATTCAATGGAAAAAAATCAGCAATTAAATTGTATCAAGTTGTTATTTCTTTATTCGTAGTATAACATAGTGTAGCTCATATTTATAAATAATGCATAGACCTATAGGTATAATATTGCACACATTTAAAGTAGTATAAAAAATAAAATAATTTAATTAGAATATTTATAAAAATTTCCCTTTAATTAGTACTACATGGTAAATGGTATATAGTATTTTTATTTGTAAAATAAATGTCACATTTTTTGGTATTTTCTATATTTGCTGAGATTTTTAGCGTCTTTTGATTTTGAGCAGGAACTTGGACCAGCTGTTCCAGTCTCCTGTAACGGAGAATGGAACAACTATTTATCGGCTTATTTAGGCGGTTGAATTACACACTAAAATATACAAAAATTACAAGAACAATCTCTAAACTTTAACATACTAATACACATAATTAAATAACTCAATATAATTTTCACTTTTAAATATTTAAAACGTCAATTAAATTTAAAGTAGCAATAAACAATAATATTAAAATGCAAAAAATACTTACCCGGGTAGTCAGTTACCCGATTTGATTCTGATTCTGTCCAAATGGTGGGATGTTCTGAATGCCAGGTACTCCTACACCTGCGGGTGGGGGTGGTTGGATTGTAGTTGGTGGCTGAGGGAAGTTTCCATTTCCATTAAAGTTGTTTAAATTATTATTTTGGTTATTTGCAATTAAATTATCATTTCGGTTTCCAGGGAAATTTCCATTGAAATTGTTATTGTTGTTTTGATTTCCATTAAAGTTATTTCCTATTCCGTTGTTATTATTGTTGTTATTATTGTTGTTAAAATTCCCATTTTGATTCCCATTGAAATTCCCTCCGTTATTATTTTGATTATTTTGATTGTTATTAAATTGCCCATTTTCATCCCCTCTGAAAATTCCGTTAGTATTTTGATTAAAATTGTTGTTCTGATTATTTCCATTATTAAAATTTCCAAATTGATTCTGATTAAAATTATTATTGTTGTTGTTGTTATTGTTATTTGCAATGGAATTAGTGCCGAAAGCAGAGTTGCTAGTGTCAAATAGTGTCATCTGCTGGGGTCCTAAATCCACACGGGTCATGTCCGACTCCCGCCCTTCGTTGGGAATGTCTACGTGGGCCTCGAATGAGAGTTGCATGGGCTGGAACGGGAGAGCAACTTTGACGGGGTACACGATTTGCATGGGGGGGTGGGAGTGGACGTGATTTCCCTGGAAGCCTTGGATTGTGATTTGGATCGGCATGTCAATCACGTTTGAGGGGATTTGGTGGCTTCCGTCATTACTCAGATGACTGTGATCTATCTGCTGTTGCGGTTGTTGTTGTTGTTGGTTTTGATTATTTTGATTTTGATTCTGTTGTTGTTGTGGCAATGGCGGTAAACTTCCAATTGGATTAAATTCTCCAGGTCGACTAAAATTACTCTGTGCCACACACACAATGATACTCGTTAGAACAACTAGTAATCTCATGGCGTAATTCGTTTGGGAATTTCTGATGGATTCCATTTTACTGATTTTTACTAAAACTGTTAATTTTACAGAAAATTAAAAGTTTAAAATTTTACTGTAAATATAGAAATTTTGATTTGCTATTTTATTTTGTATAAAATTGAAAATGCAAAAATGTTGGTAAGAACACAGAGAAGCTGTTGCTGTTGCTGCTGCTGCTGCTGTGGAATGTTTGATGGTCAGTTGGAGACTGAGTTGAATTTAAATACCCTCGCAGGACAAAACTGGGAAGGGTCGTAAAAAAAAATTCAAAACTTGACCAAAAGTCTTCAAGTCATTAGAGATTCTTATAGGTGATAAACTTGTATAAATTTAACACCGTTTATAAATTCCCGTAAGAATTGGGACATTGAAAATTCGAAATTAATGGTCAAGTTAAACTTTGGGGGGTGAAATTATAAAATTATAAAAGTATTTGTAGTATAAAATATAATTAGTCTCGCACTCCCACAGTCCCATAGCTTCAGATAACTCACAGTTCAAAAATTCAAAACCAAACTCACTTGTGAATTAATACATAAAAAAAGAAAAGAAATAAAATATTATTAATAAAATAATTAAATATTTAAATCGCATACTTTCGCTTATTTTCTGCATGTGTGTGTGTGTGCAGTACTCCAAACTGAAAAGCTTTTATGCTACCGTTAAATAAACTAAATAAAATGAGCTATACCATGAGAATTAAATATTTATTATGATTATGCATAATACACAATTACATTTTGTACAGGGCAGTGGACAGTGGACAACAGGTGTGGTGTGGGAGAAGATGAGGCAATGTCTATTATATTGCGTAAGTACATCGCATGTTAATGAACGCTGAACGGACAGTACCTACTTATCGCATCGAAATCGAAAGATCGCATCGGTTTGCCTTTATTATTTAACTCATTTCCACAGTCCACGTGGAACACCAACACTATACGGCTACTGCATTTTTTTAATTCATTTTCCATATTTTATGTAAGTACACGATCAGTCAGTAAGCCACACAGTAACAGTTTTAACGTCATAAAATATTAAATAAGAATTCAAATAATGCTCCCAGCTGCAGAAGAGTGTATCTACAATCTGCTGTACAAGTAAATGGAAAATACTGTATTTGCATATCTTTGATTGTACAGGCTAGTTTTATCTTATCGTAAAACTATGTGATGGCCGAGTGTAGAATCGTAGAATGTAGAAAAGGGTCGTTAATACTTTTGTTATGATCCATATAGTACATTTACTTTACTGTTCAACTACAGCACAACTATACTGTGGTGGGAGTGGGAACGAGCCAAGTTTAGTAGAGCGAGATTAAAGGAATTATAAGGAATACAGATTAAAGAAGTTAAATATTTTTATTCCAAAAGCACACAGCCTCTTTCTTATCTTTAAGCATAACAATTTTCCCACGTGGTTTGGATTTTAAGATTATAATGAGCCGTAAAATTAAAATCTGTAAAGGAGTTACCTCATAGAAAATAGTACAGTGTTTAGTCAGGCCGTCCCATGCTTTATGTTTCTTTGTATTTTATGCCTGTATAGCTATTAATTATGTCACCATTGCTTACGTCTTTAAATCTCAGAAATGCTCGTTATTACTAATTAAATGATTCCCTAGACATTGAAAGATTCTACATTGAAACGGCCAGTAGCCCGCGCTGTAAATGCAATATTTAAATGCTAACTAACTGTACTAATAGTAAGCATGTATGCTGTAGCGTATAGCGTGTAAGGCTTCTTGTACATTTTAAGAAATCACGATTTTGTCAACAAAATATTTCAATACAGCCATTATAACAATAATTACTGCTAAACTGTGCAACTGTATTACGTACAAGGCAAAAAGCTTTACTCAAACAGCGTAGGTTGCTACTTTATATGTTTGCTAATTAACTAATGACACTCCTATTAGAAACAGATACTGACACAACTATATTTTGTATGCAAACGTTTCGCTACAACACAAGTTCATTTGTTTATTTGAAAAAAGAACATATAAAATTTTATTTGACAATAATAAAAAAAAAATTACTAAACACACATAAATAAATGCAGTTGATGACGACTGGAAATAAATGCGCTCCAATGGTCAAGAATGTCTCCTCCTCAACTCCTTAGCGGCATGACCATGCGAGCTATTTCCCTCTGTGTGGTACATCACCGTCCCATTGAACAACGTCACGTTCACACTGAATTTGAATTTCCTCGAAAAATAATGTCGGAGCATCACTTTCCCGAGGGACTTAAACCAGGCGTACGTCTCTTGAATCGTCCCGCTATTCACCCAAGAAGCCAGGTGGATATTATTTTGTATCCTCCAGAATGATTTATTAGTAGAAGGAGAATCTTTTGGACTCGGCCTTGGCCAGTGCCATCCGCCGTTTTCAATGAAGAAAAATGTTTTATTCTCCATGGTAAAGTTTCCATGGAGATGAGGATGGGAATTATTTGTGGTGTCTATTGGGTCTGTAATATTTACTTGAGTGTCCCAAATCTTGCTTGAATTACTGTCGTAGCTTGTATTTCCTATACTGTGATGATGATAAGTGTGATGATCATCAGAATCAGAATTCTTAATTTGGTTGGGATTGTTGGTTAACTCAGCAAAGCTGAGGAGGGATCTGTCGTGATGTCTTATTCCATGCGTATGGCTATGCTTTTGACTGTGATTGTGTGGTTCCTCGTCCATCACTTTTATAACACTGTCGGAGAGATTGATAGTTTCATTTTTCCCAGCTCCTGATTTTGTATCTGATATTCTACGGAACTCGTTTCTCATATCTTCCACCGAGACGCTGTCAGACACCGATTCGGAAATTATGGCACTATTATTTTGATTAGAGTGGTTTATTAGTTGTTGGAACTTGTTCGGAAGAGGATTTGCGGTCGTTGTTGTGGTAAGGGTTGTTCCACCGGTTGTTCGTCGTTTTCTTCTCCTTTTTCTTAGCAACTTGGTGGTGTTAGTGGTGGCTTGAGTGGTAGTTTTAATTTTAGGAGCTGGTGACGGAAGTTTTTTTAAGCGTCGACGTAATTTCCGTTTTCCTTTTTGGCCATTATTAGCAGAAGTGGTATTATCTTGGCGCTTATCCTTTTTAGGCCCTATCATTCCCCCAACGACAGATCCCGCAAGGTTATCTAGAGGAAGTAGTAAGTCTGTTAGCTGGTACTCATTCTGAATCCCAGCTGTTCTTCGGTATCGGTATCGATATCTAGGCCTTTTAATTTCAGATGGATCTAAATTAATGCTAATCGCGTTTCGGAAATTAGGTACACTGTGTTGAATTTGAGAAGACTGAAGATTTGAGAGTTCTCGCTCAGTTTTGGTAGGAGAGTAGTACACGTTTCGATTCTGCGTCTGTAGTCTGTTGTTTCTCCCATGTAGACGAGGTGCTGATGTGCCAACGCTGACCAGCTCCACCACAAGTAAAATGATAAATAAATGATTTAATGGTGAGAGGATACATTTTGTCATTTCTAGGGATACTACTCTAAATAATGATCCTCTGGGTTGAGCCAGTATGTTGCAATTGTGCAATAACTATTACTAATTTATGAGGCATTATTATTTTATTAATCGATTTTTTAATGGTAACGGTAACCTTGAGCAATATGTCTGTGTGTGTGTGTGTGTCTTTTGCACAACCAGAAAGAGAGTGACACGGCGGGACGGAATGTCAATATATTTAAAATCTATTAGCGTGTAAAATGTAATGGCGTCAATAAAATTGGAATTCCACTTAACAATGCACATGGCATTTTAATGCTAATAATGATAATTACCGTATGTGGTCGAGTAAGTTACTCAAGAGTTTGATAATCTTTCTGGAGTGGCAGCCACAGGCTTTAATTTGAGCCAGGCATTTATTTATCTGTAATGTTTTAAAGTTGACGGTGAAAAAATGAAACACATTCATACAAAATTATGCCTAAATAAACCAAGTTTTTGGGTTGTTTTTTCATGATATCTGACAAAGTAATGTACATATGTTTTAGAGATTATAATTTTGCCTTGCCCAAATTGGTTTTCTATTTGAAATATTTTCTATAGTACTTGTAATTTGTATAGGGGTTGTTTATTTATAACCCGGCGCTAATTTAGGCATTTACGTTAGGTACACCCAGCTGCTGGTTGTGTTGTAGCACTTTTATCGTAATATTATATCTATTAGATATTCTAATAATTAGAAATATACTTTGTTAATATATTCAGACCAAGTCATCCTAAAGTTTCCTGCTCTAACTTCAATTCAACCGTCTTGCAATTCAGACTTACAAACTGATCCTCGATATTTTGTATCTTTAGCTGTGAGCCACATATACTCAATGCCATAATTTTTCGTACTACGTACTTAGCACGATCGTAATGTAATATTGTTGGTGTTGCTGAGCAGATACAGATTAGATATATGATAATATACCAATATAATTATTTATGTCATATTTTAAAGTGAGTGTTGTAGTGCCACGTGACGCAGCCTATATATATATTATATGTATTGTATTTTATGTCAATTTATGAATTTCGTATGATTTTTAATGTACCTACCTATGTATAGCTTTGTGTGTGTGGTAGGTGACAGGCAATTTTAGTATGTATTTGAAATATCAATTTGATTACATGGAAAAGTTTAAGAATAATTTAAGTCGTAGAAGGATTTTTTCTTTGATTAGTACAGGAACGTAAATTTAATTAAAAGCCACTCTTGAGATCCGGTCACAAATATTTAGTGAATATTAGGTAGATGTCTATTTACTATTGAATTCTGGTATGTTAAAAAAATTCTAAAAAACAATTACAAAGAAATAGGCGTGAAGTAATGTTGAATTAGGAAAATGATTAAGATCATTACGGTCGAGAACCGTAAAAAAATGTAAAGAATGTGAAACACCTCCGCAGGTTAAAACAATTGTGTGTCTTGTTATTATTTTAGAATTCTTTGTCTTAGGGCAACATTGAGAAGATTGGCTTTTTCAAGTGTTTCTCCCATCTTAGTCAGTTGAATATTTGGATAATAAATGAGGACGTAGTTACAATCAATGAGATCCGGGCTCATCCTGCAAAGGTAAAAAAAAGTTTATGGTGTCATATACTTGTCACGGCGAGAAACTTCTTTTTATAAATGAATTTTGTAAAGGAATAGAAGCTTGTATGATATTTTCATTATTATTCAACATACTCGTTCACAAATTTGTACAGATCTTTAACCGTGCTAGAGATACTGAATTTAGCCCGAAGTCGTGATCCACTCTTCAACTGAAATAAAATAGATGTAGTCTCCTGACTGGGTTTTGTGACGGATTCAACCGGTACCCCAAGATCTGGTATTTCACTGTTCTCCGTCGTGTTACAAGAAATTATGTCATCACCACTTTGATTGTGCGTATTAGTTCCTGCCGACGATCTGTTATTCATTTAAATTGTTTTAAATTGCATTTTTAAATACTTTCAAGATTATTATGCCACAAGTTAAATTATTTTGTTTGCAAAACCACTTACGGAATTATTGCCTGGTCCTGCTTTCCCATCTTTGTAGCATTCGCCTTAGGAGTTGAATCAAGAAACATGTTTACTGCATCCTTAAAAATCAACACAGCATTCGATCAACCAACTTTTTCACTCAACCATCACTGTATTAAAACGTAAAAATAGCAACGTAAGCTTTATTAGTTTGACTTACCTGTAAGTCCCAGTTTGAAGCTAGTAGTAGGCTCCGCCCAATATCACTGCTAACGCCTGTCAACTCCATAAATCTTTGCAGACCTACAGAATTTTGTGAATCAGTGATTTTCCTACGTTCGGTACAAAGTGTGATCAATGTCAATATCTTAATTGTATCAGGATGGTTTTTCCCAAATATGACTTCGCGAAGCAACAAAAAAACTTGGGCCACTTTAAAAGCCTTGTCGAATTCGTAGAGTCCATAATACGAAGAAGCAATGCTGTGCATTGCATCCAACGTATCCGTATGATTAGACCCTAAAACTTGTATTTGAATTTTATAAATTTTCTTGTATAATACAATAGCATCTTTAAAATTGTTCTGCTTCACATTTGTAAAAGCTAAGTTATTTGCAGTGGCGACTGTGTGTGGATGCTTGGAGCCAAATACTTTTTCCCTCACCTCGACGTCCAACAAAGGCACTGCTTTGTCAAGTTCCTCCGTTTCAATGTACAGCTCAGCCAATATACCTTTTGTAAGAAGTGTTTCGGGGTGCTCAGAGCCTAAATGATTTACAACAATTTCTAATAACTCCAGTAGAATCGGAGCCACTTGGTCGTAATTCCCTTGTTTAAGAAGTAATGTTGCGTAATGTCTTTTATAGGAGAGTGTAGGCAAATCAAAGACTCGAAAGACACGAGTAGCTTCTGCAATGATTTGTAACATCATCTCAGATGCTTCCTTGAACTTCCCTTGATCTTCAAGCGCAGATGCTATATGTGATTTTGTGTTAATGATGCCGATGGAGTCCAAATTTGGCGCTTTTTCCTGCTCCTTCAACACTTCTTTAAGCAGCTTCAAGGCCTCCTCAGTCTCACCTGTTGCACGTAAAGCATTTGCATAGTTGGCTGTAGCCAATTGGAACGATTGGCTTTGAGTCTCCCCATTGTTTCGAAAGTCTTGAAGGACTTTCTTGTACTTTGCTATTGCTTGCTCCTTCTTTCCCTGAACGAACAGTGCATTTGCTATTTCACATTTTGTGTTCAGTGTGTCTTCATGATGTGGGCCGAGAGTCTGGGTCTGATCCTCTAGAACTTCTAAGGATAATTCGTGAGACTCCTGGGTACGCCCTGCATTCCTGTACGCAAGAGCAAGACTCCCTTTGAGTTGTATTCTTTCCAAAATTTCGGACGAGGGCGTTGCTTCAAGTGCTATTTCGTAGAGTTCAATCGACTTTGAAAAATTATACGTCCCTTGTAAGACCCTTCCAACGATCTCTGTTAGTTCTCTAAATTTCTTCACGTCGAGTTTTTTAGAAACGTGATTGGTGATGTGAACTAAATTTTTCACTAATTCTCCATTACGAGAAACGGTAAATATGCTAAATGCTTTGATGTAATTGATTGACTCAGCTGATAGCTTAAGGAGCACGTCGGTCTCGTTCAAAAATGTTACTTCTTGAAAAATGGCGTGTGGCCTCTCCCAGGCACAGTCACTCGTTCTCTTTCTCAAGTTTTCAATGGTCGAGTCCTGGATCATCCGGTGGATGGAGAGACTCTGTGACTCAGTGGCGTCATCATCATCAGAGCTCAAAGATGCGATTAAAGAGTAGTCCTCCAGTATTTCTAATGCGTTGTCAAAGGAATCTTTGGTGGCGCAACTTTGTTGACATAGAGCATGTAAAAAGTCCCTAGGAATGTTTGTGGGTGACATGTAGGCCATGAAGCAGAGAATTTTAATGGCGAAATCTCCGTTTTCAAGTTTTACTATTTTTTCCAATGAAATGTTCCACAGAACCAACATTGGGATGCTTGTCCGTGTGGGTCTCATATTGGCGTCCAACGGCTTCTGCGCCAACACTTTTCTACCTCCGCCACTTGTGTACTCGTCAATTAAATTTTGTATCCCATACTTTTTATTCCTATTCCGTTTAGTTTGTTGGAGAATGACGGCGACGGCAGCCTGGAGTGCAATCGGCAGACGGCCAAACAGAGTCCCTAGTTGTTACGCCAGTGCTTCATTTTGACAGTTAGTTTCAAGTCCAAGTCGACGAATCACAAAGATAACGACCTCTGCCTCCGTCCACAAATCCAGTTGAATTACTTTTTGGAGGCTCCAGTTTTGATGGCGGGACGTCACAATGATTGTGGGCTCGACAAAGAATGGGGAGAGGGATTTTGGGCGCAAGGATCGTATTCCACTCAAGTTGAGCTCCTCATCGTCTTCCAATGCTTCAGCATTGTCAAAAACGAGCAGAACTACGTGCGCGTGTTGAAGGAGTTTTTCAAAGATTTCTGTCAGAATCAGATCAAATTCTTTGGGTTTCCCTTCAAAATCAGTAGAAATTTTTAATCTTGTGGCTAGCTGCGTAAATTGACTTTTTGCAAATGACGCATCCTCTGCATCTATCCAAATAATGTGATCGTATTCATGCTCGTGAAGTTTAATGTACATGCGCACCGTTTCTGTTTTGCCGATACCGCCAGTGGCAGCCACAACTGAGAGGGGCTCCTGCGTCAAAACTGTAACTCCTCCCTCCCTTAGATCTTGTCCCTCTTTCTTCACCAGCTTGTGAAGCTCCTCCAGAAAAGCTTCCCGCCCACTAAATGTCTGAATTGGACTCTCCACTTTGAATCTGATACTTTTGGGCGGAGGATCTTTAGGCTAGAAACAAAACACATAATGTTATAGGAGGTATTGCAATAAATAATTCAAAAATGGACAGTAAAGTAACATTTTAAAGGATTTAGTAAATTTGCATTTGTAATGGTAAAGTTGGCAAATTTTATGGATTTTTATAATAATAGGACAAAGCGTAAATGTGGATTTGATACTATCTCATGTAACAATAATAATATTTGTAAAATCTCCTAATTTAAATATTTGGGAATTATATTTGACTGTAATCTCAAATTTGATTCTCATTGTAATTATGTTATACAAAAAGTTGCTTTCAAATAAGCTCGACCTGTGAAGTATAAAAGGTTTCAATTTGAGTTAAGCAAATGCCTTATTAACAATCGTAATAATATTTACAGTGTAAGACTTTTCTCGTTCGAACGGCTGAACGATGCCACGCGAACGGGGCGCCGTTCTATTTTCCTGCGAAGGCATGAGCTTTCGATTGGAAAAGCACGAAGGCCGAGCTTTCGAGTCCGTTTTGCCCCCCGAAAACGCCCTCGCGCTTTGGGGTGGTGGAGCGTTTTACCATTAGGGAGTGAAGTTGACAATTTCTGCTGGCACAGGTAGGTAGGCAGTATGTATATCGTGAACACAGTATAGGAAGGATTAAGTATAGAAGGTACTATACTATAAAGGGTCTCACAGCTATAACGTCATACGAACTTCCTCAAATTCTGTCTAGCTAATGTTAGTGATAGGGTGTATTATTTTCCAGACCCCACCTCCCTCAAACTTTATCACGTTATGATCTTAGAACCCCCATAGTATTAATGCTAATTAAATGAAAATAAAAGCAGTTGTCAGACCGATTCAAAATATTTATGTATTTTAGTTGAGTGATTGAGTGTAATCTGTAAAACTAACAGTTGCTAAGGTGCGGCTGCATTGCTTAAACTGTGTGCATTCCTAAACCAAAATACTAAAATACCAAACCAACAGCAAAGCCAAACTGACAAGTGACGACCAATCACAAAGTAGGTCATAACTTCTAAAATTTCTAAAAAAGAAAAAAAGCTTTTACTACTTACACAGCAAACTCAAAGTATTAGAGTTACAATTACAACTAAAATAAAGAGTTCTGGGTGTGTGGCAGTTTTTCTCAATACATAAAATAAAACACTTTAGCAGGATTGTTTTTCATATTTTTCTGCTTCTAGCTTCCTAGGATCATCAGTCATCTAATCTATTCACTATTTATCGATCAGGTAACACATGTTCATATTAATTATAAAATTGTATTTTATAATATATTTATGTTTCGAAAATGATATTTATCTTTAGCATAACTTTAAAATTGTTATTGTTTGTGTTCGAACACCAAAAAAAGTTTTCAAACTGCTTAGTTTATGCTACTTAGTTTGGTTAGCAATTTTTATTTACTCATTTCAGTGTATTATAAATAACACGATGATTTTTAATTATTACTTTTAGCTACCTGCATTGGTTTTTTATTTCAAAATCTGACCAAACATGGAAACCAATAATTCCCGTTCCTCATTGCCTGTGTTGCAACTTCAACCTACTTTAAAGCCTTTACAGACAATACTCAAGTCATCAGCTGCCATGTCGGCTAAATTGGAATTGGCTGATGTATATTCTGTAAAGCAAGATTTGCAATTATTAGGCAAAAAGAGGTTACAGAACGAAAAACCTGTTTCAGCTTCTTCAACTTCAAAATCATATTTAAAATTCACTGGTCGACAAGAGACAGAGACACATGATGGAAACCCTATGAACTTTTCATTTATATATGATCAAACTTCAGGAATGGAAAATATTTCAGCTGACGATATAAACGTGAGTATCCTTGCACACGACGGTAGTGAAATCAGTTCGGATCCAACGTTTAATGGACTCCAATCGCAAGACGAGAGGGGATTACGATCAAAACAAATACCCAAATACTTTACGGAAAAGATGCAAAATAACACCGACGCTCAATCCAAACCAGAACCACTACCTTCAACTCAAAATGATCAAATCAATATTGATTTTTTGACTTCGAGTCACACCGCAATATTAGCCGAATTATCTGCATCAAACAACAAAACCGAAGAAAAGGCCCAAGACAACAAATCAAGCAATGAGGAAAACAGCTTTGAATTGAGTTTTGACGAGTCCCGGGGTCAGGGTGCTGTTTTTTCATCAGGTGTACTCACATCCACATCTCCTGATCTGTTTCCTGATGACCATAATACCATTCCTAATCATTGTGATAATGAAAATAGGACATTTTCATGTGTCTCAACATGTTCGTCCGAGTCGGATCTTGTTATTGACCTAAACTACAAGGGTGCTGAAACTAAATCTGGAGCTGCATCTTATTCTCCTACAACAACTAAAATAAAATCTTAAATAAAAAAAACATTAAAAAATAAAAAAACAAATGCTACCATTTTTCGTTGTTGTTTTAGTTGTTGGAAATTAATAGTACATAGTAAATTACACACACAGTCATAAAATAAATTAAACTTATTAAACTCCATAACATCACAATTTGATAATTTATAGTATTCAAACATTTCATACTCATATCCTCTCATATAGCCCAGGCCCTGGTAGGCGGTGGGTAAGTAGGTAGTAGGTACTTAGGTACTTTTAGAGTGGAAAGTTGGAAAGGGAAAAAATCTACAGGTAGACAAAATATTATCCGTCCGTCAAGACGGCCGGGAGGTGGAAACGCTTTTTCATGAGCTTTCAGGGACCCACATGAGCCTTGAGTCCGTTTCAAAACGCCGAAAGCTCCATGAGTCCGTTTTTTGCGCCCAAAAATTGAACGAAGCTCATGCGAGGCGAAACGAACGATTATGAACGTTTTTCTTACACTGAATATTTATATATAAATTTCATACATTTACATAAGTAGTCTTAGATATACATTATAAGTGTCTGTTCCCGAAAATAAGTGTAATTATTCGCTGTGTGAAATATGACAATAAAGCATTTATTTACTTTTACTTAAGTAATTTAATATTAGTTTTACTTACCATAATAAATAAATGTGTTATATTTTGTACAACACTTGTGTCATATGTGCACGTAAATCTCCGCCTACGTGTACTCCCACATGAGTTGGATTGTCGGCCATTCTTTTAATCAAGACATACGATTATCAGTACAGTTAGGGGTAATCAACTTATCAGCCAACTCAAGAAATGAGTATTTTAAATCAAAGCCGATTAAAATAATACGTATAGTGTGTAATAAGCCACTGTAAGCGGCGTATGTATGGCGTACTTCTACTCAGCTAACGCCGTATAGCTTTGGCTCCACAACCATTTCACAACAATAATATTAAAAATTCAAAAAATGAACTTAAATATAAATTCGTCAATAAATACTGAATAAAATTATAAAAAAGGCAAAGAGTAAAGTTTAATGAAGCAGCTCACTAAGAGTGGAGACAAATGTTGACAGGAAGTGGAATTTTTGAGATATGAGAAGCTACGTAAAATTCTTGTGAACCTATTGTTGATTGTGGTTATTGTGGTATTCCTACGAAGAAATTGTGCAACGTTCTAAATGTCAACGGCAATTAAATTAGTGCTGCAGTTCATTGCTTTGGTTTGTTTATTTATAAATAGGAAAACTTTGCAAAGTACTACGTAAAACATTTTTTTAAATTGTTTTTATCAAAATAATTCGGAAACTTAAAAACATTAATTTTATTTATGAGAGAAAAAATTTATTAAAGTCTTTGTTAAAACAATAATAATTTTGTAATTATTTGCGCTCTGCAGAATTTTTGCAGAATAATGCATAGCAAACTCGAATATTACATTAGTTACATAATTACATAATACATACATATTATTAAGCATGTGACTCATTCCGTTAGTTTAAACCTGACCTTTAGTTATTGTTACCAGTTTTAGTTTTTGTTTTGGTTCAAAATTACCAGATGATGGAAGCAAAATACATTCCCGAGTCCGGCTCAGGTACTACAAGTTCAGCTGTGGCTGTGACAATGGCAGGAAATTCACCATTAGGATTCGCAGAAAGGATGCGGTCATATTTAGAAGAAAATGTGGAAGAGAATGACATAACATTTTACGTGGGTCCTTACAAGAAGAAAATACAAGCTCTTAAAATTGCACTTAAAGCCTCGTCACCAGTCATGGACAAAATCGTGAGGGAACAATGGGAAACTACAACAAAAAATGAAAATGATGAGTCTCTGATAAATGACAAAGATGAGAGTGGGGGTGGGGTCCACTTACCTCATTTCGACCCTGGGGCATTTGAAATATTTCTTAAGGTGCTCACTATACTGATGCCGATCATCAAATTAATTAAAAATAAAATATATTCAAATTAGTAATACATACGGAAATTAATAAATCCAACACATTTATAATTTGTATTTGTAACAGTTGTTATACGCTGATAGTTTGTCAGTAAAGGAAGTTGAACAAATGAATTTGCCATCAGATACGCTTTTTAATTTAATCATTATTTCAAAAAAATTCAATTTACAAGATTTCGAAACAATATTTGCAAAGGCTGTAACTGGATTCTTTGAGTACAAACTACATTAAACAATATCAAATTTCGAATTAAAATGAACCATTATACTGCGATCAATTACTTTTAGTAATTTACTAAAATAATTTTGTTACCTTTCTATTTTAGTGAATTTCCAAAACTTATAAAGAACTCCAAATTTCTCGATTTTTCACGGGATGTTCTTGAACTCATCTTGTCAAGTGATCTCATCAACATTAGCGAAATGGAAATTTTTAGTTTTGCGTGCAAGTAAATACAATTCTATCGCATGAACATTATTGACTGTTGCTATTTATGAATTTTCCGAAAAAAATTATTTTGTACGCGATTTAAATTTGCACTATGTACCTATATGTTTTTAAGATGGGCTGAAACGCAATGTTTAAAACTGGAAAAAGATCTAACTGGGCCAAACTTAAGAGAAGTTTTGGGAGATATCGTACTTCAAATTCGATTTCCATTGATGTCTAATTCACAATTTGTAGACATTGTCTGCCCCACAAATATTTTGACCGGATCTGAGGAGCTGGAAATACTTAAATATATTTCGAAAAACAATCATAACCGAGGGTAAATTTGAAATTCAGGTTTTTGATTTTGAATTATTTAAAACATTGAAACTCAAAAAGGTATTTCCAATTTCAACATTAATTGATTTTGTTTTCGTTTTTAAAGCCATAAACAGACAGTTGGAGGCCTTTCATTCAGTACAAAAAAACGAAGTGGCAGAATTTTAAATAACACTTTAACTGTTAGTTTTTTCAAAAATTTGAAAATCGTCGATGACCCGCCATTTGTTTGTGATGGGACGCGCACCCGCCTTTGGTAAGTTAAAACATGGCGTTAACATAGCATAAATAAGTTGAAGATGAGCATTTTCGCTAGTTTAATAAAAATAAAAGGTCAAAAGTCAAAGTACAAAAGTCAAAGGTCAAATGTAGTAAATATTCTTCTCTTTACCAAGCTTGAAAGTAAGCGACAGGATTTTACTGGAATCCGTTGGGTTCCTGGGGCCGATCATCTCTGACTGTTGGTATGACGTGAAAGTGAAAGTGATCAGAGTGCGAGAGAGTGAGGACACCACTGTGGGAAAAACAACGGCAAGATTAAAAGTAGACAGACGCCAAGTTTTTCTCGCTCATTTTGACAAACCAATCGTTCTTGATGCGACGCTGGTGCGCCCTGGAATTTCAAGCTCTAACACAGATGGCGGACACTATTGCATTTATTTTTATCTCAAGGTGATAAATCTTTGGAAACTAATTTTTGGTAATAATGAATGCAACAACTTGTGGTGTAAAAATTTAATTTTTCATATTCTGAAAAGTAGTTTCATTTAATTTGTAACTATAGGGACTTGACACAGAGTCAGCTGTCATCCCAGCGGACCCAATCGGATGTCACGAACTTCGGACAGAAGAAGATGGAGTCCGGTTTTATTGCCAGTGGAGTGGAGGGCAATTAGCAGGGCTTCGATTTAAAAGATTTTAAGCTTTGGTTTCCCGGTAATTGCAATTTTATTATGTCCTTTGAGATATAAATAATTAATTAAATTAATACAATAGATTAAAATATTCCTGATACAAAATTCCATGTTTTCTTGTTTGAATGTGGTAACTTTAAAACTTCAAGTGGCATTTCGAAACTAGTAACGTAAAGTCGTCTGCATTTATACGACGTAGTCTTTTTAACATGCTCTAATATTTTATAAACGGCGTTGAACTAACTCAAACAAATTTTATATTTTTAAGTTCATGATTTAAGTTTATTTTAAATTCCGTAAATACTAATCTTATAGTGATAGTGCACATTTGGAAATTTAAAACCAAGTAATATAAAAGTTCATTTTAGTAATTTTTGTAACAGAGCAAAAACAATTTTTTTCACTGTTTCAACCTTCCAGGGCCGGATAATGCGGCCAGAACAGGCAGTGAGGTTGCCTGAAATTGCCAAAAACGTGTAAATAGAACATTTTTGACTTTTCAAAAACATGCAAAATAAATTTTTTTGTACATTTCTCAAACATGTAAATAAAACATTTTCCACTTTTCTCAAAAAATGTAAATACAACATTTTTCCCTTTTATAAAATATGTAAATACAACATTTTACTTTACCAAACAAAACCATCAATAAAATTGAAATGGTGTCTTCTGCATGGGAACAAATTGCTGCCTAAAACCATTTACTTCGTCCGGCCCTGCAAACTTCAAATAATGCTATCCACAATCCCACAGATTCGCTTTTCATACATAATACACTGATGTAGTTTATTTTCTAATTCCAGTAAACTGAAAAGCAAACGGCTTCAAAATAGAATTAAAATGCACTGATATGAAACGTAATAATTAGCAATACTTCAAAACAAGTTGAAGCACACACATAAAATAACCACATAACTTTAGTCAACCTTATAACGGGGAATTTAGAAATATTTTTTGCATTTATGATTCAGCTGTTATTTACTGTATACCAACAATCATTCAAGAAAGTACATACAGCCAGGAAATTGGGGAAGCAAAAATAATAGAGAATGTCAATTAAACCTTGGTGTATTATGTACATCAATCTACTCGACATCACTTTTAGCCAAACAGGAATAGCAACATTGAAAGGGCAAAAAATGTATTAAACTTATGTACGTTCCACGACCACTTACTACAACTGTAGTGCAGGAAATTTATTTCGCAATTTATTTTAACTTTTAATTGGAGCAGCAGAAGCTTTCTAATCAAACCTGGTTCATTTCCCTTAAAATTCCTACATTTGTTTACAATTAAAATAGTTGAAAATATTAAATAATAGTTCCAATTATTTAAGGAAACAATGAAAGCAATTAAATTTGTTAACTGAATATATGAATTCATGCGTGTTTGAAAACCAGCGTCGAAATTAAATCTAAATCGTTATGAAGTGTACCGTCGTCTAAAACTACGTGGCATTTTAATCGATTTATCTATTTAAAAAATCGATCTATACTAATAACTGTAACTACAGAAGCCAGTAGTGAGTTCGCAGAAGTTTTAAATGCACAAATTATTATAAAGCTACATGGTGCAGTATTTTTCAAATTAAAGTTCGTTTGCTACCTGCATTTCAATTATTTCCTAAATTGTTCTTGGAGACATTGCAAAATATTTTCAGTTACTAGTTCGAATGAACCTTCACTATTATTTTTAGGAAACTTTTACCTGTACCTTAGTTTAGTAGGCTAGGTAATACAATGAAGCGCAAAATATCTTTAGGTAGCCGGGAAAAGGGAGTGTCAAAAAGACAAAATATTTTATTAAATGATACAATTTTGAAATTTATTCGCCTTAGTTTTACATACGGGGAAAAACTTCACATCCATCCATACCAGTGTGTAAGGTCTTGGACCTTCATTTCCAAAAATGGAAAACATTTTCCAACTTTCCAAATAACTCTCAGAAAAAATACATTATTGTGGAAACTAAATATTTTTATTACTATGTCCTACTTTTTCTTTGTTTTAATTCGATATTTACAATTATTGGTTGCATCTTGGAGTCCAAAGTTCACTGCCAGTACCAGTACCAGTACCAGTAGGGGGACGACATACTTTGTGAAATATTACGTAGGATTCATGGTCATCTTCTATGCCTTCCTTCCCTTATTCCACGCAACGATCCTTTTACAAAAACATGAATTTGCACACCTTGTTACAAAATGGGTCCAATTTGTTTCCAAGTTCGAACGGGAGTTCATCTCAACAAAGGATGCGCCCGTCGTACCAAAATGTATAAAGCAATGTACTGTGTTCATGAAGTACATCGTTTTCATTGGCTTTCATTTGAATGTATTTCTACTACTTTTGGTGGCAATTTTAAATCCAAAATCACCAGAGTTACTTTCGTCTATTTTTTTAAGCGATGATGATGGCGGCAATTTCTTTAATAATTCGAATATTTACATACACATTTCAATGAGGGTGTTGTGTGGAATTTTCCAAGCTTACATAGTACACGCTTATATTGCTAATGCTTTTCTGCTTTCTCTTTCGACGCTCCCGTTTGTATTCATTCTTGTCCTGATCATCGACGAGCTGAGGTAAGGTTCTAATATTCTAATGTAATTCATAAGGTTTCTGATTAAAAATTATTTAAGTTCTACTATATGAATTTTGTAGCACAAAAACGAGTAAAATATCGAATAAAATCCTACGCTCCCCTTTGCAAGTGATTGCCACGTGGAAGGAGATTGACCTTCTCGTGAAGCGCTACAATAATTCCTACAGGGTTCTCCTTGCAGGGACCAAAACTAATTTAATTCTGTTTGGTGTACTTTGTACATATGGCGCCATCAAATTCTCTGGAGCTGCATCTATTGCTCTGGGACTTCTTGGACTTAACTCAACGATTTTTCTTGTACTTGTATTCGGATTCTTGGCGGATATTCATTGTCATTCTAAGAAAGTGTTGGCATCTTGGAAATCTAAAACGAGTGACATGGACATTTTTGAAAATCGTAAATTGTTTTTAAAACAGTTCAAGTCCATTAGGATTTTAAAGATGAGAATTGGAGCATTTTACTTTATTGACAAGTCCAATGTTATCACTCTGCTCAAAATTATATTTAAATACACTGTTAGTTTTATGTATATGAATCGGAATAAATAAATTGTGGGAAAATTGTGTTGTTAACTTGCCTAATAATACCGATGGCATGAAAATGATAGGAAGGGTAATTTTAAAATTAATTAAATGGTTTCAAAATTTTGAGTGCATTGAAGAGGTGTAGGTGGTAAATAAAACAAATATGTCACACCAATAATGCTGTTTTAGTTTTCAAAAATTTAACTACCTTGGTAGTTAGAATTTTATGACTACAAATTGTAGACGAATGAAAATAATAAAATTTGGGAAACTTAACGAATTAATAAGTCTAATGGAATTAAATATCTATAAGTAAAACAGTATTTTTTAAATATGTATCACTCCCTCCAGTACAATCCTGGCACGCGCACTAATAAAGACACGACACTGATCATAAGATTCTTCTCCCAATTCACCATCTCTTCCATTTTGAGCCTGACCTTGACCCTGACCCTGGTGACCGTAATCTATAAGCTGACAGTGTAAATCTCCGCCTCTAGCAGAAGACATTCTTGCGAATAATATCTTGTCCTTTCCAGATCCCAACTGTTTAGTCCAGTATGGCGTGAGGACGGTGTGGGCCCAGCCGCAGACGGGATCTTCATTAACCCCAAAGAACGGAGCAAAAAATCTTGAATAGAAATCCGGGTCATTGTCGTTGGATTTGGGAGACGGAGCCCCAATCGTGACAATGACGCCATGAGGAACTCGAACTCCGATGTTGACTTCCTCATCTCCAGTGGGTTCCATTAACTTCACAAAGTCGGGCTGAACCTTGGCAAGAGTCTCAGGCGGAAGCTCCCCTTCCCGCTCTTTGAGTCGGATTAAAATCAACGAGTGTTTTGTAACAATTTGAACGTCTTCCACGACGACGGAGAGATTCGATCTTGTGAATGAAAAAGCAGGCCCAAGGACGCCTCTCACAAAGCTTGTGAGCCAATAATTTGGTTTCGAATTTGACTCCAAGTCAATGCCAGTCGCTAAGTTAACCGGGAAGTTCAAAGTAATGAAATCATCCTCATCTTCTGCTGGATTTTCAACAATTTTTGAGGCTGGGGATAGTTCTACAGGGAGAATGCCACTAAATTTGGACTGGAATTCAATTTTCTTGATTGGGACTAACTCTTCGGTTCCGGTTCCGGTTCCAGTTCTGGATTCAGATTTGGATTTGGATTTTGTCTCTCCGTTAAGAAGGGCTAAGACAACTTTGGTGGTAGCCAGAGTTGCATGACCGCAAAGTGGGAGTTCCGCCACTGGTGTGAACCAACGGATTGTTCTTTGAATCGTATCCGGTTCGGTTTCGGTTGGGTTCTTCACTGGCACTGGACTCCCGCTATTCCTGGACCAGTCTAGAGCCACGAATGCGGTTGCGCTAATATTCATTGTGTGAGCGATTTTCTGTTTAGTGTCGTCGCTTATGTCATCCTGTTGGGGGCAAATCAAACAGAATAAAACTGTCATTGATAAATTAAGTAAATATTTGGCTTATCTGACAGTCCATCCAACTTGACAATAATTTGAAAAGGTGCCTTATTTAAGCAAAATTTTGCAATGTTACATTAATTTTGTCTTTAAAAGCCTAATATGTAATAACTATATACCTTTACTTACATCGTAGTCGAGGATACAAACAGCAGCCGGATTCCCAGTGTGTGCTTCATTATTGTCCACAGTAAATGCTTCGACGACAAAAATCGGATGTGTGGCCGTTGCCATATTTTATTTTGAAAGATATGTAGTAACTTTTCTTACTGAAAAAATTCAGCAATCCTTAAGCACTAAGTAGATTTATTTTATTATTCCGAAATGAACTATAAATCGTATTTTAAATATTTTAGTGACTTAATTAGTATGTTCGATTGTACACTCATAAGCGTAGTCGTCACTGCGTCTTTAGTAGTATTTACTATGCAAATATTAATACTATAAATTACTTTACTTTGCTTAGTAACGGAGACAGGATTCTTCTTTCAGAAGTACTGAATCTGAATGTCAATGCCAAAGTCATTTGCGTTGAGCTGTTTTCTTGTAATTTGATTTAATTCTGACTTCTGACTTTGGCACAAAATTATCTCTATGATAAAAAAATCAAAGTAATTAAAGTACCTATATCAAAGTAATGCAAAGCGTATAGTAAATAAGTATTGTAAATTCTACTTCAAGATTTAATGCCTTTCTTCGTTTCTATTCACGCCTGCATTTGAATATGAATGCTTCAATACTTATAGGAGCTGCTGCTGGTACATGGAGCTGGACCTTATGTCTGCCTGATGCGTCTTATCGTATAGTTTGTATGAATATTAGTTAATTATGTAAATGAGTAAATTCTTTTAGTTCAGTTCTGCCGCTTGCTACTGACGTTGACGTTGATAGTAATTAAATGACTGATAGACCCGCGTGTAACTCTATAGCCACGTCAACTGCCAACTGCCAACAGTCCAGTAATAAAGTTGGAAATAGTTGGTATTCAATAAAAATTTGAGTTAGGTAAGTTCTTGAGCAGCAGATTGCAGATTTCATGTTGGATGTAGCTTTCATGCAGGCAGTACAGTGTATCGCCCAATATAATTGCAAATATAAAATTTGCCTAAATTTTTTATAATGTATTCCTATTGAGCTATTCAGCCATTACCTTATCAAATGTAACCAGCTCAATCTTGTAAAACGTAGTAAGCGGCGCGGAATTATTATAAAAGTTCCAGGACATGCCGGTATAAAACACAATCGCTAAAAGCTCTTCAAAGTATTAGAACTAATGCACACAAAAAAATAAAAGATCCACCTTTAAAAAGTGTGCCAAAAAAATAAAGTAGCTTATATGACCCCATTTTGTCACTGGAAAGTATGTTTCCGTTTCACGTATGAAGCAGATTCTCGCACAAAGTCTATAAACGCCAATCAATATTAAAACACGTACGTAATTAAAATACGAACGATGCTACAAAATAAGCCACTATATAAAAATTGCAAATGAAGATTTAGTCCATAATTTTATTTGTTTGTCAGATTTGTCATTTATGATTATTATAATTTTTGAAAACATTCTTACTAGATATAGGAGTTTAGTTTTAGTAGATGTAGTTATTTGAATTATTACGTGTTGTCAACTCTGTATAAATTGAAAAAACGCCATTAATTTTTAATTGTCCATAAACCGACTTTGTAATAAAATAAAATAGCTATTTAAAATATATCATTGTATGCAGAATAATATTTTACAAGACTAAAACACCCATCTAGTATTCAAAACACATAACTAAAATACGTATTTAAAAGCACATGACGTGAAACTTTAATATGAAAGTTTTTATGGCAGCCTTAACAGCAAAATTAAGCATTTTGAATTTGCCGCAAAATTTTAGCTTCAATTTACATGGTTTGATTTAAAAAAAGCAATTAAGCCGCACAATGTTTTTATGGTTATTTTATCTATCGTATTTATAATCAACTTCTGTAATACAATCAAAAATTCAAAATTCCAATTTTTGAATTTCCCGCTAATAAATTTAATATTGCGTTAACTCAAGATTTCGACCGGTAAGTCAGTAAACTTACACAAACATGATGCACCATTTGAACGGTAACGATAAGGCAAATCTAAATAACTTAGTGTGCACGCACGATAGTTATTAGGTTTTAAATGGTTTCGAAATTACCTAATTGCAAATTAAAAAATGTTAACGGATTGTGTCGAGTAATATATCATTGGAAAGCTCTTCAAAAATAAGCAGACACCATTTTTTTTGTTTTTTGATTGTTACCCATACAACACATTTTTGGCGGCAATTAAAAATTAAATGACCGTTATTTTGAAAACGTTTTGTTATAATGGACGCCTATTCCATTATTTGAATTCTACTGGTGATTAGCTTTCCAATGATATATGACTCGATGAAATTGGTCCAGTATTGAAAGATTTTTAAAATTCCCGTAAATTATGTAGATAGGTAGGAATTATTTAAAAGTAAAAATTGGAATATAAAACCTCCCTAATGATATCAAAACGTCGAAATAATTTTCATCTGCTGGCTTCACCGAAGTCAATCGATTAGTGGGCTTTTTCGAATCCAGTCCCAGGAGTTCCCTCGTCTTTCCTTGGCTAAAAATCGAAAAAAAAACATATAGCATACATAACTAATACAGATAAGCCATGAGCTCTGAATCCAATAAATTCCAAAACTTGTTGCTAGTAACATATTTTTTACAAACAAGAAGTAAAATGGTGGCTTAGTTCCAGCTGCTTCCGGTCCTTATCTGCTGAACCTTTTTTATAGCTTCTTGCCAACTCCACTTCTAGCTTTTGTAGATTCTTGTCAATCTTGTAATTTATGGGTGGCTCCAGGCATTGTTTTATCCTTTTTTCTGCCTCCCATTGCTGCTGCAAAGACGACCGTTCTTGATGCTTTTAATAAATTTAAAGTTTATTTACGCTTGTTATTTAATTTCTCGAGTTTTTACTTCACTGACAAGAGTAGTAGGATAATAGTAAAACTAAAGACGGACTTCGCAAATGCATGAGTTTTTGAGCGTGTTACCATTGCAATATCGGGTACAGAGGGGCCATCAGATATTCGGAAATCACTAAACGCAGCCACGTCAATGTTGCTACCGGCAACCATTTCATGTTTTCGTCTCCGGGTGTTAAAAGAGATGTTCGGTGCGTCGAATCTATTGCTACAAAATTGTGAAGGTGATTAGTTTCGGCCTGAGTTTGCGTATATAATTTCCTATTAACAATTATGAGGTATTTTTGTTATTGCCAGTTGTAAGGAATTGCACTCTAACTTACCTGCTGTGACCGTCTTGGTGGATGGCGATGAATTTAAAAATTTGGAGTTCCTCAGCATCTGTCAGAATATTTTTGGGACAGACAGTCTTCCCAAACGTTGAGTTAGTCATTAGAGGAAATCGAACTTGAAATAATGCACTGCCAAGTGCTTCACGCAACTGAGCTCCTGAAGGTACAGGTCCAGAGTCTTCACTCGTCTGAGTTTGAGAACAACAGTGGGCTTCTGCCCATCTGAGTGCGAGAGAGAACATTATTTATTTTGTACCAAAATAGAATTGAAAATCGGAAGTGAAGTCTCAAAACTACCCATTTCTAATTTAAGCAAGAATTGAAATGAGCTATATGCCAAAAAATACTAAATAAGATCCGATGCTTAAAATTTATTGCATTACGCGTTTTTGGTACTTGCGAAATATTCTATTTCCAGGTTTTTGAAAAGTGCAAATTGTTCTATTTGCTGGTTTTTGAAAATTGCAAAATTTTCTATTTTCTTGCTTTTACAAATTGCAATATGTTATATTTACGGGTATTTGAAAAGTGCAAAATGTTTTATTTATGCGTGTTTTTAAAGTTGCCCTATATATGTTATATATGGCCCTATTTACTTGCTTCTAAAAATTGCAAAATGTTCGATTTACATGCTTACAGGTTCACGATTTTTTAATACTTTTTACTGTAAACAGTCCAATTTGTGTTAAGCTAAAAACTCAAATGTATAATTTTGATTCTTCACTAACGCTATTAATACGCTGTTGTATGGAAAAACTTACTTGCAGACAAATTTAAAAACTTCAGAATCGTTCATTTTCAGAAGTTCACTGGACAAAACTGTTTCCAAAATATCACGTGGGAGTTTCAGAAACTCGTCGGTTTTAACATATTCGGGAAGTTTCCTGAAAGTACCAGAAAATTATAATGCTGGTAGATCTTGTTTAAAATTTACTTAGCTACCAACACATTAATTATATATTTACTTAAATCATCCAAACCGTAAGAATAGTGTAAGTACCTACCTAAAGAATTGAGCTGTAGCAGAATGCAATATTCCTTCAATCTCCAGCATCTCAAATTGCTTCGCTACTTCAATTAGGTTGAAAAGAACTTCGTAGGGCAGTTTCATCGAGGTCACTTTTTCACAGGTCAAGTCGTCGGCTAAAAGCAGCTATAAAATAACAATAACATTAATTAATTTGTTGTATAAAGTATTAAGCTTAGCCATCAACCAACACCAAAAACACCTGTTTACACCAACCATCAATCATTTCAAACTTGCAACAGTTGACAGTCAACAGTGAAATAAATCAAAATAATAAAGATCCGGTTTGGCGAATTATACCTTGAGAAATATTTCAAATACTTGAGGACTTATCTCAGGTATAGGGATCCCCTCCTCATTTTTGGAAACTCCCACGTCCCACTTCACCTTAAACAATTTTTCCATGACTGGTGAACTGGCCACTAGTGCGATTCTGAGTGCCTTAATTTTCGTTTTCTCGGGTCCAACGCAAAATGTTACATCGAGGTCATCTGGGGATTTGTCTAAATAAGACCGAATTCTTTCCCCCAAAGTATTCTTTGTAGCAGGGCTAGTAGATATTACAGTGCGCTTTGATAGTGATGCCATTTTTGATTGGTGGCAACTTGTGGTATAAACTGCGTACAGATTAGCCAGTAGCAAACGAGACAAGTTTTGTAAAGAATGTGAATTCAGAAATTTTACTAAAAAAACTGACAGACGGTTGTATAGTGTCTACACTACACTCTGTCCTACGGCAAGTTATAACTGCTGACCGTGAACCACACCAGTGTAAATAAAGCTTTTACGTTGAAAAATCTAAAATGTGAAAAAAAAACAGAATGAGTAGTCGTTGTCAGTAATTACCGAGTTTATATTATCAAATGATTTCAAATGTAAACAGGAGATTATGTTGTATGTATGTTCGCTAGTAACATGACAGTCACCTACATTTATATACTAATGAATAAATGTGAGTATGAGAAAATGTATGGACACATGTACTGTATGTGTACTGTGTACTGCAAGAACTAACAAAACTACTGGCACTGGCACTGGCAGTACTGGCACTGACAGTCAATCCCAAGTTTCACTTCTCTTGGCCTAAAATGGAACTAACGGGAGTGTGTGTCACTGTGTGTGTTGTTTTCTGTTGTGGGCATTGGAAATATTGGAATGAGCAGCACAGAATTATTTCCCGCCTGGGTAAAGGGAGACCTCGAAATTCAATTGAACCTTTCCGAATCAAACAACAATATTTAGTCAAAGCTAAAACTCAAGGGAAGGGAAGGTTCCAAGGCCAAAGGCTAAAATAATATTGAGATTTGTGAGTATTGTAAGATACTAAAATTATCAGAATCTACGTCTACAGTCTAGTGAGTCTAGCGACAACCAGAAACTAGCCCTATAATAAAATGGCATGGGGTATATGTAGTTATATACTAAAATTCATCTCCAGTTCCAGTTAAATATTCAAAAGATTTCTCTATAGTACCTGCATAACGATCAATCAGTAGTACTGGTGTGCATGAATTACTTGGTACGTGTTACATGGGAGGGGGGGGGGGTGGATTTTTACTCTGCCTTTTCTTTTACATATACGTACATAAAAAAAGACGGGGTATGAGTTCAAAATTTTTAAATTTCGTACCACGTAATTTATGCACACTTCCCGTTAAGCGCTTCCCGTTACCACCTTTGGCTTTTAACCTTTGAATTGGTTGTTATGTTGGGAAATGCTTTTGTAATTGGCTCGTAATAAAAAAGAATTAAAATCGAATAATGGGATACATGTTAAATTAATGATTGCCTTATAAGCATGTTGAACAAAATGAAAAAATGTGTAAAAGATATTTTTTGGTAAGTTTTATTAGTCTCGTGAATTATTGCCGTGTAAATAATATTATGTAGAAAGTAATAATAATGTTGGTCGTATGTGATATTTAGGGAAATGTCCAGCACTAAATCACAATGCTAAATAAATGCAAAACCATTTTAATGATGGCCATGCACAAAGAAATAATTCGGCTGACAACTAAGGGAGTTCCGCAAACACACAAAAAATGGATTAATTGTAATACCTAATGCTAGCTTTATTCGATCCTTCGATTTAACACCAACTATTACGACCACGACAGGCCAATAAAACTTATTTATGTAACATTAAATAATGAATTTAATCCAAATTTTCGGGAGTAGTCAACACTTTGCATCTGCGGCTATCTCGCATCCCGAATTGCAACTGATTCTAACACAGAAAATACTCCTACTTCTTCACACTCAAACATACCCACGAGACACTAAAAATACGTATTATTTCTCTAAAATTACGTTCCTATCCTAATTAACAGTTAAAGGTAAAATTTAAAATCCTTCTACGCGTACGACTTAAATACTACATTCTCAAAACGTTTCTATGTAATCTAATAGAACTTTAATTAAATACATACCAAAATCAGCTACCACACACAAATATAGTCATTTTAAATAGGTAGGCACACACACACACACACAAATACGAAATTCATCAATCATGGCAAAATAATAATATATGGGCTGCTACAGATGGCACCACAACAGTTACTTAAAATTTTGAAATAAAACATTATTTAATTCTTTTGCTCAGCCAGCAACATGAATGTTCAGAGTTTTCAAAGTTTTGTAGTATATTTGTTCATTTATAGTAATTAATTATTCCCGTTTGCAATCTTGCAGGTCAGTTGTTGTAATTCTGTGATATGATTTTTATTTTCCATTAGTTGTTTTTACAAAATAGTTTGAACTGATGTTTTTAACTTATTTAAAATGCCTACAATAAATAGAATTCCCTTTGCCTTTCACCACTTTTTTGTATCGGAAGAGAAGAATCGAAGTTCCCCATTTTCATTTACAGCTGGAATTAAACTAAGCTATGCTAACAAAAATCTAAATTGAACAAAATTTGTGTAGTACGTTAATTTATTATTCCGAAGTTTTAAAAAGCGCAAATTGCTCTACTTATGTGTTTTTAAAATGTTCAATTTGATATATTCTCAAGTTTTTGAAAAATGTAAAATACTTTGTTTACTGCTTTTTAAAAACGTGTAAAATATTTCATTTTACTTGTTTTTCAAAAATGCCCAAGCTTTTATTTACATGGTTTTATTGAATCAAAATATTTGAATTATTTGTAGATAGTGGAATTTGATCTTAGTTAAGTGTGGGAACGGCCCATTTTGACTCTTCACTCACGATGTTCTTGTACAAAGTACAAAGACTAAATACATTAAATATTATAGAGCCGTTTTGGTTTTGGAGCGACTAGTTGGGACTATTTCGTAATTAGTTTTTAATGGACTGGTAATAGTAAGTACTTGTTGGTCGATACTGTACGTAATACTGCTAAGATTAAAACCTTTTGGCGGCATAATTCGAATCCACTTTGACACATCTTCTCCGTCCCCGTCATCTTGTAAATAGCTGAACTTCCAATTTATTTCCTGTCTCGATTCAGAATCCTTACGTGTCACGTTCCTGGGTTTTCCAATATTTGCTTTTGTTTCTATGCTCCCTCCATTCAACTGCGTTGAGGTGTTTATACCTTGAGACTCGATTCCGTAGCCGTGGATGAAGGAGGACGTCATGGGGATGACAATTTTAGACGCATCGTTGCTGGAAATATTTCACATTATTTAACAACTTAGCAAACAAAAATAACCGCGTGTAAAATCTATTTAAGAAAGATAAATGTTGTAAATTATTAATCACTTTATTACGTTCTGTTATTTGAAATTTCTTGTTTTCTTCGATACTCCCCAAACGCTTGTTGTAAAGACGCTACTTTAGCTTGAAATTTGTGAAGGCAGTCATTCCACTCGACAGATTTTGAGGTATATTGAGTGCAGTTAAATTCAGGGGATCTGGAAATCCTTTCACTTATAAGAGTTTGGTCAACAGCATAACTGTTGTAATTGTTCGTTTTGACTGTGAGAATATTTACACCTGTTGTTGTTGGGATTGGAATTGGCAAAAGCCAAAGTAAAATCAAAATCGTGTATGTGGTTTCCAACTGATTTAAGGCAACGGAGTTGACGGATATTGTTGCCTTACCCGTCATGATGCGCACTGCTGGTACTGGTTACTAGTACTGGTGCTGAGTGTAACTCTCTTTGCGCTTCTATAGTTACAAACTGTTTGATGCAGTTAAGTTCTCTCATTATTTTTCTTGCCTTGCCTATGTCCTATGGGGTCAATACTCGAAATGAATTTTTTTTCAAAGTTGTGACATGTACCATGAGTGAAGAATCGAAATTGCTCATTTGGAATTTTAGCAAGGATTAAAAAGAGCTATGTCAAAAACAGATTAAATGAGATAGCAACTTTAAATGTTATGTAATACCGAGTTTTTGGAAGGTGCAAAATGTTTTATTTGCACGTTTTTTGAAAAGTGTAAAAATATTCTTTTTTTTGTGTTTTTGAAAAGTGCAAAATGTTCTATTTGCTTTTGCCGGAATAGCGTATAAAATTTTTTAAAAATTATTATTGATTCTTAATAGTTGTCCTCTAAGTACTTGTTTTTGAAATTGCATAATGTTTTATTTGCATGTTTCTAAAAATGTGCAAACTGTTTTATTTACAGTTTTTGGAAAATTGCAAAATGGTTTATTTACATGTTTTCGAACAAAGCAAAAGATTTTATTTACATGTTTTTGAAAATTGCAAAATTGTTGATTTACGTGTTTTTGAAAATTTGCAAAATTGTTTATTTAAATGTTTTTGAAAATTGCAAAATTTTTTATTTGCACATGGTTTTTAGAATTGCAAAATGTTTTATTTACATATTTCTAAAAATGTGCAAACGGTTTTATTTACATTTTTTGAAAAATTGCAAAATGGTTTATTTACATGTTTTTGAAAATTACAAATTGTTTTATATAATTACATGTTTTTGAAAGCAGCAGAATGTTATATTTTCTTGTTTTTCAAAAAAGTAAAATGGTATTTTTAAATGCTTTTACGATCATGATATTATAAATATTACATTTTGATTTTAGTTAGAAATGGAAATGGTTCATTTTGACTCATCATTTTTGTACGTAACATATTATGCTGCAAAAGGGAAACAACGTTGCATATGAGCTTGTGGTCAAATCGACTGAATGAATAAATTATTATTACTATATTTAGTCTTCAATGACGATTATATTGTTTGCTTAGCCTGTGCTATGTCCCCCGTAGCAATTTGAGTGTCGATAAGCCTGAAGCATTTGCGTTAAATGTAATTAGTGCTATCTAAAGTCTACAGGTCAGATATACTCGTACTTTTCTCCCTTATACCAGCAACTTCATAAAATCCAAGATTATAAATCCTAATTATTATACTAATTTATAAATAAATAACTACTTTCGACCACGACTTCTATCACGTGATATCTACTGCAAGGAATCTTCTTTATTATTGCAGTACTGGTAAAATATGATAATTCATAGTGGAGATTTTTCGATGACATAATTTATGGACGAACCCTAATGGTCTTTAAGTACACTTCACGACTTCACCGAAACTAATATCATTGTCAGTGTTCTAGTCTATATACAATTAATTATGCAATAACATCCATTAGTATAGGCTATATCATACATACCGTATATCGTAAAATGAACTATTTGTCTTCTCACCATTTTGCATGTGATTAAAAAAGACATAACTTTGATAATTATAACTTCCTGCCAACGACAACGAAGCATTCGTCTTTACACAGAATCAATGAATAAAAAATGGGTGTCTGTTGTTGTAATGTTATGACTACTGTGTTATCGTAATTCCGATGAATTGTAATATTCAAGCACTGCGTGAGGAGGCGTCCGTCAATAAAGTTTAGATTTAGATTTAGGGGAGGGAGTGGGAAAGAAACTACCACTATGTTCGTATACGAACTTTGTCTATAATATTGACGCTACATTGTGACAGTGCTAAACTAGGGAATGGGGGTGATGAATAAAATGTGCTTTTTTCCTTAGCGTTATTGATGGACGACCCCTAGACGACTGATAAGGTGAACTCTTCCACAACGGAGATGTGTATTGGCATTGCCATCGTCAAGATTGTCTCACGGTCCGGCTGGCGTCTGGGAGGAAATGTGAATATGATCCCGCTTTTATGTAGGTACGTGATATAAAATAAATATTTGTAGATTTGTTTTTCATTTATTTCATCTACGACTGTGTAACTGGAAAGAGGCAGCTATTCTTACACTGCAACTGCTCAATTCTTTAAATTGTTTTGGACATTTTTTAAAACTTGTCAGTTTTTATTAAATGTTTTTAAATAAATTCTTTTTCTGAATTGTTATAAAATATGGCAAAGCTAAATAGCGTAGAGGGTGAGAAAAGTCACGGTGAGCAGATGACAGAGCTGTTGAAGCGAAAGCCCCAAAATTACGATGTGGTTTTCAGCGTGGGTCCTGAGAGGAAGTCCGTGAAAGCAGTCAAATTCATCCTCAAGGCTGCTTCCCCTGTTTTCGAGCGAGAATTTGAGAAAAAGTGGGAGAGTTCGGTGATGAAGGAAGAGGGCGGGAAAATCCCTCTGCCGGATCTGGATTCTACTGTTTTTGATATTTTTGTTAAGGTATTTATATAAGTAGTTTTATTTTTATTTGTGTTTAATTGGTTAAGCTAATAACTAATTAAATCATGAATGTGTAAAATTAATATATTTACTTCAATTTTGGTGCCTGTAATTAATTACAGCTGATTATTCTTGACTCTTGGTCAGCCGAGGCTGTGAAGAAATTAAGTTTGCCCCAAGACACATTACTTAGTTTGCTTGCTATGTCCGACAGATTTCAAGTTACCAAGGCTTACAAAGCCTTATACGAGTCTTTCAAGGAGTTTATACGGTACTTTTGTGATTTAGTTTTATTGGTATTCTGTCAAATTTTAACGAAAGGGGATATTAAAGTTTTACTTTTTTTTTAAAATTGTATTCCAAATTATGTTTACACATTTTCATACAGAACATTTAGTGATTTCAAGAACACTACGGAATTCCTTTCATTGACCCACACGAACTTGAAAACTATAATTTCTGCCGAAGAGCTCCAATTAAAAGAAGTGGACATTTTTTCATCTGCCTCCAGGTTTTTCCATACGTCCATACTTCTATTTCGTGTTAGTGATCCTAAAACTATTTGTTTTTAATTTTGGGATTTGATTTAAACTAAAAGATGGGCTGAGCATCAACTTCGTCAAAAAGGAATGGAGACAACGGGGAGCAACTTCCGTAAAGTCCTTGGTGAGTGCCTCTTTGAAATCCGCTTCCCCGCCATGTCAGTCACGGAGTTTACAAAAATCATGAAATTGAAAAATATTCTGACGGCACGAGAGAAACTTGACATTTTCTCATTTATTGGGTTGGAGGAAGAGGAGAAGTACGTGTTATATCGGGGTTACAATTTTTATACAATTATAAATTAATTTGATCAACAAGGAAGTTCAGGATTAATTCAAGTTAATTTAAAGCTTTATTATTTTCTAGATTAAATTTTGACAAATCATTAATTCCGTTCAAAACCAACCTACGACAGCGGCAACGGCAAGAGGAGTCAGAGTCAGGCGATCGTCAGACTGAACTAAAACTATCGGAGTCACCATTTCACGCACTTAGTCTGACAGACACATTCAAAATTGTTAGCAGTCCAGCGTTTGTGTGCGACGGAAAGGGGAACTACCATAGGTATAATATAATTACTATTATTCTATTTTCTAGTGACACAGTCACAGTTTTCTACAAGTGTTAACGCTAATCATTCATTTAGTAGAATAATATGCAGTAATAATGTTCAGGCTTGATGGTAGTAGTAATAGTAGAACACACATTCATAAATGTTTATTTTTGTTTGTTTTTTAGAATTCAAACGAGCAAAGAAATAATTCTGCATGGGCTAAGTTTCTTAGGGCCTACGGAGACGGACTCATTCTACGATATCTCTGTGAAAATTCAGAAACTTACAAAGGGTTATTGGACATACGACAGCGGGACAATTCAAAAACGAGTTTTTGCTCAAAAGAAAAAAATGTTTTCCGTCATTTTTGACAAGCCATACTACATTAGGCCCAATGCATATGACTCTTCATGGGACAGTCACTACAACATTTGGTTTTGTTTAAAGGTATAAGTTGTGTTAAGAAATTGAACGAATATTTTAGATACTTGCATTGGTTGGCCGGGCCTTCCAAGTGCAATTTGGAATTGGTGGCAACAAAATGGTTAGAACAGAGTCTACCTCTGTATCTAATTACAAAAAATCAGCACTAATAATAATTGCAAGTGCATGTACACAAGGTTCAAGATTCTCTTTTCAGGGACCGTGCACACAAAGAGTGGAGCGGGTTCAACAAAGTGTCGGGGACTGTGTGATGGAGCTTGAGGGAGTTCAGTTCAGCTGCTATTGGGGTTGCCGTCAAATGGCTCAGCTTTTGTTTTCCAAACCAAAGTGAAATAATGATAATGAAAAAAAGACAGTTTTTATACTAATTATTAATAATTACAAAATATTTTGTAAATCTTGTAAATATTAAATTGCGTTGTTTACTATGCGATAATTTATTTATAAATAGCAGGAAATTTTTTCGCAGAGCTACTACAACGTTTGTTTCGTCAGTGTTTATACACCCATTTTCAATCCCAACACAAACGACCTTCTTTTTTCACGAAACAAAAATGTTGTCGAGGCGTCAGAACTACGTCCATTCGGTTGCATTTAGATTCCTTTCGAAATTTTGCTTTATTCCATTCGATTTAAATCCGCAGACTGAAAGCATAAGAAACCCGTCGTCTATGCTGAAAAGATTAGTTTGGAATTATATATCGATTGGCCCAGGATCGATCAAAAAGCACTAAATAAAACATTTACTAGTTTACGTTACTCGTATGCATAGTACTTCTAGTTATAATTTATTTGGCGACCGTGGGTCTGAAATAGATGCTGAGCTTACAGCAAATTGGCTTGGTCACTGGTAAACAATGCTTTTGTAGCAAGGCTAACATGAAGCTCTCGCAGTCAGCGCCGGTAAAAGTAGGCTAAATACAAGTTTTGCTAGTGTAAAGATCTGCATGGTAATATTTGAAGGACCTCATTTATACCCAAGCCGCACAGCAGACCTACGTAGGGTCTCGCGTTTTTAGTTCGAATACACGTTGTACGAAACGACTTGTACGAATGCATTTTGTACGAAGGTTCTTTTGTACGAAAGTTTTTTGTACGAAGGGTCTTTTGTACGAAGAGTCTTTTGTACGAATGAATTTTGTGCGAAAAAACATAATTTTAGTAATAATGTTTGTGGAATGTTATATTAAAACAAATTCATTATGTGTACATTACATCAATTGAATCAATCAAACAAATTGAAAAAGAGTGATTTTACATAATACTTTTATAAACCGTCTCCTTCATGTTCACCGCACACCTACATCTTTTTTTATAATTAACACACCTAAAGTATGTAGTAACTATAGAAGTTATTTTACTACCCGTTGGCGGTAGCGACCAACTTTTCTTATTGTAATTAAATAAAAATCCATCACAAACAGCTTGGGGATTCTTTCTTGGCCCTGATATAATTTTGGCTTCAATAAATGACATTTTCACAATGCAAAATTAAAAATAATAAAAATTAGTGCCAAGTACCAACACCCTTGTGAAAGACTTGGTATTCCCTACTGAGCACTTCAAACATTACCGCTTCCAGTAAATATCATTGACAACACTAACTCGCAGTATTTAGTACCTTTTTTGAACACAATTCGGACACCAATTCGGACAGTGATTTTTTCGTACAAAAGACCATTCGTATAAAAAACTTTCGTACAAAAGAACCTTCGTACAAAATGTTGTCGTACAAAATGCACAATTTTTCGAACAAATATTTTCGGACTAAGTGCATTCGTACAAAGTGTATTCGAACTAAAGACATAGGACCCTACGTAGGTATCCAGCGTAAAAAGCCTAGCTAGGTGCTGTGCGAAGAGTCGTACCTAAGCCTAAGTGGGCGTCGTTTTCTCTAACTCCTTACCTACGTAAAATGCGTTAGGCAAGACCTAAATACCTACGTAAGTAGGTGAGACGCGCTGTGCGGGTCATACCTCACTGAAGGTCCTGCTTTTACCACACATTATTTTTCCCTCCCTCAACCATGGATGTCTTTGCCACTTTCGTTCATTGGCGAGTTGAATTAACCAATCACGTTCGCTCTTCTTAATTTAAGTAAGGCTGTGCGGGGTATCTCTTCGTTTAGGTTACCTACAAGAGATGACTGTGCGGAAAGCTTGACCTAACTATGCTACCTCCGTAGTTTACCTACATCAAACGCTGTGCGGCTTGGGTATTAAGAACGATGCCTTACCATATTTAAGCAACATACGTATGTATGTATGTGATATGTAGTAATAAAGCAGGATCCGTAAAATGATGATGATATTTGAAAGACGTACGGAATAACTGTTACCATGTATGAGCCATATACGTATGTACGTAAAACGTAGTGGGAAAGTTGGATGCCAAAAAAACTGAGGTGGTAATCAAAGCCTAGTGCCCAGACCTGCGCATGGAAATCTTCGAATTCCACACTGCAGTCCCAAACTCACCACTACAATACGACAATACTTGGCGGTTCTGTGAACGTACATAGATAAGTACCTTTACTTGTAATGTAATTTCGTAAAAAGATTCCGTGCATTTTTATTGGCGAAACATGACAAGCTCACATCTCTGTATCTACCTCCATTAATTGTCACCCCTTTTGTTTCACTTTAAAACATGATTTTAACTTTGGTTCAATCAAATTTAATTGTGGCTAGATGCCTAACCAGATTCTAACCAAAAACTATACAGCACTTTTTCCTAAAACTTGCGGAAGAAAGTTGTTTGAATTTAATCAGTTCAAAAATGTGACCTGTAGGGTGTGATCTGCAGCCATACGGATAGACAGACAAACAAACAGGCAGGCAACACTTGCTCAGCATCTAAAAAATTTTAATGTTGAAGATAGGAGTACTTTAAATTATGATATTTAAAGGACGTAATTATGTACGATCCCTGAATATCTATAACAAATATAAGGAAGTTCAATACATGTATTTAAAGCAGGTTGAAAAAAATTTATTGTTGGAAATGGAGGTTCTTAAAACTATAATATTTGAGGGACGGCATTAGGGACGATCCCTGAATATCTATAACCAATATAGATAAGTTCATTACAGGTATGTTAAAATAGGCTGGAAAAAATTTTAATGTTGGAAATGGGGGTGCTTAGAACTATGGCATTTGAAGGACGTCATTATAGACGATCCCTGACAAGATATCACGAATATCATACGCATGAGCTGAAGTAAAAAGTGCGAAGCATTGTTGCTCCATTTGAGCAAACAATGAAGCATAGGAAGTGTAAGCGAAGGAAGCATTTACAAATGATGTTATGATTTTGGCAAGTATCAAAATCACAAAATTTAGTCAGTATTCAATTAGTCTTCAAAATTCCCGATTAGCACTATAATTAGCTTTATTAACGAAAGGTAGGTGGGTCATAAAATTTAATAAGGACATCGTTTGTGAACGCTTCTTAGCAGTCTGTTTCGTGTGTCGCTTAGGTACACGGAATCCCAACTTCCCAACAGTGTGGAACATGCTGTAAACGTACTGCGCTCGTACCTACCTACGCAGTCTTATAATAAAGTATGTATTTGCATGTAAAGAGTACCGACTCCCGTTTTGGTCAGAAATTATTTGTATCGCTAAAAAGGTTGGTCAATATAACCTTTTATTGTAAAAAACTGGTTGATACGATTGACCTCAAAAACAATTGGGCACTTCCTCCTCGCTTGTTTGCTGATTTAAAAGTTGTAAAATGAAAATCAGTTAAGAATTGTGACCTGTAGAGCATGACCAACAGACAGACAGACGGACATGACCATTTCAATAGATGCTTAGGCTCAGCATCTTAAAATTGACAATTGGTGTATCTACTCTAGTGTATGAAAACTAGGCACAAAAAGTCTAATGCTTTGTAGTAGGGTTTGCTCGGCCGTATAGAAGTATTTTAGCATAGTCACTTACTGTTATGAAGCCAACATACCTACCTAGTTTAATTTCTGTAACTTAGGGTGTAGTAGGATATATGTATTGTATTCTTTATCCATCACAGTCTGCTCTCTGAATTGCTTATAACATAAACAAGCATTTTATGGGTCATTCTCCATTCTCCCTAGTCACGACATGAATTCTCACGATAAAAAATATAAATGTTTATTAATATTGTAGTTTATTAGAATAATTTGCAGTGTTTGCAGTTGTTATCAAACGAAAGTTAGATTTTACATTATGGGTTCAAGATCCATTTCTGTCAGGATGAGAAGTTATTTTGCCGCATCTAAAATATTTTGCACTATTTCGGCAGTTCTCTCCACATTCCCCAAAGTCAGAAAACTTTGATGATCTCCAGCGACAGTGTGAACTGAAATGCGATTCTGACAAATCTAAAAAATATAATACAACAAAAATGTTCAAAATTGTGTTTTAACCTAGCCCATTGACCCCTTGTAGTTTCATCCCTAATTTAGTGCATTATTTAATGGTTAAATATAAAGCGGTAATAGTTTCAACAAAAAACAGTTCGTACCTCCTGAAAAAAGTTGTCAGCGGGGTTGGAAGAGGCGGATAGCGTGGAAGAGCTGGCTTTGATCAAAGTCACGTTTCCTTTAAAACATTGTTTAGGTGTATGCTGCTCAAGCAGTACTCCTAGCAATGCCATTTTGTAGTATGCTGCATTCAATTTTAAATCGGCTGCTTTTGTTAAGTCAATTTTTCCTTTAAGAAACTCATCGTAAATTTGCTTGTAATTTTTAGAGATGTTAATGAGGTCGACGTTTTCCAAAAAAATCTAAAATACACAGTAAAGTAGCTCAAATAAATTGCATTCTACTTTAATCGGCGTCAGCCATTATACAACAAAAACAGCATGCTGTTTAAATGATAGCATACACAGAGAGACTTACGTTTCTTTCTTGAGCGCTTAAAACAAGCTTAAAGGCAGTTTCACAAATACTCAAGAACCCATCAAACAAGGATCTCATACCAATTTTCTGAACCAGTCCAAATACGCAATGACCGTCCAGGAAAATCAGATTTTCAACCTAACATTAGTTGTCACAAAAATTGAATTTAAACTCATCATTGGATTTCAAAATCTTTGCCACGTAAGTTTCACAGGATCTTCGTAATAGTTTTTGAATGTACATTAATTGACAGAATAATAACTCGAAAATGAAAATTGAAACTGTAACCATTGCTTGCTCACCTTGTCCTGATATTTATTTTCTAACTGGAGCGCTATTTCAAATGCAATACAGCTCCCTAATGAATAACCAGCCAGGTTGTAAGGGCCCTCTGGCTGCACTAGTTTTATGTCCTGAAAATAACAAATAAAGTCAACACTAAGGCGTAACGCCGAACTGACAAAAGAACGATCTGGGGCTTATTCCATAGGCACAGGAGCCCCAGTATAGACCTAATGATTTTAAATAGGTTTCCTTACTTGAATATACGATTGTACCATTTCCTGTACAAGTGGGACTTGAACATCTTTTTCAACTATTTTAGGCCCAAGGTCAAACCCGTACACGTCCCAACTTAGTTTAGTAGCCAAGGTGTACAATTTGGCAACTTCGCCATCACCACCGTGAACGATAAAAAGTGAATTTGCTGGTGACCCAGTTCCATTGTTTGATCCACTTTGTAGCTTAATTAGTTTCTGGTACTTGTCAATATTATTAACTTGCTTGACTTGTGATGTTTCTGCTTCATTGTTACTACCCGGACGGTCCAAACCGCCCTGTTCAATAGCCAAAAGTTCAGCCCATGTCAACTGTCTGATTTTAACTGATGACAGGCTCACGTCGAATTCTCGCTCTAAAAGTTGCTCGAGTTCGGTCAATGTGAGGGAGTCCATACCCAAGGCGTCAATCGTTATGGAGGGGTCCATGTCTTTGATGGGGATTTTAACTGACAGCAAACGGTGGACGGCCTCTGTCAATGAGACTTTTTTCAGTGACTTTTGGTCACTCACTTGCTCACTCACCACCATGGAGGAGAAACACGCTCCAGAAGATGTAATGCTCTCCTCCAAAAGTGCATCGAGCACCTCAAGACAGGAAGATATCCGCTGAGGGTTCATCCCTTCAACGACTTGATCCTCAGACATTTTCTCCGCTACAATCCCCACATCTCCCACCACACCCCACTGAATAGCGAGCCCGTGAAGTCCGTCCGCCTTCCGCTTATGACAAATCATCTCCATGGCTGAGTTGGCCAATCCGTAGTTACTCTGCCCAGCATTTCCAAGCCCAGCAGCAAGACTCGAAAAGGTCACAAAGAAGTCCAGTCCAGGGCAATGCTCCCGAGTTAAAATGTCCAAATTTTGGGTGATCTTTATTTTTGGAGTGCACACAGCTTCAAACATTTCCGAGGTTTGATTTTCAAAAAGTGCATCTTTTAAAACGAGAGAAGAGTTGAAAATCCCGCCTAAAATTGTACCACTTTGGAGCAGGTCCGTAAGAAATTTTTCAGCCGTGTCGAAGGCTGCCAGGTCAACTTGAGGGGTGACCACTTCCACGCCTTCGGATGCCCACCTCTGGAGGCACAGCTTTTGGTAGCCCGTAGTTATCCCAGACCTGGACACTAGAACTAGCTTCTTCGCTCCACGCTCAACGAACCAGTTGGCCACTTCAAGAGCCAGGCCTCCGAGCCCGCCAATGATGACGTACGTTTTATGATTGTCGAAGTAACTTCTTGGCACAGCTGTGACGGTGGCCCAGCCTGTTGGTTCATTGCCCAGCTCTGGCTGAACTTGTATCAACACTTTTCCCATGTGCTTTCCTGCAGCCATAAACCGAAAGGCATCCTCGATCTGTTCCTTTTGGAAAACTGTCCGTTCCAAAGGTTTCACCACTCCGCTTTTAATACCGTCATCCACTAGTTTAATGACGTCACTTTTCCCCGGGATTTTGTTCGTCCACGCTGGTAATAAATCCACGCCACTCACATCTACATTTTTTCCGAGGTGTTCCATTCCCAGTGGATTATTACTTAGAATGTCGAATCTTCCAATTTCTGAAAATGTCCCACCAACTGCGAGGCAATTTAAACTGGCCTGTAGCTTATCTTCCGCGAGGGAATTCAAAATGAGGTCTACACCCCGCCCTTGAGTCATTTCCAGAACCTGCTCCTCAAACGAGGTGTCGCGGGAGTTACAAATGTGGTCACGTGGAATATTTGGAAATAAATTTGTGATCTGCTGTCGTTTCTCTGTCGTCCCGACAGTTGTGAAAATTTGACAGTTGAGGCTGAGGGCAATGTTAATTGCAGCCTGACCCACTCCACCCGTTCCACTGTGAATTAGTACAGACTCCCCGGGCCTCAGTCGCCCCCGGTCACATAGAGCATAGTACGCAGTTGCATACACGACGGGGACAGTGGCGGCTTCTTCTAAGGACCATGTTAAAGGCACTTTCCATATCATGCTACACTCGTCTAAAAAAACAGACGTGGCGAGGCCTTTTCGGACCATGCCCATAATGCGATTACCCTCCACGTCCTTTCCAGAGAATTCCAGGCCTATTTGGGTCTCCACAGCGTTTGGTGCGTAGGTGGAGCTGTAAGAGAGTTTCCCTGTTGAGAGCATGGTATCCTTAAAATTGAGCGAGGCAAAGCTCACTGGGCAGAGTAAGTTCCGTGGGTAAAGATTCTGCGCCGGCGGATTCCCACTCTCTAATTCGTTCAGTTTCAAAGGTGACTCGATCCAGCGGAGGCTGCTCAAGTCACCGATTGTCAGCGGGTTAACAAAGGCGTGTTTCACTTCCTTCCTGGCGCTCGTCAGGAAATTAGACGATAGAGGCAAATGTCGGTACGAGCCCAAACTTTCATTCTGAATCACATTCATTGCCAAGTCCTTTCGAATTATTTCGACGAGTTCTTCACCAGGATTTTCAAAATCAAGGTTCAAGTGTCCTTCAGGGTCAAAGATGCAACGGATTTTGTCGCCCCCTGGTTCAGCACGAAGGCACTTGGCGAGTCCCACAATGCCACTTGTTTCATTGTTTTGAGAGTAAATGTAGATTCGTAAATTGAAATCAGTCGCCATTTGTGATTTTAAATTTGGAATCCAATTAAACTCGTCAGTGTCAATACATACATTCTGTATGAGGTTTAAAGGTGGCGCTGATATCTGTAGATTGAATTTTAGCTGTTATGTTTAAACATCTACTATCGCATATCGCATTACAGTCCACTCTCTACATAGCGTACTTCAGCGGACCAGCAAGATTAGTACACTATGAGGAGAGTTCGCTATGTAGAAAGTACAGATTTAAAAAAAATTAGTATTATAAATGAAAACAATAAAAATCCTACTGTTTAAATTAATATTGGTCCTAAACAAATCAATCAAAGAATATGTTTAGTAATTTTAATTGAATAAGTTTCCAAAATCAGTTAGATTAAGAAAAAAAATAGTAACTTTTTTAACTGAGCGCTAAAATTTTTTAAATTTCTGAAAGTACACTATGTAGCGACAAAATTTACACTTAAACGCTATTTTGGGCCTTTAAAATTAGTACACTATGAGAAGGTTTCCACTATGTAGAGGTATGCTATGTAGAAGTATTATAACACAGAAAGCATAGGAGTTTAGCCGGGGATACAAACTCAGTACGCTATGCAGAAGTATCCACTATTAGGAGGTACGCTTTGTAAAAAGTGGACTGTAACTAAATAAAAATACTGTTAGAAATAAATAAAAAGCTTTAACATAATCTGCTCACTTTTCGAAGTAAAAGTAAAACTGAATTTTCACTGTCACTCTGTGCGATCGTTTTCAAGCCAATTTCGTTAAATTTTGAGGATACGTGAGTTAAAGCCTCTCTTTGAGTGTCCCTAAGTATAATCCAAGAATTGTCGCCCAATTTCTCAGCAACGTCGGTAACAATTTCGAGATTGTCAACAAGGACCAAATTCGCATCTTCTATTTCTGAAACTGCTTCATTGATCGTCCCTTTGCGGACAACGCTATCTAACCCGAGAGGTATAGAGCTGCCCTCTACCGTGGCTTCCATGGAAACGATTAGATTTGAAATTTCCTGCTCAGTTGACATTGTAGTAAGGCAAGCTTCGTGGGTGGGGTCTGCGGCAAGAATTTTGGTGACGATCGGACTAATAAATGATTCGTGTTTTGTAAAAATGTCGTAAATCTGCACTTGTCTCTGTGGCGTATTTTCTAAGAAAATGTCTAAAAATCTGTTCAAAGTCAGTTGCTCCCAACTTTTTTGTTTTATTTCAGAATTAGAATCGCGTCTGCTGTCTCCGGTGTCAAAATAGGGTGTAAATACATACTGACTTATAGCTAAATGGCCACTTTGACTTTTTCGCTGAATAACGTCTGCTTTAAGGCGATTGAGCTCTATTCCTGGTGCCCGTATTTTGCCCGCGTGGTGTTTATTAATGACAGGGACAGTGTCCAATTCGTCTCCAGGTCTGTTTACGTAGCTAAATAGTTCAGTTGGATTGATTGTTAAGGAGGCGAGTCGAACCGGAACTGCTGTCGTTCTGCACAAGCTGGTAACTACTGTAGTTTGAAAAATTGCGTCCAGAAATAATACCCAATTGCCTTTCCAAGTCACTTCCGCCCATTTTCCTAAGAAATAAATGAATTTTCACGTGTAATAATAAATTAGTATTACATAAAAAAATTAAAGTATATGATTTTAGCACTCACCCTCAATATCTATTCGTTTAATACTGTGAAAGTCCTTCTGGAAATTATAACCTCGAATTTTAAATTCTTTGTAAATGTCCTGTGTGTTTAGAACTTTTTGGCTTTGGCTCGAAATTAAATTAAATTGTGACATGATTGATTCGGTAAAAATTGGAGGTGGGACACTTTCTGCTTGGCTTTTAATAGTTCCTCGTGCGACTGTTGTACTGTTTTCATGGATTTCAAAGGAGCCGGCACCTGGAAAATAGGAACATCTAAGATGGGTTGGCTTCTCAGGATTTAAAAATACTGCACGTTCAAATGAGACGTTTTGAAACTTGACTGGAAGCTTGTTGTAGTCAACACCAAGGAATTCAGCAAATGTTTTCCATGCGAAGTGTAAATAGCCAGTCCCGGGGAATACGATGCGATCATCAAGTTTGTGGCTTTCAATGTATTTGAAAAGTTGGTCACTAAGATCAATATTTAATTTTCCCTGGGTATATTTCTGCAGGTCAAAATAAATCAAAATTAAAAATTACAGAAGGTCTTTAAACCATTATTCTAAATTGCATAGTTTTTAAAATTTAATCAACTAAAATTAGTTACGTTTAAAAATTGCAATGTTGTTTGTACAACTTTACGCTTCGCTTTAAATCGCACTACAAAATACATTTGACAATTGTGTTGGATCTAACGACAACATTTAGTATGTACGTGCAACGTTAAGGAAACACAAATGTGCGACAAAATGCGATGACACAATTCATAAGCTGACAACATCCCCCATGCTGAGACCTGGCCGAAACCTACATATGACCAACGTCAATATATTGGTTCTTTCATAACTGTCAAAAACGTTTTTTGTAACTCCAGTTTACAATTTTTATAAATTCCTACTTGCACAACTACTAGTATGCTGATCAGTTCAAAAAGAACGAATATTGGTTTGGTTTGGAGATGTTTGTCTTCTCTTTCATTGAATAATTGTATCTTTTAAAGAAATAATTCTATTTCTGGCATTGTCCACTCTTCAACTACATACTTGTTACTATGAAAGACCACATGCATTCAAAGTGACAACAAGCACTTTTTAAAAATGAAAGACTCTTACCAACCGATCCTAATGTTAATGTTATAACCTACAAGCAACAAATAAACGTTTCTAGCATCAATTACGTTTTTGTAAAATCTGGATAAATATCAAAATCGCAAAATTTGTCATTCCCTACCTCGTGCTGAAAGAACACTAAACAAATCCTCACATACACCACTATCTCTCGAGTAAAATCTCTACTAAAAACGCCACATAAAAGTACACACAAACAGTTCCTTTTGCCAAACTTATAAATATCCTTCACAGTGGAACCAAAATCAAAAACGTTTTACGTTTTGCTATACTCTTCTACATTATTACCACGCAGATTAGCTTCAACCATGAGAAATACATTTGACGAAATAAAACAAAGCTTAAGCATGCTCTAAACACTCGGATTGACTGAGAAAATACAAAACTACTGAAGAAGAAGTAAGATCAGTTGAAGAGAAAATTGGAACTTTAAAGTCGGGAACTGAAACATCAAAAATTGCAATGGCGAGGCAAAGGGAATATTATATTATTATATTATTTACAAGAGATTTAGCCTGATCTGAGAATGACGCCTGAGTCTTATTTATAATGGCCTATTGCAGACTCCCCCTTAAGACAAAAGAAACAGGAACAGACAAAAATCACCAGCAACAGGTCAATGAGTAAGTCTGCTTGTGGCACGAGAGAACGCTAGGAGCTGGCCCACCGATGCCTGGTCTAACAATTCCATCGAGATAACACAACCACCAAGGTAGAGGTTTCGCACTAATAAAAAAGGCCGGACAAGATGCCATGAGGTGAATCGGAGTATCATCATCTTCCCCACAGTATTAGCACAGTGGGGAATCCAAAACTTTTATCCTTCATCCATGGCTTCCCCAAGCCCTATGTCCAGTAACGCGCCGTATCAACCACCATAATTGATCCCAAGGATATCGTACTAGAGACGCATTACCGTACAACGATGACAATATCCAGAGCTTGGCCATCCAACAGCTGCGCATTGTATCTCATGTTCAAGTGTTGCCTATCCCGCAATAGCGCAATGGACAGCGGAGAATGAGACTGGTAGTACTGGCCTAGGACCAAGCTGCATAGCGCAACTACCACCATGCAAAGTCTTAGCAAGCCTATCCGCGTCTTCATTACTTCTGAACCCTGAGTGGGCAGGGACCCAAACCAACTCAACATCGCAACCCCTGTCAGGGAGTCTATTGAGGTACGAGTGGCAGTCCCCCACAACAACGGATTCAGTGTAAGGTCTAGATAGCGCACGCAAAGAACTGACTACCACTAAAGACCATAATAGAGAGATCCCAGCGTTAATTCTCCAGCATAGTCAATGAGCCGCCAGAGAAATGCCACATATCTCACACTGAAAAATCTGAATTAGGGGACCGTGGGCTCGAAGTAGGTGCTGAGCTTACAGCGAATGTGTTTAATCATATTTTATAGTGAGGCTAACTTAAAATACTTAAAATAAGTATCCGTTATAACGAAATAGCTACAAGTTTTGCTAGTTTAAATAGATGACACATAAATGATGCTGGTAGGATTGGGTTTGACAATAATAGCGACTGTCCAGGAGGGAAAGGTACGAGTTATAGTTATAAGAGCTGTGCTGGTATGAGCTGGATCGGTAACAGCAGCATAGGTACCAGCTGGCACGGTTTAAGTAGTACCAATACGAACGAGCTTTGTAAGAATAGCGCCGGCACGAGTGGGCTAGGTACAAGTTTTTGCTATTGCTAGTAAGCGAAGTACCAGTCGGCTTGGTAGGAATAGCGTAAGCACGAATCAATTGGGCTAGGTACGAGTTTTGCTGGCAGCAATTGCAGTGCACGATTCAGTCGTAGACGGGTACTGACGAAATAGCTTAAAAAAAATATTATTATTTGCAAAATGTTCAAGATAACATGGGAGCAGGTGGAACCTAAAAAACTAATATTTACGTGACGTTATTTGTGGACACTGCCATTAAAAGGTCATGATTTTAGGGACGTCATTTATAGACTATTTGAATGAATTAGTGAAAATTTGAGTGACGTACCAGTTGACCCTACCAGTATAAATGCGGTGATTTGGGCAACGTCATTTATGGAAGATTCCGATAAAATAGTAGTGATTATGTGAGTGACGTTATTTGTGGACCCTGACAGTAAAAGAAGAAAGGCACAGTCATTTACGCACGATTTCAATAAAACAATATTTCAAGCATCTTTACAGTGCAGTGTGGCTACGCCTGATTTTTTATATCACAGTGGATTGCCGTTAAACGTGTAATGCAAAGTGTTCTTATATTTGGGTTTTTGTCACCCATCCTTCCCCTTCTCCCTTACCTACATATTTATATACCACAATCATATATAAATCACAATATACTTTGATGATAACGTGTGTTAAAATTCTTCTAAATTCTGATACGTGGGTTTTCTCATCCTTGTGGAGGAGTTTGGTAAATTAACTTTAGCGTCGCCCGGTCGACAAACAGCGTCTGGTGCCATTTGGCTGCTGTCGATGCTGTACTAATCTAATCTAAACCAAGCTACCTTTGTGTCTCTATAGTAATAAGAAAATTTCCGTACATTTCTGTTATTTCTGTTATAATGTCTATGTCTGCTATCTTTAATACCCTCTATTTGAGATATTGACTAGCGTCTTAAATTAGACAGGTTTCTTTCATTCATTCAAATCAATGGCATCAGCCACAAAAAACCGCAATCTTAGAGGAAACGTTTATTTATTATTTATTTAATTAATATTAGTTCAGGTTTAATCAGATCTTTGTAAATATTCGTATTTCTGGATCAATCGGTCTCTGCACATTTCAGTACGTCAGTCTGAAATGACAGTTAAAATGGTACTAATTGGTAATCACTGTAATCATCGGTAACCTTAGTTTAGTTGAGCTACTATTTTCACTAATATTCGTAGAAATTATAATTATTTTATAAAATATTAAAATAACAATATTTCATCGTCGGTATGTTTCCCTGTTAAAACCATAGCATTAAATTAAACACAATAAATCTCTAACACTCTAACACCCTCTACCGAATGTTACTTCTTTGTACCTAACTTTCAATGTGTGTTTGTATTACGTATGCGTTAATGACAATAAACTATTATTATTATTATTATTATCATAATCATAACTTGTACGTGCAGCTGAAGTATTATTATGCCTCTTTTTCGTGTACATGGGTTTTTAGTTAAAAGTCGTATTTGCGCTTTTTGGAATTTTCTATTTTTCTTTCTTTAAGGTAACTAACCTAACCACTCTAATTCCCCTCCCCCACCCCTTGCACCACGGTGTTTAGCGTCACCTGTTAACACAGCTGACATAGTACAATTAGTTTTACATAGATTAACTTGTACTTCAGTGGTGCGAGAATTTGAAGGAACGAATTTACTATACGTAAATACGTATACCTATACGTGGAACGCATTTGGGGTCGGACGCAAACAACGGCAACCATGTTGAGGGTGAATCACTTACATGGGAAGTATCCCAAGTGTAAAATCTAAAATGAAGCAAATGATCCCGAACGAAGCGGGAAGGCGGTAACTAAAACAGGGTCTGGCCTACCAACTATTGGCACATGAAGTTTCCTGTTTAGCATCTGGTGGCATACCAGAGAGTGGTAGGTGCAGACAGCCCAGTGCGGACGTAAAAATTAGCATGCTTTTCTGTGGTACGTGCTTGCAGCCTAGTGAAAGACCACCTATTATACGCTACCAACTGACATTTGCTTCCATACCGATTACTTGACAGTAAAAGCCACTACCCCCCCCCCCCACTGCTTCCTTTTCATTATAGTTAGCATTCAATTTTTAATTGCTCTTCATTTTTTAGGTAATACCAAGGTGCCGGAGATATTAATTTAATTAACATGACAATGAAAATAATATTGTAAGCATTTTATTTCGACATTACCAACTTGAAATTGAAGGTAGTTAGTTTTATTTAACCAGACTTAACTTCCAACAAAAATGCAAGCAACGTAGTCGTTGGTTTTTTATTCACCAAGACATTAATACTGCATAGTTACAGTCGCAGTTGGTCATTAGTCATACCACTTGACTCGCAGTAATTTCAACTTTGATTTCGCATGCGACTTTATACATGATACATGGATAAGTTAATAATAGTTATGTGAAATCGAAATACACCTTTTCCGGCTCGGGCTAATTGTAAGTCACGAGTTTTTGCGAAGAATGTACAGATATGAACTTGCTTTTCGTGATGTAGAACCGACAAAGGACTCACTTAATTATCGAAGTAGGAACCAATTCAGCCAGGATTAAATTTGTTATGTTGTAACTGTCGCATGGTGGCAGAAATGCTTAATGTTACGTTAACTTTCAGTTTGTAACTAACTTATAAATAACTCTAACTAGTAACAAGCTTTTCTGTTAGTAAAGTAAAAATTAGAAGTTTTACGTTTTTACACTGTCACCTGGGTTGAGGTTCTACTTATACTTGAATTTGTAGTTACATTGCACGAGTAATAAAAGTAAAGTAAAGTGCGCTAGTTGAACAAACTATACAGAAACCTCGACCCAGGTGAACTCAGTCAGTGTAAATATATAAAACTTCTAATTTTCACTTTTTACTAATAGTAATAAGTAGCTTAGAGTTATTAATGACCGTCACTACCCGCGCAGAACAGCAAAGTTTGTCCGAAGCCGAAAACACGCTGTGAGTACAAAATAATTCAAACCTCGTGGTCAAGCAAGAATGATTTAACTATGAATTATCCTTGGCTACCAACGGTTAGCACACGAAAGGGTGTGTTTACAGAATAATGTTTAGTAGACTTTTAGATGCCAACCATTGCCATACGCGCGTTGCAGGGAATGTCTGCTGGGCCGATTGGACTGCTACTGTTTGTTACGTGCTTGTGTGCTAACGCGCAATGAGTTGGTTGGCAAAACGGTTGTGGGTAAGTAGCTAGCATGCCTCTATCCATCAACCGGTCCGTACGGGATATCAGATCATGTACTATGTGGTGGGGTCACTACAACGTATATAATCATATCGGTGCAAATTGCGTTATGGCGCCAAAAACGAATATTTAAATTTTCAAAATTCGTCGAAATGAAAAAACACGAAAATCATATGGGAAATTATATAGGAATTTTACCTCACCCAATGGTAAAATTCCCTCACTACTTTTTCAGTTTTCTGATTTTTTTGGAAAACTATAGGCCTTGTGTTATTTGATTACGAACAAGCCTCAAATTAGTAAGGGGTCGTCCATAAATGATGTCATGCAAATATTTTCATTTTTAGACCCTGTGACGCTGTCATCAGCTTTTACATTTGTGTAAGTAAATGGCTATCTTTAACATAGGATGATGCCATCCAATATCCAAAGAGACCCAATGACTCTACCCGTGAGGTGTTTATTGTAAAAAGTTGTCGTATTCAAAATTTCTAATTTGTAAAAGTTCTTAAACGCGTGAAATTGTAAGAGCTAATTAGTTTAAGGAACAAATGCGCTTGTACTGCTTCAGTAATAGTTATGGAATAGTTAATACATAAAATAAACAGTAAACTATAAACAACATAATTCATAGCGATGTTTTTGGGCAGCGCCATTATTATTTTGGAAAACGGAATTTTAGGCTGTTGTAACATTTAGAATTTAGATTCTGTCACGTTAGCTAAAGTTATTTTGGTTAACGGTCATTTAAGAGGACACTTTACCGCTTATTAAAATCTTTAGGCTGGTTTGGTGACATTTGCTAAAAATAACACATTGCAAAATGACAAATGCTAAATAATATCATGTTACCTGTATAACTGGTCAACTTCTTAAGTTTGCAATATAAATGTGTTTAAAAATTCCTAGTATTTTTATATATTATTAGTCAAGATTTCAAAACACTGAAAAAATAAATTATTGGTATGTGTGGAGTAAATAACTCACCAAACCCTGTAGCTTCAGTCTTTTGCCGTTTTTAGATGCTGAGCATCTATTAGGAATGGCTCTGTCCGTCTGTCTGTCTGTCGATATTTTTTTTTGTCGTGCTCCACAGGTCACAGTTTTCAACCTAAATTGTTCAAATAAATTTTAAATGATAGTTAATAAGATGGAATAGAACCCTATTGTTTTTGGAATCAAACGGATTAACCATTTTTTCACAATTAACGATTTAATGGACCAAATTTTGAGAAATAAAATGAATGCCTGGAAAAACCAGTGTCTGGCGACTTTACATGCATTTCAATACTTGCCGCTGAAGTTAAGTAGGTAGGTACATGCTCCGAACGTTCTATATATCTGACATTCAGTGGATATTTGGACCATAGAAAACTTCCGATTAACATAGGATTTTACTAGTAGGAATGCAAGGATCGCCCATAAATTACGTCATACAAATTTTACCATATTAGGGATCCCCACTGTCATTAGTTCAGAAATTTGGTTGACATATATTCCCGACATATAATATTACTATAATACATGCAGGGAGCGTCCACGAATTACGTCATACAAATTTTACCATTCTAAGAACCCTCACTGTCATTAGGTAAGAAATTGGGTTGACATGACATATCGTCGAAGAAGAGGCAAATATGATCATCTCCCTTTTGGACTAAAAGCAATTATGATCATCTCCATTCAGCACTAAAAGCAATTATGATCATCTCCCTTTTTCAAAAAATACAGCTAATCTGATATGTTAATGATTAGTTAAGGGTTTAGTAATTCAAACCCAAGTACATTAGGGGTCAACCATAAATGACGTCATCAAAACATCGTCATTTTACGTCCCTATGCCTATGATCCTCCTGTCATCAGATTACCCGTTTCGTAAATGGTTATCTTTAGCATGTAACACAATCAATATCCAAGAAGGTTGTTTGGCCATACCCATGACATCCAATGCAAATTCATTATACGTGCAGCGGGGGTGGGGGGGGGGGGTACGACGTTGTCAAGTTTTATTGGGATAGTGCATAAATGACTTCCCGAAAATTACCATTCTTTTATTGAGATCGTGCATAAATGACTTCCCGAAAATTTTCATTCTTTTATTGGGACAGTGCACAAATGACGTCCCAACAATTGTCATTCTTTTATTGGGATCGTGCACAAATGACGTCCTAACAATTATAATTATTTTATTGGGATCGTGCACAAATGACGTCCCAACAATTTGTCATTCTTATATTGGGATCGTGAACAAATGACGTCCTAACAACTTTAATCATTTTATTGGGATCGTGCACAAATGACCTCCCAACAATTGTCATTCTTTTATTGGGATCGTGCACAAATGACGTCCCAACAATTATAATTTTTTTATTGGAATCGGGCACAAATGACGTCCCAACAATTACCATTCTTTTAGTGGGATCGTCTGTAATGACGTCTGTTAAATTATGATAGGTTTATTGGGATCGTCTATAATGACGTCGTTAAATTATAATAGCTTTATTGGGATCGTCCATCAATGACGTCTACTAAATTTTAATTCTTTTGTTGGGATAGTTCACTAAATACGTCCCCTAAATTATTGCTATTTAGGATTCACATACTCCTGTGTAGCTTTTGTAAACGATAATTTTCTTTATCGCTTTCCATGTTGTATGGGTTGCTGCTAAATCGAAAAAATGATAAAATTATTATTATTATATTACTTATTATTAATACCCGTCTAGACACACTGACAATACCAATAACATCTTTTATTGGTGTTCAAATAACAAAAATTAGTTACAAAGTTTCTTGTCGTTTTGCATACTTTTTACTTGGTATTAAAAATACGTATTTTTCCTCAAAGTAAGTGTACAATTAAAATAGTTTTGTTAGTTAGAATTAAACTCCATTGCAGAATGCAAAAGTGCATTGAGTTATTGGTATATGCAGTGTTATTATAGGCTTTAAGCGTGGTATTTGCTCTAAAAAAGCTCAAAATGTGGTATCTTTAACACTGCAGTTAATACTTTTGACCAAATTAAATTTTAGTTAATTTTGTTTTTATTCGGTGCCATTTCTGATTTAAATTTCAGCAAACCAGCTGTTGTTGACATTTATATGAAAGATCATATTTTTCGTGCAATGCAATATATATTGCACCAAAAATATGAACTTAATATAAGATGCAGTCATCATATTGTGTACTTACAGGATACTTAGAAGCAGGTATACATATTTTTTAAACTTCAGAATATTGTATTAATAAAATGTTAAAAATATGAAAGTATTACTCTTTCATTCCTCATTCTTATCATGCCTCATTGAATTATAGGGAAAAAATTTTTGCAATTCAAATATTGTTAGATTAGGTCTTTTGAACTGTGAAGTTGTATAAAGTTTGTTTTAGGTTTACATTTAAATGCGTTAGATATCACTTTTTGCACTTCAAGGGTGTGAATATTCCATTTTGCACTTAATTAGTGCAAATATTACATTTTTTACCATAGTTACAACATTGTGACCTATTAAAAATAATGTAATGCATTTTTGCATATTGATGGACACAGGCAAAGGAGCTTCTAACAAACAAATTAACTTAGGCAAAAACACCTCTTTACTGACTGCCGCTTTTTTGATGGTGCACTTTGTGCTTAGTTTTTTTTAGCATTACCAAAAGTAGCTCACAGTAAAATGTATAGAAAGTACGACTTATTTTAATACAAAACGAAATGAAGATAAAAAACAAACTTTTGAGATTTAAAAAGTTATGATCGTGAATCAAATATGTAAACGGTAGGACCAGTGTGTCTGCACAGGCATGACACACTTTGTAAAAAATTATCGTTTTCAAAATGTGCAACAATTGACATTGGGTTATGCCAGCCAAAAAAAATTGATATTTCTGATGAGGTCCTTTAGTGACAATTCTAACAGAAGATAATAATTTGTGGAACGTAATTTATGCACGTTCTCAATAAAAAAATGACATTTGTTAGAAAGTGATTTGTGCACGATCCCAATAAAAAAATTATAATTGTTGGGACGTCATTTGTGCACGATCCCAATAAAAGAATGACAATTGTTGGGATGTTATTTGTGCAGGATCCCAATAAAAGAATGACAAATTGTTGGGACGTCATTTGTGTACGATCCCAATAAAATAATTATAATTGTTAGGACGTCATTTGTGCATGATCCCAATCAAAGAATTATAATTGTTGGGACGTCATTTGTGCACGATCCCAATAAAAGAATTAAAATTTTCGGGAAGTCATTTATGCACGATCTCAATAAAAGAATGGTAATTTTCGGGAAGTCATTTATGCACGATCCCAATAAAACTTGACAACGTCGTAGCCTACACCCCCCCCCCACCCCCGCTGCAAGTATAATGAATTTGCATTGGATGTCATGGGTATGGCCAAACAACCTTCTTGGATATTGATTGTGTTACATGCTAAAGATAACCATTTACGAAACAGGTAATCTGATGACAGGAGGATCATAGGCATAGGGACGTAAAATGACGATGTTTTGATGACGTCATTTATGGGTGACCCCTAATGTACTTGGGTTTGAATTACTAAACCCTTAACTAATCATTAACATATCAGATTAGCTGTATTTTTTGAAAAAGGGAGATGATCATAATTGCTTTTAGTGCTGAATGGAGATGATCATAATTGCTTTTAGTCCAAAAGGGAGATGATCATATTTGCCTCTTCTTCGACGATATATCTTTGACATAGTATTTTACTAGTATGCTAGCATGGATCGTCCTTAAATGACGTCATACAAATCTTACCATTTTAGGGACCCCAACTGTCATTAGTTAATTGTTTCATAGGATCGTCTGCAAAAGACGTCACAAAAATATTATACGTTTATTGAAATCGCCCGTAAATGACATGAAAAAATATCCCTCGTTTATTGGTATTGTCTGTAAATGACTTTACAAAAAATATCACAGGTATATAGGGATCGTCCGTAAATGACGTCACAAACAATATTACTCGTTTATCATGATAGTCCGTGAATGACGTTACAAATATAACTCTTTTATTGGGACTGTCCGCAAATGACTTCAAAAAAAATATAAATCGTTTATTAGGATCATCCGTAAATGACGTCACAATAAATTTCACTTGTCAATTGAGATCGTCCGTTAATAACGTCAAAGAAAATATCATTTGTTTATTGGGATCGTCCGTTGATGACGTTACAGAAAATATCACTTTTTTTATTAGGATCGTCCGTAAATGACGTCAAAAAAAATATTACTGTCTTTTTAGGAGCATCCGTTAATGACGTTAAAAGCATCACTCGTTTATAGGAATCGTCCGTAGATGACGGCACAAAAAATATTACTGTATTTTTAGAATCATCCGTAAATGACGTAAAAACACATCACTCGTTTATTAGGGTAATCCCGTAATGACGTCACTTTAAATATGTATCAGGTAAACGTACCGTAAAACTACAAATAGAAAATATAGGCCAGCTTCTAATAATGACCGGGTGTTTCGCCGCAAGCGCTAATGTTAATTTTTCCAGCTCAAACTTATTATATTTAATAGAAGCTGGGCGCTTCTATTTAGAACTTTACGGCATATCTTTGGGCCATCAATACCTAACTTACCCTATTGACCAGACATAAGAGAATTTTTACAAACCTAGCCATTCCACTCGAGCCTCTTTCACCAGATGCATCAAATTTCGTTTCTTACCCACTCGTAAAGGTGCATTTCGTGCCAAGCCCACTTGCATTCGCACTAGGCGTATCCAGCAAACTAAACCCTGCAACAGCGTCTCTCGTACTGACGCAATTCTCAACAAGATCTTTCAAGTCGCTTGTACCCTGCCTAATGGTACCAGCAACGTTTGTATTATTATTATTAATTCACAGGGGTTTGGTCTTGAAAGACCAACGCCGCCGAGGCCTTTGTAATAATGGCCTATTGCAGACTCCCCCTCAAGTAGTAGAAGGGAACGCAGGTCAATCCGCAAGCCTGCCCGTAGAGCGCGAGAACGCCACTAAATGAGCCACCGACGCTTGACCCAACATCTCCAACGTGATAAGACACCCCCCTAGATAGAGGTTTCTCACAAGTACAAAGGCAGGGCACACAGTCAAAAAATGAATCGGTGTTTCATCCTCCTCCCCACAGTGCACGCACGTAGGGGAGTCTAACACTCCCATTCTCCAACCATGAGCACCCCAAGCCCCATGCCCCGTCACTAACCCAATCAACCACCTTAGTTGATTTCTAGGATATCGTACCAATGACGCATTACCGTACAAAGGTGCCGAAATCCATAGCTTGGCCTGCCTACAGTTGCGTATTCCAGTCCATTGTCTTTCATGCTCACGTCTAGTCCACCGCGCAATAGCACCGTGGACAGCGGAGAGAGGGACTGGAACAATTGGCCTAGGACCAAACTGCCTAGCGCAACTACCATCATACGAGGCCTTTGCTAGCCTATCCGCCTCCTCATTACCCCTGAAACCCGAATGCGCAGGAATCCATTTTAACACCACCTCACAACCACTCTCAGCTAGTCTGTTAAGGTTAGTGTAACAGTCCCATACAACACTCGAGACAGTGTAAGGCCTGGACAGAGCACGCAAAGAACTCTGACTATCACTGAAAACTCTGACAGGGAGATCTCTTGGACCAAACTCCAGCAGCCAATGGGCCGCCAAAGAGATGCCAAGGATCTCACACTGAAATACAGAGGCATCAACCCCGAGATACACGGACGAAGCCAAAATGGTTACACCCTGGTTTCTGTCCTCAATCACAACACCACATCCAGTATTGTCACCATCCCGCGAGCCGTCTGTAAAGCAGACAACCCTTTCCTCTAGAAGAGATGCATCGCAAGCCCAATCCGCCCGCGACCCTAGTTCCACATTGAACTTCCGATTCTCCAGACTCTTATAACACCATTCCACTGGCATCTGTAGAATGGGGACGCAGGATCCCCACCTCTCACAGATTACAGTGTGACTAGTTGAGCCCCCAAACAAAGAGTTTTCTACCCACAAACCCCTCGTTTTAAGCCTATGCATGGACCTCACGGCCACACCCATGAGACATATGTCTATAGGAATAAGGCCAACAAGACACTCCATCGCCGCCCTAGGCGTTGATCGAAGCCCCCCAGTTATCATAAGACACGCCTGATGCTGTACCTTACACAACAATTTGACGTACGAGCTTTTCTTCAGCACAGGAGACCAAGCCACAACCCTATACTCCATCACAGGACAAACAGGGGCAGTGTAAGTCTATTTCGACACCGTGGGAGATAGACCCCATTTTCTACCAACCATTTTCTTGCATCTGGCAAACGTGACTTGCGTCCTGCTCTCCACTGACTTGCAGTGTGGCATCCACGTCAAGTGTTTGTCAAGCACAACGCCCAAGTACCTTATTGTACGTCGAATCACCAGGTTCACGCCCCTATACCTAACAGGATTGGGACATAGCCTAGTGTTCTTAGTAAACAGTATCATTTCAGTTTTTCAGCATTAAGGCACAGCCCTACTCCCACACACCAGTCACTGATGATGTCCAGACCATCAGTGACTCGTTGAGTGAGTATGCGAAGCACCTTGCCGCTTTGAAGAACCCCTGTATCATCAGCACACCCCTGTCACAGAGTAGACGACGCCCTATACCTAAGCCTGGTCAAAAGAACATCCATGACTAGGTTCCACAAAAGGGGTGATATTACCCCACCTTGCGGACACCCCCTCTCCACACTCCTTTCTCTAGAACAACCACTAATCTCAGACACCACCTTTCTGTGTCTAAGACTAAAGTCGATCCATCTCCCTAACAAAGAGCAAACACCAAACCTATCGAGTGCTGAAGAAATGGCACTAAATAATACATTATTGAAGGCCCCTTCAATGTCGGCAAAAGCACCCAGGACCATCTGTCCCGACTCAAGAGCCCTCTCAACATACGCAACCATCCTATGAATAGCCGCATCTGTGAAGAGACCCCTCAAGTACGCAAACTGATGATTTGCTCTGAGCCTGCTCTCCAACTCAGGTGTCCTGATGTACCCATCCACCAGTCTTTCCAGGACCTTCCACAAAACAGGAGCTAGCTGTATTGGCCTCCACGAAGATGCCTTACAGTAGTCCCCCCTTCCTGGCTTAGGTAGAAATACTACCCTAGCCACTCTCCAGCACAGCGGTACAGTACCAAGTGCCAGGCAAGCCTGATACAGCGCAACTAACCGCCCCAAAATCACTGGTAAACTCGTCTGCAACAGCACAGGTTGGATACCATCAGCCCCCGCAGACTTGTACGGACTAAAACTCCACACAGCAGCCTGCACCTTTCTTTCAGTGACAATCTCTGAGCAGTTATGCAATCCTAAAGATTGCATACCATGCTCAGTAAAATGCCCCTCCCCGACGTCTAGCCCAGGAAAGTGATGCCGAAGAAGGACATCCAGAGTCTCATCCATAGACGTCGTAGACATATCTGTAACATCATCATGAACTGACCCCGGTATCCTTATCACATTACCCTCCAGGCTCCGCAGACACTTCACAGCATCCCCAAACTTACTTACCCCACTACAAAAATCGGTCCATGACCTTCTTTTCGCGCTTCGCACAGCAGACAAATATACATTGCGAGCTTCCTTATACTCCCTCCATCTAACAGGGTCGCGCTGATGACGACCCATTTTCTTGAAGAGAGTGGTTACACCCACACGAAGAGCTGTAAGCTCATTCGTCCACCACGACGCTACCCTATCCTGTCGTTTATATGTCCTTAGCGGACACACCTCGTCAAGAGAATTCATCATAGCCTTACCAATGTCAGCCGCCACAGCACTAACATCATCAACACTGTGCAACTGCCCATCAGTAACTATGGGAACCCTCTCCCTTAAACAAGGTGAATATCTGTTCCAATCCACTTTCCTTATATTTCAACAGCGAACAGCCACTGGCAGGCCAGCCGTGACTCGGAAGCGAATGCACCTGTGATCAGACCCTGATTCCTCATCCGACACAGTCCATCTATCAACCCATGCCTCGGCTAGTGTATTTGCCAGCGTGATGTCAATAACCTCACTCCTATTTGCTACAACAAACGTAGAAGCACTACCCTGATTCACAACCGAAAGATCAGTCGCCATAATGTAGTCAAACAGTACTTCACCTCTGCGATTAGTGTCGGTACTACCCCACACCATGTTATGTGCATTAGCATCAGTACCCATGATGAGCGGTAGCTTCTTGACTTGACAATAGTCAACCAGTTTGCGCACAAGATCCCCAGGAGGATCAACGGCTTCACCCGGCATATACACAGAGGCAAAGACCATCAGACCTTTACCCCACCACGTTAAAACAGAGACTGTATCCCTGTCCGTAAACTCAACTAGCAAATGAGCCTTAACATTTCTAGATATCAGAACACATGAGCGCGGTACAGCATGCAAATTAAAAACAAAAAGTTGATCAGACTTACCCAGACCCCTCACAGCTCCTCTGTAACAGTACGGTTCTTGTATGAGACAAATATGAGCGCAGACCGGACGACCAAACGCAGTGGTGCCATTTAGGCGACGTTCGTGTCGCACTACTCCATCGCGGAGACCGCATAAGCTCAAGGCCCCCGCTTTTGAGTGGTGCATGTTATTTTGGGTCAGATCAATAGTGGAAAGGGCCATGGAAGAGACCCCCCAGATTGTTGACCCGACCCGATGTTAAGAGTTATTACCCTCAAGCACCACCGCCCTCAGCCCCCAACCCGCTCACAACCTCAAACAAGACCATACTCAAACCGAAGTGGAGCTTAAAACCAAGCTCAGACAGGAACTTCACAGTATCCACATCTACTGTAAAATGCCAAACCTGTAAAGGCTGTCCGAGCTTGGTTATTGACCTCCACGACACCGGCAACCACGATTTCGTGACCAACCTCGCATTTCGATCCCTCAGAAGGACTAGGAACTCCGCAAAAGCATCGCACATGCTCTTCGCAGATCCCTGTCTCTCCACTTCCACCCTTAACTTGGGTCTCTTTACTGAAGTCACAGGGAGCGCACCAGGAAAGAACTTCTTCTCTCTCCCGACACTCCCCCAAACTATGCATTCACTAGCAGCGTCAGCCCATGCACAAGCCGCCGAATTCTCGCCATCTATTCGAATCCGCCCCTGCACCAAGTAGATCCCATTAAACCTGCAACAACCAGTGCCTGCAGAATCCACCACCTTATTTACCTGCGCAATCATTTCATTTTTAAAATGTTGAAACATTGCTTTCGACACTTTCTCATTCTCCGACATACCCACTAGACCAATAAGAACTGAGTTCTCATTACTAGGAGGCACTAGACAGCCAGTAAAGCCATCCACAAGTTTTGGCGCAGCGAGACTTTTATTCCCCGCTCCCTCATTACCCACCACAACATCATGTCGCTGTTCCCTTTTGGCGAGATCTCTATCTCTGAAGGCTTTCTTAGGAGCTGCCTCCACAAGAGAACCCCCAGATGCAGATCCCGCTATAGACATAGTAGAGCTGCCATCAGCAACGTTTGTACCTAGCACACTTGTACTGACGTTCTAACTCAAACCTGTGCTGTTATAAAACTCACTTGTACTAGCCTCACTCAAATCCTGTCTATTTTCAAAAGCAAAAATTGTAACTTAGCCTGATTTTACGGACACTAACTGCAAGGGTTTTATGCTAGCCTTCCTATATGTATAAACAAAGTTTTCCAATGATTGAAACAATTTGCTGTAAGCTCAGCATCTACTTCGAGCCCACAGTGGACAAATCCGGCGCGAAGCGCCGGATTTTTATACTTTAAAATACAATAGACTAGAGATCGTCCATAAATGACCTCACGGGTCAAAAAATATATTGATATAACATTAAATTTGAAGCTGCGATTGTAAAATTGTTTTTACCGTGCTTTCAAAAAAACAACTTTACAAAGTCGTCAAATTGTAACGAGTAATACAACTTTTAAAAACAAGTTCATAAAAAAAAGATTTTTTTAAAAATTTCTTTACTTCCAGGTTGTACAACAGCATTTAGGAGGAATTTAAAAAGCACGGTTGAAAAATATATTTATTTTGTCCACCGTGGGCCCGAAGTAGATGCTGAGCTTACAGCAAGTTGATTTCATCATTGAAAAAAATGCTTTTGTAGTACGGTTAACAAAGTCCTAACTTAACCTTAAGCAGTTACCGCTAGTGAAAACAGGCTGAGTGCTAGCTATGTTGGCACCAGTGGGCTAAGGAAAAGCTCTGCTGCTCCAAGCGAGCTTGAATTAAATAGGACACAACTATAGTTTACGTACCTACCTACCTACTTTCAGAAGCAAGTGTGTATATCAATGGAATGACGTTCTGGACACCCATTTTTAACAACATTCAATTTAGGCAATGCGTAAGTAGGTGTCTGTTATTTTGAGCATATTTGTTTACATAATTCATAACCTAATGACATTGGGGATGTTTGTAATCGTAGTATGTATATAACCTCAGTAATGGACGATCTCTGTATGGGTATTATTAAGATCTCATGCGAAATATGTCCGATTACCTAATTCCTAAACTAATGACAAAGGGGATCTCTAAAATGGTAATGTTTGAATAACGTCTTGTATGCACGATCCTTGTATGCATATTGGAAAGATCCCATGTTAAATATATTTGATTTCTCAATTCAAAACTAATGATAAAAGGGATATCTAAAGTGGTATTGTTTGAATGACGTCATGTAGTGACGATCCCTGTTAATTCCTAAACTAGTAACAAAAGGAATCTCTAAAGTAGCTGTTTTTAAATAACGTCATTTATGGACAATCCCCGTATGCATACTAGTAAGATCCCTTGGTAAATATATTTCATTACTAAATTCCTATACTAATGACAAAGGGGATGTCTAAAATGGTAATGTTTGAATAACGTCATGTGGGGACGATCCCTGGATGCATACTAGTAAGATCCCAAGGTAAATATGCCTCATTACTAAATTCCTAAACTAATGACAAAGGGGATCTCTAAAATAGTAATGTTTGAATGACGTCATGTAGGGACGATCCCCGTATGCATATTAGTAAGATCCCATGTGAGTGGCTTGTTTTAATTTACCCACCCTCAACTTGAATGACGTCATTTGTGTCTGGCCCCTAAGCGACGTTGTCCTTGTCTACCACGTACGTACCTAGAAATGGAGGTAATTTTGAATTTTAATGTAATTTAAACGGCTGGTTTTTCTTTGAGAGAAAAAAAAGGTAAAAAAATATTGAAAGTTGCTCCAGTTAACTGATAACTGTGCAAAAACTATTCATGCAATCTAGCCCAAAAACTATACAGAACTGCGCGGGCGCTTTTTCTAGCGTTAAAAAAATATTTGAAAAAAGTGAGTTGAAAACTGTGACCTGTAGCGCACGACACACAGACATTCGGACAGACGGACCGACAGACAGACGGACGGACAAAACCATTTCAATAGATGCTTATGAGCTAAAGCTCAGCATCTAAAAACGTTTCGTCCATAAATGACCTAACAGGTAGAGTCATTGGGTCTCTTTGGATATTGTATGGCATCATCCTATGTTAAAGATAGCCATTTATTTACACAAACAAAAGCTGATGACAGCGTCACAGGGTCTAAAAATGAAAATATTTGCATGACATCATTTATGGACGACCCTTTACTAATTTGAGGCTTGTTCGTAATCAAATAACACAAGACATATAGTTTTCATGAGATGAGCGATAGTAAGAGATGAGGCGGAGGCAAGTTAAAAACTTTACCGCGGGAATTTTAAATTCTGCTCCAAAGTCATCGGTGATTGGTCCTAAATACTCCAGCAGCATTGCTTATTGGCTTACGGGGGTCACGTGGTTGAGAAATGTATAACGTGATTTTGCCCTATCTCTTACTATCGCTCATCTCTGATAGTTTTCCAATAAAATCAGAAAACTGAAAAAGTAGTAAGGGGGGACCATTGGGTGAGGTAAAATTCCTATATAATTTCCCATATGATTTTCGTGGGTTTTTATTTCGACGAATTTTGAAAATTTTAATATTTGTTTTTGACGCCAAAACGCAATTTGCACCGATATGATCATATACGTTGTAGTGACCCCACCACATAGTACATGATCTGATATCGTTTGCTTCATTTCAGATTTTACACTTGGGATACTTCCCATGTTAGTTAATAAGGACAAGCCATGATGACGATCCATTTTAGCAACGCTAAAGATGTTGAAAAGGTAGTTACATGGGTCCACAATTTCGTTAAATTTGGGCGACGCCATTTGTGTACGGCTCCTTCACCCGTTTTTTCCTGGCTTGCTTTTCAGTGCGCTTTGATCTTTGCCCATTCAACTGTTTACTGTGGAGAAATGGTTAGTTCGAGCATACAGGCCTGCCTGCTCGCATTTTTGGTTGTTTAAAAGTAGTTTAAAGAAAATTAATTCAAAACAGTGACCTGTAGCGACGGACAACAGACACACAGACGGACATGACCATTTCAATAGATGCATAAGCTTATCATCTAATAACAGAGGCCTCAGAACCCAAATACACGGATATAGCCAGAAAGGGGGATGCTCCCCTCAGGCTTCTGTCCTCTATAGAGACCCCGCAGCCACCCTTATCACCTTCACGTGAACCGTCTGTGTAGCACACAACTCCACCACCCCTAAGGGATAAATCCCTTACCCAATTACCACGTAACCCAATTACCAGAGAACATTCGATATCCCAGGTTCATGTATGCCCAGTATGTAACAATATCATGAGCATTGGGACACATTCACCTATCTCTCGCAGACAAATCTCTAGTTTTCAGCATTTGCATAGATTTAATGGCCGCCGCTTTGAGATGTCCAGAGGAATCAGCCCAACTAGAAATTCCATAGCCGCTGTTAAACTAAGACCAGCTATGATCATATGACACGCATGGTGCTGAGCCTTTTTCAACATTCTTACGAGTTTTTTTTAAAGTGCAGGGGACCAGATAACAATCTTATATTCGAACAAAGGTCGTACAATCTATGTGTAGGTCCACTTCGCAGCAAGCGGAGCAAGCCCTATTTTCAACCTAGCATTCGTTTGCACCTGGCCAATGTAACATGCTTCCGACTTAGAACTGATTTCAGTTGAGGCGACAACGTAAGATGCTTGTCCAGGACAACCCCTTGGTTGGTCACACTACGCCGGACTTCCAAGCGCACACCCCTATACCTTATAGCATAGAAACATAGCCTAGTGTTCCTAGTGAACAGTTCTATCATCCTTTTCTCGGCATTCGGGCTAAGTAAAACTTCCACACACAAGTCACTGATTAAAGGAAGACCACCAGTGATCCGATGTGTGAGTGTACCTAGCACTATGCTGCCTTGTAGCAACCCAGTGTTATCCGCGTACACTTGCGACGGCGTAGATGACGCTCTCTGCCGTAGTCTAGCTACCATATATAACAATACTCAACAAAAGAAAAGAAATGCTCCACTCTGTGGACTTTCTCCTTCCAAATCGCTGTGCCAAAGCTTATTATTACTATTAAAAACTTACTATTTTCTCTCTTAAAAAATATTGCAAGCACACACTGCATCAATCGCTTATAAAATGTAAGTCAACAAACGAAATTTACCAAATAAGAGATATTATGACCAAACTGAAAATTAAAAAACTTACCTCAGTGGTCTCTAAAATAGGAACAGTCCAACTCCGCTCATGATTCCACTTTACTAAGGGACTAATGCACGGAACTTTCGCCGAAACAGGAAAATTGACCGGAGGGTACAGGGCTGAAAAGTTCACATCTACCCCCGCGTTATATAAATCCCCAATCGAAGACACAAAATGTAGTGCTCGGTCTGACAACTGTTGCTGCATCGGAGACACGAATGTACACGTGGTTGGAAGGGCTGCTCTGAGAGCGGACTGAAGTAAACCTCGAGGCGCAATTTCAATAACAACGGCGTTATTTGGGACATGCTTCGTGGCTTCGTAAAATAGAACAGGCTGAATAAAGTTGTTTGCATAATACTGTGGAGACGCTGTCTGAGCCAAAGGGGAGTCCCAATTTTCTTGGGGGATGCTTGTACTTATCCAACAGTTTGAGCGTATTCGCCTCACTTCACGTTTTCCACTGATTGCTTCCCCCATGTATTTAGCACTCAATTTGGAGGCGTTGACTTCAAGTGGGCAGTGGGATGCAATTCCGCAAGAATTTACTTTCTTAGCAAAGACCCCATCGGCCTGAAGCTTTGATACAAATGTATTCAGTGCCTCTTCATGACCAGATATAGTCACACTTTGAGGTCCATTATTGCAGGCTGGGAAAACGCCTGGGGGACATATTAGATTTGCCTCTGACCAGGATAGGCCAACTGCAGCCATTCCACAAGGCGTTTCCAACTTCTTTGATTCCTCAGATGCCCGGCCATAGGCTTCTACCCAAAGAAGTGCTTCCTCTGCTGATAAGCAGCCGTCAGCGTATGCGCAGGTGATCTCTCCTATAGAGTGACCAAATATGCCGTTTGGGGTGACGTTAAGTGAAACCAGTGTGTCATACAAAGCAATCTGTTTGAAACATGTATTTCAAAATTTGTTAAGCGATATCATGTAAAAAGTTGACATTTAATATTTTGTAAAAGAATAAACAGCACAGTCATTATATACATGTAATTAGTTGTCGAGAACCTGTATAGCAGCTATGGAGCACGTCGCGTGTTGTAGATTTTCAAAAATGCTCGTGTTATTAGGAGCCAAAAGTTTGTCAAGGTCAAGTCCAGCATTTTTCAGAGTAGCCCGGGAGTTTCGAATGGAATTATTAAATAATTCATTTCTCATGAGTTCCTTCCCCATTTCAGGCCACTGTGCTCCCGTTCCTGAAAAAACAAACCAAATGGGACGGGGTTGGGAGAACTCAAGCTTCTGCGTGCGGGTGCAGGAAACGTCGTAACTCGACACCTCAGAGTTAATATTCTGGATAATTCCATATCCTCGGTGGCTATAGCCGGGAATCCGCTGTTTAAAGATATTGTGAAGTAAGCCAGTGAAATTTGGATCAACTGCGCGAGCGCATGCGCTATCCAAACTGCTCTTTAGAGCTTCTTCGGTTTGTCCAGAGAATGGTATTAGTGATGGGAGGTTTGGGATTGAGGTTTTATTGCTGCTGTTACTGGTGCCACAGTTGGGCTCCAAAACTAAATGTGCGCTTGTCCCTCCAAACCCAAAAGAGTTAAATGCAATGAGACCTCCACTAAATGGGGACTTTTCAGTCACAACCTGAAAGGTTGAAAATTTTTCAGTATAGTTTTAAATTTTCTAAATTGTTGTACTTAATATTTGGTCACCACTATTGCTTAAAAACGGGTGCAACATTTAATTTCGAACACTCGAAAACCACAGTCCACATCGCAAGTACCTTTATTGTCCCATCAAATACATGAGCTGCGAGCTCAGTAGGCTCGCTGAAATTTATATTCGGTGCGATGAAACCGGCTTGAGCAGAAATTAAGACTTTTGCTATTCCGCAGAGTCCCGCTGCAGCCTCGGAATGCCCCATGTTACTTTTGACAGTGCCAATAAGCAGAGGTTTCTGGGGGTTTCTCCCTTTACAGAAGAAATTTGAAATTCCCACTAGTTCTTCTGGATCTCCTGCTCGGGTCCCAGTCCCATGTGCCTCCACGTAATAAACGGAACTGGGATCTATCTTTGCCTTAGCGTACACATTTCTGTACAGGGCCTCTTGCGCTACTGCAGAGGGGCAAAAAAAACCTTCCGCCTTCATTCCATCACTTCCCACATTGATGGCTTTTATTGAGGCGTAGTTTCTCATAGCAACGTTTTTCCTCTCCAGAAGAATCGATACAACTGACTCACTCCGAACAAAGCCCGATGCTACAAACAACGTTACGATTAATATAGCTTTCGTGCCCACAGTATGCAGAAATGGTTTCAAGGAATATACTGTGCTTTTATTGTGTACAGTACTACAAGAGGGACTAAAATTCTTGTGGACTAATCCAAAACTCCATGGTATGATGTGAATGGCTATGCCATAAATTATTATAACAAGTTTGTTACCGTCTTTGTCGAGAGGTCTAGAGTGGCCATCGTCGGCAGCAGCCCCAAGAACGTTGAAGATTTTCACTTGATGAGAGCCAAAAATTAAGGCATTAGCTGTTACAATAGCTCTGTCGCACGCTCCACTTAGCATGGAATTAACAGCCGTTTCAAGTGCGTATAGGCTACTTGAGCAGGCTGTGCTTACAAGGAGGCTCGGTCCCTTCAAGTCCAGGTAATGAGACACTTGATTTGGCTGAAGAAAACTCATTGTCCCAAGATATGCGTAGCCACTCTCATCCAAGCCCTCTTTGAGTGTCCAAAATGAAATAGCATCCGCTTCATCCTTGGCGAGAAAGACCCCCGTTTTGGATCCTCGCAAGCTTTCAGGGTTGATGCCTTTAAATTAAATAATGCAATTTACAGGAAATTAAAAGTAATTTGCAAGACCTAATTTTTATTGCTCCGCATTAAATGTTTTATGATTTTGTTGATATTATTTTTAATGTTTTTACCAGCATCCAAAATACTTTCATACACAACTTCAAGTGTTATTCGTGCAGCGGGGTCCATGAAGGGCGCTCGCTTTTCTGACACGCCGAAGAAATCCGCATCAAACTTGTCCAGGTCGCTTAAAGCGCCAAAACGAGGAGGCAATTGCATTGGGGTTTTAAACCTTGTTTGTTCCGTGACCATATCCACACTGTTGAATAGGTTTTTCTTAAGTTCGTCAATCGAATTGGATTTAGGAAATCTTCCACTTATCCCTGAAATGACAATCTCTTCTTTTGTATCAAAGGTTTTACCACAAGCGTTCCCGTCTGAGCTTGAATTTCTATGTCCAGAATGTTTTTTTCGTGAGAAGAGCCCCACTTGATATTTTTTCACGACACTCACAGAATGTGGAGAAATCCAGTTCATTCGACGCATATTTAAATGCCTCCCCTGCAATAAATTACATACATGCTATGTTACTTGTTTTGAACTGTACCCGTCTAGGGTGTATCTTATTTTTCTTCTGGATAACGTGTGTGTATCGCTCTGCCTTATTCGTTTACGATTTGTTGAAACGTAACACTGAAAAAGTTATATACGGTTCAAATACTTTCATTTCACAATGGTACACAGCAGTGAGACTGATAAGTAACAGGCATACCTATCCGGCTGCGGAGGTTCGTTGGCGGGCAGTCGTGAATAGTTTTTTGCTTTTTTTGTAAGCGATTTAGGGAATAAAGTGATCGCCTTTACCTTAAAACTTCCCATAATAACTGAATAATACTTACTACTTGTAAAAATATTTTTGCAATCGTTTGAATGTAGCATTTATTTGATGTTTTCAACATGAATGTTTGAACATTCCTGGTCCCTGTAATACTGTAAAAACTACCAGGCACCCTTAACACGGTTATCTTTCTTTAGAATAATGTATTAAATGATCCTTGCTACTTGCTGCCAGCTGAATCTTTTGTTGAAGCGCATGGCGTAGAAGAAGACTTTGAGACCGTGTACTATTCAAATTTTTACATCTCAGACCCGTGTACAAAATTAAATGCCCGCGGTCTAATTTAGGAAAAACGGTAATTTACATCTGTCACTATAGGGACACACCATTAGAAGTAAGAGTCCCCTAATGACGTACGTTGCTGACGATATATTATTATAATATCATCATAATTACAATTATGATGAATAAGTAGTTTTTATAAATAGACTGTTGGTGTGACATAGTGACAAATTTTAATTGAAATGAAATTTTAGATAGCTTTGTTAGACCTTGATTTCACTAGCGACTTTAACAACTGTTAGTTAACAATTGTTAAGCTATCAATGGTTAGTGCGATTTCACTGCATAAATTGACAATTGTTAGCCAACGTGCCCGCTAAAATTCAAAATGTTGAAGTTTAAACATTTGTTAACGTGATTTCACTACATAAATTAACAATTGTTAGTTATAGATCCCGGGAAATTTCAAATTTTAAATTTTAACAATTGTTAATGCGATTTTACAGGTTAAGTTATCAATTGTTAACGCTAATTATCGATTTTAACAATTGTTAAAAGTTAATCATTGTTAGCAGTTTAACAATTGTTAGTTCACATTTCACGTAAAAATGAGTGATTAGCTAACTGTGGTTAGAGTTAACAATTGTTAAAGTCGCTAGTGAAATCAAGGTCTTATACTAGAAGTGACTGGTGTTGGGGTTAAAGGTTGTTGTTAAAGAGGTTTATACACCATGAAGTTAAGGCAGGTTTATTTTTGGCTTGAGTTATGAAGTTATGAATGATGCCTAAGGGGTACAGTCCAGAAGTCGTTACAAGGTTTCCCTTGTGAAGTTATGTATTTACTATCTTTGATACCCAGTGTGGAACGGCGTACAAATAAAGCAGCTCCCTGCTCGGATTAATAAGGACTGCCACTTTGTAACGTCCTACAGCATGCAAGGGGTAGAGAAATTAATGGTTAATATATTAGCGTTTCGTGGATAGTATATCCACAAATAGCGTAACGAAATAAGGCACATTTTTTTATACGTGTAGGGATTTCAATAATATTTTGGACAAAAATAAAACACTAGTTTCTGATTACTATTATGAGCATGATTTAATAAATTTGCTTTTATTTAAGCTGCCTATTGCATAGTTTACATCAGCTTACTTGTAATGGGATGCCTCTAGTCAAGATTCTATTCATCTTTCAAAACTCTCTGCATACAAGAGAACAGAACTTGCAAAGTATTTGTCGGAATTAAACTCGCCGAATTAAAATAAAGCAATAAGCCTCAGAACCTACTAACAACACGTTGCTTGTAGAACCAAATATTCTATAGTGTATTGCGGACGTATTTCATATTTAGTTTTACGCAAAAAAAACAAAAAAATAATTCAAAAATTTATTAAAAAGTTTTTTATGAGGTAATTCACGTACCTAGATTAGTACTTTATACGTAAAAAATAAAGGTATGTACTTGGTCGGTCTTAATTTTAAATTTTTCTACACATAAGTACAATTTCCTATTTGGCTAAAAGGTTTTAATAGTTTGTAAAGTTTAATTACTAATTACGGTTAGCTTTGATTGAACAAGCTCGCAGTAATTACAAGTTCTAGAGTTTGAGAAAATTTTCAAAAGTAATTAAATTGATCTTAACATATTTTCAGTGCATTGTTAATAAAGTGCACGGTTCACTTTAGAAAATTTAACTATGCCTAATACAAAACGAATTTGTGCTTGGCGATCTCTACAAGAGCTGCGCACTTGTTTTTCTACCTAATTATTATGTAATGCATTTGAAAAAATAATAATAATATTCGAGCACTACAATTGAAGTAATTTACAATCTAAAGCGCTTCTCATCTTTTGCTCAACTATAATGTACCGCTTCTACTTTTAAACGCATTCCATTGAGAAATGCAGGAAACTAAAATGCAAGAGAACATACATGCAACATACATAATGTATGAGCAAATATATATATACAAAATATAACGATTATAACGTGTATATAACGGTTTCTATTGTTTCTAAACATTGCTAGTTTCTTGAAGGAATAATTGCTTAGCCTACAAGCAAAAATTTAACGTCACGTAGTTAATTAGACTCTACCGTAGTAGTGCAGCAATGTGAATGTATACACTGAAATACAAATGTATATAGGTACAGTAGCGGAAACCAAAAGTGAGGTCTGGCAAGGATGAATTTTGCATGCAAGTAAACGGGAGCTTCATCCTTGCCAGATCTCACTTTCGGTTGCCGCGCCAATACTTCCCATTGTATTACGGTCTTAGTAAAATGCCAGTTGCCAGCTCCGCTACAATAGTAGCGTAGTTTTAGTTAACTGACGTAAAACAGAAAAGCATAAAATCCTTCTCCACTGAACCATCGTAGACAGTTGAATCGACTGTAGTAACTGTAGTAAGTACACTTACTGCAGTACAACTCTTGACTAGGAAGATTTTCCTAGTAAACCACAGTTACTACACTAGACATACCAAACCATCGAGCGCAGTAGGAGTTTCGTCGTGCCCTGCACCAGTCCTAGCTAAAATGCATATTAGCACTGGTGGGGGAAGTTTAGGGGAGGACTACACTTTTTTTTCGCAACTTATAAAAGATGCAACATATTACATTATAACTGAAACTATTGAACTCCAAGCGCTAGTATGGCCAGGCGGCGTCGAAATAAATCATTATGTTTATAGCTAATACAATCTCACATTTAATGTAAACCGCAGTTTGGGACACTTTGGGATTGATTCCGTTGATGCTAAATGTTATTACTATCATTTTTCCTCTCCAAGTTTTGTCTTGACGGCAGATATCCACTTTTCCATGTTTTAATTACATGAGGAACTAAAAGCATGTTTGAGTTTAACGCCGACTGCGAAATATTACTATTATCTGCTGATAGTAAAGGGTGGTCTATTTCCTTGCTGCACACGCAGTTTTTATCACTGCCTCATGAAAAACATAAAATTTCGTGCAAATTTCCAGAAAATTTGGTACAAACTGCGATCAAAATGATTGATTTTATGAAAAGTTTGAACAATTGTCTAGCGACTGACTAAGCGTTTTTTCCATATTTCAGTCTACAAGTTCCATTATTTGGGCGTAGGAGTTGGGCTGTCGAGACCTCCCCATTCACCACAATAGCAAACGATCCATTTTTCAGAAATCAGTAGTTTCAAATCGAAAAACAATTTTTGTGTTTTCTCTCAGTCAGTCGCTAGATAAGAAGTAGAAGACACTGTAAAGAAATTAAACCGATATTCATCTGTTCAGGAAAGGCCTAGAAATTTACCGCTAGAAGTTTAGTCCCCCCTCCCCCCCCCCCCCCCTTAATGTCATCTTATGGTATTTCAAGGGGCGATTATCAACGAGTATTATAATACCGTTTCATCTCAGTTATCATATAATACATCAATTATTTTACTTGAACGTTAATTCCGATTTTACTTAGTTATACGAGTTATTTCTTTATTTCCAAATGTATTTATCAAGTGTACAAAGTACGAGGTTTCGTCAATATTCTATTAATTCATCTACCTAACCAAAAAGTAATGTAATTGAAATGATTACCAAAAACTGGTTACTATAGTTCGTTTGGTAATTCTACCGTGATTAAGGAACCGAATTATTGTTTAATTATCAAAGTTACCTACCACAAGTAATTTAGTAGCAATGGGAAAACAATTTTAACAGTTTACGTTTTAAATTACGTAAGTGTATCTTGAATTTACTTGAGCCGTTTTTTCCCGTCTAATCATAAAAGTTTGAGTTAATTTTATCAAAGTGTCAGGCAATTCAGTATATACATTCATGTTATTAAATCACGGACACTAAATTAATAATAGCAGAAATACAAATTATTACACACAATATAAATTAATAAAAACTAAAAATGATATTAAAATAATAAATAGTAGAACCATTCTTACAAGTTTGTAAAACAAAGATACGTAAGCAATACCTAATTCTTTCACACTGACAATAAATTCCCAATATATCACTCTGATTTACATTTACCTGTCTTATAATACAAAAATAAATATTGGATGAACATAGTTTATTTTGTAACAATTAAAGCTTTACATTGGACCTTGATCTCTGAATAATCACATAGTAATTACCAAATAATAGAACATAATTATTAGGTTTTACAACAAAAGTAATAAAATCTAAATATAGTTTAATATTTAAAATAACCCCTATTGCTGAATTACCTCTTCGTTTTACATACAAGAATTGCTCGTATAAGTTCAAGTTGCAGTCAACAATAATTACACTAAGGTATTTAATGTATACACCACAGGACGACTCTTTCAGGTTTAGAAATATTTAAGTCATCAGACTTATGAAGTATCATAAAGTTAGTCTTAGCTATATTAATGTACTAAGGAAGAAACGTTTTATTCAGAAATTATTAATAATTGCCAAGGATTTGATCAATTTGTAAATAACCATTTTGTAAAAACTTAATGTTGTATGGGCTGACGCCAAATCGACAAAATGAATAAATTATTATTATTATTATTATTATTATTATTATATTATTGTACCTACAAATCATTCATATTAAACCATACATTTAGGGAATCCAAACAAGTCTGAACTGTGTTTAGCATAACTTTACACTAAGAATTCGAGAAGTACATAACCAAGTCATCTGCATACAAAATAACCTTTACGCTACCAGATATGGCATTAAGTATTTTATCAATATACATAATAAACAATAACGGTCTCATACTATCCATGACAAGTAGTTTAAAAAAGTTGAAAAAAGTTTGAGATTAGCGTTATTTAACTGCTAATTCCAAAACAACAGTTAGTACTATCTCAACTTAAACCTATGCAGCACATCCCGTTAGTATTCACAAGCTTTTAGAAGTTGTTTAAGTTTAATTGGTTCGGAAATGCAATCTGAGGCGTACGACCTACGGACGGACGGAGCGACAGAAAGGCCAATCGCTGGTTTTCATACGTGTCCAAAATCAAGTGAAAATAATTTTAAGAGTAGGTCTACTTGACTGCTAGTTGGAATTACATTTACAACAGAAGAATTTTAAAATATTACGATTTAAAAAGTGTAAGCATCTTTGATCCTGTATTACCACCTGCTATATTACCGACAACAGTATTAGTTTTATTGATTTTCATAAAGATATAATTTGCATCATCAGACAAACTATTCTAATATAGTTATTTTAAGTTGGGAAATTATGTAAGAGATATATTACTGTAAATTGCGTAACCGAAAAATAAACAGCACACATAACACTGAATTAACGCAGCTCAATAGTAACCAGGATTATTTAACATTATGCTATAAAGTTTTATTGTGCAAAATTTTATTTCATATTCATTACAATTATAAAAAGGGTGATGATAAAGGCCAGACGAAGGAATTGCTTTTAGGCAGCAATTTGTTTCCATACAATAACTACTATTTTGTTTTTATTGTTGATTTCCTTTGGTAAAGCAAAAGGTTGTATTTACATGTTTTTAGAAGAGTTTAAAATGTTGTTTTTGCTTGATTCAGAAAAGTGTTTTATTTACAGGTTTTTTGAAATTTGAAAAATGTTTTATTTCTATGTTTTTGGAATGTACAAAACAATTTATTTTGCATTTAAAGTTAAATTTGTTTTTGACTATTACAAATTTTTAAAAACCGCTAAATGTTCTATTTACATGCTTTTTGAAAATTCAGCAGTAGCAGCGGGGGCTGCCTGCAATGACCGTATTATCCGGCCCTGGTGACGAAAATGACGATCGTACTTTTCTTAGATTTTGAACTATATGTTACGGGCGCAAAAGAAAGTGTGAAAAGGTAATAGTATTTTGTGTAATCCATACAGTGCATTTCTACATAATTGAAGATGGTTAGATGATTTGTAGAAAGTGGTTTAAAGCTTAACGATTCTAGGACCCAAGGTGGAATAAGATTAACCAGAACGACTTTCATTCAATAAATAATTTTGAATAGGAATTCTAATATTTTATTGGTATTTAAAATTTGCTGTGTAATAGAGGAAGCTAAAATTTTTATATACTAAATTACCAAGAGGCAGAAGTATAGGAGTGCAATATTTTTCTACATTAGGCAGTTTGCGCACTTTCCGTAAAAATGAAAAACGTAAACGTAAACGTAAATTTTACGTAAGCTCCGCCCTCAAAACGTAGAAATAAAATTTTGCGTGAAAATTGATAATTTACGGCCGTTATTTTATACGGCAGCGGTGTTCAAACAACGTCCACGCAATATCATACGTAACAAATATTGCTATGGATACCTATAGTAACCTTCCAAATCTGTTGATTTTGAAAAATAACAACTTTTACGTTTAACCTAAAACTGCGCAAACTATGACACGCAAAATGATCCGCAAAATTTTAAAGCGTAAAAACAATTCTTTTGCGTTTTGCGTTTTACGAAATATAATTTTACGGCAAGCGCGCAAACTCCCTATTATTCTTTTAAACTGAAAAATTTACGTTAATACTTCCATGACTTTCCAAAGCATCAAGATTTAGAAATTCAGAGCTATTCGACTTTAAAAAACAAATGCAAATACCTGCGTAAAATGAAATCTTCTGAAATCTCTCATTCATCCCTAGTTCAAGAATTTTATAAAAATAAAAGCATTTTCATCACAGGTGCGAATGGATTTGTTGGGATAGTTGTTCTTGAGAAATTGCTCAGATCTTGCGCGTCTCTGGATCGAATTTATATTTTGCTTAGGCCAAAGCGGAATGTAAATACCCAGGACCGCCTTCACAAACTTTGTCAGAACTCCGTAAGTTAAAAATCATTCCGGCGCTTCGCGCCGGATTTTGCGACCGTGAGCCCGAAACGGATGCTGAGCTTGTAGCGCGATGCTAAATATGCTGTGGTACGACCAACATACCACCCTTGCAGTCAAGGTAGCCTAGGTACAAGTTTTGCTAGTACAAAACAGCGGGGTACGATATGTGTCATTGCCATTAGGAGTGGGGTAGGTGCGAGTTTTCGTAATACGAATGGGCGTAGTACGAGTGGAGCTGGTACTAGTGGGCTCCGTTACAGCAAGAATAGCGCCGGTACGACTGCGCAAGGTACGAATTTTGCTGGTACCAGTGAGCAGGGTACGAGTGATACCAAAACGTTTGATAGGAATATCGCTGACACGAGTGGAACGGACACCAAAACATTTCAATAGATGCAGCTAAAGCTCAGCATCTAAAAAATGTGGTTTTATTCATATTTGTAAGATAAATTTAGTACGTATATAAAATTCAAAATTTAATTCTTTTTTTTTGCTGATGTTTCCAGATTTTTGAAACTTTGTCCGAAACGAATCCGGAATTCGGCAAAAAAATCATAGCTATTAGTGGAGACGTCACATTGCCAGGCCTTGGGATATCTGAAAAAGATCGACGTACTCTTCAGGAAAATGTTCACATTGTGATTAATTCTGCCGGGGCGATCAAACTCAATGAGTCAGTTAAGGTTGCTATGGAAACTAACTTTCACGGAACACGGCGAATTGTCAAGTTGTGCAAAGGCATGCAAAAATTAAACGTAAGAGTGCAATTTAAAATTATAACTTGAGGTAGTTGAGGTACACGTTCAAACGAAGTTATAACGTTCGTTTGAATTGTTTGATTAAATACATGAATGTTTACTGATTCGGTATAATTATTGTAGGCATTTGTTCAAATCTCAACCGCATACACGAATACGGAGGGAGGAAGAATAGAAATAGAGGAAAAAGTGTATCCTTTCATGAACAGAATTCAGATTGACAAACTTCTCCAGGATGTTGACAGCTTGAGCAGCGTCGTCGACACAAAAACATTGAAAAAAATGGAAGCTGTGTAAGTCTTATTGTTAGTGAACGAAGGCATGCACTACGAATTCTAGCGCCTTCAATGTCACACTTTTGCCTATATATTTTAGTCTTTTGACCGTGATGCTGGAAATGTTAAATATATTATGAATCAGGGAACGGTTACTAGTCGTACCTACCCTCGGATGACGTAACGTAGTAATTCGTATCCTGGTATTTGTACCCTTAGAATTCGTACCCGGTCCTGAGGATTGTCGCACCCAAGTAATTCGTCGTCGCCCCCCCCCCCCTCAGAACCTCGCAACGTATTGGCTCACACTAAATGTTATCAGCGCTCATTTTATTTTACTGTACAGGATAATGCGAGGAAAGAGAAACACATACTTGTTTTCGAAATCTGTTGCGGAGAACTATCTGGAACTTCAACAACATGAGCTCCCGATTGTTATTGTGAGACCTTCTATGGGTAACACACCAAAACCAATTAACCAATGAATAAAACTTGTAACCATATTCCAATCATGACTATATAACAGTAATATATTATCTTATAAAATATTTTGTTGGCAAAAAACATGTGCTTTCACAGTGACAGCAACTGCAGTGGAGCCAGTTCCTGGTTTCTTGGATCAAATGATGGCCTTGTCGGGTTTTATATATTTCATAGGAAAGGGACATTGGCACGCATTCAACGTAACAAGCCGTACAACATATGATATTATACCGGCGGATTACTTGGCGAATTTAATTATCCTCGCAGGATGGAAAGCAACATTGGTTCAAACGTAAATTAATTTACATTAACTGCTTATGCACACTTAAAAAGATATGAGTTAATTTACTACTCTACTGTTAATTTGTGGCAGTTATCCGCGGTCCCCAGGATATTTCAGTTAAAGATATACTGATAATGTTGTTATATTAGGCTTACTAAAACCACTGTAAGATCACCCAGCAGCTAATATTATCATTTTGAATAATTTTATTAGTTCAAAAATACCACAAAAAGTTGGATTCGAACCCGCAACCTTCATCATAGGTACCTTCCAGCCTTAACCACTGGACTGACACCTGACACAACACAAAACATTTAGTAATGGACCACTAGTTTAGCATTCATATACATATACAGTGACATAAATGCTTTAACGGGTTTACTGTAGATTTCAACAGATTGGCTGTTGACTTTGGTAACATACAGCGCTGTTACACGCGACTAACCGATTTCCGCACTCTTAAATATTTTAAAATTTACTGATAAACCTGTTAAAGTTAACATACCAACCTGTTAGCCCCATCGTACAAGATTCTTATTAAGATCTTTTCTAAGCGTGTACCAAGAACCACTATTTGCTTTCCCCGCTTCAAAGTGCAATCACATCAGTGAAACAGATACTGAGTAGTATACCTAAAATCTACTAATACCGCTATCAACTTGTAAAGTAGTAAATGTGGTAGCTTTGCTCAACCGGTTCTACTATTAAATAATGAAAAATACAACTTTAGAACGAAAGAAAACGGAAATCGGAATGCCGCAGTTGATGTCAAGCTCGGACAGTTTAGTGATTTGACGGTGTATCACGGATGTGCTCACAATCCACTTTCATTTCATGAATTTAAAGAAGCCACCCTTCTCGCGATGCGCACTCATCCCTTTGATAACATTAAGTCCCGACCAAGATTCTACGGAATCCATAGCCTCTGGTTGTTCAAGGCGGAAAAATGGTTATTTCATTGGGTACCTGCATTCTTCATAGATAATATAATCCATAGGCCTGTCAAAAGGTTTGTATGCAATAATAATTGCAATATCACAATATTTATAGCGGCCCGCCCTACGGACGGCGTGTGTGAATGGCTTTGAATTTTTAATAAAAAGTAAGTTTAAATTACATTCTGTAAACACATTTTTACCATCGACTGTGCAGTTTGGAACCGAGTCGAATGAAAATTTACAATCAGATTCAAGGTTTACTAAGTGACACTCATTACTACATGTTGGGAGGCTGGAAGTTTGAGAGAGAAAATACAAACAAATTAAATTCGGATTTATCAGCTCAGGATCGGATTTTGTTTCCGCTCTTCGCTCAGAATCAAAATTGGACAGAGTATTTCAAACTTTATATTCTTGGAATTCAAAAATTTACATTGAAGGAGCAGCAGGGGAGGGCTAATGCCAAAGTTGGCATTCAAAATGTTCCCATGTGAGTATTGCTAACTGACTAACGAAACATTACTACCCAAAAGTAATATTTAGTTCACGGAATTTTATAATTTTAAAACTTTTATTTGCTATATACATACAGGGGTTCAAATCGTGCGGTAAAGACATTTTCCAAATTGCTCCAGGCTTGTAAACGCGTCAAGTAACTTCTTGGTTTGTTTGTTACGGCATATTATATTGCGAGAAACAAGAGGAAATGCTGCCATATAGTATTACTCAGGTAAATAGGTAAATGGTAAATCTAGTATAACAAAAACGGAGGTGGTGGGGGTTCAAAATTTCGGATCTTTGAAGACGTAATAGATGTATCGTCCCTTGGGTGTGGCGCCGGTTTGGAATCGGAAGAAATTCTGATTTAATACTTTATATTTTACTACAAAAACGGCAGCATAGTCAGTATTTTACTCCGAATCCGAATAAATATTACTACCGTGTCATTCTTCGTCTCATCCTGATATTATTAAATCTTTATGATGTCTTTTAATATGTGTTGCTAAATCACTTGCCTGATAAAATGTTTGTTTACATTTTTAATGAGGGAAAACATCATCTTTTTTAAAAATACACTAAAAATATTTGTTTATGCATGTATGTTTACACGTATGCACGTATAGATTTATTGCATATAGACCTATACACAAATTAGATTATTGTGTTCGAATTTGTTTTTTTGACATTTTCTTGAAATAAACTTAGAAAACAATTCAGTGGGATTAAAAGTGGAAAATTTTAGTGCAGGCATACTCCATACTTTCTTGAAAACGAATAAATTGTAACTGGTAATAAATGTGATGCTTAATTTATGTTTGGTAGTAATTACATTCTTTCTGCAACTAAAATTACTGAACAAGCATCAGCTGCAATAAGATTGCCCACAAATGACGTCATAAAGAGGTCCAATTGTTGGATATTTAAGACATCCCATGTTAAGGATAGCCATTTACGCAATGATTAAAGCTGATGACAAGGAAGTTATGCGGTCGTAAAGCTAGAAATTTTCTAGGACGTCATTTATGGACAACCCTATGGCAGTTGAAGTTTTTTTAGTATGTTCGGTTGCAGAAAGATAATAATTATTAGCAAACATAACTACATTTACTGCAATTTATAATTTATCCTTCTTCATGAGAGTTTGGAAGACTTTCACAAAACATTTCCAGTCATATTCCCACTCAACTTTGACGTTTTATTTCAAGAAAATTTAAAAAATTCAAATTCAAATAAAATAAAAATAGGTAAGCCATTTTGCACCCGAACGACTATACCAGCCAAAGTAGTTACTAGTCACAGAAAAAGACGTTATGATACAATTAATTTGAATCCATGTGTTCATCCAAGTTTGAAATCCTCTACATAATTATGTGCATAAAAAATCCCACCGTATGTTTTATGTAAAATTTATGCGTAGTCTGAACATAAAAATACTATGCATAATCTTTTTTAAAAAATGGTACTAATCTGGACTCTGGACATAAAACATTTGGCATAACAGCGTATACATAATGCATTGACAAAATTGTTATAGCAGAAGCCTTATGTATAATATTTTACAACCAAACTGTTTCCGGGCCTTAACATAAACTGAACTTTGATCTAGGTCAGCAGTGACATTTTTGAGACGCCCATTTAAAATTACTAGAAATTGTTATAACTCAAAAAAATTAAAAAATTGTTACCAATTACTAATTTTGTGACCTAATTTAAGCTTTACCTGTGACCTAGGTCACTCGGACAAGTCAGGATTTATTAGTTATTCTCGTTTCACTTAGTTCATAATTTTTTCTCGCGTTAAAATGTTGTAAAAATGTATTTGAAAATAGTATAGAACAGTATATATAGAAGATGAAACTACGATATTTCAAAAACGACAGTGTGGCACAGTGGTCACTGCACCTAGCTAAGTTTGGCGGTCCAGGGATCAAATCCTGGGTCGCACAATTATTTTAAGAGTTTGGTGTAAAGTTTTACTCATAAAATATTTTTAATAATTTACACTCCATAAGTATGTCTAAAATTCGCACATAAGGATTTAAACCGGTATAGGCATAAATATTCCCGCAGAATTATGTTAACAGATTTCCAGTTAAGCAGGGTGGGTTGTCATGTTAGTCCACTCATACCGGCACCACTCGACACAACTACTTTTACCTACAGTAGAGGTAACCAAAAGTGATATCTGGCGAAGATAAATTTTGCATGCAAACAAACGGCAGCTTAACCTTTGCCATATTACTTTCGGTTTTCCCGCCAATACGCTGAAGTTACCAAGCCAGTAAATACTAACACCAGCTACCTAGTTAGATTGGAAACTAGATAGTGCAGGTTAGAGGTTACGATGTTTAAACAAGCCCATATGTATCTAATAAAACTCCTAGAAATGGGTTACGATAAGGTGTCTAGGTTTCTTTTTGATCGGCTAAAGTCACTAGACGGACAAAACGAAAATGACGAAAATTATAATTGGGTTACCCAAGTAAAAGCTAAGCTTCAAAATAAAGGTTTTAGGTTTATGTGGGAAAACCTAACAAGCCAAAATGTAAAAGCCAAGATCGACAATATCGTAGATGCACTAAAACATGAATAGAACAGGCTAAATAATGTTGTTCGCAAAATACTGTAGAGACGCTGCTTGAGCCAAAGGGGAGTCCCAATTTTCTTCAGGAATGCTTGTGCTTATCCAACAGTTTGAGCGCAATCGCCCCTCTCCACATTTCCCACTAATCACTTCTTACAAGTACTAAGCACTCAATTTGGAGGCACTGACTTCAAGTGGGCTGAGGGATGCAATTCTGCAAGAATTTACTTTCTTAGCAAAGATCCCATCAGCCTGAAGCTTTGATACAAATGCATTCAGTGTCTCTGAATGACCAGATATAGTCACACTTTGAGGTCCATTATTGCAGGCTGGAAAAACGCCTGGGGGACATATTAGATTTGCCTCTGACCAGGATAGGCCAACTAGAGCCATTCCACAAGGCGTGTCCAACTTCTTTGATTCCTCAGATGCCCGGCAGCGGGCTTCTACCCAAAGAAGTGCTTCCTCTGCTGATAAGCAGCCGTCAGCGTATGCGCAGATATGCTCTCCTGTAGAGTGACCAAACATACCGTTTAGGGTACTGTGGAGCGAAACCAGCGTTTCATACAATGCAAACTGGTAAAAATACGTATTTCAAAATTTGTTTAACGATATCATTTAAAAAGTTTGCATTTAGTAATGTTTGAAACAATAAACAGGACAGTTATTACATATATACTGGTAATTAGTTGTCAAGAACCTGTATAGCAGCTATGGAGCACGCCACGTGATGGAAAAATTCAAAAATACTTGTGTTATTAGGCGCTAAAACTTTGTAAAGGTCAGTTGTTGTAATTCTGTGATATGATTTTTCTTTTTTAATTATTTGTTTTCACAAAATAATTTGAACTGATATGATGTTTAAATTATTTAAAATGCGAACAATAAACAAAATTCCTTTTGCCTTTTACCTCTTTTTTTATATCGCTAGAGAAAAAATTAAAATTTCGCATTTCCATTTTAGCTATGTTAACAAAAATCTAAAAAGAACGTAATATATGAAGGTAATCGAAATATGGTTGTTTATTAGTACGAATTTTTAGGAAGCGCAAATTTCTCTGCTTACATGTTTTTGAAAAGTGCAAATTAAAATATTCACAAGTTTTTGACTAGTGCAAATTTTTCTATTAACGCATTTTCAAAAAATGCAGATTGCTTTAATTACTGGTTTTTAAAAGGCGTAAAACTTTTTATATACTCCTTTTTCAAAAATGCCGATGCTTTTATTTACATAGTTTTATAGAATCAAAATATTCGAATTATTTGTAGATAGTGGAATTTGATATAAGTTAAGGGTTAACGGCCCATTTTGACTCTTCACTCACGATATGTTCTTGTACAAAGACTAAAGGCGTTATAAATATTATAGAGCCGTTTTGGTTTTGGAGCGACTTGTTGGGACTATTTCGTAATTAGGTTTTAATGGACTGGTAATGGTAAGTACTTGTTGGTCGATACTGTACGTAATACTGCTAAGATTAAAACCTTTTGGCGGCATTATTCGAATCCACTTTGGCACATCTTCTTCGTCCCCGTCATCTTGTAAAAGTTGTAAATAGCTGAAATTCCAATTTATTTCCTGTCTCGATTCAGAATCCACACGTGTCACGTTCCTGGGTTTTCCAATATTTGCTTTTGTTTCTATGCTCCCTCCATTCAATAGCGTTGACGTGTCTTGAGATTCGATTCCGTAGCCGTGGATGAAGGAGGACGTCATGGGGATGACAATTTTAGACGCATCATTGCTGGAAATATTTCACAATATTTAATAACTTAGCTCACAAAAATAATCGCGTGCAAAATCTATTCAAGAAAAATAAAGAATAAACTACTATTCACTTTATTACGTTCTGTTATTTGAAATTTCTTGTTTTCTTCGGTACTATCCAAAAGCTTGTTGTAAAGACGCTACTTTAGCTTGGTGAAGGCAGTCATTACACTCGACAGATTTTGAGGAATATTGAGTACAGTTAAATTCAGGGGATCTGGAAATCCTTTCACTTACAAGAGTTTGATCAACAGCATAACTGTTGTAAGTGTTCGTTTTGCCTTCGATGATATTTACACCTGTTGTTGGTGGGATTGGAATTGGCAAAAGCCAAAGTAAAATCAAAATCGTGTATGTGGTTCCCAATATGTTTAAGGCAAAGGAGTTGACGGATATTGTTGCCTTACCCGTCATGATGCGCACTGCTGGTACTGGTAACTAGTACTGGTGCTGGCGGGCTGGTGTTGAGTGCAACTCTTCCTGCTTCTATTTACAAACTGTTTGATTCAGTTACGTTCTCTCATTATTTTTCTTGCCTTGCCTGTCCTATGGGGTCAATACTCGAAATGAATTTTTTTTCAAAGTTGTTACATGTACCAGGAGTGAAAAATCAATATTGCTCATTTGGAATTTTAGCAAGGATTAAAATGAGCTGTGTCAAAAACAGAGCAAATGGGATAGCAACTTTAAATGTTACGTAATTACGAGTTTCTGAAAAGTCCAAAATGTTTCATTATTTGCTTTTGCTGGAATAGTGTATAAAATGTTTTAAAAATTATTAATGATTTAAAATATTTGTATAACGATAACTTTATTCTAAGTAATTTTTTTTAAAGTGTGTTTTATTGCACAATGTTTTATTTGCATGTTTTTAAAAATGTGAAAACTGTTTTATTTACAGTTTTTGGAAAATTAAAAAATAGTTTATTAAATTGTTTTCGAAAAGCTCCAAAATTTTATTTACTTATTTTTGAAAATTGCAAAATTGTTTAGTTAAATGTTTTTGAAAATTGCAAAATGTTTTATACATAATGTTTTTAAAAGCAGCAGAATGTTATATTTTCTTGTTTTAAAAAAAAGTAAAATGGTATTTTTAAATGCTTTTAGGATCATGATATTATAAATATTACATTTTGATTTTAGTTAGAAATGGAAATGGTTCATTTTGACTCATCATTTTTGTACGTAACATATTATGCTGCAAAAGGGAAACAACGTTGCATATGAGCTTGTGGTCAAATCGACTGAATGAATAAATTATTATTACTTTATTTAGTCCTCAATGACGATTCTATGGTTTGCTTAGCCTGTGCTGTCCCCCGTAGCAATTTGAGTATCGAGTGTCGATAAGCCTGAAGCATTTGGGTTAAATGTAATTAGTGCTATCTACAGTCTACAGGTCGGATATCCTCGTACTTTTCTCCCTTACACCAGCAGCTTCATAAAATCCAAGATAATGAATCCTAATTATTATACTAATTTAAAAATAAATAACTACTTACGACCACGGCTTCTATCACGTGATATCTACTGTAAGGAACTTCCTTTATTATTCTTGTACTAATAAAATTTGAGAATTGATAGTAGGGATATTTCGATGGCATAATTTATAGATGAACCCTAATGGTCTTTAAGTACACTTCATCGAAACTAATCTCATTGTCAGTGTTCTAGATTACAATTAATTATGCAATAGCATCTATTAGTATAGCCTATATCATTCCGTATATAGTAGAATGAACTATTTGTCTTCTCACCGTTTTGCATGTGATTGAAAAAGACAAATAAAGCCATAACTTTGATAATTATAACTTCCTGCCAACGAAAACAAAGCATTTGTCTTGACACGGAAACAATGAATAAAAGTTGGGTGTCTGTTGTTGTAATATTATAACTGTGTTATCGTAATTCCGTTGAAATGTAATATTCAAGTACTGCATAAGGGGGCATCCGTCAATGACGTTTAGATTTAGACTTAGGGGAGGGAGTGGGAAAGGAACTATTATGTATGTGCCAACTTTGTGTATAATATTGACGCTACATTGTGACAGTGCTAAACTAGGGAAGGGGAATGATGAATAAAATTTTTTGTAGACAAAATATTTGTAGATTTTATTTCATTTATTGCATGTACGACTGTGTAACAGGAAAGACGCAGCTATTCTTACACTGCTACTGCTCAATTTTCCAAATTTTTTTGGAAATTTTTGGAAAATTGTAAACCTCGTTTAAAACTCTTTAGTTTTCATTAAATATTTTAAAATAAATTCTTTTTCTAAATTGACAACGCTTCTCAGAACAGTATTCAGTTATAAAATATGGCACAGCTAAATAACAAAGACGGTGTAAAAAGTCTCGGTGAGCAGATGACAGAGCTGTTGAAGCGAAAGCCCCAAAATTACGATGTGGTCTTTAGCGTGGGTCCCGAGAGGAAGTCCGTCAAAGCAGTCAAATTCATCCCCAAGGCCGCTTTTCCTGTTTTTGAGCGAGAATTTGAGAAAAAGTGAGAAGAGTTCGGGGATGGAGAAAAGGCGGGAAAATCCCTTTGCCGGATATAAATCCTACTATTTTTGTTAAGGTATTTAAATAGTTTTATTTGCGCTTAATTGATTAAGCTAATAACTAATTAAATCTTAAATTAATATGATAAAAATAATGAGAATATTATTTATTGCAATTTTGGTGCATATAATTAATTACAGCTTATCATTCTTGACTCGTGGTCAGCCGAGCGTGTGAAGAACTTAGGTATGCCCCAAGACACACTACTCAGTTTGCTTTTCATGTCTGACAGATTTCACGTTTCTAAGGCTTACAAAGCTTTGTATGAGTCTTTCAAGGAGTTTGCACGGTACTTTGATTTTTTTCGACATTTTTCGTGAAAATATAGTTCTATTGGTATTTTGTAATTTCAAAGGAAAAGGATATTAAAAGTAAACTATTTTTAAAATCTTTTTGAAAATTATGTACTTATTTTGTTACAGGAAATTTGGCGATTTTAAGGACACTGCCAAATTTCTTTCATTGTCCCACACAAACTTGAAAACTATAATTTCTGCCGACGAGCTCCAAGTAAAGGAAGTGGATATTTTTTTGTCTGCCTCCAGGTTTTTCATTTCGTTATAAAACGCAGCATTAGATTTTACTTAGAAATCGTCCATAAATGATGTCACGAATAGAGTCAATGAGTTAGCATGGATAGTGTCAACGTCTCACGTTAAAGATATTGTTATACGATGTTTTCTATATCTATATACAGTGGAACCTTGTTATAAGAACATCTCAGGGGGATGGGCATATTACGACCTTATAGTGAGGTGACCTTATAGCCTATAGTGTCACATGTTGCTATAAAAAGTACTTTAGGATTTTAAAGGCAAAATCAGCTGATATTGATTTTAAATTAATTCGCTCACCGAAAATGATATTTTTGACTGTCTCCATTTTCGGCTAAACGAATTACCAGATTGCATTTTGACAAGTCTCTCTTGTCCTTTAAAACCTACCTACAAGGGCAGCGAGACGTAAATCTGCCGACTGAAATGAAAACGTCACTTTAGTCATTGAAGACGGAGCAATCATTTCAAGCAGTTAATCTGACCGATATATTAAAAATAGTCAACAGTCCGCCGTTTGTATGCGACGGAAAGGGAAACTTCCATAGGTAGGTATAGGTATTCTTGTATTTTTGTAAACTGGAAGATGAGCAGGGAGTCGAAATCGAAACTCTGCCGCGGGTACTTTGTGGTAGGGGCAGGGATGTGACATTTTTTGGACACCGCCTAGATATAAAAATGCAAGCCTATAGGTACGTCGCTCTCCGTTTTCCGTTGACACATTCTACCGTTTTCGCTCAATTTTTATTTTAGCACGCACTGCAATCAATGTCTAATTAAAAATTAAAACGTGCACGTTTTTAATATATAGAATCCAAAGAAACACAGAAATTTTACTTCATGGGCTAAGTTTCCTCGGGCCTGCAGAGGTGAACTAATTCTACGATATTTCTGTGAAAATTCAAAAATTGAGGAAGAGCTACACTGGATATACGAAAGTAGGACAATTCAAAAAAGATTTTTAGCTCAAAAGAATAAAATATTTTCCATCATTTTTGACAAGCCCTTTTATATTAGGCCGAATGAATATGACAGTTATTGGGAGAGCCACTATAATATTTGGAAAGGTTTTAAGAATGGAAAGAATGAGGTTACATACTTGTTAATTTTTCTACTCATTACAATTTACCCAGGTGAATGCACATAATATATTTATGTTTTGAGATTATTTAATTTTCAGGGACCGTGCACACAGAGAGCTCAATTGGCTCAAGAAATGGTGAGGGAGTGGGTGATGGAACTCGATAGTGTTTAATTCAGCTGTTATTGTGCATGCCGTCAAATGGCTCAGCTTTTGTTTACTAAAACGAAATAAGGATACCATCAAGGAAAGAGAGCTCTAATTTGATTATAAATTATTGAAAATATTAATTTGAAATTGTTACTGTCTCATTTATTGGGTCTATGTTTTACATGTGGCGTTCACATTCAGCATTCTCATTTACAACACAGCAACTTACGGAAATTTTAATTTTAACTATTTTTCGAAAAATAAAATTGAAATGTTTGAATATTGTAGTTTATTAGAATAATGTGCGGTGTTTGGAGTTGTTATCAAACAAATGTTACATTTACATTATTGGTTCAAGTTCCATTCCTTCCTAAGGATGAGAAGTTATTTTGCCGCATCTAAAATATTTTGCACTATTTCGGCAGTTCTCTCCACATTCCCCAAAGTCAGAAAACTTTGATGATCTCCAGCGACAGTGTGAACTGAAATGCGATTCTGACAAATCTAAAAAATATAATACAACAAAAATGTTTACAATTTGTGCTTTAACCTGGCCCATTGACCCCTTGTAGTTTCCTCTCCATTTTAGCGCGTTGCTTAGTGGTTAAATTTAAAGGGCTACATTGCGTACCTCTTGAAAAAAGTTGTCCGTGGAGTTGGAAAATGCGGATATTGTCAAAGAATTATTGGCTTTGATCAAAGTCACGTTTCCTTGAAAACCTTTTTGAGGTGTATGCTGGGCAACCATCACTCCTATCTTAGCCATTTTGTTGTATGCTGCCGTCAATTTTAAATCAGCTGCTTTTGTTAAGTCAATTTTTTCTTTAAGAAACTCATCATAAATTTGCTGGTAATTTTTTTGGATATCAATAGGATCCAAGTTTTCCAAAAAATTCTAAAATACAGAGTAAAGTATAGGTAAAATAGATTACATTCTACTTTAATCCGCATCAGCGTCAGAACATGTTGTTCAACAAAATGATCGCAAACAGAAAGACTTACGTTTCTTTCTTGAGCGCTTAAAACAAGCTTGAAGACAGTTTCACAAATACTGAAGAAGGAATCGAAAAAGGACCTCATACCAATTTTTTGAACCACTCCAAATACACAATGACCGTCCAGGAAAATCAGATTTTCAACCTAACATTAGTTGTCACATAAATTGAATTTAAACTCATCCTTGGATTTTAAAATATTTGCCACGTAAGTTTCACAGGATCTTCATAATAATTTTTGAATGTACATTAATTGACAGAATAATAAAACTCAAAAATAAAAATTGAAACTGTAGGCATTGCTTGCTCACCTTGTCCTGGTATTTATTTTCTAACTGGAGCGCTATTTCAAATGCAATACAGCTCCCTAATGAATAACCAGCCAGGTTGTAAGGGCCCTCTGGCTGCACTAGTTTTATGTCCTGAAAATAACAAATAAAGTCAACACTAAGGCGTAACGCCGAACTGACAAAAGAACGATCTGGGGCTTATTCCATAGCCACAGGAGCCCCAGTATAGACCTAATGATTTTAAATAGGTTTCCTTACTTGAATATACGATTGTATCATTTCCTGTAAAAGTGGGACTTGAACATCTTTTTCAACTATTTTAGGCCCAAGGTCAAACCCGTACACGTTCCAACTTAGTTTAGTAGCCAAGGTGTACAATTTGGCAACTTCGCCATCACCACCGTGAACGATAAAAAGTGAATTTGCTGGTGACCCAGTTCGATTGTTTGATCCACTTTGTAGCTTAATTAGTTTCTGGTACTTGTCAATATTATTAACTTGCTTGACTTGTGATGTTTCTGCTTCATTGTTACTACCCGGACGGTTCAAACCGCCCTGTTCAATAGCCAAAAGTTCAGCCCATGTCAACTGTCTTATTTTAACTGGTGACATGCTCACGTCGAATTCCCGCTCTAAAAGTTGCCCGAGTTCGGTCAATGTGAGAGAATCCAGTCCCAAGCCGTCAATTGTTGTGGAAGGGTCCATGTCTTTGATGGGGATTTTAACTGACAGCAAACAGTGGACGGCCTCTGTCAATGAGATTTTCTTCAGTGACTTTTGGTCACTCCCTTGCTCACTCACCACCATAGAAGAAAAACACGCTCCGCGCGATGTAAAGCTCTCCTCCAAAAGTGCATCGAGCACCTCAAGACAGGACGATATCCGCTGAGGGCTCATCCCGTCCAAAACTTGAGCCTCGTCCATTTGCTCTGCTACAACCCCCACATCCCCCACCACACCCCACTGAATAGCGAGCCCATGAAGTCCGTCCGCCTTTCGCTTATGACAAATCATCTCCATGGCTGAGTTGGCCAATCCGTAGTTGCTCTGTCCCGCATTCCCGAGCCCAGCGGAAAGGCTCGAGAAGGTCACGAAGTAGTCCAGTTCAGGGCAATGCTTCCGAGTTAAAAGGTCCAGATTTTGAGTGATCTTTATTTTCGGAGTGCACACAGCTTCAAACATGTCCGAGGTTTGATTTTCAATAAGTGCATCCTTCAACACTAGAGAAGAGTTAAAAATCCCGCCGAAAAGTGTCCCACTTTTGAGCAGGTCTGTAAAAAATTTCTCGGCCGTGGGCAAAGCTGCCAGGTCAACTTGTGGGGTGACCACTTCCACGCCTTGAAATGCCCACCTTTGGAGGCACAGCTTTTGGTAGCCCGATGTTACTCCAGACCGAGATACTAAAACTAGCTTTTTAACTCCACGCTCAACGAGCCAGTTGGCCACTTCAAGAGCGAGGCCTCCGAGCCCGCCAATGATTACGTAAGTTTTTTGATGGTCGAAGTAACTTCTTGGCACAGCTGTGACGGTGGCCCAGCCTGTTGGTTCATTGCTAACCTCTGGCTGAACTTGTATCAACACTTTTCCCATGTGCTTCCCTGCAGCCATGAACCGAAAGGCATCCTCGATCTGTTCCTTTTGGAACACTGTCCGCTCCAAAGGTTTTACCACTCCACTTTTAATACCGTCATCCACAAGTTTAATGAGCTCATTCTTACCAGGAACTTTGTTTGAAAAAATTGGTATTAAATCCACGCCACTTACATCCACGTTTTTTCCGAGGTGCTCCATACCCAGTGGATTATTTCTTAAAATGTCGAATCTTCCAATTTCTGAAAATGTCCCACCGACTGCGAGGCAATTCAAACTGGCTTGTAGCTTATCTTCCGCGAGGGAATTCAAAATGAGGTCTACACCCCGCCCTTGAGTCATTTCCAGAACCTGGTGGAATATTTGGAAATAAATTTCTTATCTGCTTTCGTTTCTCAGCCGTCCCGACACTTGTAAATATTTCGCAGTTGAGGCTGAGGGCAATGTTAATTGCAGCCTGACCCACGCCGCCCGTTCCGCTGTGAATTAGAACAGACTGACCGGGACTTAGTCGCCCTCGGGCACATAGAGCGTAGTACGCAGTCGCATACACGACAGGGACAGTGGCTGCTTCTTCTAAGGACCAGTTCAGAGGCACTTTCCAAGTCATGCTGCACTCGTCTAAAAGAACAGACGTGGCGAGGCCGTTTCGGACCATGCCCATAATTCGGTTCCCTTCGACATCTTTCCCAGAGAATTCCAGTCCTATTTGGGTCTCCACCGCGTTTGGTGCGTAGCTCGAGCTCTGAGAGAGTTTCCCTGTCGAGAGCATGATATCCTTGAAATTGAGCGAGGCAAAGCTGACGGGGCAGAGCAAGTTCTGTGGGTGAATTTTTCGTCCCTGCGCATTACCGGTCGTTAATTGCGCGCGCAATTTCAAAGGTGACTCTATCCAACGGAGACTACTCAAGTCACCAATGGTCAGCAGATTGACGAAGGCGTTTCTTACTTCCTTCCTGGCGCCCATAAGGAAATTAGATGGAAAAGGCAAATGTCGGTACGAGCCCAAACTTTCATTCTGAACCACATTCATTGCTAAGTCCTTTCGAATGATTTCTACGAGTTCTTCACCAGGATTTTTAAAATCAAGGTTTAATTGTCCTTTGGGGTCAAAGATGCAGCGGATTTTGTCGCCACCTGGTTCAGCACGAAGGCACTTGGCGAGACCCACAATGCCACTTGTCTCATTGTTTTGAGAATAAATGTAGATTCGTGAATTAGGATCTGTCGCCATTTGTAATTTTAAATTTGGGAGCCAGTTAAACTCTTTAGTGTCAATGCATACACTCTGTATGAGGCTTAAAGGTGGCGCTGATATCTGTAGATTGAATTCCATTAATTAGAATTAAAATCTAATATTGCAATAACCAAATAAAAATACTATTAAATAAACTGATGCAACAAAATCTGCTCACTTTTCGCAATAAAAATACAACTGAATTTTCACTGTCACTGTGTGCAATCGTTTTCAAGCTAATTTCGTTAAATTTTGAGGAAACGTGAGTTAAAGCCTCCCCCTGAGTTTCTCTAAGTATAATCCAAGAATTGTCGCCTAATTTTCCAGCAACGTCAGGAACTAGTTCAAAATTGTCAACAAAAACCAAATTCGCATCTTTTATTTCTGAAACTGCTTCATTGATCGTCTCTTTGCGAACAACGCTATCTAAACCGAGAGGTATAGAGCTGCCCTCTGCGGTGGCTTCCATGGACTCGATTAGATTTGAAATGTCCTGCTCAGTTGACATTGTAGTGACGCGAGCTTTGTGAGTGTGGTCTGCGGCAAGAATTCTGGTCACGATCGGACTAATAAATGATTCGTGTTTTGTAAAAATGTCGTAAATCTGCACTTGTCTCTGTGGCGTATTTTCTAAGAAAATGTCTAAAAATCTGTTCAAAGTTGATTGCTCCCAATTTTCTTGTTTTGTTTCAAAATTAGAAACGCGTTTATTGGCTTCGGTGTCAAGGTAAGGTGTGAATGCATACTGACTTATGGCTAAATGACCGCTTTGATTTCTCCGCTGAATAACATCTGCCTTAAGGCGATTGAGCTCTATTCCCGGTGCCATTATTTTACCCGCGTGTTGTTTATTAATGACTGGTACAGCGTCCAATTCGTCCCCGGATCTGTTTACATAGCTAAATAGCTCGGCTGGATTGATAGTCAAGGAGGCGAGTCGAACTGGAACTGCTGTCGTTCTACACAAACTGTTGAGTACAGAGGCTTGAATAATGGCGTCCAAAAATGTTACCCAATTCCCTTTCCAAGTCACTTCCGCCCATTTCCCTAAAAATAATCGAATTTTTACATATTATGGTAATAATTATTGATTAATAAAAATTAAAGTCTGAGATTTCAGTAACCGCCGCACTCACCCTCAATATCCATTCGTTTTATACTTTGAAAATCCTTCTGGAAATTATAACCTCGAATTTTAAATTCTTTGTAAATGTCCTGTGTGTTTAGATCGTTTTGGGTTTGGCTCGAAATTAAATTAAAATTTGACATGATTGATTCGGTAAAAATTTGGGGTGGCACACTTTCTGCTTGGCTTTTAATAGTTCCTCGTGTGACTGTCATACCGTTTTCGTTGATTTCAAAGAGGCCGACACCCGGAAAACATGAAAATCGTAGATGCGTTGGCTTCTCATGATTCAAGAATATAGCACGTTCAAAGGACACGTTTTCAAATGTAACTGGGAGATTGTTGTAGTCAACACCAAGGGAGTCAGCAAAGCTCTTCCATGCAAAGTGTAAATAGCCAGTTGCGGGGAATACAAGGCGATCGTCAAGTTTGTGGCCTTCAATGTATTTGAAAAGTTGGTCACTAAGATCTATGTTTAATTTTCCCTCAGTATATTTCTGCAGGTCAAAATATTTCGTAATAAAATTAAAAATTTCAAAAAGGTCTTTAAACCAGTATTCTTAATTGCAAGCATACTTTTTAAAAATTTAACCAACTAAAACTAATTACGTTTAGAAAACGTATTCGCGAAAACGTAGAATCGCGAAATAAGTTTATTTTTGGCAAAACGGTAGTTGATCCCAATGCGGTAAATGCTCGTAAAACAAAAGGCACGCAAACTTATTGTTAGAGATATTATGACCAAACAGAAAAAAACTGACCTCAGTGGTCTCTAAAATAGGAACAGTCCAACTCCGCTCGTGATTCCACTTTACCAAGGGACTAATGCAGGGAACTTTCGCAGAAACTGGGAAGTTGACAGGAGGATACAGGGCTGAAAATTCCACATCCACCCCCGCGTTATATAAATCCCCAATAGAAGACACAAAATGTAAGGCTCGGTCTGACACCTGTTGTTGCATCGGAGCCACGAATGCACACGTCGTTGGAAGGGTTGCTCTGAGAGCGGACTGTAGTGAACCTCGGGGCCCAACTTCAATAACAACTGCGTTATTCGGGACGTGCTTCGTGGCTTCGTAGAATAGAACAGGCTGCATAACGTTGTTCGCATAATACTGTGGAGACGCTGTCTGAGCCAAAGGGGAGTCCCAATTTTCTTCAGGGATGCTTGTGCTTATCCAACAGTTTGAGCGCACTCGCCCCTCTCCATGTTTCCCACTAATCACTTCCTCCATGTACTTAGCACTCAATTTGGAGGCGCTGACTTCAAGTGGGCTGTGGAATGCAATTCCGCAAGAATTGACTTTCTTAGCAAAGACCCCATCGGCCTGAAGTTTTGATACAAATGTATTCAGTGCCTCTTCATGACCAGATATGGTCACACTTTGAGGTCCATTATTGCAGGCTAGAACAACGTCTGGCGGACATAATAGTTTTGCGTCTGCCCAGGATAGACCAACTGCAGCCATCCCACCTGGTGTGTCCAACTTCTTTGATTCCTCAGATGCCCGGCAGCGGGCTTCCACAAAAAGAAGTGCTTCCTCTGCTGATAAGCAGCCGTCAGCGTATGCGCAGATATGCTCTCCTGTAGAGTGACCAAACATTCCGTTTGGGGTAATGTGGAGCGAAACCAGTGTGTCATACAATGCAATCTGGTAAAAATACGTATTTCAAAATTTGTTTAACGATATCATTTAAAATGTTTACATTTACTTAGTAATTTGTGAAGCAATTAACAACACAGTTATTATATACTTGTAATTAGTTGTCGAGACCTAGTACACAAATAATTCTAAAAGAACAAAGAGAATATAATAATGTTAATAAGGAAAAATTCATACAAATTATTAAAAATTGTGATTGGACAAAACTTTATAGCAGTAATGAAATTGATGAGATGAGTGATATATACAATTATTATGTCATTACTGCACATTCTAATGCATTTCCTGTTAAGCACAAAAATAATGTGATGAAGGTTTACTCATGGGTAACAAGGGAAATCAAAATTTTGTAAAAAAAAGGTATTTGAACTAAAACAATTTAATAGTGACACGTATAAGGTCACTAATGATAAATACATAAATCTGATACAGAATTCTAAAGCTAGCTTCAACAAAAAGATATTGAAACAAATTAATACTAGGAATGTCATAGAGTTTTATATGTTAGTTTCTGAATTCTGTGGTATGATTGAAAAAAATTAAAAATATCACAAATAATGTTAAATAATAATACCACAAATATAAATACATTACCTAGGTTAATTAACAAGCATTTCTCCAAAATCAATACTGTTTATCAGCCACTAGTTAAAGATGATATGAATAACAGTGTTAATAGTAGTAAACCTCTTTTTGTCTGTGAACTAAATGTACTAAAAAAGCTAGATAAAATTGATAAGTCCAATGTGCCTGATAGACTGCCTTTTAAATTGTGTAAGGAATTAGGATTTTGTCTTGCCATTCCGTTGACACACATTTGTAACTACTCATTGAGTAATTATGTAATACCAAAACAATGGAAAAAAGGATAAATTACCTGAATTTCTAAAGATTCGAACTGTACGATTACTGAGAATTTAAGGCTATTATCGCAAACTGATGTCTTTGGGGAAATAATGGAGAAATTTGTATTTGAGGAATTGCATAGGCGAATTATTACAATGTCAATGCTACAAAGTCAATTCAGTTCTCTTAAGGGAGCCTACTTGTCATTATTTAATTAATCTGTTAGACTTTGTATTTAAAGCAATAGATAAACCACAAACTTAGGTAGTATTAGTTATGTTAGATCTAAGTAAGGCTTTCGATTAAGTAGACCACACTATATTAATAAATCAGCTGATATTACTAGAAGTTAATCCTCCCTTTATAAAATGGATAGAGGATTTTTTATATAAACAAACTCAGTGCGTCAGGGAAATTAAAATAATGTCTTATTTCCACGAAATCTTCAATAGAACACCGCAAGGGACTTAAGAAGCTTCTTTTTTTTGGCGTTTTATTTAATAAAATATTTACTAACTTTAATGAAAAATATCCCAACTCTGATACTGTATGGAATATTTTTAATCAGTTTGTTAATGACATGAAACTAAAACAAAAAGTTAATTACAAGAAAAAACCGCAATTTCAAAATTATCTTAACGCTGTATGAATTTGGGCTGAGCAACTGAATTTGAAATTAAACCCTAGCAAGTGCTTAGTAATCATAATTGACCCGTCAAAAACTAACCAATTTAGTGAATTTAGATTAGAAATTAATGGAGAAGCACTCCCTATAGTTTATTGTACTAAGCTTCTAGGGATCAAAATTAATAGTACTGCCACTTGAAATAACCAATTTATTGATATAGTAGAACAAACTTTAAAAAGAATTTACATCCTTTGTAAGTTTAAAAACTGTGGTATGACACAGCAAAAACTCACTTTTATCTACAAAACGCATATTAAATGTAAGCTTGAATATGCCTTAAATGTATTAAGTCAAGGTCTTCCTAAATATTCATTGGAAAAAATAAAAGCTTTTGAGAAGAGATGTCTGGGCATACTTGTAAATAGATTTGTAAGTGAGAGAAACTATCGAACTGTAGCGTGTATGTTAAATATAGAAGTAATACAAGATAGATATACGTTTTTACTAATTAAATTTGGAAACAAATTGCTAAAATCAAAAAAGTATGGTGATTGGTTGGGGCCATTTGATAGAGTAAACACTAGGCCAAGTAGAAATAACCTAAAATTTAATTATTTAAAATGTAAAACTGAGCGTTATAGAAACTCAATACTTCCATCTCTAGTTAGACTGATGAATAGATAACTTTATGCTCCCCACCTGATGTTTTCATAATTTATATTGCTTTGTTATAAGTACCATAGCAATAATATATAAAAATTAATGGTTCAAATAATCAGAGTAATCCTATTCCGATGCGCCTGCTATATGTCACCGGGCTCTACAGTTATTTCTATAAACAATTTACTTGATTGTTGTTTTTAGTATTCTAATAAGTAATGTATTAACTGAATAAGCCAAAATTCACATTAGCTCTAAACTATACTAAATTATACATTGTACTGTTTTCATGGTTAGTAAAGCAATCTTGTGCTAAATAGGTGTATTTACTCTAAAATTGGCAACTGTGAAAAAAAAACCTAATAAAGAAAACAAAAACCTGTATAGCAGCAGTGGAGCACGCCGCGTGATAAACATTTTCAAAAATACTTGTGTTATTAGGCGCTAAAAGTTTGTCAAGGTCAAGGCCAGCATTTTTCAGAGTAGCCCAAGAGTTTCGAATGGAATTATGAAATACTTCGTTTTTCATGAGTTCCTTCCCCATTTCAGGCCACTGTGCTCCCATTCCAGAAAAAACAAACCAAATGGGGCGGGGTTGGGAAAACTCAAGCTTCTGCGTTCGGATGCAGGAAACGTCGTAACTCGACTTGTCAGTGTTACTATTCTGGATGATTCCATATCCTCGGTGGCTATAGCCTGAAATTTGCTGTTTAAAGATATTGTGAATTAAGCCGGTAAAATCTAGATCAACTGCGCGAGCGCATGCGCTATCCAAACTGCTCTTTACAGCTTCTTCGGTTTGCCCAGAGAATGGTATAAGTAATGGGAGTTTTTGAATTAAGGATTTATTGCTGCTGCTGCTGCTTGTGCCACAGTTTGGCTCTAAAACTAAATGTCCGCTTGTCCCGCCAAATCCAAAAGAGTTGAATGCAATGAGACCTCCACTAAAAGGAGACTTTTCAGTCACAACCTGAAAGTTTTCAAATTTTCTAAATTGTTATACTTGATATTTGCTAACCAATAATGTTCAAAAACGAATGCCACATTTAAATACGAACACTCGAAAACTATACAGTCCAATTCACGAGTACCTTTATTGTTCCATCAAATAAATGGGCTGCGAGCTCATTTGGCTCGCTGAAATTTATATTCGGCGGGATGAAACCGGCTTGAGCAGAAATTAAAACTTTGGCTATACTGCAGAGACCCGCTGCAGCCTCTGAATGTCCCATGTTACTTTTGACAGTGCCAATGAGTAGTGGTTTCTGGGAGTTTCTCCCTTTGCAAAAGAAATTTGAAATTCCCGCTAGTTCTTCTGGATCTCCTGCTCGCGTCCCAGTGGCATGTGCCTCTAGGTAATGAATGGAATGGGGATGTATCCCTGCTTGGGCGTACACGTCCCTGTACATGGCCACTTGCGTCACTGCAGAGGGGCAAAAAAACCCTTCCGACTTCATTCCATCACTCCTCACATCGATGGCTTTTATCGTGGCGTAGTTTCTCATAGCAACGTTTTTCCTTTCCAGAAGAATCGATACGACTGACTCACTCCGAACAAAGCCCGATCCTGCAAAAAACTTTAGTTTTAAAAATTGTTATGCCCACAGTATATGCGGCAATGGTTTTGAAAAATAGATTGTGCTCTTAATGATAATAATAATAAATATTCATTAGGTCGATATAACCCAAATTCTTACAACTATACTCAACCAGTCACTGTGGGTGAGGAAATAGGAGGCTACCGCGTTAGATCGTCTCGGTCTTTCTACCCTTTCACCTATCCCCGTCCCCTCCTCCACAGTAAAGGAGTCTTATTCCCTAGGCAGTCTGCAGTCCTAACCGCTCACCCAAGCACGCCTGCTTTGATTGTGCTATTAGTAAGTACACAGTACTACAAGAGGAACCAAAATTCTTGTGGACTACGGCATCCATAGTATTATGTGAATAGCCATGCCATAGATTATTATAAAACGTTTCTTACCGTCTTTGTCGAGAGGTCTAGACTGGCCATTGTCAGCAGCAGCCCCAAGAACATTGAATATTTTTGCTTGATGGGAGGAGAAAATAAAGGCATTAGCTGTCACAATAGCTCTGTCGCACGCTCCACTAACCATGGAATTAACAGCCATGTCAAGTGCGTATAGGCTACTTGAGCAGCCTGTGCTTAAAAGGAAACTCGGTGCTTTTAAGTTCAAGTAATGCGACACTTGATTTGGCTGAAGAAAACTCAAGGTCCCAAGATATGCGTAGCCACTCTCATCCGCACCCTGTTGGATTGTCCAAAATGAAATAGCATCCGCTTCATCCTTGGCGAGAAAGACTCCCGTTTTGGATCCTCGCAAGCTTTCAGGGTTAATGCCTTAAAATTAAATCATCCATTTTACAGGAAATTAAAAACACTTGGCAAGACACAATTTGTATTTTTCACGCATGAATGTATAGTTATGATCATGTTGCTAATTATTTTAATCGTATTGTTTTTACCAGCATCCAAAATACTTTCATACACAACTTCAAGTGTTATTCGTGCAGCGGGGTCCATGAAGGGCGCTCGCTTTTCTGACACGCCAAAGAAATCCGCATCAAACTTGTCCAGGTCGCTTAAAGCGCCAAAACGAGGAGGCAATTGCATTAGGGTTTTAAACCTTGTTTGTTCCGTGACCATATCCACACTGTTGAATAGGTTTTCCTTAAATTCGTCAATCGAATTGGATTTGGGAAATCTTCCACTTATCCCTGAAATGACAATCTCTTCTTTTGTATCAAAGGTTTTACCACAAACCTTCCCCCCTGAACTTGCATTTCTATGTCCAGAATGTTGTTTCCGTGAGAAGAGCCCCACTTGATATTTTTTCACGACAATCACAGAATTTGAACCAATCCAGCTCATTCGACGCATATTTAAATGCCTCCCCTGCAAAAAAGCGCAGTACATGCAATGTTTTACTTATGTACTTACAATCTATGATACCCATTGTGGAACGGCGTACAAAGAAAGCAGCTGCCTGTTCGGATTAATATGGACTATAATATGGATATTACAAAGGCCTCGGCGGCGTTGGTCTCTTGAGACCAAACCCCTGCGAAAACAATAATAATAATAATAATAATATGGACTGCCACTTCGTAACGTTTTATATCATGCAAGGGGTACAGAAATTAGTGGTTAAGATATTATAGTGTTTCGTGGTTAGTATATCCTAGCTTTTGCCTTTTACCGTTAGCACAACGAAATAAGGCACATTTTGTAATACGTGTAGGGATTTCAATAATGTTTTGGGCAGAAATAAAACACTTGTTTCTGATTACTATATGAGTATGATTGAATGAATTTGTTTTTAACTAAAAGTGGCCTAATGCATAATTTAGGTTAGCTTACGTGCACGCGGCTTGTCAATACTGTATTCATCTTTCGCAACGAATTGCATACAAGAGCAAATAATTTGCAAAATATTTGTTGTTATCAAACTTGCTGAATAATTAGTATAATTCAGTACGCCTCAGAACCTACTAATATCACAAATATACTTTAAAGTGTAATGCACACTTATTTTATACTTCGTTTTATGCATAACAAAAACAAAAAAATAATTAATAAAATACGTTAAAACTTTCTTTGAGAAGAAATTTACTTATGTGCCCTTTCGTTAAAAATGTTTCTACACATAGGTTATCACAATTTTATATATGGCTAAATATTTTAAATGGTTGTAAAGTTTAATTACTAATTACGCTGAGCTTTGAACAAGTTCGCAGTATTTATTAAAAGTTCTAGAATTCTAGAAAATTCTCACAAGTAGTTCAGGTGATCTTTTAGCAATATTTTCATTGTATTATGAATACAGTGCAGAGTTTGCTTTGGTGAATTTAACCATGCATATGTAGTACAAAATTTATTAACGAATTTATTCTTGGCGGTCCATTTAAGAGCTCCCCACTTGTTTTATGGTACCTAATTATTATGCAATGCTATTAAAGCGATAATACTTGTAAACTACGAATCGAACTAATTTACAATCTAAATCATTTCTTATTCTTTGCTCCGATTAACTCCGATATATTTTGCCGCATCTAGTTTTAAATGAATTTCACAGAGAAATGTGGGAAAATATTATGTTATTAAAAGGATTATTTTCTAGGATTATATTCCTTTGTGTCAAAGTCAACGTCAACGGCAACGGCAACATGCAACAGTTACTATATAATTACGCTACGCTAAACTCTTCTGCCGGCTACCGCTAAACTTGAAAGAGCTGCTTGAGAATTTGATTAAGAATTTACATTATTAATGAAGAAGTAAATAGGCCGGTATTATTAAAGTTTATTAAAAGAATAATACGCGTGTAATTGGGAAGCAATTAATTGCGTTATGCTGGATGAAGTTGGATCATAATTATGCTGAATGGCTTGGAACAACTACATGTTTTGGCGTGCGCACTATCGACGACTTCAATTTAAAAAAATGCTATATTTTTAATCATTTTAATAGTAAAATTGATAGTTTTGTATTGTATATGACACATTTTTTGAATTTTTGGATAGATTCTAAATTTTAATTTTAATTGTGATTTGAATAACGGCATGGGTCGAGTTGTAATTTAAAGGAGTTGAGATTTTCACTCTTGAGCCAACTTTCTAACCTTCCAGTTTTATACTTATTTTCTCCCCGTCAAATCACAAGGCTATTACATACTATACATTCTATTTGTTCAATATTTCAATCTCGCAATTATTCCTTTTACACACACATTAAACAAACATAGGTAGCCACGAGTTTACCCCAAGGAAATCCACCAATTCCAATAATATTTTAAGTTTTAAAAACTAATTAAATGGTCATCTTTTTGAAATCGCTCTAAAATATGATCCATGCATGGGCTAAAATAAAACAAAAGTAGGTAAGAAGATGTGTAAAAAATAAAAGCTTGCTGCCATTAAGACATTCAGGCTGCCAGAAGGGGCTTCGCCCCTTATTTTTAATTAAATATCATAGACGCAGGAAAGATTAAAAACATATTTGTTACTAAACCAAACTTTAGGCAGGACTAATATTTTTGAAACTACATAGGTGCAATACATTTTACATACTTAAGTTTCACATGACTCTAACTGATACATACATTTAGACCATGAAAAATTAGAAAATCCATCCCTGTAGGGTAAGAGTGCCTAATTGTGGCCGGGTTCATAAAAGTTAAACTCTCAAAATTCATAACTTCTGAACCAAAGCTCGCAGAGAAAAACCTTATATGAAGAATTGTTGGCTGAATCTCGCTGAATAAGAGTAGCAATAATCGTAAATTTAAATTAAAGAGCTTTCAAGATACAATGAGATATGTTTACAAAGTCGTGAATTTTGAAAATTCGCTAAAATGCCCCAATTGTGGCCATCCTTGAATTTCTGCATTTTAGTACAATTTAAGCACTCATTATGTTGAAGCAGTAGTAGCTGATCATTTTCAAAGAAAACTGCACAACTTGCAGCAACCAGCATATCTGCTTTTCTCATGTGTAAGCTGTCGATCATCTGGAGATTCTTTCAAAAGACTCATTAGTCAGTTAACGTTCTAACTAACACGCACACAATAATTGGATTGTTGAATGCGCCAAATGACCAGTTTTCTTCATTCACAACTCACAATGTCTTTATTTGCATTATGGGTCGCTCGTAAAATCTCTCCGTTTGCTGCAATGCTAAACAGGCTAAAATAATTGAGACCGTCGAAAACACCTGAAATCACCGTGAAATCGCTCTGGAACGATAAGAATCCCGCTGAAATTATTTTTTGTGTCTTGTTAATCCTAATCTTGGTATAACATGCAAGAAACCGTGTAATTTAATAAGTGTATAGACCCGACCATCAGGCATCTGCAGTGGCCACAATTAGAGCACTTCGATGAAAAATTAAGAATTTTAGTTTTTCAACTTTTGCAACTATCTCGAAAAAAAATGTCAATCTAATTGTTGTAATATGTATTATACGTATGGTATGGTATCCTAATATAATTATGTTCTATACACATTCAAGACATTTTCAGGGTTGTCCATGAACTTCTTATATTATGATTAAATGATATGTGACCTACTTTATTTACTTAGCAATGTAATGACAATGTAGTTAGAACGTATTTACTTAAGCTTGAGTAGGAGTCCCTTGCAGGGAGCTACAACTCCCCAATATTTACGTGAAACATATTGACCCAACCATCATTATGATAATTCCAGTAAATCAAAATATGTTGATTACTGGAATATAGTTATTGTTTAAGCAAATACTTCTATAAGATTTCTAACAGATTTCAAGCAGATTCCAAGCAGATTCCAAACCGATTTCAAACAGATTTAAAGGAAACTGTGACTATACAAATTAAATATGGATAAATAAAATAAAATCTTTCCAATATAATCCTACAAGGATTAGCCACTATATATAAGCCACCTAATAGAAAATAAAGTTAGTAACAAACTCACACTCAAGCAACACCCGTCTCCTGCAAAACGTTTCTTTTATTCTTGCCATATGTACTCATAAAATTAAACACTAATGACGTAGATTACTTATTTATATTAGTTGATCATTACTCCTGAAAAGTTACAACTGAAAAGCTACTGTCGCAGATTGGCTACTACTTGGCTACTATAAATATAAAAAATCAGGAAGATGAGGAGACAACTTTTGGCAATTTTGCTTACAATCACTGATTTGATTTTGGCGCCTTAAGGGGAGGACTACACTTTTTAGATGCTGAGCTTTAGCTGCATCTATTGAAATGGTTTTGTGTCCGTCTGTCTGTCTTTACGCCTGTCGGCGTGCCTGTAGCAACTCCTCTACAGGTCGCAATTCTAAACCGATTTCATTTAAACAACTCTTAATCGCTTGTAAATGAGAGCGATATACGCTGTATAGTATTTGAAAATGATCAGAACTAGGATTTGTCCGCAATTAGCAGCTAAATGGGCCAACTTCTGAAATTTTGGGACAAATGCTAATAAAAACCATGAAATGCTACATGGAACGTACATATATAATTTTTAAACCTGACGGGAGATTTACACGTCGTATACAAGGTAAACATGACTGTTGCCCCACCCCAACCTCACAAGTTATGTGAGCAGCACATACCTACTACAATCATCATCGGCATTAATTATGGACGATCCTTAACTTACTGCAGTTAGTTCAACACAGAACACTCGTCAACCGCCGAGGGAAAATTAAAAATTGTGAATTGTGATAACATGATAGTTAGTCAGCTTGGTTTAGTTAGTCACAGCTTGTTAGTTATTTCTACCTATTTACATAATTTTTTAATTATATATTTTAGTGCATTTGTTTCGATTTTCTAAGTACAGACTCCTGATTGACATTTGTTGTCATTCAACTTGAAGCTCTCCTAGTGTCCACATCGAATATTTTACTAAATTCTTCCTGCTGGTTGACCAATTTTGAATTTTTGAAAACTAATAGTTAATTCTGTTGTATTCGGGAATTTTGTAAGAACTTAAGCTGATAGCTTGAGCTGTTGTCGTGTTTTTTAGTCACATCAGTTGTCAGATAGCAGTTTTCTAGCCTATTTTATTAAAATATATGTAATGCACATACCTACATATATAGGTTTTAGATATTCAGGGATCGTCTATAATGACGTCCTTTAAATATCATAGTTTTGTGTACCCGTAATTCCAACATTAAAATTTTTTCAAGCCTATTTTAACATACATGTAATAAACATACCTAGGTAAATATAGGTTATAGATATTCAGGGATCGTCCATAAAGACGTCCTTCAAATATCATAGTGTTAAGTACTCGTGATTCCAACATTAACATTTTTACATACCTAGGTATATAGGTTATACATACCTATTGTATTCAGGTGTCTTTCATAATGACGTCCTTCAAACATCATAGTTTAAGGCACCCCCATTTCCAACATTAACTTTTTTTCCAGCATATTTTAATATACATGTAATGAACATACCTAGGTATATAGATTATAGATATTCAGGGATCGCCCATAATGACGTCCTTCAAATATCATATTTTGAAGTACCCATAATTCCAACATTTACATTTTTTTCAGCCTATTTTAACATACATGTAATGAGCATACCTAGGTATATAGATAAAAGATATTAAGAGGTCCTCCATACTGGCGTCCGTCAAAGTTTTCAGGGCCCCTTTTCTAACTTTAATATTTTGTCTAACATTTTTTGGCTGCTTGCCACGTATATTCGTAATATGCTTATTGATAGTAGGAGGGGGGGGCTCTATAAATGACGTAATTTGTAAATTACACAATTTTTTAAAATTTTTTAAAATTTTTAAAATAACTTGATGCTTTCGTACATTCGTCGATGGCATATTGATGGTAGGGGAGCTTTTATAAATCCTGTATCATCTTTTAGCGTTACATCAATTATCTTGGGCCTTTGTTGAAGCTCAGCATGTACTTCGGGCCCCCGGTCGACAAATCCGGCGCGAGGCGCCGGATGTTTTTTCGTAACTTATAAAAGATGCAACAAAACACTATGCCAATTAACAGCGTCGAAATAAATCTTTATGAACATAATCTTACATTTAATTTAAACAGCAGTTTTGGGTTGATAAGTTTGATTTTAAATGTTGGTACTATCGTTTCCCCCCTCCAAGTTTTGTCTTGACAGCATATATCCGTTTTTCTATGTTTGAGCACAGCCGACTAGATATATAAGGCCTAACACTATTTTATTTGCTATTTTCTAATGCTTAATATGTCGGCCACACATTTGAATTTACAGCCGCATAGATGGCAGGTCCAGTCGTCCTGTCTGTACGACCTTCTAATGGGCTGTTATAGGCAAAAGTTTTTTAAATCATTTAAAATGTCGTTTAATTACAAATACTATCAACTTAATAATAATATACGGTTGAATAAAAGCGAATTATACAAAGCAAATTAATTAATTATTAATATTGCAATCAGTGCAAGCCAATCGGTCCCTAATGAGCTCTTAAAAAAATGACCGAGGGTCCCTTTTTCTTGAAAAAATCCGGCGCTTCGCGCCGGATTTGCCTACCGTGGGCCCGAAGTAGATGCTGAGCTTACAGCGAATATTGACTTTAGTCAATTGATGCATCTTCTCACTTTATTTACATACAATACACTCTATACCCTCCAAAGTGCAATATTTTAGTGACGACATTGTTGGACGATCCTAATATGTACAATAATAATATTTCATGCTAAAAATACTATATGACATAATGTTTAAACTGATAACGGGTGTTTTTTTAAATGATGACATTTAGACGACTTTATTTATGGACGATTATTGTGTGTATACTAGTAAAAGTAGATTTTGAAGATATAAATCTACCAAATTTTGCATTCAGCACTAACAAGGATCCTTAAAATGGTGATTTTGTGATGACGTCATTTATGAAGGATCCCTGTATGTATGCTAGAAAAAGACGGTGTTAGGGATATCCATTAATTTGATTTTTGAACTAAAGACAGAGGAGATTCCTATAATTAAAATAATTAAATGACGTCATTTTTAGATGATCCTTGCATGGCTCCTAACTCGTGTAACCCTCGAAGTTGAAATATAATTTATAAATAACTTATGTATAAGATTTACTGGACACTAAAAATTACGAACTGCGTGCCATTAGGTTAAACTATGTTCCTTACAATTGAGAATTTAAATGAAGCCATTATTAGTTGGTCATCGACTATCTATAAGCTTCGTTCGTTTGTTCACAGCATGAAGTAAAAATAGTTGGGGTGGGTTTTCTAAAATAGAAATTTCTAATGAAGTTATTTATGAACGGTCACTTCCCTTTTACGATCAACGTGCGTATGTTTACAGCATAAAGTTAAAAAGTCGTGAATTTCACCCGTTTTTCATTCCACGTTAAATATATCATGGTATATTGCAATTGGTTTTTGCCGACATTCCGTGCTCGATGCAGATAAGCATAGATTTTTCCGAGTGTAATTCAAATACAAGATAGCAAACCTAAAATATTAAGTTCGTATGCTTGACCAGCTTTGGGAACGGACACAAATGACGACACATAAATTTACCAAAATTATAAGCCTACCCAACTGCTTGTCACCTTTTTAAGCATTGCTTGAATGGATGCCCTTACTGTGGAATGTCAAGTGACCCACTCTTAAGGTAAGCAACGCCATTTGTGTCTGACCCCTACTAGCCTTAACGTCGTCAAAACAAAAAGCAGCCGGCTCTTTTGCAAGACACGCAACGTAGCAGGACTTTCTCTTGGAACGACAGGAAACAAAGCTAACTTGCTGACGGGACTCTATGTATCTTATGTGTTGCATATCTGACACGCTTACAGATTCGTATTAGAGATTTCGTAGCTCAGGCCATTACTGATTCATTGCTGTAGACGGGAATCTAGGTGTCGCGTGCTCCATTCCAACCTTAGGTTCGAGGCTTTAAAATTTTCGGACGTATTTAACGATTGATCCTGAATCCCCCCCCCCCCCGCCCTTCTGAACCTAAAAAGGATGATTTGTTGAGTAGGGGAGCATTAGTTTGCGGTTGGTAAAGCATTAGGTATAAGAAATATTTATATTTTTAAGATTGTGACTTGTTTTAATTCTTAAACCCCCCCCCTCCTCTAAGAGATAATTCGTGGGGTTGGGGATGCAAGTATTCAAAGTTTTTTAATAGTTTTAGCAAAGAAATTAAGATTTCTGGGACGTCATTTGTGGGTGACTCTAAGTACACCCCTCCTTCTTAAGGGGATACTTAGTGGGTCAGGGGTGCAAGTATTTAAAGTTTTTATTAGTTTTAGCAAAAACAGTTGAGATTTTTTGGGACGTCATTTGTGGGTAACCCCAAGTACACCCCATTTTCCTGAGGTGATACTACGTGGGTGGGGGGTGCAAGTATTTAAAGTTTTTTAATGGTTTTAGCAAGAAAATTAAGATTTTTGGGACGTCATTTGTAAGTGACCCCCAGTTCCTTCCCCCCGCCCTCTCCTAATGGAATACTTTGTGGGTGGGGGTACAAGTATTTAAAGTTTTTTAATGGTTTTAGCAAGAAAATTAAGATTTTTGGGACGTCATTTGTGAGTAACCCTAAGTACACCTCTCCCCTGAGGGCAGTGTAAGACACGGAGCCGGTGACCGGTAGGACCGATTGCACTGACCGGAGGTCCGGTCAGTTCTATACTTTTGAGACAAGCTCAGGACAGCCTGTGTTAAATAATACGGAGGCTCAAATGAGGCCAAAAAGAAAGGTACGTTTCGGTCCTCGGTAACTTTTTTAAGGGCTCATTAGGGACGGATTGACTTGCACTGCCTGAGGGGGTACTAAGTGGGTAGATGGTGCAAGTATTTAAAGATTTTTAATGGTCATACCAAGAAAATTAAGATTTTTTGGACGTCATTTGTGGGTGACCTCAAGTACACCCTCTCCCCTCAGGGGATACTTTGTGGGTAGAGGATGCAAGTATTTAAAGTTTTTTAATGGTTTTAGAAAGAAAATTAAGATTTTTGGGACGTCATTTGTGAGTGACCCTAACTACACCCCCTGCCCATAGGGGATACTTTGAGGGTGGGGGTGCAAGTATTTGAAGTTTTTTAATGGTTTTAGCAAAAACAAATTAGATTTTAGGGACGTCATCTGCGGGTGACCCTAAGTACACCACCTCCCCTTAGGGGATACTTTGTGGGTGGGAGGTGCAAGTATTTAAAGTTTTTTCATGGTTTAAGAAAAAATAGTTGAGATTGTTGGGACGTCTTCTTGGGTGACCCCAAGTACACCTCCCCCCTTAGGGATACTTTGTGGGTGCAGGTAACTTCTGCGGGTAGCTTGTGCTGATGACTTGTGCATGTTTCTGGTGCATTGACTGGCGCCTGTAAGGAAACCATTTATCTGGTGCATTTGGCTGATGCAAAGCGGCAAATCACCCGTTTTTCTCTAATGCTTTTAGATGGCTAAAAAAGTTGGTCCAGTCAACTGTTAATTGTAAAAAAATGGTTAGTTCGATCGCTCTCAAAAACAATAGGGCACTTCTCATTCGCATTTGTGGCCATTTAAAAAATATTTGACGAATATCGCTTAAAAACTGTGACCTGTAGCGCATAAAGAACAGACAGACAGACAGACAGACAGACAGACAGACGGACGAACATAGCCATTCCTATAGATGCTTAAGCTCAGCATCTAAAAACTACCTCAATTTGAGCCAGCCTGAGCCCAGAGGAGGGAAATCGTTCAATACCGTTCGTTTTACCTCCTCTACCTCCTCCGGTCTGAGTCTCGGTCTTTGAGGGAAAATTTTTTCCACCTCATTGAGCTTTTTCCTCAATCTGAGCCAACCCCAGGTACTGGAAGTAAATTTTACCTACGTACAAAAAATGTTGAAGACTAATACTAATACTACAATTCATATAATATAACACCATGAAAATGAAATAAATAAATAAATCTATAAATGCATACACTAAAGGCAAAACAAAACACAGCACCAAATAATAAATAATAAGGTAGATTTTATTATTATACTAATACTAATACGAATAGGCATAAAAGCATGAAATAAATGAAAATGCATAAATAATAAACGCCAACACCACAGTCAAACCAAAACACAACACCAAATCACCACATAATAAATATAATGAAATAAAAATGTCGATTTTATTCGGAACTCGGACCTCAAGGGCAACTTTGAACTCTTTCCACACACTTTTAAGTGGACCGGAGTAGAGCTTAGCATGATTTGTGTGTTCAATCCTCCAGTCCATGAGTTTAGACACCTCTTGGACGATTGATAGGCTGAAAGTAAAAAATTGGTAACTAGTAAGCTAATACGCAATAAATAAGACAAAGTGGAGAAAAAAGTACGTGTAACCATACTGCAAGCATTACATGACACATGCTTAGTAGCAAAATTTGATTTACATGTTTTGAGAAAAGTGTTAAATGTTTGACTTCCATGTTTTTGAAATGTACAAAAACATTTATTTGCATGTATTTAAAAAGACAAAATATTTTTCTAACATATTTTTAGAAATTGCAAAATGTAACTTATACATGTTTTTTTAAAATTTTAGCAGCGGTAGCTGCCTGCGTTGGTCGCATTCTCTGGCCCCCTAGGCAAAATTTAGGAGTCTGAAAATATTTTTCTAAATGTAATAACCGTAGTAATCTTTTAAAAATATAGATCTATTCAAAATTCATGTAGAATAAATATTATTACACATTTATAAGTTGCAAACTTCCAAATCTCAAACAAACGATGTAGTAAAAGACGTGTGAAACAACTAATGATGTATTACACTAAACTTTAACATAATAAGATTTCTGTAGTCATTCTCGTCTACGTGGTGTCTAACCTCATGGACTTGAAGATGAAACACAGAACTTAAAGCTGCACTCCATTGATTTCACTCCGCTTCGCTGAAAGTAAAGTGTGGCAAGAGTTCCAAGTCGCCTTAGCGTTCCGAGTTCGAGTAAGAAACGAAATTGAAAATACGGCTGTGGGGTGTCAGTACGGAATTGGAAATAATTAAAACACTGCTTCTAGCACCAACAAGACCACCACCACGACATAACGACTTCTAATATATATTGTAAGAATTCTACTACACGAGAATGTTCATAGCAAACTTTGTTGTGCTCAAACTTCTGAAAGTAGCGTGGTTATTAACGATTAAGATTAGGAGTGAATATTTGAATGACATTATTCCTACCTATCTACATAATTTACTGGATTTTACACACTTTTGGCATACTTAACTAATTTCAACGTATGATATACCATTCGAAAGCTACTGACTTGTTGATTCCAAATAACGTAAAAGAGAAGAGTTTATCGACAAAAGGTTGTCCTATTTAAATAAAAAACCGTCACTGATTTTGAAAATTTTGCCTAAATTTTTTTATGCGTCGGAAGCTTAAAACAAAATATTTTCCTTATAAGACGTCGTTACGGAAATTCCCTTTTCACTCGTGTTTGTTTAGCTGTTGACATGTTGACATTACCTCAGCCTTAAAAACAGACAGCCTACATCTTATACCCATTTAGGGCCGAACACTAATGATGTCACTCTAATTTACAATTTTTTTGGCCCACGCTTTTTGTCACAAGCATTGCTTAAGAAGCTTGGTCTACCATGCAGCATGCAGTGTTGTTGCAATGTAACATACCTTCTACACGGATGGCGTTATTTGTGTCTAGCCCTATTAGATAACAGTGATAGGAAACAATTTGAAGTTCCAATGCTCTAAATCCGTTGCAGCACAAAGTAGCTAGTGCCTCTCAATTGTTAGTGTACCTACGTAATTGGAGCAAAGATATAGTTATGCACCAACTTAATAGTGTCGCTAAATGCACAACAGCCTTAATATCTATTTGTGCACTTAGTAGTTAGCGTGGATACCAGCCTGTAAACGTACTGAATTACTGAACCCTAGTTGATGTGCACTACAGTTTGTTGAGCACCAAATTTGTTGCATCACTAAGTAGTTAAAGCGTCAACACCGTCGATGTGTCCACGTGATAGGTGAAATAAGGTAGTTATTGCACTTAATTAGGTGTATCAGTACATACTAGGATCATATACCTTAATACTACACAATTGGAATGTGTTTACTTAAAACGGCGATACACCAAATAAGTTGCTGCACTTAGTAGCTTTTGCGCGTTAATAACAAATGAGCTCCATTAATTTGTGCAATTTTGTAACTAGTGAACCAGATCAGTTTCAGTTACATGTATTTTATGCATATAACTAATTAGTTGACCTATGTAGTTTGATCACCAAATTGGTTCGTGCACCAAATTAGGTGTAGCACTAAGTAGTTAGTACATTAAATAAGGGGTAGCTTTCAAGTAGCTAGAGAACTAAATAAGCGATAGTACTAAGTAGCTAGTTCACCGAAATAAGTTTACACTACAGAGCTAACGCATTTATTGAGTTGCTGCACAATAGCAGTTTGTGCACTGACGAAATATTTAAAATAATTTAAATTACATGCTGCTTAAACTATTAACTATGTTAATCATTTTAATAGGTGAAATTTGGAATCAGTAGAATGTATTTGTAGCATCTAATTTTTAGGCGTGTTGTTATTTGTAATTTAATTAGTTGCAGTATTTTAATAAATTATATTAATCTATTATATAATTATGAATTATGTTGCAGAAACCGAAACACATTATTTAAATTTTAACTAGTAACTTGGTTGCAGTCAGTATTAGTTACTGTAACTATGGACTATACCTATGCCACGTGCGATGTATGGCACTCTGTGACGGTGTTAATGTTGGTGTTTATGTGTAATAATATTAGTTTTAATAATGTGTTTGTGTGCATTTATTTGTTATTATTGTTTGTTATTTAGCCTTTATCGCATTTAGTTTTAATTTTTTAATGATTAAAATATTCAACTTTGTTTAATATTAAGAAGTACAGTACTTAGTTCAAAGGTCAGTGTTCAGTTCGTCCGTGGTCCGTTGTACTGCCGCACAGTAGCCATCAGCCAGAACACTTATACTTACTTCACTGTGACACCACTGACACCTGACACCGTCACCGCCACTGCCGCCACAGTCCGCCACACCACAACACAAGGTATAGGTAATAATATATTAATTAACTAATATTAAACTAATATTACTAGTGCTCATCACTCACTCGTACCACTGACTATTACTTTTATCTTATATCCAGTGTCAGAATAGTTCTGACGAATACTGAATACGATTACATTTTGATTTCATTTAATTACTGCACTGCATGCAGAAATCCAGAACCAGAATGCAAGAATAGCAGAAGCTATCAGTGCTATTACATACTTTATTATATTAACTTTATAGTTTAAACACACACTGACACACTTTGGTTTTCATATTTCCTTTATGTATTTTTTTGTATGACAGTATGAGTCTAAAAAGACAGATCAATCACTCTTAAACTTTTGGGCTCAAATACCCCACTACGGATATCAAATTTCATGACTCGTCGGGGCGTTTGAGCTTTTTGTGCTTTTTGAGCATGGATGAGCCCGAAGAGAAAAAAATGAGCCCGCCTGTGCCTGCTATGTTTTCAATTTTACTGACCGGAGCTTCGGTCAGTGCGATCGGTCCTAACGGTCACCGGCTCCGTGTCTTACACTGATTGCAATAGCGTAAGTAAAGTCGAAAAATCAAAGCTTCTCTAAATTACTTACATCTTTACAAAAGATTTTGTAAAGAAACATAAATACCTATATATATTTCAAACTTCGAAAACTATCGTAATAAGGTATTTATAAATGTCCAGCTAATACCTAACCTTTACGATCTTTTACATAAATAACAGCGTTCTACTAGCTTATATTTTTTGTTTTTACTTTTCTCAAGAGCGGCATATTATTATATTTAATATTTTGATCCTCTTTGTCAGAAATTAAAAATGAAGAATTTATAAAATACAACTTAATTTTAATTAGGTGCCTCAAACAAATGCGTTGAATTTCATCGCTGTGATGAAAATCTTTATATCCACGTGTTAACTTCTGTAGATTTACCAAGTGGCAAAATTAAATTGAATGTGTAATAAACTGCATAGTGTGGATCTGTAAAAAATTAACAAACTAATTTATTATAATAAATAATATTTTATATTTGCAGAATATTGATCTTTCCTTTCTGTACTGTCAAAAAGGTACAAGTAATGTTATTGAAAACACACAATGCTCTAATATATATTTAATTAACTATCATTAGGACTTCAGTCCCGTCTGCAGATATTGGCAATCCATTCATTTCGATTTTGGTTACTTGGTATTTCATGAAATGTCAAACCCTTTGAAATTCCAGCACGAAAAGCGCATCTAACAGCACAAAAATTTCGAACCATACTTTTAACAAACTAACTACTCGTAAGAATTATAATTCTAATATGAAAACAGTAGGCACTGAGATCTTGCTCACATGGTTGCGTCGACTCAATAAAGTCATGGACTGATGGTTGGTTTCCTTAATTATCATACCTATATTTATTTTGCTTGCATTATGTAAGGAAAGACCTACTAATTAAAGTTTTACCTGGCATGGTACACAAGCAATAAAATGGGTTCAGCTGGTTGCTCTAAGGACGACTCACAGGGGCACCTGGTGGCTCTTAAGAGCTAAACTCAAACTTTTGTGGCTACAAACTTCTTGGGTGCAATATTAGGCCTTATATATCTAGTCGGCTGTGGTTTGAGTTAAATGAGGAACTAAAATCATGTTCAAGCTTAACGCCGACTGCAAGATATTACTATTATTTGGTGTTTATCACACGTGGTCCATTTCTTTACTGCACACGCAGTTTTTATGACTGCCTCATGGAAAACATAGGACATAAAATTTCGTGCAAATTCCCAGTAAATTTGGTAGCAATTGCGTTCAAACTGATTGATTTCATGAAAAGTTTGAACAATTGTCTAGCCACTGACGAAGAGTTTTTTTTCATATTTCAGTCTACAAGTTGCATTATTTGGGCGCCGAAGTTGGGCTGTCTAGACATCCCCATTTACCACAACGGTAGAAGATCCCGTTTTCAAAAATCCATAGTTTCAAATTGAAAACAGTTTTTTAAACTTTCTCTTCGTCAGTTGCTAGATAATAAGCAGAAGATACTGCACAAAAATTAAACTAATACTTATATGCTCAGGCAAGGCCTGGGAATTTACCGCTAGAAGTTTAGTCCCCCCCTTAAATTTGAAGGTAGCTAGTACACATCAGTTACTGATCAGTATCTCTCGATGCCTTGGGATAAATTGTCAATGTTGTGACATGCGAGCAAAATATAGCGGGTGGCCACAATTAGGGCATGGCCACCATTAGGCACTCTCACCCTACATGATTTCGTAGTTATTCTATCGCATCTAGAATATTTTGCACTATTTCAGCAGTTCTCGCAACATTTCCCGAAGTCAGAAAGCTTTGATGGTCCCCAGCAGCAGTGTGAATTGAAATGGGATCCTGACAAATCTACAAATATAACAAAAACAAATGTTCAAAGTTTTGTTTAGGCTTAACCTCTGTACCCCTTTAAGTTTTCCCTCCATTTCTGGCGCGTTTTGAAATAATTAAATTAAAAGCACCAGTTTTTCCAACTAATAAACCGAGGCCGTACCTCTTGAAAATTGTGGTCAGCAGAGTTAAAAATTGCGGATAGCTTAGATGACTTGGCTTTGATCAAAGTCACTTTTCCTTTAAAACATTCTGCAGGTGGATTTGTATGCTGCATAACCATCATTCCGAGCTTGACAAATTTCTCGTATGTATTCTTCAATTTTAAACCATCTGCTTTTGTTAAGTCAATATTTTCTTTAAAATACTCATCATAAAGTTGCTGGTGATTTTTTTCGATGTCAGTAGGGTCCAAGTTTTTCAAAAAATTCTAAAATACACAGCATAGTAAAAGTTATAATTATTATACTCTAATTGGCATCAGCCTTTACAACAAAAGCAAAACGTTCAACGATTGTTGGCACACAGATAGACTTACGTTCCTTTCTTGATCGCTTAAAACAAACTTAAAGACGTTTTCACTAAAACTGAGGAAAAATTCGGCGGCGGACCTCATACCAATTTTTTGAACCATTCCAAATAAGCAATGGCCATCCAATAAAATAAGGTTTTCAACCTAACATTAGATTTCACAAAATTTCAAGTTGAACTTATTAGTTATTGGATTTTACATTTGTCAGGTATGTTTCATTCGATTTTCATATTTATGTAATGTATGTACATTATTCGATGGAATAATAAATCTCCGAAATGGAAACTGATGAAGTGACCGGTGAGCGTTACTTACCTTGTCCTGGTAATTGTTTTCTAACTGACGTGCTATTTCAAATGCAATACAGCCCCCTAAGGAATAACCAGCCAGGTTGTAAGGGCCCTCTGGCTGCACTAGTTTAATGTCCTGTAAATAACAAAGAAAATCAACACTAACGTACGATACCACATTTAGATGGCCACTTTGAAATGATTAAATGCTAAGCAAACTGAAACAAATCGGACTGCGGCTGTCGTTAGTTGATTTATGGCTCCCCACTACCACAAGTACTGGACTACCACAGATACAAGACACTACCTTCGAAGAAAACCTGCTCATAAATAATTTGCCCAGTTTAAGGTAGCAAAATGCTTTTGGACTTTAGTTAAAATTTTAAAATTTTGCATTGGTTAGGTTCCGCTCCACCGGTTGCTTGGAGAAGCGTAAAACCCTGTACTCTCTCACTCTCTTAAATTCGGGCGCGGTAATAGACCTAATAATATTAAATAAGTTTCCTTACTTGAACATAACTTTGGACAATTTCCTGCCAAACTGAGAAATCGGCATCGTTTTCAATTATTTTGGGCCCAAGATCAAAACCGTACACGTCCAAATTTAGTTTAGTAGCCAAAGTGTACAATGTGGCCACGTCACCATCTCCACCATGAACGATAAAAAGTGAATTTGCTGGAGACCCGGTTCCATTGTTTGTTTTACTCTGCAGCTTAATTAGTTTCTGGTACTTGGCAATATTATTAACTTGCTGGACTTGTGATTTTTCTGCTTTATTGTTACTACCCGGACGGTCCAAACCGCCCTGTTCAATAGCCAAAAGTTCAGCCCATGTCAACTGTCTTATTTTAGCTGGGGACATGCTCACGTCGAATTCCCGCTCTAAAAGTTGCTCGAGTTCGATCAAAGTAAGAGAATCCACACCCAAGTCGCCAATTATCGTAGAGAGGTCCATGTCTTTGATGGGGATTTTAACTGACAGCAAACGGTGAACGGCCTCTGTCAATGAGACTTTTTTCAGTGACTTTTGGTCACTCACTTGCTCACTCACCACCATGGAGGAGAAACACGCTCCAGAAGATGTAATGCTCTCCTCCAAAAGTGCATCGAGCACCTCAAGACAGGAAGATATCCGCTGAGGGTTCATCCCTTCAACGACTTGATCCTCAGACATTTTCTCCGCTACAATTCCCACATCCCCCACCACACCCCACTGAATAGCGAGTCCGTGAAGTCCGTCCGCCTTTCGCTTATGACAAATCATATCCATGGCTGAGTTGGCCAATCCGTAGTTGCTCTGTCCCGCATTCCCAAGCCCAGCGGAAAGGCTCGAAAAGGTCACGAAGTAGTCCAGTCCAGGGCAGTGCTTCCGGGTTAAAAGGTCCAGATTTTGAGTGATATTTATTTTCGGAGTGCACACAGCTTCAAACATTTCCGAGGTTTGATTTTCAATTAGCGCATCCTTCAAGACGAGGGAAGAGTTAAAAACACCGCCAAGAATTGTCCCACTTCTGAGCAGGTCTGTAAAAAATTTCTCGGCCGTGGGCAAAGCTGCCAGGTCAACTTGTGGGGTGGCCACTTCCACGCCTTCGTATGCCCACCTTTGGATGCACAGCTTTTGGTAGCCCGATGTTACTCCAGACCGAGATACTAAAACTAGCTTTTTAACTCCACGCTCAACGAGCCAGTTGGCCACTTCAAGAGCGAGGCCTCCGAGCCCGCCAATGATTACGTAAGTTTTTTGATAGTCAAAGTAACTTCTTGCCACTGCTGTGACGGTGCCCCAGCCTGTTGCTTCGTTGCTTTCCTCTGGCTGAACTTGTATTAACACTTTTCCCATGTGCTTCCCTGCAGCCATAAACCGAAAGGCATCCTCGATCTGTTCCTTTTGGAACACTGTCCGCTCCAAAGGTTTCACCACTCCACTTTTAATACCGTCATCCACAAGTTTAATGAGCTCATTTTTACCAGGGGTTCTGTTCGAAAAAATTGGTATTAAATCCACGCCACTTACATCTACGTTTTTTCCGAGGTGCTTCATCCCCAGTGAATTATTTCTTAAAATGTCGAATCTTCCAATTTCTGAAAATGTACCACCGACTGCAAGGCAATTTAAACTGGCTTGTAGCTTATCTTCCGCGAGGGAATTCAAAATGAGGTCTACACCCCGCCCTTGAGTAATTTCCAGAACCTGCTGTTCAAACGAGGTGTCGCGGGAGTTACAAATGTGGTCACGTGGGAGGTTTGGAAATAAATTTCTTATCTGCTGTCGTTTCTCAGCCGTCCCGACACTTGTGAAGATTTCGCAGTTGAGGCTGTGGGCAATGTTAATTGCAGCCTGACCCACGCCGCCCGTTCCGCTGTGAATTAGAACAGACTGACCGGGACTCAGTCGCCCTCGGACACATAGAGCGTAGTACGCAGTCGCATACACGACGGGGACAGTGGCTGCTTCTTCTAAGGACCAGTTCTGAGGCACTTTCCATGTCATGCTGCACTCGTCTAAAAGAACAGACGTGGCGAGGCCGTTTCGGACCATGCCCATAATTCGGTTCCCCTCGACATCTTTCCCAGAGAATTCCAGTCCTATTTGGGTCTCCACCGCGTTTGGTGCGTAGCTCGAGCTCTGAGAGAGTTTCCCTGTCGAGAGCATGATATCCTTGAAATTGAGCGAGGCAAAGCTGACGGGGCAGAGCAAGTTCTGTGGGTGAATTTTTCGTCCCTGCGCATTACCAGTCGTTAATTGGGCGTGCAATTTCAAAGGCGACTCTAACCAGCGGAGACTACTCAAGTCACCGATTGTCAGCGGATTTATAAAGGCGTGTTCCACGTCCTTTCTGGCGCTTGTCAGGAAATCAGATGGGAGAGGCAACTGTCGATATGAGCCCAAACTTCCATTTTTGACAACATTCATTGCCAAGTCCTTCTGGATTATATTGGCAAGTTCTTCACCAGGACTTTCAAAATCTAGGTTCAAGTGCCCTTCGGGGTCAAAGATGCAGCGGATTTTTTCGCCACCTGGTTCAGCACGAAGGCACTTGGCGAGACCGACAATGCCACTTGTCTCATTGTCTCGAGAGTAAATGTAGATTCGTGAATTAGGATCTGTCGCCATTTGTGATTTTAAATTTGGGAGCCAACTAAACTCGTCCGTGTCAATGCATACACTCTGTATGAGGCTTAAAGGTGGCGCTGATATCTGTGGATTGAATTTTAGCAGTTGCGGTTAAAAATCTACTATTATATTAACTATTTAAAAATAATATTAGAAATAAATAAAATGCTTCAACATAATCTGCTCACTTTTCGAAGTAAAAGTACAACTGAGTTTTCACTGTCACTCTGTGCGATCGTTTTCAAACCAATTTCGTCAAATTTTGGGGATACTTGAAGGAAATCCTGTCCCACAGTGCCTCTTAGTATAATCCAAGAATTGTCGCCTAATTTTCCAGCAACGTCGGGAACCAGTTCAAAATTGTCAACAAGGACCAAATTCGCATCTTCTATTTCTGAAACTGCTTCATTGATCGTCTCTTTGCGGATAACGTTACCTAAACCGAGATGTATAGAACTGCCCTCTGCCGTGGCTTCCATGGACTCGATTAGATTCAAATTTTCCTGCTCAGTTGACACTGTAGTGAGGCGAGCTTTGTGAGTGGGAACTGCGGCAAGGATTCTTGTGATGAGCGGACTAATAAATGATTCGTGTTTTGTAAAAATGTCGTAAATCTGCACTTGTCTCTGTGGCGTATTTTCTAAGAAAATGTCTAAAAATCTGTTCAAAGTTGATTGCTCCCAATTTTCTTGTTTTGTTTCAAAATTAGAAACGCGTTTATTGGCTTCGGTGTCAAGGTAAGGTGTGAATGCATACTGACTTATGACTAAATGACCGCTTTGACTTCTCCGCTGAATAACATCTGCTTCAACCCGATTTAGTTCTATTCCTGGTGCCAGTATTTTACCCGCGTGGTGTTTATTAATGACAGGGACAGCGTCCAATTCGTCCCCGGATCTGTTCACATAGCTAAATAGTTCGGTTGGATTGATAGTCAAGGAGGCGAGTCGAACTGGAACTGCTGTTGTTCTGCTCAAACTGTTGAGTGCAGAGGCTTGAATAATGGCGTCCAAAAATGTTACCCAATTCCCTTTCCAAGTCACTTCCGCCCATTTCCCTGAAAAAAAATCGAATCTTTACATATTATGGTAATTATCGATTAATACTCAATACTCTTAATACTCACCCTCAATATCCATTCGTTTTATACTTTGAAAATCCTTCTGGAAATTATAACCTCGAATTTTGAATTCTTTGTAAATGTCCTGTGTGTTTAGATCGTTTAGGGTTTGGCTTGAAATTAAATTAAATTGTGACATGATTGATTCGGTAAAAATTTGGGGTTGTGCATTATCTGCTTGGCTTTTAATAGTTCCTCGGATAACTGTCATACCATTTTCGTTGATTTCAAACAGGCCGACACCTGGACAACATGAAAATCTTAGGTGGGTTGGCTTCTCAGGATTTAAGAATATAGCACGTTCAAATGAGACGTTTTCAAATGTAACTGGGAGATTGTTGTAGTCAACACCAAGGGAGTCAGCAAAGCTCTTCCATGCAAAGTGTAAATAGCCAGTTGAGGGGAATACAAGGCGATCGTCAAGTTTGTGGCCTTCAATGTATTTGAAAAGTTGATCACTTAGATCAATGTTTAGTTTTCCCTCGGTGTATTTCTGCAGGTCAAAAGAAGTTATGAAAATTAAAACACTTTATAGATCCTGAGCCTAAGCATCTTAAAAAATAATCATATCCGTCCGTCTGTCCGTCCGTCTGTTAGTCGTACACTGCAGGTCACAGTTTTTAACGCTAATGCTTGTAACCATGTGCCCCAAAAATGAATAATTCTTGATTCCACTATTTGTATGGAGCAGGAAGACAATACCTAAGCTGATTATGTAAATGATGAAAAACAAAAAAGAACCCTTTCTTTTCCTACTTTAAGCAAATAATGGGTATGGACTGTTCGACAGAAGTAGAAGTTAACTTTGTGGCATGAAGCTCGCTTTTCACAAAGTGAACTTTTTCTTCTTAACGAAAAACCAAAGCTCAAACGAGCCCTCGTGTGTTATATAGTAGAGCCCAGCCAGTCAGGCCCTGAATGAACTATCGTAGTTCACGAACTATTTTGGCCAAGTTAACTTGGAAATGTCGTCCATCATGGACGACATCAGAGGAATAAAAAAAAACTTTATTTAACGTCCGATTATTAGCAAATGCTCTTACAGACAGTTCATTGGGAAATGTGTGTTCATCAGAGGAATACGATTACACATTAGGGCGCGTGGAAAAATCCAAAATATTTCCCAAATATTAAAAATTCTCAGTTTCCACCTTAAATAATATTCAAGGTATCGTCGTTTCAGTTTTAAAGAAACCCACACAAATGCTTGTTAATTATTTGTGTAATATTGCACCTAATGATTAATTTTTGAAATAATTACTTACGTATATTATTAATTATAATGAACAACAAAATTTATGACAAACGTTTTTTTAAATCCGTGTACTGAGGCTTTTGGAATATCCTCAGTCGAGGAAGTTTATTTTTTAAGACAACAGTTTTCTCTCTCTCTTGAAGACAAACTGACATACAAAAACGCGTAAGTACTTTAAAAACTATTTCTTTTCTAACCCATTGACTAATTTTCTACGGCATAGCCACAGAGGTAGATAGAAATAGAGTAAGTACTCCCTAAAAGCAAGGCCGACAATAAAACGCCATCTTTGATTTTGATTGACTCGAGACTGAGCCCTGCTGCTTACTAGTATATTAGGATTGAGTGAGGGCTCGCTAGATAGAAGTATTAGGAGGCACCCATTGTTCGGTACTGAACCGAAGTTTAAATAATATTCATAGCATTTTTCCTGAAAAATATTCGAGGTCATTTTGATCTTACAATATTTAACAGTTTGTAGTTCAAAATGCCATTATTTACAGTTGTAACGGTAATATTAGGTAATATTACTGCCTAATATTAGTGTGTAGTTGACATCGACCAGATGTCCCATATCTGTACATTGATTTACCTAGAAAAGTATTTAATTTGTGTCTTTTCCTTAATCTCTACATTCTATGTAAAGTCGGCCGCATAGGCCGACTCCAATTTAATTCATAAGTTTAACTCCCGAGTTCCTTCAATAGCTCAGCCTTTAACTTATGTTAATAGCCAAATTCTAGGATTATTAACCTTTTAATTTTATGTGGCTGACCGAATTCAGCCTTGAACTAAACTCCTGATTTGTCGTGTTAAGTGTTAACTTGTAATAGGTCGGTCCACGTAGACTCCGGAGCCCTAATATACTAAAATTACATACTCCCTGACATTAGTTTCAACTTCTTTTTGACTAAGTACTCTGTTCTTTTTCATTCTCCTATATTAATAAAACAATTAACTATTTTGTAAAAGCGAGTTTTTGTTGCTGTTTATTTAATGTTAAGATTTTCAATTTTAACTTCCCTTAAAATACTTGGAGGAAGTCACGTACACCAAATAAAACCTCGGATAGTGCTGATAACGCTCACGTAAAGTGGTAATGGCCGATTGGACTCAGTGGCTTTTGCAAGACTTAATGAAGCAGGTGAGTATGAGCAAACTGTGAACTTGTCGAAAATGACTTGAAGGATAATTAGGATGCAAATAGGGATGGAGCAGTATACACTTTTCACGTTTGACCCTCTGGCCGTCTCGTAGCTCGGGCTTAAGAAAAGGATTCAGGATGCTTACAGCAGAAGACTTTTACTTCTCTTCACGATCACAGATTCACGATTAAATTTATTCTCTTTATTTCTCTCTGAATTAAACTCGGTTAACAATGATAAATATTATTTATGGATTGGTTGTTTTGGGTTCGACAAACACTGCCGCATTGTGATCATTGTCAAATTTACAATTTGAGTAAATAAGTTTTAACATAATTTACCAATACTCTTAATCTAATGGTTTTACCCAGACACAATAATTTAGATATTCTAATACTTTGTGAATTAATAATAATAATAATTTATTCATTTGGTCGATTTGGCCTCAGCCCATACAACATTCATTATTTACAGATTGATTATTCGAGATAAATTAATCCTTGGTTTAAAATATGTTTGTATAATAATGCATTAATAAGTAATGTGATTGCGTGTAGAATTATTCCTGGTTTTTTCGTACCTATACAGATAGAGCATAAAACATTAAAAGCATTGGATTAAGCAATTTTTAACCTTTCATTGTACTAAGTGCGAATTACAAAAATTACAAAAAGGGGTTGCGATAATAATATTCTAGCTGTTTGTGGTGATAAGATAGGTGATAGGAAATAGTGTATAAATATGATAATATTCGTCAGTTGATATTCTTTAGGGAGGGGAAGGGGGGTAGTTTGTCCTCTGATAGGTAGTCAGCTCATCCTTCTTCGGTACATTTGTAGTAGAAGTTTCTAATCCTCAAGGCTTCATCCCAGAAATTGAAAAGTTGTTCAAATCCTCTTGCATCAGGATAGCAGCTAAATATTTCCTGGGTGAGACTGCTTCTAGAAGGTCCTTTCTTAGTCAGTTCTTTAAGAAACTTAGTTCTTGGTGGTATATAATGGGGGCAGTTAAGCATTATATGAAGTGTGTCTTCCGCCTCCCTCCAACACAGGTCGCAGTCTGAGTTTCCCTCTTGTTTCCAGATTTTGTTCATTTTGTTGAGGTTGGTGGTTTTTCCGCTCAAGACGATTCTTGGTAAGCCAGATTTTAGATTCAGTACAAACTTCACCATGTTCCAGGCCAAGCCCATTTCAAAGTATTCTGATCTCAGGACATGTGTCTGCAGTTGGGCATAGTGTTTTAAAGAGCTGCAGCTCTGCATTTGTTGGACGTCCATGTTGATGCAGTTAAGTCGGTATTTTTCCAGAATCTCTGTTTCATGCTGTGCTATGTATTCTTTGCTTAGGTTCTCAAAAATTTCCCCAAGAGCTGCGTCGGTAAAGATCTTTTTGACTTGTAGCATCCAGTTGTATTGAGTGTCTTTGGTTTTGATCTGCTTGACGTCTTCATAACAACTAAATGCTATGCTCCCTTCTTTGGAATTCACGGTCTTCTTCAGAAATTTAAGCAGTGCTTTAAATAATTGCATCTTTATGTTCTGCGCTCCTGTCTCCAGTCGAAGGTAGTATCCTGGCGTGCTGTTGGATGTGCCTGTGAGTCGTCTGAGAAACATAGTTTGGAATGTTACTAGCTCTTCGGTATATCGTAGTCCCCAAACCGGCGCGGCATACATCAAGATAGAACTCACAAGAGAATTAAACAGTCTAATGTGGATGGTTATGTCTTTTAGCTTGGCTCGAAAAAATAGCTCAAACAGCTTTGATTGTGCCGCTTTTGCTTTACTGAAGAAATGGTCTTTGGCAATGTTAAAAATACCGCTCTGTGAAAAAGGCACGCCTAGATAGACGTACTGGTTAACTTTGTCCAACGGTTTGCTTTCCCAGTAGAACTTAGTGCGTTTGCTGATTTTGTTTCCTTTTCTAAAAATAACTACCTTCGTCTTAGAGAGGTTAACCATTAGGTCATTTTCTTTAAAGAAACTGCTCAGTGTAGTTATTTGCCGTTGGAGATCCAGTTCGTTTGATGCGAGAAGGATGATATCATCAGCGTATAGAAGGATGAATATTTCGAGGGTGAACATTCTAATGCCTTGTATGTTGCTTCTCCTTAGTATTTCTGTAATCTTGTCGATATAAATTGTGAACAGTGTTGGAGATAATGTTTCTTTCTGTAGTACTCCCCCCATTATTTCTATTATTTCCATATATCCTTCTACGCACCTGACTTTACTTTTTGCTTGGTCGTAAAGTTCTTTGACTTTTCCAATAAAACAATCACTTAAGCCCGCTTCTTTGAGTCTTATCCATAGCTTTTTCCTTCTGATGGAGTCAAAGGCTTGACTAAGGTCTACAAATAAGGCAAACAGTTTTCCTTTCTTTCGGACAGCTGGTCTGTTAAGCTGCTTTAGAATGCATGTGTAAAGTGCAAATATATGATCTGTACACCCTCGCCCTTTTCTGTATGCTGCTTGATTTTCTGATATTATGTTGTTTGTGGAGCAGAAGGAGTTAAGCCTGCTTGACATAATACAGGTATATAACTTGGTTATAGTATTGATTAGCGCTATAGGCCTATAGTTACTTGGTTGTTCAGAGTCTCCTTTTTTGTATATTGGTGCGGTAATGATTTCAGCCCAGCTGCTTGGAATTTGCTCAACTCTGACGGTGTTCAGAAGTTAAAGTAAGTAGTCTGATGTTAAGCAATCCAGATGTTTCCATATTTCGTTTGGTATTCCATCTGCTCCAGGAGACTTATTATTTGCAAGAGTTTTGGTTGCTTTAGCTAGTTCTGTTGCTGAGATTTCTGAGTCAAGTAACTCGAAGTCATAAGTAGGGCCTACAACTTCTGTATCAGATGTTTCTGACGAATCGGTGTCCACAGTCTCAAACACTTTGCGGAAGTGGGTATCCCATTCAGATTTGATAATGTTATTATCTTTGAAGCTGTGTTTTTCGTCTCTTAGCATATTCACTGCTTTCCAGTAGCCTGTAGAGTCCTTACTGAGATGTATTTTGTTCTGCACCTTTTCAAAAAATGTTTTCTTTTTGTCTATACAAAGTTTGCGATAGTCTTTCTTGGCTTGTAGGAGGCTATCGAGGCTATCAGTGGATATGCGACTGTGTAATTGATCTTTTCTGTATTTGTGTAGAAGAAAGAGTGCGTGTCTCTTAGCAGTGCTACATTCCTTGTCAAACCATTTGGGTCCATAGTTTTTTCTTGTGTCTTTCTTTGTTTCGGTTTTCATACCAGCTTTATTTGCGGTTTTGTAAATAATATTGCTGAGGGTAGTGAAGTCACAGTGGTCAAAGTCCAGGTCTTTACTTTCATCTTTTAGTAGCATCGTAAAGTTAGTAGCGCATTCTTTGTTCCACTGTATACGGTTCTCAGTGACAGAGTTTTTGTGTAATTGTTTCTGTCTACGTTGTGCCGTTTTGATTTTTATTGGAAGGTGATCGGATTCTAGGCATTCAATTACCGCAAAATCTTCTATGTGGTCACTTATTCGGTCGTTGCATATACATAGATCGACCAGGCTGTTTCCGTTGTGCCCAATAAATGTGGGTTTGCCATGCGGATCAGATGGGCTCCTTTCGTTTAATATTGACAGATCATTTAGAGTAATTAGCTCTATTAGATTCCTTCTACTCCTAATACTTTGTGAATTGCCCTAATAATTAATTAATTAGAGAATTTACAGACTTCCAAATTAGTTTAACTTTTCTAAACAATTTTCTGCAATATATGAATTCGGAATATTGCCGTCAATGTTATTGTCTATACAAATAAAGTAGGAATGTATTTCCTCTTAAACTTGACTTCTACTGCAGTCGCAGACAGACGCGAAAAAACAAACATTGATCTCGTACATATTTTTAATGTAGTACGCCATTGAATAGCTCAAACTATTTCCAAATCAGATTTCAATACTTCAAACATTTACAGATGAGTGGTATGTAAAAATATAAATCTTTCTTAACCTACCAAGTTAGGGCATACAATTTCTATTCTATATATGACTACCTGTTACTACCTGTAACTATCTGTATGTCTAATATACGTATATATTGTATGTCGCAATATTTAAAGTTAAGTCCACAAGTGAATATTATAATCCCCGCATTCCTGTAGCAGAAGTACAGATATAACCCGGCAATATCTCTCATTTTAATCTTATTATCCAGGAATTTGAGAGTAAGGCCTTACAACCTCGACCTCTCTTCTCCCTCTTTTTTGCACCTTGGTTCCGCCACTGAACACTATCAATAACGTCAAGGTTTTCATTTTTTCCTCCTCTAGTTGTAGCGCATCTACAATGCAGCGTAATAGTAAAGGCAAGTTTGCTAAGGTTGTACCACTCTCCCTCCCCTAAATCTGGACGTCATTGATGGACGCCCCCTATACAATCTATGCGGCCTATGCGGCAGAAGCGAAAAGCATAGAAACAGTAGTTCTAACCAAAAATGAAGACGTCGATTCCGGAGGCAATTCCTGCAGCAAGGTAAAATGTCTAGGCACAAATTCATTCATTGGGTCTGGAGAAAGGTACGCTTTAAGGAGTCCTTACGCTTTGAGGCAGTGAGCTCACAATCGCTTTACTGCCATACAGTGAACAAAGCGGCAAAAGATCTAAACCTGGAGTTTATTGTCGTCAATAGTAATAACAAAGCAAAATCGACAAACATAGGCACAAATGTAATAGAAACTAAGTGTGTGAGCGACATAGATTCCTGTGTACTGCGTCCTGAGGACATTAGAGAAAACAGAGCCATCATATTTTTCATTCATGAGCTCACCACGGTATAGATTTCGCAAAAGTTGAGAATATACTTTCAGGAATGAACTTAAGTTAAACTTAAGTAATCAAATTGAGGAAAGTGAGGGCAAATTAATTGCATGCTTCCTTCCACGTCTCTTTTACCATTCGAGAAAAGCAATCGAAAGCAATTTAAACCATGGCCATTTAAAGACCATGTTTAACCATTTAAAGAAATGGCCATTATTATTCATAGTAAAGCATTGGGTGCACAGGCCACCTGCTGATATGCATGAAGCCATGTCAGCCACGACTATCTCGCAGACCTTTACAAATGTAAACCTCACAGCACACCCAGTCACCATTACACCTTCTGATAAGTCAATCTTCTGATTTAGCCTCGTGGAACTCTAAGGGATTCAAAACTAACAGTAACTGGATCCTGGACAATATCAGTAAATATGACATAATATGTATCCAAGAAACCTGGCTGCAGGATTTTTTAAATAACTTTATATAAAACTTAAGTGCGGACTTTAGTGACCATTTAATACCTGAAATAAACTAACAAAATGTAGCCGCCCTTTCAGTGGAACAGCAATATTGTGGCAAGAACACTAGACGACGGTGTTTCCTCATGAGATCTAAAAGATAAAAGGTTGAGTCAAATAAACGTAACAAAAAACAATAGAAAACTAAACCTAATCAATTGTTACTTTCTATGCTCTAAACGCGGGAAGCTTCAAATTGAACTCATCAGTAGAATAACCCCTATATTCGAGTGTATTGACGCTGTTCAGTTTGTAATTTGTGGCGACTACAACATTGACATGGAAACAACTAAATTCGCAGAATTAAAGACTGGAATCACGGAGCTTAATCTAATCATTTCTGACAGAGCGCCTAAGGATAGTTAAAAATTATTGCATCACTCAATGCTGTAACGATACGGTCCATGCCAGAGCAATCTGCACAATTTACGATTACATCCTAAAAGGATTTGAAGACATTGAATCATACATTGGTCACAAGAAAAAAATCGAAGCGAAAAGTTTAGAATGTACCAGGGTGAGTAGATAATGTTAAACAGTACTATGTTATTTCAAGTCAGTTTATTTAAATTGGCTTGCAGAAGGAAAAACAGAGACACAGTGCAGGCAAGTGACCGCTATCAAAAAAGTATTTAAAAAAGCACTTAGAAAATCTAACAGGCAAAACGAATGTAAAAAGCAGATAATACTAAAGACTTTAGCTGTTTTTGGTTCCAAATAAGCATAGAAATTAACTTGCCCAAAGCTACTCTGCCAAATGAGCTGAAGGATGCAGAAGGCAAAAACAGAATTGCATCGCTCTGGAATGATCACTTTTAGGAGTATTTGCTGCCCCCCCCCCTATTCGAACCCTAAAAGCAGTGCTTGCACCTTAGAATGGCCTGAATTAATTGTAAATAAGTTGAGGTCCAGAGGAGTTCCTACATACATTAATAATTTGCTAATATATTAGTTTAACAATCAATATTTTGTATCAGGTGGAGCTCCATAATCAGTTCCTGCTATGGGGTGCGTAGAGGGGTGAGGCAGGGGGGCATTCTTTCGCCATACATATTTGCCCTCTACATGGACTCTCTATGTGACTCGCTAAACTCTTTCGGTAAGGGCTGCAAGGTAGGGGACATCAATGTAAACAACATTATGTATGCTGACGATGTGTGCCTTTTCAGTTTTCACTAGATCGGTGAACACAATAAACTCTTTACTAAAAATGTATGAATAATTTCCATCTATACACAAACTTTCCTTCAATTCAGAAAAAACGTACGCCCAAGCGTTCTACCATCATGGCTTAATCGGTGCAAAGTTGACATTTAGATCACGTTTTAATGAGTCAAACCCAGGCTGGTAGACTCTGTAAAATACTTTGGATATCAGGTATAGAAAACGTCAGGGTATTTAGCAATAAATTGTGTTTGGAGCAAGAAAAAAGTAAAAGAATGAGTGATCTCTACAAATGAGCTAACATGATGAGATCACGTTTTAAAAAATGTAGTAAGGCAGTCAAAATATACCTGTTTTTCAAATATTTATCTACTATCTACTGCTGCAGCATATGGGTTCCTTTAAAAAGTGAAATGAATCGTCTAACAGTAGCGTAAAATCCTTGTTGGGTATCGTCAAGACAGCAGTGCTCCAGAAAATTTCTGTGAAAACGAAGTAGCCAACCTGGAGGTGATCTTCAATGCGAAATCATCGCTAATGAGACGACTAATTGACACAGACAACAACATTATCAGTAGCATATACTACTCTGAAATATTCAAGGGTTATCTACAGTTCAACATAAACACCTATAATTCACTATAGTGAGTATGAGTCTAAATAATGTTAGTAGTGGAAGCCCACATTTGAAGCTCCAACCCCTAGTTTGTAAATTAATTTTAAGCCCCTTCTTGTTGTTACCTCTAGACCTCCTGATAGTCTGTCTTAAAAAAATTTAAAAAAATAGGGCCGTGAAACAAAAAGTCTTACAAACTCAAAGAAAATTTGACAAACTGCAAAACAAAAACTTACCTCAGTGTTCTCAATGATAGGAACAGTCCAACTCCGCTCGTGATTCCACTTTACCAAAGGACTAATGCAGGGAGCTTTCGCCGAAACTGGGAAGTTGACAGGAGGATACAGGGCTGAAAAGTCCACATCTACCCCGGCGTTATATAAATCCCCAATCGAAGACACAAAATGTAAGGCTCGGTCTGACACCTGTTGTTGCATCGGAGCCACGAGTGCACACGTCGTTGGAAGGGCTGCTCTGAGAGCGGACTGTAGTAAACCTCGAGGCCCAATTTCGATAACAACTGCGTTATTTGGGACATGCTTCGTGGCTTCGTAGAATAGAACAGGCTGAATAACGTTGTTCGCATAATACTGTGGAGACGCTGTCTGAGCCAAAGGGGAGTCCCAATTTTCTTCAGGGATGCTTGTGCTTATCCAACAGTTTGAGCGCACTCGCCCCTCTCCACGTTTCCCACTAATCACTTCCTCCATGTACTTACCACTCAATTTGGAGGCGCTGACTTCAAGTGGGCTGTGGGATGCAATTCCGCAAGAATTTACTTTCTTAGCAAAGACCCCATCGGCCTGAAGCTTTGATAAAAATTTATTCAGTGCCTCTTCATGACCAGATATGGTCACACTTTGAGGTCCATTATTGCAGGCTGGAACAACGCCTGGCGGACATAATAGTTTTGCGTCTGACCAGGATAGACCAACTGCAGCCATTCCACCTGGTGAGTCCAACTTCTTTGATTCCTCAGATGCCCGGCAGCGGGCTTCTACAAAAAGAAGTGCTTCCTCTGCTGATGAGCAGCCGTCAGCGTATGCGCAGATATGCTCTCCTGTAGAGTGACCAAACATTCCGTTTGGGGTAATGTGGAGCGAAACCAGTGTGTCATACAATGCAATCTGGTGAAAATATGTAATTCACAATTTTCTTGGGTAATTCATTTAGCAATTTTTGCATTTAGTATTTAGTGAAAAAACATAATGTACATATATGTAATTGATTAACTTTGAAGCACCTGTATAGCAGCTATAGAGCAGGCGGCGTGATGGATGTTTTCAAAAATACTCGTGTTATTAGGCGTCAAAAGTTGGTCAAGGTCAAGGCCAGCATTTTTCAAAGTAGCACGGGAATTGTGAATCGAATTATTAAACACTTCATTTCTCATAAGTTCTCTCCCCATCTCAGGCCACTGTGCTCCCATTCCTGAAAACACAAACCAAATTGGGCGGGGTTGGGAAGACTCAAGCTTCTGTGTGCAGGTGCAGGAAACCTCGTATCTCGATTCCTCAGTGTTAATATTCTGGATAATTGCATATCCTCTGTGGCTATAGCCAGGAATCTGCTGTTTGAAGATATTGTGAAGTAAGCCGGTAAAATCTGGATCAACTGCGCGAGTGCATGCGCTATCCAAACTGCTCTTTACAGCTTCTTCGGTTTGCCCAGAGAATGGTATAAGTGATGGGAGTTTCGAGATTGAAGATGCACTGCTGTTACCACAGTTGGGCTCTAAAACTAAATGTGAGCTTGTGCCGCCAAACCCAAAGGAGTTGACTGCTATGAGACCTCCACTAAAAGGGGTTTTATCGGTCAGAACCTAAAAGTTTTGAAAACTTTTTGGTAAACTTCTATATTTTCTAAATTAGCAAAATTTCTAATCTAATATTGTTAACATCCAATGCTCAAAAACGATTGTAAAATTTTATTGCAAAAACCCAAAGACCCGAGTTCACAACACAAGTACCTTTATTGTCCCATCAAATAAATGGGCTGCGAGTTCATTAGGTTCGCTGAAATTTAAATTCGGTGCAATAAAACCAGCTTGAGCGGAAATTAAAACTTTTGCTATTCCGCAGAGTCCCGCTGCAGCCTCGGAATGCCCCATGTTACTCTTGACCGAGCCAATGAGCAGAGGTTTCTGAGAATTTCTCCCTTTGCAGAAGAAATTAGAAATTCCCGCTAGTTCTTCTGGATCGCCTGCTCGGGTTCCAGTTCCATGGGCCTCTAGGTAATGAATGGAATGGGGATTTATTCCTGCCTTAGCGTACACATCCCTGTACAGGGCCTCTTGTTCTACCCCAGAGGGTGAAAAAAAGCCTTCCGCCTTCATTCCATCACTACTCAATTCGATGGCTTTTATTGAGGCGTAGTTTCTCATGGCAGCACTTTTCCTCTCCAGAAGTATTGATACGATTGACTCACTCCGAACGAAGCCCGATGCTGCAAGAAACGTTAAAAATATTTTTTTTTCACGACGTCCCTGGAATGAATTTAATGGCGATGCTACAGATTATTATAACAAGTTTGTTACCGTCTTTGTCGAAAGGTCTAGACTGGCCATCGACGGAAGTAGCCCCAATAATGCTGTACATTTTCGCATGATGAGAGCAGAAATGAAGGGAATTAGCTGTTACAATAGCTCTGTCACACGCTCCCTTAAGAATAGAATTAACTGCCGTGTCAAGTGCGTACAAGCTACTTGAGCAGGCTGTGCTCAAAAGGAGGCTCGGTCCCTTCCAATCCAGGTAATGAGACACTTGATTTGGCTGAAGATAATTCATTGTCCCAAGATATGAGTAGCCATTCTCATCCGCGCCCTCTTTGAGTGTCCAGAATGAAGCGGCATCTGCCCCGTCCGTGGCGAGAAAGACACCCGTTTTGGAGCCTCGCAAGCTCTCAGGGTTGATGCCTTTAAATTAATTTATGTATTTTACAGGTAAATATACATAAAGATACTTTAATTGTTTTATGTTATGTTTTTACCAGCATCCAAAATAGTTTCATACACAACTTCGAGAGTTTTCCGTGATGTGGGGTCCATGAATGGCGCTCGAGTTTTTGGCACACCAAAGAAATCCGCATCAAACTTGTCCAGGTCCCTTATAGTGCCAAAGCGAGAAGGCATCTTTGCTGAGGTTTTAAACCTTGTTTGTTCCGTGATCATATCCACACTGTTGAAAAGGTTGTCCTTGAATTCGTCAATCGAATTGGATTGAGGGAATCTTCCACTTATCCCAGAAATTACAATCTCATCTTTTGTATTAAAGGTTTGAGCACCAACTTTCCCGTCTGAACTTGCATTTCTATGTCCAGAATGTTGTTTTCGTGAGAAGAGCCCCACTTGATATTTTTTCACGACAATCCCAGAATTTGAACCAATCCAGCTCATTCGACGCATATTTAAATGCCTCCCCTGCAATTAAGTACAGTACATGCAATGCAATGTTACGCATTTAATCTACTATGCATAATTTACGTCAGCTTACTTGAACGGGAATACCCCTAGTCAATACTCGATTCATCTTTCGCAACAAATTGAATTCAAGAAAAAAGAACTTGCAAAATATTTGGCCGAATCGGAGAACTCTCCGAATTACATGACGCCTTTCAGAACCTACTAATAACACGCTGCTTGTAGAACCAAATATATTCTATAGTGTATTGAACACTTATTTTATATTTCGTTTCATGCAAAAAACAAACAAAAATTATTCATGTATAATAAAATTTATTAAACAGTTCCTTGCGAGATAATTCACGTAGATTAGTACTTTACAACTAACAAATAGAGGTATGTGCTTTGTCGTTTTTAATTGCAAAGTTCAATTTCCTATTTAGCTAAAAACAAATTAATAGTTTTTAGAGTTAAATTACTAAATACGCTTAGCTTTGAACAAGCTTGCAGTAATTACTGAAAGTTCTCGAATTTGAGCAAAAAGTAATTAAATTGATCTTAAAAATATTTTTCATCTACATATTGTTAAAACAGTGCACAGTTAGCTTTGGTAAGTTTAACTATGCCGCACGCCGGATACAAATATGATTAACAAATTAGTGCTTGGCGGTTTCTTTAAGAGCGGCGCACTTGATTTGGTACCTAGTTATTATGTAATGCAAATATAACATTAATCCTTGAGCATTACAATCGAACTAATTTACAATCTAAAGCATTTCTTATTCTTTGCTCACGCTATTAACTTTTCTACCGGCTAACGGTAAAATCTAAAGAGCTACATAAGAGTTGATTAAGAATGTACATTATTACTCAAGAAGTAGAGAGGCCGGTAATATTAAAGTCTATTGAAAGTTGAAAGAATAATACGCATTTAATTAGGGAGCAAATCATTATGTAAAATTGGATCGGAGATCGTCTATGTTTTTAGTTATTTATTTGTTTTGCTTTTTTTTTTATAAGTACACAAATTTTGAAGCATTTCATCAGAAAATAACTCGGGTATTTAATTTTGACATCTTTAAAATGTGATTAATTATAACATAGTAGTTTACTCATAGCGCAGCAGCTAGGATGGGAAGCATCCCCAAAAATAGAATTGTAGCTCCAATACCTCCGTATATTACTCGTAGTCTGAAAAAATATTAATTATAATACTTAAAACTTACAGTATATTATGTATATTGCCATATGAGCAGTTACAGTTTAAAATAACATTAGTATTTTAAATTACAAACAATATTTTTCCTCAAAATATTATGTCATTGTGCAATCACCTTGTTAGATTTTTGGCAGCTGCAGGAAGTGTTGAGTCATCGTCCTTGTTGTAATATCGTCTAACTCCAAGAACACAACTGGCTGCATAATCTTCCCAATTTAATTCTTCCATCTCCAGATTAAATATTTGTTTCTCTTCTGGAGATATTTCAGATGGTAATGCTTTCACGTTATTACTCTCAAATTTAAATTTGGAGGTTCTGAAAAATATAACGCTTCTAAATGCTTTTTTACTCTGCTCATAAGTCAGCTTCATCCTGCAATAATTAGACAAGGGAAGTATATGGTAATTACTGCATTGATTTATTCTACAATAATTCTACTATACACGATGACTGACTTGTGATTCCTTCGACCACAAAACTCATCGTCAGTAAATGAGATTCTGACCGTGGATTCTGGCCATTTAGCCGTCCAGCCACGTCTATGAAAGTGCATGGGAGTCCAGCAGCCAGAGAATCCAAAGACAAGCACCACCATCCTGTACTCATTTTAGTGGAAGGAGGTGTCACGACCCGAGAAAACGGGGTCTTGTGAGCAGCTTTATAAACACATTGGGTAAAATGCCCGTTGGTCACCGGATTAAACTGGTCAATACACGCATTAAACACCCGAAAATTTCTGCTTCTCTTCTGGTCTTGACCTTCCCCATTTTTTTTATGACCTTTATCTTCGGCGCGTATCCCTGTTTCCCAAGCTGCAAGAATAATGATTTTCGCAACGTAGTCCACGGGTATTATATCCAGGGAAATGTTTGGGTCCGCGTGGGTGATGTAGTGCAGTCCGCTCGCGACGCCATTAATAACCATCCCAATCGAATTAATATTGTCCATCCAACCCTTTAGAATTATAGGGTCCTTGTGAATGGGGGCAATGACGGAGGGTCTCACGATACATATTGGTAAATTCCACTGTTTAGCCTCCTGCACAACAAGGACCTCTGTAAGATGTTTCGACAACACATATGTGTTCGGCCTCTTACCGAGTAAACTACAAAATAAAAGACAAGGCAAAAGTTAGATTCAAAAAATTCAGCTTTGTTCACTAAAGCTACATTTTTTAAGAATATGTTCAATCAGCTCAACTGTACATAGAAAACAATTTAGACAACATTATATATACATGATTTAATATTGCGCAGGTCTGTAATAGTAATAGTACGCGGGCCTGAGAGGTAAAGTACGTGGGCCTTTAACTATTACAAGATATACTGTAACTATATACTGCTTACATTGGGGTAATTTCTGGTAACATTTTGGTTTGATCCAGCCGCGATATAAATTCTGTGCAGGAATTCGGACACATAGGGGCGGGGTAAACCTTCTCTTCAATCGTTGAGCCTTGCAGGTCTGAATTACTGTAGGCTGTTGAAACGTAAACGATGCTCTGGAAAATCATACAATTCTAAAATAAGTCCCAGTATATGATTATTATATAATAATTCAAAACTTTTGGGAATTTGGAGTTTAAAAGTTTTCGTAATAAAAATATTTAAATTCAAATTTTATTTGACAATTTTAAAATAATTTTTTTAGAGATAATATTTCTATTTTAGACTGAATTTCGGTATTAAAAACATTTCTAGTTTTACAAAAAGTACTAAATGGAATAAATTCCAAAAAGGTTTTCGTCTTAGGATGATGAAACAAACACTTCTTCTTTTCTATTTTTTAAGGCATTTAATTACATGATAATCTGTTTGGTTAGGTTTAAATAAGTAATACATTATGTCCAATTAAAAAGGTTACAAAAATTAGAATACGCTGAGTTTTCTCATTGTTTTTGAAAGTTCAATCACACGTCTTGTCCCCTCTAAGTTAATGTTGAGTGCGACGAGGAGAGGCTCGTTAAATTTGACAGTGGCAGCCACGTGGAAAACTACAGAAACATTGTCAGACAAGATTTGGCGGTCAGCTAGATTTATGCCTAAACCATTACTACTAATGTCGCCCGGGATAGGAATTATTTTTTTAAATAGATCCTCCCTATCCTCTCTCCGAAGGACGCTGAAAATCTGCAAAAATAATTTATTACAAAATCAATTTAACAAACATTTATAGGTACATTTAACGATTTTTACGACATTTATAATTTAACAATTACATTCTATTAACACTGCCAAGGACGTAATGCATTTTATATGACGAATTGTGCAGTTAAAACAGTTGGAAATTTGTGGATGCCATAATAATATAGTTAAAGAATAATTGATGCTTTACAGAAACGTTGTGGAATTAGACAAAACGTTCTGCAAAAAAACATGAAATAAGAAACATTTACACTTTTCAAAAATTATAAAATTAAAAACAAATACATCTTTACAAAACTTTAAATTGGAGCCATTAACTTTCTACAAAAACTCAAAGCTAACAAAAAGCGCGTATTTCTTTCTTTTAATGAGTGTACAACTTTCAATTACAATATTATTAAATACATATGAGCATATACGAATTTTATTACGTACGGAGCTCTCCAACAATTTTTCCAGCCTTTCGTTAGCGGATTTCCCCTTTGTTGGTCGAATCAAAATGTAAATAAATCCAATGCCAGAGAGAGAGCGAAGTAACTTTTCGAGCATAACCTTTCCAAGAAACCCCGTAGCACCAGTTATGAAAATTGATCGGTTTTCATAATAACTGGCTATCGATGGAATTTCGCGATCCATCTTCTCGTTTGCTTTTGTGCTAGTCATTCTAATATTTTCTGTTTTGCCTGGAAACATTCTGATTGCCTCACGCCTGGTCCTGGTAGTCTATTTAAACAGTGAACAGCAACGTAGGAATTGAAATTACTCTAGAAATGATTACGTGTGGTAGTTTGTAATAATAATGTTGGCAAAAATACAATTAATCACAGTTTATATGGACACCATGTGTATGATTTAAAGACATTATAATTATGTCTGCGGCAGTTTGGCCCAATGTATGATATATTTTAGCTTACATGTACTGGGACAACCCTGGTAAAGATTCCAATCGTTCTTGCCAACATATTGATCACAAGGGATGTGAACTTGCAAGATTTTAGTTTTGTAGTTGTTTCCAGACGCGCTAAAATAAAATTAAGTCAATACATAATATTATGTACTACTGCTATGATATACCTTGCCAGTGTTTGAGAACATAGCAAAAAGAAATTACTGATCACGTCAATTTTAACAGTTTTAAATCAGCTTGTATCAATTCAAAAGAAAGTTGGAATTATGTGGAAATATGTGATCATTATAATCACGTGATACATTCCGTCCGCAGAACGGGATGATACTTGTGTACTGATACTTTTTTAAAAATGCCTCTGGGATCATTTGAAATTTTTTTACGAGAATTGAAAAATTATTTTGCTGAAACTAAATTGCCTGATTGATAGATCTCATTGTTGGATAGTAAAAACGTATACCTGTCACAAAAAAAATGTAAGTATGCGTATGGAGAAAATATATTTCGTGAAACAGTTCTTGCTGAAGCAGTTAAGCTAGCTCGTTGTATTCGTATTTGAACTACATACAAAATAAAAAACAAACCCACCATTTATAGTCAAGGAGAGGACACAAAAAAATAATAAATATTACTGACTGACGCAATACAGAGATTTTTTGATAGCAGTTTAAAAGATACTATTGTTATGTTTGACTTCCTGACTTTTATAAAAGTTAATGGTGAGTGAAGAATAATGTAAAGAATTACTTCTATGCAAAATTTGCTAAGTAAAAGGAATTACATTAAACAATTTTGAACCATTATTGATAGCCCACAATGATAAGCATTTCGAAACTTTAATTAGATAAGAGGCAGGCCCAAGTGATTTTAAAAATTGTCTAATTGTAAGATTGCATTTAAAATACAAGATGGTAGTGCAATGCAAAAACAAACATTTGAATAAATTTAAAAAACTATTTAAATTTTATCGTGAAACGACACAAAATTATAATGGACGGAAGGAGTAATAGAATTTATTATACCTTTCGTGTTGATTCAATCAATTTCAATTTTAAAACGTTCTTGCTTTAATGATTTACAGCATTAATTTATAAAAAAAGGAAGGTTTACCACAAAATATTTAATTCTTCATGTCATCAATATCTGGCTTGACCCATTGATTCTAAAGGTGACATCATTCATGGACTACCCCACTTACTACATGACAACATACAAAAACATATAACACTATGACTGCCGGATACCTAATAGTACGAAGCAGGTAGGCACCTACCTACTATATCTATAGCTAACTAAACCTTAAATCTTACGATGCTACTACATTTTACTACTCTAGATTTTAACATTAACTTATTTCTAACATGTTAAATCCCAATTAGGATTCCCGCAAGTCATTCAAATTTTCTCGTGATTCTCTAACAGTAACCTGTACTTGGCGATAGGTTTTTGTGGTACAAGTGGACTAGGTACGGGTTTCCCTGGCACCGGTGGGCAAGGTACGAGTGATTCGGGGACGGGTGTTGTTTAAGGCCATTTAAAACATTATTATTTACAAAATATTCAAGCTATAGCATGGGGGAGGCAGGGCCATAAAAGAGTGAAAATTTAGTTGACGTCGTTTATGGACGCTGCTGATGCTGTTAAAACGGTAATGATAATAGTGACGCTATTGACAGACTGAACTAATTACATAGCTAAAATGTGCGTAACGTCATTTGCATACATTGGTATTTAGAGAGTAATTATTTGGGCGTCGTCGTCATTTATGGATCATCCTAACAAAAACGTGTAACATTAAGTGATGTTAATTATGAACTCTACTGATAAAAGAGTAATATGGACAATTCCATTAAAATAGTGAAAATCTAGGTTACGTCATTTATGGGTCCTGCCATTAAAAGAGTGATGGTTTTGACGACGTCATTCTTGGACCATCGCATCCCAATAAAACAATAACTCAATCATTTTATTTTAACTGTGTGGCTACGCTGGATTTTTCAACTATATTTTTTCACCCCTTTTATACGTAAATGACAATACTTAACATGGGATGTCATCAGTGGCCAAGTAGATGCATTGCCACTACCAATGACGTCATATAAGGACGAGCCCTTAAGCACTCAAAAACAAAGACTATCGTAATAAGGCAATAACAAACATATTTATTGTTGTATTTTGTATTCCAAAGATCTGGTAATACTTGTTGTGTAATTAATTAGTTTGACTATATAGTCGAATACATAAAGTAGGTACACGCATCTAACCTCAATCAACACAGACATTAAAATTGACATCCATTGCTCAAATACAATAGAGATTTTCCAGTTCTTCAAAGCACGATCAGAGATCGTCTACATAGTTACTTATTTATGTTTTTATTTTTTTTTCGTAAGTACAAAAATGTGGAAGCATTTCAACAGAAAATAACTCGGGTATTTAATTTTGACATCTTTAAAATGTGATTAATTATAACATAGTAGTTTACTCATAGCGCAGCAGCTAGGATCGAAAGCATCCCCAAAAATAAGATTGTAGCTCCAATACCTCCTTATATTACTCGAACTCTGAAAAAACAAATACCTAAAATACTTAAAACACACAGTATTACTTATTGCCATATGAGTAGTAGTAAAACTGCCTAATAATATTTAATTCAAAATTTTTAATATTTTTGAAATTTACCGCGCAGTAGCCGCTACAATGTTCATCGTATTTCAATAAAATTTGAAATCCTGCATCTAGGAGCAATTTTCTAGGATAAAATTCTAGGATTTTGTGAAATTTTGAGTTTTTGAATTTTTTTGAGAAATAATCTTTTTTTAATATACAATGTTTTTCAAAATAAATATTTTAATGAAAACTGGGCATGATACAAAAAACGAGCGTGTTTTGTTTAGTATAAAGGTGTTAAAAACTTTAACGAGCTCTGAAAAATGGCGTGAAACTATTTAACTGAAAAGAGCATGATTGCGTATACACACCATGTTAAAATATTTGAGTAAAAATTTCTGGCTCTAGACATGCTTGGGCAAATTGAAAACAACTTCATCACTGTGTCCGCTGCTATGTCTTGGTTCATATACAAAATACTTTAATGAGTTTTGAAATACTTTCGAAATTTTTAAATCCCCCTAATACGGCCGATATTTCATGAAAATACCCTTTTGTGGGCCCCTTAGACAACTACCATATTATCAGTGAAGAACTAAAATGACCCATATCTATTTGTAGCTAAAACCAATACCCACTATCTAAACAAATATTCTAATATGTCTTGACAACAATATGCTTCAAATGAATGTAAATAGAACATTTTGCACTTTTAAAAAACATGTAAATAGAACATTTTGCACTTTTCAAAAACATGTAAATAGAACATTTTGCACTTTTCAAAAACATGTAAATAGAACATTTTGCACTTTTCAAAAACATGTAAATAGAACATTTTGCACTTTTCAAAAACATGTAAATAGAACATTTTGCACTTTTCAAAAACTCTTAAATTACCATTTGACGGATGTTTCTCATTTTTTTTTATGACATAGCTCATTTTGATTCCAGCTTAAATTGAATATGGGTCAGTTTGGTTCTTCACTGACGATATATGCTGTAATATTAATATAGTACGCCGGTCTGAGAGGTCTAAATTTGAAAAGTACGTTAACTATTACAAGGTATAAGGTACTGCTTACATCGGAGTAATTTCTGGTAACATTTTTGTTTGATCAAGCCGCGAAATAAATTTTGTGCAGGAATTTGGACACATAGGGGCGGGGTAAACCGTCTCTTCAATCGTTGAGCCTTGAAGGTCCGAATTACTGTAGGCTGTTGAAACGTAAACGATGCTCTGGAAAATCATACAATTCTAAAATGAGTCACAGTATTTGGTATATTGTAACTTACACATTTTGGGAATTTGGAGTTTAAAAGTTTTCCTAATAAAAGTGTTTAAAGACAAAGTTTATTTGACAATTTTAAAATAATTTTTTTAGAGTTAATATTTCTATTTTAGACTGAATGTCGCTATTTAAAAAATACTAGTTTGACAAAAAATACTAAATGGAATATCCCAAAAATGTTTTTTTAGGATGATAAAACAAAAACGTTTTGCTTTTCTTTATTTTAAGCCATTTAAGTACACGATATTTTGTTTGATGGGGTTTAAAATAGGTAATAAATTATGTCCGAATAAAAAGGTTATAAAATTAGAATACGCTGAGTTTCCTCATTGTTTTTGAAAGTTCAATCATATGTCTCGTCCCTTCCAAGTTCACACTGATTGTGAGTGCGACCGGAAGAGGTTCGTTAAATTTGACAGTGGCAGCCACGTGGAAAACTACAGAAACATTGTCAGACAGGATTTGGCAGTCTTCTAGATTTATGCCTAAACCGTCATTACTAATGTCGCCCGGGATAGGAATTATTTTTTTAAAAAGATCCTCTCTATGCTCTTCACGGAGGACGTTGAAAATCTGCAAAAATACAAAATCAAGTTAACAAAACTGTAAAGATACTTAACGTTTATCTTCTAATAACACATTTCACTAATATGACAAATCATGTAGTTAGAACAGCGTGACAGTTTTGGAAGCCTTAATAATATATTTAAAGAATAATTGACACTTTGGGAACACATCCCTACCCGACCCCCCCCCCCTTTTTGGTATGTACGCCCATGTAAAAGGATAGGTAACTTGAACCCCTACACTACCTCGACGTAATTCATCCAAGCTCCCTTTACAGAAATGTGGAATTAGACAAAAAAATTTAAAAAAACAAGAGATACGACAAAACACCTTTGAAAAACATAAAATTGGAACAATTGCTCTACAAACACTTAAATTTAACAATAAGCGTGTATTTATTACTTTTTCTCATAAGATTTCAATCGTCGTTGGCCACATATTGATCATAAGGGATCTGAACTTGCAAGATGTTAATTGTTTTTATAAATGAAATTAAAACAAATAACACTTAAATCCTGCAAGAATGTTAATTTTGCTTCAATTAATTTTAATAATTAATTGCTTGTAAAATTGAAACAATAATTCACTTGAACTAAATTGCCTTGTCGGGTGCCAACTATCGATAATTAAGAAACTGCATACCTGTGGAAAAAATTACAAGCGTATGTATGTAGAAAATACATTTCGTGGAACAGTTCTTGCTTATTTACATATTAAGCTAACGTGTCAAAATTGAACTTCACACCAAATAAATAAAATACTGATGTTTTATAGTCAAGGAAATGACGCAAAAGAACAATAAATAATGCTGGCTAAAGCATTACAGAGATTGTTTTTTATCCTCACAAGATTATTATTTCCTCACTTTTTGAAAAATCGTGAATAAAGAATCAAAATCAAAACGGGTTACCTTCAATTTAAGGAAACCATAAAATAAATGAGCCATGTCGAAAAACTTTTAAACACAATAGATTCGTAAAACGTTGGCTATGAATATTATAAAAGTAAAGAATGTTTTACTCACTCGTTTTTAAAAAGTGTGCACTGTCAGCAGCAGTACGTGTAGATCAAAATTGATTGGAACAAAATATGCAATCCCGTCACCTTTTATAAGTATTTGTAATTAAGTATGTGGCCTGTAGTTAGATTGTCTCTGATTTTCCCTCTAGAAATGTGTCCAGCAATATACCTCGCAATATTCCCGGCAATATTTCTTGCAAAAATACATTGTAGCATCCACACTATGTACGTACATACAAAAACACTGCCTTCCATTAAAACAGAGCTCAATTAAGTCGATCATGCCAAATACGAATGCAATAAACCACGCATAGAAGGTAAATAAATAAAAAACGCTCTACATGTGGTCATCTTTTGGTTTATTCATTCAACACGTGTGTCATGGTTAAAGATTAACGCACGAAATGTCGTAAACAGGAGTGACAAAAATTAAGTATGTAGCAACCAATAACGAGGACGATATATAAATTATACCGCAGAGTATTCTAACAATTCGAGCACTAAATAAATATATACATATTGGTAGTTTCCTTGTATTTTTAAATATTTTTTTTGTCATGGTTATGGCTAGATTTTTTTTATATAGAAGTTTGTTGGTTATTTCCATCCTAATTTTCCGCCCTTATTTCTTCAATTCCTACGCTAAAAAATTATATGCTATACAAATATACATTACAATTATACTTTACAATTATATATTATAATATTATTTTAAATTTCAAAATTTTTATTTTTTTAAAATTGTATGGGCACCTTCACTTGTGCAGTCAAAATTTTGAAAAAAATAAAACAATGTCGAAATTTAAAATTTTAATTGATTTTGAATTTAGAATATTTTAAAATGGTTTTTTATGCAAAATTTTCTAAAATTGTGCTTTGGGTGTTTTTTACAAAAATTAAAAATACGATTAAAAACCCATTTTGAGGCCTTTTTAATTTTTTCGAGAAAATATTTCATCGACCAAAGCTCATTTGGCGCATCATGTTGTTCAGCCGTTGTTCTAAGTTTTTTGGGACGCTGAAAAATATCTCCAAAGAAAACTCGATTACACGTTGACAAGTTATGCTCGTAAGAAAATCAAACTTTAAAATAATGTACCTTCAATTAACTTTATGCACTTAAAGCATGTCATAACACACACAAAACTTGAAGCATGATTTAACAAACTTTTAACAATAATTTGCACTTGCAAAAATGTCACGTGCACTGCTACTTACCTACTAACACTTATTGTTAGAACGGGGTTCGCTCACTTTTAGTTAGAGATTCTTTTACAATAAGCGGATTCAAAATATTGACAACGTCGTCTAAAGACATTCCATTGATGGGAAAATTTAAAATAAATCTTAAAATTCTATGATTTTTTAAACGAGTGCATACTTAAAACGTCATTTTCAGTTTTTTCATTCTTAAAATTTCCCCTATATGATTACATGGGTAGCTCAAAAATTGCTTCGAAATATTTATTTTTTAACAAAATAAACTACAGAATAATTTATTATTTTGATCCCGGCGAATGCAATCCCGACGAAAAAGCAGGGAATCGCTCAAAAAAGACAAAACTCCTTAAGGTCACATAACTATATTTTTTATTTTTAGTTATTTTACAAAATAATAATTGTAAATTAAACGGTTTTCAAAATATTAGTGAATTTTTTAAAATAGTTTTTCGTTAAGCGTCCATTTACTAAACACTAAATGACAATTTTTTAAAAGTTCCCTTGATTTCCCATGTTCCTTACATTGTCACTCCGTTAAGTTTCTCTAAAGTGAAGAAAAAAACATGAAAGTGGCGTTGAACGTACATATAGACATTTCCTTGGTCTTTCTAAAACTAAACAGTCACTATTCTCATTTTCAGAGCTATTGCAAGGAAATGATAAATTTTCTAAAAATCGTTTGAGAATTTAAAAGAATGTAAATTCTTTTTTTTAAACAATATTGTTAAAATTAAATCAGATTAGTTGTATTTTGTGAAAAAGGGAGATGATAATAATTGCTTTTAGCCCGAAATGAAGATCATATTTGCCTCTTCGTCGACGATATGCAGCCTACGAGAACTAGGTCATCGTAGAGTGGAATTTATCTTCTTATTTCGTACAAAAATTTCATTATATAATTTTTAATAGTTCTTGGAATTTGTTAATATGTTATCGGAACTAATTTATTAAAACCCGATTGTTAGCTAAAGGTATTTTACTCACGTTGAATCTATGACTCACAGCGTTGAAAAGCTCAGTATAAACAGAAAATATAAATGACGTAGTTCAACGCCGCCTCATGAATTACTGCTACTCCGAATTTTACTGCCGTTGCCCCACTGCAGCCCTTGAGAATAGGGTTTTGCAAGTGCCTCATTACCAACATAGGGACAAAATTTCGAGACAATAGATCGACATTTTTGTGAAAACTACATGCAATGTTTTCAACTTTTTGAACGACCGGAATTTTGAGGTAATGCGAAGATCGCCATAAAATAATTCATAAGAAATGTTGAATGTCAGAACAAGTTCAAATTAGTGTGCGTCAAAAAAGATGAATGGGCTGAATTAAGGAACCGAACGATGTAAGAAACTGTCATAAGAACTAAGCAACGAACAAGTCTGTAATTATTTTGAATTTTTTCCTTTGCTAGGTAATACCTTCGGCGCAAGTATTCTTGCACAGAGATAAAATTAGATTTGAAAGGATGTTTTTATGCGCTCTTACCATTTTTAGTTGTTTGTAAAATTCAAACTGGGGCGTAAATAGAATCATATGGTGCATCCTGCACAAGTGCAGCTAGTCATTATCCTTCAACTTACATCTACCGAGACGATGTCTATATTTATAGTACCTCAAATCACCAAAATGGTACCTCATTACAATCATTGCAAATTGGAATGTTACAATTATTGTTAGTAAACGGCGTTACGGTCTTAAAATTTCGAAAATTGTTTATTTCCTAATTTGAAAAGAATGTAGACCGGCAACTAACTTGCACTCTGTGTGTAGTGTCATGTAATCCACGTTAATGTAGCATTCCTCGCTCAGCAAATTTCATTGCTTATCATTGTCAACTTATACACTACAAACCACAGCTGCTCTTGTATTGTGTTAAATTGTCTAAAAAAATGTTTTACTGATTGTGAGAGTAGATGTTACTGCAATAAAACTAAAATCCTCGAATTAAAGTCGGCATGTGACTTATTGCCATAACTTAAAATGCTTTCGTATCTTTGTCTTGCATAGAAGGCACTTAGATCACACTTGTTGGTTAAAGTAAAAGTGAAATAGAAACAGGTGAAAGTACCAAAATTTACATTTACTTCGTGGCAAATCAATTCTACGTAAGCCTTCATCTGCAGGTAAGTCGCGCCAGTTGTATCTTTAATTAGGTGAGTTTAAAAAGCCAAATATACACTTTTTACGTTCCACTTTTCTACTAACAATATCGCGAATTTTCAAACAAATATTTACAATAAACGTGTTATTCAGCGGTAATTAGGCAATTTGGTATTGATTTTATTTTTCAATTGTTAATTTAAATTGTTAAACCAATTTTTAAAACATTTTGCACAAATCAAATTTTGAATTAACCATTCATTTCAAATCAACTGTTATAATGTTGTAATCTACTGTTAATGATGTTACAAAATTTTACCTAAAAGAATTCATAAGCGAAGTTAAACTGACATCTTCTCCAATCGTTCCTTTCTATAAAACTAATGCAATAGTAAGGAAGCTCACCACCTGATTTCAAATATTTCAATACCTGAAAATATAAATTAGATGCATTGCCACGGAATTAATTGTGCGTGTGCAGACACTTCTTTCCGGTTTAATTTTACGCCTTTTTTACAATCGCGTATTTAATATTACCTATTTTAAAGTTTGCCCTAAAAACTAAAATGTGTTACCTCCAATTTATAATATGTTATTTCGTTACTATATATTTTATATAGGATTTAAACAATAATTATTTTAAGCATACTTGAATTTTGTTTCTATTAAGTCATACATATATGAGTCATTATCACACCTGCATTACTCATTATGTATGTCTCAACGTCAACTACTACGTACACCCATAGTTTAAGTTTTACATAATTTTAGTGTAAATTATAGTTTACAATTTCATAAGCTTAAAATCAAATGCCAGTATGAGCATGAAGAATGATGATGCATGTACATTTCTTGATATATGAATTTATCCTTCGTTGCATGCCTATGTATATATATTACGTTTGATGCATGAGTTTTAGTTCTCTTATTGTTTGTAAACAGCAAACTGCATGACGAGCATAAAAGCCTCATTACAACTAGTCATTCTTTATACATACATATTTCCACTGTTATTTAATTCTAGAGTATTTATATACTTGTATTTATATTCTATAATATTCTTGATATTTCACATTACGTAATTTATCCGTTCTGTAAAGATTTCATTAACGTTTAAATTAGATCAACTATTTGATGTCGGACCAACTATGTGGTCATTGCGAAAGTAACCTAAATTCTTCGATTATTTATTAAATTATCATTTGGACTCTGAATGTGAAATCAGGGATTGAATTGGATGATGGAGGAAGATTGAATAAAAAGTACTGCTTATGAAAGGTCGTGTTTTTCCGCCTCTCTCACAAAAGCCTAAAATATTACTTGAGACGTCTTGAATATTATTAGAGCTTCCATACGGTTGTAGCATTTTTACTTTACCCCAAAGTCATTATTTTTCACCCGTATCACTTTTCATCTTCATTTCTACTTGTGTTTACTTCTATTCTCGATATTTGCACTGTTGCCTAACCCATCTGTTTTCATAACCACTGAGTTAATGAGTCTTGGTCTTTGGACCCGTATCAGCACATATACAGATTTCCACTAGGGTGAGTCTGTCTAAATTTTCACCCTTTAACAGTTTCTAAATAAGAATTCAGCAACTATCCATTGCTTTTGACAACCAATTTATGTTATGAATAATTTTAGATTCTAGATTGATGTTTAATCATTGTTTGCGTGGGAGTCAGACTACAACAATTTTGCAAATAACGTTGGAATTACATTCGTTACTTTTGATATAAAATATTTACGTAGTCATTACTTCACAAATAGAAATACGGTAGAGGATAAATGTAATACTATACAACAGTTCAGTACTGTAGCCTATTTCTGAAAATATTGACGAATTCAAATTTTCTGTAAAGGAACATCCGCTCATTTTTGTTACGCGATTTTGATACTGGGAGGAAAATGTCTTCTTTGCAATTTGGGAGGAAAAATGATTAACATGATTAAATAAAATAATTAAAACACGAATTTATTTGGGTTCAACATTTCAAAGACAGAAAAGTGAATGAGATGCTAACGCGATGAAATTGTTTACGAGTATTTTGTATAAATATCCAGTGTACGCCACATTAATAAACCCTGCTTACCATAGACACGTCACACCTAGGACAATTATGAACGCATTTCGAAAAAATAAATTGTTAGTGGCGTTGAACTTAAAATGAATTTATTTTTTTCCCCTTTAAACATTAATCGTGAGTTAAATCATAACTGCAAAAATTACTTGGTAGCGTACGTTAGAAATTAGAAATCAATATACTGAATTAATTTAATTTTTTCTGTAGCGACTCATTTTAGAGTTGCAAATAAATTATTTTCAATTCTCAAAGTTTCAATATTGTGCAGTAATACAAGGTGGTTTCTATTATGGTTGAATATTTCACTGTTAGGGCTTAAGTTTCTACAAAATTTTCATTTTATGTAGACGGCAATTTTAAGAAGATAAAGTAAATACAGGAATTATTTATAAGTGCATGAAAATTTCATAAGCCAATTAAATGCCCTATGTTAATAAAAGTAAATAGTTAAACATCTTGAATTAATAATTTTCGAATAAATTTGTAATCACTTCAAGTGTCGAGGGTCAATTAAAGTTGAAGTGAACTTACTGATTAAATGTCATTTAAAATAATTACCTCGCCAAGCACGATGTTTGCTAATGTTTGTTGGTCAACACTGAAATTGGGTATATGGCAAAAATACGTCAAAATCATTTCAACGTCGCTCAAAAAAATTCATTGTTCATTGCAGAGTGCAAAAGTAAGTTTATACACTTGTGCTTTATGTGAGAATATCCTACTGCAAATTCCAATGGCTGTATAAGTATAGTCGAGAAAGGACTGTAAGGAAGTTGATTATAAGGTTTTGTGGAATAATTTTCTCTGTTTGTGAATAATGTTTAATCACAAAATAAAAGTTCAAAAATTTAAGGTTAAAGTTAAAAGTCATAACTTATTCACTGTTAGAGGTACATAATATGACAAATCAATTTTAAGAGAGTGTACAATATCCAGTCTTCAACTTGAGTGTCAAGCGCTATTTGAAGTGCAAAACGTAGTATCAACACTTTATTCAGAGTGCCAAAATATTATTCTTGTGCGGAAACGCTTGAGTGGAAACTAATCTATGTAAATCTTTACCTATAAGCCACCAAAACCAAACTGTGACAAGTATACCTTTAATTAGGTGCGTTCAAAATGTTCCAGAAAATTAAAAGAAAAAGCTTTAGGGTTAAAATACTGATTCAATAATTTTGATGACTGGAACATGATACTGTAGTGAATGTGAATTAAATCTTGGTGCAAAACTGACGATGAGTGATCCTTATGGTTATAGCGTGAATGGCCTCGTCTCCAACTTGGTCATTCAGAGCTCGTTAGGTACCCATTCAAATCAAATACAATCAGTGAGTTGCCTAAGCCTTTTATGCGATCTAATATTGAAAGGGTTCCATTCACAACAATGCTTCGCAACAATGATGCATAGGCTGGAAACACTCATTGATTTTCCGAGTTTCCATTTATTGTAATTCATTTTTACTTGGTTCAAAATTCCTAGTCCCTGTTTTTCTTTTGCTATTGCTAGCAACGTTCCATTCAAAAATCCAACTCTTTCAAATTCCATCACCATTCATCTTCATTAAAAGTAATTCAAAAACCAAAAGTTTTTAGATGATTCATTCGTGGTTCCACTGCAATACAACTGCAATATGATATGCTGTTGTCAAATAGGTACTTAAGGCATTGCACTTCTATGCACATTGAATGTTAGTTCCGTATGACAATTGACAATGAATTCTTGGAGCTTCTTCAAGTAATTCAATCCGCCTGGTACATATGCGCCTCCTGCACACGACAAAGAGACAAGGAAATGGTTTAAGTGACTGCAATAAGTCACGTGCGGACTGTAATCCGAGAATGAAGATGCTCTTACCGACTATTAAGCTGTCGCACATCATTTTACATTTTAGTTTTACTGCTGTAGCAGCATCTCTCTTTTAGTTTTAGACAACACAATACAACCCAGGAGCAAATCGTCGGTGAAGATTCATTCTGTCTTAAGTCCAGTGCAGTGCAGGGCTAAAATCATTCTGTCGCAATTCCATACGATTCTTAAAGTCATTCCGTCACAAGTCCATTCAATTGCTAGCTACTGTCGACGCCAGGCCACTCCCGCGTTGTCCCAAGAATTAGGTGGGGGTGGGATGTTGATGACTGTATTGTACTCATGACGTACACTTAGGCGTCGTCTACAAAAGATATACTTAAAATTACAATCCCAGAGCATTTTCCACTTTCGAAAAACATACAAATAGAACATTTTGCACTTTTGAAAAACAATTTAAATAGAACATTTTGCACTTTTGAAAAACAATTTAAATAGACAATTTTGAACTTTTGAAAAGAATGAAGAGATTGAAAAGACTTAAATAATAATTCCAGTTTATTCAAAAATTATTAATTTATGAGCTATGCATATTTTCTTTCTAATTTATTGCAAACTTTCTTGCTTTTCAGTGTTGGCAATTTTTTAAATTGTATTTTACATAGGAGCAATTTATTAAATAAAACAATTTTTAAACTTAAATAAATCATTTTTGTATTTTCTAAATGTATGATTTTTAACTGCAGTTTTTAAGTTTTAAATTATGGAGTATATTCATTTGATTTAATTCCCATGCTTGAAAAATCACTGTCAGTTAGCTGATTTTATGAAACTTCTAAAATCCGACTCTACGTCAAGAGAGTAAGTTTAAGAAATTTTAATAAAAAGAAAGGTTCGAGTTTGCCTTGTGGACACGCCTAAACCTGAAGTCCAGTCCACGTCCAAAGAATATTGGAAATATTGAAATACGAGCAAACTTGTGGAAACGATGATATTGCTTTAAGTGAAAGCAAAGCGGGTGCGTGAAATGCGTGGAAGTGCGTGATTCAATTGTACGATCGGAGTGCATTGATGCAAAAAGCCTCTTTTCACTCCGCTCACTTTCAAATAAAAATGGTCAAAATTGAAAGTTCCACTAAATTAACTCAATGGACTTGAAAAGACAAAAGACTGGGCAGAAGGAGTAAATTTCAACACTATTTTATACATTTATTTTTTTCTTTCTTTTCGTCTTCTCATCTTTTTGTGTGCGTTGTACGACATTTAAAAGCATTTAAAAATTTGTCCTTAGAATACACTGTTTTATACAAAATATTCTTTAAAAATTTACTTGCTTGAAAGTAATTACTAAAATGTACGCAAGCAGCAAAATATGTTATGGTAAGTTGAAGTCCATTAGGGGGCTGTGCATATATTACTTCATCTAAAAATGTCATTATTAAAAATGAATGATAGGTTAAAGCCTCCAAAATATGAGAAGATAAAACTTGTTAGTTATAGTTAAAAAAAGAAATCGAAACAGGTGAAATAATAAGAATTTATTTTTACATTAATATCTTAATCCTATCATAGAATTGTCCCATTGGTAACTATTAAGCAGTTACACCAATTCAAAGAGAATAAATAATACAAACGGCGTTGATATTTGCCCATTTGAAGGTTGGAAGGCGAAGGTGCAATTAACTTCCCATATATTTCAATCTTGAAACTAACAAAAAATTATAAAAAAGCGACATCTTAAAAAAAAAAATTTAGGTAAGAACTCGACCTAAATCATCATCTTCATTCCAGATCTTCAAAATGCGACGTACGAGTGCTTTAATTTTTAAGCTGAAATTCGGTATCTGCAGTCAAGGGCATAATTTATTTGTACTTAGCTCTTCTTTCGTCAATCTCCTAATACGAATTTTTTTTTAAATCTTAAATTGTAAGTAAGCGGCGTTATAATTTGCTATTTTGCAAGTTTCTATTTTTAATATGCATAGGAGTATGTGAGAACAAAAATATTGAAATTTATTAAGACAAAATAATAAAAAACACGGATTTAATTGTAAATAGTGGAATTACCTATGAAATTATAAAACATTCCAGGAGAGATTAGAAAGAGTGCCCTTAAAAAGTCAATCCTAATTTTAAAACTCAATAAAAATAAAAATCGAATTAAATGACTGTATTTAAGTTTATTGAGCAGTAGAGATGTACTCGTACAGTCTGAAAATAAATGAGCACGAAGATTAAAAAGTAATAAAAAGTTTCAGTCAAGAAGACTGTGAAAAAAAGTTAAGTGGAGGTTGATAGACACTTTGACAGGTTGGAAGGTAGAGTGAACCTCTCTTAGTTTATTTTAATATTTAAATCAAAAAAAAAATCTTTTAAAAAACGGGACCCTCAAAAAATTAAATAAGCATTTTAACACACTTCCAAATCTTGAATTTTCCAGCTTAAATTCAGTATCTATAGTCAAGGATGTAATTTCGTTCCAGGTAGTTGTTTGATTTGCCGTGTGTGATACGTTTTTTAGTGGTTTATAAACGTTTTTTTATTTTAATGATTTAAATTTTATGATGAAATTTGAAAACCTTATATATTTCTGTTTGAAAATTGTCCTTGCGAAATCAAATATTACGCGCCGCGTGTGAATGTTTTTTGAATTTCACTTTATTAACGTAAACACATTTTGTGATTAATTTAAATTGAGGCCCAGCTGTAATAACATATTTGTGGAGGGTGAGACGAGGACAAGAGTCAGACGTGGGGCAGTGCACAAAAAAATCAAAGCGTTTTCTTTCTATTGACACAGTAACGAAGGGAAACTGGGTTCCAGTGCAGACTGTGCAGAGTCCACATCAAAATAAAACCACATTACATTATTAAGGATACAGAAATATGGAGCTGCATCCAATCCAGACGACTCGTCAAATGCCCTTACATACTTTATGTACAGTGCAAACAATGACAAGTTGGAATCTTTGACGTTTGGGCCTTTCAGATATTTTTTATCTCTCTACTTTTTCATCTTTCCTGTCCCCTTAACTTGCGCGGAAGGTATTAACTAGTCAAATAAAACTGAAAATAACGACGGACTTCCTCAGTTATGATTAGTTTCTTATATCGTTCCGTTCGTTAAGGCAAGCCATTCATCTCTTTTGACGCACATTAATTTTAACTTATTTTGACATTTAACATTTTTCATGCAATATATTATGGTAATCCACGCATTACCACAATATCGCAATCGTTTTTCTCAAGAAATCGACACCAGAATGCAAATGAAATTTTTTCAGGAGGAAATTAAAATTTCACAAGAAATGCAGTCGTTAGCACTGTATTGCTTCCATGAGCAGTCGTCAGCTTTTCGTAGTTTTGTTGTGATTCTAGTACAATGTACTACCTAGGGAATTAGTCAAAGTTACAGCAGATATGAAATCACTGAATGGCGTCAATATTTTAATTTTATCACCAAGCTCCACAAAAACTTCTCCGTTTTCCAGTTTTAGATTTATATTAACTCCATATTATAAATTCTACGTCTACTTTATGTGTGATATCGTCTGTGAAAAATTGATTTCAACCTTTTTCATTTTCTGCCACGATCAAAATACACTATCTACAAAATTATAAGATTATTACCATGTTAAAAGTACGTAAATAAAAGTGCGTAAAGAGAACACCTTTACCCTTTTCAAAAACGTTCAAATAGAACATTGTGCACTTTTACAAAATATGTAAATGAATCGTTTTGCATTTTAAAGTTTTAATAAATTATTTGTCACTACAATCCCTATATAATATCCCCCACTACAAAACGGGATAAGTCCATTTTTTTTAAGTAAATAAACATCAGCTTAAAAATCATAGCATATCTACTAATAGAGGTACTTAGAACAAATACAATTTAAACGAGTGTAGAATATTCCATCTTCAACCTGAGTGTAAAAAGATATTCAAAATGCAAAACGTCATATCTGCACTTCATTCACAGTGCCAATTAATCTATTTCAGCTTGATTACGAACTAATTTATGTAAACCTTTACCTATTAGAAAATCGTGCCAAGTATACCTTTAGCTAGGTGCGTTCAAAAAGTCATATCTCATGTTTTTTTACAATTACTACTAACACAACTGCGCATTGTTAAGCAAACCATATAACGTGTAAGTAAGCAATAGTTCGGAGTTCGGTGATAGTAACAAAACAATTTGTTTTATTTTCCAATCTAAACAATAAAAGTAAATGAAAAGTAAAAGTGCGTTAAAATACTATTCTACAGTATTTTTATGAATCATCATTCTTGGTAAACGTTGCGTCAACTGTATCATTGAATTGATTTGTGTGCTTGTGCACATTATCTCAAAAATTCGTAAGTGTCGTTGAACTTAAATCAACAATTTATTTAGTAATCAAGGTATTGATAGGGATTTTGATGCGGGTCTACGCTAATCCGAATCGGGAACGGGTTGAGATCACGAACAGAGGGGTTCTTTAGTAAAACGCTTGAGTACAAACTAATCTATGTATATAACGTACACATGAAAGCGTTGAAGATTGAAGTTTTATCACAGAAAAACTCCATTGACTTGAAACGATTGTGTTCAGAAGGAGTTTTCTAAGCAATTTTATTTATTTTCTAGCAATTATTCCAAGCATTTAATGTATTTTTTATATTTTTTTTCTTCGTGGACGATATATTGGAAGTATCTGGACTATCAGTATTCAATGGAAATTGTAGTTTTGTTTGTAAACTGAGAGAATTAAATGCATAAATAGAAGCGCTCTGCGTGAAAGTGGGAGAGGCTTGATTAATTAAGAATTAAATTAAGTTCTGCGGGGTTTGGTTAATGTTAAAAAGTTACAGCGAAAAACGCACAGGATTTAAACACTGAGTAAGAACGTTCTTTCATAGTACTTACGATTAGTCGACCTCCCTCTCGTTTGTACTCTATTTTTGTGTGTAAATTTTAGTTCTACTATCAGGAAGGAACATCAAATTTGATAAAAATCTGGCAAACAATTGTAAGCGGCGTTGAACTGAAACAATCAAGTTTTTTTGGTTTGTCTTTATACAACTTATCCTGATCGAAGTCGATATCACCAGGTGCTAAAATTACCTGAAAGTGTTAGAAATTAATAAGCTAATTGTAAGTAAGACTTATGTTGTTAGCCACAAGCCACAATATTGTGCAGTAACGCAAGTGGTTTTTGTAATTTTTGAATATTAAATATTAAATACCTCTATCCCTACTGTCTTTTAATTTATTCAGATCATGGAAACAATTTATGAAAAGTTTGTTGATCAACATGGAAAAGGTGCAGAAGACAAAAATAAGTAATTGCAAAAATTCTATTCAACGCCGCTTTAAAACTAGTACACTGAGCAATAGCCAAAAAATTTGCTTTAGTTAACCGTAAGTCACAATTATATAATTTTAAATCTTGATATTCCAAATAATTAAAAAAAAATGGAAACCAACCTTATAGTTTAAATATATTATGTTTTAATTTAAAAATATTCTAAAATCTACTGTCAAAGTTTACAATCGTATTTGCGATTAATGAGCAGCTCACCTTTGGTTTGGGTTTATTATAATTTTAAATTTTTGTAGAGGAATTGACTTTATTTAAGAGTAATTTCAAATGAGACATGACAGTAAAAACTTAAATGCTTTGAGCTAAAAACCATAACATACAAGCTCTATACGAGGTACTTAATTATCACAAATCAATTTTAAGAGAGTGATAAATATCCTATGTTGATCATGAGTGTAAAACATTATTTAAAGTGCAAAACATAATATCTACACTTTAATCACTACCAATTAATCTATATTTGCGCAATGTAAACGTTTGAGTGCAATTTATTATATGTAAAACTAAAACTATTCTTCGCCTTCATAAAACTAACTCAACGCTACAGCAAGCTCAGCAACTGATCAAATTACCTAAAAATATAAATTATATAAATACTTAAATGTATGAACTTCTCAAAAATTTAGAAATATTTCATGTTGGCTTCAACAAAATTTCGAACTATTGGCTCGAAATTTTGTCTCTATGTTGATAACGAGTCAATTACAAAACCCTGTTCTCAAGTGTCGCGGTAGGCCAATGACAGAAAATTCGGAGCAGCAGTTATTCATGAGACGGCGTTGAACTATGTCATTTATGTTTGCTATTTGTCTTTGCCGCGTTTCAACGTTGTCAGTCATTAAGTCAGTGTGAGTAAAATCCCTCCAGCCAACAATCGGAATTTAACAAATTAGATCCGATTATATATTTGGAAATTGCGGAAAATTGAAGATTGAATATAAATTTTATAACGAAAAATGTGTACTAAATACTTTATTCTTTATTATTACGAATTACTAAACTTTTACGCCGTTCGAAATTTATATCTGGTCTGAAACAAAATTAATTCGACCTTACAATGGGCTATTTCTTGAAGGTTGTATAATATATTATTTTTTGAGCGGGGTTGCTCAAACACAGCATACGTCCTCTTCCTCTTAAATAAAATTAATGAAATTTTCGAAGCTACAACTCCCGTCCAAACTATTTGCTTTATGATCAAGCTAAGAAGGCAGGAAAGAGCATCACCTCCCTTTGATCTGATAGCAAAGCTCTAAAATTATAACTGAGCGGCGTTTTGATATACTACAGTTACACAAAAATCTAGATTTTTGCTCATAATAAAACTAGCTAAAATTAAGCAATAAATGAAATGTTGATTTAACCAATAACTTTATCCACAACAGAAATTCAGATTCTGACTGTACAAAAGCAAGGGTCTCTAATTTTGTAAGTTACAACCATAATATTCAAATTACTCTTTTTAAATAAACCTTTTGTAATTTTGAAAGCTACAAAGAATATTTTTCAACAACACAAAGTGGTTTCTACTAACTTTAAGTTTAAATATTACATTATTAGGGCTTGAATTCGTTCAGTCATTACATAGTCATAGGATAACCTCCATTTTACAGAATTAAAAGTAAAATTTAAAACTATAAAAATCCCTCGTTGTTTGTAATTACACGACATTGCCTGACGTCTTGACTTGAGAAATGACATTAAGGGGACATGTGTTGTGTTTAATCAATCCTGCGCAAAAAATAACTAACTATGCTACCTACGAAAAATACGCAATCGTAATGTGGAATTTATCATATTCCAGACGTATGATAAATTCGTGGGCGGGCTAAGAAACTTTGGTAGGCTACTGAGACCAAACAACGCAAAATGCTGTGGAGTTACTTTGAATCTCTGCTATTTAAAAGTAGCCTGATATTTGTAGACATGACTTTTTGAAATTGAAAGAGGTACCATGTGAAACCATTCCCTTGTCAGTGTCCACTAGTGTCAGTGATTGTCCGTGATTATAAGGTCAATTATGTTTCTAATGGCAATGGTTCTGTCGGATTGTCAGTCCACGTCCCAAGAACATTGATAAAAGAATGTGAGTGAAACGATCCGCGTGGAATTGCGTGAAAGTGCATGAGGCGTAAATTGATTGCAGTGCATTGCATTGATATGAAAAGCCAGCATCCACTCATGCAACTTTAATTTAATTGTGAACTACTACAACTACTCATTTAAACTGCCTAAAATATTTAAATAAATGCTATGCTTTGCAAGCAAGCGGCGTTTAGAAAATTATTGTGTAAAAATCGGTTCCACTATTTGTAAGACCCAAAAATAAATTAATAAAGAAAATTTGAAAAGGTGCAGTCAAGATGATTTGAAGGAGGTCGAGTGGAGGTTGGTAGACTGGCATTTTGACAGGTTGAAAAACAGAATGAATTTCCCAGACATTTTAATCTTGACTCCAACACAAGAGTCTCATAATTACATCAAGAAACCCAAAAAGCCACAACACACACATTTTTGATAAGCGTTATACCTGAGACTTTAGCAATACATTCAATCTTGAAAATGAGATAGATGAAGGGGTGAGTGCTTTCCAGCTTCAGTTATACGTTGTTACAGTCAAGGTAATAGGTGAGTTATATGTCATAAATTAAGAGATATTTTTTAAATTTATTCGAGTCTTGCAAACTATTTACAAAAAGTGAAAGAAACATGGAAATAGAGAAGAAGACGGAAATAAGGAATTTTAAATTTTCATTTCAACGCCACTCAAACAACAATAGGATAACGAACAAATTACTTGAAGATTTGATTCAACAAGCTCAGCAACTGAGGCACACCTTACAAATCGATTGTTTTAAAAAAATCATAAAATGAACAGACAAATTAAATGGCCGTATTTGAGTTTAATGAGCAGTTAACTGGTTTTGGTTGATTATATTTAATAATTTTTGTAGCATAATTGTCGTCAATTACGGAACATTTTGAATCGCGAAAATATAAAACTTAAAATCTCGGAGGAGTTAGAATTCATAACATATAGATTACTAGATGTACCTACTTGTGGCTAATTCATTTTAAGAAGCTGCAAAATATCCTATCTTCAACCACAATTCAAATATGTAGTTGTGAACACACACTATTTCGTATGCAAACGGTAATATGTAGATACAATATTTTACACTTTTTAAAAATATGTAAATACAACTTTTTTTACACTTTTCAAAAACATGTAAATACAACATTTTACACTTTTCAAAATTATGTAAATACAACATTTTACACTTTTCAAAATTATGTAAATACAACATTTTACTCTTTTCAAAAACATGGAATTAGAAATGTTTGCACCTTTTAGAAAACATAAAATTAGAACATTTTGCGCTTTTTCCAAAACATGGAATTGGAACATTTTGCTCCTTTTCAAGAATTTAAAAACATGTTAACATGACATTTTACTTTGCTGAAAACATGGAAATAGAACATTTTACGGTTTTCAAAAACTCCTAATTAACCACTACAGCTACTCATGTTAACCAGGGTCGGCGTGACGGGTGGTTCAGGTGGTCCTCTGAACCAGGGCCGGGCTCCATTAGGGGCCGGGCTCAGGCTTACTAACAAAATAGTGGTGCAAAAACGTATACAATTTTAAACAGTGAGGGCCGTAACCAGGAGCTAGACCATGGCCGGGCTACATGTCGCGCCAAGCCTGATGTTAACTGTTTCAAATATTTACACGAATTCCACGCTGTGCAAGCAAACGAAGATTAGGAAATTATCGTTACCAGAAAAATTTTTTTTCTGCACTCAGGGTGTGACAGAAAAAAGTGAGTCTCTGATTTACATTTACGTCCACGCAATGAAATTCTTCACAAGTATTTTGTGTTTTCCATTATCAGTAAATTAATCAAAGTATGCACACACTTTAAAGTCCAGTATGAATCTCCATCATGTTGTCTTGCAACTTAAAGAACAAAATTGTAATTGACGTGGAACTTTAACAATCAGTTTCCTTTTGTTGTCCTTAAAATTAATCCTGAGCAAAATGCATTTCCGTCGCTTCATCTACATAAAATGGCAAAAATTCCTGCTGAAATTCTGAGAGTGGTTTGTAGTCTTAATTTTTTGATAACTGTGCTTTGAGGGAGATGCAATTCTATTTTTTAACACTGTGACTGTAACTGGTACAAGACACGACTGCACCGCCAAAAAAATATTTTAGGGGGAGGGGCTAAAGCACAGCCCCCCTTGGATCTCCCCTTGATCAAATGACCGTGTTGTGTTTAGGTTAAAAATGAAGTGGAAGCGGGGGCGTGAATAGCGTGGAAAAGCGACACTTGATCGCAGTGCTGTGCATTGATGTGAAAGGAGATTTTTTACTCCTGCAACTCCCCAAGGAAAACAGTGAAAATTGAAACTTCCATCAAATTGACTCAATGGACTTGAAAATTATGTGAACGAAAGCATAAAATTCCAATATGTTTTCACTCAGTTTTTTTTTTGCGTTTTATATTTCTTCTTGGACAAAATATTTGAAATATCTGGACTGTTCAGTCGCCTTCAGTCTCTTCAGTTTTTAATTTGTCACAAGGGAAATTGTAGTTTTTATTCTAACCGGAAATTATTAGATAATTTAAAATTTATTCGGTTCATGCAAACTATTCACTAAACGTTTGTTGATCAAAATAGAAATAGAGCCGAGGACGGAAATAGGGAATTTTAAATATTTAGTTCTACGCCGCTCAAAGAATACTACGCTAGCTAATTACAGGATCGTATTCAGGCGGACGAAAGATGGAACTAATTTATACAGAATGATGTGTAAAGACTCAGTTGACATATTGTGTTTTATTAAATTCGACAAATTGTATTGGAGATTACTTTTGACAAAATTGTGCTTCCACCGCCACACAGACTGAATATGGCTATATATTGATTATTAGTGTTTTACCATGGCTGTACGAATGACAGGAAACATTTTCAGTTAAATATTTTTCCGAATCTATATGACAGGACATTACAGTCGACACAACAATTTCAAATTCAAACTGCAGGTTTGGCGCCAAAACGTGTTTGAATTTTAAATTTTAGCATTGCTTAAATTGAGAAACTTACTTTTTCCATCCATCAGCTCAATGTCAGTTTTCATTCAATTTTCAAAAAGAAAGAATGTTTCAGAAAGTTTCAACAGAAACTATCTGTTGCATAGAGAAAACACGCTCTTTTTGAAACACTCTCCAGAATTATTTATAAACAAAAATTACACATGTGACGAATTTTTAAAATTATCAAACTTTTATAATTTTTTATAATTGTGTTGAATGCCTGCTGCGTATGCAGAGTGCAGAGGAAATGTGAAATAATTTTGTTGCGTGAGTAATATAACACTTTTGAGTGCGTGCATGAGTTGCTATATTTTTGCAACTTACTCACAAGATATACAGTAATTTACTACTTCAACGTAATATATCGTCGGTGAAGGACCCAATTCATTCGTTTCGTTCCATTTTTTTCTAGATCCAAATTCGTGTCCTTCCAATTTATGCTAAAAGCAAAACCGTTTTCTTCCATCGATATTGCTAAGGAAAGATGCTGTTTTGCTATCAGAGAAAAATATGAGGAGACGGTTTTGTCTCTCGCGAAGAACTGTCTGGACTGAGGAAATTTTGACAGGTTGAAAGGCTGAATGAATTTCCCAGACATTTGATTCTTGACTCCAACACAAGAGTCTGATAATTACAGAAACCCAAAAAGCCACAACACAAAAAATTTAGATAAGCGTTATACCTGAGACTTTAATACAAGATTAAATCTTGAAAATGAGATAGATGCAAGTGTGAGTGCCTCCCAGCTCCAGTTATGTTGTTTTAGTCAGGGTAATGAGTATCCTGCTACGTTTTCAGTGGTTTGGGTATAATTTTTTATAATCAATATGTAATATTTTAGGAAAGGGCAGGAATTGGAAAAACCTCAGATTTCATGCATCTGTATGAAACTTCTCATTAGAAGGTTTGGATTGTTGAAGGAAAATATTCATTTGACATAATTAATTGCAACGGAATATGACAGGAATTAATAGATATTTTTTTAATTTATTCGAGTCATGCAAACTATTTACAAAAAGTGTAGAAACATTGAGATAGAGAAGAGGACGGAAATAAGGAATTTTAAATTTTCATTTCAAGGCCGCTCAAACAACTTTAAGATAACAAAACAGTCACATGCAATGTATATCATAAAATTTTGCAAACGAGACACACCTTAAAAATGAATTCTTTTAAAAATAATCAAAAAATGTACCGACAAATTAAATTGTCGTATTTTAGTTTAATGAGCAGTGAACTTGTTTTGGTTAATTATATTTCATATTTTTTGTAGCATTATTGTCTTCAATGGCGGAGCATTTTGAAACGAAAAATGTAAAACTTAAAATTTCGGAGGAGTTAAAATTCATAACATAATTATAGACTACTAGATGTACTTGTGGCTAATTCATATTAAGATGCTGCAAAATATCCTATCTTTAACCACAATTCAAATATGTAGTTTTGAACACACACTATTTCGTATCCAAACGGTAATATGTAAATACAACATTTTACACTTTTCAAAAACATGGAATTAGAAATTTTTGCACTTTTTCAAAAACATGAAATTAGAACATTTCACACTTTTCAAAAACATGTAAATTAGAACATTTAATACTTTTCAAAAACATGCAAATAGAACATTTTACGTTTTTAAAAAACTCCTAATTAATAATTTTACGCATGTTTCTCATTTTGCTTTTATGACATAGCTCATTTTGGTTCTAGCTTAAATTGGATATGGATCGTTTTGGTTCTTTGCACACGATATTTAACTATTAAAAGGCTAGAAGAACATACGTTCACGTACATCTGCTGCGGAACGAAGGTTTTAAAACGCAAAAATGTTTGGAAGGACAAATACGGTACGTTAAATTTTATTCAGGGTCTGTGTACATACTACGTCACTACAAAAATCATGGTTTTTGCCGTAAGTAAAACGAGTAGGTTAGTAAAGCACACAGTTTCTATTCTGGGCTCATTTTCGGACCAAGATGATTTATCATATGAGAACAGGTACATAATGTAACAAAATAAAAGCTGTGTTTTCACTATTCGTATTTGTAGGACCTAAAAAAGATACAAAAGTTATACATGCTTAAAATATGCACCTACATACATCTACATCCAACCGACTGGTGAAGTGAAATTCCCCTCACCTCTTACGTACACCTCACATAGTAAAAATATTGGCAAGTAGAAAACTTGGACGTTTGGGTCCATTACATGAGATGACAGTACGGAATTCAGTTCCAGTGCAGCTTGAGTCTCACGATCAGTTCATTTTTTAAATTGTGTTGGTCAGCATGGAAATAGAGTAGAGGAGGGAAACAGGAAATAAAAAATAGTAATTTCAACGCCGCTGTAAAACACTACAGTGAGAAATCTTGACCGCTTGTATCAGATACTATGAGTTAACTGTTTGGCACAGTTGGTATTAATCATGAAATTTTCAATAACTCCTAGAAAAATTGTACATGTCCTAATTTTAAAGTAATCAAAAATGTACAGTCAAATTATAGGATCACTTGAAAAATTCTACAGTAAGGAAGTAACACGTGATTTCAGATAGCTTTAAGTCACAGTAATACAATTATTGTAATTTGTAAATCACGAAAGTCGGAGTAATTTCAGACAAAATTGAAAGCTAAGCTTCTATTTTAAGTATGTCTCAATTTTTGCGTGAATTGTGTTGAAGTTAAAGTGAGAAAGTTGATGGTAGTGCATTGATCCCGCAACTTTCAAATGAAAACAGCCAAATTTAAAATTAAAAGTTACACCAAATTAATTCAATGGAATTGAAATAATTTTAAGCAGTAGCAGCAAATTTCAATGTGTTTATGCATCTTTTATTAATTTTTTTGTGTGTATATTTCTTTTCTCCTTACAAAAAATATTGGAATGAGTTTTAAATATCTGAACTACAAGTATTTTTAGATTCAAATCACAGAAAAGAAAAATCCTACTTGGGCGAAATATTGGAAATAACTAGACTGTCAGTATTTCTAGTTTGAAATTACACGCGAGGGAAATTTTAGTTCCGTTTCTAAACTGAAGGATTTAGAAACATTCTCTATAAAAATGAGTTGAGAACGAAAAGACAGAATTTCGAATATTTAAGTTTGGAAGGATTAACTAATCAAGGTTTTTGAGCTACCATTACTCATTACATAGAACACATGGAATATTGAGTCATACGAATGTGAAAGCGGATGGCTTCAACGCCGCTTAATGATACGTCTTTTAGTGATTTAAAAACTTTTTTCTAATTGTAATAAAACAAGAAATTATTTCTGTTGGAAAATTGTCCTTATGAAATCAAAAATTGGTGACTCGTAAAGAGATTTTGGAATTTCACTTTTAATTAATTTAAATTAAAGCCCAGCTGTATTTACAAATTTTTAGAAGGTGAGACGAAGACAAGAGTCAGACGTTGGGCAGTGCACAAATCTACGTACACTTTCACCTATATGCAAATCCTGTCAACTATACAGTGCGAAATTGCAAATATTCCTTTCAACGCCGCTTAAAAAATAGTACCACAGACATATTATCAGTTAAAATAACTAAGGCTTTCAATTAACATACAGAAACGTGTTTCCTACTTCAATAATATCCAACACTTCATCTGTACATAAAAATTTCGTAAACAGCGTGTGAGAAGTTCGTATTCTAAATACAGGGTGGGCCATTTATTTCCGAAGATTCTAACAGGCAATAAAAGCCAAGTTTATTGTTCGATTATAACAGCAATATACCAAAATAAAGACAATTTTTGGGAGATATGTTTGACACCTCATTCATCAAAATCGAGTAATAATAAGTTGCAAAATGGCATAACTAACAATAATCACAGTTTTTAGATTTTTTGGTCAATCCAAAAATTATTTTTTAACAACTTTGATTTAAAATGGAAGTGTGAAGCAATGAAGACATGACATTATATTCGCACTAATCAGACACAACTTTCAATTAAAATTTTTTTTTACTCGAAGTTTGTAACGTCGACGCCACTAATATAATTTTGTTAGCTTACGTTGCCTCAAACGACGTGAAGGACGCAGATTTCGAAACATCCTGTGGGTGAATCGTAGAACGAAATTTCGAGCTATTTCAGAGAAAATTTTCACAAAATTATTTTGAAACATTTTTTTTTGTCCACGTATGTACGTAATGTTGGAGGTGTTTCACTCTCTTTCCAAATAAAAAAATAAAAAATTTCGAATTTTTTAAAATCCTGAGATGACTTTGTAGAAAAGAGTCTAAACGATAGAAAAAATCAAATTTTGTCAAAATCGGATGAAAACTGTACAAGTAACAGGGCGGCAAAATACCAAAATTTGAATTTTTTTAAACTTTTGCGGGCTGCTGTGACCAAACAAGGCAAAATGCAATCAAGTTACTTTGGATCTCTACTATTTAAAACTAGCCTGATTTTCGTAGATATGACCTTTTGAAATTGGCGAGTACCATGTGAAAACGTTCCCATGTCAGACTGCAGTCTAAAGTGCAGTGTAACGGGGATGGTTCTGCTCGTGCTATGTATTGAATTTACTGCAGGAATTCTAACATAAGAGCAACGCAGAATAATTTCGTGGTCAGAGAGAGAGTTTCAGTGTGGTGTTGGTCTGGGGCTCTGAATCTGAGTCTTAATCAACAATATTCCTTTTATTTTATACTATTTCTGTTCCAGTATAATATCATTCAAAAGCAGATTGCAAGGTTACTTGGTATACGTAATTGTATAACAAAGTATTTACAATAATTTTTTCTACCAATCTTTGTCCATGAGATATTTTTATATTACATTGTCCTTAACGACGACTTTCAAGAGTCGTTTTTTTAGCTGTACAGGGTGATTACATAATATTATGTATAATATTAAAGTAAAAAGTGGGTGTTACACAACACAGCTGAATAACTGAGCTTAGCAGTGGTTGTAGTAGTATGGAATGAGGACAAAAATGACGCCACTCAACTGTAAAAAGTGTTGTATGGGTCAAAAATGAAAAATTAATCCCCCAATGTTTCTATTCTTTTAAGAGCTTTAAAATAAGCTATACTTCGTCTAAATCGGCATAGTATTTCTAAAAGGTTCCAAATTATGTAAATAGGTAGAAATAATTTTGATCTGCATTTTAAAAACTCGCAGAGATACATTCTCGTCGCTTCATCTGCATAAAATGAAAACATTTCCTGTAATAATTTCTGTGCGTAGTTTGTAATCCAAATAGTTTGATAACTGTGTGTCCAGGGAGATGCAATTTTATTTTTTAGCATTGTTACTGTTACAAGGCCCAACTGCACCGCCCCTGAAAATTCTATAAATTCTCGAGGTTACAAATAATTTGAATTGGAGAGTTTTTATAGACGTTGTCCACCTGAGACGCTTCAGTGTTGTCGATTGTGGATAAGTGGAAATTGACAGAGGGATGAAGTGTGGTGCAGCAGGGGAAGGGATCGTTGAGATGTATCCCGTCCCGCTGAGGAGCTCCCTATACCGTTCAATTACGATCCCAGATGCAGATACCAGATCACATCACGGCTCCCCACTGGAACTTTGAACCTCACTCAACTCTCAGTCACATGTTTTACGTATGCTCACTGTCTCTTGTTTTCTACTCAGGTTTTCAAGTTTCCGTCTCAGTTTCTATGTGACGGTCAAAAAGAGATGTGAATTTGAATTTGTTTTCGTAATCAACGAATCGCATACCACGGCGGCCACTTCAAAGGAACTGTTTTGTTGTCAGTATTTCACTCCTGGATTTCACATTATATGCATTCAGATTTTAAGGTTCACAAGTGAGGAGGATCTGTGCAATTCAGTAGCAGTGGCGGTTCCAGGATTTGGTTAAAGGGGGGGGGGGCGAACAATTTTAAACGGTCATCTCGGAAAATTTCCCTTTCTATCTTGGCAATGTTTAAAAAAATATTTTAGGGGGAGAGGCTAAAGCACCGTAGACACCTCCCCTTAGATCTACCCTTGATCAAATGACCGTGTTGTGTTTCTGTTTAAAATGTGTAACAGAAACAGAACCAGAACCTGAATTCCAGGAAACTTGAACTAACGTGTCATCTTCCCAAAAAGCTGTGTACACGTGATATTGTTACATAAAGCCAAAGCGATATTTGGTTCCCCTCCCGTCTACCTGCCACCAATTAGACTCGCCCTAATTATTATTCGTCATTTTACCTGTTACGTATTCTTATGTGTGTTTTCAGTTTCTACAATTCTACCTGTCTACCCCGACCTTTACATGATTTTCGTTGATTTTATTTCCATTGTCTTTTTTTGGATGTTTTTTTGAAGCGCGGGAATTTTAAATGGGATTTAAATTTTTTTGAAAAAATCACATTGTTAGTTTGGATTGTTGAAAGAAAATATTCATTTTGCTGATGCTATTTTGCGTTGAGACAGTTGTTGACTTTTTGGAAGCTGACACAATTAAATGCAGCAGTTAGATGACAGAAATTACGAGATTTGTTTTAAAATTTACTCTGTTCATGCAAACTAGTCACTAAAAATTTGTCAACATGGAACTAAAGCAAAGGACGGAAATATGGAATTTTAAATATTCATTTCAACGCCGCTCAAAGACTTTTGCAGTAACAATTCATTGGATTACGCAGAACGTAAATCAAACCACATTACATTATTAAGGATACAAAAAAAAAGAGCTGCATCCAATCCAGACGACTCGTCAAATGCCCTTACGTACTGTATGTACTTTGATTCTAAATAATGACAAGTTGGAATCGTTGACGTTTGGGTCTTTCAGATATTTTTTCCCTTTCTATTTTTTCATCTTTCCTGTCCCCTTAACTTAGCAGCTCCTGAGCTGCTGAGATGAGCGTACGGAAGTCTCCTCAAGTGCAGCCTGAGACTCACCATCAGTTCACTTTTAGTTCTCGTGGGAAAGATACCTGTGACTGTGTCTGTGAAAATACACTATCTTTAAAATTATAAGATTATCCCCATATTAAAAGTACGTAAATAAAAGTGCGTAAAGAGAACACCTTTACACTTTTCAAAAATGTTCAAATAGAACATTGTGTACTTTAACAAAATATGTAAATGAATCGTTTTGCATTTTTACATTATAATAAAATATTTGTCTCTACATTCCCTTCCTAGTAGATGTACTTAGAACAAATACATTTTTAACGAGTGTAGAATATTCTATCTTCAACCTAAGTGTAAAACGATATTCAAAATGCAAAACGTCATATCTGCACTTCATTCAGAGTGCTAATTAATCTATTTCTGCGTAAACGCTTGTTTACGAACTAATTTATGTAAACCTTCACCCATTAGAAAATCGAGCCAAGTATACCTTTAGTGAGGTGCGTTCAAAAAGTCATATCCCCTGTTGTTACAACTACTACTAACACAACTGCGCATTGTAAAGCAAATCCTTTAACGTGTAAGTAAGCAATAGTTCCGAGTTCGGTGATAGTAACAAAAACAATTTTTTTTTGTTTTCCAATCTAAACAATAAAAGTAAATGAAAAGTAAAAGTGTGTTAAAATACTATTCTACAGTATTTTTATGAATCTTCATTCTTGGTAAACGTTGCGTCAACTGTATCATTGATCGCTGATGTGTGCTTGTGCACATTATCTCAAAAATTCGTAAGTGTCGTTGAACTTAAATCAACAATTTATTTAGTAGTCAAGGTATTGATAGGGATTTTGATGCGGGTCTACGCTAATCCGAATCGGGAACGGGTTGAGATCACGGACAGAGGGGTTGTTTAGTAAAACGCTTGAGTACAAACTAATCTATGTATATAACGTACACATGAAAACGTTTAAAATTGAAGTTTCGTCTAAGAAAAACACGATTGACTTGAAACGATTGTGAACAGAAGGAGTTATCTGAGCAATTTATTTATTTTCTAGCAATTATTCCAAGCATTTAATGTATTTTATATTTTTTTTTCTTCGTGGACGATATATTGGAAGTATCTGGACTATCAGTATTCAATGGAAATTGTAGTTTTGTTTGTAAACTGAGAGAATTAAATGCATAAATGGAAGCGCTCTTCGTGAAAGTGGGAAAGGCTTGATTAATTAAGAATTAAATTAAGTTCTGCGGGGTTTGGTTAATGTTAAAAAGTTACAGCGCAAAACGCACAGGATTTAAACACTGTGAGTAAGAACGTTGTTTCTTAATACTCACGATTCGTCGAAGTCCCTCTCGTTTATACTCCTTCTTTTGTGTGAAAATTTACCTTTTACTCCTCACCTGCGCTGTGTCTGTACTTTAAAATATGGCAAACAACTGTAAGCGGCGTTGAACTAAAACAATCAATTTTTTTTGTTTGTCTTTATAAAACTTATCCTGATCAAAGTCGATATCATTAGCTGCTAAAATTACCTGAAAGTGTTAGAAATTAATAGGCAAGGTAAGACTTATGTTGTTAGCCACAATATATTGCAGTAATGCAAGTGGTTTTTGTGGAATATTAAATATACCTTTATCCCTCCCGTCTACCTGACCCCAATTTGACACGTCTTAATTATTATTCTACGTTTTGCTTGTTACGTCTAATTTTGTGTGTTTCCAGTATCTAAGATTATACGTTTCTATCCTGACCATTACATGATTTTCTTTGATTTTATTTCTGTGGTCATTTTGTCGGAGGTTCACCACAGGCAGGGTTTGGAAATACAGGAAATCGTGAAAAATGATCAATAACTTTTCCGATTGCATTAAATGTTACCTCATATACTTTACACTGTATGATGGAGTCGTAATATACTAATTTCTGTGAGTGACTCACTAAGCTCTATATATGTGGTCTTTCTGATGCTATTTTGCATTGAAAGACAGTAGAGCATTTAAAAGCAGTCACAACTAAATGCAGCCGATAAATTAAAAAAGTTAAAAGATTTTTTTAAATTTATTCAGATCATGGAGACAATTTACGATAAGTTTGTTGGTCAACATGGAAAAGGTTGAAGGAGTTCTATTCAACGCCGCTTTAAAAATAGTACACTGAGCAACGCCCACTAGTTATACGTAAGTTATCCTTTAGTCACAATAAATTATTTTTAAATCTTGATATTCTAAATAATTTTAAAAAAATGGAAACCAACCTTACAGTTAAGGGTGCGCATGCTGTTTTTTGCGACAATAGAACTGGCATACAAAAAATAGATACAACTATGTAAAAAGTTTTCCATATTGCTTGATGCGACATCTAGGCATCTGGGAAGCAAAATTCCAAAAATTATTTTTAGTTGGTCACTAACCGAAATTAAAAATTGTCAAAAATTAACAAGCGTTTATATGGGGAACGTAGATTCTTCCGTGTTTGATGGTTAATTGCAGCTAAATGAAAATACCAAATATATCTCTTCTGGAGTCCCTAGGCAAATGTATGAACTTCTCAAAAATTTAACAATATTTCATGTTGGCTTTACCAAAATTTCGATCTTTATTTGTTTGAAATTTTGTCCCTATGTTGATAATGAGTCAATTACAAAACCCTGTTCTCAAGGGTCGCGGTGGTGCACAAAGTGAAATATTCGAAACAGCAGAAATTCATAAGGCAGCGTTGAACTATGTCATTTATATTTGCTATTTGTCTTTGCCACGTTTCAACGCAGCCAGTCATTAAGTCAGTGTGAGTAAAATCCCTCCAGCCAACAATCGGAATTTTAAAAATTAGATCGGATTACATATTTGGAAATTGCGGAAAATTGAAGATCGAATATAAATTTTATAATGCAAAATGTGTACTAAATACTTTATTCTTTATTATTACGAATTACTAAACTTTTACGCCGTTCGAAATTTATATCTGGTCTGAAAAAAAATTAATTCGACCTTACAATGGGCTATTTGTCGAAGGTTGCATATATTATTTTTTGAGCGGGGTTGCTCAAACACAGCATACGTCCTCTTCAATAAAATAAATGTTCGAAATTTTCGAAGCTACAACTCCCGTCCAAACTATTTGCTTTATGGTCAAGCTGAAGAGACATGAAATGAATGAACCTCACCTCGGTTTATTGTAACAGGAAAGCTCTAAAATTATAACTGAGCGGCGTTTTGATTTACTACAGTTACACAAAAATCTGGATTTTTGCTCATAATAAAACTAGCTAAAATAAAGCAATAAATGAAATGTTGATTTAACCAATAATTTTATCCACAACATAAATTCAGATTCTGACTGTACAAAATTGAGGGTCTCTAATTTTGTAAGTTACAACTATATTATTCAAATTACTCTTTTCAAATAAACCTTTTGTAATTTTGAAAGCTACAAAGAATATTTTTCTAAAACACAAAGTGGTTTCTACTAACTTTAAGTTTGAATATTACATTATTACGGCTTGAATTCGTTCAGTCATTACATAGGATAACCTCCATTTTACAGAATTAAAAGTAAAATTTAAAACTATAAAAATCCCTCGTTGTTTGTAATTACACGACATTGCCTGACGTCTTGACTTGAGAAATGACATTAAGGGGACATGTGTTGTGTTTAATCAATCCTGCGCAAAAAATAATTAACTATGCTACCTACGAGAAATACGCAATCGTAATATGGAATTTATCATATTCCAGAAGTATGATAAATTCGTGAGCGGGCTAAGAAACTTTGGTAGGCTACTGAGACCAAACAACGCAAAATGCTGTGGAGTTACTTTGAATATCTGCTATTTAAAAGTAGCCTGATATTTGTAGACATGACTTTTTGAAATTGGAAGAGGTACCATGTGAAACCATTCCCTTGTGAGTGTCCACTATTGTCAGTGATTGTCCGTGATTATAAGGTCAATTATGTTTCTAATGGCAATGGTTCTGTCGGATTTTCAGTCCACGTCCCAAGAACATTGATAAAAGAATGTGAGTGAAACGATCCGCGTGGAATTGCGTGAAAGTGCATGAGGCGTAAATTGATTGCAGTGCATTGCATTGATATGAAAAGCCAGTATCCACTCATGCAACTTTAATTTAATTGTGAACTACTACAACTACTCATTTAAACTGCCTCAAATATTTAAATAAATGCTATGCTTTGCAAGCAAGCGGCGTTTAGGAAATTATTTTGTAAAAAAAGGTTCCACTATTTGTAAGACCCAAAAATAAATTAATAAAGAAAATTTGAAAAGGTGCAGTCAAGATGATTTGAAGGAGGTCGAGTGGAGGTTGGTAGACTGGCATTTTGACAGGTTGAAAAACAGAATGAATTTCCCAGACATTTTAATCTTGACTCCAACACAAGAGTCTCATAATTACATCAAGAAACCCAAAAAGCCACAACACACACACATTTTTGATAAGCGTTATACCTGAGACTTTAGCAATACATTGAATCTTGAAAATGAGATAGACAGGACAGGTCTGAGCGCTTTCCAGCTCCAGCTTTACGTTGTTACAGTCAAGGTAATAAGTTAGTTATATGTCAGAAATTAGGAGATATTTTTTAAATTTATTAGAGTCATGCAAACTATTTACAGAAAGTGAAAGAAACATAGAAATAGAGAAGAAGACGGAAATAAGGAATTTTAAATTTTCATTTCAACGCCACTCAAACAACAATAGGATAACGAACTAATTACTAGAACATTAGATCCAACAAACTCAGCAACTGAGGCACACCTTACAAATCGATTGTTTAAAAAAAATCATAAAATGAACAGACAAATTAAATGGCCGTATTTGAGTTTAATGAGCAGTTAACTGGTTTTGATTGATTATATTTAATAATTTTTGTAGCATAATTGTCTTCAATTACGGAACATTTTGAATCGCGAAAATATAAAACTTAAAATCTCGGAGGAGTTAGAATTCATAACATATAGATTACTAGATGTACCTACTTGTGGCTAATTCATTTTAAGAAGCTGCAAAATATCCTATCTTCAACCACAATTCAAATATGTAGTTGTGAACACACACTATGTATATATGCAAACGGTAATATGTAAATACAACATTTTACACTTTTCAAAAATATGTAAATACAACATTTTACACTTTTCAAAAATATGTAAATACAACATTTTACACTTTTCAAAAATATGTAAATACAACATTTTACACTTTTCAAAAATATGTTAATACAACATTTTACACTTTTCAAAAATATGTTAATACAACATTTTACACTTTTCAAAAATATGTTAATACAACATTTTACACTTTTCAAAAATATGTTAATACAACATTTTACACTTTTCAAAAACATGGAATCAGAAATGTTTGCACCTTCTAGAAAACATAAAATTAGAACATTTTGCACTTTCTGAAAAACATGGAATTAGGACATTTGCACCTTTTCAAAAATTTAAATGACATTTTACTTTGCTGAAAAACATGAAAATATAACATTTTACGTTTTTCAAATACTCCTAATAACCAATTTTACGCATGTTTCCCATTTTGTTTTTATGACATAGATCATTTTGATTCTAGCTTACATTGGATATGAGTCATTTTGGTTCTTCACACACGATATTTAAAAATGTAAGACTTGCGGTTTAGGCTTACAATCGAACAATCTGATAATAAAATAATAAAATTGAAGAAAAAATTGCTATTGTTCGCGTGTAGTCGGACCAAGGTGACTTTATGTGAACAGGAATGGTAAAGAAATAAGAGTTGTGCTTCCAATAATCGTAGAACCTAAAAATAAATTCGTAACGAAGATTTGAAAAAAGGTGCGGTCAATATGATTTTGAGGAAGCGTCAAGATGAGATTGACAGACATTTTGACAGGTTGAAGGGCTGAAAGAACTTTGCAGACATTTTAATGTTGAGACCAACACAAGTCTGATAAATACCGAAACCCAAAAGGTGACACGACAAAAAATTATATTAGCATTAATCAGACAACTTTCAATTTAAAAAATTTTGTTACTCGAATTTTATTGCCTCGACGCCACTCCTATAATTTTGTTAGCTTACATTGCCTTCTTTGAATTTAAATATGGAGTTTTTGAAACTTCCTGTGGGTGCATTATAGAACGAAATTCGGAGCTGTTTTAGAGCCAATTTGACAAAATTTTTAAACTTAAATATGCCGCTTTTCGAAATCCCATGAAACGCAACGTTAAAAAATTCGATCTTTAAATAATTCTAGCTCATACCAAAACAATAAATTCTAATACGTTCTTCTGTTTCCTAGATATTGCCCATAAGATGTGAGAGAAAATATAGCTTGCCCTGCCGTACGTCCCTATAATGACATTGCATTGCATTCTTTAAGATACAAAAGTAATACATGTTCAAAATATATACCTACACCCAGACGTCTGGGGAAGCGAAATGCACCTCACCTCTAACGCACTATGCACAGAACAAATAATGACAAGTAGGAAACTTGGACGTTTGGGTCTTTCAGATATTTTTTCTTTCTCTATTTTTTCATCTTCCCTGTCCCCTTGACTTGTCGGGTCCTGGGCTGCTGAGATGAACGTAGGGTAGTCTTTTCGAATTTCGACTGCAGCTTTAGACTCACCATCAGTTCACTTTTAGTTCTCGTGGGAAAGAGATACCTGCGTCTGTGTATGTGAATAGTTGGCTGAATTTTTGAAAGCAAAGAATAAACAAAGCACTTTATTTCTTAGTGTACCCGTCTCAAGTTTATTTTAACCCCTCGTGTAAAGTCACCAAAAATAATTTTGGTCTGCATTTTAAAAACACGCAGAGATACATTCTCGTCGCTTCATCTTCTTAATATGAAAACATTTCCTGAAAACTCTGTGCGTAGTTTGTAATAAAAAAATAGTTTGATAACTGTGTGTCTAGGTGCCTACAATTCTATTAAATTTTAGCCTTGTTACTATATTACAAGGCCGGACTGCACCGCCCTAGGAAAATCTATAAATTCTCGAGGTTACAAATAATTTGAATTGGAGTTTTTGTAGACGTTGTCCAGCTGAGACGCCTCAGTGTTGTCGATTGTGGATAAGTGGAAGTTGACAGGGGGATGAAGTGTGGTGCAGGAGGGGAAGGAATCGTTGAGATGTACTGCAGTGAGGAGATCCCGTCCCGCTGAGTAGCTCCCTATACCGTTCGATTACGATCACAGATGCAGATACGAGATCACATCACGGCTCCCCACTGGAACTTTGAACCTCACTCAAGTATCAGTCACATGCTTTACTATGCTCACTTTCTCTTGTTTTTCTACTCGGATTTTCAAGTTTCCGTCTCCGTTTCAATGTGATGGTCAATAAAAGATGTGAATTTGAATTTGTTTTTATAATCAACGAATCGCATATCACGGCGGCCACTTCAAAGGAACTGTTTTGTTGTCAGTATTTCACTCGATCCTTCTGCATTTCACATTATTCGCCTTCAGATTTTAAGGTTCACAAGTGAGGAGGATCTCTATGTGTTAGTTGTTAGCGTAGCTTTTAAGTGATATAAAATCACTGGGAGTAGTAGAGTGGTAGCTACGAGTATTGTTGAAAAATGATCGCCTTTGTTTTTCAAGTGCAATTCAGTAGCAGTGGCGGTTCCAGGATTTGGTCAAGGGGGGAGGGGCTAACTTAAGGAAAAATGTCGTTTTTTGAATTTTTGGGAATGCCCAGATTGCAAATGCAGTGTCTTTGCCATGGAGCGCGGGATTTTTAAATAGAATTTGAATATTTTGAAAAAAAAACACATTGTTAGTTTGGATAGTCGAAAGAAAATATTCATTTTGCTGATGCTATTTTGCATTGAGACAGTTGATATTTTGGAAGCTGACACAATTAAATTAATGCAGCAGTTAGATGACAGTAATTACGAGATTTATTTTCAAAATTTATTCTGTTCATGCAAACTAGTCACTAAAAATTTGTTGGTCAACGTGGAAATAAAGCGAAGGACGAAAATATGGAATTTTAAATATTAATTTCAACGCCGCTCAAAGACTTTTACGGTAACAAACTAATGCTTCCCTGTGGAGCGGTCAAAAGATAAAACTAATTTATACAGAACTTAGTTGTTAGTTTATCTTTTAATAAATTCCACAAATTAGTATTTTAGATTACTTTTGCATCATCATCAATCATGGTTCTACTGTCCTACATTTATTTCAAGTGTTCTATTTTACTTGTAATGAGTGGCCCTTAATAGTTACCCTGCGTTTGTTTGAGACCCGGAGCTTATTAAACTTTGACAATTTCTTGTCGGGAAGAATTTTGTCGGGATCGTCAACCATAGAGCTATCATTAGTACACGTGGCATACGGCCTTTTATACTGATGTATTAGGAGATAGCTTCAATGCCGCTAAAAATATTCAACGATTTAATCAACACGATAAAATAACCAAATCTTAAAAGGTAACTGTTCAAAAGTACACAAATTTAGTAAGGTCCAAATCCAAACAGTGGTGCTTTGAAATTGATGCAGGGTCTGTGCACATACTACGTCATACAAAAATCAGGATCTTCGCTGGTAATAAAACTTGTTAATGAAGCACACAATTTATACTCTTCGTTTTTTTCGGACCAAGATTATTATTATTATAATAGAAGAAAGAGGGATGGTAACAAAATAAAAGATGTGTTTTCACTATTCGTAGGATCTAAACAAGATACACAAGGAATATGCACATGTTTAAAATATGTACCAACAAGCCGACGCTTGGTAAAGTGAATTGCCCTTCACCTCTTACGGACTTACGCACTATGCACAGTCCAAATAATGACAAGTTGGAATCTTTGACGTTTGGGTCTTTCAGATATTTTTTCCCTCTCTATTTTACCGTCTTCCCTGTCCCTTAACTTGTTGGCTCCTGGGCTGAGAGAGATGAGCGTAGGGAAGTCTCTTCCAGTGCAGCATAAAACTCACCATCAGTTCACTTTTAGTTCTCGTGGGAAACAAACCTGTGACTGTGTCTGTGAATTGTTGACTGAATTTTTGAAAGAAAAGAATAAACTACTTAAGCAAGTTTGTTTCTTACTTTACCCGTCTGTCCTTCATATTGTACTTCTTGTGTGTAATAAACATTTAAAATTTTTAACTGATAAATATTTGAAGGAATTCTGCTCTGTGCAAGCAACTGACGTTTAGGGAACTATGTATTACTAACAAAATGGATAATATTGTATCTTCTTTTTACAAAACAATTTAATTTTCATTTAAGCCCAAGCGATAAAATTGTTTGCAAAAATCTTGTGTGAATTTCCATTATCATTAAGTTTATTGAAATATACAAACAATTTAAATTCTACTACTAATTTCGATAAAATTTGCTGGCGATTTCAAAAACATAATTGTAAGTGTCGTCAAACTAACACAATCTGTTTCCTATTGTTTGCGTTAGATACCATCCTGGGCAAAATAAAAACACCCAAGAGATGCATTTTCGCCAATTTATCTGCATGAAATGGCAACATTTCCTGGAAGTTCTGTGATTGGCAGCGAGAAGATTCCATCCCGCCAAGGTGCTCCCTATAAAGTTCAATTACAATTACAGACTCAGATAACAGATAACTTCACAACTCCCCACCCCCACTGAAACTCACTCAACTCATAACCACATGTTTTACGTATGCTCGCTTTCACTTCATGTTTTTCTATTCGTATTTTAAAATTTCCGTTTCAGTTTCAATGTGATGGTCGAAAAGAGACGTGAATGTGAATCTGTGTTTGTAATCAGCGTATCGCATATCGCATCGGCCACTTCAAAGTCACAGTTTTGTTGTCGGTATTTCACTCCTGCATTTCACATTATATGCATTTTTTTTTAAATAAATAAAAACACTGGGAGTCGTGTGGTAGTTGCGAGTAGTATTAATAAATGATCGCCTTCGTTTTCCAAGTGCAATCCAATAGCAGTGGCGGATCCAGGATTTGGTCAAGGGGGAGGGGGTGGGCTAACAATGTTAAAGGGCCATCTTGGGAAATGGCCAGTCCTGCATAACGCTGCAATGTTAAAAATTTATTTTAGGGGGTTTACCTTAGCCCCTCCCTCTTTGGATCAACCCTTGATCCAACCACGGGGTTGTGTTTAGGCTTTAAATATGTAACAGAACCTGAATTCTAGGAAACTTGAACTAACGTGTCATTTTCCTAGCGCTGAATGTACGTATTATTGTTACATAAACCCAAAGCGATATACCTGGCCCCAATTAGACTCGTCCTAATTATGATTCTACATTTTACTTGTTACGTCTTTTTATGTGTGTTCCCAGATCCCCGATTCTACCTGTCTACGCAGACCCTTACATGATTTTCTTTGATTTTGTTCCTATTGTCCTTGTTTGGAGATTTGGAAGACAAGTAGAAAACTTGGACGTTTGGGTCGTTCAGATATTAGTTTCCCTCTCTATTTTTCATCTTCCCTGGCTCTTAACTTGTTGGCTCCTGGGCTGAGGGAAAAGAGCGTAGGGAAGTCTGTTGGAGTGCAGCATGAGACTCATCATCAGTTCACTTTTAGTTCTCGTGGGAAAGAAACCTGAGTCCGTGTCTGTGAATTGTTGACTGAATTTTTGAAAGCAAAGAATAATTCTTGAATAATTCTTCTCGAAAAATTTCCTGCTTCTTGTGTATAATAAACATTTGCTATTTGTAACTGTCTTAATTATTTACACGAATTCCACGCTGTGGGCTGTTGTGCAAGCAAGTGACCTTCAGGAATTTAGTATTACCAAAGCAGATTTTTGTCTGCATTCATATTTTCACAAATTTTTTTTTTCATTTAAGTGGTTTGTAATTCAAACAGTTTTATAACTGTGTGTGTCGAGGGAGATGGAATTCTATTAACTTTTACCATCGTTAATATTACGTTACAAGACCGTTGACTGCATCGCTACTGAAAATTCTATGAATTCTTAAAGTTACAAATAATTCAAATTGGAGAGTTTATTTTATACATAGACATTGTCCAGCTGAGATCCTTCAATTTTGTAGGCTGTGGACAAGTGGAAATTGACACAGGGATGGAGTGTAGTGCAGAAGGGGAAGGAATACCGTTGAGATGTACCGCAGTGAGGAAATTGCAGCCCGCTGAGGTGCTCTCATAAAGTTCAATTACGATCTCAGATTCAGATAACAGATCACATCACAGCTCCCCACTGAACCTCACTCAAGTATCTTAAGTATATTAAGGTTTAAATTTGTTTGCTACTTTTTTCTACTCTGATTTTAAAGTTTATGTTTCAGTTTCAATGTGATGGTCGAAAAGAGATGTGAATCTGAATCTGTTTTTGTAATCAACGGATCGCATATCGCAGCGGCCACTTCAAAGGAACAGTTTTGTTGTCAGTATTTTACTTCATCCTTCTGCATTTCACATGATTTGCCTTCAGATTTTAAGGTTCACAAGTGATGAGGATCTCTATGCGTTAGTTGTTAGCGTAGCTTTTAAGAGTGAAATAAAATCACTGGGAGTAGAGTGGTAGCGCCGAGTAGCATTGAAAAAAAATGATCGCCTTTGTTTTTCAAGTGTAATCCAATAGCAGTGGCGGATGCAGAATATGGTTCAAGGGGAGGGGGCTACTAATTTTAAGGGGCCATCTCACAAAATTTTTGCTCCTATTTCTGCAATGTTAAAAAAAAATTTAAGGGGAGGAGCTAAAGCGCATTAGCCTCCCTCCCCCCTCCCCCTTGGATCCGCCCTTGATCAAATGACCGTGTTGTGTTTAGGTTTGAAATGTGTAACAGAAACAGAACCAGAACCTGAATTCCAGGAAACTTGAGCGAACGTGTCATGTTTCTAAAAAGCTGTATGTACTTATTATTGTTATAGAAACCCAAAGCGATATTTGGTTCCCCTCCCGTCTACCTGGCCCCAATTAGACTCGCCCTAATTATTTTTCTACATTTTACCTGTGTTACGTCGGTCTACCTTTTCCGCTTCCAGTTTCTACGGTTCTACCTGTCTACCGTCTACCGTCTACCTACAGACCTTTACATGATTTTCTTTGATTTTATTTCTATTGTCCTTTTTTGAAGGTTCACTGGTTGGATTTTGAAATAAAAAAATCTTCTACCAATAAAAAATTGCCGGTTGCCAGGAGCATCTGCCAATGCTTTAAATGTCAATTTAGATACTGTGTTAAGGAGACGTAGCGTCTTTATAGGTGACTTAATAAGCCGTTTACGTATTGTCTGCCTGCTTAACAGGGGAATTTGTGTAGGAACCGGAATTTCAAAGTGACGTAACTAAACACTTCTTCATTCGTACAAATGTGGAATGATGTTTTAGCTTATAGTAGGAATTGAGTGAAAGAACTTGTGTGTGGTGTGGTCCCGTATGTACAGACATTTCTGAGTTCTCTAGTTGACATGCAGCTCGTTAATGCATTTTTAAATGAAGGGAATTTATCTTCATTAAATAAATTGAACAAATTAAAATCAAAGTAAATTGTGGGAGATTATTTATTGGAAGTTACACCAGAAATACTGTATGACACGCAGTGTTTTGATTTAAATTTATTTAAGATTTATCACTAAAAATAGTTGAGCTCATAAAAGTTTGAACAGGATTTGAGTATCAACATCAAACAGAGTGACATATTGACGTTTTCTCCGTTGGGGTTCAAAGTTCAATTTTTTTTAACGATCACTGTAAAATATTACTGTTAAGGTTAAGTAAATATGTTGTTCATGTTTCGAATGTTTTTTTCTGATGATAAGGAAACTAAATAAATTATGATTGAATAAAATCCTTTAATTTATTTCAGGGGTTTGGAAACTCATGGGCAGTTAACTGATTTTATAATACCTTCTACGATGTGACTTTGCCTCCTACGTACGTTTTAATCCTCGTCATTTGGGAATTGAAATTGAGATTATGAACAACTGAATTTCGGACAAATAGAAGAAATTAAAATGTGGAAAACGTTTTTTGTCTATGTTTTCTGAATTGATACTATCCTCAATATGGTGAATTTTGGAAAAAAAGTGCTGTGAAAATGTTTAAGAGTTTTACAATTTGAGGGAAACCAACATTGGCTTTTTGCTTTACAACCAACGCAGTCGAATTTGCAAGGTGAGTGAAATTCTATGCTTTTTTAAAGTATAGGAAAATTAGTGAATGAATGTTCAATTTTTTCCCCGCATGAAATATTTAATGTATTTAAAATGCAGCCTTTAATTGAAGCCAACGCTAGGAACTGTAATTATGTGTATCGTGAGTGCAGAAGCAAAATGACCCGTATTCAATTTAGGATACTTATAGAATTATAACGAATTATGTCAAAAAAACGCTTAAAGAGAAAGATGCGTAAATTGTTAACGACGAGTAATTTGAAAGGTGCTAAATGTCTCATTTACTTGTTTTTTTAAATAGTGGAATATGCTATATTATATTGCTATTTTAAAAATGGCAAAATGATCCATTTACTTGTTTTTAAAAAGTGCAAATTTCTCAATATATATTTTTTTTTAAATGGGTAAAATGTTCAGTTTATATGTATTTTGAATGCGCAAATTGTTCTATTTTCATTATTTTCGCAAAGTGCAAAATGTTCTACTAATTTTATTTTTGAAAAGGGAAAAATGTTTTATTTATATGTTTCTTGAAAATTGCAAAATGTCACGTTTAAAGTGATTTTAAAAGGTTTGTAAAATGTTCTACTTAAATGTTTCTAAGATGGTGATGTGTATTTCTATAATATTTTTGTAGATAATATAGTGTATATTATTTCTTATTTCCAGCTAAAAATGAGTATGGGTCATTTTGTTTCTTCACACACGATATAATATGTGTAAGTGCAAAAACTGGTAACTGCCCGGAACTAAAAATGAAATAATTTTTAAATAATTAAAATTTAAATCAATATAAAGTTTTGAAAGTACAAAATTTTTCAAGAGGAAACACAATCACATTAATTAAAATTCGCATTAAATCGGTCGCATTTTTTCTCAAAATCCAAATAGTTACACCACAATGCTTGACCATCCTTTACATCTATTCACATTTTAGCGGCTTAGCTGTTTAATTGTAAATAAGCGGCGTTGTAGTTTTAAATTTTGAACAAATATACATATTTCTTATTTCTGTTAAGCATGGATTTAATTTTACATAACGTTATACTGAAGAAACAAAATGACCCATATCCGATTTAAGCTAACATCAAAATGAGTTATGTCATACAAAACATTAAATGAGAAAGATTTGTTTATAAACTGTTAATAACGAGTAATTTGAAAGGTTCAAAATAGTCTATTTACATGTTTTTTTAAAAATACTATTTTGTCTAATAAATTGTTTTTAAGGATTGCAAAATGTTCTGTTTACATGTTTTTTGAAAATTGCAAATTTCATGTATTACTTTTTTAAAAATTTTAAAATTTTTTGTTTTTCATGTTTTGGAAAAATACAAAACTTCATGTTTTACGTGTTTTAAAAATTGCAAATTTCCATGTTTACGTGGTTTTAAAAATTGCCAAATTTTATGTTTTACGTGTTTTTGAAAATTCCAAAAATTTTATGTTAAACGTATTTTAAAAGTTTCAAAATTTCATGTTTTACGTGTTTTTAAAAATTGCAAAATTTCATGCTTTACGTGCTTTCGAAAGGCGGTGGGTAAATTTTTTTTCCATATTGCGCGCGAAAGTTGGCTCCAATTTGAATTTGTTAGAAAGACAAAACAAATTAATGTTATGTAAATTAACATTTTTTACCCGCTTTTCTAACTGACTACTGAGAATAAATTTGAGAGCCGGTAATTTGTTAGAGTTATTTTGACTAACGAGAAAGATGCGAGAACAAAAGTAAAATAAATTCAGTGCTAAATGTGTTGTTCTGAGTCAGTGATAGAAACAACATAAGGGGCCATTGCGACAGGCTTGGAATGTCTTTCCATCCTTAATAGCTGTAAATTATGAGCCGTGCGTCTGCGTTAAATTTAATTGAAATCTATTGCATAGAACAACATAGCAATGCGATACTAAAGGAAAAGTGAAGTGAAGGGGGAGAGATAGAGATAATGATGCTCTTTCAGTTAATTCTGCACAGAGATGCAGTCCACAAGATCATTTCCATTCATCTCACAACAACACACACGCACACACGATGAAAACGTCTACAACCACAACAACACATTCCACATGTTACACGCTCTCTACTGATATTTCCATTCAGCAGGGCCGGATAATGCGGCGAGCGTAGGCAGCCCCCGCTGCCTGAATTTTCTCAAACAATGTAAATGGAACATTTTGCAGTTTTTAAAAGTATGTAAAAAGAATATTTTGACTTTTCAAAAACATGCAAATAATTTTTTTTTTGTACATTTCAAAAACATGCAAAATAAAACATTTTGCACTTTTCCCAAAACATGTAAATAGAACACTGAGCACTTTTCTGAATCAAGTAAAAAGAACATTTTGCACTTTTCTAAAACACGTAAATACAACATTTTGCTTTAGCAAAGAAAATCATCAATAAAATCAAAATGGTGGTTTTTGTATGGAAACAAATTGCTGCCTAAAAGTAATTCCTTCGTCCGGCCCTGCACATTCAGTCTATTTGCATTTCCAGACAGATAGACACCCAAACAGTTGCTCAGCTGTCTCACTGTCTACTGTCTCCTGTTGTTTTAACATCTTCTTCACTAATTTAGTAGAAATGGAAGGAGATCGTGAATCACAACTTTTAGCTCTGTCACATGCCCCGTCATTCCGTAATTTTGTTTAATTCCGAATTCATTCCGGCTCCACTTTCAAACAGCAGAATTATCATGTAATGTTTTGTGTTTGTAGGATGTACATGTTTAGCCTTACAAGTTGCATTAAAATTACTAAATTACTCCTATTAAAATTCCTTGTAACTGAGGCATAAAATGATTGTTACTTGTTTCCTTTTGCATTTATCACTCAATTGTTCATTTAAAGTGTCTATTTAACTCACACTTATCGTATGTGAAGAAGCAAAATGACCTATATCCATTTGTAGCTAAAAACAATATTCACTATCTAAGAAAATATTGAAATCTGTCTTGAAAGCATTTAAATAGAATATTGAGCATTTTTACAAAATAGGTAAATAGAACATTTTACGGTTTTCAAAAACATGTGAATAGAACATTTTACACTTTTCAGAAACATGTAAATAGAACATTTTACACTTTTCAAAAAATGTAAATAGAACATTTTACACTTTTCAGAAACATGCAAATAGAACATTTTACACTTTTCAAAAAAATGTAAATAGAACATTTTACACTTTTCAGAAACATGCAAATAGAACATTTGACACTTTTCAAAAACTCTGAATTATTATTTTAAACATGTTTTTTATTTTGACTTTATGACATATATAGTTCTTTTTGATTGTAGATTAAATTGGATATGGGTCATTTTAATTCTTCACAGACGATATGATAATCATACTTTTAAAAAGGGTTCGTCCACCACTCTTTTAATGAGCTGTAAACAACTACTTAAAACATGCAAGAATGACAATAATGACATAGCCAGGCCATCTAGAAAAGTAGTAAGGGATCGTCCATAAATGATGTTGAGGGTAGGTTTAATGGCTATCCTCATGGATATTCGAGACACCCGGGCCTATGCTAAAGATATCCATTTATCCTATGGTTAAGCTGATTCCAGTGGTAGGGTGGGTATTAAAAATGGAGATTTAACCAGTGACTTCATTTGTGGACAATCCCTTCAACAGAACTTGAACCTATTTTTTTCACACTATTTGTCATTTTATGACATGCAATTTGTTGTTTAAAATACACAGCTGCTTTGTTTGCTATATGGTATCTCAATAAAATCTCATTTCTTCAGTGTGTAACACACAGTGCAAATACACAAAACAAATGACGGCGGGAAGATTTGAAGAATTACGTTTTGGCAAGTAAAATTATTAGAGACAGTTGATGGATGTGGCATTAAGATGTTATTAATTCTAATTCCCGTAATAAATTGATTTCGTGCTCGTTTCTGATAAGAGGAGCTTCTTCCAATGCTCAATGCCCAATACAAATACAAACATTGGAAAAGATTGGGAAATATTAGAATCTACGAAACGGGAAACTACCTACACACTTCGGTTTCGGTGTAAACTGACAACGACGACGACTACGACTGACACGGGAGTATTAATATGTGAACTAATGTTCTTACATTTATTAGTCTTTCACACGTCTCCCCCGTTTCACGTTGTAATCCCACTCTGACACCCACTACGAGTCCCATTTGCCATTTATTAGCGTAGATTACGATTCAACATTATCATCTTCATGCTACACACAACTTGATTTATTTTTATTTGTAGTCATTCAGCGTAGCGCTTGAGCAGAATCTGTGGCGTAACTTGGCCGTTAAAGGATCAGTAAAGGAGATCTTAGATTTTTTATTTTGAGCCTTTAAAGACGCAACATAAATTATTATAGTGTACTCATATTTTGCTACAAATTCTTTTTTCTAAGATTTATTTTTGTAGATATCCTTGAAATAAAATTCCAAAATTCTATTTTATTTGCTTTATTAAATATTTTCAAGTATTGGTTTTGTTTGGGTAAAAATAAAACTAATGTACAACTTGACTATGCCTATTGACTAAACTAATCTCAGGGCCGGGCAAAGGAATTGGTTTTAGGCAGCAATTTGTTTTCCTACAAAAACCACCATTTTGACTTTGTCGATGGTTTTCTTTGTTGAAGCAAAATGTTGTATCTACATGTTTTTGACAATTGCATAATGTCCTTTTTACTTGTTTCAGAAAAGAGCAATATGTTCTATTTACATGTTTTAAGAAAAGTGAAAAATGTTTTATTTTAATGTTTTGGAAATGTGCAAAAAAATTTATTTTGTATGTGTTTTAAAAGTCAAAATGTTCTATTTACATGTTTTGAGAAAATTCAAGCAGCGCAGGCTACCTGTGCTGGCCGCATTATTCGGGGCTGACTAATCTGGCATTTTTTTGTCGTGTAGAATCAATAGCACTTGTCTTTTGATTTCTGCTTGTAGCTTAGATTGTGGAAATGTACACATTTAATTTGCATAATTTACAAGCGTCTGTCAAGAATTAATGTGGTAAAATTCTGATTTAAATTCCGTCCATGGCCATGGCCATCATGTTTTGTTTGATTTCTTGTTGAATTTGCATTGCAGAAGGGAAACCGCAGTGTCACTATATTTGGCTTTAAATTAATTTACATAAGTACCCAGAACATGACTATTGATGGATTAAAATAATTAAATCAAGATCATAGGAACTACGTCTTAATTCAGAAATTAGCATGCGTAATTGCTAATGAACTTTAATCTAATTAGTTTCACCGTATAGAACCCGCAATTTGTATTCTCAGTTTGTCGAACGTATTAAACGTAGTAACATCATTATGGTGAAAATCTCTTCTGCTACAAGTACTGGATTAGGTTGTTGTTGTATCTCTCAGGGGTCGTTCATCAATGACGTCATTTATGGACCACCCGTAAGGCAGCTCTTGTCTTCTGTAAAGAACCAAAATGACATATATCGAATTTAAGCTGGAATCAAAATGAGATATGCCATAAAAACAAAATGAGCAAAATGCGTCAAATGTTAATTACGAGTTTTTGAAAACCGTAAAATGAACTATTTACATGTTTTAAAAAAGTGTAAAATGTTCTATTTACATGATTTTTACAACCGTAAAATTTTCTAACTCCATGTTTTTGAAAAGTGTGAAATGTTCTATTTACATGTTTTTGAAAAGGTGCAAAAATTTCTAATTCCGTGTTTTTTAAAAGGTGCAAAATGTTCTATTTAAATGCTCTCAAGATATATTCGAATATTTTAGTACATATTTGACATTGTTTCTAGCTAAAACTGGATATGGGTCATTTTGGTTCTTCACACACGATATCTTGGTAAATATAATAACCACAAAATAACAAAAGTATTTAAATGTCCTGTCAAAATTATTTGTGTAGCGAGTGTAGCCTTGAAAATTGAAAGAAAGTCATCGAATTCTTGAAATTCTTTGTAACAAAAACTTGAAAAAAGTAACAACGCTTAAAAAACTCCAAGTGAGTGTGTGAAGGGAGAGTGGAAAAATGGGAAGACCCGTGACATTGAGCGTCTTTTCGTACATTAAATTAAATTACTTGAATTAATTAATGCACTTTAACTTTACGTCTTTCTCGTGGCTGGGACACTTCTGCTGCGTCTCGCCTCCGTCTGGCATCTCAATCTCAATGGACCGCAATTACTTCTCTTTAACACTTTAACAACCTGCTGCTTTGAACAGTTCATTTAAATTCAAATGGCGGAACGAAACATGAAAGCGAAGCAAAAAAAAATAGTTATACTTCTACTGTTCAGTGTTCGTAATTAAGAAGCAGGCCTGTCGCCTCTCCCAGTCTCCCCCACAGATTTTTCCAGCTTCCACTGCGCATTGTGTGTAACTGTTGAGTTTTCTTCGTTTCTTTTGAGTGTCCTAAAGAAATATCTTCAAAAGAAGCCACTTTGCTTTGACTTTGAAGTTCTATTAAAGTATTATAGAAGTCAAGATGTAAGATTTGAATGCCCCGTTTTTATTTCATTTCTTACAAGTTGCCAATTAAATTTTATCAACTTTTAAATTTCTTCACTATTCGAATGTCAAAAGAGCCGATGTGTATCTGTCCTTTCGTCTTTCGTCTATGAAAACTGTGGAAAAAATAGTTCTTTAAAATTAGAAATTTTAAGTCCCACTTGACTACATGCACTTTACTGCTAAAAGGAAAAGGCTCCATAATTAATTGCCGCACACTGTGTCCCTCCAATCGGCAATCTGTGGAATAATCTGACATCTGACGTTTCATAATATTTCAATAAAATTGGGAAATCCTGCTACGTGCGCTTTTGGCATTTTTACAAATAAATCCAAAATATAGATAGTATATAAATAATTACCATGCGGATCGGCCATATGAAAAAAAAACCATGAAAAATATTTCTTATTTCTGTTTACATTAATTCTTTTCAGTAAAATTTCCAACGAGTAGTCACTTCAATTCCAATGATGATCTTGGAAATTTGAAGTGATTTCATTATTATGGGTCATTTATTTGGAATTTAGAAGCAGGGGCGTATCTAGAATATTTTAAAGGAGTGGGCAAACACACAGAAAAAAAGTGCGGAAAATATTTCAGCCTAATATTGATATGACTAAAAGGGGCCGTTCAAACATTACATTAGCACAAAATTTGCACACATTTAATTCCCCCCCCCCACCCCACCGTTTGCACTATAGACACCGTTGAATTTTGCTCTGTTGTAGAGTGGCGTTATCACACAAGGGACTTTGCTTTATCATAGCTACAGGTCGTAAAGGCAAATTAAAAATTTAAGGGTAGTCTGCAACAGGCCTTTTAGTGGCCTGAGCAGCAGAAATTCCACAAAATAGCAAGCATGGACCCAAAAAAGGGCCGGACGACAGAATTGTTTTTAGGCAGCAATTTGTTTCCATACAAAAACCACCATTTTGATTTTATTGATGGCTTTCTTTGGTTAAAGCAAAATGTTGTATTTGCATGTTTTAGAAAAGTGCGAAATGTTCTTTTTACTTGATTCAGAAAAATGTTCAATTTTCTATTTACATGTTTTGGAAAAAGTGGAAAATGTTTTATTTCCATGTTTTTGAAATGTGCAAAACAAATTATTTTGCATGTTTTTGAAAAGTCAAAATATTCTTTTTGACATGTTTTTGAAAATTGAAAATGTTTTATTCGCATGTTTTTGAAATGTGCAAAAAAATTTATTTTTCATGTTTTTGAAAAGTCAAAATATTCTGTTTTACATATTTTTTAAAAGTGCAAAATGTTCCACATTACATGTTACGTTTTTTGAAAATTCAGGCAGCAGGGCTACCTGCGCTGGCCGCATTATCCGGCCCTGACCCAAACCATAGTTAAATCGTTGAAAAATCTGGATACCCGTCTCTTGTTTGCCCTGGTGTCTACCCATGTCCTGGGTCTGCCCCTGTCTTAAAAAATCCTGGCTATAAAAATGCACGCACAAGTAATTCCCGTGCCTTTCACATTGGAAATTCGTATATAGCATCAGATTTAGTTTTGGCATTCGTACATAGTTTTGCTTCGCTGGTCTCGGTTTTGGTTTTGGTCTTGGTAGCATAGTAGCAACAGTTTCTTTAAAAAAATGTAAAATGTGGAAAGGAAATCCGAGTGCGTCATTATATACCGAAAGACCGAAACAGAAACGTTCCTAAGTTAAATTCGTTCGTATAGAGTTGACGTGACTCGCTCGTCGTTGTCGTCGTCGTCGTGTGTGACACTGACTGCCAAATAATTTTGTGGTATGCATTTCATTTTCATGGTTCGGCTCTGTAAATCACCGAGTTAATCTCTCCGCTTGTCTCGCTCTCATTCCAAAGACCATTTCCCAAGTCCCTATCTCCTGGCTACACACATAATCTGAGCGTCATCCTTAATTCCTGGGCCTCCTCCTCACAACTACAACCAAATCTCAAGACGACTGATAATCGCAATAATCGCAATGGTGTAGTAAACGTAATCGTTATCGTAGTGAGCACCTAACCTTCAGTTCCAGATTTAAGAATATCACAGTATAGGGAATATATCGTGTGTGAAGAACCAAAATGACCCGTATCCATTTGTAGCTAAAAACAATATCCACTATCTACAAAAATATTCAAATGTGCCTTGAGAGTAGTTATATACAACATTTTGCACTTTTCAAACACATGTAATTAGAACCTTTTGCACCTTTTCATAACCACGGAATTAGTACCTTTTGCAACTTTTAAAAAACGTGGAATTAGAACATTTTGCACCTTTTTGAAAACATGGAATTAGAACATTTTACACTTTTCAGAAACATGTAAATAGGACATTTTACGCTTTTCCAAAACTCCTACATTTTACGCATGTTTCTCATTTTGTGTGTATGACATAGCTCATTTTTATTCCAGCTTAAAATAGACATGTATCATTTTGGTTCTTCCCAGACGATATGAGATATCTTGTGGGATAAGCAAGTTCATACTTGAAGCTTGCAGTTGGTGAGCTTAAGCTCGTGTCATGTGGCATGGAAAAAAAAGTGGAAAGTACCAAAAACCAAAACAGAGAAAAACAAGGAAGAGCAACAGCCACAGTCACAGCAACAGCCACGCACCCTTCGCTCCCCAGTCTTCATCACAGTCTAAATCTCTCTTAAACATCTCTTGGCTCTATATACGTCGTTTCCTATATGAAGCACACAAGCCTATGGAAAGACCCATGCGCTTTTTTCCCTTCGGTTTTCGTTTTCGTTTTCGTAACTCGACACTTTAACTGAGCGGGGAGAGGGGATCCGAGCTCAGTTCGCTTCCACATCTCGTTCACTCAGCATCTCCTCCTGTCGCTCTCGTTTTCATTTTCGTTTTGGTCACACTAAAATTCTGCTACAGTTCTGCTGCGCTTTTAAACAATAAAGTCAAGTCTCAGTTCCGGATCAATTGCATCTCATCATCTCAAGTTAATAAGCTGCCAGCTCATAATTTTCCACACGAGTTGTCTACCCGGGATCAGGACCAGGACCGGGACTGGTACCGGTACCGAGACACGAGAGAGTGACTGGTGCAAGTGTGAAGGTGACATTCGGTTTGAGTAGTAGTCGATTATTTCTTTAAACCGGATCCGGATCCCATAGACACTCATGCATACTGTGTGGAAGATTGAAGTGACGTTTGCCGAGCGCAAATTTGCGTCAAATTCTGTCAAAAATTGAGCGAGAGACGAAAAAGTGAAGGAGCGGAAGGCACGTCTTAGAGGGGGGAGAGAGAGAAAAGGCGGAAATTCGGTTTTCGGTTTTCGGTTTCGAGTTATTTCGGTGCGTTTTAGAGATTGAGAGTGTGTTTCGTGCTGGGAGCGTGTGTGTAAGTGTCTGTGTGTGGGCAGGTGACGATGACGGGAAATTTGAGGATGCGGCGTCTCACAAAATACCGATGCCGATAATCACTCACTCACAAATATTGGGATCTGGGCGGCGGTGGCGGGATAGCGAGACTCTGCTACCATCGTCTAGTTTGAACGTGTTGGCTGTGTAAAAAAGGATTTTTTTTTGGGGAACCGAATCTTGAAATCCGGTCCCGGACCAGAACCAGAATCAGAACCAGAACCGGGAAGAAGTGTCACTCAGACACTCACTCATCCTTTGTACTGTTTTTCTTATTTCCGCCGAAAATATTATACACAGTGACAACAGTCGAGAGGTGTGTTTTTGACTACCAATTGTTCAGGTTTACACAGTGGTTTCTGAAACGGTGCAATATTCCGCTTTAAATTGTGTACACAGAACACCTATCTACGCATATTATATAATGCAAAAATATCAAAATCTGCTATCTGATTTAAATTCATCAAAATAAACTGTATCTACTATATTGCGTTTCAGTTGGAAAAAGGGGAATTTAAAAGTAAGTCAGAATTCCCTATAGCTACACTATTACAATGTTCGAAAATTTAGAAAAAAATAAAAATAAGGGGTCGTCCATAAATGATGTCATCGGTGGTAAGGTCAGTGGGTGCACGTATAGTTGGGTATTAATGTTAAAGATAGCCATTTATGCAATAGTTTAGCTGATGACAAGGGGGTCATATAGGATACTAAAAATTGGCATTTTTCAATGACATCCTTTATGGACGACCCCTGAACCAAAATAATATAAGCAAGGTAAAATTTTTTAGATGGAAAAAATGCCAGTAATTGATTTGACTGTATATCACTCAAAACGTTAAGCCTTCTATTTTATTGTTAGTCTTTACGGCTAACGGTCCCGGTCCCGGTCCGGGTAAATTGAAATACGGGAGAAAACCCGGGATTTAATTGAAAATAGAAATCTTCCGATGAATTCTGTTGTTGTATTTGTTTGATGGACAAAATTTAAAATGCGCACTTACACTGTGTGTAGAAACAATGATCTATCAATCATGTAAAATGTGTAATTTATTCAATTTAAACTGTTTTGCGACCAAGCTCTCCTATTTCCGTAATCCATAAAGTTGAGTCAACAGGGCAGATGGGCAGAGAGACTATTTACTATAATATTACTCTAGGGGTCGTCCCCAAATGACGTCATTAGTACCGTCAGGGTCAATGGGTCTCTTTGAATACTGATGGAGGTATGAAATCCCGTTAAAGGTAGCCATTAAGTAGTGGTTAAGCTGATGGTAGGGGGGGTCCTTAAAATGGAGATATTTCGATGACATCATTTACAGACAATCCCTCGCTGCTTCTCTAGTACAGGATGGAGTCTCGTTTCAATTTCAAGTTCCTAGTCACGTCTCCGCTTTCTTCCTTTCGGCTTTCGCTCTCGTTTTCCAAATAAACTTGATAATCTTTTAATCCGGATTTCAATTTAATTTCCGTTTTCAAATGACACTTGCGACCTGCACCTTCGCTGAACTGACTGAAAATGGTGGAGGGACGTCGCAGGCGGACGCTTTGCTTGCGTAGGGGACGGAATCGGAAGTTGGATTTAATACTAATAATAATTTATTTGCCTTTTAGGCAGTTAGACTTGGAAAATGGGAAATGATGCATTGTATAAAGTTTCATATATTTTATGAAAACGCTTTGCGACAAGGGATTTGTAAACTGATGCGATGCGATGGCGCAGTCAAAGTTGGTAAACTTGTTGTTCTTGTTCAACTTGAATTATTTTTAAAGTTAGTTTTTTTGTTGAATAATTGCAAAACGTTTTTTGACTATCTTCAAAAAATTAGGACGATGCAGTGCAGTGTAGTGAAAAAAAGTAAAACTAAAAACAAATTAATTAAAATTCAAAAACATTCCAAAACAAAAGAAAAAACAAAACTTTTTTTTAGGCAGACAACTAACAAGCAAACTTGCTCATAGGAAATGAAAAAAAAGTGAAATATGATCGAAATAGTTGATCACATTTGGGGTCTTTCATAAATGACGTCATCTGTGAAATCCATAGGTCTACCCTAATGTTTAAACTGATGACAAGGGCAAGGGAGTGGAAGCGTCTGTGAAAAATTGGAATATTTTGATAACAGAATGTATGGACGATCCCTCAGACAGTACTATCAAATTTTATTGCATAAGAAACTAAGCTGAATTGGAAATAAATTAAATTGGATGGGTGGTCTGGAGTCTGGGGCTCTGAAAAGTTTGACTTTTCAAACTTCTCTATTTCAAGTGTTTCCATATGTCCACATTTATTTCATTAAATCCGAATCGGATTTCGATAATTTCGAGTTGAAACTTCAAACAAACAGTGGGCAGTACAGTACAGGGCTATACATATACAAGCGGAGAGCAATAAAATCGTATCACTTCCCCCTACCCCCTCTCATTTTTTTAGTTTAAATATATGGTTTCCAAATGGGATATCTACAACGGGAAATTCATGCATAAGAAATATAGTTTCAAGACAAATAATTAAATATTTCATTAAAAATGGGTTTCAGAGTTGTTTTCTAATGTATCGTCTTTTAGTCATTAGATTGTATATTATAGCACACCCCCCTGATAGAGAACCTCAAACCTATATGCGTATGTTTGTAAAAATTACATGGGCAAAATAAACGGCGTTTAACTATTGGTAGTAATTAATTACATTTCATTGTAATTATCTACAGTGCTGAGGTTTACAATTCCCTATTTTTATACCACGTAATTTATGCACGCTCCCAAGACAGATGCTGTATATTTACACAGTAAAACAGAATTTCAAATCTTATTTTTTTGTGAGTTTCCATGTTGATCTTTTGGTGACATGAGAGTTGACGGAGACACAGAGATCCCTTATTGTCATTGTCGTAACTGTGTCAACCAACGCCCAATTAATCATCAGAGATTCAGCCCATATTTACAAAGTGGGACTATTTTCAGCTTTGAATTTATTCCAATTTCCAGTCCTACGTCATGTAGACACAAGCAAAAGTACAATCAGGGACTGTGTCATCTAAGGGTTTGTGCGTAAATAATGTCGTCGAAATATTTCCATTTATTTTGGACTCCATGACCTTGCTATCATGGTACACCCTAGTATCTATAGACAGACGCATTCACTGTACCCATGACGTCATTTATGAACGATCCCTAAGGTCTATAGGCTAGAAAGTGTTTTAGTATGAATGATGTGATTGTAAATAAAGTCAGATTTCTATTATCTGTTCAAATAGAGCAGAACTACGTCCAACATGCAACGATGCAACTGTCCAAACTCACCACATAAATATAAATCCAACATTGGTTCAAAGCTAAGATATTGTGAGTGAAGAACCCAAATGACCCATATCCATTTTAAACTAAGCGTAAAAATCACTATCTACTCAAAAAACAAATTTATCTAGATCATGAAAGAACGCAAAAACAGGATATTTTGCACTTTTCAAAAACTGATAAATAAAATATTTTGCACTCTATAAAAAAACGTAATAGAACATTTTGTACTTTTCAAAAACATGGAATTAGACATTTTTGCACCTTTTCAAAAACATGGAATTAGAATATTTTGCACTTTTCAAAAACATATAAATAGAACATTTTGTACTTTTCAAAACCACGCAAATTAAATATTTTAGGCTTCTGAACAAAAACTTTATTGGAACGTTTTTCACTTTTCAAAAACTCCAAACTAACATGCCTTGCATCCAACTCATTTAATACTGTTTTTTATCACATATCACATTTTAATTCTAGTTTAAAATGGATATGGGACATTTTGATTCTTCAACGATGATATGCTTTCAGTGTAATACATTGGACATTAGTGTGTGTGGGTGTGTGGATGTCATTCATAAAGCTCAAAACTAACAAGAAACTTGACTCAATCTCTCAGTGATGATGACACAGGGCGATATACGTCAACTTTAATGGAAAACATTTTTGTTGTCGTTGTCGTCGTCGTCCGGTCTTCTTCATTTTTTGTGGGTTTTCTTGAGCAGTATAAAAATCCTGAGCACACATATTAAAAACTGGGCCATGTTCCATTAAAAGAATTAGAGAATGAAGGAATTATACTATGCAAAATTGAAGTACCGTATATTCTATATAATTGTACATCCCGCGTACTATTCAAACTTGGACCTCTCAGACCCGCGTACTATTACAGACCTGCGTACTGCCATTTATTACTGTGTTAAATACTCCAACCACTCCAACGTACTACTCAAACTGAGACCTCTCAGACCCGTGCGTACTGTTACAGACCCGCGCATTATTATACAATATACGGTAAATGTATTTCCGCTGTCCCAGAGTGAATTTAAATGTGTAGTATAATGGACTGTTTCTTTTCTTTCGTCGTTTTTGTTTTTTTTCTTCTGGAGATGCTTTTAGATGATAGCGTCTGGCCCTGGCCTGACATGATTCCTATGTACATATATAGGTATACATATCAAAAATTAAAACGCATCTGCAACTTTTAAGTTTAGTAGCTACATACTATAGGTGCATATAGTGTATCTTGCATCCTTCCTTCCTTCCTGTGCGGGTTTTAAATTTGCATTCTCAAACAGGTTTCTGGCCGCCCTGTGAATGTCAATTCCATTTTGAAATGCAGAGTTTTTGTTTTGATTTTGATGACAGGATGATTTGAAATTGAAAGGTGCGATTGGGAGACGAACGTCTGGACAGGGACAAATGAGATCAAATGGAGGAGATAATTTTTCAAAGTTTTATGGCGTCTTTTGTGGTCGTTGGCGTTGACATGGATGTTGTTAACCTTCACGCTATATCGTCTGTGAAAAACCAAAATGACCCATATCCATTTGTAGCTAAAAAAAATATCTACTATCTACGAAATGTTCAAATATGTCTTGAGAGCATATAAATTGAACATTTTACACTTTTCAAAAACAAGGAATTATAAAATTTCGGACCTTTTCAAAAACACGGAATAAGAAAATTTTGCACCTTTTCAAAAACATGGAATTAGAACATTTTACACTTTTAAAAAACATGGAATTAGACATTTTTGCACCTTTTCAAAAACATGGAATTAGAACATTTTACGTTTTTCAAAAACTCCTAATTTACATTTTAGGCATGTTTTTCATTTTGTTTTTATGACATAGCTCATTTTGATTCTAGCTTAAATTTGAAATGGGTCATTTTGGTTCTTCACACGCGATGTAATATGTGGTTATAAGTAGGTACATACCTTACTTATTTAGGCATTACGTTGAAACGAGGTTTTAAAATTCGAATATCTACATTATTTGAGTAAACTTTAGAATATCCCTTCTTTTAGGTTGTTTCTTGCTTGACACGCTTTCAACTTACGAAGCAGGAATGAATTTACCTATACTGTTACGTGCGGTTGTCCCACGCTGGTAAAGTTCTCCGGCGTCAAAATGACACAGAAATTACAGACAATTTAAGTTCTATTTACCACCATAATTTAAAATCCGAGCAAACATACCCCATAACACATTAACACACTATTTCTAGTCTTGTAAAATCCTTAATTACCTAAATATGAAGAGTTTTTTGGCAAACCGGGTCAAATCCATCAAAGCCCATTTTACTGCAACCACGAATAATGGATAAAAGATGACAGGATTATTTTTTGCAACTCAATTTTATCCTACAGGTGCTGCAACTGACGAAGCGTTATTACAAGCAGTTTCATAAATCTGGACTGACTCTGGAATTTTTAGAAAATTTTGCAAAATTTTAGTTTGTGGACTTTTTCCGTTTTGCCTCAAAATCAATAACTTAACGTGGAGGGAAAAGTCCGTGGGATAAAATTTTAATCGTTTTAAGGCAAACCAAACAAACCAAACTTCTTTTTACTTTTAAACTTTTTCTTGCATAAAAAATGTACGGACGGGAATTGTTTTCTACAAACTACGAAAACACTGGAAAACGGAATTTGAATTCCACAAGTTGGAAGGCGCCAAAAGTGTCTATACGATAAATCAGTAAATTATTTCCTTGGCTCATAACAGAAATAGAGGATTTAGTAAAATAAAAAATCATAAGGAGACAACAACTCTGCGGTTCTAGGCCTGGGTCTGGTGCTGACGCTGACCAGGGGGCAGGACCCGTGGAAATCTGCTGCATAAATCTGCTCGAGAATAAGAAGGACTTTTGACTGTTGTCAGAATGAGTGGTTATTACACTCATTATTTTGATTGTGCCCGAGCAGGGCGAGCAAGGCGAGCGAGAGAGTGAGGACTTGTTTTTATGCAGATGAGCATTTCAAAGTTGGAATTCGAAACGGGGAGAAATGGGCGGCAGATGCTCGAGTGCCTACTGCTCAGTGTGTTTGATGGGAGTTTGGTTTTGGGAGTGAGAGTGGATGGAGTTGCAGTGCCCATTCAGATTATACACCCGAAACTGTGGAATTATTATTATGACGATTATTATATTAGTGATGCGTTCGTCGTGCTGTAATCGTGACTCCGAGTGCTGGAGATACTGGAAACTGGATAACTGAAGGATCACGCTGGTTCTGGTTTCCTTTTCCTCGTCCTTCTCACACAGCCCTCCCTCTTTTCACACTCCAACTATGACCAAGCAGCAATACTTACGCTGGAGCTGGAGTTAGAGACGCTCTTGACACAGAAACAACGTATCATCTTTGTAGAATCAAAATCACCCATTTCCAGTTGATGCTGGAATTAAAATGAGTTCTGTCGAAATCGAAAAACACTAAATGAGACAAAGAAGCGTAAAATTATAATTATTACGTAATTTTTCGAAAGTATATAGAGCGTTTTATTTAAACATTTGTAAAAACTGCAAAATGATCCATTTAAATTATTTTTGAAAGTGCAAAATATTCTATGGACGTGTTTTTTAAAAAGGTAAAATGTACTTTTTACATGATTTAAAAAAAAAGAAAAATATTCTATCTACATAATTTAAAAACAAAGGAAAATTTTCTTTTTACATGATTTAAAAAAAAGAAAAATATTCTATCTACATAATTTAAAAACAAAGAAAAATTTTCTTTTTACATGATTTAAAAAAAAACAAAATGTTCTATTTATATAATTTTGAACCAAGCAAAATGTTCTACATACATGACTTTTAAAGGTGCAAAATGTTCCATTTACATGATTTTTAAAGGTGCAAAATGCTCTATTTATATAATTTAAAACCAAGCAAAATGTTCTGCATACATGATTCTTAAAAGTGCAAAATGGTCTATATACATGTTTGTTGAAAATGGCAAAATATATCATTTATACTATTTTTAAAAGTGAAAAATTTTCTATTTGTATATGTTTTTTGCAATCGGCAAAATGTTCTATTTACATTGGTTTTAAAAAGCGCAAACTGTTCCACTTACATGATTTCGAAAGTTCAAAAATTTTTTTTTTCATAATGTTTCTATAAAATTGCTAAATGCTCTATGTACTTGATTTTTAAAGGTGCAATATGTGATATTTGCATACTTTTATAAAATATTAATATTTACAGTATCTTTGTAGATAGTGCATTTTAATTTTAGCTTTAAAAAAATCTGAAATGGGTGATTTTGACTCTTCACTGACGATATACTACTGCTTCGGCCTTTGGATTAGACATTAGACGGGATATGGAGTAAGATGAGTGCTCGTGCTTGGGCCTGCATCTGTTCCACACTCTACACGCTGCTATACAGATGTAGTTTGGGGAGAGATAAAAAGATGCAGTTGGCTTTGGCTGAGGCTTCAGTGGGTTGATAGACCATTGCTACACTGCTACATGTGTAATTAGAATGCATTTATTCTTAATCGAGGCAGCTGTCGCTCTCGGTCTCGGTTCCTACATCCTACAAGAGACTTATGCTCTCTGCTGTGTGAACGATGATCAGACTGCCCTGTTATTAGAGTTCCGATCACTATTATCAAGTCCATTAGAAATCATACTCAAAATCATATAATCGCGTTTTTAATTTATTCCTATAATACAAGACACATAATATATTATCATTAGATCCAAATTCAAAACCCGACATTCCCCACCTGCCCCATTCATTTCCATTAGGTCTCCTTTAACATGGCTGTCAGCATATTGTCTCCTCAATGCCCGTAGTCAAGTCCGCACCAACTTGAGCATTTTTAAATTACAACCCATTCACTGGGAGGCGGAGCCCGTCCGTTTATTCCTGTGTAGTTTATATGGAATTTTAATTTTCTTATTTCTGCCTTAAAAGCGCGGCAAACTGGAAACTGCAATAAAACCAGATTTAGAAATCCAGCTGTTACCAGTGTTGCCTAATTAGTAATCGTAATTAGGCAATAATCATTAAAATTGAAACAATTGAAATCCTAAGAAAAGTTTTACAGTAGGAACAATTATAAAGACAACAGACGCAATGAAAATTCATAATGGATATTGACTTTTAATGTAGCATGTACATAATATACATATGCATACAATTTAGGGCTGTTAAAAAAGAACTCTCACGAGGGATGCGTGTTGCCATTTCATCGTCAGTAATAAAGCAATATTCAACTCTCAAGCTGTGTGCAGTTTTCCTTGAGATTAATATCAAGGACTAGTGAAGGTTGGTCCATAAATGATTTCAGCCAAATTATCCCCCGCTCTTTTAGGACCCCCCCTCCTCCCATGGCATTAAGTAGACTGTTATATTTAGCTTTGCACAACATCTATTACTAACTAGACCACTAACCCTGCACATGGCATCATTTGTGGACGATCCCTCTTGATTCAACATTCTACCCGTTTTGCACTTTGGACTATTTGACAGTTTTACTTATGACTGTAAAAATGTAAAAAACAAAAGTTTCATTTTTTTGTCAACCAAAAAATTCAAATTTTTTAAATGGGTTTCACCATGTTATATTATTAGAAGGACGTGGTCCCCCCTTATTCTATTTTCAAGATTTTAGAATCTATAACTAATAAGGGAGCATCCATAAGAGACGTCATCGATAGTGTCAATGGGTTTAATTAGGTATTGATATTGATAGCAACCCATGGTGAAGATAACCATCATTTATGCACTGCTTAAGCTGATGACAGAGAGATCATAGAATCCTAAAAATGGGAATTTTTTATAACGCCATTTGTCGACGATCCATCGGAGAAAATCAGACACTTGAATTAAAATGAATCAGAATCCAATAAAAATTTCCAAACTTTTACATAGGCGAAACAATTGCTATAATAAACTTGCGCAGGCGCATAAGGGATCGTTCACAAATGACGTCAACAGTAAAGGGGCTTGATAGTGTGGGAAGTGTCCCTGGTGAGTTTAAGAGTTTTTCATAATTACAGCGTGGGACATACTGAGCTGTGAATTACATGGAGGAGACGGAGCAGAAAGTGCTTTAAAAGTTAATGCTATGATTCTGTGGCCCGTCTTCTTCAGAACGTTAATTTTTTGGTCTGTCTGGTGCTGTCTACAGCTGCTGCTTTAATTCTCGAGGCTAATGTTTGTATGCTAAGCAACTCTTCAAAAACGCTCCACTCCACAACATTCATCTACTTTCTTCACCTTTGCGTTGTACGTAGTACGTGTATTCGCCTCCTGCGTTGTTGCTACCCGGTACCGGTATCGGTACCGGTACCGGTACAGGCCCGGATCCGGCGCCCGGGTTTTTTGCTTCCTTTCTTGTTGTTGTTGAAAGCTCACTAATTAAAGTTCCCCTCAAAGTTCTTTTTTCCGAGAGACGGCTGAGAGAGGTGCAATTAGTTGCTTAGCCCCATCGGCATCTTCCATCTTCCTTCCCTCTCATTATCCGCGTCTCCCACCGCGTCCTCGCTCCTCAATCAAAAGTAAAAGTGGGACTAAGGAACTGGGAGCGAGTGAAAGAAATGCATCGAGTGGGAAACCACCAAAAGTTCCCTTTCACGTACATGCTGCATTGTTTCATCAAAATAAAAATAAAAATAATTGCAACCCAACCACACAGCCATCTGTGCACTCGTCTTGCATAGGTTCCTGGGGATACGGATGGTGCAGTCCATAGTAATCAAGTGCAGTCTGCGGCTATGTTATGTACATACAGCGTCTAGTGTATCCGCTGTGTAGAAGCCAAATGACCCGTTTTCAGTTTTAGCCTCAAACAAAATGTAATATCTGCAAAGTATTTGAAATATTGTGGTTCTAAATGGAGCATTTTCTATGTAAATTGAAAATTGTGTAATTTTGGAAAAGCATTAAATGAAATATTTTGTACTTTTTAAAAAAATGTAAACAGAGCATTTTGCTTTTTTCTCAAACATGTTAATGAAACATTTTTGCATTTTTGAAAAACACTTAAATGGAAAAAATTTGAATTTTCAAAAAACATTAAATAGAATGTATTGCGCATTTTAAGAATGTGCAAATAGATTATTTCAAATTTAAAAACAAATATTTAATAGAATACTTTTCAAAATTATGTAAATAGAACAATTTGCATTTATTAAAAACATGTAAACAAAACATTTTGCACTTTTTCAAAAACATAGAATTAAAACATTTTGTCATTTTGTACTTTTTCAAAATCATGCAAGTAGAACATTTTGTAATTTTCAAAAACATGTAAATGGAACATTTCGCACTTTTTCAAGAAACATCAAAGAGAATATTTGGGATTTTTCAAAAACATGCAAAAATATTACTTTACATTCCAGAAACTCGAAATTTACGGAATTTTACGCATCTACCCCATTTAGCCTTTTTCGATGACATAGCTCATTTAATCACTAGGTGAATTGGATATAGGCCATTTTGATTCTTCACTCACTCACGATACTCTGTCGTACCCACAAACTTCAACGAATCAGAGTGACTGGGCTTTTCTATTCATATTTTTGAAATTGGCTATGGAACCGGCACCGGCACCTGCACTGGGATGTGGCTCTGTGGCTTTGTGCGGAACACCGTGTGGAACATATTCATAATTAATACAGACTCACTCCTTATGTACCTCACTGCACAGCACACGGAACCTTCATCTTAGAAATTAATCTGAGACGTCTTCACACATGCGACGTGGTTGAGCGCCCTTAGCTATAACCATGTATCTATACAGTCTATGGAATTTACTGCGTCGGAATTTGAAGATTTCAATTTTGAATTTTCAGCACGTAGCGTGAGAGACAAAGACGAAGGGAATTTGAAAGACAGGCCACAGATCCGCATCTGCATCTCACACAGCAGCAACACGCATCACCATCCAATTTCCCACAAATCCTCCGCTTCTCTCGTCTTCTTGTTTGTCTTCTTCACTTGTTTTTATTTTCTGTGAGCACACTCAGAGGCCGTCCTCCGGATCGTAATTAGAGTCATATGTGCATAAATTGCGGCTGTATTTTTTTGATTAGTTCTTCGGCTTCGGGTTCTGCCGGTCCTGGTCTTAAAAGTGGCATGGTTCCGTGCGTGGCTCGGCCGTCGTGGTGGAACCACAAAATGAAAGGGATTTAAAGGGAAAAAAGGGCCGAACGAAGGAATTGCTTTTAGGCTGGAATTTGTTTCCATATAAGTTTTAGAAAAGTGCAAAATGTTCTTTTTACTTGATTCAGAAAAGTACAAAATGTCCTATTTACATGTTTTGAGAAAAGTGGAAAATGTTTTATTTCAATGTTTTTTAAATGTACAACAAACTTTATTTGCATGTTTTTGAAAAGTCAAAATATTCTTTTTACATATTTTTAAAAACTGCAAAATGTTTCATTTATATGTGTTTTTTGAAAATTTTTTAGTTGCATGTGTTTGAAATGTGCAAAAAAATTGAATTTCTATGTTTTTAAAATGTCAAAATGGCCTACACATTTTTGAAAAGTGCAAAATGTTTCATTTACATGGCTTTTGAAAATTCAAGCAGCGGGTGCCGCTGGCCGCATTATCCGGCCCTGGGAAAAGACCACCGCTCAAACTTGTGTGTTGTAGACATTGGACAGAGTGCTGACTTATTATACAGTGGTAGAAGTAGCTATAAAACCCGAAACTTTTTAATGAATATGAATTCCCTTGCTTCTTGGAACAAAAGGGGTAAGGGATCGTCCATAAATGGCGTCACTTAAAAATCTACAATTTTACTGGTAGTACCCTGTCATGAGCACTTTAACTATTGTGTAAATGGCTAAATTTAAAATATAGGATGTCATCAATATCCAAGTAGTAAGTTGACCCTAGCTGGGAAGTCAATTATGGATGATCCCTGGGAAGGTAGCCGGTTCTTGTTGAGCATTGTATTAAATAGTGGAGGGCTCCTTTATTGCTGTTGCTACTCCAGTCCCTGGATTTTACAATGGAGTTTTTGGATTTGGAATTTGGAGTGGAGTGGAGGGGGAGTGCTGCTCCAAGCTCCCCTCCCGATTCTTTCTCCCTTGAATTTGAATTTGACTTATGGGCTTGAATTTTAATTAAACTTGAGGCTCATGAACGTAAGCCAAGAGGCAGGAGAGAGCTACGCTAGGCACCATTAGAGCGTGGACCATGCATCATCCCCCCTCCCTCCCCTACCCCCTCCCCCGTCATTATATCAGCCACATTGCTATGGTGCAGTATAGCCTATACATTAACGTGCACATGGCTTCCCAAAGTTTTACTTTTAAGCACATTGTAAGACTAACAACCTGAGCTATTCATTAATTCATAATTCATTCCCTTCGTCAGTTCTTTTTTTTCGCCTACATATTTTTTCATTACTCTCCGCACAAAAAATACATATATCTGAAAATATGACACTTGAGAATAAAATCGATTAATTTGGTGGGATTTTTTTCTTTTGAATTTAAGTAAAGAATTTTTTTGTTGGCTTTGCGGCTTCATTAGGCAGGTAGGTACTTTGTCCCTTTAACTCTACCTATAGGACGTCATTTATGGACGATCCCTTAGTCTGTAATTGGAAGATATTTTACAAGAACGTAGAAAGTTTTACATGGAAAAGGTTTTGTCAGGTTTCTATTTAAATTCTACTGCCAAGCCAAAGCCAACTGCTTCAATTTCAGTGTCAGTTAAATTTTGAAAGTAAATTGATTCCCGCTGTTTGAATTTAAATATATTTTGTCTCAACTTTCAAGAGTTTCGTTGTTGTTGTTGTGGAGTTGGGAGTTTGGATTGGGATTGGGAGTTATAGGGATATATGTATGCTTGGGGAGCGTGCATAAATTACGTGGTACAAAAATTGAAATTCTGAAAACGCATCTTTCTTTTTTTGGTATGTACGTCCATGTAAAAGGGTGGGCAGTACCCCTACACTAGCAAGGTGTACTACGTAATTTATGCACGCTCCCTGGGTGAGTGGCTTGTGGTTTGTACTTGAAAACTTGTAACTTTTGGAACTTGTGGAACAGATGCGGATGCGGATCACTGCACTGTTGACTGCGTCCCTCCTCTGTGTCTGTCAATGTCAATTCAATACTTTTCTTCAATGCTTTCTTAGGGGTCATCCATAAAGGATGTTATTGAAATATCCCACAATTCTAGGAAAGATGAACCCCCTGTATATCAGCTTATAACCATTGCTTAAACATGGGATGTCATCATGAGTATCCAAATCTAAGCAGACCCGTTGACCCTACCCATGACGTCGTTTATGGACAGCCCATTTTATATATATTTGCATGCTTTGTTGGTGTCTTGAGACTCGGGTGAAATGTTTGACTGGGCTGAAGGGGGATGGGGGAGCGGGATAAGTGGATGACGGACGGATCAACTATATGAAACAATTGACTTTGATGGAGAAACTCTATAAATCCATCCGAATTTCCATTTCTATTTCAATCCCTAAGCAATCTCCGGGTACCGGTCTCGGTCCCGGAACCGGTCCCGGTATCCAAACCGGTACTAAATCTTCTCCCCTTTCATATTTGTTATTATTTACTATTTACTCTCTTGGATTACTGGCTTTTGACTAGGACATAAAACAAAATGCAAATACATTTCCGGATATGGAATATGGGTATTGATATTGAAATTTGAAATTTGAATATATTATTTCCGCCTTTCTTTATTTTCGATATTTTTTCTATAATCTTTTTCCCATTTTCTTTTGATCCTTTAAGATAAGAAGGCTTCACTTTCAGAGTTCAGAATTTCAAAGTAAAAGGAATTTATGTAGAATATTTTTTTTGATGGGGGGGGGGATTTATTGACAAACCTGTTGGCTCACCCTTTGTGTTTCACCTTTCACTACCACTACATTATTTTCCCCTGGTTTATTTGCTTCTCTGCTTTGGGAATTGCTAAGGATCGTCCATAAATGGCGTCAACAAAAAATCCGAATTTTTAGGACTCTGTCATCAGCTTGACCATTGTGTTAATGGCTATATTTAGCATGGGGTATGACTCTGCAGTTGACGTCATTTGTGAACAATCCCTTTCGTCCTCCGTTCCCATCCCATGAAATATTAAATGGTGACTAAACCTGAAAGGTACAATGGAACCGGAACCCGTCTGCATTTGAATAACATTGGAAATTGGAATTCAAACGGCGTAGAATTTCATTGACGGAGACTATTTATCTCATCCCCTCGCAATTCAGTGAGGAGCATCGCATCGATGAGACATGAGATCGACAAAAAACAAAAACACAAAGGGGAAAAATAAAATACAAAAATAATAGAAACTCCGCTCGCATTTCAAAGGCAAATAAACAACAAGAGAAATGTGAGGAAATTGACAAGGAAATTGAAGGAGAGAAATTCAAAAGAAAATAAAAAGGAAATTGAAAAGAATATTTTTACTTACCAGTCACAGTCACGTTATTTTTTTTTTAAATTTAAAATGTTTAAATTAGAAACAATTTTAAATTTGTATTTTATGCAATACGAACCAAATACTATACCTAATTTAGCATATAGCAACAAAAACAAACACGAAATCTTAAGCGGCGTCGAAGCTAGAATTTTTAAAAAATAAATATTGTTAATTGCAAAATCGTCTATTTAAATGCCTAATATGTCGTAACTAACTCGGATGGTTTGTTTCCTTTCAGATTAATCAAATCACTAGCCAATCAATCCACTAGTGGAAATTTCGCGGCTTAATATGCAAATTTTCCCGTCGCCCTAATTCAACATTACTTTCCAGAAATCAAGGAAGATTTTCCAATGTTGCAACCATCTGTGTTCAATAATTGTGGATTTAAACTAAAATTCCTGATGAACGATTTCCATTTCCTGTTTGCAAGCAGCATCAGTTGAGTTGAGATGGATCGTCTCCAATATTTACTCAGCCTCCTTCTAATTACATTAGTTTGTAATTTCCCCTCAAATGGCGGTGGCCAAGTTTTCTCGGATTCCGAGTCCGACTCGCCCGCCTCTCCTAGTTTCGGTTTCGGTTCCGGCACCGGCACCGGCATTGGCATCGGCGGTCCGAGCCAGAGTCACTTTATGAGCAGTGGTCACGGACACGGATTCGGCCACGGGCATGGCCATGGCCACAGTCACGGCAACGGCAATGGTAACGTTCACGGTCACGGTCACGTTCATCCGGGACCGGGAGATGCAGAGACAGGCGATGGACCTCCTGATCCTGAGGCTGCAGCTGCGAGAGGTAAGCAACTTTTTTTTCGTGATTGTAATTTAATTAATTAATTAGAGTAGCACCTTTCTTTGTATCCCTTTAATTTGTATTTACATTTGTATTCGGAAGGGATCGTCCATCAATGACGCCATTAAAAAATCCTTATTTTTATGACTCCCCTGTCATCAGCTTAATCATAGCAAAGATGGCTATTTTTAACATGGGATGTCATCAGTAGCTAGGGTGATCCATTTCCCTTACTATGACGTCATTTATGGACGATCCCTTTGTTTTGAATCAGTGATTTGATTTTTCAAGTAAAATTGAAAACATCAGTAATGATGTAATGAGAGTTGTAAGTAAAATTAAGTGCATAAACCAAAGGACAAGGAAATTCAAAAAAGTAAAAAGTGTAATTGCACTGGGCGCTGCCAGAGATGCACGAGACACGCAATTTTTCGATAAATTCGAAAGCTTTTGAAGGAAACGGAAGGGAAGGGAAGGGGAAGGGAGGACTAATCCTGGAAGGGCTTCTTATTTTCTGACTGTACCTATGGTTTATAAGTAGCTCGGCATGCAATAGTCACATTTACTCGGATTTACTTCAAAATTCCCGCACTTATTTAAATACACCTTCTACTTAAAACTTGGGGCATGTCCCCCAACACGCTCATTTCGTGTAAGTACACCGAAGCTCTGATTAAATAATACACACAAGTCGTTATGGGCCCGACAAACCGCTACTGGTACCGGGACCGGTACCGGTACCGGGACCAGTCATCACATTAACGGTTGCAATGACATTGCAATCATTACATTACGTCCAAGTTGAAACGACCTCTGTTTGAGAAATGAAAAAATAATTACGGTTATTACTATAATGCGAAAATGAATCATAACTCAAATTCGTGGCTACGTATATTTTACTGTACTTACTCCATGCTATTTTTAGGGAGTTTATATTGAGGGGTGGTAGATAAATGATGTCACGCAAATTATCACTCATTTAGAGCTCACCCATCTCCCCATGTCATAAATTCAATATTGCCATTAAACGGTTATCTTAAGCATAGCAGGTCATATTTACCCCTTGGCATTACAGCTGACATAATTTATGGACGATCCCTTGCTTAAATTAAAAGAAGCAATCTTCACATGCACTAGTAAGGTTTTGTATAGTTAATGTATTTTAATCAAATATATAAATTGTATTCGGACAATAATAACCCCTTAACGCACCAGTTCACTAGCATATTGTAACATTGGGATGGTCCATAAATGATGTTAGCCAAATTTTCATTATTTAAGTGGTATTTATCGTCCCCTTGACTTTGCTTAGACCGTAAGTCATCTATTACTGACCCACTCACTCTACCGATGACATCATTTATGAACGATCCCAAACAATCGCTAACAGCTTTAGTGCATTTGTGTAAGTAAATAGAAACAGAAATTGGATGAATGACTACGTAGAGTAGAATAAATAATTTCCGTATTTTTCTTTTCAATTATTTTGATAACATCTCCCAATCATTTTTTTTTTCAGTTTATTTGTGAGCCCTGCCTTATAATTTTCTTCAGTGTATAAAGGGTACGGGCAGCGTCCAATTGAGTACAATGTACAGTTTCTTTTTTTTGTGTGTATCTGGAATTCGTGTGTTGACTCCCGTCAGTTTTTAATTGAGGCTTTGTCCAGCTCCAGTTTAGTCTGAGTGCGAGTGCCATGTCCATTTGTTTAGAACGATACGGAAATTATTTCCAGTGCTTTTTGGTTGCGTTGCTACTGCTAGGCCCTGGGCTCAAGTGAAGCAAGTGAAGTGAAGTGGGTTGACATGGACATGAAGTTGGAAGGGTATAATAATAACAGTCAACGCCCGGTCCACTCCCAGAACGCAGTCAGTGGAGTACAATACAAAATGGATCTATGGGTGGAGGTAGAATTATAATACGTGATTACGTAGGTATAGGTACATAGTCATAAATTACAGACCGACTTTTTCATTCATTGTACATGCTACATTTGTGCAGGGAGTGCGAGGGAATTAATAAAGGAAAAGGGGGCTAACTGCATCCACAATAATCTACAATTTATAGGTACATAGATAATACATGTTAATGGAATATATCGTGAGTGAAGAATCAAAATGAGCCATATCCAATTTAAACTAGAATTAAAACGAAACATTTTTGAGAAAAAATTGGCAAATTGAAATCAAATTTAATGCGTCAAATGTTCATTTTAAATTCTCGAAAAATGCTAGATGTTCCATTTTTACATATATTTCAAGTGAGCAAATTATTGTAACACGTTTTCTTTTTAGAAGTAAAAAATATTTTATTTAAATATTTTTCAAAAGGTTAAACTGTTTAATTTGTATGCTATTGATAAATGTAAAATATTTCTTTTACATGGTTTTTAAAACAGCAAAATCTTCTAATTACATGTTTTTTAAAACACCAAAATGTTCAATTTACATATTTTAAAAACTGCAAATTTTTTAATTCGTATGTTTTTGAAAGTTGCAAAATATTCTATTTACATGATTTCAAAAAGCGAAAAATGTTGTATTTAAATGTTTTTAAAAAGTGCAAATTATTCCGTTTGCATTATTTTAAAAAGTCCAAATTGCTAAATTCGTAAATGTTTTTGAAAATTACAAAATATTATCTGCTTAAAAACTGTTTGGGATCACGATGTTCTATATAAATACCTATTTTTGTAGATAGTGCATTTTTTTGTTAGCTATGAGATTGGAGGTGGCTCATTTTGAGTCTTCGCAGGCGATATGTACGCAATTGGGAAGTCGGTGATGCATAATTATCACTTGGATTCCTGGATGTGAAAATGGAAATGGCGCTGGAAGTGGAGCATGAGAAATAATTGTGCTGGGCGATTGAATTGTGGTGGAAATAAATCTGTGGGGAGAGCCTTCTGCCTTAGTGCCTCGTTACAAGGCTCAAGTTACTTATTCCTATTCTCTGTCGCTTTTCTATGTATGTGGAGCACCTTCTGGAATTATGGAAAATGGATATTAAATTATGTAGCGGAATAGCGTATGCATATAGGTGCATAGCGTGCTAATGCCCAAACGTAGAATATGCAGAAGCCAAAGGGACGCTAAAGCTGGAAGAACATTAGAGGAGCGAGGAACGAATTTCCATTTTCCATTTAGAAGCCTTTCAGACCTGTGTAATTTGAACATATTACGTTCACGTATTAATGCTCATAGGTAAGTAGCTCCATATTTGTGTCCCATTCCTTTCATTCACAAGAGCTCTTTAACTCATATCACCACGCCGAAAATGCAAAATGTGATATGTCTTCGTTTTGGAGGATTAACAATTTTTTATCAATGCAAAATCTTGCTTTCAAAGTAATGTGATTTTACAATGTTACATGTATAGGAACTTTTGCGTTTTTAACAGTCCTTTTTCAAAAATGTAAATAGAACATTTTGACGTTTTTGAAAACACGTAAATAGAACAATTTGCACTTTTTGAAAACATTTAAATAGAATAATTTGGCGTTTTCTAAAACATGTAAATAGAACATTTTGACGTTTTTGAAAACACGTAAATAGAACAATTTGCACTTTTTGAAAACATTTAAATAGAACATTTTGACGTTTTTGAAAACACGTAAATAGAACAATTTGCACTTTTTGAAAACATTTAAATAGAACATTTTGACGTTTTTGAAAACACGTAAATAGAACAATTTGCACTTTTTGAAAACATTTAAATAGAATAATTTGGCGTTTTCTAAAACATGTAAATAGAACATTTTGAAGTTTTTGAAAACACGTAAATAGAACAATTTGCACTTTTTGAAAACATTTAAATAGAATAATTTGACGTTTTCTAAAACATGTAAATGAGATGTATTGTACATTTTTTTAAACTAATTATTTGGAACATTTTACATTTTTTCAAAATCGTTTTATCAGTAATTATGACATTTTTAATATTTTTCAACCCGCAATTAAAATATTTTAAATTTTTTAAAACTTGTAATTAGGTCATTTTGCAGCTTGAGCTGAAAATTCATAAAACAAATACCTTTAATATCTGTTTAGACATTTAAAAAAATATTGTTTTACAATAGAAAACTTTAAACTTTTAATAAACCAACCTAATCAGGACTTTTCGTTGTATTCAAAACCAAGAAGCAATTATTACTTTAGGAGTTTTTGCACATGTAATATTTTGTAATCATTATTTTAAAATACTTTTTTTTTAATTTTAAAAAATTGCTATGAGAAATTCTATATCTTTAAAAAAATTGGAGTATGTCACCTGCCACACACACATTCTTAAAGCGCAATTTTTTCTTGCCATTCAAAATGTACTGCTTTCAGACTTTATTCTTTATACACTGCTGCCTGAAAAATAAAAAAATATTCTAGAATCTAGACATAGCCAATCTTAATATTAATCCTAGGGAGCATGCATAAATTACGCTGTATGTATTGGGCTAGGGGTAGGGGTAGGTGGTAAATCAGCCTATCCGTTTACATGGACGTACATACCAAAAACGAAGGTGCGGGGTAGGCGTTCAAAATTGTCAGTTTTTTTACCACGTATTTTATGAACGCTCCCCTAGAAAAGCAGTCATTCATACAGGGAGTAACTTAAAAAGTATGTAATCAGTTGTAATAATAGTAAAACGCTCGTTTTATACTTGAGCCACCACACAGTACGCTCAGGGCGTTTTCTATTGTAAAAATGTAGATAGAATATTTGGCTTTTGTAAAAAAAAAAGAAAAAATGGGCTCGTCGCTGTACGTCTTCCCTGTTGGATGGTTGTTTGATAATGAGAGTCCCATGAGAGGAATAAAGTGAAGTAAGTGAAAAAGAAGAAGGACTGGAAAAAAAGTGATGGGCAGGGGAGAAAGCAATAGTTCATTCACGCACCATTAAGTCCCCATTAAATTCATTACACTACATTATAGATTATAGGCTTCTTTGCTAGGCAAGTACTTCCCATGCTACGTCATTTACATGGCTCTATACTTTGTAATTTCATTCTATTTCATTTCATTTCCCAAATTTAGGGACGTTATTGCGAGTGCTTTCCTATGCCTATAGCGTCTATGGTGGATATGTGTGCGTGGAGGGTGGAGGTAGCCGAGTCCTGAGGGTCTTTTAATAAATCAGCTGATGATGCGAGGAGGGGAGGGGCAGTGTGGATCCTAAGGGGCGTGAGGGCTCCTTCCCGCATCAGTCGCATTTCAAATAGATTAAGCAAATACGTACGTTGTTAGGAGCCCATGTTCAGGGTTCAAGAGACACACATTGAGCGAGTGAAGAGCCAAAATGGCTTATTCTTAGTTTCAATTAGCCAGAATTAAAACGAGCTATGTCGAAAAACGCTGAAAGAGATAGATGTAAAATTTTACTAGCTTTTGCAAAGTAAAATAATATATTGACATGTTTTTGAAAAGTGCAAAATATTTATTTTGCATGATTTTTAAAAGTGCCAAATGTTCCACTTAAATGTTTTTGAAAAATGAAAACTTTTCTAGTTACAAACATGTTTTTGCAAAGTTAACTTTGTTCTAGTTTGATGCTTTTAAAAAGTGCAAAATACTTCTTTTACATGATTTTTAAAACTACCAAATGTTCCATTTAAATGTTTTTGAAAAATGAAACAAATTCAATTTTGAAGTTTTTGAAAAATGAAAAATAATCCAGTTACATGTTTTTTGCAAATTTAACATTGTTCTAGCATGATGTTTTTGGAAATTGCAAAAATTTTTATTTGCTTGTGTTTAAAAATTTCAAATTACTCTATTTACATGTTTTTTGAAAGTGTCAAATTTTGTAAATCTTTACTAATTTTTGAAAAGTGCAAAATGTTCTATTTACATGCTTTTGAAAAGTTAAAGTTGTTCTAATTTGATATATTTAAAAATTGCAAAATGTTCTATTTATATATACTTTCAAAATTATGATACTTGATCGTTTTTGTACATAGTAAATTGTATTCTTAGGTAAGTAAAAATGAATTTAAGTCATTTTGATTCTTCACAAAGGGTATCCTATACAGAAAGTCGATTAGAATTAAGTAGAAGGGGGCTATACTTGTAAAATTACTTGACTATTTTAATATAGAATTCCTTCAGGTGCAAAAATTTTATCTCCAATTTTTATTTATGTTTCAACCTACACTGTCTTCGTATTTGTATTGGCTGGCTATGCATGTATCAAAATGTCAAAATGTGACAATTACTTTTAAAACAAAATGTTTCATTCATAGAAATTAAGTACATATTTTTTCAACGTAAACAAAACTTTACGAACTATTCCAAAAATTTCTGAAATTCATGTTTTGTTTTTTAATCTTGAAAATCATAAGGTATTTAAATTTCCAAATTATTTAATTACTAATTCATTAAGTACTCATTGAATTAAATTAAAATGCAATTCTGTCTTTAAAATTTGGATACAAATCCTCCGATTGCGATTAATTAAATTTTCTGTATTTTAAATTCAAAAATGCATTGAAAATTCAAATTCCCGCCAAAACAATCATGTGACACTGTAAAACTTTCTTGTTTCATACTAAAAAGCAAAAGTCACACAGATTTCCACAGATTCCATTTTCATTTGACTACACAATTATAGCGCATGTAAAAATAGGAAACGAAATAAATTTAAAATTCGAGGTTGAACTATTTTCGTTCATTATTTGGATCACTGCCCTACGTACACAAAAAATCTTAAAGGGACAAACTATATATCAGAGTTGCTCTACGCCATACGGAATCCGAACCAGAAACTAGAATGAAGCGGTACCGGTACCGGCTCCGGCTCCGGTTTCGGTACCGGTTCCACTCCCTGGTTTGCTTCTGATTACGTAGCTTGGGAAGACAACTGTCAGCCTGTTAACAAATGAACCATTTATTTTCGACAGCCAACAACTGATCTCATGTTTGTACATTAATTTCAAATCCGCGACTTTCCCAGACACAGATGAGAGTGCTTCTTGCTTCTGCTTGGGATCGTCCATAAATGATTTCATCGGCAGGGTGGGTGGGCCTAGTCAGATAATAATGACAGGCTTTGTTAAAGATTTAATGTTAAATTGATGACATTGGGGTGTTGGGTGGGTCCGAAACGAGGGATGACTTGGGTGACATCATTTATGGACGATCCCTATCTCATGTTCTTTTCTTTAATTTTGTGCCAACGGAGGAAGGAGAAGGATTTAACGATGAAGCTAAGTGAGTGGATGAGTGCCATTTCATTTACGACCATAAACCAAATACGCCACCATTACACGGAACGAGAACCGGTACCGGTACCGGTACCACCCGGGAGTACGCGAGGGACACTCCCGGGTAGTAGTTGCAGTTGTAGTTGTAGCAGTAATAATAATCGTAATCATAGCGAGCAGTCAAAAAGTTAATGTAGACACGTCAGCCCACACAACTTCTCTCCACTTGTGTCCTATTAATTGAAAACTCTCCTACACTAAACTCCGTCGCTCTCAAACTTTATTTCATTTCCATTTTCCATGTCGTTAAAACACTCGAAATGAATGGCTTTTATAGCGCAGTCGGGCCTCCACTGTGACAGTATTTATTCCGTACGGGCTGTGTGATTTTTATTTCTACCTAAATATGCATAATTTTAATACATAATAAGCATGTGGCCTTTTGAAAATCCATGAAAATCCTGGCCAAATATAAATTATTACTGGACTTGCTTCAATTATTTGAGATCATTTTTTTAAATTAAATCCCTAAGCAGATTTGAAAGTATTTAATTTTCGTAAAACATTGATTTAAAAAATTTGGACCAAGTTTGATAAAATTTGAAATTTTTACAGATTTTCTGAGACTCTGTACAAAACTCTGTAATTAGTTTCATTTAAGGCAGGAATTTTGAAAATTTCTCAAAACAATTTTAAGATTGAGACAGAATTTTAGAAGCTGATTATTTATTACATATCGTCAGTGAAGAACCAAAATGACGCATATTCATTTTTAGCTAAAAACAATATCAGCTATTTACAAAAATATTCAGATATGCCTTGACAGCATTTAAATAGAACTTTTGCACTTTTTAAAAAATTGTAAATACAACATTTTACACTTTTAAAACACATGGAATTAGTAATTTTTGCACCTTTTAAAAAACACTGAATTATACATTTTACACTTTTCAAAAACATGGGATCAGAACATTTTGCACCTTTTCAAAAACATGGGATAAGAACATTTTGCACTTTTCAAAAGCTCCTAATTAACATTTTACACATGTTTCGCATTTTGTTTTTATGACATAGTTCATTTTAATTCTAGCTTCAAATAGATATGGGTCATTTTGGTTCTTCACAGTCGATATTCAAATCACTGTTTGAATCTGCTGTTTGAAGTTTAGTAATAATTTTATTTTTATGAAATTCGGATGAAAACTGTTACTACACAGTTACACACGGATAAAAACTGTCAAAACAAATCAGCTTCAAATTGTCGAATTTTGCTGTTCGTACTCGTTAATAATTCGTCGCCCATATGAACTTCCGATTAAGGGATTTTTCGCAATTTTCATTTTTTAGCTAACTAAGCGGCGTTGAAATGCAACAACACAGGTTAATACATTCGATTTAAAGAATACGACATCTTGAGGCTCATTTAATCACAGCATTATCTGTTGCTATAGCCACGAAAAGAAAGACTGAAGCTGGCTACTGTCTTGGTTTTCAATTATAAAAATGTTGTTTATTTTATGTAAAATTATGATTTTTACAAACACGAAAACGATAACTCAAAAACAAATCTGCATTCTACAGCTGAGATGTGGTGCACGTCCAACTGCGAATATCCGGCTATTCTGTAATTAGGCATAAGTAGTCTTCTCTTGTATGCTGTGCTATATATATCCGCCATTCTATCTGCTATACAAGTATATAGCATATTATGAACTTTTGTCTCGCTCTGTTTGCGGTGAAATGATTTGATAAATGACTCGCCCCGCTGTTACCCCTACATCTTGATTTTTTCCAAGATCAAGAATTACAGGGAAAGGAGCGGCATGAGTGAATAGTCAAGAATCGTATTCAGACGCCGTGGCGACTGCTGCCTAAATCTACATAATCTTAAATGGCGACCGCATAGGGAAGGAACTACCTCCTTAAAATATGGGGAGGCCACTGCTACCACCACTTGTGCTTGTACTTGTACCTCCAGCCCTTTGTACTCTCAATCTCAATCCGAACGGATCCCAAGGATAAACATCTGTGGACGGAGACGTGGACATGGTTTCCCATGTCTTTTATCCCCTCAGTAAATCTACATCTACATCTCACACGTCTTCGCTCCACATTCGAACATTTCATCTCTTGTGCATAGCTTTCACTTGACTTAATAAGACGGTTCCAGAACCGGTTTCGGCTTCGGCTCCGGGTAGCATGGTGGCGGCTGAATTGCAAATAGTAAATTATTAGCTTTGGATTACAAGAAGGCAGGGCCAGAACCAACAAATACCACTACTATATACATTTAGAATAAGATTTGAGTTTCTCCCACTTTCACCTAATTTTGACCAGACCGCTGGCAAAAATTGGTTAAAACCGGCTAAAACTGGTCAAAACAGTAAATGTGTCCAAAATTAGTTCAAGTTAATTTTTGAATTTTGAACCAATTTTTTTACCATATCGTAAGAACCAAAATTACCCATATTCATTGTTTGCTAAAAATAATATAAACTATCTACAAAAATATTCAAATATGTCTTGAGAGCGTTTAAATATAACATTTTACACTTTTCAAAAACATGTAAATAGAAAATTTTACATTTTTTAAAATCATTTAAATAGAAAATTTTGCACTTTTCAAAACCATGTAAATAGAACATTTAACATTTTTCGAAAACATGTAAATAGAACATTTAACGTTTTTCGAAAACATGTAAATAGAACATTTAACATTTTTCGAAAACATGTAAATAGAACATTTTACACTTTTCAAAAACATGTAAATAGAACATTTTACATTTTTCAAAAACATGAAAATAGAACATTTTACATTTTTCAAAAACATGTAAAAAGAACATTTTACATTTTTCAAAAACATGTAAAAAGAACATTTTACTTTTTTCAAAAACCCTTAATTAACATTTCACGCATTTTTCTCATATTGTCATTGTGACATATAGCTCATTTTGATTGTAGTTTAAATTGGATATGGGTCATTTTGGTTCTTCACAGGCGACATGGTTTTTTCCACGTGGTTAAAACCCCACTCACAACCATACTCAGAATTTGATGTATGTAGTATTGTAGTATAGTGCCTGTAGTAGTGTAAAAAAGGGAAAAGTTAACCAAAGTCGAATCCGTAGACCAAGTGAAGAAGAAAGACGTGCACTTGAAAAGTGGGAGTAGAAAATTGTACAGGAAAGTCAGCAGCTGTTCCATCTGCCTCTGCCCCTCCATTATTCCCATTCATACTCGTTAACTTCAAGTCGGCCAGCCTTCAACATAATAATATTGTGAAATACATTGCATTTGCGGGGCGAGGGAACGTGGTTGTACTTGAGTGAGAGCTGAATTAAAATTTACTGCACCCGGACCGGGACCGGGACCGGTCTCAACCTCGGTCTCGGTCTCTTGTATTTTCCACTCATCTCCCAGACTTTCTAGAGTCTTAGGAGCCTCCGTTGGACGCTCGACGTGAAGAAGTCGAGTGGAATTTTGGGCCTTGTTGAAGAAGCTAAGCGACGGGTTGAGTTTCTGAATTGACTGGAAAAATAAATGGGAGCCCTTCTCATATGATCGTACGTCTTGAAGGAGGAGAGTGAACAGTTGTTCACTTACTTGCTCCCACTTTCTCCCACTGACAGTCCAGCTAAGGAAGAGAAACGGCGGAATTTATGGCTTCATTTGTTTTGTTTAAACTCGGAGGGAGAGAGAGAGAGAAGGCGTCCCTGTGCTCTGTGTGCAGTGGCATAAATTGAGATGCTGGAGATGCAAAGCAGAAAGTATTTATTTCACTCCAGTTTATTCTTACTTACGACCACCATTACGATTACTTTTAGGCAGACAAAGTGCAAAATGTGGTGGTTCTTTCAAACTGTACGTACGTTTGCATATATTTTCATAGCTTCATTAATTTAAATAAAGTCATTAACAATGCAGTTCAAGTTGGCAGATTGCATATGCAATATTAGGATTTTCATTAATTAATTAACTTTTGTTGATATTTTTAAGACCTAAAGATTTTCAAATGCCATGACTTATAAGGGAGCACATTTTTTCCGGCAGAAATATGAAAAACAGTTTAAGATTTTAATTAATAATAAGCCCGGGTTTGAAATGGTTGAAAATTGAAAAATACAATATAACATATTTCACAGGCATTTAAAATTTTAACATCGTTTGTAAGAAATCATAATGGTCCATATCCAATTTTAGCTAGAAACAAAGTGAGCTATGTTGTAGTAACACTGTATTACATCATAGTTATACTTGCGTAAAATTTTAAACTAGCTTATGATTAGTGCAAAACGTTCTTTTTACTTGTTTTTAAAAAGTGCAAAATGTTCTATTTGCATGTTTTTGAAAAATTTTAAATATTCAATTTACATGTTTTTGAAAAATCTAAAATGTTTAATTTTCATGTTTTTTGACAATTGCAAAAAGTTCTATTTATATATTTTTTGAAAAAGCAAAATGTTCTAATTCCTTGTTTTTTGAAAGTGTAAAATGTTCTAATTACATGTTTTTGAAAAGGTGCAAAATGTTCTAATTCCATGTTTTCAAAAAGTGCAAAATGTTCTAATTACATGTTTTTGATAAGGTGCAAAATGTTCTAATTACATGTTTTTAAAAAGTGCAAAATGTTCTAATTCCATGTTTTCAAAAAGTGCAAAATGTTCTAATTACATGTTTTTGATAAGGTGCAAAATGTTCTAATTACATGTTTTTAAAAAGTGCAAAATGTTCTAATTACATGTTTTTGAAAAGTGCAAAATGTTCTATTTACATACTTCCGAAACAACGTTATCTATGATTTTGCAAGTGCTACTAGTACATTACTCAAAACGTAGACGTAATGCACAGCACGCATTAGGGGTGGTCCACAAATGACGTCATCCAAATTATATCCACCCACTTGGAAAGAAATGCATAATCAATTATTGTGTTGTGTATAAGCATACGCAAATCGTTTAAATTACATAGCATGACATTTGTAATTATTTATGGTGCGGATAGTGCTTGGCTAAAAGTGAGAGTAGTATGTAAATTATTGCCGGGGAACGAGGAGCAGTATAGCGAAATTGAAAGTAGGGAGAGAGATAATGTCAAGCCAGAAGAGTGTATGGATGTTGTTTACACGGGAACGAGAAGGCGCTCGTAAATTTTAAAGTCAGAAGCGTACGTCAGAGTGCACACGATGGGGGCGAAGGCGAAGAGTAGGCCAGAACAGATGAGTCTCCAGGATTAAGTATTACCATGCGATCATTGGAAATGAATAACACGTCATTTTACACCCCAAATTCCAAATTCTAAATTGTGTTCCCATTCAACAGTCCAAAAACCAACCCGTTTTATTTTACCCACATTTTCACATAGCCTTCTGTTAGCGAATACGAAGCCCACTTTGTTTTGTTACTTTGTTTGGGACTTGTGTGGAATGTTTTAAAACTCCCGCAGCAACTTCATTTTATTTCTCCCTAGGGACCGATGATACCCGGGCATTAGGAACCCGGAAGGAATACAAATTTTACCAATGCACACACACTCACACAAGTATAAATACAGCACATAAGTCATAATTTTAATCTGTATGAAGGCAGTGAAATGGCTATGAACAGTGACATTGAGCGAGCACTGTAAATTGTGCAAAACTACACTGGGTTTAGTAAATGCTAAAACTTGGCTGCATAATGGAACATATGTCGCGAGTGATGAATCAAAATGTTTTATGTTCAATTTAAGCTAGAACTAAACTGAATTGTGTCAAAAAACACTAAATTCAAAGGAATGTTAAGTATGGTAATTAAAAGCTTTTTAAAAATGCAGAATGTTTTGTTTGTACGCTTCGTGAAATGTGCAAAATGCTCGATGAATGCTTTTGAAAGTCCAAAATGTTCAAGTTACAAGCTTTTTAAAAATTAAAAAATGTTCTATTTACATGCTTTTAAAAAGTGCAAAGTGATCTATTTCCAAGTTTCTAAAACGTGCAAAATGTTTTATCTACAAGTTTTTAAAAATTGCAAAATTTTCTATTTACAAGTTTCTAAAAATTGCAAAATTTTCTATTTACAAGTTTCTAAAAAGTGTAAAATTTTTAATTTACAAGTTTCTAAAAAGTGTAAATTGTTTTATTTACAAGTTTCTAAAAAGTGCAAAATTTTCTATTTACAAGTTTCTAAAAAGTGCAAATTGTTTTATATACAAGTTTCTAAACAGGGCAAATTGTTCAATTTACAAATTTCTAAACAGTGCAAAATGTTCTATTCAAATGTTTTTCTACCTAAATTAAACAACATCCAGTGTCCTTACCTTCTAACTGAGATTTTTTGAGCTGTGCAATTATTTTTAAGCGGCGTTAAACTAAACCACAACAAAAATCAGAATTAAAAAATAAACCTCAATTAATCAAATCACGATACAGTATCCCCTTGTCAAGTCATTCTAATGGGGTTTCCATCAATGACGTGTACATTTAAAATTGGAGGAGGGGGGGGGGGAATCACCTGCGTAAACTTTGTATCACTCTACATTGTCATTGTGGAAAAGCTAAGCTATTAACTATAAATAAGGAGTGGAAGAGGGTAAACAATTTCCCCTTTACTTTTTTCTAAACGTCATTGATGGACGACGACTTACTGTTTATCCCAACTACCATTAAAATCCATCCATCAACCAATTAACCTGCTCTGCTCAACCTTCCTAATTGAAACTGGAACTTGGATTGATATCAGGCCAAAAGTGGAATCCCAGTCTCTTTATTTTGGTTATTATCTCCATCATCTGTCTGCCTCCAAGCAAAAAAGAAATGATGAATTACTATGGAAGAAAACGAAGCAGAATTAATCCCAAGAAAATAATAAAAATAAAGAAGGCAAAAAAATGAGATAAGATTCCAAAATTATTGGGACGGAAAATGAGGATGAAAATGAGAGACGTAAACGGGATAAAAAGTAGATCAATAATTTCCGCATTGGAATTTGTAAACGGAATTCTATGGATCAGAAAAAACCGTGACCGGGACTAAGACCGGGACCGGGACAAATATTACATTATGTATCGGGGCTCGGGACTGACTCGCACTGGGACACTGAAGAAACCATTTAGAAAGTTAAGGAAAGGGAATAATAAGGAACGTGATGAGATTGTAGTACTTTCCTCAGTGGCCCATTCCTCATATATTCGCATCTTCATCATGCGAGCGAAGATCACTGAAGATGCTCCTTGAGAAATGTTGGAGAGTAAATGTTGTTTAGTATGTACGTACGGCGGAATGCATGGCCGAAACCGAAACTGACTGAGGTGATTAACTTGTCTCAAAAGGGGAAGCGACAGGAAATGTTGGGCAGTCACGCAGCCCATTTTTTTTTCTTTTTTCTTCTCTTGGCCATTTTCCCCTGGATGAATTTCGATTCCATCTTTCATCTCGCATCTTATGTATTTTCTATAGAACATACAGCCGCCGCACGTCCGCTCTCTGTCTCGATAACCTCATCTCGCATCCACTGTAGTACTAGTCTGTTATGGGTAGTGTGTGAGCACTTGGTTGGTATTGCATTGTGCATTGCGTAGTCCGGGAACGGGACCTTCCCAAGAAGTTGCCTATAAGGGGCCATCCATGTATTTCGTTTCATTTTGCAGGGGAAGGAACGTAAGCTCTTGATTTAACGTAATGTTAAAATAGTTGAAACTCTGGGAGGGGAGGGGGGAGAGGAGGTTTCCGCAAAAACTTGAAACGTAATATATGGATGACCCCTAATCGTGCAGCCAGAGTAAATGCTGCACTGAAATTTGTAATGAATTCCGCATATCCACACACAAATAGTATATCGCTATTTTGAAGAATCAAAATGGCCTTTAGTATCCAATTTAATTTAAGGCAGAATAAAAATGAGATATTTAAAAAAGAAATAATTCATTAAATTAAATACATAGAATGTTCAAAGATGCAAAATGTGTTCTTTTTACTTGTTTTTTAAAAGTGCAAATTTTTTAATGACATGTTTTTTAAAAGTGCAAAAATTTTTCTTTACGCGATTTTTAAAGGTAGAAACTTTTATATTTGCGAGGGTTTTAAAAGTGAAAAATTTTTTATTGACGTGTATTTAAAAGTACAGCATTTTTATTTTCCAGTTTTTTTGGTCAAAACTTTTTATTTGCGCGTTTTATAAAAGTCCAAAAATTTTTATTTGCGCGTTTTTTAAAAGTGTAAAATTTTTTATTGACGCGTTTTTTAAAAGTTCAGTATTTTTTATTTACCAGTTTTTTTAGTGCAAATTTATTTATTGACGCGTTTTTTAAAAGCTCAACTCCATTAACACGCTATAAAAATTTACAGGCTTTTCTATATTTAATGTTTTTGAAAGCTGTTAGGTGTTTCGTTTAATTTTTTTTAAATTAGAAATTGTGGCGTTAAACAAGTTATTTTATTAGTAAAATATATTTGGCTAACACTTTTTTGAAAAGTGCAGAATTTTTAATTTTCATGCCATTGAAAATTGTAAAATGTTTTATTTACTTGTTTTTTAGGGAAGAAAATATACTTTTGATATGTTTTTAGAATCAAGATATTTTAAAGGTGTTAGTAAATAGAGCGTTTTGTTTTTTTTTAGTGAGAAATGGATATGTCCCAATTTAAGTCTTCACTGGCCATATCAATATCCTTGGTCATTGCTTTCAGGCGCTATATAGCACGCGGGCACTTTCGTTTTCCTTAAAAATTTTACCATCAAAGCTTGAAAAATGGAATTTTGGAATTTCCTTATTTTCTGTGTGTGTCTGCAATCTGAAAGCTGAACGAGTGAAAAACTATGAAGTGTCCGCGACTTTCACTTTCTATTTTCCATTTTTTACTTTTAGATTTTCTCAGGCTTAATGTTCTATTGACATGCAAAATCGTTCTATATACAAAGCACTAATACGGGAGGATCATGGTCTATCCGGGTCTATCTACTATAGCTTAGGGGTCGTCCATTAATTACGTTAAGACATAGGAGAGGGAGGGGGAAACGACCGATGTAAACACTGTTAGACGCCACTTTGTAAAATTGGTAAACTAGGGGAGGGGGGGGGGGGCTAAAATGTTGCATTTTTCCTAAACGTCATTGATGGACGACCACTTACTAAAAACATACTAAAGTATATTATGGAACGTATGGTATCATAGCAGCTATAGTTCCAACACGTAAAGGCGTATGACGTGTGTGAAATTCCTCTCTTTTCTTTATTATGTAATTTATATTCTTGAAGAGTTTGCATCTTTGGTTCAGTCAGAGCGAAGACGTCATAGGTATTTTTTTTGGAGTATTGTTCGTGATCTCTTATTGAAATTGAAAGCAGACTGCATGCGACAATCGCATCACGTTTCTGTGAGACATTGGCACATGCATTCTTGGAAATAGAATTTCCCCAGAATAGGAAGATATACTATGGGCGGCGTGGGGCACATCAATAACCAAAGTTGAATATAATTGAACTAAAATGGGCTTGGTCAGTACAGTGTTTGGGATCGTCCATAAGTGACGTCACCAGTAGGGTCGAATTTCGGACGCGCGTACTATTGAAAGTCCGCGTACTATTTTTAAGTACAGTATTTTATTGAAAAATCCGACACTCAAATACAAAGCCAACGTTCAAACACCAAACTATTCAGTTTTAATGCTACTACAGACCCGCGTACTATTAAATTTTAGACTTTTCAGCCCCGCGTACTATGAAAAACGACTACCACCTTTTTATTTAATTTAAGACCTTTCAACTCCACGTACTATATCAGAATTGCGTACTATTTAGGATCTGCGCACTATGGTACGATATACGTATGTATAATTAAGCATATAAAACCGGGAAATTTAAATGTGAATAATTTCGTTTTGTTTGCAGAGCGCTGTAGCTTCCCTCCCCGTTGGGAGGGGGACTGGTTCCAGTCCGGAGTTCACCAGACCATCACAATCAGTCGTCACACAATCAATGCGAAGGGCAGATGTTTAGAAGCAGATGGAGAAAAGTTCATTGTGTATAATGAGTGAGTGTTCTATTACATTCCTTTTATTTTTCAAAAATAATCAATTTCCCTAAAAAAAATTTAAAAAATGGTCACATTTTTGTTTAACAATACAGACGAGATAATTGCTATCGCTGTGTCGTATTTCACGAGAAGCACCAGAATGTTATGCAGTACAAGGAAAGTAAGTCAAAGTGGCAGAATTACACAATTTAAAAAACAATTTATTGTGGAATTTATTAAATCATGATTTTTAAAAGTTTTTTAAAAGTAAAGGAAGGGTCTCCATTTAAAAAAAGCATGTAAAATCCCATAAGAAAATTTCAAAATTTTCAAGTGAGCATAATATAACCAATTTTGATTGTATTACTTACTACAGCCTTTTGCATCCCAGAGCGACGCTCCCTTCGAAGCATGTGCTCAAGCATCACGGGAGATGCGAATTTATTCTCCATGTTTAGACTGGACTCTGTACCTATCGAGTGTCCCTTCCGTGGACCCTTCACCTTCACGTACAATCGGGGTCACGGGGACTGTCGCTACCCTGCCTCCTCCATCGACTCCTGCCTCCACTCCTCCCATCTCCTCCTTAATTACCAGGCCTGCCCCGATGTCCCGGGCACTGAGAGCACAGGTAAATAAATCCCCCGCTTTCTAAATTTCTAAAGTTTTAAATTCCCGCGCGCCAGGGAATTAAATACTTACTCCTAAAATTGTAAGCTTTTCATTTAATTTAATTTCCTTGTAGCCAAAATGTACCTATTTCTGTACTAAAGACGTAATTTATAATCTGTAATCTGTATCTGTAGAATTAATTCAGCTAAATACGCGAGTTCTTTAGACTCTGTAGCTAAAGTATGGGGAAGTGTGTAAATCCTTGCTGAATAGATTACCCAGGGTTCGTCCATAAATGATGTCATCTCCTAGGGTGGGTGGGTCATATAGTCATGCTTGTGGTAAAAATAGCCGATTTTGGCAATGCTAAAATTTTTAGGGTGGGAGGGTGGTTTCAAGAAAAGTGCTAACTTGTGTGACATCATTTACGGACGAACCCTAACTGAAACTGGGTGATATTGAATTTCAAGTTGAACACACTTTCCCACTCACAATCCCAATCAGTCCCGAGTCCACTGTGTAAACTTGTAGCTTCTTGGGAATAATTTAGTGAAAGTGAGAGTCAATGCAAATGTGGACGGGGACGGTAACGGTAACGGTAACGAGGAAGTGAAAGTAAAAGTGAAAGTAAAACCTACTTTTGTACTTTTAATCCGATTATCAATGGTCGACGAGATTTGAATTGGATTTTCAAAATTCAAAATCTATTTCATTTTGGGCACCGTACGTGTCTGTGTAGGTAGCATTTATTTTAGGTAGGTAGGTAGTTTAAGTTTCAAATGAAAATGGAAATATCTGTGGAAAATTGAAAGTAGAAATGGAGTCGTATTCTTCGTAGGAGAGACTTGATTCAGTAATCGCCTAGATTCAAATTCAAATTCAAACTGCTTCAACAACTCAACTCTCACGAAACTCGAAATTGTTCCAATCATTAAGCCTATGTATTATGGGAGAAATGGGAAAAGTGTGTGTGGGAAATGAAGTGAGTTTTGTGAGAGACAGAGAAATAATACGCTCTGCTAGACTGGACTGAATGTGGGAAAAGGAAGGATTAGAAAAAGTCACGTGTCTTCCAAACTTTCCATTCCTAAAATCATATCTACGGTAAACAGGACGGAACAAGAGCTTTGAGCTTGAGCTTTATCTTTACATCTCTTCATTTATTTTACAAGAAATTTATTAAAGCCTATAGCTGTAATCTGTAAGCAAGGAGACATTTACATTTGGCAGGTGCAAAAAGGACTATCTTTGTAGGTGAAGTATTCCAATTGTTTTAAGTATTTTCAAGTGCAATAGAAACTCTCTCTGTAGAACATGTAATTCAACGCATCTAGGTACTAGTGAACTCGTTTCAGATAAAAATAAGATGTAAGTGGCGTCAAGCCCAGATAGAAAATTTATGCAATTTTTTGCAAATGAAAATGATCTGCAAACTGTAAAAAAAACTAATCGTATTATTTACTTGTACAATTTCAATTTCTACTGGTAGTCCACGCATTAGGGATAAGTTGATAAGTATTGTGCCCGATTTAATTTAGCTGTAATCGTCTGGGAAAAACTGGCAAAATTTAAAGGTAGAATGTCTTATAATCTGTAAGCTAATTGAAGCCTAGCGATTTAAAACTGGAAATAAAGCAGGAAAATTTGAATTGATAATTAGGCCACATTTCGTACTTCGTACTAGTACCAGTATAAGGGACACATGATGGGCAGGGCCAGATAACTAAATTGCGGAAGTCAGGGCCGGATAATGTGGCCAGCGCAGGCAGCCACTGCTGCTTGAATTCAAAAAACATTTAAATGGAACATTTTGCAGTTTTCAAAAAAATATGTAAAAAGAATATTTTGACTTTTTAAAAACATGCAAATAAAATGTTTTCGTACATTTCAAAAACATGGAAAATGGAAATAATACATTTCTCACTTTTCTCAAAACATGTAAATAGAGCATTTTGCAATTTTCAAAAACATGTGAATAGAAAATTTTACAATTTTCTAAATTATGTAAATACAACATTTTGCTTTACCAAAGAAAATCAAAATAATGGTTTTTTTCATGGAAACCAGTTGCTGCCGAAAGCAATTCCTTCGTCCGGCCCTGGCGGGAGGAAAATTCGGATTTGGAATTATAGGGATGTCAAAGAGGGTCCTATTAAAAAGATGAAAATTAAAATCTATGTAGGTAGTACAAGTGTAATATTTGATACAGTCAAAATGCTCGTATCCTTAAGGACGAGGCGCTTTGCTTGTGATAAGTAAAAACTCACATTTAAACGCTTCCAAATTGTAAACGAAGGCGAAGTTGAGAGCTCCGACTGGTAAAATAGTTGGGTACCCGTAATGACGTTATGATGTAGGTCGGACACAAAGGGGAAAGCCCAAAGGTGAGATAAATTGTGTGTGTGGGAAATGTGGATTCTACAACTGCTGCTCAAGCCTTAAGGCCCCGCGACTCAGTCAGACAATGAACTGTATCAACCTTATCCTTACTTAAAGTGCTATTATACTAATGCTATTATGTTCTATGTTATTTAGGTGTGGAGGGATAGCCCATAGCTATAAGTAGACTTGACATGCACTCTAGAATCTAGAATCTAGAATTTAGAAGTGTGGGCCCCTTAGGCTACGGGTAAAAAAGGTAAAACGGTCAGGAGCTCCATTGCAATCATGGCCCCAATTTTACGTTTGAGCCACAAATGAGAATGAAAATGGAATTTGCCACATATTAGAATTAGTTGCAAAAAAGGGTCTCCCACAAATTACGTTTTGACAAAAAAAAATCTAAAATAAATTGATCCCACTAACCCACCTTACACACACTGTACTATGCGAGACTCGAAATTTTTTTAAAAAACCCATATTTTATACTTTTACGCTCTGCTTATGCACTGCAGCTGCTATTAATAAAGTTTTAAATATTTAAGTATTCCTTGTATTATTTTTTTAAACAGATTTTTTAAACTTTTAAACGAGTTGATTCGGTAGTGCTAAAGTGCGTAATAGATTTGGGAGTTTTAAATCATATAAACTCGGATTGTTCATAGTGAATCTGTGTTGCATTATATGCCAAAATGTAGTATAAGAATCAAGCGGCGTTGAAGTTGCCTAACTAATTTTAATCGAATAACAAGTAAACTTTGTAAAATGTCCGAATGAACTGAGAAACCACAATTAGTTTGGAAAATTTTCCCTCAAAATCTGAATTAAAACATTTTATTGCGGATTTAGGTCGACGCCTACAACAAGCATTATATTGCACTTCTGGTACATTTTAGATATAGAGTTTATGCAAGACGTCACTAATAAATTCTTATCAGCTTTTGGGTTTAATAAATTAGAAGCTCTGTTCCATCGCGTGTTTGGTATGTTGATAGGAATTTAGTGAGAGGAAGTTTTAACCTGATTGATTTTTTTTTCAAAAATTTAAAAGAAATTGTACTTTTGGGGCTAAATTTTTGAAAAAGTTTTTTTTCAAAAAACCCGAAAATTTTAGAATTGTGTACAACCCTGAAATTACATTTAAGAAAACAGAAAACTGTCTAAAAAGGATAAAAATCAAATTCGTCAAAATCAGACAAGAAATGTGGAAGCTACAGGGTGGCAAAGAATCAAAATTTTAATTTTTTAAACTTTGGCTGGCCACTGTGACCAAAAAACGCAAAATGCTGTCAGGTTACTTTGGACCTGTGTTATTTAAAACTAGCCCCATTTTTATAAATGAAAGTATTTAAAATAGGCGGGTAACATATAATACTATTAGGTACCTTGTAAGTATTTTATTTAGCAGGTCAAATTTACCATGTCATAAAACTTGCATTTAACTCTATGTTAAAAATTCCTATTTTTAAATATTTCTTGCTCATTAAATTGAGGAAAATAAATTTTTAAATTTTCCCTCAAAATTTGTACCAGATATTGTCTGATCGTATAGAATAAAAAAAATATATATCCTGCCACTACATGCGTATCTCAGGGCTCTAAATAAGATTTTAGGTCCACGCCCTTAACTTAGGAAAGCCACTCATCGTAAGAATAGGTAGAGTGGGAAATTTCGTAAATTGTAAGCTTTTACACAATTGAGCACCCACTCTCTCCACGCCCCACCGCCCCACGCATTATCGCTTTGACAGCAACATTGCAAATAATTCAGGTACTTAATTTATGGATGTCCCCTGGGATGTGGATCTGGAGGGTTGTGCATATATATTTAATGGATGTCTTCAGACACGAGAGCCTTCTCACTTGAGACGTGGAGATGTATGGAGACCCGTTTCGGTTTCGGTTTGGGAGCTGGGGCAAAGTTAATCCTCAATTGAAATCCTCTCCAGGCTCACGTTTATAATTGAAATGGAAGTCTTTTTGCTCGTCTCACCATCACATCCCAAATTTCCTCTCACTTGAAATTCAAGCACAAGTCTCAAGACGTATACGTAAAGACAAAAAGACTTCAACTCCCAACTGAACGAGCGAGCGGGTAACGGGTAACAGTGAACCTCTTTACGCTCTCACAATCAGTAGCCGTAGCCGTAGCCGCAGATGAGCCAAAAGGATCTCCATGCGTATGTACGTACAGGAGCCATCCAGTCTACACATATCACTGTCTTCATTACTATTTCACCTTTTCGCAGCCAAAATTTGCATCTCATCCATTCACAAAATACTCCAGAACCAGCAAAGATAGCTTCGCCCACAGTATTTTTATCATTTTCTTGACGAAAAAAAATTTCAGGGGTCACGCATATATTACGTCACGAAAAAATTTGCAACATTTTTGCACCCCCCCCCCTACTCCATTAAAAATGGCATGATAATAACGTTAGTGTTACAATTTTGGATTTTGAACCCTCCCCCACCCTGTGGTAATCTTTCCCCTTAACGTAATGTATGAACGACCCCACATTACATTTTAAATTCAATCATCTCCTTAACCAAGAACCAACAAAGACCTGGCACAGCTTAATCTACAATGTACATTCTTTCGCACTTATCTCTCTATAAAATTTGCATAAAGTTCCGGACCGAGGGGAGATGATTGTGGGACGGAGACGAAGGACCCTTCACTTTTCGAGAGTCGGGAATTATTATTTTACATAAATGAAATGCCAAGTGTGATGTGTTCTTGTGAGGCGATGGAAATACGATTACATCAGATAAGTAAAGAATAAGGAATAAAGACTTGGTGGCAGAAGACTTCCTCCAAGCGATATGATTGTGAAAATTGTGATACGAAAACTTGAAATAGAAATAGAGAGCAGAAAACCAAAAGGTGAAAAGATATTTTTTGTTTTTCAGGGGTACAAAAAAATGTAGCAGAGGAAAGTTGTAATGTCACTGTCTGGGACAATGTGACTCTTTTGTGGGTGTCTATTATTTGTGTACTGCGTATTATTTAGAATGGTTTCTGTATAGTTTTAGTGCTGTAACATATAATTATTATCGGTATAGTGAAGACTCAAAATGAGCTATATTCAGTTTTAGCTAGAAACAAAATGCACTATCTACATACTACATAATATCTACAAAAACAAAATGTAGTTATCTTGAAATCATGTCAAATGTATTTTGCAATTTACCAAGGCGTGTGTGTGAATAGAATATTTTGGAATTTTCAAAAACACGCTTTAAATATTTTATCTATTAAAAAAACACGTAAATAGAATATTTTGCGCTTCAAAAAAACACGTGAATAAAATATTTTGCGCTTTTAATAAAACCTGTAAATAGAATAATTTGCACTTTTTAGAAACTTGTAAATTGAAAATTTTGCACTTTTCAAAAACACGTAAATTGAACATTTTGGTTTTTTTAAACTTGCAAATAGAACATTTTGCACTTTTCAGAAACTTGTAAATTGAACTTTTTGCATATTTAAAAAAGATACAAATTTTTTTATTTTTTAAAAACTCATAATAATTTACATTTTACGCATTCCATTCTACCTCCTTAATTAAATTTGTTGATATAGCGCATTTAAACCCTAGCTTAAAATTTGGAGATGGGCCATTTTGACACTTCACTCACGATGACGATACGTTAGTTGGAAGCTGGTTTGGTAGGGGCAGAGCAGACGGGAGACGGGTGTGGGCTGAGCTGTCAGCCGTCAGTTGTCCCTGTCACAGTTTTTGTTTGAGGGGAGTTATAGAATTGGGGAAGAAGGAGACGTGACGTGTGAAGGGCTCAAGAGACTCGGGGGAAAAAGTGGAATATATTAAATTTCACATTTTTTTGGATTTTCATTTAATAATTTAGCGGGTCAGGAGGCAGGAATCAACTTTCCTTGAAAAATATATGAGGGATTATGGGACTGTGTTTGACTGTAGCAGTGAGCAGAGTGACAGGTTCAGATATGAAATTCTTTCTGGATGAGCGTTATGAAGCGAGGGAATAATTGGAGAAGACTCCTGAATTAAAGTATTACGAGAGACTCATAACACAAAGTGGAAGCGACGCTTCTATTTGTGTACTTCCGTACTTTCTTGACAGCTCAAAATATTAGTAGGGATATTGTAGTAAACTAAATACGATGGTTTCTTACTCCAGTGTAAAATACTTTGTGTGTATATAGTTACGCATTCTTGAAAATACGACTTAAATTACTATACATCTTGTAATACAATGCCGTTCACCATTTACTTGAGAGTAGGTCTCGACTGGAGACTGGAGCGCTCGAGTCCGCTCTGCTTAAACATTAGTTCTGTTGTCTCTGCTATTCTAACGCTAAAACTTAGCTTTTTCAGAAACTTTTTACTGTGGTTGCAAAATGTCAAACATTACACATTAACACATTTTTTAAACTGCAGAATGTGACGTTTATCTGAGTTTAAAATAAAACTGCAAAACTGGATGTTTTTGCCCATTTTGTAAGCTGCTAAATAGGAGTATGTACACGTTTTTGAAACTGGAAAACAAGGTAGTTACACCTTTTTTAAAACGCAAAAACAGATATTTACTCATTTTGTAAAAATGCAAAACTAAATATTTTTACTCATTTTTTAAAACCGCTAAGCAAGATATTTTCACATTTTTGTAAACTGCAAAACAAAATATTTACCAATTTTGTAAAATCCAAAAACAAATATTTAACCATTTTGTAAAATGCAAAAACAAACATTTACCCATTATGTAAAATGTAAATAAAAATATTTACCAATTTTGTAAAATGAAAAAACAGATATTTACCCATTTTTAAAATGAAAAACTAAACATTTACACACATCCTTTTAAACCGCTAAGTAAGATATTCTCACACTTTTTTAAACTGCAAAAACACTGTACAAACTTTAGAACGCGAACAAAAACTACAGTTTGCTGTTGTTGGAAAGTGCAAAATAGCAAATTATCATTTGACATTTCGAAGTTGCAATTTATTACCAAAATATGAATGTTTAAAAACTGAATGTTAGACACACAGTTTTGAATTTAATGTAAGCAACCAGTTAGTTTGTCTTGATTCTTCAATGACAATCTAAAGTAGGCCAATTCACAATACAAAAATTAGGGAAAACAATAATAAACTTTCTGCAGTTCCTACCCGAAATATTTTTGAGCCAGTTTATAACGTCGTCATTTACTTGTGTTTGTTAAAGACTTAGCTGTCTGGTCACCAAGTTATTTGAAAATTTGAAGATTTTGATATCGTACAGAGAAATGATGTAGGGTGGTTGACCTTAATATGGAAACGGTAGTGATATCGATATTGGCTCAAGCGTAAATTAGATATAAAATCCATTCAGAAATAAATTGAATTCTTTTTTGCAATTATTTTTGTCTCACTTCTTATCCACATTCTACATTCTACAGACGCTATAATTTTTTCGAATTTGTGTGTGTGTGTGTCTGATATTTACAGTTGAGGAGCTTCAGTGTCTGGCGACGTGGAAGGAGGGCTCTTCCCGTTATCTACTCGGACTAATTACATTTCGACACTCTGCCTCGTACGAGGATCGATTTCGCTGCTTTGTCTACGACAAGATGAAGCGGGGAGGTGTCCTCGGCGGCGGGAGCGGATTTAGTCACAGTAGCAATAATCATCCAGGACTAGGCGGCTCTTTAAATTTCAATTCTCATCACAATAATAATTCGGATGTGCTCCTCCGCGTGTCTCAGTCCGGGGACGCCACCTGCAACGGCATCTCATCCATCGAAGGCTCCCGCGTCCTCACGCTCCGTCGAGGTTATTTGTTAAGCCTACTTTTTTATTCATAAGAAACTTATTTTATTAAAGCAAATATTCTTGGAGCGACAACCGGTATGACACTGGTACTGGTACCGGTACCGGTACCGGTACAGTCCAAATATTGCGAAACTTTTAACATAGCGGAAAAATACAACACTATAAATATTTCAAAAGTTCCTTAAAAAAAATAACTTGAAAAAACTGTACTTAAATATTTTTGAAAAACCATTCGTTACAACAAAACCCCTTTGACAATTAAATTAAATGCATAATACATACTACAAAAAACCATTTTTGAAAAATGCAACAAATATTATAAACACAAGTTGTTTAACAGCATTACACATTACCACTAAATCGGGTTTTTGCAACATACAGAAAATATTGCCAAAACACTTTTTTTAATGCAGTAAGTATTATAAAAATCAGGAATTAAAATTCATTAATGATTTTTTTAAAAAATGTTTTTAAAATCCTGGAAATATTACAAACACACTTTTTTAAATGTAGAAAATATTGCAAACAAGCTTTTTTAAATGCAAAGATATTACGACACACTTTTTTAAATGCAGTAAATATTACAAACACGCATTTTAAAATGCAGAAAATAACAAAAACACACATTTTTAAATTAAAAATATTACAAACACTTTTTTAAATGCAGACAATATTACGAACACACTTTTTAAAATGCAAAAATATTACAAACACGCTTTTTTAAATGCTAAAGAATTACGAACAAGCTTTTCTAAATGCAGAAAATATTAAAAACACACATGTTGAAATTGCACTAACAAGGGAATGGTTTCACATGTTACCCGTCGATTTCAAAAAGTTATATCTACAAAAATCAGGCTACTTTTGAATAGTGGGGATCCAAAGTAACTCGAGTGCATTTTGCGTTGTTCGGTCACAATAGCCCGCCAAAGTTTAAAAAAATTCAAATTTTAATATTTTGCCGCCCTGTAGCTTCTACAGTTCTCCTCCGATTTTGATGAAATTTCGGTTTTTGTGATCCTTAGAGTTTATACTAAAAAGTTATTTCAGGATTTTGAAAAATTCAAAAATTTTCATTTTTTTGAAAAAACGGTGTTAAAAAATTGGGCCTCAAATATACTCATTTCTTGAATTTTTTTCAAAAAAATGAAAATTTTCGAATTTTTCAAAATCCTGAAATAACTTTTTAGTATAAACTCTAAGGATCACAAAAACCGAAATTTCATCAAAATCGGAGGAGAACTGTAAAAGTACTAGGGTCGCAAAATATCAAAATTTGAATTTTTTTAAACTTTGGCGGGCTATTGTGACCGAACAACGCAAAATGCACTCGAGTTACTTTGGATCCCCACTATTCAAAAGTAGCCTGATTTTTGTAGATATAACTTTTTGAAATCGACGGGTAACATGTGAAACCATTCCCTTGTAAGTATGTACAACATTTAGATTAAAAAAGCTCTCAATTGAAAAGCCCATTGTTGTAAATGGACTACATAAGTTTCACAAAACTACATTTTTAAACCACAAAAATTTAAAAAAATGTGCTATTTCTTAAATTCAGTAAATCTTGAAGGTAGCACTTTTTCAAATACAGTAATCATTAGATAATTGTAGACACTTATTTTTACTAAATGCTGTACAAATATTACAGAGACGTATTTTTAAACTACATTTTACTTACATTACATAATAGCAAAATCTACATTATCAATTCATTCACACAACATTTTGTCCTTTTTATATTTGCAGCTGCAATCCCGAAAACGTGTCAGTTTCCTCCCTGGCTCCAAAATAAAAAGCAGTGGCAGACACTGGACGAGCGGTCCACGTTCATTTTTGAAACTAATGAGCTTCGTGTAACAAATATGACTGAAATTGATGGACTCTCCGCGAACGTACTTACAATGACTGCCGCCTGCTCACAAATTCAAGAGAGTCCCACGCTGGACAAAATTGTCCTCGTTCTTCACAAAACTTCAGATTGGTAAGGGACAAAAAACACAGGAGGGGTCTTCCATAAATGATGTTACGTGTAGGGTCAATGGGTCTGGTCCTGGTACTCTGGTCTGCTTAGCTATTGATGACATCCAATTTTAAATTCAGCCATGGTTACGTTATGATGACAGAGGTTAGTTCTATTGAAATAGGAATATTTTGTCAGTGACATCATTTATGGACAGCCCCATGGTAATTGAACAGAAAATTTGACAGCTAATAATTATTTAAATTCTTAGTTTAAAAATATTATGCAATTCAGTGAGTAATAATTACAAGTGAAACGCACGTGATATATGAGCCTCCAATTAAATTGCTAAAATGAAAGTGCGTGCGTGGAATTCGAACTTTTTAAGTGCCTTTATTTTACTTTTGAATAATTCTAGTCAAAGCGGGTTTATCTGCACGGCAATCTATCGACGCGAGGGACATATCATTGAGCTTCAAATGGGTGAGTTTCCGATTAGAAACTCTAATAATCAAGATTTTATCCTCCAATTATTTAATCGAGTCCTTTGTAATTAGCATTCACCCTTCGTTCTTCACACCCTCAATTTTTTCTGGGAGATTGATGACAAGTTGTATGCAATTTTGTGTATGAGAGTTGCTAACTTTGTAATTTATACTTTTTTTTGGTCTGTGACAGGAAATCTGGCCCGGCGCTTGGAGGATGCGTGTCAGAGTTCAAACTATAATCAACACTACCAGCCTTTCATTACCTTAGTCTGTGAGTGTCATGCTTTATTCCGAGTGAAAAAATGGGAAATATTTTAGATTCATTATACATAGTAATTAAACCATGTCTCGTGTTTTTTTGTGAGTAGCGTCTGGAGGAGAAACAAGGCAGTGTCCAACAATTGGGAAATTCCACGTGACAGGATTAAATTTAAATGGGAGACATTTATCGGACAAATGTTCTCAGGGTATAAATTCTCTCAGCGTGGGCTGTGGGGCATCCTTGGACACGCTTCAGTTCCGCTCAGAGTGCTCCACTAGTGATGTTATTGCAGGTAAATTATTGCAAATTTTGATGAAATCATTTACGAACCACCCTTAAATTCTTAAAAAAAATTCATGGGTGATAGGTTTCAACGCCGTTTAAAACACTTTTTTTATACTATCGGTAGTATTATTAAAACACATTTTGAAACTACAGTTAATATTATAAAACACATTTTTTAAACCACAGTAAATATTATAAAACACACTTTTTAAACTACAATTAATGCCATAAAACACTTTTTTTAAACTACAGTTAATATTATAAAACACATTTTGAAACTACAGTTAATATTATAAGCTCGAAATATTATAAGCTAATATTATTAGTCGCTCAGAGTGCTCCACTAGTGATGTTATTGCAGGTAAATTATTGCAAATTTTGATGACATCATTTATGGACCACCCCTTAAATTCTTAAAAACATTCAAAGGAGACGAGTTTCAACGCCGTTTAGAATAATTATTTAAATTTTTTAACTTGTATTTTGTTATTTTTTAAAATTTTGAAATTTGCCGCCAAGTTAATTTTTGAATTTAAATTAGGGAGCGTTCACAAATGATATCATCAGTTGAGTAGGTAGGTAGTTTCACCTTAAGATGATAAAAGATGACGAGTAGGTAGGTGGGTTTTCCAAAACATGATATCATCACCATTTTTACTAAAAATATGAGTTTTTCCGAAAATATCAAAACAACTAAATCCTGCATGTTTTATACTTTCAAACTCAGCCGGGAAAGTGCACCTGAATTTATGTTCAATGTAGTCAGCTTGAGTTGTAAAGTAAAAATAAAATACGCTTTCGAAATTAAATTGCCCGTAATATCGGTCGCCGTCACCAGAATTGTGTTTAGGAAATTTTGAGCGCAAATCAAGGATATCTGAAAAAAGTGATGTAACTTACAGGGTGGGTAGGTGGTTTTTAGAAAAAGTGACAAGCGATGACAAGGAGTAGGTAGGTGGTAAAAACAAGAAATTTTGATGATATCATTTGTGAACGCTCCCTTACCTCCCTGAACAGAATATACGTGTCACGGCTGGTGGGAAGAAAAGGGGGTGAGTTACCTCATCACGTCCCCAGTCGGCAGCGCCTCCCCCTCCTCATCTTCATCGAAATCAAAATCCAAGATGAAAGGGCGTCATCGACGCTACTGCTTCGTCTTCAGAGAAGATCTGTCCAAAGCATCTTCTTCTTCTTCTTCATCTTCTTCTCAAACTCATCAAGTCATCTCTGAACAGCTCCGGCAAAACAGTGTTAATCCTGACGGTTTTATTGATGACCCGGGAGTTTTAGTCGTCGGGGAAAATCCGTTCAGTTTAGAATTTGGAAAAACTTTACTATTCTCCAGCATGGCGGACTCGTGCCATCGAAATGTCCACTTGGGTGTAGATGGCGCCCTTGCATTCAACGTCACTAGCCAAGGTACTTTATTTGTAAATTTCAGCCCCTCCCCCCCCCCTTCACCCACCTTTCTTATTTATTAAAAAATTCAAAGGTTGTTTCTTTTGAAATTCTTTTTGTACAGGTGAATGCAACGGACTGAATGGCGGCGTGTCAATGCAAAATGGAAAATCAAAACAGATGAAAATTGTGATACTTTTAACTTCTACTCTTGCGTTCACTGCACTTATTATGTAAATCGTTTGTGGTACCATAAATCACAATAAGTAATTTTGAATTTAAAAAATCACATTTACGCAACATAACTCTGGCCAAATGGGAATAACAAGAAGCGATTTTTTTTAAACAATAAATCCAATTATTTTATATCTGTTATTTTTAATTAATGAAAATGTAATTTATTATTGTAGCATAGCATAGCGCAGCGGTCTGAAAAAAATGTAATAATATCGTGAGTGAAGAATCAAAATGGTGTATATCAACTCAAAGCTAGAAATAAAATCAGCTATGTCAAAAATGAATTTATTTATAAAATAAAAACGATGCGTAAAATGATAATTGCGAGTTTTTTAAAAATGCAAAATTTAATTGTTTTATGTTTTTGAAAAGTGTAAAATATTCTATTTGCATGTTTTCGGAAAGTTCAAAATATTCTATTTACATGTTTTTGGAAAGTTCAAAATATTCTATGTACACGTTTTTGAAAAGTGCAAAACGTTCTATTCTCATGCTTTTTGAATAGTGTAAAATGTTCTGTTTAATCGTTTTCAAAAATTACAAAATTGTCTGTTTGTATATTATTTAAATGTACAACAAATTCGATTTGTAACTTTTTAAAATGTACAAAATGTTCTATTGATATATAGGATTTTACGCCCACAATATTTTCTTGTGTGCATTTATTTTTATAAATAGAAATGGGAATGGATCATTTGGATTCTTCACTGACGAACTTTGCAATATTCTAATTGGAGTAATAAAATATACATATTAATTTTTAACCCTTAAAAAACTGGACGTAATCAAAATATACTTGAAACACGAAAATAAAAATTGTACAGATTTTGTTAGCGAACGTGGAAAATGCTTCAGAAAAATTCCAGAGTACAACTTATTGAATCATCACAAAATAATCAAAAAATTTAAATAATACCTAAAACAAAAGCTCACTGTTAAAAGAAATACTTAATGTTAGACATTACTTTGTTATAGTGTGGAGAATGTGTCTGTGATAGTCAAATTTGTAAATTTTGTACAGAACTAAAAATAATAATTAATTATAAATTAATTCTATCTACCTACGCGCACTGGCACTGCTTTGTTCACTAGAATTTATTATTTTAATTTACAACATTTGTGTATTTAAGTTAATAATTTTCGTTTCCTACTAAAAGAACTACAGCTACAAACGACTAGCATACACATAATTTCTGAAAAAGAAACATATCAAGACTTGAAAGTAATTTTAATTACTAATTATTATTAGTAACTAGCGATGTAAGTAGCGTATTTGTAATAAAATTGTTATGTTAGTTGTCTACTAAAATAAAAAACTCATAATAAAATGCACATTTAGAGAAAAGCTACGTGTAATTAATTATACCAGGATATGTATATAGAGGTGCTTAGTGTTAATAAACGGGGGGACAAGGTAGATGGTATATGGCACTGTTACTGTTAACCGTGTGTAAGTAAGGTAAAAATATGTTAACGTAATTCAGTGTAAGGAGCGGCCGCCGGTGAAATAGCTAATGACATAAATTTAAAAATATTTAAACTACACGTATACGCTCTAAAAAAATAAGTATGATACAGAAATAAAAATAAATATTGTCACAAAAATAACTTGAAATTAATGGGCAGTATAATAAATCCCGGTGTTGTCTAATTTTGAATGGGAAATCAAATGCTGTCTTTTTTCTTAAGGTCTTTACGAGTTTTACAAAACTATTTCTCTATTTGATTCAAACAAGTTCATGATTACGGAAGGGATCGTTCATAAATGACGTCACTTGTAGGGTTAATGAGTTGACTACGACAGGGATGACATTCCATGTTAAAGATATAGCCATTTACGCAATGGTTAAACCGATGATACAGGGTCCATTCATAGGGTCTTAGAAATAGGGATATTTGGATGACATCATACTTGGATGAACGCTAATAAACTTAATATGCAATCTTCAATGGTTATTGCAATTATTACATGACACAAATCTAGCCACCACAAGTGGCTTGAAGAAAAAATAATTTTTAAACGGCGTAAAACCACAGACCAAGATAATCATATTTTCCGCAGTTTTAAAGATTCAAGATTCCGGTCCACACGATATACCAAGATGACGGAATGTTTTTGTTTAAAATTTAATCAGTACGGTCAAATTTTGCTTTAAAATTAAATTTTCGAAAAAATAAATATTACAAAAGTAATTTTGCATAATTTAATCAAAGTATATAGCAAAATAGTTTTTTTCCTGAGAGTCTTAAAGATTGCAAAATTCAGATGTTTTCAAGCTTAAAAGAAAAATGTTGACTACATCACATAACATAAATAGCAGTAAATGGTAAAAAACACAAACAATTTTTGACACAACACAGTTAACAGTAGTTTTGCATTTTCACAACTCAACTCTACATTAGTCTACATCCATGCCCCGCCAAGCTAATCACAATTACGTCCTAGGCCCAATTCGTCCTCCGTGCCATTCGTCCCCTCCACTTTAAATGTGAAATTTTTATAAAGTTATTGGTGTTATGATGTACTAAATCTCCTGCGTCATCTGTTTGTCATCTTCCACCAGAAATTCAACTGCATCCTTCAAAAATTTCCTAAAGCACCCATACATATATCTTTTAGATTACAATTTAGAATCAATCATCCTTATCAATTTGTTTAATGAATGTGTATGGCATCTTTGATAGCTTTATAGAGATATATAGATACTTTTGATTCGAAACTAATTATAGTTTTATTTGGTGATAAGTGCTATTACTACTGACACAATTCAATAACGACAGTTCCAACAACTGAGAATATCAGTCTGCAATTTTGTTAGCCTGCAAACTGAGGCTACACAAATAGTTATTTTTGAATTTAAATAGTTTCAAAAATGCTCAATAAATTAGGAATAATTCTCCTGATATTTGCATGTCTCGCATCCCTGCTACCGTCACCATGCAGTGGCCAAGCCACAAGGACCCATTTTATAAATCACGAGAGCAAAGTATCCCACTTGGCTGAGCCTCAGTGGTTCCTGGATAATATCCCGTTCCTTGAGGTCCCTGTTAAAGAAATTGAGGAAGTCTACTACTACCGTTGGTCCAGTTTGAAAAGGCATTTGAGATACACTATTCCCGGGGCGGGATACATCATCACGGAATTTATTCACAAAGCGGGCTGGTCCGTTAAATTTGACACGATTAGTGCAGCGGCGGGTCATCATATCAATGAGGCCAAGTGGCTGAGAAACCGGCAATATGTTCAGGTGGGAAATTCAAATTTTAAACCTGCGTGAATATTGTTAAGTATATTAAAAATATTTCAATATCATGATTGAAGAATCAAAATGAGCCAGTTTCAGTTTTAGCTAAAGTTAAAATGCACTATCTACAATATAGCCAAATATAACTAATGCTCCTGAAAGCATATAATTAGAGTATTTTGCACTTTTTAAAATTATGTAAATAAAACATTTTTCACTTTTCAAAAAATATACAAGTAGAACATTTTGCAATTTTTAAAATTACGGAAATAGAACATTATGCAATTTTTGTAAGTACGTACATAGAACATTATGCAATTTTCAAAAGCACGTAAATAGAACATTATGCAATTTTCAAAAGCACGCAAATAGAACATTATGCAATTTTCAAAAGCACGTAAATAGAACATTACGAAATTTTCAAAAGCACGTAAATAGAACATTTTGCACTTTTCAAAATCAAGTAAATAGAACATTATGGAATTTTTGAAAGTACGTAAATAGAACATTATGCAATTTTCAAAAGCATGTAAATAGAACATTATGCAAGTTTTGAAAGTACGTGAATATAACAATTTGCACTTTGCAGAAGCACGTAAATAGAACATTATGCAATTTTTGAAAAAATAAAAACAGAACATTTTCAACGTTTTAAAAAACTCATAATAATTAACATATTAATTTCCAATTTAGACGTGTACTTTTTGACATAGGTCATTTTATTTTAGCTTAAATTGAATACGTGTCATTTTGATACTTCAGTCACATGGTTTGTACATTAAATTATGATTTATGTAATTTTTGCTTCTTAACGGTGAAATAAGTTGTGATGTTTGTGTGAGTGTAGGATTACATAAATTTCTGGACACGTGAAGGCGGGAGCCCACAGCAGTACTCTGAGTGGATAGCAGACACTGCCTACAAGACCTTCCTAGTTCACGGAGATGTGGAATTTATAAAATCCCAGCAGCTTGGATTAGTTCGAAATTACAAGGGTTGGGACGATCATTTTGACCCAGTTTGGAATCTCTATTGGATCTCACCCGAGTGGGATGCGATGGAATTTTCCTGCTCCTCTGTTCAGACGGAGGATGGTTACCATGGGGGTGTGGGCTTCAGGCCCAGTTTAAATTCGGAAATGTATGGGAACGCACTGGCCATTTCTAAAATTGCATCGCTCAATAATGACACAGATACTGCGACGGAATTTGAGAACCGCGCAGCCTCACTCAGGGAAGCGATCATTCAAAAACTGTGGGACCCAGAGAGAAAATTCTTTTACCACGCGTTCAGGTCAGTCACTCAAGTAAGGGAGCGTCCATCAATGACGTCTTGATTTAGGAGAGGGGGGAGGAAATTACTAATGTCGAATTTGTAGGGCCTTACATTGTGTGATTGCTAATTAACTAGAGCAGGGTGGGGGTAAAATATTTGGTTGTTTCCTCAACGTCATTGGTGGACGACCCCTAAACCCCTTTAATTCTAATAGGGACGAAAATCCAAAATTTGGCCTGCTAGACTCCCGTGAGGAAATCGGATTCTACCCGTGGCAGTACAATATACCGCCCGTGAGCGATGTGACCTTTGCAACTGCTTGGGAACAGCTCTTTGACCCGCAAGGCTTTTACACTGAATATGGGCCCACCACTTGTGAAGTGCGCAGCCAGTGGTTTGATGGTAATCAGACCAGTCAATGTTGTTGGTGGTAAGCAAAGAGATTTTTTATTTTGCAAGAGATACGGAAGGAAAATATAAATTTTGAAATTCGTTGATAACATTTTTAGGAATGGGAACTCCTGGCCCTACTCAACTTCATTGACACTCCATGCGTTGGCTGCCCAAGTGAGAGACTATGCTAATTTGGATGTGGTGGGCGTGGGCGAGTATGTGAGCATGCTCACTAAATATGCGTTGACACAGTACAAAAATGGACAGCCGTACGTGGCCGAGTGTCACTCACCCAGTGGGGATTTTTGGGTTTGTGATGGATAGTAAGTCCAACTAAAAATAAATATTTTGAATATCGTGAGTAATGAATCAAAATGAACATTGAAATTGAAAGACATTAATGCGTTAGTAACGAGTTTTTTAGTATTGCAAAAAAAAATATTTGGACGCTTTTGAAAAGTGCAAAATGTTTCATTTACACGTTTTTGAAACGTGTAAAATGTTGTATTTACACGTTTTTGAAAAGTCCAAAATGTTTTATTTACATGTTTTTAAAAAGTAAAAAAATTTCTATTTACATTTTTTTGAAAAGTGCAAAAATTCTCCATTTACATATTTTTGAAAAAATTAAAAAACCTACTGTTTACAAGCATAAACGATGAAATTATTCTAGTATTTTTGTAGATTGCGTACATTTTATGTTTAGCTAAAAATGGATATGGGTCATTTTGATTCTTCACAGATAGTATAGAAAGAAATACTGTAAATTATTTGGAATTTTTTATTACTTAAATTTTAAATGTAGGTAGCTTCTAAAAATGTAATTTAAGTATTAATAACATCTTTTAGCAATAACTCTGAGCATTACGCTCACTCAACATACACTGACAACGTTCTGTCCGGTCTCATTGGAATCGAGCCTCAAGCCACCGACGTGTTCCAGATCAGTCCATTAATTCCTGGCAACTGGAGATTCTTTGCTGCTGAGAATATTCCGTATCATGGACATGAGATCACTGTTCTGTACGATGCGGATGGGACTTACTACGAAACTGGACATGTGGGGCTTCAAATATTTGTGAATGGTGTGTTTGCCAAGGCACAGAGTTACATCGGTCGTATGTCCGTTCCCATTCCACCACCGTCACCACCAACTCTATCGGTATCTCCTACAAAAATTCTGGACCGGAACCGGAAGGAGAATTATGCAAGTAATCCCAATAGTGAAGGATATCCCGAGCCAAGTGTGAGTTTTAATTCCGGATTTTCAAGTCCCTATCATCCGGTGGATGGGAGAATCATCTACGACTACAATCCCTCTAATCGCTGGACCAATTTTGCAATTGGAAATCCCACTGACTGGTTTGCTATCAACTTTGGTCCTGGACGATCTAAAGTTATTGATCAGGTCAAGATTTACTTTTACTCGGATGTTGTCACTGGAGAGGGGGGAGTTGGTAATTCAATTCTAATTTTTGTTTGTCCATAAATGATGTCATGGAAAAATCTTAATTTTGAGGAACTTATGACCCGCTGCTTTCAGTTTAAATTTTGCAAACGCATTGTTTCAGATTGTCCAAAAAACATGACTGTAGAAATATTCAACTGAATCTAATGGACCCCTGCATCCAACCAAAAATCCACCCCCGCTCAGTGCTCCCCAAATAACGTGAACTCAATTGATTTCGATCCCATTTCTACAGAGCAAGTTCGAGTCCTTTTCACGCGGGATGTAGAAAATGACTACTATGTTGGAATGACAGAAATTGAGATTTGGGCGAAATGGCCTCAAGCACCAGTGGACACATACGAAGCGGAAGACGGCCTCATTATTGAAGGAGCCATCACTGCCTCCTCGACTGCCTCTGGCGGATCTTACGTTCGTGAGATTGACCGGGAAAATTCAAGTGTGGAAATCACAGGTGTCTGGGTGGACAAAGGTGGGAACTACTCGGTTAGTATTTTCTATGCAAATGGGCTGAGCCGGAATGGAACACAGAGTCTGGTAATTAATGCTGCTAAAGATAGCGAAATCCTTGTTAATTATTTGCTAACTGGTGGATGGGAGAATTTTGGAGTCGTTTCGATATTAGCTCCACTTCAAAGAGGAAGTAATGTGCTAATATTTAGACCAAATGAGAACAATGTTGCGCTTGATAAAATCCAAGTTATTGTGTGAAATTTGTTTGTGATATTCAATCCTTTTTAGCATTATAATTATTCAAATAATTAAATTGATTGAAATTAAATATATTACAGTCGCCGTTGTTATCTGGTAAAATTAGGTGCATTTTGGATGGATTACGTTTAAAATACATCGTCTGTAAAGAACCAGAATGACCCATTTCCGTTTTTATTTTAAAACAAACTGTACTATGTAAAAAAAAAAAAATAACACCTTCATGGAAATATGTAAATAGAACCTTTTGCATTCTTCAAAAAACATGTAAATAGAACATTTTAATCTTTTTAAAAAGCATGTAAATAGAATATTTTCCTTTTTTTAAAAACATGTAAATACAGCAATTTGCAATTTTCAAAAACATGCAATAGAACATTTTGATCTTTTTCAAACGCATATAAATAGAACAATTTGATTTTTTTATAAAGCATGTAAATAGAATATTTTGACTTTTTAAAAAACATGTAAATAAAGCAATTTGCAATTTTCGAAAACATGCAAAGAAGAAAGTAAATATTTATTTACAACTGGTATTACTATTACGCTTGCCATTAACACAGTAAGAACAAAATGAGTTATTCACAAAGTTGTTATGATTTTTGAAATATAAGGTATAGTAGTATTTTTAATGATAAATTAAAGCTAGCACAATGTTAATTATAGAACATTTTGATCCTTTAAAAAAAATGTAAATAGGACATTTTACACTTTTAAAAAAGGTATGTAAGTAATACATTTTGCACGCTTTATAAACTCGTGATTAGCACTTGAAGCATGTCTCTTATTTAACTGTCTTTTTTTGACGTAGCTGATTTTAATTCTATAGCATTAATTGGATATGCGGGTCATTTTGGTTCTTAACTGACGACATCCAGCTTATATTAGAGACTTCACTTTTATTGCAATTTTTCGCAATTAACAACGCAACTCTCTGTGGAATGAAACAGTTACTATTAATCTAATTAGGCACTATGCAAAACGTTAAATTTTAATTTTAATCGAAGAATCTTTTGTTCAATCGAAATATTCTTTTCACTGAAACTGAACTTTGATTTGGGAATAAATTTATTATTTTTCATAATTTCAACGTCGCTTGTTAACTTGCATTCAATCTGCCAGCGTGTACGTCGTGACATTGTTCCAGAGAAGTTGCATTACCCAAAGACGACGTGGTGCATTTATGAACAGCCTAAATTGGATATGGGTCATTCTGGTTCTTCACTGACGATATATAATATAATATAATTGTAGTTAATCATAAAAAAACCTTTTACAATTCTTTAATCAATACGGAACTTCACAAATTATGGATATTATACAAATTGTCTAGGGCTATGGTAATCCTCATGTTGGAGGACAGTGTCAAGTTTATTTTGAAAATAAAGCTGTCTTTCTACCTCTAAACAAGAAACATAATGCCTTCTCTGCCGGGATGATATACGGCTACGGCTGTCGCATAGCATAAATACACACAACACGCGATGTCAACACGTCACATTATTTCCCTTTTTCCATTTCTGTAATTAAATTACGTTAATGAATGAATACTATCTTATTGTAGTACTAAGCCTGTTAGCTCCGATAAACTGCAATAAAATAAGGGACACTGAAAATATAAAAAGTAGAAAATTGTGTTCATTAATTAAAAAACAAATTACCAATGAACCACACGAAGATGCACGATATAAATTTATTACATTAGGAGTTTAGGAGAAGATCAATATCAATTCTAGTCAATAATATAGGTCAACAGTAGTATTAATAGCCAGGGCGAGGCAACTATTTCTAAACTACCAACACTCTTCTTACTATCAACTGCTGACTGAACTTTTTTTGTAATTATATTAAGCTTCACCAGGTTCGTCATTTCGCAATATTACCATCGTAATTTTGCAGATATAATGTAGCATATAGCGGTATTAATTAATTTAGCAAATGACAGATGCAGTTCATTTACACACGGAGTACATGTCTCGTAAACCGTGATACCGGAGACCATCATCATCATCATGCCATGAGCCTAGTACAACTTATAGTGTTCAGCAGTTCAGTTGAGTTCAGCAATAGATTATCTAGTAATCAATCTAAAAGCATGAAACAACAAAACCGAGGGATTATGAAAAAAACAGATATTTTGTAGCGGCATAAAACAAAATGAATTAACCCGAAGAATCCAACCTGAGTCTGAGAAGTAAGACAGCGTCGGCGATACCTGGATAGCTTCAGATATTTTTCCCATCAACATTCTTTAACCATGAAGCAATTCAAAAATTCGAATTCAAACTTAAGCTTAGCATTAAATACAAATTTAAAGGAAACAGATTCGGACTCGGACGAGCCTAAACTGACACCCACCACGATGGAAAGTGACGCGGAAACAAGTTCAAATTCTAATAACTCTGCCAATCTAAATACTGTTGATAAAACAATACTTAGCAATTTCCGGAATATTCTTTTCATAAATCAACTCACTGGCTATTTTCCATTACGAATCAATCAAAACAATAAAATAGACAGTAACAAGTGTTCCATTCCATTCATATGGAGCTCAGTCCTGACCATAATTGCAATTTTCGTGAATATTATTCATCAATTTGATTGTTATTCTGGCTTTGAAGAATCGGTACCGGTTTCGGTATCGGACCCAAACCCAAACCAGGCACCAGCAATTAGCCGAGGAATTCGATTACTACCACATTTACAGCTTTTAAAATCTAGAATTGACCTCTCACAATCACCACAATCCGCTGCACCCACTTTGAAATCCACAGAAATATTTGTGTATGAAATGATTATTTGTACTTTTGGAGTGTTTACAATTTGGTTCAAATTAAATGGGTTACTAAAGAGGAGGAAAACAGCTGAATTCTGGGAGGAAAATTGTACAAAGTTGGAAATTTTCACAGAGCTGGAAACTGATTTCAACTTTGGCGCGGATTTGGATTCAGCTAATTCCGATAATTTAATGAATAATGTGAGAAAACGAGCGGTCAAGTATGTTCGCTACGGGCTATTCAGTGCTGGGATTTTATTTGTGATTCCTCTAGGTCATGATTTGTACCGGAAAATTTTCCAAAATAATACTGGAATAAGTGAAAACGAAGTGGTGACAAGTCGAGGAAATTGGTTAATAGCACTCGCTAATGCTTTAGCCTACATTTATTCGCTAACAGTGCTGCTCCATTTTGCAGATTGCGTTTACATTGTGATGTTCATCAAAGTTTATCAAGTTTGCATGCGATTAATTTCCGAGAGTTTGCGAAGTATAGCCTTGACCCAGCATGACAGGGAAGTTCGTCTTCGGCAGTTGCATCGGAAGAGACTGGAAGCGATTGTTGAAATGGATTTGGAAGACCAAGATGATCATGATGGGGAGGATTTGACTTTATTCAACAACCTCGTCAGTTCTACTGTTTCAACTACAGGAAGCATGATTAATATGGAGAGGAAATCTTCGGAAAAGGTTGATAACTGTATCAGTGCGTATAATCTGATTGAGGATTTAATCCAGGATTTTAAGGGACATTTTAAATGGGAGATTGTGGTTGAAGTAATTTTCTCAGTGAGTTTGATTTTACTCTTTGGATACTTTGTCTTTTGTGGGTTTCGAGATGGAAAATACTGTTTAGTCATCATCACCATCCTTCCGATGAGCGTGTATGGCTTTCAACTTTATTTATTACGAGGGCAAGCTTCCCTGTTGGAGGAGGAAGCAAAGGATGTTGGGAACATGTTCTATGTTTTGAAGTTGGACGACTTCCCGTCCCATTTTCAGACTAAAGTAAGTATGCCACCAATTCATTTGTCATTAGTTGTTAGTCATTAGTCAACTTACCTACATTTCAGTCAACAGTGGGACATTATTTGTCATCTGTTTCGCCATAATTTGATATGTAAAATAATATTGTCGTTTTCATTAATACCGTCTTTATTTTGTTTCATTGTTTGTTATCCAGATTCAGATGATGTGCATGAAAATCTTCGTTAAGCCCCCGGTGGTCATACCCGGCCTTTTTGTTAAGTGCGATCGGTACTTACTTAGTTTGGTAAGTTTGTACATTACTTGTATCGGTACTAAAAAATCAAATCAAGCAGCGACTCGTCCCGTTTAGAGTAATAATATTACCTGCCTCACGATGAGTAGTATTAAATGATGTTTTTAAGTCATGATTTTCTAAACATTCGTACTTAAATGTGTAAACTTGAATTTCATTTGTAGATACTCTCAGCTCTAACAATGTACGTCGTATTTGCCCACTTTGGAATAGGAAGTTTCGACGAAAAATCACCAAACACGGGCACTACGACTACCACCATCGAATCCGAATCAGAACAAGGACAAACTGGGCTTTACAATATAACTCTCGGAATTCAGAGCGCAAATCTAACATTCTGAAATAACTCGTTGCTAATTTATTAAATATTTTTTATTTAATTGTTGAAATATTATTTTTTTATAATTTATGAATGTTAGAATATTTAAACAGGAGCGCTTTTTTGCCTGGAAATTTAAAAAATACTAAAAATAAGATATGAAATATGAACTTCTACTCACTGCCTGTTCCTATATATCTAATCTTCTTACATTAGCTGCGTCACTGCGTAAGTAATAATTAGATTATGTGCTATATAGCATACAATCCAAGTTGCCCTTGAACTTACAAGATTAGAAATGTAATCGTATGGTTACGGTCATGACATGAGACAAATTGCAGCTCTTAATTTTCACTTGTAAATAATGGGAGAGAGGGCAAAAAGTCCGGAGAGGGCAAAAAGTCCCAAAGAGGGCAAAAAGTCCGGAAAGGGCAAAAAGTCCGCCGAAAGAGGGCAAAAAGTCCGGAGCGGGCAAAAAGTCCGCCGAAAGAGGGCAAAAAGTCCGGAGAGGGCAAAAAGTCCGCCAAAAGAGGGCAACACGGGACTTTTTGCCCTCTCCGGACTTTTTGCCCTCTTCGGACTTTTTGCCCTCTTCCGGTCCGGATACCGAAAAACCCGTCCGGATATGGGAGGTTCCGGATAATAGAGGTCCGGATACGGGAGGGGTTACTGTACATGTAATTTAGCACATTACTGTGGAAGCGTGGCATATTTAATCATATTGTTCACGCCCATGTGACAATGTCCAATTTCCAGCGAGACGAATTTATATAAATATATTTTAGATAAATGTATACGCCATTTCAACGGCATTATCGCTGAGACGGACTGGCGCCAATGTTGTGAATATTTTAAACAATTCGTTCCCCTAACTGTCGTAAGTCGTAATGAAATAATAAATAATTTAAGTTCCTTCGTCTTTCTCCGTCGAACAATTTATTTTTAAACCTTATGGGCGTCAAGAAATGTGAAGCTCTACTTAGGTTCATACGTAACCAACTATTTGGTTTCTAGGCAATGCTTTATTATTCTCAATCAATTACCATTCAACTACCAATTATTCTAGGTTGCTGCTTACGAATGTACATATATTGTAAGCAGACCATATATTAGTATTTGTTGTTAGACCCAATATTTTGCAATGAAGCTTAACGACTCTTCAGGCCAGCGCCGGCAACCCCCGCTGCTTAAATTTTCAAAAAACATGTAAATGGAACATTTTGCAATTTTCAGAATCAAGTAAAAAGAACATTTTGCACTTTTCTAAAAACGTATAAATACAAAATTTTGCTTTACTAAATAAAACCAACCATAAAATCAAAATGGTGATTTTTGTATGGAAACAAATTTCCGCCTAAGGCGTCGTCCATATATCTCGTATACACTTTTTTTGTATTTTTTCACCCTCCCCCCCCCTCTAAGTATACAAAAGTGATCATCAGCGTATACCCCCCCCCCCCCTTATATACGTATACAGTTTTCAAAATTTATTTTATCAATTTAAAAAGTTAGTTTTATTACACAAATAAAACAACCAAAAACATGTACAATAATATAATTCTCAGTTTTTGAAGGGTTTTCAAATGACGTATCATTTGCTGTAATTGGTTAATTTTGAAAGATAATTATTTAAGTTTCGTAACTACAATAATTGACAACTTATCACGATCGGCGCTAGCACAGTAATGTAATTAGATGCGTATTTATTTCAGCTTAAATACATAGTATATCACCTATGATGTGTACCCTCATTTAGTAACATGTCGGAATTTCAGTTTTAATATATAGCGGAAAATTTTTAAAAAAATAATTTTTCCAAAAACTAAAGTCCGCCTGATTCCATTTTTGCAGGAAGCAATTTTCATTAGGATTTACAAGTCTGAATTAAAACTGCCACAACTGCTTAACTCCTTGACGGCTACCTTCCCTAAATTTACAGGATGCAAATTGAATGTTAAAATTTGCCAGCAAATTTGTACTGCTTCAAATTACTTTTAAGGCTGTTAAGGCTCACATAAAACAAGGGGGCTCACATTAAATTCCTATTTTATTGTTGTTTACATAAATTAGTGAACTTACAGTTATACTTTTAAGTACACGCTGGAGAAGTTTGCAGACAAAACAAGTTCATTTCAGTTTTTTTTAAATTGTCATATTATTGGCACATAATAAGAATAAAGACTCACACACGCAGGGCCAGATTTAATATTTTTGCAGCTAATACAATTCGGACTATACAGCCACTAAAAAATATATTTTGAAAAAAATCACGTTTTCAAATTATTATCAAAATTTGTGAATCCTGTAAGGTTAGGCAGAATTGACTTGGCATGTTTCGCCAAAAATATCATCTTTTGATTGTATACGTGATCAAGCGTTTGAACACCCCCCTCCCCCTCCATTTTATAGTATACAAAAGTGATCAAGCTTTACACCCCTCCCCCCCCCTCTATTTTGTATACGAGATATATGGACGACGCCTAACAGCAATTCCTTCGTCCGGCCCTGCTTTAGGTACTCTACTAAACAAAACACGTATTAAACTTTTCATGGTTTTGTGACACTCCCTTCTAGTTTTTGATTCGTCAAAAAATGATATTCAACGAATTTCATTTAACTCATTGCTAAAGACATCTACACCACTTTAGGTTAAGGTTTCACGGTATATATTTGATTTCCATGAGGTTTTCCATACAATTTAAACCGATATTTATGAACTAAGGACTTTACCTTTCATGGCGAGGCGAGTAACTTTAATACTGTCTCTACACTTTAGGGAAAATGACCGGGGAAAATATTATGTCCTACCACTATTTATCATCTACATATATATCCAAGCACCTCAGTTTTATTCCGCTCAGTTCCACACTTGGAGAGCGACCATAATTTGGTATCACCATCGTCTTTAAAAGTAATTTTCCTTAGAAACATAAAAATCCTTCTTAACTAACTTAAAAATACGAAACCAAAATGTTGTCCAAACGACAAAACTACTCAAATTTAATTGCACTCAAATTCCTTTCAAAATTCTGCATTATTCCATTTGATTTTAATCCCCAGACTGAAGAAATAAGAAAGCCATCCTTGTTGAAAAGATTAATTTGGAATTGCTACTTTTTTATTTATTGCACCTACGTTTTACACATGGCGTTCACATTCTGCACTCTCATTCACAACACAGCAACTGACGGAACTTTTAATTTTAACCATTTCTCAATTCATAATATCTACATGATTGGGTGTACGTTGATGGGACTATTTGCCTTCAATTGTAAGAAATGGGCTGAAGTTCTTTCAATTGTGCGGAATGAGCTCTCAAGCAAATTTCAAAACAACACCCGGCATCCAAAAACCCATTCAAAATTGTCATTGCAAAAACTAATTATTATCGTTTTGCCAATTTCGTGCTTGCTATGCTATACATTTGGAGAAGTTGTGGTTTTTGCGGACCCAACGAGACCTCAGCTTCTCTTTCAACTTTTGAGTGACGACCACAAGACACTTTTGAATTATTTCATTTTGGGTGCAATTGAGTATTCAGTGGGCGTCTTTGGCCTGGGCTGCGTCTATTTTGGAATTAACCTTCAACTGTTATTTTTTGAACATCTTCACAATGAGCTGTCTTTCAGAATTCAGTCAATTACGAATTCAATGTAGGTGCTTGATAATTTTATAAGCTAGTGTTTTCAAAAAGATGGACATTAATTTTTTTAATAATCTGTTTGGCGTCTGATTGATTTAGGGGGACGGGGCCCATTAAAAGACATGACATCCAAACGGAAATTTGCCAGTCTCGCCATCTGCAGATCCTCATTCAGCTTTTCAACCGAAGCAATGCAGATCTAATTTTTGGCTTCAAGTTGTGCTGCTTCGCTCTTAGCATCGGAGGAACATTCTTTTTCGTCCGATTTGTTCACGTGGAGCCAATCGTTGCTCTGTTTGATGTTTTGGCTGGGCTGAATGTCATTGTACTGTACATTGTGATGTATCAAAAATCGTTCAAGATCCCGCAGCAGATGGCAGAGTACAAAAACCTGATTTTAATTGCGGCACATCCGGGTGTCGGTGTCTTGGGGAAACGCGAGAATCGATGGGCCCAGGTTGTAGTTCGAGCAAACAAGCGCAATGCCCTTGAGATCTCGAGGGTACTGAGATCGATTCCAAATATTGGAATTAAAGTTGGAGGATTCAACACAATGGAGAGGGCTTCGACGTTGAATTTTATTGATTTTTTTGTTTCGAATGTTGCGTCCCTTCTTGTTACTTTTAAATGAGGAAATATGTGGACAACAAAATTATGAGGTCAATTGGGCGTAATTATTCGTCAGAAGTGAGCGAAAAACACTAAAATATTTACTTTTCGTTCTATATATGTATGGACATTTAGTTGTAGTTTAGGAAATTGGGGATTTTGGAGTCTAATTAAGCGAGTGAAAACGTGTGCTATCAAAAGTCTAATGCTTTAAATTATAGTTGGGATTGAGTATGGGCTTTTGGAAATATTTCAGCAGAGTCACTTACGATTATAAAACGTAGATGCGTAGTGGAATGTCAGTAGCTTAGGGCGTATTAAGATATATCTATATGAAAATATGTAATACGTATATTGTATTGCAAACTCTTGGTTTAGAAATTTGTAGACTTAAATTACAAAAATATACTATATTCTTAGAACGTGAAATTAATAAACACCTTTTTTTTCGTTTATTTTTCATTATGACTGATGATTTGATGTAACATATTGATGTATGTGAGTGTTTCTGCTCACGATTAAATTTTTTTTAATAAAGCTTTAAAATTTTTTTAATGCGTTCAGAATTGCAAAGGATGACACCATATAATGGTTTGAAAAAAGAACTTTTAAAACATTTGGTGGATTTTAGTATTTTAGTTTCCCCAAAGTCAGTCAATGACTAATATAAGTTTATGTATATACTGCGTCTACATAGACTCGAAAGTTTTTGAAATATTTTGTAATAGGTTTTTATTTCTAAAACACCGACAAACTTTGAGGAATGTAAATATATTATGTTTATTTAAATTTTCTAAGAATAATTATTACAAGTTCTTAATTTTAAGATTAAAAATGGTGTAATAAGTAAATTAAAATTACATCATATCATACTATATAGCAAAAAATCCAAGTTGCCCTTGAACTCACAAGATTAGAAATGTAATCGTACAGCTACGGTCATGACATGTGAAAAATTGCAGTTATTAATGTTCATTTATAAGTATGTAACTGCCGACTGCCGACTGCGGATTGGAGCTATTAGACGGAGATTGAGTGAGTAGTACGTGCACATTTCTGATTTGTAATTTATCCAGTTTTTATGATTATACAACGTAAGTGCCATTACCTAGTTTTTTTAAACTAGGTACATCATTGTTTTTTGAACTACTAATTTTGACTAGTTCTTACAACTACAATCACAGATCATGAGGAAAATGAGTTCTAATTGAAGAACTCCCAGTTCCATTTTGATTACTTCTTGTACAATCGAGATTCATTGTGTAAAAAAAGCTAAAATCAAATCTAATTTATGCAAAATCTCAGTAATTGGAGATGGAAAATGTGCAGGTTTTGAGTTATGATAATTTTGTTACATTTTAGATCTTGATTGATTATTATATATGCACTAATAAATGTTAATGCTAGCATTGTTATGCACGCCGACTTCAACTAATATAATGCGGTGATTGTGTTGCAATATTTAAATTAATCTTTATTTTTTACCATCACATTTTCTTTACATGCAATGTCATGTCATATGCAATGCAACATAATAGTGAATTTTTCTGTCATAAGGATAACGAATTTGTAGATTAGTGTAAAACGATACTGTTTGATCCTAAATCGTCAGGGCCGGACGAAGGAATTGTTTTTAGGCAGGAATTAGTTTCCATACAAAAACCACCATTTTGATTTTATTGATGGTTTTCTTTTGTAAAGCAAAATGTTGCATTTACATGTTTTAAAAAAGTGCAAAATGTTTTATTTCCATGTTTTTGAATGTACAAAAAAATTTATTTGCATGTCTTTGAAAAGTAGAAATATGTTGTTTGCATATTTTTGAAAAGTGCAAAATGTTCCATTTACACGTTTTTGAAAAGTGCAAAATGTTCCATTTACACGTTTTTGAAAAGTGCAAAATGTTCCATTTACACGTTTTTGAAAAGTGCAAAATTTTCCATTTACACATTTTTGAAAAGTGCAAAAAGTTCCTTTTACATGTTTTTTGAAAATTCAAGCAGCGGGGACTCCTTGCGCTGGCCGCATTACCCGGCCCTGTAAATCTTAACTTTGTAACACGACCAATGCACCAACGTGGATTTTCTTATGCCTATGCTAAGGATAATCTTCACCTTGATCTTGATATTGATCATGGTCAATGATCAATCGGAACCGGTTATCTTCCCTGTAGTAATTATCACATATAGAATTGCCATGCAAGAATGTATTGTAAAATAAAAATGTAAAATCCAACCAGAATTTGTTTGTGTTTTGTTCTATTAAAAAAGTCGAAAATAAGTTTAATTCGTATATTCGATCCAATCGGTGAACATTACAATAATTAATTTAGCTTATTTACTCAATACAGAAAAGATAAGACAAAAGGACAAGAAGATTGACAAGTTATGCTAATTTTTTTTTAACACCCCTTGTGCTGTGTGGTCTGGTAATACAAAATTTGTGCTTATAATCACATACACTGATATCGTTTCCAGCTGTACAAGTTTTTTTACAATTTTTTCTTGGGTGTTTTTTTTTGTATTTTGGAAATAATGTAGTGTGGTCGTGTGGCGAAGCGTATGTTGTTGTTGTTGTTGTTGTTGATGTTAATTTAACTTGTTTTTGATTGAATGGTTTTCTTTCAAAAAAATGTCTTATTTCAGGGTTGGCTCCAGGTTTTGAGATGGTTCAAGTATTGGTCATATTTCCTATTGGTCGGAGTAAATACTTAACCGTAGTATCCGTATCCACCACGTCCTCCGTAACCTCCTCCATAACCACCACGGTATCCACCATATCCTCCATAACCTCCATAACCACGTCCGTAACCACCGTATCCTCCGTAACCGCGACCATAGCCCCTGTTAAAGCAATTCAATTTATACATATTTATATATTTATTTTAAATTTTAAAAAAATTCCAAGTATCATGGCCGGATAATGCGGCCAGCGCAGGCTGCCTTAGCTGCTTAAATTTTCTCAAAACATGTAAATGGAACATTTTTCAGTTTTCAAAAATATGCAACAAAAAATATTTTGACTTTTCAATGACATGCAAAATGCAAATACATTGTTTTGTACATTTCAAAAACATGCAAAATAAAACCATTTCCACTTTTCTGAGCCAAGTAAATAGAACTACATATTATACTTTTCTAAAAGCATGTAAATCGGACATTTTGCACTTTCTAAAAACAAGTAAATAGGACATTTTGCACTTTCTAAAAACAAGTAAATAGGACATTTCGCACTTTTCAAAAACATGTAAATACAACATTTTGCTTTATCAAAGAAAACCATGAATAAAATCAAAATTGTGGTTTTTGTGAGAAAACAAATTCCTGCCTAAAACCAATTCCTTTGTCCGGCCCTACCAACTACTACCAAGTATGGACTAAATTTTAATTTTTCCGGTTTTTAGGAATTACCCATATCCTCGTCCGTAGCCTCCATAGCCTCCATAACCTCCATAGCGTTGCTCAGCAGTGGCCAAGTCTTCTTCTTGTGCTTCTTCAGCCCAGGACATGGCAACAATAGCGGCCAAGAGGAGGATCCCTACGAAAGCCTGTGTATAATGAAAAAATAAAATTTTAAACTCCAGGTTAAATAAATAAAACTAAAAATTTAAATCAAAATTATCCAATATGTAACTATGTACTTAAATTATAAATTATGTAAAATAGGTAGAACGAATACTGATTAGAAATTTCCCTTACAAAGTATTTCATGTTGAAATAGTGTGTTGAAGAGTCTTTTGACTTTTGGCTTGAGAGAGTAGTTTGAACTGTTGTTGTGATTTCCACAAATGTTGGATAATATTTGATAAGAATTGAGAAAATCGCAAGGGTATTTATACCCGGTCGAGTCAAGAAGATAGTAGGTTAAAAGCATCAGTCAGTCATTGCATTGTTAAGCTCGACGTATGTACATCTCCACCCTTTGTCAGCAATAGCACCAAACCAACTTTAAAACAGCAACAGCTAATCTCAGGTTATTCAATTCTCCATTTCCATTAGGAATTGTATGCTCAAAAGTTTGCATAAAAAAAACCTTGAGACTCGTAAAAACAGGCACATTACATATAGGTAGTAAGGTATTGTTTTAGCTCAAGTATTAGGTACATAACCGTATACAACAATAATTAGGTATAGAAACATTATAGAAAATATGCCCATGCAATCCAAAGGGTTTCCTTCCAGTGCCAGTGCAGTCAGCAGTGGAAGCTCCGACAGGTACCTAAATTATTACAGAGCACAGACGCAAATACACTGACACATGACTTCTTCCCCATTTTTTTTCTTACGATTGTTAACTCGTATAATGTCAGATTAACTTTAGTTTGGGAATGTTATTTATTGTCCATGGGTAAATACGCTATGTGAGTAATCGGACAGGAGCAGAGGTGTGTAACTTTTACATGAGTAGGTACTTATTTGTATTTTGCATTAGCACTATAACACCAAAACCAAAACCAAACATCTGTTAGTTTTTTTTGAACATATTAAATATTTAGTCTGATTTTAGTTTTTAGCAACACTATTAATTTTTTGCAGGACTCCACATGCAATTTTTTACTTTTTTTTTTACTTTTTTTTCAGAAACTATATTGTACACGTGGAGAGGAAGAAAAACATAATTGTAATTTGCAGAAACAAAATCAAGAGTGAAGAATAATGTCGTCTGTGAAGAACCAAAATGACCTACCTATATCCATTTGTAGCTAAAAACATTATCGGCTATCTACAACAATATTGAAACATGTCTTGAAAGCATGTATATAGAATATTGAGCACTTTTTAAAAACATGTAAATAGAACATTTTGTACTTTTCAAAAATATGAAAATAGAACATTTTGCACCTTTTCAAAAACATGTAAATAGACCATTTTGCACTTTTCAAAAATATGTAAATAGAACATTTTGCACTTTTCAAAAAAATGTAAATAGAACATTTTGCACTTTTCAAAAACATGTAAATAGAACATTTTGCACTTTTCAAAAATATGGAACTAAAACATTTTGCACTTTGCAAAAACATGGAAATGGAACATTTTGCACCTTTTAAAAAACATGTAAATAGAACATTTTGCACCTTTAATAGAAAACATGAAAATAGAACATTTTATTTTTTCAAAAACTCGTAATTAAAATTTTACGCATGTTTCTCATTTTGTTTTTAAGACATATATAGCTCATTTTGATTGTAGCTCAAATTGGGAATGGGGCATTTTGGTTCTTCACAGAAAAATATGACGTCGGCTTGATTCTTCGATTTTTGGACTTATCTCTACAAAACATAGAAGCATAGATAATTACTGATAAAAAATGAAAGTATCTCAAATGCTTAAAGCCTAAAAGGAAAAACTGGTTAATGATAAAACGCTGCATACGGAGAGACACGTTCAAGTTCAAAGTCAATGCTACAGCATTATAGATAAGCTGCGTGAATAATTGCAACTGGAAAAAGTATGTAGTTACATATTAGCCTTTATTGCAGTCCGAAAGGCAAAAGTTTAATTCGTTTCATTATTTTTAATCCAATTTATTTTTCTGTTTTCTTACAGGATTTTTACGAGTTCTTCGTACACAGAAGATTAGGGCTCGCTCCAGGATTCAGGATCTCCAGTTTTATACTGTTTTACAGAGAAGTACTAAAATTGATGGAAATTTCTGCAGTTGCAATCTCCAATAAAAACTGAACCACCTTCTGCCCGAGTGTCTAATGTCTAATCGTAAGCCGGTGCCGGTGCCGGTGCCAGTAGCGTGGTTCTGGCGGTCTCACCATATTACCTACCGACGCGAATGCCGCCAAAGCCAAAGATATGACCTTTGGGCATAGTTGTAACCGCGATGCTTTAATTAAGATTGTAATAATTACTTTATTGTGCTTGTGTAAATGGGAACAATCGAAATTGTTCAAGATAGAACATAATATTGTAAAAAAAAAAATGAATGGGAATTGTAAATTCATTCAAAACGTAGCTATATAGATAGGTGAGTAATAAGCCTGTTTTTCATTTTCCATGTTTGGGTTTTTTGCTTGCAATTTTGCTAAATTTTATTATGACGGATAATTATTGTTATTTTATTCTTAATTTTTTATTCGTATTTTCGTGATTGTTATTGCAATTTAAAAAAGGTTCATTTTAAATACTGTCAATCACTGTGTATGCGATTATTATGATTTTCTTAATTAGGGTCATAATTGGACGAATACGAATAATACTTTTTGCATTTGTATGTACGGAAGCCTCCACAGAAGTGTTATAGGCGAGAACCAGAACAATTAATCATTATGTACGCAAGTTGTTACGGTTCGTTAGCAGAAGGCGCAGAATTGAGGCTGACTGTTGACGATGATATGCTATGCTAAGGAATGACAATGGAATTTGGGTGTAAAGTCATTTTAATTTTCTTGCAACTTCTCAACCTGAAACAGAAGAATTCCATATAATAAACAATTATAAAACAATTAAATATGATAATTATTGCAAGTGTCAATTTTTTAAGATTTGCCTTCGTCGAGCAAAAATTGAAAAAATCAAAACCTACAGTACTGTGATGTTTAAACTTGAAATGGAGATATTCCTTTTTGCTTCTGTATTGAAAGTGTGGTGTGATGGGTTCTATTTGTGTTTTTGTTCTTAATTCCATTTAGTATTACGCAATGGCAAGAAGCCTTAATTACCCCTAAACGCTCCTCAGTGTTGAATTGTGGAAAAGATAAAAGGCCAGAAGCCTCAGGCCGGAATCCCAATTAAAAGGTGTGTAGCTCCTGTCGACTTCGATTAAGATTTTAATCTCCTAATCATTTCTCTCATGTTTTTTTGCTACGAATCTGCACTCTGTGCCTTGTGCTTCTGCTGTTGCTGTTGTTCCTTTCGTTACGTTGGGTGGTTGTGGTTTGGTTGTGACTGCACTTTTTGCATTGCGGCCTCAAGTCAAAAGTTGGCGAACTTGATCTTGGTCACAGTGTTGGAGGGCAGATCAACTGAGCGTAAAAGTAATCAGCAATAACAGTCGTACAACTGGTATTAAAATAAAAGGATATGCAATAATCGAAACTCAAAGTAATGCCTATATCGAACAGGCCTATTTCCACGAACACTACCAGCAAGGTTTACACGTGTTCAGTTTTGCATTGGATAAGGAAATTCCCACGTTGGGATATTAAATTCAAATTAAATGGAAGCCCGTAAAATTTATAAAAAACGAAAGGATTATGAATTTATTAAGAATTACATTGAATTCGTTAGGAAATAATTTGGAATTGGTAGCAATGCCCTATTTAGATGTGGAGATTTATCAGTGTTGCAAATTGGTAGAAAAACCATTGCGTCTTTAATTGTTTAATCTGCCCATCTTTTCCTTTTCCTTGTCATTCGTCATATTAAAAGTAGGTACATTGCGTGTTTCACATTCCACAGCTATTATACACTGGAGATTCCCCGTGAGTAGAATTTGCATATTCACTCAAGCAGGTACTACCTACCTACCTACCTACTGAACTTTTTTGTCGTTTGAAGATTTGTCAACTTCACAGTATCGCAGTATTGGGAATCCTCACAAAAAAAGAAATTGAGATTGGATCTGCGTAATTCTAATTGCATTGTTATTGCTAACAACATGAAAACTTTACATGACCTTTTGCAGCAGGACATTTCTAAGAAAATTGTAGGAAATAAAGAAATGTTCTTAGTATTATGTGTACCTGTTAAATTCTATCTATATAGTATTCATATTAAAATAAATCTATCACGCAAACGCACGTAACTACAACTACAAGCGCATGTCGTCGTCGTCACCAGCTTAACTATAACTCAATTGGCCGTATTAAAGTTGCTACATCATCGTAGCTTGAATTACAAATATAAATCAAACGGCTTCGAATCGTTACGGTATTTTAATTAATAATAACTTATTATTTTTATGTATTTAAAAATAGGAATTAAATCATGTATTTCCTGTAATAGTGGACGGGCCTTGGAGGTCGAAGTTTGAATAGTGGACTAAATAAAAATCGCAACAAACCGCACGAGTGTCTTTACTACAACAACGGAGAATTAATAACTTTATTTTCAATGCGCTCGACTGGTTCGAGTTCGACGACTATAAAATAAATATGTACATGTCTTATAATAATGCAAGTTTTAAATACAGAATTTTGAAAAGTGAGCCGTATAAATTGCATCCAGTAATTATTAAGAACTGATTTTAATGAGCACTTGTATAAAGGTAATGATTAGGTTTACATTGTGGGGAATTCAAAATTAATAATTACCGCTTGTTCATAAATTCAAATTGCAAATTTGCAAGCTTAAGTAAAAAACAAGTTACTTTTCCAGACACTGATACATCCTTTTGCATCTCTCAGTATCTCGTACTGACGTTATAATAAATTTGCAAAAACTGGACAGATGAATTTGGGAAGACGTGCGGAGGTGAAGATCAGGGATGATATAAGAATCAAAGATGCAGATCTTTTCAATCGGTATTTTTGTCTGTAGCTCTGTCTGTGTGTGATGCGATGTGCAGTGACGTGTTCAATCTAATCTCTGTCCGTCATAACAAATCACACTTCTGCAAAATAATATTTACCTGTATGTACTTACATAAGGTGCTGTGCAAATGGATGGAAAAGGGATACACCTTCATTTGCATTTCGCATTTGCATAACCTTAACAACACACAGATATTGACTTTAGGTTTTGCTTCTACTTCACGTCTGAATCTGAACTTGAACTTGGTGCAATTCTGATAAATCGATATTGGCTCGTTAAACGGGCGGGACCACAAAAAACAAAGTTTTGGTTTCTATTTTTCTCAGTCAATTCGCAGACAGATAGCTACGTGCTATTTGCAATAATGATTCACAAATTTGAATGTTGAATAAAAAAATATTTGAAGATTATAAAATTACGATAAAGATGCTCTCCAATTGTTTTCTGTTCCCATTTACACGTTTCCTATCCTAATTTTTGGATATGCTTTGGCTCTTCGTTTGCAATTTTAAAACCAGTCTGACTCATCGTGAGTATTAAATTACATAACAACATCGATTAAATTTAATTGCTGATTAACATCAAACTGCCTGTAGAATGGGAGGCAGCAGTAACTTATATTGTTTGATTTGCTAATTTACATTTAATTATATGTAGATGGTAGTTAACTGGAGTTATTAAATATTATGTGAAAACATTTAATTTTTATATTTGTACATTTTATAGTCAGGCTATAGGGTTATTTTAAAAAGCAAGGCACACACCTTTGCTTACTTAAGTCTCTATACGTCTACCTAAACCATGTGTATTTTTCATACAACAGTTTCATTCAAGGCTTCCAAGTGCAAAGCATGTTGTCTCGCATTAACTTTCAGTCTTTTCGTAGGCATTTTTTTAAACACTGCACTGCATTGACTGTAAAGGCTCATTAAGCTGCGTAATTTATCATGACGTGGTTAGAGATTTGTTCAAAATTGCCGCCTTAATCACATGTTTAATCTGTAACTAGGAACAACGTATCAGTGAATTAGCACATAGACAAAATGCGCAAATATTTGCACTCGTTAAAAACAAAGCAAAGTGTCAGGTAAAAGCAATCGTCACACACATGTCACAGTAATGATTAAAGACGGTGACAATAATATGCGTGAAGAACTGTGCATGATTCAAACTTCCTGAACTTTAAATTTGTTCACTACATTATCAATATTTTTTCAAAATTAATGCCAGCGTTACACAGTTGGTTCGGTTCTAAAAGAGTGGATCTTTACTGTCTGACTTCATTAGTTGACAATAATTAAAAATAAAATAAAAATACTTTATAAATTCAATGCTAAAAATGCGAGGGGGAAACGTTTCGTAATTTTGCACACTGTACGCATTGCGCTGTAGAGTGTACTTGAATAAAAATTTTAGATGAAAATAAAGCAAATGATTAATTGAATGGATTAACTATGATACAACAGAAACACACCCAAAACTTTGTAAAACCTTCGTAACTAAAATCCCTAAGTTCAAATCTTGCTAATTTGTTTTCAATATCACGCTGCAGCTCAACATCAACTTCATTTTACCGGGCCGTATAAAAAGTGTTGCATGGGTCCGAAGTAAACAAAAAAAAATATCGGATTTTTCCGATATTTTGTCTGTTTTTCAAGGGATTTAAAATAAGCCATTGCGCGTCAAAATCAGCCTGTTATTTCAACGTTGTACAAAATTATGTGAATAGGTAGTTATAAATTAGGCGGCGTACAAGCGTTGACTTTAATTTTAAGAGAGAAAATTCCAGAATACGATTTTTATGATAAGGACTAATAATTTTCTTTCGTGTTTTTAGCGTTTTCTAACAACGCAGTAATGTAAAACTAGAAATTTACACCTTTTAAAAAATTACACTATACAATAATTTTTCTTATTTTATTTCTAATTCTAATTTAATTTTAAATATTAAAATGTTTACGTTCAAAATTCCTAATTTGCAAAAAATCCTCAACTTAGCATTGCCGTTTTCAGAAGTCTGAAGTTTTTTTTAGTACTTTTGAAAAATAGATACAACTTGCTTTTAAATTATTAGATCAAAATGTGATTGCTAAAATTCTGAGGGTCATACTGACTAGACTTTAATATTACTTTAACAGTTAGTTTACAAATAATTCAGCTAGTGTAATTCTTTTGAAATTTTTATTCGGTAACAAGTCTGGGAGGACAGAATTTGAATAATATACGTGTGTCACTATTACAGGAATTACGATACTGTGTTGTGGCGCTGCCTTGTAGTTTAAAGGCAAATATATATTAACTGTACTTGAAATTAAATCAATAGCTTCTGGAGTAATACCGTATGCAAAAATCAATTGTCTATACGTATTTTTAATCACTCTGTCAACATTTTGAAGCACCCGTAAGTACCTAAACTTTATTTAAAACAGTGCAATGCTAATTATTAAAACTGAAAATATTATTGCACGGCGTTAAAATAAATTATTAAGTTAAGAAAGTCAAAATATTGTTGAATTTCTCGAATACTCGTTAACTGATAAATAGATTCCTTTCAAAAATTTTCTTGTTCCCTTATTCAGTCAGAATTTCAAAACAAAAACGAAAAATTTCAAAATTTTAAATTTTAATCGTTTTTGAATTCGGAATATTTGAAAATGGTTTTTCAACCAAATTTTCAAAAATTGTACTCAAGGTGTTTTTCAAAAAATTAAAAACAGGCTTACAAAACAATTTTGAGGCCTTTTTCGATTTTTCGAAAAAATATTTCATCGACCGAAACTCATTACGCGCACCATGTTGTTAAGCTATTCTACCTTTTTAAACTCTATTTTTGAAAAAAAATATTTCATGAAAAATCTCACTTAGGGCTTGGCGGGTTATGCTCGTGAGCGAAACTATTTTTACGCTAATGTAAAATAATATTGAAAAAAATTTGTCTGCTATATTTTTATGTTGTAATAATTGTCAATAATTATGTTATCATACTAAATACATGATAACGTGTTGCTAATTTTTACGTTGTTTTACATAATTAATTGCTAATGAGAGCTTTGTGGGATCTAATAATAAGTCAAAGTTAAGTTACAAAATGATTTAGTGTACAGTTGCAATCTAGATTTGAAAAAGAAAAATAGCGTGTACCATGCAAAGCAGTACTATCATTTACAAGAAAAATTACAGGAAGAAAGTGTAGCTGCAAACAGTAAGGTCTAACGACGTTGGGATATTTATTTGAATTAATTCCGTTTCTTCGATTAAGAACTAATAGAACCCATTTCTAATTTATGCTATGGTTTAATTGAGCTATGTAAATAAAAAATACAGTAAATAAAATACAAGCTTACAATGTTAACCACGAGTTTCTAGAGTGAGCATATTGTTCTATTTATACGTTTTTTGAAAAGTTCAAAATGTTCTAATTACATGTTTTTGAAAAGGTCAAAATGTTATATCTACATATTCTTGAAAAGGTCAAAATGTTCTGTTTAAGTGCAGTTGACGAACTTACATTTATGTTTTTTATGTTAAAAACTATTTTTTACACAAATTAAAACGGCGTAGAAACGCTTACGTTTATTTAAGAGAGCATATCACAAAAAATGATTTTTATGATGTCAACTAACGTCAACGTGAACTTTCCTTTTTACACGTTTTCAAAACTCCCAATTATTTCCAGTGTTACACTGTTGATTCTGCTCTGATAGAAGACCTATGCTCTTTAACCTGTAACATGTACCTACTATTTAAATTGTTACTCATAACACCTGTTTAAATTTTACTGTAACTATCAATGGTGACGCATTTAAAACAAATAGAAAGAAAATAGGCGACGTCGAGGTATTTTTACAACAAAAAAAGTTTTTTAAAACAATTAAACTATGCTAAATTAGTATTCATTAAATTCGTTAATCCAGTCACCTATTTTAGAAGTTTTCGTCAAAAATTGAATGAGCAAAAAATGCTAAACTGACTAAATCTATGTCAATCCTCAATTTTCTCTGGAATACTGATACCTTTTGAATAAATTAAAGCTGTTTTTAACCTTCATTTAGTCACTTAAAATAATGCCTGTGATTAAATGGGGAACCTATATTCTCTCATGTCTGGCGGTTAATTTTGGGAAGAGATTAAATTGCTAACGTTAATTAAATGGAAACAACGATTAAATGGCTATTTAAACACGTACTTTGTGCAGAAATACCTAAAGACATCCCAAGTAGCAAAACGTCAATTAATAATCAAAGTTATGTTAGAATTGGTTTAGAGCTCCTATTTTACGATGAAAAATAGTGGATAATTGCACAGTATGCAAAGCAATACCTTCAATTACAGCAAAAATTACGAGAAGGAAATGTAGCATCAAGAAGTAAAGGATATTTATTCGAATTAATCGGAAATTTTATATTAAAACAATAATCCCAAGCGATGGCTATCTTACCTTCCAAATAAAGTTCAAAAACTATTTTTACAAACAATTTAAACGGCGTACAAACGCATATGTTTATTTAAGAGAGGAAATCACAGAATATGTTTTTTTTTATGTTCACTCCAGATTTCCTATTGTCTTTGAAACGTTTTCTAATAGTGCCATGAAATACCAAAATTTTTAGTCTTTAATAACCACAGTACACAATGATTTGGTAAGTGCTGTCTTTTCCCAACTTTGAAAGCGTATTGTGTGCTATTTAAATCATGTAATTTGTCTACTTGTGGAGTCACCAATTGTGTAAAAGTACTTCCATTAAATTAACCAATTGTTTGGACATAAAGTAGGTTTGTATTTGGGCATTCAATTCAGAATATGCAATAATCAAAACTCAAAGCAATGCCTACATCGAACAGGCCTATTTCCACACTACCAGCAAGGTTAACACGTGTTCAGTTTTGCATTGAATAAGAAAATTCCCACGTTGGGATATTACATTCGAATTAAATGGAAACCTTAAGCTGATGATGCCAGTAGAATCCATAAAAAATGAAAGAATTTAAGAATTATGAATTGATAAAATGTGTTATTTATTTTTTAACTAGAAATATTTCGAATTGGTAGCAATGCCCTATTTAGATGTGGAGATTTATCAGTGTTGCAAATTGGTAGAAAAACCATTGCATCTTTAATCGTTTAATCTGCCCATCTTTTCCTTTTACTTGTCATTCGTCATATTGAGTAGGTACATCGCGTGTTTCACATTCCACAGCTATTATACACTGGAGATTCCCCGTGGATGTAATTTGCATATTCACTCAAGGAGGTACTACCTACCTACCTACTGCACATAATGCACTGTCGTTTGAAGATTTGTCAACTTCATAGTATCTCAGTATTTGGAATTCTCACAAAAAAAGAAACAGAGATTGGATCTGCATAATTCTAATTTCATTTCAATTGCTAACAACTTGGAAATTTTACATGACCTTTTGCAGCAGGACATTTCTAAGAAAACTGTAGGAAATAAAAATGACGTACGTAATATTATGTAGAGGGGAAAAAAGTGTACCTGTTAAATTCTATCTATAGTAATCAGAGTCAAATAAAAATATAACGCAAACGCATTTAAAACTACTTGACGGTGTATAATACGTACGATATGTTATGACATTATTGTAGTTTATGTTACCAATATAAACCAAGCGGCTTTGAATAGTTACGGTATTTTAATTTGCAATAATTATTTTTATTTATTTAAAAATAGGAATCAAATCATGTGTGTCCCGTATTTCCTGTAATAGGGGACGGGCCTTTGAGGTCGGAGTTTGAATAGTGGACAGGAATCACTATCATAGGAAATACGGTATCTCAGCAAAACAAAATGTACGAGTTTCTTCAGTACAAAAACGTAGAAATAATAAATTTATTTTCAATGCCCTCTACCACTATACAACAAAATAAATACATGTTTTACACACTCTATACTAAGACCTTGATTTCACTAAAAAAGTTCAAAATTGTTAGCCTTAAGGATTACGCTTTGAGATTTAACCATTGTTAAAGTTGAAAGCGAAAACCTTAGAACTAACAATTGTTAACTTTTCTATTGAAATAGTCGTCTAATACATTATACTAATCAATTGTGAATATTAAATTTCGAAAAGTGAGCGATACAAATTGCATCCAATAATTATTGAGGACTGATTTTAATCAGTACTTGTAGTACAGGTTGTACTAGGTTTAGATTGTGGGGAATTCAAAATTAATAATTACCGCTTGTTTCTAAATATAAAAAAAAAGTTACTTTTCCAGAGACTGATACATCCTTTTGAATCTCTTATAATCTTCTCCTCGTGACGTCATAAAAACTATGTGCAAAAAACTGGACAGATGAAGTTGGGATGACGTTATGAGGTGAAGATCAGGGATGCGATGAGAATCAAAGATGCAGATCTTTTCGATCGGTATTTTTGTTGTTAGCTCTGTCTGTGTGTCATGCAATATACAATGACGTGTTTAATCTAATCTGTGTTCGTCATAACAAATCACACAGCTGCACAATAATATTTACCTGTAGTTACATGAGGTACTGTGCAAATAGGAAAGGTGGAAAAGGGATACACCTTCATTTGCATTTGGCATTTACATAACCTTAACATTGAGATATTGACTTTAGGTTATACTTCTACTTCACGTCAACTAATTTTTTGGAAAGTGCAAAATGTTTTATTTACACGCTCTTGGAAAGTTCAAAATGTTCTACTTACACGCTCTTGGAAAGTTAAAAATGTTCTATTTACATGTTTTGAAAAAAGTGCAAAATGTTCTTTTTAAATGTTTTGAGAAAAGTGCAAAATGTTCTATTTACATGTTTTGAGAAAAGTGTAAAATTTCCTATTTAAATGTTTTGAAAAAACTGCAAAATTTTCTATTTACATGTTTGTGAATAATGTAAAATTTTATTACGTTTTCATGCGTTGAGGATCCCTGTCTCAATTTTTTAGATATAGCATTTGGATTTTAGTAAAAACTGAATATGGGGCATTTTGGTTCTTCACTCACGGTAAATTAAAAATTGCGTCGGTCTTCATAATGTGTTACCATTTACCATACAATAAATCTTCCTTGCTCTTTGCTATTCCTGTTGTTGATAAATCGATATTGGCTCGTTAAACGGGCGTGACCGCAAATCAAAGTTTTGGTATCTATTTTTTTGTCAGTCAAGTCACAGACGGAGAGCTACGTGCTATTTACAATAATGATTCACAAATTGTAATGTTAAATGAAAACATATTTAAAAATGATGAAATTACGATAAAGATGGATTCTGAATATTTTCCGATAGTTTTCTGCTCCCATTTACACGTTCCCAATCCTAATTTTTGGATATGTTTAGACTTTTCGTTTTCACTTTTCAAACCAGTCTGACTCATTGTGAGTATTAAATTACATAAAAATATCGATTAAATTTAATTGCTGATAAACATCAAACTGCCTATTCCAGGGGAGGCAGTAGAAACCTATATTTTTTGATTTTTCAATTTACATGCAATCTTTGATGGCAGTTAACTGGAACTGGAGGTATTAAATACTGTGCGAAAACAATTCCTATAATTTTGAATTTTATAGCCAGGGTATAAGATTACTTGAAAAATCAAAACAATTGACTTTGTTTACTTAAGACTCAATATGTCTACCTAAAACATGTATATTTTTTATGCCAGTCTCATTCAATGCTTCCAAGTGCAAAGCATGTTGTCTCGCATTAACTTTCAGTCTTTTAGTAGGCATTGTAGAATTTTTTCAAAAATGACATTGAATATAAAGGCTCATAAAGTTGCGTAATTTAGCATAGGGTTGTTAGGGAGTTGAACAAAATTTTCGCCTTAAACGCATTTTTAATATGTAACCAGGAACAACGTATCAGTGCACCAACAGAAGGACGAAATACGCAAATATTTGCACTTGTTCAAAACAAAGAAAAGTGTCAGCAAAGAAATGAAGCATTAAACGAGACTGATCGTCACAAACGTGTCAAAATGTAATAAATTAAAAACTAAGTCGCCTATATAGCGAAGGTGACAACTATAAGTGTGAAGTACTGTGCATGATTCAAACTTCCTCAACTTTAAATTTGTTTACTGCATTTTCTATACGTTTCCAAAATTAACTGCACAGTTGGGAAAAAAATATATTTTTTGCAAAATTAAATGCAGAATGTTTCCAAAATTATCCGTGTTTTAATACTGTGACTAATTTAATTGGTTTATATTGCCGATAGTAGTAATTGTAAAGGGTGACTATATGTAGATTTCCTGTGATTGTGGTAATGATCTGGTAAAATTTTAGAAAATTCAAAATGTGCAACAATCGTTTGTTTCTATAAGTAAATTAGGGGCCTAAAGATACACATACACAGAATCAATCAGCAGTCAGCAGCTAAAAGAAGCGTAAAGTAAATAAAAGCGGATTTTTTTGAGAATGATACATTCTTTTGCATCTATCATTATTTAATGCTGACGTCATTTTTCAGCAGTAGAAGCAGTGTGGACACATGAAGTTAGGAAGACATCAATTTCCATGTAAATACTGATATATAGAAGTAAACGTTACAAGAAAATTGTAATTCTTAGTTTGACATTATATTGGTTGGTTATTTACTTGAGAGAGCATACATATATCACGTCTACAAAAGGGGGGAGGGAGGGGGTATGGAGGCGTGCAAACTAAAACTCACTGAAAAACAAAGGGGGAGGGGGGGAGTTGAAGAAACTTACGTCTACACACAAAAATTTATTTTTTATATCAATTTATTCATATCAAAAATTCATTTTTATCGATAATGAACAAAAATATAATTTTCGATATTGCGATATTTAAATTTATATCGCATAGATATCACAGTTCCTTTAAGTTTCAATATTGCAATATTCTAATTTATATTGCATCAATATTGCAGTCAATAGTCAATATTGCGTTTTTTTAATTTATATAGTATCGATATCGCAGTCCCTTTGATTTTCGATGTTGCGATATTCTAATTTATATCTTATTATCATTACAGTCAGTAATGCGATATTTTAAGCCATGGTGTATCAATATCGCAGTAAATATTGCTGTATTTGAATTTGAATTTATATTGCATTGATATCCCAGTCCCTTGAATTTTCAAAATACCGATATTTTAATTTATATTGTATCAATATCACAGTAAGTATTGCAATGTTTTAATTTACATTGCATCGATATCGCGGTCGCTACTGCGATATTCTAATTTATATCGCAGTAATGTCGCAGTCCCTTGATTTTTGATATACCGATATTCTAATTTATATAATATCAATATTAAAGTCAGTGTTGCGATGTTTTAATTTATATCGCAATGATATCGCGGTCGCTACTGCGATATTCTACTTTATATCGTTTTGATGTTGCATTCGTTACAATTTGCAAATTTTTTCAATACTCGTATTGCATCTCTTTGCGGTCCCAAGTCACTATTAGGGATAGCTTGCAGGGTCTGGACTTTAAAAGCCATTTTAACCACAAGACTTTTAATATCAAAACTTTCAAGAGGCTTATAAATGTGGGCAAATTTAAAATTCATACATCTGGAATATTTTTACATTACTGTCGACGTCTCATGGGGGAGGGGGGGGAGGTCCGTAATTCTCACTAATGGTGGCAAGGGGGGGGGGGGGAGGGGGTAAATTTTTTTGGATTTTTGTAGACGTGATATATGTATGCTCCCTGAGGTAAGAAGCAGCCCCCTGTGTTTACTGATGTCTCCGTATGTCGACGTCCACGTAACATCTTTATTTTATTATTTTCTGTGTTATGTTGTTGACAGAATTTAAAGGTGAAGGTTAAGTGCGTTGCTTCTGCATATGAATTGATAATGCGTATTTTCTACCTATTCCTATAATTTGGAACAACAATTTAGCAATTCTGAAATACTTAAGCGATTTTGTCGAGTGATAGCTCATTTTAAAGCCCTTCAAAAAATAAGAATACTATTTTGATTTTATTCACTTTTGGCCCATACAACACTTTTTATAGCGATTTTTCGAAAAAAAAATCGGTTTTTTCGATGTTATTCGAAAATTGTTTAAATTTAACACGCTGTGAACTCGATAATAATTAGAATCTGCTAATCATTGCCGTTCTAATGATGTATCATTTGTATGCACAGCTAATGAGCATCCGGGCTAAATATCGATTTTTAAATTTCGAAAAGAGGTTAGCGGGAAATTCAAACTCTTTCATTTTATACGGCTGATAAAGGGTCGGACATACATGCTGCCACCAACTTTGAGGGTGGGTCAGCTGCAAATAAATAACACCCTATCATACACATTGTCGTTTTTTATGTTATGCTTCAGAGGGTGACGCTGGAGGTGGGTGTGTCCCAAAATATGCTTAAGTTCGCTAGCGTCATTTGTGTCCAGCCCCTAATATTATGCAGCAAAAGTTTGTTAACTTTAAAACATAATTATAAGAAGCAGCGTACACTTGCAGCTGAGGTTTTCTCAATAGTTTAAGATGGGAGGTCGGTCACTTTAACTTAACATGTCATGAATTTTTATGAATTCGTAATATAATGACATACTGACACTTCCCTAATCCGCTGACAGAACAACCAACCGTCACGAAAATTCTTACCGCCAAAGTCTAAGGTTCACTAACAGGTAAACAGTCAGTGTCAGTTCTGATTACATAATATTTATTGAACTGCAAACTCAGCATCGCAAAAGAATAATTTAAGGACCAACAAAATACAATATAATTCACATATACTGCTCTAATTTCATCATTCATCGCTGTTTTCACGTTAAATTCATTGAGGTTAGGTCACATTTACTTTTTTGAAACTGCAGCATTATTTACTGTGTGAAATGTGATTCAATTTAAAGAAAGCAATTAAATTTAATTTGTTATCTATCATTCAACAGTAATCATAAGCAAAGTAATATTACAACATTAATTTCTACCCATTTACATAATATTCTACTTGAAATGGAATCAATGCGTATTTACGTAGATATAATTATTTCTACCTATTCCTATAATTTGGAACAACATGGTTAGCAATTTTGAAATACTTATGCGATTTTGTCAAGCGATAGCTCATTTTGAAGCCCTTGAAAAAATAAGAATCCGATTTTTTGGTTATTTACTTTTCGCCCATACAACACTTTTTAAATCGATTTTTCGAAAAAAATCGTTTTTTTTCATTTAATTCGAAAATTGTACCAACATCACGTTGTGAACTCGAACTTAATCAGATTCAGCTAATCATTGCCGTTCTAATGATGTATTACTGGTATCCAAATTTCATGAGTATCCGGGCAAAATATCAACTTTTATGTTTCGAAAATATTTGAGCGCAAAATTCAAACTCTTTCATTTTATACGGCTGATGAAGGGTCAGACATACATGGTGCCACCCACTTTTGAAGGTGGGTCAGCTGGAAATAAATAACCCCATCGTTCACATTTGTCGTTTCTTATGTTATGCTTAAGAGGGTGACGCATGAGGTGGGTGGGTCCCAAAATTTGTTAAAGTTCGCTGGCGTCATTTGTGTACGGCCCTAAATTTTCCGGCAAATTTTTTCAGTTTCTTATCAAAATCAGTCTAGTATTTCAAAAGGGTTTCTCATTATGTAAATAGGTCAATAGGTAGAAATAAAATTGTTCTAGTATAGTATTTCGAAAGCGTACTAAATTATGTAATTATAAATAGGCACAAATAAATATTACTATGCATTAATCGTAGAAGAAAAACAATTACAAAAGCATATAACACTATATACTGCATATTACAGCTCCATATTACTATTAAGGCTGCCCCAAAACAAGGGGCGAAGCCCCTTGTTTTTTTAAATATATTTTCTAAAGTTCCTTTAGAGTTATATAATAGTTGGGTATAAATATTGAAAAAATATTAATTGCCGTTTAGTTCGTACAAATTTAATTTCCTTGACTTGACGAAAGTACAAGGAATCTTGCATATTACCATCTTATATTGCCAAATAGAAATTTTTAAAACTTAAAATTACTCACGTTAATCAAAAGGGAGCCAGGACTAAATGCAAGTATTTAAACACGTAGTTAGAATTGTTAGAACACAGATATACGCAAAGGTATTTGAAGCACCGAATCTTCTGCATCAAAAATTGTTTTATATTTAGATGAAATGCGTAAGTCAAAAGCTCACTTTGCATTTTTAACCAAGAGACAAAGAAACTACTGATTGTTGGTCGCGTTTTGCGTTTCTTAAGTTCAGATGGAAATCAAAAGATAAACTTCAAATATTAAGTTATTTAAAAATTGAGAAAATTATTGAACGTCTTCAAATTATTTACCGTAAAAACAAGGGCTAAAGCCCTTGTTTTTTGGTAGCCTTAACAGTAATATGGGGTAGTACTCTTGAATGCTAAAATCTGTACTAACAAATTGTTATTTGAAAGTTAATTATAATTAAAGAAATTGAATGTAATAAATTGCAATTTTAAATGAATATTTGTTTTTAAGAGCTTCAAAATCATATATTGCATGTAAAATGTCATTGAGAAATGCAAAAATGAGATTAATTATGTAGACATGTAGAAATAAGGGAATATTGAAAAATTGAATTTCCCGCCAAACCTAAAATGTCAAATTTCTACCGGTAACTCTTTTCAAATATGAAGAAGTGATATATCAAAATGACGACAATGAGGAGAAGAACAATGTGTATTGCAATTGGTGCGCAAATTATGAAAGCTTTAATTTAAAATTGGACATTTAAAGTTAATTATGATTAAAAGAAATAGTTAATTAAATAATTTTCGATTTTCAAAGAATTTTATATTTTTTATTTTAAAAGAGCTTTAAAATGACATATCGCATGTCTAGTTTGGTTGAGAATTGCCAAAGGTTGCTAAATTATGTAGATAGGTAGGAATAATACGTTTAAAAATAAAATAAATCATGTGTGTTAACGAAAAGTTACTCAAACAATATACAATGTTAATCAAGTTTTTATATTTGAGAAATTCGCAGAGATATTTCGTCGGTGAAGAGTCATTCTGTCGTAAGTCCAGTGCCGCGCTAAAATCATTATGTCCCAAGTCCATACGATTCTTAAAGCCATTCTGTCCCAAGTCCAATCAATTGGTAGCTGCTGTCCAGGTCGCCTCCGCGTTGTCCTTTGCATTATTGGGTGTGGTGTTGCTGACTGTGTTATACTCAAGATTTACACTTAAGGGTCGTCCACAAAAGAGGGGATAAAAAATTCATTTCTAGAACATTTTGCGCTTTTCAAAAACGTGTAAATTGAACATTTTGCACTTTTCAAACTTTTTGAAAAGTATAAAATGTTCTATTTCCATGTTTTTGAAGAGTGCAAAATGTTCTATTTACATGTTTTTGAAAAGTTTAAAATGTTTAACATAAATTTGAATTTTTTAAAACTTTGGCGGGCTATTGTGACCGAACAAAGCAAAATGCAGTCGAGTTACTTTGGATTCCCACTATTTAAAAGTAACCTAATTTTTGTAGACATAACTCTTTGAAATCGACGGGTTCCACGTGAAACCTTTCCCTTGTAAGAGGAAGTGTAGCAGCGAAAAGTAAAGTCAGGCTTTGGGGAATTTATTCGAATTAATCGGAAATTTAAATTATACGATGCCCAAATAATTTCAGAGTCACAATAACTTAATGTAGTGGTAACGAACCTTAATTCGTGTAGCACTTATAAGTTGAAAAGACAAATTAAACGGCGTTTAAGCGGCTACGTTTATTTAACTGACCAAATTCCAGCACAGGACGTGGTACTCAAGTTGTTCGAATCTTTCTATTTTACCTACCAATCCCTGTGTTTTCTTCACTTTCTAAAAACGTAGTAGCATTCAAAGTTATGGGTTAGTTGGTAGTTTGGTAGGAGCTCCTGACTAGATTTCAACCTTTTTTGAATCATTTCGAAAACGGACCAAGCTTTCTTCTAAATCGGTAGCCCATAATCATTCACGTAACAATAATCTACGTAATAGTCAGTCTGCTAATAATTAAATTGGGAATAACTTCTCTACAACATGAAAACTTTACATGACCAGCAGGACATTTCTAAGAAGTCTGTAGGAAGTTTTTGCCTCAGACACATACGTACAAATTATAGGATTCGTCCACAAATGACGTCATCAAAAACACTCCATTTTAGGACCCTGTCATTTGGTATTGGCACAACCTTAACATTCAGACATTGACTTAGGGATTTACTTCCATCACACTCGTTCTCATTGCCTGAGTCTGAACTTGTCTGGTTCAACAAAACTAACGATAAGTATAATTTTGTGAGTGAAGAATCAAAACGAGGAATCAGAATACTGATTTAGGAAAGTGTAAGCTGCTCTATTTTCTTGACTTTTAAATTGTGCAAATTGTTTTATTTAATTGCTTATAGAAAAATGCAAAATATTCTATATATATATATACATACTTTTTGAAAATTGTACTAAAGTTTGTTTACATGCTTTTGAATAATGTAAAATATTCTGATTTCATGCTTTCAGGTTCTTTGTCTTAATTATTTTTAGATAGAGCTTTCTGATTTAAACTAAAAATGGAAATGGGGCATTTTGGCTCTTCACTGACAGGGCAAATTAAAATCTGAGTTTGTCTTCATTCTTCTTCATGTGTTTAAATTTACAAAAACTTCTTTACCCTTTGTAATTCCTGCTGCTGATAAGGGGCCATCCATAGATTACGTTTAATTTTGCAGGGGGGAGGGGGTAAGCTTTCCATTTACCGTAATTTTAAAAACGTTGAAACTCTGGGGGGGGGGGGAAGTGCAATGCAAAGCCAAATAGCAATAATATAAATGGCGTAGTTCAACGCTGTCTCATAAATTACTGCTAATCCGCATAACTCAGTCAATGCCTCACTGCAACCATTAAGCATCGGGTTTTGTAAGTGCCTCGTTACCAAACTGGGTACAAAATTTCGAACAAAAAGATCAAAATTTTTGGTGGAGCCTACATGCAATATTTTCAAATTCAGATATTTCGTATCTTTAAGTTTCAATTGGTTTAGTTTACAATTTCAGTTCAGAAAAATTTGAAAAAGAAAAATAACGTGTATTTGCATACCATGGAAAGCAGTAATTTTATTTACAGCAAAAATTACGGCAAGGAAGTGTAGCAGCAAAAAAAAAGTCTTAGCATAGAAGTTTTAACAACAATAAAGATGTTTGGCTCACATAACTACTCTCATTATTACAGCAATTAATTTTTAAACAAATAAAACGGCGTACAAACGCTTACATTTATTTAAGAAAGCAAATCACAGAAAACAGTTTTTACGATGTCAACTAACGTCAACTTTAGATTTTTAAACGTTTTCAAAATTCCCAGGTTTCGAAAATACAACTTAGCATTGCGAAAGAAGTAACTTTGCAAAATTTTAGTAAGGTGCAACGCACGTAATGCATTGCTTATCAACTAAGAAATCTGCATGAACTCATCTCTTCAAAATACAACAACAATGCCTCATTTTGTTTTATAAAACATCATTTGCGATACGCTCAGCATTATGCAACACAGCATCCAAAATGTAAATGCATGACACCCGTACGTATTTACTATAACAGAATGTGTTTCATAAAAATGAGCAACACTGAACTTTTACACTGACATTTTACAATACATATAAATATATTAAAAGATGTATGCTGATTTATTAAAAATATTTTGAATTTTTAGTTCAATGTTTTCCAAAAGGTCCTTCAATTTAATCTATATTCTATTTTGATGGTTTTAAAAACTTAAAAAATTTCAGTTAAATGTTTTTAAATAATGTAAAATATTCTGTCTTCATGCTTTCAGGATAACTGTCTTAATTTTGATAATAGTGCATTTTGACTTTAGCTAAAAATGGATGTGGGGAAGTGTGGTTCTTCACTCGCAATAAATTAAAAATTAAGTCTGTCTGCACCATCTGTTTACATTCAAAATATCCGACACATGAAGTAGAGAAGAAAGGTAGCTGCCAAAAGTGAAGTCTGACGCTGGGATATTTATTCGAATTAATTGTATATCTGAAGTAAAGCATAGAAATTTGAACAATAAAAGACGTACAAACGCTTATGTTTGTTTAATTAAGCAAATCAGAGAAAACGGTTCATATGGTTTCAACTAGCGTCAACGTCAACTTTTGTTTTTTTTAACGTTTTCAAAATTCCCAATATGCAGAAAGACTCAACCTAACATTGCGTTCTTCAAAGTCTGAAGCTAGCTGTGCTTGCCATGTATACGTGACTACCTTGTCCAGAGGCTTTGTTGAAATTACAAATATAAAACGAACTGCTTTGAATTGTAACGGTGTTTTAGTTAATACTTATTTTTATTTATTTAAAAATAGGTATTAAATAATGTATGTATGTATCGTAATTCCTCAATTTCCTGTAACACATAGTGGACGGGTATGAAAGGTTGAAATTTGAAAATTGAAAAAAAACCTTTGAATATTAAATTTTACAAAGTGAGCCATACAAATTGCATATAGTAATTGAGCACTGATTTTAATGAGTACTCGTAGTTGAGCTAATGATTAGGTTTAGATTGTGGGGAATTTAAAATTAATAATTACCGCTTGAACCTAATTATAAATTTTTCAGACGCTGTTTTTGAAAAACAATATCCCATTGAAAATCTGTCTAACGATTTGGCGAGTTATGCTCGTAAGTATAATAGTGATGTGCCTCGCTTTTACATACATTTATTGATGATGCGTATTTTGAAATATACTTTCTGAATTAACATTAGAATTATATACGATTTGGGTTTGAATGTTGAAAGCATAGTAATTGCCGTTTAGTTTACTTTAATACTGCATTCCCTTGTCTTGACTTGACGGAACCACAGCTTTGTCAAAAGTCAAAAGCAGTCTTTGCATGTCTAACTAATGTACCAAGACTAAAGACTATACTGTTCGCTATAGTAGGTTTTGGGCATATCTGTGGTATTGGGGGACATATAAAATTTAACTTTACGTATTAAGTTATTTAAAATATGAAAAAACTATTGAAAGTCTTTAAACTATTGTATTATTAATAAGCTTTGTGAATTGAATTGAACAAATGCTTAAATGTCTAAATGTATGTAAATAAAAAGATGTGCATATTTAATTCGGAGATCAAAACTGCTTCCTTCAAAGGAATGCGGAAGACGTACGTAGTGTAATGTAGAGGGGAAACAAATGTGTACCTGGTAAATTCTATCTTTAATATTTATAACAAAATAACGCTAATTAATAGTAGCTACAGGGAATTATATAATTGGTTACCAAGAAATCAACATTTACTCACTTCAGTGCTACATAATTACATACTTACGAAGCAAAGGTCCAGGTCTCAATTAAATTTGTCTTTGCCTCTGATACCCATAAGGATCGTCCAGTAAATTACCACTAAACAGACTATGTCCCAATCATCTTGTTGTGAAGCGCAATTTAAATTACGAATATAAAACGAACGGCGGCGAATCAGTGTTTTATTTACCAATAATTATTTTATTTATTTAAAAATAGAAATTAAATCATGTGTGTAGTGTGGGTACCGTAATTCCCGTAATAGTGGACGGTTCTATTTAACACTCTTTTATATGGCAGTAGACGGACTTGTAGCAATGAACTAAAAAGTCGGAATTTGAATAGATAACGGTGTCGACTATTACAGTAAATACGGTACCTGTATTAATTTATTAAAAACCAAATCTCATTTCGAAAATAAGTTTTGCAAAGTGAGCCATGCAAATTGCATCCAGTAATTGAGGAATGAAATTAATGAGTACTTGTATAAGGCTCAGATTGTAAGAAATACAAATTTAATATTTGCCGCCTCTTCCTAAAGCTTAAGTAAAAATATTGGAAAGGGTAAATACAGCAGCAAAAAGATGTTTTTCCAGAGGCTGATACACCCTTTTGCATCGCTATTAATTTATTCAAGTGTGTATACATAGTAACTTAATCAAACAGATCTCAATGTGAAGATGAGAAATGAGATAAGAATCAAAGATGCAGATTTTTTCTATCGGTATTTATTTTTGGCTTTGTCTGTGTGTGATTCGATCTGCAATAACATGTTTAACCTTATCTTCGTCCGTCATAACAAATCACACGTCTGCACAATAATATTTACGTGTGTACATAAGGTGTTGTACAATGGGATGGGAAAGGGAAACTTCTTCCTTTGCATTTGGCATTTAAATAACCTTAACATTCAGATATTGACTTTGAGTTTTACTGCGACTTCTGTCGTGGTCTCATAGTTTGACTCTGAACTCCTCTGTTAAGAAACGATAAACGATAAGAATACTTTTATTGTGAGTGAATAATCTACACGAGAAATCAGAATAATGATTTAGGAAAGTGTAAAATGTTCTATTTAATTAATTTTTGAAGTGTACAAAATATTCTATTAAAATGTTTTTAAAATGTATAAATGATTTTATTTACTTCTTTTTAACTATTGAAAAGTGCAAAATATTTTATTTACATACTTTTTGAGAATTGTAATATGTTTAGTGTGCATATTTTTGAATAATGTGAAATATTCTGTTTTCATGCTTTCAGGACCAGTCTCAATTTGTTTTAGATAGAAGATTTTGATTTTGATTAAAAATGGAAATGGGGCATTTTGGTTCTTCACTGACGATAAATTAAAAATTGCTTTGGTATATATGCCTTAGTCATGTGTTAAAATTCATAAAATCTTCTTTGTTCTTTGTTTTTCTTGCTGCTGATAAATCGATATTGGCTTATTAAACAGACGTGACTACAAAAACATAAATAAAGCTTTGGTTTCTAGTTTTTTTAATACGCAGACCTATCGACGTGCCATTTACAATAATGATTCACATATTTTAATGCTAAATAAAATATTAATATATTCGAAGTTAGAATTACTAAATAAAGATTTATAAATCTTCGGCTAGTTTTTTAAATCTTTTTTTACACGTTTCCAATCCTATTTTTTTGGATATTTTTTTACTCTTCGTTTTCACATTTAAAACGATGCGTTGACTCATCAAGAATATTAAATTGCATAACTATATCGATTAAATTTAATTGCTGATTAACATTAAACTGCCCATATAATAATTTTTCATTTCCATGTAATTACAGAGAGTAGTTCACTGCAGGTATTAAATATTATGTGAAAACATTTAATTCTTATAATTGTACATTTATTAGCCAGGCTATATAATTAATTGCAAAAGCCAAACAACCACTTTTGTTTACTTAAGTCTCAGTATGTCTACCTAAAATATTGTTGTCTGTCTGTGTTGACATAATTAAGGTGAAGTCTAAAGGTGTGAAGTACTGATTAGTCAAATATGTGCTCGTATAAAAATCTACATGCGCCTAATGTTTATACACACTGACACTACTATGGTTAAGTTGACTGGCTTACGGAACTCCACTGCAGCGATTAATAAGCTTTTATTTCTACAATCTGCTGGTAGAACAAGTTGAAAAACAGTCGTACTTCCAAGTGCAAAGTATGTTGTTTCGCATTAACTTTTAATCATTTAGTAGGCATTTTTTTAAACACTGCGTTGACAATAAGGGCCCATAATGCTGCTTAATTTAGCATGACGTTGTTAGGCAGTTAAACACAATTGCCGCCCTAAACGAGTTTTTTATCTGCAACCAGAGACAACGTTTCAGTGCATTAAAACAAGAACTGCCCAAAAATGCGCAAATATTTGCACTCGTTGCTAGTTCTTTTTGCGCAAAATACATCATACGCCCCTTAATAAAACCGTATTTTACTATTTCTCTCGGTAAAAACGTTGAAAGTTTTTAAAGTTGATTGAAAATGTTTTCTATATAAAAATTTTTATTTTGAAAGGCTTCGTTATAATTTATTCCTACCTATCTACATAATTTACCGGATTTTTCACGATATCGAAATATTTGACCCATTTCGAAGTGTTATACACCATTCGAAAGGTAACGACGAGTATAATCCAAATAACGGACTCTGCACGATTTTACTCACAAATTTTCACCATTGTTTTTTAAAAAGCCGTAAATTTTTTCGAAAATTCCGCCTAAATATTTTTTTAAGCGTCCGAAGCCTAAAACAAAATACCCGTTTTCTTAAATTTTAAAGGGCTTTAAAATGATATATCATACATTATTATCACTCAATTTTGAAAAAAAAATAATTCAGTTTTTTAATTACAATTAAAAATTAATCATGACCTGACCTCGAACTACAAGTTCAATAGGTTCGCCTATTAATTCCGGTTTCACTGGTATATCATTCATGTATGCATTCATTGACTGACGGGTTCAAATTTCGGATTTAAGATTTGGCGGGAAATTTAAAAATGTTATTTGTATTCCTATGATCCGTACATACGACTGTCACCTACGCTTCAACTTTTTACCAAACGCCCTACCTCCATGTCGTCTCTATTATAGTATTTATGTTTTTAATAAATTCATATATGCATTATTTGCATCTTTAACATGAGATGCATACCTAATGTATACTACAGGCAGGTTATAGGCTACCCTACAACTTCAAAAACAAGGGGCAAAGCCCCTTGTTTTGGCATCATATTTCTGCATCTCCCTTGCTATAATACTATATGATGCTCATGATACTTTGAACCGTACACACATAATTACCAATCAACAAGAAAAGATTCTGAGCGATGTTAAGGCATCAACTCCAACTAATTCGTTTTGATTTTTTATCTACAATGAATTAAGTTCAACACAGTCACGTAAGTGTGTTACTTAAACTTAAAACTAATTAAATAAATTCTTTTATTTTTACAAAATAAATACGCAATTGTTTTTCATCATAGTCTGTCTTACCACTTTAATTCAAATTAGGAGCACGCGGGAAGCAAGAAAACTCTACGAATAACTATTTCAATAAGTCAATACATAATATTATACTTCCTACTTTCATTACAGTAACGAAACAGAAGAGCGTCAATACCTAATTTGTAAAACCTGTTACAATGTGGTAAATAAAAACGAGCGTCACTGAAGTCTTACCTTGACAATACATGTGTATCGATATACTATATCGTCAGTGAAGAACCAAAATGACCCCTATCCATTTACCACTAAAAGCAAACTAAGCCATATCCAAAACGTTCTAAAAACAAAATGACCCAAATCCATTTATTTTTTCGCGTACGCCTTAAACCCATGCAAAAAATTCCTGTCCAAACCTCCACCTAGAGCTTATTACATTTGCATTGACTTGGGCGTACGCGTGGAAATACATGGATTTGGGTCAATTTGTTTTTAGAACGTTTTGGATATGGCTCAGTTTGCTTTTAGTGGAGAATGGATATGGGTCATTTTGGTTCTTCACTGACGATATGTAAAAAGAGTTTTTTTAATTCATGTAAAATATTTTCAATTTTAATAAATAAATGTGTTTCACAAGGTCCATCGATGATGATGATGGTAAAGCTTATGAGCTAATCAAACCAAATAAATTTTATATTCATTTTTTTTCAACAAAGAAATCTTGGCAATTAAATCGTTAACTTTAAAAAGTATTTTGTAAAATAAAACAAACAAGCATCAAAAACTAATTTTGGTGTCTTGCTCCTGCTCCTAAAAAGGTGTTCGAAAAACCATTTTAAAATATTTAATAAAAGAATTTAATTTAGAATTTTACAAGGGATGTACAAGTATAAGTATTAAGGACGTGCCTCGCTTTTACAGTAATTAATGATGTGTATGTTGGCATTTATTTTCTGGAGTAACTTTAGAATTATACACGATAGGGGTTTGAATGTTGAAAGCATACTAACTGCCGTTTAGTTTATTTTATTACTGCATTCATATGACTCCATGGAATTAAAGTTTTGTTAAAAGTCAAAAGCAGTCTTTGCACGTCTAACAAATTAAATGTACCAAGATTATACTGTTCGCTAGTTGTTTTTGTACATATCTGTGGTATTGGGGGACATATAAAATTCAACTAAACGTATTAAGTTATTTAAAAAATTAACAAACTATTGGATGTCTTTAAACTATTGCATTATTAATAAGCTTAAAAATAAATTACATCATGTATCTGCAGTTAGAACAAGTTAAAACACAGAGCCAACAGTTACCTCCAAGTACAAAGCATGCTGTTCTGTATTTTCTTTTCATATGTTCTTTAACCCACTGGCTCTAAAATTGGAAGGTGAATAAAGCTACGTAAAATAGTACTCCTTATTAAATTCCTTTTTACAATTATTTCGTATGTCCTATATCCTTTATAATTTTTGAAAACTTTTTTGCAGTATCTTTTACTTACTATCTAGCAACTGACGAAGAGGAAATTCAAAAAATGGTTTTCAATTAGAAGCTGCGAATGATTGAAGAATGGATCTATTACCATTATGGTAAATGGGGAGGTACCGACAACCCAACTACTACACACCCAAATAATGGAACTTGTAGACTGAAAAAATGAAAAAGCGCTTAGTCCGTCTCTAGAAACTTGTTCAAACTATTTAAAAAATCAATAATTTTGAACGCAATTGCTGCCAAATTTTCTTGGAATTTACACGAAATTGTATGACCTATGTTTTCCATGAGGCAGTGACGCAGTAATAAAAACTTCGTGCGCAGAAACTCTAATGCACATTCTACTTGGCAAAACAATAGTAACATTTCGTATACGGAGTTAAATTTAAACATGCTTTTAGTTCCTCAATAAACATAGAAAAAGGGATATACTTACGCTGCCAGTTTATCTTAAGTAAAGGCAAAACAAAATATAGGTCTTTACATTAAGGAGTTAGGTACATACATAATTAGCTTCTATTTAAAATATTTTTAACTAATTTATTAATTCCGGAAATTAAAATGCTTTAATGTAATTAATCATCACGGCTGTTGGATTTTTTGACGTTAATACTTAAAACATTTTACATATATCATATATAATTATAATAAAATTATAATAATTCACGAAAAAAACTTAAAACTAATAAATTCGGCCAAACAAAGCAGGGCCGAGTTGGACAGGGACGACTATTATCAGTATTAACCGAACCCGGTGTACATAAATCTAAATTAGAATGCAATGAGTAGATATTTTGAAATCTTGCAAACGACGAGAATGAATTTTAATGGTGTTGACCTCTTCAACGTTCCAAACAGGTTCACTCCAATAGGTAGCATTCGGATCTCTCTAGAAGAAATCCCACGGCATTTCTTAAAGAGTCTCTTGGACATTTCAAATATCTCTGCTGCCTTGAGTAAAACGAACAGTTCGATCATGGGACACACACACGCAAAAATCCCCGTAATTCCAGCAAAAACTGGCAATTCTTGACGAATCTTGACCGAGAGGTAAATAATGAGAACGTGATACACAATGAGACTCCTTAAATAAGTGACTATGAAAGTTGAGCCAAAAATATTGTAAATAGCAGCATTCCAAATCTTAAGCTCTTTGTACCGCTTAATCTCTTCCAGAATTTCCCACCGTCTCAAAGTTCTTCTTGAGAATTCTTGATGAATTTGAATTCATTTTTGGAATTTTAGACTTTTGGATGAACGTGGAACTTGTACTCAGCGTAAGTAAGAAGTTTTACTGATAAGTGTTTTCACAATACTTCAGTGTGAAATAATAGAGATCTAATTTATTCAAATTAACTAATTAATTTATATTGATTTTGATGAATTATTGTGCAAATTAGAATACAATATTATGTAAATAATTTCTTCATTTATCGTATTATGGAATGTGGGACACAGAGGGTAGATAAATAAATCCATAATTAGTTTATAATGCTTGCTAAATGAGCTGGTAATTTTGCTTTTCTAACGAAATTTTTTTGCAATACTTTCTTAAACTCTTATAAAGGAAAAGTACGTAGGTAATCGATTTTAGTTAAGTGGAAAAATAACAGCACCAACTATATTGTGACGGTGGCTGATTTAATTTAAATTCAGTGTAATAATAGTTTTGTTTGTTGATTTTACTTATTTCCTTTCTTAGTATTCACTCATTTCGGCTATTGTGTTTCTTTACTTAATTTTAGTTCAAAAATTACAAACTCGTGCTCAAAATTTCATGCTCCAAAATCGTAGGTTGAGTAATTATATCGGTGCTAATTAAGCATGTCTGGTACGAAAATAGAATTCTGTTCAAAATGCCTTCTGTTGAAAATTACGTGAGTTAAAATAAATGCTGCCCAAACCCACGCTATATAGGCTATCGTAGTGGTTTATAGTGGTGAAAAAAATGATTTGGATGATTTAATAAACAAACTAAACGGCGTACAAAAGCGGTAAAATTTATTTTAGAGAGCAAATTCCAGAATAAGACATTGTACTCAAGTGGTTTGAATCTATGAATTTATATATAGATAAATTTTAGTTTTAGTATGAATACTATGAATGACAAACATTATTTACGTCTTGGGAAATTTGAAGTATTTTTATAATGATATTATTCGAAAGCAAAATGTTACTCACTGTCCTCTACTTTAAAGCAGTGCAGTGCAACTGTACTGAATAAATTTTGCCACTTGAATAAAGTTCACTGAAACTCATTCAAATAATTTACTGGGTTTTTAAAAAATGTAAAATATTCTATTTACATGCGTTCTGAAAAGTACAACATTTTAATTTTTCATGCTTTTAAAAATCGAAAATTTTGAAAAAGTGTATATTGTTTTTTAAATATAAATTTCTAAATTTTACATTTTTTTAAATACTGCAACAAGTTAACTTTTTTGCTTTTTTAAAAGTGCAAAATGTTCAATTAATATGATTTTGAATACTGTAAATTGTCTAATTTTCAAGCTTTCTGAAAAGTGCAATTCATTTTCAGTTTTTATACATTTAAAAAGTGCAAAATGTTACGTCTTTTTATTTTTGAAAAATGAAAAAGGTATTCTATACATATGATTTTAAATACTGTAAAATATTTTTTGATAGAATTTTAAAAAGTACAACATGTTGTATTTGAATGCTTGAATTTTGAAAAGTAAATATTCTTCTGTTTATATGTTTTTGAATAATGTAAATTAATTTTTATTTTCACGCGCTCAGGAACACCGTCTTATTTTTTTATTTTAAATTTGGTTAAAAATCGATATGGGGAACATATAACTAAATGTAGCTCCAATTGTTCACTTATTAATTGGAAAGTGAAGGCTCTTATTTTAGTTTGCGAATAAAGAAGCGTAATTCAAAATAATCATAAGTTCTTGTACAGATGCAAAGATAGAAATGTGCTGCTTCAACGTCGTTTGGTATTTTTTGTGCGTCCCACTGTATTGTGAATTCAGATCGGGACTTCATCGTATCTGCAAAAGAACATATTCTAAAGCAGATATTCACAGCTCTATACATTGAGATATTTAATCTTGAATAGCGGTCTTATTTATTTTTTCAGTCATTATCATTTATCATTAATTTGCATGCAGTGATAAGTACTTCATGTACATACATTTTTATGCAATCATTTCTTTATACATCATTTAGTCGCTCATACTTTTTTTATCAGACAAACCTAAAAATTAAAATATTAATGTATTAATGAGTTCCATGTTAGAGATCCTTCTACAACAAATTCCAACAATAAGATAAAAATGAGTGGCATGTGGCATCAATGTTTTATTTCGACGTTATCAAAACAACATAAAAGCAATTAAACTATGCTTAACTAGTTTTCATAAAATTCAATTATTCAGTTACCTATTTTAGAAGATCCTGTCAAAATAGGAATTGAGTAACTGCCTAATTGACTTAACGTAAGTAAATAATTTTTAAGACATTCCAACTATGAAAATAAAAATTATTTAGTTGAGGTTAAATTTATTTTAATTTTGTTTTCTTTGATTTTAAAACGAAAATAGTGTGTTCTTGTATACCATGCACAGCAGCAGCAGTGCTTTCACTTTCAGCAAACATTACAAAAAAGAAGTGTAGCAGCGAAAACGTTGTGATACTTGTATGAATTAATTTAAAACCTGAAGTACGTAACGCCTAAAACTTGTAATAGTAATAAATACGTGCATGATCATGGGACACCACATGCGCCGCGTTCACATAATTATTAGAAAAAACAAATTAATCGGCGTACAAGCTTACGAGGGAACGTTCAGAAGTGATCACGCCGAATTGGCTCCATATATTTTTTTTTAAAGAGCATGTGAAAAAAACTAGATTTGCTTAAGAACATGCTGCCATAAGGCATTTTGACTCGCTAAGTGGGATTTTTTAAAGTAATAATTTGCTAATGTTAACTAAACGGGAGCCATATTTAATTGACCAAAAAATGAATTCGTAATTCTTTGGTACCCTGTAGCTCATACAATTTTCGTCTGATTTTCAAAAAAAGTGTAGTTTTGTATTTCCCAAAACATTATTTACAAAGTAATTTCTGGGTTTTTTATAAATTTGAAACAAATATTTTTTTTCAGAAAATGAAATATTTGTCTCGGTCCTTGTTAATTCGTATTTCCCAGGACCGAGACAAATATTTCATTTTCGGAAAAAAATATTTGTTTCGAATTTATAAAAAACCCAGAAATTACTTTGTAAATAATGTTTTGGGAAATACAAAACTACACTTTTTTTGAAAATCAGACGAAAATTGTATGAGCTACAGGGTACCAAAGAATTACGAATTCATTTTTTGGTCAACTAAATATGGCTCCCGTTTAGTTAACATTAGCAAATTATTACTTTAAAAAATCCCACTTAGCGAGTCAAAATGCCCATTGGCAGCATGTTCTTAAGCAAATCTAGTTTTTTTCACATGCTCTTTAAAAAAAAATATATGGAGCCAATTCGGCGTGATCACTTCTGAACGTTCCCTCGTTAGTTTAAGATTTAGTTTAAAATGCATTTACAGCCTATATGGCAGTTGCGGACAATTTAAATGTTACAATACCAAGTTTTTAGTAGTATTTTTGAGATTAAAACGATTAACTGTAATTTTTGCCTTTTGATGTCTCAAATTTAAAGTTAGTTACCATCCAAACAACAAAATTACGGACTATTAAATGGGACAGTAAAATTATCAGCATAGATAGTTGCAGAATTTTTAATTATTGAATTGGGAACAAATAAAATTTTCCACATTCTTAAGAAAAGTAATTATTACTTAAAATAGGTGGCGTCATCATTAATGATATCTAAATCAAGTACTCGAATGTTGGTAAGAACGATCCCAAATGCTCAAATATCAGTCCAAATACCACATCCATAGAGAATCCCACATTGGATAATAATAGCAAAATATCAAAAACAAATCCGAGCAGCGTCGAAGTTTCATTATAATTATAATATAGTATAGAATAAAATGCAATATTCTGATTTATTTAAAACAGTATTTAATTTTATGAATTGAATTTATCAGAAGAAGGGTCTCAGATGGAAGTTTCAGCTCTTCGAGCAAATAAAGCATTAAACGAGACTTTAATTGTAATAGAATTTACTAGAATACCGTATTTTCTCTAATAGTACGCCCCGCGTACTATCCAAACTTGAGCTCCGACCCCCCGCGTATAATTAGAGACGCGCGCATTAATAGAGACCCGCGCACTGGCATTTAACAGTGTGTTAAATAGACCCGCGTACTATCCAAACTCGAGCTCCGACCCCCCGCGTACTATTAGAGACCCGCTCATTATTAGAGACCCGCGTACTATTAGAGAAAATACGGTACTAGAATTGTAATATACGAATGATATGATATGTAGTACCAGCCAAGGGTCTGCTGGTCTACTAAGGGAGTAACAACTGTGATGTGATTTCACGCTCCATGCAACCAAGAAACAATAAGCACACCTACAATGTACACAACGTATACATTAAACCAGTTATATTTGCGCCAAAACCAGCATTGGTTCGGTTAAGAAACTGTTTCCTATTTAATTATCTAGAGACATAAACATACGGCAAAGTGTAACTCTGAACTAACATGAATCCCTAAAAGCATTGGACCGAAATGTATGACCGGCGTTTAAACTATGAACCCCTGACTTTTAACTCAGCTTTTTCGAATATTTCAATTTTATTTTACAACGTTACGAAATATTCCCAGCTTAGCTTCAACAATGAGTTATTGTAAAAATTTATGAATTAAGTCATGCTTAGCAATTTACAAAAATTAACAACAATGTAAGTTAAACGAGTTTTCACAACGTAAAGGTCATAATATGAAAAATACAGTAGCAAGAAACTCTCTACAAAAATGACAGGAAATTTATAAGTTATAGTTAAGTTAAAATTGATTAATTTTACAATTTTAGACCATATTTCAGGAGAAAAACTGGTACATAACTGCATGTCATGCAAAACAGTACTTTCACTTACAGCAAACATAACAAAAACGAAGTGTAGCACCAGAAAGCAAAGTCTGACTTTGGGATATTTATTGAAATAGTTAGTGATCTGAAGTATGTAATGTATGTAAAACCCAATCATTTACAGAAAAGTCAATATGTTCCAGTTGAGCAGGTAATTTACGTTATAACCTCGCAATAATTAAAAATAGTAATAAAACGGCGTACAAACGCTCATGTTTATTTGGGAAAGCAAATTGTGTACAGATTCTAACAGTGCAATGTAAAACACAATTTTTTAACGTTACGTAAGGATATCAAAAGAAACGGTTGTAAAAGTGTTCCCCGCGTTTAAAATCCTGGTGTTTTATTTTATGCTCAACTCTTAGCACCAATTGGTAAATTTAGCTGTCTAGATACTACTTCAGGCAACTAAGAAAAAATTAACATACCCCCAAGTTAGTACATTATACCAGTTCCATTCAGCATACGCCCTGCTAGGAACCTATTACCCATATTTAACTGTATGCAGAAAAAGGTATGCTAAGGTGCTTCACTTATATGTGTTGTAAATATCGAAAATAAATTCTAAAATGTATGACCGGCGTTTAAATCATACAAATTTGATTGCCAACTCGCAGCTTTTCCGAATATTTCAATTTGAATTTGAGACGTTAAGAAAAATTCCCAAATTAGCTTCTAAAATGTGTTAATATAATGGTGTAAAAATTAATTTATAATATGAAAATTACAAAAACATATATGTTGTAGTTAAAAGATAGTAGTTTCAAAAATGTGGATGACATATGAAAAACACAGTATGCCAGTCAGGTTTGATTTTTTATGTCAGATTTGACTTCATAAATTTTAAATGTAATATTTTTGTGAATAATGCTTTGCACAATTGACAAAATTAATTTAAAATGAAACCTTTTAATATATTTAGAATGACAATTACGTAAGAATTAATCATGATTGTTTTTAGATAATAATTGTTTTTAAGTTTAAAGGTATTAGTTTAAACATAGTATTTCGGTATGTATATTTAGTGTAGTAGTCGGTGTGTCAGTGTTACTGTTCCTATTTTTTTGTATCTTGTTAATCATAGAACCTTCCAAGATTTGCAGTGAAGACGTAATCTTAGACCTAGCGCTGAACAGAATAGCAGAAATAAAAAGGAACGGCGCTAAAGTAGTACATTAGCAATGTTTTAATACCCATAGAATTTAATTAGTTTACCTAATGTGATGATAATAATTAAGTACGCAGGCTCAAATGGCAAGCTAATTTAAAAATTACACTTGTAAAAAATTAATAAACAATTAAAAGTGTGTTTTAGGGTTGGTAATAAAATTAAGTTGTAGATCCATGTATGAGACTTAATGAACTAAATAAATGCGAAATCTCATGGCAGCTTAATGAAATATGTTTACATCATTACTAAAGAAGGCTTAAAAATTCCAGACACAGCTTTCCCATGTTAAGGACTACTTACAGAAAATTCCTGATTTTTAAAACCACTTTTAAAATCAATTTGTGAGACGACTCGTGAATTAAGATTTTATGCAGACAATAATGAGAAATTTAGATTTTACAACAACAAAAAATCGTGTTTGTGTAAAATTACATCCAAATCGACAGAAATAAATAACTTTTTTTAAAACATTATAAGAATGTCACAAAATAACTTTTCACGAACAAGAAAACTATTTTAAGCTTCAGCATCAACTTGGGCATTGCAACATCACAACTAAAACCATCGAATAGCGGAAAAAACACAACAAACATAGAGATTAACTGTTATTACTTAGCTGCCACTACTTTTTGAATATCAAAATAAAAACTTTAACTAATTTCGTCATTGCATTGCAGTAAAACATCTAACGATAATGGTATAGTGAAGTGTTGAAAGTACAGCAAGTTCAGTTTACCACCAGTTTGTAACTTTTTAGCAATAATATATGCAATCGATATTTTTAAATGTATGAAACCTAAAAGAAAAACAGAGTAATGTTGTTCGTTTATGAGTGATCGTGCGCACATATAAATGAGGCTAAAATACCAAAATTTAATATGAACCAATTTTATTCCCTCTTAAAACTTGTGAAGCTAACTAAAATCTTAAGTTCTAATTTTTTTAATACAGTTCCTATCCTACAAATTCTATGAATGATTTTGATTTTTATTACAATTTTTGCAACAAATAATTACTTTTATGTTTTTACAACGGGCTTTACAAAGTTGCATAACAATCATTAGAAGCGTAAACGATATGCAAAATATGAAATATAAAACCGAGCGGCTACGAATTCCTGTTTTGAGCATCTTACAATAGGCGTTGCAATTCTTTATTTTGATTTATTTAAAAAAGTTTTAAAGTGTTAATGTTTACCAGACACCTTTTGTCACATAGTTCTACAAGGACAACAATAAAATGCTTTGCAATTTAAGGTTAAAACATATACAAAATACCAACAGTGTTGTTCCACAAATAATAAAACATGGACATGGTACCACTGCTTTCTCTGTGGCTTTGTCGAAGTACACCTACCTCAGGTTACCAAAATATCAAAAACAAACCAAGCGGCGTTGAAGTTTTATATCAAATATAATATAGTGTGGATTAAAATGCAATACTCTGATTTATTAAAAACAGTTTTCAATTTTATGAATCGACTTCATTAAAAGAAGGGCCTCAGAAGAAAGTTTCAGTGTTTCGAGCAAATAAAGCATTTAGAGAGACTGTAATTGTAATAGAATTTACGTGAGCGGCATGCAGCGGGAATAAACGAACTTCAACGTTCCAACATTGCACGCAACCAGCAATAATATAGTAAGTAATGATTTTATGTTATTTAATATTTATTATTATTATTTATTTTTATATTACTATATTGGTTTCTTAGGTGTGGGTGTGACAAAGGAAAATATGGTTAGATGTATAATGAGTGTAAGACGAGTAGACTTGGAGTCGAGTTGAAATTTAAGTGTAAACCTTTACTGAAAAACTAAAATGTGAAGTTCTCAGTCACATTACAGGACATTAAAATGAAATAAGTTCAAAACTACAATTAAACATTTTTAATAACATTTTTTTTTAATTTATTATTTTTAAATTCTGATTATTTTAAAATAAATGTTCATTAATAATTTTTTAAGTCGTGCATAACAATTTAAAAAAATATAAAATGCGGAATAAAAAGCGTTTAAATAAGTTTACATTTTGAGACCTTTTCTGTTAAAAAAAATATTGTATCGGCAAAAACTCATTACACGTATCTTGTCATTAAACAATTCTAAAGGTTTTTGGACAACTATATCTCAAGGAAAATCTCTTTTTGATTAGCATTATGCTCGTTACAGCGCGTCAAAATTATTAACCGTGTCAAATCTCCAGAGACAATTTAACTTAATTTAATTTAATTTTTCGTTTTAAAAATTTTCTAACAATGCTTTTTTGACTACGTCGCAAAGTAACAAATTAGCAATAAAATAATTATGAATGTAAACAGTTCAACTATTATTGTTATCTGAATTATAAATGCATATTAAGTGAAAAAAATTTAAATCTTCTTCATACAAACAAGTTGGATTTATGGAGTGCCCATTACGTGTTAAAATATGGGAAAATAGAGATGGAACAAACCAAAATGTACGATAAAATAAAAAACCTAATCTAGCCTACAGCCTACTGTCTACTGACATTGTTGCTACTTTTTAAATTGGTACTATTCTACATTGCTTTAATTGTTTTACATATTTAAAATTTTATTCAAAACACAATTATTTTAGTATTCGTGTAGTAACAATAACAAACACTAAATGATTCTAATGTTCTAGAACATTTTTAAGTTCTGTTTTCTACTACTACACTTTTAAGCACGTTTTGACTTTATCTAAACGAATCGTGATGGCAGATCCCTACCAACTGAAATGTTATTTGTAACGATCCAAAATTATCAAATTCCATTTAAATTACCTCATCCGTAAAAGTTTCCTGTATACACAATAGAAGCAAAATAACAAAAACAAAAACAAGCGGCGTTGAAGTCTCATTTCAATTATATTATAGTAAAGATTAAAATGCATTATTCTGATTTACTTAAAACAGTTTTCAATTTTTTCAATCAACTTTATCAGAAGGGCCTACAAGAATAGCGACTAAATACTTAAAACTACAAAACACTAACAAAGCGCACACAGAAAAATAATGTATTAAATATCTTTTTTTTTAGATATTGTAGATATGTATTTTTCACCGTAGATAAAAGTAATAATTTTTGAAATGTGATCACATTGATTAATAACAGAGCTGCACATCTAGCAGCTGCGAATTCTTAGTACACGTGAATACACGGGCGACAATTTGTATTTACTGTAAATTCCGACTAAAAGGGAATTGGGGGGACCGACATTTGTAGTCCCGTTTAGCCGAATTCCCGTTTAACGGTATAAGGGAATTCCCTATAAACCAAAAGTTAGTTACCATTTCAAAATCTGTTTTATTTAGTCAAAAAATGTCAAGGGCAAGAGATGTACACTGTTGTTTAATTATAACTATAATTATTGTGATTCAATGAAAAAGTCAGTTATAGCAGTTTGTCTCTTTTTGATTTCATTCTGACGCACACAAATACTAATGTTATGCAGATTCGAAAAAATGTTTTTCTTAGTACTGATCTGCGCTAAAAAGAAATGATGAAGTTTCTGTATCATTTCCGTAGCTTCAGATACACTTGGAACTGGCAGGAATTATTTTTCCTCTGCTGTAGTATCTTCGTCAGATTCCTCATCTGATTCGTCACATTGAGTAATAAATGCAACTGACTATTGTGGCTGTGATTCGTTTAACTTCGTGCTTAATTCTACTGATTACACTAGAACTAATACCGGTTTCTTTGATAATGTCTGTTTTCGTTCGTATGGGTCTTTCACTTTTGTAATATTTCATATTTTTGTTCAGTGTCTAACGTGTTTCTTTTCCGCTTAGTCAACATTGTCAATAATAACTGAAGACTGAATAAGAAATAACAAAAAGAAAAAAAGCTATGTGACCTATAAATAGACAACCTACTTACTTAAATGAACGATAATGTAAATGTTGAGATAAAATTAGCCTTGTGGTCAAGTACACAGTAAAAACTAAAGTAGTATTCCAGAGAGAGGTAGTATTTATTTACAACTTGGCTCCGTTTTTTACAATTTCCCTTATAAATGACCTAAAAAGGCCTCAAAAGTGTAGAATAACAGTCCCTTAAATCCGAATTTCCCTTATATCGGTTCCCTTAAATCCGGATAATTTTAACATTGAAAGCATAGCTGGCCAACCAAATATTTTAAATTCGTCCCTTGCAGCCGTTTTCCCTTAAATCAGAATCCCTTATAGTCGGATTTGACTGTACTACCTATCTACATAATTTACCGGATTTTTCACGATATCGAAATACTTGACGAATTTCAACGTGTGATATATCATTAGAAAGGTAATGACGATTAGATTCCAAATAACGCAAAAGCTAAGAGTTTATCGAAAAACGTTTGCCATTTTTTTCAAAAAAACTGTTATTTATTTCAAAATTCCGCCTTAAATTTTTATTATGCGTCGACATCCTGAAACAAAATATCCGTTTTCCTAATTTTTAAAGGGCTTTAAAATGATATATCAAGCATCAACGTCCGTCAACTTTGACAAAAAATTAGTTAACTTTCTTAATTACAATTACTAATTTATCATCATATACTAATTTATCATCATATTTGCTGTTACACTCAGTTACTTACATTCGCTAATTCATTTCGGTTTGAATGGTGTATGGTTTATGTTCAATTCTATTTAGTAACATGTTAATATTTGGATTTTAAGATTTGGCGGGAAATTTAAAAAAAATTATTTTGAAAAAATTAAACAAGGGCTAAAGCCCTTGTTTAATGGCAGCCTTAACAGGAACGTTAGGCAGTTTAAATTTACATCCTACTTTTTACTACATATTTCATTTTTAAAAAATTTGTTTTTTGAATTTCCCGCGGAAACTTAAAATCCAAATTTTAACATGTTACTGAATGGAATTGCGCATAAACAATACACTATTTAAACCGAAATTATTTAGCGAAGCTAATTAACTTAGTGTGACAGCTCAGATCATGATTAATTTTTAATTGTAATTAAAAAACTTAATTAATTTTTTGTCAAAATTGACCGATGTTAATACATGATATATCATTTTAAAGGCCTTTTACGCACCAACATTGTTCCGTAGATCGAGATGGTGACTTAGATTAAGGTCGACTACGATGATTTTTAGTTTTTCAAAAAGTAAATTTTTTTAAATTTCGCGCCAAATCTTAAAATCCAAATTTAAACATGTTACTAAATGGAATTGAACATAAACGATGCACCATTCAAACCGAAATGAATTAGCAAATGTAATTAACTGAGTGTGACAGCAAATATGATGATAAATTAGTAATTGTAATTAAAAAAGTTAACTAATTTTTTGTCAAAGTTAATGGATGTTAATGCCTGATATATAATTTAAAAGCCCTTTAAAAATTAGGAAAACGGATATTTTGTTTTAGGATGTCAACGCATAATAAAAATTTTAGGCGGAATTTTCAAAAAAAGTAACGGTTTTTTTGAAAAAAATGACAAACGTTTTTCGATAAACTCTTAGCTTTTGCGTTATTTGGAATCTAATAGTCATTACCTTTCTAATGGTATATCACACGTTGAAATTCGTCAAGTATTTCGATATCGTGAAAAATCCGGTAAATTATGTAGATAGGTAGTAACTAAAAATCATCGTAGTCGACCTTAATTTAAATCACCATCTCGATTTACGGAACAATGTTGGTGCATAAAAGGCCTTTAAAATAATATATCATGTATTAACATCGGTCAATTTTGACAAAAAATTATATTTTGTAATAATGTACTCTGCATCTTTGTAATATCGAGCGACAGGCTGAGAGGAAATACATAAATTGTTTTTCAATTTGAAACCACGTTTTGCAAAATGTAACTTTTACCCTTTGGAACTAATAGCAAAATTATGAAAGATCAACTTACATGTAAATCAATTTGAAGTTGTCAATATAGAATTATAACTGGTATTAAAATTTCAATTGTAAGATCTTGTACCCAGCTGTTTTGAATTTTAAAACTTCCTTTCACTACACTTTGCAAATAACACAAAATGTATTTTCAAATGTTCACATCAAAAAATAAGTTATTTTTCTAATTTCATTGTTAATGCTAACATTATTAATTTACAATAGCCAGTTTACAAAAAAAATATGTACATTGTCAATTCCACAACGTGAATGTCAGATAAAAATACAGTTTGTGAGTCAGATTTGATTTTTATGTCAGATTTGACATAATAAATTTTAAATTTAATACTTGTGTGAGTAATGTTTTACTTTGCAAAATTAATTGAAAATGAAATTTTTTGTAACATTAGTTTGTCAATAACATAAGAATTTATCTTGATTGTTTTATCTTTTTTCAAGTTTAAAAGTAGTAGCTTAAAAATAGTATTTCGGAATGTATATTTATTTTATTAATTGTCTGCATTGCTTCATTACTTTTGTGATGCAATATGATTCTTGGGAGGGTTTTGTTTCAGAGATAGAAATATAATAATTAAAATTTCATAAAGCCGACAAGTCTATATACAACAATAGAAGTGTAAATACATGAAACACTGTCAGTATTTACACATGATATTTCACATTTTCCGAACGGGTGCATGGTAATCGGCAGTATGGGGGGGGGGCGAATGGGCAGTGAATTAACGCATATCTTATCGGCAGTACAGTGTTTGCGGCAATGGGCAGTGTAAATTAAATGTACACAATAGGCAGTATGAAATTTGAAATTGAACTTTTATTTTGACTAAATATTTTGGTAATACTTAGGTGTCATATTAAATGAAAAGTAATTAATTAAGACGAAAAAAAAATAGAACTTAAGATGAAGCAAGATGATACAAAATAAAAAATACTATTGTCGAATAAGTGGTTGGCGACTCGCATTTGTAGGTCTTCCCCGTTTCCTTCGTTGTAAATCAATCCTCGCGACTTTCGCTGCCAACGAAAATTCAATTAGGTTCTTCTTAGCTGCTAGACCATAAATGTGCTTGCAAACATATTTCTTTAAAAATGACGGGCATGAGCATGTAGATTTCTTCCACTCAGAGTAGTCAAAGTGTACAATGTAGGCCGCAAAGTACTGAGTTTCAAAACTGGAAAATGATTGGTACCTACGTTGCATCTGCTTTATAATGGATTTTCTAATCCTACCTCCAGTTGAAGGTTGCACGTACGATATTGTATGTTGTTTTCTACAGGGAGGTCCACGATAGAGGGTTGTATCTGCTGCCACTGGTATGCTGATCTTTGAATTGCGAGTGAGTAAGTCTGAGACCCCCATTGAACAAACGAAACCTCGTTAACATATCCGGGAGTCCGCTCATGTGAATATTTATACGCCATGTCCATCATAGTAGGCAAAAACAAAGCTGAGATATTAAAAGTTGTAACAATTAGAATGTTTCATGTCGTTATTTAAATGTTATCTTGGCTTATACAAATGTAATAACTTTAAGCATAACCATGTACATACCTATCTTTTTCCTCTCCCTCTCTGTTTCTTCAAGTTTGACAATTCTGTGAAAAGACTTGTCCATTATTAGTTGATGGGTGCAGTAATGAATAACCTTCGTACCATCCATAATTGTTATCCAACCATTGAACTACAAAGTACTCCAGAAACTCCTTAGCCTCTGGTACTGCTGCCCATTTTTTCTTAAACAGAACAGTGGCAAGCAAGAAGATTTCATCATTGGGGCATACCTATACGTTAAAGGAAAACGCTCATTACGAAAAATGAAGGCAATGAATATTTTACATGTAATTACATACTCTTGGTTAATGTAATTTATGTACATACCTGAATTATATGGATGTCATCTTTTATTTCTTTGGCGATATGCGACTGATGAATTTTGTCTAGTCTACTTTTGATAGCTGTCATGACGTGCGCCCAGCAAAATACCCGCTTATAATTACTGGGACTGAAAGTATTTTCAAATCCGTTGGTAATCGCTTTAGCTGCATCCGCTATAAGTACCTTGGGGGCATATAAGAAGTTATCCAGTTTTTGTATTCCAGTTTTTAATGCTTCAAATGACTTTTGGTAGTCAGTTGCTGCTTCTCCAGTCGACAGACAAAATAAAACTGGATGGAAGTGTGAGCCCATGTCAGTCACACCTGCGATGATACATGGATACCCTTCAAATGAAACCTTGTATGTAGCGTCTATATGTATACCATCACTGAGTTTCAACATTCGGAGTAGGCGTTTCGTAGTAACTGCTACGTGAAAAACACACTTATTTTCTTCTTCCAAGACGTCTGCGTTAAAGGACACAACATAGGGCTGATCATCATCTTCGGGAATAGTGACTCGCGTTGAACACCACTCGGTTAGATCACTAAGATATATAACTGTATTGTTCACTTTGCTACGTTCACCTTTTAAATACTGGCACAGCTTCTTTTTTATTGGGACGACGCAAAGTTCAAGTGATTCCATAGATCGTAGCATTCCATTTGGTCTTGTTCGTCCTTGCTGTGCTAGATGCTTAGCAGCTTCTTTCTGAGAATGTGTCAGCCCTGACTTGGTTTTCAACGGTAAATTACTATGATTCATGTTTTCTAGCTCAAAATAAGATGTGCTTCCTTTTCCTTGGGTATACACAAGCTGAACTTTTGCCTGACAACTCTTTCCATGAACAAAACAATAGTAAACTGAAGTAGTCACCGATAAATCCCCGAAAGTTGACGTGTTGGAATACCTCCTCTTCCACTTATCTGCAATACTTTTCTGAGCGTCATTTAATGATTCGTAAGATTTGACAAGCTTCCAAGTATTAACTGTCTTGAACCTAGACGACGCCTGTGAAGACATGTTGTACTGACAGAATATAGAAACGGACTGAGAAAAAGCTTGACTAAAAAGCCATACATCTATTACGTAAACTCATTCAAATTCACATTTGTTTAGTCGTGATGCATTAGTTATGCAAAACGTATGACAAGGAATAAGAATTTTCATTACTGCCAATAACCGCAAAATAAAGAGCAATTTTGTGATTTTTTTTACGAAATTCGACTATACTGCCAATAGCATTGTTTTTAAATAACTGCCAGGTTACTGCCGTTACCCTTTTTGGGACTGCCCATTACCTTATATTTCACATTTTCCGAACTTCCAAATACTCCGAAGGAAGAAACATGGGTACCTTGACGCGCATAAGTGAAGGATAAGAAAAAAACAAAAATGAGCGTCGTTAAATTAGTACACGAGAAATATTAAAATAGCCGAATTAATTATAGGTTCTGTACTATGATAATTATGATTAGGTAAGTAGGCTTAATCGATAAAAAGCTAATTTTAAAATAAAAAAAATTTAAATTTATAAATAATTGAAAGTACGATGTAGGGGCGGTATTAAAATTAAATTGTAGTTACAGATATGGCAAAAACTAAACTGAATAAATGCGAAAGCTTATCACAAGCTTATCGTTAGTGAAAAATTTTCACTTCATTTCTGAAGTCTGAAGAGGACTTAAAAAGTTCAGCAAAGTTTTACTATGTTTAGGACTACTTACAAGGGAATGGTTTTACATGGTACGCGCCAATTTCAAAAAGTCAAATCTACAAAAATCAGGCTAATTTCAAATAGTAGGGATCCAAAGTAACTCGATTGCATTTTGCTTTGTTTCGTCACAGTAGCCCGCCAAAGTTTAAAAAAATTCAAATTTTAATATTTTGCCGCCCTGTAACTTCTACAGTTCTTATCCCATTTTGACGAAATTCGAATTTTTCTAACGTTTAGACTTTTTTCTACAAAGTTATTTCAGGATTTTTCAAAATTCGAAAATTTTCATTTTTTTCGACAAATTTTTGAAAAAACATTATTTTCAAGGCCTTATTTTATCGACTAATTTTTTCGAAAAAATGAAAACCATTCCCTTGTTAGAGGAAAGTCTTGATTTCTAAAATCACTTTTAAAATCAATTAGTGAGACGACTCGTGAATCCAGATTCTACAGACAATAATAAAAAATGTAGATTTTACAACAACCAATTAATCGTTTTTGTGTAAAATTACTCCAAATCGACATAGTCAAATCAATTTTTTAAACATTCGAATGTCACAATATAACTTTTCATTTACAAGAAAACTATTTTAAGCTTTAACATCAACTTGGGGTTTCCAACATAACAACTAAAACCATCAAGTAGCGGATCAAAATCATGCAATTTTTTCACTGCAGTAAAGCATGCAACGACAATGGTAATGAAGTATGTATTAAAAGTGCAGCACGTCGAGTTTACACCAGTGACGAACTTTTTAGCAAAAATCTACGCAATCGATATTTTTAAACTTGTAAGAGAAATAATAATGATGTTGGCTTATGAGTGACCGGTGCGAACATATCATTGCGGTTACCAAGCTACAATTTAATTTGGACCAATTTAATTCCTTTTTAAAACCTGTGAATCAAACTAAACTCCAAACGTTCAAATTATGCTAATGTATTTCCTATACTACAACTTCTATCAATGATTTTTAATTTTAATTACAATTTTCCCAACAAATAATTACTATTTACAAGTTGTAAATTACAACCGGTTTTACGAAAGCCCCGTTAAATCGACGTAATGAATATCTGTATTATTTATTTCATATATATTCCTTTAACTGTAGTGGCAGTATTGACATTACACGTCTCGCCATGTAATATAAAGTCCTTATTCAATAAATTAAGGTTGAAACTATATGAAAAGCCTTATGAAAATTAGGTAACATAGTAACGTGCAAAACAAAGTGGAGCTTTACGTTTTTAGACGACCACAAGAGCTAAAAATAAATTATTCGACGGAGAAGAACGAAGGAACTTAAATTATTTATTTTTTCATTAGGACCGAGAAAGTTAGGTAAACGAATTGGTTAAAATATTCACAACATTGGCGCCAGCGCCAGTCACTGAGATAATACAACGCTAATAGCGTTTAACTTGATCTATAAATGGTTTATATATACTCGTCTCACATTGGGATGTCAATATGATTAAATATTCTAAATAACCTATACCTCTAAATTAAATTCAATAATTTTATGGATAGCTATTTGTATGCCTTTTTATTCCACATGCTAGTAAACCAGATGATGATTTTCAAGTACATGTAACAAATGCAACAAACTAATTCCGAGGCATTCGTACCAAAAACAAAGTATGTATATAAGGCCTCAAAATGGTTTTTAATCCTATATTTATTTATTTTTAAACATCTGAAGCACAGTTTTTGAAACTTTTGTATGAAAAAACAGTTTAAAATATTCTGAATTCAAAAAACATTTAAAAAATTTTATTTATTTTTTATTTTTTTAAGTTTTTACTGTCTTAATTGCAAGTGTTAATGTGGCGCTATCTGTAAATAACATTTACGTTTGCTCCGCAGTGAACCTGCACTGAGCAATTTAATAAGCGGCTTTGGAGTTTTACACTTTTAATATTTGACGATACAAATTAAGTCTTTCAGATTGATTTAAAACAGTTAAAATTTTATATTAAAAAATTGGTAGATTAAAGTATAAACACATTCTACATAGCTACTAAAGATTAAATGCTAAATTCTCGAAGGCAAAATAATAATGCAAATACGTATGCTTAGATAAACTCACCTTAGCCATGGTTATCACTATTAATAGCACTCGTATTATCGTTTTAAAAAATACAAACTTTCATCCAGTACGTGTGCCATGCTAAGAGCAATGAAGATAATTTTGTTTCAAGGTGTTTAACTTGCAGGGAAATGGGAAGTGGGATGCCAAGGACGCTAGTTTCATAATTTAGGTGTCTTCGTTTTTATACCATTCAATAAACGCCACGTTATTGAAAAGGGCAAATTGAGGACACATTTAATTACTTTCTCACAATTTTAAACAAAAATTGTAACAAATAATTGAGTGAATATGTTAATTATTATGGAAATACGAATTTACCAAATCAAGCGTAATAAAATAAAGAACAAAACTATAGAATATAAAACAAACTTTAACAGGGAATAGGAGGGTTTAACTTTGTCGTCAGTGGGTAAATTTTAATTTTAGGAAGGTTAAGGGTTGTATGATGTATTTTTGCAAATAGAACTAGCATTAAAACAATAGATATGACTATAAAACTTGTTTCCCATGCTGTATGATGTCGAATTTGGGCATCTGGGAAGCTAAATTCTAAAAATTGTTTTTATTTTGGCCACTAACCAAAATTAAAAGTTGTTAAAATTAACATACAATTATATAGGGAACGAATTTCTTCCCGTGTTTGGTGGTGAATTGCAGCTTAACTAAACTAAAAATACCAAATGCCTATTCTGGAGTTCCTGGGAAATGTATTACCTACTTAAAAATTTGAAAATATGTATTTCATTTCATGTAGGTTTCACCGAAATTTCGATTTATTTGTTCGAAATTTTGTCCATATGTGGGTAATGAGGCACTTACAAAACCCCATGCTAACAGGTTGCGGTGCGGTGGGACCTCGATGAGATCATTCGGAGTAGCAGTAATTCTTAAGACGGCGTTGAACTGCGTCATTTATATTTGATGTTTTTGTATTGCCCTTTTCTACGCTGTCAGTCATTGAGTCTGAGTGATTAAAATCCCTCAAACCAATAAATGCGGTTTAATAAATTAGATCGAATTAAATATTCCGAAATTCGAAGATTGAATATAAATTATATAATTAATGAAAACTTTGTACAAAATACTTTATTCCTTATTAGCATGAATTGATAAAGTTTGACGCCGTTAGAAATGTATACTACACATCTGTTACCGCAGAGTAATGTCTCCACAATTTTATATTTCTTGTGGGATGCATCACACTAAATAATGTTTACCTAATATAATTCCGATCGGCCTAGAAAGCGATTCCGATCGGACTGTTTTAGTTTAGTGTTCCCTGCCACTTCGGAATGATTGCCTTGGCCTTCTGACCTTCTGACCTTCTGAGCGAAGAGAATGCCAGTGGCATAAGCGGAATGAACTCCATACCATTTGTGTTTTCAAATGACGCCGAACGGAATGAATTTTTGATTTGAGCGGAATGATTAATATTCCAGTGCATTGTATATTTTACTCCGGCTTCTACTCATTTTTATGCCGATTGATATGAAATTAAGTATTATTTATGTATGAAAATTATGCCTGGTGTGGTCATCTGCCATCCACTACATACTTCTGAATTTGAATTTGTTGGAGGTGTCGTTAGAGACGTCTTGGGTGCGTCCACCTAATGACACATATCAGAGGGTATGTGTCAGCATTCGAGCCTGGTGTGAAGCGGTGGTGTGATGCTGAACGTTGTAGAAACGTCAGCATTGTGAGTTGGAGTAGGTGAGTGCACCGGATATCGTTGGCCTTAATGGGTTTATGATATGCACTGGAGTTCGTAGAAGACTGGAAACTGCATATGAAGATGAGTCTCTGTCAGCGGATTCAAAACACCAATTTTATATAGGTTACAAGTAAAGGCGAGCATTATGTTAATGCTCGCCCCTCCATAAATGTATATAATGTACTGTATTGGCGACTATTACTTAATAGTCGCCTCATAGTAATTATATTGGCAACTATTATTATGCATAATAGTTTCCCCATAATTGTAAATTGAATAATAATGATTCCTAATCAATAGACTGAAATTATGTGTGATTGACGAATAAAGTCTTTAGTCTTTAAGCAGGATTCGTTGGCACATGTTATTCTTGAGTGGTCTCATTTATTTAAGGGAAATAATACAGACTCAATGTTTAGCATATTATACCGTAGTACATAGAGCATATGGGTCGTATGGTTACACAGTGACTAGGCGGTATATTCCAACAGAATTCACATACAGTAAATGAGATGCAAATGAAGCACAAAATGTACTATTTATTATTAGGCAATTATTAAACTCTAGAATTAAATAATGATTAGCTAACAGTCTTTCACACATCTCCTTTACTTATATTTATTAACTTTAGTTTATGCACTACCCACCAGAAACCACAATCTTTACTATGTTAATGTTAACTTTAGCATACATGGTAATGGTTGAAATCACAAATGGCTTAACACTCAAATTAGTCACTAAACTAACAGCAAATCAAGCAACCAAGCAACAGTAATCAACACGTTCACTAATTCACAAGTTGACGTTCTTAAAACACATCGCTTTGTCGATAGTCACAAAATTAATTAGAACTCAGTAGCTGATTTTCAGTCCAATTTAATCTGAGAAAAACATAAAAACGAATCTTAATAGTTAAACCTACCAAAAAATAATAATGTTACATGTAAATATCGCACAATGGAAAAGCAGATATTGCACTTACCTCACTTACCAGTCCCGTGTAACTTACCTGATTACGACCTCGATTATATTCAACTGTTTACTTACCCATCCGCGGTTAATTTCTTTTACATTTAACTGACAGTATAAATATCAGTTGACGAAGCACTTACAACTGGTAACTTATTAATCATATATTAACTTTAACACTCGCGTCTTTACTTTGAAGTTAACTACAGTCAAAGTTGATGTAATGATGTTATGCAGCGTACTTGCTTACGTCTCAGTCGGCGGACACAAATGCACCAAAAATTAACGGCCAGCCGTCCCGCATGAGGCATAATACATACCACTACCTACCTAAATTTCATTCCGCAACGGAGTGATCCTTCATTCCGCCATAGATATTAAATATGAGTCTGCAAATAGCATTAATTTAGGCCTATTCATTCCGATCGGAATTGGATACAATTCATTCCGACAAAATTTAAGAAAATTATTTAGTGTTTAATAGGTAAGTAATGAAGTACTGTATTTCCTCTGATAGTGCGCTCCGCGTACTATTCAAACTTGAGCTCCGACCCCTCGCGTACTATTAGAGGCCCCGCGCATTAATAAAGTGCGGTTAAGCCATGTTAAAGACCCGCCTACTATTCAATCTGAAACATCTACCCCCCGCGTATTATTAGAGACCCGCGCACTATTAGAGGCCCGATTAGTATTAGAGGAAATACGGTATATCCATTTAAGGGTGTCTGCAAGTACTAAAATGGAAAACGTGAGTCCCATGCGTATCATATTTATTTATTTTTTGTATTCAACCTTCATCAATTGACTCCGTATTCTACATCTTGAATGAGATTGTGTGTACAGTATAAAGAGTATAAATTAGCGGCGTTGGAGCTTTACAAAGGTAATATTACATGCCGAGTACTTAATTTCTGTAATGTAATTACCTCAGCTCAAGTAGATTAAAACGAACTAGAAACAATATTTTACAGATAACTAGCACTGAATGTGTGTATAATTGTTAGAATTAAATTGTAGATGGACTTGATAGATATATAGCGACGAAAAGGAATAACTACAGCTGGCTAATAGCAACTAGTAAGTTTTTTGTTCACGAATGTGTAAATCTCTTGCTTATCAATTAAGAAAACTGCATAAATTCATTTCTCTAAAATGCAACCGCAATGCATTATTTTTTGTAGAACTTCATTTGCTGTTGTCCACATTCTGTGTTGTCCTTTTTTGAAACCACCAGGTGAATAGAACAAAACTTGTAAATTGATCGGCTGTAGTTACAATAATTTAAAGTCACACAATATTTCACGTTATATTTTACTAATAACATCTCCATAGGTAAGTCACGCATTGTAAAACTTTTTAATGAAAATGCGGTCTCACGTCCGAAGTCCGAATGCACTTTGTACGAAAGTCTTTTGTACGAAGTTCGGTGTCCGAAAGTGTGTGCATTGTGTACGAAGTCTCCATGTCCGACGTGCTTTGTGTACGAAGTCTCTATGTCCGACGTGCTTTGTGTACGAAGTCTCTATGTCCGACGTGCTTTGTGTACGAAGTCTCTATGTCCGACGTGCTTTGTGTACGAAGTCTCTATGTCCGACGTGCTTTGTGTACGAAGTCTCTATGTCCGACGTGCATTTTGTACGAAGTCTCTAGGTCCGACGTGCATTATGTACGAGGTCTCTATGTCCGACGTGCATTTTGTACGAAGTCTCTATGTCCGACGTGGCTACACGACAGAAGATCGCAGACAAAAGGTCGCAGACATAAGATCGCAGGGACACAATATCGCAAGACAAAAGTGCGCAGCAGACGAAAGATCGCAGACAAAAGATCGCGAGACAGTAGAGCACAAGGACGAAATATCGCAGTGAAAAATGAGTGCAAGGCAGTTAGGCAGTAGAGTTCAAAGACAAGTGCATTTCTGGGGTTACATTTAGGTAAGTCAACATTCCTCTTGGAAGTAATTGGTCGCCCTTAAAAGGGCCGTTGGTTAAAATTGGTTGATATGTCAAAAATAAAAAAATATGAAAACGTCAACAAAATGTTTGAAAAAAAGATGCTATTCAAAGTAAGTTGTAGGCAATTCCTCGAAGACAGTCTGTACATAGTTCGTACATCAGGTAAATAGTATGTAACAATACGACGCATGCGTATTGTTTTTTCAGCGTAACGGCGTCCCCTAGCCGGATGACCTCGAACTGCTATAATACCAGCTTATACATTCGTATTATAAAGTACCGTATTTCCTATTATAGACTACAGGGTGTACTATTCCAATTCGGACCTCCAAGACCCGTGTATTAATAATGGCCCGTGTATTATTACAGACCCGTGTACCACCAAAACAATGTTAAATAGACCCGTGGACTATTCAAACTCATACCTCTCAGACCTGTGCACAATTACGGACCCGTGATCTAAAATTGGAAAAACGGTAATAACTTCAGCAAGTTATGGTGTCGGTCTAGAGGTTCTTATAATTATTTCATTGCTGATATATCAATTCATTTTAACTAAATATTTAACCAAATTATTTCCACCTTTTAAGGGCGACCAATTACTTCCAAGAGGAATGTTGACTTAACTAAATGTTACCTCGGAAATACACTTGTCTTTGAACTCTACTGCCTAACTGCCTTGCACTCATTTTTCACTGCAATATTTCGTCCTTGCGATCTTTTGTCTGCGATCTTTCGTCTGCTGCGCTCTTTTGTCTTGCGATCTTGTGTCCCTGCGATCAAGTGGCTGCGATCTTATGTCTGCGATCTTCTGTCCTGTTCCCGCAGAAGTCAACGCAAAAGTAATAGCAGGTCCAAAAAAAATAAACAAGCAATTTGTGATGGCTTTTTATTCACATTTAATAAAAGAAGTGGAACTGATCCTCCCGTTCGCACCAACATTACCTCGATCACGACGATTTATTTTCGGTGTGCAAATTACAGGAAAAATTGCAAATGCAAACTGAATTTGAAAGAAACAACATATGATAGCAACTATACAAGGCAACAGTTTACATTGACTGGGGTTCATACGTTCCACGAAAGAAATACTGGCAGGTAAGTAACAGCTTCATTCTATTAGAATTCAAGTAGTAAATTTCAGTGAAGTGTATCAAATATGTTTTATTATAATTAAGATAAATTAAGCAAATGAATTTGTTATTTTCTATTAGAATGAAGGCTTTGGAAGCTATTTCGGAAATGAAATCAGTAGTTGTTGATCAGCCCTCGATGAAAATGACTAATGTGGTGTCTCAGTTAGAACTGAAACTCAAAAAAAATAAGGAAGCCATGCTAGAACTTGGGCCAACAAAGTACTTAAAAAGAACATTATTGAAAGCTCGTCGTTCAGCTCATGCAAGAGCTCATACAGCTCTTCGTACATAAAGCCTTCAGTCATAGAGCTCTTCGTACATACAGCTTTCGGACAAAAAACGCATTTTGACACAGAACTTCGTACAAAAGACTTTCGTACAAAGTGCATTCGGACATGGGACATAGGACTAGGATTACAGGATAGGATTACATCTCCCTTCTCAAAACTTCAGAATGCCAGGATGCAGGGTAAACTGAATTTAATGCCATCCGCATATAATTTAAGGAAATCATCAATGAACTATAGGAATAAAGGAATAAAACAGTAGGAGAATAAATTAAGGCCATACTCGGGGATAAACCAATTCCATGCTGCATTAATTCCTTCCTATACATTAGGTTAAATTGTTCTTGCTTACAACATGACACGTGACGGACATATTGGTTTTTTATTCTTGCGTGAGTTCTTAACTGGCATGTGGTTGATCAAAAACTTCGCTCTTAATTAGGCATTAATTTTAATTTTTGCCTATTAGTGTAACCTTATTACATAGTCCCATGTAGTAGCATATTGTAGTGCGTGCATTTTTTCATATACTACATTTTATTGCTACCATGGGCTTTAACATCCTTGACGATGTCTTAATGGTTATACTTTTTATTATAGTCTTCAAAGTTCAGGTCGCATTCATTTAAAACTATAACAATAAAAGTATTTCTTTATTCAATGTGTTAGTGTAAGTGTGCAAGCTTATTTTTTTAAGATTTTCAGTTTTCAAGTATGTTAAACAATATCTATATAATATCTGGTATGACCTCCTTTTGCGGCCAAAAGCTCGTGAATCCTATTAGGAACAGAGTCGACTAGCTTCTTTGTGAATTCAGGGCTAATCTTCTCTCACTCTTCTTGTAGGACAGTGATCAATACGGTTCACTAGTCTGAATTTTTTTCTCTAATTCCTTTCACATATTTTTCATCAGATTCATGTCCGGTGACTGAGCTAGCCATGGTAGGACTGTTGTTTTTGTATTGTGTAACCATATGGTCACTATTTTGGCAAAATGTGTGGGGTCATTGTCTTGTTGAAAGATGAACTAATGACCTAGCCCCACTTTTGGAGTCAAATTCCAGATATTTTTATTCAGAATATCCATATAAACTTCTTTAGTCATGGTTGTAGGGATATAGACTACCGTTCCGCCTCCGTGAGCAGAAAAAATGATCCACACCATTACGCTCCCTAAAAAATACAACGAGTTAACTACATGGTCAAATTCTATTAATGTAGGACATTTGAAGGGCGTTACACACCTCTTGGGGACCTCATCAATGGAGCAATGTACTTTAGTCCGATGAACCCAAATTCTGCCAATGTGGTGTTAAAGGTGCTCAGGGGGTGTGGAGAAGGCCTGGAGAAGTCTTCAAACCTTGCAGTGTGCCATTTACAGTTAAGCACGCTGTAAGTTACAGTTGAGCAGATAATCTGAGTTATAATCTAGCAATAATTACAAATAGTAATAAAAAGGCGTACTAACGCTCATGTTTATTTAGGAAATAAAATTGTATACAGATTCTAACAGTGCAATGTAAAACACGATTTTTTACCTTTACATGAGGATATCAAAAGAAACTGTTGTAAAAGTGTTGCCAGCGTTTAAAATTCTGGTGTTTTATTTCATGCTCAACTTTTAGCACCGATCATAATTTGCTTTTCCTGTTTATCACAAATTCACACTTTCTAAATGAATAGTTGTTGAAATTAATATCTACATGCATGCTTGTCACTTGTGAATACTGTTAAATATACAATTTTCATGCGTTTAGGAACACTGTCCTAATCTTTTGTGGATAATGTATTTTTAAAATGGAGTTAAAAAATTTTGAGACACACTAAATTAAATTAAAGGAAGGTAAAGGCTTCAAATTTATTTTAAGAAGAAAGAAACGTAATTTAAAGCAACCCGCATTTGTGCTTTTACATATGCAACGATACATAATGCTGTACTACTTCTACGACGTTTGAATTTTTGTTTGTAGCTCAGTGTGTTTCAATTGCACAGATGATACCTCCATATTTCTATTTGTTGTTAAAACCTGCAATCAGGTTCCAACTAACCCTAATTAAGGAGCTGCATTTTACCGCAATCAGAACGCTTTTATTACTATAGTCAACTGATAGAGCAAGTTCAAATGCAGCCGCAAATGTCACAGTTCTATGCAAGGCTTCAGAGTGCAAATCATGTTGCTCTTTAATTTTCAGTCTTTTAGTAGCCATTTTTAAATTGCACTGACTGTAAGGGCGCAAAGGGCTGCGTAATTTAGCACGTCGTTCATTGTTAGGAAGTTTAACATAATTGCTGCCTTCAACTAGTTTTGAATCTGTAATAAGAGACAACGTAACAGTGCATTAGCAGAAGGACGAAATGCTCAAAAGTTTTCACTGGTACAAAACAGAGCAATGGAATCATGAACGAGACTAATCTTCGCAAAGTGACAAAGCAGTTTAAAAATAAACACGCCCCAAAAAAGCGGTGACAACAACATGATGATTCATACTGTGTAAACTTTATTATTGTTGTACTACATTTATAATATTTTTCCAAAATTAATTGCACTGCTGCACTGTTCACTCTCTACTGAAAGTTGAGAGTGAATTTTTGCTGTCTGATTTAATTATTCTACATTTATTAAGTAAAAATGAAATACAGTCAACGTCAGTGTAAAAAATTGCAAGGGGGAAGGGTTAATTTAGTTTGCGATTCTGCACACTGCTGAGCTATACGCACGAAAATTTGCAAAACAAAAAGTCTGGCGTGCGGATGTTTATTCAAATTGAGTGAAAATCTAAAGTAAAACCTAAACATTTAAAGTATAGTAAATATGTTCCAGGTGAGCATGTTATCATAGAATCTCAAATGTGTATACTTAATAATTAAAAATGCTAATAAAACGGCGTAAAAGCGTACGTATTTTAAATCATTTCTAACAAAGCAATGTAATACATGAGTTTTTAACATTACGTAAATAAACCAAAAGATATCATTGCAAAGGTATTACCAGTTTTTGAAATTCTGTCGTTGTTTCATGCTCAACTTTTAGCACCGATTATAATTTGCTATTTCTTTGTTTCACAATTTCAAAATTCCCAAAAAGAATAGTTTATAGGAATATCCAATGTCTGGTATTTATATTCAAATCTATTTATTTTACTAATGGTCTGCATTGCTTCCTTACTTTTATGATGGAATATGATTCTTAAAATGGTTTCGTTTTAGAGATAAGCTTAATTAATTAAAACATTTTAAAACCGCCCAACCTTTAACAATTATAGTAGTACATCTCACACTGTCGGTGTTATTTTGTATCTTGCTAAATCTTAACATCATCCAAGATCGACAGAACAGACAAAAACTCACTCTAGTCGCTAAACAGAATAGCGGACGTAAAAAAGAGCGGCGCTGAAGTAGTACATTAGCAATGCTCAACTTTTAGCACCGATCATAATTTGCTTTACCTGTGTATCACAAATTCACACTTTCTAAAGGAATAGTTGTTGAAATTAATATCTACATACATGTTTGTGAATACTGTTAAATATATTATTTCCATGCGTTTAGGAACACTAACACTGTCCTAATCTTTTGTAGATGATGTATTTCTATTGTAGCTCAATCTAGATATAGGGCATGTTGATTCTTTGCTTACGATAAATTGAAAATTGAGTATGTCTGCATCATATGTTTAAATTCATAAATTACTGCGCATCGTATATTCTATAATGATACTATTCAAATTTTAAAATTTTAAGACACCACATGTTTGGTTTTTAATTATTAACGTAAGAACTACGTGACCCTTGTGAGTCAATCAACGCGAAATCCTGATAAATAGTGGGGGTTTCCATATACAAATAAATATCTCTTCAGAAAATTTCTTCTTGAAAGGGAGTTAACCTCAAACCAGGGTAATTTAAAAATTTTGAGACACACTAAATTAAAGGAAAGTTAAGGCTTCAAATTTATTTTCAGAAGAAAGAAACGTAATTTAAAGTACCCCGCATTTGTGCTTTTTTTTTTACAGACGCAACAATACCTAATGCTGTGCTACTTCAACGACGTTTGCATTTTTGTGTGAAGCCCAGCTTCTGCTCAACACTAGTTCAAATCTCCGTATTCTCCAGTTGTCGTTTGAAACGTTTATCAGGTACCTACTAACCCTAATTAAAGAGCTGCATTGTACCGCAATCAGAACGCTTTTATTACTATAGTCAACAGATAGAACAAGTTTAAATGCAGCCTCAAATGTGACAGTTTTATGCAAGGCTTCAGAGTGCAAATTATGTTGCTTATTAACTCTCAATCTTTTAGTTGACATTTTTGAAACTGCATCTTTATAGTCTGATTTGATTATTCTACATTTATAAATTAATTGAAAATGCAGTCAACGTCAATGTAACAAATTGCAAGGGGAAGTGTTTAATTGGCTATAGTGATTCTGCACACTGCTGAGCTTTACGCACGAAAAGTTGCTTTTACATTAATGAAATTTTACAATTCAAAATTTTCGTCTTTAGTTTTAAAAGTTGTAAAGTTTACTAAATTTATGCAAACAAAATGTAAGACATTCCATGCAATAAAACCTCAAATAATGAATTATAGTTAATACGTTCCAGATGAGCAGATGAACTAAGAATTTAAACTTTATATAATTAAAAATTATAACTCAACGGCGTACAAACGCTCAAGTTAATTTCAGAAAGCAAATTCCCATGCGGTTTTTATCATGTGAACTAATGATTTCCGTACGTAATTTAAACCGTTTCTAACAGTGAAATGTAAAACACGATTTTTTAAACATTACGTAAATAAACCAAAAGAAACCACTGGAATAGTATCATCAACTTTTGAAATTCTGTTGTATTATTTCATGCTCAACTTTTAGCCCCGATCATAATTTGGTCTTCATTTGTTTCACAATTTCACAATTCTCAAAAAGAATAGTCTATACGAAGATCCAATCTGGTATTTATAATCAAATCTATAGTACAAGGTAGGCCATTTATTATGGAAGATTCTAACAAGCTATAAAAGCCAAGTTTATTATTCGAATAAAACGAACAATATACCAAAATGAAGACAATTTCTGGGAGATTTGTTTGACACCTTATTTATTTTAATCGGTTATGAATAAGTTTTAAAATGGTCTAACTAACAAAAATCACAGTTTTTAGATTTTTCAACAATCCTAAAATTGCTTTTTAACAACTTTGATTTAAAATTAAAGCGTAGAAAAATGCAGTCTAGAAACATTGGACTGAAAAAAACATTGCAAACATTTAAAAACAATTAATTTTGAAATTCTGAAATTTTTGAAATTTCAAATTTTTAAAATGTTTTCCAGGTTATTTTCTGTTGGTATATTTGAAGTCTAATGTTTCTAGTCAGCATTGGTGTATGCTTTAATTTTAAATCAACGTTGTTAAAAAAATAAATTTAGGATTGACCAAAAAATCAAAAAACTCTAATTTTTGTTAGTTAAGCCAATTTGTAACTCATTCCTAACCGATTTTTATGAATGAGATGTCAAACAAATCTCCCAGAAATTGTCTTTATTTTGGTATATTGCTGAACATATTCGAGTAATAAACTTGGCTTTTATAGCCTGCTAGAATCTGTCGGAATAAATGGCCCACCTTATATATATATGACCTTAGTTAATTATAAATTAAATTATGTAGGAAATAAACTAGTGTCTTTGATTTTGTTTATAAATCCTACTTCCAAAAATAACTGCTTCATTAATTGCAATATTTTACACATACATCTCATTTATGATTTGGCTGCATGTCCGTCTACATTGTGCATTGAAATCGCAAATTTTTGCAAGTATTTTTAATTTCTCTAATTACGTGATTATGGTACATATTTTCTAGAAAAAAACAGACACTACTACACACGATACCCAATTGGTAAATTTAGCTGTCTAGATACTACTTTAGGCAACAAAGAAAAAAAATTAACATACCCACAAGTTAGTACATTATACCAGTTCCACCCAGCATACGCCCTGCTAAGAACCTGTAACCCATTCAATTGTCTGTAGAAAAAAGGTTTGATAGTGCGTTTTACGTATCTGTGTTTGGAATCCTTAAAATATATACTAAAATGTATGACCGGCGGTTAAACTACGCAAAGACTGTCAATTCGCAGCTTTTCCAAATATTTCAATTTGTATTTGCAACGTTAAGAAAAATTTCCAAATTAGCTTCTAAAATGTGTTAATGTAATGGTGTATAAATTAATTTATAACATCAAAAATATAAAAACAAAATATGTTCTAATTAAAAGATACGAGTTTCAAAAATGTGGATGTCATATGAAAAACAGAGTATGTCCGTCAGATTTGATTTTTTATGTTAAATTTTACTTAATTTTTAAATGTAATATTTTGTGAGTAATGCTTTGCACAATTGACAAAATTAATTGAAAATGAAACTTTTTGTAATATTTAGAATGTCAATTACCTAATATTAAATCATGATTGTTTTTAGATAATAATTGTTTTTAAGGTTTAAAAGTATTAATTTAAAAATAGTATTTCGGTATGTATATTTTGTATAGTAGTCGGTACGTCAGTGTTAGTGTTTATTTTGTATCCTGTTAATCATAGCAACTTCCAAGATTACAAAGCCGACCAAGCATTCAATCCATGAATAACAAAATAACAGAAATAAAAATGAGCGGCGCTGAAGTAGTACATTACGAATTTTTTAATACCTACAGTAATTAGTTTATCTACTGTGATCATAATAATTAAGTACGCAGGCTCGAATAATGGCAAGCTAATTTAAAAAGTACACTATTAAAAAATTAATAAATAATTAAAAGTGAGAAGTAGGGGGTGGTAATAAAATTAAGTTGTAGATCCATATATGAGACTTATTGAACTCAATAAATGCGGAATCTTATCGCAGCTTACATTTAGTGAAATATTTTTACATCATTTCTAAAGAGGGCTGAAAAATTCCAGGCACAGCTTTTCCATGTTTAAGACTACTTACAGAAAATTCCTCATTTTTTAAACCACTTTTAAAATCAGTTTGTGAGACGACTCGTGAATTGATACTGTATACAGACAATTATCATTCAAGAACTTTGATTTTACAACAAAATAAATCTTTTTTGTGTAAAATTACTCCAAATCGACAGAATCAAATCAATTTTTTAATCATTACGAATGTCACAAAATAACTTTTCACTTACAAGAAAACTATTTTAAGCTTTAGCATCAACTTGGGCATTGCAACATCACAACTAAAACCGTCGAATAGCGGAAGAAACAAAACAAATATATTGATAATCTGTTACTACTTAGCTGCTACTGCTTTTTGAATATCAAAATTAAGAAGTTATCTAATTTCGTCATTGCATTGCAGTAAAGCATCCAAAGATAATGATATAATGAAGTGTTGAAATTACAGCAAGTTCAGTTTACACTAGTTTATAACTTTTCAGCAAAAATCTATGCAATCGATATTTGTAAATGTATGAAATCTAAAAGAAAAACAGAGTAATGTTGTTCGTTTATGAGTGACCGTGCGAACATATAAATGAGGCTACAATATCAAAATTTAAGATTAACCAATTTTATTACCTCTTAAAACTTGTGAAGCTAACTAAAATCTAAAAGTTTAAATTTTGCTAATATAATTCCTATCCATTCAATTTTGTATGAATGATTTTTTATTTTATTACAATTTTCGCAACAAATAATTACTCTTATCTATTCACAACCGGCTTTATTAAAGCTGCACAACATGATTTAACAGGTTCCTTCAATTTGCGAAATATGAAGTATAAAAACGAGCGGCTACAAATTCCTATTATGAGCATCTTACAATAGGCGTTGCAATTCGTTATTCTGATTTATTTAAAAAAAGTTTTAAAATGTTAATATTTACCAGACACCTTTTGTCACATAGTTTTACAAGGATAACAATAAAATGCTTGGCAATTTAAGGTTAAAACATATACAAAATACCAACAGTGTAGTTCCACAAATAATAAAACATGGACACGGTACCACTGCTTTCTCTGAGGCTTTGACGAAAAAGAACCTCACAAGCGAACCAAAATATCAAAAACAAACCAAGCGGCGTTGAACTTTTATTTTAAATATAATATAGTGTGGATTAAAATGCAATATTCTGATTTATTAAAATCAGTTTTCAATTTTATGAATCGACTTTATCAGAAGAAGGGCCTCAGAAGAAAGTTTCAGTGTTTCGAGCAAATAAAGCCCTTAGAGAGACTGTAATTGTAATAGAATTTACGTGAGTGGCGTTAATGTCGTACACTAGTAATATTTGCCGATGCATATATAATACAATGCAATCTTAAGGTTTATTTAAAACGTCTTACATGGATAACGATTACCACATACTTAAAATATGCAGCGGGAATAAACGAACTTCAACATTCCAACTCCAACATTGCACACAACCAGCAATAATATAGTAAGTAATGATTTTATGTTAATTAATATTTATTATTATTATTTATTTTTATATTACTATAATTATTGGTTTCTTAGGTGTGGGTGTGACAAAGGAAAATATGGTTAGATGTATAATGAGTGTAAGACGAGTAGACTTAGAGTCGAGTTGAAATTTAAGTGTAAAACTTTACTGACAAACTAAAATGTGAAGTTCTCGGTCACATTACAGGACATTAAAATAAAATATGTTCTAAACTACAATTAAACATTTTTTTAAAATTTATTATTTTTAAATTCTGATTATTTTAAAATAAATGTTCATGAATAATTTTTTAAGTCGTGCATAACTATTTTAAAAAAATATAAAATGCGGATTAAAAAGCGTTTAAATAAGTTTACATTTTGAGACCTTTTCTGTTTAAAAAAATATTTTATCGGCAAAAACTCATTACACGTTCCTTGTCATTAAACAATTCTAAATGTTTTTGGACAACTATATCTCAAGGAGAATCTCTTTTTGATTAGACTAATTATGCTCGTTACAGCGCGTTAAAATTAATAACCGTGTCAAATCTCCAAAGACAATTTAACTTAATTTAATTTAATTTTTCGTTTTAACAATTTTCTAACCATGCTTTTTGACTACGTCGCAAAGTAACAAATTAGCAATAAATTGTTTATGAATTTAAACAGTACAATTATAATTGTTATCTGAATTATAAATGCATATTAAGTGAAAAAAATTTAAATCTTCTTCATACAAACAAGTTGGATTTATGGAGTGACACAATGAGACTATGGATATACTTATGGAGTGCCCATTACGTGTTAAAATATGGGGAAATAGAGATGGAACAAACCAAAATGTACGATAAAATAAAAAACCTAATCTAGCCTACAGCCTACTGTCTACTGACATTGTTGCTACTTTTTAAATTGGTACTATTCTACATTGCTTTAATTGTTTTACATTTTTAAAATTTTATTCAAAACACAATTATTTTAGTATTCGTTTGTGTAGTAACAATAACAAACACTAAATAATTCTAATGTTCTAGAACATTTTTAAGTTCTGTTTTCTACTACTGCACTTTTAAGCACTTATTGACTTTATCTAAACGAATCGTGATGGCAGATTCCTACCAACTGAAATGTTATTTGTAACGATCCAAAATTATCAAATTCCATTTAAATTACCACATCCGTAAAAGTTTTCCAGTTAATCAGGAGCAAGCAAAATAACAAAAACAAAACCAAGCGGCGTTGAAGTCTCATTTCAATTATATTATAGTAAAGATTAAAATGCATTATTCTAATTTACTTAAAACAGTTTTCAATTTCTTCAATCAACTTTATCAGAAGGGCCTACAAGAATAGCGACTAAATACTTAAAACTACAAAACACTAACAAAGCGCACACAGAAAAATAATGTATTAAATATCTTTTTTTTTAGATATTGTAGATATGTATTTTGCACCGTAGATAAAAGTAATAATTTTTGAAATGTGATCACATTGATTAATAACAGAGCTGCATATCTAGCAGCTGCGAATTCTTAGTACACGTAAATACACGGGCGACAATTTGTATTTACTACCTATCTACATAATTTACCGGATTTTTCACGATATCGAAATACTTGACGAATTTCAACGTCTGATATATCATTAGAAAGCTAATGACGAATAGATTCCAAATAACGCAAAAGCTAAGAGTTTATCGAAAAACGTTTGCCTTTTTTTTCAAAAAAACTGTTATTTTTTTTCAAAATTCCGCCTTAAATTTTTATTATGCGTCGACATCCTAAAACAAACTACCCGTTTTCCTAATTTTTAAAGGGCTTTAAAATGATATATCAAGCATCAACGTCCGTCAACTTTGACAAAAAATTAGTTAACTTTTTTAATTACAATTACTAATTTATCATCATATTTGCTGTTACACTCAGTTACTTACATTCACTAATTCATTTCGGTTTGAATGGTGTATCGTTTATGTTCAATTCCATTTAGTAACATGTTAATATTTGGATTTTAAGATTTGGCGGGAAATTTAAAAAACAATATTTTGAAAAACTAAAAATCATCGTAGTCGACCTTAATTTAAATCACCATCTCGATCTACGGAACAATGTTGGTGCATAAAAGGCCTTTAAAATAATATATCATGTATTAACATTGGTCAATTTTGACAAAAAATTATATTTTGTAATAATGTACTCTGCATCTTTGTAATATCGAGCGACTGACTGAGAGGAAATACAAAAATTGTTTTTCAATTTAAAACCACGTTTTGCAAAATGTAGGTTTTACCTTGTGGGACTAATAGCAAAATTATGAAAAATCGATTTACATGCAAATCGATTTAAAATTGTCAAAATAGAATTATAACTGGTGTTCAAATTCCAATTGCAAAAGCTTTTACCCGGCTGTTTTCAATTTTAAAACTTGCTTTCACTACACTTTGCAAATAACAAAAAATGTATTTTTAAATGTTGTCATCAAAAAAAAAGTTATTTTTCTAATTTCATTGTTAATGCTAACATTAATTTATAATAGCCAGTTTACAAAAACAAATATGTATATTTCAATTCCACAGCGTGAATGTCAGATAAAAATACAGTTTGTGAGTCAGATTTGATTTTTATGTCAGATTTGACATAATAAATTTTAAATATAATACTTGTGTGAGTAATGTATTACTTTGCAAAATTAATTGAAAATGAAACTTTTTGTAACAATTAGATTGTCAATTACATAAGAATTAATCGTGATTGTTTTGTTTTTAAAGTTTAAAAGTAGTAGTTTAAAAATAGTATTTCGGAATGTATATTTATTTTATTAATGGTCTGCATTGCTCCATTAAATTTATGATGCAATATGATTTTTGGGAGGGTTTTGTTTCAGAGATAAGCCCAATAATTAAAATTTCATATATGAAATACACTGTCAGTATTTACACATGATATTCCACATTTTCCGAACTTCCATATACTCCAAGCGCCGATACATGGATACCTACTCCAATTTTCATAAATGATGAGAAAAAAATAAAAATGAGCGGCGTTAAATTAGTACACTAGTAATATTAAAATACCTCAATAAATTTTAAGTTCTGTACTATGATGATAATGATTAGGTAAGTAGGCTTAATTAATAAAAAACTAATTTTTAAAATACATTTTAAAAATTATAAATAATTGAAAGTACGATGTAGGGGCGGTATTGAAATTAAATTGCAGTTACAGATATGGCAGAAAATAAACTGAATAAACGGAATAGCTTATTGCAGCTTAATGAAAACTTTTCCCTTCATTTCTGAAGAGGACTTTCAAAGTTCAAAAAAAGTTTTCTTATGTTTAGGACTACTTAGAGAAAAGTCTTGATTTCCAAAACCACTTTTAAAATCAATTAGTGAGACGACTCGTGAATCCAGATTCTACAGACAATAATAAGAATTTGAGATTTTACAACAATCAATAAATCGTTTTTGTGTAATATTACTCCAATTCGACAGAATCAAATCAATTTTGTAAACATTACGAAAGTCACAGTATAACATTTCACTTACAAGAAAACTATTTAAAGCTTTAACATCAACTTGGGGTTTGCAACATTACAACTAAAAGCATCAAGTAGCTGATCAAAATCATGCAATTTTTTGATTGCAGTAAAGCATGTTCCGATATTAGTAATGAACTATTGAAAGTGCAGCACGTCCAGTTTACACCAGTGACAAACTTTTTACCAAAAATCTACGCATTCGAGAAAACTTGACCTGTAAGAAAAATTATAGTAATGTTCGTTTATGAGTGACCGGTACATATCGTTGACGTTACCAATCCACAATTTAATTTGCACCAATTTAATTTCCTTTTAAAACTACGTGACCTCTGGAGGTCAACTAAAGTGTACGTATACATACTAACTAGTTAACATTTAAAAATAATTATCTCGTCCAAGTAGCCCCGTGTGGGAAGAGTAAACCACGAAAAACACTGCGTCCCTATTCTATCGGGACAGACTGTAAATATTCCAAATAACATATACCTCAAAATGGTTTTTAATCCTATATTTATTTTTTTAAAACATCTGAAGCACAGTTTTTGAAAATTTTGTATGTAAAAACATTTTAAAATATTCTGAATTCAAAATTTTTATTTTGATGCGGAGAATTATCAGTGTTACGAATTTGCATCTTTAATCGTTTAATCTGTCTATATTTTCCCTTTCCTCGTCATATTCAGTAATTGCATGGCATTTTCCACATTACACAGCTATTATACAACGGATATTAGAGATTCCCTGTGGGTAGAATTTGCTTATTTACTGAAAAAGGAAGTTACCAAGAAATCAACATTTACTCAATTCAGTGCTACACATTTACATGCTTACGCAGCGAAGGTCCAGGTCTAAATTAATTTCGTCTTTGCCTCTGATACTAAGGTGGAAGCCATAGGGATCGTCCACAAATAACGTCATTGAATGCAGATTTTTTTAAGGTGAAGGCTAAAGGTGTGGAATACTGCTTACTCAAATATTTATGTGCTTTCCGCTTTCATGAAGACCTACAGGCCGTGTTCATTGTTTAGTTTGAGGTATGTACCAAGTATGTAGAGTGTTGTTTCCGCCTTACTTAATAAATAAAATGATACTGGTATTTGAGTTTACAGACTAACAAATAGGAAGAATTAAAATGCATTTTAATTAAGAGCACAGTCACTCAAGTGTTCTAAATGACTTTTACACTAACCCACGGCAATACAGCCACAGCCACTACTCTCCTATCATTATTTAGAATTTTCTAAATAAAAACGAGCGTCGCTGAAGTCTTACCTTGACAATGTATGTGAATACATATTATGCAAAAGGAGTTTTTCTGATTTATTTAAAACATTTTCAATTTTTATGAATAAATGTGTTTCACAAGGTCCAAGCATGATGATCAAGATTAACACTTGGAGGTGAAATAAAAAGCTTACAAATATAAGCAATGCACGTACCCAACAATAATTTATTCAATATTATTTTTACTTCAGTTTCAGATAATATTGACACCATCTTTTTTATTCCGGATGAAGGTAATAATTTCTGAAGTGTGATCACAACTATAAGGTAGCAGGGTTCAAATAATGCAAAGATAATTAGACAAAAATCAAGGAGACATGTACGTAGCATCAACTAGAACTGCCTAAAATTGGTAGAATTAAATTGGAGATATCTACAATATATGTGATTGCATTCAAAGAAATCTTGTTTTGCAATACCACTGTTGATATCAATTACAACTTATTGAGCCGTCGCATGATTAGAGATTCTGACAAACATGAACATCTCGATTTTACTCTAAATTAAATGTTTGATTTTTATAATTGAAAACATATTATGTGAAAAATTAATAAATCAACCTTTTTGAGGTATGTTAAATCTGGAAGGATTGTGGGGTTACAGTCGCATTACTACAGTAAATTTAATTTTTGTGCTTATAGGCTGTTACAGTAAACAGCTTTAATTTGTAGGTGTATACAAACTCTTAGATTACAGGAACAATTTAGATCTATTTAATAAACCAAGCGGCCTTAAATTAAACATTTAAAAATTAATTCAGCCACGTGTGTATACATACCAACTTATTTAAAAAGATCAGTTTAATAACATGCAAAATGCATCCCGTAGCTAATAGAATAAAGCTGCAATTTATGTGGACACAATTCCTATGCATTCCTAATATTCAATAACACTGCCAGTGCTAAGTTAGAATGCAATGAGCAGATATTTTGAAATCTTGCAAACAACGAGAATGAATTTTAATAGTGTTGACCTCTTCAAAGTTCCAAACAGGTTCACTCCAATAGGTAGCATTCGGATCTCTCTAGAAGTAATCCCACGGCATTGCTCAAAGAGTCTCTTGGACATTTCAAATATTTTCGCTGCATTGAGTGAAACGAACAGTGCAAAAATCCCCGTAATTCCAGCAAAAATTGGCAATTCTTGACAGATCTTCACCGAGAGGTAAATAATGAGAACGTGATACACAATGAGACTCCTTAAATAAGTGACTATGAAAGTTGAGCCAAAAATATTGTAAATAGCAGCATTCCAAATCTTAAGCTCTTTGTACCGCATAATCTTTTCCAGAATCTCCCACCGTCTCAAAGTCAGTGACTGAAATGAGCACTGGTGCTCCTGTTCGTGAACACTCATCAGTCTCCCAGTTTCTTCCTGCAAACTCTTGAGTCTCATCCACGTAACGCTCACGTACAGGACCAAAAAAAAACGGATCAAATAAGTCGCTGCCAGAACATAGTAGATCTCCACAATTGTAGTAAATACGAAGGTCACTGAGGTCAAAACTGATGATTGAGGAGGATTTTCACACGAACTTTGAAGTAGTGAATAAAACAAATTAGAACTTTTGGGCCATATGAGACAGACTGAGAGAACTGCTGGTCCTGCTAGAAGCCATGTTCCTTTAATATAGATTGGCATGATTTTTTCCAGTAGAAAATTCAATTGCTTTAATTTCGTTGTAACCTTTACATTTTGCCCCCGAGTTAAGGAATTTGTTAAGTTTTTCAGATTACTACTGTTTAGCATGACAACATTTAACTTTGAATTTAAAAGTAGGTTGAACCCTAAGGGTATGTCCCTAAGCTTTCTATATGTTACGAAATAACAAATACAAGCATGCGTAAAATACACCGCCCAGAAGATGTGCATAATTAATTGCGTGATTGGAACGCCGCCAATGAAAAGCTTGGCCTGACTGTTCACAATTTGGTGAAGTGTTTTAAGTGTAATTAGAGCGAAGGAAATTTTCCATACAAGCCAATGGTGCCAGTGGGAATTTTTTGATTTCTTTTTTCGGTTCGTGGAGATGCTGTTATTAGGGTAGTTGCTGACGTTGCGAATGCTGAGTGTAATTAAATTACGTTTGTGATCCCAAAAAAACGGAATGAAAGCGAGAGTGTAGCCAAAATTTATGAATTTTCCCCTAAATTTTAAAAAATTAGAATTCAAAATCATTTTTGATGAATTTGAATTCATTTTTGGAGTTTTGGACTTTTGGATGAACGTGGAACTTGTACTCAGCGTAAGTAAGAAGTTTTACTGATAAGTGTTTTCACAATACTTGAATTTGAAATAATAGAGCTCTAATTTATTCAAATTAACTAATCAATTTAAATTGATTCTGATAAATTATTGTGCAAATTAGAATACAATATTATGTAAGTAATTTCTTCATTTATCGTATGATCGAATGTGGGACACAGAGGACAGATAAGTGAATCCATAATTAGTTTATACGTACTACAGCACTTAGTTATTATGTCGATCCTTCCGCCTTTTCGATAATGAACTTGCTAAATGAGCTTGTAATTTTGCTTTCCTAACGAAATTGTTTTGCAATACTTTCTTAAACTCTTACATAGAGAAAGTACATAGGTAATCGTTTTTAGTATTAGAGCAATATTATTACAGTACCAACTATATTGTGACGGTGGCTGGTTTAATTAATTACAATCATCGATCTACACACATTTAGTGTAATAATAGTTTTGTTTGTTGATTTTACTTATTTCCTTTCTTAGTATTTACTCATTTCGGGTATTGTGTTTCTTTACCTAATTTCAGTTCAAAAATTACAAACTCGTGCTCAAAATTTCATGCTCCAAAATCGTAGGTTGAGTAATTATATCGGTGCTAATTAAGCATGTCTAGTGCGAAAATAGAATTCTGTTTAATTGTTACGTGAGTTAAAATAAGTGCTGCCCAAACCCAAACTATATAAGCTGTCATATAGGAATATAATGTTGTAGCGAATGCCTGGAATGATTTAAAATACAAACAAAACGGCGTACAATAGCGCTTTAATTTATTTAAGAGAGAAAATTCCAGAATACGACTTCGTACTCAAGTTGTTTGAATCTTTGAATTTTCTAATCGCATTGTTAATTCTAACAGAGAGAAAGTACTTACTTTGCATTACCTTTTGCAGGAATTGCATTTCAATCTGGACTTATTAAAATAAAACTAATGATAAGCAAACTATTGAGAGTGATGAATCATAAATATTGATATAATGTTTTTGGAGAGAGCAAACTATTACAGTGTTTTATACTTTAACTTTAAAGCAGTGCACTTGTACTGAATGAATTTCACCCTTACATAAAGTTCACTCAAACTCATTCAAACTATTTACTTGGTTTTTAAAAAGTACAAAATATTCTATTCACGTGAGTTCTGAAAGTGCAATATTTTCATGTTTCATGCTTCTAGAAAAATTTCGAGTTTTAAAAGCTTTTGGTGTTTTCAGAACTTATAAAAAGGTTTCACACATGTTTTTAAATAGTGTAAAAGATTCTATTTACAGAATTTTGAAAATTGCAAAATGTTTTATATGCATTTTGTTTAATAGTGTAAAGAATTCTACTTACAAGCTTTCTGAAAAGTTGATTTTTTCCTGTTTTCATGCATTTAAAAATTGCAATGTGTTACATCTTTTTGTTTTTGAAAAATGAAAATGGTATTCCATTCATATGATTATTTCAAATAGTGTAAAATATTATTTTTATAGTATTTTAAAAATTGCAACATGTTTTATATGAATGGTTTTAAAAAAGTGAATTTTTTTCTGTTTACGTGTTTTTGAATAATTTAAAATATTCTATTTTCATGCGTTCAGTTGTTCAGTAACACTGTCTTAATATTATAAGACACTAAATTTTAATTTTAGATAAAAATGGATATGGGGCATGTTTATTCTTCACTCAGGATAAATTAAAGATTTAGACGCTCTTCCCCATGTGTTCATATTCATAAAATCTTCTTTGCCCTTTGTTGTTCCTGTGGTTGATAAATCGATATTGGCTCGTTAAACGGACGTGACCACAAAAGAATTGATAAAGTTTTGGTTTACAATTTTTTTTTCTCAGTCAGTACGCAGCGCAGGTGGATGGCTATTTATGGTATTTACAATTTACAATGATGATCCAAAAATTGTAATGCTGTATAAAATAAATATAAAGATAAAGTTGCAACTATAAGAATTTTGAATATGCTGCTAGTTACTTTCTCTTTGCATTCATACTTCTCTGCACTCTGCATCATATGATTAGTACAATCCTAATGTGCGTGCTCCACCAACCTTCAAACATTTTTAATTTTTTTTAAAGGCTGGTTTGTATTTCAGAATCCCGAAAAAGCTTGAAGAAATAGCGGCGGTAATAATATTTGGTTTGACGCCGCTTGATATTTCATATTCTGTTATGTTTCTGCGTGCGCTGCGATCATGTTGGATATGTACTTTTGTACCGTTGGAGAGAAATGGTACGGTGTATAAATTCAAATGATTGAGTCTGAATTATGTTATAAGTTACAACTTCAACCAATTATCGTTAAAGCATCACTTGTCATAATTAATGAGTTAATGTAAAAATGTATAAGATAATTTATTATAGCCACTTTACAAAATCAAATATATTGTAACAACTACGGGCTCCCACAACGTGGATGTCGTATATAAAATACAGTACGTCAGTCAGATTTGATTTTTCATGACAGATCTGACTCAATAACTTTTAAATGTAATATTTGAGGGAATAACGTTTTAAAAAATTCATAAAATTATTTAAAATGAAACTTTTTGTAATATTTAGAATTTCAATTGCATAAGGAAACATCGTGATTGTTTTTTAAATATTTTTTAAAAATTTTACATGAATAAGTTTTAAAGTAGTATTTCCGAATATATCTATTTATTTTATTAAGGGTTTGAATTGTTTTATTTCTTCTATGATGTAACCAGTAAACCGGCCCGTTCTGCGAACGGAAGTAAATCGTTAGTTAATTTTTTGATTTATTGAAATAACTGAATTATCCACACAATTCACGCAATTTAAATATTTCTACCCTCCGACGTCTGTCGCCCATCCGCTTCTAACCCCCCCCCCCCCTCCCCTCCCCTTCGTTCAACATCCGATTGCTTTGCATAAACTTTAATGATTATGCAGGTAGGTACATAATATATTATTACTACTTACAATTAGATTATTAGATTATTCAGATCTGCAGTAAAATTGCCAGTTTAAGTATATAATGGCGGACAGCGGACAGCGGACAGCGGACAGCGGACAGTGGAGATCGGACACCGTTATTTGGATTTTATTATTATGGGGATATGAGTCTTGAACTCTTGAAAGGGTGTTGTTTCAGAGATTAGCTGAATATTGAAAATTTCTTGAAGCTACTCACACTATAACAATATAAATCCTAAAACCACTGCCCTTATTTATTTTGTGTATTATATTTTTTATCATAGTATCGTATAACAATTAAATAATTTCCAAATAACACACCTTATGTGCCAAATGTCTGCCACTATAAAAAAATTAAAATGGGCGGCGTTGGAGCACTACATTAGTAATATTATAATGCCTGAAGTATTTTCTTTACTGTGATCATCGTAATTAGGTAATTAGGAATTAGGCTCGAATATTGGCAAGCTGATTTGCAAAATACGTTCTTAAAACATTTATAAATAATTAAAGGTGCAGTGTAGGGGTGGTATTTTCATTGAATTGTTGTTGTTGGTATACATATGGAATTAAAGAAACTAAATAAATGCGGAATCTTATCGCAGCTTAGGAAAAACTTTTTACATCAATTCTGATAATTCTGAAGAGGACTTAAAAATTTCAGAAAAAAGTTTTTCATGTATAAGACTAGTTAGAGAAAAGTCTTGATTTTGAAAGCGACTCTTAAAATCAATTCGTGAGACGTCATTAATCCAGATTCTATACAAAGAATAATAATGGAAAATTAAGATTTTACAACAATATAAATTTTTTTTTGTGGAAAATTACTCTAAATTGACAGCAGCAAATCAATTGATTAAACATTACGATGTTTCTCTCTCATCGTGTGCCCCAGCCAACAATAAGCAAATGTGGGCTTGCTTGCTAACATTTATTTTAGAAAACAAATTGTTTTTTAATAGTAGAATACAAATAAATAAAATTATTTATTAAATTAATTAATTTTAAGCCAACGACTCTATTCCCCTGCATAAATCTGTGTAACTAAAATCTAACTAAAATTTCAAATTTTGCTTATTGCCTTTCTATAATACGTTCCACACTTACAACATCTTTAAATTATCGTCTGGTAAAGTGCCTTTTGTCTACCTTGATTTAGAATAACAAATTTGAACAATAATATAAAAATGAGCGGCGTCAATGTTTAATTTGGACATTATCAAAACAACGTAAAAGGAATTAAACTATGCTCAATTAGTATTCATTGAATTCAATTATTCATTAACCTATTTTAGAAGATCTTGTCAAAAATGGAATTGAGTAACTGCTTAATTGACTTAACGTAAGTAAATAATTTTTAAGATATTTCAACTATGAAAATAAAAATTATTAAGTTGAAGTTAAATTTGTTTTAATTTTTTTTTATTTGAAAACGAAAATAGTGTGTTCTTGCATACCACGCACAGCAGTGCTTTCACTTTCAGCAAACATTACAAAAAAAAAGGGTAGCAGCAAAAACGTTGTGATATTTGTATGAATTGATTTAAAACCTTAAGTACATAAAACATAAAATTTTTAATAGTAATAAATACGTGTTAGAGCATGAGGTAACATATGCTTACGAGGCACTTCATTAATTTAGCAAACAAACTAAACGGCGTAAAAGCTTAGTTTAAGATTTAGTTTAAAATACATTTACAGCCTACATAGCTGAGCCTGATCTCTAAATCATAATTAATAAATCAAGTACTGAAATGTTAGTTAGAACGATCCCAAATGTTCAAATATCAGTCCAAATACCACATCCGTAAAAGTTTTTCATTGGCATCGTGAATGCAAAATATTAAAAGCAAAAACGAGCGGCGTTGAACTTTCATTTCAATTATAATATAGTATAGATTAAAATGCAATATTCTGATTTAAACAACAGTTTTCAATTTTATGAGTTTTTTATTTATTATTATTAAATATGGTATTTGGGATTATAAGTTTGGTTGGGCTGCAAAAGCTGCATTTGATCCCTAGTTAAAGTTTTCAATTTTCGAATTTAATTACTGCCCAAAGCAAAACTAATTACGAAGATGTCGCATTCAAGTTGCCTAGAGACTACTCCAGGCAACCAAGAAAAAATGAACATACCCACAAGGTATTAATATATTATTTCAGTTCAATTGGCGCAAAACCCAGCATACGTTTAAGAAGCTATTACCCATTTAATTATTTATTTGGCTATATTATAAAGGTTTAGGAAAGTATGTCATTGAATTGAAATAAAGCTACTCAAGAATTATTTCCAAATGTATGACCGGCGTTTAAAATATACACGCTTGACTTTTAACTCAGCTTTTCCGAATATAACGATGAAGTGCAAATTCCAAATAATATAAAATAAGTGGCGCTTTTTAAAAAAAAACAAGAATTAAATCATGCATGTACAAATACTGATTTATTAAAAAACAAATCGCAACAAAATTTCCATTAACTTTCTTCAATACATCAATGTAAAAACAATTAACTTTATTTTCAACGCTCGACAAAAATAAAAAATAAATCATACTAACAACAAAATACATTACAAAATGTTACTTATATTATTGCAAGTTTTGAATATTAAATTTCGCGAAGTGACGCATACAAATTTTTTCTAGAGGGGGATTGTGGGGAATTCAAAATTAATAATTATCCCTTGTTTGTAAATACAAATTGCAAGCATAAGTAAAAAAAATAAAAACAATTACAATAAGAAGCTTAAACTTTCAGAGACTGATCCCTTTGCATCTCTCGTTACCTCCATCTGACGTTATAAAATCAATGGAAACAACTGGACAGATGAAGTTGGGAAGACGTGAAGAGGCAATGATGAGAGATAAGATGAGAATCAGAGATGCACATTTTTTTATTTTTATTGTGTAGGTATTAGATATTTTTTCCTGTTATAGTGCGAAACTATTCAGCGCAAAAAGCAGATATAGTGAAATCATGAATACCGCTAATGTTTTTGAAAAGTGCAAAATATTCCATTTACAAGATTTTGAAAAAATATTATGTAAATGTTTTAAAATATTGTAAAACGTTCTATTTACCTGCTTTCTGAAAATTGCAAATTTTTCATTTTTCATGCTATAAAAAAATGCAAAATTCATATTACTATGCTTCTTAAAAATTGCAAATATTGTATGTTTTTGTTTTCGAAAAATGAAAAGGTGCAGATAGAATATATTTACATATTCATAGATAATAATGTTCTTTTTCAACGACGTTTGCATTTTTGTTTAAAGCCCATCAATCCCTATATAACTGCTAAATTCTCCATATTATTTCCATTTATTGTTTGAAACGTACAATCAGGTTCCTACTATCCCTTATTAAAGAGCTGAATTTTACCGAAGTCAGAACGCTTTTTTTTACTATAGTCAGCAGATAGAACAAGTTAAAATTCAGCCGCAGATGTCACAGTTCTATGCAAGGCTTCAGAGTGCAAATCATGTTGCTCATTACCTTTCAGTCTTTTAGTAGGCATTTTTTAAACTGCACTGACTGTAGGGGCTCAAAGGGCTGCGTAATTTAGCATGTCGTTGATAGGAAGTTTAACATAATTGCTGCCTTAAACTAATTTCTAATCTGTAACTAGAGACAACGTACCAGTGCATTAGCAGAAGGACGAAATGAGCAAATATTTTTACTGGTACAAAACAGAGCAATGAAATCATCAACGAGACTAATCGAGTGACAAAGCAGTTTAAAAATAAACACGCCCAAAAAGGCGGCGACAACAACATAATGATTCATATGTACTTCCTAAACTTTAATATTTGTTTACTACATTTTTTATACTTTTCCAAAATAAATTGCAGTGCTGCACTGTTCACTCTCCACTGAAAGTCGAGAGTGAATTTTTGCAGTCTGATTTAATTATTCTACATTTATTAAGTAAAAAGGAAATAAAGTCAACTTCAGTGTAAAAAATTGCAAGGGGGAAGGGTTAAATTAGTTTACAGTTCTGCACACTGCTGAGCTTTACGCACGAAAATTTACGTCGTAAAAGCGTACGTATTTTTAATCTTTTCTAATTTCTAACAACGCAATGTAATACACGAGTTTTTAACATTACTTAAAGAAACTAAAAGAAACCGTTGCAAAAGTATTATCAACGTTTGAAATTCTGTTGTATCATTTTAGGCTCAACCTTTAGCACCGATCATAATTTGGTCTTCCTTTGTTTCACAAGTTCACTATTTCCAGAAAGAATAGTTAATATGAATATCCAATCTGGTATTTATATTTAAACTAGTAACCCGGCCCGTCCTGCGGACGGATCTTTTCTCTGCCTAACAAAGTAGATGCAGGGGAATAAAATATTCTTATTGTTAGTTATTATATGCCTATTAGAACAAACTAACATTTTTTCTGAAATAATTTCAGTTGAGACATAATTTGAATGACGAACTCTTGAGTTTACATTATAAAATAGGCATTAAAATAAATATTAGTTCTCGATATGTTAAATAATTAAAAAAGCAATTGCGAGATGACCTTTTTATTTAATTCAGTTTTATTAGGGGGATAGCAAGTTCTTCTACGTCATTTGGGGTTATAAGAGGCAACTGTCTAAAGTTAGCGGCTAGGGCTGCAGACTTGAGCATCATTTTCAGTCTCAGGACTGGCTCCAAACCCCGCCTACTGCTAAACCCCGCCTGGGAAACGTTTCTATTTGAAGTGTGATTAACTATTCCATATGCTTCATTGCATTTTATTTTAAGCTGTGATTATTTTCTAATCGAATATAAATAAAACTAACTGGTTGATTATGAATATACGTAGTCGGTTACACGGAAAAGTAATGTATGCAAGGACGTTTATAGAATAATAATTTATTACTACATCATTCATTAGAAATGGGGCCCTGTCCCTGATATTTGCTGCTTGGAAATTGTCAATCCAGTCTTCTGACTATTACACTCGTAAAGGACGTTTCTTTCATATACAGTCAGAAGAAAAATTTCGATGATTTGGTTTGACCTTTTAATGTTTATCTACGACATCTGCGCGTTAATATGAGCTAAATTAAAGCATTAATGGGTTGCTCATTATTAGGCAGTGGACTGCGTGATTTAATGCAAATAACTGCATTGGCGCGTAGGGTGACTTTTATCACGTTATTTGTAAGATATTAATCGCAAATACATAAATTAAAATTATTATTAATTTTAATCGTTTTCATTCAAGTTAGAATAACTGTATCAATACTAAGTGTGATAATAAATTTTGTGATAGCAATCGTGAGAGGGGTGATAGTTTACATTCGGTTTTATTACGGGGTAAGCAAGTTTTGCTACTTCATTTAAGGGATGAAGAGATAATCGGCAAGCGCCACAGTATTTGGAATTATTGGGGCAGCAGATGCAAGGTAGCAGACCTTGGTTTGCGGACTTTCGGAACTAATAAAATCGGCAGTTATATTTTAATGAAAATTTTCAATTACTATGTAAATGTTTTTAAACGTATATGTAATTAGTGCTAACAAAGCAGGCGTGCGTGGGTGAGAGGTTAGTCAGGTTAGGTTCTAATCGTTTTCGGCTTGGTGTTTTACGGTGAACGTCACTGGATGGTTGATTGAAACCCAATCTCCTTCGGTGCTCCTTAATGACCACTACTTACTGTAGGGGCCTAGGGAATGAGACTCCTTTACTGTGGAGGAGGGGACGGGGATAGGTGAAAGGGTACAAAGACCGAGACGATCTAACGCTGAAGCCTTCTATTTCCTTGTTTTTTCTTATCTTATTTTTAAAAGTTCAAAATGTTCTAGCTGCGTCGTTAAAGATTGCAAACTAATCTAACTACATGTTTTAAAAATTTTAATCTACATAATAATAAAATCTTATTGTCCCAAGTTAAAATAATAAATGTGATGTTTAAATGTAGGCAATTTAATCTTTATCGATTAGTATACTGACATGCAGTTGTAGTATTAATTGCAGCCAGCAAACTGTGGCAAGGTTTTTATGTTTTTGCAATTTTTAAGGATTCCTATTTCTTGCTTAAGTAGCACAATTACCATGCACAGACAATTTATTTTTATCTTATTCTACGGTTATATACACCCCCATGGTTAGAGGTTAAAAACGGATGAGGGAACCCAACACGATACCGGACACCGGACCCCGGACACCGGACCCCGGACACCGGAGACCGGAGACCGTGATTTGGATTTTATTATTATGTAGATCTGTAGTATATGACCTTAGTTAATTATAAATTAAATTATTTTAAAGCTCAACTGTGTTTATGTAGTAAATAAACTAAATAGTGTCTTTAATTTTGTTTTGTTTATAAATCCTACTTCCAAAAATAACTGCTTAATCAACCACAATGTTTTACAAATACATTACATTTGTGATTTGGCTGCATGTCCGTATACATTGTGCATTCAAATCGCAAATTTTTGCGAGTCTTTTAAGATTTTACTAATTACATGGTTGTGGTACATATTTTCTAGACAAAAACAGAAACTACTATATATGATACCCAATCATATATTAAGCTGCCTAGATACTACTTTAGGCAACTAAGACTTAAGATAAAATTAACATACCCACAAGTTAGTACATTGTACCAGTTTCATTAAGTATACACCCTGCTAAGAACCTGTTACCTATTTAATTGTCTGTAGAAAAAAGGCATGCTAAAAACCTTCAATTATCTTACTTGAGGTTTTCAAAAATATATGCTAAAATGTATGACCGGCGTTTCAACTATGTAAATTTGACTGTCACCTCGCAGCTTTTCCTATTCAATTTGCAACGTTAAGAAAAATTCCAAAATTAGCCATTAAAATGTGCTAATGTGATGGTGTATAAATTAATTTATAATATCGAAATTACAAAATAATATATGTTGTAGTTTTACAAGTTTCAAAAATGAGGATGTCATATGATAAGTACAGTATGTCAGTCAGGTTTGATTCTTTATGTCAGACTTGACTTAATAAATTTTAAATGTAATATTTGTGTGAATAATGTTTTACAAAATTGACAAAATTAGTTGAAAATGAAACTTTTTCTAATATTTAGAATGTCAATTACCTAATAATTAATCATGATTGTTTTTAGATAATAATTTTTTTAAAGTTTAAAAGTATTTATTTAAAAATAGTATTTCAGTATGTATATTTAGTGTAGTAGTTAGTATGTCAGTGTTAGTGTTTCTTTGTATCCTGTTAATAATAGCATCTTCCAATATTACAAAGCCGACCAAATCTTGTGGTAAGCGCCTAAAAGAATAGCACGAATAAAAAAAGGTGGCGCTAAAGTAGTACATTAGCAATGTTGTCATACCCATAGTAATTAGTTTACCTATTGTGATCATAATAATTAAGTACGCAGGCTCGTATAATGGAAAGCTAATTTAAAAAGTACACTATTAAAAAATACATAAATAATTAAAATTGAGAAGTAGGGGGTGGTAATAAAATTAAGTTGTAGATCCATAATATGAGACTAAATGAACTCAATAAATGCGGCATCTTATCGCAGCTTACATTTAGTGAAATATTTTTGCATCATTTCTAAAGAGGGCTAAAAAATTCCAGGTACAGTTTCCCCATGTTTAAGACTACTTACAGAAAATTTCTGATTTTTAAAACCAGTTTTAAAATCTTGAGACTACTCGTGAGTTTAGACTCTATGCAGACAATTATAATTAAAGAATTTAGATTTTACAACACAAGAAATCGTGTCTGTGTAAAATTACTCCAAATCCACAAAATCAAATCAACCAAAATTACGGACTATTAAATGGGAGAGTCAAATTGTCAGAATGGTTGCAGAACTTTTAAATTATTGAATAAGAAACAAATTTAAAACATTTTCTACTACGCAAGAACAGTAATTATTTAAAATAAGTTGGCATCATTATAAATGATCTCTAAATCATAATTATATATCAACCATTGGAATATTAGTTATAACGATCCAAAACTCTCAAATTCCATTCCAAATACCACATCCGTTAAAGTTTTCTATGCACACAATGCTAGCAAAATATTAAAAACAAAAACGAGCGGCGTTGAAGTCTCATTTCAATTATATTATTGTAAAGATTAAAATGCATTATTCTGATTTATTTAAAACATTTTTCAATTTTTTAAACCAATTTTATCAGAAGGGCCTACAAGAATAGCGACTAAATACAAAAAACTAAAAAAAACCAAAGCGCACATCGAAAATATCTTTGTTTTAGATATTATAGATGTATTTTGCACCCTAGAAAAAGTAATAATTTTTGAAATGTGATCAAACCGATTAAGAGTAGTACTGGTGATCTTGTAGATGCAAATCCCTAGTCTTTCACTGATCACTGAATGCATGCATTTATTTTGGTAATAATACACTTTCTTTTGTAATATCGAGCGACTGCAGGAGATGAAATAAAAAATTGTGTTTCAATTTGAAACCACGTTTCACAAAATATAACTTTGTTTCTACGCTGCAAATATCAACATTTTTCAGTCACCAGTTTCCACGAATATCTTAATGTTATGTCGATATAATGTTGTCGTTCCAAAATTATAAGTGGCGTTGAAAACCCAATTGTATGATCTGCCGAAAAAGCGGAAAAAGCTTGTAAAAATAGCGGCAGTGCTACTATTAGGTTTGACGTCGCTTGATATTTCACATTTCGTTTTTAATGGGATTATTAGCAGATGCGTTTGATACAATGAGTTTCAATTGTTAATAAAAATGAAGATACATTGAATGCGGTTATAAATAGAAATGTTAGTCTGAATTATGTTACACCTGCAACCAATTCACGTAACAGCAGCACTTGTCATATATATATATGCCTTGGTCAAAAAATTCGCACATTTGAATTTTCGGCCTATTCTATACTCTATCACTTTGTATAAACTAGAACTGACGACCCGTCGAACTGACTAGATTTGAAAAAAAATGAGCCTATAGTTCTGTTTTTTCCTCATCATCAGTGTCAGTCAACAATGAGCAAAAAGAAAATTGACGTTCAAGTGCTTCCTCACATTACTTTAAAAAACGACACAATACGTTACACAATTTTTTCATACGAACAAATCAAACGATAAATTGAATGAATTAGTGGCTTAGAAAACACAGGAACCACTCCCCCACTTAAGCATGACCTAATTGACGGTTGTTTTCTTGCTATTTTTTTTCTATATGACAACAACGATTTCATTTTACCGTTCGGTTAGTTAAAGCATCGTAGGCAACTTATTTGTGACCAATGTGAATAAAATGAATAAAACAAAATGAGTGACGTCGAGATGATATTTTTAACATTAAAAAAACACCATAAAAATAAAGAAAACATATACAAAATGTATGACCGGTGTTAAATTAATTCATAACTGCTTATGCTTGTTTATAAAAATTAACTACAATGGAAAAGATACAAGTTTCCACAACGCAGATGCTAAATAAATAATAGTATATTTTAGTCTTCGATTTTTTATGCCCGATTTGACTTAATATATTTTTACATATTTGTGTGAATAGTATTTTACACAATTTGCAAAACTTTTACTTCCTTCACAGACCATTTACACGCAAAAGTTTAGGAACATTGCGAAAGATAAAAATGAGCAGTGTTAGAGTAGTACATTAGGACTACTAAAATTAAAATTAAAAACATGAAGTAATTTTTAGTTTCTGTACACTTCTCATAATGGTTATGTACGCATGTTGGCAGTGCTTTTACGTGCAGCAAACATTGCGAAAAGCACGTGTTGCAAAGAAAAGTCTGATGTAGGGAAGTTAATTCGAGTTGATTGGAAATCTGAACTAAGTACATAAAACTATACTTTTAAAGTTATATATAGTTAAAAAGGCTAATAAAACGGTGTAAAAGCGCTCACGTTTATTTTAGGCAGAAAATCACAGAATGCGATTTTTTAATTTCGTAATACAGAAATTACCAACAAAGCAAGCAATAGCGAAATGATTTATCACGCATCTACTTTCAGGTATTGTAGATATTATATTTTGGACCCTAGACAACAGTAATCATTTCTGGAATGTGATCAAACCAATTAAGAATAGAACTGCACATCTAGCAGCTGCGAATTCTTAATCTGTGACTGAATACACGGGCGACAACTTGTATTCTGTAATAATATACTCGCGACTGGCTGAGAGGCAATACAAAAATTGTTTTTTTTATTTGAAACCACGTTTTGGAAAATGTAACTTTTACCCTGTGCAACTAATAGCAAAATTATGAAAGATCAACTTACATGTTAATCGATTTAAAATTGTCAAAATAGAAATATAACTGGTATTAAAATTCCAATTGTAAGAGCTTGTACTTGTAACCAGCTGTTTTCAATTTTAAAACTTGCTTTCACTACACGTTGCAAATAACAAAAAATGAAGTTTCAAATGTTGTCACTAAGAAATAAGTTATTTTTCTGATTTCATTGTAATTGCTAACATTAATTTATAATAGCCAGTTTACAAAATAAAATATATTGTAAATTCCACAACGTAAATATTTATAACAATCAAAAACCTCAAATTTTATTGGAAGTGAATAACGTAGATTTGAAGACCTAACTAGTCATTTAAATATAGTGTCTATTTAATTAACATGGGCAATTTACTGTTTTCAAAATAATGTTTAAGCGAGCGAAGATGCCCATTCGACACAAGTTCCTAAGCAAATCTTACATTTTTGACATGCTCTTTTCAAAAACAATACGGCGTGCGAATTTGAACTTATAGGTTGTGACCATTTCCTTGTGAGTGCAAATGGATGGGACGAGGAAAGGTGAAATGGTAATATCTCAAGACAAACTAATGCGGCAACCTCCTATCTCCTCACTCACAGCGACTGGTTGAGTCTGGTTGTATGAACTTCTGTTAAATCGACCTAATGAATATCTGTATTATTTATTTTATATAATATACATTGTTCAGAAAATTCTGATCGTATACTTCGTATAGCAGTTAATTTTTGTTTTTATAATTTTTAAAAGTTTTAGTAAAAACATTTAATCGTGAGCACATACGCAGAAAGACATCATGGTTTTACATAAAGTGACCAGTAATAACATTATTATTATTATTATTATTATTATTATTATGTGTATTTATACAGCTGGTCCTTCACCTCAGGGGGATAACCTACTGTTTTTTCATACAACATTGCTATGTGAACCACTAGGAAGGTGCGAGTGTATAGTACACTTGACCAGGTATAGTGTGGTTCATGTATCTTACTCTTGTTCAACTAGTATACTGATATAGTCTAACATACTGACGTACTCCTTGAAAGAGATATATTTATACTGGTTTACACCAGGTACCATAGAATGTATTTTCCGGCTGACCGAGGAAAGGAAGACAGAGTAGAACGAAACAGGTAAAGCGTCCCCAGGACTGCAACTGCTCCGCATTCATTCTGCTCCAACCCGCCAGCAGTCACTCTAAACGAGAGAGGACAGGCGGCGACGGCCTGTAGTGGACGATGAAGAGAGGAACTTCGAAATGAATCTTGAGCCTATACATTGAATGTACAGTGTTCAGGCATGTAGTACACTACTATTAAGCTGACTTGTATCTCTGTCTCAGGTACCAAGTACCACAGATAAATACAACCAGCACCCAAACACTTTGGACTCTCACACCCACCCCGTTCAGCTCCCCCAACACCCCACCAAGCCCCATCCTCCCACTGCCCACAATCCAGAGCACTGCTGGCTGGCCCTGACTTGGTAGCAAGGACATGCATTACATCTCTAAGCCACCAAGGCAGGGTTCAGTGATAACATGACACAAATAGAAACAAATAATTTGTATATGTATTTCCGGTGATAGGACTAGTGTATTTGTGTAATTAAGTATACAACTTTCTAACCGGTGAGGTTGCCAAAATAAAAAACTAATGCAGCCAACGGCTTGCAGTCCACTGATATTATTTCATTTTTTTAAATTAGTACTTAAGCTGAGGTGCTTCATATTTTTTTTACAGTTTTACATTTTTTTCAATAAACAATGATTTTAGTATTCGTGTAGTAACAACAACAAACGATGTAAATGATTTTAATGTTCTAGAATATTTTTAAGTGCTAATTTGTACTCTTACACTCGTAAGCGCTTGAGTGTATTATCTTAATAAATCCTAAAATTTAAAATTGGTGTAAATTGGTAAAAGAAGCTGCGGTATCGTTGGGTCCGCGAAAACAACAACTGCTTGAAGTGTATACGGTACCAATGCCAAAACCGGAAAAACAATAAGAATTATTGTTTGCAACGATAATTTTGATTTTTTTTAGAACTTCGCTCTCTGTATTGAACTCTGCTTGAGAGCTTATTCCGTACAATTGAAAAAATTTCAACCCATTTCTTAAAATTTAAGGAAAATAGTCCACAAAAAAATGCAATCATGTAACTACATTAAATGAATTGAGAAATGGTTAAAATTAAAAGTTCCTTCAGTTGGTGTGTTCTTGATGAGTTTAAAGAGCGTAAACGTTATGTGTAAAACGTAAACGCAATAAATCAAAAAAAAACAATTCCAAATTATTTGTTTCAGTATAGATGATGGTTTTTTTATTTCTTCAGTCTGAGGATTAAAATCAAATGAAATGATGCAGAATTTTGAAAGGAATTTAAATGCAATCCAGTTAGCGTAGTTTTCGCGTTTGAACAACATTTTTGTTTCGTATTTTTATGCTAAAAACAAGAAAAAATTTTTTATTTGTACGGAAAATTATTTTTAAAGGCGCTGGTGATACAAACATTTATGGTCGCTCTCCAAGTGTGGAACTGAGTGGAATAAAGCTGAGGTGCTTGGTTATATTATTGGATATAGCGACCACTCGGAGCTATACGGTAAAGTTTTATTTAAATAAGTAGATTTAAAAATAAATAGTTAATTCATAAAAACAAGGAAATTGCATTGAGGCTTGGCATGCTTTAAGTTATGTAGATGCAAGAGCGGATGCGTTTATCAAAATAATTAAGTGAGAATTTAAATATGAAATATTTGATAAGAAATAATTTTAGTAAGCAAAGCTCAAATTGAGTAATTTAAATTGTAAATGAGCCAACCATTATTGAAAAAAACGGTTTTGATGCGATATCGGGCAAGGACATGCTTAGGCAATAGCGGATGCCAGATCTAAACTTAAAGTAATTTATAAATGTAAACTAAAAACATGATTGCCGGAAACGGAGTTGAAATCAGTAAGAAACCTAAAATGTAAAAGAGTATCCATCAGGACGATTATCACTTCACACCTCAACTATTAGCTTGAACCTTCAGTTCCAATAAAACACTTTGTTTTATTTTATTCATTTCAAAAGTTTAATAAAGATTCACACGTTATAATTATACACTTCACAAAAACAGTCCGACTTACAAAGCATCTATATTTACCACTCACAACTATCACAGTAAACTAAGCACAAGTCAACATTTAATCTAAAAATCATATGACATTAAACCACTAAACTTAACATGGTGGCTTGTCATGAGTGAATTTTAGCTAGATCTAGTAAAATTTAAAAAATAATTAAAATCAGACCATCTCATATGGGAGAGCACAAGGAGAGCTAGCCGTATTAGCACAGAGTGATTTTAAAATATTAAGTGTACTTTTTCACAAAGTAAGTTGAAAATTCCTTTTAATTTCATTTTAACATTTTTAAGAATTCAATTCAATCTATTTATTTGTTGGTTGACTCGTGCAGTAAGAATTTAATATTTAGTTCACCATGTGACGGTTAGTGTTTCAAGAGCAGTAAAAACAACAATGGTATTTATTCATTTTTATTTTATCAATATTTTTATTATTTGAAGTATTCAGCATTTAATTCAAAGAGAGGAATTTACTCATGCTTGCGTCACCTATTATAGAAACTAGATGCGCAAACGAATTTCGAGAACAAAAAGGTGGAATATTTGCTGAAGTGGCGAATAGCGTGTGAAGAAGAGAAACAAGCCATTCGAACAGTTGAGACGGCGCGAAGGGGATAATTGAGGTGCAGTTAAGCATAAATGCACATATTTTTATTTATAAATAAAACAGATCGTAGCTACTAGAAGTATGAGAAATAATTATTCGATTACTGAATTTTTTAATTTCGTAATTTCAATAGCAGAGATATTGCGATTAAAAGACTCACGAGCGTGTACAATTCTAGATCTGATTAATCAGGAGAGTCCATATAGAATATAGGCATCTAGATATTTTTATACGAGGAGGTATACATATATTTTTGTCGAGTTTATTTTTATTTTTCTGCAGATAATAAAAAGAAAGTATTGCGACTTCATCGTTTTATTTCAGTTTAAACTCGCATGTAAGGCATCCATTTGTTACTTTAGAATTTATTTTTCGATTTGATTTATCCAATTTATTTATAACAGATGATTTAAAGTTAAAATCCTACGTAACATTGTTAGTAAACACGTTAACAATTCAGAAGACCTATGATACACAATTTAATATTGAATTAGCAGCGTTAAGAATAGTAATTTTTTGTTTAATTATCACCATTTTAAGCTTAAGCAATTAAAACCTTTTATGTTACAATACGCGTGACAGTTATTAAGAGATATCTTTATATTTCTGATGACATATGTCAAAGAAACACGAAACTAGACAGACGTTAAAAGAGAAAGGTAAAGAGCTTAGCGATTCAATATTAGGAAAGTATATGGTTGGTGGACAGAGACCACCACCAACAGACCCACCAGCAACAGTCCAGCCCAGTTCACCATCCATACCTACAGGCAACACCAGACTACATACAGAAAAATTCAAAGCTTCTGTTTCAAATCAAACTTTAGAAGCAGTAAAAGAATTACAAGATCAAAGTGAGTTCACCATAGCGATTCTGAACTAAACAACTGTCAATACTAATAACACCGATAGTGGAAACGAGACAGCAGGAACATTTTAGAACACCCAAGCTTACGTAGATCCAGTTGTAGCACCTGTAGAAAATTTAAACGAGGAAGGGGAAAACGATGACGAGACCAGAGACAACGATTCATACGTGTGTGCAGACCTGGGCAGATCAGGAAGCAGTACTAGTAGTCCAGATGACAGTTAGGGAGACGACGACTCAGAAACAGAGGAGAGAAAAAATCGAGCACGATCCCCCACACCACCAGCCAAAACCGCTGACCTACCACAACCACCAAACATATCTGACGGCCTGAACGAGGAAGAAAGAACAAAGTTTATCACTAATTTTCAGCAAAAGCACGCAGAGGAGGAGAGAAAAAGGAAGGCACAAGCCCTCAAAGACAAGAAGAAAGCTGAGAAACAACTGAAGCTCGAAAAAAAACTTTGGGTGAAAGAAATGGCACACCTGAATACAGAACGATGGACGCCACCAAAGAAATTCAACTTTCGTGTAGATATTGACGAGCCAGAAGCCCACTATGACGACTTTATACGACCCATGGCAATAATAGGGGTCGCCAAGGATAAGCAAATAACGCGATTCGGGAACACACTGGATAGAAGCGCAGCGAAATGGTTTGAAAACAATGTGGCAACCCTAAATATAAACACCCTCAAGGCAGCCTACGTCAAAGCGTTTCCAGTAAGCAAAAAATTGCTGAGTAAATGATGACAACTCAGAGTGATGCTCCCAGACAAGCCGGTGGCGCAGTACGTGACGGACAAGGTAGCTTTAGCATTGGCAGCCATTCCGCACGCGACAGATCCAGACTTCATAAGAAACGTGAAAAATGGCCTTACACCTCAGATGACATTTAAGTTGGCATATGGAGGTAAATCAATAACTAAACTTGAGGATTTCACCACCGTTTTAGTAGAAATAGAACAGACAGATATAGGCCCGGGCGACACGGCTATTGTAAAGTAATGCCAGGCAAAAATAGCAGTTCTCGAAGCAAAACTTGGTACAACAAGCAAGAGAGGATCGAAATCTTCGTATAATAGATAGCAAGAACAGCAAAAGTTTATCCAGAACGAATACAATAGAGACACACAGAAGGATGGAGGAAATCGTAACTGGAAAGGAAATAATCGAGGGCGAGGACGGGGTCGCGGCAGAGGCAATGAAAGTTATACAGAAAAGGATAAATCTGATGTGCACACGTGCGGAGCCCCAAGGCATTTTGCAAGGGATTGCCCAAGCAGATCAAATCAACGAAATGACAACAACAATAAAAGAGGAGGCAGCAGCAAAGGAATGGGAGCCTACTCAAAAAGCAATGGTGAAGAAAAGGTAGAAAGCAGACAGGACGAAGTCAGAGGCAAAGCACCACCAGACTATGCGCCACCCAAACAAACAGCGTACGCATACATGATGACAACTAAAGACTCGACGTCACCATTCGTGGATATTAGGGTTCGAGATAAATAGACCACAGCTTTATTGGACACGGGAAGTTCCATGACCCTCATCAGCAAAAAATATCCAGAAATGTAGACATTGACGTTGTCAGTATGACAGGCCTACTCAAAAAAGGCTTTAATTGCAGCATTGGTGACTGTCCATCTTAGAACTGGAGTTTATAATATGGAGATGGTAGTCATGGACATATTAGAACCAGTAAAAGTCCTGGGGTTTGATTTTTTTTGTAAAATTCGAGGTAGCCATGGACTTTGCAGCCGAGCAGATACGATCACCAATTTTTGAATCATGCCATTTCATCCACAGCAGAGAAAGCCGATGCAAAATAAGACATTAAAGCAGTCAGTGAAATTTGGATTTGACAAATTAAAGGCTCAAGAAGAAGAAAAAAGAGAAAGAGTAAGGAAATTTACGAATCAGAAGAGAGGACGATCTTCGCCTATTCACCGAGTGATCAGACCTAGGATTGACAGAAGCAGAGGGGAAGAATTAACAAAAGTCAAGAGGACCCATGTATTCTCACCTCCGTCCGCCTACGCAAGTTTATAACCCTGTCTAATCAAAGAAAATTTCAGCCAAAAAGTTTTTCGAAGGAAAACAAGCAAAGCAAAGCTCGAATTGAGTAATTTAAATTGTAAATGAGCCAACCATTATTGACAAGAACGGTTTTGATGAGATATCCGGCAAGGACATGCTTAGGCAATAGCGGATGCCAGATCTAAACTTAAAGTAATTTGTAAATGTAAACTAAAAACATGATTGCCGGAAACGGAGTTGAAATCAGTAAGAAACCTAAAATGTAAAAAAGTATCCATCACGACGATTATCACTTCATACTTCAACTATTAGCTTGAACCTTCAGTTCCAATAAAACACTTTGTGTTATTTTATTCATTTCAAAAGTTTAATAAAGATTCACACGTTATAATTATACACTTCACAAATACAGTCCGACTTACAAAGCATCGATATTTACCACTCAAAACTATCACACAGTAAACTAAGCACTAGTCAACATTTAATCTAAAAATCATATGACATTAAACCACTAAAATTAACAATATAGATGATAAATGGTCGTAAGACATACTGTTCCCGGTATTTTCCCCTTAAGTGTAGTGGCAGTGTTAACATTACACATCTCGCCATGTAAGATAAAGTTTTTATTCAATAAATTAAAGTTAAAATTATATGAAAACCCTAAGGAAAATAAGGTAATATAGTAACGTGCAAAACAGAATGGAGCTTAACGTTTCTGGACGCCCATAAGAGCTAAAAATTAATTGTTCGACGGAGAAGAACAAAGGAACTTAAATTATTTATTGTTTTATGAGGACTTTATGACCGAGAAAGTTAGGTAAACGAATTTTTTAAAATATTCACAACATTGGCGCCAGCGGCAGTCACTGCGATAATACAACGCTACAATAGCGTTTAACTTGATCTATAGATTGTTTATATTAACTCGTCTCACTCAAATTAAATCAGTAATTTTATAGTTAGCTATTTGTATGCCTATTTATTCCACGTGATAGTATACTAGATGATGATTTTCAAATGCTATATGTAACTATGCAGCACATAAAACATGACAAACACTCTAAAAACAACATTTTATAAAATTTTAAAATGAAAATATAGGAAATAAATGATTAAATAGGGAACATTGAAACCACTTTCTCGATTAAAACTATGTAACAAAATCCTAAGGATCAAGTTTAAGAGTAATAGTTAAAAAATAACAATAATACGTCCAAGAAATTCAAATTAATTGCTATCATTTACATTCAATAATTAAAAATTAAATTAAACGGCCCACAAAAGCTTACATTTATTTAAGAGATAAAAACCAAGAATACAAATTTCATAATCTGGACTAAAGATTTTCGTAGGTATCTTTACCTTTTTCTAACAGTGCAATAATAAACACAACTTTCGTTACAATTTCGTAAAAGATTTTTTATACCCCTATTATCCTTTTTTTTTGAAGCGTGATATGATCTATTTATATCTGAATTATACATGAGTTCATATCCACTAGCCCACAAGCCTACAATCATTTGCATATCATAAACTTATCTAATAGCAATTACAGTTAATTAAGTTTACAAATAATTAAGCAGTGCAAAACGTTTGCGTATTTCATCGCAACCCTTCTGCTATTCGCAAAAATATTTGTTGTTTTTTGTACTGCGTCTTTATGGCAAGCCTTAATGTAGTGCTAGATATAAATAATATTAACTTTGTATCCCTTGGAAATCTGCGCTGAGCAATTTCCCAAACCATGCAATGAATTCAAAAGTAATTTGTTTTTATTCTTCCACATTATCACTTTTCTCAGGAATTGTGATATTTTTGTTTTTTCATAACCTGAAAATAATGCTAAACGTGACACATACACAATCTTACTTTTACGTGTTAATTATGATTTAGCAGTGTCATACACAATACTACATTACAAACCACTTATATGAATGCAGAATCTAAAAAGTTAAAGCGAGCGGCACTGATATTTTCCTAGCATACAAAGTGTCCGTAACATGTAACAAATAGAATAAACACCTGTCGTTGCCAATTGCAACATTTCAAAATAAAGATAAATTAACATTTCCAACAAAAAAGGTCACACAATAGCGCAACATGCTTGATGTATTGTGTAAATTTTATACTTCCTAATTATTTTATTGATTTCATTTGATATATTCGTGAAATTAATCCCGCTGTTGCACTGTTGGTTCCCGTGTAAGAGTAAAACTTTGTAGTCTCATTTCAATATTTTAGAATTAGAAAATCCGACGGAGGGCCCAAAGTAGAGCTTACAGCGCAATTTGACTTTAAAAAAAGAGTACAAGTATATTGTTCGCTCAAATTGCGACAGCCCCTACATCACCTTTCACCTCATACACTTAAACTTATTATTTTGAAAATGCTTCTTGTACATCAATGCTTGTAACGCGTGTGCTGGATACCAGTGGTATAGATACGAGTTGCACTGGCATAAGTAGTACGGGTGCGAAAAGTAAGAATACGTCTGGTACGATTACGAGTTGTTTTGGAACGATTTGTTACAGTTTTACTAAGATAAAGGCTATACGTGCAAAAGCGAGTGGTCTCAGTACATAGTGAACTAGGTACGAGCATGTTCAGTGCTCGACTATGATATTCGTAGGACGTCAATTATGGGCAATCCCTATTTATAACCTATGTACGTATGTGTATGACATATAGTTAACATATGTTGGGAAAAAATGTAATGTTGGAAATAGTGGTACTTAAAATAATAATATTTTAATTAAATCAATGTTTTAAAACCGCATTTAAAAACTACTAAGAATTGGCCTCTTGTACATCGACATACATGTATGTTAAGCATTGTCAACCACTAAATGACTAAAAGCTGGAACTAACATTAAGCAGCGAGGACGACAATACGAAGTAAATGATTTTAATGTACCTATTAAATGCAATGCAAATAATTGCCACTACCTCGTTCACATTAGTATAGTAAATGATGGTTAGCAACCTCTCTGCAGCTTAACAGTAGATGTTATTAAACTTCCCTCTTACGGCAGAATATTGATACGGAACCTTCGTTGAGAGCTTTACCAAAATTGTTCTAATAATATGATTAATGGTACACCAATGAGCCGTACATTTACAGTAGCTTGTTTGAGTGTAAGTTGCTGAAACCATAGCAATGTACATTCAGCACGTCACACGGATCTCCAAGTACTGATTTAAATCGCATCAGCGAATAACATCACGTACACAAAGATTATGTGATGTGGCCTCGATAATGTGGACTTTTAACAATCCACAGCAACATCATCTCGATATTAAATTATTGATTATTTCACTTTCTCAATTTTTTTCAAACAATTTCAAATGTTAAAAATTTTCAATTTTGAACACTTTTGGACCCAATTCAAAAGTGTCTATAAAATACAGGGACGAGCCCCAAATTAATCAGTTCAGTTTTAGCTTTCTAAACTTTTAAACTCTTGTGGATTGCACCGCTAAAGGCTTGACCTTCCCTTGCTCTCCATGGCTTACTTCGATTAAAATAGGGATTATCCTTCTTAGTAAACTATCACATAATAAAGTGTTTCTTGTGTCAATTCTACTACCTATCAAAATTCTTTCATAATTTCTATATAAAACACTCGCGCCATGAAGTCAATAGTTAAGTAGTAGAGTGGCCCGAAGAATGGATCGACTAGCACCCCAGTGACCCGAAAAACAGCTAAACTTTTAATATTTTAAACGGCGCTCAAATGCTTACGCGTTTAAGGAAAAGCAATACGATGATACACATAGCGTTAAGAAACTTAAACATTTCCGTATCTATATAATATTTTAAATCACTTCAAAAGCGCTAAGCAAAACATGATTTGTACTATTTTCAATATTTACACCTAACATTTTAATATTTTATTATATTTTTGATGCATTTTATAAAAAAGCTAAATTATTTCTTTTGATGAAAAAAATCAATGTTTACCTGTGCGTAAAACTTACACATTTGTTTACATGCCAAATGTACCTTTTTAAGCTCTATATTCCACATTATTGCTTTGGTAAGCCGTAATGTACATACTGGTACATACGACTTCAGTAGTTAGTAAGAGAATATGTATATAGCTATGTCAGCGAGAAATATGTATCATGTCATGATCTTAAGATGCTCATATAGTAGCAATATCATTTATTATTATATAGAATTGCACATTATAACTCTCATCTAATTATTATTTGATGTTACAATAATTTTGTTGGACACGTCGATGTTTATGATGTTTTATTAGTGTTTAAATACTCATTATGACTGTATGTATAATAATCAGCATTACACAGTTTTACCTAAAATTAACTACGAGATCTGCCCGAAATTGTATCATTCAGCGCAGTCTCTCCCATTTGTGAACTTTTCTATAAGTACAATAAAACCTCTTACTATAAAGCCAAGCATTCCGTCGTAACCCTACTTAGGCAAAGTAGAGTTTTAGTCATGTATTTATTACATGCAGAAACCATACATTGGCGAAAGTGCAGTTTTCAACAAAACCCAAACTTAATTTTTTCAAGTAACACCAGCTGTTAAACTGGTAAATTAATATTTATACGCGTAATAAATCGTCTTTTTAATTGAAATAAAAAACGAAAAAGCAAAAAACCCGAAATATTAAAAGTTGCCGATACCAAATTAACACCGAAAAATACAATACCTTTAACTGCACAACCTAAAAGTAAACAATCAAAGCAAACGCAAACACCACCCAGGTCAGTAGTGTTAAAACCGTGTAGCGACTCGAACTACGAGAAAGTTAAATTTTATCCGTTTCGGAAATTTAAAAGTGAAGGGCAGTGTTTACGCATCGAGTGTAGTCCATTTTTTCCCGATTTAAAATTGCCACCCCACGAACAATCGTCCACTCCAGTTGAAACCTCAACTCCCACTCAACACCATTCTATATTCCAAACCCCAGCAAACTCTGGAGGACAAACACAACTAAATTTCAGAAGGAAATTGGACCAAATTATTCAGCAGCTGGACAATCTACGCGAAAAAGAGAGAAAAGATACATTTTCTAGTGTGGCCGAAACAACCTAAATCTCAACACAAGCATCCGTATCACCTGAAATAGTAGAACCTTCAATAACCTAACCGGACTTTAAGCAATACAACCCCACCAAAAGGTTTTCACTCGGCATCCGAAGAATACACTAGAAAAAATACTGCAAACACCAGCAAGAGAGTACTTTAATATTTTACTGCAAGAGGAATTATACCTTTCAAATCAACTTCAGGCTCTTTCGTTTACAGCTAGTAAGACCAATCTACTCACAAATACAGCCCGTTCTCAACCACATTACAGTTAAAGCAAGTGAAACAAATGTAAGTTTACAAGGACTTTGAGCACATTTATTACTATTAGAAAACGACGAAACATATACCGAGCTGTCCAATGACCAGTACGATACGTTTGTTAAATATTTTACTAGATTACAGTACTTTCATCAAAAAAATATTTACAAAGTTCAAGTTGTTACAGTGAAAACTAACATTAATAATCCTAAAACATTCTAAAAGGAAAAACCATCAACAAAAGTTGTAAAAAAGGCTAGAGCAACGCAAAAGCCTTACTTAATCAGCGTTTTCATTATTTTGAGGAAACCCATTTTAAAATTCAACTTACTTTGCACGGATGTACCGTTGTACTGGACTACTGAATGTCAGGATGCGTTTAAGGCACTCAAACTTGCTCTCACAACGGCACTTATTCACGCCCTTTATGACTCTACGCTTCCTACAACACTGAGAACAAACGCCTCACTTAAACGAATTAGAACTACTCATTTTTAAATACATACTGTCAATAACAAAGCGATGGAGAAAATTGTAGCATGCATTAGCAAAGCTCTGTCACCTGCTATGAGAAACTACCAAGTACCGATTTAAGAAATGAAAGGTATAGAACGGGCTCCAAACTGACTTTCCAATGTTTTAAAGGGTATCCCTTTATCAATTGAAACAGAAAACTCTACACTTCCATCTCTACTAACATCAAAGAAGACACCTATCAGTCCTAATCTATTCAGACAAGCTATGATTTTTAAAGAGTTTAACATTATTAATCTAAAACATCTAGCTAGGAAACTCAACTTTTTGCCAGACCTACTCTTACGAGCTAGAAACTCAGATATGGACCTATCTGTCTAGACAATTAATAGCATTATTACTCAGCCAGAGGAACTGGATTTTTGAACTCAACAGAAACAAGACCCACTACTAGCTGGCATGATCCTAACAATTGAACAAGGACGTTTAAAACATGTTAATCAATACAAACTAATTAAAGGTATTTTGTATTTTAAAATCACTGACCCAGAATCAATCCTGGTTATTCCTCGACAACCTAAAGCTAACCAGCTACAAGAGCTTCGCACATCATTTACTGAAGGACACTTGGGCACACGCAAAACCCTACACCGAGAGAGACAGCGTGCGTTCTGGCCTAAACTTAGAACTAATGTTATTTCCTATGTCAAAACAAGTAAAGAGTGTCAACGCAATTAAGTACCAGGAGTAAAACCTGCAGGACTTTTTCAATTTATTAAAATCCTTACTTAACTTTTTGCAAGAATTCAAATTGATTTCGCTTGACCGTTTTCTACATTCACAAACCAAAACAAGTACATACTTACAGCAGTAGACTACCTGACAAAATTTCTAATTTGTAGAGCGGTACCAAACTCCACAGCAAAAACTACAACAAAATTTATAATTGAAGAAATCGTAACTAAATACAGAGTACCAAAACTTATTCCGTCTGACAACTAAAATTCCTTTATAACTAAAACCAAAATGGAGCTTAATCAAATCCTAGAGACAACACATATTACTTCCAGCTCATACATGGCAAGAACCAACAGAGTAGTTGAGGATGATGTTTTAATGGTAATGATCAGATGTTATATCCAAAACAAAAAACAAAATTAGGATCATGCATTACGTTTCCTTTCTTTTTTCTAATACCAGGGTTCACTCAACGACAAACAAAAAACCCTTCTATACCCTCTGCGCATGGGAAGCTACTCTTCTGGTTGACATTGATCTGCCTTGCCTGGGGGTAAAACCAAGTGTAGACATACACCAAATAGCAAAATACGCAAGAGAGATGGCTAGACTGGCGATCAACAAAGCCTAAACTGACTGGGCTAAGATATTAAACACTAGCAGAAAAAATTTTCAAATTGGGGATCTAGTTTTATTGTTACATTTGACAAACATTCTATCAAATGATTTATTTTATGGACGATTTTAGTTAGCTTCAATAGTAACATTGGAAAATAAAAGTGAGTTGAGAGCTGAAATCGAAACGAAAAAGTAATCTTTTACTGTATTGTCTTTCCATAAAACATTTATTTTAACTTTGAATTCTAGCAATAGAACTCATGCCTTTTCTCATATTATTGCAATAAAATATAACAACTCACTTACTTTTAAATAGATTATTTACACTAAACCTCTTGATAAGACATTGAACAAGAGAACACGTTATAAAGCACTTTTATTGCGACACAAAGCGGACTCGGTTTTTAAATTTATTACAAAATTTAAAGTTCTTTGCCCGTCTCAACTCATTCAACAAGGCGAGTGATTATTTTTCTTGCTTAACAACATATTCCACGTTGATCAAAACTTAGAGTTTACTACTCTTAGCGCTAGTTTATCAGTATCTAATAGGCATTGCGGCCAACTGTGATAATTATACGCTCAACAGAATTACTCACTTATGCTTGTGTGAATTTCTGTGTGCGTGGTTTACTGAATAGCAACAAACTGACACTGATATCCACAAAAGAAAATTTGAAGGTAATATTTTATATTGCATTACAAACTCGACTAACAATTTTGTTGCTGTTCAAAAACAATTCATTATTTCTCATAAAAGACTAATTTTGTATAAAAATTAATGTCAAGAATAGACGGAGAACCAGTGGTAAAGGCACGCGTATCTACTCAGCCAGTTCAATCACCAACAGTAGACAATTATCCTGGAGACATTTCAGTCAGAGCGAACCAAGGTGGACTTATTCCATATACTGATCACACTAGAGTACTTAGGGACGCGAACAATAATTTTGAAGCTAAAATAAGCAGGGTTCACGGGTATTACAACGCTAGCATAGAATTAAGATAACAGAAGTAGAAATTCCTTACAAAAACTTTGTTACAGAATTAGAAAGTCAAATTGAAATTTTTTTCACTATGATGGCATAGAGATATATAGCATTACCGATTGAAATTCAAAGGCCAGATGCAGGTATGGCATATAAAAAGTGGAGAGGTCGTCTTAAGGATCTTCTGCAACAGATTCAATTATAAAATCATGTAAATGGCACTGTATTGGAACCTAAACCTTAGGTTCCAGATACTTCTTCGGAGCCTGAAATAAAATTAATAGACAACTGCGGATAGTTTCTGTAAGAATATACGCAATGCAGTAATGCCAGACGTGGAGGAAATATTAGGTGAACTTTCCACATCTCATGCTATGTACCAACAGTCCTATGGCAAAAAGCAGGAGTACTTATCTGCACTGCAGCTAGAAATGCATAATGACGAATTACGAACGACGGGTTTTAGGTATCTGACTAAACTCTATAGTGTGAAGGCAAAGATAATCAAGGAGCAGGGTGTAGTTAATGACGATGATTTAGTCTTCTTCGCCACGTCCAAGCTGTTTAAGGTCCAACGATACAACTCCTTTATAATTTCCTGGCGCACTGTTTAAAGCACTAAAAAGCTGTTAGAGTTATTGAGAGAACATGATGAAGCGAAAGAACTTCAACTCCAAAGGGATAGCATGGAGCTCGGCTTAGCATTCAAAGCGCAAGGAGGAGAAAAAAATTAGAATAAAAGAAGAAATCGTTATGACCGTGAGCAGGGCGAAGTCGGCAAATTCCATGGAGCCCATGATTGCGATCCACCGCCACCAAATGAAAGGAGACGACATGGTGAAACACCATTTAAATGAATTTGTAGCTACTGCCAAATTGAAGGTCATAAGGAGGCCAGGTGTAGGAGAAAGCAACAAGGTAAATCCAGAATCCCACCAAAAGGACCCAAACCATGTAATCAGCCCTCACCAGGAGATGAAAGAGGAAGCGCACCTTAGGAAGGGGACCAAAGTGGACGACAAGGTAGACGAGGACTTTAAAATTCCCCTCATCCTGATGAAAACCGTGCTTAGCGCAGAGCCGCTGCACGTGCCAACAATAATTCCGGAGCCGGAGGACCTGTCCAGAATAATCCTGGAGCACCCGAAGCACCCGGAGGAAGTAGTGGAGGTAATCAGAACCCAAACTGCAATTAATCCAGACCACAAAGAAATGATCGTGCTTATCTCGCTATGGAAGTGTCGACAACAATTAAGAATGTTTATTGTACTCCACCTTCATACAATTCAACAGACGATCAGCCTCATTGCTCTTCAACAGCACCAACGAACTGGGACACTCAGTATATGGAAGCCGAAAGGGAAGAAGCGAGAAGCCGCCTAGAACCTTTTCCCAACTACAACCGTATACTGGATGGATTGAAAATTGTTGATGAAGCAAGGGAGAGGCAAAAGATAATAAAGGAGCGTCATGATCTATTATAAAACCATCCATATGCGTACATGGCTAGACCTGAAAAGGAGGATTATGGAAACACAATCGAGAACTGCCATGAAGTTCCTGAAAAAGAACACGATACTTACGTGCATAATGTAAGGGATACTGCTTTTATGATTCGTGCTGTACCCGATGTATATGATATGACTTCGCTACACGCCATCATTGACCACTCGGATGAACAGAGACTTTGTCAGGAACCCAGAAAGGAAATTCCTAAGGTGGTCTTTAATACTTTTAGAGGAGTTGGAAGCGGTTATACGGCGCTGATAGACCATTTTATTTGGCCCTGTGACTCAGGGGCTAATTATGCACATATGTGGACGCTATGAATGGTTCACAGAATATTACAACTGGGGGAAACCTAGACCAATAAAGTTAGCAGACAATTCTTAAGTACATTCATCAGGACATGGGACAGTAGTCGTCATGGCATTTAATGGGAAGAATTGGGAGCCACAGAGATTAACTAATGTTTGGTTCAACTTACACATTTGACTCGAATGCAATAAGTTTTAAACGGTTTTGAATTTGTTTATCCATGAAGCGGTCTTTAGCGTTCAATCGACTAATTAGAGCTTGATTTTTAACTATTTGTGCTATTAATCATGCCTGTGTAGTACTGATTCCTAGTTTAGCTATGTTCGATATTTCAATCAGATTCGTGTTATTTACGATTTAATTTAATAAGTAAATAATTATACTCTTATCTATGATTTGATAAACTGTGGAAAGATAAACTTGGTCTACTTGGTATTCTAGAATTTTAAAATTCCCGTCGAAATAAACGCGCCAAATCCTTAAGTCATCGAGTGCAGGGGGGACAGGCCAACAGGCTTTGTCTTAAAGTTAAGCCAAAAATGTCTTAGCAGGCAGTGGGGAAAATTCCTATTATAGGTCGGACTTAATCAGACTGGCACTTTGAGTCAATTTTGAACGCGTGACGGTCAAATTTGAACGACCAGGATTTTTCTAAACGATCATTTTTGACTGTGAGACGGTCAAAAATGAACGCTTCACATTTAATTTTGATGGTTTCGTGACTTCCATGCTAATTGCATACAGATGCTTTAGCATACAAATTTAGCTTTTCCCCTCATTATCGCTTACTAAGACAGTTCTGACAGAAGGGGGTACAGTTGTGGAATGTGCTAAATTTTATGCTCTTTCTGCTCAGAAAGTTATTTTACTTGTCAGGTTTGAAATTTCGCTGTCAGGTTGCTTAAACCACCGCGCGCGCGATTTAGGCGTTCATTTTTTTTCGTAATACGGTTATTTTTGAACGACTAGAAATCATGCCTATTGCTTCACGATTAAAAATGAACGTCACACATTCAAATTTGAACTCCTCTGAGGGCGACAAAATTTGAACTTCACACGTTTAAAATTGACTCAAAGTGCCAGACTGAAAATAGGACTGCAGTCTCTTATTTTAAGTTGGACTTAGTGTAGTGTGGACGGCACATAACTGTTTATATTGGAGGAAATTCAAAATTCGCGACTATTGCTTGTTCTTTTAAATACATTTTCCAGGATTTCTGGTATTTTTGTCTTCACAGTTTATCTACAGGAGTGTGTAACTTTTTTTACAAAAAGATAGAGACTATACTGTGATCAAACAATATATTTGACGCTCTCAACAATGGGGATTGCAGATAAGTATAAAATAAATAAAATGCTAAATTATAAAATTAGTTTAGACTCTTCCATTAAATCCAAAAACCACGTCCAAATGTAGCCCCATTTGGAAGCTGCACAGTTTGGGTCGTTCCATCGTTTCATGGGTGGAATAGCAGTTTGATTCCAATCACTAATTAAATTTTTTATATATTCTACAACTTCCGGTTCTTCCCTCGCCACGTTCCGCCGCTCGCAAGGGTCTTCCTCTATATTGAACAAACACGGGGCTTCAAATGCGTTACACTGAATATCACCGTCATCTTCCGTTGAATCCACGCTGCTGCAGTCTATATTTGCCGCTACTTGTATTTGACGCGCGATGTCTTCATTTATAGGAAATCCTGATTTCTCAAAACTTTTACCAGCTTCACTGTTCAAGATGAGCGGAAGTAAATCAGCTACTTTATTGACTTTGAATTCATTTAGAAGTAGCACTTCTTCCCGCCCTGAAGGTCCATACCAGCCGTCACAAGACCCGTTAGGACCTCCGCCCAAGTCAGACGAAGAAGTGTTTCCTGTTTTAAAAGTAAAATTTTAAAATTAATTATTTTAATAATTGCAAATACTCAAAAACAATACACGTTTAAGTTGATTTTAACACTTAATAGTTTATTACAGAAAGCAATGTACAAATTAAATACCAACCTTGAATTAGTTTCCATTTCCCGAATCGAAAGGCAGAGTTATTGTAATTATTGTCAATATTGTACAAGAACGAATTTCTTGGGGGCGGGTCCTGGCCAAGTCCAAGAATGCTGTTCCATTGGCTCACACCATCGATGTCTAATTCTTCGAGCGTAGATGGGTCACTATCTATTTAATCAATACATGCATTTTTTTCATTTTCTCATCGCTGTTATTTGGAAGCGTTTTAGGCACGATATACTAAGTTTAAACAATTTTATAAAATAAGTTTTAGGACACGTGATCCTGGAATAGTCTTTGCTGTTTCGACAAATAACTTAAGCTGCCCGGTTCGTATTTGACCATTGCATTGTTACGGATCTACCCTTTCGTTAATATAGTAAGTATTTATTGTAAGCTCATCACCTACTTCAGGCCCCTGGTGGACAAATCAGGAGCGAAGCGCTGGATTTTATAAAAGTTCGTGAAAAGCATTGGTCTTACCAACGGCCTCCAGCAGAGTGGGTAGCCAGTCAGCAGCGTGCATTTGGAAAGTGTGAACGTGTGGCTGACGGTGAAGAAGTGGGCTCCACAAACAGGCCGCGAGTCGCGTGCCCCCTTCCCAAAGAGTGTTTTTTGTCCCGCGCAGTGGCCAGTTTGAGCCTTGGTTCAGATCGTAGCCCTCAGGAGCGCCGCCATTGTCCGAGGTAAAAATTATTATTGAATTATTTAAAATGCCTTTCTCCGTCAATGCTTTCACCACCAGACCCACGGATTCATCTAATTTGTCTACCACACCTGAAATTTTAAAACGAAGTTAAACCGTATTCCCACTTCTACAAGAATATTAACCCATAGTATACGACGTTATACGGTACCCCAATATTTTCCAAGAAGACACCAGAACTGTATATTAAATGTATTTTTGCCCCTGAGGCTGACCTGCAAAATGTCTCCTCCCTTCATGCTTAATAGACTTTGAAAACTTTTCCACATTCTCTTGTGGAGCTTGAAGTGGGACGGCGTCAGATGACGAGTGGGGCGCCACGTGTGAAATCATGAGGAACAAAGGTTCATCGTCAGATTTTGTTTGAATGAGTCGAATTGCTTCTTCAGTGAAAATGTCTGTGCTAATTAAATGCAGAAACAAAGCATATAAAGAATTACCGATTTTTAAATTTTACAATTGCAAATGGTTCCATGCAATCATAAAATTCCCGTCTTCATCGGAAGCAAAGAAGAATAAAATTATAAAGTTTTGATTTACTTTAACTAATTAAAATAGAATTTTGTTGCAAATGCACAATGCATAAACTTTTGGGTCATAAGATAATTTTTCAACTGATTTATGTAATCAATTTTTTCTGAATTATTAGCACAATTTTCTTTTTTTTTGGTTGTATAGCTCCACATCCCACTGTCCACCAGATTAGAATGTGGACGAGGGGTGCTTAAAGGTAACGATGGCATCCGGTGGGTTACTATAGATTATAGATAAGCAACACTGGTATGGAAAATCTTAAATAAATAATAAAACGTGTCTAAAGTGTCTGAAATGCATTTAGAAGCTGGAACCATTTAGTGCAACAAAATCATATATTTCTTTGCCAATATTTTACCTTTTCTAATTCACTTACTTGTACTTGCCGAATACATCTCGATTCACAGTCAAATTACTTCTAAAATCGTATCCAGTCCCATACTGAAAAGAAAATTAATCAATATTTTAGTTTAACAATTTCAGAGCTGTATAATTTACTATTTGTATCTATACTTGTATCTTATACTTGTATTTGGTACTTGGATCGAAAAAATATTACAGAATTTTGCCAAATCGCCTGGGAAATAGCTCGAAATTTCATCCTATGACGCACCATGAGGAAGTGAAAACCTGCTTACGTAAAGCCATGGAATTACCCTTACTTACGAGGAAATGGTCACAACCTATAAGTTCAAATTTTCCCGCCACATTTTTTTTAAAAAAAAGCATGTCAAAAAAGTAGGAATGGCTTAAGAACTTGTGTCGAATGGGCATCTTTGCTCGCTAAAAGATTTTTTTTAAACATTAAATTGCCCATGTCAATTAATTGGACGCTTTGTTTAAATGACTATTTAGGTCTTTAAATGTGTCTCTAAGCTACATTTTTCATCTCATTCCAATAAAATTTGAGTTTTTTGATTGTTATGATTTGAAGGTTTGAATTTTCCTAGGAATTGTATATTGTATTCTAGATAATAGTGTGCAAATCAAAAACCTTCAAATTTTTCGAAAATCAGATAAAAATTTAAGAAGTTATGGGGTTATACAAAAAACTAAGTGATTTTTAAACTTTGGGAGCCCTTATAAAAGAAAGTATTTTTGAAAAACTTTCAAAATTTCGAATTTTCAAAATCCCAATAATCACTTTTAAGATGATATCATAACAATAAAAAAACTCAAATTTTATTGGAATGAGATGAAAAATGTAGCTTAGAGACACATTTAAAGACCTAAATAGTCATTTAAACAAAGCGTCCAATTAATTAACATGGGCAATTTAATGTTTTAAAAAAAATCTTTTAGCGAGCAAAGATGCCCATTCGACACAAGTTCTTAAGCCATTCCTACTTTTTTGACATGCTTTTTTTCAAAAACAAATACGGCGGGAAAATTTGAACTTACAGGTTGTGACCATTTCCTCGTTAGAACGCAGATAGTGAAATCATAAACCATGTGAGTGGCGTCGAGCCAAAACAATTAATTGATTGTTACAAAAGAAACATAACTTCTGACGTCACTATTGTTGCTAAACCTGACCTTTAAATTTTTTACAAGTAAAGGCTTCAACTATTATTAGTGGTTTAACCAAAACACTCTTGATTTGTCAAAATAATCAGTTATTATTGAATGATATTATTCAGGCAACTTCAACGCCGCGTAACTGTTATACTACATAAGATTACCGCTGGTCCTCATAGTTCAGGAAGCGTCGGTAACACCCAGGCACAACCAAAATCACAAATTATAATTAACTATAGGCAACCTATATACATAACTAACATTAAGCTAATTATTGCTGTCCACCATTGCAATTAAAATGACTATAGCAGTGCAATGGGAAGTCATTTGAATGTTTTAAAGTTACTTAGTGCTTCATAATTACATAGGTGCTACTATTTTTTTAAACAAACCATTTCTCAAATTAGGAACGATCTTCACGTTTCCTTTTTTAAGCTGTTAATGAATTTCATAAAAATGCCTAAAAATCCAAAACATAACTTAATTTAACTTTATTTCGAAAAATGGAAAGTGTATTGTACCTTCTCCGTGCAGACATGACTGTAGTAGTCCTGCTTCCCCAAATAGTATCCGAAATGCGAGTCAAATCCTCTGTAGGTGGGCGTGTAGACTTTTCTCGAGTGGCCCAAATGCCATTTCCCCACTAAATGGGTTGAGTAGCCCAATTCTTTGAGATATTCTGGGAGCAATTTTTCCTGGAGGGGCAGCCCTTCTCTGGAGCCACTCGTGATGACGTAGTGTTGAAGTCCCAGGTGAATTGCATATTTCCCTGTGAGGGTCGTTCCCCTGGAGGGGGTGCAGAGTGGGGAGGAATAGTAACTGTTCAGAATCACTCCGTTCAGAGCTATTGCATCAATGTTCGGGGTCGGGATTTGGGGAGAGCCGTGGAAACTAAAGTCGTTCCAACCCTTAAAATAATATATTAGATTATTAGATTACTTTGTAATATTTAAATTTTTTCCGTGCCTTAAACACAATTAAATTAGATTCTACATTGTATGAATAATAGTAGCAATTTATCTGGGTTCAAAAAACTAATGGCTGTCTATTGTACGTGTGTGTATTAGCTGATGCATAAAATAAATAAAATGTTTATTAAATATTGGTGTTGACTTACCGCATCGTCAGCAAGGATAAAAATAATATTTGGCTTCGGTTCTTCACGTTCAGATTTAATTCCAGCATCAGCAAAAGTTGTCGACGCTGAGAAAGGTTCAGAGGTTGTAGCACCGTCGGAATTTACATTTTGATTATAAGTAATTTCCGCATCAACACTACGGCTACAGCCAGTACAGGAAAAAGCTATAAAATAATATGTTATGAAGTTTAGGAATAAACTAAATGAGCTTTTAACATTAAAACTAAAGTTACAGTTTCTTCTCCACCCCTTTTCCATGTTTACTGCTTCGTATCTGTAGCACTGCGTTGTCAGTCCACTTTTGCAGTTTTGCACTTGTAACTAAAATTCTAACAAAATCCTTAACTGTCAACAATGAAAGAATAGCCACATTTTTAACAATTTATTTTTAAATACACAGGAAACTTTAAAAAGAGTACATACAGTTATTTGAAATTTTGAGTAATAATTAAACTAATTAATACAGTAAAGTTTGTTAGTAATAAATGAATAAACATGAAACTATGAAAGTGAAAACTAATGGTAAATATTTTTATTCACAAATGTCAATAGCTAATGCACAACATCAAATAATGCTAGATTAAAAATAGACTTATAATTACAGTGATAATTATAGTATCATCATTAATTCATTTGGTGTGTAATGTATCACGATACTGGCAAGTGTCGTTGATGAGTCAAATGAAGCTAAACTGTAATTTCACTAATGTATAAGGAAATATACTACACAATTTGTTGCAGAGATTCTGCAGCAAACCTACATAGATAATGTTTCCTGATTCTAGTAAAGTTCACTTGTAGCCTTTGTTGATACTTCAATAACGATCGAGAATGATGTCGTGCAATATCTTGTATGTTAGGTTCGCTCATAAATTATGTGTGTGCTTTATTCAAGGAATGCATTGGAATCCGCAGTATAGACATTTTCATTCCTTCATGACATGACACGAAAAGGGCTGATGCAGATAAACTGATATTCTCTGGGCTAGAGGCTGAATACGATGAACAGATGAAATCATCAAAACTACATGACATAACATTTTTATTCCATTAACCCCACAGACAGCTCACAGCCACAGCCATAAAGGCACAAACAGCAACAGCAGATTAGATTACACTACAAACTTAGGACAGTCAATCAGTCAGTCAGTGCTAACTACAGAAGCTCATGCATAATAATATATCGTCTGTGAAGAACCAAAATGACCCATATCCATGTGTAGCTAAAAAAATATCCACTATCTACAAAAAATATTGAAATATGTCTTAAAAGCATTTACATAGGCCATTTTGCATTTTTCCAAAATATATAAATAGAACATTCTGGAATTTTCAAACCCATGTTAATACAAACTTTAACACATTTAAAAAACATTTAAAATAGAACATTTTACACTGTTCAAAATATGTAAATAGAACATTTTACAATGTTCAAAATATGTAAATTGAACAATTTACACTTTTCAAAAACATGCAATACAGAACAATTTATACTTTTCCAAAGCATGCAATAGAACAATTTACACTTTACAAAAATTCCTAAATTAACATTTGACGCATGTTTCTCATTTTGTTTTTGTTTTTATGACATACATAGCTCATTTTGATTGTAGCTTAAATTGGAAATCGACCATTTTGGTTCTTCACAGAAGATATTTTGAATATTGTGGGTTTTACTCAAAACTAATGGACGAATGGGCAAAACGAAAAACTGCACATACGGAATTGACTTCCTTGTAGGCGAACTCAGCAATCTGCCCTCTAAATAATATACAGACGCTTCACCCCTTCCTGTATGTATTACCTAATTTACTTTACTTATGTAGCAATTTGAAAATTCAAATTGTAAAATTGTGAACGGAAAGCATCAAGGATATTGAATTAACGTCGTTAGAAAGTATAATAGATGACTAATGGAAATGGACTAATCTTATAATGAACTAATAAATATTTGAAAAACGATATAAATAAATTACCAAAGTGATCGTAATTAAAATTACATTTATTACAACTTTAAATATTTGCTGATTGTCATCCAATTATCGTATGGCTTGCTTACTTTTAATTATCAGTACATATTTAAATAAAAGACCGCATAAATTCTAAAGTATAGGTACTTATTATGGTAAGGTTGATACTGCTACACAATTATCTGTAAAAAGTCCAACGCAATCGATTTAAACTTCTGGTTCTGGGTTTACATGCAGAATAGAAGCCTGAAAATATATAAATGACGATACATACATTAAAATTGGCATAATAAACACACATACACACATACATAAATTTTAGTAATTTTAGTATCACCTTTATCTTACGTTTTAAAGTACGTGGAGTAGTGGAGCTAAGTGAGTGGGGTAATATACATGATTGCAAAAATAAACTTACTTTTGATAGCCTTTAATTTTGCTCTCTCGATTCACAATGCCCGTCATGACACAAGCGAGGATGAGCATGGGGATGGACAGGGCCAATACAACGGACAGACCCAGCCAAAACCCACCCACGGGGTGAACAATATTCACACAGAATCCATCCTTTGCGTATTGATACGCAGTGTACAGCGGCCCACTTCTTCCAACATCATTGTCAATCTTTTCCTTTGCAAAGTCCCCAAATATACTCACCTGCTCTTTAATTTCCACAAGGGCATCTTGTGCCGGTGTCCGTGTCTAAAATAGGTTGGAAAAATTAATGTTTTAAAAAACTACTTTTTCTTGAATTGGTAAAACTCTTGTTAACTACTACCAATAAGAGAATACTAAATTTTTATGATAATGATAGTACCTCTAGAAGTGCACCCGCAATAATTCTCATTCTTGAAGCTAAATCTCCGGTTTCGCTCTCAAACTTGACAGGTTCTAAACCTTGTAATGTTGTCCTAACGTTTTTCTGCATTGGTTCTAAAATGTCAACCTGCAATTGGACCACATTTTGGCTCAAGTTCGATTTCCCAATATTTCTGCCAAGCCCTCTCAAGTCAATGGATGTGATCGGTGTGTTTAGCTGAATGATTATAGAAACACGAACAAGATTATATAGGATATTTATGAATAGCATAGTTATAGGAGAGTCAAGTAATAGCACCACCAATTTAATCTAGTATCTTGGAGTAAAAATACCTGTTTCGAAAAGTGAGCAGTACTAAATTTGGCATCTCTACTATCAGCCAACTCATACAATCTGCCAGCCATTTGGTGCCGTCCAGGTGTTGCTGGGATTGAGATATTGAATTGGTCTTCCAAGACTACTAATTCTTCAGTATTGAAGGCTGTCTTTAAATTAAATGTTTTGTAGGCTCCACTGTTGCTCCGTAAGTCAGTGATTATATGAGGAAAACTTGGAAGTTCGAATGATCCGTCAGAATCATTTCCAACTCTAGGAAGAATACCAAACCGATGGCCAATAATTTTGCCATAAGATAAAATAGGACTTTCTGTGGAGGTGGGTTTGTCCTCTAACGCATCGATGGCTTCACACAGTAGTTGACCACCCACACCAGCAAGGATAAAGTAGGCTACCATCACCACGATGAAAAACATATAGGTTATAAAGACAGTGAAGATTCCGCTAGAAAATAAATTACAAAAGTCAGAAATGAAATATCTATAATCTATTATTAATATTAAAATCTCATGAGAATTCAGATTCAGTATACTTCCTACTAACTTAAATCACAACAACTTTAATTTTATACTAGAGATTTGGAAAAAGAGGACATAATATTTAAATTCAAATTTTATTGAAACTCACCAATTAATTAATGAGGATCCAGTTTTATCAGAATAAAATCGACTGGAACTATCTCCTGTATTATCCAGCATAATCATCACAACTCCGACTGACATCACCGTCACAATACACATGAGTGCGATACAAATCAGAATCATTGAAGTGAAGCTAGGAATATTTTAAAAAGCCAAGTTGAAAAATACTGTTTAAACTAATAATTTATTGACAATCCTGGAGAGACACAAATAAACACTGTAGAATCCTAAGAATCAAAGCACACATTTTTGAACTTACACGTAGGGTGAAAAGTCCTGGACACTATTCTCAGCATTCTCAAGATCTTCTCGAACATCATCGACTTTTTTAATGACAGAATCGATAGCATCCGTCAATGAGAAGGAAGTGTCATTGAGATATTCTCCGATCTCCTTTACTTGCTTTCTCATCCCCTCCTTGACAATATCTTCCGGTAATCCTGCATGAATTCCCTGGTAGTGCTCCAGATATTGTTTAGCATTATCTAGTACGCTTGATAGCTCCTCCATCCATTCTGATTCCGGGATATTTGAGAGCTATGAAAATGAACAGTTATTAACATATTATAAAACAAAATTTAGTTTCAAGTCACCTAATTACAGCAGTGATTAAATCGCAATTTTTTTTTATAATTCCCAAATAATTAGCTAGATAACAAAATCTCATAAATTGCACATTGAAGTTTCAAAAACTAACAACTTGCACATAACTGGAGGAAGCCAAATTGCATTATTATTTAGGGTTTCATTATCACACTGATTGATACAGCATATTATTGATGAAAGCAGCGGATATGAGCACTTGATAAATGACAAAAATTAAAAAGCTTACATTATCACCAAAACTTTTTTCAACATGAAGTGTCTCAATTGCAGTAAGGTGCTTCCTTAATGAGTCACACCCAGCAGGCTCATTAAATTTAGGATTACACTCCTTCAAAACTTGATGATATTCTTGTTTTATGACTTGAAACCCACTCTCAAGCTGCCCAGCTTGACTCTTTAGACTGTTTAAATTCGTTTTTACTCGAGAAATCGATTTCAAATCATTTTCCAATCCACTAATTTTCTGTTCCAGATTACTCGTTTCTTCATATAAATTAGATGACGAAAATGGAACGAATTCTATGTCTGTGAATCAACATCAGTGTATTGTAATTATTAGAGTTTGTTTTCAAGAGTTCAGTTTAGAGAGTCAAAGTGTACAGAAAATACTTAAATGGATTATTAGACGTAGCTTGTAAAAATTAAATCCTATATGTATATTTGCTTGTAAATAATGACGCAGATAGATAATTACTCACCTTCAATTATCAGGTCCAACTTATCTGACAAAATATCATAGTTTGATTTAAGCAGGTCCTCAATTTGTTTCTGAGTGAAAGTCAAATAAGTCTGAGCGTCTTCAAGAGCACTATCCACATGGCTGGGTAATTTATTTATCCCTCTTTTCATCTGTCCGTTCACGGCCAAAGATGTTATGAGTAAAGCTCTGAAAAATTTAAATCGAGATATTACATAAACTTAAAAAAAAATATGAAAACACTGATCGGTAAACTTTAATGAGCTTGAATTATTTTGTATTACAAAATTATGAAACTTACAAACACACAAGAGCCATAAGAACGAATAGAGTTCCACAAATGTAGCGGACACAAGGATGCTGATCCTTCGGTTTGCTATTCTCTTGATTATAAGGGTCATATTGCCTATTCCCAATATTTTTCTTTCCAACACAACAGTTTCGGCAGCAACATCGACAAGCACACCAAAATAGTCCAACAATGGTCATAACTAATCCCAGAACACCCGAGAAGACAACGAAGCCAATGGGTCCAGCATTATCTGTTACAACTCCTTCGATGTCAAGATCGTCAAAATTGAGGATGTCATCCTTATTGAGTGAGAAGGTTTTGTTGTCACCCACAGATGGGAAAATTGAGTTGAGAGCACTTATAGATGAGTTGATAATATTTTCCAAGCCTCCGGCATCGTACTCAAACACCTCTGAAACAAAGTTAGCGCTCCCCATTCCAGTGAAGTTATAGCCTGGAGGAATTTCTGTCGTTTCCATTTTTAAGTATTAGAAGTAATTATTATTACTGATCACTTTTGAATATTGAAAATAGCTTTTGATTTAGCTTGAATTTCAAAATTAAATCTACTATATCCCCTACACCACGGCAATGTAATTCCGTTATAATATGTTTTAAGAAATATATTGAATGCAACCCGATGTAGTGGTAGGCTGTGGAAAGTGGAAGTACAGTGCAATACTATACACACTAGTTCACAAGAAAGACTAATCGAAACTAGTAAAATATCAAAGGTTGAAACTGAAATTGGAAGGTCACGTTTCTAGATCAAAACTAATTTCCCCATCAACCTGAAAACAGTTTGTAATAGTATGAGCCACCGCTGATGCCTCATCCACGTTTTTTGTTGTTTTTTTTGCATTATCAGAAAGATTAACACTTTTATTTGACACTTGACTATCCATTATTGACGTTCCTGGTAACATCATATCAATTAATAATTACTATTTATTATCTATCAACCAAAGTCAGGTATGGGTATATACTTATACGGTTACGGTCATGAATCTTGCTAATCTTGTACAAAGTGTGTAATGCCAGCTCGCTGCGCTGTCGCTTACGTCAGTTGAACAAGAATCCTCTCTGCATAATTACCCCAGGTTCAGTTTAATACAGATACGGTCAGATATGTATACAGGCAATGAGGAGTTTAAAGTATTAAATACGGTATTTGTCTGGAAATAACGCAGGTGGTAAGTACGCTACACTAAATCCATTTAGGCAAAGGCAAAAATCCACTGATAAGAAACAAAACGTGCGATTCGGATATCGCACATTTACTGGGAAAACTTCCAATTATGAATGATGGGTATAGCCACCAGTCACTATCGGCATCGGCTGTCATTGATACTAAAGATGTAGAATACACTGATGCAAATTATGCATGCTATCAAATTTGAATTAGATAAAAAAGATGAGAATAGTACCTGTGTAACATAAATATATGATGTCACCTCACCTGCATCATTTAACGTATTAAATGGATTATTTGGACATTCGTTAAGCTGAATGGCTGTAAATTCTACAGAGATGAGAGAGCGAGGGCAATAAAAATGTGGGTGAGAGACGTTTTGCTATCTGCCGCTAAAACATGCACAAATAACAAATAATTATAAAATACAAACTATTTATGATATAAAATAGTTTAGGTAATGCGCAATCAAGATAAGAATCATACATGACTTATCAAATATATATACATTCAGAGAAATGTCACTACAGGGAAACGATATTGGAATTACAAGCATGTTACAAGCATTGTAGCAATGTGTATAAAAATGTAAATAATTTAAATAATATATTTTTTAACATGCAAATAATATATTAATTATTATATAAAGGTATCCAACGTCATCGGTGTCAGTGTTGGTGACACACAGGTCTGAATTTACACTGTATTTTTATGAAAAAACGAACAGAACAATTAATCTAATGCTATAATTTAGGACCTGCTATAAAAAAAGAGACGACTGACTATGAATTTACTCTCAATATCGTTAGGTTAGGTTAATGTACGTACAATGAGTTCCTTGTCCTCCAAAGATGGTAATATCAACGTCAGTAATGAGTCATTAAGCTCAAATTGGTTGGATTAAATGTGTAACTGCGATTTGGTTTGCCATTTTCCTACAAAGAAAATTACAGCGATAGTAATTTTTAATTAATTTAAATCCTTTATTTCGATTAAGGTGATATATTTTAGCTTAATACAATAACATTATTGTACTAACTAATCTACACGCAAATAAGTTCTGTGTGGTGCAGAATATGTATTATATATTATATTATAATTATTATAATGCCGTATATTAATTTATAATTCTACTCTCAGTATTTTCTAAAATGATACACGAAATAGTAACGAAATGCTTTTAGTATAATAGTAATAGTAAATAGTTAGGGCCCGGCGGGTACGTAGTGTAGCAATGTAAATAATAAAACTACATAGGTACATCAATTAATTATTACATAATATTATGCACAGCGTTGACCCTGACTCCCTGGCATCAACATCTAAATTGAAACTACAGTACAAACCTCAACCACACCATAGAGCGACCATATGTTTTCTGTCTATTTTCCTATAATCTTGTCATATCATCTTCAGATGGAAATTCTATCACTGAGACAGAGAAACTATTAAAAAAACTCATTGAATTAGAGGCAATACTAACGATAAGTACAACGATGACACCATTCATATTAATCATGTATTAATCCTGGATTGCATCAGATTACCTAGGAGCCATTCTTAGTAACGAATTAGCAAAGAAACAGTATACAATTACTTTTAGTAGTAGTCTAGCATCAGTTGAATATAACAGCGGAAACGGTAGCAGAAAAAGTCTTGCAATTCTTAAGACTTTCTAAAGTACCTATATATTAAGTTATTAATACGAAATAAAAGAAATCAAAGAGAATGGAAGGTCAAAATTTCGAAGTGGTTGTAATTGGAGCGGGTGTGATGGGCAGTAGTACAGCATACTATTTATCTAAATTGTACGGGAGCAAGTTACTTCTCCTGGAACAATTTGATTTCCTTCATCGTCGTGGCTCGAGTCATGGGGACAGTCGGTAAGGAAATTTACTTGGGAAATCTCAATTTAATTACTAATTCTGGCGACTACAATAATTAACTACAAACTTTCCATTCTTTTCTGCTGTGTAAATTCATTATTTCAAAAAGAACTGAGGTTCCATATAGCAAAGATATCGACAGTATGGAGTATGGAGACTCAAAATGACCTATTTTTATTTTTAACTAAATACCAAATGTACTATCTACAAGAAATAAAAATATATTGATTACAAAAACGTAAAAATAACATTTTGCACTTTTCAGAAACATGTAAATAAACATCCAAATAAAACTTTTTGTCAAAGATAAAAGAACAACTTGCCAAAAACTCTTAACTATCCTTTTATCTATTACATTTTTTGTCTCAAAGTGTGTTTTTAGACGAAGCTCATTTTAATTCTAGTTTAAATTGGATAAGAGGCATTTTGATTCTTCACTCAACATATTCTCCCTACTTAAAATTAAAATACGTTTAAAAACAACATAACACGTCCCACCTCCCTCCTACAAGTGTTTTTAGGGTAGGCACTGTAAGAAGCTGACTTCTCTATATAAAAACTCCGCACGCACAACTTGTAGGTAATAAGGCAGATAGGTACTTTGATTATGACACCCATCAACAGTCAAAAGTGACATGACGGTATTATGTAGCTTAATATAATGCAAAGGGGAGCTAGAAAATGAAAGAATTAGCAGTGAAGTTCAGTGCAGAGCTTAAGGAGATTTCTTATCTCTTATCTAATGGATTCTTATTCGGAGACGACTCGTCTCTGTTGCTTTTGCATTTTTCGTTATTTTTTTTGGTTATTTTTCGCTGGTTCACTCACTGCTATTTACCAGTTGGTCCATACATTTTGTTACCAAAAATTTCAGCCCTTTAGAACTCACCCACCTCAGTATCATCCCTTTAGCAACGTAAATATTTAACACAGCACGTCACCAAAATCATATTACACCCAGTGACTGTACCGTTGACATCATTTACGGACGACCCCGGGTGTACATAACTGTACTACTACCACAGAAGACAGTACTAAGCCTTGCCTATAGTGCTTGCAGCTACTATACTACACCGACCTATGCTATATACGCTCTAGTATATATGACGCTGGTAAACATTGACGAGGACTGAGGACGTGTGTAGAGTAGAGTACTGAAGACGGAATGGAGGTTTCATGTTCTGTATGGCACCAAGTTCAAAATAACTCAGGCGTGTTCGAAACTAGAACTAGGGACGGGACATACATTGCGCCTACCATCATCATACAGTTTTAGGACTCACCCAGTCCTAAAGGTGAAGCTGTCACATTACGTTAAATGGGGCATTTTGTGGGACTCACCCACTGCGATGAGCGAGTAATTTGTGTCAGGCCCCGTAGTAGCAGATCAAACTTCAATTCTCTGTATCGTATTCGTGATTGAACGTACCTACACATCATCATTTTCAATTAAAGTCAAGATAAGTATTCTGTGGCTGATTGGATTCGTACTAAAGGTAATTAATTTATTAAAATTTTTGTCTCAGCAGCAGACAACTCAGACACTGTCACTAATCACTTAATGTAAAAGGGGTACTTTAAACATACTATTAACTTACGGCTTTGGTAAAGTAAAACCTCATACAGGCTCACCTGGTTTAAGCTTAATGTGAACTGCTTTGCCGGCATTCGACATGAAATGGCTGTTTTACTACATTTTAAATTATGCAATGTTAATCAAGCGCAATTTGATGTAACTACATTCAACATTGTTTTAAAAAGTTCTAATTGTTCTAAAATATCACAAATGCAAAATTATAGTAATTACGTTTGAGAAGCGCAAAAAGCACATAATAAGAACATTTTTCACTTTCAACCTTATGTATTTATACTATTGCGCAACTTGCAATCAGAATCATGTAGTTAAACCATTTTAAAATTTTTTAATCATGTAGTTAGATAAGTTTTCAACTTAAAACCATGTAGTTAGATTAATTTCAACATAAATCCTGCAGTTACTAAGCCTTTAAGTGTTGCTCATTAACCACTAACCCAGAATTAATTGTAAGCATCTTGGATGAACTACTACAGTCTGGTGTCAAAGTGGTGGTCACAATAGTTAGCTGTACATACCACTATCTATTGAAATTGCAAGTGTCAATTTCTTAGTGACCGGATCCGGATGGCTACACGCCGAAAACATTAAATCTGTGTTACATCGATAAAGCATGCAGCGACATATAATTCAATATTATTATTGAAAATTGCATCAGTGTTGTTTAGTGCCGTCATTATTATTACATTGAATATGTAGATAGGTAGGAACAACTTTCAAGATCGGGCTTCATTTACTGTCACGTCGGCTTTCCAAACTCATGGTGGCACGAAACAATTAATTTAGATGTTAGTCAACGTGTAATATGATTTTGCATTGTGGCATGCTTCCTAGCTCAGAATTAGTATACTTTCCAAGCTATACAAAACCGTACCTCCACATGCTTAGAAAAGATCTTGACACGAATATCAACCGTTTTTACAAAACGTCATTGATTAGTGCCCCACTGGTCAGAGAGGTATGATTCAATAGTTGACTTTTTGAATCAGTTTGAAACCCTGAAAGTCAAATAATTAAGTAGGTACGTGTTTTATTCTGTACAAGAAATTGCTAGTAATCCTAGCTACACTAAAAAACGGGGAAACGCAAAAATAACTTGACAAGGGAAACCCCTTGGGGAAACTGGAGACTCCTTATTTACAACTTGTACCCATGAAGAAAATAACCTCCCTCATGTTCCCTTGAAGGCCCAAAATAACCTCCCTCATGTTCCCTTGAAGGCCCAAAATAACCTCCCTCATGTTCCCTTGAAGGCCCAAAATAACCTCCCTCATATTCCCTTGAAGGCCCAAAATAACCTCCCTCATGTTCCCTTGAAGGCCCAAAATAACCTCCCTCATGTTCCCTTGAAGGCCCAAAATAACCTCCCTCATGTTACCTTGAAGGGCCAAAATAACCCTTCGCTAACATCTCTTAGCCTCACCACGAATTAGTAAATAGTGTTATCACTTTCGAAAACTTTGTTGTAACCACAATCTATTACTGAGTCGAACCAAGAGTCTTCAATTTATACATAATTATACATTCACCATAATTACAAATTGAAGACTTGGTTCGACTCAGTAATAGATTGTGGTTACAACAAAGTTTTCGAAAGTGTTAACACTATTTACTAATTCGTGGTGAGGCTAAGAGATGTTAGCGAAGGGTTATTTTGGCCCTTCAAGGTAACATGAGGGAGGTTATTTTGGGCCTTCAAGGGAACATGAGGGAGGTTATTTTGGGCCTTCAAGGGAACATGAGGGAGGTTATTTTGGGCCTTCAAGGGAATATGAGGGAGGTTATTTTGGGCCTTCAAGGGAACATGAGGGAGGTTATTTTGGGCCTTCAAGGGAACATGAGGGAGGTTATTTTGGGCCTTCAAGGGAACATGAGGGAGGTTATTTTCTTCATGGGTACAAGTTGTAAATAAGGAGTCTCCAGTTTCCCCAAGGGGTTTCCCTTGTCAAGTTATCTCATTCATCATTACCCCTTATCAGCTTGCTTCTTAAATAGCGGCGGCCACTTCTTCAATGCGTTATCTTTTTTGAAGAACTTCACTTGCTGCATACTTAAGATTAAGTGTTAATCTTGACATTCTAGTATTAACTGTCTCCTCACTCCTCTGCATTATAACACAATAACACTTAACACCGAAGATAATACCTACTTCATGAACTTATCTAAACACTCAAGAATTTCACAATTCAAAGACAAATTCAACAATTTCTACTTGTACTAAATACGTGTTTACGCAGTACATAATTATAGCGCTTATACATCTACTGTAATTTTTTTTCCAACACCTACATATACATACATACAACAATTACAACATAGATACAACATTAATAATAATTAACATGCTTAATAAATTGTAGAATAACTCGACCCACCTACCCTCAAGACTACTACACACTCTTGATGAAGCGAGCCTATGTGCTTTGGTCTGAAGCAGAAAAAGAATCACGCACTAATGTCTTTGTAGAAACGGGAGGACTGGATTTCGCCACGAATGAAAATCCGGTTTTACTGTCAATGATCAGTTCAGCTGAGAAGCACGACATCCCACATGAAATTCTAACCCCTACGCAAGTCTCTGAAAAATTTCCAACAATTCAGCTACCACAAAACTACATCGCGGTCTACTCCCCCGACTCTGGAGTTTTAAAAGCAACTAAAGCTGTTTCCATGTTTCAGAATTTAGCTGGAAAAAACGGGTGTCAACTCCAAGACAATGTGAAAATAGACCAAATAATCGCACATCGCCGAAGCGGACACCACCACCAACAAAAAACTGAAAATAATGCGGATTCCGACTCAAAGTTCGATTTTGAATTCGAGATTAAAACACAAACACATGGGAAATTCACTGCAAAGAAATTAGTAGTGACTGCTGGTGCCTGGACGCAAAAAGTACTGGATAAAATTACAATTAAAAACGGAGTCAGAAAAGAAACTGAAAATGAGGACGAGGACGACATGGAATTTAATTTAGATTTGAAATTGACGCTTCAGCCAGTTCAATGTACAGCCACTTACTGGGAGGTAGAGACACCAGCTGCATATTCGGGTTTAAACAAAACATTTCCAGTTTTCATTACTTTTGAAAAAGATCTGGTGTATGGGTTACCTGCTCTGGAATTTCCAAATATGATTAAAGTCTCGGCTCATTATGGACCAAATGTGGATCCGGATGAGCGGAATTTTCGTCCTGGAACCAAAGATATTGATGAAGGAGTTGGACCATTTTTACAATCAATGTTCAAAGGGATTTCTAAGAAACCGAGTATTACAGAGAGCTGCCTCTACACGATGACCCCGGATGCGGATTTTATCATTGATAAAATTGAGAAACATGGAATTCAGGGATTATTTGTCGCGGCTGGGTTTAGTGGTCACGGTTTTAAACTTGCCCCAGTCGTGGGCACCATGTTGACTGGGCTGGTTGCCGACGGGAAGAATCCATTTGAATCTGTTGAGAAATATTTCTTGATTTCTCGATTTTAGTTTCGTTTTTTGCATCGTAAGGAAAATATGGGTAAAATGGATTCAATCAATCGGCAACATTAAAAAGTTTAATTTTCGTGTAAAATAAAAACGCAAGACAACAAAAGGCTTTATTTTAAGGAGTTTTTACGATTAGTAATACAAGTTTCCAAATTCTGTATACAGATAAAAAATAAAAATAAATTATAAGTATGTATTGTGGAATATAACATTGTAATTTTTTAAAGCAAGTAATACCACTAATGATTACGCAGCTGCTACGTACATAACTAATAAAAATAAATAAATGCAACTAACCTAATACATTGATTATCATTACAACTGTCATATAAAACAAGTAAGTACCTACACGAATTTAAATGCATCAAAATAAGCTCCAGAAATGGTAATAGTTATTTTAAATAGCTAAGGGGTCGTCCATCAATGAGTTTAAGTGTGTCAGTTTTCTTTTCCTCCCTAAATCTTTACGTCATTGATAAACGCACCCTAAGCCTTACAGTAAGTTTAGAAACATGTGGCACTTCTACGGTTTCTGCATTACCTAGTTATTACATAAACAGCACCGCATATGACCGTAATTAAGTATTAAATTAACAGTTTGTGCTCTTGTACTTACGTAAACACTAACACTTTTGTAATTCTTTAATCATATAGGTATATCTGTAGACCTACAGTCTTGACCTTAACCTTTAAGCTGAAACTAAAACAAGCTCGCCAGATCTACCAAATGTTTTCCATCTGTGTTACTTCTAAAACTGTAATCTGTAATCTGCCCATCTTCTGATGGAACTTCAATCATTCAAACTTCAACTCATTGAAAAGAAGCTTTAAAAAACCCACTGTATATTAAGCTACTCAAATAGGGAACCAAATCGCATAAATTAAAAATTAGATTAGCCTTTTTACTTAGGATGTGGGAGCATTTCAAAAAACTAATTACTATTACTAATGTAAACGTATGGTAGCTATATAGTTAATACTGATTGAATGAGACAGTCTCAAAAGAAGACATGCCAGTTCAAAAATAGCAATCATAAAGCACATTCAAAAATAATTGTATAAACAAATCAACACTCAACATAAATTCCACTCTAATCAACTAAACGTAGAAAGAAACTATACATAAAAATTAAGAAAATGGAAAATCAAAATTTTGAAGTTGTTGTGATTGGAGCGGGTGTGATGGGGAGTACTACAGCCTACTATTTATCAAAATTGTATGGGAGCAAAGTACTTCTTCTGGAACAATTTGATTTTCTTCATCGTCGTGGCTCAAGTCATGGGGACAGTCGGTAAGTAATTTTAGTGGAAAAAGTGTAATTAGGTAATTATTCTGTGGAGAATACCTATACCGTTTTCACATCGTTGCTGGCCAGTGTGTTGTGATTGCTGTAGATTAACATGAGTCGTGACTTATTGTTAAAACTACTAACTGCACATAATAAATTACTTCATAACTAATAACCCGTATATACAAATTTTATTTTTCTAATATTAACATACTATTAGAAAATACCGTCTATGAGGAATCAAAATGACCCATTTCCATTTCAAGCTGAAAAAATTCACTCTATCGACAGTAAAATAAAATGTCCTGATCATTACCGCAAGTAAATCGAACATTTTGAACTTTTAAAAAACATGTAAATGAAACATTTTGAACTTTTCAAAAAAATGTAAATAGAACATTTTGCACTTTTTAAAAACATGTAAATAGAACATTTTGCAATTTTCAAAAACTCGTAAATGAAACATTTTGCACTTTTTTAAAACATGTAAATGAAACATTTTGAACTTTTTAAAAACTCAAAAATGAAACAATTTGCACTTTTCATAAACTAGTAAAATTAGCATTTAAGCAAGCGCCTAGAAACTTCATATATTCAATATTCCTGTAAATTAATCAATAAATCACAATTTCAGGATAATTCGACCAACATATCCTAAGGACTTCTACACATTCCTAATGAAGCGTTCCTACGAACTCTGGCTCGAAGCAGAAAAGGAATCTCGCACTAATGTCTTCATCAAAACTGGTGGATTAGATTTTGCCACAAGTACAAACCCGGATTTACTGTCACTCATCAGTGCAGTTGAGAAGCACGACATCCCACATGAAGTTCTAACCCCAGCCCAAGTCTCCGAAAAATTCCCAACAATTCAGCTACCAGAAAACTACACCGCTGTCTACGCACCCGACTCTGGCGTCTTAAAAGCAACCAAAGCTGTTTCCATGTTTCAGAATTTGGCAGGAAAAAACGGGTGTCAACTCCAAGACAATGTCAAGATAGACCAAATCATCGCACTAAGCCGACACAACGAACAAAAATCTGAAAGTAATGCGACGGCTTCTGATTCAAAATTCGATTTTGAATTCAAAATTAAAACACAAACACATGGGAATTTCACTGCGAAGAAATTAGTAGTGACTGCTGGTGCCTGGACGCAGAAAATTCTGGATAAAATTACAATTAAAAACGGAGTCAAGGAAGAAAATGAAAATAAGGACGAAATCGAATATAATTTAGATTTGAAATTGCCCCTTCAACCAATTCAAGCCACAGCCGTGTACTGGGAGGTCGAGACCCCATCTGCATTTTCCGGTTTAAACAAAACATTCCCAGTTTTCATCGCTTATGAGAATGACATGATCTACGGGATGCCTGCTCTGGAATTTCCAAATCTGATTAAAGTTTCTCCGCATGTTGGGCCAAATACAGATCCGGATGATCGAACTTTTCGTCCCGGGACCAAAGACATTGATGAGGACGTTGGGCCATTTGTCCACTCAACGTTTAAGGGAATTGCACCGAAACCGAGTCTAGTGGAGAGTTGCATGTACACGATGACCCCGGATTCGGATTTTATCATTGATAAAATTGAGAAGGGTGGGATCCAGGGATTGTTTGTGGGTTGCGGGTTTAGCGGTCACGGATTTAAACTTGCCCCAATCGTGGGCACCATGTTGACCGCTTTGGTTGTCGACGGGAAGAATCCGTTTGAATATGCTGAGAAACAGTTTTTAATTTCTCGCTTCTAATTCAGCGATTTATATCTGTTAACTAAGCAACTTTGGTTTTGAGCAGAAATTAGTTTTGAATTAATGTAATTCCATTATTTGTAGAATTAAATGAAGCTTTTATCGTTATTAATTACTGAATAACTATTTCACGGACACTAAAACTGGCTATAGCTATGTTAATAAATAATAATGACTTTTTATGCTTTGCATTCCAAAATTCGCGTATATTGACTACATCAGGAACCAAATTAAAATACTAAATTGGCACATCTACCACAAATTAGTCAGTTTTTGAAGAACAAGTAGGTAGTGGAACGCTAGGCGCCTTCTTGAGATCGCTCAAGCCTAGCGTAAGCCAAAAATCGTAATTTTCTAAAGTTTTCCGTGGAAGTTCCACCATTTGATTTCCATCGTTGAGCGTCACATTTAAATAACGAACTTTACACGGATCCTCCACAGCGTCCCAGTGCTCATTTATTTCTGATCGAGCTTCCCCAGAGTAGGACGTAGATCTAATTCATAAAGTACATTTTTTATGGCATCATTTATGTACGATCCCTATGGATTAAAATTGAAAGATGGAAAATAGTCATGTAACAACATAACTTAAGAATTGCTTACCCATTATTTGCAAAATTGAAAACAAACTCTGTAAGAACCCTGGATAATTTGAACTCATTTTCAGTGGACTCGAGACCCCGAACCGTGTCAGACACGTTAAATATTAGAAATACGTCATCCGCATGAATAACACCTACGTATATATAGTTAGTGTACATTATACAATTTAATTGTATGAATATTAAAAATCTCAATTTACGATTAAATTAGTGCATAAAAATCAGTGCAAAGAATTTGTTTAATTGTTTAATATTACCGTTAGGCTGCTTCCCCGTCGGACCGATGAGGGAAGTTAATGTTAATTCATAATTAATCGGTCCCGAAATGAGCATGGCATGTGTTGGAGCTACCCCTGAATGACTTTGGATGGCTTTGTGAGTTGCTGTTGTATGGGCTCTTGCAGTGAAAATCTGTTGGCATTTTTTACAAACTTTTATATTCAACCATCAATCATTTTGGCTTTATAAAATTTTTGAAATATTTGTAGAAGGGTAGTCCATAAATGATGTGATCCAAAAATTGTAGTTTTTCCATGACCCTTCTGTCATCAGCTTAGCCATTGCATAAATGGCTATTTTTAACATGGCGTCATCAATATCCAACTACACCCACTGACTTTGCCAAAGACATCATTAAAGGTCGATCCCTTATTAGATTAAGTTGACATATCTTTCGTAGTTTTCAATACTTACGTGATCAAAGACTGTATTATCAATTTCAGACAGATTTTTCCCCCCAAAGTAATGATTTTGAATCCTTTCAGTGATTTCGTCCGCATCTGGTACAATACTCCGAAAGTCTAATAAATCTGCGCCGAGATTTTTCCACAGGTAGTTAATTACAAGTCGACTTATTAATCCAAATCCATTGATAACTGTAAGCGAAATTGAGTTGAATTATTAAATGTAGCAATTAAAGTTTGGCTGGAAACATGGAACTACACGTTAATTATTTTAAGAAAAGAGATTTCATAGTACTAAATGAAAATAGGAAAGCTTCTCCAGAAGTTCTTGAAACCATCCATGGGATTTTGGCCACTGCGCCGTCTGCGTAGAGGTCATCTGGATGTCTTGTTAGAAATGGTCGACCAAGGTCGTTGATGTCATCGTTATTAGCACTTCCAAACGTTGAGTTCCGAGGGGCTTCAATTACTGGTCCAAATAGAATAATTGGTATAAATGGAACATCCTGCATAGAAAAATAAAATCATAATGATAAAAAACAAGTATAATTTTTGTAAGGGTTCGTCCATGAATGATGTCATCAAAATATTCCAATTTTTAGAATGATCCTGCAATCATAAGCTTAGAATTCGTAAATGGCTATCTGTAAAATGGGACATCATCAATATCCAAGTTAACCCTTTGGAACTACCCGTGACGTCATTTGTGGACGATTCTTAACAAAAATTAGTATGAGTAGCTTAAAATGCATTGTATTTGTGTATCAGTCCTTACAAACAGGCGAAACTGGATTGAATTCAAGATGTAGGGGTGAATATTTGTTAAGCAATCAAAGAACTGTTGACTATTTCGTCCATTAGGCAGGGGACATCCAGCCTTCTTTGCCAGCTTCCGATTTAAGTCCCGATTCTTCTCCTTACTTCGCAGAGCCCAGAAACTGAAGGCGCTTCCACTCAGAGAAATAGCTCTGGCAAAATATCGTTGACTGTTTTTCTCCCGGGTTTCGTAGTACGACGAGATCATGTGGAAATGGGCTGAGGCACCCCCAGCACTCTGCCCCATTATTGTGATTCTATTCGCATCCCCACCAAAATTATGAATGTTGTCATGTACCCATTTTAGCGCTAGGGCCTGGTCCTTGAGTCCATTGTTTCCTGGAACTACGTCATCACCTGTGCTCAGAAACCCTATAGAACAAAGAAGTGTAGCGTGGTATTATGGTTCACAAAGTTGTTTAAACTGAATACGTACATTAAAAATGTTTTAATTTGTGTTTCGTAACATTACAGTAGCAAATTTTACATGTTTGTTCATATAACAATCTGATTGGATAATTCACTTATGATTGTGCTTATAATAGGTTGAACCTATACGAGCAAGTTAGAAAACATACCAAAAATGTTGAGTCTGTAATTAATGGAAACCATGAGGACATCATGCTCTAGCATATACGCTGGTCCATGATCAGAGCCCCCACCAAAATTGAAACCCCCGCCATGGATCCAGAATATAACTGGGAGTTTCACCGTTGAATTAATTGATTCCTAATGAGCGTAAGAGTACAAAACGTATGGTGTCTATAGCCCAAATGTCCAACAATTAAGTCGTGTGAATGATAATTTCCCGTCCTAATTACCTACGAATTTAGTACAAAATGTGATGCTTGCTTACGCGAATTGTAAAAATGCTTAGAAAGAGGCAGTCTTCCCGGCCTTGAAGAAGTGGGATTCTTCCATGGTATGATTGCAAGCAGAGATTTCCTGGACTGTGCGCCTTGCGGATCCCATCCCACTTCCGTTTTGGTACTGGAGGCTACACTTACCAAAAAAACAATGTACACCTAATGTCATTGATCTTGGCTGCAAAAATACCTTTTTACAAATTGTAGTAGTATTGTAGAATAAATAACAAACACGGTAAAAATTCCAAACGAATTAAAACCTGAAATCGATTTTTGCCTCCTGTAGTTTCCCCATAGGGAATCCCTTCAAAAGCATAAATACTTTTCCCACTGATGGTCTCCATCGTGTAGCCCTCCAACTTCCCATTTTGTGTACTCACAACGGGATATTTGTCAAATTCTGCATTTAATTCAGGTTGTATCCCCAATCGGAATCTTTCTATTTCTAAGCTATTCCGAAAAGTGTGAGCGGGGTCCGTTGGATAGGAATGTTTGGGGTTACAGGACACAATAGAGCATACCAGGTTGAATACAAAATTTGAAACTAAAACCATTTTGATATTAGAATTTGATTAAATCACAACGAGTATAATGTTGCTGCATTAAATAGCAGTTCAATTGAGCACTGGCACTGCACTGTAATTAACTAATAAATTACGTGTATATTACAAATAACTTTATTAAAATCGCTAAAATTAAGAGTGTAGTACGTAATTGCAGGAAGGATTTCTGTGTGCACGGCACGGTAGTCAAAGAAGATTTTGACTTTGACTTTGAATTTTGAAGTTTGCTTCATGGGTATTGTGTCTGTGGTGTGGGATGTGTACTGCATTGACTACTGGGAACTGGTGTTGTTGTTTAAAGAATTCATAGAGTTACGTGGAAGTTCCTTCAAAATTCAATGCCAAACCAGATGCATGTGTGCTAAGAACTAAGAATCATGCCAATTAGTTTGTTTTGTATTACATTTGATATCTTGATTATTATTACGTATGGTTGTATCTTTGATTATAGCTCAATTTGTTGGATTTCAAACTGATAATTCCGCGTCATAATGTTTACAAGCAAAACAAGTTCAAAACTTGTTTCCTTCACTTCACGCAGTGTCAAGCTCATGGGTGCTGGTGCTGAGTGCTGATACATACGTATAGCCTATAGGTATGTAAAAGCATACACTTAGAAATTACAACCACACAACAGTTTAAAGCGCTGTTATAAAAGTTAATTTACAGCTTAAAGTTTCAAACACAGTTATCTCCCTTCAATGGTGCGTGCCTTTAGCATCATTTATTAAAATACTTGTGAACAGTGAACGGAAGTTCTATTTAGTATTATTATAATTTTGAGCCATATGTTGAGGCAATGCAACGCATGTAAATATCCCATTTTGCACGTTGGAAGGTAAATTTCAAAGTGGCTGGTTGATTTTTTGATCCTTTAGACAAATTAAAAATAAAAGTAGGTACATAGCTTGTAGACTATATGCAAGTGTAAGATATTCCGGACGCACGACAACGGCGTCAACTACAACAATCTGAGCACATTCCTATAAAATTTACTTCCTATATATTGCCACATGTTATATAATCACAACATTCACGTAAGAGGAATAGAAGGGTGAAGGAAACTTGCGCGATAAATGAATTGTATTTGTAAAAGGTATGGGTATATGTGTCTGGTATTTCAAGGCAATCTAGTTCAATCTCTTGTGCTCTATGACATATAATATCTAAATAGACATGCATCTTGCTAAGTCATACATAGTATGTATATTACTATAAGTATAAATATACTATAAGTTTATAAAATATTATGTTATGTACAAAAAAGTGTGAAATAAATTTAAAATAATATCAAATCTGGTTGGCAATGACAATGGGTGTGTGATGAGGTCCCTCACTGTTGAATACTTGTATTATATTAAATTATAGGGATAGTCTTTTGTAATATGTAATTTTAATTTAAAATTTTAATTCGTCCGCTCTACCTTGAATGAACGATCATGAATTTCCACGTTTATGGTCGTTACTATATTGTTTTGGCTGAAGCTAAAAGGTCAGTTAGCAGTTTTGTAAACAATTTTTTATTTATTTAGATTTTCATGTTTAATTTATAAATATGTTGGTTATAAGATGTTGGCTGTGGCTTGTTAATTGAGGGGGTGACACAAAACAAAGGCAGCAGCAAACAAATCCGAAAATTCCGAAAAAACCAAATCATCAAATGAGTATCATTTTAACCCTTAATAGGAGGGCTGCTCCTTTTTACGGTACTCATAAAAGTTCCCAAATGGTAAATGCACATTATGACATTATTATCCGTTGCTATACCGATAAAATCACCATTACTGAATTTAATAAAAATTCACCCTACGACAGAGCTACGCTACGCAATATGTGTAGAATAAATATAACTTACATCTTGCAAACCTGTACGTAATCATCAATCATGATCAATTTTTATTCAAAATAAGAAACTAGGACTTATACACATTTAATTTTGCCTTCTGCTTATCACAGATACAAAACATACTAAACTTTTAATTAGACGTTTTTTATCTCTTCAAAATAAAATATACTTGACTCCAATTACTTGTACTATAAGTATTTTTAACTATAAGCTTCTAATAGTAAAGTAAATATCACCTATTGCATTTTTAATGTCGTAATGGCAGTGACTTACATTTTTTGGGGTCATATGACTACCTTGTCATGAGCTAATAACCATTGCGTAAATGGCTATTTTTAGCATGGCATTTCATCAGGAGCCAAGTAGACTTTGAGTCTTATGGGATTTCGAAACGCGGCAACTTTGGGCTCTTAAATAAAATACTTGAAGCTTTTAGCAACTATTTCACTGGCACTGGCTATAGGTATTTTAATAAATAATGTGAATGACTTCCTATACTTTGCATGCTAACAGTCGCAGTCGTGTGTATGTAGGTACATGGACTACATTAGTAGCCAAATTAAAATACTAATTGGCAAATTTGCCACAAATTAGTCAGTTTTTGAAGAACAAGTAGGTAGTGGAACGCGGGGCGCCTTCTGGAGATCGCTCAAGCCTAGCGTAAGCCAAAAATCGTAATTTTCTAAAGTTTTCCGTGGCAGTTCCACCATTTGATTTCCATCGTTGCGCGTCACATTTAAATAACGAACTTTACACGGATCCTCCACAGCATCCCAGTGCTCATTTGTTTCCGACAGAGCTTCTCCGGAGTAGGATGTAGATCTAGTTCATAAAGAACATTTTTTATAGCATCATTTATGGATGACCCCTAAGGATTGCAACTTCAAGATGGAAAATGATCATGTAACTACATATATCTTAAAAATTGCTTACCCATTATTTGCAAAATTGAAAACAAATTCTGTAAGAACCCTGGATAATTTGAATTCATTTTCAGTGGACTGCAGACCTCGAACCGTGTCAGACCCGTTAAATATTAGAAATAATTCATCCGCATGAACAACACCTGCAAATATGTAGATAGTGCATTATATAATTCAACTGTACTAATATATAACATCTCAATTTACGATCAAATTATAAAGTAACTTCTTTTGCAAAAAAGCTGTTCAATATTACCATGGGGCTGCTCCCTCGGGCCAATGAGGGAAGATAACGTTAGTTCATAATTAATCGGTCCCGAAATGAGCATGGCATGTGTAGGGGCGACCACTGAATGACTTTGGATGGCTTTGTGAGTTGCTGTTGTGTGGGCTCTTGCAGTGAAAATCTGTTTGCATTTAAATTTAAAAACTTGTATATGCAACAACCAATCATTTTGACATTAAAAAAGTTTTTTAAATTAGAGGGGTGGTCCATAAATAATGCTTTAAAAAAATTCTAGTTTTTCCATTACTTACATTATCAAAGACTGAATTATCAATTTCAGACAGATTTTTTCCCCCAAAGTAATGATTTTGTATCCTTTCAGCGATTTTGTCAGCATCTGGCACAATGCTACGGTAGTCGAATAAATCTGCGACAAGATTTTTCCATAGGTAGTTAATTAGAAGTCGGCTGATTAATCCATAGCCGTTGATAACTGTAAGCAAAATTGAGTTGAATTACTGAATGTGATAGTTAAAGTTTTGGTGGAAACACTATGAAACTACGTGTTAATTATTTGAAAAGGGATGTCAGTACTAAAAGAAACTAGGAAAGCTTCTCCGGAAGTTCTTGAAACCATCCATGGGATTTTGGCCACTGCGCTGTCAGCATAGAGTTCATCTGGGTGTCTTGTTAGAAATGGTCGACCTAGGTTGTTGATGTCACCGTTATTATAAGCCCTCCCAAATGTTGAGTTCCGAGGGGCTTCAAGTACTGGGCCAAATAGTATAATTGGCACAAATGGAACCGGCTGCATAGAAAAAAAGTAACAAAATAATAAAAAACAAGCACGTTTTTGTTAAGGGTTCGTCCATGAATGACGTCATCAGAATGTTCCAATTTTTATGACTATAGTACCCCGCGCTGTCATCAACTTCACTATTGCGTAAATGGCTATCTTTAGCATGGTATATCATCAACACGCTCCTCGTGGCGTCATTTGTGGACGATTCTTAGCAAAATTCAGTGTTAGTAGCTTAAAATGAATTGTATTTTTGAATCAGTCCTTACAAACAGACGAAACTGGATTGAATTTAAGATGTATGGATTAATATTTGTTAAGCAATCAACGAACTGTTGACTATTCCGTCCATTAGGCAGGGGACATCCAGCCTTCTTTGCCAGCTTCCGATTTAAGTCCCGATTCTTCTCCTTACTTCGCAGAGCCCAGAAACTGAAGGCGCTTCCACTCAGAGAAATAGCTCTAGAAAAATATCGTTGACTGCTTTTCTCCTGGGTTTCGTAGTACGACGAGATCATGTGGAAATGGGCTGAGGCACCCCCAGCACTCTGCCCCATTATTGTGATTCTATTCGCATCCCCACCAAAATTATGAATATTGTCATGCACCCATTTTAACGCCAGGGCCTGGTCCTTGAGTCCATTGTTTCCTGGAACTACGTCATCACCTGTACTCAGAAACCCTATAGAATAAAGAAGTGTAGCGTGGTATTATGGTTCACAAAGCTGTTTAAATTGAAAACGTAATTTAAAAATTTTGTATTGGTTTTTGTGTTTCGTAATGCTGCAGAAGCAAATTTTACATGTTGGTTCATGTAACAATCTGAATGAATACGTCTTTTATAATTAGTTGAACCTATAGGGGGAAAGCATACCAAAAATGTTGAGTCTGTAATTAATGGAAACCATGAGGACATCATGCTCTAGCAAATAAGCTGGTCCATAATCTGAGGCCCCACCGAAATTGAAACCCCCGCCATGGATCCAGAATATAACTGGGAGTTTCACCGTTGAATTAATTGATTCCTATTGAGCAGAAGAGTACATAACGTTATGAGCTTATGTCAGTGCCTATGCCTATGCACTATTGTATTGCAATGACATCAGTAACCGCAGAGTGTGCATAAATGACATAGGGAGGTCAATTCAATTCAAGCTGAGCATCCTTTTACATCGGCGCCCACACCAAAACATCCGGCGTTTTGCCTGCCGTGGGCCCGAAGTAGATGCTGAGATTATTGCGAGTTAGTGCCTTTACTGAAAAACAATGTTTTTGTAGTAAGACTAGCATAATAAAAAGCAGTTAGTGCCGTGAAAACATTTTTCCTAGTATGTTGGTGCGATCTATAGGATATTTTACGTACGTCATTTATGCCCTCCCCCAAATTTCAACCTATCTACATAATTTATAATTGTACAAATATTGAGTAAGAAGCGTGAGGCTTGAACATTGATAACAGGAAGTATGACAACCGGACATTTGATACCGGACATTTGATAACCGGACATTTGATACCTGGACATTTGATACCCGGACATTTGATACTCGGACCCTACTTGATACTCAAAAATTTTAAATCCAGCCAAAAACGTATGGTGTCTAAAGCTCAGGTATGACATTTCCGGGTATCAAATGTCCTCCAACCAAGTCGTAGGAATAATAGCTTCCCGTCCTAATTACCTGCGAATTTAGTAAAAAAAATTTGAAACGTGCTTACTCGAATTGTATAAATGCTTAGAAAGAGGCAATCTTCCTTGCCTTGAAGGAGTGGGATTCTTCCATAGTATGATTGCAAACAGAGACTTCCTGGACTGTGCGCTTTGCGGATCCCAGCCCATTTCCGTTTTGGTACTGGAGGCTGAACTTGCAACAAAAACAATGTGCACTTAATATCATTGATCTTGGCTGCAAAAATACCTTTTACAAAATCTAGTAATATTTTAGAATAAATTACAAACACGGTAAAAATTCAAAACAAATTAAAACCTGAAATCGATTTTTGCCTCTAGTAGTTTCCCCATAGGGAATCCCTTCAAAAGCGTAAATACTTTTCCCACTGATGGTAACAATCGTGTAGCCCTGCAACTCCCCATTATGTGTTCTTACAACGGGATATTTTTCAAATTCTGCATTTAATTCAGGTTGTATCCCCGATCGGGATCTTTCTAATTCTAAACTGTTCCGAAAAGTGTGAGCTGGGTCCGTTGGATAGGAATGTTTGGGGTTACAGGACACAATGGAGCATACCAGGTTGAATACAAAATGTGACACTAAAACCATTTTGATATTATAATTTAATTAAATCCCAATAATTATAATTTTACTGCACTAAATAGCCGTTTAATTGGGCACTGGCACTGCACTGTAATTAACTAATGAAGTATTTGTATATTACAAATAACTTTATTAAAATTGCTAAAATTAAGAGTGTAGTAGGTAATTGCAGAAAGGATTTGTGTGTGTACGGTCGTCAAAGAAGATTTTGACTTTGACTTTGAATTTTGCTTCTTGTTGTTTTACTTGTTCATGTAAAGAATTAATATATTGTCAAATGGAAGCTCCTTCAAAATTCAATGCCAAACCAGATGCAGGTGCTACGAATCATACCAATTAGTTTTTTTTTCCCATAACATTTGATATCTTGTTTATTATTAAGTATTGGTGTCTATTTTTTATGAACGTAATTAGTTGTGTATTTTTAACTGAAAACATTCCGGTGCGTTCGGTACTTCATAACGTTTACAACAACAAAAACAAGTTCAAAACTTGTTTTCTTCACGCAGTGTCAAGCTCATGGGTGCAGAGTGCAGAGTGCTATGATACACACTCAGGGATGTAAGTACAAGCATAAACTTATAAATTACATAACAGATTAAAGTATTGTTGTAAAAGCTAATTCTGTGCTGAGTTATAGATTTAAGTTTCAAATACTGTTATCTGCGCATTCAATGATGCGTGACTTTAGCATCATGTGAACGGATGGTCTATATAGTGTTATTCTAATTTTGAGGTAATTCAACGCATGTAAATATTCCATTTTCCATGGTGGAAATTAAATGCCAAAGTGGCGGGTTGATTTTTTGAACGGTTAGACAACTTAAATTTATAACGTGTAGCTTGCACTATATCGTCTGGGAAGAACCAAAATGGCCCATATTCATTTTAAGATGGAATCAAAATGAGCGATGTCATAAAAACAAAATGAGAAACATGCGTAAAACGTTACGTAAAATGTTCTACTTTCAAATGGTGCAAAATGTTCTAATTCCATGTTTTCAAAAAGGTGCAAAATGTTCTAATTCCATGTTTTCAAAAAGGTGCAAAATGTTCTAATTCCATATTTTTGAAATGGTGCAAAATGTTTTAATTTCATGTTTTTGAAAAGGTGCAAAATGTTTTAATTCCGTGTTTGAAAAGTGCAAAATGTTGTATTTACATATTTTTGAAAATTGCAAAAGGTTCTGTTTGAATGCTCTCAAGACATATTTGAATATTTTTGTAGATAGTGGATATTGTTTTTAGCCAGAAATGGATATGGGTAATTTTGGTTCTTCACCGACGATATGCAAGTGTAAGATATTCACGACGCACGACAACGACAACTTGTTAGAAAACTTGCGCCATAAATAAATTGTGCTCCTGGAAGAATGTATGGGTGTATACTACTGTATACTATACTATTTTTTTTAGTATGTGTCTGGTCTTTCAAGGCAATCTAGTTCAATATCTCGTGTTCTATAGCATCATTAGATTTAAATAGACATGCATTTTGCTAAGTCATACATAGTACATTACTATAAGTATAAATACCATAACTTTAAAAAATATTTAAAAAATTTGAATTTTAATGTGTTAAAAATAATATAATGTCAAAATCTGGTTGGCCAATTTTTATAATGTGTCCACCTAATTTAAAATTATAATTCGACGGCTCTACCTTGAATGAACGATCATGAATTGCCAAATATGCAGTTTTATCAACAGTTTTTTATTTATTTAGATTTCCATGTTTAATTTATCAAAATTTTGGTTCTTGGATGATGGTTGTTGCTTGTTAATTGCGACGGTAACGGTGACATAAAGGCAGCAGCAAACAAAGCCGAAAGTGCCGAAGCCGAAACAACTAAACGATCAAATCAGCTTCTTTTTAACCCTCTCAAGAGGGAGGGGGCTGGACCTTTTTACGGTAACTCATAAAAGTTACAAAATAGTATATTCTTCATTTACATATTCATTACATGACATTTCGGAATTCTACATGACCCAATGGTATGTAGATGAGACCTTTTCCACTTGAAAAGTTTAGATAACTTATTTGGGCTATCGTCACCGAAGTCTACTCCATCTTACAAATTGATGTTTAACCGCGCGCTGGTAAAAATACAAACGTCGTTGAAGAAGCACATTATTATTATCTGTTGTTATACCTACAAAATCACCACTACTGAATTTAATAGAAATTCATCCCACAATATTGCTACGATCTACGATATGTATAAAATGAACATAATTTACAATTTTGCAAACTATTGCGTTATCATCAATCATGATCAATTTTTATTTCAAATAAAAAACTAGGATTTATAATATACAAATTTAGTTTTTTCTAAAGCTTATCACACATACAAAACATGCTAAACTTTTAATTCGACATTTTTTATCTCTTAAAAATAAAATATACTTACCTGCAATTACTTGTATTGTATCTATTTTTAACTGCTATATTTTATTTCATAACTATACTATAATACTGCTTTTTAACTGAGCCTCGTAAGTAAATATCGCATTTTGCATTTGTAATGTCATAGTGGCAGTGACTTACATTTTGTTCAGGCGTCTTTGTGTATTTCAGCTATAAGTGCAGTTCACTAAAATCTCAATAAAACCAATAAAACGAGATCCTACATAAATTTCTACGTCTCCGAAAATTTCTAAAAAGTCAGCTGCCAAATAATCGGATGTAATGCAATCTACGCCTTAGACTCTGCGGTGGCTCATAAGCCATCATAGCTTAATAAGCTAAATACTATTAGGTACTTTTTTTATTTTAAAATGTAACCAACGAGATATGAATATGACTACATTGCTAAAACTAATTGGCACTTCTAAAAATCAGCCAATATAATTTGAATTTGAAGAACACGTTGGTAAGGGTACGCTGGGAGATTTTTGGAGATCGCTCAAGCCCAGCGTAAGCCAAAAATCATAAGTTTGTAAAATTTTCCGTGGGAGCTCCACCATTTTATTTCCGTCATTGAGCGTCACATTTAAATAACGAACTTTACACGGATCCACAACAGCATCCCAGTGCTCATTTATTTCTGGTCGAGCCTCTCCAGAGTAGGATGTAGATCTAAAATTCATGCAGAAAATTTTGAAATTTTAACATATACTAAGGGATCGTCTATAAATTATGTCACGAGTAGGGTCAATGTAACTACTTAAAACATAACTTGATGCTTACCCATTATTTGCAAAATTGACTACAAATTCCGTAAGAACTCTGGATAATTTGAACTCATTTTCCGTGGACTTGAGTCCTCGAACGAGATCTGACACGTTAAACATTAGAGAAACCTCATCTGCATGGATGACACCTGTATAGTTAGGCAATTAAACAAATTTAATTAACAATGATGATATTAAAAATCTCGATTTAAATTAAATTGGTGTTTTAGTAAGAAATCTCGATTTTAAATATTTTTTGTTTCAAAATTTGCTATATGAGATTTAATGTGTTACCATTTGGTTGCCTCCCCCGTGTGCCAACGAGGGAACTAAATGTTACATCGTACTTAATAGGACCAGAAATTAGCATGGCATGTGTAGGGGCGACTAATGAATGACTTTGAATTGCTTTGTGAGCTGCGGCTGTGTGGGCTCTTGCAGTAAAAATCTATAAAGATTTACATTTAATCATTTTGGCATTACTAAGTAAAGCTTTTGAAATATTCGTATACGGAAAAGTTGCTATGTTTCTATTTTTTATAAAAATACTGACGTGATCAAAGACTGTACTATGAACTTGGGACACTTTTCGTCGACCAAAGTAGTAATTTTGAATTCTTTGAGTGATTGCGTCAGCATCTGACACAATACTGCGATAGTCCAATAAATCAGGAGTATGATTTTCCCACAGGTAGTTAATTGCTTGTCGACTTAGTAATCCATAGCCTTTGACAACTGTCCGAGAGAGGAATTGAATTGAATTTTTAATTGAGACAGTTAAAAATTTTGACTGAGAGATATGTGAATTCTGTGTTAAATAGTTTACGTACTAAAGGAGAATATAAAGCCTTCCCCAGAAGCTCTTGAAACGATCCATGGGATTTTGGCCACTGCACCTTCTGCATAGAGATCATCTGGGTGTCTTGTTATAAATGGTCGACCGAGGTCGTTCATGTCCTTATAATAAGTCTTTACAAATGTTGAATTCCAATGTGGGGTTTCAATCACAGGTCCAAACAGTATAGACGACACAACACGAATCGGCTGCATTTTAAAGAAGAAGAAAACAGGGAAATTGGTTTAAAATCGAAATTTGAAATAAAAACGAGAGTTAGCTCGACAGTTAAATTTTATCAGTCCTTACAAATAGACGATATTGAATTTTATTTAAAGTGTAAGGATCAATGTTCCTTAAGCAATTCATGAACTGTTGACTATTTCGTCCATTAGGTGAGGGACATCCCGCATTCTTTGCGAGCCTCCGATTTAAATTCGTATTCTTCTCCTTACTTCTTAGAGCCCAGCCACTGAAGGCGCTTCCACTCATGGAAATAGCTCTGGAAAAATATTGGTGACTACTTTTCTCCCGGGTTTCGTAGTAAGGAGATATCATGTGGAAATGGGCTGAGGCACCCCCAGCACTGTGACCCAGTAGTGTGATTTCATTAGTATCCCCACCAAAATTATAGATGTTGTCATGGACCCATTTTAACGCTAAGGCCTGGTCCTTTAGTCCATTGTTTCCTGGGACGACGTCATCACCTGTGCTCAGAAACCCTAAAGAATGAAGAAACGTAGCATTTTACGAATCATATTATGCATGGTTTTAGCTGACCAGCATTTTAGGGGTCGTCCAAAAATGACGTCATCAAAACGTCCCAGTTTTAGAGACCCTATCACCCCCTTTTCATGAGCTTAACCATTGCTTAAATGGGTATCTTTAGCATGGTATGTCATCAGGAGCCAAGTAGACCCATTGACCCTACTGTTACCAATTCCGTCATTTGTGGACGATCCCTTAAGCACTATACCCAGCTATTGGAAGACATCAAGGAATTAACAATTAATTATCCTAATAAATTTGTAAGTTAATCAATTTTATATTATTTGTTTTGCATTTCGAAATTACTTAGGAAGTCAAAAACAACATACCAAAAATGTTCAGTCGGTAATTAATGGTGACAAGCACGACATCACGTTCTAACATGTAAGCTGGTCCATAATCAGAGCCCACGCCGGAATTGAAACCCCCACCATGGATCCAGAATATAACTGGGAGTTTCACTCCTGAATAAATTGATTCCTATTGATGACAATAGAACAATATACAGATTATTTACTAGGCTTGTTAGCTTATTTTTGTAAATGTTGTACAGTGAAGTTCTGCTATAAAGCTTAATTACGTAGTGTGTTCATTTCACTTATAAATAATTCAAGCGGCGTCCACGATACACTACGTTTCTTTCCACTTTCAAGTGAAAAATTAATTTTTAATTTTGACATTTACAAACTTAGGTTAATGTGAACATTGTGGTGGTTTTTAATTTGGTAAATGCAGTTTTATTAAGTAAAAATGATATACGAGTTGACTCATGACGTAACATATTATTTGAATAAAAATAATTATAATTAAGTCCAACGCCGCTTGACACTGCTACGCAAAAATACTGAGTAATTCAGTAAAATCGCAATTGTGTTACAATAGAAGTCAATGAAATATTCTGAGCATGTTGGTGGAACATATCGATGTTTCCTACTATTCTGGATTTTAGTGTTAAAGTTAAATTGTTAAATTTGTAACTTACTCGAATTGTGTACATGTTTAAAAAGAGACAATCTTCTCTGCCTTGACGAAGCGGGATTTTTCCACGGTATGACTGCAAGCAGGGACTTCCTGGACTGTGTGCCTTGCGGATCCCTGCCCAAGTCCGTTTTGGCACTGGAGGCTACACTTACAACAAAAACAATGTGCACTTAATATCATCTTGGTTGCAAAAATTCATTTTACAAATTGTAGTAATATTTTAGAATAAATTACAAACACAGTAAAAATGGGAATGAAATTAAAACCTGAAATCGATTTTTTCCTCCAGTAGTTTCCCCATAGGGAATCCCTTCAAAAGCATAAATACTTTTCCCACTGATGGTCTCCATCGTGTAGCCCTGCAACTTCCCATTATAAGTTCTTACAACGGGATATTTTTCAAATGCTGCATTTAATTCAGGTTGTATCCCCGATCGGTATCTTTCTATTTCTAAACTGTTCCGGAAAGTACCAGCGGGGTCCGTTGGGTAGGGATTTTTGGGGTTACAGGACACAATATAGCACGCGAAGCTAAATATATAACTTAACACTATATGCATTTTGATATTTGAACTTGATTAAATCACAGCTGCAACAAAATGCAGTCTAATTGGTCATTGCAATGTAATTAACTAAAGTCTATAATAATTATTACAATTTCGATTAAAATGTGTAAAAATTACAAGAGGAAGATGCAGAGTGGATTTATGTGTGAGCTGTCGCGTGAAAGAAGATTTTGACTTTGTGAATTTTGCTCGATATTTGTATTATGGCTTTTTCGCATGTGGGATTTGCACAAGTTCAAAACTTGTTTTCTTCACAATACCAAAAACAATTCGATGCTGGCTACCGATAAATGTACTCACCTACATACAAGTATGTTTTTTAGGCAAGCACATAAGTATTATGTAGATGACGGGGCTTACCATTCTGGCCATTGAAAAGGACCTAAGTAGGTATGTGCTTTTCTTTACGAGGTATGTGTATGCAGTGCTACCTGTCTATAGTGGACTTTTTAAACAACACAAACAATTAGACACAGGGACAATACGTATCTTGTGTACTATACTGCCTTATTTGACCGCCCACTATGCAGGTATCGTAAAGCTTCTAATAACTCCCGGATCTCTAATAACTCCCGGGTCTGGGGCTAATATCTCCCCCGGAAGTTTTTATTTACGGTAGCTACACGCTTAGAAAAATATGAGCGAGTTTACTGCGTCACTGTTAATTTTTGACTGACTTTGCTGCTACTCCGACATCAACAGTAAAAGCTGTTAACCGCGGTCAACAGGAATTTCAGTTAGAGATTTACGTATACTACAGTTATATTAGACTTACCGAAATCTCTGTTAGATCACTCAACATAAACTAATCCTGTTGAAAGATTTTATTCGTTCAAAAATAACACTAGAGGTTGGATTCGAACCCGCAACCTTCGTCATATGTACCTTCCATTCTTAACCACTGGACTGACTGACTGACACAACACATTCAGTAATGGACCACTAATTCAGCATAGATACACAGTGACATAAATGATTCAACAGGTTTACTGTAGATTTCAAAAGATTTACCGTTACATTTTTGTAACATACAGCGCTGTTACACTTGACTAACCGATTTCCCTACTCTTATATATTTCAAAATTTACTGATAAACCTGTTAGCCCCATCATAAAAAATTGTTGTTGGGATCTTTTCTAAGCGCGTAGGTTACCACTATATAAAATAACACTAGGCTATCATAAAATCTAAAGTATACGGGATCGCCCATAAATGACGTCATTGGCCGGGTCACTGTGCTTAGTCTGGTAATAATGGCTCACCATGGTAAAGATGGCTATATTGGCATGGGGGTGGGAGGGTCCAAGAAGAGTAATAATTTGGGTGACGTCATTTATGGATTATCCCTAGCTGATTTACCGGGGCAATTAAAATGACCACTAATTAGGAGAGCTGCCACTATAAAACTTCTTAGGAGCTTATAAGCAGGTTGCACTGTACACTTTGGTATGTAAAGTACTAAGTACGAGTGTGAAATGTTAATGACAGAAGATTTCGAAATAACAAAAATAATTTAGACATTTTGACATTATGAGTTTATTTGAAATGGAAAGTTGGAAAAATTGAGAGGACAAAAAAAATTGGAGAGAAAGTCAAGAGAGACGAGGGAGTGTAGGAAGTATGAGGACGCAATGAATGGTTTTTATCATTGGATATCTCGTATCTAAAAGAGGAAACCAGAGAGTGGAAGTGAGCGGGACAGGAAACGTGTTATAGAATGGAGTAGAGCTTTCAGGTGTAGAATTACATAAGACCAATTCACACGTATAACAACCTCCTACTCTCATTATCTCATTATATAATTCCCTGTGTTGAATTATACAGATTATTGTTGCAAATATTTTTATATGTATCTGTCAAACTAAAATACTTGTAATTTGCAACGCAATTATAATTCAGGTAAAGTATCGCAGATTAATATGTCATATTTTGCAAGTTGTATGTTAAGTGTAAAAGTGGATTGTTGACGTTTTGAACCTTTCCAAAAATTAAATAATTTACATAGTTTGCACTACTAATAAAATGCAGATACAAGATACTCACGTAGCACGAGAACGATGAGAACGACCTCAGCACTTTCCTTTTAACAAGAATAAGAAAGACAGATCACTTCCTATCCTGTAATTTTGTAGCATACAATTCACGTACTAACATAAATATTAGAACGGCAATGGCGAATGGAAGCTTGCTGTATGAATTATTTTAATTACATATCTGTATTCGTAGAAGCTACACGCGTGCATCTGGTTTGTTTGTCAAAGTCAATGCAGTTCAATTCGAACCAGTGCAGTGTGTTCTACAGTAAGTACATACTACGACAAATTATTTATGACATGCATTTTTTGTGTGGCAATGCAACTACATGCCTATCAGTATACAAGCTTAAATTCCAACCCTTTAGCAAAATATTGTGAACATGCAAAAAAAAGTGTGCAAACGATAATAAAATAAAATAGGGATCGTCCACATATGACGTCATAAAAAAATCCGCATTTTTATATTTATTTAAATTCTCATGTTTAATTTACGATAACAAAAACAAGTACCACGTATTTCGTATTTTTAAAAGATTATTTTACTTGTACGTCAGTTGGCTTTAACTTTGACTTGACTCGAAAACGGCTGACGGGCGGTTGGGTGCGGTGGGTAATTTTCCAGGACATAATAAGTTTGTAGTTTATTATGTGGAACAAGTAGGTAGGGGTACATACGGAGATTTTTCTAAATCTTCCAGCCCAACTGTGAGCCAAAAATCGTAATTTTGAAGAGTTTTCCGAGGGAGCGTCACCATCTGACTTGGGTTACCCACAGACACATTCATGAAGAGAACATTACATGGAGACTCTACTTGGACCCAAAGGTCGTTGCCCTCTTGACCTTGACCTTCATTAGATGGAACCCTAAATTACAGTTAACCTAAATTAATTATAAATTCACAGGTCTTATATTGGGAAACTGAACGAGAAGGACGTACCCATCCACAGCAAAGCTAACCACAATATCCGTCAGAATCTCAGTGAGTTCAAAGTCCGGATCCGTTGTTTTCAATCCATTCACAACAATCGAGGAATTAAAAAGAATAATAATGTCATCCGCATGGAGAACCCCATGTGGCTCGTTGTTCATTCCATAGGATGAAGAAACGCTATTTCTAATAGGTCCTGAGATTAGCATGGCGTAAGTAGGGGCGTGTTGGGAGTGACTCTGTATGGATTTGTGTGAGGCTGTTGTATGGGCCCGCTCTGTAAAAATCTGTTAGGAAGAAGCAGAATTCAAAATGTAGAGTTGACAGTTGCATATGTAATTTTGAATAATTAATTTTGGTGACAAAACTTGAAAAACAAACCTGGTCATAAACTTGTTCGTCAACTTGTGAAAGTGATTTCCCTTGAAAATAACGCTCTTGAATTTTCCGTGTGACTTCCTCTGGTTTGGGAACGATATGGGCATAGTCTAGAAATTCTGGGGCTTGGTGCTTCCAATACTGATTAAATACGAGGCGTCCCAGCAAACCGTAGCCATTTATGACTGCAAATATTATATATTGGGAGTTAAGAATCAAAATGAGCCATATCCATTTTATAGGCTAAAAACAAAATGAACTATCTACAAAAAATTTCAATTTTGTGATCCTTAAAGTAAGAAAACAGAACAATTTAAAAATTTTTACAAAAATGTAAATAGAATATTTTGCAATTTTTGAAAACATGTAAATCGATCATTTTGCATTTTTTAAAAACATGTAAATCGATTATTTTGCACTTTCCAAAAACATGTAAATAGAATGCTTTATACTTTTTAAAAACATGTAAATAGAATAGTTTGCACTTTATAAAAAACAAGCGCAAATAAAATATTTTGTACTTCTCGAAAACTTTCAAGTAACATTCTACGCATCTATTTCATTTAATATATAAAATACATATTATAGGGTTTGACAAAGCTCATTTTCATTCCAGCTTAGATTTGGTAGGGATCGTCCCCAAATGACGTAATTGAAACATCCCAATTTTTAGGAACACTAATTTTTAGTATCTCCTTATCATCGTCTTAAACATTACGAAAATGGGTATTTTCAGCATGCGATGTCACCAATAGCCAAATAGCCCCATTAACCTTATCAATGACGTCATTTGTGGACGATTCCGTATCGGTCATTTTAATTCTTCCCTGACAATATGCTTTTTGGAAAAATTAACTCCCTACAACAAGTTACAAATAAAATAAACTAGGTAGGTGAAAAGATAAATTATGAATTAATCAACTTCAGTAAGCAAAATATTTGGACTGATAAATTAATTGATTTTACAAGAACAATAAAAATTAAAAAACCTACTCCATGAAACTAGAAATGCTTCTCCGGAAGTAATTGAGGCCAACATGGGAACCTGGGCTACTTCATGTTTTCCATAAATTTCATCAGGATGCTCAACCAAAAATTGTCTTCCAGTATGGAACATTCCAGAGAATTTCTTGGATTTTTCAATTACCGGACCAAATAGAATTATTGGAGCTACTCTCACGGGCTGTACAATCACGTGCATAAAAAATTATTTTATAAATTAGTAAGAAATTCAAGGCCAATATATAGTGGCCGCAACAAAGCTGTAACAGATAGCTGCGCCTGCGCCACACGAATAATTCGCCCCCACATGGCTCGCCGCAAAATGTTCCTTCAAGTCTCTTATCTGCTGTTTTCTTTTTCGCCCCCAGGGGACGATTTATTCGTGTGGTGCAGTTATCCTTTAAAGGTCATCGTAAAATCTGAAAACTGGCTTGCATTGAAATCGTTAAGCAAATTTTAAAAAATTATATGACCGCCTACATATATTAAAATTTGGACCCCACTCAGAACATGAGCTTCTCTCCGATTTAAACAGTCCACAAATTCCTGACTATTCAGTCCATTTGGTATGGGACATCTCGTCCGAATGGCTAACTGCTTATTGAGTTCTTGATTTTTCTCATTACTTCTGAGAGCCCAGTAGCTGAAGGAGCTCCCACTCATGGCAATGACACGGGAAAAATACTTTTGCTTCAAATCTTTGTAGTAGGAGGAGACCATGTGCAAATGAGCTGAGGCAGCTCCAGCACTCTGCCCCATGACCGTTATCAAACTGTTATCTCCACCGAATTTCTCAATGTTGTCGTACACCCACTTGAGAGCTAAGGCTTGATCCTTCAGTCCATTGTTCCCGGGCACCACGTCATCCCCTGTGCTGAGAAAACCTATAGGCGAAGAGTCAAAAAGTTACATTTTCGAATTTTACATTCACTAAATATGTACTAAAGCATAATATAGCCTGGTAGATATATTTAATATTTACTATAGATTATCTAGCTGGCTATGGTTAAAGTTACAAACTGTTTCAAGTTTCTTAAACGAATAACGTAAATGATTTAAGAAATAATAGTTTGTGACGAATCAAAACGACCCATTTCCAATTTAAGCTAGAATCAAAATGAGCTATTTATGTCAAACAAGCACTAATATTGATGCATAAAATGTTAATTACGAGTTTTTAAAAATTGCAAAATATTCTGTTACCTATAGTTTTCGAGAAAAGTGTAAAATATTTTATTTACATTTTTTTAATAGTGCAAATTGTTTTGTTTACACAATTTTGAAAAGTGTTAATTGTTTTATTTACTTATTTTTGAGAAGTGCAAAATGTTTTATTTACAAATTTTTGAAAAGTGCAAAATGTTTTATTTCCACATTTTTGAGAAGTGCAAAATGTTACTTGGTTTTAAAAATTGAAAACTGTTCTATTTACACGCCGCTTTTAGGATCACGATACTTTAATTGCAAAATATACAATTTTCGTTGTATTGCGCTAAAATTCGAAATGGGTCATTTAGATTCGACACTTCACGACTCACGACTTCACAGACGATACTAGCATTTTGCATAACGCGTTTAAAAATCCATTTGTGTAGGATTGGCGCTTATTGTTAATGGTTTAGGTGACTTAATAAACCGCTAATTCTCGTGTTTCTTACCAAAAAGACCCAGCCGGTAATTAATTGTAACGACAATGACGTCCCGTTCTAGCAAATACGCAGGGCCAAAGTCATTCGACCCCCCGTACGCAAAACTCCCTCCATGAATAAAGAATAGTACAGGAAGTTTATTTCTGGAAAAACCCGCCACCGCTTCCTGATAAAAACAAAAAATGGATAATTTTTAAACTGAACATTAGTTATACTACTCAATTTTAATTTTTCTGACTAAATCTTTTGGCATAATTTACTTACCTGAGTCGTGAAAACATTTAGAAAAAGGCAGTCTTCTTTCCCCTGTATTAATGGAACCCTTAGATGGTACGTTTGTAAACAGATGTTGCCAGGCTTGAATGCTTTCAGCACACCTTTCCATTTCCGTTTTGGTAACGGTGGCTTTTGTAAAAATTATAATTAAAATTATAGAAGTAATTTATTATTTTTTACGAATTACTGAAAGTTCACTGGTCAGAAATCCATAAGATTTGCTTCAAAATTTCTAAAAAATTTCTAAAACATTATACATACCTGAAACCGATTTGCCCCTCCAGTAGATTCCCCATAAGGAATGCCCTCAAAAGCATAAATACTCCGGCCTCTAATCGTCTTCATAGTGTACCCCTGCACAGTCCCACTCTGTGTCTCAATTAGTGGATACGGATTAAAATCAATCTCGTTATCAATCACCCTCCCACTCCGATCCATTAGCATACGAGACGTGAGGGAATTAAGTGGATCTGTGGGGTACTCAAACTGTGGGTTGCAGGACACAAAGGAACATAATAAATTCACCAGGAAATGAGCCACGAAAACCATTGTAATTTTTTTTTTTAATTGACGAAACTAATATTAAAAATTATTCCAGATCTGATGTGTACACTATTATAAATAATTTAATTTATTTTCTTCACAATTTCTAGCCGTCCGTTTGTAGTGCCGTGTTTTGCCTACGTGCATTATATTTTTGTGCAATACTGACAGACGCTCGGACGGAACTGTCTGTCTCTGATAGATACAAAAAATGTTTTAACTTTTTTCATTATTTTTTTTACTTGTATAATTAACAATGTGAATTATACTATGTACTTATATACTTATGTAAGTGTAAGTAAGTCGGTGTCGGTGGTAGGAAATATTAAGAAAAGCGAGAACGATGCGAACGAATTTGCAGGACGCCCCTGTAATTAACACGACAATCATCAAGCCAGGTAGTTACATAATTAGATGCCTCCTTTTTACATTTTACTTATGTGATTTCAATGTTAGATTTGGACTGGAAAATTATTGTAAAATTGTATAACCTTCCCGATTCCTGATCAAGATTCGAGATACGCTCTGGAAATTTAAAAACTCGTATAGTTCATGGAGTCAAGATGCATTGGAGATACTCAGTGTCAATAAAAAGTAATGGTTAAAAGTTAAAATTATCTTAATTATTTAATATGTAGATAAAGAATGTTATTTTTCCCTGTAGTCTTGCCTGTTGTCAGAAGTTCTTACATGTTTTGATTGTGTAGGTGGGCAGGCAGGAGGAGAGGAGAGCGTTTGAACTGCGCGTGTAGGTCAGTAAATATTATCAGTGTGTGAATTACCTGTGAAATTTTCAAAAGTTTTCATGCAAAATTCCATAAATTATGCATATTTGACATAGGGAATCAGCACATCGCATCACAATAATTCACAATATAAGAATCGTGGGGGTAAGTGAAGAATTGTGGACTGTAGTTTTTACATATTCTTCAAGCTCAAGGATTCAAGCTCAAGGATGCCAAGCTGCCAACCAACTTGTTGTCACTTTCAGTTTTCAAATCCAATATCCAATACCAAATAATTATACGTGCATTAGCATTACAATTTGCAATTAGTATTTATTATACTGTAATAAGACTTTGATTAGGTATGTACTTGCTTGAATAAAAGTTGGATTCATGCGGTGAACTGCTATAAAAAAGCTATGGCTATGCTATACGATAGCAAGTGTGCACACGCAGTACCAACTTGAACGTGACTCCACAGTATTGCTATTAGGTATAGGTATTTAGTACTGGTCTTTATCTTTATTTTCGCATACAATTAATTAATGAAATCTTTTATTGTATTTACGAATAAGCAATAATAATGTAATATTCGATAACAGAACTCAACGTGAACGTGGAAGATGCGAGATTCTTTAATTTTCAAACTTCTATATTCACATATGTACATGAGCTCATACATGCAATTTGAATCAAGTACTCAAATCTTTTAATTTAGACATTATTAAATCGTATTTATGTCTGTATATACTGCAAACTGCAAGGTGCAAAGTCAGTAACAACCATTTAATTTTCCTCACAAGTTTTTTATTTTTCCGTGTAAAATACATGCAATATTGTTCTGTCATTTCTGTCCCTTTTGGGTGAAAAAACTGCTTGGAAGTTTATACGCCATCTAAAAGTGTATGCGAGGACCTGGTTGGATCATGAGAGCAAATTTGAAACCGGATTACACGGATATTTCGCGCCATACACGGGTACACTTTTCCTCCGCCTTGAAAGCCAAGTCTCATCAAAGTAGTGTTATGGTAGTGTGCCTTTATTCTCCACCTCCACTCCACTGCACTGTGGTTCTGTAGTTAGTAGTAGTTATGCGGTCTAGGTATTTCGTATGTACAGTATTGTCATAGCCTTTTAATAGTAGGTATTGTGTGCTAGTGCTGTGGGTTCTTGTGGAACTTATTCGGGGCTTTCTTTTCTGCTGTAGTCAACTATTTCTGTCCGGATTCTGACTGACTTACTATTAATTCTGATTGATTGATTGTTAAAATTGCACTCAAGAAGCTACTTACTGGGACTAATTGGGATTTGTGAGCGAGACGGGAAAACCAAGTAATAATTATAATAAAATCTTGGAATTTCTTGTAATTTTGGATTTCAAAAAAATAAGTTAACTCGGACGCAATCATTTTACTATTTTAATCCGATCATTCTTGTGTTTTTTTTTCGGAACTTCAAAATAATTAGAACCCGTTGGCGTTTATGAAATTTGCAGTTCCAATTTTGAGAATTAGTGTAAAAGGAAGAAAACATCAATTTATTTTATTGATTTTTGTAATCATTGTTTGACTGCAGTGCATCGGTATCCAGCTAATATATTAGGAGAGTCGACAAAAAGAGGATAGTTGATAGTTTGGAGAATTTATTACTCGTCGAAAGTCGTAATCCATCATCCATCAGGATGACGGACGCTGGATTTTTTCGGGTAAGCTATTAAGATTAAATATTGACATTTACAATCAATGAAAGTCTTGAACGTATTTTGTCAGCATCTCTACATTCAACATTGTTAAGTACGTGTTTAAGCTACTGCTGACTGCTGAATGCTGAAGCGAAGTTCACATTCACCATTCAGGATTAGTAACTACTTACATACTACTAATATATATACTATGTATATATACTAATCCACCAACTTTGAATTTTTTTCAGGGCACATCTTCAGAGCAGGATAACCGCTTTAGTGACAAGGAAAAGAAGCTGTTGAAACAAATGAAATTTTCCGATTCGATATTAAAAAAGGTGTGTGCTCACGTATAAATAAGAATTAGTCGTTACTTCTGTCAATCACAAATTAAGTCATGAGCAATAAAAGTGTTATGCTCTCTGATTGTTTGGATTTCTATAGTATTTTTCATTGATAATCTGCAATAAAGAACATCAGATTCATGAAATATATGGGTTTAATTATTTTCCTATTTCAACATTAGATTGATATGTCACGGGTAAATCTTGGAGTTATTAAACCATGGATTTCTAATCGAATCTCTGAGCTGCTTGGAATGGAAGATGACGTACTCAATGAATTTGTCTTTAATCAATTAGAAGCTGAGAATGTAAGTGCATAAGGAAATATTTGATATTTTAACCGATTGGAAGTAGTTTTCTTAGTGTCATGTAATTACAAATTATGCGACATACATATAGTTTCTGTGCAACATGAAGCAGTACTTTATAAGCAACGATTTACGATTAAGTTTGTATTTGTTTGATTTTCTCGAATCCCTATTGAATATGACCTACGATAATATTATTATTGCATTATAAATGCGTTTCTTACGGAGTATATACTATATGGCATGGAATTGCTGTAAAATTTGATAAAGTATTATTGATGGGTTTACTGATTCGATTTTGCTTTATATTTACATGAAATTGACATTAGTGAACTTTAAACAAACAGAGTCCGGACGGTCGCCGAATTCAAATTAATCTCACGGGGTTTCTCAATGGAAAAAATGCGCGAGTCTTCACGGGTGAACTATGGGATATGTTACTGGATGCAATGGAACATTCTGGAGTCCCCTCTATAATTATAAACGCTAAAAAGGATGAAATTTCTCAGAGACTTAAACAACAGTCTTTAGATCAAGAGGAGAGTAAGCATCAGAGTCAGTTTCAATCCCATCAAAGATCCCACTATCCCCATCAGCAGCATCCTAAATCATTTGACATCCCAACTAGTAATAAGAGCGGTGACGATGACCGAGGAGACCGGGGGGATCGAAGAGGTGGAGGTGGTGGCTATCACAGTCACGGCGGCAATCGGCATCATCATGATAATTCATCCGGTGACAAGTATGGAAGTCATCAACATTATCAGGTTTGTAAATATAACCACCAAGTAATCATAATCATGAAATACTGAATATAACAAATTAATTTAGCAATTTTTTCCATTTTTATTCGGTGCAGTGATACCAAACTTAATTATTTCAATTGTGAATTGCAGGATAAAAATCGGAGAAAATATGATGATGACTCTGGAGATAGGGACCGAGATCGCGACCGTGATCGAGGAAGAGACCGTGACAGGTCGGGTAGAGATGACGACCGCCAGGAACGAAATCGAGATCGAGAGGATCGTGATCGGGACCGTGATAGGGAGAGGGAACGTGAGCGAGATCGAGATCGCCAGTCATCTTATAGACCGCCTCAAATTGAACTCCCTGTTAAAAAAAGCCGTTTCAGCGATAGTCAAGTAATCCTACTTATCAATAATTTTACTTGTTTTTCCATTTAATGGATTATATTGTATGCAGTTTAAATTCACTTAAAACGTAATATTCTAATTTGATGATACTATAGCAGGAAGAGGAGCAAGCTCCGGCCAAATTAGCCAACAATAATTCAGTAGAGCCGACTCTAGAAGACGACCCCCCACCTCGTGAGCGTGAGCGTGAGAAAAACAAAGATAGGGACATTCATAAGTCTGATAAAATTCAGGTTTGTAACAATTTAGTTGTCGCATTTTAGCAATGTTAATATTACTCAAGACTTTTTAGTGTGATTTTTTCTTAAAATCCTACTGATATGCAATGTAATACTTATCCTAAGTTTTCTAAGCCGAATATCGTCAGTGAAGAACCAAAATTACCCATATCCATTTGTAGCTAAAAACAATTTTCACTATTTACAAAAATATTGAAACATGTCTTGAAACCATTTAAATATAGAATATTATACACTTTTCAAAAACATGTAAATAGAACATTTTACACTATTCAAAAACGTGTAAATAGAACATTTTACGCTTTTCAAAAACATGTAAATAGAGCATTTGACACTTTTGAAAAACATGTACATAGAGCATTTGACGCTTTTTAAAACATGTAAATAGAACATTTGACACTATTCAAAAACGTGTAAATAGAACATTTTACGCTTTTCAAAAACATGTTTTGAACATTTGACATTGCTCGTTGCTCGCGACTGAAAGTGCTCTGGCCCCACTCTTTCCTATCTTACAACTTTCCTTCCCCTTCATGGTGTGCTGTACTATCTCTGAGGCTCTTATCCGTTCAAGCAGTCTGCCCTTGTGTTGACTCTAAAAGAACACTAAAAGATGCTAGTCTCATGTATGTACTATATAGGCACTCCCTAGTCAACCAATTCGTATTCGTATTCGTATTCAAAAACATGTAAATAGAGCATTTGACACTTTTCAAAAACTGAATTAATATTTTACGCATGTTTCTCATTTTGTTTTTATGACATGGCTCATTTAAATTCTGGCTTAAATTGTATATGGGTCATTTTGGTTCTTCACACACGATAAGTAACTATAACATTTGCAAGGCAGAGGCAAATAGTTAGTGAGTAAAACTTGTTAGTGGGCATTGCTACTACATGTATCGATAAATAATAGATGAGTCTAAAAATAAAAATATGTTGGTGTTGAATGGTGTCATTAACACTATACTGTTTCTCAGGAGCTTATCTTACTTCTTAATAAGGCCATCGGAGTTATCAATTGGTTTTAATATTTCTTATTAGAATATGAAGTTGAAACTAATCATATATGATCATTTTAAATAATTATCTGCAGGATGAGGAGGAGAGTGACGACGAGGAACCTGCCAAACAGGAAGTTATTGTTAAGAAAAAGAAAAAATCCAAGCATCGTCATCACCGAAAAAGGAAAAGCTCGAGTTCGAGTAGTTCAAGTGAGGAGAGTCGGAGTAGGAGTAGGAGTGGGTCAGATAGCCGGAGCAGTGATGAAAGTGAGGAAGAAGTTGTTGAGAAACCCAGCAAAAAATCTAAGAAAAGTCATAGCCATGAGAAAAAGAAGAAGAAGAGCCGAAAGCGGAGTCGGAGTCGAACTACTTCCGAAAAAGACAGAAAAGAACATCCTTCAGAAAAGCATGGGAAAGAAAAGAATGTAAATCTTGAGCAGGAATTAAGGGACAGAGCACTTCAGTCTATGAAAAGACAAAAAAAGCTTCGTTAGTTTTTTTTATAAATTATTTGTAATGGAAAATAATAATTCATTTTTATTAATTAGGAAATTAGCAAATTAGTTACCCCCGTTGCATTGTATACAATAAAATAGTGCTACTCACATTATTTTCCCGATACAATAATTCCCTATACTACTAAATAACTTACTTCTACTTGTTATACGTGGAATATATATGCAACTATAATCTGAAAGGCAACAAGGGCCAATAGTTTGTAGTTTTTAAGTATTTAACAAATATTATCAACAAAAAAATATATAAAATAGTAATATTAGTAATGCAAGAAAGAAAGAGTAAAAGCAAAAATATTCCTCGTGTGGGACAGGTATAACCATAGACAGTATACACTATATTAGGAGATGCATTACATTCATTGTATGTACTTTACTTAGGTATGTAGTTATGTTTAATATTTAATTTTGTTTGTACTGATGATGAACATTTCATTTGTAGGAGGCAGTAATTTAGATTATTTCATTTCAGGGTTGCAGAAAAAGCCACAAAATCATGAATTTTTGTAACCAGCCGGCTAAAATGGCTAAAAGCCGGCTTAAATGGCAATAATGGCATAAATGGTTAATTTAAAATCAGATATCATAATCATATGAAAGTAGTACGTAATACAGACCACAATAATTTTAAAATTATTATTCTCTTTAATAATTGGTTTTTGTCCCACTATTTTATTTTTCTAAAAAAAACTAGGTGATAATTCTTACGAATTACACGAAAAACAATAATCAATCGATGGAATGAATTAGTCCTAAAAGCATGTTTTTGTTGATTTTATCTAGAAGTGCGAAAAAGGTCTAAAAACGGCACTTACGACGTTATATAATTAATGTTAGAATTTAATTTAACCATTTTTGCCATTTTAGCCAGCCAGTGCCCAAAATAACAGCCGGCTATTAACCGGCTTAAATGCCAATTTAGCCAGCCGGCTAAAACCAGCTCGCAACCCTGTTTCATTTTGTAATTTACTAAAACAAAACTCTTATTGTAAACTCTAAAGACTAAATTATTGAAATCATAAATCATATTCACTTGTTTTTTTGAGTTCTGAAAGTTCAGCTAGAAACTTTTTTTCGTGTAGCATTCTTACTTCGAAATAAGCATTTCATTAATATTGATATTTGTGTTGTTTCTATCTTTTTTATCTTGTTTTCCCGCTTTTGAAAATATGTCATGTTATGGTGTCAATGGTGTGGCTATACTGGGATGTGGATGATAATATTATTTTGATTTTTGTGAATATCCATAAAACAAAATTAAAATACAGACTTCCACCTGTCTAATTGGTTAAGTACACAACATTAATTTTTATTATTGTTTTCAATTAACATGTGTTTAAGTAACTTATAAATGTACCGTGCACTCGCACTGTAAGAGTTAAGTAATAACACATTCAGGAAATACTCGCAGGGAAAGACATGAATATGAATTCTACATACTGTAATACGTTTCTGTTATGTGCTGTAGAATTAGAATTTAAAACGATTGCCGATTGGTATAATAGGTATATTGGAGGAGAAGTTAGCCCTAAATATTGTTTTGTTGAGTGGGATTGTGTAGTATAAATTATATTGAGCGTATAAATAATATGTAATATATGCCTTTCCAAAAGAGCTTCCGGAGTATTTAGTTACTGCAGTGTGGGGTCGGGGTCGGAGGTGGTTGTTCATTGTTTTTGTCATTCTTGTTAATTCTTAATACCTACGGGGTTTAAAAATGTATAAAACAATAAAACTAATAGTAAGCTATGTATAACATCAGCGTCAGGTTCAGGTGGCTGCTCGGGTATTTTGTAATGTGCACATTGGGAATCTACCCACAACTTTCATTACATTTGATAAAAGTACGGATACTGTATTGTTACTATATTTATTAAATTTTTTTTCTATATTGTTTACTGTCACTCCCGTTCACTGTTGTTCACTTAATGTTGTTATAAACTGTACTACTGTACTCTGGTTCTGAAAATGACGGGCACAAGTACATTATTATTTATATGACTGTGAACTAAAATTCTTGTTCTAAATTGGAACTAAAATAAATGAGATTCTGGGACAGCATAAATTGTGTTACTTGAAAATGAAAAGGTTGTAATATATTTTATTATTTGGTCTCAATTATTTATTCAATTTAGCTATCTCTAAGACTCACCAACTACAGTAATGCGTTGATAAATTGCATAATTACACCCGTAGCCCGTGGAAATCCAATCAAATAAAGCAGTATGCATTTTTACAAGGGGTTCTGTTGCAACAAAAATGTTTCATGTGATGTGTAATTTATATTTACCTGTACTAATTGAGTAATTAATCACACCATTTTTGTACACGACACTTACGATTTAAAGCCTAATATGAGTCATCCATACGTGGTATGATTTTAATACCTACATGTGGTTTAATATAGTACATATCCTCTGTGAAGAACCAAAATGACCCATATTCATTTGTAGCTAAAAACAATATCCGCTATCTACAAAAACATTCAAATATGTCTTGAAAACATGTAAATAGAACATTTGACACTTTTCAAAAACATGTAAATAGAACATTTTGCCCTTTTCAAAAAGATGTAAATAGAACATTTTGCACTTTTCAAAAACATGTACTTAAATAGAACATTTGACACTTTTCAAAAACATGTAAATAGAACATGTGAACTTTTCAAAAACATGCAAATAGAATATTTTACTTTTCAAAAACATGTAAATAGAACATTTTACACTTTTCAAAAACATGCAAATAGAATATTTGACACTTTTCAAAAACCCTTTACTAACATTTTACACATGTTTCACATCTTGTTTTTATGACATAGCTCATTTTGAATCTAGCTAAAATTTAATATGGGTGATTTTGATTCTTCATAGACGATATATTCAAATTAGCATGCAAACCCCCGCATGCAAGCAAAGCAGCATTTATCCGAACTAATATCTGTAATGACTACCTAAGTACCGGAAATGTATTCAGTACATTCAAGCTATAATTCCAAATATAGGCACGTGTCAGTATTAAGTAAAATATTTTGATCACGACAAAATTATTATTTCATGTGGAAAAATTGAGCATTCTCAGTTCGTCTCTTTGAACCTGTGGCAGTGACAGTGGCAGTGGCAAAAAACGGAATAGTTATTTAGAATTTTTAATACAGTGACAGTATGTGGAAGGATAAGTGTTATGGAGGGACGAGGGGCATTTAATGCTCTAATTTTGGGGACCATTTCATTAATCATAGTTTCTTCCTTATTAGTTCTGTTTCATCAACATTCTTCTAAGACGCTGGGATTTAAGTTAAATTCAAAGTTATCTAGGGATGAGTCAATTGACAAGATTACTAGTCAAGGTAATTTTCCTCCAAAAGACTTAACAAGCTTAAAAGGTAAAACAAAATCGTTCAATCGTTTCCAGTATTACTTTAGACAGCTACTTATGCTTTTATAATAGAAATAGATAGTAAATTGAGCAAAAACATGTTTGATTTATTTCCACCCCTAATTTAAAATTTAAGATGAAAAAGTTACGATTACATTTTTGTCTCGTCGACGTCGAAGGGATGTATCCCGACAAAAGATGACGATCCTGCAACTTTATCGCCCCGAAACTAACCAAACGGTTGTACTCCAAATCCGGAAAACATTTGACCTTCTAGTACCTGATTTCACGTGAGGATACAATCCAAAACTTATTGTCTGCAGCATCTGTTTAAATTATTTTTAAACTAACTAAAATTTTTAATTTAATCTAAAATTGAAACGAATTTAGATTAAAAGTTAATGAAAATGCTTACCACGTTTCTGGTAAAGCCACATATACCGATGCTGATAACTTCCATAGCAAAATCAGACGCACAGCTGGAGCTAGTGCTGCAGATACGCCTTCTTCGTTGAATAGCATTGGCAATATCAGTAATGGAAGATCTAAGCGTAACGCTGTATTGCCAGATTCAAAAAGCAGGCCCTTGAAAGCACACTTACAAAATTCTATGTACACTGGTTACTCGATTTCGAATTCGAATACCAAAGATACAATGCCAAACACACGAACCGTTGAACTTCAGAGAGAACAAGAAGCCGCTCTTACAGCCTACAGTTGCCCGAGATCTCTTGACAGTGATTCTGACCTCGAATTTGAATTCTGCGGATTTGTAAAATACACAAAAATTAACAAAATTTAAATAACTAGGATTCTTACAGTAGAGTTAATATATCTTATGTATTTTTAATTTCAAAGATTGGGGTGGTAATTATTGACGGAGTTTACTTCATTATTGAGCCCAGCTTGGAAACCATTGCCGGTACTGGTACCGGTACCCAAACCAGCTTTCAAGGTCAAGGGCAAAAATTTCCCGAATATGAGCACACAATTAAACGAGTTACCAGCCCAAGGCAAGGGCGAAAATGTTCGTCAACAAGTAAGCAGTACAGAGTATACCTATGCCTGTCACCAGTGTACCTATACCAGTCACCATAGTATACCTATACCAACAGTATTGCCAACAACTAGTACTTTTTTTATTATCACTTTTTATGTTTTACCAGATACGAATAACGGATTATTAAAAGATGACGACGACGGTGAAACTTTAGAGCAGGTTAATACACTGAGTCATATGACCGAGCTGGAATTAAGAAATTTTGATTTAATCAGTCAATCCGAACTTGGCGGCGGGCAAGAAGCAGACTTCAAAATTGAGTCAAAAACAAAAGTTAACAATAGGCCGAAGCCAAAGCCAAAACCAAAACCAGTGCAAATGCTCAAGTCTAACTCAAAAGTTCTTGAACTCGCATTATTTGCAGACTCAAAGTTATATCAGAAAATTAAAAAGATAATGCCGAAGAATAACCTCAAATACTTCACAGCTTATTTACTCGCTCAAGTTAACAATGTAAGTGTACGAAATGAGAAAATACACTGTGCTGTGTGTGAAAAGTAGAAACCCCATAAAATAATAAAGCCATGATTTTTTAAAATTTACTTCCGCACATATAGATGAATTTACTCTACAAAGATCCATCGCTGGGCTCAGACAATCACATAGAGATCCGTTTAAATTATTTAGAGATTCTTACTAAGGATGTGAAGAGGCTGAATACGGGGAAGGGTCGGGAGAGTATCTACTTGGAATCATTCTGTAAATTTGCAGCTTCAAAAAATTCGGATAGAGCTGGTTGGGACCATGCTATGATGTTAACTGGATATGACTTACGAGACGGGGGAAGTAGTGGGGTCATAGGTAAGAAATTTAATTAGGTTTTGCGTAGTTTAAAATTGTGCAAAATTTCCTTTTATTTAATTGGTATATCTGCTTGCACTTGTAAATAAATATAGGGATTTACAATTAACAAAAAAATGTAAACTCTCAGGTGTTGCATGGACAGCAGCCATGTGTGACAAGCGCTACAGCTGTTCCCTAGTGGAAGCCTCTGACTTCATGGGCTCCTACACAATGGCCCACGAACTTGGACACAGTCTCGGAATGAATCACGACGGTGAGGAGAATAACAAAGCATGCGGCTCCACGATGAACATAATGGCAGCCATTGATGGTCCGGGTCAAGTGAAGTGGTCCACGTGCTCCCAGGAAAACTTAAGGGAATACCTTGCGGGGAAATCTAAGATTCCAGGTGCGAGCAGACCAAACTGCTTGAAAACATCACTCAAGAAAAATAAGAGACGAAAGCCAATTTCATATAATCGGAGCAAGAAGCGTCCGGGTGAAATATTTACGGCTGCTCAACAGTGTGTCCTATTCCTAGGGAAGAAAGATTTCAAGCCAGTCCAGGATATTTCGTTTAACTTCCTAGGAGATCAAATTATGTGTCAGCAGTTGAAATGTCAGAATGGCACTCAAACCTACTCCACGCATCCTGCTCTAGAAGGGACATTGTGTGGAAAAGGAAAGGTACCTACATGACAAGCCCATGTTCTAATTAATGACTAACTATAAGCTATTTACATAGGTAGGTTCAAAAAAATTAACATATTACAAAGCTCTAATATGGTTTTTAAATAAATTAAACATTATTTACAGTGGTGCAAAATTGGACAGTGCGTTTCGAAGCAGTGAGCTGTCCAGAAAAAATTAGATGCGCTTCTTAGATTTCATTTAGAATGCAAACTTATCGTTATAGTGTGTAATATATTATTATGAAAACCTACTTACAAGTTCCTAACCACCAACAAAGCAACACCTGTACACTGATGTTAAATTGCAGACAATTAAAAGCATCATGCAAAAATGTGAATTCTGATTCAAAATATTTCAAAAATTATTTTGTCAAAATTTTGCGTTGTATGAAAAATTGGGCTTAAGTTTAAGGGGGGTATATACATTTTTCAATACAAAATATTAATTAGTACCAGTGTAACTTTTTCCTGGTAACCTCACGTAGAATCTCGGCAACAACTGGGAAATATCTTCATAAATAATTTTGTTTTTTGGCAGTAGTTAATTACTCCGAGTAGGTTAATACAGCATATTTCATGTTTTGTTATTTTGAATGCGGGAATGCTGAAACGGCAAAAGGTAATTTTGAAATCATTTCCGTCCTGTGTTTCTTATTATTTAGTCCCTTTTTGTTAGACCTAAGGGGAAGGGGGGAAAGACCAATGTTAATCAAATGTGACCAGAAAAAGCAATAATTTCAGCATTTCACAATTCCCGAGATAACAGCACATTATAATGTACCTAGACCTGTAATGATTGGGAATATACTGGGAGTATAGGGAGAGTTGTTGCAATTTCGACTGAGCAAATGAATCTACGAAGAAATTAAAAGTAAAGTACAGGGAAACTCCAATTAGAAGCAGGGTCTCGAATAGAGGCCGGGTGTCTAATAGAAGCCCCTGGGATGACGGCTATTAAATACAATACAAGCTACGTCTCCATTATTAGCCGGGGGTATAGAGTCCTGTTTACGGTATCTTTTCTGTTTTCCGTTACTATTTCTATGACGCAAATTGCCGTCAGTAGTGTGATAGTGTGGTAATGGCGTAAATAAATTTCTGCCTGTAATAATCATACGGTTGGCAGTTTAGCTACTTAAGTCTGAGCTATACTTTCCTATACAATGCTTCACTATTACAGGTTACTAGTGTACCTATGAAGATTATACCAAATTTTACTAAATAAATTTTTACTGACACATTCTGTTAAAACAGTGTTGATTCCAAATTCAAATATGTACTACTCCAGCCAAGTGAGTGGTGTGTAAAATAACAATGGTAGGATGTAATAATTCAGCCGGCATCATGCATACATAATAATGGTTACACCCTATTACGGCGTATCTGCATTCGGCGCACGTAACAGTCGGCGTCTTTTTTTGGCGTATCTGCGTTCGGCGCACTACTTTTTGACGCTATAGCTTCATTCGGCGCATGTTTAAAAAAACCGTAACTATATGCAAAATATATGAGAAATTAGTGCATGGTAAGGCAGAACGTTATATAAGTTAATTTTTTTAATAAATCAGGAAAAATTAATTTTACGTGAATCAATTCAATATGAATTAAAAAATCAAAAATTGCAAAAAATGTCAAAAACAAATATTTGCATGCAATTATTGTGAGAAATTGAAAATAAAAAAGGTCAAAAGAATTAAAAGGTTACAATGATCTTCAAGAACTTTCTAAAAATTGCACTCCTGAGTTAAAATATCGTGAAATGGAACAGTGGCGATGGTAGATTGCATAAGCATTTCCAGCTGCGTTGCTCGTTTTTTTCATAGACGCTTAGAAATGGAGGGATTGGAAATTGTAGGTTCATCAAGTTCACGAACTCGCTTTCGCGTTCTTGTTTCAGAAGCTATTAGTGGACTAGGGGATAGTACAAGTAGAGTTATCTGGGAGGGCGGCGGAGGAGTAGTAATGACAGCATCCAGTGGCTCTCTTGGAGGAGTAATCTGGGTGGGCTGTGGAGAATTAGTATTGACAGCATCCGTTAACGATCTTCCAGAGTGTTTTAAATCGTGTAAGTGCATATTGTATGCGGACGACTTAATCGTGTATTATTCTGCAAAGTCAATGTCTAAAGTGCGCGAAGTGCCGCCGAGCCCTTCACTGCCTTGTGGACAAGGAAAACCCAGTGGGAAAACTTGCCACCTCCGCTGGTCTCGATCCCAAGACCTGAAGCGAGCATTTGCTTAAACAGCAGGTTCATAGACATCAGTGCAGTAAGCACTGAGCTACGCGGGCTCACTTTATGTACTTTTTTCGTTTTGCGCTAGGATTTATTCCGGAAATCTATCCATTATAGTTTACCACCTTTAACTTGGTGTGTCCACTTCCCAAATGGATGGAAAGCCGTTATTCCAACCTTCAACTGTGTTATTGGATCTAGGCAAGTTCGACATGACACGATTATAAACAAAGGAAACTATAATCACGCTCATTACAATATTATTCTTATCATATTATTCATCGTTTACTCAGCGTTGCCATTTTTAAGTCTCAAGTGCCTAAATTTATTTACTAGAATCTATTTACTTATCTCATTATCATTGTAGAATACAAAATTAATTTTACGCCGAATAGAGTCACTTGGATGCGCCGAACGCAGATACGCTAAAAAAAAGACGCCGACTGTTACGTGCGCCGAATGCAGATACGCCGTAATAGAGTGTCACCATAATAATATACTAATTATGCAAAATTCCTACTCCAACCTATCAATTCATTCCGTCCACGCCTAATTACTAATTGTACATTGTATGTAATAAGTTTAAGACGAACCAAAAAAATATTTTTCCACTCCCCGAACTGCAAAGTTCCGGTTCCGGGTTGGCTTGATAGGTATAAAAGTTTACCGACCCATTCATCGTCTCGCCTACCTTCTCAATGTACGTTCTAGTAGTTCGCAATTGGACTTCCCAATGCACGGTCGATGTCGATACAATACCGATACCCATACCAAACTAAAAAATGCAGGTGAAACATTATAATTTTATAATGTGGGGCAACTATGGGTTTGTTCTTTAATAGTCTGCCCTCGTATTCGTACTGAATTGAACTTTTTTTTAATACTTTGTAATATACATAAATACGTATTCCAGGAAATAATGCAATCAGATTTCAGATGTACAATACCACGAGCAAACTAAAGTTAATGACCTTTTTCTGACCTAAAATTGCAACATAAAAATTTTTTTACAATACTTCCCACTTTGTCACAATCGGATTATGTGTAGGCTGCCGTAGATAAACATTTACAACCACTCGAGTACTCGTACAAATCAATTTCTACCGATGTGATGACTGATCACTACAGTTAACACGACTTAAGACTGAGCGACCTGGCGCTGGTGGTCTACCAAGAGAATATCATTTCTATCTAGTCTATCGCTACATTTGGTGAGGATCTTTTAATGCTGAAATTGCTATAAGCGTTTACATAAAGTTCAAAATGTTACGGAAATTCAAACATTTCTGTAGACATATGTCAGTTTATTAAAAAAGTTTTATAAAAAATAAAGAAAAGCATATCAGTCAAATTATACGAAAGAAAATGGTATGTAAGTATTTTTTCAAAAACCAATCGTACCTGTACAAATTATAACTTTTAGTCTAGTTAACTCATTGACATTTTTTAGAACGTTGTGCAAGTTTGGTAATATTTTTTTAAATATTGATACAGATACTGAGAATAGAGACTGAATACGAAAAAACGAAAGACACAAATATTGAAAATATACGTAATAATTTGTAAAAAGCCAAAATTATATGCAATCAATGCATTGCGTTGAGCTGCAATACGCCCTTTAAGACGGTAAGTACATCTGTGTACTTAGGAATACAAATAAAAATCATAATATTTATAAGAAAAATCATACACAAATTTTAAAATTGGAAACCTAACTTATTATTTTGAAATTGGCAATTTGTTGTAGGCTTCCCTGATTTTTCAAACTTGTATAATAATATTGATCCAATTTAAAATTATAACTGCACACTATCACCACAGATGAAATCTCCAAATTACAGCTTCCAAGTTAATAATTACAGCTCTATTGGGTCTTGTGGTCTGTGAGACAAAACAATTCTTCACACAACTAACAAAATAAGCCAGCACCTGCACCTGGGGATATGGATAATAACATTAATAAAAGGTACATATTATGCTAATAAGTAGGAGAATAGGAACAAACGGGGATCGAAACTGAGCTGACTTTGGACCTGGCATACTATGTAGATGTCCAGAATCCGGAATAATATCATAATCAAAATACATAATAAAATAATAACATACATAAAAAGATATCAACCGCAGATAGAAATAAATGTACTTTCTACTTTTTTACACATACCTACTACCTGCACCAAAATCAGGCGGAATCATTTTTAGAAAATCCAAAAAAGGAAAACGACAACATCCATGGTTTAGCGACCGCATCCACGACTCACTCGCGACCTCCAGTCAGAATTTACAAGGATTATCTGTATTACATGTATAAGGTAAGTAATCCCCTCTTTGCTACATAAGCATAAAAAGGTAAAAGTCATAATACATGGACATGGAGGACATGGACTCACTAGTCAGTAGTTTAGTGCAAAGAAAAAAAAACGGAAACGACAGATTCAACTGAAGATAGCTTATCACCCCGGCACTGACACGCAGTTGATCTTGTGCTCTGATAAAATTGGCAAAACTTAAAATCGCATGTGTATAAGTACCAAAACTGAAACTCAACAAAAAAAAATATAAATCGAAACCAAGAACACAATTTTATTTTATGTACCTGGACCATTCCCAGGGACTGCAGGACCAAGACATTTATAAAAGCTCCTACAAAGTATTAGGAAGTACCTATAGGCATATAGCCATTACACTTAAAACTTTGAGCAGCCCAACTCTAAATAATCAAAAACAAAACACACACAAATATAATAAAATAAATCGTAATGGTCAAATTTTTACAATATGCTCCTCAAGTTTAAAACTTTGAAACATTTAAAAATGCATACTTATTACTAGAGAGAATAAAATATAAATTACCTCATAAAAAAAGTAAAAAGTGAAATCATTAAGACATTATTATGGCCTGACTGGCCTGGATTTTTAGAACTTGAATAGGTTATCCATCCAGGAATAATGGGGTCAATAAATATTCCACTCTGAAAAAACAAAAGACCCGGGCCATATACGTTTTGCATACAAAAGCATTAAATATTTATTAGTGTCAACATTAACAATAACAACTAAAAAGACTAAAACTACTTACTTACAGCGTATGAACTCCATACAGAAATCTGTATGGAGTTTTTAAATTTGTTTTTAAAACGATGACAAATTTTAAATTAAATATATAAAATTGTACTATACAAGGCGAGAAGGGGGAAAGAGTTCTAATATAATTCTATCCTATCTACATAAAAAAAATATTAAGCTCCAGAATACTAAATCAAACATTACACAACACAACCATAGTCAATAACACGGTTACCCTTCCCGAGTATTTTCCATTTGATTTTCAAGGACGATTTTGATCCCGATTTAATAGCAAGATTGACGGCTTACCACTCTTTAAACGTAACAACTAAAATGTAAAAATGTTCTCCTATGCTGAGACCGTTTCATAATTGCAGAGAGGTGTACAGTTTTCTTCGTAGTCCTTGGCAAAAACTACATATTAATAGTAATAATAGCAATATTTATGTTATTCGAATCCGAAGGTAGACTGGACTGAAAAAAGAAACGAGAAAACCAAAATTATATAATTACATATTTTTTATGCAACAACATTTTTAAGTTATACATTATTCGAGTACCTATATTATATAGGTAGGTACATATATACTGCACAATAACTGTGACTACTTTTATTTCTTTTTTATCCAGGAACTGAAATGGAATCAGTGATAAATTGAAATTAAAACGAATTTACCAATCTCAAAAATAATCTAGAGATCAAGATAAACTTTTTTTTTCATATCTAGCTCACAGATCCATTTCTTTCGGACTGTTTCCCTTTTTTTTTATTTACCAGGTCACTCCTGTAGTAAAAGTAAAAGGACAAGAAATAAAAAGTAAAACCAAATAAGCGCGCCTGTCATTGTACAAGCTAACATAATATTTATAGCAAAACAAACAAAACTATACAACGAAAACGAAACAGAAACTTTTGTCAACTAAGCAAAGAGAATTAAACCCTTTATATTATTCGCATTATTATTAGTATAGTTAATACAGTTACAATTGACTAGTGCTGTGCTAGTATACTAACTGTGTACTATACGTAAACTATATAGGTACCTAGGTACTACATAGAATTTAATACATTACATATATCGCCTGTGAAGAACCAAAATGACCCACATCTATTTTTAGCTAAAAACAAAATCCACTTGTTTCTACAAAAATATTCAATTATCATGATCTTGAAAGCGTTTAAATAGAACATTTTGCAATTTTCAAAAACTTGTAAATAGTTCATTTTGCACTTTTAAAAACATGTAAATAGAATATTTTGCAATTTTGAAAAAGTAGTAAATAAATAAAATTTTATGTTTCAAAAACATGTAAATAGATTATTTTGCACCTTTCAAAAACGTGTAAATATTTCATTTTGCACTTTACAAAAATATGTAGGTAAATAGAATATTTTGCAATTTTGAAAAAGTAGTAAATAAAATAAATTTTATGTTTCAAAAACATGTAAATAGATTATTTTGCACCTTTCAAAAACGTGTAAATAGTTCATTTTGCACTTTACAAAAATATGTAAATAGAGCATTTTACACTTTTTTAAATCCCTTTATTAACATCTAATGTATCTTTAGTATTTAGTGTTTTTATGACATATAGCTCATTTTGACTTCTAGCTTAAATTGGAAATGGGTCATTTTGATTGTTCATTCACGATATAGCTGACTATTAGAATTTATAGGTTTAAATGTAAGCTAACTAGTAAGCTTTCCAGGCATATCCAATTAAATATCCTTATTGTGCATACTACGGACTCCTGATCCATAGCTTGTTTGGTATTCTCGGTAGTTATAAGTAAATAAATTAAGTTTTCTTTTTACTATTGTGTATAAAATACAAATAGTACACGTACACATGAATTTTAATGCTTATAATGTACACCTACCTGACTGTACTAAATAAGTATCTAGGTATAAGAATATATCTAAACTTTCGGTATACAAAAGCAATGCTAAGCATTGAGCTGAAAACTGACTTACGATTTTGAAAGTATAAATTACAGTTATTTTTTTTTCGCAACAAGGATTAAATGTAAAACGTTTACTTATCAAGGAGAAGTTGAAGAAATGAAATGAAACGGGACAAAGGTGACGGGAAATAGGACTGAAATAAATTTTGTATGGTTATTACTATAGCTATAGGCACAAAAGTACTGGACTAGTAAATATATAGTATTTTATAAAAAGTCATATTATGACTTTATATCATATGTATTTTCTAAATGCACAAATGAAAGCGCAAACTCTGTACAATGTACACGGTATTCTGTATACTTATCCACTTACCTGGTGCGGGTACCGGTACCGGTGACTAACAGTTTCATCGGGTTTTCAATCATTTTTGGCTAGGATTGTGAGACTCTATAAATAAGACCGATTAGGATAAGTTTGGGTTTACTTGTCAACTCGTGTCCGTGTCTCCAACACTAACAGCCCACCAACTCCTACGGTCATAAAGGAAAGGGTGCCTGTCCAACTCGAGGACTCGAGAGAACATATGAAGTTATAAAGTTAATCGAAAGTGTCCACGAATAAGTTTTCAAAGTTAAAATCAAATTGTCTGGAACTACAAAATAGTGTGTGAACGTTCGTGAAAGGGGAATTTCGTGTTCCTACACTACGCTTCTAAATTTAAATCATCAAAGAACTAAAAATTGGATATCGTAAATTCAAACTAATAAAAAAAACAGTTCAGTTAAAAATTGGAGTTTCTTAAAAACAAATTAATTTGTGGCAAAGACAAACCCCACCAGAAATCAGCTACAACAGAACAGAGTTCATCGTATTTGACACTATAGCATATTAAAAGGTAAATTATTATAATGAATCATTATTTAATAAGCCCATTATTTATGAGTTTACTATTTTTACTTTTACATTTTGATTTATCTGACTAACCTGAATTGTAAAATATTGTACCATCTAATTTTATGTCCCACGCCTTAATGCCATCTTCAAGTACCGTACCGTTCCGTAGCTGATTTCAGATTCTTCTGCAGAATGTATAGTTAATCAAAATCTGTAAAGATTCAAAAACAGCATTGAAATTTAACAATAGTTAAAATTTTTCCTAACAGATTTCATATTACCACATCATCGGTCCTCTTAAAGAAAATTGACTTACAAATTTTTGGAGATTTAAACAAAAATCCGAAACAATGTCTTTAAGTAGACTAAATAAGGAGCTGGAGGAGATGAAATTTTGTCCTCCAGCCTTCTGCACTGCAAAACCGATTCATGGTGATATGCGTCGTTGGTCCGCCACGATCCTCGGCCCACCTGGAAGTGTTTATGAGAATGGTGTGTTTAAATTACTCATCGAATTCCCAGCATTCTACCCTGCCGTCCCTCCCCGAGTTAAATTTGTCACCAAGATCTATCATTTAAATGTCAACTCGGACGGTTGGATTAAATGTGATGTTCTCACGAGGAAATGGTCACCGGAAACATCCGTGTCCCGAATTCTCTTGGCAATCGTGAGCCTCATGACCATTCCAAATCCTGATGATCCATTCGATCGGGAGAAGGCGTCCTTGTACAAGAGACATCGCTCTCGCTACTTGGATGAAGCTCGTCTCTACACCTCTATCTATGCTAAAGGAGAGTACTAAAAAAATATGTATTTAAAATATATTCATTTAAAAAACATCAATAATAATTACCTAATAATTATCTAATTACATATGTACCTCATACTAATTATAATGACATATCGGCATCGGTCAGGAATCTCGATGAAAAATATTGTAAATTATACCAACCAAAATTTGACAATTCAAAATTCAAAATTCTACTCTTAAAATATATTATACTGATAAATATATACATAACTATAAATACTACTACTGGATTCTTGAAAATTCTAATTCAAAAATCTTACTACCTAATTAATTATACGATAAAGAAAAGCATTCAAATTTACAATAGGCATTGAAAAAAAAACTGAAATCCAACAATACAAGTAAATATACATAGTAACTCAAGTTGAAATTTAAAACTTAACTATAATCTGGCAACTACAAGAATATCAAAATTAAAGACATAAGTAATTAATAAATATTTAAACGAACCACAAGTATAATATAACTCTAAGCTCAACACAATATGTAGTTACTATGTAATATACAGACACAAAAGGTATCAAATAAAAATATGCATACCTGATGTATGTGTATTAAATGTAATAATTAAGTACCTTACGTAATTATAAGTATAACATGAATTATTTTATTAAAATGTAGGCATTTGGTTTACATGTGTCCGCGAAACGCAATCTTATTTTATGTACCACAGTAAATGTTGAAAATGTCATAATAATTTGTAATTTTGCTTTTTCATTTTCAAATGTTTTCCTTACATACTACTTACGCATAATATTGTAATTCTAATAATTATTATGGAACGCAAAAAATATTTCAAATTATTATACATTCCATATGTAATTACTAATTTATTCAAAAAAATGTGTTTTAAAAAATAATAAGTATATACATGTGTAATAATCTGAATTTAAGTTGAGACAAAAAAAATAATAAAAATAAAACGTAATTCGCAAATTGGGGTCGTTCTGGTCTGGTCGGTCGGTCGATATCGATACGATGCAGAATGCAATGTGTTGTTGGCATATAAGCACTTTATATATATATATGTATGTACTATATTAAACTAAATATTTCCCTTAGAGGCTTTGCAATTTGCAAGCAAAAAAAGTCTGTATTATTAATAGTATACTGCTATGCTGCAATCTTTTTATTTTTCTCCCTTGAGATAAAACGAGAACATTTTAAAGTCTTATCTTTTGTGTTACTACTCACAGATTTGATGGAATGGAGGCTATGTGTACCATGTACATTGTAGGTATGTCTTTTCGTTTCTCTACTTACGTATTTCGTTTTCTCTTGCGGGATTAAAACTTTGCCCATGGGATCGAGAGGTAAAACAAAAATCCATTTGACTTCAAAGTTGATGTTGACGTTGACCTTCATGATCACCGTCAAGATTGATTAGTGTGTTTCCTTTTTCATTTCGTGCTCTTTAACATGGCGTATTCAAACCGCATACATTGAGCAATGTAGCAGTACAGGATAAAAAATCAAAAAGTTATACAACTTACTATACTGTACTTTTACTATATAGTATTACAACGATTCGGATTCGACGATGACATAATAATAAATGGGTACGGGACCCGGAAAAGGGGAAGGAAAATACATCCGAAAATACATAGACTGAAACGAATCAAAATCAAAGTCCATTTAATCCAACACTTCAACCAAATATTAGAATTGAGCCTTGGCATGACATGCATATTAGCTCTCCCTTCTTGGTTTAGTTTACTATGGAACAGGTGATAAGGAATTTCTGCGGAGTACAGACTCAAGGAGGTGATTGTGAGGACGAGGACTGCGGGACCGGACGGCTGGCTGCATATGTCACATAATAGTATATAGTTACTAAAATTGTATTTAGGCACAATAGTAGATTACATTAAGCTGTTTTAGTTACAGTTATTGGAATTTCCTGCTACATAATTCCCTACCTTCATTCCTATATGTTACTTTTACAGGATAGGATCCGCAATAATAAAAGCTGCATTCAATAAATATCCGAATGGATTACGTTTTACGCTGTGACTATTACTAATGGCTTACATTACATGCATACCTATTTTCCTACATGATTACTTGGTACGCATACGACGCAACCTCAGTAGCTTAACCAACCACTTTAACTTTAACAGAATCCTTAAAAGTTTTAGATTCCAGAACTTTCCATCGCATTACGATACGGTTCTTACATTCTTTGAATTCTGTCATCATTTATTTCATAAAATTCTAAATTGAAAACATTGCTGTCTGCCAAGCTACCTTACCGTGGTATATTACTACAAATAATTTATAAATTTGTTTTTTGAAATCAAAATACCTATTCAAACAATAGCATTCAAGTCCTATCTAAATCTAGTAACGTAACGCAATAAATTCATTTTTTTAAATGAACTTATCCCGTTTGCCAAAAAACTCTTCATTTACAGGCAGTTACTTCAAAAAGTTTAAAGACGCATGTACGTATGCATGATAATAATTTGGTTGTACAGGTAGCTTTAAAGGTAAAAGGTAGCCATATTTTATAATTTCAAAACACATTTTACGATTAGCTTTCATACAAATAATATTATTGTTGTTTTGCTTTATCAACATTCAGAGAGTCAGTCACAGTCAATCAGCCATTGTACTAACAAGTAAGTGATACTTGAAGAAATCGAAATTGGCCCTGTATTTTGATCTCATAGACGATTAGTGCCTTAACTGTACAGAAAATTTACATCTGATTGAAGTACATGGAGCGAGAGCGTTGTCCTCAATTATGAATTTTTACCTTCCTTCCTTGATAAATCTAATTACTTATTTCTTCATTTACATTATTCGAATTTTATAGTTTCTACAGAGCGAAGAGTGGAGATATTCTAGTTTGAAACTAACTAGTGAGTCAGCGACGCAGCTAATACACAACCCCAAATCCAAATAACATTTCCTGCCCAAAACTATAGTACGATTACGATACGAGCAGCAGGAATAATGAATAGGAATCTAGAATGCAATAAAAATGCTTTCAAAGGAAATCATATGAGGCAAACCAACCATCAAATCCAGAATGAATTGTAAAGCATACCAAAAGTCCAAAACACAACCTTATCAACTTTACAATCATAACCACAACCACACAAGCTACCACCACCTCTTAAATGATAAACAAGTAGCACGACGGTGCAATGCATTATGAAGCTATTTGTAACAGAACCTGGAACAACTTTAATACTTTACTTTCTCAGACATTCCCAGAGTAATTCTAGTCAAATACATTTCATTGATTGAGTCAGTTGTAGACTGGGACTGGGACTGAGAAAGAAAGATTGGAATTTGCATACACAGATAAAATAACATTCTGTCATTCTGTATAGTGTAATAGTAATAGTCATAATAATAATGCTTGGCAAATGAAACCATTAGCTGCACAAGTGTAGAACTAAAAGTAGGCAACAGTAACAGTGATTAAATACTATGTTGCACGTAATTAGCAATGTAAATCGGACTGGAACTGGCTGTGACAAACTGCAGTTAGTTTTAGTGCAGTATGCAGCATAGAGCATACATTCTGTCAATCCCATCCGTGACGCTGATACACACAGAATGAGGGATTGCATTTTATTTTATTTTACATTTCCGTCTTCAAAAGGAAGCTATTTAACTTGCACATTTTGGATACATATTACTTATGTCAAAACTGACAAAAAATATACAAAATGGTCAACGCTTTTAGAAGGTGATTATTAACCAAAAATGTGTCAAATGAAAGACTGATCATAGTGTGCAGGTTGTAATATGGTCACTAAAGAAGCCCATTGTGTGTATGTACTACAACGATATTATTACGAAAAATTCATGTTAGGTAGGTATTTGTACAATTCTACTGTAAACTAACTGTACAAGATCCTTAAAACAGCTGGAGACTGGGCTACAAATGAATGAGAAAATACAACCTTGCTATATTCCTATTAAATAGCACTGACGGAATCAAAATTACAGACTTGATAATATACGCGCATTTTTAGCTGATGTGCGCAAAATATGTTTTCTACGTCCAAATAATAAATTTTGTGTTTTTTAAATGCAACAAAGTCATTAAATAAAATATCTACTTAGATGCATATTAAATGTTTTCTTCACATTTATAGCACATTTTTTAAAATATTATATCGCTGCTGAAGAAGAAAAATTGCCGATTTTCAATTCCCAGCAATGGCCAATAGCAAAATTGTCGTTCTCCATTTTGTGACGTAAATAGCGTATTAATTTGGGTTTTTAGCGCAATACACACTAAGGTATGCCTACTTGCTTTTATTTTGCTGACAGAAATTAACACAATTAAATGCATTAAAAAATGGAGGTCGGCAATGCTGCTATTAGTGAGAATTGGAGATCGGCAATTTTGCTTCTTCAGTGGCGATGTGCATTTGTAATAATTAATTACTTTTAATACTTATGACATTTTCAAAAGAATAAGCACACCTCTACACCTTCTTTTGATATTCGATACGGAGCAAGAGGTCAAACTGTAAGAAATCGGAAAAAGTATGATAAAGCATTCACATTAGGAAAAAACATTTCAAATAAATTACTTTGAAATTGAAACTTTAGCTTTCATGGATACAGACAGTACATACGAAAGAAAATAGTAGTAGCAGCACTTCGTGGCTCAACAAAAATAGTCCACCACCATTGTTATAATAATTTCAGCATAAATTAAAATCAAACCAATAATTCAACATTATAATACTTAAACCATAAATATAAATTTTATATTGAAAACTCTGTTTGTATTTTTACTGTGTCTTTGAGGCAATTACCGTAAAAGGTAACAGTGTAAATAAAGTTTACTCTCTCTCTCTATGTAAGCCAGGCAATATACCTATGCCTATGACCTATTGAAAACCAAAATATACATTAACTAAACATGCAAAAATGCAACCATTATCAATTATATTGCCCTGAGTGTGGCACAAAAACTACAAGAAAAATGATTCAATATGACCTGAACATCTGGACTGGAGCCACACCTACGACGTACTTACGTCGAAGTCATGAGTAGGTATGTAGGTAACGAGTAAAATAAAACGATTAAGCTGGGCAGTTACCATTACGCTACAACACCAAAATAGTTCGTCACTCATAAAATATTTTACTGCATCAAAAATTAACACAACAATAAATCTCGAAAATTCATACCATACAAAAATCAATTCCTACACATTGTAACGGGGTACAAGGTACGTCAGTCAAAATTCAATGTTTTGCTAAAATTAAGTGAAATTAACTGTATCTACGGAAGTTAGTTGTGTATTTTTATAAATAAAATAAGCGCCACAATTTACAGAAGGAAAAGTAATACCGGTAGTATAAAATATTGTACAACGGCAATCACTGTAATTCATACTATAGAAGAAAGTGTATCGTATTACACGCAAATATTTCCTACACACGATTGCAGTGTACAGTGTACGTACTTAATTCTTGAAAAGCAAAGTAGTTGTAAAAACTATTCATACCATAAATAAACTGTTAAAAAATCGCATAGGTAAGTAAGCACATCGTATCAAAACCAGGCTTCGTCAAAGGAGGCTACTACATACAAGCTACAGTACTAAAATTATCTGAATACATTTTTTTCTATTGTTTGAATACTCGAAAGTTTAAGACGTTAATTAGTGATAGTTATTCTTGTTCGAGTAGGACGATAAGAGCCAGCAAAAGGTTTAAGGTTTAACAATACACACCTGGCTTTGTTGGGGTCTGAACGCTTTAGGGCATCATGCGAATCTATTTCCTACACAGCTTCTAGACTCAACTATCTTATTATTCGGCATGATGACTGAGGGGAAGCGCTCAAGGTCATGGTGTGCCTTCAGTCGTTGCTTATTAATCATGACACTCGCTTGGTATTTCTTTTCACGTTCAATGCTTTCGATAGTTTTTGCGATCAAAACACCAATAAATTGTTTCCGATTTGGATTGACGGTTCGTCGCTTAATTTTCTTCCACTGCTCCAGCATATGAGGAAGAATAAGAATTGAGTGTTCCGGCCAAAAGTAGCGACGGTGTTGATAAGGTAAGTCCTGTGGAAATTTAGAAAATTACAAAAAAGAAAGGATGATTACAGGACAGTTTTTAAAAAAATGGTATTATTATAAGTCATGTATACCTTGACGAAGTGCTCACCTCAAAAGTCAGGGACCCCGGATGAAGTTCGTAAGCATCTTTGAAGGCATCAATGGACTCCTTCCACTTTTTCCCAGTGTAATAAGTAATGCCCTTGAGATACTTTAAACCAGCTATTTGAATAGGATCCCAGAAATTTAACGTCAATTTACGGTCGATGAAACTAAGGATTAGATTCATGTTTGCAGGGAGTTGTTTCATCAGTACTTGAATCAGAGCACACAACGAAGGATAGTTTGTTTCATCCTTGGTCACTGATCGCTCGAAATAGCTGCAGACCCTAGCATGACATATTGTTTCCCGTTTTCCCTGTTGTTTTGAAAACTCAAATGATGTAAACTATCAAACTGCTAAGCTTGAACTAACCCATAAACCGAAAACTTTTACATCCATATCCGTGAGAATCAATTAAGAATGTAAACTTGAATAATACCTAAGTAGTAAGTAGTAAGTATATACTGTATCTTAGACTTACAACATTTAGAAGGAAAGTGCCCATCTTATGATTCGCTTTAGATGACCACGGATGAAACTGGAGAGCACGTTCCAAACATTCTTGGCCAAAATTGAAGTCACGGAATTTATGAGGAAGTAGCACAGTGAAGATATCCGCAACTGCTGTGTTTGTGTGAACTGAAGTGGGTGATAGCATCAATATTTTACTATACGATACCGACAGAAATAGACATACAAATAATAATTATGTGCCTGAGGGAATTTTAAGATATATCTATAAGTTATTGAAATATTTGAAGTATGAGTTTTGCAATTAAATATATTATTGTAAAACATGAAGTTTGAATAAATAAATAAAACGTCAAGTTCTCATATTAATGTACATACCCGACTTGGCCCCGAATGAACTGCACGACAGTCTCCACAGTTTCAAATGTCATATTTTTATAGTATAATGAATCCCACTTTTTATGGTGAATAGAATCTGAGCTTCGGTCTTGAACAAAATGGACTTTAATAATATCGGCAAGGTATAAGACTTCGGCCAACATGCAACGTGGATGGTTAGGTTCCAGCTGATTTGCCGTACATATTGCCTCACGTTCTTCGTCCGAAGACAATGGATTCGGCTGGAAATGATGGTAGCTATGGAGTCGTCTTTTCGAACGAAGAGAGGCTTGAAGGCAGTAGTGCCACTCATAGTACATTGGGTCAAGAGTAACTGCCTAAAAATAAGTACAACGAATAACTCCACATATCTAACACATAATATAATAAAATATACAAAATACAATATATTTTTCAGCTTTGCTATAGCAAAATTAATAGATTAATTTGATAGCAATAATAAAATCTATTTTGTACCGTTTTAATAATTCCCAGCATTTCGTCTACATCCATATTAACCATCTTGCCATAGAAATGCTTCATTCCGTAAACTCCGGCTTTGCCTTTCTTACTTAACGTGTCAAATGAATGAATTTTTCTGTAAGCCCATTGGAAAGATCCAAAGTACGTGTGCTTTGAGACATCTGTATTTCCCTTCTCCACTTTCAGCTTTTTTTCTTTTTCTGAAGCATACAAGCTGAAAAGGCCGAGCACATGCATCATGCTTTCGATGTAAACAAGTGGAATTCTCTGTTCAGCAGTATTTTGAGCAACACAGTCTAGTGCTCTGACAAAATACACTCGAGCCGTTACCAAATCATTCATTTCTAAATAGAAAAATGACAATGCGCCAAGATTGGTGATGTGCTCGAACATGTTGTATCTTTTATTCTCGTCAAAGTCACCTATTTCCAAGTTAGAAATAGAAAAGTAGGGATTAGTAGACTCTTTGATATGCTCGGAATGATGGAGTATCTCGTCTTGTTGACCTCGACCTCGAACTGGAGTAGTCTTGCCCATTGCAAAGGCACGAACGGTAGTTGAGCTGAAATGGGATTGTGCAACCTGAATATATCCTGAATAATTAGGATTAGGGTCGTGTTTATTCCATGCCATGTAGCTCTCACACATTTCAAAGTTGAATTTCCACGGTTTTTTCCCGTGTTTAGGGCATTGGATGGCATTGTCGCTGTTGAGTATTTCTCCTGATGCTGCGGGTATCTCATTATTGTCAGTTGTCTCTGAGCTTGTGAGAGCGGTGGTAGTGATGGTAGTAGTTTCCCTGTTTGGATCGGGACATACAGAATTCAATTTACGCAAAAAGGTTGGCAACAGGTCGTCGACCATTTTTGAAGAAGTCGCCACAGCCATAGCGGAAGTAGGAGAAGCTGCACCAATTATTTTCTCAGGGTAGATGTATAGGTGTGTTTACCATATGCTTTCACTTATCACTTTTATGACTTATAATGCAATTATTAAAAGCTCATAATAGTTTGATTAAAAAATGTCAGATTAAAATCTCATCGGGGGTTTAGACGGTACCTTCTTATGATACTTGCGTAAGCTTCACTCATTATACAATTGCGGAGGGAGGCTTCAGGTTATGGGAAAATGTATTACGAACTTTGAACTACGACACAAAAGTCTTTTTCCCCACATTGCAATGTTTCGATTTGAGTTGTTCATCCGTGCTCACTAGTCAGCCAGAGAAATATGTCATGTACATAGTGCAGTGCAGTGCGTAGTTCGGACAAACAGATCACTTCTGCTCCGGCTGAATGTCGTTTTGCTTCGTCTAAAACATGACAAACCAAACCATAAGTCTTTTACAAAAGTAAATAATTTATGCTAATCCAGCTGTTGCATTTTATAACTTAATATAAAATTTCGGAGTGTCAGAAATGCAGTTAAAGATGTCATACATGGCTGCACCACCGACGAATAATGAATGGCAAAGACCAACATGAGCATACTTCAACTACGTATCTATATCTATGATCTAGTAATCTCTGTAATCTTATTATGAATTATGTCCGACGGACGATGGAATGCAACCAAATTATCATAATATGTATCATCCTTATCGTCTTGCATGCATGCTATAAATGTAAAGATAGCAAAAGGCAAAATTCAATATTTTGTATTGTTTACCTTCACCTTTTTAATCTTGCAACTTGCAATCCAGAATCCAGATCAGTTCCAGTTGACAGATCCAATCCAACCTCGAATTTTGACGTGCTTAATCTCACAGTCGACAGCCGTGGCGGACGAAGTAATCGCCTTTAAAACTTTGCTTAATGACTATAATATGCTTATTAACTATTATTATTATTAACTATGCTTGATGCTTAAATAACTTAAATTACACATTCACAGAAACTTAAGCAATTGTTTGATGATCACACTACCAAACGACTTCCCTGGCTCTTCTTCTTCTTCGTCTTCTTCACTCGTCCTGACTGAATGTCAGAAACTTACCTCGGCATCGTTCATCGTTGATCGTGCAAGAAGTGGAGTAGTCGAGTCGAATCTATACATCTGAACTGAAAAGGAATCACCCATACACGATGTCAATGGTAGGGTCAATGGAACTAGTCGGGCATTGTTGACAAGGCGGTATGCGAAATGTTAAAGTACATAGTGATACAGGGGTGGGACGGTCCCAATATAGTGGTAATTTGAGCGACATCATTAAAGGACGATCGCATGATTACTATACCCTTAGGTCTTTAAGGGTAAGGGGGCGTTCCTGTGTTTGACCATTCCCAATTAAAAACCACGGCATAAAATATCCAAAATATATGATGGTTCCTCGCTAGCCCTACTCCACTGCATAAGCATCGATGCATTTAAAATAGCAACGGCGTCAGGCTCAGAATTAATTTTTGACAATGCGGAGTAAAATTCGTAAAATTAGTTTTTCAAAAATTGTGTTGTGTAGACTAAAATGATACTTATTGCTAGCTAGTAGCTTCCGTCAATAATTAAATCCCCCATGAAATAGGCTATTTATTTATGCAAAGTGTAAAGAAACAAGAAAAGGAAAAATATCTGTAATAAATAAAATAGTTCTACGCCGTTTAGCACTTTAACGTACAGTGACTCGTGCTCAACATTTCACGCGATCGTGTGGAGCCGCATTGCATTGGTAGCAGAGAGAAATATTCTCTCATAAAAAACCAGATAGAAATTTTGGAAAAACCCCACAAAATATTTTCACACCTTGCTTTGGTTTATTATACCATGACCATACATTTTGCTAGGAACTCCGGAAACGATATTCGGGATTTTAAGTTTGGTTTGACAGGACAACACCTAATAAAGGGTAGGAAGTAGGAAGATCTTCGTGTCCTGAGTCCTGAGATACAATTTCAATTATATTTTTTTATCACATCCTGAGGGAAATATCTTGGCAACCTCGAAGGAAAATTTCAAAATTTATTTTTGCTTTATGAGTTAAAATATTGTTTCAAAAAATTATCTGCGAAATGCAGTAAATTAAGCCATAGTTTCAGTTATGAATCAAGTCACTGCAAAAAAAACTTTTTTGTGCGAAAGATGAAAAATAAGAATAGTTGATAGTTAACATATGTATGTATATGAATAACTTTAAAGCCGTTTGATGTTTTTACCAATCATGACCACAGCATGGCCGTGCCCACGATGGTCCACCTCTACTGGTTTTGTAAGCACCTATCACTCGATAAAATTGGTCATGCATTTCAAAATACCGGTAAATTATGTAGATAGGTGTAGTAACAGTGGTATAAATTATAAATAAAATATGTATTGAAATAATTTTGTATTAACTACGAAATGATTGAGCAGGCCATTTATATGCGCTGATGTCCCAGCACCCTTCCAATTCCATTAAATTCAAGAGTGCAAATAAATGTACTGTACAATTCTGCGATTTAATTTCAATAATTTTTATAAATGACAATTGCTTGTTTTTCACAGTCTGAGTCAGTGCATGTTGAACCATCCGTCCTCACCATGGTCAACTCCAGGAAAGACTCTGACGAGTACGCAGGATGTAAAGTTAAGATTCCGTCAGCATCCATCAAGCACTGAATATCCAGAGTAAATGGCTTATGAGGCCAGTAGTAGGATTTTATTTGATTTAGGTAGCTGGTACCCGCTTGGACGTGTGCTGGTGTGGGCCCAAACTTGCAAGTCAACTCATAAGTGCAAGCCTCATTTGAAGATTCCGCCCCAGGGTTAAAATCGTCTAAAATTTGTTCCAGTTTAACAGTGAACCTTTCATTATCATTGGAAAATAAAGGGAATTCAAAGGGGAAAGGTATTACAAGTCCTGGTTGAAATTGTGAGTTCATAAAACGAATTGGGTGCTCATATAGTTCTCTCGGCGTTAGTCGTTCGCAAGATAGTCGAAGATCAAAGCGACTCGAGTCACGCACTTCAACAATATTTCGATTGTGAGGAAGAACCTCCTGCTGTCCAAGCTCATTTGAAACAGTAGCTACATTTTTACTGATTTTTTCTGAGGAATCAGGTTCGGGAGACGTCCAAGTCGAGTTCGATGCAAAAATAGATGCTCCTAATAAAGGGTGACCCATCACTGGGATAGCCTCTTTAGTGTAACTCAAACTTGGGAATTTTTCCTTTAGGATTTTCAAAACTGCTTCTTCTCCAAAAAGGCATCTTGTAAGGCTACTAAAAAGAAGATTGTCTGGTTGGAGGCGTGGCTCACAGTGGAAGAAGATATAGCAGATAGCCTTTCTATAAATGTCATTCACTTGATCAAACTTTTTCCAATGGGATACCAAAGAACTGTCAAAACTTTCGAAGAGGCTCCCGTGTAACTCACGGAATTCATCAGTCTGACATTCAACCATGTTATCTGAGCCGTATGAACTTATCACCGAAGAGGAAGTTGTAGTTATTTCCACAATACCCATTGAGAATGAATGCTTTTCAAGATTAGCAACGAATAAATATTTTTTAGGTCTATTCAATGTTATTTTTGTTGAGTATGTGGAAACCGTAAGCTCTGATTTCGATGCAAGCGGCCTTAGCGGTCGATTGAGAGTACTTGCAATAGCGGATGTAATTATTGTTGAGAGTATTCGAATGTCTGCAAATCCTGCAATGAGGGCCGCCTTTTTCAACCTACCCTTTCCCATGCTTGTCATGGTACTTGGGGTGGTGAAGACAATCTTCCCAATCGATGCAACACCTTCTTTTCTCTCAATAGGATCCAGTACTTGCCTTAGAAAGATAGCGATGATTTGATGAGGGCAGAGATTGTAGCCAACATGCTTAAAGTACAATTCGTATGTTTTCATGGGTATTTTGGTTGAGGTGATCAGTTGGAAAATATTAAAACGTTTAATATTTTCCTGTGTGTCATCACCGGCACCGGAATTGTCAGAATTTAGATTTGCGTCTTGTCCTATTGTAACTCCTTTGTTCGAAAAACATATTTCTGGTGAGACGGAGAATACTTCTTTAAACGATTCTTGTGTTTCTACTGAAGATTCCGACTCCGATTCTTGAGAAAGTTCCGTGAAGAGATCGGGTTTGTAAATTCCCACCGTAAACGAATTTTCATCGAAGTAGATACCGATGCCAAGGTTAATTTGCCTTTGTTTTGAAGCTATATTCATTAAGGACTCATTACTAGCGACAGTGCCGACAGTTGTGACATTGGAATCAAGCAAATCCTGCACCCGCTCTTGCAACCTATGCCTTAGACCATAACTCCAGAATTCCTCAGCTTCCAAATTATTCTCTTGCAAAAGTTTATTAAATTCTTGAAATGTTCCCTTATGAATTTCGTCCAACTTTCCAGCAGAATTCCTGCAAAGATATTGGTCTGCTTTTAACTTAAATGATAAAGAACTTTCTAATTCCTCGACTGCTTTAAAACGAGTATGGTCATCTCCTCCCTAAATAAGAGTGAGGGAGGGAGATCATACCTGAGTTTACCACATCCCGTCACCATATGCATCTATGAAACTCCTGAAAAATTTATGGATTATTTCAATCCCTATTTCAAATTTTGATAATTTAATGAATAGAATAATGAGGGTGTGAAAGATGGTAAGGGTCAGATGGTAGTATTTAAATTAATAAAGGGGGTGTTCCACCACTCCGGAGGAGGCCGGAGACCTATGAAGATGGGGGAGGGAGGCTCAACTGAAACTCCAGTCGAAGCACTCCAGCATAGCTACAGATGGTAAGAATGCAAATTTTTATTATTTTAATTTTAAATGCATAATTTATTTAAACTTGGATTTATGCTTAATTTTATAAGTAAGAATTCCAAGGGCAGTGTAGCTCGGTGGCTGAGGTCAAGGCTGAGGATAATGTCATCCACGGCCATGGCTTCGCCACCACGAGCTCCCGACTCCCTGAGGGACTACGGAATCACCTCGACCGTTGATGGCAAACGGAGCGAGTTTACGGTCGGGTGATCCATGGTCCCCCAGACAATTCGGTCTGCCAGGGTAATTTTTGCCGATTACATTTTTACTGCCAATGATGAGGAGGAGTGGAGAGGAAGAAGACTTATGTATTTTGCTTCTATTTGCAGGAGGACAAGCCGGCGTGAAGGTTGCGGGCCTGGAGGATTGGCTTCATCCTCCGACGGTCCCCGGCTCCAACGCCGCTAGACGGGACGGACAAGGGACTGTGAGAAGCGCTTGTATTTCCGAGCATTCCAGACGGCAAGCGCTTCATGTCCCCGCCATCCCAGTTCAGCAGCAACGACTTGTCCTGAATTTTGATGAATGAAGGTGAGTTTTATATTTTCATTTAGGTTAATTTTATTTTGTTTATTTTTCAGGAGGGTCGTTGGGGAAGTGGTGCTGACTCCGTGCCCAGCAACCACATCCAGCCCAGAAAGGACGGAGAGGTGCGGTGGAGAGTGTCCGGGCCACAGAGGACGGTATGCCACGGACACACACCGCACCATTACCACCAGTCCAGGCCGACCAACGACCCTGAATTTTGGATGCCAATCAGGTAAATTTGTTTATTTCTACATTTTATTTTAATTAGATTTTAGTTTTATTTAGTTTAGTTAATTTTGCCAATGAAGTTAGTTGGGGAGGTTGGGCGGACGATGGCAAAGCCATGTTGCGGGGAATGGCGAACAGTGTCACCGCTCCATCGACCACTCCAACTTGGAGGACAAACCCGCAAAATACAGCATGTGCTGCGGGTTCGATCCTCCCAGTCTCCCCTCAATTTTTGATTTATTTTTATTGATTTTGCCTACTTTGTTGTATGAACCGAAGTCCCTAAATTACGTCAAGCGGGTTCAGGGAACCACTGCTGACGATTAATAAATGAGCCAATGATTAAGATGCAAATCATGTTAACTTATTTTTATGTTTGTTAATTCTAGATTCCATGGTGGAAGGTATGAGAATCAATAGGAGGTTGCCAATATAAATGAGAACACTCAACGATCGAAGATGAGAAGGTAAGTTTAACGGATAAATATTTATATTAATTATTAAATCAAAAGAAAAAGGATAAATTCAAATTAACTGAAATATTTCCCTTCCGACATATGGTCGGGGGCCACAACTGAATAATAATTATTAATTAATGTTCTTGTTTTTTTTTTTGTTTTTGTTTTCAGGTTTTCGTCCAAATGATTTACAATATAATAGATTACAAAATAATGATTTATAACTGATACGCTTACGGATGCCACGGGTGTGGCATCTGAGATTTCCGATTCCGGTTCCAGGTTGATTACAGGTAATTTACAATATATAATTTTGTATCTTATAATTTATATAATTTGGTCCAATTGACCTCACATTAATTTATAACAAACTTAAGAAGAACTCGTAGAGAGGAATCGCGAACACAGTAAACACCATGAATAAGAATAGAAAAATATAGAAATTATCAGATTTTCTTTCTTTCTTGATTTTAGGTTCTTTTTGATGGCACCAACAGGAGCCATGGGGACAATCCCCTTTTGCTGTTCTTATTCCTTTCGGAGTCTCCATGTTCCTCAATTCCTTTCTATTCATTTTTCTGTCGATTTTCCAGAAGGGAAAATTGAAAAAGAAATTAAAGATTTCGAAGGATTTTTGGAAGAATTCGTGTCGGAGACCCTCTCTTCTTCGCGGCGTGATTCATTCTGCCTTAGCTAGTTCGCCTCCGCTCCTTCCTCGCTTCGTCTCCTGTCGCCTCGGGAAGCATCCTTTTAATTCCTTTTGTGGCTCATAGACGCTGTGTGGTGGAGGGCTGCGAGTTTCATTTATTTTATTATCTCCTTCCATGGATCTTCCTCACTCTCTGTCAGATGGCCGATGCTGTCTGGAGAATGTGAGGAGAATCTGTGGGAGGACGTGTCGTGATTTCGATTCCTTTCTCATCATCCCCTCGTAGGGCTCCGTGTCCTCACGGAGGGTATGTCTGAAAAGATTGGAAAAGAAAGCACGGCACGCAATTACATTTTAACTTTTATTATTATTTTGAATGGACCTTGGAATTCGGAGCTACCTATTTTTCTGAAGGAATAAAAAAAAATTTCGAACTCTGGACCTGTGGAATTTTGGAATTAATTCATTTTTATAAACTTTATTTAGTCGTATTGGCAAAGTCATTTCATGTCATGAATTCATACATAAAATTTTACTGGACTTGGAATGGAATTCATACGGAAATCTGTTGAGCTTCCTATGACTTATTTTAAATGCATAACGAAGTTCTTTCTAACAAAATAATAACTTTAGTAATTAAACAATAACTTGGCAAATTTTCTAGGACCCTATGACTTAATTAGGAATGCATAACGATCTGATTCTCATGGTCAATTCATATTTCATTTGAAAACGCAAAATTTTTGATTAGTCAGATAATTCATGTTTCATAAGCTATTCTAATTATGCCTACGAAATATCCTACGGCTAACTTCCTAATGCGTAGCGATATTGCTATTCTAAGCATCTAATTCTAATTCGAAAATCAAAGAGATAATGGGAAATACAAATGAAGACAAAATTATTTCTCTAATTCGTTTACGTAGAGATTTTAAATTCATACGAATGCCGTTCCAAAAACAAAGACATAACTTTTCATTGAGATCATAAAATATAAATTATTTTAACGTAGAGATTATTTGTATAATTCTTAATTTTATTAACGGAGATAAATTCTTAATCTTTAAGGTAAACACCGCGGGTCTTGAGACTATTTATTTTCACCGGGTATTTGGTTTAATTTATTAATTTTTCGAAGTTAATTTCTTAAAGGAGAAATTTAATTGGGATGGAGGATCCTCATTAGGGGAGGGATGTCTTCTTCATCAACTGGGGGAACACTAATCATTCCACGAACGGGAGTTGGATCCACTGCTATTGGTTGTTGGATATCCTGGGGATTGCTAATTGATTCTTCCTCTGGATTATCGGGATGGACCATGGGAAGGACGTGCTGGATGGGAGCTTCTGGAGATGCTTGCGGCATGGGTAGATGTAAATTCCCTTGAATTGCAGCTAAGCGTAATGGAGCATACCATTCAGTCTCTTCATTGGCCAATAATTGGACCGGAGGGATAATCGCAGGCACGAATACAATTAAAGTTTCTGTCGGGATCATAGGTGCAAAGCTTCCTGGTCCTGACTGAAATTCATACTGCAGTCGCACGTTGAGGTTGTTAACGTGCATGGCTAAGAGATCCCTGAGTCCATACGGATTATTTGGTCTCATGATCGTATTAGTTCTTCCGGGTCCCAGCCATATGGGGCATGATTGGCCTTGGGTTGTCTGCGAACGCAGGTACCGTGATGGTAGTGGGATTTGGATTTTGAACATTCAGTCCACCGTGTCCTATCTGAGTGGCTTTTTCCTGCGTCTTCATATTTACCCGTAGGGCTGCTACGTCTGCCGCTGTTGGTAATTTGTAGCTGGTAGAGGCGGATGGATTGATTGAGGGCCCTGGTTGAGAGGTTGCCAGTCGACGCGTGGATTGATCGTCTGTAGGGGATGACGGTGAGGGAGCCGGGCGTTGAATACGTTCTGCCCGCGAAGGGAATGGAATTCCTCGTCTTTCGTAGTCTTGACGAATAAAATCTCTATCTCTCCTACGTTGATCAGCCCATGACATTTTCTTTGGTCCTCGTGAATAGGGAGAATATCTGCTCTGCTCGGAATAATTTAAAGGAGGCCGCCCACCTAATGCTGCAATACCTCTGGGTTGTCGGCTTACTTCGATGGAGGCATCCGGCGCTTTCTTTGATGTCGGAGTACGACCTCCCGTCGAAGTCAGATCATATTTTTGGCCGACAATCTTCGGTTTTCCCTTTGAGGTGGATGGCTTTGGCACAAAGATGGGGAGCGGCTGAGGAGCTTTCGAGCCAGATTTTAAAAGATGAGGGCCAGAGCTTGCAGGAATAGAGGATTTTGCTGCTGCAATAGCGGCCCTGGCTATCTCCGCCGTGACTTTTGGAGCTCTGATCGTTGGGTGGGACGACGGAGGAGCAATGGGTCTTCGTACACTGGAGGGACCTCCCATCTGAATGACAGTGTTGTGAGGAGATTTTGGTACTAATTTCCATTGATACCCAGGCCGTCCCTGGTTTTTGGCTCTGTAACCCGGATGTCTTTGTCTCATGCGGGCATGTTTATTCCGGAGCAGACGTTTTTCAACTTCATTTTTCTTTCTTGGTCGTACCGGGACCCATTCCATATTCGGGTCGTGACTTACGGGGCGATTTTTGTTGGTTCGCCAGCGTTCCCGCTTAACACGTTTTTGTGGAGTTCGTGAAGGTTGGGGACGCGGTGGCGGAGCTTTTGATGAAGTTGAGGGCGTTGGGACTCTTGGGCCCAAAGAGACTCTTGGCGATCTTTTTGCGAAGCCTTCTTTAGACGGGTCGTATGCCCTCTTTATTACGTCTTCAATTCGCTGTTTTTCTTCATCTGTATCAGCGGTTGTTTCTGCTGAGGATGACGATGAAGAATGAGCGTATGCCCCTTTTGGTATCTTTTTAATCTTTGGTTTTTCTTCATCGGTGTCAACCTCGGTTGATTCTATGGAAATGGACGACGATGAAGATGGGGTCAGCTTCCGCTGTTTGTAGGGGTCATGCGAATATTTGACTGCCTGTTTTAATTGATCCCTTTTTGTTTCTTCGGAATCGGAAGATGATGAAGAAGATGACGAAGAACTTGAGGATGATGAAGACATCTAATTAGAGAAAAGGGAGGAAGAGAAACTGGAAATGATTAAATCGTTCACTTGTGAAAGTCAATATTTTTCTCCTCCTATGAAGCACTGATTAATTTTATGTTAAAATGAGTTCAAACGTCGATGTTTCACCGGTGTTTGCATTTTAATTAGTGTTTTTCACTGTAGATTTTAACTATTTTTAAATTAAGTTTCTGATCCTGAAGGGATCAGAAGGGAAAATCTCATTAATTAATCGTAGTGATCTCTTTTAATTTTTATGATCTCTGTTTTGGAGGTTCGCTCTTGAACCGGCAAAATTTGTAGCGGTGGCCACCACCGCAATGACCGCAGTGCCTAACTCTTTTCTTTTTAGGCGGTTTAAAAAGGGGGCAGTCTCTAAAGATGTGCCGAATATCCCCTTTTATTGACTGTTCCCTACAATTCGGACATTCCCTAAGTTTTGAACTAAATTTAGTTTTAATGACCACGTTCTTAAGGTTATTTGGTCGCTCGTGGGCTTGGCCTTCGGCGACTAGGTTATTTTCTTTTTGCACGGAGGCGGAGGCTGAAGGAGCTTCCGAGTCTGCATTAATTTTTGAAGGGAATTCCGGATCTGGGTCCCAATTTACGGTGTTAGTAGGGCTCTGTGGTGAGATTCTGAGCTCCTGGGTATCTGGTCCTAACCAGAAATCTTCTTGATCGGAGGGCACATTTCCCTCGTCACTGTCGCTGAGTGATATCTCCATTCATTGCTGCGATATAGGATTTTCATTCAATTAATCTTACATCCTACCTAATTTTTAGAGATATTATTTTAATTTTGATATGTTTTTATTTTTATAATTTCTTTATAATAATTTAGTATGGAGGTTCAGGAGTGGGATTCCGCATGTGAGCATTAGTTTCCCAGTGAAATACTTTTGTTGGAAATAATCAGGGATCCAATGCTCATATGAAAATCGCAATCCTGAATCCCCTCGTAATTTTATACTAAGGGTTCGAATTGTTTGGAAGGGAAATTTTATTTTTAGAGAATTACTGAGTATTTAAGTTTTTATTCTGAATCTGATGGTGATGGGAGGAAGTGAGAAATATTGTCATGCATTCTTCCCATGCACTTTATCATGCTGTTGATTAACCGAATTGATTTTGTATTTTCCTTCCGGGTGGTGGGAGAGGAACTTGGTTCCTTTTCTCTATTTTTACGGGGTTTCGGAGGGGGATCTCTCCCTTGAGCGGCCGAGCTAGTGCCTTGTTCAGGGGCTTTTGAAAGTGCTCTTCTCGATCGAGTTGCCACTCCAGGTCGACGATCACTGTCCGTTAGGGTGCGAGGGGTAACCTCGCGATTTTTTCGCCGAGTTTTCTTTTTCTTACGGCTTACAGATTCTTCGTCTGTGTATGAACTGGGATCCTCAGTCGTTTCTGCCTGTGATTCTACTGTTTCGCTCTCGGAGATCTGTTGAGCTTCGTCTCTTTTTGGAGATTCAGTTCGAGATTTTCTCTGAGTGGGGATTGCGTTGACCCAAAAACTTTCACTATTTCGCTTCTTTCTAGGAGATTTACTTGGGCGAAAGTTTGACTGAGGTTCCCTACTTGGGGCAGAATTGGTATTTTCTTTTCTGCTATGTGTACTCCTTGGTGGAGTGTAATTTCTAGGTTCGCCGAATTGTGAAACGGGGTTGTAAGGAGGGGATGGGGTTCTTTCTCCGCTGACTCTGGTAGGTGGGGAGTTTTTGGATGACGAAGTCCTGTCCCTACTCCTATTCGGATCACTGTGAGTGTAATCCCTATGGGATAAATTTATGTTCAAATTGATATCTTGTCTTGGAGAAGGTTGAGTGGAAATCTGATTTTCCTGAAATCTAGCTCTGGGAGATTGACTACTTGAATGTGTCTGAATTCTACTTTCCCTGACCTGCGAATCTGAAGGGTCAACGTGAGAAGGCGAATTTATATTCGCACTTCCGTGATTGCAAGAATCTTCGGCGCTCTGTTGCGGAAGTGGAATATTTTGAGTTTCCCCAGTCCAAGAATATTCGGGACACTTGGGAAACTGGTTTTGGTCTTCCCTGAGACTAGTTTGATTCTGAGCTGAGGGGCTCAAAATTTCTTCAGCAAGACTAAGATTTTGCGGGGTACTATTACAATTGGAAGTGGCTGAATTTTGAGTTGAGGGGTTGTTTCGTATTGCCGGCGAGGTTATTGCTCTTGGTTCTCTACCTTGTATCTGGTGTGAAACTTCCCCTCTACCTAAGCTTGGATTCGAATTTTGACTACTCTCGGTACTCCACGGGAGTAGTTGATTTTCAATTTCAATATTGTTTTGCATACGCTCAAATCTTTTTCTAATATTTTGAACCGTATTTTTATTGAAAGAATAATTTAGTTTTAATTTCGTAGGTTGTATTATTGAACTGTGAGGCGTTCCAAGTGGTTCGTTCCTCGAAAAATTTTGGGGGCTGGTATTTCTTTCCAAACCGGCGAAGGAGCAAGTGCCCTCCATGCGGGTGAGAGAAGGAATTGCAGCAGAATAAGGAAGTTCGAAGTCGCCTTCGTAAATCCTTTGTGTGGGAATGTCTTGATGATTGGAGCCTGCAAGAATATTGTGGCTGCTCATCTCATCATCGAGGACTTGAGTTTCCTGTCTATCATTTTGAGTCGAGCTTGCAAGAATATTGTGGCTGCTCATCTCATTATTATGATTGACAGGTGTGCCTTCGTGGCTAGAGCTCTCGGAACTACTTAAGCCACTAACGGCGCCGGGAAGTCGGATTGGGCCAGTGGAGCTCGAAGCATCGCTTAGTGGAACTCTCCCTGGTTGTACAATTTTCTCCAGATCTGATGGAGATGCTAATGAAGATGTTGAAGATTTGTCTGAAGTTTGGACCCGATGTGTACATCCATCTGGGTCTTGAGAATTAATATTCAGACCATCCCCGACATCACCCCCAGGCGTTTTACTAAACGCCGACATATTAACGAAGGATGGACGCGAGGGTCCAATGTGCGGGGCTGCGATGTCAGGATTGAGTGTTGTTGGTGGAGGAGCGCGGACATTCCAAGAGAAATGAGAACCATCCGTACTTCTCATGCTTTGTAGGTGAGGGTGTGACGCATCTGTGTCGTCACATCTCGGTAATTTATCTGAAGGTGGAATATGGTCCACCGGGGTTTCGACAGGAGGATCTGCCGAATAATTGAAATCCCCACGGGGTAATACATCTACTATGGGGGTTCCATTTATTTGAGGTGGATCCTCAGTGGGATCGAGACGGGGCTCCGCGAGGAAGACCTCTTCCGCTGGGACAGGCCGTAAGTCGTTCAACCAGTCGGAGTCAACGGCGGATTCCTCCGGAGCGGGCAGGGGTTCGCCTGTAACATATTTACGTAAATTATGGCCGTGGGTCAGGCGAAGCTGACGTTCTGGCAAGAAAACATTTATGTCGACGTTGTGTGGACATAGGAAATACGAATGTATATTTTCATTAACACTATAAACTTTGTAAGGCCCCGTGTATTTCATAATGAATTTTGATTTGGTACCGGCTGGACGCGTGTAGTTGCGCTTCCAGACTAAGTCGCCGATTTGAAATCTTACAGCGGGATGCCTTTTATCAAACGCTAATTTTCTCTTTAATTGACTCTCACAAGAGTTTTGAAAGGCTTGCATACGAACGCGAAACATTTCGCCGATGCGTACCTGTTGCTGTTCCAAATCCCACTCGGGATTCAGATGATCATCTAATAAATTTAAATTACGATTTGGAAGGCTGATGCCATGAAGAAGAAAGTAAGGAGTGAACTTGGTACTAGAATGAGGTGCACTATTATAAGCATTCTGAACTGCTGGAAGTTTTTCGTCCCAGTAACGCTTATCTTCAAATTGCAACTTCTTGAGAATGCTGCCGAAGGTGGAATTAACGCGTTCACAGAATGCGTTTGATGAAGCATGGTATGGAGCAATGGTGATTCGTGTAATATTATGTTCTAAACAAAACTTGAGATATTCTTTAGCTATGAAGGCACCTCCATTGTCAGAGACAATGCTCTTCGGATGATGTTGTTGGACAAAGGGTATGAGGTGCTTGGCGAAATCTTCCCAACTAGTGGAACGACAAGGAAAGAGCCAAAGAAAACGAGTGCATTGATCGATAATTGCTAGAATATATCTATGTTGTCTAAAAGTTTTGTCCAGAGGACCCATATGGTCCACTGAGATCCTATGAAATGGAACTTGTGGTGTGATCATGACATGCAGTGGTCCCTTATTCTTTCGGTTGATCTTTGCGAACCTTTGGCAAGTTTCGCATGTGCGGCACACATTTAAGATTATTTTATGCATATTGAAGAACCAGAATTTGTTCTTGAGTATCTGAGAAATTTTGTCACTACCTAGGTGAGATTGTTTATGGAAATCCTGGGCTGCTTCCTCCGACAAAGGATATGGAAGTACGGTTAGCCACATCGGACCTAAGGGGTCGTAGTTGATATGTTGTAGGAGCCCTTCTTCTGTGAGCTGATAATCCTTCCTGTATTTATTTTCGCCTTCGAATTTATTAGCCCTATCTTTCTCTAGTGATTTTATGATCTTGAGGCATCGGGGATCGAGCTTCTGGCTAGCGACGATCTCGTGGTCTAAGTCAAGGGTAGCGAGGTTCGGATGAACAATCTCAGCATCCCGAAGACTACGGAGGTGAACGGTGGTTTCGGGCTCTCCCGGATTTTTCCATTCTTGATTTGGAATATCTCTTGGTGGTCTGCTTAAACCATCGGCCATTTCATTATTCTTGCCTTTGATGTGGTAAATTTTGATGTCGTAGGAGCTCAATTTGAGGCTCCAACGAATGAGTCTTGAATTTACTTCAGATGTCTTGAGGATGGATGTCAACGCAGAATGGTCGGTGTAGACATGGATTGTCCTGCCCAACACTAGGCTGTGTTGTTTGGCAAGACCATGGATAATCGCATAGCACTCTTTTTCAGGAGTGGACCATTTTAGCTGCGGACCGGTGAGTAGATGTGAATGAAAGGCAAGTGGCCTTCGGTGACCATCGATGTTTTGTACGAGACAAGAGCCAATGCAGAAATCACTGGCGTCCGACCATAGTTCCAATTGACCATGGGGGACTGGAAAAGCGAGTAGCGGAGCTCCAATTATGAGCTGTTTAAGCGTGTCGATGGCATTGCGACAAGCATCATCAAAATTGAATGGAGCATTTTTCATAAGTAGTTTGAAAAGCGGACGAGCCACATGAGAATACCCATTGATCATACGACGGAAAAAGTTAGAGATCCCTATAAACCTCCTAATCTCAGTGGTGTTCCTGGGATACGGATACTCGACAATAGCCTTAACTCTCTCACTGTCGATCCCTATGCCTTCTGCACTAACCCGATGACCCAAGAAAATAATGGAGGGGAAGCCAAAGAAGCATTTGGTCGGCTTCAATTTAATATTGGCTTTCAAGCAAGTAAATAAAACCTGTTCTAACCTCTCAAGCATCTGGCTAAAGCTAGAGCCACCGAAGCTTGTGTCGTCGACGTAAGAGGCTAAAAAGTCACAAAGAAGTGGAAACCAAATTTTATTCATTATTTGTTGGAACAAGGTTCCAGAGTTTAAGAATCCAAATGGAAGACTAAGGGGTTTAAATACTCCCATATGGTTGATATAGGCGAGAAGATTTTGGGAAGCTTTATCAAGCCCGATCTGTTGATATGAATTAGCCATATCGACATTACAGAAGTGGGTACAACCGAAAAATTTAGCAAATAAACTCATTAAATTAGGTATGGGAGCTGCTATGGGTTTAACCCGCTTATTGATGTCCCGATAATCTATTACTGGGCGCCAATCATTGACACCTTTCTTTACCACTAACATTCTTGATACTGTGGAGCTTTGACATGGTTCAATGCTTTTACGTGCGATTCCTGCCAAAGTTTCGCGTTCGACTACCTCCATGAATTTCTGAGACATGACTGTGGGATTGTGAATCATGGGAGATTGGTCTAACATTTCAATACTAGCTTCCAAGACTTGACCTGTTAAGGGATCCTTTACGGTCTCATGAAAATCTTCGGGTTGCCACCCGAAGACCTTATGAAATTTGCTGAGGAGATCCCTAAGTTGGTCTTTCTCTTCAGGTGCCAATTTTTCATAAATTTTAAATTGCTGAAATTCCTCGTCGGTGAGGGCTTTGCTTCCTTCGACGGAGGATGGCACGGGCGTTATTTTCGGAGTGCTTGGAAATTGCTGTTGCTCAGTATTTAAATGAAGCATGCGTAATTTATGGTGATTGGGTGGAATAACTCGATAGGTAGTCAGAGCAGGCTGAATTGGGAGAATGATATCTTCAGGGTCAGAATTAATGAGGTGGCAAATGCCATGACCGTTTTCTATTCTTAAGGCGGGTTCAAGGACTTGAAGCCCGAATTTTTGAAATAAAAGATTATTGGGTTCCAATAGGATATCCCCACTGAAATGCCTATCTTCCACATACACGTTGATGGGATTAGGACGGTACGCCTCAATAGAAAGCGGGGTGACTGTGCACAATCTTAATTTAAATTGAGGTAAGAGTCGCTCTGCACGAGATGACATACTAGTTGTTGATATGGTTTGTACGTCATCGTCGGAGGAGCTTTCGGAGCCATATGAAGGGCGGATGGTGTGGACCACGGATTCCGTGTCCGAGCCATCCCCGTCCATAGGTGTAATTTCCGTTTTAATGACTAAATTATAAAAAGGATCATCGATTAAAGGATTAAAAGCAAATTGAAGATCAGCATTCACGTTTGATTCAGGGTCTATGCTATCTGTTCGAGTTATTTCCTTCGTCACCCTTAATTTCTTAACATTAGTTTTTCGCAGATGAAGGCAAGTTCCAGCTGCGCGTTTTAAGCTTTTGCGTGGAGGCGGTTGATTTTCGTCATGTTCAGGAGGCAGGAAGGTCAGAAGGCCTTCGTGACACAAGACATACGCATGATTTTCCCGAAGGAGGTCCATGCCAAATACCAGTTGGTCATTCGCTTTGTCCATGACGAAGAATCCCCACTTTATCCACTTATGAAATTCCTCAATATAAAGGATGAGAAACACGAATTTCTTTATGATGTGCTCCTTGCCATCATTAATGGATAAGATAGCCCTAATGGGAGCACATGGTTGAACTCTTTTCTGGAGTTCTAGTCTAACTAATGTACGAGGACTAATGGTGCTAATTGTGGCTCCAGTATCAATGAGGGCTTCGACTGTGATTTCTCCGCCGTATTTATTTTTAACCGGAAAAGAACGCTTAATTTCCATCTCGACTCTCGAGAAGGTCCTGACATGTTGAAGAGATCCCGCGTCGGGAACCTTGAAGATGTCATCGTTAGTGATGATATCGTCAGAATTTTCTAAGTTGAAATTGAAGGCGGAGTCAGTATCGGAGCCGTCATTGATAGGGGAGGTGGGTGCTGAATGATATGGTGAGACTTGAATAGATTCCGCTACTTCTGGTAATAAGTAAGGAAGTGAAGGAATGTTGAGGAAGGGAACTAATTTCACGGACTTGTTTAGGATATATCTAGGAGGTTCAGGCTCTAAGGCAATGTCGGTGAGAGGCGATTGGGGGGGTTCTAAGGAATCTATGCCCCCCCTTTCGAGTTTAAAGAATTGTGATTAGTAGAATAACCGAAAGATGCCGAAGTTCCCTGCCGCTCAGGTGGAGGTTGATCATTGGAAGTCACTGAGGAAGCTCCACGAGTGTTCAAACCTCTCAAGGGTGCTCCACTAGAAGGATGGTATTCATCCGGTGGAGGATTTTGATTATAATCCCTAAAAGATGATTGCATAGGATATGCCTGATGATACATCGGTTGTTGTTGAGGCGCGAGATATTGTACCGGAGCTGGTGCGTAATGCATTGGTTGTGTCTGCTGTTGTTTCAATTGTTGAACAGACTGAGCTAAATCCTGCAAGAGTTGTACCATATTAGGGTCTGCCACGGCCGGAGCCGGAGGAGGATTGGTATTGTTGGATTTACTTCCTCCTGAGGATGTATTTCCATTTGTCGTTTTGTTAGGAGTGGTACGTGGTTTCGGAGGAGGAGCGATGCGGCCTTGTTCCTTCAAGAGGATTAGGCATTTGCGGGCCCCATGGTTCTCCTTACCACATTCCATGCAATTCATGCGACCTTTGGAATTTTTAGCGGCATCACGTTGTGCAGATGTAAATTTGGAAGTATCAGCAGTTTGATATTCTAGACCATCCCAGGCCACATAGTAATCTCGGTGAAGGACATCAGTGGGTTTCTTTTGATAAGGGTGTTGGACTTCGGCTTCGAGTCCTCTGATATAAGCTTTGGGAATGGATGCCGACGCCGAGTTACCCTGTGTACTGGGCTGATTTTGCTTCGCTTCTTGTTTTTCTGCAATATGACGTTGCATGACAATGCGGAGGCTCTTTTCAGTTGTGCACTGCTGTGCTTTTTCAGCGATGTCGGGCGGTAATCCCTTAATTAATTCACGCATCCGTTTTTCAGGGTCCATGTGTGGATCAATGAGATCCAAACATTCGCCACGGATGGCTAGGTAATCACGAGCGCTTTGATCAGTTTTATAAGCAGTGGTAGGAAGATTTGCTTCGGCACGGTCTGCAACGTAATTGCGATCAAAGTAACGAACAAGGGATTTTGTGATTTCATCCCATTTATCGGCGCAGTGATCGAAATCATCGTAATCCATTCGGGATGTAAATCGATTTTTATTGTTGCGCCACCATTGAGCTGCTTGATGGGTGAAGACCCGGTCAAGCCTAGTGATTATGGCTGATGGTGGCAAGCCATATAAACATACTAAGGAGTTGGTATCGATTACCCATTTACGAGCTAACATTTCTCCATTAAATTTCGGTAAGAGATCTACATATTTCGTTAATTTATAGTGATCATATGCAGCCGGGTTGAGAAGCCTATCTGCGCTCCTCCCTCTTGGAGGAGGTATAGCAGGTGGTGAGGGCATACGCCTATGACCTGGTCGTCCCCATGGAGATGATGGGAGCTCTTCGTCAGAACGACGAGACTCATCACCACTGTGAGGGGATCGATTTGATCTATGACTGCGGCTGCTACGACTTGATCGTCGTGGCGGCGAAGAGTCATCTTCATGCGATCTGCTATCTCTGTTGGAGCGTCGAGGAGACGGCGAATACTCCCTATGAGATCTACTGCTACGACTTGAGTGTCGTTGCGATCGTGAATGGTCCCTATGCGATCTATGATCTCCTTGATCTCTTGTAGTTTCTCTTTCCCTACGTGCCGAATTATGTCTCGATGTTGGATGAGATTGTCGACCCTCATCACGGTGTTGACTCCTACGCGAATGACTCCTGTCCTCTCTGGGACGTGATGCCAGTGGCGGAGTTGGTGTTCTATCAGCGTGGTGACGACGAGGTGGAGTATCAGGTTGTCTGGAGCGAGAAGTTCGAGGTGGAGTGGACCTTTGATCATCGCGATGATGAACGGGTGGACTCTCAGCTCGATGAGATCGAGAAGATCTTGGTGGAGTGCTAGGTCTCTCGCTGCGGTAGCGATGAGGTGGACTCTCTGGTCTCCTTGATTGAGAATGTCTAGGCGGAGTAGGCTGCCGAGATGATCTAGAATTATAATGTGGAGCAGGACCTGTTTCAGGTGGTGCTGGGTATGAAGTTTCTCTACGGGGTTGATTTGTTGAAGAGGGGAATGGCTCCCTTGATAAATATTGGCGCGGAGAAGCATCAGTTTCCTGATGTCTTCGCAGATCAATTTGGGGATACACGTTATCGAAGTTCACGAGTGTTGCACGTTGAGGAATGTTAGGGAGAGGATTCACCCATGGGGTAGGCTCCTTCGATTGATCAAATCTTCCTTCATACGTGAGTGGTTGTACATTATTACTCATTATTGGACGTTGCTGTGGCCTGGTGAATGGACGAGCCGGTGGTTTTGGGGCATGTGCCAAATAAACCTTCAGGTCAGCTCCGGGAGGAACTGGCGGCAAAGAGCCTATAACAGAAGATGGAGTCTGTACCGTATAGCGAGTCGTGTTGACATCGCGGTTCTGTATCAGTGCAGTGGCCGGAGGTGGCACAAGAAGATTTCCAGTGATGTTCATCCGTTGAGGCGGTTCCATCCTACCAAATGGAGGATTTTGGAAATGAGAAGGCCTACCATTTTTAGATCGCTGATTCTGTTCTACATCCAAATGGACAGATGCAAGTGCGGCTCGGAGCTGCTGTTGCGTGACAGGAGGAGTGGGTGAGGGAGCCGGAATGAGGCGCCGATTTCCCCCTCCTTGTGTCGTCTGTTGATTCGATGGTTGAGCAACATTGTTTTGTGAAAGGAATGGTGAACGTGATCGATTGGAAGTTGGAGGATTACTCCGTGATCTCTCCTTTGGTTGGAACCTGTAAGTTTCCCCAGTTGAGGGGGTTTCTACCAACGGAGTTTCACCGTGTGGAAAGTTCAAAAAGGTCCATAGAGCAATCTCCAGTGTGGTATTATTTTCTCTAGCTATATCAACTATTCCTTTATAGAAATCATCGTCTAATGCATAAATTATATGTTGGCTATGGGACAGCGGAATTTGACGGTCATCATACCATCGTTGCATATGTAATTGGATTTGGTGTTTGGTGCGAGACGTGACCACGGTGGGGAGTACTGAATCTCCCTCCGGGTTATCATCAGCATATTTCAAGATGGGTAATGGACGGGTAATCGAAGATGAGGTGTGGGGAAGCTCCATTGGTAAGTGACTGAGATCACGAGCCCCTGGTGGAGGACCCTCCTCAATGGATCTCCTATAAAAGAATGGATCAAGTTCGGTAATGTCCTCATGGTCGAGGAGAACTCGAATAGTTGGATCAATTATAGACTGAGATCTATTTACTTCGATTATATAGCCAGCGGTTACGCCATCGCGCAAAAGAATCCGTTTAGGATTTATTGGAATGGAGATACGTTTGCTATTGAAAATTAGATAGTTGTCATGCGGACCATATGCCTCTAAGGCATAGTGAGTAATGTCATGACAATGTTGATCGATGTGAGCATCTAATTCAGACTGGTTTGGATCGTCAAAGTCTGAATCTCTGGGATTCTGATCTGTTTGAACCGATCCTTGTTCATCCCCTGAGGGTAATGTTTGGTATGAAGATGTCTCATTATCTTGTTGAGGATAATCCCCTGGAATCTTCTTTTTCTTCGTCAATCTCGATTTGGAATTCGAATGTGACTTAGAATGTGAAGAGCTTCCAGCTTTGTGGGATTTACTACTCTGTTTTGAAGGAGATTTACTGGAAGTTCCCTTCTTTCTATTTGCATTACTAGGAGGTTTACCGTTGGGGCCAGGTGTTTTCGGTACCACAGTGTTATCCATATCGGATGCACCGCTGGAGGTACCACAGGCGTCGGTATCCTCAATGTTTACTGCGGGAATGTTTTCGTCGCCTTGTCGACTCATTTTTGTGGCTTTGATTGAGAAAAAATATAAGAAATGAAAAACTTTAATAGTTCTAATATGAAATTAGAATGTCTACACTACTTTAACAAACTCCTTGGAGTTTTAGATAAACTTTAAACCTAGATATTGTATTACTATAAAACTTAACTATTGATGAAAATTGGTGAAAGGAAGCTTTCTCCGCTTTTCTATATTCCCCGCGGTTCTTATCCTTAAATAATGGTAGATATTCTAAATCATACCAGGTAATGAAAAGCTATTAAAAAGGAAATTACTATACTTATTTCTAATTTTATCTAGCTAATTTTTAATTTTGGTCAAGGACCTCGAAGATTTTTAATTCTTTATTAGGGAATGAAGTATGGGAGAATCAGTCCGTTAGTGTCGGATTTCAGAAGAGTATATCCGTGCGCTTCGGGCTGTTTTCTCCGGGGTATTTTTGTAAGATGAACTTTCTTTAATTTCACTTTTGATCTCGAGAACGGTTTCAAGTTGTAGGTGGGTGAAACTTGTGAGAGAACTCGCTGGCTTGTGTAGAGGTCGGAGACGGCTTTTCAGCTTTACGCGGACCACCACCTGTTCTCGAGGTTGTAAGAGAATGATTAGTGAAAAGTTCAAATTACTAAATATGGGAAATCTTTATATTGTATTATAAATATGTATAATTTTATTTATGTCTCCCCAAAGGGATACAGGAATACCTGAGCAAATCTTTGGTGTCTCAGTGGCGATTTGAACGGGGCCTGAAGCTCTCCTAAATACTTAATACCACAGTCCGAGGTAAGCCAAAGATTTGTTCAGTTCTTGCTGTTCCAATTCCGGGAAGAATAAATTGATGGTGTCAAATGCGTAGAGGGCAAATATGACAAGTACACACAGTTGATCAAAATCGATTGTAGAGTGACCTCCCGAGAAGAACCAAACGAATGCGTCTTTGGTGAAGGCGTAGAATTGCTCTTGTGGAACAATTGACATGAGTTTCTAAATAAATGTGACTCAGAAATAAATTTTTACTATTAGACCTCAAAATAATTGATGTTATTTAATTGGCGTAGGTATGTTTATTTATTATTTTTCTTTGTATGACCACTAGTTTGTTTTTAAGGAATTCGAGTCACGGTTTGCGTCCCGAATTCGAGCTAAATGACCTCTACGAAGTTTTTGTGTAGTTGTAGATCGAGAAGCTGTTCGTCTCCCAATCCACTAAGTCTGCAACTACAAGATTCACAATTTATTAGTGATGAAATCAATATTATGGGAGGGACGCCTCTATCAACTAAGTTGATGGCGTAATGGTCTAAGACCTAAGGACCCTGTGTTTAATACGATTCCAAATGACTCTCCAATGAGTCCTAATGAAGAGATTAGATTGTGCCCTACCGATGCAGGTTTCTCTTATGTGATTAAGCACTATTATTATAAAACCAAGTAGTTGTATTTTTGTCAAATACCTATGACCTACACGTCTATGCCAAATGACTACTGATGCTACAAATTTTCGTGGAAAATTCGATTCTCTAATCGAGTTGATTCGCTGCATTCACTCTGGGATCACTACAACCGTAATTGTCATATGCCATACACAATTGAAAGAATTTTTGAGCTTGAGGGTAAGACAAACTTGGACGATTTATGGCTATGAAATAGATAAAAACTGCTTCTTTGAGCTGGGGAAACCAATTGTCTGCGTTAAGATGTGGGATTGACGTAGCTATCGGGCCGTTTAAACCTGTTCGAAGCTTTAATTTGTGGAAGACAAAATTAATAAAAGAAGTTAACTGAACTTCAGTAATGATGTGTTTTCCCTCCTGTGCAAACCAGAATCTTATGGCGGCTTCGGTTCGTGTAACCAATTCAACAGGAGTGGGATCACTCATTCAGTAATGATGTTAACTTTTTCTATTATTGTAAAGAAAAGTTGTTGTTGACAACTTACGATGGGAATAGGATCTAAATTAAGAAACCAATGAAATACCGCGGCTTGGTATTTCTTATTAAAAGAATGGGAATTAAATCTGGGGAGAGTAATGGGAGAATTTTTATCCTCACGCAGACCCAGATAATTTAAGACAAAATCACGAAAATTCTCAGTGCTAATCGCTGAGAAATGTTTATGACCTTCAATAATATGCCAATATATTATTTCCGACTCTATTCTTTTAATTATTTTATGGGGATCACTGAAGTTCATTAACGAACGAATAATATCTTTTTACGTTTTCACTGATCCCACTGATTGGAGAAGTTTTGATCATGGGCAGCGACTATGAAAAGATATTGATACGCGCGTTCGGTCGCTTCGGGTTCCTCGCAACGAGTACGAAACCAACAATACACAGCTTCAGCGTAAAAACGTATGTAGTTTTGCTGAGTTAATCGTGTATGGGTGGTTGCTATAGAGGAATCCTTGTCCTCCTGGATTTCCAATCGGGCAAGGACAAATTCGAGGAATATATTCTTCGTAAACTGGGTATGGGTTTGGAAACCTACGTGGTTATGCCAATAATTAATGTGTGCTACGATTTGGGTTTTGAACTCAGTCGGTGTGCCGAAGTACATTTATTTTTAATTATTTATAGAAGAAGCAAGATGATAATTTAAAGATCCACCGTGTTCGTCGAAGGAATTAACGGTGGTGTGGAATTCTTCTAATTGATCGAAAGTCAAATGATGACGACCAATGCCGCAATACCAGGTAAATACGGCGCTTCTAAATTTCGCAGGAAAAGTTGCGAGTGTGAGGTGGGAAATATCAGTTTCGATCGGGCAAGTGGGATGATATTGGATCCCTAATATATTCAATACAAATATGTTTAAGAAGCGAAGTTCAGATTCAGGGAGAAATTGGTACCCAATGGTGGTATGCCAATATTTCGTTGAATCCGTAATTCGCTTTGCTAATAGAACCGGACCCCAAGAATTCATTCAATTTCTAAGCATAAATTGTGAAATTTTATAAATTAATACAGTCGTATTTATCATATACTGAAATAATGCCAATAAGATCGTTTAATTGAATAGTTGACAAATAATTGTAACCTCCACCAAAATACCAAAGGAATATCGCCTTCAAAAGTTCCTTCTGGAAATTCGTATGTTGAAGGAGTGGGTTTTCCTGGATGGGATCGGTGGAAGATGCTTGAAGGTTCAGATGCTTAAGGATGAATTCAATGAATGAATTTAATTCAGATTCGGGAAGATATTGATGGGTACTAATCAAATGCCAATATCTGATTGAATCGGTAATACGCTGAACTAGGACAATGGGGTCAAGGAAGGGCATTCAGGGATATTTTATTGTGGGAAGAGGAGATTACTATAACAACTTACAAAGGTAATGAAGCCTCTGAGTTGTTGTTCCTCTAGAAAAAGGAAACCTTCCTCTTCGTACCAAGTAAGAATTGAATGGATGAGCAAGGTTCTTAAATCAGGATGTGGGATATGGTTCATGGGATTATTCAAAAGAAGATAAGTTCAAATCTGATGAATGGGTAGGATTTTCTAAATGAATTGAGGTTAATTCGTCGTAGCTGAGGACAACACTGATGAGGACCTTGGTCTGGTCTACTGAAAGATGCTTATGACCGATAACAAAGTACCAATCCACAAGGGCAAGTTTTATCTTATTGTTGAAATTTATTAGGTTCAAATGAGGAATTTCCTCAGTAAATAAAGTACCAATTCCCTGTGGGATTTCTAACTTATTGATTACGAATATAATAAGATCTATTAATTGTGCTTTAGTACTTTGAAACTGGCCTAAGATTTTGTACCAACGGCGAATGCTTTTGTCTACACGTTCAATGGCCCAATATGGGCTAAGATTTGACATAAGAAAATTTATGAATTAATATTTTTACTTTTGACTAACCTAAAAATGGGGTTGTATTAAGATACTGGTTGGTGACAGCCAAGAGTATCTCCAATTGATGAGGAGTTATCAGATATCGACCCAAGGTAGTATACCAACACTGAATTCCTTGATTAAATACAAGAATGAAGTCAGTAGAAGGTTGATATGTGGTTGGACTAACAATAGGAGAAGTGGAAGTCTCTCTTAAACCTAAATGATGATGAATGAAGGCTATGAGAGTGCCAAGTTGTTGAGAAGTGATAACTTGATAATTGACAAATCGATGCCAATGCTGCAAGGCTTGTTCACTTCGTGCTATTAAAATTACAGATATGACCAAAGACATGTATTATTACACTTTCAATATGTATGATCAGAAGTTGCAGCGGCGTTGTCAACACTACCTTGATCGTAAATGGCTATGATTGCTAGAAGTTGGCTGATTTCGTGGTCGGTAAGGTACTGAAAGCCGAATACGTAGTACCAACTTAAAATTGAATACCTTAATTTGTCTGGGAAATTAGATAAAGTCAGATGGGGAATGAATGCTGCTATTGAATTTGTGACGGGTGACCGAAGGCCTAAATACTCGGTCACAAATTCAATTAAGTGATTAGTTTGGTCTTGGGATAAATACTGATATCCCGTGAGAGCAAACCAATAACGAACTGAAGTGACTATACGGTGAATCAGAATAGTAGATAAAAGAAATGACATACGGGATTTATTAATCCGAATCTGTGTTGAAAACTCTGGTAGCGTTATAAATTATTGAATTGAGATCGTCAAATTCACACACCTCTACAAAGAATTCTTCCAATCGATCAGTGGACAAATGATTATGTCCAATCTCTTGGTACCAATTCGTTACAGCGATGCGAAAACGACCTGTAAAATTAAGGTAAGTATGGGGAGATGAAAAGTCACTAATTGGTGGATTCGGTAATCCAGTAATGCCTAATTTTACAAAAAGATAATTAATTAAATCGTCTACCTGTTGTTGATTCAAATATTGGTGCCCGTATTGACTTTCCCAATGGGTGATTGCAGCTTTTATTCGGAAGTTCAATTCAATATTTTCGACAAATGACATTCACAAAATTATAAATTAATCAAAGAGAATTAAATTATGACAAGGGTAATGTTTCTAGTTTGAACGTAGGTAAGGTATTCGTTTCCGATGTCGAAATACCAGGCCCAGATCGCGCGTTTGAACTTTCGAGTGAAATTACTCGGATTCAAATGCGGGACTTGAGTTGCTATTGGAGATTGAGGATTTTCCCTGAGTAATAAAAATCGGAGTACGTATTCAGTTAAGGAATCTTTTTGAGATTCTGTTAATAAATGATAACCACTGACTGAATGCCAGAAATCAATAGTGTCTTCAATCCTATGAATAAAGATAATGGGAAGGATTGATGACATTCAATGTTAAGCAACCTTTAACGATCAAGATCGTGGCGAAATGCCCTTTGTACGTTAAACTTGGACGACTCGTGGTCGTCTCGAGCAAAAACAGTGACAATTAATTCGTTAACTTGGGCCGGGGTCATATACTGATATCCTATTTCGTCGTGCCAACCCCAAATTGCAGCTCTAAATCTTTGGGAAAAATTCTCCCAGGAATGGGGAGTTGGATAATGAATAGGTATGGCTTGAGGAACGTCTACAAGACCTAAAAGCTCAAGAACGTGTTTGATCAAAGCACGAGCTTGGGGAAGAGATATGTGTTGAAGACCTATGGTATCGTACCAACCACCTATTTCTAACTTGATGCGGAAGGTAAGAGCTGAGTTAGAGATAAATTGACTCATGAACTTATAATTTACCCTGATATTCTTTTCCTAAGAATTCTTTGTCGTCGTTAATGATCTGTAACACAACATGCATTAATTTTCCTAAATGAACTTCTCTAATATATCCGAATTCAGACCACCAACCAATGAAACTTGTAATTAACTTATCACTGAATCCGGGTGCACCTGGAAGTAGGAATTCGGTATTGGAGGTTGATGCAGCTTGGTCAAGGTTCAATGTTTTTAGCAAATGTTCAATAAGTTGATTTACTTGGCTTTCGTTTATGAGTTGATTACCTTCTACTTGGTACCAACGTCGAACAGCCTGTGTGACGCTTGAAGCAACAAGATTTCTGACAATGCTAGACATCAATTTCCAATAAAGAATTTAATTAAGTTATTAGTACAGGAAGAAAATAGAAAAGAAGGTTGTTTTTACCAAAAATGAGCAAATTCAGGATAATTCTGATCCTTGAAAAATTTCAAGGTGACCCGAATTACACTGAAGACTTGGGGTTTGGTGATGTATGCTTTGCCAACGTCGTTATGCCAACTAATTATGCCGTTGACAAAATGACGCAAAAGTTCAGCAGTAATGGGCTGATATTGAAGATTTTCAGGAAGAATATGAAGGGTTAAGCATATATCGTTGATCACAAAATTAATGAATGCAACCAATTGAGGTTTTGTGAGATGCGCCCTGCCTTCAGCCCTATGCCAAAGTCTGAGAGCTTGATGAACTTTATTAAAGAAATTATAAGCTGCTCTATTAGGTTCAAATTCGTTGAGAAGATTTGAATTTGACATTAACTTATAAATATTTTTAACTGAAAAATTACTGTAAATTGGATGAATCTTTAGGATTCCAATGCCCGATGGAAACTGATAATTGTTTCTACAAAAGCTTTTAATTGTGAAGCAGAAAGATAGAGATATCCAATCTCTGTATGCCAATTAATGGCTGTGTAATTAATTCTTTCTTCGAAATGGGGAAGAATAAGTTTAATTTCAGGTAAATTAAGTGGAAATTCGGTTACCGGTGTGAGTCCCAAACCGTCACACACACAATTAATTAAGACTGCTACTTGTAATTCAGATAGGTACTTGTGTCCTGTGACCTGGTACCAATATCTGATCGATCTATCTACGTTATTTACTATAATAGCCTGACCGTGATCAGACATACACTGATTGAGCTTTCTAAGTTTAGAGAATATTCCTTCTGAAGGAAGAACAAAATAATTGGGAATTGAAATGAGACTGAGACTGGGTTGAAGGAAGGTCTTGGACCTTACGACTTCACTTTTCTCTTTATGAAAAATATTAATGGGAAATGAAAGGATTTTATGAGGGTAATATGAGCTTATGATTTATTTATGCTCTACTTAATTTTAACAAGCCAACTTACGATTTATCCGGTATTTTGGTTCTTCAATCCGGGTTGACGTGAAGCTGCTTGTTTTCTTCAGAATTTCTTCTTTTCCCTTACTTGAGGATTAAGATGCTGAGGTCCTCACGACGGTACTAAAGAAATTGTTACTGGATCCGGCGATGTTTTCTCGTTGATCCGGTTTCCTTTCTATTGAAACGGAGTCCTTTGAGGAAAGTCCCTGATTTTGACTATGGCTCTAATTAAGTACTGAAAATTTCGGTAAGCACATTCAATTAGAATCTTAATCAACGAAATTATCCCCAATATCCAACCATACCAATGCAATGCCCATGCACTTGCATCCATGTTCCCATTCAACATGCGCTACTATGATCAAGGAAGCATGGCCTGGGTCAGTGAACCCACCCGGCATGCTAATACCGGCATGTAGATCCACCAACCTACCCCACTTACGTGCGAATCGCCCGGGTTAAATTCCCCTGTTTTATAAGAAGTGATTTTGGCACTGTGGGTTTTCCAGGAAATGCAAAATATGTAGGAAGATGTATTTACCTTTGTGCAAGACGGCTGCTCTTGGTAGGTCGATACCTGGGAATCTGGGATGTCCCCGGATGGAATTTTGAACTCACAATTCCTTCTACGCACTGATGAGGTCAAACTTTATGATATTTAATTCGATATTTTGACCTTTTTGACTTTCTGATGAGTAGCTGCCCGCTTTTCACAAGACTCGGCACTAAGCCTAAGCTACAAGTTTCAATCCCTCAGAAATTCTTACGCGATTTTTCTGAGGTGAAAACTAAATAATGATCACTTAAAACAGTGATAATATGAAGATAAACTTTTCTTCAATGAGATGTTAAACTTTTCAAAACTTGAAAAAAGAAATTTTTCGAAAATGTTGAAAGATTTCGAGAAGAAAATTCGGATGAATTTAAGGAAGCTCTGATACGCATTAAGGCACAATGAATAATGAATAGTGCTGGCGATTTTACTAGGAGCTGATGAAATGCACTTGGCTGTGGCATGGTCATGGTAAGCGATGTTGCCAAGTTTATACGGGTGAACGGAGACGGCGCCTTGGTTGCCTCTCGTTCACTCTCCGGCATAGCAAATACATGGCCCAGCACGTAATGGTGCTGATGGCGTATGTATTTACGGGGAGTTCAGCCGCACAGGAGATGCTGCTGTTACCGTTCGTAAGAACGGCAACGTGGCGGACTTGGCCGAGCCCACCACAGCATCCCGGCAAATAGCGGTCTTTGATTACGGTCGACTTGCTGTTTTGGACGGGGCTATGGATATTTAGATGATATCCACGCACTATTTGAGAAGCCAAAGGGCAACTCATACGAGATTCGGATAGGCGGCGTTGGATTTCGAGTTTGCAACCTCGAATCCTGCCATTATTTGATGTCTTATTTCAGGGAATAGCTGTGGGTGATCCCTACAATACCTATATATACATATTTATTTATTATGTGGGAATGGTATATGGTAATTTCCCTATAGGTCTATGAAGAATTTATGTTTTCGTGCGGGAACGGCGTATATTTATCCCCTACACGTACATATTAATTTTGACTTTTTACTTACTTTAGGTAAAAAAAAATGTTTCCGAATCGGAGTTTTTCGGTGATTTTGATGTTTTTGGTGACGGGGGGGTAGGGTTTAAGCCTACCCCGCACCTTGTAAAACGAGTATGGTCATCTCCTCCCTAAATAAGAGTGAGGGAGGGAGATCATACCTGAGTTTACCACATCCCGTCACCATATGCATCTATGAAACTCCTGAAAAATTTATGGATTATTTCAATCCCTATTTCAAATTTTGATAATTTAATGAATAGAATAATGAGGGTGTGAAAGATGGTAAGGGTCAGATGGTAGTATTTAAATTAATAAAGGGGGTGTTCCACCACTCCGGAGGAGGCCGGAGACCTATGAAGATGGGGGAGGGAGGCTCAACTGAAACTCCAGTCGAAGCACTCCAGCATAGCTACAGATGGTAAGAATGCAAATTTTTATTATTTTAATTTTAAATGCATAATTTATTTAAACTTGGATTTATGCTTAATTTTATAAGTAAGAATTCCAAGGGCAGTGTAGCTCGGTGGCTGAGGTCAAGGCTGAGGATAATGTCATCCACGGCCATGGCTTCGCCACCACGAGCTCCCGACTCCCTGAGGGACTACGGAATCACCTCGACCGTTGATGGCAAACGGAGCGAGTTTACGGTCGGGTGATCCATGGTCCCCCAGACAATTCGGTCTGCCAGGGTAATTTTTGCCGATTACATTTTTACTGCCAATGATGAGGAGGAGTGGAGAGGAAGAAGACTTATGTATTTTGCTTCTATTTGCAGGAGGACAAGCCGGCGTGAAGGTTGCGGGCCTGGAGGATTGGCTTCATCCTCCGACGGTCCCCGGCTCCAACGCCGCTAGACGGGACGGACAAGGGACTGTGAGAAGCGCTTGTATTTCCGAGCATTCCAGACGGCAAGCGCTTCATGTCCCCGCCATCCCAGTTCAGCAGCAACGACTTGTCCTGAATTTTGATGAATGAAGGTGAGTTTTATATTTTCATTTAGGTTAATTTTATTTTGTTTATTTTTCAGGAGGGTTGTTGGGGAAGTGGTGCTGACTCCGTGCCCAGCAACCACATCCAGCCCAGAAAGGACGGAGAGGTGCGGTGGAGAGTGTCCGGGCCACAGAGGACGGTATGCCACGGACACACACCGCACCATTACCACCAGTCCAGGCCGACCAACGACCCTGAATTTTGGATGCCAATCAGGTAAATTTGTTTATTTCTACATTTTATTTTAATTAGATTTTAGTTTTATTTAGTTTAGTTAATTTTGCCAATGAAGTTAGTTGGGGAGGTTGGGCGGACGATGGCAAAGCCATGTTGCGGGGAATGGCGAACAGTGTCACCGCTCCATCGACCACTCCAACTTGGAGGACAAACCCGCAAAATACAGCATGTGCTGCGGGTTCGATCCTCCCAGTCTCCCCTCAATTTTTGATTTATTTTTATTGATTTTGCCTACTTTGTTGTATGAACCGAAGTCCCTAAATTACGTCAAGCGGGTTCAGGGAACCACTGCTGACGATTAATAAATGAGCCAATGATTAAGATGCAAATCATGTTAACTTATTTTTATGTTTGTTAATTCTAGATTCCATGGTGGAAGGTATGAGAATCAATAGGAGGTTGCCAATATAAATGAGAACACTCAACGATCGAAGATGAGAAGGTAAGTTTAACGGATAAATATTTATATTAATTATTAAATCAAAAGAAAAAGGATAAATTCAAATTAACTGAAATATTTCCCTTCCGACATATGGTCGGGGGCCACAACTGAATAATAATTATTAATTAATGTTCTTGTTTTTTTTTTGTTTTTGTTTTCAGGTTTTCGTCCAAATGATTTACAATATAATAGATTACAAAATAATGATTTATAACTGATACGCTTACGGATGCCACGGGTGTGGCATCTGAGATTTCCGATTCCGGTTCCAGGTTGATTACAGGTAATTTACAATATATAATTTTGTATCTTATAATTTATATAATTTGGTCCAATTGACCTCACATTAATTTATAACAAACTTAAGAAGAACTCGTAGAGAGGAATCGCGAACACAGTAAACACCATGAATAAGAATAGAAAAATATAGAAATTATCAGATTTTCTTTCTTTCTTGATTTTAGGTTCTTTTTGATGGCACCAACAGGAGCCATGGGGACAATCCCCTTTTGCTGTTCTTATTCCTTTCGGAGTCTCCATGTTCCTCAATTCCTTTCTATTCATTTTTCTGTCGATTTTCCAGAAGGGAAAATTGAAAAAGAAATTAAAGATTTCGAAGGATTTTTGGAAGAATTCGTGTCGGAGACCCTCTCTTCTTCGCGGCGTGATTCATTCTGCCTTAGCTAGTTCGCCTCCGCTCCTTCCTCGCTTCGTCTCCTGTCGCCTCGGGAAGCATCCTTTTAATTCCTTTTGTGGCTCATAGACGCTGTGTGGTGGAGGGCTGCGAGTTTCATTTATTTTATTATCTCCTTCCATGGATCTTCCTCACTCTCTGTCAGATGGCCGATGCTGTCTGGAGAATGTGAGGAGAATCTGTGGGAGGACGTGTCGTGATTTCGATTCCTTTCTCAGCTTCATCGAAAAACATTTCAGCCTGATTCGCGAGTTCCTTCACCTTCCTCACAGTCTTATCAGTTTGAATTTCATGCTTTCTTAGGTAAACCTCGTTGAAAGTGGTAGTGGCAAATGTTTCAAGTCTTGAAGCTGCACTTCTGATGATCTCTTTGATTTCATTCTGCACTGTTAGATTAGTATCTAGGTTTGTAAGTACGTCCGTGTAGGATGCTTCTAATGCTTTTTTGAGAATAACTAGATTTTTGGAATGATATTGATCAAGCTGTGTGTCTTTTAACGGTGGCTTAGTGGCCAGGAGCTCGTCCATCAAAACTTTGTAGGAACTTTTTCCATCTTCTACACACTGGTCGACGTCCTCTTGTATAAATTTAATAACAGTTTTATTGTCGTTTTCGTCTTCGTCAACCGCGTTTAACGGTAAAGACAGTATTGGCAGTATTGACGTGGTTAGTTTAACTTCTGGCAAGTTTTCAACTTCATTCATAGCTAATTTGGTTATAAAGAAAATGAACTAATTTATTTGCACAAAGAAAACAATTTGAACGATTTTGTGATTCGATTCGTTTGGATTGGAGATGCTGCAGACCTTGATATAGAAATTATGTTAATAATTATTTAAATATTAAATTTTTTAAAGAACTTGTCAAAATTAAGTGTGCGGAGGACTAGACTGTATATAGATGACACAGCGTAGTTATGATGTGACTAATCAATAGTTTGTAAGTAGTGAGTATCGTAACAATTTAGATTTAACTTTCATATCAGAGAGATAAAATAGATACGTGGGAAGTGGGAATGACACATTCACCTATGAGTATTATAGTGATAATAGAATTGTTTTCTACGCAGGAAAAATACAGTGTATTTATTTTAAAAAGTAATTCCACTATTATCGCTCACATTCTGTGATTAAATAGCCGCTGACACCCGCCGACCTTACAAAGAGAACTGCAGTGAAAAATAAAATTAGAACAAGATAAACAATTTCAAAACTTGTTGATATTTGCCGAGTAAATCCGTAAAAAACGTAGTTGGCAGAAAATACTGTAAAAGTGTAAAGTGTTAAGAATTATTAAGTCCAAACAAGATTACTATTGATCCCTTATGACATTGAGTCTATTTTTTATTTCATTATTTACTAACATTATTATTGTCATCCTAACGCTTATTTATAGAGCCATGTATTACTATACTACATTGCCAGATGAAAATGTTTTTCGTATTTTATATTTTATTTCTATCTATTTATATTATATGCTTGGCAAAGGATTAAGTTTGACTATCTCGATTTCCATTGCTAAATGCAAACCTGACCATCGGCATTGGATTTCTGTTGGAGTAATCTTGGAGATAGTTGAATTTGCTTTTAAGAAGTGCTTGCTTTACAGGGTACAAAACCCTCGCCTCATTTCACCCCAATTAGGGATCTGTCATAAATTACACTGCCAACTCGGTGGATGCATAAGGCGTCGTCCATATATCTCGTATACACTTTTTTTGTATTTTTTCACCCTCCCCCCCTCTAAGTATACAAAAGTGATCATCAGCGTATACCCCCCCCCCCTATATACGTATACAGTTTTCAAAAATTTTATCAATTTAAAAAGTTAGTTTTATTACACAAATAAAACAACCAAAAACATGAACAATAATATAATTCTCAGTTTTTGAAGGGTTTTCAAAATGACGTATCATTTGCTGTAATTGGTTAATTTTGAAAGATAATTATTTAAGTTTCTTAACTACAATAATTGACAACTTATCACGATCGGCGCTAGCACAGTAATGAAATTAGATGCGTATTTATTTCAGCTTAAATACATAGTATATCACCTATGATGTGTACCCTCATTTAGTAACATGTCGGAATTTCAGTTTTAATATATAGCGGAAAATTTTTTAAAAAATAATTTTTCCAAAAACTAAAGTCCGCCTGATTCCATTTTCGCAGGAAGCAATTTTCATTAGGATTTACAAGTCTGAATTAAAACTGCCACAACTGCTTAACTCCTTGACGGCTACCTTCCCTAAATTTACAGGATGCAAATTGAATGTTAAGATTTGCCAGCTTTGTACTGCTTAAAATTACTATTAAGGCTGTTAAGGCTCACATAAAACATGGGGGCTAACATTAAATTCCTATTTTATTGTTGTTTACATAAATTAGTGAACTTACAGTTATACTTTTAAGTTACACGCTGGAGAAGTTTGCAGACAAAACAAGTTCATTTCAGTTTTTTTAAATTGTCATATTATTGGCACATAATAAGAATAAAGACTCACACACGCAGGGCCAGATTTAATATTTTTGCACCTAATACAATTCGGACTATACAGCCACTAAAAAATATATTTAAAAACAATCACGTTTTCAAATTATTATCAAAATTTGTGAATCCTGTAAGGTTAGGCAGCATTGACTTGGCATGTTTCGCCAAAAATATCATCTTTTGATTGTATACGTGATCAAGAGTTTGAACACCCCCCTCCCCCTCCATTTTATAGTATACAAAAGTGATCAAGCTTTACACCCCTCCCCCCCTCTATTTTGTATACGAGATATATGGACGACGCCTAACAGCCTCCACGACTTTTTCTTGCTTCTTGGAAGCTCAATGTTGCTACGGTTCTGTATGTTCCGGAGAATTTTCCAAAATTTTTCAAAATGGCAGGCGTCTGGAATTTTTGGTCTCAATACTGTCGGGTTAGGCTGTTCGACGGTTATATATTCTCTGGATGAGGTACAACTGCAGCATATAACAGCAGAATTTTTGACAGGCTAAAAGTTTTATAAATAGACACCTTACTACACCGTCAACCGTTTAAGTAGATGCTTCGCTGATGATGTCAATGTATGATTACAAATTATATTATATCTACTAGACAATAAATAAATACATACGGTAAGTGTTTTAGTACTCAACATTTGACATTTAAATGATTCTGTCAACAACGTCAATATCATTCGTCTGCGCTTTATTGTTTAAAATAGTCTTCCAGCAATTGTTTAGCTTTATGTCATTACCATATGAAGAGTTGCTTTGCAAAACGGGATAAGTCATTTTTTAAATGAGATTATTAGTGTTAAGTGTACTAGTTAACTAGATGAGTTACTGTGTTCAATGATAAAGGTCAAAGTTCAATCAACGGAATTTTATTAAATTTCCAAAATTTCGTTTTTTGGCAAAACGGGTCAAGCCCATGAAATTATTTTTGGCAAAATTGGATAAGTACACCTAAAACCACCATTTCTGATTTAAATGTGATTTTTAGTGTTTTCGTAGTTTTTAGAAGACAACTCCCGTGGGTAATTGTTTTTGTGCCAGAAAAAGTTAAAATCTTTGGTTTCACTTTCACGGAAAAAGTCCACAAATTAAAATTTTTACTTCTAAAAATTTCCAGAGTCAGTCCAGAAGATTTATGAAGCTGCTTGTAATAACACTTCGTCAGTTACAGTATCTGTAGAAAAAAATTGAGTTAAAAAAATAGTCCTATTTCATTGATTATTCGTGGTTGCTGCAAAATTTTCTTTGATGGACCCGTTTTGCCAAAAAACTCTTCATATAATTCTTGATGTAGTAATAAGTAAGTATGTAAGCTGTAATAACATACGCAGTATATAAACTGTAGGTAGGATGTAATTTGATGTGTGTAAAACAAACATGTCATCATCATGGATTACTGTGGCCGGGCAGTCTTTACGTACGTACGTAAGTAATTACATGTGAGAAATAATTGCATTTTTATTACAGCTGAACAAACTGCCCGGATCCGCGAATTATTTTCTCCTTTCTTTTATATAGACGGCCGCTCACCTTGAATTAAAAAAAACTGATGCGGGATAAAGAGTTTCAAAACTTCAAAGCTTGCGTGTGCTATGTGTCTCTGTCTCTGTATTAAATCTGTTGCATTTTTTTGCCTTCTTTCGGTTCGGTTGTAGCATACTAATAGCCGTGCCGTATATATGAACTTGTCAACAGTTTCTATATATCTCTTTTGTCAGTGTCATATTGTGATCCGGGTAGCGTAAGAAATGTGGATTATTATTCTGGGTCTTCCATGTCCATTGTGTCCCTTTTTTGGCTGAGGCTTTTGAAGGATGGAAAATAATGACTGGTTTGCTTTCACTTACAAGTGGATCGAGACGAGAATTAAAATAAACTTATGGTTATAGGTGGTATGTCAGTGCCTATTATATTCTATTATCGAATATTGTAATAGTTGTTGGAATTTTGGAATTAGAAGAGCTCGTATGTACAGGTATGTATGTATATTATTTTCTATACTTAAGAAATGAATAGAGAATTTTTTTATTTCAATTGATCAGTGTTATAATTATTATCCTCGCGTTTTATTAGTGACATAATATTGAGTTTCAGTCAAACACAAAATAGTGAAGGTGAGGTGTGCTGATATCTTTTCCTTTTATTAGTATGTCCTTCCCTTTTTTTGATGTGTCAAATGAACGCTGAGTCTTGGTGCGAAATTCACACACTCAACAAAGTCCTATACTGAGTACTGAGCAAAATGAGAACAGCGTCTTCCAGAATCCCCTCAAATCCAATAAAAAAAAACCATTCAAACTCAAGGAGAATTTCCCAAGTACATATTTTAAGCGAAACCGACCGGGACCGGGACCGGGAAGGTCAGACAGAAAGGAGCCACAGTTTTCGAGAAGAAATAAATAATTCAGCAAATCAAAATAAAAATCATAGTTTTTATGAGAACTGTGCATTAGATGGGAATTTTGAGGACAGTAGTAGTAATAATTATGGTCAGTTGCGGGCTGATACAAAATGTCCCAAGTTGGAAGCAGCAGATGACTTGTATCCCCATTTCAGAATTTTTCTGATTTTTGGAAAATTTATTGGAATCATTCCATGGGTTGGACTTTTCCAGAAGGATGTGTATCAGCTTAAATTTAAGTAAGTAAAATATAGTTCCTTTTTTATTTTGGAAATATTTTGGAAAATTTCCGATTTTTTATGATGGATTTTTAATAAATATTTAAATGACCACTAATTATTTTTGTAGACATTTAAGTATCCCGGGAATCATAAGTATCATTATTACGCTCCTATTGGCTTTGAACGCTGCTGTTGGCCTCGCTTCTTTTAGCCAAGCTAAAATTAACACAGCTGCTGACTACGCCCGCGTCCCATCTTACTTCATATTCTACGTTTCAGGCGTTTTCATGTAAGTAATTTAATTTAAGTTAATTCAAAATTACTGAAAAAAAGTCAAAAGATAAACAAAAAATGCGTGAATTTATTTTTTGTTTTTGAAAATGTTGGTTTCATTGATGGAATTTTCTAATTTTCTTTAGTTTTGGTTACTTCTACAAATGCAGTAGAAGACTAATTGTAATTCTACAACAATGGAATCAAATGCGGCTCCACTACACCAAGCCAGACACTCGTCTTAAATTCGATGTCAACGTACTTTTCTTGGTGATAATGACGAGTGCCGTGCTGGAGAACATCGCTGGACAGCTCAGAATATTTCCTAGCATATCACCCCCTGAAAAAAGTACTAATTATTTCCCCACTCATATACTTTATTATGGGTTTGGTTTACATTACAATTTAAATTAATTACAATAATTATTTTGCATGAGCAGATGACGAAGTAGGAGGGAAAGATGATGGTGGGAATTTAAATTTCTTGGAATTGTACTACATCAAACAAGGGGATTATATTGCAGGGCGTGTACCGTACAGTCCCATTCTGTCCCTACTACTTTTCATCTGTAATAAGCTCGCCTTTTATGCCCAAAATTTTATGGACATCACTCTGGCAATCTTTGCACGGGCTGTTTATTTCAAATTTAAAAGGCTGTACATACAAGCGGATGAGGATTTATTCGGTACTGGTGGAGATCATCAACATCCAAGCTCTAATTCGTTTGGTAATAGTGGATTTTTTATTGAAATTAATTCAGTAAGGGATTGTCCACAAATGACGTCATCAAAAAATCCTCATTTCTCTGACACCCCTATTATCAGCGTAACCATTCCGTAAATGGCTATCTTTAACCTGAGGTGGCATCAGTAGCCACGTAGACCCATTCACCCTTCCAATAACGGCATCTGTGGACGATCCCTAATGTTTCTATAATTATATGCATTAATATACATACGGAAGTCAATGTTTTGCATAATGTGTTCATTGTGTAGACTTTGAAAGATGGAGGAAGCTTTGCCAGGACCACTCAACACTGTACAAAATGACCCAACTAATTGGCAATTTACTCTCCCCCCTCATTTTCTTCTCATATTCTGTCAATATCTACGTCCTCTGTTTGCAGGTTATTTATTTATCAGTCAACATTTAAATTTGGAAATGCATGGAGTTACTTTCTTTTCAAGGACAGACCACCAAAAATAAATTTAATATTCGCATACTTAACAAGGGAAAATATCAATTAGCGGATATATCCGGGTTTGCAATTCTTATATTCTTTAATGACAGTTGTACCTTGGTCTGACGCCGACAGGAAACAGTAGCACGTTGTCGTCTGTCTACGCTGTCTGGTCCTTTGTCCACGTCATTGGTCGGGTGTACATGGTTTCCCTGGCTGCAGCAAGAATTAATGACTGGGCTCATCAGGTGACGGACTTATTTAAAAGATGTCCAAACGAGTCGTATGTAATGGAGGTAAGCTATATGTGTCTACACATGTTAAATTGTTATGGACTTATTTTGTTGCACAATTCCCGACAATTTGAATTGTCCATCCACATCCTACAAAATTACAAATCCATTTTGTTCATATTACGTGGTAATTACGCTTACAACATTTTCTAACTTGCAACAGCGTTACAAATTTGTAAACGTGTAAGGGGTCGTCCACAAATGACGTCATAGGCTAGGTACGGTCAATGGGTTTAGTTGGCTACACCATGTTAAAGATAGCCATTTACAATTTACGCAATGCTTGCAAGCTGATGACAGAGGTGGTCAATCAATGGGTCTTAAAAAAGGATTTTTCCCTGAGGTCTTTTTTCGACAATCCCTAAGTGGAACCCCCGCTCTATAGTATGCATGAATTTTGTTTATTAAAAATATATTAGTAGTCACAAATGTTTACGTAAGTACCTACCTAGGTTTTAGTCAACATTAAAAAAGTAAATATATATTTTGGCATTTCTCAATAATATTAAGAAAAGCAAAGAAATAATTGTGTACAAACATTGTGTCTGAAAATATACTTTATACTTGCTATACTCACATTATAGGGGTCATCCATAAATAATGTCATCAAAAAGTTCTAATTTTTAGGACCCCATGTCATTATTTTAATCACTGCTTAAATGGCTGTCCTTAACAAGGCATGTCATCAGTACCCGACTATAGACTCACTGATCCTACCAATGACATCATGTATGGACGATCCCTAATGCCACTGAACTGAACTCAACATTTTTTCAATTGACTTGGACTTTATGAATAATAAATTATTATTATTGCGTGTGAAAATTCCAGGTGGAGCGAACGGAGCGGTTTGTCGGAGCTAATACAATAGGATTCGGTGGTTTGGGATGTTTCATCATTACAAAGCCGTTCATTCTCCAAATTGTGAGTGTAGTCTTCACCTTTGAAATAGTTTTACTCCAAGCAACTCAGACTCCATTCCCAGCTGCAAATTCAACTGTGACTTAAATAATTAATGAGAGAACATAATTATGCATTGTACTGCTACTGCCGTCGCAGTCGAACCTTCGCGATCAGTGAATACAGAAAATTGTACACACGCAAAACGAAATACAATGCACATCAACAACGGCAACGACAACGACAAAGACAACGACGCATCGGCTGCATTTAAGTCTCGTGTGTTGCTTAAAGAATTTTGAATCACTCTTCTGAACTCTCCTCTTTTATTTTCTGAAATTCTAAAAAAAAAACTATTTTTATTTTGTCATTGAAATCAAAACGTTTCGATTGCTGAAATATTATTCAGTATTAATATATTTGTAATGTGTACGCTTACGAAGCTTGAAAGCTATTATTAAATTTTTTGGTGGATTGCGTGCTTGCACCTAATTTGTCTGTTATCCTTTTTGAATAAAAAGTCTTTTGAAACTAAATTCTATTGTGTGTGAATTTTTAGTATTTTAATAATAGCTACAGAGAGAAAGACAATTTTATTAAAAAATAAATTTGACACTGTCCTCCGTTGAGGATAGCCCAAAGGACTCAGTATACGGATCAAAATCTTGTTGTACATAAGTTAGTTTGTGTTATAATTACAAAATATAGAAGCTTCTAAAATTAATCAGTAGGTGTACAGGAATATAAATGGTGTACACATATTTGTGCGGATTTCTTCAAGACAGAAACCACAATATCTTCAATGAGCGTTGAAGGCAAACACTGAGCTTTCATAAACTTCTGGAAAAATTTAGAAATACTATTGTTTATTACAATGTGGATTTTTTTTGTCATGCTCAGTGCAATTCAAAAATAAACTCATGCACCCGTTTGCTTAAGAAGGAACTTAAGACATAAATAATCTGATGTAAAATATATTTTTGCGGATTTATTAAAGAAAGAATTTACGCAGTTATCTGTATTATGAATAGACAGCCAGATACTTACATGACTAAATTATGTGAGCCTGTATTTTGAGATACCGCATTTGGAGAATCCTGCTGTGTAAAGAACAGTAGATATCGGTTACAAAGCGACATACATCATACATAGTTCAAAAAAATTTCTAATCATTTCATAAACGCTGCAGAAATACTAAGACCTAACTCCCAGTTTTTTTTGTATGTACATAGTAGTAGAATGTACACAATTTTAAATGTAAATGACAACAAAGATTCCGTCTTTAAAAATACCGAAAAGTTCAAAACCGGTTCTTTACATCCCAATTTTGAGAAGCAAGCTTTGCCATTCGAATTCGAAGTGACTGCACATAACTTCAGCAGACAGAGTTTCGACCTGGGCTCACAAGTAGGTGTTATGACGACGGATAACTTGTACCCTCATTTTAGGACTTTTCTTATTTTTGGAAAATGTATTGGACTTATTCCGTTTCAAGGCTTGTTTCAGTCAAAATTGGATCACGTAACGTTCAAGTAAGATACATGTAGATTTTACACTTTTAATTCATTATAATACTGTAGAAATATAAAAACTTTTATTTTTTAAAAAATTCTAAATTACAGAAGACAAACCCTTGCAACCTTTGTGAGCGTAGTAATTTGTCTACTTTTGGCCTCCACATCATTAGTAAGCTTCGTGCATATTGGCCGAGCACACGTTTCAAATGCTGGAGACTACGCCTCAGTACCCGCAGGCTTTTTGTTCTATACCCTTGGGCTCTTTCTGTAAGACTACAATTTTTGAAAATTTTTACATGATAGTAAATTAAACCGTGTGCTTTTAAGTATTTTAACAGGGAAATTGTGTTAAATGTCCGCAGGTATATTTTTTACCTGAGGAACAGCTCTGCCTTGATTACAATCTTTCAACAATGGAATCGCATGCAATTACATAACACGAAACTTGACAGTGGCTTAACGCGCTATGTGAACATCCTGGCTGGGATTGTATTCACTAGCGCTATTTTGGAAAATATCACTGGACATTTAAGATGTATCCCAGCGCTATTCCCTGTTGGAGGTATGTCATGGTCTTTCATGGAATTTTTAAACTAACATTAAATACGGTGTTGGTATGGTGAATTATTTTTAAAATCACAGATTTGTTTTGGAATCTTTCTTTTAGACGACGAGAAGGGGATGAGCGCAATCCAAATTTATTACCGACGGGAACAGTCACCATGGGCTGAGCTCGTTCCGTACCATCCTTTACTCTCAGGGTGTCTTTTCTTTGCCAATAAATTCGCACTGTACGCATGGAATTTCATGGATATCACAGTGGCCATCTTTGCGCGAGCAATTTATTACAAATTCAAAATTTTATACATTGTTGGCAAATTTCAATTATTTGACTCTGGCGCCAAAAATTCAGTGGGTAAGTGTGAGTCAAAAATGTGGAGCGCTGCTCCCTTGTTTTGACCTTAAATTGACCTTCAAAAAGTGCTATATAGGTTCATAATATTTTTATTGTTATAGACTCTCACAAATGGAGGGAAATTGCAGAAGATTTTAAAAAACTTGTGGAAATTCTTGGTCAAATTTCAGGCGTATTGTCGCCACTTGTCTTTGTTTCTTTTGCTGCCAATATATACTTCGTTATTATCAACGTATTATCGATCACAATATTACCTTCAATTTTTAAAAATTTTAAGAAGTTTATTGTAAATTCGTGTTTAAATATTTTGTATGTTGGAATACTTGTATGCAGGTTCATCAGGGGATGCAACCCTCAGGCTCACGAAGTACAGTAGCGGCAATTTATGCCAAGTGGTAACTATTGTATTCCATTTGAATCTTTTAGAATTTGTGCATCAAATACCTGATTTTAGACAGCACTATTTTACAAAGTATGAAGTTAATTAATATTTTTTTTGAAGGGCCTTTATCCACCTAATTGCTCGTCTTGGTATGGTGTCGCTCATAAGCTCCAGAATCAACACTTGGGCTCATAAATGCAGTGAATTATTTTCAAAGTGTCCTAAAGAGGCGTACGTTGTTGAAGTAATAATCAATCATGCCAAAATATATTTACAGCATAGTTACGCATTCTTGCTGAATTTACAACAATGTGTACATAAGGTTATTTCAAAAACATACATTTGTTTTACGACATAGGTTCAAAGATCAGTTCATTTTCTTAGCTCAGCCACAATTGGGTTTACTGGCCTAGGCTGCTTCACTCTTACAAAACCACTGATTCTCCAAATTGTGAGTGTCGTCTTTACTTTTGAAATAGTTTTACTCCAAGCAGCTCAGACGCCATTCCCAGCAGCTGGAAATTCAACGGTGACTTAAATAATTAATGAGAATACAGATAACTTATGCCGTCAAACAATATAACTTGTACAATGTACACACGCAAAGAAACGCAATGTACCTAGGTACATGAAAAAAGGCAACGACGCATCGGCATCGGCTGCATTCACAAGAAGTTTCGGGAACTCCTTCAAGAATTTTGAATCGCTCTTCTGAACTTTCCTCTTTTGTTTTCTAAAATTCTGAAAAGAAATCTATTTTGATTTTGACATTGAAATTCGCTTGATGAAATATTATTTAGTATTTTATTTGTATCGTGTACACTTGCAAAACTTGAAAACTATTAGTTTTTTTTGGTGGATTGCGTGCTTGCACCTAATTTGTCTTGCTACCCTTTTTGAATAAAAAGGCTTTTAAAACTTAATTCTATTTACAGTGAATTATTCTTAATATCTTAATAATAGTTACACAAGTATATATTGGTTATTACAATGTGACATGATTTTCCATGCTCGGCGGAATTATTGCAAAATAAACTTAACTTAAGAACTTAAGAAATACAATATATGGTATCAAACAAATTATTGCGAATTATTATTGCATATAGAATTTACGCAATTATCTGTATTATGGACGGACAGACCTATAAACGAATAATAGAGGGTCTGAGTTACGCTAGTCTGTTTTTTGAGGTACCATGCATAGGGTATGCCATGTTAATCTCTTGCACTGTAATGAAACTTTACTAAACGATTGAGTCTTTGAGTCGCTTTAAAACCAGTATAGTATCTACCTACATACAATTCAAAAATATCTTTAGTTATTTCATAAACGCCAGAGATTTTGAGACCTCACATACGGTTTTTTTTACGTGCATTGAACTAAATTAAAAAAATCATTGCATATGAGTTCCTTTTGATGAACAATTTGAGGGATAAATTCAAGAAAAATTCAAAGAAAAGTTCAATATTAATTGCACTGCTAATTAAAATGTACACAATTTCCAATTTAAATCAAAGGAGAGATTCCGTTATAAATATTTCCAACAATGCAAAAATGTTGAAAACAGGTTCTTTAAAGGCCAGCAGCTTAGAGAAGCAAGCTTTAACATTCGAATTCGAAGTGACTGCACATAATTTCAAAAGAAGTTTCGACTTAGGCTCAAAAGCTGGTGTGACCGACAACTTGTATCTACATTTTAGGCATTTTCTCATTTTTGGGAAATGTATTGGGCTTATTCCGTTTGAAGGGTTGTTTAAGCCAAATCTGGATCAAGTAACGTTTAAGTAAGATAAAGAGTCCTTTATTACTATATGCATATACACTAACTCGAGAACCACGCCAAACATTTTTGCGAAAAATACAACTGTAGATATTACAGTTTAAAATAAAAATAATTTGGAAGCATAATATGATGTTGTTATAGGAAACAAAGCCTTGCGTCCTTTGTGAGCATAGTAATTTGGATCCTATTGGCCTCCGCATCATTGCTAAGCTTAGTGCATATTGGGCGAGCAACTGTTTCTAATGCTGGAGACTACGCCTCAGTACCTGGAGCGTTCATGTTTCATGGGATTGGACTATTTGTGTAAGATTACATTTTTTTTCAAACGAGAGAGAAATACCAGCTTATTATAATAAACTTGACGCACTGTCCTCCAACGAGAATAGCATACGTTTGAAAAATTAAATAAATAAATAAATTAAGTAGTCATTTAAACCGTGTGCTTTTGAGTATTTTAACAGTGAAATTGTGCTAAATGTCCGCAGGTATATTTTCTATCTGAGGAACAGCTCTGCCATGATTGCAATATTTCATAAATGGAATCACATGCAATTACATAACACGAAGCTTGACAGTGGCTTAACGCGCTATGTGAACACCCTGGCGGGGATTGTATTGACCAGCGCCATTTTGGAAAATATTACTGGGCATTTAAGATGTCTCCCAGCATTATTCCCTCCAGGACGTATGATTAACATTTTTATGTTTCTTAACTAATCGTAAAACACCTACAGTAATATGCATTAATATTTAAATCGCAGAGTTTAAAAAAAATAAAATGTCTGATTTGTTTCGCAAAAACTATTGTAGATGACGAGCAGGGGATTAGCGTTATCGAAATTTATTACAGGCGGGAACATACACCATGGGCTGAGATCGTTCCGTACCACCCTTTACTCTCAGCAGTTCTGTTCTTTGTCAATAAAGTGGCACTGTACGCATGGAATTTCATGGATATCACAGTGGCCATCTTTGCGCGAGCAATTTATTACAAATTCAAAATTTTATTCCTCGTTGGCAAATTCCAATTATTTGACTGCGGCGTCAAAAATTCAATGGGTGAGTGAGGCAAAAATGAAGCTCGTTACTCGTAAATATGTTCACTTGTTTTTAATTCAAATGGGCCTTCAAGTGCTATAGGAATAATAATATTATATTATTTTCATTTTTAGACGTTCAGAAATGGAGGGAATTCACAGAAGATTTTCACAAACTTATGAAAATGCTTCGACAAATTTCAGACATGCTGTCGCCCCTTGTCTTTGTTTCTTTTGCGTCCAATATTTATTTTGTTATTCTCCATGTAATCAAACTATGTGCTAACATGCCTTTAATATGTATAAAGGTTTAAGAAGCTTATTGTTGGTAAAGGATCAAATCAAATCCGTTTCCTTCCAATTTTTGCTACATGCAAATCCGTGTCCTTTCAATTCTCCTTAAAAGCAAATCTCTGTCCTTCCAGCGATATTCTTAAGGAAGGAAACGGTTTTGATTCAGCGAAAACTGAAAGAAAGCTGATTTACTTCTATCGAAAGGTGGAAGGAACCGGGATTTTATCCTTCACCGACGCGACGTTATTCGTGTTTACAAATTTTATAATTATGCATTGTATGCAGGTTCATCATGGGATAATGCCCGCGGGCTCACGAAGCACAGTTGCGGCAATTTATTTTAAGTGGTACTTGATTATTATTGTGTTGTGTTCTATTTGCTTTTTGTTTTTTACATGTGTACAAGTTGCACCAAATATCTAAAAAGGTATTATATTACAAATTATAAAGTTAACTGATATTTTTTTGAAGGGCCTTCATTCATCTAATTGCTCGTCTTTGTATGGTGTCTCTCGTGAGTGCTAAAATCAATACTTGGGCTCACAAGTGTGGTGAATTATTTTCAAATTGTCCTAAAGAGGCTTACGTTGTTGAGGTTAAAATCAAACTTTTACTAAAAACTATAGAACAAGCACATTCATACTGTATTTATTTTTATAACATCGTGTGCACACAAGTGATTTTTAAAATATGTGCTCATATTTTCACAACAGGTTCAAAGAACAGACCATTTTTTGAGCTCAGCCACAATAGGATTCAATGGCCTGGGCTGCTTCACGATTACAAAACCATTGATTCTCCAAATTGTGAGCGTCGTCTTCACTTTCGAAATAGTTTTATTGCAAGCATCTCAAACTTTGGTAAAATGACTGTAGTGCACCACGTCAGGGAAATAACGAAACAATACAAAACTACTGTGCCCTACTTAATGCAAAATACCGAATTCCAAGTATCTACAACTTACTTTACCAAATCAAAACTAATGCAATTAAATGCTTCAAAAAATAAAATAATGAAAATGCATTAGGTCCACCTTTAATTATTTATTGAAAAGCCCATTTATTAGTCTTTACTTAAAGTAAATATAATGCACATTTGCTACTATTAAATATTGCTAATGGAAATTTGAGAAAACAACAACACACATATACCATAAAATAAAGCTAATGCAATTATTAAGTTTCTAGCTTGACGCTTCAATAATTCTGTCCTTAACTTAAAGTTAGTTGATAGTTGATAGTATGTAAACTAAACCAGTTATCAAATAATTGTAATGTATAAACTTAATTATATTTACCAGTGCATTTTCTAAACTAACAAATAAACGTTTATGGAACGCACGGAACTTTCACTTATACTAAAACTAGTGAATATATAACGTAGTTTGTAGGTAGTCAAACCATATTAATAATTGTTGAGTAAAATTATGTTTACGAGATTTTTTTGAATGCTCCGAAACTATTAATACCACAACCAGATGAAAATACTGAGATCCATACAAAGATAACAGGCATCACTTAAGCGCCCTTAATAAACAACATATTCTGTAATAGTAGATGATGGACCTGTAATAGTGGAAGGGTCTGGGAAGTCGGAATTTGAGTAGTGGACGGGGACCACTATTACAGGCACTACGGTAGGTAAATTCGACAATAACAGACAAAACAAAAACTGCTTAACAAATTAAAACAGCTTATTAACAAGTGCGAAATTCGTATTCGTCTAGTAAACTTGCTACAGAAATATATATACGCGTGTGCTTTTCACACAAAACTTTTTTTGATAATCATAAGCGTGAACTATTTGCACTAATCCAGCTCAATAACAACTAGCGATACAATAGCATCAAACTAAATATACTAATTCTTTGCAATGAGTGATTTTCTATAAATCAAATACTATTTCGATCGATTATCTTAACGGAGGTCGTCATTTAGGAGGAATTTGTATGAAGCATAAATTCAGTCGGGTGTATTATTTTCATCCGATGTCATGAAGGGTTGAGCAGCAATATTTACTGGTCCGTTATTAGCTAGCTGAAGCTCCATGGCACTGAAACAATGAAATTACACAATTTACCAATAATTGGTATATCATAGCAATAAATGTCAACACGGCACTCTACACAAAAGTGTTACACATACTGCTATAACAACAAATTCACTCATAATAATTATAAAATTCTTACCCAGCAAGAAGACCAGTGGATTGTATAAGCTGCTTGCAGAAAGGTGACATATTTTCCATAAAATCATGCAAGTTTTTGTGAACCAACAGGCTGTAAGGGTTCTCCCCGGTATAGCCACAGCCTGGCACGGAACAACGGAGGGTAACTATAGGAGGAGGGTGCATGTTAATAAATACAACCGGTTTCTTCCGCTTCGGCATTGAGACGGTCTTCTCCGATTCACTGAACTTTATTTCTTCTTCTTTGCACGATATCATAGGCACCGTTGGTACCACTGGTGATGGAGTTTTCGTTGTCATCCCACCAATTCGACGCCCCGTTTTGATCTTGGTGGCCCCGGTTTGCTTTTCCCGTGGCTCTTTCTGGATTTGACTGTAAATGAAAGTAACCAGAATAATAATTCAAAACGGTGATAAGGTATCCGTGATCAATCATATACACCTATTGTGCATATGTGCACATATGTCTTACATTTTTGACAAAAACCAATTCTTCCCCATGATGTAAACATAAAACTATGTCACGGACTTCGAATACTTACTTGCGTTTTAGTTCAGCAAATTTCGCAGTTGGTTTTCGTACTCTCCGCCCAGGAGTCTGAGATGTGAGTAAGAACAAAGATGATTTATTATCTTTATCTTGTGAACTGGATTTTAATTCTTGTGGACGTGAAAACTGCAAGAAATTTTGAATAGAGCTGGATAAAATAAGGGCCTGAGAGTCTTCTACATGCCCAGGAACAGTCTCATGTTTCACAATCGAGCGAATAATCGGTTGATTCAGCTGTTCATCTGTGGCTTCCGCCATCAAGGTTGCGTTGGCAAGCTGTAATCTTTCTCGTCGTTTGGCGTTAGCGAGCCTGCAAATTATTCTCAGTAAATGTAATCCAGAATATAACCTGCTTAACTATACGAATCATTTTTAAAACATCTAATCTGGAAAAGCAGGATTTCCAATTCATTTCGAAATTTTGCGAATTAAATTTGTTAACACTTAAAAGCATATACGTAATTTAACAGCACAACTATAAAGACTCACAAAACTGTATGTAATTATAATGTTCTGTCCTGATCCTTGAAATTCCTCTAGTTATACTGTACTTAAGTGAATATCTGTCTCTATTAGCATTACTAATTATTATTAAGTAATATTACCTGTATTTTGCCCGTTTTGCCTCCAACTCCAGTTTTGACTCCAGATTCATTTCATTCACATTTTTCAACTGTGTCGATGCAGGTATAAGAAAATCAGTAGCTTCCTTTTCATTCTTAGATTTCTTAATTCCGGCAGCCTTTGCGTTTGAAACTAATGGCTTTTTCATATTCCTAACTTTGCTGTTTGGCGATTGATTCTGCTTTCGTTTTTCCTTTTTGGATTTGGAACTGAAATATAATGTATAGTAAATACTCGATTAATCTCCATACAAGCTAATAACTTGATTGTCCAAAACATAAAACGTACACGTAACTAAACCTGACTGGTAAACGGACTTTTTCTACCCGGACTTTTCCTACCCGGACTATTCCTACCCGGACTATTCCTACCCGGACTTTTCCTACCCGGAATTTTCCTAACCACGACCTAACCTAGGACTTTTCCTACCCATCACCATGAAACAAAAAGCAAGTATTACAATTTATGAGTGTACCGTAATAACACGGCAGTTTCAAACGAGTTTAATAAATTTTTACTAATTAGAATAAGTACTTAATTGTGAATAAGTTTTTATAAATAATAGCGACTATTGTCTTTAATTAATTATGCTAATTCACGCAAACTATCCCTAGCATTAAAACTGAAAAAGATGGTGTAAGACAACACTCAAAAGTATTACATATAATCTACACGAATTGATAAAAGGACGAAAGAACAGCAACAGATATAATAACGTTGTATTCTGTGGGTATATCTTTGCGCGATGTGTAGTTTCTTTTTTTGTACATGGGTAGGAAAAGTCCTAGGTTATTGGTCGTGGGTAGATAAAGTCCGGGTAGGAAAAGTCCGGGTAGGAATGATCCTACAACCACCTGACTCACTAACTATTGGAGCCACAATGTTTATTCTCAAAATTAAAAATTCTAATTCAAAAATTTCAGATTTTTGGACCCTATTACAAATAGAATAAGGTTTCCTAGTAAGAATCCCAGTTGACTATAACTGATAGTGCTAATCGCAAGTACGAACAATGCAATAATTTACAATACGTTGAACCTGTAAGACCATGCAGTCTATAGAAATTGGAATTACATATTATCTTTTCCGCATTGCTGAAATAACTTGCGCAGGAGACATTCCTTGTTGGTCTATTGAATTCAAACTTGCTCTAAATTTAATTATCTCTATCCATAACATTTATATATGTATCACAACCACTTTTAGTATATTATATATGTGTGTGTTTTTATTCATCTAGTTGTTCGTAAGGTACAGGTATCTTAACTACTTAAGAAGTACTTAAGTAAGTATAACCGCATAATTAGCAAAGTGCTGTATGCATACGCTAAGGCGTGAGCGTGCAAACATGCCATAATTACTACTACTATTACTAATACTAAAATTATATTAAATTAAATAGAAGCAAAAACTGTATGCTATTACTTCGTATTGGCTGCAATCGTCATGGAATATTGTGACGGTGTTTCAGTCGTCAACGCGCTGTAATTATAATTATCAATGACGGGCATTTGAGTCCTAGGGGATGAGCAAATAAAGTTTACTGGAATTTTTTTACTGGAAAGCCTCGGCATTTCATCATCGAGCGACATATCTGACTTTCTGCAACTCTTCATTGGACGAGGAAGAACACATTGCTGTTGGTTTGAAAATTCTACCAACTCTGGAGCATGTTGAGAATCTAAATGGGAATCGGTTTCTGCTGTGCCATTCTTAACCTGGTTTTTTATTTCGTGATCTGTTCTTAATCCTGAATCCTTCAAACATCTTTTACGTTCTTTGGCTCGTTGCTGCCACTCCTTTTGTTTTGCATTTCTGATCCTGTAAGATATTAAAGGTAGCCGCATTATTTTATGTAGGTACTCATTTTAATGGAAAACTGTATTGTAATGCATAGCTATGATCATTAAAGCTAGCGCTGTGAGTAGCATTAAAATACAAATAGGTACTCAAATAGGATACAAAATACGAAAAACAACAGGCGTTCCAATCCAAAAACATTGGACGATTCCAAAAATATGCAAATGGCAGCAGTAAGCTTGTCTTAAAGGTATAAAATGACTTACTTTCGTTTTATTTCCTTTTCCTCTGGGGTTTCTTGAATAGCATACCGGCGCCGTTTCCTTTTAAATCCCATATCAATGACGGCCACGCAATTTACTGGGGATGAAGACTTCGCTGAAAATTGAATTGAAATAGTTGAAGTTAAAAAATAATCTTCACGTGGGCTAATTACTCTGACACTGGACTGGAACAACGTTCTGCAGACGATGTGTTACGGCAAATACTATTACGTACACCTCGACTTTACGTCTGTTGAACTGTTGATAGACGCTAAGATAAAACAACCTATGCCGTACCATATTCGTAGTTCCTTCCAGTTTCGACAATAAAGGAACTGACAAAATTAAGTTTTGAAAGCGACAGAATGTCATGTTTATGAACGAATTACAAGCCTTTTAAAATTCATTCCATTTAGTATGTTGCACTTACTACTTACTTAATTCTATACACATTACGAACTCACTTAATTCAGCAAGTTTTCCTGTAAACTTACTTCGTCAGTTAGACACTATTAAAACAATTAGGAAAAACGAAAATAGTTTGCAGTCTATTACTTACTTAGATCTTGCGCTGGATTCACCTCTTCCATTTTTGCAACAAACTGTACACTTGAATGGGAGTCATCAATGGGAGGCTTAGGAGCTTCATTACACGCATTTTCAATCTTCAGTCCTGCGAATAAGTGTGACGCATTATCCTTATTTTTTTGCTCTCTCACAAGCCTACGTTTCTCACGTCTAAGAGCATTTACACGACTGAAAATCATTAAAAAAACATCTTGCAATATTTTTTATATATTATAATAATAATATTTTGGCAATATCGATAGATGGGAACCGTTTTGGGTTTTAGAGAAAGTTGGAAGGACGCGAATTTGTTTCGGTTTTTTTGAAAGGAAAGCGATTTGATCCTTTACCGACGGTATATCGTTTGTAGTTAACATTGGCAGTATTGTATTTGTATTATGAGCAAAATTCTGGTCAGGCAGATGAAGTTAATATTGAAAAACAATGTCATTACAATCCATGTATTCCCTACTTTTTGGAAAAATGCCAACTCAAGAAGTTAGAAGTTATTGGTTTGCTGGTGGGAGCTTGTGGCACGATTCCGGAATTTTTTGAGTCTTTTAGGAAACAGATGCGACTTCCTTCTAAATTAGTAGAAGAAATAGTGATTGCTACTATCAGAGGCTCTTGTCGAATAGCCCACAATCATTTATATAACATGAATTTATCTAACAGTTAGTGTAGAATTAATAAGTATGAAACATTTTCGTTATATTTCTAAAGCATTTTTCTTATTCCTATAACTGTGTATTGTTCTTACTGTGTCTTTACGGCAAGCGTTATTGTAACGTCAGTTGTAAATAAATATTTACTTTCTCTCTATTATATATATAATATTAATATTATATTATATTAATTATATTATGCAAGACATGTATTTGTTTGATTAAAAGTTACAAAATTTTTTTTTAAATCTACGAATGAGTCCCATGGTGGTGTAACATTAAACTAAAAGATTAAATTAAGTAAATATTAAAAGTGTACGTTTTGTATTTGAAGAGTTTTTTTGGCAAAACGGGATAAGTCCATCAAATAAAATTTTACAGGAACAACGAAAAATAAGTAAATGGTGACAAGTTGAGTTTTTGTCTTTGTAACTCAATTTTTTTCTACAGGTACTGCATCTGACGAAGCGTAACTAAGAGGAGTTTCATAATTCTAGACGGACTCTGGAATTTTTTAGAAAATTTTCAAAAATTTTAATTTGTGGACTTATCCCGTTTTGCAAAAAAACAAATAGCTTAACATAGGGTAATTCGCGTGTGGGATGGAATTTTTATCGTTTTGAGTGAAACCAAACTTTAAAACTTTTTCTTGCATAAAAACATTTACGTACTACAATTGTCTTCTACAAAGTACGAAAACACTGGAAAACCAAATTTAAATCAGCAATACAGGTTTAAGGTGGACTTATCCCAATTTGCCAAAAAATGAAATTTAGGCTATTTTAAAAAATTGATTTGGTTGAACTTCAACTTTGGCCTTTACCATTCAACACAGTAATGTATCTAGTTGAATAGAACAAATAAACAAATAATCTCATTTAAAAAAAAATGGACTTATCCCGTTTTGCCAAAAAATCTTCATTTATTTCTATATAAAAAGTATAAATAAAGAAAGCTTAACTTACTCCCTTCTTGCAGCCTCCACTGGGGAGCACAAACGCTGCTTAACTTGCGCTACAGGAATAAGGATCGTATTTCCTGATTCCATTTGCAGCATCCGCTGTTCCTTTTCAAGCCTACGTTTTTCTCGTCTTCGAGCGTTTGTACGTCTGAAAATCATTCAAAAAAACATCTTGCAATATTTCTTATATATTAATATTAATATAAATATAATCATATTTTAGCAATATCGATAGATGGGAATCGTTTTGGGTTTTAGAGAAAGTTAAAAGGACGCGAATATGTTTCTAGTTTCTATAGTTCTATTTAAACTTTTTCTTGCATAAAAACATTTACGCACTACAATTGTCTTCTACAAACTACGAAAACACTGGAAAACCAAATGTAAATCATAACTACAGGTTTAAGGTGGACTTATCCCAATTTGCAAAAAAATGAAATTTGGGCTATTTTTAAAAATTGCTTTGGTTGAACTTCAACTTTGGCCTTTACCATTCAACACAGTAATGTATCTAGTTGAATAGAACAAATAAACAAATAATCTCATTAAAAAAATGGACTTATCCCGTTTTGCCAAAAAATCTTCATTTATTTCTATATAAAAAGTATAAATAAAGAAAGCTTAACTTACTCCCTTCTTGCAGCTTCCACTGGGGAGCACAAACGCTGCTTAACTTGCGCTACAGGAATAAGGATCGTATTTCCTGATTCCATTTGCAGCATCCGCTGTTCCTTTTCAAGCCTACGTTTTTCTCGTCTTTGAGCGTTTGTACGTCTGAAAATCATTCAAAAAAACATCTTGCAATATTTCTTATATATTAATATTAATAGAATAATATTTTAGCAATATCGATAGATGGGAACCGTTTTGGGTTTTAGAGAAAGTTAAAAGGACGCGAATTTGTTTCTAGTTTCTATAGTTCTATTTAAACTTTTTCTTGCATAAAAACATTTACGTACTACAATTGTCTTCTACAAAGTACGAAAACACTGGAAAACCAAATTTAAATCAGCAATCCAGGTTTAAGGTGGACTTATCCCAATTTGCCAAAAAATGAAACTTGGGCTATTTTAAAAAATTGCTTTGGTTGAACTTCAACTTTGACCTTTACCATTCAACACAGTAATGTATCTAGTTGAATAGAACAAATAAACAAATAATCTCATTTAAAAAAAAATGGACTTATCCCGTTTTGCCAAAAAATCTTCATTTATTTCTATATAAAAAGTATAAATAAAGAAAGCTTAACTTACTCCCTTCTTGCAGCTTCCACTGGGGAGCACAAACGCTGCTTAACTTGCGATACAGGAATAAGGATCGTATTTCCTGATTCCATTTGCAGCATCCGCTGTTCCTTTTCAGGCCTACGTTTTTCTCGTCCTTGAGCGTTTGCACGGCTGAAAATCATTCCACAAACTGACCTGAACCAACAAATATCCAAAACGATAAAATTAAACTTACGATTAGACAACTAGCTATGAATCAACTTCTTTTTTTCCATTTTTAGTTTAACGAGCTAAAAGTTATGATTTTTTACTTCATTTTCGATATTTCGATTTTCGATCTGGCAAAATTAGAGTGTGTGCCAGTGTGCCGGGTTCCGGTTCCGGCCGAATTCTCTCCAGTCTCCTCTCCAGACCCAGACCTCCAGAGATGAGAAGAATAGAAGATTTATAAACCTTTTTGCTGAGAATTAGCGCGTAATATTCTTGTGAAGCATAGAAGCTGAGCGTCGTCGTCGTAAACCATCGAGCTGCCTTTAATATTACAAAAACTAATTACTAATTACCTACCTAATTTAATTACCTGTATTATCTATCTTTTCTATGATTAAATGATTTTCTTTTCTTAGTGAATTATGTATGTGGACCTGAAGGTTCCTTTCCAATTTTCCCATTGATCAAGTTCATTCAATAATAGTGTGATGATATTAGTATGATACAGTAACTCAATTTAACTTGATGTTTATACGGGTGATACATATTATATTATACATATTATGTGAATACATTTTATCTATAATTGTTTACTGCCACGGGGAACAGAATGTATTAAAATACCAAAATTTATGAACTGGAATATTTGTTTATACAAACAGTGTCGTTTTCACGATAGCAGGACAAATATATTCCTAATTCCCGTAATTACATAAAATACAAGTCACCACATTTGACATTGCATCGACGGACCGAAGACCTCCCTTTATTAAGGCCAACATTCTTTGCCAAAACAGAACTTAATATGTTTGAGTTCATGGTTAACTTGCTAATTCAATTTAAGTAAGTAGCATAGTAAAATAAAATCGTGTATTTTACATTTAGTACTTACTTAATAATTAGGTTGGTAGGTACCTACCTTAGGTGCATACTTAATACAAATACAAGATATGCGTAATGGTTTGCATGCATATTACAATAGTTGGACCAGTTTACCCCAAACCGTGGCTGATATTTTCGTATTTTAATCTCAGGATTCAGGATACAAATATCACTGGGGTATTTTGAAAAAAAATAAATTAGTAAGGTTACCTACTTTAGGTAGGTAAATAGCTCCCGGGGGAGTTATCGCGAAACTTGCTCCAAACCCCGGGAGTAATTAGAAGCCGGAGTATCTTAAAACAAAACCCTCCCCATTTGATTTAATGCTAAAGACCCCGGGAGTTACTAGGGACCCGGGAGATGATAGGGACCCGGGAGCAATTTGAAGCTTTACGGTACCTAGGTAGGTACTTAAGTAGGCACTTTTATTGCTCCTGCTTCTCTAATTGTAATATTTAGATAAATAATCGACTTGGTTCGTTTTTTGTTTTTCAAATTTTGGCTTTTCGATTCCGTGATTAAGACAGGAAGATCTAATCGTAAAGAGGATTTTTATGCACATTTAGGAAATGCGTGATTTGCAGATTTTCTATTTCACATAATACAGTAATCAACTTTTGTTTGTAAACAAAACGTAGACGAGCATTGCGACGGTATCTTCCAAATTGTACAATAATAGTAGAGTACACGGGAACATAGGTGTTTGGCACATCAGAAGGAAAGTCTCAGCCCGTCGACGTCGTCACGTCACACCAAAGTATATCCGAGTCGAAAGTCTCCCAAGCAAAAAGATATGTAATTTCTATAAAAAATTAAAAACTGCGTGTTGGATCCCAAGAGTCTGAAAATTGGAAAAATATCATTTTATTTATGCAGAATGCAGGTACTTGGGTAATATTATGCAGACTTATTCCGGAAAATAATGCGTTGTTTCGTTAATTTTTTTCTCTCGTAGGTAGTAGGTGTATAAAAAGTTGGTGCATTTGAGTATTTTTGAAGCTGAAGCTTTTGTAAACTTTTGCTGCCGTTTAAAGCAATGTATGGGAGCTTCGACTGCAGTAATAAAGCTAGGTCTGAAGGATAGTTGTCTAATGGGTGTAAATTGTATAAGTGCCTCATAAACTGACGTTTTAATACACACGTTACGTTATTAAAAACATTCGTCAGCCCACAAGCAAATCAATGATTGCAGTCCTACATACTTTTTCTTTTCTGTATGTCCGTTCAAAATAATTCGGTATATATAGTTTAACATTATATGTGGGTAGATCAGTAGTAGATGTATTAAAAGAATTGTATGCAATATTTTTTGACAGAAACAAACATTCATTGAGAATTGGGAGCAGTATTTGGGTTTGGGATTTGGGACCTTGCCCACGTAAGTACTGCTACTTTACTGCTAAGTTATTGCATGCATAGTATAAAATATCATTCAGCGTTTTTCAATATAGGATAATTAATCATATAAAACAAGATTACAAAATAATTGATCTTTTATTTTTCTAAAATAAGATTTGCAATATTTCATAAGCCCATAAGATTCCATGCAATTCTGTCAACAAAACTTAATAATAAAATTGCATTCGCAAATAAATGCAGTCAACATAAGAATAAGACGATACCCATGGATCAGCCCAAATTCCAAATGGAAACAATGTAATTCCTTATTAACTCGAAACTGACTACATTAACATTTTACGTAGAGCAACAATATTTCTGGCAATCAATAAAAAGTAAATGTAAAAAATAAAACAAAACAAAAATACAGTATTTCCCTTTTTAGTTTAATACCTATATGCAACTAATTGTTTTGGCCTTCGATTTCTAACCAGCTGTGCTGACTGAAAACCGCATAGAGGGTAACGAGGCGTTATAGACTGTATGTACATTGCAGTAGTATTGTGTCAACCTATCTTGGTGTGTGTCTACATTGTATTATCATCATAGTTGTGGTCGGGGTTATAGAATAAAGGCTTGGATTCGGTTTCGTTTTCGGTTCTTCGCAGAGCTCAAATAAATTCCGTCGTGACTTTGAGTGTCTGCTCCATAGCCTCCCATAGTGTAATTATAATACTGACTGTCTTTTCTCAGCTTTGACATTCTTTCGCGATACGAATTATAAGAATAATTACAACTTTGAGCCGAGTCTCGTCTAGTTCATGTTCATACCTCAATAATACTTTGAGGTCTTTTTGTACTTGAGAGAATAATGTACCTAAGTATATATCGTGAGTGAAGAATCAAACCGGCCCATATGCAATTTAAGCTAGAATTAAAATGAGCTAGGCTAAAAAAGGTTATATGGGATAGATGCGTAAAGTGTTAATTTACGAGTTTTGGAAAGTGCAAAATGTTTTATTGGCGAGTTTTTTGAAAAGCGGAAAAAATTTTTATTGGCATGTTTTTTTTAAATTTGCAAAAGTTTTCATTTGCTTGTTTTTGAAACTTGCAAAATTTTTCATTTTCATGCTTTTGAAAAGTACAAAAAGTTCAGTTAACATGTTTTTGAAAAATGCAGAGTGTTCCCTCTTACATGTTCTTGAGAAGTGCAAAAAGTTCCATTTACATGTCTTTGAAAAGTGCAAAATGTTACATATTTTTGAAATGTGCAAATTGTTCTATTAGTTTACATAGGTATCTCTTGTGTAGATAGTGCATTTTATTTTCAGTTGAAAATGTAAATTGGTCATTGTGAGTCTTCTCTTACAACATACAGATTACAGATTGACATAAAGTTGAAAGGAGCAGACGTACTTAAAAGACAGCTTCAGTTAAGAAAGAGTTAGTGCTACACGTATTACGTACTATATATCTGTAACTGTATTTATGTAAATTATTGTGCATGTACATAGGTGTATAATGTGACGTTGATCCTCTGCTGAAGTGTTCATGGTACGGTGCTCTTGAAGTCTCATAATTGGCAAAGCTAAATTTAGTTAATTCTTAATGTTGTAAAAAAAGAAGTGTAAGTACGCGAGCTCTGACCTACATTACATTATAGGCAGTTGGAGAATTGGACCACGGTGCTGAAATGTGCTGAGCAAGTGCATAATATAGCTCACAAGTTGTAGAAATAGAGTATTAGTTTAGTAGTGCCATGCCATTTATTGTATGGTGTGATTCGGATTTTTCGGATTATGCATGCAGCTAGCTGACGTAAAAAAAAGTGACTCGTATACTTACTCACGTACTGATATTCGCGAATTCGAATCCGCATCGACTTCGTCTAGCAGTCTGACTACTTTAATAGTTATAGTAAGTCTGCCGTATAGTTATATTTACAGCAGAGCTAAATTAAAACCGAAAATCCCAGTCACACTCTCTCAGAGTCAGTCAGAGTCACTCCAAAAAGTCAGCCCAGCAGCTTTATATTCTTATATATTTACTATATACTTTAATACTTTTAGTATACAGCATGTATATGGGGCATGGGCAGGTCGACACCTTAAGCTGAACTATATCGTGTGTGAAGAACCAAAATGACCCATATCCAATTTAAGCTACTATCAAAATGAGCTATGTCATAAAAACTAAATGAGAAACATGCGTAAAATGTTAATTAGGAATTTTTGAAATGCGCAAAATGTCATATTTTCATGTTTTTGATAAGGTGCAAAATTTTCTAATTCCATGTTTTTGAAAAGGTGCAAAATGTTCTAATTCCATGTTTTTGAAAAGGTGCAAAATGTTCTTATTCCATGTTTTTGAAAAGGTGCAAAATGTTCTAATTCCATGTTTTCGAAAAGGTGCAAAATGTTCTAATTCCATGTTTTTGAAAAAGTGCAAAATGTTCTAATTCCATGTTTTTGAAAAGGTGCAAAATATTGTATTTATATATTTTTGAAAAGTGCAAAATGTTCTATTTAAATTCTCTCAAGACATATTTGAGTATTTGAGTAGATAGTTGATATTGTTTTTAGCTACAAATGGATATGGGTCATTTTGGTTCTTCACAGACGATATAGTAAGTACCTACAGTAGTGACAACCGAAAGTGAGGTCTGGCAAGGATAAATTTTGCATGCAAGTGAACGGCAGCTTTATCCTTGCCAGACCTCACTTTCGGTTGTCCCTCCAATAGGTACATTGTGTCTTGGTTGGGTCTTCTATTGTGTCACACCAGAACCAGGTACCACGTAACTGCTGATATACAGTTGCTTTTCGAGATGAGCCATAAAAATGCCAAGAGCCAACTTGAACGCTGATTCCCTTTCTTTCGCTATTCAAACACACGTCCACATCCACGTCCACGTTATTTTATCAACAAGAAGAAAAAAAGACCGGAAAGAAAAGCGCATTCTCATATTCGCATCTCATCGAGACCGAACCGAATCTCAAAAAACTCCCAGGAAACTCCCAACACTTTTTACGTTCCAGTGCATCAGTGTAAGTAGTCAGTAGTGAGTGTAGTTTGTGTGTGGCAATGATAGTAAAATTCGGGCAATTTCATTACACATACTATTGGAACCAAGCTTAGCATTGTTCTACGGGCATATAGTATCCTCGATCCTCAGATAGAGAATCGTGTAAATCCTATATAGGAGAAGGTAATAAACGATCAACATAAATCAAATTTAATTCCCTTCAAATATTTTCACACTTTTTAATAGTTGGTACAATTCACTCATTTACAGCGTCTCTCTCAGTACACGAACCGCAATAGAACATGTAACACTACATTTTATTAACAAATTATTAATTAGTGCGCATACTATGCGGTTCTGAAAAAAGTTTAAGAAGTTCAGAGGGGTCAACGCGTAAGTACGAAGCTAAAATACCTATAAGATATACGACTAATGAATTCTGGTTCAAATTTTAGTAGTATTTTAATTTGGAGAATAATGGTTTCTGTACAGGAATATAAAAATGGGTTTAAAAACCTTTTTTGGCATCCAGCAGCGACGGTAATACTACCAACTAAGTATGCACAGTTGAAATAAGCTGATATAGGATTAGTATTATTATTAGGATCCGGTCCGGATTATCCTGATCCGGATCGGATGGTGGCAAGACTTTAATTAGGTACCTACCTATATACTTATACATTAGTTTTAGTCTGTCTGTCTGTAAGTATGTATAATGCAACTAAATATTTTACTCGCAAGAATAATTGTGAAGGTCACATCAGAGCGCAATGTGTTCTTCTATGTATATGCTTCAAAGTTCAATTTGTATTTCTGGCAGTCTCACTTCTCCCATTTTTATTTCGTGTACTTTACTCCTAGGTAGTTGTTGTAGTAAATATCTACTACTTAAACGTTTTTCCAATAGGAACAGATCAACTGTTTACATCGTTCATCTTTTTTAAAAAACTGAGCTGACTGATAAGTTTACAGCCCTGCTACAGATTCAGATACTTATCAGATCATATTGCTTATGAATCTGTTAAGTTTGTAAGCTGGTGTAATAATAGCAAAAAAAAAACTATAGAAAAAAGGATAATAATATACTGAACTTTCAAATTCTCAACTTGAACTCAAATCGTGTGTAGAATAATTGTGAAGAAAATTATTTATTTTCTCAAACTATTTGTAAGTAATCAAAGGATCGAAGAACCTATTCCTTAAGTATGTAATCACCACACTTTTTCAAGGCCGTAGATAAATAAATATAGTTACTTAAATTGGTATAATAATCACGTTTAGTACTTTCTGTCACAAATGTTGACCTAACTATTTAAGTAGAAGTTACTTTTTTGGATTATTTTATGAGCGTCATTTTATACTTTTGGGAAAATATAGCAAAAATTAATGTTTTGGAATTTATTGTTTTTTTGTGTGTGAATTTCAGCTCTTACATTGATCGCAGTTTTCAAGGCCGTCAATTTACAATGTGTAAACTATGCACGAGTAAGATAAATCAGTTTATTTTATTATCGTTTGTTTAACTAACTTGGCGTTGAAGGCAATATTGATAAATCCTCAGACCTTCAGAAATATCAAGATAGTATACCAAGTCCCCACTAATGTCGTATAGGTCTACTAAATTAGTTTTTTGGTCTGTGTCCAAATTGTGTATTTTAGTGGAAATGATGACTTCTGCAATTGAAAACGGGTTTGTCATGAATGGTGACGGCTGTTTCAAATGTACGCGACAGCGTAAATTTGAGAAAGTCGATATGGATTCGGTTCCGGATCTGGTGCCCATTTTGAAAGACCGCTTGCCACTTTCTACCAATGTGAATAATTAATTAAATCTATTTTTAAATGTTTTTAATACTAAAATCTTTATACCAATGAAATTTTATTTTGTAAAGAAAATTATGTAAAATAAAAATCACTGCATTACTTTTAGTTATTCAACATCGTCAAAATGCATTCTAAATGGTCGAAAGAAGTGACTTTGTATGTTCTTGGAGGAGAAATTTCATCATACTCCTGGATTGTTGCTGCTTACCAACGAGGTGTATGTAATTGTGTGTCGTTCAACTATTTTAATAATCATAAAATTAAGTGAAAAAAATCGGAATCCGTAATGAATCAGTCAATGGGGGGAACGGTTTATACCGGAGATTTTGTTTAAAAATTCAAGGTTTATTTTCTTTAGTGTAAGTCTAAAAAAAGATTTTTATTTTGAAACATTATAATAATATGTGTTATATTTAATTGCACTCGTTAGCCATCACTGCCTAAAATATTTCCCCGCTGTTGTAATAAGTATAAGCAGTGTCTTTATTATTAAACTATTTGATTATTATTACTATTAATAAAATATTAAAAAAAAAGGAAATATAATTATACAAACTGTAGATATGTGATAATTTGTACCAATAATGTGCTTGCATTTCAGAAGTTAGTAATACTTTTAGCAGAGCAATTAGTTTTTGTAGAAGCTCTTAGAAAATCTGAAGTCCTATGATATAGACGAGCCCTACTTTAAAAATCCGAAAATGGTCTCTGTCATTTGTACAGGACGGTTTTGGAATGGAAGTCTGTGTTTCTCGCCCACCTGATTCTCATATCACTCTTGAAATTAGAGAGGCATTCTCAAAGTCCAGCTTCATTGACTGGTCAGAGCCCTTTGTTTTCGAGTCCGTTGACACGGGAGTGTCATCCATGGTTACGGACATTAGTGTTCGTGAGAAGGGAAACATTACAAATTGTCATCCCAGTATTCTGTACTACATGGATATTGAGGATGCCATTAGTTTGAACGAAAAGTAAGTAATACTTAGTAGGCAGCCTAATTTTATATGACACTGTTTCTATAGGCTGACAACAACAAATATATTTAATTTTCTCAAAAAATACAGTTCATAATAATAATTAATTCAATCAATCCCCACAGATTTGTGCATGGGGAAGGCGTGGAAGTCAAGTCCATCGACAATAATGAAGGGGAAAAGTTTATTTTGAAAACATGGAAATATACTTCAAAGGGTTCAGATAAATATGTGAGGACCGTCCTACGACGGAATCAGTCCGCTGGAGTCTACCTCAATGACACAATAGTGGCTGGAGTTGTGTTTGCTGTACATGGTCTCCTCTCCATGCTGTACACCTTGAGGGAGCACCGGGGGAAGGGTTACGCTCAGTCAGCCATGCACTTGCTCATTAAGAGACTGGCTCAAGAGGGATTAGTTCCAGGTGCCGTTGTGGACGTTCGCAACGAAGCTTCAAAAGCTTTCCAGTTAAAAATCGGACTCAAATTTGGGGGTTATGTGGACTATATTGTATTTGAAAAACCAACATTTTAGTTACTTATAATTATACGCATCACGCATCTCAAGACCCCACATTATGTTCTGAAACCTTATCAATAATAATAATTACATATACTCCTAATTTTTAAATCTAGCTTCCTTCTTCTTCATCTGACAACACAATCAGTTTCCCTGTAGAGTATTTGCTCAGAGAATTTTAATAAAAGAGAGAAAAAATACTGAATTTCACAAAACAACCAAAATTGGGGACACTTTTACACAAACGTAGGCAATTTTTTTTAGCAGTTTGTCATTGTTACTGTATTCTGCATTGGCGTACTGTAAACACTTCACTCCCTCATCAACGAATACTAATAAATACAATAATAAGTATGGCCAATACTCGCCAATACCTGTCAAAATGTTTATAGAAACTGGGATCATTTAATTTACTAGATTGAAAGGCAGGCTTACATTAAAATTCCATATTTAAGATTGTTAATATTATACGACCAACACTCGGTCCAGGAGTCGAGGAGACACCATATGGTTGTCAATTTTTTAAAGTAGACTTTCAGACACACTCGCACACCATGTAATTGTATATTATAATTACTATTTCATACAACTAGATTCAGAAGATATTATTACGATTTTATTTTAATTATTGTAGCACAGCAGTACACCACATGAAGCTAAACGGTATTATGGATCCACTTATTTTTATTAGTTTTTCAGTCTACGATAAACTTGATACTTGACAATGACATCTTCAAGACAAATTATTTTATGTTGTTGCTGCATTCTTGCTCCAAACTGTAGTTTAACAATGAAAACTAGCGAATCCACAGCTTCCCTGTCCAGACTCCAGGGGTTTTTTTCAACTGGAAAATAACATGGGATGTAAAAAAAATTACTGTGATTTACAAGGGCTTAAATACCTAGGTAATGTTGCACCATATAAAGCAATGAATTTAAAAAATGAATTGCATAAAATTCAAAAAGGCTTAATTTGCTTACAACTTCAATTCTTCCACCGGACTTCATGGCATCTTGTAGCTCAGTATTTTTTGAAACGTTCAAATGATAAGATTTCTCTGACACATCCTTCAGAACAAATTTGATTGCAAAAAGAGGATACTGCAATTTAAAAGTTTTCAAAATTTAATATTAGCAAGTGTTGTAGCTAGTATTTTAAAACCAGAAACAGTGTGTACAATAATTGATTGTTAGCAGTGCCCTAATTTTCTAATTACCAGTGTATTTTTAAAACTATCCCGGCTATCCCCGTCCGAGTCTGAATCATCATTTTAAATTTCAAATATCCTACTTCAGTCAAAGTCAAACCATGCCACCTCCTTCAGGCGTTTTCAATCAAGAGAAGTCGGTTTCTTCGATACCGCTTTTGGAAATGAAGTCCCTTTCATTTTCCGAGAAGCTTGAAGAACATCTTTTTTTGACAGACAGCGACTGTGATGTGATTTTCTCTGTGGGGCCGGAACGTAAAAAGGTTCGAGCAGTTCGACTCGTTCTTGTTGTGTCGTCACCGGTATTCAAGTATTTATTCGAAAATACTTGGGACGTTGGGATCATGATTATCATACAATTTCTGATGACGGCATCCCATTGCCTGACGTCGATTCTGAAGCCTTCAGGATTTTTCTTAAGGTATACATACAACTCGTTCTTGTTGTGTCGTCACCGGTATTCAAGTATTTATTCGAAAATACTTGGGACGTTGGGATCATGATTATCATACAATTTCTGATGACGGCATCCCATTGCCTGACGTCGATTCTGAAGCCTTCAGGATTTTTCTTAAGGTATACATACAACTCACACTGTATTTACAAATTGTTTATATCGTTCTCTTTCTAATACTTAATGCTGCAAAAAGCGAAATCAGAAATCAAGATCTATAAGTCTACTAGATGAATACAATCCATATCTTTATTTATTGTAACAGCTTCTGCTTTGGGATGACGTCTCTTCGGAAAAGCTTGCCGCTCTGCTGTTATCTGCGAAGAATATGTTTAATTTGGTTGAAATTTCCAAGAAATATGGAATGATTGACATGCAAGCCAGTGTGGAATATCTTATTGATCAGTTCTTCAAGTAAGTACAGTCAGGTTTATTAACTGTAATCTGGTCAATTTTGAAATGATAGTCGCGCCAATCGTGGGCTTTTAAGTATATTTAAAAAACTCAAAATAATTTTAACATTAACTAAATAAATAGTTTATTGCTTGTTTTTCAATTTCCGTAGGACTATTATTAAGTTTGTCAAAACTGAAGAATTTTTAAAACTTCTCCGAAATATTTTGGGCTGGACTGTCAACCGAGAATCCCTTCCGATGGATGAAGTCGCTGTTTTTCAATGTGCCTACAAGTAATTAAGTCATCGATCACGGATCAAAAAATAGTAAAATATTTGTTTTTGTAGTGTATTATTAAAATAATTCAAATAAATACGTTTAAGTTGGCACTTGGAGTTTGAGTGAACTTTATTCTAGTGCCAGGTTCGTTCAATTTCAATAAGGGATTAGTTCCAGGTGCCGTTGTGGACGTTCGCAACGAAGCTGTAAAAGCTTTCCAGTTAAAAATCGGACAATTTGGGGGCTGTGTGGATTATTTGAAAAACCAACATTTTAGTTACTTATAATACGCATGACGCACCAGACCCCGCATTATGCTCTTATTCCTTATCAATAATAACAATAATATTTATACATTATTTTAAAATCTAGCTTCCTTTTTCTTCTGACAACACAATCAGTTTCCCTGTAGAGTATTTGTTCAGAGAATTTTAATAAACGAGAGAAAACAATACTGAATTTCACAAAACAACCAAAATTGGGCACACTTTTACACAAACTTAGACACTTTTCTTTTGGCACGGTTTATTATTGTTAGTGTATTCTGCATTAGCGTACTGTAAGCACTTCACTCCCTTATCAACGAATAATAATAAATACAGTAATAGCTATAGCGAATACCTGGTCAAAGTGTTTATAGAAACTTGGATCGTTTATTAGATAGAAAGGCGAAAGGCATGTTTATTGCATTGCTTACATTAGAATTACATATTTAGGATTATTATTATAATATATTATTACACTACCCACACTCGGTCCAGGAGCCATTCGCTGGAAGAGTTTGTAGCTTAATTTATGGTTATTATACAGCATGGGTATTACACCACCATATGGTTTTTAATTTTTAAAAGTAGACTTATAGACACACTCGCACACTATGTTATTGTATATTATAATTACGTAACTAGATTCAATCTAGTTATGTAATTTTACATTTCCCAAATGATTTCACATTTCTACATTCAAGATATTACGGTTTCCTTTTAATTTTAATTATTATCTGTAAAACACCACATAAGGCTATCGGTATTATGAATCCACTATTGTTATTAGTTTTTCAATCTACGATAAACTTTGACACTTGACAACGACACCTTCAAAAGACATCATTTTATGTTATTGCTGCATTCTTGCTCCAAACTGTAGTTTTTAACACTCAAAACTGAAAATTAGCGACCACTAGGACTCTTGTTCAGCGCATCTACGACAATATCACTCCAAGAACGAGAGTCTGAAATCCACAACTTCCCTGTCCAAACTCCAGGCGTTTTTTTCAACTGGAAAAGATTAAGTAATTTAAAAAATTAGTGTTATTTACAATAAATGCTTAAGTACCTAAATGTAGGGTATGTATTAAATACCTAGGTAGGTATGTTGCACGAATTTAAAAAAATGAATTCCATAAAATTCAAAAATGCCTAATTTACTTACAACTTCGATCCTTCCACCGGACTTCATGGCATCCTGAAGCTCAGTATTTTTTGAAACGTTCAAATGATAAGCTCTTTCAGGCACATCCTTGAGAACAAATTTGATTGCAAAAAGAGGATACTGCAATGTAAAATTTTTCAAAATTTAAAACCACTGGTCATATATAGGCCTTTTTTTATTGATTAAAGAATTTAAGTATTTACATGCTTTCAATATTATTATAAAATTATATAACAGTATTGTACACTTACAGCATTGATTTCCTCGTTAAGCTCCCTCAACTCCGAGAAGCCCACTACGGTTTCTCCGCCATAATCAATAAATTCAACCTTGACATCAAGATCCCCTCGAAATCCAGTAACAACTCCACGGTAATATCTCTGACGATTGTCCGGAGCAATCACAATTTCATTCATTTCCGGGATTCGTTCCATGGGTGGAGCATTCTTGGCGTGCTTAGTCATGAGCTCCTCCAAAACGTCGTACTTGGCCCCATCTTCATCAGCACAGATAGAGATTCTCCCACAGTGCCATTTATATGTCACATTGACCAAAGCCCCGTCCGCCAAGGAGTCCGTCAAAGGGATCTCATCACTCTTCTTCCTCGGGAAACGGGATGGGGTGCCCCCAACTAAGCGTTGTTGACTTGGGCATGACGGCTTCTTATCGCTCAAATTGGCTTTTGAAGATTTAGGTTTAGGTCCTGGCCCAGGCTTTGTGGCTTTAGCAGGCACAACTGTGGCTCGTTTAGGATTCGGAGTCCGACTAGTTGGAGCGGATCTTTTAAGGGAAGAAGTGCTTTTCATGGCTTTGACTGGTCCATGGCTGGACTCATTTTGCAGGGACGCTCCTGACGAGTTCAAAGGCGGTGACGATGAGTACGAATGATCACTGCCTCGAGCTGATGCACCTAGAGTTGCTCGACGGCTTCGGCGCTGACCCACCCCCTGACCCTGACTTTCTTGGTCGGCTGAAGCTGATGTGTCAGCTCTAGTAGTTCGCTTTCGCGTATTAGACGCCTCCAGGGATCCGGCAGACATGGTTGAGCCCAGCTGACCTTGGCTTCCAGGGGAATTATTGACTACAACAGGATCACAACGCTTTCGCCGGTTTATACTGAATGGGAGGTTCGAGGTGTCAAATGATTGCCTGGAGAAAGAAAAACATAATGAATTTTAATTTTATTCCCATGGTATAGTTTGTGTATAAAATGCAGAGCAGTTTACTGATATAATTAAATATCGCAAGACACTAAAGTGGTAGTAAACTATTGCGCTTCATTAGATAAATAAAAATATTATTAAAAAAAGAAAAGTCAACTACCTGTCATTCTCAGCCATGGAAATATATTTAAAAATTTTAAGTTCTTCTTCAGCCGTGAGGATGCTGGCTGGACAGACTCGATTGCCAAAATCCTTGATGTTCATGACAGGAAACCGAATGGAGTATAAATATTCGTCCAGCATTCCACGAATGTTGGCTCCACTCTGCTCAAATCCATGAGCGATGCATTGATACTCGGCCCACCTTGAAAATAAGATGATCGTTAAGTAATAATATTTAATATTAACTAAGGAAAACGACTCACATAAAGTTCCGACTACATCTATTTATTTGAATTATTTGAATAATACACCACAACAACAAATATTTGAGTATTTTTAGATCCATGATCGATGACTTACTTGTAGGCACATTGGAAAACAGCCACTTCATCCATTGGAAGAGATTCTCGGTTGACAATCCAGCCCAAAATATTTCGGGGAAGAGTTAAAAATTCTTCAGTTTTGACAAACTTATTAATAGTCCTTTGGAAAATTAAAAAACAAACGACAAACCATTTTTTAAATCAATTCTAAAATTATTGCGGGTTTTTTTAAATATATTTGAGCCCACGACTACGACTATCATTTCTTCAAAATTGACCAGATAACAGTTAACTTGAGCGTACTTACTTGAAGAACTGATCGATAAGATGTTCCACACTGGCTTGCATATCAGTCATTCCATATTTTTTGGAAATTTCAACCAAATTAAACAGATTTTTCGCAGATAACTGCATAGCGCCAAGCTTTTCCGAAGAGACATCATCCCAAAGCAGAAGCTGTTAAGATAAAAACATGGATTGTATTCATCTATTTGAATTACATATCTTAATTTTGTTTTTTGCAGCATTAAGTATTAGAAATAGAACGACATTTAAGCTATTTGTAAATACAGCGTGAGTCGTGAGCTGTATACAATGTATACCTTAAGAAAAATCCTGAAGGCTTCAGAATCGACATCAGGCAATGGGATGCCGTCATCAGAAATTGTATGATAATCATGATCCCAAGTATTTTCGAATAAATACTTGAAAACCGGTGACGACACAACAAGAACAAGTCGAACTGCTCGAATCTTTTCACGTTCCGGGCCCACAGAGAAAATCACATCACAGTCGCTGTCTGTCGAAGAAAGATGTTCTTCAAGCTTCTCGGAAAATGATAGGGACTTCCGTTCCGACAGCGGTATCGAAGATACCGACTTCTCTTGATTAAAAACATCTGAAGGAGATGCCATGGTTTGATAGGTTTGAAATAGGAGGAGGATGCTTCTCTTCGAATCGAATTTTGAGTTTGATAAAGCAGGATATTGGAAATTTAAAATGAAGATTCAGACTCGGACGGGGATAGTTTTAAAATACACTGGCAATTAGGGCACTGCTAACAATCAATTACTATACACACTGTTTCTGTTTTAAAACTCTTGCTAATAACTTCGAATTCGTATTTCAATACGATCGACAGAGAAAATATTTTCTTTGAACTTGAAAAGTGATTATTCTGGAGAGAAAATGCACAGGACTGGTCTAGTCAAAACACCAATGCGATCTGAAATTTTACCAGGAACAGGAAAGGAACTCAGAGACTGGAATAAAAAAGGTAGAGGCAGCAAGCAGCAGTAGCAGTAGCGGGAATGCGTGTTTACGCTGAGTTATTTTCTCCAATCAATTTTGAAATTCAGAGGATGTTTACCACTCTAAATTTGGAAGCAATCTAAAAGTTACTGTAATTATTTATGTTGTAACTGTGACAACAGTTGACTTGAATAATAATTTAACTTGCTTAAAACGCAAAACGCAATGCAATGTAATGTAATATTAAGATAAGATTAAATAATAAATTGTTTCCTAAAGAGGTAGGTAATTTAAAATTGGAATATCTATTCTTGCGTCTTCAACCCAAAACTCCCAAATTAGTCAACCAAACTATTTATTGCACACTATTAACCTTTCAAAGCTTACATTCAATGAATTTTGCAGAGTTATAAAAATTATAGGAAGGAAATACCGTTATGCGCAGGTAAGTTATAGTTAGTCTATCAAGGAATATAATTTTATTAAGTAATTCATTCATTCTGATCAAGTGTTTTAATAGATATACCTATGTATAATAATACATTCAAAACTTAAAAGTTGCAAACAAACGCAAAGTTTGAGCCTTAGAAAATAATAAAATAAAGTACCTAATTTAAAATCAGGCTTATTTCAAACTGTTAATCAGAAGAAGTTAAGTCTTTCACACTCTTCTCAATTCCAGCGCAAAAATTAGCATAGCCAATCATGGTACTTCCCCCAACATGGAATAGTGACTCATCACGCATCAATCTGTGAGAGATTTCTTCCATAATGGCTTTGTGAGTCTCATTGTATTCGCGGGACTCAGCATTCACGTCTTCAATTTTCTCTTTTAATCCGGATATTTCACTCTCCAGCTCCGTGACCTTCTTCCGTGCTTCGCTTAATCGTGCAGCCTTCATTGAAGCCAATGCCTCATGTTCCTCTATAAATTCATAAAAAAACCAATTACAGGACAATTATTAATCAGCCTGAACCTTTCGACAATCGATTTATAATCTTGTCCTTTCATAATCAATTGTCAATGCGTGTGCAGTATGCTTGATTATTAACTTTAAACTTATGTACCTATGACCTATATGAATATGATCTATACTATATAGCTGACCTTTCAATTTAAATTCCTGCTCAGCAAGCTCATTAACCATCTTCTCCAACGCTTCCATTTCCCTATAATATTTCTCCTTTTTAACACCGAATTTATCTATTTTTTTGTCCAGCTGTTTCCTCTCAGCAATGAGATCAGCCTCAGGATCTTCTTTGACACTGATCCTCTCCATAAGACCCTTAAGACCAGGATAGTCCGCCTCAAGAGTCGAGGTGGATGATGAGCTCGAATCAGAGTCACTACCAGACAGACCAGACTCGTCAGCTGAAAAAGTTAAACTATCTTGGGGCTCTCCCTTGCCCTCGTGAAACGAAGACGTTGCCATCTGAAAGTTAAGGTAATTGACATGCATTAACTGCAATTTTATTTAGCCTGTATTTCAAATAATAAAAATAGTTGATAGTTCAAAGTTGACAGTCAGTCAGTTTGCACAGAAGACATCACTTCTTGTACGTTATGTTGCTTTGCAGGTAGAGTAGAGAGGGACGGGAATAGTGTTGTAACTTGTTCACAAAGAACAATTGTTTTTTACTTTGTGATTGCTCTGCCACAATCACTATCATAATCTACTAAAATTGGATTGTGCACAATCACAAAACGTATCACAATCGGACAGGAACAAACAGGAACTAGCGTGATTTTCCCGTCTCCTCGAACGAACGTTTTGTGAACAATCACAAAAAACGTTCAAAAACACAAACTGAGGCTAAAAATGCATTGTTAACAACTCAGTTTGTGCACAATCTTGGACTTGAAAATCACAATATTCACAAACAATTGTGAAAAAATTACAACACTAGACGGGGACATCCAAATAATGGAGAAAATAATGGCAAGAAGTGAGTTCAGAGTTAAAACAAAGTCGAAACACAATTTATTCACCGGATCCAGGGAGAGATCCGATTTCTTTCGACTCAACTTCAACGTTCAACCTAACTGTGAACTAGCCGAATGTGAAATCTCAAGCTTAAGAATCGTAAAATAATTAATATTTAGATCTAAACATGTAATAAACAACATGAATTCACTTTTGATCACAAAATATGACGCAATTCACAAAAAATGACAAACGACTTAAGTAATTACTCACTAGTCACTAGTATATAAAATCAGGAAGAATCCGAAGAAGAGAAGTTGTAGCTTGAGACTGTGAAATGGAGAAGCTAATTATTATGAACTAGTAAGAAATGAAATTGGAGTTGCTGAAAATCCGATGAAAAACTTATTGTCAACAACACCTTAGTTGTTAGTACTCCAAAAACTTATTGATTTGACCAACTTATTGTTGACTGACAACGACTGATATTTTGGACTTTAGAAGAACGAATAAAAATACCTAACCAATAAATCATTCACTTTATTACGTTACGCGGACACAAATTACAAGTCATGTGAAACGCACCACGAACCCACACCCACACGCACCTGAAGCAAGTGAGAAGTAATTTTGAATTTACTCACCTGAGAAAAGGATCATCAACGATGAGCGAGCGAAGGAAAAGGGATATGACGATTGCATCCACACTATTTTCACGTCAACGCCAGCACGACGAAAGCTAATTATTAGATGGAAGTTAACTGAATCGAAACGAAGTGAAAGTTTAATAATGTATAGTTGAAAGGAGGTGTCTTCAGTCGTGCGGAGTCGTGGATGGTTGAAAGTAGTTTTAATTATTAGTAATGACGTTAAATGAAAACGAATTTTATAAAATCTGATACGATCGCATTTTTAATCATTCCCGCTTGCTGGCGAGATACTAGTAGGTTCTTTCGTCTATGATTAATTAAAAAAAATACAGTTAATAAATTGTTGGGAACCTACTTTAGGGTAATTAGAGGGTATAATATAAGATACTTTTTATTTTTATTTATGGAAAGTAAGAAAAAAGAAAATAGCTGGAATTAATGGAATAGTTCAACGTTTTTTGATTATTTACTTCGTATGGAACTTCATCCATAATTTATTTTAATGTGAGGTATTTCAATTTTAGTATGGTCCGCTACCCGCTACTGAGCCCACTACTGACTGATTGTAAAAGCATTTCTAGACAAAACAACACAGACACTGACAACACAACGTATTGAAACAATAGGATCTTTTCGTAAAATCTACATACTACTTACTTTTTACGTACCTTTTCGAAAACATGGAATTAGAACATTTGGTACCTTTTATGGAATTAGAACATTTGGTACCTTTTAAAAAACATGGAATCAGAAAATTTTGCACCTTTTCGAAAACATTGAATTAGAACATTTTGTACCTTTTAAAAAACATGTAAATAGGATATTTTTCATTTTTGAAAAACATGAAAATATAACATTTTAAGCTTTTCAAAAGCTTCTAATTAACATTCTACGCATGTTTCTCATTTTGTTTTTATGACATAGCTCATTTTGATTCTAGCTTAAATTGGATATGAGCCATTTTGGTTCTTCACAGACGATATGCACTTTACATAGCTAACTTCCTGTTTAGGAATTTCAGCATGCAGCAGCTAGACCAATTAGAATCTTGATCTTTAAATTCTTTAAAAAAAATGCATAAACACAAAAAAATACGGACCCTTAAATAATATATAACTTACAAAATTATTTATTTTCTCACTCGTCTCATACAATCTCAATCACACTCGAGAATCAGGAATAATCACAATCATTAAAGCAGACCGATGTGGCGCAGTAAGTGATATGTTAATGAACATGATATAATTTTAATTATATTTAAATATGAATAGGTACGTTACATTTTTACATGTTTGTGCATAGTTTATGATAGTTTTTAATATACCGTTGAGTAAAAAATGTTTTTTGGGATTACTTTGTTTCTTATAAAAACTAACTATTATTATCAAAGGTGGTGATATATTTATATATACTTATTAATGCACTGGTATGTTTATGTTAGGGTCGTGGTAACATGAGTCCGATAATTTTTCTCTTCACACAAGAATATTGTAAATTAAATAATTATTATTACATAAATTGATTACAACATTTCTACAGAAATGTGACGTTGATTGAAGTACAAGTACAAAGTACAACCAGTTGAATTGCTATGTTTATATAAATATGTAGACAGCAACTTAATTATTTTTATATATAACTTTTTATATTATAATCAAAATAATTTGCGTTAAATTGTATGCAGGTATATTTAATTCAAGATGTTGTCAATCTCCATGTCTCCTACCTGACCACACCATTTCTATAATTTATTGTGTATTTGCGTGTATTCCTTTTAAATAATAAACTTATTTAAGTTATGTTTAGCAATGAGTTGTATTTTTATTTGATTTAGTTTTATAACTTTTAACCTACTGTTACAAATGGTTACGCCCCTGTTCGTAGTGGCTGCATTCGTAGTGTGTTGTTTCGTCGAAATTTTTTCGTAGTTGACAGCATTCGTTGTCAAGCTGTGTTCGTAGTTGACATTATTCGTTGTATGAATTTTTTGCTCTTTGGAGACAGTGATGGCTCTTAGAAGGGCCGTTGGTTAATGAGGTTTAACGTACGAATTCAAGAATCATGATCAAATATTTGTAAAAACAGTACAGATAAAAATAATGTAAAGTATTTAAAAAATTAAAATATTATTATTCCACCTATAAAAGGTGTTTTCTCTTAATTCGGTCAAATATTTAGTCTTTGTGTGCTCAACACATGACGGTATGTGTCCCATATGGTCGTTAGTCACAGTGACAGTCTTATTAGTGTGAAGTATAAGTCGCCCGGGATAAGCACGACCATTAATCTGGCGGCACCATAGTACCAGCTTCCATTTTCTGCTTCTCTTTCTTTATATTCAAAACCATTAAACGTACCAACCTCATGACCCCACGTTTCGTTTTTCCAATAACTTCGAATTTAATTCCGTCAACACTTACATTGTCTTCACAATAACCCGATTTTTCGAACTCAAAATCACTGGTTTCAAGAGAGGATTCCATTTTACCAACAATATTTTACCACAACGTGTAAAAAGAGAGATATCAGAGCAGAAAAAAATTGTTACAACGAATAATGTCAACTACAAATACAGCTTGACAACGAATGCTGGCAACTACGAAAAAAGTTCGACGAAACAAGACACTACGAATGCAGCCACTACGAACTATGGTCGATCCGTTACAAATATTTACTGATTTGTAAGTGCTCCTTTCAGATTTTTCTATACAAAATTGAAAACTGTTGCAATGCAATGACACCACGAGGAGTAAGTTACTGCTATACTTGCATACGATTACAACTATGTCTATGTACATAAGACTTAATTACAAGCGCAACTAAAATAATTTAAAATTGGTTCTAATTAACGTTGTTTCACTGGGTACATGCGATATAATTATATTAATGTTCAGGTAAACTATAAACAATTTATTTTAGCTACGTATTAGCTATACATATAACAAAATGTGCTAAACACTAAGCTATACAGAAGGATAGGAATTCATATCATACCTACCCATATTACATAATACACAGTACACAGCATGTATGTAAGGTAGTTTTATTTTTGCATTATTTATTATGTGTCACGCAGTAACACCATCCACAATTAATATTAACTAGATGAACCGCACCCTATCTAAATCTGATCAACCTTCAGGAAGTGTTAGAGAATATAAAATTATTATGTGACGATTTGGGGATTCCAAACATTGCAATAAAAAAACAGAATACTGTTGCAAACTTTAATTATCACGTTCACTAACTACTTAGCGATGAGATAAAAACCTAAAAAAAGGTTCAAAAAAATGAAAATAAATGGTTTCACAACGCGGCGACCCGAAACCATAATATTATAACCATGTATATAAGTAGTTGCGTAATAATAAAGAAACCCTTCTATATTCTACCATCTAAACTAACCACGACAGTAAAATATATCACCTAAAAGCTCAGGAAGCCCAAATTAATTTTATACTCAGGTTGAGAAAGGAGTTTTGAATCAATCGAATATTTAAATTGGCAGCTTTAAATTGAATGGGAGCTACTTCGGATTTATAAATTTTATGTCATTCATAAGTAAACACACATTGCAATTTGCAATGATAATACAAGAAAAAAACCTCTGCCTATTGCAGAATGAAAAAGAAAGACCTAATATCTAAATTGTATGAGAAAACATTCGTGTGTACTACGCTATGTGTAGAACAAATAACTTAAAATATAATTTTGTTTAGAGCTATGTACATAGACTTCGCGCCTTGTTCTCGTTCTCATACAAAGCGACGATGGACTATATAATTGAGAAAATTATTAGATTTGATTAGGTACAAATGAGGCTTAAATTAAAATAGTTCTTTCCTGAAGGAAAAACCAAATTCATCACATTTAACTTTGAGCGTTCGTGCAAGAGTTGGTGGACCACAGTAAAATACTGTTATCTTCCCCTTATTTTGATCTTGAAGCTGTTTAAAAAGCTGAAAAGTAACACAAAATACAATGTATTGTTTAAACTATATGTATGCAAAACATGTATGTTAAACAATACAATGTATCTAAATATGATGTATCAATAAAAATAATATGTAATATAGCCTAATACCTATACAATAATTATTATTATATAAAAATGTTCACCTTATTCCAATTTGGCCGGCCTGCATTTGTTCTGGTTTTCAAACCTGTAATTAAATCTCGTTTTTCCTGAAAATGAAAAATAGCAGTAAAGATAACAATAATAATAATAATCGGATTAAATTGAGAATAGTACTAAAGTCAAACAAGAGCCCACGTGCCTAATTAATCTAATACGAACTACGTAACGCTTCATTTCCGTTACCTTTTCATGCAGCAAATCGAGTGCAAGTTGAAGTCCCACAGCTTTCATGTCAGTTCTTTGAAGAGCAGATGTAATGTACATATGCATATCAAGAAATCTTTCCATTGCCCCACCCAATTCAGCCTGTTCAATTTCTAATTGTGATAGTAAATGAACAAACCATTCAAAGGAACGTTGCTCCCGGTTTATCCACAAGAAATCCACCTAAAATTAAAATTAAAAGTAAACAATAATATAACGAAATTATGAAAAATATGAGTATACAATAGTTATTATTCACTGCTTTATATCTTTTTTCATGCAGAAATATACAAAAATTTGGTATTTAAATTACCTTCTTAAGGTTGAATACAGATTGAGGCATATCGCCACACCATGTAAAATTGCAATTCGGACAGGTAAGTCGAGATGCCCAGTAGCGGAGCATAATAGACTGGAGAATGGAAGCAAAAGGTGTGACACCGATCCCGGTAGCAATCAACACGGCATGTTGAGCTCGGAAAATATGACTTGAAGGAGCACCATAAGGACCGTCTACATATATTTCTAAAGGTCTTCCAACAACCATGTCGTCATCAGTAGTTCCCATTATTTGAAAACTTGACCATTGTCTTTGAACTGCCTTTTTCTGAGCAGACGTTACCACCACACTGTTATTCACATCAGTACTATCATCCACGTGTACTGCACCTAATGGAGAAATTCCTTCTTCAGCTAATCTGTCAGCATTATTATTTCCACCGCTTGCTGCACCAAGACTGACACCAATGGGCAGTCCAATTATATGATTATTGTCCCCGTCGTCATCAACATCGTAATTGAACTCCGGAGTTTTAAGGGAAATTACAGTTGGACGATTTCTCATGTAGCGAAGGCTATCTGCCGACATTTTAGTTCTGGACGTCGGAACCACCGGATTACTGGATCCATTCGCATAGGATAGGTTGCTCCCAGATTTATTTGAGTCATTCTCCACACTTTGAACTGAGATTGAACGTTGAACCACCGGATTATGTCTGACACTTTTATTTTTAAAACAAAATAATAGTACAATCAATATAACTTACGATCAAAATTCAAGTTAAAATAAATATATTTCTAAGGTCACTATTCTCGATTAAATTAAATTGCATACTTTAACTTCCGTTCTCTGTCAACCATGCGCTCGTGAACATTAGGCATGGACTTCGTAGACTCTAATTTAGGCTTGTGTAATCTAATTGGAACTTTCTTGCTTTTAACAATAGCTTCTAAATCGCTCATCGTTTCCGCGGAACTGGTCATATCTACAAAATAAAACAAGTATCATAAAAAAGTTATCCATAACCCATACTCCGTAATATTCACCAATTCACACTCAGTTTTTCCATGCAACCCAATGTATAGTGCTTAAACTTTATTTAATCGCATTATTTTGTCCATGAATTGAGCTTATAAGTTACCATTATTAGAATTATTCAACGAATCTGACTCTGAGCTAGACGGCATCATTGTAGACACGGAATCGCCAACGGATTTGAGACGGCTGGCATGATCTTGAAAAGCAACTCTCTTTACAAGATTCTCCGGGGGCTCAGTGTACTTTGAAGTCACTGTTGGCAGGGAATTGAGTTGGAGTTGGACGGCATTATTAGGAACCGCTGCTGCATTGATATCAGATGAATTTAGTAATCTGAAAAGAATTTTATTTAGTTTTATTATGAAACAGTATGCACTAGATTTCAGTTGTTTCAGACAAACAAATAAGCATATAACGTAAGTAATTTCAATTTTGTTTTACATACGCTAGTTTATCTCCTATTCTTATAGTTGGTGTGAAACTTTGAGCTTTGGGACTCAAGCACATCTCTTCTCCCGTCCCAGCACGTAATTTCATTTGTTCTTGATCAAAATATTCATAAAGCCGATTTGTCCACTGACCCACGGCACGAATATGGAGTGAAATCATACCTGAAGTAATCATAATGTAATGATGTAATAGACACAATGTTTTACATAAAGTACATATTTATTCATTAAGTCGACTTGGCCTTAGCCCGCACAACCAAATAATATATTATAATTAATAATTATCAACATGCATAATTAGGTAGATTCTTAAAATCTAGATTTAAAAAAAAGAAACAAACCATCTTGCTCCGGTGCACTGCTAATAGTGAAAGGATGCCATTCATAAGTTGCAATTTGGGGTATCCGTACAAAAACATAATCACCTGGACGGAATTCAAAATTAGATGGACGGCGGATCGAAATATGTGTCACTTTGGAAGGAAGGAGGATTCCAGACAGAATGTATGTTCGACCTCGTCCCACTCTCCAATGATAGTATCGTAAAGCCTAGAATTTAAAAACAATACAAAATAAAATTTTTAATCCCACGAAATTCAGAATTACATAATTATCTTATACAATAATGGATCCATGGCTGTTCTATCCTCCCCAATCATAAATAATAGCCATGCATATTTATAATCCATACATGTTCGATTATTTACAGATTAATCATGTAGGTAGACACTTTAAATTAAGAGCACGTATCTTGCTGGAATTCTAAATTCCACAATATTTTATATTACAGTTAGTTAGTTCCATGATATTCATAAATAATGTCGAAAAACTTAAAACTAGCCTTCAATCTTACATTCGTAACTTCATATCCAACAAAATAAATTGTAAATACCTCATCAGGCATCATGTACGTTCTCTTGATATTTCATCTATCTCTACCTGCATTTACTTCAAATTTCATACAATAAATTAAATCGTAAATAATTACATATTGCAGCAAGAAGCTAGTACGCAAGAATAATGTGACTGTTGTTTGTTGCCTGTCATTGCCATTCTTTATATACTAATCCTGTCTTTGAAAGTTGAGTGTGCATTAACACGTCAAGTCAAGTGCCACTCTCAAGAGTCAAAGAGACAAAAAACTTGATAATAAATGGAAGTCATGTATTTGTATTTCTAAATAACGTCACAAAGCCCTCATAACTCCCAAACGCACATGTACAATAAGCTTCTTCGGCATCAGAGAATTCAACAACCATTCCGCCTTTGCTAAAAGGACTTGACTAGTGACTAGACTGACCATTGCATCCTTTCTGTTATCACTTCTTGATTAGCCAGTTTAACTTTCTCACACAGACGCAGGGGCAAACGCACACTTACATACATCTATAACATACTGTAACGCTTAAAAGTCTGACAATAGTTTAACTACTTACATAAATTACGTATGAATACATACATGCAGTTCATTACGTATTGATACAGGTTATGGGCATGGGTATATTTACTTTTTAAAAGGTCAAAATCAAAGTTTGTCATTAGAAAATGACACCGGTCAATCCAATGCAGTAATACATACATAAACATAGGCATATAATCATAGTCATACCTAATCTAAAACCAAAAATGGAAAGCCACTGCAGTGGATTAAATTCATAAAATTCAAAGAGTAAAAGTAAAAAGTCTACCACAGTCCATTAGAAACGTCAATACAATACGCCCAAATTAAACAGTCAATATGACTTTTGATTACATAGCGCACACTATAATCCTGATACGGAGTGCAAAATATGGCTATCAGCTATTTCATCTGCCTCACCTGTACTGTGATACAAAAAAACTTGCAGATAATTATCTATGGCCATCCTCGTAAAACTTATTAAGCACAATAATAACATCTGCATTTTTTTTACACTATGTCATCTTTAAAAAAAACTCAATTCATAGAAGCCGTCATTTCAACTTTTTCTAATTTCTAAACTAGTTGCGGATGCATTAATTCCAACATTTAACATTGATTCAAGTAAACTTGAAGCATTGAACTACTTAAAACTAAAAACTGTATAAAATCACTAGTTTTGAAATATTTATTATGTATATAGCCCATTTTTGTGCCTTATTAAAGGGGCAAGTTTAAGTAGGAATCATACCTGCTCAACGATAAAGATGACCCCTGGTACCACAAACCATTTCCAGAAATTTGGAGCATGAACTATGAGTAAGATCCAAAATAAAAGGTAGAGTGTATGAGTCCAGTAAAACACCTAAAAGATGTTTTATAATACAACATAAATGCATCCGAGATTTTGATATTATTTAATAACATTATTAGATCATAGTTCAGCTGTGCATTCATTAGAACAAGATTTTTGAAAATAACAAAAACTAACCTCAAAGCAACCACCTCTTCGTACAAATGGCAAGGAGCAGATGACCATCACAGTAAGAATGATCATGAGAAAGAAGCCCGTATTAAAACCATATCCATGGATAAGACCTAAATTAGTAGCATTTGGGTGATTTGGGTCAAAGAGGATGGCAATGTACGACGTTGTGTTTGCACTGTTTGCTATTATTCCTTCACCTAAATTCCAGAAGCAATATACAAAATCATAACAAATTCATAAAATATCAAATTATATTATGATTTTAAATATTTTAAAAAACAAACGCTTACTTATATTGACCAAGTGAGCGACGGTGTGGAGTAAACTAAAAACGAAAATAAACCAGCCCGTCATTTTATGAAAATAAATATGCTGATCAATGGGTAGAAATGTACTGGCTCCGCGTGCTCGAAGGAATGTAAGCGTTTGCCTCAGCATCACCACCACGATGAAAGTGCAATCAAAATTTAAACACTGACCTACAACAGAAATTAGCATTACAAAAATTCAAAGGGTGAACTATCGAATCACTACGTTTAAGAAAATAGGGAGCATTATTAAGAATGAAGTAAATACTAAAAGCATTTAGTATAAATACATGTGCAAATTACCAGCAGCTCTTGCTACAACAAGGTAATGCGTTGACTCGTCATCATATGTACCATCTCTATACCGCCAATTAAAAATCCGGTAGAAAAATAGTGCTGCATTTGTAATGAGAAATGCAAATAACCAGAGGAGGTACACGTAGTTATTGCGAAAATATCGAGGAGAGAGTTGATGCGGTTTCCATGAACGGATTTTAGCAAGGAGGGATTGATCAGTTTCTCGAGGCTTTGGTGGCACTAGCCATCTTTCGATACTAAGAGTGCATAAAAAAATTCTAGAATTAAGCCCCTACCCCTACCAAAAATGATACCAGAAACGAAAATATCAGAAAAGTGTATTACCTAATGGACAAATTTTCTAAAAGTCCCGTATGTTTTTCTAATTGAGCTTTTAATGCTTCGTAGGTAAGTGCACCACGTTTTTCAACGTCTGCATCTTCAAACAGTGCTATCGTTAACTCATCTAAAAATTAATTTGAAAAGAAGTCTTTAATTAGAACCTAGCCAAAAACGAGAAAAATAACTACCTGAAAGTTATTATATTATTCTTATACAAAATGTATAGAAATATTTGTGAAAATAATGTTTTTAACGTACGAATTTGCTCATCACTAAATTTCATTCCATTCTCCTCCATACAAGCTGTCATAACTTGTTCCAATTCTGCTTCCTGGATAAGCCCATCACCGTCCACATCGTAGACTTTGAAAAGAAAATGGATTTTATCATCGGGATTTTGTCCAGTGAACTGGTGCATACAGTCCAGGAATTCTTGCAGAGAAATTGAGCCGGATGAGTCACGATCAAAGATTTCAAATACACGCTCCGTAAAAAATTGCTGAATAAAATTCATTTAAAAATTCATTCATTACAAGCATTCACCTCACCACCACTAGTAATTGTACTCGCAATTTAAACTAATACACTTTAGCATCAAATAATTTTCAAAAACTAATTGCTTATCAGTACATTTCAAATTACACGTTGTCTGCTTCATATTTTGTTCCCTTACATTTTTAGTTTGAATAATTTTATTAAAATCTTCTTTTCGGATCTCGTTCCCCTCCCCAACATATTGACGAAATAGTCTTTCTAACCATTTAATATTTTCCTTTGTAAGGCGGCTATTGGATCTGTTGGTAGTGATAAATAATGTTTTTAAATGATTTATAGCGATGTACACGAATAAAGTAAATTTGCCTACTTCTATTGACGTATTTCTAACATTCTGTATTCTACGTAGTACTACTTACCTTGCACTACTTAATTGTGAAATAAATTCCATGACTTGATCCGCCGTAACAATTCCATCTAAATCCCGATCAATGAGACGGAAAAATTTATTCAGAACCTGAAATGAAAGAAAGGCAATTAACCTCCAATGATTTAGCTAATAATTACATAAATATAATACCGAAACAACATTACAAAAATCCACGAGGGTTTTAAAAGTAAGAACGTTTAAAACTAATACTGATTTAAGGATGTCACGTCAAGGTTACAAATTAAAAACCCGCTAATTCGTGGCCGTGATCCAAACATTTAATACTCATTCAAAATAACATTAATACATTTTATACTCAATTCATATTGACAAGACCAAGAGCTAAGAATGTGTAACTGAAGTGTCCACGTGTAGAATTCGTGTTTTGCACAATTTAAACGTTTATTTCACTAAAAAAAAGTCAATAATCGTTAGGTTTAAGGTTCTCGCTTTCAACTTTAACAATGGTTAAATCTGAAAGCAAGCTCCTTAAGGCTGACAGCCGTAACTTTTTCCGTGAAATCAAGGTCTAAGAGAGCAAGTTTTACAAAATTGCGAATAAGCCATTATACCAGTAAAGGTACTACACATACGTAGTATATTTTGAATCAGAAACCCAGCGACAACCAATATGTAGATACTTGATTTTTATAGCATTCTATGGAATTGTCAACCATTTTTCCATTAGGTTTACCGCTTAACTCTTTGGCTCTTGCTGCGTTCCCACGATAACAACAAACAAGTCATTTTATGCGACAAGTTTTTTCAGTGCAATCCCTCCTATCACCTGTTCCCTATATTTCACAATCATTGATCATTCCAATCTCTCCGGTGAGGTAAACCTATCACTAGTCACTAGTACAGTAAACATGAAAAGTTGAAAAGGCAACCCAATTAATAAGTTTTTAAAAGAGATCTTCAACTTTAATGAGCAGACAGTATAAGTACGATTTAATTACGTATGAAGTATATACATATACACATGATTCGTTTTATTTTACAGTAATAACAACCGGTGAATATGATTCAATTTTCACAACCTTCATTTATAACTATCAAGTTGCAAGTGTTAACTATACACTGAAGTTTGCCACATTAATCTATATAAAAATTACAAAAACTAAACTAGTTATGATTATCGACGCCGTGGTAATTGCTAGTGCTAGAAACGCTTTTTTCCAGTGTACATTCGATGTAATAAAACAAACTTTTTTTTACGACCGAAACACGCAGCACTAGGACCAGCTCTTGTAATTAATTGTGGTTCAGTCATCAGTTTTATTCCTGATTTTCGCAAAAGCATCATAAAATACAAAATGCCGAGACATTCTTTACACTACTAGATCTAAGAACACCATTAGTACTGAATTTAGCAAAACTTATTTAAAAAACTACTTAAACGTACGAAGGCACTTTTTTAAATAATTAATACAAATGTCTATTTAATTATGTAAAATTTGGACTTACATTTTTAGTCCTAAAAATGGCACAAAACTGCTCAAAGTTGACATCAGAGTCCCGACAAAGTGCGTACGTAACACTCTCCACCACTTCCACAAAGTCAATCTGCTTTTCTTCTCTGTAATTTTTCAATTTAAAAATATTCCAGAATTTAAAATTGTGTGCGTAATAAATCATAAGCTAGTTTTCACTGATTACGTTCACTTCAATGGTTTTTGTTTTCAGTTGTTGGAAATGATAGTTACAGTTTACAGTGCAGTGGTGACTGGCCATTTCTGGCCAAAATTAAGACGCCTAATCAATTCCTGTAATTTTACGTAAGCGGCGTTGAACTTTGCACATTTAATACGAAGGATTTGCGCTTCTCTTTATCACTCCCAAAAATTAAGATCAATTCGTTTTCGACAAACCTTTACAACTATAATATAGTAAGCCTATACCATTTTTTTAATTTATGACCACCAAATTTTATTTCTGGTCGCCTGCAACCAAATTCCCCCTGATGAATTTCGTAATAATCGGGAGATGCCACAATTAACTACCACAATGATTTTCACAGTGAGTACTTACTATAATACACGAAATATTCTGCCAACCTGCAGTATACTTTCAATCAATAAAAAAATACTACAAGGTTGCTCACAAATACTCAAAAATAATGAAGAAATGATTGGAAACACCGCACCGCACCGGCTTTCCACAAATCACACGGACTCAAAATTTAAAATTTAAATTAGAAAACTGAAAACTTCTCCTGATAGATTCCGTATATGCATATTATTATGAAGCTTATTATATAATACAATCTGAGATTGAGAACCACAACGTGTTTATCAATATTAGGATCAACTTTTCGATGTTCAATGGACACGGAATGTACACACAAGACACGCTAAACTATTTGCCAGTTCAGACTGGACTTGCTGAGAAAGACCAGAGTTTCTGTTTGTTGAGGAGAGATTATTGAGATACGCCAGAAAAGACGAGATATTTTTTTTTCTGCCAGAATCAAGAACCAGTTGGCAATGCCATGCTAGTGTATATACCTATAGTATCATCCCCATCCCCACACGTTCACTATACCTTCTTAGGAAATAAGTATAAAAGTAATGGTAATTGCATTTAGTATTATTTTAAAAAAAACATCTAGAGAATACTCAAGAGACTGCTGAATACAATTTAAAAGTTAGTGTATAAACCTATACACACACTATACTACTGTATCTTGTGTATGGATAAAAAAAACACGATCTTCAACGATAACTTTAACAGCCTATTAGCTATAGACCTCGGATAGAGGCAGACAAAAGACAAACCATCGTACAAGACAATATAAGCAGACAAGATATATATTATGAGTATTCGTAAAGATGATATATATCCCCAATCTCCAGCATTGTTACAGTATAAACGACATGATAATATACTTCAAACACTGTACACATAAAATACTGAATTATACAGAAGGAAAAACGTGCAGTATATATAGTAATATAGCAACATAAAATAAAATCTTATATATCTGTACAGTATGTATTTACATATTTTTCTTCACCACCCATTCATCCACATGACGCTTATTAGCAAATACAGATGGGGAGCATTAGTGGTAAAAGACAAAAAATTATGCATGCGACTTTGACTGCTATACTATTATTTTCATTTTTTTTTGTACGCTTTTATGCATGGATTGTACGCCCGTAACCTTTAATTACCTTTGGCCTTATACAGTCAGTCATCCCCTATAATACTATTCTGGACATGGACATTTTAGTGTTAAAATAGACGATCTACAGATCTACACATTTACGTTGAAGACGTGATACTAGCCCCTCCATACCATGGATACAGATAAGTATTTTGAAAGTTCCATAAATGTAATCTTTTACCTTACGCATCGGAGAATTTTTTCAAAAACACGCAAAATCCTCTAACTGCATCACATATATATATATATATATATATATATATATATATAGGGTTAAAAATGTCTATCTAAATATTCTAAATATTCTGTCTCTATTTAAACTTTTGAAAAAGCTCCGACGCAGATGCTTTTTATTTAAATAGAACAATCTGCAATGCATATTACTTATGTACTACTTTTTGAATTTTGGATTGGATATTAACTATCTAATTACTTACGTCTGGTATTATATCTGTAGTAGCAAAATATTAATACGGCCGTGACTATATATATGCATACAAATAATTACATGATTTGCTTCGTAAGTATGCATGATTTTATGCAAAAAGTTAAACAGGTAATTTACTTTCTACCTGCCTATATATAAGTATCTCCAATTGAACTGAAATTTCACTGCATAAACTGCATATACAAAGATCATAACAAGACAAAAACAAAGAGCAAAAATGAATTATTATGTTACCTAATTTATACTTACTGGTTAATTACACTCACAATTAATATGTGCTTTTGCATTTGGATGTGTAGTTCAGTAAGCATAAAATTATATAATTATTCTGCTTCCAATATTACATGCCATCCATCCTGTACAATAACATTAAATTGTATAAAAACGCATTTCACTTCACCCTCAACATTGTGCGTTATACATGTATCTACAGTGATCAGTAACAGCTTTGGTATGTAGCAGGTACTGTTTAGACTTGACAATGATAAAAAACAATTTACAATAATAAATTATGTGCCAGCCAAGCAAGTTGTAAAAGCTGGAGCTTGTTGTTGACCACAGTCAGTGAGTCCTTTGATAACCTTCTATATATTCTCAATTCTTAGAATTCAATACCTACTCAAATTATAAAAGAAATGGGTCCAGTAAAAAAAATTACTAAGCGTGTGGAAGGGGCTAGATCTGTACATAATATACCTTCAATGCCTCGCCTATTAAATAAACATCAATTTAAATAATTTTTGAATAATCTTTCCTTCGTATATAGTGGTAAATGTTATAGTCGTTTTTTTTGCATTCATATTATTATGAATTTGAATATACTGATATTCCACGTTTGAGATTAGGTATAACTTGGTTCCAATAATCCCAATGGCTTTTGGCCAACGAAAGTGTGAAAAATGTAGACGATTGACTACAGCAATTTTACTAAATATATTGAACTGCAAAATTACAAAAATAATAATCACAAACTACAATAGGAATAGGAATTAAAATCGCTCAATTCATTAAATAATAGTTAGCAGTTGCAGCTCCCGTCAGCTTTAGACATATATGCTAGCATCAACAAAGTTTCAATTTTTGCTATTTTACACTGTCAACAGTTTCCAATTTTGCAGCGCTGCTACTTATCAGGTTTTTTCTTAAATTACATAAAATAAATATTGAGGTTAAAGAAATTGATTTATTATGGTGACGCTTACCCATTAAGTCTTGCTTTGAGAAATTCAATCCACTCATCTTGTTGGAGAACATTGGTCTGTTCAAAATCAAAAAGGCAGAATAGCTTCCCCAGCAGTTCCTGTATTAAAAAGAAATAAAATCATAAACACGTCCAGATTTATTCCTTATAAGCTTCTTCGGTTAGATGACCTACAGATTTTTAAACGAGCGTGCTCAAAGTTATAAATAATAATGGCACTCAAATGTAATGAATATAGCTAATATATGATGACTGTTTTTTAAAAGCCCAAATAAGGTGTTTGGTAGCGTTCGTTTCGTTGGTGTGGAGGAAATTATAAAATTTATGTAATTATGTAATTAGCTACCTAATAAAATAAGTATTCTAATCTAATGGCTATAGTATGTTTACTTTTCCACGTTGTTCATGCTGATATAATATGGAAAACAGTAAATTTTTTAGTGTTTTAAAATTGTCGCTTCGAATTGTAATTTCATGGCAGTTCTGCAAGTTCTCATCTCTATACTCCCTGCTAGTGTATATCTGCAATTCAATAGTTTATAATTTCATAATACTCTGGACAATGTAAGTAAACCAAACCATGCAGGCCTATTAAATAAAGCTTATATAATGACTCTTGTTTGGTTAAAGCACGTCTTCAATACTGTACACTCATGTGCTGCCAATAATTTATTATATAGTGGTTTACTTTTTTGCGCTGATATTATATAGTACTTAAGGTTAATGTCAAGGTGTTGTCTAAACATGTTAAATTCCCATTCAAGTACATACTTACAAAACGGTTGCTCTAACGAATGCTTAGAATTTAGCATTCGTAATTTGCTCATAAATATTATTGTTGCATTGCCAATCGCGTATCAAATACTCGTTGCATATGTCCCATGATATAAACTGAAAGGTACCTACCTAGGCTTAAGTAGATATTATGTACTTGACATTTCAATTTGGGCTGTCATTACATAATTTTAAGCACGCGGAACTCAATAAAAGAATTTATGATCCATATATCCCACGTTTCCGCGCAATAAATAGGATTTTAGTAAAATTGAGGACATTGTTCTGCCAAAAATATTAGCTATATTCAACGTTGCAAAGTGAATTACATATTGAGTACTGTGACTCTGTGGCCAAAGATTTTTTAGAAATATCAGAAATAATATTCTCCTTCCTAAATTCATTTAAGAAGGAACCAGAGTAACGCATCGTTAGTCACACGTACACACGTACGTTGCGTAAAGCTTTTGATCAATATGGAAATAAAAATTGTAACTACTATAAGTGTGTTTATAATATTTTATTAAAAGAATAGAAATCTATACACTAGTAAATACACATCTTGGCAATGCCTTTAAAATTCCTTATATAACTTCAGCATTAAAATACAAAATATTTGCATACCAAGTTTTAACGAATGGATGGCGTTACCTGTCTACCTATAAGGTTTGAAAGAGCGCCTTCAAAGGAATCAATTCTGAACAGCGTTACGCCAATTATGTAAATTCGAATAAATGGGCAACTCATTTATAACTTATTGACTGTTTACTCCGTTAAAAAATTTGTAATATACTGAAATTCAAAGCAATAGGTATGTCTAACAAAAATCAAATGTATTCTTGATATTTAGACTTTAGAGTTTTACGCATAACCAGAAGCTGTACAGCACTGTACACGCATGGTAAACATTCAGTCTTTTTAGGAATGCATCAGGACATCGCACATCATGCAAGACGAATTCATGAATTACATTAATCATTTTCTGTCTGAACTGATAAGTTCTATTAAAATACACTCACTAACGTAATTATTACACTATGTACGAATTTGAAGTCGAATCGAAACCACTTCGAATCAACGCGTCGCAATTTTTTAAAAGAAATATTGAAGGGGAAAAAATAAGGAAATAGTGTAAAATGTGAGCAAATGATAAAAACCACTCACTGCACGCGCGTACTATGCATTTATTATTATTAATGACGGGATACACAGCTATGTACTATGTACCCAAATACATAATTATGTATACGCTCATCGTGCATTCCATAAAATCCATCAATGGATTCAATTGAGCAGAACAGAACTATGTAGATTAGATTACATGCAAATTGGAGTTAAACAGACTGACAGTGAATGGCGAACGGCTGTAGTGCCAGAATACAAAACATGTTAGGTAGGTACATAATAATAATTATTTATTTACATTATCTGTTAATGTAAAAGTGGAAGTCTGTAAGTATTTAAGCACGCGTCTGGCGGTCTGGATTATCTCTTGAATTCCTTTATCGAATCATCTCATCATATATCAGCAGTATTTAAATACGCTATTATAACATTAAGCCTACATGTGTAGGATATATATGTTACCGACTTTATTGAAGTGGCTGCAACAGAGCAATGTGGTAACTATAGTGGGTTTTTGGTTCTGATATTACGGTTGCAGTCTAATTCTTAACACAGAAAATAAGACGGACTTTGTGTAGTTGTAGTTAGACATCTTTGCAGTTTGCCAATGTTAATGTATAGATAAAATACTACCTATTCCTATTACTTTTGCCCACACCTCAGGACTCAGGATCTATCTATCCTGCTATGCAATGCCAAGGTCTTCCTCATCCCATCCCATCCCCTCACCTCACCTCACGCCTCATTGTTCTTTAAATCAGAATTATTACATTATTATGCATACAAGTCAAAGAAATAAGAATGTAAATGCAAACATTGTGTAGGTAGCTCACATGTAATAATTGCGTACATCCAAACACAAAAGAAATGCTGAATACTGACTGCTGGAACGCATGTATATTGCATATATAATTACTACCAGAGACAGAGACTGGGCCTGGCTTTGTAATCCTTCATTAGAATACTAGAATACCATACCATATCATGGCATTAATATACCTCTACCAATCTACCTACCTGCATTTAATTCATACCTATTATCATAATGATTATTATGTCTATGACCATTACTATAATGGTGTATGCTCAACTCCTCAACACAGGCTCCCTATATATAATACAATAATAATACACATAGAAAAAGTATTGGAGAGACGCTTTAGGCATTAAGTATACCCAAAAAAATCGGCAATAATCTTTTCAGCCAGAGCTAAAAGTATAAGTTTGAACGAAAATGTAAGTTAAAAAAAAGATTACAATGCAATGTACGAACTGAGGAATGCACGCCCCACCACCACCACAATGTTAAACTTGACTGATTTCGATTTCATGTGTATGTATATTGCATACTACTTTAAGATGGTGGATGTTTATTTACACTACCGTAGATACATACAATTATACTATGCAGGCAAGTACCTATTTGCAATTTTACATGTTGCATTGTTTTATACATAGTACGCTCGGTCTTCTACTCATCCTCACTCACGATCACGATATTGGTTTGATTTCGCCTTTCGTGATCACGCTTCAACAGATTAAGTTGAGATTTGTTTTTTTTTAAAAAAAACTGCAAGAGTCTCAGGATTTTGCTAAAGGCAAGTAACAAAACAACACACAATGACATGTGTGCAGTTGCATGTATATAGTCGTGTGATAATCTTTAGAGGAAATTGAGGATATTGATACTGACAACTGGTTTTTGGTTTAAAATTAAAATGCTTTGTTTAGACTTTAAAGAAAGGTTTGCATTTAATGCGTTGTACTTGAGAGTCAAAAATGTTATTTCTGCAAACTAAAGTAATGAACGATTAAAAGGCTCAAAAAATGCGATGTTGCATTTAAGTACGAGAGCTTTAAAAAAGAGTACGATAATTCTACTTCTTGAAAAGTAAAAAAAAGTGATAACATTCTAATGCCAAATTAAAATAATCAATTGCAAAATTCAGGAAGAATTTACAAATATCTGCATTTAATCTGGATTGCTATTTGGATAAAAATCAAAAGCACTGAAAAATATAACTTGTTATCGCACTTTTGTTACAAGCATGATAAAAGATTCTTTGGAATTTTGGAATGTAACTTGCCTATAAAGCATAATTTCGATTGCATTTTTTTGGCATTTTTGAATGCATTTTTTAACATTCGAAAACTAGCAATATAGCAATGTGACTGCAACGTGAGCGGAAATCCAGATATTTTTCAGCAGTATTGAACCTACTCCATTAATCAGTTCTCTTAAGTTTGTAGCGCTGGGAATTTTAAAACCAATATTAGCTATATGCATATTATAAACACAAACACCCACCCCATTCGAGCAGATTTTAACAAAAACATCCTCCCGGATCCTCTCAGAATCCGTTTCGGTAAAACGAAATCTGATTGACTTCATGAGGCATCGACGAGCATTCTCCCGGACAAATTCTTTTCTCATGGACACCATTCTGTCCATATGTCTATGTGTATCATTGGAGTGTAAAGTGCTTCTAAGCCGATGATGATGATGATCATCATCATCAAGATGGTGATCATCTTCTTCCAGCTCGTCTTCACTGCACTCGTGATCATCGTGGTGGTTGTAACCATGGTCAGGATCACGGCTTCTTAGAGTTAGTTCATTAATCGAAGAATTTGCACTGTGACTACAGTTGCTCTCACGGCCGCTGTCATCCACAGTCGTGCAGGGATTTTGAGTAAATTTGGATTTTGGTAGACCCATTTCAGGAGTAATTTCTGCAACCGTTGACAGTGGAGCCGTTACCGCTACTGAGGCTGGCGTTGGCTTTAGATCAGAATCAGATACCTGACCACCACCAGTTGCAGTTTGGAGTTGAAATTGAAGTTGAAGCTGATGAAGAAGTTGACGTTGAAATTCTAATTCAGCTACATCCGCTTCATTAGGAACGTAACCAAAATTAATGGCACCTTTTTTCTTTCCATAACTACCGTAAGAATGTCTACGGCCGAGATGAGAAAGATGGTTCTTGATCTTATTAGCCTCCAAAAAATTGTTGTCAGTCCGTTGACATTCACACTCACATTTTCTTGAAGGAAGAGGGGGAGGAGGAGGATCTTCTGAGAGGGAGATTATGACGCTTTTACTTTCTGTATTGGTATAGCTATGTTCCCCAGGACCAGCAGCACCGATCTCTGTCGTCTTTGTTGTCGCTATTATTTGAGTGTCATTGCCACCATTGACAATGATTTTCTCGGGCTTTGAAGGATTTACCAAACGTATTTTTGTTGAAGAAATGAAACTATCACTACTGTCCACTTTATCTCCTTTATTGTCATTACCAGGGAAATGGCTATTGCGGAGACCGGTACCGTTGCGGATGCCATTATTGTATCCGCTGCCCAGGGCTCCTTCGTGTGCTTCTGCAACAACTTCCCCTTTCTGAGTCTCATCTTCACTGATTATAATTATTGCTGTTGAAGAAGTAGCAGAAGTCAAGTCCTTCCTGTTCTCGCTCAAATTATGAACGTCATTAGCTTCAACTTCTTGGGTGTTTTGATTTTCTTGAGGAGGTGCTCCTTGATCACAATCACAACCATGATCACTACTGTTATTCTCGTCTGTTTCACTTTTATTCTTAGTCTTCCCCATTTTATGGTGTTAAGAACGAGTTCACCTTACCAAGTTAAGTCAGTAATCAGTACTACTTTTGACTACGTATTTAAATTCTAACACTGACAATAACTCACTACATTTGAGTAGATTTTGTTAATTTTCATTTAAACTAAGTTAAAATTCTTGGAAGGAAGGTTATATTATGAGCTTCCTCAAAAGTCACTAGAAACTATAGCGTATATAGAAAATGAGTAAAACTTCATTATTCAACTCAAACTCAAAAGTATCAAAGTTTTTTTTCAGACTATTTTTACAGCTCGACTTCAACCATCGACGTAGTTTTCGTAGTTTTCACGCACGAGCCTCTCCTCTTTCCCATGCAAATTATTATAGTTACGGTTGTAAAAATCAGAATGAAATATTAAAGCAGCCTCAGCCAGCATAATATTTAATAATAATAACCCCTTCAGTTTTACTATGTATTCGAGAGAAAATCCAAACTCTGTGTCTGTCCGCGTCCCAATCCAAATCCAACCAAATCAAGACATCAAGGTAATACAATGTGAAATGTATGTAAAATATATAAAAATGTGGAATGAAGAAATTCCGATCTGATAATATAATACACAGTGTATAGGCGAACTACAGATACACAAACTACATCACTATCTGTGCATAAGTACTAACTAGCTATCTAGTAAGTTGTAAGTATAGACTAGCTCAAACAAAAAATTCACAGGTAATGCAAGCCTGACTAGTAATCAGTAATTTAATAATAAAAAAGGTACAATGTTGCTCCTCGTAGGTGTTGGTACTATCAACTATCACACTACTGTCAAACAATATTAAATTTAATATAATAATAATGTTGTTAACTTTCAAGTTTGAACTGATTCACTGATGACTGACTGACACTGATGCTCAAATACCAACGTAGGTAACTTATAACTTCAAACTTAATGTTAGGTAATACTAACATTAAAATTTAAATTAAAGAAGCTAGCTATACTGCTCACTGTTTGATTAAACTGTCCAACTACAAAGCCTAGTCTAGCTTCAATCTGACAGTCTACTCTCGATTCTCGATCACCTCAGCTTCTTGCTGACAACAATGAACTGCAAGAGTGAAATTGGAAACACGACAGACAGAGCAACTCTCACGATCAGACAGGGACACATAGAAGAGGCCGAGGCTCAAGACTTAATACTTAAGAAGACCCAAGAGATTCAAGAAGTCCAGAAGGAAAATTGGACAAAAAAAATGAAGAGATATATATAAATAATTCCATACGTACTACGTAGGTAAGTACGTGTGGACGATGGACGATGCGATGGACCGACGGAGGCGAGAAGACGAAGAAAACGAGAAAACGACTCACTGGTAATAATACTGGGGACGGCCGACTGGACTGATACAATGTATCAGGTACGTGAAATTAACTCTGCTTTGGCTTGGAGCACGAGCTTTACTAGTAGTTAGCTGTTGCTGCCTTAAAATTCAAATTATAATAAAAGAGGGAAGTTTGTACAAAAAATATAATCGCACAGTGTAAGTATAAAATCAAGCCTGAAGATTTAACAATCATAATAAATATTTGAATGCAAACAACTGCTCATTGTTAGAACATACACAGAGAATTAGCTGGGATCCCTATATTATGGTGTACTGAAATCGAAATCAGCATTTTTTATTATGCTGGCAGTGTACATTAGCTGCATATAATATGTGAATCCTTAAGAAAGGGGGGACCTAGGAATATATGATTGTGATGTGTTTAATGGATAAAAGTTAGGCGTAATATCAACTTTTTTTTATATATAAATCTGGTAATTAAATCTTCCAATTACTAATGGGCTAATGGGTATCAGGGTATGATGGTAATGGTAAGTCACAGTCTTGTTTTCTGTTGTTATTCTCTTCTTACTAGTCAGCTTTTCAGCTTTTCAGCTTCAGCTACCTACTCCTTTTTTTCCATTTTTTTCTCACTTTTTGTTGGCCTTCTAATTATGACTTTGTTGCTAAAAAGGAAAGATGACAAGTCAAGTTCTTTCGTCTTTCGTCGTGTCTTCTTGTCTTATGCCTTGACAGTCAACAGTGCTTTTCGTTTTGATTATTTTGTTTTTTTTCTCGATTAAGGTTTAATCAAGAATCAAGAGATGTTACCAGACCAGACACCCCTATATAGGCAGCAGTAGCAGAAAACTTGGAGTTGTGAATGAAACTAAAAGTAAGTCTTTAAGTACTTATTACATTTTTACGAGTTTCGCTGTCTAACCATAGCTCCACTAATGTTTAGGACAGACTAGTACTTACTGAGTGAGCAGAACACGTTTTGTTACCTAGAAGATTTAGATGACTCACAATTAGATGAAAATATGACATAATATTCTAGTATTTATAATTATTATGTAGGTCTATTTGTTGACTGAGCAATAAAATGTTGCTGAGGCTGTAGGTAATATAGTGCCAAGTGATGTTCTAATTAATGAAAATGTGTTTGTCTAGGCCGGTGTAAATAGTCAGTAGTAGGTAGACAAGTTCAGGTGGTGTACGCTGGTCAGTGTTTGAGTCGAGGAAGTAACATTGGGAATTGTGATTACAAATTATAAGTGAGTAAATTAGTGGGAAGAATTGTATTTGTGCACAACAAACACAATACTAAACAATTCATGATTGCCAATATTATTACCAAGAACAATAACCGATAACGAAAACGATTAAATGTCGATCTTCATTTCCTTCAACACCGGTAAGTATACCAACCATAGTCAATCAGTGTTAATACTGATATCAATAAGTGATGTAATGATTGCTGAATGAATTGAATGTAAATACCACACGTTCATGATGTGTACGTTATTTTGTGATTAATGCCAGTATAGTGTAGGATACAGGAAGATATGATTTTGTTATGTACAGTATTTTTACTTACATAGCTACCTATTAATTATTAATATAAATCTGTTTTTACACAAATTAATTGCTATGAATTTGTTTGTACAGGAAATTAACGTTCTGGGATTAAAACCTGACTCAACGACGATACAGGTCTACGTTTTTACGACTTCAATATGTAATAAATTACTTAATACTTAGAGTAAGGAGAGGGGCTAAGGGGTTGGCAGTGGTCTGGTAAAAAAAGGTAACGTCATCCTCAGTTATTTGAACTTTCGATTATGCAGATGATTTTATTTTTTATTGATAGAAAGCACAAGTGACAATAGGTTAGAATGATAATGAGGACGATAATGCTAATGAGAGATAACTACTGCGGATTTTGCAGCGACTGACTGTAGTTTAATTGTGGTTCAGAATTGTAAAGCACGGTGCAATTTGCAACAAAATAAGCACATCCCCGTACCTACTAACGGATGGTAATGGCACGACACTATTATACTATTAATGAGTTAGTTTAGGGATTTTGTACAACTTTAATATCGACAGTTTCCGACAACTTAGCTGATACAGTGGAATACTATGCAATGTATACCTACCTGTTGAATGCCTAATTGAATTTTGCATGCCTGCTAACTCAAATAAATTCAATTGATAATTCGTAGGAAAAAGCAGCTTACTTGAAATGCAAATATAGTAGTGTATTATTATATATTGTTATATTGTCGGCTTGTCGGGAACGTAATAATTTATTATTTGTACGTTTTTCTATTCGATTCTACCGGAAGCTTTTTTCCGAATGCGGTCCTAAAGGTATAAATGGTGTATTGTGTTGCCTTATCTAGTGTAGAGTGTAGAGTATGCATAGAATGTATTTTTGTAGCTCAATTTAAAAGCAAAATTGTGTTATAATATTGACAGTGATATAGCGTGTCAATATTCACTATATTTTCATTACTTTAGTGATTCATGGTCAATTTGAATTTAAAAGGATGCTCTTTATATAGCAGAATAGTAATGGAGTAATGGAATAACCATTGTAGTAAAAGTGCCGATATAAATAGCTACGTATTATTTTTCGATTATAAAGAGTATTAAAGTATTAAAATGCCTTCGTTGTACAGTTTCATAATGTGCAGAATTAAAGCATTCGTAAAAATAGCAAGTTTGAGGTATTTAATAATGAATGAAAATGCAAACCGGTTTATTTTTATAGTTTAGCTTTGAAGCCTGTTTTGAAATAAATGGGGTCATACTCACTTTTTAAACAAATTTTACTGTTCATATTCTGGAGTTTCCAAAAGCGTGCACCAGTTCACTTTAAACGCAATAAGAATATGAAAATGAAACTGACGGTGATATCATAAATATTTAATTTCCCGGATCCGGATCAAGACTCCCCTAGGAAAATGTTCGGTTCGCAAGTTTTGCAGAAATTCTACCATTTTTTGTGACGAATTCTGCAGAACCGATGTAATAATATGATTCTGCTGAAATTTTACATATACAACGTATAGAATTTTCAGTAAAAATGTCACATTTAAAAAATTGTTATGGAGTGCTGATAAGTTTCGGCAGAAAATACTGCCAATTTCCTACTCAATTCAAAACTATTGTTCTTGTACGGTCTGCGTCATCAATGCAATGATTAATCAATATACAACAATAGGCTTATTTCATTTTCCATATAACTGATACTACATGAGTGTGATGTGTGATGCGCATTCAAATTTTCCTCTAAATTGTCTGCAGTAATCAAAATTACTGACGACACAAACGCGGATTATTAATAGACGTAATCGATCAATTTTCTTTGTTTCTCCGTCCACGTGTTTTCTTTTCGTAGTTCGTCATGCTTACTGGAACTAGATAGGTTTGTGAAGAGTATGATGTAGGGTTATTGTAATCTTTGGAATGTACCACCCATAGATACACGACAAGCAATACAGTACAACAATAATTACTTAAAAAAGGGCATTGTTGACTCTACCGGAGCCGGAGATGAGCAGATGACATCTCCACTCCCTTGACGTCAAATCCAAATCTGACTAGCGTCACTATAAAGAATATTAATTTATGTGCAATTATCTAACGATAATAATGAATTGGCCAACTCACAATTATAGAGAATCGCCACATATAATTAAAGCAAAATTTACAAAAAATCAAGTGAAAATCCTACAATCAAAAATTGACGGAAATCAATGTTCAATGATTGATCCAGCAACTTGGAATTATTTATGTTCCCTGATTCCCTGTTCACGTGGACTAACGATAAGTTGGCGCTACCAAGCACTTAGCATTGACACTTGACATTGCTATTACTTTGACTATAACAGCTTCAAATCACAAGAACGTCCACAGATTACAAATTATGATGGCTAAAAAAATTGATTTGAAAAACCGCAGGTTTAAAACGTGAGGAAGCTAAGATGTATAAGCACAAGCACCCAAACCACAACCAACCTTATAAAACGAAATTAAATGTGTAGATAATATATAATAGAAGTTTACAGCCAGTCAGCCAGGCCAGCGCCAATGTTCTTCCCTAAAATGCTTGGGGCTTCGAGCAACCTCAAGAACATACAGATTTTAAACGATCGCTGCGATCCCAGAAAAAAACTTCCAGGAAAAAACGTCATCTTGTTAAAGTGTGCATTAATATAAAAAATAGACAATAAGTGGGAATGCCTGTATTACAGAATCATATATTTGTAATCCCTAAACCACGAAGTACGACGTTTTTTACTATTATATAATTGTGCCCATAATGTAGTAGGCTGTAAGAAGAAGGTAATTACTCACATTCAATAGTTGTCCACTCATACCGGCGGCTTGCAGAATGAAACGCTTCTTTTTGGGGAAACCCGGATTTATTTTTACGTGTAAATTAATGCTTAATATTGCCATTCGTCTGTTCGGCGTACTTACTTGTAAAATATAGAAATAACAAGTTGTGAAAAAACAGCAACAGCTGTGACACAGGTGACAAAAAATTGCTCGTTAAGCTCATCTGTATCGCCGTTCAAAACCCCAAAAAGCAAATATCCTAATTCCTCTTATACTTAGAGAGTTATATTTTGTTAACCTTTAATTTTAAACGGCTCCAAAGTCATATACCAACAATTTAAATTAAATTTATGTGGAAAACCAGAAAATTCAAACATGGCATTTTATTTACTTGCAAATTAGTTTTTCATAATTTACTTTTTCACTATAGGTTTTGGTCAAGTACAAAATATTATTGCAGTACCATTGCATTGTAAATAAATTGCAAGCTTTTACTCTATACGAATTAACGCATTGATGATAATAACAAAGCTGTAGTGGTTGACATATTAATTTAGCTTTACTCATACTTAATTTTCTTCCCCCCCCCCCCAAAAAAAAAAATTGTAGCAAGGTCTTTCCTTATTCTGCCATCATCAGTGCCAACTGAAACTGACAGGGAGTCGCATTGTATGTGTAATTTGTAATTGCTTCTTTTTTGTGTGCACAAAGAAAGGAGTCAGTTGAATTGGAACCTTTTTGTGCATGCCTCGAAATTCACGAATGAAAGGAACTTCATACATTTAGGCAGTAGTATGTAGTTTGTACAAAGTACAACGAAATGGATGGGTCAAGTGGGAGTAACAACGATACAGTAATATTATTACAATTTGTTTTGTTCACATTATCAGTAGCGACTACGTACCACACATTCAGCATTCAGAATACAGATCCTCGTTTACACGCCTATTAACTTCTAGGCGTAAAAGCTACACAAATTATAACTTTTTTATAACGACATTGACATTACCTACCTGTGTATCCTGTACTAATTATGCTAGAAAATTTTATAAAATAGAAGAAATGACTCTTTTAGTTGATAAATGAGAATACGCCAGACCTAGACTGCGACGCTAGTTTACTGCTACAAACAATGATTCATTATAATTTTGTTATGTCCTTTCTTTCTTTGTGTAAAAAAAATTAATTAAGCCTGCATATGATTATTATTACGTTATTATTTAATATGCATTTTACACTATTATTTATTACATAATTTTCGTGCTTTGATTTTGTTTTGTTTCCCGTCCATTGCCACTATGTCTACTTACTGCCTCTATATTGTCACTTGTGTAGCCACACGACTGTACAGTGTAGCATACATTGTTTTGCTTTGTTTCAATTTTTTTTGCTAATAAGTTAAGTAAGAAAATATATTACCTTAATTTTTAATTAGCCCTTGTTATTTTGCAATTTGATTGCAATTTGTAATTAAGTGAGCATAGACATTGAACACGTTGTGGAAGTGAAATGTAATAGAATTGATGGTGACGTTTTCCATTGAAATTTGAATTACGGTGTCGGTCTTACAATTAAATATTTTTTATACCAAGATTTACTGTTGTAATTTCATGGTGGTCTCATTAAAGGGTATGGTCCATATTTATGTTATTGCTTGTACGATTAAATGTAATTAGTCTATCATTTTATAATGGAAATTAACCCAGTTGAATAGATGCTACTTAATACGTTAATACACCTTTAAGTAATGCTGGGAATTATAATTTGTTGTTATTCTGTTGTATGTTTTGCACTTGAGGCCGAAGCAGTCCACTGCGGGCGACATTATTGCTTGTGTAAAAACGATTATTAACTAAACGGAAAAAATGTGTCAACCAGCATATCGATCTACATGCAAAAACTCTGTGTCGCGTGTACAGTAATTTAGGCAATTAGGAACACTGGTCACGCATTATGTAATTAATTGATAGCATTGGCAATACTTTTTGAACTTAAAAGTTTTTGAATTTTGAAAACCTTCGATTTTTCAACTAATACTGGATGATACTTTCTTTCACGTAATAATATACGTGATTATTTGGCATTAGTAATTTGGATAAAAAATTGTCAAACAAAGTAACCTTGTAAAATCCGATGACAATTTTTATTGTATTTTTATTACTTTAATATTTGTAAACGTGGGCGTAAATCGCAAAATCGCAATTTATTACACTACAACAACCCGTGGACTATAGGATAGGCTGAAGGTTGTGTAAAAATAATTTCAAACATCAAAATTATTCAATTTAAATGACCACCCACCTTCTATTAGCAACCCGGTTATAGAAATAGAAAGGATTGACGATGCAGACTTGAGACTACATACAGCAGAAAACCAGCTACTGTTATTATAAGCTAAATTAAATGCGGTACACTATACTTAATACCTGCAATCAAACAATATGCACCTTAACTGACAAACAACAAACAGTTGCTGTAATAAAAATATTGAAGTTTTCGATTTGAAATAAAAATAAAAGGTGCTAATCAATTATAACAATACAATAATCTTGAATTAGCAAGTGATAAAATTAATTTAATGTTTTATTAATCACGCTAATTTGGTAAATATTTATTAAGAACATTACAGTGATTAGTATATTCGTAGTCATGATTTTTTAGCCTTGTTTGTTCCTGTATGTTATTTTACTAGGCATACATAGGTTGAAATTAAACGCTATAGTAGTCGCCCTATTATGTATTTTAGCTCATTTATTTAATTTAAATATTTTTGTAAACTAAATCCATTTTTTTTCCTATCACTACGACGTTTATAATACCTTAGAGGTGGGCTTCAGAATTTAAAAAACAAGTTACTATCATTTTAAAGCTAAATTGACACTGGCTTTAAATTTTGAAGGTTTGTGTGATGATGTCGTAATTTATGATAAGAAATAGCTGGATTGTGATTAAGGAGGCGTATGCTGATTTTTGAGTTAGATCTTACATAATACAATAACATATTTATACAACTTCTTTCCCCTGCGTTGGCTGGGACAACATCTAGGTAACTATGGAAAGTAAAATCATAAAAATTATTTTTAATTTAGACAATAATTAAAATTGAAGATTGTCAAATTTAGCGTGCGACCAAATACGAAGCCTTGCCTGGAAAATTGTACGTCGTCTAATATGCTACAAATTTGCAAACGTTAATTCACGATTACAGAAAATTAGAATGCGTAATTCGCATAGTAATATGCCACCAGTCAGTCATGCAAAACATACTATCTACATTTATTATTATTTAGAATTCAAAATTATGCACTTACTTATACTTATGTAGTACATATATTCAAATATTTGAACCAATCATAATATCAAAAATGAAAATTGAAGGAGATACAGGGTTACAAAAAACCATTTTTGCAAAATTGTTGAAAGTTTATGTGGTGGCTACTTTTGATTTTTTCGAAACCATGCCTTTCCTTCAATGTTCATCCGATTTTCGAAGAATTTAAAATTTTTTGATCTTTACAACATTATCTAAAAAGCAATTTCTAGGTTTTTAAAATATTCGAAAAAATTAATATTTTGAAAAATATAGTAATGAGTAATGCTATAATCTCGAGGCAGTTTTAGAAAAGTGCATTATTAAAAAAAAATGATTAAAATTTTAAAATTCCCAGAAATTTCTTTTTGGAAGATATTGTAACTATCACTCAAATTCAAAATTTATCAAAATCAGTTGAGAAATTAATGTAGCCTGCAGACTCAATTAAAGGCTTAAAAATGTATTGAAATATTATGTCGTTCATTTAATTATCATTAGTAAATTTATGTTTTAAAAATTTCCTGTAGCAAATCAAAAAGCCCGTTTGAAATATGATGTACGCTACTCCACTTTTTTTTCATACTGTTTTCAAAACTTAAGATTGGGTGATTTCGCGTAGCGTGGTTGCTGGGAATTTACATGGCAAGCTAGTTACTCTGCTGAATTAATGTTGTACAGGGTGTAATTTACATAAAGATTTTATTTTAGAATGCCGCAATTCAATCGCATCAACACAATGTCTATGCATAAAATAATATAATATATAATATAATATAATAACCTTTAATTTTGGAATACTCTCACTCTACTATTAGAATAGTTAATTAAAATCCTATTAATGTCTGCTCTTGGAAATCAGTATGTATGTGCTGAATGAATTTGACAATAAAGCTACTGCATAACATTTCATCAAGTGAAGGTGAAGGAGTGTATAACATGATGACATCAATTGTAAAACGGCGTTTCACTATTTTAAATATTTCAGATATTTACATTTTTCTTAGTTGCTAAAATAAAAATCCAATTTTGTGAGTGATTTTCCTAATGCTCGAAGCATCAGCAAAGCTATAAGGTTTCTCAAAAATCAATTTAACTATTTTTACTCTTCTACAAATAGTTGGTGGAGCTCTGAGGCGAGAGTCTGATGCCACCAGGAATTGTTACGCTTCCGAAAATGCAATACTGCCTCGCAGATTCTAAAGGAAAATGGAGAGTGAACCAATTTTATAATAAATCCACATAACGTTACTGAAGACACAAATCAACTATTTGTTATTAAGGGGTCGTATGATGTTTTTTTTTGCGCAAATAGAACTAGCATAAAAACAATAGATATGACTATGTAACTTTGTTTCCATGTTGTCTGATGTCGTATCTAGGCATCTGGGAAGCATTATTTTTATTTTGGTCACTAACCGAAATTAAAAATGGTCAAAATTAACATGCGATTATATAAGGAATGAAGTTCCTCCCATGTTTGGTGGTTAATTGCAGTTAAATGAAGATAAAAATACCAAATATCTCTTCTGGAGTGCCTAGGCAAATGTATGAACTACTCAAAAATGTCGAAATATTGCATGTAAGTTTTTCCAATATTTCGATATATTTGCTCGAAGTTTTGTCCCTATGTTGGTAATGAGACACTTACAAAACCCTATTGAACTACTCAAAAATGTCAAAATATAGTTATTATTGAGTAACAGTTTTTAGTCAGCTTCAACGCCGTTTGACTTGTAAACTTCACATAAAATAATGCATGGCTTGCTGCTTACTCGGCGCTTTCTATTACAAAATTACAACCCCACCAGTTATTAAGGGGGAGTCAGAAGCTAAATAGCTGCTTCCTATAAAAACTGAAGCGATTCCCTGTATCACTAAAATAAGTAAATTTCCTTTTGAAGTATTAAAGTCAAACGGCTTTAAAGCTGCCTGAATAATATCAACAAATAATAACTGATTATTTTGTCAAATCGTGAGTTTTCTGATTAAATAACTAATAGTATTTTAAGCCCTTACTCCTAAAAACATTAAACAGTCAGTTTTAGCAACAAGGGTGACGTCAGAAATATTGTTATTCGTTCAAAAATCATATAATTGTTTTGGCCCGACGCCACTCATATGATTTTATTAGCTGCGGTTCTGCCGATGCCATTATCTACCCCTGCTGTATGTACGCAGGTTTTGACACTGCCTCATGGTGCGTCATAGGATGAAATTTCGAGCTATTTCACAGCCAATTTGACAAAATTTTGAAACACTTTTTTGGTGTAAGTACCTACCTTAACCATTTATATAGGCAACCTCGAAGAGTTTTTTTCGTGTTATGTATTGCAAGTATTTTTTGTAAGCGCTCAAAGTTGGCGCGTTTCAAAATCACATAAGACTCAAGGTTAAAAATTGTGATCTTTAAATAATTCTAACTCGTAACAGGAACAAAAATTTTGAAATTTTCCTTCGAGGTTTCCTAGATATTGTCCATAAGATGTGAGAAAAAATATAGCTTCACCTGTCCCACGTCCCTACTGCCGTATCTTAGAGCGCAAAGATCTTATGTCTCTCCCTTGTGATCAGTTAATTAGTAAAAGGTGGGCAGACTATAACGGAGACTGTATGCACACGATAGGTGGGATTTCCATTTACCATGCCTTTGTATAGTGGCAAGTATTTGAATAAAAGGTGCTATATGGTACTATGTATTGTGCATTTTGCAGTGAGCCCACTTCGCTTTATGTAGTTTGAATTTGTTTCACTTTAGATTTAATGAAAATTCTAGATATACTTTGTTCTATTTAATTCCAAATACACGCTCTATATACACTTGTACAAAGGACAGCAATAGACCAGTACAATACCCAACTGACAGCTTTCCATTTCATTAGGGAAATTTAGTCATTTAGTACTTTAATTAGAGCCATTTCGCTCACACTCTCAGCGCTTGACGTTATGGACGTGATCACCACCTCCACAGAGTCAACAACTGCACACTGCCCACCTTAACCACTAAAAAACAATAACAATTCAGTCAGACAGAGGCTAAGTGAGTGAGTGAGTTACACTTCTTTGACTTGGCAACCACAACACATTCTACATTAACCTCTGAGCGGTTAGTAATCATCATAACCGTAACCGTCAGCTCAGCGCGTAACAGTAATTCGAGGAAGACCCAAAATCACTTGTACTTTTAAGAAAGAGCAAAAAATATAATCTAATCGTAAGTAGGGGGGCTACACACACACCGACACCGACGACCGACACACACATCTCTGTCCAATTCCATAGCTACCATTGTTTCTTCTTGGTATTCTTATATTATTAATTGGAAGCCCTAAAACAATACGATGAGAGACCATTATAATAATATGCAACTCGGCAAAAGAACGCAAGAGAAAACATCAGCAGCAGAGACCAAAACTGAGCAACACCCATATGACCTATAGCAATAACAATAACGACAACGACTATCACATTGGCTACATTCTCAACCTCTCCACACTTGAGACTTCAGTTTCTAGACCAATAAACAATAACGATTTTTTTTAGTCAAAGAGTCAGAACTCAACGTAACTACATACTAGTACGTTTCTGCACAATTAATTTTTAATAATCAAATCATCCATTTTGCAAACATTTGTGTACATTAGTGTGCTTACTATTCTATTACAAAAAATCAAAATTGAAATTTGCAATCTCCTATTTTTACGTGCTGGGGCGCTGTTAATTGTAATTAAAGTATCAAAATTATCAATTTGTACTCTGCCTCCAATTATTACGTAGTCAGTATGTTTATTAATTTAAAAAAAGTTTTCCAATGTTTCTTCTATGCGATCAAAATCAATTAATGAAATTTAATTTTTAAATGTTGTTTCATAGCCACATAATCTTTTAACATTGAAAATTACGAGTAAAGGAGTAATTTGTAAATTACTGTTAGCAATATCTAGCTGCTCTTGGTTATCTATGGTCAGCATTGACTTTCACTGCAATCACCAAAAATATCAGTCAGTTATTTGTCTGGGCCTTCAAGTCCTACTTATGTATTATATCCAAAATAAAATAAATCGAATTCTAAAATTCTTGACGTAAGAAACATAGTACAACAAAAGTTTAGCCCCGCACCGCACCGTTGACCGTCAGTGGATGTCACTTGGAAAACACTGCAGACAGACTGCAAATGGTTGCATTACTAAAGTGCTACATAATATGACATATAGAAGCCAGTCACCTGACAAGAGAATTTAGATTGAATAGGTCAAGTTTTTTTTAAATGATAATAATAATTATTATTAATGATAATCATAATTTAGTCAGACAACTCAACAAATGAAATTAAATGGAATAAATTAAATTGGACAAATCTAAATTCAAATACCGTTCTTAATTCACATTCTTCAACTTTGTGCATGTACTTATACATTGGTAAAAAGTAATTTTCTGACATCACACTTTAAATTCACATACAACACACACTACATTATCCGACGAATAACACCGACCTTTCTCTACACGACATTTAGTGAGTCTCTCACAGAGTAAAAAAAATATATAATTAAATGACTGTCACTGCTTATTTTCTTATTGCATTATTGTTATTGTTTTGCCTAACCTATTATTGCTTATTATATTTAATCGTAATAATATTTAAATTTAAAATACAAATCTGTTACATGAATACGTGACACACAGATTGGATGCGAGGGTCACAATTGTCAATAATCCAAAACGTAAGTATGCGAAAACGAAATTGAAATTCCTACAACAGTATATTTATATTATTATTGCAAAGAAAATTAGGGGAAATTATTGACTCAGCAGATCAGGAGGAAAAATAAATACGAAACCAAAGCACCAGTATATAATAAAGTTTATATAAAAGCATAAGTACAGTGAGTCATCGTGTTATTTAATTTACAATATTTTTGTTGTACGTGTGTTGTTTTCTTTGTTATACTATTTTCTTTTTCAATTTCATATAATTCCCACACATGTATATAATTTAATTTGAATATTTAAAATAATTTATATTTGAATGTTGAATGCATTATTTTTTTTCTCAATGAGTGAATATTATATGCAAAGTAAATTCTCTCCTGAATCTATGTAAATGCGGGGCAAGTGATATTTTGTGGAAAGAATTAAAATGTCATTGATGTCACGACGAGATGTCTGTATGTGTGGACGGAATTCCAAATTTTTCAAAGGACTTTTAGAATTTAAATAAAAAATTATATATACATTGATGAGTTTTTACATTATTGTTTTTAGTGTTTCTTTTGCATGCTCAATAAGCTATGCTCATAATATAAGTCGTAGCCGAAGCCAAAATGGAAGCCGTGCCCTCATCTCTCGCGCATCTTCTTTGCTGCCTGGTCATCTAACTATTTGTCTGGTCTGGCCTGACTTGTCAGTCAGCTATATTATGGTTGGTTTTGATTTTATTATGGATTATAGAATTTTTCTGTTATTGTTGACTGCCATGCAATATTCCATGTAGCGATGTTTCCATAAGCTCTGCCAGCTACTTGCATTTTTGTTTGTGTAATTTATGCAAAGTAATTTGTAATTTGTGATGAGATGAAGTAAACAAAATAAAAAGTGAGCTGATGAGCCGTACCGTGTACTGTCCTATAGCCAAAAGAAAAAAGCAAATATCTTAAGTATATATGTGAGTTTTTGTAGGTATTTCTTTTGATGTTGTTTGTGGCAAGTTTTCCTGGTTGAGTGCTGAATCATATCATCTTCAATTTATATCACAGTCACACACACACTCACAGACTGACACACTATATCCCTCGTGGTTCCTAGCTCTCGTCATACATACTAATCGCCAAGTGTTATTAAATCTTAAGCAAAAAATCAGTGATGCTTAAACTATGTACACAAAGAAAAGTTATTATTACTGATATGGTCGACCCTCAACGTCAACGTGTGAAACATTTTATCTGCATCGCATGCAATTATCCCAAATAGTACAAAAATATCTAGAGCTAAAAATATTTTTTAAAGTATTTCTTGTAGGAATAATTTCTCTAATACTGCAAAATAATGTCTACGGAATAAATTACATTGCTTTTTTTGGTTTGTTTTATAAATTCCAACCAAACACTAAATTCATCATTACAGATTTTATCAAAACAGTTATTTCAATTTTGAGCAGATACTTACTTACAGATTACATATTCAGATATAAGATTTTAGCATTTCAATTATAAAAGTCTGTATTGATAATAACTATAAACTTAATAGCGGTAAGTATGCATTTACAACGCGTTGCCTTTCGATATCCATGTTAACAAATAGGCGCCTATAGCTAAGTAGTAGACCCGTCTTTTCTGTGTGTAACTTAACCATTTTTAACATTATATATTAGCAATTTTTACATTCTGAAAATGACGATTAATTCAATTAATGAGCTTAGTCGAGGAAAATTGATGTCTCAAAATTTACAAGTTTGAACATTGGATTTTGGAGATAGCAGATACAGTATTAGATGGGACATGGTTTGTGTTTGTAGGCAAATTCATCGGATAGATAATAATTTTATTATTAAGTTTTATTATTTGTTGGTGGTGCTGACAGAGACTGTAAGTACGTAGGTAAGTATGTAATCATAATATTCAATTTCGACAGTAATTTACTGTTTCTGAACAACAGTATAGAGCCCCTACATGTTGGCACTTGAATATGGTTGGATTCTTTGATAAGACGAAGAACGACGAATGACGAACGCGAACGAGTGACGAATGGAAATCAACTGCCTCTAATTGTAAGTATGTCTATGTAATTTCACATAATTTGCAAAATTTAAATTGTTCCCCAGCACATCACATCAGAGATCAAATCTCACATAATCGTACAAGAAGGGAAGATCAGAAAGTAAAACCATGTAAATAAATAGTCAGTTAATGTACAACTATATCTGCCTATACATAACTCTATACATAGTCGAACTTTAAACACACTCGACAAAAAAACGAATGAAGGAAGAAACATCATCGAAAGATGAAGTCAAAAGTCCAGCTCGATCAGGCAGACCAACGCCAAGTCATAAAGTGGATGTGGAATGTCGAATGTGGAACAGTTGAAGTCAAAACTTGGAAACGAGAGAGAGAGAGAGAGAGAGAGAGAATATTATTATAATAGAATATTTTGAATTAAAATCTACACACAGACAACAGCATAGAAATGATGTGAGGACATATAAAGTAATTTGTATAAATTATTATAATCACGATCTGAATAAATGGAAAATTAAACACGACAGGACTTCGACTTGTCTCACTCCGTCCACTCCAATCTCCCCTGTTTACATACTAAATCATTTGAAATCTTAAAATATTATATGTGATTCTTTTTGTTAATAGAAGATTTTTACGTTTTATTGCATCTTTTCTTATATTTTATTGTAGTTCCCTCTGTTCTCCGTCTCTCACTTCTTCTCTCTCCTTTTCTTTCATATATTAATTTATGATTTTTTAAATTTTAAATTTAAATAGTACCAACCAAGAGAATTATTTATTGTTTGTTTTGGGTTATACATTTTACGTGTTTTTATCTTCAATTTACGATGTGATTGTCTAATTTCCACTATTGTTTGGTCCATTAGAGACATTTTAATGTTGAATAAGTGGGCGTAGTAAAATTGCAGGAGTTCAATACTGCAGCACACTATACACTGATGATTTCTACAGGTATCAAGCGGACACGGAAACGGAAATTGAAATTGAAATGCTGTCCATCGCATCGACCAAATACTTTTACGCGATTTTCCGAAAACCTTTGCTATTCATTTTAATTTTCACTTTCCTAAAAATAAACATCGTGGCAGTAATTTTAAGGCAAATATTTTATGAATTTCAAGATGACTAACGATTAACGATTAACGATTTAAAAAAAAAAAAAGTTTGAAAAGTTTAATTATGCTACATAATGAAATTTACCGATGCGATGTTAAGGCGAACGTTAATAAATCCTTGGCTAAATATGGACAGAAATAGCTTGCTCGATTTCGCGATTATGATCAATGTTATCAGGAGATTCGAACGATATGCATATAGTCGTGATAATGCAGTCTATATATCGCCTATGCCCACAATGTCGACTCGATATCTGTAATAATAAACGATTCTACTAGAACACTTTTGACTTGATTTTCACATCTACTGTCACTCCATATGTAATAAGTGTACATCGAGCTAATCGTGATTGTATAGTTATCAGTAGTAGTAGTAGTAACCGTAACAGTAATGAGGGTAACAAGTGTAAGTTAATTGAGAAATTGACTATGGCACCTGGACTGGCGAGTGAACTAATCTCCATATTTGATATTTTGATGGTTTATGAGGAGAATTCACTCTGATTTGAACTTGTATTGAGCATAGATGATAAAGGTAGCGTAGCTAATAGCTGATCGTTTTGTATAGAGTACGAATACGAAGCTAATAATCTGAATCTGATGAAGGATGAAAATGGACGGGGCCAGCCAGCCAGAGGCAACATCTTTCTTGATCAGATGTATGATTGACAGATAAATAATTATTGTGGTGCGTCCATTATACACCTTTTTCATGTTCCATCTACAGTCTATGAGTCTATCATACATAATGCTGATCTAACATCTAACTTTTTCCAACACAAACTTTTCTTTAGCAGTTACATACCGTAAAACTATTATAGGCACTATTATTATTGCTACCTTAATAATCCCAAAATTACAATACTAATAATAATAATAACAGAACTACAGAACCCATACTGCACTCTGCACTTCATTTCACTATAGTAGTCAGTATTGTTGTCCTTTTCCGTCAATAGTTTACTTTACAACATTTAGATTTTTTTGCGCCACTACTAACTACTACTGTACTTGTACTTACATAATAATATGCAGGAAATCAGGGACGCCGTTCAATTATGAATAAAACAACTAATTACAACGACACCATACTGAGTTAAAAAAACACGCCGATGATGATGTCTTCATGTGGAAAACTGTACAGTAGTAATATGCAGTAGCAACAAACTGCCAATTTAAAATTCCTTATTGCAATACTAATTTCAATAGTGTGTGACTGCATACTTCTAACGACAGATGAAAACGCAGAACTAACATCAACGAGAACGAACAACCGCTGCGCCTGCCTACTGCCTTCTTATGTATTATTTTTTACAATGGAAAACGGAAAACTGAAATGACAATTTTCTATGTATTTATTACTGATGTATAGTGAAGTGATGTAAGATGTAAAACTGAAATCTGTTCAAACTTACCGCTTCAGACATCCCATCCAGTTTATATGCTGGGAAAGTGGGACTGTTGTAGAATCCAGAGCTAAAAGCCCGAGAAATCCTTTTGTAGGCCCTACTTTGACGAATTACTTCAGCACTACTCCGTCTCCTCTCAGAAGTATTCGGATTCGGAGCAGTAAGGACATTGTTCAGGATTCGGGGACTATTCAAAGAATTCCCATTGTTGTTGTTCACATTTATGTTTTTAATTTTATCAGGAGGACTACTAGTACTGTCTTGAATAAATCCATTGTTTATAACACCGGTTCCGGATCCGGGTACAGCTCCAGCCCCAGTCTCGGTGTCGGTATCATTATTGGGATCACTTGATTTTACTGATTTGAGGATTGATTCTGGTTTTCCATTAGTTTTAGAAACATCCTCTGTAACTCCCTCCTTCTTGGCTTGATGATTGTTGTTCGGGCTATGGGAGCCTTTTGACGGATTTTGATTTTTGTCACTTACCGTGGTGTTGGTGACGAGCTCAAAATTTTCAATGGAGCCCATATTTTAAACTTATAGTAAGTTTTTAGCTTACATGAAAATATAGTTCAGTAGTTAATTATTGTAGTTTAGGGGTAATTAGTTATGAATTTAGGCCAGGTTTTTGGGTGAGAATTCACTGCTTTTTGAAATTTTGAACTTTCTTCACCGGGCGTTTGGTAGCAGTTTAGCTCACAAATTGTAACATTTCGGCTACAAAATAAGCTACTTCAGTAAAGTAACTTAATTAGTCAGGTAGCTAAACAATTTTAATCATAGCACACAAATGACGTTAAAACTATATTAACTTTCTTCAATTTATTTTCTTTGAATCGTGTAATTAACAATTTTAACTATTAATCACAGGCACATGGTTTTTATTTTGTAGTTACTGGTCACAAAATGCATGTACGGCTCTTTAGCAAAGGTTAATTTTAAAAATTCACTTTCTTATTTTACTCATCGTCAGTGCTCAATGAAAACTGATTTTAGTTGACATTTTCCAAAATAATTAAGGTGCTGATTATAATAATATTTTTGAGCGGTTTGCTTTTACACTGATGTACATGCCTAACTATTGTGGGATGCCTAAATTTGAAAACAGTTTAATTTAAAAATGTTTCTTTCAATATTTACAGATTTTACAGTCAAAATAAGACGTAGATACAACTGCTTGGCACCGAGACGTATGTTCTATAGATAGTTGTTTGTATTGATATAATATTATGTTTAAACTGTCTTTACCTTTTTTTAAATCTTCAATTCACTGTATTGGCTGTTGCTCTGACAGAAACTCAATTCAAAGTAGGAACAACGAAAGTCCAAGTACGAAACCAAGTAACCACCAAGTAATGTACGAGAGGACCTTTTTGAAGATGAAGAAGAAGTGCTGAGATGCTGAGGAGAAGGAGTTAAGCTAACCAATTATCTTAATTGACTACCACTCAACGTTCAAAGTTTATAGCGTTCCCGTCCACGTTACTTAAAGGTTTTCATGTTTTTTTTTCGTTATATAGTCATATATTGGGGATAAGAGGTATTTTGTTACTTGCGTACTTATACTTCTTACCTGTACTTTGTTGTGCTCACTTTGTGTATTAGAAAAGAATGGAAGTGGACTGATCACTGAACACTGAACTGATGGACATTGGACAGTCAGAGTCAGGCGGACTGCATTACATATGACATACTAGACATATTTTCCCATTTGCATTTACACTCTCTGAGAGTGAGCATCTTTTCACTTTCTTTCCTTCAAACTTCACACCTCCAGGCAATCCGCATATGCATTTGCCTCTGCCTCCCTTCCCAGAGACGGCCAGAGACCATTTCCCATTTACTATTTAGTCATATCGTCTGTGAAGAACCAAAATGAGCCATATCCATTTTCAGCTACAATCAAAATAAGCTATGTGATAAAAACAAAATGGGAAACATGCGTAAAATGTTAATTAGCAGTTCTTGAAAAACGTAAAATGTTCTATTTTCCTGTTTTTTAACATTGTAAAATGTCCTATTTACATGTTTCTGAGAAGGTGCAAAATTTTATAATTTCATGTTTTCGAAAAGGTGCAAACAATCCTAATTCCATGTTTTTGAAAAGGTGCAAAAATGCCTAATTCCATGGCTTTGAAAAGGTGCACAAATTTATAATTCCATGTCTTTGAAAAGGTGCAAAATTTTGTATTTACATATTTTTGAAAATTTCAAAATGTTCTATTTAAATGGTGTCAAATCATATTTGAATATTTATGTTGATAGTGAATATTGTTTTTAGCTAAAAATGGATATGGGTCATTTTGGTTCTTCACAGACGATATTATTATACTTACTGCAACTACCTACTATTATTGTACATAACTACCCCCTTATGTAATTCTAATTTACTATAAAGACATTTTCATTTTGGAAAATATATTCGCTGACTGACTGACGGACTTGGCGACTTCTCAATCAATTTGAAGCTAAAAAAAGCAACAAGGCTTAATAGACTAACCAGATAAGACAAAACCAAGTGGTACTTAAGTATAAAATATGTCTAAACTATTAGTCTGACGACTGCGAAGACCTATGCACCGACCAACCGAAGTGGCATATAAATTCACAGAAATTATTGTGAAGGAAAATAAGTAAGTAATAAGTAGGTACTAAAAAGATTAGCTATATAGCGAAACGGCTAGAGTGCTCAGTTCACAGGTAACAAATATTTATTGCTATTGGTAATTTTGTAATGCGCGTAGCTTATAATCGTAATTATTCGAACTATAGAACATCCATATAGTCCGTATAGCATAATATAGTATGCGGTTCTGTCGTAAAAATAAACATAAGAGTTTGTAATGTCTCTGTAATATTTTTATGTATGTTTATTCTATAATGGTTGTAAATAATAATTTCATGGATAATTAAGATTTTAGATGTAGGATAATATAGGGAAGGCAGAGAGGTAGTAAGGAATAAGCATTATACTTAAAATGTATGCAAATTGGAAGGAACTAATCTCAAAAAGTAATGTATGACAAGATAAGAAAAAGAACACGAACGAAGACGGCCAGCAATGTTTGTTTGTAGGTACTACATTTGTAGGTCATTATTATTATTGGTACACTTGGTTACATATTGACTAGCATATATTGCGCTACGCATAACATAGTTATATAATATGTTTTTATTTACGAGTCTGCCAGAATATAAGAAACCATGAATAATGAGACTTGTAAAAACTTACGACTGTCATTTGTCATTTTCTAGATAAAATACCATGTCACGATTTCCATAAAAAACTGAAGTACCTACTTACATCCAAATCCCAAGAGAATTGCATCTTGCATTTTTCGTTTACTTACTGCACTGATGATTATGTTGAAGAGCAGCCGATCTATATCGTCTATGAAGAACCAAAATTACCCATTTCCAATTCATGCTAGAATAGAATTAAAATGAGCTGTGTCGAAAAATTACAGTAAATAAAATACATAGTTACAATGCTAGTCACGAGTAACTAAAATGAGCAAATTGTTCTATTTACATGTTTTCAAAAAGGTAACAATGTCCGCTATTTTTGCATTTTTGAAAAGGTCAAAATTTTCGATTTAAGTGTTTCTTAAAAGTGTAAAATGTCCTTTTTACATGTTCTTCAAAACTGCAAAATATCCTATTTACATGTTTTCTTAAAATTGCAAAATCTTCTATTTACATGTTTTTTTTGAATACGTACAAATATTCTATGTACGTATTTTTTGAAAAATGCACAAGGTTCTATTTACATGCTTTTATGGACATATGTTATTTTAATCTCTGTAGATAGTGCATTTTGTTTGAAACTAAAACTGATTTTGGGTCATTTTGGTTCTTCACAGACGATATACTATGTAATAATAATAATAATAATACGACCAAGGCGGAGACGCCGAAGACTAAGGAAAGACGAAGTGGATAATAATATTTTGCGGATGTTTTTAATTAGTATACTGTGTTCAACCACGATGATACATCTAAAAATCTCCAAGAAGACCGATGCAATGTTTGGATTTGGAATGTTTCGATTTAGTTTAGTATAGCATGTGAATCCTTTACATTAATTCACCTTGAAAGGTACAAAATTGAAAAAACAAATGGGAAATTCTTCAACCGAGATCGGGAACTAATTGCTAATCGTGATCGATGGAAGTAGGTATGTTAAAAGTTAAAATGACCATCTCTAGTAGTATTTCTATTTCTGTCGGTTCAGCTATGTTTTACTTGTTAGTTTTTATTCGAATTCTGATTTATCGCCGAATCATCACATTCATACATTATACAACAATAATTACTAAAACTTATACTGATTAAGTACTGATATAGCGCCAATTTAAGTAACAAAATAGTTTTTTTTTGTATAGGGAAAGTGAATGTCTACTGTATTGTAGACTGGATCGCATCGCCGATGCCGATAAGACCGCAAATTAGAGATTTCAATGCGTTGCCCTTGGAGCAAATAATTGTTTTTAATAGTCTAATTTTAGGTAGGTAGGCAGGTTCGAGGTGGTAATAATCGCATCCGTCAGCATCGGAGATAAAAATCAGCATAGCCTTATACTATAGGCATAGGCAGACATACAGGTATATCAATTTCTACATTGTTAGGCAATGTACTAAGAAAACAAAATTGAGCTAAAGCAAATAACATTACGTATACCTAACTGATAAAAAAAATCAATGTGCTGTATATAATTATTTTTGAAAAATTGTGAAGCAATTAATGGAAGTAAAGTGTAAATAAGTTGGTTGTCTTGATTTACTTTACATTACCTGTCTGTTGACGGGACGGGACGGATTGGATTTTAATTTTGATCTAATCTACAACCGTCTATAATAAAAACTAAAATCACTGACCACTGACAAACTGACAACATAATTGTATACAATTTAGAAATGGCGAAAGCATGGAATTGATTTGACTGGACTGGGCGCAATATTTCAAGTTTATTACTATTATATCATCGATTGTCAGGAGATTCTGGTTTTGCGTCTATGATTTTCCAGTTTTCTGTTACTCTGATGACTTTTTTAATTGCTATCCTATTTACCATTGACGGTTCTGCATTTATTATTATTCTGTGATTGAAAACTCAACAACTTACAATTAAAAAAAAGTGAATTCAATTAATCAATAATATCTTATCTCAATTAAATCTTTAAATGTTATATTAATTGAACTTTTAGTTCATTAGTAAGTGAATCTTTGATATTTTGTTCAGTCATGTTTACCTTCACATCATAATTTTAATATTACGATTATACATTTTTTTTGGAGTACATTAAGTTGTGTTCGACCTACGTATTTACCTGGGACGTGAACGGTTCACCTGGTCAGTAATTCAAACAGAACACAGAGACGAGTTAATAGAAAATACAATACAATAATTATGCTATTGAAATATTTATGCGCTTATTGGACTACGCTTTGTTTTCGTTGCATTTATGAAAAACCGATGACCCAAAGTGAGAGCCCTCATAAATATGTATTTTTTGTGTTGCTTCCACCCCTCATTTATGTGCAATTCTTGTGAGCTTTTGGCCTTTGAGGTAAACAACATTAGCATTAATAGCCCTACTAGCATGGAATATATAAAGTGATCTGCATAAAATATAATAATTAGTCTCGTTCGCCATTCGTAGTTACTCCAATTTCAATTTAGTTAGTGTGATTTCATACTATCTGGTCTCTCGGCTATGCGCCTGGCTCTGACGATGAGCCAGAAAATGTAAATCGAACGAAATCAAAGCATATAACAATAACGATAACGAACTATAACAATGTTAAATGTGCAATGTCGCTACAACCTTTTACTTATTGGGTACACTTTCATGTGTACAAACATTGTTCCTAATACGCTAATCTATGATTAGTGTGATGCCTCATTGTCCTCATTTGCATTTTTGAATAATTCAGTACTTTTTATTTTATAAATCATTTTTTAGGAAAACTTTTCGTGGTTCGTCGTCATTCTCGTTGGTCTTGGTCGTGGTCAGTTACTTGTATAAATCGCTCAGATTCAGTTCAAGATGCAAAAGAAAAATAATAAAGAGATTACGATTTAGTACAAGTAAGTACCTACCTACCTGTATGGTTTTGCAGCGAATAAAATTGACATGAAATACAAAATACAACAGTCAGCATCCCCATATATATCTATAGGTACTCCAAACTTTATAGTTCATGTCTGGTTACTGAATATTTTTCTATGAAAATGCTATTGGAAAATGAAAACATCTGCATCCCCATCGATGATGAAGGTATATATTTTTGACATAATTTTGACATGACATGTGACCTTTATTCCATTATTTTCCACGTTACTCCTTGCTTGATGTATCTATCAAAGTCAAACTTTAATTAAAATGGATTAATTAAATAACTTATGGAGTGTACAGAAACTCTATAGTAGTATATAGTACTATAATCAATTCAAACGATGTACAGGTAGATATCGTCATCGACATTTACTAGGTATTTATCCTTTAGAACGTTGTTGACTGTGGCTTTACATCAAACGCCTTTACCTTATAATGTCAAAGATTTGACGGTGGTCAGTTGGTCAGTGACTTAGGTTATTGGATACCGTATTTTTCGTGTGATAGAACACGACTCACTATAGTCAGTTCAAACTACATGGACCTCTGACAGGCCATAATTTTTATGGTACACGGGTGTCGGGTGCACTATCACAGGAAATACTGTACCATTGATTTGCATGGAATAGTATAGGCACCTTCGTTGTTTTATTTTGCTGTGTAGCTGTCGTTAAGTTATGTTTATTTTTGTTATTGTTACAAAATGAATAACACCGTAAAGTTTGAAGGAGCACATGGCACAATGGCGCGTGGTTTATAAACTTAAAATAATATCGGTATACTAGTAATTGCGGATCATGTTCAATTTACTTTGTGTATTGTTTGTTTGCGTTTGCTAGAGATTTCGAGAAATGATAATGTGGGTCAGTATTCAGTATATATCAATGGTCTATATTCTGCATCGTTAAATTTTCTGATAAGTCGTATCATGTCCTATTATCATCATCATCATCATCAACTGATCTGATCTGATTTGATTTCAAGTAGATATCAATTGTTTCCACAGACAGTCGGTCAAAACCAAATATTAGTAAAAGAAATCTTATGGGTACCTAATCTAAACATCGCATCGGAGCTACTCTGTATTTTGTAACAGCAATTTATTTTGAGACATTGCTCATTAAATATATGAATGCTGGTACTGGTGCCTGCCCTACATGAAGATTTGTTTTTGTTTCCTTTGTTTTAGGAGCAGCATGACAGGACGACCGACGATAGAAAATTATACAGCAACCATACGAGATCAGCAATCCTGATTCAGAAACATAACAAAATTATTATGATCTCCATATGGATATCGAATATATGGCGTCCATCGTTCATCGTACTTCTTGCTCGCTCCTCGTCTCGGTTCTCGGTCGACTCGATCACTGTACTGTAGTATAAGGATTTGTCCGATTTCACTACAGCTACAGCAGATTACAACAGATACACATCAGTTCTTTATACTTGCACTCACTTCTTTGCAATAACGAAAAATATAAATGTACAGAAATTACATCGTTATCGTAAATGGAAATGTAGTGCGATCTAAGCTTACTTACAAGTATTTAATGAGTTGTACAGGCACGTAAGAAATTAATTTTAATATTCTATGGTTAAAAGTATTAATCAATTTATTATTACAACGAAAACCTATCCCCCTACTAGTTCAAGCGATATTAACTAAAAATAATTAATAATTAGTCACAAATATAGGTAAATAATAATACAGCGCTGACAGTTATTTTCAATTTTCATGGTTGCGATTACTCGTGCAGTTAGCAAGATCCTTCTTGATTAATATACAAAATTCAATAACAATATTTTATTCTTAAGATGCTGTATAATATCGTCTGTGAAGAACCAAAATGGCCCATATCCAATTTATATTAGAATTAAAATGAGCTATGTCATAAAAACAAAATGAGAAACATGCGTAAAATGTTAATTACGAGCTTTCGAAAAGTGCAAAATGTTCTATTTATATGTTTTTGAAAAGTGCAAAATGTTCTATTTACATGTTTTTAAAAAGTGCAAAATGTTCTATTTACATGTTTTTGAAAAGCGTCAAATGTTTTATTTCCATATTTTTTAAAGGTGCAAAATATTCTATTTAAATGCTTTAAAGACATGTTTCAATATTTTTGTAGATGGTGGATATTGTTTTTAGCTACAAATGGATGTGGGCCATTTTGGTTCTTCAATTCTTCACATACGATATGCAATTTCTATGGCCAATCAGCCACTGGCACTGACTGACTAGTTAGTATCCAGAAAGTCCAGAATCCAGAATCAGAATCAGTTATCAGTGCGTACTACTTATAGGTACGACCGCATTATCTGCTACACTTTCTGGCAAGTGTAGCAATGAGTATTTGTTCAATCTATCTGTTCTTTATAGGTGAGTATACGTAAGCGTACAAACTCAAACAAGGCTATGCGTCTGTTGTGAGTGAAATTGAAAGTTGATCATTATTTATAAACAAAAACAAAAGTAAATAGAGGGATCTTTGTTCTTTTGTGTGTGTTAATTGATTTAGTGGGGATTATAGTGGCATAGGTCTAACAAACGTCCCGCGGTGCAGTGGGTTCTTTCAGATCCAAATCAAATTTAATCGGTACTTGGATTTGTTATCTGTATCGACGAGGAACTGATATGATTGAATGTTAAATCTTATCAGCATTCAGTCAGATTCCGGACGGCGTTTGTATGTGCTTCCAGCAGCGTGCTGCGGCCGAGGCTGCGATACTCGTTCATTATCTGGGATTCAGCTTTATTACTATTATAACTAGTTACAGTACAGTGCATATATACACTTAACTAGATATTACATGTAAATGTAATACAAATCGTGAGTAGGTAGTTATACTAAAAATTTGTTATTGATTCGTTGATTGATTCTATTTCTTTCCCTTGTTTGATGTTTGCAAAGGTCTATATGTTAAGTATTAAGTAATTACACACTACTTGAAGGTTCTACCAGAAACGTGCATATTTGCTTATCTCTGACTCTGTCTTAGCCATAGAATTACAAAATTAGTAAGGGTTTTCAATGTACCTAATTCCAACTTTTTAAAAAGATTCAAAAAAAGTAAAATCGAAATTTTAAGCTAGAATTAAAATGAGCTAGGCCAAAAAAGCCCTAAATGATTTATCAGTAGGTGCGTAAAATGTTAATTATTATGAGTTTTCAAATAGTGTAAAATGGTGTAGTTACTTGTTTTCGAAAAGTGCAAAATGTTCTATTTACTTGTTTTTTGAAAAGTGTAATATGTTCTTTTTACATTCTATTAAAAGGTGCAAAATTAATGTTCTATTTACTTGCTTTTTGAAAAGTGTAATATGTACTTTTTACATGCTTTTAAAAGGTGCAAAATGTTGTATTTACATGTTTTGAAAAAGTACAAAATGTTCTATTTACATGTTTTGAAAAATTGCAAAATGTTCCATTTCCTTGTTTTTGAAGAGTGTAATAAATTCTATTTACTTGTTTTTGAAAAGTGCAAAATGTGCTATTTAACTGCTTACATTCTTTCAGGATCATGATCTTTTTCGTATTTTTTTAGATACTGAAATTTTGTATATAGTTAAAAGGGAATATGAGTCATTTGAATTCCTCTGACAGACGATGAAATTATGTAGGTACTTTATCACATTGAGCCAATTTTGAAAGATAACGACTGTTCTATGTAATTCTAAGCAGTACGCTGGGATTAAGTTTTATATTCTGATTAAGACACTTGAAAATTGAAAAGGTAATGAGGATAAAGTAAGGCGGAAAATAAATATTGTGAGTCTATAGGTTATAGGTACCTAAGTAGGTATTATGAAGGAAGGAAAATACGGAATATAAAATCGGCATTTATAAAGTGACTGTACAAGTGTATAAGTGTATACTTATGCGACGGTGATAGAAATTTGAAATGTTTCTTATTGGTGGATGGAATGTAAATTCCAAAAATGGCTACAGGCCAAAAGGTTCAACAATAATAATAATAATGGTGCATAATAACAATGCAATGGTTATAGTGTGGGTAATAAAGTTGTTGAGGACGGAGTGGCGGATAATGGAGCAATCGTCATAACTGCGGGGAAGCCGAGAGCCGCAGCCATAGATGAAGAGTTTTGAGTTGATCTTGGAAAGCCATAAAGAACACACTGCAAGGATTGAGATTTTGAAGGATCGACTTGTACGAGACTTTTGAGCATTCCGCATCATCGGCTTCGGCTTGGGCATCGGCTGTAAAGTGTATGGCCTACGATGGGCAAAAAATTTTGAAACATGTTGTGATGAAGTTGTTCGGTTTTGATTTTAAGGAGAGGTTTCAAGACAATAGTATAGTTGGAAAGATAAAGGAGACAAGTAGTTTATTAAAAGTCTTAATCAGCCCAGGCCGCCTGCCTCATTAATGTCCAATTTACTACAAATTATCCTTTTTACGCGATGCCCTTAGCAGTCAATTCAAATTATCATTAGCAGTGCATTACATTAGTCAGTCAGTCAGTAAAATAGTCATTCTTGCTCACGTTTTACCTTTGTCATCGCCATACGCCATACTTACATAATTATGCATATATCCTACCCTATATCTAATTTCCAATAGCAATAGTAATATTGTACTTATGGCTTTAGTTTAGTAGGTAAATCCAAATGTGTAAGTCCAAACCTGCAAAATCTAAAGTCACAATGCAAAACATGCTATAAAGTAAATTTAATTTAACACTTTTCCCCAAGCAAACTGACTAAACTTTTGCACTAGATGGATTAAGTACCCTTGCATAATGTGGCAATAAAATTAGAGTAACTATTTAAACGATATTGTTTTCAGACCGACAAATTTGTAGCAGATTTTACGCAAATAATACAGTTAATAGGCGGAACAATTGACAATTTTCACAAAAAGTGTTGTAAAAAGTGAAACATCTGTATTTTTCTAACGCATAAAAATGTAACAAAACATAAATACCAACAGAGTTTTTAATTTCTACCAGTTGGAAGCATGTAGGTAAATGTACTTGAGAATTTTGAAGTTTAAATTACCGCAAATTTTTGGCTGTTTCCCCGCAGACTAAAACTATGTTAGAATGCACCTCCAAAGTTTACAATGCTAACGACGGTGTTTCTGCAAAAACTTCAGTTTAATTTCCACTGCAAATCAGAAGGAAAGTACCGACCGTATTTACAACTGGTGCTATACTACTTATAACTAGAATATTGAGTATAGTATGTAATAGTATTGTAAAAGTAACTATAGCAAAAAACGTATTTGCAATAGTTGGTGTTGGATATATAGACTGGGAGAAGCCTAACCCACCCATGACCTATTACAATTATGTGGTTACTCTTTTTTAATCCATTTTTTATACGGAGTACGTGCCCTACGGCAGTAATAAACAAGCCTAATAAACTCACAAAACATTTGAGAAGAGCTGTATGTACCACCTTAAGCAGAGTCGTATGTAGTCATAATTTTGAAGGTAAGGAGGGGGTTGAAGTCAACATAGCAATAAATAATAATTGAGATTAATACTACATGATTAGTCTACTCTATGAGTCTATGACTGATATATGTAACCACAATTAATTAATTAATAGTAAATATTATGAGACCACATGAAAAATTCAGGTACTACAGAATAGTGAAGTCTCAAAATGACCCATTTCCATTTTTAGCTATACACGAAACGTAGTGTTTGCACTAACTTAAAATACTTTAGTGCGAAAAACATGTAAATTGAACATTTTGCACTTTACAAAAACTTGTAACTGGAATATTTTACCCTTTTGAGAAAACATGCAAATGAGTATTTTGCACGTTTCAAAAACATTCAAGTACAATATTTTGCATTTTTCAAAACATATGAATGAAATTTTGCACTTTCAAAAATATGTACAGGAATATTTTACCCTTTTGAAAAAACATTCAAATACAATATTTGGCATTTTTCTTAAACATGCAAATATAAAATTTTGCACTTTTGAAAAACATTCAAATATAATATATCTTGCACTTTTTAATATATAGTAGTTAATAATCGTTTATACGTATCACATTCTATCTCATTGAGTGCGGATTTTAGTAGAGCTCACAAACCTCAACTCTGTTTCTGTGAAGACAATTTAAGATGCTGGCGGTACTTACGCAAGATTAATAAGGATGAAACATCCTATTGAAACCACAAAGTGGAAATGGATAAACATTTCACTCATTTAAGTAATTAAACAGTCATCATTAAGAATGTGAAAGTATCTATCTAACCATAATATTATGCAAAACTGAAATTCACAGAAAAAATTATTGGTACTGCCTATTCTACATAACGGAAGATTTTTTATTAATTTATTTTGGCATTCTGCAAATTATTGAATATACGCTAAATTGCCGATCCCTCTATTTTAATTGCCAATTCTATGTGTGCCAAAGATGGTTTAAATAATTCAGAACATAGAAAATGGCAATTCAAAAAACTGAAGTCTACAAGTTAGACGGCGTTGAAACTGCCTAAATAATATCAGTCAATAGTAACTAATTATTGTGACAAATCAGATGTTCCGTAGTTAAATAACTAATAATTTGAAGCTTTCAATTCTGAAAAATTTAAGCGATCAGTTTTAGTGACAATAGTAATCTCAGAAATTTGGTTACTTATTCAACGATCAAGTAAATGTTTTGGCTCACACGATTCTGTCAGCTGCGGATCCTCAAATCACTGACGAACCTACTCTCTCTTACTTAAATAGGCATTTTATTTTTATTGCTTCACAAAATAAAACTTTGTATTAAGTATAGTAGTTTAATTTTTTGAAAGTGCTCACTACTTATCGTAGTATGCACATCATTAATCAATATTAAATTATATTAGCTGTATTAATTTATTATTCTGAAACAGAAGATCTCGGATTGCTTCATTATTTTGGACACTGCCGACACAAACACATTTGTCTCTTGGTTCCGAAACAGGTCCCAGTATTTTTGCATTGGGATACTTGGCTACTAAGCTTCCGATTGCAATGAGCTTTACAATCTGACTCGGATGGACAGCCTCCGGAAGCATCCACAGTCCCTGTTAAAAACAGGTAATAAATAAATAAATAAATAATTAATTAATTAATTTTGTTTATCAAATTTGCCGATTTGGCTCCAACAGCCCTCACATTAAGAATTGAATTATTTACATATTAATGCATTGTAATAATTATTGTTTATTTAGGTAGGTTAAAAAAAAGTTAAATTACTTAAAGTTGAAATTAATTTTACATAATGAACTTATACCTAAAATTCCAATCAAAATCAAACTGACGACGAAACAAATTCCTACGACTGTGACAGCTGCTGCGTTGGTTTTATTTTTGGTCAACATTTTCTTTTCCAAGCCAAGATCTTTTCCAAATCAGCCTACAGATTTATAAAATATTTCTATTCCCAGTAATACTTTGCGCCTTGTAGTCGTTAAATTTTTAAAGCTATGAGTAAAAATGTCATATGTAATTTAAGCACTCACTTGTTTGTTGTTTTGAGCAGCCCACACGCGTCACTGGAATCCCATTATTTCATTAATAAATAAACTTGCTTTGCTCCCCTTCCTTCATTGAATCTGTATGCGTATTATAGGATTAAGTTTTTACATTCGGGGACAAATGAATGGAAACATTCTTTTTTACTGCCAAGTGTAAGTCGTAAAATACGACAATAAAGTATAGATAGAAACCAGGGCTCATAGGACATGGATGTACAATATATAATGTTAGTAAATACATTTCATGATAATATCAGTCAGTGAAGAGTTTTTTGGCAAAACGGGTCAAGTCCATCAAAGCAAATTTTAAAGGAACAACGAATAATGAATAAAAGGCGACATGGAAAAATAATTAGCGGGTGTATCACTTTAAAATAACTACATTTTAATTACGCTTTGTAATGATTAATAATAAACAAAACAGGACACATAGGTACATATCGGTATAACTATCTGCACTACTTTCGTAAATTGAAAGATAACCTAAATATCCAAAATAAACACAAAAGTAATGTAGAAATTAAGCCGAACTACAGTTAAGTAAATATGGAACGTAGTTTAAAACAAGTACAAGTAGCACCAAGACCAAGATGGTGTCAGTCAGCTTTAGACCGTCCTTTCATTTCAAATCCTTGTTAATAAAAACACTGCTCATTTTGGATCCATCCTCCAGTCACAATAACAACCCATAGGAGCAAGTCCTAATTAGCCTATATACTAAAGTGTCAAAAAATTTGTTCCAAATCTACAAATTATCAACCGTGTAGCACTTGTGAAGCCACACTCTGTAATTAACTAAATTCCACATTGCAATACATTACAACAATAAATTAATTTTTTCAATTAATCGCAAGCTCAAATTATTCTAAATAAAAATGGCCACGTTACTTTTACAGAGGGTCACCGTAATTTTAATAGTCGTACTTTTAGTTAATAGCACGTGTTTTGGTAAGAGATTTTGCTGGAATTATTTTTTGGTTTGTTTATGATTCCCATACAAATTGTAATCATAACTATTATATAGTTGATTGTAATTCAAAAAATTAATTGTTGGTATTTTATTTAGGAATGCCGAAAAAGCCATGGGAGGACGGTTACGGAGGGAAGAAAGAGGAGAAAAAGGCGAAGAAGGAGCAGAAAAAGGCGGACAAATGGACGGTGTGCAAGAAATGGTTAGGCTGGGATGTTGACTGCACGGAATTCTGTCTCCACAACAGCATCCCAACTCTCCAGCCTTACTGCGGTGGAGTGTGTCAAGGGTTTTGGGTGGAGGAGTGCACCTGTGTCTACTGTCCATTGTATTTACCACAGGAAGTCATCGACTTGAGATTTGTCAAGAAATAGATATCGTCTGTGAGGAACCAAAATGACCCATATCCAATTTAAGCTACAATCAAAATGAGCTATGTCATAGAAACAAAATGAGAAACATGCGTAAAACGTTAACTAGGAGGTTTTTAAAAGTGTAAAATGTACTATTCAAGTGTTTTTTGAAAAATGTAAAATGTTCTATTTACATGTTTTTGAAAAGTGCAAAATGTTGTATTTACATGTTTTTGAAAAGTGCAAAATGTTCTATTCAAGTGTTTTTTGAAAAATGTAAAATGTTCTATTTACATGTTTTTGAAAAGTGCAAAATGTTGTATTTACATGTTTTTGAAAAGTGCAAAATGTTCTATTCAAGTTTTTTTTTTTTAAATGTAAAATGTTCTATTTATATGTTTTTCAAAAGTGTAAAATGTTCTATTTATATGCTTGCTTCCAAGACATGTTTTAATATTTTTGTAGATAGTGGATATTGTTTTTAGCTAAAAATGTATATGGGTCACTTTAATTCTTCACTGACGATATATAGTAATAAATTACTTCCACGAATAATCAATCAATTTCTAATATAAAAGCGTCTCTCTACGTTTTGTAAAGTTAATTTTTGAAAGTGCAGTTATTTTTATTTCTGGGTTTTGGGAGGTATTCGTGACATTCCAATGTTAAAATAGCCATTTTAGCAATGTTGAAGCGATCACATAGGGGTGGATGGATGCGTCCAATAAGAGTGACAATTTGGATGACATCATTTATGAGCCATCCCTAAAATTTACGCACGGTTATACACCGAGTTTTTTTCTAACTGGCAATCCGACTAAATTATTAGTACCCATAAACCAGAAGGAAGTATGTTCTCCCCTATTTTTGTTTGTAAACAACTTTGGTTTGAGTTTAGAGAAAAATAAAAAATTAACAGCATTTTGCCACACTTCAACGCTGGATTTTGAAGTCGTTAACTTTGTAATATCACAGCCAACTAAATATATACTGGCCTACCGTTGTACTTGAAAAGTTTTTAGCCAAAAAAGTTTGAGCTTAGCTCACTAAAACCAGCAGGTGCCTCTGCGAGCCGTTCTATGAGCAACTAGCACAAACCACTTTAAGGTCATTTACATATGACGTCAATGCTTAGGAGGTGGGGGGGTCGGGGGGGGGGGGAGGGGTTAAACGATATTAGTAAAAATGTTGACCGAATCCTGACCAGCAAGCCTAGGGGGGGGGGAGTCGGAAATCTAGATTTTTGTGTTGACGTCATATGTACATGGCCCTTTATTACTTGAATGCCAAGGCAGGTCAATCTTTATGTAGTAGGTTTTTCCTTACAGTCCATTAAGTGATCGCACAGTGAGAACGCTTGAAACTGCCATCTATGCGGCTGCAAGTGTAAATTCGTGGCGACATAAATATCATTAGGAAAAACTCAGAACGGTAGGCCGGTATATATTTAGTTGGCTGTGGTAATATTTAATTTTGCATTACTTTTTAACTGAAGCATTTAAGGTTTAAATTGTATTAGAAAGCGTTGCATTAGCTTGATCCATTAGGAAACGCAGAAATAAAATATACTTTAGGATAATTATTTGGCCCATTTCCTCACCTACCAATCCCTAGGCACACCTATGCCAAACTTCAAATAACTTTTCAGACCCATCTATGTAAGTTCGTGACGTCATTTATGAACACTTCTCAGTAATTTCTTACCCCGGTTGTAATACCCACGGCACGGAATTACTCTTTGTAAGGCTGCTGTATAATACTACTACTGCTTGAAGTAATGCAGAGCATGGAATAGCTTCCGAATTCCGAACGTTTTAATTGCGTTTTTAAAAACATAGGACGCATGTAGGTAGGTTTAGTAATCCGGCAATACAAATCAGATCACTACTCAGTCATTCTCTCAAAAAACGTCGTCTAGTCAACACGTCTTATCTGTATTGCAGTTTATTGACGGTTTCAAAATGGTCCATAAAATCTGCTGGAATTGTAGGCAGAAGGGGCACGAGTGGTGGGGGTGCACGGAGCCGGTTGACAAGCGAAATTTTGCACTGAGCCGAAAATTATTTGCTGCTTGTGACCCCCACGGTCGTGCCCGCAGAAACTACAAGGCCGAAGATTTTTTCACTCGTCACCCGGAGCAACCCCGGCCTCCTAATTGCATTCAACCGAGTGCACAAGGTCAGCGGAATCCAATTTTGAAGGAAATCGAGGAGCAGGTGAATATTTATAATACAGTTATTAAATTCTAGTGGTTTTTAAAATGTTTAGTATCGTATGAACGAATAAATTCAATATAGTTACTTACCATATTTAATTTTCAGATGGCAAGTTCGTCTTCGTTTCACGAGGGCGAGGGAGAGCCTCAAGATAGTATAACTTTTTCAGCTGATGAGTCTGGTAGTGACTCTGATTCAAGCTCATCATCCACCTCGACTCTTGAGGCGGATTATCCTGGTCTTAAGGGTCTAATGGAGAGGATCAGTGTCAAAGAAGATCCTGAGGCTGATCTCATTGCTGAGAAGAAACAGCTGGACAAAAAAAAAGATAAATTCCGTGTTAAAAAGGAGAAATATTATAGGGACATGGATGTGTTGGAGAAGATGGTTAATGAGCTTGCTGCGCAGGAAAATGAATTGAAAGGTCAGCTATATAAATCATTCATAAGTTTAAAGTTAAAAATCAAGCACACTGCACACGCATTGACAATTGATTATGAAAGTACAAGATTATCGATTGTCGAAAGGTTCAGGCTGATTAATAATTGTCCTGTAATTGGTTTTTTTATGAATTTACAGAGGAACATGAGGCATTGGCTTCAATGAAGGCTGGACGATTAAGCGAAGCACGGAAGAAGGTCGCTGAGCTGGAGAGTGAAATATCCGGGTTAAAAGGGAAAATTGAAGACGTGAATGCTGAGTCCCGCGAATACAATGAGACTCACAAAGCCATTATGGAAGAAATCTCTCACACATTGATGCGTGATGAGTCACTATTCCATGTTGGGGGAAGTACCATGATTGGCTATGTTAATTTTTGCGCTGGAATGAAAAAGAATGTGAAAGACTTGACTTCTTCTGATTAATAGTTTGAAATGAGCCTGACTTTGAATTACTTTATTTTACAATTTTTTATGGTTTTGAATGGACTGCAAATCAGCGTTTGTATACTTTTAAGTTTTGATTATCTACGTATGAAATGGTCAATGGCATATTATCGATGTAGCTTGTTGGTTTGATTTTTGGTTTGAACCAAAATTGCAATAATATTATATTAAATATCTATTTTCGACGCCGATTGTAAATTCTGCAGATATATGTATCAGGCATGTGGAATATATAGGGTTATTTGCGGAAGGAAATATAATTATTGGTTAGAAACTAAAAATGTTAGATTCGATCTATAGAATATTATGTATCTGCACATTTTAATGGGGCGCATTCTGAATATTTTTAATGAATTAAATTTTGAGCTTACTAATGTGTTCAAATATTGTCAAATGCCATATTATTTTGCATTTTACTTATTGTTAGATTCCATATAATATGTCATTTTTGTTTCTGGGGTTCGTAACTACTTTTTGAGTTATTGAAGGTCAAAGATCATGATTTTGGAAGATAGAGTTTAATAGCAAGCAATAGTGTAGTGTGATTTTTTTAAAGTTGAGCCCTACTACTGTGACTGTTATAATTAATTACGCTGGCAACAGTTTGTGTTCAAAATTAGTAAAATAATATCATTCATTTTTGTCATTCTTTTAAAAAATATTTTGCAATAAAAAATGGGAGTTGATTAATTCGCAGCCTGGCCGGGAGCCGATGCTGGCGACGGCGACGAGGGCATTGAGGGCAATCTAGTCGAATTTCGATTGTAAAATTTTATTTTCTCAAAATGACCTTTTAAATACCATTGCGCATTGGAGTCATTGCATTGGAGGACGGAGGATATTTACCGGGCCGGGAACATTTCAACTCAATAATTCTACTAACTTTCATGTACGGTGACCGGTGACGGTGACGGTCAACATCTGCCATCTACATTTATGTTACAATGTCATGCCATCCAATGACCCTGTTATGAGACTGATCCTGAGTCGGTAACCTTAATTCCCTTCCAACTTTAATAACTAACGTACACGAAATTTAAATCAATTGTTTCAGTATATACATAACATACCGCACAAATAAACAAGACACCAATACAAAAACAATAATGGAAAGAACGCCCCGACGATATTTGCCAAACCCAAACAACAGTCAACCACAGTGTCCAACTCCAAATTCATATCAATACCCTCATCAACAGCAGCAAACTTTCAACCTGCATCCGAATCCGAATCCGAATAATACAAGTTTCCAGTACCATTCAGAGCAGCAGCCGCCGGAGCAATTGATGTCAGATAATCCGATGATTCAAAACAGCAGCAATGGAATGCTGCCGCTGGTCTTTGACGCTTCCACAGGTATGAAAAGTAGGAATTTATCCGTTAATTTACATGAACCGAGAACTCATCATCAACACTTTCAAAATTCCGGAGTCTCTAACCCGCCGAACCCGTCAGGTCTTGGCCCCATGTCCAGCAGCGGTGGTAACAGTAACGATCGTGAACGTCTTAAGGATAAAATGGCGGATAGTTTTTTAAGAAATGAGCCTATTTCAATATTACCTGGATTCAAAGAGGATCCAAGCACTAATAGGTTAATAAAATAAAAAGTTTTTTTATGTGAAATTTTAAATGAGGGATCGTCCACAAATGACGTCATTGGGAGGGTTCATGGGTCTACTTGGCAAGTGATGATATTCCATGCTTAAGATTAGGCATTTAGGCAATGGTTAAGCTGGTGATAGGGTGCGGGGTCCTAGCGTAATAAAAATGGAGATTTTTCGATGACTTCATTTGTGAGCGACCCCTATCTAACTGCTTAAAAGTCCTAAGTTATTCCACTGAACTTATTAGGCAAAAATGCTTGTTCGCAGACGCTGTGTTTTACACTGTCGTTCTTTAATTTATAAAATTGTCGTGTACTTTCCCGTAGAAAATCGAGCATAAAAATAACCCAGTCAAATAGCCATAGCCATTCCCACGTTCACCAAGACGGTTTCAGCTTTGCAAATAAAAATCAGTGTCAGAGCCAGACGAGTTACTTTGACGACCAAGAAAGTGCAAATTCTTCGAACATTCAAAATCAAAATCAGAGTCGAACCCAAAGAAATTTTCAGCAGCATCTCCACCAACAATCTCATAGTCAGTCAGAATTGCAACAATGCTCAGCTATAAATGCATATGAAAACCCCCAGCAGATCCAGATCCAGCAGATGCAGGTTCAGAATCAGAACCAAAGGCAACAACCATGTGCACAATTTTACCAGTCACAAAATAGTAATAATGGGAACCAGAATGGGAATCTTGACAGAGCTGGCTCTAGCGATGACAATAGCTCTTCTACTTCTACAGCATGGCCCTATGGAAATCAGAAAAGTCATCGGTCTATTCGTCAAGCCCAGGCTGCTTACAAACGGGACCTGGATAAACAAATTGAAGAAAAGAGGCAGGCACAAAATCGGGACAGAAGTATACGCAACTGTAAGCAGAAAAAAAAATACGCACTAACAAGTTATAACAAGTTTAAATTATTGTTGCAAATAGGCAATAGTACATATGGTAAGATTCGTATCGTGACCCATATCGATTTTTAGCTAACACCAAAATGCACTATCCACAAAAAAAAACACTAAATGAGGTAGATGAGCTAAGTCACAATTTGTTGATTTGTTGAAACTATATTATTTGCATGCTTTTCGAAAAGTGTAGAATGTTCTATTTACATATTTTTGAAAAGTGCAAAATGATCTATTTACATATTTTTCAAAAATGTAAAATTTTCTATTTACTAGTTTTTGAAAAGTGCAAAGCATTTTATTTACATGATTCTGAAAAGTGCAAAAAATGTTCTATTTACTAGTTTTTGAAAAGTGCAAAATGTTCTATTTACATATGCTTTTGAAAGTAATAAGATGCTCTATATGTAATATGTAATTTCTTTGTGAAATGTGCAAAATATGCTATTTACATGCTTTTAGGACCACGATATTTAAGTTTTTTTGTAGATATAGTGAACTTTGATTAAAATTAAATGCGGATAATTTTGTTTATTGACTGACGATATTTTGCAGTTTTTGTAGATATTATTAAGTTTTAAGCTAATTGTTATATTGCTATTTGATACATAATGTTTGGTTTCAAGTTCAAATTTTCCTGGATAAATAAATTTGCGTATTTTTACTAATTGACTAATTTGAAATCCCAGCAATTAGTAACACCCCTAAATCAAATCTGCAACATCAGCCGCCCCAAAATTTTCAAGGCCCAGGAGGTCAACAGTTTTCACAGGATGTCAATCAAACTGTTCCAAATCAACTACATGCGTTCCGAAACACTGGCTTCCTTCCTGCCTGGTTTGATCCTGTCCGAAATAACCCGCTTTTGTACAACAACAACAATAACAACAATGGCATCGCTGAAGTAGAAGTTAATCCTAATCCTCATCAGATCCCAAGTGCAATTCAGTGTAATCAATACTTTGTAAATAGTCACGCAAATAACATGACTGAACCCCATCATCCTGGACCACCTCCTCCATTCCTTAACGAAGCTCACTATCCTCCAAATTCTAATCCCACTAAAGATTTAAAAAATATAAATCAGCACATTTATTCCCCACGATCTCTGCCTCCACGGATTTTGCCATGTGAGAATATTTATAACGTTCCTCAAGAAATTAATTCTACCAACAACAACTCAAACAACTGTTACCAAAATCAAAATCTTCTACAGCAGCAGCAGCAGTTGCAGCAGCAATCAAATAATAATTGGTGTCCCCCATGGCTCAACTTGGCTAACTTACCTCCACCTCCTTCCCCAACACAATTAAATCCCGCCGAAATACCCGCTAATCACGAGTCTCCGAATGTAAATCTGAATCCAATTTCAAATTTAGCACAAAATCAAGTACATAATACTCAAATCTTACAAGAGTCGGAACAGGAACAGTCCATTCAAGAAAGCACACCTCATCATTCTTCTAATTTTGGTGGATTTAACAGAAACAGAAATGACTACATTTCAGAACCGGGACCGGAACTGGTACCGGTACCAGTAATTTTAACAAATGAAATAAGCGATGATTCTGCTGTTGCTGTCTGTAACGATTATAGTGAAAAACTGAATGGTGACGAATGTAATAATTTCCTTGAAAATGAAAATATTGGAGGAGACGGGGACTGCAATAATGCAAACATGCAAATTCTTATGCTACACCCTCATGTTTCCCAAGTAAATTAAAGCTTTTCATTTAAATTTATTTAATGCAGCGTAAAACTAAATGCATAAATAACCTATATATGCTATAAATCCTAAATACACGAGTGAGTGAATAATCAAAATGACTCATACCCAAATTAAGCTAGAACTAAAATGTGAGCTATATATTATGTCGAAAAAGGCTAAATGAGATGCTTAAAATAAAATTTTAAATTATTCCGAGTTTTTTAAAAGTACAAAATGTTCTATTTACATGTTTTTGAAAAGTGCAAAAAATTCTATCTACAAGCTTTATAAAATGTCAAAAAAATTCTATATTTACATGATTTTGAAAAATCCAAAATGTTTTGTTCCATGTTTTTTGAAAAATGCCAATTGCCCTATTGCCTATTTGCATGTTTCTGAAAGTTGCAAAATAATATGTTCCATTTACTTACATGCTTTTATTAGTATGATGTTTTTTTTGCAGATAGCACATTTTATTTTTAAACAAAAATGGATATGGATTACTTTAAGCCTTCACTAGCGCCATTATTTTGAAGTATACTGAAATACCAGTTTCAGAAATGTATAAGATTTGTACTGTATCTATGCACATAACTGTCACCCTCTCGTTTTAATTGCATATCCTTTTAAATTTGAATTTTAGACAGCGAGTCAACGCCCAGACGAAGAAGTACTAAGAATTCACTACAAGTCTCAATTAGCGAAGCAAATAGAAGAGAAGAAAAGACTGGACGAGGAAAGATCTGCGAAAATGCAAGAAGATGATGCAAAATTTCAAAGGAAAATTGAGGAGGATCAACGGCGCATGGTCCAAGAGTACGAAGCGGAGCAGCTCAAGCACAAACAGCGGGTAAAAAATAATATTCGTTTTAAATTCAGATTTCTTATGCTAATTAATTAGCTATAACACGCCATTAATTTCTAAAAGCACCAATACTTTAAATGAATTGATTGCATAGCAAGAAGAATACCGCCAACGACAGGAGAAGATCATTAAAGAAAAGGAACGATTTGATCGTGAAGCTGAGAAATTACGACTCAAAAAACAACAAGAGCGTCGTCAGCGGTTGTCAGTGGCTAGGACGGACACACCCAGAAGACCGTCAAGTAATTATAGGGATCGTCCACAAATATGTTTTTGAATTTTCCGCCAAACTTCATAATAAATTAAAATGTGAAACAACTCATTTTACAGGTAAGGAGAGTATGTCGACGTCATTTAAGAGAGATTCCCTACAGAGCCCTCTAACAGAAAGAAATACACTCAATAACCGACCTGAGGAATCACCCATTGACCTCACAATATGCGCCGCCTCTAAATGGTCAACGGAAGCGAGGGCCAAATCCCCATCAAACTCAAAGAGCGACGAGTCTGAAGAACAGGAGGAAACGGGCTCTTCAAATGATTCCTTAGTTTCCTCATCATCGTCAGAAGAATTGCCAAATGTAATAATTGTTCATGACGCTGACTTTAGCCCACAATGCGTCAACAATAATGATAGTAATAATAATATGAAGAGTGACCAGCCTTTTCCGTTGCCGTTATCAGGGCGCCATTTTGCCCAAGATTTAAAAAAACCCGCGAGACCTGGAACCGTAGTCATCAGTCAACATCGAAGTATTACATTATCATAGTAACTACTCCATTATATCTATCTTGACTATCTTTAATCTTTTAAGAAGTAAAACTTGTATGGGGTCGACTATAAATGATGTCACGGTCACGGGCACGGGTAGAGCCAATGGGTCTGCTTGGATACTTGTATTACATCTTAATGTTGAAGATAGCCATTTACGCAACGGTGAGCTGATGGCAGAGGGGTCATATGGGAAACCTAGGATTTGATTTGCCTAGGAATTTCGATGACATCATTTATGGAAGACCCTTATCTCAGTCGGGCTGTTACCTACCTATTGAGTATGTTGAGTGGCATTTGTTTTTGTTTGAAATAATAGGCTCGTCTCTCAATTATTGCCCCCGCGTGGAAGGGAATGGTGGCAGTAGTGGTGGTACTACTACGAAGAAAATTTCAAACAGCAGTGGTACTCCAAGGCATACCTCAAAATCTCAACCAAATGCCGCTACCCCCACCAGGAGCACTAGCAATAATCAGAGCAGCGAAGTTGCGTCATTCCTTGTCAATTTTCGAAAAGCACTTTTGGCTGAAGATAGTCGCATCGAAAAAATACTAAAAACAAAAGAGCAGTGTCCACTTGCTACCTTATAAAATTATGTTAAAAATATTTTATATAATGAACTTGATGGTGTAAAATAGAAGAATTTTGAGTGTAGACTATAGACACTATAGACTGTAATGGTTTTTTGTTAGGGTGGAAGGTGCGATAATTATTATAAAATAATATATACCTACATTATATTGTGTGATTCAATGACCTACTAGTACCTTACTTGGCAATACTCTAATCAGCATTAGTCTATTCAGTGAAAGAAAAATAAACAAGCTATGCCAGTGCCACGTCAATTTGGATTTGGATAAGCACTTTTTAACTTTTTTTCAAACGCCATTTTCTAATTTGAATTTCCATCATGTAGAGTCCTACAAATGTAAATATTTCGATGACATCCTTTATGGACGGCCCCTACAGCTTTAACTTGCAATATGAGATCGTCCATAAATGATGACTTTTGTAGGATCAGTAGGTCGTTATAGTATCTTTGACATGCCACGTTAAAGATAGTCTTGTTTAGCAAATGTTAAATTCGTGACATGGGGATGGCTGGGCCCTTAAAGAGCGACTTAAAGAGCGATAATTTTGATGACATTATTTATGGACCATTCTTTCAAGCAACTACAAACTAGAAAACAAACCTAATAACAGAGGAATCGTGGAGCGGACAACCACGTTAAAAACCGCCGACGGAACACTTTATTAGCTGCAGAACTGCAGACTATTTTAAGGAGGCGTATGCTGTTGTTTGCGCAAATAAAACTAGCCTAAAAACAATAGTATTATGACTATGTAACTCTTTTTCCATTTGTCTGATGTCACATCTAGGGACTTGGGAAGCAAAATCTCAAAAATTATTTTTATTTTGGTCACAAACAGAAGTTAAAGAAGTCAAAATTAACATATGTAGGTGGTTAATTGCATCTAAATGAAAACGAAAATACCAAATATCTCTTCTGGAGTTCCTAGGCAAAGGCAAATGCAGGACGTACACAAAAATTTGAAAATATTTCATAAAGGTTTCATCAAAATCGATCCATTTGTTCGAAATTTTGTCCCTATGTTGGTAATGAGGCACTTACAAAACCCAAACTTGCACTTTTCAACGCAGACAGTCATTGAGTCAGTGTGAGTAAAATCCCTACAACCAACAAAAGGAATTTAATAAATTAGAATCGATTACATAATTTTGGAAATTCGAAGAATGAACATAAATTATATAATGAAAACTTTGTCAAAACTGATTTATTCCTTATTACCAAAAATCGCTAAAGCTTGACGCCGTTGAGAGTTTATACTACGTCTGGAGACATATGCATTACGCCAAACGATGGCTTATTTCTCGTAGGTCGTAGGTTGTGTATTTTATTATTTTTTTGAGCGGGGTTCCTCAAACGCAGCATACGCCCCCATAAAAAACCTTTTTGCTTCCTAGTTAGGGTTACAATGTATTCTATAACACTATGCGTGGGTCTGAAATTGTAGGCGGGTCAGTGCAGTGAGTCGGACTATAGAATATATTTTAGTAACCATTTTTGGAAACTTAAAATGTAAACTTTTAAGAACGTTTTTGAACCGTTTATTAGCTTTACATTGTGGATGGTTCTTTTTAAAAAACATAACTTCGATTTCAACTCGTGCAAATCTGTTTAAGCAAAAACGGGATAGTGTTCCGGCGCAAACTGGCATCTGAAAAAATAACCCACAAAACTTTGGCAGGAAGAAAATGATCATGAGTAGCTCACGAGTGGGTGGTGATTTGAGTTTTAAGAGCAGGAATTTAGATTCCAAGTCAATCATTCAAACTAAGGTATTAAATATTAAATGTAATCTATAGGTTAATTCAATTTATAGTATAACTTTCACCATCACCATACTGTATGTATAAAAACAATTAAACCATTGTTACATAATGTTATAAAATGCTTGGAAAATTATCGTTTTACGAATACAAACTTGACAACTAAATAATGCGGGAATTTTCAAAATGTAATTAATACGCTTTCTTTCTTTAATTGTGTTTAAAAAGGTTCCAAAAGAAACTTTTACACTAGAATGGAAAATTTCAAATCTGAGTATTATCTGTCCTTTCCTGGGGCATCAGGATAGTCTCCCACTCCAAACACTCCGTACGGAACAGTTTCAACTTGGAAATATCATCCAGAAGCCGTCATTGTGGTAAATATTATATAGTAATATTTGAATAGAGTATGCCATTTAAATTTTCAAGGTTTAACACACACGCATTAATCTTCTTATAAAAATACAAGGCACCTTGAAATCGACTTTGACTACACGACAACAGCTGGGAACAAATACGTCATGATTGCACTTTTTCTGGATAAAAAACTTGATGAGGATGACACGACGGTGGATTTAAACTTACATAATCCGTCTCAACAAGAAACTGTCAATTCTTCTAAAGCTGGAGATTTCGTGGCTAAAATGGTGGCTCAGCTATTAGCAGATGATGGCGAAGTTCTTATGCATCATAGTTAGTGGCGAGAAGAACTATATTTAACCTTAACCAGCTAAAAATACATTATAGCAGTAATAACAACTGTTTTATTTTCGATTAGAGAGCTACGTTCAAAAGTTTAATCTATGGGCCGGCCCCGGAGGAACCGGAACCGGAACCGGAAATGGGAACGGACCCGCGATTTCGAATAAATGGCAGACTTTCATCCCAGATCATGCCTTTCGTAGTGAGAACATGCACGAGCAAATCATCGTCAAGGACTCCATGACCCTCTGTTTGACCATCGAGCTATTTGGGCCACATATGATCGCTGCAGATCAAATTCTAATTCCTGGAGAAAATGACGTAGAAGCAGGGCTTTTAATGTCGTCACCCTCTAAAATGATGTCCTCCTCCGCAATGTTGCCCGCCTCAGTTTACAAGAAGGATTGGCTTCGGAAACTTTGGTCGGACAAGAGTTATTTCGATTTAGAAATCCAGACGGACGAGAAAGTTTTTCGAGTTCACAAAACTGTCATTTGTGGTCTGGGATAGGAAACTGTTTTTATAATTATTATTTGAAAAAAATAGTAATGAATAAGCGTAATTGTTTTGAATTAATTTCAAGTGCTTTCAAGTTTTATACTTTTTAATTAATGCTTAATGGTAATTAATTATAGCGGCCAGCCCAGTGTTTGAAGCTATGCTGAAACATGATTTAGAAGAAAAGAAGAACAATGTGATACAGATTTTTGGAGATTTTGACTCGGATACTGTGGAAAGAATGCTCAAGTACTTGTACTGCTCCCTAGATATGGACGAGTTTACTTATGCTCAGCAGCGTAAAAACCAAAACCAGGGTCAAGGGGATACCGGCGACAGCAACAGTGACGACGCCGACGGCAGCGAGGGCGAGAACTGGGCCAAATTGTCCGATTTAATTTACATTGCTGACAAATATCAAATTCAAGATTTAAAGGAATTTGCAATTGTTAAGATTTCGAAACTTGTCAATGAGGATAATGTTGGATTTTTAATTGTTCTCAAAGATCGCATGATTACCCCGCCGTACTTTGAAAAAGTTTTACTGAATTTTTGTGCCGGGTAAGGGGGCTATGGCTGCACGGGGGCATCCGCCAATGACGTGTGACCTTATGGGAGGGGAGTTGAAACGAAACGACCTGCGTAAAGCTTATATGATAGTATCATCACGCTATATTGTGGATGCGCTAAGCTTAACTGAGTGAGGGAGGGGTAAATAATTTGCCTGTTTCCTAAACGTCATCGACGGACGACCCCTAAAGTTTCTAACAAAAATTGTAAATCCAAACTCGAAACTGGCAGTTTTCGTCGTTTGTATCTTTGGTTTGTTGCTGTCACTAATTTCAATTTCTAAAAATACCGGACACATTTTGACATTTTTAAAGTACATTCATAAAACGTTATTATAATGCATAATCAATTTGTTACACCCTGCATTTTAGCCGTCAACTAAGTCTGGCTCAAAACAAAAGCTTCAGGATGTGCATCGAAAAGTTTCCGATGGCCTTTGTTGGGTTTCTCTTCAGTGGACTTAATAGCAACATTACCAAAAAAGCAAATCTGAAAGTGCAAGTTTTAAAAGAAACTCTAATTTAAATTATTCTGTGTAAGTAAGTAGTGTGGTGTGCTGTACTGTGTACCTGTTCAAATAATCGTTCAAACATTAGCGTGTATGTATACTTGTGACTAAAACCAAAAATGTTTTCTTAAAAAAATTATATCATATTTTCGAAACCCTTTTTGGAACTTCTCCATCTAATTTAGGTATGTTCTTAATGTACACCGTTGAAAATTTGAATAAATAAGTAGGACCATTTACATAAACGAATCATTGATTACTGATTAGTAACACACAATTAATTTAATTTATGAACGTAATAAATTAATAGTTTGAACCAACAGTAAGTAGTACAAACGTAAGTATAAGAATTTCTATTATTACAAGACAGCATGCCATCTTGCAAAAGGAAGCATTGAGTTAGATTTATGTATGATGTAATTCAAAAGTAAATTTAAAAAAAAGTACAAAATAGAGCCAACCATCAGTATAGGTAGGTTGAGAATTTGTCTATAAATCTATAAAATACAACAACACAATTCAAAGCGCTTTTTAATGTAATCTCCAAACCACTTCATTTAAACACCCCGAAACCACCAAACCAGCTATGTCATTGTCCAGCAGCATTTCGCATAGTAGGTTAAATGTCGAACTTAAAAGATGCTGGAAAGTTGATGATACTCGTAAAGCTGAAAATCACGAGCTTTCTTCTTATTGTGGTAACAATACCGCTCTAAGCACTCGGAGCAGATCATCAATGTTTCCTGGGGAAACAGTTCCATATTTCGAACAGCAAAACTGAAATCCAACAACGAAATGGTATAAATTAATTATGAAATATGAAAGATTAGCAAGGAATGCCCTGCACACCAGCTTGGCTTAACTAATAAACAAACATCTGCTACTACGAGAATGTCATGCAATAATTCACCTACTATTCGCAAATAATGATGCATATTAAACAGAGTAATATGATTGATGTACTGGGTATAGGTACCTTGCTGTTCGTATTTCGTCCATGGCGCATTTAACATGTTTAAATTTCGGATTGGAACACATGGGATACGATGCTCTAAGTAAAGAATCTTTGGAGCTGAGCAATCTTAAATAGCAAATCGATAAAAACATGCATTAAATAAATTATGAATTCTGTATAACCCGCGGTAATTCAGTATGAAATAAATAGGTTTAAATAATGTTCATAAAGAGGACAAAATAATGAATACCTAGCATGTTCAATAGCAAAAAGATGCTCGCAATTTCCTTGATGAATGAAAAGATACGGAAATCCATGTTTGAAGCTTAAATCCAACATTCGCGTATTTTCCATTTCGGACATCTCAAAAGGCCCTACCACTTTCTTTCGGGTGTAGCCTCCCCAGGCTTTGAGGGCCTTTCCGTAGTCACTATTTCCACCCAGGCGGCTAGCTTCATTCCTGTAGAGAGTTTTCCCCACAAATATGGCAGACGGTTTGACCAGGTTAGACTATATAAAGTTATAAATTCACATACTTTAGTTTTGCATTAAGCAGTTATTACATTTTTACTGTTTTATCAGTATTATTTTTTGAGCTATGAGTTTATTCACTGCATTATATATTTTTTTCCCATTTATTAGAACCTACCTCACGTAACGCATGAAGAGCATCTGGGTTAATCTCCAAGGGAGGTAAGTCATCCCCCTGGATTTCTGGAGAAATCAGGTCATTCTTGCAATACAAATGATTCCTCAAATCCATTAGAGTTTGGCTTCCAAGGATTTGAATGGTGAGGGCATGTTCCGGCTCTACCTTCCTAAAAAAATAGCAATAATAAGTTCACCATATCAGGGCCGGATAAAGCGCCCAGCGCAGGCAGCCCCCGCTGCTTGAATTTTCAAAAAGCGTGTGAATGGAACATTTTGTAGTTTTCAAAAGTATGTAAAAAGAATATTTTGACTTTTCAAAAACATGCAAATAAATTTTTTTTTGCATTTCAAAAACATGAAAATAAAACATTTTACACTTTTCTCTAAACATGTAAATTGAAAATTGAGCACTTTTCTGAATCAAGTAAAAAATAATATTTTCCACTTTTCTCAAAAACATGTAAATAGAACATTTTGCACTTTTTTGAATCAAGTAAAAATAACATTTAACACTTTTCAAATCCATGTAAATACAACATTTTACTTTACCAAAGAAAACCATCAATAACATCAAAATGGTGGTTTTTGCATGCAAACAAATTGCTGTCTAAAATATATTCCTTCGCCCGGCCCTGCACGATATTGCTTACTGAAAGTTTAAAATTCGGAGAAAAACTAGAGTATTTACCGGTTCGATTGCGATGGCTTAAGTTTCTTACTAGGATGATAAAATACGACCGTCATGATGACATCCTTGGATCGGTCTACTTTTTCATCTTCACTGCAAGTCTTCAAGCGCTCAGCGATTTCTTTTTTTGTCTAAATATTACAATACAACAGCCATCAAACGTCATTTTCATCACACGAAGACTTTTAAGAGCAATGAATGGAATGCGTAAGAATTCTTCAACTTAATATCAAAATCTAATGTGACCAAAAGTATACCAAAAGTATAATTTCAGCCTTAACAGCGAAATTAAACAGTTTGAATTTGCCGCCAAATTTTAGTTGTCAATTAACAGGTTGTAAATTAAAGGGAAGAAGCCGTCAACGGGTTAGCTGTGACGATTTACTCACAGGTATTTTTATATTCTCAATAAATCCAAAAATTTAATATTGAAATTTTTGAATTTCCCGCCAAAACTTTAAATATTGTGTTAAATGAAGATTTCGACCGGTAACTCAGTAAACTTACACCAACATGATACACCATTCGAACGGTAACGATTAGGCAAGTCTAAATAACTTAGTGTGCACGCACGATAGTTATTAGTTTTTAAATGGTTTCGAAATAACATAATTGCAAATTAAAAAAATTTAACGGATTATGTCGAGTGATATATCATTGGAAAGCTCTTCAAATATAAGCAGAGACCTTTTTTTCGTTTTTTGATTGTGACCCATACAACACATTTTTGGCGGCATTTAAAAATTAAAAGACTGTTATTTTGAAAACGTTTTGTTATAATGGAGGCCCGTTCTGTTATTGGAATTCTACTGAAGATTAGCTTTCCAATGATATATGGCTAGATGAAATTGGTCCTGTATTGCAGAATTTTCAAAATTCCGGTAAATTATGTTAGATAGGTAGGAATGAAAGGAGACAAATTGAAACTATACCATCATGCTGCAAATTATGTGTAGGAGCCCTAACCTTCATTTGCAGAGTGGCTTTAATTTTATCCGAGTACTGCGGAGTGACAGTTTTGCACCTCCACTGAAACGTCCCGGGTTGTTCCGAGAAGTTTGTGTAAAGGGCTAAGCAATAATTTGCTTTTATAGCCCAGAATGGAATGGGTGGAGCCAGGAGGGGCATCACCCCACCCACTGTGACACTATCATCCACGAACGGAAGTCCTAGCAGTTCAATACGGCCAAGGCTGTAATAAATTATTGTAATTCAGCATAAGGAACTATATTAGGTACATACTTAAATTAATTTTCAAATGTACCTACCAACAAATAATGCAAAAAAATGTAAGATCTTCAATTCAAGAATCTTGAGACTATAATAAGGATGTATCACGATATCGCTTCCCAGCCCCACAGACAAGATCACAGATGACACAAAATAAATTATAAAAATACTTTTTCTCTTTACCTTGTCCGAAGAATCAGCTTCCGAAATTGGCGATCATCCATCCCCAGCCAGCGCTGGACCTTCTCATTCCACAGAATCGAACTAGGGTCCAGCTTTAGTGCACGTTTCTTGAGCTCTCGGTATCTTCCTTTGAGGATATCAAAAGTGGTATCCCTCGCCTCAGTATTCAGCTCCCTTTCTTCAGTTCCTGTCTGCTCCTCATCATTATTTGGAAGTTGATGTTCCCTGCTAGGACCAGGTTGTAAAGTACTTTGACCCGGGTCACCGTCCGGACTCGATTGAGACTCACCAGGTTTAGGAGATTTTGAAGAACCAGCTGCAGTGCCTGTAACTCCTGTAGATGAAGAAGGTTCCGAGTCGGGGTCCGCAGTATTAGGCATCGGGAAACTGGAATTCTTACTGTCAGCACTACCAGTGACTAAATCACTACCCCTTTGATTTTTAAACCACTTCATAAATTTCAATGTTAGTACTCCTGGACGCAACGAACGACGACGACCTGATTTGAAGTTGAAGCCTTCCGTGTCCGTAGAAGTCCCACTGGATGTATCTTCGTCAGTGTCACTTGGCTTATCTAAATCAGAATCAGATTCAGATTCAGAATCAGTCAATTGAGGAGGAGGAGGAGGAGGAGGTTGAGGATCCGCATTTATTCCCATTCCGTCACCGTCTTCATCTTCATCATCAGTCGCACTCTCAGCTGCAGTACCAGCACCAGCGCTGCTTTTCGTCATACTTTTGACTCCAAATAGTTCATCACCCAAGGCTTCAATCTCTTTAAGGGTGGTGGCGATGCTTTTGGCTTCCTCCGAATTACCAGTTTTCCTTTCGTCTCCTTCTTGGTCATGAGCGTCCATGGTAGATTTGGGGTCGGGATTGACGTCGACGTCTGTCAGTCTCGGTTTCTTGGGTATCGGTTTTGTCAACGTTGCTGATGATGGTGATGATGATGATGATGATGAAGGTCTATTTTCATCACTACCGTTAGTAGATCCGGCGTTAGGAGAGCCCATATTCTCGCCTCCTTCCGTCAAAATGCCATTCCAATATTCTTTGGTCAACATTCTTCCCCACTTCTGAAGACACGCAACTTCTTCGTCTCCCCCGAAGTCAGTCTTGCTTATCCACGGACTTTGCGAAGCATTGAAAGCGTTATCCATATTGTCAGTCGGCGTGTATTACAGAAGCTGCAATGAGATTACAAGATTACATAATAATATATTTTCGAAATAAATTAATATAACATTGGCATTTTGTAATTTACTGCGAAAATCCTGTATATTCGGACAGTTTTATTGCTAATTAAATTTGTTAAAGATTTATGAGTCTGTCATCCCAGTGCAGCAATGCTGGTCTGATTTACGATCTAATTCCAAGAGTCTAAAAATCACATAATGTAATACCCTTTAAATTTTCCGTCAATAGCCGCCAATGACAATTTGTAATGGATTTAAGGTAATTAAATATGAAATTATAAGTAAACTAGTGATGAGACCGCTGGGCCTTACCTTTAGACAGTGACCACGCGAGGGTAAATAATTAATTTAAAGGCTTAAATAATAATATTGCTCTTCGATAAAAAGTAAAAGTTCAAAGTTTTATTTTAGCACACAAAAATGCACTGACGAGCGAACTGAGAGATCGAGCTCCTCGTGTTTCAACATCTCGTACCACACTGAAGATGTTAAAAAAGGAATGATACAATGTATTCGTTAAACACGTGATACCTGGACATTTTGGATATATACTACATTAGTATTAGTATTTCATATTATAATGAATACGTAAATACTTAAATTACTAAGTAAGGTATATCGGTATATGAATTACGAATGTAATAGAAATAACAGGCACTTTTAAACGGCCGCTCTTTTTTACAGTGATCATCATGAGGTTTCAAAAGCATGGAGAATTTACATAATTAGATTAGATTTAAAATAAATAAGTTCAGGCAGCTGAATTCACTTGTCAACAGAAACAGGAATTTGCCTCCTGCTGTGCAAGTTATTTCAGGAATGCAGAAAATAATTGGAATTTCTATAGACTGGGCAACTCGGCTTGGAGGTTCATAACGTATTGGAATTTATTGAAGAATAAATTCGAACACTTTTAAGTGCATGAATTCCGATTAAGTTAAATACCAATAGGTAATAATTATACTTTAGAATTTAGGAAATTTTCGAGGGAAAAGCTTAACATATGAATAATTAAATCGACGGTTCCACTGTAATTTACCTATCTAAATGTAACCTTACCCGTAAGGGTAAAGACACATTATATTATTACGTAAGCTACTAGGGTGGGTGGCAGTTTTTCAGTGTCATGTTAAAGATAGCTATTTACGCAATTGTCTGCCATTTTTTAGCAGAGTTACTGCAGAACTGCAGACGACTGCAGTTATATTCAAATGTTTTCTGTTTCCATAGATATTTGTGGAGGTTAAAATGCAAAATGCGCTGTTCACTGAGCTTTAAAGATTGTTGACTTCGACAACCATCTAGTGTTGTATTCTGAAAGGTAATAAAATACTAATTTACCTGAATAATTTTGCGTATGCTGCAGTGGGCGGGATTTGAATTTTTGGCTTTTTTGCAGTGACCGAAAGTTTTTGTTATAGAAAGCCAAGACTAGCAGGCAGCAGGACTAGCACTTCGCAGGTTGGATTAATATTGGATTCAAATCGAAATCGGAAAAAGCGGAAACTTATCCCGGCATAGCACTTTTACAGCTACAGGCAGCTTAAGTAATTTGAATGTCAGGTCGGTAGCTCTCCTCCTGTGGTGCCCTTTTAAACCTGTCTTAAACTTGTACTGTACACAAGTACACACGTGTAAAAATAATTCTTCAAAAAACAAAAATGGGAGAGAAAAACCTGCAGTTAAAGTATTCTCTCCTAACTTGCCCATGTGCCGTAAGATTATTCACTTTCAGATTCAGATTCAAAACTGCACACACATATATGACATAATATGCACTGTACAGTGTACACTGTACATTAACTTATGAATTTGACTTTGACACAGCTTAACTTTATTCCGTTGGGAAATTGTGACTGTCTTTTTCTGCCTCTTGTGGTGTCGTGGTGTAGTTGAGAAAATATAAAATTCAATGTAATAATTATTATAGTTAAAGTCAGTTTAATTAATTTAATTCAATTTCGTTTGTTTTGGATCGAAAAATTGTAATGCAAAATGCTGGACTACTGGACGACAGCTTTTCATTTTGCTATGTCAGCACTACTTCTATGGCCAGTGCCAAGTGCAGACGATTGTGAGCGAGTCTTTGGGAAGACTCGAGTACCCTTTGCTCATCATTCGATTCAACCTCTTGGCCACCATGGGATTTCTTCTCTTCATTATTCTCGGAATTAACATTCAACCGCCCAAGAAACTTCTCTGTTTTGCCCTGGCTGTGAGTGTTTTGAACGTTACAAGCAAAGCGCTCTACCGAGGACGTCATTTGTGAACGGACCCCTTACTCTATTTCGTTAATAGAATATTACATATCACAGTCTAACGTATTGAAAAATACATTTTTTATTTCAGTTTTGGATTGGCCCACTTGCTTTGATTACAACTTTCGCTGGACAATCTTACACTAGTAGCTACACCGCTCTTGTGAATAAGGCAACAGACGTTAAAAGCTTCTCCCACAGTGTTGGGTTTGGTGCCACTAATACCGGCCCCGTCACCAGCACCGGCACCGGCACCTCCGGTCTACACTACCAGCATCAACGCCAACGACTAGGTTTATTCCAGCAAAATTCGCCAAATGAAGTTACTAAAAACCCACGTGATCAACTGGCTTCTTTTAAAATGAAGAAAATTAGCTTGCCAATTTGTCCTAAAAAGCTTTTTGATCTCTACAAGAAACTGCAGACAAGATTTGTAAAGCCTTTCTTCCAGCTTGCATTTATTTAAAATATTAAATTTGTTAATGTTCGTTGTAATTAAAATAATAATATTATGAAATTATAAAACTTCAATTTTCCACTTTTTTAAAATTTTGCAGCAATGTTGTGGGATTTCAAATTATTCAGACTGCACGGGACTAGGTCCAGGGATTAATTCGAAACATCAACTATTGAAGTATGAGTACGACCTCGTAAAGACCACTAAATCAGGGGATGATCATAAAATGGTTCTTGGAGATGAGGCGGAAGTTTGCCAAGAGAAGTGTTTAAGAAAGCTATCGGTAAGAAAGAATTAAAAAAGTCGTGTGAATATGTGCTGACTGTCTATTTCGTTTTTATAAATTAATTAAAACCAATAATTATTGCAATTACACTGAATAGTATAGTGAATTAATAATAAAAAATTAATTGCATAAATATTAATTGGTGTTTTCTTATGAACTAAATCTAAAATATATTGATCTATGCCCTATGCTGGTTTAATTAGATTTCGTGCGTTGACGAGATTCTTAATGGCGGAGATAATTGTGCTCAAGCGGTCTTCACTGTAGTACTCGCAGGCTATGCAGTTTTTGCGTATGCAACCGTCGTTTGCTGGTGTCACTTACGGGAAATGGACAATATTTCAATATTTTCATTCGGCAGTGCTAAAAAGGGACTTAATAAGTCTTTGTCGCCGTCACTACTTCCACTGACAGGGCCAGGTCAACAAGGTCAAGGTCAATTTCCATCATCAGTTCGCGTTCCCGAGACTGTTCGAATTGACGTGATAGTTTAAATAATCATAATGGATCCCAATAATACAATTCCAAATAAAAGAAACTCCAAACTCCAAATAATAAAGCTTTAAAGTTTAAAATATTGTTTACTTCATATTAATATAATCAAAATAATAATAGCGATTTATTGCCCTCAAAGATAATTACAAACTTAAACACAGCATCCTTTGTGATTATTCAATACAAGGAATATATTCGTCATAATATTACATTCAAAACCAGCCACGGGGTATTAGATCAAAACATTCAACATGCCAATTTTATTATTATTACCTACCTACATGCTTTTTCATCATTACGTATACATGTATGCTTTTTGTCTGAAATAAAAACTAAATATTTTCAATGAGCCACGCACACGGCATAACACACACACGAACTCTTAACATGACATGATTGGAAAACGAATTTCAAAAATACAATCGCCGAGTTACTCGTTCACCAGCAAGCAAATGTTTAGGCTCGACGCCACTCACACATGTTTATTAGCCTCGTCAAACCGCTGTGTAAATATGAACTTCGACTATGGTTACACAGGTTTTGGCACTTCCTCTGTGTGCGTCATAGGATGAAATTTAAAGCTATTTCCAGCCAATTTGACAAAATTTTGAAACAATTTTTTTGTCGAAACACCAACCTTATTTACCCATTTATCTAGAGAACATCTGAGGGTTTTGTTCGATTTATGCCTTCCAAGTATTTTTTTTAAGCCCTCAAAGTTGCCGCGTTTCAAAATCACGTAAGGCTTAACGTTAAAAATTTCGATCTTTAAATAATTGTAACTCGTAACAGGAACACAATTTTTTAAATTTCCCTTCGAGGTGCCCTAGATATTGCTGAAAAGATGTGAGAAAAAATATAACTTAACATTTCCTACGTCTCTACAGGCTTATCTTAGGGCGCAAAGTTCTTCTGCTTCTGACTCCCCCTTAAGGGGACGTATGCTGTGTTTGAGCAAACCCGCTCAATAAATAATAAAATATGCAACATAAGAGAAATAGGCCACCGTAGGGCGGAAGCTCTTGTTGTCCAAACGCAGAATAAATTCCTAACGGCGTCAAGCTTTACCAATTTTTGGTAATAAGGAATAATGTATTTTTTACACATTTTTCATCATAAAAATATTCAATCTTCGAATTTACGAACGTGTAATCAGGTCTAATTTGTTAAATTCCGATTGCTGGTTGGAGGGATTTTACTCACACTGACTCAATGACTGAGAGCGTTGAAAAGTGCAATACAAAGACAGCAAATTTAAGTGACGTAGTTCAACGCCGTTTTATGAATTACTGCTACTCCGAATTTTTCTGTCGTTGCCCCACTGCAGCCCTTGAGAATAGGGTTTTGCAAGTGCCTCATTACCAACATAGGGACAAAATTTCGAGACAATGGATCGGCATTTTGGTGACCCCTACATGAAATATTTTCAAATGTTTGAGAAGTTCATACATTTGCATAGGGACTCCAGAAGAGATATTCCGTATTTTCGTTTTCATTTAGATGCAATTAACCACCAAACACGGGAGGATCTACGTTCCCCATATAATCACTTGTTAATTTTGACGATTTTTAATTTCGGTTAGTGACCAAACTAAAAATAATTTTCGGAATTTTGCTTCCTAAGTCCCTAGATATGACATCAAGCAATATGGAAAAAATGTTACATAGTCGTATCTATTTTTTTTATGCCAGTTCTATTGTCTCAAAAATCAGCATACGCGCCCTTAATGTAGTAATTCCCGTATTTCCCTTCCATAAAGTTTCGTCTCGACTGTATATTATATCGACTTTGCTTTGTTTCCGATGTGGTTACGTAGTGAAAATAATGTAAAAGTTTAACGCCGATTAGAAAATTTAGTGCTTCTTAATTATCGCCATGAGAAAAAGTTGTTGATCAGCTCTACCATTCACTCAGAATATATCACCGTCTCATGGGAAACATATTTGGATTTCGTCCAAATATTGTTACTCATTTGCATTAATTTCACCAATATGTATACGTGTACGCTTTTTGTCTAATTGTATAAGATCAAAAATAAATAATGTGATTGTTTAAACACAATCATGCTAGAATTTTATTAAATTATAATTTCCTTGTATATATATTTTAGTTATAAATTTTAGTTTTTTCTTTAGTTTAGTACATAAATGCATTGACATTATTCAATTACTTTAAAACATAAAATTTAAATTGTGCTTCATTATAAATTAGTTTGCAAAAATTCGAAAAAGTGATCTGCAACTCTGCAAGTGATATGTGATCTATTACGGCAAAGAGCGACTATTACGCTGACAGTCGCTGAGTCGATGGTCGAAGATAATTCTGATGTGTATATATTTTTCTGACATTTTTAATTACTTATTTTACCACCCTAATATAAAGCTATGCTAAAGCTAAACAAATGGTTTAATTAACCTTGTTGCCTGCCGCAACTCTGCTTTGATCATTTACTCTTTACTATAAATTTAATTAGCGTAAATTTGCTTGAAGTAGTAGATACAATACTTTGACTTTGATTTGATACTGATACTGGAGACTGGATGAATACTTTTACTCGCTATATATTAGCCTACCATAATTTCTAATAATTTATTGTTAAAACTACTGAAGTTGTGGGCAGTCTTGGTGGAGAAAGTCACGTGGTCCAATCATATCTTGATTTCCTCCTGAAATCCCCACTAAATAGCTTCTAACGGTGTCCACTTGGGCCATGGGGATCTTCCCGTCAACATTCACCATGAATTCATAGATTTTCCACCAAGTTTGGAAGTCAATGTAGGGCTCTGCACCATCCGGCTGAGTTGTCAGCACTTCGCAGACGGTCTTCATTGTGTCTGTCAGATTCTTTAAGGAATAATAACAGATTACAATTTTATTTTAATTACTAATAATTAGCTATAACTAATTTAACATACTTTGCCTAACGTTCCAGCAGCCAATCCAACGAGAAGATTCCACTCAAAAGTATCCCCCGTCAATCCACCCACAGTCATGAGTTCGTCCACGTAAGACGTGTCTAAACACATTGCCTTCCACTTTTGTTGAACATCTTCCCTTTTCACTGTTTTCTGCGGTCCCAGCTGTAAACATAAAAAAAAGTGAATTTATTTAATTAATATGGCATTATATAGGCATTCACATAAATAACCGAAGTTTGTGCTTATGTCCTACCTGCTTGTCCAACACCCGGAGCATCCCCATAGTTAAACCGGACGAAGCTTCATTTTCCGGGTATTCCATCCGATCTTTCGTGGGTGGCACCTCCCCATTAGCCATTGCACGGAAGTACGAACCTGACCATTGAAGGAGGCAGCGCGGCTGAGTTCGAATGGCGGCCTTTGTGAACTGTTTTAAAATATTTGGTAATTGAGGCGGTATCTGTATTTGTTGTGAACAAAATTTATTGACGTCTCCCCCCGTTCCCTCATCCATTCTGACTTGCTCGTAGTAAATGTTTTAATTATTTTGCTAACTGAAGATGATACTTTTAAGTAGTAGTATATAATTAGTTACACTTTTGATTTGGTTGGTGGTTGGTTGGTGGATCACAAAAAATACAGCAAGATTTTAAATATGCTAAATTACAAATTTTTAAATGCTGGAGAAATTAGTGACAATCTCAGTGAGGGTCATTTTGGATATAATAATGTTGTCGTTGGCACTTCTTTCGCAATTCACTCCTCACCACAGCTACCGCTACCAGCACCAGCCGTGTGTTCCGGTTCCGATCCGTGATAGCAGTCAACATTCAGTCAGTGCCAAAGCCAAGAAAAAACTACTTTATTACATTGGAAGTTTTACATAATTGGTAATTGGCAGAACAGCAGGCAGTGACAATGCACTGGCAGTTGGCAGCGCTTTCATACCAAAAACTTATAACAATAATGAATATGTGGAACGAATGAATTTCAAAAAATGTAAAATGTTTAAATAATTTCTTTAGTAAAAATATGTTATACGAATGTTTTGTGAATTGGCGCTCTATCGATCTAATCAATTTTGTGCTCATAGCTTCTCCAAGGAATCGATTCGGGAATTGTCGACGTCGACCCTCGTAACCGTTACCAAGGTAAACAAAGGATCTCATGCAGGTTTGACGGTACTGGCTGGCTGTCAGTGGCTGTGATATTCAGACAGAATCATGACCTCGGAATGTAATGCCATAGCTCCAGTTTTACGGGTACATAAAATAAATTCATTTTCAAAAACTGATTTACCTATTTAAAATTAAATGAGGTATTTTTTTGCTGAATGTACCTACCACCTAAAATTAATACTGTACTGCGGTACTGCCGGATGTTTTTGAAACTTATAAACATTGTTTGCAAAAAGTGTGGATCTGCTAATTTGCTAAGTATTTCGGTTTTTGCAAGGTACAGGAGAACGAGCGTTGAACGGAGTCCTTTGTCTGTTTCTGTTTGCCCCACGCACATTAAAATTGTTTCCAATTCTGATGCTGTGATCGTTTTACCATATCTGCTTTCTACGCCCGTATCCATTTGCAAAATTTAAAAGTATGAAATTGTCTCCTTGTTCTCGGGCAGTTCATTTACTAGTGCTATGTTTAGTACTGTTTTTAGCTAGATTCGCATTTGCTACTGAAGTTGTGGTGAATGGGGCGCATCGGCGATTTTATCAGTGCGACCCAGACTGTCCGAAGGAGAACTGCAACACAATTAACCGGGATATAGTCTGTGTTCAAGTTGTTGAGGTTGACCCCGTCGGATTTTTGGTGGAATTCTCAAGTTCGTGTGCTTTCAAGTGTGCCAATCAATGCTATCAGAGTAAATCTAAAATGCATTCATATAATTCCAAAATTCTCCAGTCTATAGTGATAATTTTATTAATTTACATTACAACAATGCTAACTTAACGAATCACTAATCCAGAAGAACTTCTACGTGGATACTGGATTATTTATTTTGCTATAAGCTAACACGTGCATTTTTCCAGATCAGCTAGACATCTACAAGAAGGGACCTTGTGTACTTGCGCCTGGAGCCATCTACATTCCTCCTTCTGAGGAAGGATCTGACGAAGACGAGGGTGCGCCTGACACTTTCCACAGGTGACAGTTTTTAAAATACGATTTTGGGAAATTTCTGATACAAATAAAAAATAATAAAAAATGAATATTCATTAGGTCCATTTAAGATTTAACGGAAGTTCATACAACCAAACTGAACCAGTCACTGTGAGTGAGGAAATAGAAGGCTACCGCGTTAGATCGTCTCGGTCTTTGTACCCTTTCACCTATCCCCGTCCCCTCCTCCACAGTTAAGGAGTCCCATTCCCTAGGCCCCTACAGTAAGTAGTGGTCACTAAGGAGCACCGAAGGAGATCCAGTTTCAATCAACCATCCAGTGACGTTTACCGTACAACACCGAGCCGTAAACGATTAGCAGTGGCCGAGGATCGAAGCTCGTCCCAGTCTGCAGTCCTAACCGCTCACCCAATCAACCCAATCACGCTGCTTATTTCCGATACACGGCGTTTCCATAGATTTTCCATCCAAGCCTCAATACAGTTTCTCGGAGTGTAGTTTCATTTTAGAAAATTAGAAAAACTGAAACATAATATTTTGAAATAACTACTTACAATAAATAAAAACCAAAGTGGCAAACAGCCAAAAACAGCCAACCAACATTCGTCTAGATTCCAGATCCAGACCTAAAACAAGAAATTAATCAAACAGTTCAATAAAAACAAAAACCTAATTAATTTTCTAAAAAAGCCATAAGTCATAATATGACGGCACTCAAACCCCCCAATCCTAAAGTAGTATCCTCAAAGTCGAAGTCAAAATGGCTGACGTCAGCATCCCGCAGCAGGTTTTCAGACGTATTTTCTGTCTTGTTTCTTTTAGTAGTTTTAGTATATTATGTGCATTTGCCAGCGGGAGTTGAAGGAGCCGAAGTAGAAGTCGAGAACGCGGGAGAAGTTTCCCGATTTTATTCATGTGACCCAAAATGTGTTCTTGAAAAGTGTAGTGATGATGACGATGACATGGTCTGCGTTCGAATTGTTGAGGTGGACCCGGACGGATATTTCGTGGACTTCCCAAGCACTTGTGCTTTCAACTGTGCAAATAGATGCTATGAAAGTAAATAACTGATTCAATTACTATGTATAAATTATTTTTTAAAAAAATATCGAAATTCGTTCAAATCAAAGCTTCAAAAATATTCTCATTATCCACCAAAATTTTGGGAAATAGTCCACTAATAAAAATCAATTAGATTTTGTTTAAGTAATTAATTAATTTCATATTATTTAATTACTTGATTCGAATTGTTCATAGTTTAATATTTGAAGGCTTTTCTTACAGATCAGCTGGACATATTAAGGAAGGGAAGTTGCAAGTTTGACCCGAGTGATAATGAGATCCCAGATGGGAAACCCTCAAACCAAAGACCTCCGCCTCTTCCATTTGGAGATGATGAGGATGAGTAATCGAATCGCTGCCTATTGCTGCTATTTTATTTTACCACTATTGCCATGCCAGGAGTCGTCATACAGCTCAAGATAACAAATTGCGTGAAGATTTCTAATTTTGTAAAATGATAACAATGTAATTTAAGAGAGTTCTAGAAAAATTTGTATTTCTTTTAATGTAGTATTTGAATTTTTTCGAAACACGTAAATGACTCCTCCTCCCTATACTAACCTAGCGATCGATATAAAAAAAACCTTCAATCTGTTCACGAAATTTCGGTTTCGATATTTGATCTCGAGTTTAATTTGTGCATTTGGGTGGTTTTGTTTCTTATAAAGCGGTAATTTATGGTATTATTCAAAACGAAAATGAAAACATGACATCATTCCAAAGCCGTGTATCATCCGCCCCCGCCCCTGCAGTTGCTGCAGTTGCCCTAGTCTTAATTTTAGCCCTACTTCCCCTCCCCCAACCCTCCCTTGGGGACTTACCACCTGATTTTTACGAAGGCGTCTACACGGAATATTTCTCTTGTGATCCGGACTGTATCGATAAGTGTGAGGAGGACGACGACAACCTCAATGACAATGTGTGTGTCAAAATCATCGAAGTGGATCCGGATGGATTCTTTGTTAGCTTTGCAAGCAGCTGTGAGTTCAACTGCATCAACAAATGCTACCAAAGTAAGGACCCAAAAAAAACTGACAAAGCTCATTTTTATAAAATGCTACATACATACTTTACATAATATAAATGACCGATTTTTTGGCGAAGCAAAATCTGTAGTTGTAGTTAGTAAATTCTAAATTCAGTCGTGGAAGCTGAAACTACTGTAATCTGTCTGTCTCATGAATGTTTCGATTGAATTATTTGAATGATTTGAAAATGTGAACAGATCAGCTAGAAGTACTACACAAAGGAAGTTGCGCGATAGATTTCCACCCCAAAAATGAAGTCATACCGGGACCGGCGGGACCCCCCAAGGAAAACCCGATCCCACCCCTTGCACAGGGTGATGATGAAGATGAAGATGCGCCAGATACGCCTGATGACGATGACTGATTCAATACTTAAATCTCAATAAATATTAACAAATTGTCAATGTCAACTTTCGACATTGGGTCAAGTTGTAGTGTTGAAGATGGCCAAGTTTTTTTTGCTATCTTCAGTAGTGTTATATGACTATTAAAATAACTAACAGTATATACTATATAGCATCTCATAATATAAAACCCCCATAATAAATTTCACATTTTTCTTTTCGGTTTTCTTAACATGGCTTATGAATTAAACATCATTTTTTTGGCTGACATTGGTCATTCTGCATGTGGATTGGTTTTAGTGCTGTTATTGTAATAATGTAATGATTAATTTGTGCAATTTTTTTTCTAGTTTCTTTGTGCATTAGTCCTACGACGGCTGACGATTGCCAGTCAAAACAGTTCTACTATATATTTGTAGCGTAGCAGTGACCGTAAACTGTCACAGTTGCAATTAAGATTGTGATTGTAATATTAGTTGTAAAATTTGTATCTGCAGTTTGTAATTTAGTTTGGGCTCGTATGTATGTTACGTGTGTGGAATGAGAGCGAAAATGAAGTACGGTTGAATTTGGAATTAACATGTGGCATGTGGAAGAAAGACGGAAGATTTGTATTTAGTAGATGTTAATTTAAATGTCGTTAGTATTTATTTATGCTGCTGGACAGCGACAGCCGGTCGTTCTGCTGTAGTATTGTGGCTTGGGTCGTCGTCGTCGTCGTCGTCAGTTTTTGATTGAGTTTTAAATTAGTCACTTCCTCATCATGCTGTACGTCCATACAATCACAATCCCATTTTGCGAAACTGCTCGTGTGAGTGTGTGTCACTGACGATGAGATTTTTTGAATGTGACGGTGTCGATCGGCATCGGCCGTCGGCTCGGCCGTGATCTCAATTCAAGATCATTTTCCAGTCAAATACGCGCTCATTATTACTTGGTGCGGTGCGGTGTAGTTACAGTTATTAGAGTACTACAACATCAGTAATTGCACGTAGTTCTAAGCGGTCTATAAGCTTTAACTGAGTAGCCCCTTTTGCAGCTACCATTTATCGGTATTACCAATGAGTTACCATAGGGGCCATGTACATATTACGTCAACACTTAGGGGGGGGGGGTCGGACGATATTCGTAAAAATGTTGACCAAGTTGTTGACCAAGGAGCCTAGCGGGGGGGGGGGGTCGTAGCCGGTTTGACGTCAACATTTGTGACAAGCTTTTTTTCTTCACATGCTTTTAGAATTCGCGAATTTTTTAAAAAAACGACCAATTTCAGTTTGTTTAAAAATACTTTAACTATGTACTTATAGATGGCGCCACGTCATTATGTTGAGTCAACACTTTGGGGGGGGGGGGGTATGCAAGAAATGTTGACCAAATGTTGACCAGCGATCCTAGGGGGGGGGGGGAGTCGGAAATCTGGAATTTTGTGTTGACGTAATATGTACATGGCCCCATATGGATTTATAGGTAATATTTTAATAAATCTAGATAGAGCGTTTTGCAGTATAAACGAAATCGTCTTTGAAGAACCAAAATGCCCCATTTCCAATTTGTGCTATAGAATTTAAATGAGCTATGTCAAAATAAAAAGAGAGTAAATAAGATACATTCGTACAATGCTAATCACGAATTTCTAAAATGAGCAAATTGTTCTATTTAAGTGTTTTTTAAAAGTGTCAAATGTCCTATTTACATGTTTTTTGAAAAGGTCAAAATGTTCTATTCAAGTGTTTTTTTAAAAGTGTCATATGTCCTATTTACATGTTTTTTTCAAAATTGCAACATGTCCTATTTATATGGTTTTTGAAAATTGCAAAATGTCCTATTTACATGTTTTTTGAAAAGGTCAAAATGTTCTATTTAAGTACTTTTTAAAAGTGTCAAACGTTCTATATTTTGTTGTTTTTGAAAATTGCAAAATGTCCTATTTACTTGGATTTTGAAAAATCCAAAATGTACTATTTGCGTTTTTAAAAAGCGCAAAATGTTCTACTTATATGGTTTTTGAAAATTGCAAAATATTCTATTTATGTACATGTTTTTTGAAAAACGCACAAGGCTCTATTTACATGCTCCCATGAACATGTTATTTTAATTTTTTTCTGTAGATAGTGAATTTTGTTTGAAACTCAAAATGGATTTGGGTCATTTTGGTTCTTCACATACGATATGAAGTAATTTAAAAAAATGCGTGTACTATGTACACACATACTATGTAATAACTTACAGAGCTATGAATTGAAATAAATCGATTCTTCTGGACTAAATTGTATGTATGTACCACATGGAAAAATCCATAGGCAATTTATGAATCAGTAGCGGTAAAAAAAAGTGTGTATTTTTTTATGTTCAATTTTATTTTGTAAGTACTCTGTGGACTTCACACAATGAAATGGAAAGAACAACAACTACAATGAAGTTCGCCTTACTTACAGATAAAATGTGCGACACATAGTACAGAGTGACAATCTCGAGTGAACCCCATTAATTCAGTTTGCTTGCCAAGAGCTTCAAGGAAAGTAGGAAAGAAGATTACAAATTAGACGTCCATATTTCCAGTCAACTAATTAATTCCTTCGGCTACTATATACTCCTATCCCTACTGCCGTCACTGTCACCGTGCCTTTCAAGTGAAACTACTTTTGTTTGCTAAGTTTTACATAAATTGAGATAAAAAAAGTTGAAATTCTAAAAGTGAATATTATTTCCTCACAAACTCAGTAAATACGAAGGTGCAGTTCAGCGAAAAAGCTAAAGGTAATTAGTCTATCAGTATCTACTATATTTCTTCCCGGTGCCAGTGCCAGTACTATGTATGGTGTCAGTCTCTTTTAAACTAACAAATTAATAGTATTCAATATTCAATCGCATCTTGATATTTCAAAAAACAATTCTAACTTTTCAGTGAATGTTGCTTAAACGCATTTAAAAGTGTGCTTAACGCTTACGATAGAACATTCTGCAGTTTAAAAAAAAGGGGGAAAAGAATATTTTGCACTTTTCAAAACATGTAAATGGAATATTTTGCTATTTTCAAAAACATGTAAATGGAATATTTTGCCCTTTTCAAAAGCATGTAAATGGAATGTTTTGCTATTTTTAAAAAGATGTAAATGGAATATTTTGCAAATTGTAAAAAGAATGTAAATGGAACATGTTGCACTTTTAAAAAAACGTGTGAATAGAATATTTTTCAATTTTCATAAAGATGTAAATGGAATATTTTGCAATTTTCAAGAAGATGTAAATAAAACAGTTTGCCCTTTTCAAAAACATGTAAATAAAACATTTACCACTTTTCAAAAAACTCGTAATACCATTTTGCGCATCTATCTCGTGAAGGTTTTTTAGACATACAATTAAAAATAAAAATACATAATAATATAATAGCGCATTTTAATTCTAGTTAGAATTAAAATTAGAGATGGACCATTTTGATTCTTTATTACTGACAATATGCATGCCCCTGCCAGAAAATATTTCTAGATCCACCCCTGCGAAGTACATACAATTTTATTATCATTTTGTAAACCTGTTTATATTTACTTACAAGCCATTTAATACCGGAAAAAACCTTTTCCTAATAAATTAACTACTTTTATGCCCAACAGATTATTAATAGAACCTTAACAAAGAAGAGCACAAAATGGTGAGCGTCTTCCGGAGCATCTTCCGTGTGATCCTCATCCTGGTTTTCATGTTCATCACTCTCAAAACGTTTGGAATATTTCCCCCTGGAGCCGAGGCAGCCATCCGCTACGGTTCTTTCATAGGACGCTCCGGTTCTGGGAATTCCTACCGGAACAATTACGGGAATCGCGTCGTGTACAAAGGTTTTGGCTCCTCCTCCAGCTCACGACGGAAATCCGAGGAGAATCTCCAAGAGGTGGATCAGAAGCGACTCTACTACGAGAAAAAAATGGCGGAGTGGCGGGAGAAAAACAAGGAGTTACTCGCTAATAATCGAACCGCCGAAAACGAAAACCAAAACGGAGATGATGATGAAGCATCCGCCACAATGAGTACCAGTCAAATAGATGCCCACCAGTCGGACCAATCGAAATCATCGGGAGACAGAGAATTAAATCCGGGCAGCAAAATCGGTGAAAACGAAAATCATCGATCCTCGAAAAAAACGAAAACCGATAATGATTTTGACTACCAGGACCAAGATGACACTGAGGACGGGTACAATTACGAGAATTACGCCGACCCAACAACAACAACTACAACTGAAAAATATCCAAATTCAAATAGCTCAAACTTTAGCACTACTGGTGAAGGAGGTCAAGGTCAAGCCCAAGGTCAAAGTTCAACGAATGATAGTAGTGCGTCTTCAGCAATAACAGACAAACCACTTCAAATTGTGACGGTGACGAGCTCAGTCAAACCTGACCGACGAATATATGGCTATCGCTACGGTCGGGTTAAAGTGGTGAAATTGTAGTTGATTAATTTTAACTACGTGGAAAGTTTTAATTGTTGTTAAATTATTGCCCATTATATTATCGTATCATTCAAGAGTTTGCATTTACTAATCGTAATCGTACGTTTGTATTTTTACTCGTCATCGTTATGTGTGCCATTCCATTAGTTCAACTATTTACCGATTATAAGCCATTTATTTTGTACGTGTTATATTTGTAATTGAGAAGTTTAGCTGGTTCAGCAGATTAATTAGTTGGTGCCTAATTATGAACAACCTTCGATTTATTTTTTCGCTGTTTTTGTTTTGTTTTAGGATGCACAGTTAAAAGCGAGTGAATTTAATATTTAATTACTATGATTATCTCCACGTATCTCCATGTATGTATGTGTTTTTACTTTACGGTATAATAAACTCATGGAAAATTAAGTCATTTAATTTACATTCATTTCATTTCTAAAAATTAGCCTTCCTTTCAAAATACAAACTATTTTCAATACAGTAATTTTGAATAAGGGATGGTCCATAAATGATGTCACTCAAATTATCACTCTCTTAGAACCCACCCACCTCCCGCTCCCTGTCATCGCTTTAACATTGCGTAAACGTTTATCTTTAGCAGGGCTAAAGACCTACCTCTACTGGTTCTACTGTTACAACGATGACATCATTTATGGATGACCCCTAATATGTTGCCAAAAAACATGCTATTGTAGCAGGACAAAGAAGTTTCACTTTGATTTTAGATCCTTCAGTAAAAGTACAATACTAAAATCAATAAATGATGTACGTACCGTAAGCAAGGGCGGATCCAAGGATTTCTTAGGTGCCCCTTCCCCTAAAGAAATATTTTTAGTACTGTGAACTGTGAAGTTAGGAGCGGTGGGTTTCCAAGATGGCCGCTTAAAGCGTTGTTATAGCCCCTCCCTCTGGAACTATAGAAGGCAATCAGCCCCCTCCAGAAAACATTTCTGGATCCGCCACTGACCGTGTGAATTAAGCATAGAGCACCATATTTATTCGCACCTCCAACTCCAAAGATCAATGAGGCAACCGAAGTAGAACTATCAGCTGATCCCCATTAGGTATAATAATAGACTGGGAATAAAAACGTTTAATATTTGGAGTGCGTGACGACGACCACAATAATACCAAGAAGAGCTTTATTATCATTTATACAGATTGCGTCTTACAATGGAACAGCTGACTGCTCCCACAATCTGTTCAGTGTTGGTTGTAAGTTTAATTATCACACAATCACACAATGCTTCATGATTCCATATTAAATAAAACAATGGTTGTCTGTATACCTACGCTATACTCCTACGCTTACGTCTGGTCTGGGTCTGGGTATGTACCTCCCTAAATAATTATTAGTAGACGAATATTATTATGTAGATTGAATAAAACTTTTCTGTTTTGGGTCACATCATTTTTAGCATGTCATTCTCTGCATTTGATGCTGCTATAATTTTGTATGGCTTACGGATACCAAAGGGGAGCTTAATTTAGGAAGTCCGTCTTTCATTTCTGTGTCGTATGTAAACGTCGCTATGTAAACGTAGACAGATTGGACTATATCTATATACTGCTATAGCACTTTATGTCAAAAGTATGTCTATATAGAAAACGTACAATTTCCTGTTATAAAAAATATTTGATTGATAGCTATATGATCCATAGCTATATATTACATGTTACATCCAATTTCCATTAAATTTTTATTTCACCAGAAATGCAAACATGAAAAAATTATTAATGATATTTAACCAATTTAAAGAGTAAAAGTTGTGTGCGTGATTGCCTCCTTATTTTAATTTTTGTGTTTGCTTGCGCATATAGGTGAATCAGTTTAGTAGTGGTAGTGGTGGTGATTAGTGGTTACGCATGCAAAGTAAGGCAAACAAAGATGGATACCTTTCAATATTTTTTCAATTGTTTTCATAAATTGTGCTCCTATTATATTACTATTACATCATCATTAATCAGCACAGCTGCAGTGTGAGTACAACTAAATATCTGTAATTAATTATTCTTACGCAATTATTGACAATAGTACAATATAAATATTGTGGCAATTTCATATTTTTTCCATCCCATTTTAATTTGACGCCTTTATTCTTTGAATTTGAATTTAAATGCAGGACAGAGTTAAAGGTACATCTACCTAAAGATAAGAGATATCGGGAGTGAAGAATCAAAACAGCCCATATCTAATTTAAGCTAGAATTAAGGTAAGGTGGCTGGCTACCTTAAAAAATAGAATGACAGAAGATGTATATGTGTGAAATGTTAAATATGGGCTTTTGAAGAGTAAAAATGTTTTATTTGAATTTTTTTGGAAAGTCCAAAGTGCTCTATTTACATGTTCTTGAAAACTGTAAAAAATGTACTATTTACTTGCTTTTTTGAAAAATCCAAAATATTCTATTTACATGCTTTTGAAAAGTGCATAATATTCTATTTAAATGATTTTGAAAGTTGCAGAATGTTATATTTATTTGTTTTTGAAAGTTGCGAAATGTCATGTTTACATGTTTTTGAAAGTTGCAAAATGTTCTATTTGCACATGTATGAAAAGTGCATACTATTCTATATGTTTTTGAAAGTTGCAAAATGCTGTATTTGCAAATGTATGAAAAGTGCATACTATTCTATTTACATGTTTTTGAAAGTTGCAAAATGTTCTATTTGCACATGTATGAAAAGTGCATACTATTCTATATGTTTTTGAAAGTTGCAAAATGCTGTATTTGCAAATGTATGAAAAGTGCATACTATTCTATTTACATGTTTTTGAAAGTTGCAAAATGTTCTATTTGCACATGTATGAAAAGTGCATACTATTCTATTTACATGTTTTTGAAAGTTGTAAAATGTTCTATTTACAAATTTTTAAAAATTGCAAAATGTTCTATTTACATACTTTCGAAAATTGTAAAATGTTTTATGATTAAGAACTTTCATACTTTTAAGATCGTCATATTATAATTTTTTTGGTACATAGAGTAATTTGATTTTAGCTCAAAAAGTACATAAATGGCTCGTTTTGACTCTTCACTGACGATATGGTTTGCTTAATGTGACTCACGCTCATGATGATCAGCTGATGGACAATAATACATTGTATCAGTGGAAGTGATGACTACATTGACGTAAATATTGTATAAAATCAAGAAGCTACAAAGCGTGTCGACGTGGATCCTTCAATTTCCCCGTCTTCACCATAATGTTCACCCATCTATATTTATGTCACGCCTCCGTAGCTTGTAATGTTAAATGGAAATGAGAATTTTATCAGTCCTGACAAAATTAGTTCATAAACATTCTATTGATTCCGTTTGAAGAGGCCGACGGAGACGGAGACGGACAATGAGCGAAGTTGTGTGTGGGAAGTACAAGTGCTGATGTTCATGAGAACGAGAGCTCAGTGAGTCTTCACTCGTAGTAAATCCATAGTTAATTTAGCAATTGTAATGGTTTATATGCTAAAGGGCAGCATTCCCCCACAGACCTTTATGCATCTTTATGTGTACGAGTAACATTGTTAGTGTTATGATATGATTTGATTGTTATATAATGAGCATAGGCATTGGGTATGTTCCATGTTGATTATTTATGCACTGCATTTCATTTTTCCGGCAACAATAAAAATTGTTTCGAATGTGAAATTCACACGAGAGTGATTATTCAGTATATTATTACACCTACTGTGTGTCTCCGGCCGGCTTCACGGTGGCTACTGTGCTCCACCTTAAAATGATTTTCCACAAATTAGACGCACGTACACTATGTACATACAGTTCACACTCCTGTTCCCTGGTCCCTGACCTGACCTCAGGGTCACACCTATGCGCCTACTTAAGCACGTCCATTTAACTTTCGTCTCACTTCATTCATAGCGGCCTTTCCTACATAATTTTATACACAGCAGTGGCAGTGCAGTGCCTCAAATTCACACTACACCAACCACAGTCACACCACGAGAATCGCATAAGGAAGAGTGCATAAATTACGTATTACGTTAAGAGTGGGGGGGGGGGGCTAGAGGTCCAAGTTGCCTATCCATGTACATGGGCGTAGATACCAAACAAGGGGGTTCAAAATTTCCGATTTTTGCACTACGTAATTTATGCATGCTCCCTAAGAAGCGTTACCTTTACTATGAGCAATATTCTTGTAATAATTAATTTTTATGATGGTCATAAGATACTATGCAAAAAGGGAAAAAGAATGTAAGAGTGTAGGTATGGAATTTATTGGAAGACACTTTTTTGTTTTTGATGGACTGCTGAGATGAATATTAAATTGATGTAGTTCTGTACTTTTAGTTGCAAGTACAACTATTTATGTAACCTTACCGCTATGCTGTGGGATGAGTACAGTGACTGAGAAAAATACACATGTAAATAGTAATTAATTATGCATTAAATTCTGTGACTTTTCAATTTTTGACTATTTCTACTTTGTTCTGTACGCAGGGCACATAGACACAGACACAGGTAAAAGTTGAACGGTGTGTTTGATAATTTTTTATTTAGTATTTGCAGAGGTTTGTATCTTATATCGTCTTTGAAGAATCGAAATGATCCATTACCGTTTTAAGCCAAGAAAAAAATTTACTATTTATAATTTTGTTGAAGGGTTATACCGTTCTTGAAAGCATGCAAATAGAACATTTTGCACTTAAGAGACAATGTGAATGAAACATTTTGCTCAATCAAATATGTGAATACAACATTTTTCACTTTTAAATAACGTGTAAATAGAATATTTTGCAATTTAAAAAAACATGTAAATGGAATATTTTGCACTTTTCAAAACCATGTTAAATAAAAAATTTTGAAAATTTTCGAAAGTGTGTTAATCGAACATTTTGCATTTTTTTAAATCGTGTGAATGGGACATTTTAAACTTTTTAGAAAGATGTAAATCGAACATTTTGTTCGTTTCAAAAACGTGTAAATTCAACATTTTATACCTTTCAAAATCATCCGTGAAAAGCATGCACGTTTCAAAAACTTGTATTTTAATATTTTACGCACTCATCTCCATTGCTACTTTTTTGACATACATACATTTTGATTCTAGCTTAAATTGGATATGGATCGTTTTGATTCTTCACTCACGATATGCATAACCACATCCACATAGGTACTATATGTGCAATTTTTCATATGATTGCCATGCAGAATCACTTACTACCTAATACAGTAGACCATGATAGTAGCAAGTCTTTTTCTTCTGAGATCTTCTTCATTAAAATTCAAAATAATAACCTATTACGTGTGTTAGTATTTGAATAAATTACACATTATATCTTGTTCATGTTCATAATATGACATTTGATTGAAGATGGAAGTGAAATCCCTTAATGTTATTTTCCTAAAGTAATATGAATGTTTGTCCTTGCAAGGAAATGACAATGGAAAATTATAAAAGGCTCTGAATAATAATACAACAAAAATGTCCAAAAAATATTCAAGATTCAAATAATTAACATTAAAGATGACCCCATGTGAGAGTTAATAAAAAAAACATCCTCACTTTGAAACTTTCAGATTCACTCAGATGTATGTAGCGACAACAAGAAAGAAACACTCAACAGAAACCCAAACTTTTGTTTTCTACTTTTCAAATTCAAGGTAGATACATATACGAACGAATGCAGTAACATTCACCTAGTTACATATTTTTATTCCTCTAGCAGGTCAAAACATTATTACATTACTTTGATTTAGCAGATCAACTTTTTGTCATTACATTCATCCCATTGTCAGTCGACATTTTTTATTTCACGTAATAAAGTGACATTCAACTAGATCAAAAAAAGTTAACGAAAATGCCGTGCTATTTAGTTCAATACAATAACTCTGTAGAATTCAATCAATTCAAAAATATTGGGACAGTTTTTTTCAAGTTAAATTGATTTCTTACAAATTAGTACAATAACATTATGACCTGTATTGAACACAGTAATAATCGTACTGTAACAAAACGAATTTTGACATTAAGATCAAAGTAGGGATCGTCCACAAATGACGTCATCGGTAAGGCGAATGGGCCTCCTGCCTCCTTAACTACTGAAAACACCCCAGGTTAAAGACAGTCGTTTACACAATAATTGTTAAGCTGATGACAGGTTCATAAAAATGAGGATTATTTTATGACGTCATGTGTGGACGATCCCTTAACGCCTCGCTATATTTATTGTACAATGTATGCACAGTTCTAAAATTGGGTAGAGAAACAAAAATTGTCGCATTTCAAAATACTCTACCATTTGAATTTCTTTGAAAACACTTTTTATTATTCTATCCTTTGACAGGACAGGGGAAAGATCGAGTCATAATTCGAAATTTCCCAATACTTTTAACTATATACAGCTTTTGATTTTAATAAATTTTTAAAAAATTTGTGGGATTACAAATTGGAAAGATCACGCATTGCATTGTATTGTATAGATTCACATACTCTCTGCTCTGTTACAAAATTTTCAATACCTGTAACTGCAATCTGCAATAGGCAATAGTCCAAAATAACGTAACTTTTGCTTGACATGCAATAAAAAAATATGCAAAAAAAAATATAAATAAGAAAATAAGGTATAGTTTCTTAACGTTCAACTAAATTTCAATACAAAAGGCTAGTCAATAAAAGTGACCAGACCAGCAGACCAAGTCACTATTATATGAGCTTCTTCACCCTTAACAATTTATGATAATCACGCTCGCATCCAATTCTTATTATCTGATGCTAAATGAAATATATCTGTAATACGTAAGTATACCGCACATTCAAATTCATTCATTCAAAAATATGTAATGAATTTTCTGAGTTCATTTCATAGCGTTTCCCATTCGTCATTCGTTCGCAGTACCGCTACTTAGTACTCGTAGGTACTTTCCACTTTATTAGCTGCGGAGATGGAGATACAGACTTTTGTGTTTGGCACTAAGGTGTTAAACTCTATCCGTCCGTCCCTTTTGTTTCGTGTTCAGAATGCAGGTGCGTATGTACGCAAGACATTAGAGGATAGGAAACAACTTTCGCTTTGTCCTAATTCACTTACATAATGATCCAAAAGCCTTACCTCTTATTTGCAGTCTGCAGGACCAATTCAACAAAGACGTGGACTGACTGATACTGATCCTGATTGTGTATTGTAATCCATATCCTTATAGGCAAGAAATCTTCTATGTTTACGTTTGGGGCAAATAATATGATCTTTCAATATAAGTTATTGCTATATGTGGTATTTGGCATGTGGTCGAGACTTGTTGCTATGCGTAGGTAAGTAGTAAGTACAGAAAGAGCGTGCCTTGAAGGAGCATTATGCACTACATGTGCCTATATGGATTCTGCTCACGCTTTATTTTTATTATGGGGGAGTTATTCTCATTTTTCCCATTCTCAAGCTTCAATGTGATATAACTTTATATTTTTTTTTATAACATTGTTGTGCCGCGCACCGGCACCGCCTTTGAGACTTGCACTATGCAGACAGTCAGTGAATTGTGTACAGTTAATTCGCGTGGTACTGACTGTGGTGGTCACCCAAACCCTATATAATAAAAATAAAAGTGAAGTTACATGACACGCGGTAGTAGTACAGTAGGATAGTTAGCATTACATGCATATATGACTTTGCTAGCTAATTAGTATATACCTCTTGTCATTGCATTGCTGGGACTGGCAGTTGATGTTGACGGCTTGACTTGGAATTTTCAAGTTTTTGGATTTCATTCGAGACGTGACTCTGGTCTGGGCCGTGTCTCTGTTTACTACAGTGTTTTTTTGTGATATAGTGCGACGATATATTATTTTACACAGCAAGTCACATAGTCACATTTATATTTTTTATAATAATTTGTACAGTGTATTTATATCATAATGGTGGGGTTTATACTACCCGGGTTTTTAAGGGGAAAGACAACGACCCGTGTCGGGATTATTTATAGCTTAAGTTTCCTTGTGGGAATTTGCCTGGGACAGAGTCAGGAGGTTCAGCGACTGGGTAAGTTGAGATTTTGATTAATTAAATATTTTGATTAATTAAAAAAGTTTTTATTAAAAAAAAGATAAAAAGGTTGCTTTTTAAGTGACGGCAAATTCAACAAGGCGTAGGAATTGGACCAAATTTGAAAGCTATGAGAGAAATTTAAAATTTTTCAAAATATAAATTATTAAAATTGTAAAATATGTCGAAGTTATATCAGTAATCGTTTTACAATGTGAAACCAAAATTCTTTTTGCTTCAATAATTTTTTTTCATAAATTAAAATAATTAACTAATAGATTTGCAGCTATAAAATGCCCCTTGGTTGTGAGAATCAAATACAAGTAATTAATGCAACCATTGGAAAAATAACTAGGTAATTATAATAAGTGAATGGCAAAGTATGTAATAATTAGCCTCATCATTTTTGACAAGTCGACAAAAGTTGAGTGCAAAAAGGGATATCTTCAAGCATTTAGTGTTGCAGATATCCCATTTTAATTTTTCCTGACATGGAACACATTTCTGCAGGGTAACACTGTGTGATACATATTAGATAATATAATGTTGTGCGTAATAATGTGTACAATTTTCGCCTTTAATTTACGAATTGAATGACGATAAGAAAAAAGAATACATCGTCATAAATCATACGCAACGTTGACCATATATCAGTAGTGTTGCCAAAAGCCCATAAGTCCAAATGTCAGTGATAATCTAAATATTTAATAACGTGAAGTAAGAAGCGAATGCCATACTTATTATGGATCTAGGTATGGTATGTTACATACATTAATATGCAGTTTCAAAAATGTGAAATTTCAAAACACACACCTACAGGTCAGCTGAATATTTACACGGAATGGATGACATTATCAGGATTCTCAAGTGGTGGGAGTTTTGCACAGCAAATGCAAGTCTCATATTCTTCTCTTTTTAGTGGAATCGCCGTCTTTTCTCACAGTAAGTGAATTTTGTTTTGTTGCAATTTTCAAGAATTTCCAGACATAATTCTACGCACTTTTCTCCAGTAGCATATCGGTATTTTAACTCCTAAAACTTTAATAATTTAAATACAGAATTTGCATACAAAGCAAGACGACTGGCTCCTTGTAACATTAAAATTAGCATATTTAGTTATTTGATATGTTGCAGCAACAGCGAGTTTTTTTCTATAATAAGTATAAAGTTAGTAAAGTATTTCGGTTCCTTGAATATTTCCATATTGTTTTTATAAAAAATGTTAATGTAATATAAATAACCGGTTTCTATTTTGAAATATAATAAAACAAGTTAAGTACTTACATCAGCAACAACAAGTACCATTTATAAAGCATCACAATATATAGATTTGTTGATCACCGAAACCGACACCGACTCTGGCCTCATAATTATTATGCATTTTAAAACTACACCTAAGGGAATCTGAAACACATATAAGCAGGCGTAGTTATATTAATTAAGCACATACTTAATGTTTTTTTTGTAATTTTTAATCACACAGTATTTTTTGTATCATTGATTTACAGCCTACTACAGATGTGGACCTCCGACGGGGATCCAAGAAGACTACGACCGTGTCTGCACCACCCTTGGGAATGTCACAAATGCGGAATTGTACGATACAAATCTAGTCCTCCAAGATATTCAAAATTACTACGATAGAGACTTGATTGACAATCCAATTAATATTCGAAATAAAAGACTGTACGTCTTTGCTGGGACGCGGAATAACCTATTTACTGTTGGTACGTACCACCACCTCACAATAATAACCCAGAACTATTTTTTAAACCTTCTTACGATTAGTATCGTCCGTGAAGAGTCAAAACAGTCCATTTCCAATTTTTGCTAGAATTAAAATAAGCTATATAAAAAAACATTGAATGAGAAAGGTACTTAAAATGTTAATTACACGTTTTTGAAAGGTGCAAAATGTTTTATTTGCGTTTTTTTGAAAAGTGCCATTTTTTTATTTTCGTGTTTTTGAAAAGGGGAAGATGATTCACTTTCGTGTTTTCTAAAATGTGCAAAATATTCTATTTACATACTTTCAAAAAGCTCAAAATGTTCTATATACATATTTTTGAAAGGTACAAAATGTTCTAATTACATGTTTTTTGAAAAGTGCAAAAACTATTTTATTTAAATCCTTTTAAGGTCATGTATTATTTCTCTTATTGATAATGCAATTTCTTAGCTATAAATGAAAATGGCTCATTTTGACATTTCACAGACAATATATATTTCAATCACATAAGTATTGACCTAAAACTATCAAACGGAGACTAAAATTAATTCCAAACTAATAATTACACCGATTTAACACACCCACTTTTTTTAACAAAAAACGAAACCGTCCTTCTGCAGTTGGTTTCATTCTAAATTCTAACTAGGCGATCACTATCAACCTTACCTATCTATCTATATAACAATAACAATAAGTACATCATATGCCAATCAACATTTTTCGTTTACAGCACTAAAAGCAATAATAACTATTCTTTTTAAATCTTGGGACGATATTAATACTAATCACTCCTAATTACTTACTACCTCCTGTCTTTAATTATTGCAGACATGAGTATGCGTATAATGCAAGTGTACGAGCCTCTAATTCAGAATACAGAATCTGTCAAGTCACGCGTAATGGAAGCTGAACTTCTGTTGGTGAGTAATATTGAATTACACAAAAAAAAACCTTAACAGAGTTAATAATAATGCTATACGTTATTAGTAATCTGCATCGGAAAATTTCATAACACTTGACTTTCATTTTTGGTGGATAAATTGCAGCTTGCAATTTTGCAGAGCTTCACAGTTTGTAACTTTTATCTTTCTATTTGTTAAGTAAAAACTTCAAACTTCAAAAATTCAAGGTTTTCTATTATTCAATCTTTCAACTGTTTCTTTGATAATAAATTGACACTCCATTTCATTTTCATTCTCGCGTTTTTTCCTCTTCTTATCTCTTTCTTTGTTTCGTCACGATCTGAATATGCATTAGATGTCAGAAATCTGTTAAGTCAACTGCATTTCTGGTTAAATAATGCCGCGATGTGGCGATGTAATATATGTGTATGGGATTAAAGTAATTGTCGTTTTTTTTGTGTGTGGATTAGATTTTGTAATTTAATGTATTTACTTTATCTTACTCACTACTGCTACTGACTGTTCTGTCCTCATTGTTTTCTTGTCGTCTTCTTATCTTTTATACAGCCTACCGTTGGTTTTGGAGCCCCTTGTCAAGAGCCAGCTGGGACAGAGAACTTTTTCTTAGGAAGTTGTGGCATTTCAGGGGCATATGAAGCACTTCAATTCCTTTTGGGAGACATTGTCAAGAAACCACCACGTTAGTCACACTTTTTGAACACAATAATCACAAATTATAGTCAACATAAAAGCAGCGCTTAAACTCACGAACGAGTCGTGTGGGCTGTGCCTCAAATAGTCCAATTTTTTTCACAGTTTCTTCGTTTTGTGTCCAAATCACTGCAAACTGTCACACTTTTGCTTGATACCTGTAATAATTGCATTAGGAAAAAACTATTTTTATTAGACAATGAAGCAGTATATATAGCTCGTAAGTACTTTTGATATAAGTAGGTGAAACATGCATTTTAATTTGAAAACAGTTGCATAAAAAATTGATATGACATCACACATTTTCTATGAAGTTTTGTACTCTAAATAATGCATTTATTAAACTGATTTTCTACTATTGAGTATTAGCTTCCGTGGTTAAAATTACTTTTTTTTGCTATACTTAAGCGAACAAAACCAAGCAAGCAGGGAACCCCAATTTTAATACTTGCATAAATTATTTTTAGCGATTTTTGCATAAGATTGTCAGAACAGTGCAGTGTTGACAGCACTACTGACTTACTTTCAACATTCAACAGTATTATAATTAGATGATTAAAATTACGACATTTTATGACTGTTTTTTAAAAGTAATTGAATAATATCTCGAGTGGTTAACCATTAATGCTAAATCTAACTTCACACCTATACTCCATAGCACTCCATTTAAATAAAGTTGTTTTCAATAATTGTGGACGTGTTGAGTAGTGGTGTTTGCAAATTTGCGATATTACTGTGTGGTGGTGGCCATTATTACAGTATTGCTTACTCACTACTGACACATACAAAAATAATGACTGACTGAGGAACAGGAGGAACTGCTGAGGACTGAGATTGCAACTCACAATGGCTAAATGCCTTTTAGTCTTAATGTCAGTCAGTCAGTTGAAGAAAATATAGCGCAGCCATGTAAAATGGAATGAAAGCATGAAAACTGCAAGGCTTGCAAATGACAAATGTCAAGTTTGATTCCTTATTTAAGGTATTTAATGTACTATCATCATATAGCAACTACGTCATTAGTCTCATTAGTCATTAGTGGCTTGCCACAAGTTTTTTATTATTTAGAAGAATAATACAAAAACTAACTTACTAGTAAATAACGCAACAGGTAGGAACATCAACAATCAACTGTAATTCTCACTCTTTACTTTTGCTTTTCCTGTCCTATAAACCCTGAACCCGTGAATTCTATTGTATCGCATAATGCGATTATAATCACAATCACAATCGCCTTATTATGCCAACACAATTAAGTGATGACTGGGTGACGAAAGTTCATTCAACACCTTTTACACAGTAAATAGTAAATAATAGCAATGTTTTACTTAAACTTACATGAATTGGCAATCTCTGCATTTTGCGCATGGCTATTTATTACTGATTTGATTGTAATACCTATATAGATTTTATCTGTATATAAGGAGATTAAAGACTAAAAACACGTTTGATTTCATTCAGGATACAGAACTTCAATTTTCAAACTACATTTTAAAAATGAATGAGTAATGAACAATGAAGGTTTAGAAAGAAAGATTTGTTAGTAGGTTAGTTTTACTATATAAATTATCTAATTTTTAACTTTAACCCACCCTGTCACTTTTGACTTTGGCGCAGCAATTAGTAAATATGGTTAGCACCTTCACCTTTTTGTATTTTAGAATTTAGAATGTATTAGATTCAAATCTTGAATAGAAATGGTGGCCCTAACTAGATGTTGTATGTTAGGTAAGGTTGAAGGCGAAGGTATGACTATGACTTTGATTAGCTTGACTTATTTAAGCAAATACATATATAATATGTGACAACCTTTATAACACTATATAACTTCGTACAGATATAATAGACGGAAGGCTTTCAAAGGTAAATACAATATCTTAATCATATTGATTTAATGCACAGCTATAGGTACCTAATTATTGTAAAAGTGTAAATGTAACCTGATCGATTTTGCAACTGCTTCCAATCGCTCAGTCAACAACGTCACATTAAATGTGTCAGAAAATAAAATAAGGTCGAGATTTTTTGTTACATATTTAGGTATTTACACATTTCATTTTATCGGTTTTGAGTTAATTAAATGCTAAAATAAAGGAAAGCGCCAATTGGTTTTCAATGGCATTTATTATTAGTTGGACAATGTATCAAAGTAATTGACAGGGCGGTACTGTTGTATTTTGTTCACAAATCACGATAGTTTTTTCGCTTGTGATTGTGATATCACAATCACAATCACAAACTACTAAAATGAGATTGTGCACAATCACAAGATCATCACAACGAAGCAACACCAAACGAGCACTAAATGATTTTGGGATCGTCCGTAAATGACGTCCCGAAAATAATCATTCTTTTATTAGGATCGTCCGTAAATGACGTCCCGAAAATAATCATTCTTTTATTGGGATCGTCCGTAAATGACGTCCCGAAAATTATCACTCTTTCATTGGGATCGTCCGTAAATGACGTCCCAAAAATTATCATTCTTTTATTAGGGTCGTCCGTAAATGACGTCCCGAAAATTATCAATCTTTTATTGGGATCGTCCGTAAATGACGTCCCGAAAATTATCAATCTTTTATTGGGATCGTCCGTAAATGACGTCCTGAAAATTATCAATCTTTTACTAGGATCGTCCGTAAATGACGTCCCGCAAATTATCATTTTTTTGTTGGGATCGTCTGTTAAAGACGTCCCCCAAATTATCATCATTTTAGGACCCACATACTCCTCTGCACATTTTGTAAAGGATAATTTTATATATTGCTTTTTATGATTTATGTGCTGCTGCTAGATTTACAAAATGAATAAATTATTAATATTTTTTTTATACGCTCCACTTCGCATTATTTTGTTGTACACAAATTAAAAATACGTATGTTTACTCAAAGTAAGTGTGCAACTAAAAAAAATTTGTCACTGAAAACAATTTTTTTAACTGCAGTGCAGAATGCACAAGGTAATTTAGTTATTGGTGTGTGTACAGTGTTATTAATAGAGTTTTAAGTGTGATATTTGCTCCAGCAAAGTTCAAAATGCAGTACCTACAACACTACAGTTTCTACGTTTGATGGAATCAAATTTTAGCTCATTTTGTTTTTATTTTCAGCAAACCAGCTATTGTTGACATTATCATATCTGGATCATATTTTTAGTGAAATTCAATATATATTGCACCAAAAATATGATAATATAAGTGTACAATGTGATAAAATGCACTCATCATATTGTGTAATTACTGGACAGTAAAACTTAGAATCAGGAATATATACTTCTTTGAACACTAAAATGTTGTATCAATAAATGATAAAAATATGAAAGTATTACTTTAACTTCCTCATTTTAGTTTGTTATTTGTTTTACAATTAAATGCGATAGATATCAATTCTGCACTTCAAAGTTGTGGATATTCCATGCTGCACTTTACTGGTGCAGGTAATACATTTTCCACTCTATTTATACCATTGTAAGCATGCACCAATAATTTAATGCACTTATGCATTTTGATGGACTTGGGCTAAAGCGCGTGTAAGAAACGAATGGACATTGGCAAACACCTCTTCACTGACGATACCATTTTCATGGTGCTCTTTGTAGTTTAGTCAGTTTTTTTAGTCTTACTAAAAATAGTTCGTAGTAAAATGTACAGAAAGTAGAGAGTACGACTAATTTTAAAAGAACACAAAATTAAAACGGAAAACTAACTTTTGTCATTTATACACTTAAGATCGTAAATAAAACATGTAAACAGGAGGGCCAATGTGTCTACAACATAGGCATGAAACTTCATGTAAACAGGAGGGCCAATGTGTCTACAACATAGGCATGAAACTTCATGTAAACAAAATACAGTTTTCAAAATGTGCAAAAAATGTCATGGGGTAAGTGGGTCCCAAAAATGTGATAGTTTAAGTGCGGTAATTTAACGAAAATCTTAACAAAAGAATGATAATTTTCGGGACGTCAGTAATGAACGATTTCAATAAAAGAATGATCATTTTCAGGACGTCATTAATAGACGATTCTAATAAAATAATGATCCTTTCGTCACGTCATTTATGGACGATCCCAATAAAACAATGATAATTTTCGGGACGTCATTTATGGATGACCCCAATAAAATAATGATAATTTTCGGGACGTCATTTATGGACGATCCCAATAAAAAATGATAATTTTCGGGACGTCATGTATGGACGATACCACTAAAAGAATGATAATTTTCGGGACGTCATTCATGGATGATCCTAACAAAAGAATAATAATTTGCAGGACGTCATTTGTGGACGATCCCAATAATACTGGAAAAGTTCCCCACACCACCCCCACCTCGTTGTCAACAAATTAGGGTTTTTCATCGTTTTGTTAACAATCACAATTTTTCACAATCACAATCTTAGGCTGGTAAAATAAATTGTTAACAATGTAAATTGTGATTGTTTTGTGATGTGAAAATCACAATTATCACAAACAATTGTGAACAAAATACAACAGTACAGGGCGGCAGTGTTTTGCAGTTCTGCTGGTTCTGGTATGGTCAGCTAAAATAGTAATGGCTGAATGGGTGCTTTTCAGTTTCAGTCAATTGTAAAAAATATATTGTTGAAAATTCATGTGAACGTGAATTGCAAGTTTATTTAGTGTTTCGGCTTTCGGCATTTGTAAGAAATAAATAGGAACTCACTTAAGAAATAGTCTGAGATCTGAGAGGAAAAAAAAACAAAGAACAAAGTCAAGCTGACCATTCTCCATTCATTTCCCATTCACATTCATTAAATTCGTCAATAGCAACAACCACATAATATGTACACGTACAGAATTAATCAAAACTGAAAACTTTCTTGTGGCCAAAGCTACATATAATTATGTACCTAAAACTGAAACTGAATCTGACTGCTGGCTAACTATTTGCACCTTAATACTTAATAATTACGTTAGGAGTTGTCCGTTGAGATAGTTGTACCATAGTATAGTAGCTAAGTACTTTATGTAATTAACTTAACTTAGCTTTTTTATGCAGTCAGTTTGCTATATTTACGTAGCAAACTTACTTTATAAAATATTCCTATACGTACCAACTTAATTTAAGCTAGTTAGTTACAAACGGTTTACGCAGATTGCCGAACTTTGTTTGCTTTTACTTTCATTCATTCAGTCATCAGTGCGTAGTTTTCAGTGTGTAAGTGTAATTACTAATACATTTGTGGTTAAAATTGAGTATTGAGGCGAGCGAAGTTCGATGCGATGTTCGAGAATTCGAGACTAAATGACTTGGACGTGACACGGCATTATAAAAACTGCTCTGATTCATGATTCGTAATCCAAAAATTATTATCCTACTGCACTTTATGTCAATGTCAGACTTAATATAGAGTTACGTGCCTAATAATAATATCCAAATCCCAATTTTCAAGGTGTAATTTAAAACCTCTGCTTTCGTTATCTCGTTCGTTTTTGTGTTCTCGAAATTCGATGTTTGATTTTGACCTTCATTAGTCTGTAATGGGTAATTAACTTATAAACAAATGAGAGTAAAAAGGATATTGTGTTTGGCGTTTGACGTTTACTGTAGGCTTTGTGTTAATGTCCAACTCCTGTTGGCGTTTCTTGACCACTATTAACTGCCAACTGCTTACAACATTGTATTTCTTTGTGTGATTGAATTCTTGTGCCTGTACATATTATGTTGTGCTTATTTTCTTTGAAATGGCAAATGGAATGTCAAAAATAATATCTTATTATGTTGTATGTTGTTACTTAGAACAAATTTCGATATTTCGAAGCAAAAAAATGACAAAGTTATTACAAAAAGCTTAAGTTATGCAGTTGGGTTAGAACTTTGGAACGTTCGTTGGTTTTATATTTATGATTTAATTAATGATTATGAGGCTTCAAATTAGAAACTACAAAGTCCTATAATATAATCTGTAATGAAGTTTGTTTTCATTAATAGTAAATAACATAAAAAAATTATTAAGAATGATGATTATTCGTTTGTTGTTTGTTTTAGGAGTGGAAAGGGTTCGTGTAAATCCCCTTCAAGTCTTTGACCAAACTGAATTCTTCTATGGTTTTGATGGACGCCACGATATGGATGATGTGGGTTATATTTATATCCCTACAAAATGCAATTACCTCAAATGTCTCTTTCACTTCTACTTTCATGGGTGCCTTACAGGAAGGTAATAAAAGCATTATTTTTGAGTCAACTCCAAAAATCTGATTACTGATTATGTATGTATTACATTTTTCTTGGTGCAAAAGAAATTACAATCAAGGATAAAATTTAAGACATGAACATGATTATAATAATGTGCAACAAATTTCTCATTTTCTTGTTAATTTCGGTTGATTAATGATAACGACAGAGCAATGTAAGACGTCAGAACTATATACAACTATATTATAAGGAAAAGGAAATCTGTAACAGATCAGTAAAGAGATGGTTAACATCTCTAAAAGAATGGGATTATTCCTTGGGAATTCCTTTACTTTTGTTATGTTAATACATACATTAATAATTAATCTCAGAAAATGTAAAATCTCGTTAGTGAAGAACAGATAGGAGACAGCCTAGTCAGCGCCAGCGGAAGAACAAGAAAAGTGATAACTCTTTAACAAATTTAGAAGGGAGCACAATACAAAATGCTATTGTTATTAAGCTGACTGACTCTGGTGCATGTTTTTATTGTTTATTCCTTTGTATTATTTCTTTGGGGTATTTTGGGTTTTATGAATGCGTCACGCTCGACATGCCAAAATCAGAACAAATGAGAGTGTTCTTACATATTTTCATTTCATGGCATGGCACATGTACCTACAAATGTAATGTGCCATAATTTTCAGGATATAGTTGGATAGATCTACTGTGAATTATTGAGTCTTTAATAATTTTAAATTGTGCGGCACTATCTTATATATTGTGTATTAAATATTTAATTTGTTCTTTTTTAGAGAGTTTAACGGCACGAGTCACATCGAGAACAGTGGATACTTGGAGGTTGCTGAGCTGAGCAACATTATCATGGTCTTTCCACAAGCCTTAAGCTCTCCTGAAAATGATATTGGATGCTGGGACACTTATGGATTCACTGGGGAGTTCTATGGTATGACATAATAATTATCATAAAAGCACTTATAAGTGCTTATAAGTATAAATACTACGCTGTATTTAAAAAGTTAGACCTGGTTTTTCACTTCCATTTCCGTTTCAAAAAACTTTTAATTTTATTATTTAATTGAATTGTGACTTTAAAATTTAAAAGAGTACTAACTATAAGTCAGTAATAACACGTGTTTTTACACAATAATTTTTATTGCAGCTCAAAAATAATGTGTTTTCCCCATTTCTTTAGTTTTTCAGAAAAATATGCTTTTACTTTAAGGGGGGGACTACATTTCTAGCGGTAAATTCCCAGGCCTTGCCTGAGCAGATGGGTTTCAGTTTAATTTTTTTACAGTGTCTTCTACTTAGTTTCTAGCGACTGACGAAGAGAAAATTCAAAAAATGCTTTTCAATTTGAAAGTTGAAACTATGCATTTTTGAAAAATTGATCTTTTACCATTGTGGTAAATGTGGAGGTCTCGACAGCCCAACTTCTGCGCCCAAATAATGGAACTTATAGACTGAAATTTGAAAAAAACGCTTCGTCAGTCGCTAGAAAATTGTTTAAACTTTCCATAAAATTAATAATATTGAACGCAATTGCTACCAAATATTCTGGGAATTTGCACGAAAATTTATGTCCTGTTTTCCGTGAGGCAGTGATAAAAACTGCGTGAGCAGCAAAGAAATGGACTGCTCCCAAGTTACACTAATTATTAGTAATATTTCGTAGTCGGCTTTGAACTAAACAAACTTTTAGTTCCTCAATAAATTCAAACATAGAAAAGTGGATATACGCTGTCACGACAAAACTTGGAGGGGGAAATGATAGTACCAACATTTTAGATCAGCGCAATTAGCCCTAAATGCCCCAAACTGCTCTTTAAATTAAATATGAGATTGTATTAGCTGTAAAAATAATGATGAGTTTCGACGCCGCCTGGTTAGTTAACACTGCTTGGACTTAAAACCATGTAGCGGGAACGTATTATGTTGTATCTTTTATAAGTTACCAGAAAAAAGTGTTGTCCTCCCCTTAACAACTAAAAGTAGATAATTACTCTGTTGAACTTTTACGAAATTATGTGTGTACAACTTAGTTTACTCAAATAATTTTTTCGTAATGTGTTTTTGACGATGGAATTATCTATACAAGAAAAATGTTGTTTTATGAGGAAACGGTTTTCAATTAGGATAATGAAATGGTCTTTGAAGAACCAAAATGACCCATATCTATTTTTAGCTAAAAACAATATCAACTACCTATCTACAGAAATATTCAAATAATTACGTCTTGAGAGCATTTATAATAATATTTCGTATCTGGGTAGAATCCCTAAGGATTTGAGATTTCATCTCTTGTAAGCCCAGTTTTCACTATTATTTCACTGAGACTCGAGGTTCCTCCACAATTTGAGGACTCGAGCCCTTTTTCTAGAGAACAAATTTCTATTTTATCCCAAAGGTTCGAGTGGCTAGTTCTAGGATTAAATCTCATTCACTTAAAGTACCACTACCACTCAAGAAACACTGGAAATTTAAATCCAACTATGCCACCCAGTGAACCATAGAAACTCAGAAATATAGAACTCTAGAAAGCCCAGAGAAATAACATTTATACACAATCTCTCTAGGACCTGCAACGTACATATCACCGAGCCTTGCAGGATTACCAAGCACAGGTCACCCATCCATTTCAGAATGCGCTTGGGCTGTTGCTTAACCAGCAGGAATCAACCCACTGACTAACCGCCAGACCAACCTGTGCTGGTTAGCATTTAAATTGAACATTGAGCACTTTTCAAAAATATGGAATTAGAACATTTTGCAACCTTTTCGAAAACATGAAAGTAGAACATTTTGTTCAAGAACATGGAATTAGAACATTTTGCACCTTCTCAGAAACATGTAAATAGGGCATTTTACAATGTTGAAAAACATGGAATTAGAACATTTTGCACCTTCTCAGAAACATGTAAATAGGACATTTTACAATGTTGAAAAACATGGAATTAGAACATTTTGCACCTTCTCAGAAACATGTAAATAGGACATTTTACAATGTTGAAAAACATGGAATTAGAACATTTTGCACCTTCTCAGAAACATGTAAATAGGACATTTTACAATGTTGAAAAACATGGAATTAGAACATTTTGCACCTTCTCAGAAACATGTAAATAGGACATTTTACAATGTTGAAAAACATGGAATTAGAACATTTTGCACCTTCTCAGAAACATGTAAATAGGACATTTTACAATGTTGAAAAACATGGAATTAGAACATTTTGCACCTTCTCAGAAACATGTAAATAGGACATTTTACAATGTTGAAATACATGGAATTAGAAAATTTTGCACCTTCTCAGAAACATGTAAATAGGACATTTTACAATGTTGAAAAACATGAAAATAGAACATTTTACGTTTTTCAAGAACTGCTAAATTAACATTCTACGCATGTTTCTCATCTTGTTTTTATGACATAGCTCGTTTTAATTCTAGCCTAAATTGGATATGGGTCATTTTGGTTCTTCACAGACGATATACTTATTTAAGTATGTGAGCATACTTGCATAATTTATTGGAAAAGCTAAAACAGGAACAGTATAGTAACAGATGATTTTAAAACTTGATTAAAAAATTGGATTTGAAATTGATAATATTTCAGCAACGAAACGAGGTCATCAAGTGACAGTGATAAGGAATATCATGGCAAGGATGCTCGGTGAGGACCTCCAACAGAGCGAAGAACAATCACAAAACTTGGAGGATGCGACCAGCAGCCGCTTTGAAAATGCACCTTTGGACTCTGGATTAATACCCGCTTATGGACCACCCAGTGTTAATTATGGACCTCCAAGTGGAGCTTACGGACCCCCAAAAGCAACTTACGGTGCCCCAAAAGCAACTTATGAAGTTCAGTCTGTAAATAATAATGATCAGGGCACATCCACCTTCACCCCCATCCATGCTGTTTTCAATCAAAATCAGAATGGACTCAATGTAGCCTATGGCTACCCCTCACCCTCACAGTCACCTGCACTACCAGCAACCTCACCACCAATCAAGCAACTTCGTCCACTCCTTGTGAATTACGCCTCAAATGAGATTTTGAACGAGCCCGTCACCGTCGTCACTCAACAATCTTCAACATCCTACTTCCCCCCTCGTCAGCAGCCTATTGATCAGAGGTACCCCGTCTACCCGTCCAGGAGGTATCAGATTGCAATTGGATCCGATGGAAGTCTCCGCTCCGTCCCAGCTCCTGCCTAATCAATCGAATCCTAATACTTAATTTAAGTGAAGATTAGATTACTAGCTCCTGTGTCATAAATTTGTTGAAAGTGTAAAAATGTTTTATCTACATCCGTAATCTTATCGAAGATTTTGCATTGAGAGGTCTTAATTAATTAAGCATTATTTTTGAAGAGTGTAGATACATTATTTTTCGCCATCAGCGACATTAGCTAAGATACCTCCGTTACGTTACAAATTACTTACCAGTTGACAACCACATATTATCATTACTTTTTTTACAACATGAATGCTACATATACCTATCATACTACATATTATAGTTAGAGTGCTAATTGTAAGTTTTATTTTTTTATTGTTTGATTTATATGTATGGAAATTATGGGCATGTAATTTTATTATTCTTATTTAAGGCTGTTTCATCCTTATTAGTGGATAGGCTAAAATTGATTTAGATTTTTGTATTTTTTATACTTGCTCAAGTATTTACTTGTCTATATCTTTTTTACTTCTCATTTGCTATTTAATTATTTAGACCGCTTTAGATGTAATAGACCAGTGGTAATGGTCTCAAAGTGGGTATTCCTCCAACAGCGATAAGAAATAGATGTAGGATGTAGCCTATATCAGTACATACTTACTTTCAGTCGAATTTTTTGAAGCAGCAAAATCGCTGTTAGCTTTTTAACGATACGATAATCATCTGTTTTTTAAATGCAAATCAATTTGTTTCAAAATTAAAGCTTTTCGGCAGTTTAGTTTTCTTTATAAATATGTACATTGTAAAGAATTTTTGTTAAATAAAAACGTTGAGTGTCTAACTTTGGAGATATTGCTGATTTCCTCTAAAGTTCACATAATCATAGACAATTTTCTTGTACAAGATCTGTTTGCGCGAAAATTAGCACGACAGCAGCAGTTGTACAGATAACTTTTGAATGGTATGGATACATTTTTTAGGTGGATGAAAATTACAATAATTGATAATCAATAACGTTTTATTTTTTATTGAACTTTGAACTTGTGGATTCTTAATAGTACGTTAATAATTTTAAGTAAAAATAAGCAGCAGTACTTTTAGCACTGTTTTTTACGAAGTTCCTGACGCTTTTAGTTAGCTTCTTTTGAAACAATCTAATTAGCATCATTATTGTTGATTCAAAATATTTTATAAGAGTCTCGGCAGCTGAGATAAAAAGATTATGATGAACCGTCAGAGTAAGAGATCCACAATTTTACCCGCATCCGAATTTAGATTATTTGTTTTGCACCCCAAATATTTCATACTGATATCAGTCATTTTGCTGATCCATGCGCCACCAACACTACATGCCCAGCGGTGGAATGCATGTGACCCAAAATGTCCCAAGAAATGTAATGATGACATCGATGACGACAACCCGCCGTCAAGAATATGCACATATATAACGGAAGTAAGAACTACGACCATGGAATTCGAGAGTAAATGTCATTTTGACTGTGCTAATAAATGCTACGAAGGTATAAGTTTAAAATTTGCCAATGATACATTCAAAATTCGATATTGTAATACAATAATTTTATCGTTTCTTAACAGTAGTATGTAATAAGCGTTTCAGATTGCAACATGGAATTGGCGCACAATGAGATGCCAAACAAATTAAACATTTATGTGTCACTTAATTTGAATCGATAGGTCAATTAAAGGTTGACTTAAGCGGACCATGTCCATTGCCAGGCGAAGGGGGAATTCCACTGCCGCTGCCGCCGGTTGGTGGAGGAGGTGATGACCCAGATGATGACTAAAGGCAAGCTCCGTTGAGATGATTACAATTCATAAAAAAAAGGAATCAAAATACTTCAAAATAGTGAAAATAGCCCATCTGAAGCTGTCGCAGAGCAACTAGTTTATTTTTAGTTTGCAGCACCGCACCGGAATGATGGCCACGCTGCTATCGGCTTTCTTTCAAATATTAGACACACTTTGATCATCCAGCATCTTCTATATACTGCAATGTCAGCCGGTGGTACACCTACCTACATATTATAAATATATTGTTATTGGTGACATTATTATTATTTAAGTCTTCACTAACAACTTTCTATTAACTGTGTAATTACTAATATACCGTTTGACTAAAACAAGCAGTGCTAACGACTTCGTAATTTGTAACAAATTTTTCAAGCTAAAAACCAAACTTATTTTTTATTTTTATACTGCAGAAATTATTAAAAATAATTAAGCGTAATTTTCGCCAATGTTCTGAATTTTCAAAAAAATAGTAAAATGTTTCTGAATGGCTTTCGACGAAGATTTGTTTCTCAGAACTCTGGGAGAAAAGGTTGCTCAGTTTTAAGTTAAAAAACTACAAGCAATCTCGTCAAAATTCATTATACTTTGGCTGCTTCAGACTCATTTGTGGTCAAATTCCATTATATGTGTATGTATCATTATAATGGTATAATGAATTATTTTTTAGTTGTATAAACAAACTTGCTACCTTTTTGCATGCAAATTACTACTAGACTCTGGACACTGGACACTGGACAACTGGACAGTGAGTAGTAAATTTGTCACGGCAAAAGTGTCTTTAATTTTGTTTGGCTCTCCTATGATTATTTTACTAAATTAAATACGAAAATATTATTATTAATTAAAAATTAAATTATTATGGGGAAATCAGAAAATAGATCCATCCATTAAAGAAAAATTTCGTGAAGAAATGATTGACCCTAAAATTAAAATTAAATTATTTAAGCTGCAATAATTTTACTCACATCCAAAAAAGAAATTTGAAACGAGTAATTTTATAACAAAACGACTACTACAAAGAAAAATATCATCCAATAGGGGTCGCCCATAAATGATGTAATAATCTTTAATATTAGTATGCCAGTCTAGGCAAGGTATTGGTGACATACCATGTTAAGGATAGCCGTTTATGTAAGTAATGCTAAATAGATGACCTGGGGGCAGGTGGCTAGGAGAGTGGAAAGTAATAATTTTGGTGATGTCATTTATGGACGATCCCTTATGTAGCTTATTTCATTCAAAAATTTATTTGCTGACTTAATTATTTAGCACGACAGATTACGATACCATCAATCAAGGCTCAAAACTAACTCCAACTCTGTCTGATTACCGCTTCAAGTTTCAGTTTTCAGTGGTAAAATTAATTATTATATTGAATCTGACCAAAATGCAGCATCAGTCTGACCGTACCGGTACCGGTCGGAATCCGAACACAAATCGTGGGGACAGTGACCCTAACCGTAATCACTCAGGCGGGATTGAGGAAGACAGTGACCGTGACCGTGGATGGGAGGATAAGGAAGATCAAGATGAGGATGACAACAAAATGCCGAAACCGTACTACTTACGACGGAGGCGAAATCGTGAAAACCGGGACCGGGACCGCGGGAGTGGCGGTGGCGGGAAAAACTCAGACTCATCCATCACAACTATTTCAAAATCTACTGCAACCACGTGTTGCCATTTGATCTGGAAACTTCTGTTAAGGCTCTTTGCTTTTCCATTTTTAACTCCGGAACCCATCTGCTTTCAACGAAAAACGAGTATATATTTCCAAGAATTTTTGTTTTAAACAAATATTAACGTTATGGCCAATTCAATATTATTTGAATATTACAGACTGACAGTTTTTTTTTGTTATATAATTTTGTATTTTCGATGCATCGATTCACGCATTTAATTACATATTACAGAAAGTACTAGAGCATCAAGAAGGAGCGACCCGGACAGAATCATAATCCCAGGAGATCCAGATTTCATCGTAACTCCGAAACACTGCCGAAAAGTGGAGGATTTGGTAAATTTCGACTCGAAAGCCACCAAGAACCTGTACAAGACAATTCTAGAGCGACGAAAGGAAATCTTGGAAATGAAGGACAAGTATCACTACACAGATGTCAATATGAAGCTGTATCCAGGCTGGACTGAGAATGATATAAATCGGCTACGACATACATTTCAGATTTTTGATATTAGCGGTGATGGGCTCGTGGACTTGGCAGAAATGTAAAAACTTTAAAAAAGGGCTTTTTTTTAATATGTCAATTATGTGATGATTCGAATTTCTTTTTGATATTTCTTTTGCTTAGTTTTTGAATTTATTTTTAATACAGAGCAACAGTTCTCCAAGAATTTGGTGACAAATCCTCGTCAAAAACTATTCAGAAAAATTTTATTAGTTTTTCAAAAACTGACGAATTCGGCTCAATTAATTTTCATGATTTTCTCAGTGTGAGTTCAATGGTTTACTTAAATTAAATGTAACTAAATTTAGCTTTTTAAATTAAGTAATTTAACTACATGGGTCATTATAAAAATGTTTATTCAAATAGTGTAAAATTGCACACAAGGAATAGTAAATTGGTATAGTTGATTAATTCTTTAAGGTAATTCAACAATAACTGGAGATAAATGTTTTAATTCAGGTGTACCACCGACTGACAATGCAGCCCGTAGAAGATCCTGCAGACCAAAGTTTGACTGATATTTTAAAGAAAATTGATAGTAACATGGCTATCAGGTGCAAACTAGATGTTCTAGGGCAACTTCAAGGCGGACTGTTTTGACCAGTTTTGATTTATTTTTATTTTTTTTTGTAAATCGTAATCACTGTTGTTACTCATCTGGGTCATCTGGTGTTTTAAGACCGCCTCCTGAAGGAAGCGGATACGCTTGAAATCCTGCATCTCCTGGCAATGGACATGGTCCATCAATATCAACCTGTAATTGACCTAAGTAGCGCATAATGATTTAAATTAAACGTCTGTGAAGAAGGAAAATGAAAATATATTTTCAGCTGGAAACAAAATGCAATATCTGTAAAAATATGTATTATGATCCTACAAGAATGTAAATGGTAGATTTTGCTTAATTCAAAAATGTAAAAACAGTTTGGCTGTTTTCAAACACATGTAAATAGAATATTTTAAACTTTTCAGAATCATGTAAATAAAATGTTTTGCACTCTTACAAAAATTGTAAATAGAATATTTTGGAATTTAAAAAAACGTGTAAATAGAATATTTTGCAATTTAAAAAAACGTGTAAATAGAATATTGTCCAATTTTAAAAAACGTGTAAATAGAATATTTTGCACTTTTAAAAAACGTGTAAATAGAATATTTTGCAATTTAAAAAAACGTGTAAATAGAATATTTTGCAATTTTAAAAAACATACAAACAAAATTTTGCATTCTTCAAAAGGAAGACTTTATTATTATTAATATTTTACTGATTTTACTCATTCATTACATGTACAGCGTTTTCTTTACTTTTAGCTCATTTTGATTCTAGCTAAATTTTGGTGTGGACTATTTTGATTCTTTACAGACATTTGACGAAATATGACACAAAACAAAAGTGTTTATCTGCATAAAAAACTGATTGTGTGTAAATTCCATGCTAAACCGCTTATTAATGCTAATTGTTACACACTACTGTAAAAAGGAACAAAAGTAATTATTAAATCAAAATATTTCAGATTTGGATTGTACCCAACACAAAATTGTGAACATACCTTCGTAACATTTATTAGCACAGTCAAAATGACATTTACTCTCGAATTCCATGTTGGTAGTCTTCATTTCAATGACAATTGTGCACACTTTAGGTGGGATGTTATCGTCATCGATATCATCAGTACATTTCCTCGCGCATTTTGGGTCACAGGCATTCCACCGAAAGGCCACTGGTGTTGTTAGTGGCGCTAACTGGAGGAGTAAAAGGGCTACTGATATCAGTATAAAATATTTCGGATAATAATGCAGAACAAATCTAATGCACGCGAAATTGGGATCCTCTGGCTCAGACATCTTTAACTTTGTTAAGTCATAGCAGCTAAGCTCGTGCACTGATTTATATTTTTAATGTATTTATTTGGTGCTAATTTTAATTTTAGTATTTTTCTGCAGTGTAGCAATATTAATGTAGCAAAAGTAGCAACGCAGCTTAATAATTTTTAAACGTGGAATATTGCTTTTACAAAATTCTAGTTTTATTTTACAAATTATTTCATAATTGTTGGTAAAATATTCCTATTGAATAAATATGGGGGAGTCAAATAATAAAATAAAGCACACTTTTACCGTGGCAAATTACCACTTACTGCTCTATGCGTCCAGTTTTGAAAGAAATTGATAGTAGGTAAGTAATATAGTAAGGCCACCCTGTACTTTTGCTGTTTTGCATCGGAAGCTAAACAAGTATATTCAAAATTTGTAAAGTCTAAATTCCGTTCGTTTTATAGTGTAGCACTAGAGTGACGCACCAATAGTTGATTTAGGGATCATCCATAAATGATGTGATCTGTAGGATTAGTTTGTCTAGCTAATTGGTATTATTCACTTACCATGTTAAAGATATCCGTTTTTGCAATGTTATTAAGGGCACGTATCCAGGGCCGGACGAAGGAATTGGTTTTAGGCAGCAATTTGTTTCCATACAAAAACCAACATTATGATTTTATTGATGGTTTTCTTTGGTAAAGCAAAATGTTGTATTTACATGTTTTTATAAAAGTGAGGGATGTTCTTTTTACTTGATTCCGAAAAGTGCAAACTGTTCTATTTACATGTTTTGGGAAAAGTGGAAAATGTTTTATTTTTACATGTTTTTTGAAAATTTAGACAGCGGGGGCGGCCTGCGCTGGCCATATTATCCGGCCCTGCGCGTATGCTGCTTTTTGCTCAAATAGAACTAGCATTGACATGAGTTTATGTATTAAATAATTTATTGATCGAATAGTTAATTATCCTATTTACTTCCTATAAACTTTTACTTAATACGCGACAACAGTGTTTGGTGACGAAAATAACATGTCATTATTATGTTATTGCTTGAACACTTGAATAAACTAAACTACTACTACCATTAAAAAAATAGATATGACTATATGTATCTGTTTTTCCATGTTGGCTGATGTCGTACCTAGGGACCTGGGATGCGAAATCACAAAAATTATTTTTATTTTGATCACTAACCGAAGATAAAAGTTGTCAAAATTAACAAGCGATTATATAGGAAACGTAGATCATCCGGTGTTTGGTGGTTAATTGCAGCTAAATAAAAACAAAATAATCAAATATCTCTTCTAAAATTTCTAGGCAAATGTATGGCCTACCCAAAAATATGAAAATATTGCATGTAATGGTCACCAAAATTTCGATCTATTTGTTCGAAATTTTGTCCTTATGTTGGTAATGAGGCACTTACAAAACCCTATGCTCGAGGGTTGCGGTAGGGCACTTATATAGATTGAAAGAGTAGCAGTAATTCATGAGACGGCGTTGAACTACGGGTTATATTCGCTGTTTTTGTATTGAACTTTTCAACGCTGTCAGTCATTGAGTCAGTGTGAGTAATATCCCTCCAACCAACAATCGGGATTAATAAATTTCATCCGATTAGATATTCGGATATTCGAAGAACGAATATAAATGAAATAATGAAAATTTTGTACTAAATACATTGTTCCTTAATACCAAAACTCGGTAAAGCTTGACGCCGTTAAGTATTTATACTGCGTCAGATACAAGAAACCGTATTATTACATTCTGAGATTCACTATTTCTCGTGGTGTGCATACTATCCTATTGCATAAGCGATAGTAGAAGTTCTCATGAAGTATAAAAGTCAAACGGCGTTGAAGCTGCCGACATAATATCAATCAATGATAACCGATTATCTACATGCTTAAAGTTGCCGCGTTTCAAAATCCCGTAAGACTCAACATTAAAAATTTCAATCTTTAAATAATTCTATCTCATAAAATAACGATAAAAATTCTAAAATTTTCGATAGAGGTTTTCTAGATATTGCCCATAAGATGTGAGAGAAAATAATACTTGACCTGTCCCACGTCCCTACTGCCGTATTTTAGAACGCAAAGATCTTATGTGTCCCTCTTAAAATTAAAATAATGTAATGAAATTGGTGTGAGCCTGTGAGTGGGTTTTGGAGGAGTGACATTTTGAGTGACATAATTTATGGACGATCCCTTACAAAAAAGACGACAAGGATTGACCTTGCCAATTGACCAACACCAACTATGTCGTTTTCCCTGTAATTAATTTTATAAAATATCCTACGCAAGAAATCCATAATTAAATTAGAATCTATTTGCTAATTGCCGCAAAAGTGTTTCCTATAAAATGGCCTTCTAGCTTTTAATTATTGAAATTAAATTTTTTGTTATTAAAGTTCGTAGAATTCTCAAAATATCTTAATAGATGTTCGTCTTCCTCTAAAAATGTTTTACTGTAACAGACTTGGGTACTTTCTTGTATTTACATAGTCAATTAGCTTTATTATTATTACTAGCACGTTCTAATTTCCTATGCTAATAATCTGCTTGTGGAATTCGTAGAAGTTTACTTGGTAAATTGGAACCTTTTATTAGCATATGCTATAAGTGCATTGCTTGCAGTAATACAGGCTAAAGCTATAGTAAACATGCTAATCAGTAATGCTAACTATTAACAGGCAATTTTTCCATAATTATTAAATACATTAGAACGTTGGACACAAAAAGGTGAGAAAATTAAAAGTGACGTCACGGACTTTAATTGGATTACTCAGAATCTTTGCCGAACCAATTATAACACACTGCTTGGCTTTAACATTTCTATTTCTTCTTCCCTTTCTTGATCACTATATATAAATGAAACTGACCCATTCAATTTTTAGTCCTGTTGTTTTAGTTCTGCTGCCCAGCTTCCTTTTACTTTTCTACAATATTTCACTTTGAATTTATAAAAAAATAAAAATGAGGGCCACCATAGTTTTCCCCGCCGTTATTTTTGGACTAGTTCTAGCAGTGTCATTCTCAACAATCTCCGCGGACCAAGCCCAAGTTATTGCGGAATTAACAAATGCAGAGGCGACCATTTCCAAGTTATCCACGACAATTGAAGCATTCCTGGCTGAAAAGAAGAACGTGACAGACTTGGCCACACATGACCAGATCATTGCCCTGGCTGGGAAATTGTGGGACAAACAAACTAAGTTGAATGACGACATGCAAAATTTGGGAGATTTCATCGGTGTTCCAGCCGGTCCAGAAGATGTAAGTTCAACAAATTTTTTTAAAGACAAAAAAATTCTACTAAATAAAAGTAATCTTATTTAGTAGAATGTATTATGATATCTTTTTATATTCGATTGTTTTTTCGGATTTGTAGCCAAATGCAAAGCCACCAACCCCTGCTTGAGAAAATGTAACTAACTGGTTTTTAAACAACACTTGAAAGTTTGAATTTTGGAGCCAAAACATTTCTATGAGAAAATGGGGATGATTCTGCACTACTTAAAGATACAGATGCTTAAAAAGAATTATTTTAAAATTTAAGTGAATTATTAAGAGTAAAAAATGTAAAATTGAACTACTTAACTTTAAATATGAATAATACAGATAATTTGAAGTAAAATGTTTTTTCTTGTTTTCTGTAATTCCGATTGAATGTAGGTATAATTGTATAATAATGCTAAACCACAACTTATTGCAATAAAAATATAAAACACAGAAATTTAACTTTTGAAAATCCAGATTTGATTTATTTCAAACATCACATTTCTATACACACATAATAATTACTTTTGGGAACTTACATAAATTTTTTAATAATATGGTTATTAAATTATTAAATACTAGTATATATTATTCTGTTTTCCTAAAGTTCAACTTCAAAACGTTCTAATTATTACATAACATGTTTTTATAGAGTAAAAAATATCGTATGTATAATCCTGTTTTACAAATTTCCAAAGTACTCTGTTTCTGCTCCTTTGCTTAAGTTCAAAATTTTGTAACTATACATTTTTAAAAAGGGTAAAATACGGTAATTATATATTTTTTAAATATACAAAGTATTGTAATTATACATTTTTAAAAATTTCAAAATATGACCATTCTATTTTAAGCTGTAAAATTTCTTACATTTTTTTTACCTCACAATTCCGATTACAATCAGCAGTAAACAGATTTGCAAAAATGTTCTATTTAATTCTCGCTTTCAAATGAAACTTTTTCTGGTTGAAATATAGTGCGACGAAGGTGCGACGTGGCTCATTTTGTCTATGGGGTCATCTATAAATGATGTCATTGAAAAATCCAAAATTTTAGGACCCCCCCCCCCTGTCACCAGCATATAACTACTAAATAGTACTAATTTAAGAAGGGGGTTATAAGCGCTCATTATTGGGATTGGCATTATTGAGGGGTCCTTTAAATCCTTCAAGAATGAAATCACAGGGGAGTCTGGGCATCTTGGCTGAGAACCAGGGGAGAATCCCCGTCAAGCGGTACTGTCGACTGTCGTGCCACACTTTCCCCATCACTCCCACAATGAGACACACTTCCAGCGTGATGACGAGGTACCACCACGTGTTCGTCTCGTTCTCATCTTCCGGGTCACACACTTTGTAATACTCCAAGTCTTTTACCTAAATTAATGTACAATTTTTAAAATTATTGAACAAAAAAATTAATGTCAAATTTAAATTCACACAACTAAACACCAAAAAGTCATAATAAACTTACCCGTACACCCACAAAATTATTACAGTAAATCTCGCTTCCATCAGCTATCTTTTTCATGTGAATTATCAAGAGGTTCTGTAAGGTCAATTAAATTAAATTAATTACTTTACTTCTTTTTTTATTAAAAATCGTACTTGATTTTGTACAGGGCGGCAGATGTGCTTTACACCCCCTTTTATTACCTTAATTTTATCTGCTGTGTCACAGTTGCACTCGACGTAATTTTGGCCCAGACTCACGCGGCCATGACCCTTGACCCCACTATCTAAGATGACGCTCATTAATTTAGATGGAAGCTGTACAAGAAGAAGAATCAAAAATTGAATTTCAATAGATTTTTAAAAAATTATTAAAATTCTGTAATGTAAATTATTATGCAACTCACGGAAGAAATGTTATTATGCTTGAGCCCAAGAACATCGAAACGTTTGATAAAGTCAGTATTTTTGAGCGTATCAATATTCTGGATTTGATTGTACTCGGCGATGAGACTTCCGAGATGGTTGTAGTCTGACGTGTGGAGCTTCTCCAAATTGGTGATTCGATTGTGAGAGACATTGAGAAATTTGGTGATGGGGGAAATATTTGGGAGTTGTGTTAGATTTTGGTAGGAGCAGTTCACTTGGAGCGTGATGGACATGTTCTCCCCGTGACTTACGAAGCTGACGGGGAAATTCTTGGGGAGAAATGTTTCTGTTTTTTGTACTGTGTAGATTTTACAGGGACACGACATTTTCCGACATTCTGTCTTCTCGTCCTGTGAATATTAGGATTCATTAATTATTATGAAGCAACATTTCATTTTTTAAAATGATAGTACGGGATTTTTCACAAATGACGTCATGGTAAAATCCGCAATTTTAGGACCCACTATTGTTATCAGCTTAACCATAACCATTGCGTAAATGGCTATCTTTAACATGAGATTTGAGATATGTCATCAGGAGCCATAAGTACCAAGTATATTGACCCTATACCCATGACGGAATTTGTGAACGATCCCTAATGAAATATGCACTTTAGTGATGTAAAACTATTAAATGTTTTATTCAAAAAGTTTAAAATGTTCTATTTTTACATGTTTTTCAAGTGTCCAATTTTTTTTTGTATGTTTTAGAAATGTGCAATAAAATGCTTTATTTGGATGTTTTTTAAAAGCGCAAAATGTTTCATTTGCAAGTTTGTGAAAATTGCAAAATGTTTCATTTGCATGTTTTTTAAAAGTGCGCAATGCTCTATTTACGTGTTTTTTAAAAGTGCGCAATGTTCTATTTACGTGTTTTTTAAAAGTGCAAAATATTCTATTTACATATTTTTGAAAAGTGTAAAATGTTCTATTTACTTGTTTTTGAGCATTGTAAAATGTTCCATTTACATATTTTTGAAAAGTGCAAGTTGTTCGATTTACATGTTTTTGAAAATTGTAAAATGTTCTATTTCCATACTTTTTAAAAGTGCAAAATATTCCATTTACATGTTTTTGAAAAGTGCAAAATGTGCCATTTGCATGTTTTTGAAAAGTACAAAATGCTTTATTTACATGTTTTTGAAAAGTTACTTACATGCTTTGCCTTGAGAGCCCCAAAGATGGTGATTCTCTGACTGCTGAGCGTCGCATCCTCAGGCGTGTGCTTACAGTCCAAATCTTGAGCATCCGCAAAGATACGATAATTTTTCTGATACCACGAAACCAGATTATTACCGACCCAAGAGCATTGGAAATTATTACTCCCGAGCCAAATGGAGCGAATAGTGGTGAGATCGAGGAGGGTGGACGGGAGTTGTTTGAGGTACGGATTATTGGACAGGACGACGAATGAAAGTTTGAGCTTCAATTTACTTGTACTGTGACCATCCCCCTCACTCGTTGCGTTCCGCTTGAAAAGTGCCTTTGGGAGGGACTCGAGTGCATTGTTGGATAGATTCAAGTTGACAATGTTCCGGGACAGTGACCCCTGGAGCCCCGACTTGGTCAAGGAACAGCCGGAAACCGTCAGGGACTGGAGCCCCGTCAGCACTTCGTTGAACTCGGAAAAATTTATGAATGTCGGCCATCTCTGCGGCTCTGCCGCCCTCCGACAATTTATATCTAACACGTGGATTTCCTGCACAAAATTAATGAAACAATCACGATTTTTTTCCATACGATTTTTTACAGCACAAGAAAACGTCAAAAAATCCAAATTTTCCCTTGTTTTTAGTAATTTAGTATAAAATATTTTTTAAGGTATCCTTGATAATTTAATTATTGCCAGAAGCGGCAACTCACAATCTCTGATTTTTTAACACAGTTTTTTCGTATTGGAACTTTTTAAAATTAATTTTTTAATCAGTACTTTTAGGTCTAATAAAATCAACGTTTTTGGTTACTACTTTTATCTGTGTAACGAATTAAAACAAAAGTATTTTTGTGCACCATTTTTAAAAACATTTTTAGACGCGCTATTTTTAAAATTGTATGAGATTTAAATGAGCGAGTAGCGTTTGTTTTGTGAAATGATGAAAACTGGCGAATTGGTTGTACATTTGAAAAATTTTGAAAATGCAATACGTAACCTTTTGAAAATTCTAAATAGTTTAATTTGTGATTTTTTCAAAATACTCAATAATGTGATTTTTAATTTTTTCAAAATTTGCACAATTTTAATTCTAATAGTTTTGAATTTTGAAAATTTTGATGTTGCTGTTGGTGTACGATAACGATTTTTTGTTGAAGTTTTTGAGAATAGCCGTATTTGTAGGTTGTGTGCAGTTTTGTGTAATTTTAAAAAGAATGATTTGCAATAATTTGTCTCAACTTTTGTCAAACGTGATTTTTTATCACGCTGTTTTTTAAGTTTTTTAGTATTGTGAAACTTTGAAAAGAATAATTTACATTTGTCACGAAATTTTAAAATACTACTTGATTTATTAGGATTGGGTTTACATTTTAAGAAGCTTATTGATTTCCAAATTTTGAAAAGAGTCGTTTTTATTTTGAGAAACATTTTGAAAATTTAAAAAAAAATACAATATCTGTAAAGGACGTTCTTATTTTTTTTTCTTGTCAAAAACTACGGCAGTCTATGTCAAGGGAAGGCAATGCTAATTTTGACGGTGTACAGTGAAATGTGCTTGTGCCAAAAAATTGAAAATGTGTTTGGTTTTTTATCTGTTAGCCGTAATTACTACGTACTAGTGGTTTAAAATAGGTATCACAAAAAACGTTTATTTTCCCTACCAACAATATTAGCAGCAACAGCTCACGCAATTAAAACTTTCTGGAGCCTAAACAAGCAGACAAATCAAATTAAGTTAAATGTTTTTACAGCTAAAAAAAGATGGTTTCAATTAAATTGAACTTGAAAACTTATGGAAAATATAATTACATAATAAAATAATATTACACCTGTGCTGCGTGCCTGTACTTACTGTCTATACCGTTACTTTTAATACAAATAAACGTTGGTATTGGTATTACTAACGATGAATTTAATTCGATCAACTTAATTTTTTTAACGTCTAACAACACTGAATTTAGAAACCTTGTGAAAGGTTCAAATTTGACCGAATAGTACCAGACTGACTATTGCTACTGATACCGTTACCGCTAAACAGCTACTAATTTAGACATATGTTCACAGTTATGGCTCATTTTATTATTGTGAGTGCAGAATCAAAATGGTCTATGTCCAATTTTAGCTCGAATTAAAATAAGCTATGTTAAGAAAGACGCACTAAAAGGGATAAATGTACAAAACTTCCACAGGTTAATTGTTACGAGTTTTTAAAAAATGTTTTATTTGTATGTTTTAGAAATGTGCAAAATGTTCTATTTGTATATATTTTTGAAAATGCAATTTATTCGTTTTTTATGTTTTTGCGAACAGTGAAAAATATTCTATTTACTTATTTCAAAAAGTGCAAAATGTACTATTTGCAATTTTTTGAAGAGTGCAAAGCGTTCTATTTACATGTTTTTGAAAAGTGTAAAAAAATTTTATATTTGTAGTTGTGTTTTTCTTTTAGCTAAACGTGAATATTGACCATTTTGATTCGCTCCATTTTTATGATAGGGATCGTTCATAAATGACGTCATCTGAATATCCCAATATTTAGGATCCTATATGACTCCTATCATCAGCTAACCCATTTCGTAAGTGGCTATCTTTAACATGGGATGTCAAGACTAGCCAAGTCGATTCATTGACCCTATCGATGACGTCATCTGTGGGCGATCCCATTTGTATAAAAAATAGGACAGAAAAGGCAACTTACACGGAGACAAGCCTCAGGTACGACGGACTTGAAAGCTTCAATGATGGCTTGACTGAGCGTGGATCTATTGGACGGGGTCACGAAGCACTTGGCACACGTCCCGTTGTACTTCCAATTAGGGTCGTTGACATACGGGCTACACGTACTCTGGAAGACGCACTTTGTTTTCAGTGGCTTCCCGCCTTCGCTGAAAGGCGACCCTGTTGAAGAGCTCGGGCCGGGTCCGGAACCAGATCCGGATCCGGACCCAGAACCGGCACCGGAACCGGAGTCCGAACCAGTCAATAATGAATCGGGTAAGTAGTCACTCCCGGTCCGATTCTGTCGGGGAATTCCGGAAATGATCCTCTGCTGGTCCTCATCCCCGCTGTTCTCAAATTGCTGAGCGGAGCGGGTGCAGGCGGAGGATATGACGGCTGGAACGGGGATGATAGAGAGTGCCACTGCCACTTGTACAAATATTATCATAGTAGTGGTCAGGAGGTTAACGGTTCCCGGTTACGGTTACGATTGACGGCTAGCTTCGAGTTCCAGTAGTTGAAATCACTAATGAAATAAACGGGGACAGTTTTTTTTTTGTCAGTCTATATTTATCTGGGCTTTCTTTGGTTTCCGTTTCCGTTATTTCCGTTTTCTTTTTCGGTGATGGATTTGGCTTCGGTTTCGGTTTCGGTTTGTGGCCGTCTTCTGTTACTGGGCACCTTCTCCTTCTGCTTTTCATTCTTTTCAAAGATGTACAACGATGGTGCTTTACGCGAGGACAGCGACAGACAGATCGAGGCTATGGAGATATGGACGCGTGGTGCGGAATGCTGGATGCTGGGATTCAATTTAAAACTTTCACTTCAACTTTCACTGATTTAATTAAAAAAGGTTCGAATTCGAATGTTTTCATTTTTTTTTCTGTGTATTTTAATATATACGATGTGCAGAAAATTTACCAACTTTTACTTTTAAACTAATTTTGCGACTAACAAAAGTACAAAGTTTCTCAGTAGTGATCAGAATTACATAACAAATTCCACAAGTTTTTTATAGCACTTAATAACACGGGAAGGCTGGGACTGGGAAATGGAACTAGAAAATAAAAGACAAATTAAACAAAAAATGAATTAGATATAATTCCTTTAAATTGCACAAACTTTATTAATAATGCATACTACTATGGACATAAACATGGAGTTGAGGAGTGTACAGCATTTTTTAGAGAAATTAAGCCACTATAGTTTCTCGTTTAGTGGCTGCAATCTGCAATGTTCTCGAAACTTATCGTTCCAGTCGATAAAAAAGTTTTGCCCGTATAATGACTTTACTCCAGACTCCAGTATTATGCAATGTACTTACTAGTTAGGTATAGGTATATATCGTGAGTGATGAATCAAAACGACCCATATCCAACTTAAGCTGGAATTAAAATGAGCTATTTCAAAAATATACTAAATGAGAAAATATGGGAACTTTAATTGTGAATGCGAGTTTTTTAAAAGTGATATATTTTCCATTTACATGTTTTTGATATACGTAAAATGTTTTATTTGAATCTTTGTTTAAAGTGCAAAATATTTTATTTGAATCTTTCTGAAAAGTGCGAAATTATTTATTTGAATCTTTTTGAAAAGCGCAAAATATTCCATTTACATCTTTTTGAAAATTGCAAAATATTCCATTTACACGTTTTTTTAAATTGCAAAATATTCTATTCACAAACTTTTATGATCATGATAAATATGTAAATTTGTTTTCGTAGATACTACATCTAGTTTTTAGCAAAAAAGGGATTTAGGTCATATATTGATTCTTCACATGATAATGTGTAGACTGGACTATTAAAATAACCCCGGGATATATGAAGCTCTGCAAGAAAGTCTTTGTTAGAATCCTTTTAATACCATGTCTAGGGTCCATCCACAAATGATGTAATCTAAATATCTCCATTTCAACGACCCTATGATGACCCTGTCCCTGTCTTTAGCTTATAATAATAACCATTGCGGAACCGGATGTCATTAGCATGGAATGTCATCAATACCGTAAGCAGACCCAGTGACCGTACCCATCATTATACATCATTTATGAACGCTCCCTTAGTTTTTAGTGCTAAGCTTTTACTCTTCTCGTACTAATTGTGTCACTAGCAGCCAGCACAGATATTAGATATCGAGAGCGTGTCACGCGAAATATGATAAAATCAATGTAATTTTGAAGGAGAAAGCTGCGTATGGTACTGCTGCTGGTACATAGGCTCCTTGGTTTTAAAATTTTACTTGGGTGTAGACTGCAAGCAAAGACACCATAGTACTTTGCTTTTCAGTTATAGACTTTTTATTTTTTCATTTTTTTATTTTGTTTTAAATAATTTTCGTAAATTTTTAGACGGCATACAAAATCACTTGTACAGCCTTTTGTAAAAATGTATATAACACATTTTTTCTATTTAAAAAATTTTCTCAGCTCTAACCATTTTTTGAACAGGTGCTATTATTTTGTTATATACCACTAAAACAAAAACAACCCACCATATAGTAAGTATTTACATATTTGTTTTTTAATTTCAGATGGTTGAACCTGTCGTATAGCTAATTAGCTACATATTTTTGAATTCGTCCAAACTTCATTCACTGTTCCTTGATTTTTGATATATGCTCGTGCACATTGCGCACACTTGGAACATATCGTGAGTGAAGAATCAAAATCGTCAATTTTCAATTATAAAGCTAGAATTAAAAAAAGCTATGTCAAAACAATACACTAAATAAACGAGATAAAAAAGTTAAAGTAATGCATATAAAGTGTTTATGAGTTTTTGAAAACTGTAAAAATTCTCTATTTTAAGTTTTAAAAAATGCGAATTGTATTATTAACGAGTTTCGAAAAAATGCAAAATGTAAATAATACATTTTAAAAACAAATGCAAAATTTGTTATTTACGAGTTTTAAAAAAATGCAAAATGTATTATTTATACGAGTTTAAAAGCAAATGCAACATGTGTTATTTAAGAGTTTTAAAAGAACGCAAATTTTCTATTTTGGTTGTTTTTAAAATTGCAAAATGTATCATTTTCGAGTTTTTGAAAAATAAAAAACAATTTTTTTTAGTTTTTGAAAAGCTCGAAATACTTTTTTTTACATGCTTCTACAATACAGGGTCAAAATATTGTAATCTTTGTAGACAGTGCATTTTGTTTTGAGCAGGTATTACAAATTCAAAGACACAATCTAGCACATACTTACCAGTACCAGCATTTCAGATTTTACATGAACTATGGAATTTCCGTAATATTTTTCTTTTAAGGCTACATAATTAGCATACATACGCTCCACTCGCCGAGAACGTGAAAGATATTAAGAAAGGTTGGCGTGCTCAATGTACCTACCTTAATACAGTAATCCATAATTCCATAATTCCATCAAATGTGTGAGTGAACTTGATAGTAATAATTAGCTGTATAGTTAAAACGTTACACTATCATATCATACATAATTACTTGCGTACTTCGCCCCTGGCCACGCGTTGCGCTGTTCCACACGTGGATTATTATGATGAATGCGGATGCCGCAGACAATGAGCCTGACTTATCTCTTCACATACAGCACATTATTCTTCCACACGCACATTAAAATCTAATTAGGATTAAAAATGGAAACGGAAGGTTATTGAGGGCGTTTTGAGGAGTTACGGCAGATTATGGGATTTAAAAATAGACAACATTTTGTAGAATTATCTCAGTTTTGTTCTTGGAGTAGTTTGGAGTAAAATGGAGAGAGTGTAATAATTATATTCCATGGGGATCATGGAAGCGAGTGTTAAATTAAGGTTAATCACGTAGTTCTGCTCATATGTATATTATGCAGAGTTTCTTGCCAAAACGGGTCAAGTCCATCCAAGCAAATTTTACAGCATAAAGAATAATGAATAAAAGGTGACAGGATTATTTTTTCCAAGTCAATTTTTTGCTACATGTACTGCAACTGCCGAAGCAATATTACGAGCAGTTTCATAAATTTGGACTGACTCTGGAATTTTTAGAAAATTTTGCAAAATTTGAATGTGTGGACTTTTTCCGTTTTGCCTCAAAATCAATAACTTAACATGGAGGAAAAAGTCCGTGGGATGAAATTTTAATCGATTTGAGTGAAACGAAACTTTTTAAAACTTTAAAACTTTTTCTTGCATACAAAAATTTACGCCGGGGATTGTCTTCTACAAACTACGAAAACACTGCAAAAACAAAATTTAAATCAGAAATTCTTGTTTCAGGTGGACTTATCCCATTTTTGAAAAAATCATTGAATGGATTTGACCTGTTTTTTCAAAAAAACGGAAGTTTAAACTTATTTAAAATTGCTATGGTTGAACTTTGACCTTCACCATTCAACACAGTAACTCATCTAGTTCACTGGTACACGTAGCGCAAAAAATCTCATTTTTGAAATCCTGTTTTGCCAAAACACTCTTCACATGTAGATGTTAGTAGCCGTAGCCGCAGCCGGGAATGGGGAAGATAATGGGAATGGAACCCTGATCCCACTCACATCTCATTGTAGCACTACTATACTCGTGCTGATATCGTCTGTGAAGAACCAAAATGACCCATAATATCCATTTGTAGTTAAAAACAATATCCACTATCTACAAAAATATTCAAATATGTCTTGAAAGCATTTAAATCGAATATTTTGCACTTTTCGAAAACATTTAAATAGAATATTTTGCACTTTTCAAAAACATGTAAATAGAAACTTTTACACTTTTCAAAAACGTGTAAATAGAAAATTTTGCACTTTTCAAAAACATGTACATAAATTGAAAATTTTACACTTTTCAAAAACGTGTAAATAGAACATTTTATAGCTTTCAAAAACTCTCAATTAACATTTTACTCATGTTTCTCATTTTGTTTTTACGACATAGCTCATTTTGATTCTAGCTTAAATTGGATATGGGTCATTTTGGTTCTTCACAGACGATATAATATGATATCTGTATCGTATTATTCGTAATTAAAGTTATGAAGGTTCTTCCCTATTATTATTTTACTCAACAACGCGCAGTATGCACATTTTACGTAAAGCGTACATCAAGCCTCAAGCCTCAAGCATGGCTAAGCATGCACTTTAGAATTCCAGGGCGGTATTGTGGATTTCGAAATAATCGTTGTAATTCTTGTCAAGTATAATGCTACATAGGTAGTAAGTAGTAATATTCACTACATCGTATATTCGGACAAATTCAAAACTTTATACTTGCACATACGTTTAAATTAGAGTAATAATATCTGCTATCTACATATTTATATGAAGGTGCACAAACCTCGCATCTACACGTTTCTTGTAACGAGTGAAACTTTCCTATCTTAAAGCGTCTGTGTATGCACAAGATAATAACAAAATGTAACTTTTGGACCTTCCGTTGACATGTACCCAGTGCCAGTAAGACGTACTACGTTTACTGGGATGATGAGAATTTAGTATCTGGCCTATATAGTGACATAATATGCAATTACGTGTATAGTTCTCGGCTAAATCCAGATTATAAGGTCTACATATTACAACTAATACCGTCTAATTACTTGTGAATATAAATACGGGTATGTGACAAAACCAAACAATTAAATTACGTTTCACAGCACCTATGTATAAGAACTTATATAAAATCATAATCAATATTAATCATTAAGCCTGCCTAAAGCCAAGCTTTATTCCTTAATGACATCATCCCGTGTATTTTTGGATATTTTCTGTCTTCTTTCTGTTTATTCGACGAGTCACAAATTATTTTTATTTTCATTATGAAATTGCACTTGAAACATTCAAGCCATTCAAGGCCACATACAATAATATTTACCCAAGAAAACCTATAAAGCTCATATTTTAAATGATATTTCAACGTTACACATTATTGAAAACAAAGACAACTGGAAACTTTCAACGGTCGTTCCAGGGTCCTGTTGTCCAGTCAGTAACAAGTAATTTACTTGAACTCCGACACCGACCCCGATACCGACACCGGAAATTTATTTCGCTAAATACAAAATCAGAAAATTACATAGAACTGTATCGGTATCGGTTCCGGTATTGGTGCGGGGTAAGCGTAGGAGCTATGGAGGCGAAAATGTAAAATGTACAGAAATATTTGTATGTAGCTTTTATCTTACTACGTTCTTACGTTTAGATGTGCACTTGCTTGAGCTTACTTGTAAGTTATTCGTACAAGTACAGTAGCCGCAGCTTCGTACTACTTGCATGTATTTTTTTAATAGGTAGGTAGGTTATGGGTTATGGCATAGTGCTGATATTTTTAGATATTTATTTATATTTGTCGTGTCTCGTGTGGCTTTCAAAATTTAGGACGGGGAGACATGTGTGTATCTATGTAGAATTTATTAATTTATAGACCACGCATTATACTCACAGAAAGATGACAGAGATATCCCGATATCCGCTATAGTTCATTAGATTCTACAATTTTTTATACTAATCATTCACATTTTTAAGAAACCATAAAATATATCGTCTGTGAAGAACCAAAATGACGCATATCCAATTTACGCTAAAATTAAAATGAGCTACTTAATAAAGATCACTAATTTAATTGGATGCGTAAAAGTTTAATTATTATGAGTTTTTAAAAAGTGCAATAAGTTGTATTTACACGTCTTTCAAACGTGTAAAATGTTTTAATTACACGTTTTTCAAAAGTGTAAAATATTCTTATTACACACGTTTTTCAAAAGTGTCAAATGTTCTAATTACACGTTTTTGAAAAGTTCCATATGTTCTTATTACACGTTTTAAAAAAGTATATAATCTTCTAATTACAAGTTTTAAAAAAAGGTAAAATGTTCTAATTACACGTTTTGGAAAAGTTCCATATGTTATATATATGTATATTATGCTTTAAGGATTACACGATATTCATATCTTGTTTGTAGATAGTGCATTTCGTATTTAGTTAAAAATGGATATGGGACATTTTGATTCTTCCCAGGCGATATATTGTCATTTCCGTTGCCAGAGTATTTTTGAAATTTATTATTTTTGCTTAAGTCAAATTAAAATGGTTGGCCAAGTCAAACCAAATGATTTTTTGCGGTTTTTGCAAATATGTACCGCACGGCGACGACGAGCAGACAGGTTTTTTTTGGATTGTGAGAATATTTTATAGGAAAAGATTGATATATATGTATAGCTATAGCTATATAGTTGGAGTTGGTATATGGTTATAAATAATCTATAGGATGTACACCACAGCAGATGTGCCTACAGCTTTTTCGTATCGAGTTTGGAGTTGTTGTTTAGGAAGAAATATTAGTATAAAATTGGCAATCTATTTATTTCCCGGATGTACCTCAATCAAACTAAACTCAAACATGCTCACGGTCACATTACTAGAAAACCAGCAGACCAACTCGCCAAAAAAAACTAAACCTAAAAGCCAATGCCAGTTCCAATTTAAAATGGATAACTCACTCACACACACTAACAGCGTTACGTACTTAAAGACGGGGCTTCATAAATAATATCTTCCGTAATACTTAATAATACACTGTCTAATTTTAATTCGTTGTTGTTCCGAAAATTCTCGTGTAACTGCGCTAGGCAAAAATAAAATTGTACAAACCACATACATAGTGTCTATAATTATCACGATTCCCCGATCCCCCTTCTTATCTACACCACTTCCACTTCCATGTTATATCTGCAAATATTTTTAAGACAACCTATACATATGCGAAGATACATTTATTTGGCTTGTTCTAGCAGTGTAGGTAGTAGTAGGTACAATGCTATAAATATTGCTAAAATGCCATGATAAAGAAAACCAATTAATTGAATTAATTGTTAAGCAAGTGAAGGCGAGTGCGAGTCCTAAGTCAACGTTATTTGTAAGGCTTCGTTCATAAATGATGTCACATGTAGAGTAGTGTCAATGGGCCTACTTTTGCATATTGATAAATTCATGACATCCCATGTTAAAAATTTACGCAGTGCTCAAGCTGATGACAGGGGCGAAGTAGGGTCATAGAAATGGCGATGTTTTGATTACATCATTTATAGACGACCCGTAAATGAAGAGTGTATCTGTATGCTGTAGTATTGTGGGAATTGGCAATCGGCGCTCTTCAATTCAATGACTTGAACAATGATAATGGTAGATACATTTTTTATGCATGCATTACAGTACAGTGAAGAGGTGAATATCGTCTGTGAAGAACCAAAATGACACATTCCCAACTTAAGCTACAATCAAAATGAGCTACCGTATTTCCTCTGATAGTACGCCCCGCGTACTATCCAAACTCGAGCTTCGACCCCCCGCGTATAATTAGAGACCCGCGCATTAACAGAGACCCGCGCACTGGCATTTAATAGTGTGTTAAATAGACCCGCGTACTATCCAAACTCGAGAATCGACCCCCCGCGTACTACTAGAGACCCGCGCATTATTAGAGACCCGCGTACTATTAGAGGAAATACGGTATGTCATAAAAACAAGATGCGAAACATGCGTCAAATGTCAATTACGAGTTTTTGAAAAACGTAAAATGTTCTAATTCCATGTTTTTGAAAAGGTGTAAAATGTTCTAATTCCATATTTTTTAAAAGGTGCAAAATGTTTTAATTCCAGGTTTTTGAAAAGGTGCAAAATGTTCTAAATCCATGTTTTTGAAAAGGTGTAAAATGTTCTAATCCATGTGTTTGAAAAGTCCAAAATGTTCTATTTACACATTAGAAAAGTGCTCAATATTCTATTTAAATGCTCTCAAGACATGACTCAATATTTGTGTAGATAGTGGATATTGTTTTTAGCTAAAAATGCGGATATGGGTCATTTTGGTTCTTCACAGACGATATTTGCAATAACTACATATTTATTTTGTATCTCAAATAATCACCGGGTCTCGATTAGTTACCGGGTGTCTCGGACCATTAGTTAATTAGCTTGCAGGGGAATTAATCGAATTTAAAGACAATAATACAATATGTAATAATTACAGTCAAGGTTTTTTTAATTAGGACAAAATTCCCAGCGCAATAAACGTGAAAGTTTTGTCTAATCGTAAATTTATCGGCAATTATTATTATGATTGTTATTATGATTTTCATACACACATACGAGTAGTATGAGTATTGAAGCGCCCATTTAATGCAATTTGGATTGGTTTAAATTGAAATGTTTTAAATTCTGCCTGTTAAGGGCGCGTATGCTGTTTTTTGCGACAATAGAACGGGCATACAAAAAATAGATGCGACTATGTAACATTTTTTCCACATTGCTTGATGTTGTATCTAGGGACTTGGGAAGCAAAATTTCAAAAATTATTTCTAGTTTGGTCACTAACCGAAATTAAAAATTGTCAAAATTAACAAGCGATTATATGGGGAACGTAGGATCCTCCCGTGTTTGGTGGTTAATTGCATCTAAATGAAAACTAAAATACCAAATATCTCTTCTGGAGTGCCTAGGCAAATGTATGACCTAATCAAAAATGTGAAAATATTTAATGTTGAATGTAGGTTTCACCAAAATTTCGATCTATTGTCTCGAAATTTTGTTCCTATGTTGGTAATGAGGCACTTGCAAAACCCTATTCTCAAGGGCTGCAGTGGGGCAACGGCAGAAAAATTCGGAGTAGCAGTAATTCATAAAACGGCGTTGAACTTTGTCATTTAAATTTGCTGTCTTTGTATTCCACTTTTCAACGCTGTCAGTCATTGATTCAATGTGAGTAAAATCCCTCCAACCAACAATCGGGATTTAAAAAATTAGATTCGATTACATATTCGGAAATTCGAAGATTGAATATAAATTTTATAAAGAAGAATATGTACTAAATACTTTATTCCTTATTACCAAGAATTACTAAAGCTTGACGCCGTTTAGAATTTATACTGCCTCTGGAACAAAATGAATTCCACATTACAATGGCCTATTTCTCGCAGGTTGCATATTTTATTATTTTTTGCGCGGGGTTGCTTAAGCACAGCATACGTCCCCTTAAATTTGAAGTGGAAGTGGGCAGTGTGGCTTACTAGTTAGGCTACGCAGATACCACATACAACATAATTATATACAACCACTCAATACTCAAGGAGACACGCCAACGCCATAACTTATTACAGTAGGGATTAAAATTTAGAGGTGGATTAAATTTTGTGGTAGTAAGAATACACAGATATTGTAGTGATTTTTTTGATGGCTTTGGAATTGCATTCAAATCCAGAGAATATTTGTATCGATAGTTGTTTATTGGCTTTTGGTGGACATTAGGATTAGGGATAAGCATAATGACAATTTTGAGATTCACTTTTATCTGTCTTCTGATATTGACTATCTTTCATTTTTATTTAGCTTTCAAATATCAGTATTTTCCCTCTATGTATCTGTCTTCCGTGTCCAAGTGGACGCACACAGTAAGTTACATAATCTATATGCAGTACAAAGTGCAGTGGCAGCAGCAAAGCAGCGCAATGAGCTTCCAAATTGCGTCTTGGTCTCTTCTTTAGTTAGTGTACTTTGCCTAGACTCTAGATACCATCCAGGCCAGGGCCGGACGAAGGAATTAATTTTAGGCAGCAATTTTTTTCCATACAAAAATAATCATTTTGATTTTATTGATGGTTTTCTTTGGTAAAGCAAAATGTTTTATTTACATGTTTTTAGAAAAGGGCAAAATATTCCTTTTACATGATTCAGAAAAGTGCTCAATGTTCTATATACACGTTCTTGGAAAGTGCAAAATGTTGTATTTACATGTTTAAGAAAAGTGCAAAATATTGTATTTACATGTTTTAGAAAAGTGCAAAATGTTGTATTTACATGTTTAAGAAAAGTGCAAAATATTGTATTTACATGTTTTAGAAAAGTGCAAAATGTTGTATTTACATGTTTAAGAAAAGTGCAAAATATTGTGTTTACATGTTTTAGAAAAGTGCAAAATGTTGTATTTACATGTTTTAGAAAAGTGCAAATTGTTGTATTTACATGTTTTGAGAAAAGTGGAAAATGTTTTATTTCCATATTTTTGAAATGTACAAAAAACTTTATTTGCATGTTTTTTAAATGTGCAAAACAATTTATTTGCATGCTTTTGAAATGTGCAAACCAATTTATTTACATGATTTTTAAATGTGCAAAACCATTTATTTGCATGATTTTTAAATGTGCAAAAAAATTTATTTGCATGATTTTGAAAAGTTCAAAATTTTCCATATTTACGTACATGTTTTTTAAAAATGCATGCAGCGGGGGCTGCCTGCGCTGGCCGCATTATCCGGCCCTGATACCACCTATTTTACTCTCTAATAGCGGCTGTCAATTGCTGTCAAAGAAAACTCTGATCTGAATCTGTACTAAAGCTTAACCTGAACTATTTCGTAGAATGTGCTGTAGACCTGTAGACTGTATGTAGGAACAGGAGCATTGAGAAGTTCAGTTTGAGAAGTTGAAGTTTTAGCTGTGGATGGATTTTGAATTTGATTTAAATTCTAATCAGTTCAGTTCCTCATATCGTAATTCGTAATCGTATCTCTGACTGACTAGTGCGTCTCTGTAGTGCTTTGTGTACACATTCAATTTCCTTGGACTTGGAATGAGTAGTGGACAGAGACGGAGACGGAGACGGAGCCACGTGCGTAGATTGAACTCCATGTCTTTCCGTGCGTGTGATGCTCACTACACACACACACACACACACGCTACAGTGACAGTAACAGTAAAGGCAGTAAATTCTGAATTTTCCAACTGTAATTACTCATTCACTCACTGCCCTTCACATTCAGAGGCACAAGACAGACAGACAAATATTTAGTTGTATTTTATTTACTAGCTCAGAATCTGTCGGAATCTGTCAAAACCCACGCATTTCCTACACATTTATGATTATGATGAGTGCGCAGCATATTACAAGCACATTAACTGGAATAATGACACAGCCCAACCAAAATAAATGTCATTCTATTAGATTTAGAACGCTCATACATTATTATTTCATATAACGTTCTATAAATAGGACTCCATTTATTTGACACAGCGAACAGCAATAAATAATATATCGGGTGAAGAATCAAAATGACCCATTTCCAATGTAAGCTAGAATCAAAATGAGCTATGTAAAAAATTACAATATATGAGATAGATGCGTTAAATGGTAATTACGAGCTTTGTAAAAGTAAAAAATGTTCTATTTAAACATGTTTTTGAAAAGTGTAAAATTTTTTAGTTGTGTTTTTCATAGGTGCAAAATACTCTATTTACTTGTTTTTTTTTAAAACGCAAAATGTTCTATTTACATTTTTTTTGAAAAGTAGGTACAAAATATCAGTTTTAATTTTGAAAAATGTTCTTTTTAAGTAGGTACATGCGTTTTAAAAAGTGCAAAATATCCCATTTTACAAGTTTTTGAAACGTCGAAATGTTCTACTTACATGTTTTTACCTTCTTTATATTTAAATTTGTATTGTAAATAGCGCATTTTGTATTTAGCTAAAAATGGATATGAACCATTTTGAGTCTTCACTGAGGATATTATGTATATTAGAAAGAACACATGTGCTTGTGGGCACAGCTTATATTGAATGTATCTACCGTATATCTCCCAAATAAAACAGTGTAGCAATATTTGGGTATTACGTAATGCACTTTAAATAAGCCAAAAACTCTCCAAAAAACTAGACCCCGGGGGGTCCATTTGGGAAAATACGGGACCGTCTTAAAGTAATACCGGTTTCGGTGTCGGTGTCAGTGCACAATTATTTTGTTAGACTCCAAAACCAAAAATACGGTATATAGATCTTAATTCAGTGGGTTGTAAATCGTAGGTAGGTATAGGTACTTTCTTTATATAGGTATACCACATTATTTCATGTATTATTCCATTACAAAATTGGAACAGTGCGAGATGGGACGGACAAATAGACGATTAACATAATATAATCACATCAACGTGGGATCCAGCATCGAGCCCAATACAAAAAATTAATTATATACACAGTCATTAGCGCAATTATTACTACTAATATCAACCCCTCTAATTGTTTATACTTGCGTTTGAATAATAAAATAATAATATTTATTAATAACAGTTCTAATTTTGTGCGACAGACAAAAGCAATACAATTAATTCCAACTCCGAATACTCCCCTCACAACATTAAAATACTTTACAAAAATAATAAATTACAGTGCAACCAGATTTGACTCCCACAGCATTTTGCCGTATGATTATAATGGAGCATAATTTACACACCCCGACTTCTAACGATTAGCGGACCCACAAATTTAACAAGAAAATAGGGAAATACAAAATAGAAGCTTACTTGTCCAATTTAACGAATATTTTTGTTTCACAATAATAATTAGAAATTAAAGGTCTCAATTAGGCCTTAATTTTGAGCACGAGGAATCGAATCACTCACTAATAACTTTATAGCGCACTTACAACTTAATTCCGGTAATTAAATATTTATTTTTAAGCAATCGCTACAGTATAGAATAGGACTGGCACTGGCACTGGCACTATGGTCGTATTTATAGTAAGACCCGACACCCGCATATCCCCCACCTCCTCATGCTCTTCACTGAACTGAACTGATCACAAAGTTGAAATGCTGCGAGCAAGAAGTAGAGAAAAAGATAGAAACCTAATTTGAGAATTGTGTGAAGCGGTGCGTTGTGTTTTGTGTTGGTTGAATTGAAATGGTACACTGATTGTGGAGTGAGACCCGCACACACTTTCCAAGTCCAAGTTACACCACGGCACGGCACATTGTATAATGTTTTGCGACAGGACAGAGCATTGAATAGAAAGAAATAGTGAAATAGAAGCCACACACTCATCGTAGTATTTGTACAGAAAATACAGATTCTCCGTCTTCCGCCTCCTATTTTCCTTTCCTTCCCTTTCCTATACTTTTCCCCCACACACACAATACAAAATCCAATTTAATTATCCACTCTCAAGTGTCTCGATTTTTTAGAAGCAATTCCAAGTGGAAGTTTTGAAATGGCTTGGATGAAATAGAAACTGTTGAGGTTGTCATTGTGGCGTGTCTTTAATTGTAATTATTTCCATCTGTCAGTATCAGAATCAGATATATGAACAGTAGACTAATAACCTTGTGCACATTTAATTAGCCGTTACCAATGCGTTCCAGTTGTACAAGTACATATAGAAGCGAGCCCCGCTTGCATTAATTATAAGGATAAGGACAGTGATAGCGGTATTGGTGTGACCTTTAAAACTAATTAAATAATTTATGCTTTGTAATTGAAGAGTTGTTTTGCAAAATGGGATAAGTCCATTTTAAAAAGAAAAATGAGATTATTTGCGTAAAGTGTACTACTCAACTGGATCAGTTACTGTGCTGAATGGTAAAGATCAAGGTTAAACCAAAGCAATTTTTTAAAATTACCCACATTTCTGCTTTTGGCAAAACGAGTCCATTAAATGATTTTTTGAAAAATTGGATAAGTCCACCTAAAAATGTAATTCTGATTTAAATTTGGTTTTCCAGTGTTTTTGTAGTTTGTAGAAGACAATCCCCGTGCGTAAATTATTTTTTGCAAGAAAAAGTTAAAAAGCTCAAAAAAGTTAGGTTTCATTCAAAACGATGGAAATTTCATCCCACGGACTTTTTCCTCCACGTTAAGTTACTGATTTTGAGGAAAAACGGAAAATGTCCACCACTTCAAATTTTTGAAAATTTTCTTAAAAATTCCAGAGTGAGTTCAGATTTATGAAACTGCTTGTAATAACGCTTCGTCAGTTGCAGTACCTGTAGAAAAAATTGAGTTGGAAAAAATAATCCTGTCACGTTTTATTCATTATTCATTGTTATTGTAAATTTTACTTCGATGGACTTGAGCCGTTTTGCCAAAAACTACTTCATTTTATGGGAGACACTTTGCTCAATTCTTGCAAAATAAATTGCAAATCTAGGAATTCCAGAAAATTCAGAAAGTTTTAGGCCCTTTCCACTATTTTTTGCAATCTTGTTGGATTTGCATTAAATTGGCGTGAGGGATTAGCAAGTTTATAATTTATTATTCCAATATTGCAACCCTATAATGCACATCAATAGCATAGAGGGAATGGAATATGTAAGTCTGGACAACGCAACGTCCTCTCTCCCTGTATAGATAGTTTTTTGCAATCAGCAACATCTATGTAATTATTTATTATTTATTATGTTTATTTCATGAGTTGTGTAATTTGTGTTTCACTGTCTTCGTGTTGTTGAGGTCAATTATAGGAGAAACAGAGTGAGAATTGTAAATATGTAGAAGAGTTAAGCATCTGTTTCTGATTACATTTTATCACACCATACAATCTGATTCTATTGTATCGTCTTCGACTACACACAGTTTGTTTACACTAGTTTTACTTTTAATAATTTCATGGTCATGGCCATGGCTGAGGGGCACACAGCAAAAAATCGGGTAGGCGAATAAAAAATTGCAACTCACAAGGAAGTCACGCTACACATAACATATGGTCCAGTCACATTCAATAGCTGCTATCTACAAAATTGAATCTGAAATCTCAAGCATCGTATTGCGGCAATTTTAACTCAATATGGGATCTTTGGATTATTATCTAAAAACGCAATAATGCATTTTTCTTAAATTCGAAAATGTTTTCGCAACTTTAAAAAAATATTATTAACCTTTAAATTTCTAATACCTTTTTTAATAAATCGGCTTTTTGAGGGAAGAAATCAAAATCTTAAAGAAAATCAAAAGTTGCTATTTAGATGCTAGTTGAGTGAGACACAAATAATGCAGCAATATGAGGCGGTTTTAGCCGCTGGTAGATAGCGGCTTCTACTTTACACTCCATGTAGTACCGTATAAAGGAAGGTCTGTGTGCATCCTTTGTGAGAGAATAAATCAATTCTGTCCAATTACAATTCCAGCGTCTCTTCGCAAATATTGAAGCTGTCTGTGAACCCGCAATTATGTCGCTGGCCTTAAAGCGGCATCCACGGCAACTGACAAAGACAAAGTTGGACCTATGCATCTGTGAAATACGCCTCTGTGTCCAGAGATATAGAATTATCAATCTTATGTCCATAGAAACAGCTGTGACAGTCGTTGTCAGTGAGGCGGAGGCCGGGAGGCGAATCCAATTCGTTTTACTTCAGTAAAATGCCCCCAAAACTCAGAAGGTACCTACCTAGATATAGACTATTTACTGTCAGAGCAGATGATTGAGGTTCTCAGCTCCCACTCAGTTTCTGTTTTCTGTCTTTTATTGTTCCCAGATCCAGTTCGTCTGTATGTACATGTAGTGAGGAGGTAGGTACTTCAAAGAAAACTCTCAAGCGAATAATATAATGATGCCTGCAGTTGCAATCTCGCTGAATTATTGCATTCACAAATCACAAACAAGAAAAATAAACTTCTGTGCTACCTAATACCTGCTACTTTCTGCCTGCTTCTTTCCCAATCCCTACATGCGTATGCACAATTTTTTAAGGTATCCTTGTTGCAATTTTATCCTTGTTCTCCCACTAAAAACTATTAACGGGATTTAAAACGGCAAAAAAAATGTTTTTGTACTTACAAGGGGATGACACTACATGATACACCCAGATTTCAAAGAGACCCATGTCAGGCTACTTTTCAGTTAGGACAGATCCAAAGTAACTCGAATGCATCTTGCGTTCTTTGGTCACAGTGACCCTCCAAAGTTTAAAAAAATGGAAATTTTGAAACTTTGCCGCCCTACAACTTCTGCAGTTCGTATCGATTTTGATAAAATTTGAGTTTTTCTAATCCCTAGTCAATTGTCTAAAACCTAAGTTCATGATTTTTCGAAATTTTTTGTTTTTTTTTAAATCCAAAAAATTTATATTTTTGAGGCCCAATTTTTAAACTCGATTTTTTCAAAAATATAAAAAGGTTTGAGTTTTTGAAAATGGTGAAATTACTATTTGCAAAACAGCCTAAGGACTAAAAAAACAAAATTTTTATCTAATTTTAAGTCAGATGAGAACTGTAGAAGTTATATGGCGGCAAATTTTCTGAGTTTTTTACCTTTGGAGGGTCACTGCGACCAAACAGCACGAAATCACTCGAGTTACTTTGGATCTGTGCTATTGAAAAGTAGCCTGATTTTTTGAAATGGGTTTCTTTGAAATCTGGGTGTACCATGTGCGTCATTCCCTTGCTAGAATTACTTGCGAAAATGTAATAAGTAAGCAACAAGACTTGCTCATGAACGATATTAATATTACGATTATTTATAATACAATAGAAACAAGGGCTAAAGCCCTTGTTTCATGGCAACCTTAACAGCAAAATTAGGCATTTTGAATTTGCCGCCAAATTTTAGTTTCAATTACCAGGTTTTAAATTAAGGGAAGCAATTAAGCCGCACAATGTGTTTTTTGTTATCTTATCTATCTTATTTATATTCAATTTCTGTAATACGCGAATACGCCCAAAAATTCAAAATTTCAATTTTTGAATTTCCCGCTAAAACATTAAATATAGTGTTAAATGAAGATTTCGACCGGTAAGTCAGTAAACTTACACAAACATGATACACCATTTGAACGGTAACGATTAGGCAAATCTAAAAAACTTAGTGTGCACGCACGATAGTTATCAGTTTTTAAATGGTTTTGAAATAACATAATTGCAAATTAAAAAAATTTAACGGATTGTGTCGAGTGATATATCATTGGAAAGCTCTTTAAAAATAAGCAGGGACCTTTTTTTTCGTTTTTTGATTGTGGCCCATACAACACATTTTAGGCGGCATTTAAAAATTAAAAGACCGTTATTTTGAAAACGTTTTGTTATAATAGAGGCGGGTTCCTAAATTTGAATTCTACTGGCGATTAGCTTTCCAATGATATATGGCTCGATGAAATCGGTCCCGTATTGCAGAATTCTCAAAAATCCGGTAAATTATGTAGATAGGTAGGAACAATATAAAATATTCTTATTTAGTAAAGAGATCTTAAGTTAGCCGTACTCTCGTTATAGTATGCTTTTATTGCTGTACCGCGAGGTACGCTATATCGCGATTCCACTAAATTATGCATTCATTAATATTTTGGTTGTTTAGTTGAAGTAATAACTTGTGTGTGCCTTTGCTTACCACCCTGGCATAATCCACACGGTTACATTCAACGAAAAGTCACCAACAATGACACAATTTTATTGGCGACGAAATCGATGAATAACAACGTGGACAACCGTTCCATGGCATGAAAGCTCCCTACTTTGATACTCACATTTGGAATGGATTTCACTTGACGAGAAACCCACAAACTAATTGGGGTTCTTCTCTTGATGGCCTGATTGGCATTTTTGAGTCCAGCCCTGTCCGCCTTTATTGAAGTGATGCTCATGGGTCTTGCTTGATTTTGATAAGAACGACGACGAGATGATGGGGACTCCGCAGTCATTGAAGAAACCAAGATTATCTTTTTATATAGATTCATCTGAAGTGGGATCTCAAAAGCTTTTTCATAAAGGAAGCTGAATGTGATAATTGCATCAAATCCAGCAAGGGCATTGAATGCCCCCACGGGGGGTGCTTTGTCAAAGAAATGAATGGCAAGATATGTGTTGCAGACTCCGATGGTGATCAAATAAATCTTGATGGAGAAAATGGCGGCTGAGTTACACTTGTTAAATAATTGGATGAGGAGCTGCATGTGTCTGCAGTGTCGGTAGGCTTCGATTATTTCCTCACCAGCCAAGTTTTCCTTGTTCCTGTTATGTGCAAATTAATTAAAAAATTCATCGTTTTAATCAAGCTTAAAATAAAGGTGATGCATCGAAAAGTTTGATTAAAAAGAAATAGGTTATTGGTCTTCTGCGTTTTGGCTTTGGCAGGGGCGATGTGACACCCCGTAAAGAAATATTACCTTAAGATACTGAGTTTCTGAAAATAAAATCTGACACTACGATTACAGTGCTCGAAAAAATACAGTTGAAAATACACGAGAAAATAGAGATTGGTCATCCCGAAGCAACTGATAAGACACTCAGCTGCACCCAGAAAGGCGAAATTGACCCAATTTTTGTAAGATGGGCTCAAAATACTGAAAATGAGCTGAGGCCTTGATGCATCGCTGAAAAGAAGAAGTAGGAAGAATGCTTCACTTCCGTAAAAAAGGAGAGGGAGATATACAAGAAGGAGTTCCTGCTTTGATTTCCGACTCAAACCGTGACTCAAGCCGTGACCTAAACTGTGACCAACTCCAAAATCAAACATACGTTTTCGTCGTCGCCTACTTTTATTTTTCTTGTCAGCTCGGAATTGGAAAGTTTCAGATTCAGAGTCAGAATGAATTTCGTTCCAAATCTTGACAACCGTCCCACTGTAGTACCTGTAATTAACTGCTACATACGTCATTGCAACAAAGGAAACGAGCCATGCAAAGTGAATCGAGAGATGATTCACGTTCAGATCCTCAAGTGAGATGAAGGAATTTCCAAGCTGCGCAAATCTAAATGCTGCGTACACTAGTCCAGTCACGAAACTGACCAAGTACAAACTCCATTTGATTTTTTTGCAGGACGAAGTTAGTTCCTGGATTTTTCCTGTTTTCACACTGAAACCAAATGGAATCATACCAATCTTGGACAAAAAGTTTAGTGTGGCTGAATTGTATCGGCTTTCGCTTCGGGACAACATGTTTTTAAAAATATTTGCTTGTAAAATTGGTGTTTTGCACTGTCAGCTATGTGTTTTAGATTAGAAAAGCATGAAACCCTGCCTGGCCCTGGTAGAAGCTGAAATGAAGTACTTTGAATTCTGACAGAACGTATAGTTTAAGGTAAATATCTGAGGAAATACTTATTTACAGAATTTTACCTTAGTCTTAAATTATATCATAATTGGGAATGCAAACTGACTATAATCAATACTTCCGAGCTAAAACAAATTCCAATTAAAATTATCAAGTGTCAGTACTGGTTATTAACGGTCACGAACCAGAAGGAGGAAATAAAATCGTTGTGTAATATCTTAATTAATGCAGCAGGTAATTTGAGGATATTATGAAAGCTGTAGCAGTTAATTAATTTAGAATATGGTTATGTTATGAACGTTTAAAGTTGAAAGTAATCGTTAATGTGCTGCCTTAATCTAATCACATTTACGATTATTTTAATTACCGAGTAGGAAGTGTTGCGAAATTTCAGAATTTAAGTATAGAGCTCATCCTCCTGCCCAATTTCGTTTCAATGGCTATTTTATTACATTAGAGTTGGTGGCTGACTATAATTGATAATAGGGCATAAATATCTAGTCATTAGATTAATTTTGCATTTATGTTTTCGAAGCAATAGTTATAACTTTTTCTGTCGTATTTACTGCTTCCCGTCGTCAGTCGTTTTCGATTGACGGGCTGTGCAAGGGCAAATCCAGAAATAATGCTTTAACGAATGGGCTACTCTAGTTGATACAATTATGGTAATGCTTGTTTAAATATGATATTGATGTGAAATAGTATTTACAGTCAGCAGTAGCCTACCCTGTACATAAGAAAACCTTACTTTAGTTTTAAATTTTATATTTAGGTTAATGATAATAATTAATTGCAAATTAAGTATGCAGGAAGTAGGAAGTCCATTGTTGATCGTGTTTGCACCTTTTCCGCATGCCATTTTACAGTTTCATTAATAATAATCCTATTACTTGTATAGCAAGGGATTAATTTAAATTGTTGTTCGATTTGATAAGTGTAAAATCCCCGGTCCCTTATAATTCATGATGATAAAAAGGATCTTTATGTAATTATAGCTGAATTTCGGTGAGCCATGTCAAGAGTCAAATAGAAGAAAATTGTTTCCTGGAACCCTCATCATGGTTCAATATAACATTAATTTTGAAACTTTGATACGGACCTAAAACTTGGAAATGGTCTGCCCATTTTATGTGGTTCATTTTACGATTTAAATGTACCAGTATTTTTCGCATCGAAAAGGAAGGATATACATCCCCATAATATTCAAAATTGTTTCATTACCGCGAAGTCAAAAACAAAAGCGCTGACACGAATTTTGTTCAAAATTTTACCGGAACATGACCAGCAACGACACAATTTTATTGGCAACAAAATCGATGAAAATCAGCGTAGACTGTCGTTCCATAGTATGAAACCCCCCAACTTGAATCCCTATGTTTGGAATTGACCGAACTCCCCGTGAATACCACGCCCATAATTTCAGCCTCTTCGAATGAGCCTGGACTTGACGACCGCGACCCTCACTTCGTAAAAAGAGTAGAATTCCGTTCTTATAGAGTTCCATCTTCCAAGGGATTTTGAATGCTTTCTCGTACAAAACCCCAAAAATAACAACCGTGTCAATTCCTATCAAGGTATTCAGGGCTCCAATGTAAGGAGCTAGTTGAAAAAATTGTAGGGCAAGAAAGAGATTACACACGCTGAGAGTGAGAAGGAAAATCTTGAAAACAAAAATGACCGATGAATTACTTCGGTTGAAGAGATGAATCAGAAGCTGCGTCTGCCGACAGTGACGAAAAGCATTGGCAAGCTGGACATTGTTGTCTTGTCTTACTGATATTCCTGTAAACTGTTCCAAGCCGGTGCGTAGACTAAAATTGCAGTACTCGAACAAGTACAGATGAAAATACGAGGTGAAGTACATGGCTGTCGTTCCAAATAATACGAAAGAGTATTCAAGAAATCCAAAGATTGAATAAGTTATATGATTTACATGGTGTTTAGCTAAAATATTGATGTATAGCTGAGGTCTAGTCGAGTCAAGAATAAGAATGGCTGATGCGATAATCACGGTCAGGTAGAGAATCGGTGAGAGGAACATTAGCAACAACTCTTGCCGGGACTTTTGGGTCAGCTTGAATAGGAATGAGGGCACTGGAACGTCATTAATGTCGGTCTTGATCTTGACACTTGCAAAAGAATTATGGACACGGTGAAGCTCATTCCAAACCTTGACTATGGCATCGCTCCAAATGTAGCAATTGATGTACATGTAAATGCAGAGCCAGTCCGCAGCTACCCAAACAAAATGGATGGAAAAATGATCAATATTGAAATCATTAATAGATTTAATGCCCTGGGTCAGTTGGACAAACCGAAGTGTGGTGTATGTTGAGACGATGATGATCCCTAGCAGGTACAATTTCCACAGGATATTTCTCCACTTCGAAGTTCTCTTCCGGATTTCCCCTGTTTCTGAGTTAAATTCAAATGGAACAAAACTCAGTTTTGAGACAATATTCATTGTGAGTAGATTGCAGCTGTTCTCTGTTTTGGACAACATTTTGATTTTCTATTGTTGATTTAAAATATTTTCTTGTATATTTTGATGGTTTTACGTCTCGCCAAGTCGATATTACGTCTGAATGTGTGTGTTTGAAGTTAAGATATATCATATTTGTCAAGAAATGACCAGTGCTTCCAAATTGTTAATGATTACGTATGTAAAACAATAAAGTTATGCCGTTCAATAGCATTGATAACACTAACATCAAAATTATAACAATTTAAAGCACTGTCATTGACAATAATTCCGTAACTGAAATATGATAAGCCCAGATAGAAATTAGGTACTGACGAGTTAATTACATAGTTTTTATTGATTTTAGTGTGTCTGTTGGAATGTGGTTAAAGTTAATAGAATATGTAGATAAAATTTCGAGCTCAAATTGTCGCTCCAAAATTTAGATCAATACAAATATAAATGGTATTAAATTTATATATAGTACATATTATAATTATTAATATATCTATATATAATATAAATCTATAATATAAATAAGTGTGCAGGACGCAAATGACAATAGCTTCCAAACGACTCTCACCTCACTGCTGCCATACTATGTATTTTATTACCAAATAGGTTCTGAATAAGGCTAAATAAATCTTGCTTTAACATGCTCCTTATTAGCCTTATTTACTCTACTCGTATTCATATAGTCCCTCCATGTTCCTGCCGTAAGCAGGGGTCCTTCATTCAAGTAAATATAATTTATTGATTACACTACAAATATTATATACTACTCTGTAAAGCGTACTCTGTGAACTGTTAACATTTAATCCGTTTGTTGTATAATGCTACAATCGACAGAGTATAATTATTTACACGTCGACAATTATGCTCAATAATCGACGGGATAATGGGGGACTGATAAGTGCCTGTAATTGGTTTAAATTGTATAGCAAACATTAACAATTGCGAAATATTTAATTTTTGTAAGACTTTCCCGTACTGAGCGGGAAGGCGGTAACTAAAACAGTGTCTGGCATGCCAACTATTGGTACCTGAAGTTTCCTGTTTAGCATCTGTTGGCATGCCAGAGAGTGGTAGGTGAAGACAGCCCAGTGCGGACGTAAAAATTGGCATGCTTGTCTGACGTGTGTGCTGGCAGCCTAGTGTAAGAGCATCTACTGTCTGCTATACTGTGGCGCGTACTTCCATGCATTTCAATTACGAATTGTAAACAACGAAATGATTGTGGGCCTTTGCCTGTAATTTATTGGTGTGTGCTTCTATGCTTATATTACTCATACCAACACACATAAATCAGTCGTTGGTATTCGTATGCTAATTAATAGTATTTAATATGACAATATAATTAATGCAAATTGCTGGTTTAATGCAGTATGCTAAACTTAAAGAGATGGAAGTATCAGCACGTAGAAACTAAATAAGTATAATTATGTATCAATGAATATTATAAATCATCAATTTAATGCAACCTCAATTTTATTCTACAATGAACGTACAAACATATTAATATTTGCATCCAAATCCAAGTAGTTAATGCCATAAGTCAATAATAGGTATGAAGTCCGGACTTCATTTAACAAAAATTCATCCATCTGATGATTTAAGGTTGCGGGGTCGTATTTTTAAAAGCCTTTTTATGGGTTTGTTAATTTGAGAAGGTGATTTTCGAATAACTTTCCCCTCACTATCGTAAGATGAACGATAATATTGAAGAATTTTGCCAATGTGACCGCGTACTTCTTGCTCTTTAGTGGTTTGTAACGTAACGAAATCCACTGGGTTTGTCAGTCGAAGTGCAGGTGGAATTGGAAATAATTTTTTATTCACGGCTGAAAAATAAAATAAAACCATAAAATTAATACAAACTTATAATTAAAAATTTAGTCCGGACTAAATGTACTTGTGTAACATACATTAAATTAAACTAATCAGGAATGATTATTAGATAAAATAAATGAGTTTAGTTACCTTGAATAATGGCTACTGTAGCAGCAGGCAATTGCTTTCGCGGCAATACTGAACTATCTTGGTCGTCACCAGTAGTACCTTCCATTGTCTCTCCTTCATCATCTTCATCTGAGATGTTATCATCATCCTGTAGCTGCGTCTTCTTTCCTGTAAGAGTGAACCTCTGCAACTCCCTGACCGGGTACAGTATACGCAGGCACAGATTTACTGCTTGGCGAGGCTTACTGCAGCCTTTCAGAAGATCTTTTTGTGGTTTTGTAATTTCAAAACGATGATTTACTCCATCCACATCCACAGTTAGGAGTGTCCTATTAATCGCAATTTTTAGAACAGTTTATTAAATCTAATAAAGCAATAAACTAATTAGTTTATTGAACTTTGCAGTCCGGACTGCAATGGATAGCGCCTTAAATTTAGGTACAGTTAACGAACACTATAGCTTCTGCCAACCTGATATGGTGACGGTACTTGCATCGATACTGGACTTCGTTCTTCGTCATTTACTGATTCAGTCGATGTTGCAGCTTTTGGGAGCTCGACTCTAATGATGCGAACTGCAGTCAAAATATCATCCACTTTGGTGTTAAACTCCTCTACTTGCTTTTCCATACGAGTTTCATCATTTACATGTGATGCTAACATTTCGCCTTGAGGCTGGTTAAGAGTCAGCAAACGAATGTCAGCTACCATTTGTCCAAACTTCTCGTCGACTTCCTCTATTTTTCTGTCAAACTTTTCCTTCAGAGCTTCGATTTCTTTTTGTATCTTTGCTGTGACTGCTTCCATTACAGTTTCAATATGCATTTGCAACTGATCCTTAACATCTGTGGTAGCTTTTTGGACAGTCTGCGTTGTTGATATACTCAATTGAGTCTGAAATATTAATAAAATATCAAGCTAAGCAACCCAGTAAACAGCAAATATGTATTGAAATTTGAACATAAGGGATAAGTTATTTGCAACAACAGGAAAGAAAAGAAAAGTTGATGTAATTTATGTAGTCCGGACTACATTTAAATAAATATTTACTACACTTCCAAATAATCGAATTTGTATTATAACCTTACCATATTTTCAATCACAACATTTGACATTTTGGATAAATCCGATTCCGTTAAAAGGCTGGGATTAAGGTTAACAACTTTAGAAGTCCTGCTGGTGCCTGCAGTAGCTAGTTTATTCGTTATATTCCTGCAGGCTCTAGGAGCCAAAAAAGAGGACTGGGATGCCATATTAATCTGACAAAATACGCTTGTACGTAATTACTACTAGACGTCAAGTAAATATTTTAACCCGAAATATTTAACAAAATCAAAATTTGAGCAGACGGCCAAAGCACAAATATAATTTTCAAAATTCTGCAGCTCTTATGAACTGTGTTCTTCTTACGACTTGTTTCCTCAGAATGAGGAATATCTGCAAATGGCGGATACTAAATTGGGCGTCGGAGGCAGGAGAAGAAAGAAAAAAGGCGAGGGTGAAAATGCCATGCGGCAGAAGTAGGATTTGGTTTTCTGCATAAAAGTTACCACCGCACCAAGGGAGCTTACGCAACTGGCGCTATCAAAATTATTGATTTATGAAACCCACCCACACACATGGTCACGTCTTTAAATATAGATGTGACTACCGTGGTATAATCCGTGACACCGTCATTGTTACCTCTCTGATAACAGTAGGTGAGTTTGAATTGCATTTTTGCGCCAAATTAACCTTTTCGGGAAGTTACAGGCAGGTGCGATAATTGCATTGGTACTTAAGATCACATGCTAGAAATAACCATTTACGCGGGAAATACAATCAATGCAAATAAAATTATAATTTCAAAGTATCTCTTTTAGTAGAGTCTAGGTAGTTTATTTACTTAAATGTATTTTATACAAGTTCAGATAAATTAATGTAGTCCGGACTACATTCTACATTTGTATTATTTGACACGTCGGTCGCAATGAGCACGTACAAATCTAGTACTTTAAGTAAAGGTGGACGATCAAAAGTATTAAAACGTAAACGAAACCAAGGTACTAATTGATTCACATGTATTTTTAAAAGACTGTAGTAACTTAATTAACTCTTTAAATACTAACAGTTGTAAGTCGCAAATAACGTGTAAACAAAAAATATATTATTTCAGATTTGATTCGTCAACAGTTAGGAGCACCAATACCACTCGAAGATGCTCAACCAGTTACGGTCAATAGTTTACAGCCACAGATTACCAACTGTGATTTTTCCTTTGGTTTGCTGGAGTCAGAAGGCCCGGGTTTGGGTGAAGACTCTTTTTTAGAACCACAACTGGACGACGCAAACTATTACAATGCGCCAGCATTGGAGAATGAGCAACATGCATCAGATTTCCAAGCAGTTAATGTTGTAGAAGACAAAAATTGCAGCTTTACATCTGATGGCCCCTTCTTGACACAAAAGTCACTGCAGGAAATTAAACCAGGATTTGAAATCAGCCTTGCTAAACTTGTCACGAAGCACCAACTGACCAATGCATGTGTAGAAGATTTGCTTAAGCTTTTAAAAATAACAGAAGAAGAGGATTTGCGGTCATTACCAAAGTCCATTCAAACCATCGACGATCGCTTTCGGTGCAACACAATTATTATGAAAATTGGGTACGTGTGCGACATTTGCTGCAAATGTGTACTTTTAGAATACAGTCCGGACTGTATAGGTTCCTTTCAGTGTTGTGGACGTACTTACAGCTACAACGATGATCATTTTGTTCTTCTAGATACAACTACAATTCTTCAGTATCATCTTCCTGTGTGCTGGGAATTTAGAGATTGTAGGCTTATGCCCTGTGCATTGCAACAAAAATTTCTCCAATTAGGCTTTGAATTCGACTCTGATTTTTCTATTACACTTAATTTAGATGGAGTGCCAATATTTTCGAGTTCTGGAACATCTATTTGGCCTATATTAGGATACGTCGATTGTTGCCCGTTTAAAATAATCAAAACCAATGTTATTTTATTTGGGGTGTACGTCGGAAAGGTACACGCTAAGCCAAACTTTGCGTGTATGATGAGTACGCTACTGCAAGATTTTCAAAAGTTTCTTAATTTTGGTGTTCGTTGGAAATCAAAAAGTCATGATCAAGACTTTATTAGTAAGTGCATTGTCTCAAAGGTTTTGTGTGATAGCATGGCTAGACCACCCATACAGTGTATTCAGCAATTTAACGGTCTATTTGGATGCGGGTTTTGCCTTCATAAGGAAGCTGGTCACTACTTTCGTCACTTAGATCCATTCCAAGCGTCTAAGAGAAACTCAAACAATTGGAGAACTTCCATTTCTTCGAAAATAATAAAAATTTGAAATAAACTAAGTATTCTTTAACTATATTAAAGTTCTACATCTTGTTAACATTTTCTTTCTACTTGCATTAACTTCCGTTTACCAACCGATCATATAGCGCATTCCAGATAGAAAAAAACCTCGTTATTTTAATCTACTTTGTTCTGTAAATTGAGTTACTGCAAATTACTTATGTATGTACGTACCCACCAAGCATGTAAACAAAAATTATTAGTAGGCTTGGTGAAATGTCTAATTAGGAAATACGATGCAAAGAACAATAATTTTTGTCATTATCTGAAAAATTCAATTTTGTTATTTGCCAATGAAATTTTATTATTATTATTGCCAATCTGAATTTGTTGGAATTATATTACTAGACCTACGGCTGTGGCTGGAAGTTGGATCGGGATTCGTACAATTGAAATAAACTGGTTACATATTCATATTCATCTTTAATCGTATCATCTGGAAAGGTTGATGTTGGCATTAATGGGAAAATATTCATATTACGGCGTGTGATAGGCATAAAATTATTAGAATTAATGCTGCTATTATTAGTATTAAAATTGAAAATTCGATTTTAAGAGTTGTCTCTTGCTGCTATAGTAGACGAACTTAGTTTATAATTTATATTTTCACCGACAGTAACTGAAAAAACACTGGTAGATACATCAGGGATGGATGTAGTAGTGGGGGCGGTTGTCAGTGGCATTAGTAATGAGTCACTACTAGCACTATTACTAGAGGTCAAGCTAAAAACTTGTTGATCGTCAAGCTCCTTCATTTCTGAGTTCATATTTTCTGAATCAGAGACTCCCAATGTTGTGTCCACTTCCATAAGCTTTTCGTAGCCACCTCAATGAAGGTCTGGCTCTTGTTAGATGATTGGAATTGGAACCCATACACGATGCTTCCCTCCTCCTACCCCTCCTCCTTTGTTCAGATTCAGTTGCTGCGCTGGAGGTGCTGAATTTGAACTTGATTGATATTGGAAATAGTCGGATGGATCCGGATCGGAATACCCCCAGAAGTTGAGCCAACGTTCAGTCCGAGGTAGTTGATTATGAAAGACGCACTCACAACCGTAGCAGAAATTGGATTATTATTACTTGTTGTGCTGCTAGTAGTTACGTCGGCAGTGGGAAATGAGGTAGAGGCTGAGGAGGAGGAGACAACACTTGTTCCTCCAGCGGAAGAACTGAAGCTAATTGAGGAGGGAGCGCTGGCCACTACGACAGGTGTTCTGCCAACAATGGTACGAACTGTCCCACCTTGTTGCTTTTGAAGGTTGGCCAGAAGGGCAAGTTCTGATGGGCCTGGAATTGGGGATAATATTACGTATATCAGTAAAGTTTTTTTGTAAAGGTAATTTGAAAACAATTATAAAAAATTCTGCTTAAAAAAGATAGCCCAATAGTCAATATTTATACACCAACAAAATGAGCTTACTTTTACAATTGAGAATCCAGGCTGTTTGCAAAAACTGTGGGACTTGATTTGCATTCACCACTTGGTCCAATATCATCACGTTACCCTAATAAAACGTGTCATAATTAAAAGCAATCACAATTTTTCATCTACTTTTAAAAACGTAAATACTACACAATGTGCCATGCCATGTCTGTACAGCATGAATTTAGTTGCATTTGCCTTTATAGTACAACGTAAATTGCACAAAACTGTAGTACTTACAATCATCAAAAATAAATACACAATAATTTGCGAAAAATACCTGTCGGGGCATATTAGCTCTTCGAAGAATAACAGCCCTGGGTGAGTTTTTATTCGGTAATTGCTGCTGCAAACAGAAATTACAAACAACCGCATTAAAATTATACGAAATATATATACATCCAGCCATACCATAGTCACGCCACCGTCACATTGCTTCCTTTAGTTCACTTAACTGGCTTCTGTGTCTGTCATAGCAAATTGTATAAAAATGCTATGTAATACTCGAATACTCCAAAACTGCAAATAAATGAAATGACGTACCATATTGACAGTGACGCCAGGGCCTGCCCCCACCCCTGATCCCCCGCTTACAGAAGCAGCCCCAACATTGACTGCTGACCCGACGGAACATGGAAAACCACTACTGGCCTTCTGAACAAAAATAATATTAGCTCCTTGAGACGTCTTGGCGGTGGTAGAGTGACCCATTTGATGAGCGTATGACATTCCACCTCCGACTCCCATCCCCACATTGAGCGTGCTCACAACACCAGGGAAATTCGTGAGAGATGATATTGAGAGATTAAATCCAGTGGTCTTGGTCAATCCTGACCCCATGGACATTGACCCATCCACGCTCACCCCCACGCTTGTCATAGCTAAGCCTCCTTGATGCTGACTCACGTTGACAGGGTGCTGTCCACTGGCCATCAAATGTTGAACTGTGGAGCTAACCCCAACGCCGAGACCGACCCCACTCGGACCCCCACTCACGCTACTAACACCCACTACATTCAAGGAATTGATCACACTATTCAATGTCAGATTTCGCTGAGTCTTCGTCATGAGGATATGTGGCTGAGCCTTCCTTTGAGGGATAATACTCAGTTGCTTCCCAATTATTCCACCACCCGGAGTCGTGGAGGAGAAAATCGGGGGTCTTCTCACAGCTAAACTGGAAGCCGTGGCTGAAGCAGTGGCTCCGGACGAAGCAGCAGCGGACGCTGTAGAGTGAACAATACTACTCGCAGTTTCTCCACTCACGCTCCCCACTGTCGACGTGTCGAAAGTCCGCTTTTTAAAACTATTTAAAATTGTACTGAAGACAGGGGCAGGGAGAGGAGTAGGTGGCATTTTAGGTGGTGTCACATAATAGGTTACAGGGGTGGAAGCCAATGATACACTTAAACTTTGACCTTGAGCCAACGCGGGAACTTTGTCCTGGTCAGGGGTGACAGGAAATGTAATACTGTTTGTAAGGACGTCAACTTTTCCTTTGTGAGCATCTCGACCCATTCGGCTTCTCCCCTCTTCGTTCTCATTGTCACTCGTAGCTGGGGAAAAATTTTAGGTTTGGGAATTTCTTATGCTTTCTATAATAGTTTGAACTTGAGCTGGGGGATGAAGAGCGGTCTTTCCCTTTCTCTTTCGAAGACCTTTTACCCCGAATAACAGGGTCTCCGGTTGTACTCTCGAAATTTGCGTGCTTGTTCGAATTATTGTTACACTTTTTAAACGTGTCACTCTCACTTTCCGTGTAACTTGAGGAGGTGGACCAGGAACCTCTGTCCGAGGAATTAAATGATTTTCGGAGGTTTTCAAATTCAAGATTAATTGAGCATCTTCTAATTTTATCTGATGTTCTTTTAGCTCCGCATTCAATGCTGCAATTATGGTAGCTCTTAATGAAGGGATTGTTGTTGATTGGTCTTGAACACCTTGGACACCTACAGGGAAGGTTTTCGATGGCAGATCTTCTACAATTCCTGCTAGGTCTTAAACATTTTGATCCAATGCTACTGATTTTTTCCCCTTGAATGAATCAAGGCTGATGTAATAGGGTCATAAATTACACGCTTAAATTAAAGGTAACTGTAGGATGCAGGATTTTAGGGATGAATGGATCAACAGTTTGTGGGATTCCGCATTAAAAATCGATTGAAATAGAGAAATATAATACGCTAATACTATATATATTATGTAGTGAAAGTTAAAAAAAATAAATAAAGGTAAGGTAGAGCTTAATACATAATAACACGCAGAACAAAGGTAGATCACTTCCGATCAGTCTCCATAATTTTTAACTCGACCCCATGTCGTTGAAAATATTTTTCGCGTCCTTTAGCGTTTTTTTGAATCCGTTTGTTCGGATTCTGGGCTAAGTACCGTGAAAAATCAGCACCAATCTTCTTTCGAGTGCAAAATACTCTTATGTGACCTATTTGACCGCATGCAAAACATAACAATTTTTGCATTTTCTCCCATTCCAATTCACCTCCAGTTAGTAATTTTACCAACTGCCTACTGTGCTTTTCTACAAGGTGAGCACTGTTTCCTCGAATAATATTTTGAATTTCGTCGATAGTGGTAGCTTTTTTCGTTACAATTTCATACAATTGCCGCATACTCATTACTTCGTTCTGAGTGGAATCTTCCTGCATTGCAATAACCTTTCGAAATTCCCATAGAAGCTTAGCCGCTTTTGCGTCTGACGCATTCAGTCCGGACTGAATTTTCAGTTGTTTAAGCATGGCAGCCAACTCTTTTTCAAAAGTTGTTTTGGAATCGGCGATAAACAAATCAGCAGCAACTACTTGCTTAATTTCATCAACACCGACCTGAAGCTCTTCTCTGGAATACTGTCAATGAGTAAACAAAATCAAATATTTAATTAGATAGACACAAAACACGTGTCAATACTATTTTCAAACTAGTCCCAGAAATAACTATTATTGTGATTTGTCGGAAGGAAATACAAAAATACAGAGCAAAAATAATAATTTAAATCAAACGTACGACTTGCTGCAGAACACAGTATGCTTTAAGCAAATAATGGACATCATTCTGCGCATACCGCAGCTGATCTCGTTTAAGCGGCCGGTTGCGCCAGTCACATAGCTGCATAACATTTTTGTTGACTGCAAGGGGGAATGGGTCGTAATTAGGGCCTAAGTAGGTGGACATAATTAATTCAAAATTGGCTGGTTGATCTCTGTTGGTCTGAATAAGGTGAAATGCTTGTATGTCAAAAATTCCAACGGGAAATATTTCGAAATCTTTTTTGAGGTCTACGATGTCATTTTGACCTCCGTGGAAGACGAGAACTTTTGAAGGATCCTCAAATACTTGTTTCAAAATTGTGGGAATTTGATTGTGAAGCTTAATAGCGTCAATAATAAAATCCCCGATTTTAATTCCAATTTGTATTAAACAAGTCATTCGTGTAATTAATAAATCATGTTTTAGCATTTATTTTGATAAGAAAATAATGCAAATATATTCATCTAAGGATTTTTAAGCGTTGATTCATTTTCTCATGATTAGCTTAGTATGCCACAATCTATGTAGTTTTCACAATCTACAAATATAATATGCATTAATTTGCATACCCTCCTTTAACAAATCTATACATTAGATCGGCAAGTTAAACTTGTATACACTCATTCATTTCGGTTACTATTTTATCAGTCTGTTTCAAATAAGGGTGAGGGGGTAAAACGTCCGGAGTTGATCCATGGAGGAAAAATGTGTGGGGGGACATTGTCCGGGGGGTAGAGACAATTTCCGGCAAACATTTTAAAGGTGTCGTTTGCTACACCCAAATTTGCTACTCTCACATCTGCTATCCGGACATATCGCCGCTAAAGGATCAAATTCGCTTCATTCAACTTTTCGCTGAAAGCAAATCCGGTCCCTTCCATTTTATCTTAAAATCTAATCCGTGTCCTTCCACTTTATTTTGATTAAAATAAGTGTGTTAGCTGACTAGTTCATAATTACATGGTTATGAAAAGTTCAAATTGCTGTTTACATATTTTAAAACCCAAAAAGTTTTAACTATATGGCTTTAAAAACTGCAAACCGTTCTCCCTAGCTGATTTTAAAACGGGAATTGCTCTAACTTCAGGATATTAAAAATTTCAAAATATTGTAACTACATGGTTTAAAGTTGCAAACTAATCTCACCAACTGCGTTACTTCATAAGCACAAAATGTTTTTATTACATGAAAAAATATTACCATAAGCCAGATGTTCTTAATACAACATTTTAAAGCAAAAGCTTAAACTAAATATAATCTTCGTAAGCTCATTTATATGTAGAACATATTGCACTTTTCAAAATTATGTACCTAGGTAGTTAGTTTTACTCTGTTGAACAGATTGTGTCTAAAACTAAGATAGTGAAATACATGCAAATTATGTAAGTAGTATGGATTAAAACCGCCGATCTGCGTCTGTATAATAATAAATTGTTAACAGTGCTGCCATGATAAGAAAGACAGCAGTATTTTACTACCAATTTTATGGTATTTAGACCAGCTTTTTGTAGTGAAAATGTTTGGGTACCCTTTTCAGAGATATGTAGTTTCCAATCATTGTGCACACGGGTAGCAAATGTCCTAGGTTTGGTTCTGGGTATCAAATTATTACTGGGTAGCAAATGTCCAATATCCAATATTTGTATTGGTTTATTCTATACTACGTATTTAAGTAGATCAACTTACTTGTATAAGAGTGGTCCACCGAACACTCCATATCCACTGCTATTACTTTTTGTTTTTTTAATAGTAAAAGGAGATGACCCAGCTGTTCAGCAGTATCTACGAATATCGGTGGCATCTTTTTGGGATACGTTACTTCAACAGCCTGTCTGACACGTTCCATTGAGTCCGGACTCAATCCTTCAAAATTACCTTCATCCTCTGTAAAATGTGTGTCACAATCCTTTGGAATGACCCAATTCCAAACATCTGAAATTTTTGGATGAGGAACTACACATTCACCTACACCATAGTTAATCTTTCGCCGTGTATACAAAAAATCAATCGAGTTTTGAGGTCGAACTTTGGCTTCGCCATATAATTTTGCGGCTTGATTTTTGTTTTTGAAAAAGTCAATAGCTTTACTTTTTTTTGCATTACTCATGGTGCGTGACTTCAATAAAAACTTATAATAATAATTATTTGTTTTACAATCCACAAAAAAAATATTTTTGTAGAGACACTAGTATGCAGTCTATCTACGAAATAAATTCAAATTTGCTGCGTAAGCAAGAAAAACTCCAAGTATAATTTATCCTTGATTGCAAAGGGAACCACGGTAAAGTGCATTTGAGGGGGCTTGCACCTACCATCCCTTGGTGTAATACTCTATGCAAGCTGTTGACACGTCGATGGTATAGAAGCAGCCTTCTTTTCCGATTGGGATGCTACTGTTTGTTACGTGCTTGGGTAATAACGCGCATTGAGTTTGTTGGTAAAACGGTTGTAGGTAAGTAGCTAGCATGCCTCTATCCATCAAGCGGTCCGTACGGGTTAGTGAATATTTAAATTTCTGCTGATTTCCGTAATTTTAATTATAAAGATATCGTAAACAAGGAAAATCCAAAAGTCCATGTAGGATATATTGAAATTCTCACTCTCTTATTCAAACTTACGTAACAATTATTATAGCTTGCCTTTAGAAATGTGGCTAATATGAAATTGACCACGAATTTCATGGACAAGGAACCCACCTTGACTATTATTATGGTAATGAAAAATAATGAAAACATTTTCAAAGCACGTAACTATAATTATAGTAGAATTTTGTAAGGCGCACATCTAACTAGTAAACAAGTTAGATGCGCGCCTTACAAAATTTTGCTTTTCGAACTGAAAAACGCTTACACACAGGCCCGGCGCGACATGTAGCCCGGCCCTGGTTCAAATTGATTTTTTGGGCCTTCTAGTTTTTTAATTTTTAAGCCGCCATTTTGGTTTTTTAAAGGCCTTGTTTTGCCAGGCGTCACTTTTACACTAAATTCCAATCCTCAGTAAAAAACTTGTCACAAAGTTTATAAACGCCAAAAATTTCAGTTTCGATTCAAAACAAGTTGTAAAATTTTGAGAATTTTATTCTAGAAAACGATGTTCATCTTTTAAACTAAGAAATAACTAGAAGTTTTTCGATGTAGCTAAATGTTTAGATATAAAAATAAGCAGTAATTTTTATTAACATTTTACATTGAGCCCGCGCCCGGCCCCTAACAGAGCCCGGCCCTGGTTTTCTGATCCACTTTGAACCATCCGTCCCGCCGGGCCTGCTTACACATAATCAAATCTTGACGGGGTTGTTCGTTCTTGTTGGTCGTCGTGATCTGGACCATCAAATTTGGACCATTATTAAAACATTGAAGCACCATTAGCAGTACATAAGTATGAAATTGACGGTAAACGGACTTTTCCTACCTGGACTATTCCTACTCGGATTTTTCCTACCCACGACCATGACTAACGTAGAAATGAAAAACAAGAATAACTATTTACCAGTGTACCGTAATAACAAGGCAGTTTCAGTCGAGTTTATTAAATTATTACATTGCTTATTATAATAAATACTTAATTATGAATACGTTTTTATAAATAATAGCGACAATTGTCTTGAATTAATTATGTTAATTCACGTAAACTATGCTTAACATTAAAACTGAAAAAGAAGCTGTGAGATAACATTCAAAAAAATTACATATAATCTACTTGAAGTGATAAAGGACGAACGAAAAGCAAAAGACTATAATAAAGTTGCATTCTGTGCGAATATCTTTGCGCGATGTGTAGTTTCTTTTGTTGTACATTGGTAGGAAAAGTCCTAGGTTTGGTCGCGGGTAGGGAAAGTCCGGGTAGGAAATGTCCGGGTAGGAATAATCCGGGTAGTAATATTCCGGGCAGGAATATTCCGGGTAGGAAAAGTCCGGGTAATCCCACAACCGAAATAGACAGTGGACCAAATTTCTTCAAACCTTTCCTGACAATTACTTATATATAATTGGACTGTAGTGTAAACTTTGGGAAGTATCGAACGCAGTGTTTACTTACTAAAAACTTTTATGTTCAAATATGTAAGTGTATTTTTCATTCTGAAAAGAGGGTAGCTTTTTATATGTCTAATATATAGCTTCTAATATGCCTAGAATTAATCAATTAAGCAGGCTTTGACTCTTACAGTGCAAACGTAGGTCAAATTTTCCAAAATTGTTTTCGCTCGTAGTTTCAAATTTTTTTCTTGTAAAAGTTTGTTATTGCATCTTTTCCGCCATGTGGAGTCTACAATTTCGGTCTTATTTTCAAAAACTTTTGTGATATCTAGAACAATAAACAATCCAATGCCTAAGAAGTAATTTCTGAGTTTTTGAAAATTTGAAATATTTTTCTTTTTTAAATAACAGTTTTGTACAGTCAAGTCCGGTTATAAGGGATCCGGATGAAAGGAAAGTCCTGCTTAAAGGGACAGATTCAAAATATTTGGTTGGGCCAACCAAATAATTTCAAAACGGTTCTTACAAAATTTGTAAGAACCGTTTTGACAAAAATCCCAAACGCTGTCCTAAACTGATTGTTGCACCAGTTGTTAAATCCTAGAACGCATAGCACAATAAGCACAATACTCAAAATTTTTAAATTTGTAAACTAGGTAAACGAATTTCAAAAAGGTGTATATTTAAGATCGCGCGTTGCGTTTAGTTATTTTACCTTGCCGAGTTTGATAAATTTCACGCTCCAAGTTATATTGTCAGTTGTTGAGATTATGAGATATTAATACAATCTAGTTAAAGATTTCTGACAAAACTCGTCTTTAAGCGCCAGCGCAGCAGCCCTCATTTAGAGAAAGTAATACGGCAACGTTATCGTGTAAAAATGTAATATGTTTTTTCAGATGCGGTATACCTCCTTTTGTCGGAATCCGCTGCTATAGTTTAATAATTGCTAATCTTAGCCAGTGATACCCGTGTAAAGTGCAAAACATTATATAATAATTTACAAAACAGCCTCTGAGTAAAATATTAAAATTTTGTGTATCTCAAAAATAATTCTCCAAAATTAGTTTCGAATCTTACTTAACCTTAGTGCCCCAAATAAGTTACAGTTGATTAGGTAATTAAGTTTAATTAATTTTACAACATATCGCATATAGCTAGTTATCCTTGGACACTTTACTTCCCGTGAGATTTCAGGTGACGGGTTCTAATCCCACAGGTGGCGACTTCTTTCTTTATTTTTTATCCCTTTTTATGCATATAATCTACATAATGCCCTAACAGATAGACAGATCTCGGTAAGATCTATATTTTGAAGTATATTTTCATATTTTTTTAAGAATAAAGTCTGCATCATTGCACTGGCTGAAACGAAATAGATTTAGTTGAGATCAAGGTGCAATTAGACATTAATTTTGTAATAAATGTGCGTAATACCTTACTACTTTTCATTACCACAAAGTCAACCACACAAAGTTGACCAATTTTATTCCAAAATTTTACCGGAACATGACAAGTAACGAGACAATTTTCGATGCAACAAAATCGATGAAAATCAGCGTCGACTGTCTTTCCATTGTATTAAACTCCCCAACTTGAATCCCTATGTTTGGAATAGATCGAACTACCCGTGAATACCACGCCAAAAATGTTAGCCTTTTTAGATGGACCTGGACTTGAGGACCCTGACCTTCTACCGCACCAGTTTCGAAATAAGAACTTCTTAATAAATGAAGTAGAATTCCATTCTTATAGAGTTCCATCTTCCTCGGGATTTCGAATGCTTTCTCGTACAAAACCCCAAAAATAATAACCGCGTCAATCCCTAACAGAGTATTCAGGGCCCCAATGTGAGGGGCTAGTTGAAAAAAATGAAGAGCGAGAAAGAGATTACAGACGCTAAGAGTGAGAAGAAAAATCTTGAAAACGAAAATGACAGAGGAATTACTTCGGTTGAAGAGATGTATCAAAAGCTGTGTCTGCCGACAGTGACAAAAAGCATTGACGAGCTGCTGGACTTTGTTGTCTTGTCGTACTGATATTCCTGTAAATTGTTCCAAGCCGGCGCATAGACTAAAATTGCAGTACTCAAACAAGTACAGGTGAAAATACGAAATGAAGTACATGGCCGTCGTTCCAAATAATACGAAAAAGTATTCAATAAATCCAAAGATGGAATAAGTGATAAGATTTACATGGTTTTTAGGTAAAATATTGATGAATAGCTGAGGTCTAGTCGAATCGAGGAGAAGAACAGCTGTTGCAATCGTCACAGTCACGTACATGATTGGCGAGAGGAGCATTAGCAGCAGCTCTTGCCGTGACTTTTGGAACATTGGACTGCCAATATTGACCTTGGAACTTGCGGCTGTATTATGGACACCGTGAAGCTCATTCCAAACCTTGACTATGACGTTGCTCCAAATGTAGCAATTGATGTGCATGTAAATTAAAAGATAGTAGGCAGCTATCCAAGCAAAATGGATAGAAATATGATCAATATTGAAATCATGACTAGATTTAATGCTCTGGGTTAGTTGGCCCAACCGAAGCGTGGAGTATGTTGCACAGAGAATGAAACCTAGTAAGGATATATTCCACAAGGCTTTTCTCAATTTCGAATTCCGCTTACGGATTTCCCCAGTTTTGGAGTCATACACGAATGGAACAAAATTTAGTTTTGAGACGATATTCATTGTGATTAAATTGCAGCCGTTTTCTTTTTTGGACAACATTTTAATTATTTTCTTGTTTATTATTACAGTTTTGTCTAAAATAAGTCTAGTTTTCCCTTTTTCTCTCTGACACTGACTAGTGAGTTTGAAATTCAAAATGTTGCGATATACCATATTTGCCAATTGCAATAATTCCATGATTGGTTTTGGTATGATTAGCCCCGTTAAAAATTATGTGCTGTGTTAATTATTTTCTATTGATTTTATTGTTTCTGAAACTTACAGAAATTGGAATTTGACTATTGTAAGCAGAATATAATGGGAGGAAGGGCAAAAAGTCCGCAGAGGGCAAAAAGTCCGAAACAGGGCAAAAAGTCCGCACAGGGCAAAAAGTCCGCCAAAAGAGGGCAAAAAGTCCGAAGAGGGCAAAAAGTCCGGAGAGGGCAAAAAGTCCCGTGTTGCCCTCTTTTGGCGGACTTTTTGCCCTGTTTCGGCTGACTTTTTGCCCTCTCCGGACTTTTTGCCCTCTTTGGGACTTTTTGCCCTCTCCGGACTTTTTGCCCTCTCTCCCATTAAATTTTGATGTATTGTAGCTCCAAAATTAGATCAATATAGATATAAACGGCATTCAATTCGTATGTATATATTATACATAAACTAATTATTATCATATAAATATATATTCAAGATTATTATATTTTATATATTACGTTGTAAAGGACACTCCGAAAATGTTACAATTAACACACTTATTTACACGATTAGCACACGTGTACAATTATGCTCAATAGGTCAATAATAGATGGATATAATTACCGGCTGGACTAGACTTATAATTGGCTAAAATTGTATAGCAAATATCAACTGTGAAATATTTAATTTTCTTAAGACGCTTTTGTTGTTATTTCTATTTATGTTGGTTTCACTAAACTTATTTCTAAAGCTATCGTTAACGGATCAAGGAAAACCCAAAAGTCCAGGTGGGGTGGTAATTTTATCTCTCATGAAATAACACTAACCTAACAATTATGTAGTATAGTTATTACCTTTGTTCTGTACTCGAGTTACCGCTTAATGAGCGTCATGCGCGTAAGTTGAAGTTGAAACATAAGGCTGCCTGTTATGGCTAACATGGAAGTCCCAATGAATTTTATGGGCAATGAACAAACCCTAATTATTACAGGAATACAAATACCAAATAATGAGCATTTTTATGTTCAAAAATCTTAAAATAATTTTTAGAAAAAGTCCCTCTTTTACACAAATGCTGTCCTGTAGCTCCGACAATTTCAATCATGAAAGCTGAAGTAGCAAAGCAGATGAATGTATTTAAAATTAGTTTGACTTTCATCTGTTGTCAACATTTTTGCACGGTTTTCTTTTAAAGTTTTCTATTTTGGACAAAACTAATTCGATTTCTTGGTGTTACAATATTTTCTTACAGTATATTAGGATATATATTATTGTGCTGTTTGTGTTTATAGAGTTTCTTCCCAGTCGATTTTCGCCCTTTTTCTCTTACCTTTTAAGTTTTAATTTGAGATAATAATTGTATAAAGTTACAAAATTACGTAGATAGGTAATCATGATTTTATTTCATAATAATTTCTTATCGACAAGAATTTGTTAAGTTTGATTAGTCCAATCAAAAATCAAGACATTGATTGTGAGTTAATTTGCCATATTATTTTATTTATTTTATTGTTTTCCTGTATTTTACAGAAACTGTAGTGTGATTACAAAGTAAATATAGAAACATGTTCCCAAGCAGTAATCGTCAATCGTATCGTAGATCCAAAAATAGCTCAAAGCAGATACATATACCTAAAATGGCATTTAATTTCAATCACATAATTTGTAATGCATACTTTGAAAATGCTACAATAACACAATTACACAATAATTATTGACACGAGTAACACGATTTTACATTAATTAATAGACGCGGATAAAATTAGCGGCTGGACAGAATTTATTATACCTATGTAAGATTTCGTCCGTTTACATTTAAATACACAATGCCTTTCAAATTGACCGTTAAATGAGATGACAGATTAATTGACAAATTGAATCGGCCTTGAGTGGGCGGCCGGATGACGAATAAAATATATGTGTAATTCATTTATGTTTATTGGCACTCATATTAAGTTCTTTGAGAAATTTGATTAATCTAATTATTACGTCTTAATTCTAATATAATTAGAATCAACTTTTTTACCGGAACATAACCAGCAACGAAACAATTTTATTTGCAACAAAATCGATGAAAATCGGCGTAGACTCTCTTTCCATTGTATGAAATCCGCCAACTTGAATCCCTATGTTTGGAATTGACCGAATTCTTCGGGAATACCATGCCCACAATTTCAGCCTTTTCTGATGAACCTGGACTTGAGGACCCTGATATTCTACCGCACCAGTTTCGATTTTGAAATGAGAACTTCTTAAATAAAGCAAAATTCCGCTCTTATAGAGTTCCATCTTCCTAGGTATTTCGAATGCTTTCTCGTACAAAACTCCAAAAATAACAACTGCGTCAATTCCTACTAGAGTGTTCAGAGCCCCAATGTAAGGAGCTAGGTGAAAAAATTGGAGGGCAAGAAAGGGATTACAGACGCCAAGAGTGAGAAGGAAAATCTTGAAAAAGAAAATGACCGAGGAATTACTTCGGTTGAAGAGATGAATCAGAAGCTGCGTCTGCCGACAGTGACGAAAAGCATTGACGAGCTGGACTTTGTTGTTCTGTCTTACTGATGCTCCTGTAAACTGTTCCAAGCCGGTGCGTAGACTAAAATTGCAGAACTCAAACAAGTACAGATGAAAATACGAGGTGAAGTACATGGACGTCATTCCAAATAATGAGAAAAAGCATTCGACAATTCCAAAAATGGAATAAGTGATATGATTTACATGTTGTTTAGGTAAAATATTGGCGATTAGCTGAGGTCTTGTCGAGTCAAGGAGAAGAATGGCTGTTGCAATCGTCACAGTCACGTACATAATCGGCGAGAGGAACATTAGTAGCAGCTCCTGCCGTGACTTTTGCAGTATTGAAACTCCAACCTTGACCTTGACCTCGACCTTTGAACTTGCGGCAGTATTATGGACGCCGTGAAGCTCATTCCAAACCTTGACTATGACATCGCTCCAAATGTAGCAATTGATGTGCATGTAAATTAAGAGGTAGTAGGAAATTACCCAAGCAAAATGAATGGTAAAATGATCAATATTAAAATCATTAATAGATGTAATGCTTTGGATCAGTCGGATAAACCGAAATGTGGAGTATGTTGCACAGAGAATATATCCTAGTAAGAAAATTTTCCACAAGCCTTTTCTCAATTTAGAATTCCGGTTCCGCATTTCCCCAGTTTTTGAGTCGAATTCAAATGGAACAAAACTCAGTTTTGAGACGATATTCATTGTGATTATATTGAAGCTGTTCTCGTTTTTGGACAACATTTTGATGTTTTTTATTGTTGACTTAAAATAAGTTTCTTTTTTGTTCTGACTTTTTGAGGTTCCGCCAAGTCGAGTTGTCCCCTCTGTCTCACTGACACATTGAGTTTCAAGTTGAGAACGTTGAGATTATATAACATGTATTTGTCATTGGCAATAATTCCATAATTAGTATGACTAGTCCCGTCTAAAATTAGTTACTGACAAGGAGTTAATTACGTTCTATTGATTGTATAATTTTATTGTTTTTGCAATTTACACAAATTGGAATGTGGCTATAAAGTAATTTGTAGATTAGAAGTTTTCAACTGCAATTTGTAGCTTTAAAAGTTGGTCAATACAGACATAAATGGTATATTTATAACTTTGTAAGGCATACTCCGGAAATGCTACAATTAGCATAGTTATTACTACACGCTTACCACGTGTACAATTATGTTCAATAGCAGCTGTACTGGACTTTTAATTGGTTGAAATTGTATAGCAAATATTAATTGTGAAATAATTACTTTTCTTAAGACGTCTGGTATTGTTATATATCCCTTCATATTGGTTTCCCTAATTTTCTGTCTAAAGCTAGATCGTAAACGGATCAACGGAAAATAAAGTCCATAGGTAGGATATTAATTTTCTCTCTCATTTAATAGGACTTACCTAACAATAAATTAGTATAAGTAGTTTACCCTTGTTCTGTACTCGAGTTTCATTTTAATGGGCGCCATGCGCGTAAGTTGAAACAATAAGGCTGTCTGATATGACTAATATGTTTATAAATATCTTTCTCTTACCTTTTGAGTTCGAATTTGAGATCTATTATAATGTGAAATAGGATTTAATTTCATATTAATTTCTTGTCGGCAACAATTTAATAAGTTTAATATTAGTACAATCAAAAATCAAAATCAAGCAAGATAGTGATTGCAAGCTAATTGCCATATTATTTTATTGTTCCTGTAATTTGCAGAGCCTATAGAGTTTGTGATTAAAGTAAATAGCAACATGTTTCCCAGCGAAAATCGCCAATCGTAGCTCCAAAAATAGTTCAATATTTTTGCAGAGTGCAGATATACCTAAGTTAGCATTCAATTTAAATCACATAAATAGTTTTTTAATATTTTGTAAATGCTACAACTTAACACAATAATATTATTGACGCGATTTTACAATAATTAATAGTCGCTTGGATAAATGACGGTTGAACAAACAGAGTTTATTTGGCCGAAATTATTTTTAGCTAATATTTAATTTTCGCAAGACCTTTGTTGCTATTTCAGTACGTAACAACTGTTACAGTTTATCTTTGTTTTGCACTTGGATACTTTATTTTTGAATGGGCGATATTTAGTAAATTTACTGTAATATATAGTTAAAAAAAATAGTTTTGCAACCCATAGAAAAGATGGATGCCACTGAATGCCACATGCCACCTTCAGCGAGACGTAGACCGACTTTACCGTATAGAGTTAATTAAAAAATCAGCCGTTCGTTATGATTATGAAGTGAAGCCGAAGAATTATCAATGTCAATCACAACAAAAGTATCAGCAGGATCAGTGGGTGGTCCTTGATGGAAGGCATGGCAGTTTTTTTTTGCTGCTACTGCTGCTGCTGCTGTTTTTGTTGTTGGGACTGCCATTAGAAGTTGTGGTTGAAGAGGTTGTAAGGAAATTAATTCAGGTGTCGCGTCGAGGTCGGAGTCTCTTATGCCATGATGATCTGGGAAAGTTTCTAATTCCAGCTCCACGGCTGCCCTTCTCTGCTGGTCTGAAATAAAAATAATAACCGCGCCCAAATTATGATTTGTGCACTGGCATCATGTCATAGGTCAAATTAGGCAGAGGGTGATTGTTTAGTAATGGGAAGGGGGGCAAAAAGTCCGACGGGGGCAAAAAGTCCGGAGGGGGCAAAAAGTCCGCCAAAAGAGGGCAAAAAGTCCGGAGGGGGCAAAAAGTCCGCGGGGGGCAAAAAGTCCGGTAAAGGTGGGCAAAAAGTCCGAAGGGAGCAAAACAGGCCACGTAATTAGAAAAAAACCTACATATATATGTTCCCTCATTTCGGACTTTTTGCCCCCTCCGGACTTTTTGCCCTCTTTTGGCGGACTTTTTGCCCCCTCCGGACTTTTTACCCTCTTTTGGCGGACTTTTTGCCCCCTCCGGACTTTTTGCCCCCTTCCGGACTTTTTGCCCCCGTCGGACTTTTTGCCCCCCTTCCCATTAATTAAATTTCTGTAATTAATGGTGTGGTCACACGTACATAATTTTATATATAGGTACCTGATGGATATCGAAGACTCTGAGGTAGTGCGGGTCGAGCAACAGGAAACCCGCGTACCGCAGTAGGAGGGTGTCCAGACGCACGCGCACTGACTTCAGTCATCTGACACCAACGAGTGCAAATAATCTAATCCGTTTCAAGTTAAAAATTAACACATTGAAATATATGTACCTACTTACATACGTATATTACAACAATATTCGTAAATATGTAATCATTTAATGTATTTTTTTGTACTGAATTTAAATCATTAAATATCTGATGTTGCCTAATCCATAAAAATAAATTGCAAGAAGCTATCAAAACTAGTCGAGACTTACAATTAACACTATGAAGTGTATCATGGCAACCAATGTTATCACAAAATCCGAATAATTCATTTTGATTTTTAAAATTCAGCTTACAGTTTTACAAAAACAAAAATTATTGTACAAAAAGTGTACTACGCCAGTATGTCGCGGACTTCACACGAGAATATTTTTGGATTTGTTTTTAAAATATTATGCAACCAGCATAGCAGCGTAAAACTACAAACACAAAACTGACAAAATGTGCCAAAAGTTTTGTCACGCTAATTATAGCATAGTACAGAAGTGATTAAGAGCCCCCCATTGAAACCTTGCAGTGCAGTGAATACACAGTATGCCACCCACACAAATTTTACGATTATATTAAGTATGGAAAACAATGTAACGTACCTTAGCATAATAAGGAGATACCGCGATGCCGATCCCGATATAGAAAAACATATTAATATGCAATAATATTCGTCAGTCAGCCGTCGGAAGGTAGTTAAACTGATGCGAAAACATTAATAACGACACCCATAAAAATATAGTTATAAAAACATGGTATTACATTTGTGTAAAATGTGCTGGTTAATTTAAATTTTTTGAATAATAATAAGAGATGACCTTGCAAATTTTATATTGTTTGTCGCAGGACTTAGGGTAGAATTTAATGCGGATTAATATGTCAGTAAGTGGTGGGAATTTCTGTTTCTGTACTACTGCAATTATTTGAAGTTTACATTTACATACATAGTATCAAAAGGGTAACAGTATTAATAAAATCAAAAACACAGTAAATAAATTTAAGCAATTTTATTACATTTTAAAGGTGGGAGAAACATAAACCCTTATTTAGTAGTGCTTATTGTATAGCCGTAGCCCAATTACATGTAATTTACCTAATTAAAAATCCTGGAAACAAATATATATGACACTGTATTTCGTCTGTGAAGAACCAAAATAATCCATTTGTAGCTAAAAGCAAAATCCACTATCTACAAAAATATTGAAATAAGTCTTGAAAGCATTTAAACAGAATATTTTGCATTTTTCAAAAATATGTAAATAGGCCATTTTACACTTTTCAAAAACATGTAAATAGAAAATTTTTGCATTTTTCAAAAACATGTAAATAGAACATTTTTGAACTTTTCAAAAACATGTAAATAGAATATTTTGCACTTTTCAAAAACATATAAATAGAACGTTTCTGCTTTTAAAAAAAACGTAAATAGAACATTTTGGGCTTTTAAAAACATGTAGGTACATAGAACATTTTACACTTTTCAAAAACTCATAATTAACATTTTACACATTTTTCTAATTTTGTTTTTATGACATAGCTCGCTTTGATTCTAGCTTAAATTGGATATAGACCATTTTGGTTCTTCACAGACGATATGTATCTACAGCCAGAACCGAGCCTTATTGTATAATTATGAGATTAACAATTATTTGAATGTAATTAGGAGTGACGCAATATTCAAAGCCACAAAATGAATAAAAATCAAAGTGGAGGTTCTTTCCAGCGTGTGAAATCCTCCCACTTGAATCCCAATATTAGGAATTGAGCGAATAGCCCGCTGGGTCAAAGATGCAGTTTTTACCATTTTTTCAGACAGATTTCTATTGTCTCCTAACTTCATCTTTGCTTTGCTGTCTATTGTACAGCCAGACACAGCATTCTTCAAGAGCGAGAGGATCTGCCTCTTGTACAGGTCTATCTGAACTGAGATTTGAAACGCCTTCTCATACACGAAAGCAAATATGACCACAGCATCGAATCCCAGAAGAGAGTTGAAAGCTCCCACAAATGGGGATTTATGAAAGAAATGAATCGCGAGGAAAGTGTGGGAAATGCTCACAGTGATGAGGTATATTTTTAAAGCAAATATAATCGCGGAATTACTAATGTTGAATAAGTGAATGTGGAGTTGGATATGACGACAATTGTAGGATTCTGCCATTATTTTCATCGGAGTTACACTTCCGTTCACCTTCGTTTTCATGGCCCTGTCAAAAAATTTACAAGTTTTTTATTATAACAATCAATTATTTTGCATCTTATTTTTATTAAAATTTTCGAGCCGTCAAGCGTAACGTGACATTTAGGGGCCTATAGTGAGATAAGCGGAGGTGTGTCGAGAATTCCTTAAATAAGGAACAATGCCGACAATAATGAAAATAAAACTTACTTCAAAACCTTTAGCTTTCTGATAGCTGAATTGATTCTAAAATTGGAATATTCAAAGAGGGACAAGTGAGTGAGGATGACAAAGTAGATATTAATCATCCCAAAGAGACTCGCAAATACTTCCAAAACGGCCAAAAGCAAATAATTCACTGTCGTCTGGTGGCTCTCACTTAGGCTGCTGAATAGAAGCTGAAGCCGAGTTCGGTCATGCAAAAGGAAAGTGAGGAAAAAGGCGGCGCTGGGGAAGAGGAGTAGTGGGAGAATCATGAGTAATATTTCTTGTCTCGATTTCTGTCGAAATAAACGCCTCAAGTCGAAATTGAAACCGAAACCTACGGGATTTTTGGGCCTATCCCCAACACGCCTCGGACCACGCCGCGACTGTATCTTGTCGTCGCAGTGAATTTCGTTCCAAACAATCACAAAAGTATCATTCCAAACGTAGTACTGCACTGACAAATAAATGACGAGGACGAAGCTAATCGTCCACGCAAAATGAATAGAAAAATGGTTGAAATTAAAATTTTCAAAGGACGACATAACCAGCTGTGCAAATCTAGCTGCATTGTACACAAAAATTAGGATATAGACTACAAAGTAGAGTTTCCACAAAATTGACTTGACCTTTGAAAAAACCTTCCGAATTTCTCCCGTTTGAACTAGGAAATCAAACGGAATTAAGCCAAGCTCACAGATTAAGTTGAGGGCAAAATAGTTGCAACGGTTTTCTACAAACGTTAGCATTATATTTCCCTATATGTGATTTTCGGCTTTCGGGTCTACTTTTTGCTTTTAACTTGGAATTCGATCACGGGACTGGTTAAACTTGTTCGTTAAATAATTTGGAATTGTAAAAGAGGTTGAAATTGGTTGCTACTACTGCACTACTGCTCGCCACAAGAAAGTGCTCACATATATCAGAGGAATGTTTACCAATATCAGTCAGTACCAATACAGCCCTCCATAACTAAATAATAATTTAGGACAACATCATCAACCGTCAGGTCACACCTGCCATTAATATCAGAAAAGTAGACATAATTTTATGTAATAAAAAATCCGGCGCTTCGCGCCGGATTTGTTCACCGTAGGTCCGAAGAAGATGCTGAGCTCACCGTAAATTGGTTTGATAGTTTGATCAATGAAAAACAATAATTTTGTAGTAACGCTCAGGGCCGGATAATGCGGCAAGCGCAGAGAGCCCCCGCCCCCGCTGCTTGAATTTTCAAAAAACATCTAAATGGAATAATTTGGACTTTTAGAAAATAGGTAAAAAGAATGTTTTAACTTTTCAAAAACGTGCAAATACAAATTTTTGCACATTTCAAAAACATGGAAATAGAACATTTCTCAATTTCCTGAATCAAGTAAATCGAAAATTTGGAATTTTCTAAAACATGTAAATACAACATTTTGCTTTACCAAAGAAAACCATCAATAAAATCCGATCAAAATGGTGGTTTTTGTATGGAAACAAATTCCTGCCTAAAGCTAATTCCTTCGTCCGGCCCTGGTAACACTATAACATAAAACCGACGCAGCTGAAGTTCATTGTTGTAACAGCGCTGCCAAACAATTCCATAATAGACAGACATTATTCCGGCTTGGTAATTTGAAGGCGGGAGGGGGGGGGGGGGGTAAAAATTTGCTTGAATGAATTTGGTTTACAACAAGGCATATGAAATAGGCATAATAAATACTATTTCATATGCCTTGGTTTAGAAATGCGAACGACACACAGACGGACAGACAGACAGAAGGAAAGTGTCCCTGTACCGACATTTATATACACTATTATATCCACAATTTATATGATTAGTTATAATTTTATTCTCACAAAATCTACACTACTAATTATACAGAATGTTACAACTGGGCACAGTAATTTAGAACAAAATTGCTTCTCAACTGACGGATATAAAAATGTGCAAGTTTATAATCAAAATTGTTGACTATGGTTATAGCAGACAAAGCAATTCATATGAATTATGGTTATGGCCAAAATTGTGAGCCGTCACTAATTATTAATTACACTGTGTATAGTATTATAACTCAATAATATTTTATGCAATAATAATTATTGGCTCAAATTAAATAGTGGAATACGTTTTCAGAATTTGGTAAAGGCTTATTCAACGGTTCAAAAGTGACAGGGGCTATAGTTACGCTCACATTTATGCAAGGACCAGTGAAATACAAGTATAACAGTTTAAGCTTAAACATACGTAATTAAATAAAAACTTACGAAGATAGCATGGCCTGTAGATTATGAGAAGAGAAAGTAAACTTGTAGTTGCAGTGCTCAAAAATGGAAAGATGGAGCAGGACGGCAAAATATAAATTACTCATGGCAAATATCCCACAGAAGATTTCTACAAAACTGAAAATCAAATATGTCAATGCTGTTTTATACTCGTCACTCAAAATGTTGAACAGGAGCTGGGGTCTCGTCTCGTCGATTAATAGAACTGACTGACACAGTGCTACACTTGGGAAAAGGAGCAAGGGGAGGAACATGAGCAATACTTCTTGCTTGGACTTGTCAAGTAGGGCTGACAGATTCAACTTCAAAACATTAGGAAAATTAGGATGAGATTTTTTATTAGGAGCCGTCCTACTCGAATTTTGAATTCCGTTCCATACAGTCACAAAAGTATCACTCCAGTTGCAGTACTCGATGCATAAATAATTAATGAGGAGGAAACTACACGTCCATGCAAAATGGAGGGAAGCGTGATTGAAATTAAAATGGAGACTGCCTAACGATTCGTACATTAACTGCGTAAAAGTAGTTGTGACGTAGACAAAGAAAAAGACGGAAGTGCTAAAGTAAAATTTCCACAAAATACGTTTTTTCTTTGAAGCTACTATTTGCAGTTTCCCTGTTTTGGCAATGAAGTCAAATGGGAGAAAGCCAAATTTGGAGCATATTATATCTAAAGCAAGGAGGTTCCAATGATTTTCTTGAATATCTAACATTTTTTTACGATTTGAGCTGTGTCTTTGCTAGTTCAGAGGCGGAGCTTGAAACCCCTGCCCACGACCTAGGTAGATGTCATCGTGGGAATTTTTAGAAGCACAAGGGATACTCTCTTTAAACTCACTGCAGTATGAAAACTGCTGTTGGGGTGTCTTTATGCTACTACATGTATGTCAATCCTACACCCTACGTCTGTGTATATACTTTATCCTTAAACTACGCTGGTAAGTGTGTATATGCCACTGCTAGTTAGGCAAATGACATTTTTGGAAAAAGATTGTTTGTCTTTAGGGATATATAATGTATGATAAAGTTCCGCCTTAATTGCATATTTCCTATTTCCTGCATACTGTAACGGCTGTAGGAAATCGTATTAGGTTTTGAAGCGTCCATAATAATATTCAACTATGTACTTAAACTCATTAAGCTAGTAATTTTTGTGATTTTAATTATGCCCGCTTTGTCAAAGCCACTGGTATGCAGTACACAATTTATTTACGTAAGTAGTACAGCAACAAAATCAAGACAAACGTCAATTTCCGTCCATAGCACTTCGTTATAATTACATAATTACGCATTGATTATTGTTGATAAACAATTTGGAGAAAGTCGGAAATGCTTTATAAATACTGTATTCAATTACACATATCGTCTGTGCGAAGAACCAAAATTTGCCATATCAATTTGTAGCTACAAACAATATCCACTATCTACAAATACTTATATTGAAATATGTCTTGAAAGTGCTTAAATGGAATACTTTGCACTTTTCAAAAATATGTAAAAAGAACATTTTACACTTTTCAAAAACATGGAATTAGAACATTTTACACTTTTCAAATTTATGTAAATAGAACATTTTACACTTCAAAAACTCCTAATTAACATTTTACGCATGCTTATTTTGTTTTTAAGACAGCTCATTTTGATTCTAGCTTAAATTTGATATGGGTCATTTTGGTTCTTGGCACACGATATGGTACTCGGCAATTTCTTTCAAGGATGGAAAAGTCAAAACCAACAATTTATGCAGAGGGGTATAATTTCACTATAGCTTTGTCTTAATGATTTCCGCACTTCCAGTATTTACAATTTCCAATTTCCATACATTTAATTGCACGCCAGATTACCTTCGGGATCGTCCATAAATGATGTAATCGAAGTATCTCAATTTCTCGAACCCCCCTAAGACCACCCTGCGATCAGCTTCAGCATTGCGTAAATGGATATATTTAACATGACACTAAAGGATATATTTTTCACAAATCCTGAAGGTACTTAATATCCAGATAAGATTAAAGAAAAATATCAAAATAAAAATCGTGTTGTCAGTTACGAATAGAAATATAAGTTTTTAACATGGAATTAAATGGCAACGAGGAACATTTCCCGCAATATTTCCAGCTTGGCATTTAAAGCTAGGGAATTTAGAGCACTTGATTTATTAATAGATTAACCTTCTTTCTACCTTACAACTTTCCTTCAATGCTCAATCACATGAGACATGAACCATGATAAGCATTTATATTCATAACAAACAAGCATATTTATACACCTATCTCATCTGTATAATAATCTGTAATAATGCATTAGTTATTATTAGCATATTAGTATACCGAAATTTGTTTGGTCCTTTTATTTGTACTGAAAGGAAAAGGACATTTTTATCTCTTAAAACTGGAGAGAGATAAGATAACAAGTGACTAAACTAAACTCGAGAAATTCATAAACTATTGTCCACTGTCGAAAACATAATATTATAAGCAATAAAATAATTTCAAGCCATAAGTAATTTATAATAGAATATTAAATTTATGCTGGTGAAGTGGAAGGAATTTAAAAGCAGTTCACAAGTTCAGTCTGAGTAGAAATAAATAGTTACTAGTAAACGCCAGCTATTTAACCGAAATCAGTGCACCATAAATATAATGGCGACTTCTGACGATTTTCAAATGTTTGAAAAATTTGAGAGATACATTATAAAACATTCAATAAGACAGTTTGAAAATACTGCATTGAATATTGAGTACTTTTTGAATCTCCTAGCCGAAGAGGTCATCACCAATTTTGAAAAGGAGCAAGTCGTAAGTGACCTTATTTCCAATTTCTATCAATTTCTTTCAAATTTAATTTAGCTGTATTCCAACAACTTACTAATTTTTTCTGAATAATTCTGTAAATGTAATTAAATGTAGGAGAGTCAGCCATCAAGCTACAATCAAGCAGAAAAACTCATTCGAATACTGAAAGCAAAGCCTCATCAGCTCCCGAAAATTATCACGTGCATTTGCAGAGTACTTCAGTGTGAGCGAGGGAATATTCGTGAAGGCTTTTGGGAATCATGAAAAAAAATGCTTAAAAGGTGTTGACAGTTGAATCCAGTGGACACATCTACACTTTTTTCAAAACGACAAAATGATAATACTTTTACATAAATTACGTTTTATTTTTCGTAGGTACAAATTGTATACAATAATAACTCAAAGTGTGTAGAATTTATAGCTACGATTGGAATTTAGATTACAGTTTTGGAGTAGTACTCTGATGACGATTATATAAAATAAAATAAATCAACTATAATACGTTTTGAATAAATATTTAGATTAAACTAACGTTGTATTTCGTTCTATGTTTATCCATGTTTTTACCCCCTATGTGCATATACTGACTGCGAGACCGATAAGATAAGAGCTGTTATGTATTTTCTATTTCAACTTCTGGTTTTACACGGTGATTATAAAAAAGTATGACTAATTGCTCAACGGTAGCGTTTTTACATTCTGCGGATAAATAAAACTTACTGCAATTTATTCCTTTTTGCAAACTTAAAAGCTCCTGCTGCTGCTGAGTTAAATTACGCAAGATTTTCTTTAGTTCGTATAACTTTGTAAACGTAAGAGTAGACAGTTGACAGTATTTATTAAGAATGGCATCTCCATTAGAACTAGAACTTGCTCTCGTAGAGGAATTTGAGAGGTACGTTAACGGTCATCAAGCACGCTTGTGTAAATACACGAGGGTTGAAGTGCCCGTTTTGGTTAACCTTCTATCTGCTGGGGTCATCGATTCGCAGGAACAGGAGCTAATAGTAAGTTGTCATATTCCATATCTGCATTTCATCCAGTCTTATAATGTATCGTTTGAGAAGAACAAAAATGACCCATTTCCAATTTAAACTAGAATCAAAATGAGCTATGTCATAAAAATATAATGAGATATATGCGTAAAATGTTAATTAAAAATTTTTGAAAAGCTTTCAATGTTTTGCTTAAATGTTTTTGAAAATTGCAAAATATTCTATTTTCATATTTTTGAAAAGTTCAAATATTTCATTTACATGTTTTTGAAAGGTGTAAAATGTTCTATTTACATGTTTGTGAAAAGTGTAAAATGTTCTATTTACATGTTTTTGAAAGCTGTTAAATGTTCTATTTATTTACATCTTTTTGAAAAGTGCAAAATGTTCTATTTACATGTTTTCGAAAAGTGTAAAATGTTCTATTTAAATGCTCTCAAGACGTATTTGAATATTTTTGGACATGGTAGATATTGTTTTTAGCTACACACGACGAATGTGTTACATTATTTCAACTTGAAACATACGAATTTATTTAAGTATTATGGTAATTTGTAGGAAGCTGCAGGAATAAATTTCGCAAAAGCAAAGACACTCTTTGACACTCTAGTACCCAAAGTGCTACAGTTGTACGAAATTGTGACATGTTTCAAAAATACAAACCAGCCTGTTGCAGAAGGTGTTCTTCGAACTTTCATGAATGAAAATCAGGAAAGAATCCAGGAAGCCATTTTAGCGGGCGAGAACTAACTACCTACTTACCTACTTGAAATATGGTCCAATGAATCCACTGGGCTCAAACTGGAAAACGGAAAAATAGAAATGGCTTTTAATCAATGACATTTTTGTTGTTGGCTTAACGTTTGATTTCAGTTTTTTATATTCTGCATAATAAATTAATTGTCTAACGTAAGAAGTCATGCATGTGTCTGATTGGAGTTTCATTCTTCTTGTTTATTTAAATGTGTTATTAAAAAACTTTATCTTCTTCCTGCAATTTGTTATGTATTCCACTCTGTAAATCGTTTAATAAATTAAAATACATGATTCTTAAAAAAGGTGTTATTAACTTATTATCAAAGAAGATAAGATAATATTATTGACCAGCTTTGATTCAAAGAATTTTGAGACTTCGTTAGTTGCAGAATTTGACTAACTATAATGCCAAAACCCAAACTACTTATCTATCTTGTGGTAATCGTCATCCTCACTCTCCATTACATTCTGAGGCACCTAACACGTAACTTATTTACTATTAGCTTAATATAATTATAGCATTAATTGCATTAAAAAAATAATTTATTATTACTTAAAACTGTTTATCCCTTCTTCTCCCTAAAAATTTTACAACTTTACGTAGATGGTAGAGGTACAATTATTTAATTGAGAAACTGCTGTGTATTAGAATATTGTTTTGTATCTTTCCTATACCCACACATATAATATTATAGTATTCCTTCAAAATGTCTGATTTTATTGAGCAAGATGTCTTAACCAAATTTGAAGAGTACATCGATTCAAACAAATTAGGATTGTGGAAAAACACAAAACTGACTCCAGGCACACTTCAATATTTTCTTTCGCAGGAGATAATTACTAATGAAGAACTGGCTCGTATCGTAAGTTTTTGCATTATAATTGTTTACATAATGATGATTATATTTTTCGATTTAAAAAAAAATATAGACGAATAAATGAAAGTAACTATGACTGAGTGAGTGAGTTCGTGTCTTGGGTGTTTTTGGTTATAAGCCAACTTTATTATTTTGAAAATATTATATGGACAAAAACAGGGGACAGAAACCAAGACCTTCGGGCAACGTAACATCTTTTATGACATCCTCAAGAGTAAACTGCATAAGCTACCTAAAATAATCGCTTATTTTAAGAAAATAGGCCTCACCGCGGCAGGAAATATACTCGAGAACTTTTTGACAAAAAATCCCACCGCTTCAATAATATCATTATCAGCACCAGCACCAGTGACGAATCCGATTCAAAGTAAAAGTGTGGACGTTCCAGCTCCAGCGTTCCAGGACCCACTTCAATTTCCATCCAGTAGTGGATTAAAACTGCTAATGCGCCGTAGCCGTAATGACCCCAAAATTTCAGGGCGAAAATCCGGTTCCGGATCGGCAACACAATTTGGATTTTTGCAGACGGAGACGGAGACGGGGAAAACATTAGCAGATAGTTTTGATGAGTCTAATCCGAATATTTTGCAAACTTTAGAAAACTATCTACCAGATCAAGTACGCCTTTTATACGTGTCTAGATCATATCGTGTGTGAAGAACCAAAATGACCCATATCCAGTTGTAGCTAAAAACAATATTTACCATCTACAAAAATTTTGAAACATGTCATGAAAGCAATTACTTAAATATAATATTTTGCACTTTTCAAAAACATGTTTAAGTGGAACATTTTGAAGTTTTCAAAAACATGTAAATGGAACATTTTGCACCTTTTCAAAAACATGTAATTAGAACAATTTACACTTTTTCAAAAAATTTAAACAGAACAATTTACACTTTTTGAAAACATGTAGATAGAACAATTTACACTTTTTGAAAACATGTAAACAGAACAATTCACACTTTTCAAAAACTCTTAATTAACATTTTACACATGTTTCTCATTTTGTTTTTATGACAGCTAATTTTGATTGTACCTTGCTTAAATTGGATATGGGTCATTTTGGTTCTTCACACAGAATATTTTGCTTCAACATATGGTTTTAAATGTATAATAATCTGCTATGAACTTTGTAAATTGTTCTTGCAGAAATATCCTCCTAAAACGAAAGGATTGGCTCTAATCATAAATCACATCAACTTTCATGGTTGTCCCAGAGAATTTCGCTCTGGAGCCGAAGTAGATGAACAAAATCTTGCAGATAGATTGGCAGAGCTTGAATTTGACGTTTATGGACTCAGAGATAAAACTTATGTCGTGAGTCTTTTTTGTTTATATATTATAATCTGACTCCAAGTATAAGTTATTATAATATAATTACAATAAGTGTTATGTGATAATTATTGACAATACTACCTGCCTGTAGGAGCTAAAGGAAAATATTAAGGAATTTGGTGGGATGATTGAGGAGACGCAAGCCGACTGCATGATTTTAGTTGTGATGAGTCATGGAGATATACAAAACAAATTTATGACAAGTGACAGAGGATGGATCTCTTCGTGGACGGAAGTCGTGGAGCGTTTTAATAATGCAAATTGTAAAACACTCATTGGGAAGCCGAAAATATTTCTGTTTCAATTCTGCAGGTGAGCCGAATATAGAGTTCCCGGAAGTACACAAACTCCGTTTTTATTATTTCTTCCAGCAGCGCTATTAAGATACGCTTGCAGTGTGTATGGAGAGATAGGGCATAATATCCTTGTGTGTTGTATTTATGAAAATTGCATTTATATAGGTAATTATAATAATTATATTGAAAATGTATTCAACTAATTTTTTAGAGGGAGTATGACGGACTTTAGAGGTACCCAAAGTGACAGCCATGATGTAAGATTGTAAACGTTGTGATTTACTAAAGTGAAATGTACAATAATATGTAATAAAATTATTATCCTCTATATAATAGAATACAAATAATACTTACGTGCTTTTGATTTTTTTGTCTGTACCTAATAATAGGACCCGGCAGAAGGAGCTGAACTAATAATCCCATCGTGGACGGACATGCTTGTTTGTTATTCAACATTGGATGGTATCAGTCCAGCATGTGATATCGTCTGTGAAGAATCAAAATGAGTCATATATCCAATTTAAGCTGGAATCAAAATGAGCTATGTCATAGGAACAAAATGAGAAACATGCGTAAAATGTTAATTAGGAGGTTTTAAAAAGCCTAAAATGTCATATTTACATGTTTTTGAAAAGGTGCGAAATTTTCTAATTCCATGTTTTCGAAAAGGTGCGAAATGTTCTAATTCCATGTTTTCGAAAAGGTGCGGTAATGTTCTAATTCCATGTTTTTGAAAAGGTGCAAAATGTTCTAATTCCATGTTTTTGAAAAGGTGCAAAATGTTCTAATTCCATGTTTTCGAAAAGGTGCAAAATGTTCTAATTCCATGTTTTTGAAAAGGTGCAAAAATTTCTAATTCCATGTTTTTGAAAAGGTGCAAAATGTTGTATTTAAATGATATCAAGACATATTTGAATATTTATTTAGATAGTTGATATTGTTTTTACCTAAAAATGGATATGGCTCATTTTGGTTTTTCACAGACGATATGGTGCTTTTAATTACTCATTAGCTCTATAATTAGCTATTATAAGTATGTACCTGGATGAAATATTGTATAATACTTTTATAAAATGTATGGTGCAGGTCATAAAGCCTTCCGAGAACCTAAACATGGGACTTGGTTTATACACTTTCTCTGTCAAGTTTTGAGACGATATGGTCGTAAATATGATATCTGCAGGTTGCTCAACCTTGTAAGTTATGACATTTCGTTATTTCGCGTTATGACATTTATACAAATTACAAGGCATAAATATTGCCACGCATTATAGCTAATGCTTTTACCTGTAGTTATGTAATGACTTTAATTGCAATTTGTACAGGTTTCGGAAATAATGAAATTGCACGAAGGAAGTGAAGGCCAGAAGCAAATTAGTCCGTATTATAATATCGGCTTCACAAAAGATTTTTACCTTGCCAAGGAATTAGAATAATTGTTACAAAAATGTACATTCAAATAGTAGAAACCTGTTTCTACTAATAAGTATAAGATATGCATAAAATAATTTTTCTAAAAAATAAGCTAGGCGATATAGACAGGCTAATTGAAACGCCGGGCTTTGAATGAACCCAATGAAATATAAAATGTTACCATTTTTTCATTTATTGTTTCCAATTTAAATATCATATAAATTATTTAATTTGTTCTTCTGTCAAAATTTCATAGAAAACTCTCCTCAATACGTATTTCTCCTTAATAACCGTCTACTAGTCAACAATTTTGTAGTTTAATTTAACATTATTACAAACTATAGGTAATTTTAATAAAACAGCTTTATCTTTACACGCAACCGTATTGTATAATACTATCGTTAGGCACACAAACCTAAAGAAATCAGAAACTATGTATATTCAAAATCGAAATCGATTTCCTCAAGATCGTACGTATACTTTTAGGGCTGATGAAATTTAAATTAAATGTAACTCAGCAAAAGCATAGATATTATACATTTTTTATCGTCTTACCTTTTGAATTCTTTTTTTTTCTAGAAATACACCATTTTTTCTGATTTTACCAAGTTCATTACACTGTTTTTGTTATTCAATAAACTAAATCTGAATTTCAATATCACGTGTTAGTTTCCTAATTTAAAAAAGTACTAGGATTTGGGTACTCTACATACTGCTGTTGCGGATAATAGACACATGCAAATTTTATTTAATTAGTAATGCACTATACTTGATCATGAAAAATTCAAAAATTAGCCAACTCTTAACTCTGAAAGACTCAAAATTCAATCGAATACAACAACTCTTGTACTCGAATATTACAAATCCAAACTTTCACACCCAATAGGGTTGGCTGACTTCATAATATAAGTAATGATAATAATGATTCATAAGGAAAACAGACAGGATTTGGGAGTAGGGATATTTCCGAAAGGGAAAAATGGAAATATTATCTCTTGTATAAATTATTGAAATTGTGCATATAATAGGTTTTTAAGTAAATTGATGATTTTTTCGAAACAAATTATTGTCAGTATTTCTCTGCGTACAGCATAAACGATATTCCCCCCCCCCCTAGCACTCACATGCATGTCACTTATTCGCGGATAAACAATAATTGAGAATTTGATAACCAGTTTAATAATACAAAAACTTGAGAACATTGCGAATTTACTAAAATTATTATGAGGAATTTACACTGGAAAATTGCTTCACTGGAATTGGCAAGAGATAGATGAATAATTATTATTATATTATATTCGGAAAATTGAGAGTAAAAAATAGGGAAATTGCCAACCCTAATAATAATTAACATAAACTAAATATAGCAGTTTAGAGTGGCGAACACTTTATCATTAAAAACACTAACAAAAATGACAAACTCACTCAGAGAACTACCATCCCAATTTTGCTTTATAACTAATAAATACTTAAGTACCTAATAAGTAATAATAAATATTATCATCCAAAAATCAATAATTATGAAATTAGGTGAAATTACTTATCTTAGCTATTTACACACGTTAACTTAGCCAATTAATAAATATTCATGCTACGACTGGCCCAAAATATGCATCACACAGTTTACACTTTCATTTCTAAGAAAATCACATAGACGAATCAGACCAAAACACTAAAAAACAAAATAAAATATGTTACTAAGTACAAGTGGTAATAATTATTTAAAGTTAGCATAACAAATAATAACAATGACATAATAATATTATCGTATCATACAAATTTTATGTCGAAACCAATTTTGTGATTGTATGACTATCAGTATAATAATAATATATATAATGTGATAAAAAACTGCAATCTTAAAATCTTACATTTGCACGTACGTGCAAATCATGAGATTATTAAAAAAAAGAAAAACAATCCACTGCACTGTACAAGTTATAGCTACCGAACATTTAAATAGATAAGTAATTACATACCTAATTAATTACCTCTGTATAAAAATACTAATGTGCATACATCGTACCTAATAAGTAACTTTACTTTCTCTTACATTTAATATAATAATGTAATACGTCGTGTTTAACCCTTATTATTGTTACATCTAATAGAGAAGCGTTGAGAACTCGTTCGATTGATTCCCTTGAGTACAATTCGACTGATTGCTATTTGAGGCAGAGGCAATGGTGATGGGGATAGGGCCGGAATTACCAGCCGCAGCAGCAGCCTGAGCAATTTGTTGTAATTGAGCTGCATCAATCACCATTGTCGCCGGCTGCCCGTGATGATGGACACGGGTTCCGGTCACGAGACCCTGTAAATTTAAATACAGCATAAATAGATATTAGTATTAGTATTATTTTGATTTAAAAACACTAACAAAAAATCAAATAAAAAAATCAAATCCAATTAACTAGTGAAAACGAACCGTTTGAGCTGACACTGCTCCAGTTAATTCTTCGAGTTTAATAGCTCTCGTCGTCCCACCCTGCTGTATCCCGATGATCCCTTGAGCTTGCAAATCTTCTAGCTTGACACCCATTCTACTCAAATCCGAGGACAGTGTTGGGATGGATGCCAAAGTATGAGCCACTTGGATTTCATTTTTACCCTTTGAAAAGTAAATCAAAATATTATAAAATTAGTTTTTGATTCGTACTTCTTAATAACAATTACATCAAATTTTTATAACATGAGAGTTTTCAGCAAAGGAACCTACTGCTTGATAAGGCCGAAGTTGTACAATGCCTCCTGAATTAGTCATCTGATGAAGGTCTAGTGTGCCACCTTGAGAAATCTGAGCGTAAGTTGTCGTTCCGCCACCCTCACCCGTTGTAATGTGTGCATGAGGTATAATAAATTCCAACTCCCCACTTGCATTTGCAACAGCTGTAGCCACAGCAGTTCCTTGTTGTTGTTGCTGCTGCTGTTGTTGTTGCTCTTGGTGTTGTTGTTGTGCAGCTGCTGCGGCTGCTGCTGCTGACGAAGATTGCTGGTTCTGGTTCTGAGATGTAGATTGCTGTTGAGCTGAGGATTTCTTAGCGTACACAACAGTTTGATCCCCACTGGTGAAGGAGCTTTGTTTATTACTCTTGTGAGGTCTGGGCTTATAAGGAGATTTTGCAGACGCATTCACACCATGGTGCCGGGTTTTATGCTCTTTTAATTTATCCCGACGAGTGGAGGCGTAGTCACATTCTTCACATTTAAAGGGGCGCTCATTAAAATGAATCCTTTCATGGCGAACTAAATGAGATTTCTCCAGGAAGCGCCGGCCACAAATAGAGCAAACATGAGGACGAACTCCAGCATGACTTCTCATATGAGAATCAAGTTGGGATTTTTTACTTGTTGTGTATTTGCAACTTGAATCCTGGCAACGGTACAGCTCTCCTTAAAGTAAACAATCAACCCTCTCAAAATCATGAATAAAAACAAAAATTCAAGGTATACATGAGAGTGGGGGGTACACAGATATAATACTACACATTTTTGACAATGCAGTAGAATCAACTATGTACTTGCATCGGTTGGAGTATTAAAACTACGAATAAAATAAAAAATTATAAAAGAAACAAAAAAACAATTACGTACTGGGATTGCTACCTTTTTTCCCTGTGCCCCCGTGATGAGTTTTCTTATGGTTTGTAAAATGATTCAAGTACTTAGTCGAGAAAGCGCACTGCTGGCAAGAATAAGTTTTTTCCGTATTGTGACCCACGGAGTGTTGATCCAGGGAATTACGAGAGGCGAATGTGCGGCCACAGGTATTACCTGGAAGTGAATTAGCTATAGTTGAAATTTAATTAAAAAATTATTTTCAACAGTCACATATGTTTAACAAATATATAATTAGTAAAAATATATTCAAATAAAACTATGTATTTTAAAATCATATTTAACTTACATCTGTAAGGCTTTTCATTATTGTGAGATTTCATGTGGACTGCTAAATTAGCTTTACTTCGTGACTTGTAATCACACTCAGAACAGTGGTAAGGCTTCAAATCTATATGGGTTACTTTGTGGGCCATGAGGGAGCCAATCTTAAGGCACGTGTACTCACCTGGAATAGTACAATTTTCAATTTAATCAAACAATATATTATAGTGTACTCTTTCTTTATCTTAAAACGAATTTACTATTCTATTGCATGCGTTTAAACTTTCTGAAAAAACAAAAATAGTTGTTTCGTTATATAGTTTTGTGAACGTTACACAATGAGATATTTCATTGTAAATACCTAAGACAAGTAACTACTTTAAACTTGGTTTAAACCACAATACCATCCGTGAAGAACCAAAATGATCCATATCCATTTTTATTTTTTAGCTAAAAACAATATCAACTATCTACAAAAATATTCAAATATGTTTTGAGAGCATTTAAATACAGCAATTTACACTTTTCATACACATGGAATTAGAACATTTTGCATCTTTTCGAAAACATGGATGGGTTTAGAAATTGTGCATCTTTTCGAAAACTTGGAATTAGAGCATTTTGAACCTTTTCGAAAACATGAACTTAGAACATTTTACGTTTTTCAAAATATCAATTAACATTTTACGCATGTTTCTCATTTTGTTTTCATGCCCTTGCTCATTTTGATTCTGGCTTAAATTGGATATGGGTCATTTTGGTTCTTCACAGACGATATGTACCTACCTATCTATGCTTCTATTATTATAGTAGGCGGTTTATATAGGGCATTCAATTAAAAAAAATATAAATTCGAAAGAATTTTGATATTTAAAATTTTTTAAAGAGCTTTAAAAATGTGTGATTAAAAATATTATAGTTCTATTTCCTTTAGGGTTTTCAAAAGGTTAGGAATAATGATAAGTATATAATATGCTAATAGTTATAAGAAGCATTAAAGAAAAACGTGTGTTCTTACAAGATAGACATTTATAAGGCGGTCCTTCGAAGTGACTCTTCATATGAAGGAAATACTCTCGGTTCCATTTACAAGTAAAGCCACACTCAGGACAACGATACGTGACATCATGAGCATGAATTGTAGCTAAATGTCTTTCTAGTTTTGAAACTTTCTTGGAATAAAATGTACAGAGATGACAACGGTAGCCATTTGGAGTTTGAATTGGATCACATTCCTCATCCCCACTAGAGTCGGCTAGGATTTCATCTCTTTCAACGTACCTCCGCTTTGGATTGTCTTGACGAACTACCACCCACTTCTTGATCCGACGATTCTTTCGAATTTGTGACAGATATTTTTTCCTTTTCTGCTCAATAGTAAGGGGACCTACAAGCAAGCAGAAAAATATTATATACCTAATTAAATTCATTTTTAATATGTAACTCAAATTTCATTGCATTACACTTGCTGTAAAACAATTTAAATTTTAAATATATTAAAAGTGTAACATAAAAATTAACTCAAATTAAATTCAATTCAATGATTAATTGCACAGAGCGTTATTTTTAAAGAACTAACCTTTACGCTTAGGCTTCGATTCCTTAGATTTACCACCGGAGTCATTATCAAACCATTTGCCACCCTGCCGGACAAGTAAACAAAATTGGAATAATTATTAGGCTTAGGCTTAGTTAATAATTCAGATGGAAGAAATTATTACAAAACAACACTGATATATTGGTAAAATTAAAAAAGAAGGAAAAAATTTACCCAAATTCGGACTTCCCTTCCATCGGGCATCAGGATTGTGGAATCAGCAGGCACTTGAAGACCTTCCATCGCAGAATTAAAAGCCATTTGCAGTAAATTATCTCCAAATCCGAGTGGCTGATCTAGCTCCTACAATATAATCATCGTTTAATGAAATTTGGATCGATAGTGTAAAAGAGCCTCTTATAGTGGTAAAATAAAATTTATAAGATAAATTTCCATTACAAATGGGTACTAATCTTAATATTTACATAGGTAGGTAATTTATTATATGATTTTTATTATTATATGATTTTTAAACTTAGCCACATGGCCTAATTACTAATTACAAACATACCTGCCCAAACCGCTGCTGAAGTGCTTGGTACATCTGTTCGTATTTTTGAACCTGGATCCCCTTCTCGGCTAAACTATGAAGTACATAATAGAAGCATCTCTCTGAAGATCCAAAGAGAGGTTCTTGATCAATATAGTCAACAATAATATTTGGGTCCATCAGATTCCACTCGATATTTGTCAATAACTGTTTAAAATCCCGCTCACGACTTCCTAAATCATGACAAACCCATCGGCTCATAAATTTGACAGCAGCATCATGAGGTACAGCCCACGCCTGTTAAAATAAAAATCATAATAAAATTATTTAATTAAATAAACCAACAAAGACGGTAAATATTTCAAAATCCAGGTAGGCAATTAAATATTTAAAGTCTACTCCACAAACCTTTTCAGTAACAAAATTTTCAATTTGCTTCGCATTTAATTCCATCATAACTTCATGGTTAATAACTTCCCCCAAATTATTTCGTACAAAATTCGTAATAGTCTTGACTAAATTTGTCATTGAGAATTTCTCAGCTACTTCTCTCATACCCAAACAATTCTCGGCATCCAAAAATCTTTCCAGATACTCCCCACAGTACCCCTTTAATTTGACCATGAGGAAATGATTAGCTAGTCGGAGTAATTCCCCCACATTCCCCTTTTCAATCGTCACACTCCCCGTGTACATGTAGTTGAGGAAGGTGAGGAAGATTTCGGTGTCTTGACAGGAGACGGCAATGCTCTCCGTCGTGACACGATTAGACTTGAAAATTGAGGAGAAATAAGGGGAGCAGGAGGCAAGGACGTTTCGATGTGCTTTAAAACATTTCCCTTGAACGTGGAGAGTGACGTCACAGTAGCGCTCCGTATCCCGCATCTTCTTCATCTGCTCCATGATCTCATTCGAATTTTGTGTTTCTGTAAATGTGAGTGCATTCGCTGTGATTGTTGAGGAGTTTGGACCGGGTCCCGTCAAGCCAGGGATTTGGAGGAGGGATTGATGATCCAAATGAACTTCCGTACCATCACCAGCCCCTCCTTGACTTAACATCACTTCCGTCCCTTCCATATTCACCTGCATTTAATACGATCAGGTTCAATTCTGTGTCGGGAATTATATTGTTGCTAAGAATAATTTGCCGTCGAACGTGGTTATTGCTTGGAAAAATTAACCGTTTCAGTTTTGCTCCTTCCACTAATTCAAATTTGGACATTTGGTTTTGCTTTGAAAATGTGATTTTGCTTCTTATGTTCTGTCGAAGATTTGCTTCAACTAACAGAGATGATGTTGATAGTTTTCATGCTATGTCATATGTTGTTTGTTGGTAGTTCATCTAGCTGTCAAAATGAAAATAAAATGATTCATCAAAAACCAAAACGCAAAACGTAACAACAGGATTTTTATCAAAACACTTTAAAGGAATGAATTAAGAATTTTCTTGTTACTACAAATTACGCATAAAATAACATGCGCAGTAAAATAGCACATTCCATTACTTCATTATCATATTTCGAATTTCGAAAGTCTCCTGCATCCTGCCTTGTTCAGGTTTGCCGTTAAAGTATAAGAATTACTGTGTATAAAAGCTTCTTGTTTTTTCAAAACACCACAACGGGTGAATGGGTCAGCTTCTACACTATTTCTGTGTTTTGATTCAAAACCGGAAATTTACTAATTGTAATTATCAATAAAAAATATAAATCTTGAATAATTTCTAAAAAAAAAGAGTGAATGGTACATTGCGCAATTTTTGGGACATGCCTAAAAGTTGGTCAGCTGGCATTAAATTGCATCGTATCGTAAAGGAAAATAAAATTTACTAATGAATTAATACCTAATATCTACTGACAACTATACAACATGAGCTGTTTAAGAGACACATTCATATTTAAAGCATTAATCATTCGACCCAGCCACAGCATACAACTGAGTGATTAGTATTTCCTAATCGTAGAGTTGCAGATCATCGTTAAATAAAATCAAGTTTCGCTAGGACGGGGACAGGGACCAGCAACCAGGGAGGATGGTTATAATAAAAGAATAAAAATAAAAGCCCTATGCCAGTCAGACCACACAGCCAGCACTAAAATAATGATGAATGTCGAATGTGGAATAGAAAGGAAATTTAAGCATATTAGATATTAGTAGTACTCTGGATACTAGATACTGATTAATATATATATAAAGACTGTGGAGAGTACCATATTATAGACCGTAGTAGGAGGAATAGGAATAGGAAGAGGAGATGACCCCTTGCTCCCGAAAAAAAATCAACACCTTTCCGCCCAAAAAGATCCCAAAAATTTGTGTGTGAGATGATGGAATGAAATGAAGATCCCACCCGAACCCGTCTCAATCCGTTTGTCCCTTCACCCTTTTCTTCTATCCCACTCCATACGGTATACTTTACTAGTACCTACTTCCAACTTTTCTACCTTACTTTTAGTACAAGATATTCTATAGTATATCCATCCTACACTATATGTGTCCTGCCCTATCTTTTAGTATCTAGCTCTCCCTCATTCTCCATGAAGTCAAGCTACAAACAATCTCAAATTCTCAAATATAGAAATTTGTTTTTTGAGGGATTTTATTCTTACCAAAATTAAGACCATGTCCAGTTCAGTAGTGACAGTCCAGTTGTCCGTCCACCTTCACCATTCAACAAAATCACATCACGATCATCACAATATTGACTGCGTAGTTGGTAGTTAGTTGGTAGTGAGCAGATTTTTTTTACCAAATAATAATGTGAAATATGGTCTAACTTCAAACTTGTTTGTGTGGTTTGTGAAAGAACTAATAAACTACAGAACAACTCTTGTTAACTGTTAGCTCTAGTTAAATATTAACTGCTAACAATCAACTCACAATTTTGAAGTTACTTAACTTCGTGTGTCGTGTCACTCACAAAAAACGCACAAATCAATCCAGAAAACAGAAGTGCAGCAGTAATAACAATAACAATATTTGCTGATTTACTTTGCCTATTTACTTTTAATTACTCTAAGATTTTGGAGCACGGAAGCATACTTCGTGTTACATTTACTTACAAAACTATAAGGTCGCCAAAATAAACTAGAATGGGAAGCAGATGTGTAGAATGTCCATGTATGATGTAAAAATATTAAATATGGAAAAGCTACACTAATTTTGAAATATAACTGCTGATCTGTACAAAATACCTATGTGTGATCCTAATCCTACGAATTAGGAATGACAGAATGAGGAATCTCAATGTAGAAAAAATTATTAAGTACACATATCTTATGCATTATTATACACATTTATTACGTACGTTGCGTTCCGTGCCCGACGCTCACGTAAAAAAGTATATAAAGTATGATATTTGATATGGTTTGATTTCTATTGTGAATTCTGATGCTTGTTCTCGTCTACTTCTAAAAGTGTAAAAAAGCTGTAAAAGCTGCAACTGTAGAATTTTAAGGAAAAAAACTCTATATGAATTGGCTGTATGATTTTCTTTTGGGACAATGTATAAATTACGTAATTTGAAAATCAGCGGATTTGTAACATGAACTGCCGACTGCTTTTCCCCCCTTTACAGTAACGTAATTTATGCAAGTTTTCTCGGTATAGTGAATTGTACACGTATGTACAGGCTGGCATGTAGTGCATATAACATAACGGAATTAGAAATGCAGTCGGCCAAAAAGCACCACCACTCTGAGTTTTCTCTTTTGCCTTCAGTTTGTTGACATTGCTATTGCATCGTTTCTTTTGGCATACTTTCTCCTGTCCCAACTGGAAGCACCCCATTCCGTAGTGTTACGCTGGGCCAAGTGGACCTTCTTAGTGGTACATTTCCGTGCATAAGTGTACCATAAGAAGCTTCCCACATTCTATTTGTGGGATACCAAGTAAATTGGAAGTTTATTTCATTGCAGTGTCATTCTTATGGCTATGTTAAAGGACGCCCTTTTTTAGCGCGGGAAAGATTTAAAATTATGTTAATTTGCTTTTACTCAATGACTTTTACTATCATCTACCACTTGGGATCGTCCATAAATGATGTCATGAATACGGTCCGGTTTTGCTCACATCCTATGCTAAAGGTAGCCATTTATGCAGTGAATAAGTTGATGACATGAGGGTGGGTGGGTCCAAAACGGGGGACAATTTAAGTGACATCATTTACGGACGATTTCTTTCTTAAATCTGATAGCTTCTTTAACGGAAGTGCATTCGTATCTAACAACGTTAAAGCTACATAATAGTAATTCATATAAAAAAGTGCCTAAAAAAATATAACTTACCTACATTACTTTAAATAGCTAAAAATTCGACAGTTAAATCTAATCTAAATTGACTGACATGAATTTGCTTGCTTGAAGTGAAAACGAAATTAATGTTTAAGTATATTTTTATATTGTATAGTGAAATATGATGAAAATGGTGAAATGATGGTTGTATTTTGTATTACTTATAATATTTGTAAATTATGAAAATTATTTTTATTGAATGCGTCAACATCCTAGTGTGATATGAATGATTATTCACTAATGATAAGGGAGAGATGTATTTCATACAGATTTTATCAGCGACTATTTGCACTTCTTCTTGGCTTTCTTGGTGGACGGGACCAAGCACCGGAAGCAAAGAGCCGAGTCCCGGATCATCTCGACGACATGTGGAGGATGCTGATGACAGCCCCGAAGTCCCCACACGTAGAATTGACTCATGGGCACCTCTGCATACTTGTCGTGCATAGTCTGGATTTTTGAATTCTTGGTGTTGTATGTTTGAGATTCTGAATTGGATTTGACCGACTGAATGTACGTCTGTGTCGAGTGCGTTTGACATTTACTAAGCTTCGACTATGAGACCAAACCATACGGACAAAAAAACAAATTATTAATCACACCTAATTATCCCAGGATAAATCTTAATTGCCGAGCATTTTTAACTTAGAATTGCTTGAGACCCCATGTTAACTTACTGGGATTGTTCTATGTTACGATGTCGAATCTATGAAATTGTAAAGATTTAAAAACGTTACCAGGAGAATGCCTTTTCTTCGGTATTCCCACTCGTTCCATGTGTATCCCTGAACAATATTGGACTTCAGTGGATGGACTTCCGTTTGAGCTCCCGAATCCATGCTCACTTTCGCATTCATTGCTGTTTGTGGGCGGTCGTCGCTAAACCATGAGACATGACAGAATTTTAGTCAGAAAAGACCTTTGCCTTTGCGCCCTATTAAAGATAAGCGCTGTGGCAGGAGGGCACGTTTTTACAGTTATTTTTTTCCTATACAACCCGAGTGTAATATATAGGAATCCTCCAAGGAAAATTTTGACATTAATTTGTTTTCGCGAATGATGTAATCGAAAAATTCCCCCTGTCATCAGCTTATAAACCATTACATTAATGGCTAGTATCTTTGACATGGAATGTCATCAGTGGCCAAATAGACCAATTGACCCTACCGAGTCATTTGTGGACGATCCCATTCGAGCTAGATATATCTTTAATGTAAACTACAATACCATTGTATCTACAGTAACAAGTTTTTCCAAAAACTGCCGGAAATGTGTGAGTGGCGTCGATTCTAAACAATCTATCATTAGGTAAAAAAACCTATACTTAAATTGCATTTACTTTCCGTTTTAAACTAAATACATGTTAAATTATCTCTTTATAAAATTGATGGCTAATAAAATTTCCAAAATTGCAATTTGGCAACCAAAATTTGAATTTTTTAATTTTTACAAACTCTGTGACTTATTTATTGTGATTATTGCAGTAGCTTCAACGTCATTTGAGTTTTTTTCAGAGTAATTTGCATTACAAAATAATTTGGCTAATTTAACTAAAACGCTCAAGCGGCGTTGAAGCTGCTCAAATAATAGTCGTAATGAAACAAAACTATTTTGTAAAAAATCTAATGTTTTTTCTTGTAACTAAAATTAATTTAGAGCCTTAATTCCCCAGCAGTTTTATAAACTCTCAATATTAGCTAATATTTAGTTTTATACTGACAAGTAGGTAATTTAATTTACTAATTTAAAAAGCAAGATATTGTTTAGGCTCGACGCCACTCACAAATTTTTTAAGCTTTTACGCATCGGGACGACAAGCCTCATGGCATAAATCCAGCCAATGTCATGGAATTTGATGGAATGTTGCTTGTTTTGTGCTTGCGATTTAAGAGGTCAAAGTTTCCGTGTCATGAAAATGCTGTCTAAACTCCATGCTACAAATTTCGATTTTAAAATATTTCATTCTCACATAATACGAAAATAAATTTCAATTTTTTCCTTCGCAGTTCCCTAAATGTAACTTGCGGGATCTTAAGAAATTATATTTAGCATAATATCGTCTGTGAAGAACCAAAATGACCCGCGTATCCAATTCAAGCTAGAATCAAAATGAGCGCTGTCGTACAAAAAAAATGAGAAACATGCGTCAAATGTTAATTATGAGTTTTTGAAAAACGTAAAATGTCCTATTTACATGTTTTTTGAAAAGGTGCAAAATATTCTAATTCCATGTTTTCGATAATGTACAAAATGTTCTATTTACATGTTTTTGAAAATTTAAAATTCCTCGAATTACATATTTTTCAAAAGTGCTCAATGTTCTATTTAAATGCTCTCAATACATATTTGAATATTTGTGTAGATAGCTGATATTGTTTTTAGCTACAAATGGATATGGGTATGTTGGTTCTTCGCAGACGATATTATCCTTCGCCCCTACAAGAGTACTTATATTCACAGCACAAAAATCGTATTGCTAACACGCCGTCTATGGGTAATGGTAACAGGAACGGTTGTGGATCTCAGTGGCATTTATTGTAAATGTATAACTATTAAAATCAGTTTTTAGGTCAGAATGTTTAGAATTGCAAAATTGACTTACTCCGCCTGAACGTCAGGATTGAAGACTTGACCTTCAAGTTTGAGTAGAGAAATTAGTTCGGGCCATCGCCGTGCAACAAATATTGCTTTGAATAAAAACCTGGTGGACCACGAAGTTTGCAACCAACCAAAACAGTGTTAATAGTGTTACCTAAATTATTCTGAATAGTTTGCAAAATGGTTTTCAGTAGTTGGAGTAATTTAATTAATCTAATATTTAGTTAAGTCAGGAAATATCTGTAATTACGTATCAGGATTCCGTCGAAACTCATCAGCTGCTTTTGCCGTCGCAAGTAAGAACTGTCCCTCTCTCCAATTAAAAACTCCTAAATTTGGATTTGACAAGAGAACCAGTCCGAGTCCATTCACCAGGGACCACACGCAGAAGCCAGAGTACTAATTGAACAGAAATTAGATTTTAGCTAATCGTGTAAATAAATTGAATATTAGGAAGCAAGCATAATATGGTGAGTGAAGAACCAAAATCACCCATATCCAATTTAAGCTAGAAAAGCTAGAATTAAAATGAGCTATGTCTATGTCAAGAAAAAACATTGGATGAGATAAATGCGTGAAGGGATTATTAATCACGAGTTTCTAAAATGAGCAAATTGTTCTATATACATGTTTTTAAAAAACTCAAAATGTTTTATTAAAGCATTCTTGAAAAGTGAAAAATATTCTATTTACATGTTTTTTGAAAAGTGCAAAATGCTCTATTTACCCGTTTTTAAAAAGTGCAAATTGTTGTATGTACATGTTTTTAAAATGTGCAAAATGTTCTATGTACATTGTTATGAAAAGTGCAAAATATTTAGTGTCTACATGCTTTCGGCACCCATATATATTAATAGTTCTGTAGATGTTACATTTTATTTTTAATTAAAAATGACAACGGCTCATTTCGAATCTTCACTGTCAGTCGATATGTGTATTAGGGGTCGTTCATTAATGACGTCATGAAATTATTCCCATTTTTAAGACCCTCTGACCACTTAATTGTTATGAGCTTAACCATTGCAATGCATCAATGGCTATCTGTAACTTTAACATGGGATGTCATCAGTATCCAACTAGATACATTGACTCTACCCGTAACATCATTTATGGACGATATCTTATCAAGTCTATTATCTTATTTTCAAAAACATTTAAGCGTTCCGTGGCCGGTACCGGTGGCCGTCCTGCTAAAGTACTAACACTACTAACTGAATGTAAAAGCTTAGGATTAATTAAAGAGATCTCTACATTTGGTGCATAATATGCGTGTACCATCATAGACAGTGGATCCATTTGTGGGGCAAATTCGGTTTTGTAGGCGAGGGTCATGTCATCGTCCGAAATATTCTCTGAAGGGAAATCAAAGAATTGACTCTCGTCCGGAATCCTCAGTGTCTTGGACATGTTTTCCACAATTTCGTCAATGTCCTTGAGGTCCTTCTCAGAATATTCACTCACAGCAGCTATCAGCTCCACCAACGTCTCCAAGAAGGTCAGTGACCCTTGGAGGATTTTCCACGCGTCCGATAAAACTACAAACTTGGGCTGAAAATGGTATAATTATTTGAATTCGTAAATTTATTTAAGCAAGTTTGAAATTTGAAAGCATCTTAATGAACGAAAAAAGCACAAGTACAAAAAATGGCGTAGAAAATGTATTAATTTTCTTACATAGACGAGGAAGGTTGGGAGGCTGGCGTTGTTGTTGTCCTGGACCGTGGCTCTCAGTTCGTTCATAGTGCTCTTGATTTTTTGTGTGCAAACCTCGCATCTCTCATCTTCAGTCGTCAGTTCGTCCGAAAGTTCCCTTGAAAAAAATAGAAATTCAAATTACATTTTCACGATAAGAAAGTTACGCACCAACGTTAAATACCAAATACCGTCAATCAGATTTATAAATTAAATATCAAGATCTTAAAATCACACAAATAAAACATTTTTCTCTTTTCAAAAACGTAAAGAGATAGAAAAATGTGCGTTTTGAACTTTGAAAAACATGTAAATAGAACAGTTTGCACTATTCCAAAACGTGTAAGTAGAACAATTTTCACTGTAAGAAAGCACGTAAATAGAGAATTTGCACTATTCTAAAACGTGGCATTTTTAAAAAACACGGAAATTCAACAATTTGCACTATTCCAAAACGTGTAAAAAAATAAATTCGCACTTTTTATCAAGCATGGAAATATAACATTTTGTACTTTTCAAAAGCTTGTAAACAGAGCAATTTACACTAGTCAAAAACTCATAAAAATACCATTTTACGCATCATTCTCATTTTGTTTTTTTGACATAGCTCATTTTAATTTTGGATTAAATTGGAAATTGGGTAGATCATTTTGAGGCTTAGGGATCGTCCACAAATAATAATAATGCTATTAAAACAAAACATCCAATTTTTAGGACCCAATGACTAATGACCCTCCTGTCACCGCCTTTTAACCATAATGCGCAAATGGGCATCATTAACATGGGATGCCTTAAGTGGCCAAGTAAACTCATTGACCCTACCGATGACGCATTTTGTGGACGATCCCTTAACTTTGCCCTTTCCACGGTGTTAATAAAAACTCCAGCGCTAATCATACTGTTCCTTACTTGATGTAGACGAGCACTTGATGGACCATAACAAGTCCCTGTCGGACCCAGAGCATATCTTGAGAAATCTCCAGGCGCCCCAATTTAGTGGTCGACATCTTGGACTCACTCATAAAATAGGGTTTGATGAGCGTCGTGTAGCGGATGAGTCTCTGAATATTCACTTCGCGCATGTCCGACAACATGTTTGCGCAGCGGTAGATCTTATCCGGCAGCATCCCCATCACTTTTTAACAAGAAACAAAATTGAAAAATTAATTAGTTTTAGTTAATTTTTGAGAGTTACCCAGGTGGGCTAACGAACTAGTTGCAAAGTACAATGTTTGAAATTGTACAAATTTTTAGCCAGATACAGATACAAACATGTAAATGGAACATTTTGGAAATTTCAAAACCATGTAAATTTAAACATTTTGAACTTTTTAAGTTCATGTAAATAGAACATTTTTAAATTTAAAAAACATGTAAATAGAAAGCTTCGCAATTTTCAAAATCATGTAGATAGAACATTTAACCATTTTACACTTTTTAAAAATATGAAATTAGAAAATTTTGAAACTTTCAAAATCATGTAAATAGAACACTTTGCACTTTTCAAAATCATGTAGATAGACCATTTAACCATTTTACACTTTTTAAAAATATGCAATTAGAAAATTTTCTGAAATTTTCAAAATCATGTAAATAGAGCACTTTGCACTTTTCAAAATCATGTAAATAGAACACTTTGAACTTTTCAAAATCATAATATGTTATTAGAACATTTTACACTTTTTTACAATGCATGTAAATGAAACAATTTGCACATCTCAAAAACGTGTAAATATAAAACATTTTGGACCTCGAAAAAAAAATCGGAATTAATCTGTGTACGCATCTATCTATCACATCTATCATCTACGTACATAGTTGATTGGACATAATATAGTTGGTTTTTAGTTTAAACTGAAAATTTTGAGCCATTCCCATTCTTCCCTCACGATACACAATGACATACTGACTAATCAAAATTCTGTTTTAAAAAACTCCATTGCCTTACCATCTTCAATCCCCGTCCCGTGCCCTGCAGCGTCCAACTCCCGATTATAAAGTCGAATGCCCGCTGTCATATTAACTAATTGCCGAATCTCATGCTCCCTTTCGCGAGCAGTAATGCTGCTCAATAGTCCGACTTCATCCATTGGAAACACACTGGAGAGGGCAGCTAAACCAAATTAATTAATTTAATTTTGTTGTATAAGTAGTTAGTTCCTTGGTTTAAAAATATGAGCACTGCGGGACATTGAATTAATTTTATTTTTAAGTTTTACATTTTCATTAAATTCATTAATTGTGCATAGGGATCATCCACAAATGACGTCATAAAAAAATCTCCATTTTTTACGACCCTGTGACCCCCTCCCCCCGTGTCATGAGCGTAACCATTGCGTAAATGGCTATCTTTAGCATGGAATGTCATTATTAGTCAAGTGGACCCATTGACCCTACCCATGACGTCATTTGTGGGACATCCCATGGTATATATTTGGACGCACCTTCAGTTTCTTTTACGACGTTAATATTGCTAGGTGTTCCCATGTCGTTCATGATTATAATAACAGCAATAAGCTTCCTGTAGTACAGCTCGATTTGCTTCAGCTTCTTTGGAACAGTTTCCCGGAGATCTTGAATGAAATCCCGAACTTGCATCTCCAACTCCTTTCTATGGGCAAGCACTAGTTCGTCTACAAATAAATACCAAAAAAAGGGAATTTAAAGTATTACAATTACATACAAGTCTTATCTGCACTCTAATATCGTATGTGAAGAACCAAAATGACCCATATCCATTTTTAGTCAAAAACAAAATACACTGTCTACAGAAAATATTAAAATAACATGTTCATCAAAGCATGTAAGTAGAACCTTGTGCATTTTTCAAAAAACATGTAAATAGTATATTTTGACATTTTCAAAAATATGTAAATAGGACATTTTACACTTTTCAGAAATTCTGACAGAAACATGGAATTAGAACATTTCTTTTTCAAAACATGTAAATGGAACATTTTGCACAGCTCAAAAACATGTAAATAGAACATTTAGAACTTTTCAAAAAGCATGTAAATAGAATATTTTGCACTTTTCAAAAACATTTAAATAAAACATTTTGAGCTTTTTAAAAACATGTAAATAGAACAATTTACCCCTTTTAGAAACTCGCGTGATTAGCATTGTGAGCATGTATCGTATTTACTGTCTTTTGTTTTTGACATAGCTCATTTTAATTGTAGCACAAATTGGAAATGGGTCAGTTTGGTCCTTCATAGACGGTATGTATAGTTTAGCCTCGCTGCAAAACATCGTAATTGCATCTAGCTTTTTCCGTACTGACGCAAGTATAAGTTTAACGCCGACAGATCAAATATCGTATACCTCCAATGCTTTTTCTCAGGGCTAAAACCTGAGTGGCAGCTTGTATCACTATACCGCGGAAAACACATGTCATGAAATTTCTTGGAAATTCCCAGGAAATTTGGTATCAATTACATTCAAAATTATTGATTTTATGAAAAGTTGGAACAATTGTCTAGCGACTGATGGTGAAATTTTCTTCATATTTCAGTCTACAAGTTCGATTATTTGGGCGCAGAAGTTGGGCTGTCGAGACCTCCCCATTTAGCACTATGGTAAAAGATCCATTTTTCAAAAATGCATAGTTTCAAATTGAAATTTTTTTTTTGAATTTTCCCTTAGTCAAACGCTAGATAACAAGTATTAGATTAGATGCTGTAAAAAAAAATTAAACTGATAGTCATCTGCTCAGGCAAGGCCTGGGAATTTACCGCTAGACGTATTGTCCCCCCCTTAAGGGGGCGTATGCTGTGTTTGAGCAACCCCGCTCAAAAAATAATAAAATATGCAACATACGAGAAACAACTCACAGATAGTTGGAAATAATCATATTTCAGACCGAGCATAAATTCTTAACGGCGTCAAGCTTTAGCGATTTTTGGAAATAAGGGATAAAGTATTTTTTACAAAGTTTTCATTCAATAATTTATATTCGTTCTTCTAATTTCCAAATACGTAATCGGATCTAATTTTTTAAATCCCAATTGTTGGTTGGAGGGATTTTACCCCCCCGTCGTCAATGACAGCGTTGAAAAGTGCAATACAAAGACAGCAACTTTAAATGACGTAGTTCAACGCCGTCTCACGAATTACTGTCGCTCCGAGATTTTTCTGCCGTTGCCCCACCGCAACCCTTGAGCATAGGGTTTTGTAAGTGCCTCATTACCAACATAGGGACAAAATTTCGAACAAATAGATCGAAATTTTGGTAAAACCTACATGCAATATTTTTACATTTTTGAGTACATCATACATTTGCCTAGGCACTCCAGAAGAGATATTCCGTATTTTCATTTTCGTTTAGCTGCAATTACCCACCAAACATGGGAGGATTCTCATTCCTCATATAATCACATGTTAATTTGACCATTTTTAACTTCGGTTAGCGACCAAAATAAAAATAATTTTTGGGATTTCGCTTCCCAGTTGCCTAGATACGACATTAGACAACACGGAAAAAAAGTTGCAAAGTCATATCTATTGTTTTAATGCTAGTTCTATTTGCGCAAAACACAGCATACGCGCCCTTAGCGTAACTGACCACAAACTGCAGTTTAGAAACAAAAGCTGAATTTATTGTGATACATGTTTAATTTCGACGCCGGTTAGCAGTTTGTAATAGATTTTTAATATGTAGGTATCTCAGATTTGGAATTGAAAGAGTACCGAAATAAAAATGTTCATCTGTACACATTTGCTTTGAATGCACATTTCATTTATACCTACCAAAGCTAAAAGTATAGTAATAGATGAAGTTTTTGCACTCAATAATATGTCGTCTGTGAAGAACCAAAATGACCCATGTCCAATTTAAACTAGAGTCAAAATGAGCTATGTCATAAAAACAAAATGAGAAACATGCTGAAAATATTGTTAATTAGGAGTTTTTGAAAGGTGTAAAATGTTCCATTTACATGTTTTTGAAAGGTGTAATGTTCCATTTACATGTTTTTGAAAGGTGTAAAATGTTCCATTTACATTTTTTTGAAAGGTGTAAAATGTTCTATTTAAATGCTTTCAAGTTTCAATATGTTCGTAGATAGTGGATATTGTGTCTAGCTAAACTGAACATGGGTCATTTTGGTTCTTCAAAGACGATATACATTTATAAGGTATATACATAGAATAATATTTAACACAGATAAATAATAAATTGAACCGTAAATTATGTTTTTTAAACTCCACATTTACGTCGACAGTCGTCTTACTACTCTTTAGTATGAAAATAAGTTGCAAATAGACCATTTTGCATCCCACGTATAACGTATGGTATACCTAGTAGATACATAGGACACTAAACAGAGCCAGAGTGCAAGGTGCGGATATGAGCTTTTGAAGGAAAACTAATTTTCTAATGAAACACTTAATTTTCGAACAGATAGGATTCTGTCCAGTTAAAATTACGTGTAGATAAAGCATTTTACATTTTAATAACATTGTGTCCATGCACTCATAGTATAGTGCATTTTTGTATTTGAGTGGTCTCATACAAAAATGCTTCTTCGCCGACGGCCGACGCTATGCATGTGTTTCTCATACCTGATACAAAGTCAAAATCGAAATATTCTACTCTTTATGATTTAAGAATAAAACTTGCCGTCGTAAGTAAAAGACGCCTTTTTTGTAAAAGTATTTAAAAACCAAGAAGAACTCACCTCTTGGGAAATGGCTGGACCGGTACAGGAATTGCATTCGTATTGTATTTCTTTGAATGGCCGTCATTCCTGTGATAGATTCGACAGTAATTCGCCTGAGTCTCTCCATTTCCTTCCTTATCACCGGCTGCTTCATAATGAATTTTTTTGATGGATCCAGTGTAATTAATTTTACCTGAATTAAATAACCAGTTATTTTAAGATAAAGGTAAGTCATAGGGCTTTAAAAATGGAAAGGTAAATTTTTAGATTACGTCATTTTTGGATGATCCCTTATATAAAGTATATAATGCAAAATCTCACAGGGCTTACCATCATAATGACAAATGACTCACTAATGTCCAAGCTGTAATTTTCTTTAAGAGTCTTTGATACTTCTTGTAGGAGTTTTCGGAAGACTTCGTGGTACGTTTCTCGCTCACCCATCTTTCCAAGTCCTGGTTTTTTTCCTGTCATTCTGTATTGCGGGCGTATTACGTCACTTTCTATCACTTTATAGTAAGTTTTTTTTGTAGATTGTTTTATGGGGAGATCCTTATGAATTAGAATCAAAACTTCGAAAGTAAAAAATAATCTTTGAGTTGAGTTGGTCAGTTAAATTCAAGAACTGGAACTGGCTGAAGCTGGAAAGTTTCGATATCAAAAGTGGAGATCTGGCAGCTAGAAGGTTAAATGGTCGGGGTCAAGGCCAAGCCACTGTCGCTGGCACTGGCATTACTGGCAACAAAGGCTTACAACAACAAAAAACATAGATAAAAAGCTGAGTAATATTTTTTAACAATTTATTCAAAAATCTTAAAGAAAAAAATGTGAAATTTTGTTTTCCAGGCAGTATTGGTATTTTGGTATTGTTTGAAAGATTTGAGATTCAATCAAGGGATTAAATATCGATTAAACTATTGAACTTTTGGAACTGTTATGAAACTATGACTATTTAAATCAATTAGGTCCACCTCCTTTTGCTTTTACTAGCGCGACGGAGACGAAAGGGGCAACGCAATACGACGCGACGGTACGTAAAAGCCTAAAAACCGTACAAACAAAATCTATAACCTGCGAAGGATCTAAGCGCCACGTTTAAATTACTGAAACTGTCACTTCAATTTGTAATTGATTCATTCGCCCAGAAAAAAAGTCTCGTAGATATTTAATTCCAATTTGCTAATATTGAATATTGATGTAAATCTTAATTAATTAATCATTTGACACTTAAAGTGGCAGCATTCATAATTTTATTAAGAAGCCGTATTTAAGTAGTTTCAAGTTAAACTCAGTTGTTAGTTGTTTTGTGTGCATTATGCCGCTGTACGAAGGTATCGGCTTAATCAATGAAAAACATCCGGTGGTGCTTGAAATTGGGACGGTGTATTCAAAGTAAGTTATTTTTTTTTATTTGGAATTCAATTGTTTCTACATAGACCATTTATCATTTATGGCAGGTCACATTGGTCACTTAAACATTGTTATTTGATTGGGATTAATAAATTTAGATTAGATTTTAGCCACAGCTACGTATTTTTTTTGTCATTTCTACTTAATTGTAGAACAGTTGACAGTACGGAAATAAATAAGTAATTGTTACGCTTAATTAGTAACGCTTCATTTACACATTAGAGGTCGTATTATTTTTGACGTTAAATATTTTTAATGTGTCGCCAGTATTTAACAACTAATGAATGCTCATTTTTGAATCTGCATAATGCTTAAAAGTAATTTTATTGTTAATTCATTTTTGTAAATTTTCTAATTTTAATCATTGACAGAGCGGGTTTTGCTGGAGAAACCTCCCCGAGATGTATTGTCCCGTCAAAAATACGGAACAAAGCTCAGCCGGGATCCTACATAATGTTAAAGGATTATAAGGATACATCAGACTTGTACCAGATGCTCGTGGAATTCCTTCAGTTTTTATATTGCAAGTATGTATAATAAACTAAATGACTAGATCGCGAGTGCAGCAAAAACAAAATTCACGATCTACAAACAAAAATTAAAATATCTTATCTTGATTCTAAAAACATGTAAAAAAAATATTTTGGACTTTTCAAAAACATGCAAGTATAGTAATTTTCACTTTTTAAAAACATGTAAAAAAAATATTTTGGACTTTTCAAAAACATGCAAGTATAGTAATTTTCACTTTTTAAAAACATGTAAAAAAAATATTTTGGACTTTTCAAAAACATGCAAGTATAGTAATTTTCACTTTTTAAAAACATGTAAATACAATATTTTGGACTTTTCAAAATCATGCAAATTAAGCACTTTTTAACTTTCAAAAACATATAAATAGAACATTTTGCAATTTTCAAAAGCATGCAAATTAAATAGTTTTGCACTTTTCAAAAACTGGTAATTAGCGTACTACGCATTATTTTCTATTTCATTTAGTGAATATTTTGACATGGCTCGTTTCCTAGCTTAAATTAGATGTTTTATTTTGATCCTTCACTCACGATATGTTATATTTTAACTTTTAAATTTATGTAAGTATAACAGTAAAACTTCCTTATTCATTGGCTTAAAGCTATACGTATATACGTACCACCTGCAACGTTCAGCTTCAGTTGGATGAAGTGTTGTTGGTTAAACAACGCAACGTAACAAAAATAAACATGTATCGTAATTTATATTTAAATTCTAATACTCGTGTTTTTGATTTATCGAATAATTACAGACATTTGCTCGTGACCCCCAAAGACCGGAAGGTAGTAGTTGTGGAGTCAATCTTTGCAAAAACAGAGTATCGTGAAACTCTGGCCCGAGTCCTATTCTTCCACTACGAAGTCCTCAATGTTCTCTGGCTACCAAGTCAATTAGCCTCTGTCTCTTCCACCGGATGGGACACGGGGCTCGTGGTTGATGTGGGCTACGAAGATGCGACTGTTCTGCCCGTCTTCAAAGGCGTCACCCTCCTCAGTGCTGTGCAGACCTATGCCATAGGAGCCCAAAAATTTGACCAAGTTCTCGAATCCAGTGTAATAGAAAATTGTACGAATCCCCCAGAGAATTTAAGTGAGCTCCTCACACCTGCTGTTTTAGAAGACCTCCGTGTTCGAACCTGCTTCGTGAATAATCGGGCCCGGACCCATGCTAAATCATTCTGCTATGAATTGAATGGGGAGAACTTTTTGGAATTAAATGGAATTGTGAGGGAGGCTCCTGCCGAGATTTGGTTCCAGAATAAAGATTTAGACGGGGAGTCCCTCCCACAGATGATTTTGGAAGCACTCTCAAGGGTAAGCTAGCGGTTCAAAATTTGTACAAATGCATCAAATGCTAATGGCTAATGATATTGGTTTGATTTGTGTATAAAATTTTTTAATTTAATTTTTTTTTACTTTTCCTTTTTTAATCACCAGTGCCCGATTGACACCCGGAAGTCGCTAGCCAAATCTCTAGTCCTCACAGGGGGGACTATAATGTTACCCGGATTTAGAAAAAGATTACTTGAGGATCTGAGCGAACTCACAACGGAGATGAATGGAGAATTTCAAATGGAACCAACTGAGTATCGTATTTTTAACCTGCCCACAAATGAAAATAGTGCCGCTTGGCTCGGAGGTGCAATCTACGGAGCTACGGAAGCAATGACTCTGAGGGGTCTAACAAAAGAAGCGTTTTTAAAATCCGGTGTAGTCCCTGATTGGTCTAATTTAATTTACAATAATTTGAAAGCATTCTCATCCGGTCAAAGTACACCATCTGGTAGTCCATCGAAATCCCTTTAATAGCTTGTTTCAGTTTTTTCGCAATTTTTCTAAACTTTATTAATTACTCACATTATTATTAGTAAGTATAGGTACTTACTCCTAATATTCCTAAATAAATCTTGATTTATTACAAAAGTCGATAATTGTCTGTAGTAATACGTGCAATTATTAAATTAATCACGTAATTAAATAGTCACGTGGCCTTAATAAACGCAGCTTGTTATTTAAAAAGTGAGGACTTTTCGCAGATTGACAAATCTGTGGCCCATTATTCATTTCTGCAATTCTTTTGCACCGTTTCAAAGCAGTAAAAATATTCCAACATTTAAAAGTTTCTCCATTTTTAAATTGAAACGTGACCATATTAATAAGTTTCTTCCCATTCGAAAAAACAATGTCATCCACGACTGTTTTTTTCCAGCCACAGTCGTCATAGTCCTCGAGATCGTTCTGGGCCAGTTGTCCGGAACAGTCCCGCCTGAAAAGGACGGGGAGTGGAAAGGGGTAAATCCCGCAGTCCACCGCCTTCCTCCCAAGCCAGACGTGTTGTCTTTCTCCGTATAATTTCGGGACCATGAAGGTTACATTGAGGTAGGGACTGTAGCATGGCTCGTGGAAATGATGGTAGTAATTTTGATAGCTCAGTTTATTGGGGGGATTCGTCAAGTTTAAACAGTTCCCGTCCACATAGCCTTGTGGGGTGTAGCGGCTCGTTGCAAGCCACGAGATTCTCACTGGCTTGTCAGGGACATTGGCATTTCCATTCCCCGGTGCGGATGCCGATGCGGATGGATGGGCTGCTTCCACAGTTTGAAAACTATGACGAAGGTCAAGGTCAAAGTCACTAATATAGCCCAAGTCACGGCGTCTCCTCCGTCTATTTTGGTTACTGTGGTCAACTAGGTTGACATCAGGATCATCCAATTTGGTTATCCTCTCAATCTCTGAGTCAAGTGAAAACTCGCCGATCCTGCAGTAAAAAAAGTTTTTCCTTCATTAATTTTCAAAATTGGGTTATAAAATTGACATGTGGTTTTTGGTTCGACATTGACAGCTTTAGGGATCATCCATAAATGATGTCTTGGGAGATTTTGTAATATTGACTTACTTAAATGGTGAGGTTTCTAGGACCCATCTGCCAAGAAGATGGCAGATGGCATAATTTGTGGACGATCCCCTACCATATTACTTTTAATGCTAAAATTCACCATATTTTTTTACGACAAAACCCGTCATTATCAACCACGGGTATCTTCCCTTTCGGTTTTATTGAGCAATTCTTAGCATACACAACAATGGCCCCGAGCTTCTCGGCCTGCAGTTGAATGATCAAGGACCAGAGGAGGAGCATAATGGATAGAAAATTGAGCATCGTCCCTCGACTCACCGAGAAAAATCCGATGAGATTTATTTGACTCGGGCTCACGGCAGAGAAACTCCACTGGAGACTTTGAATGAGGCGACGCTCGTGGGAGGAGGTACACAGGATTAGACCACGGCGACGAACGAATTCAAATCCGTCACGGAACTTAATTAATTTCGGGAAGCGATTAGTATTATTATTATGATAATTAATAAGACGTGATTTTAGTTAATGCATTGTATGGTGAACAAATGGCTCAACTTACTGCTTCACTGGCGGTCGTTATAAAATACGAGTTGATACAAAAATCCAGGATGAAGTACACCAGGACAAAAATAGCAGTGAGTGTGTCTTCTAATTTCGTGGATTTCCGGCTCTGGAACAACGAACAAGAAGAAACGACGACAATAATATATGAAGGGTTGTTTGGCAAAACAGGTCAAGTCCATTTTTTTCAAAAATGTGATCATTCGCGCTAACAAATAATTTCTTGAGCATATTCCAGATTCAGATATAATACAATTATTATTGACTATTTTTAAAGTAAAGTTCATATATGTGTATTACAGAATGTTAAAAGAAATGGAATTTAGTATTACGACAATGGGGCCGAATCGGGTGTGTGCCATGCTATTGTACTCGTTTTCTCGCTTGGTGTAGTCGACGTAGGCTTGATTGAAGAGATAGACCATACACCACGTGGCAGCACCAAGCTACAAAAAAATGTTTTAATAAAATTGTAGATTTTTATAAGGATGAAGGACTTGGATTTGGGAAAATCCTCATAATATTCCAAACGAAGACAGACCTGCATGACGAAGCTAAGCATGATGGGCATCGCAAAGACGTCACCAAGCTGAACACAGAGTCCAGTGAGAAGTCTGTGATGGAGCCAAATCTTGGACAGTGTTTGACGTGCTTTTAAAAGTCTTAGAAAACCAGAGTTACTCGTTGGAACTTGTAGAACACAAAGGAACAAGAGAAACGTAATTTACTAATAGAATGTTTATTACATATAGAATTGTCCATAAATGATGTCATCGGCAGGGTTATAGTGGGTGTAGTCAGTCGGGGGCTTTATGACATGCTGACATAGCATGATAATTATATGCTAAATATAGCCGTTTACCCACATACATCAATGACATGCGGATGGGGCGGTCCTAAAAGATGAGGGATAGTTTGGTTGACATTATTTATGGACCATCCCTAATTTGTGAGTGAAGAATCAGAAGGACATATTTTTCGTGAGAATTACAATGCGGTATGTCAAAAAAAATATCAGATGTAAAATATTAGGTGTGTAAAATGAAAAATGTTAATTAATTACGAGTTTTTGAAACTTTCAAAATGTTGTATGGGCATGCTTTTCTAAAATTTCAAAATATTCTGTTTGTATGTTTTTGAAATGTGCAAAATGTTGTATGGGCATGCTTTTCTAAAATTTCAAAATATTCTGTTTGTATGTTTTTGAAATGTGCAAAATGTACTATTTACATCTTTTTTGAAATGTGAAAATTCTCTATTTTTACATGCTTTTCTACAATGTAAAATGTTCTACATTTACATGTTTTTGAATATTGCAAAATATTCTATTTACATGTTTTCGAAAACTTCAAAATTTTCTATTTATATGTTTTTGAAAAATGTAAAAATGTTCCATTTACATGCTTTTGAAAAGTAGTGCAAAATATTCTGTTTACATGTTTTGCGGGAAAATACACAAAATTCCATCTACAAGTTTTTCAAAAGTGCAATTTTTTCTATTTACATGCTTTTGAAATGCGCAAAATATGCTTTCAAAAATTGTTAAGTAGTATCAAGATATAAATATAATTTAGTTTCTTGTAGAAAGTATATTTTGTTTTTAGTCAAAAATTGAAATAGCTCATTTTGCTCCTTCACTGGCCACAATATGCTGCTTACTAGTTAGAAAAATCACATACTTTGGTTAAACTTGAGAGCAAATTTGAGATTCCACATTTCGGAGGAATTTCGAAGAACAGTTGCAAAAATGTACATTAAATTGTAGATGATTCGTGTGCAGTAGGCAATGTACAAGTAGAGAACGAGACCAACTATCTGGAGGCAGTTCACAAGGAAGGTACTCGATGTGTCCAGGGCGTTCGGCACAAAATTCCGTATCAACATCACAGTCAGCAGCTGCATCGCCCCCCGAACATTCACCGGCGTGTCAATGATGAAACAAAGAATGATGATGGCAAAATAGATGGCGAGCCAAATATGGTTCAAAATCGTTAACGTCTTCACTCCCGCCCCACAATTAATTTCCATTTCTAAAATAAAGTAGAAAACAGGAAAACAAGTAAAGTTCATCGAATAACTGACTATATAGTGAAACAACTTTAAGGGATCATCCATAAATGGTGTCATGGTAGGGTGGGTGGTGTTAAAATAAGTCGCCATTTTTATAGCAATTTTAAAAATGTGATGACTATGACAGGGGGGGTCCTAAAAGAGTGATAAGTTTGGTCCTGACGATATTTATGGACCACCCTTTTCGCTATTTATGGACCACCCTTTTCCAATAATTTTGCGGGATTAATACCAGTCACAGCCAAGTTCCAAGTATTAAAATAATGTGTCATCCGCAAGCCGTAGTTGAGAAGGACGAGGACGCTCCAAAAGGCGACGACAGTGAGCTGGCCAATGACGAGAAGGAGCGGAATTAAATGGCGCTGAAATTCGGACGTCTCCTTCTCGGAATAGTCATTGACGACGCTGATGAGGAGAATGTCAAAGACGCCCTGGATGATGAGGACGTAGAAGAACCAGAGGATGATCGTCGTAGAAAAGTAGAGGAATTCCCGCCGCCGATTCACTACAAATTCCACTATCCGATTTCGGTAGTCTGGCTTCGTGTAAAAAGGAGACCTCCCCGTCAACTTGGAAGACCACAAGTAGTACTTACAAACCTCGACGAGATGTTGACTTTCGTAGCTGATCCCACGGATCATCCACATCTCCTTCTCCTTGTACAGTCTCTCCACCTCCCGCCGCTCGTCCGCCTCCGTCATGTCCGAATCGGAGAGACTCAGCCACTCGTTATCCCGCTCGTCCCCCGCACCCAGCACTTCCGGGATGATGACGTCATCCTCTGCGAGTAACTTCACTTCCTCATCCTCCTGTTTCTTGACTTCGTCCGACACTTTGACGATCTCTGGGAGACCGTCCTCCTCTGGGATCTCCTCCTGGAGAAATCTCTGCTCCACTTCCGGTCGCTCGATCACAGTAATGTCGATTATTATCGTAGCTTCCTTCGGCGGTGGAGGCGCTTTAGTTTTTTTCGCGGTTTTTTGCTCCTCCTTTATTTCCTTTTTACCGGCTTTTTTAGCTTCCTTGTCCTTCCCTGAATCCGTTTTAGCTCCCTTACCCGAATCTGTCTTACTTTCCTTTTCCGGAGGAGGAGGATCGGCATCTTTATCTTTAGCAGTTTTTTCTTCAGCAGTCAGTGCAGTCACTGTGTCGGCAGCCGGCGCCGCAGGCTCAGTTTCTTTATCTTCTGTTTTAGCCTCACTTGTAGGCTTAGGTTCCTTTTCTTCTTCCCCTGCTGCACCGCCAGGAGCGGCCTCTCGATAAGGATAGAATTCATTGGTGGATCGATGTAAAAATCGATCTCGGTGCAGCTGCAGAATCTGCTGTTCTTCAACCAATTTCATTTTGAAGCTATCGCCGCCGTTGCCGGGGTCGTTGCTGTCGAGTCCCGCCAAGAGACGCAGTTTTTGTATTCTCTCCCGCTTTTCAAAAATTTCCCGGGTCCCGATGACCATCATCATTTTGGAGCTTTTGTCACATTTGCAATTTGAGTTTGAATTCAAGAGGTGCTTTGTTGGGTTCACGATGAAAGGTCGATAGGGCTTGAGGGAAGTCACGTGAGGGGCGAGAGAAGGAATCAGATCGAGCTCAACTTTGTCACTGAAAAGACAAATATTGTTAGAAAAATTAAATAATTCAGAAAGGGGCTTTTATGCAGTAGTTTTGTCGCGGTAAAAATTCAAAAATTTTAATGAAAGAGACTTTCTATTTTTCACTACATACTAGAAATCTCAACGTTGTTCGCTCACTTGTAATGACGCGGGAGTTTGTATTTTTTAATGGGATATTTGATAAGATGTCCGCACTTTGTGGAGACATATAAACTTTCAGGCACTTCTGGGAACCGGAAGTATCTCCTCCATTTTCGTCGATTGTTTCTGACATGATAATCCATTTTTAAGATTGAACTAATACAAGGAGAGGCTATTTTTGGAATGCGTACAGTTACAGTTCATAGTTCATATTAAATATGGAAGACCTCCACCGCGGTTGTCGAAAACTGAAAACGGGTCTCGGACCTCGACAGAGAGAGAGTAAACTTTATTTACACTGTTACCTTTTACGGTAATTGCCTTAAAGACACAGTAAAAATACAAACAGAGTTTTCAATATAAAATTTATATTTATGGTTTAAGTATTATAATGTTGAATTATTGGTTTGATTTTAATTTATGCTGAAATTATTATAACAATGGTGGTGGACTATTTTTGTTGAGCCACGAAGTGCTGCTACTACTATTTTCTTTCGTATTAATAATAAAAATTAATTAATTAATTAATATTAATAATAATCAAATTGTGAACATTTAAATCTAATACATTATTCAAGATTTTCAAGAAGCACCTTTTCAATTTCAAAGATGATTGCAGTAATAAAATAAAAGCAAGAATCACGGTTATTGGCGGGTTGGCCCCTTTTAAATTACGTAATAACCAATTTTTAAATTTTAGTTTCCAAAATCTCACAGATAAAGAAAGAAGGTGTAAAATAATGTTGTTTTAAAAAAATAATAGTTTGAAGTAGTGGATACATGGATTACCAAATCGGATTATTATAATAATGTCGATTACACCATGACGCCTTTTTACATCTTACTGGATTGGATGGATTGTTAGTTGGTGCCTTTCTTAGGTGCAGATAAGACATTTTGTCAGCTATTTGAGGGATGTTTGTGCAGTTTTCATTTTCGGTGTAGTGACATATGTATACGATTTAAATGACGATCATTATATAGGGATACCAATGCAATATACAATGATTTAAAAAATAATTAATTTAGCCAGCAATATTTCTAATATTAGACACGAAAAGTTTTTCTTTAACAAAAACGCTTCACGCAATAACATGCTATGGACATTTTTATCAAGAACTTAATTTTCGAATGGCTTTTATTTCTTTAATTTTGAAACAAGTTGATTTGCATTTAAAAAGCAGATGATTTGTTAAGGGGACATATTATTAAATTTGGAATCATGTTTTTCTCATTGATGAATTCACACAATCACATTTTGCCCCTTTTCTTGCTGTAATGACTCATTTCGGTTTCGGATATAAAGCCAGTGGCCACCATTAGAATAGGACACCGGTCACCATATTACCCACCCACCCTAACCCTATACTAAAAAGTGTATGAAAATTTCGGTTCGGTTTCCGGTTGTATGTATTCTGTATATTTTAGAAATAAGACAATACTAAATCGAGGGGACGAAATTAATTATTGGTTAATGAATTAATTGCTAAAGAAAAAGGTAACATATAATGCACGTACAAAAAAGGATACATTTTTAGTTGAATGATTTGCATCCTTTATTTATAAAGATGTTAATTAAGTAAATTAGTTATTCCCTGACTAATATTTAAAAGGACCTTTTGTTTTACTGCTTTTCTCGAGCCTTTAAAATTTAAAGTGCCTACCTAAACCTACATTACAATTTACAATTTACAAATGTTTAACTTTTCCTCGAAACTGTACCACCACAAAGGACCCGTTGATAGTCGAATTTGCCCAGTGCAGGGGGAGGTTTGAGTTGGGACAAAAGGGAAAATCTACCAAAAGAAACCAGAAACGATATTTGAGCAGTTGGCACTGTTGGCAGTTGCAGTCGTTAGGAGTGAGCAGTTAGCAGTGGTGTCAAGAAACTGAAGGAAAATAGAAAATAAATTCAGTGCTTTTTGCTCTTGGTTTGGGCCCACAACACGCAACACGCCTCTTCCGCTTTGGCCTACACCACCACAAATCTCTAAAACTACAATTTCTATTCTACGTGTATACAGCCAACAGTACATTTAATTTAGATTTGACTATAAACTAAAGCGTAGCAACTTCTTTAAACCCTTCAAAATGTTGCAGCTGTAGCTTTAAAATATCAGCTCCACATTTACTTACACATCACCCCAATAAAAAATATACATTAAGTACTAATAATTATCATATTTACGTGCGTGAAAACGAACATACTATATAGCGTGACTGTCTATGTATATACAAGTATAAAAAACGCATGCGAACGCGAACGAGATTTTTTGTGCACTGATAGTTGATAGTGAGTCAGGGAGTGAGATTCGAATTCGAGTCGAGATTCCTCGTTCTCGTTCTGTGTCTGTCATCCTAATAAATAATTCGTTGGATATTGGCAATTATTAGGATCATCGCAATCGTAGACAATCAAATAGAAGGTGGTAGGCTAGACAATAGATGTAGCCAATTATTTTTGGGAAAGATTGCAGACAGCAGATCGGCATCGAATATTTTGATTTTGATTTATTTTTACGTGTGAATTTTAAAAATCCGTTTTCGTATTTATTTGCTGTTGACTCAGTCAGTTGATTGTGGAGTGCCTGCCTGTGGCAGATACTATATCTGTAGGATTCAATTATTGTCTGTTATAGCAAGTCAGTCGTTAAAGAATAATAATAGTTGAAAGTTTGAAAGTTGAAACAAGTTGAGTGTTGAGACAGAGAGGAGAGAGATAGTTGTCACAATAATAAGGAATTAAAGAGTTAAATTATGTCTCACCAAACTGGAATTCAAGGTATGTTCAAGATTAAAATTTTCTGTTTACAAATATAATTGTCAATTGTTTGTAAGGAATTGATGGGTGAAGTTATTGTTTATAATATATAGCGAGTTTTACCCCAGACGTTAGAAATCCTAAAATTAATTACTTTTGAATGGCCGATTTAACTTTTGATCTAAACTATTTGTTAATACTCATTGCAGCTAATGAAGAACTACGCAACTTTTTCGGGAAATGTCGCGAGGGAAATGTTCGGCTAATTAAGATAAAGATTGAAAATGGTAAGGAGTTTTGGGCTGATTCTTTCAATTCAATTCAATTGAATTCACTTGATAACTGTTGAAGCGAAGCATATTATTAGTATAACGATATCAATTATCTTATAAGATGTATGTGCTGTATTAGCTGTTAGCAGTAGGTATTTTGTGACTTTGTTGTAAACTTAAAAAGAATGGAAGCAATGGAAGTGTCGTTTTGGCTATTGGAGATTGGCGTTAGATAACAAATAATAAGGCTTCGCAGTAAATGTTTATTTGTAAAAGTTGAAACTTTGAGAATCTGAATATTATAGAGGAACTCTCGTTGAGTGAATTTGCTGAACCCAAATCAGATTCGTGGGAAAAAGATTATCAGAGCATGATTATTCCTGTCTTGGCCGAAGATCTTCCTTGCTACATCTTGTTCAGGTACATATTTATTCATCGATATTAGAGATTTGCTATCGCTATGCTATCGCTATCCCAGCTAAATCTGTATCTTTTAATGGTACTTGAAAGTTTATTTTTTTGCATAATAGTAATAGTTAAAATACATAAATCATCTTAAAAATTATATTGTCGCTATTATAAATGTCGTTCGTGCAGAATATTATATTATTGTACCCTCAATTATAAACAGGAATTTATTGATGCTTTTCTCTGTTTTCTTGAAGCTTGTACTTAAAATTACTGAATTACCTACTAAATTAGAAATTAGAAGGAACGAGAACGGAACCTCAATGATGCATTTATTGTTTTTTTTTCAAAAAAGAAAGCTTTATTTATATCCATTCAGTTTTCTAGATTGTTGGGTTAGAACAGGAAAATGCTGTGATAGATAACTTATATTTTATACCTGAATATTTTCAGGTTGGAATCCCAAACAAATTCAAGCTACGAATGGCTTCTTTTTACGTGGTCTCCGGACTCCAGTCCTGTTCGTCATAAAATGTTGTATGCATCGACCAAAGCAACTTTAAAGCAGGAATTTGGAGCAGGCCAAATTAAGGAAGAAGTTTTTGCTACAACTTTGGTACTATAATTGCGTTGTACAATTTTTGGATTATTTAATTATAACGTATGTTTAGCCATCTTCTTAGCTTTTTGTATTGCTTTAAATCAATATGTCATTTGCTTAAATTTAATAGGAGGAAGCATCATGGAATGGTTACCAAAAAATTAAGAAAAATCGTGATGCTCCCGTCCCTCTTACAATGGCTGAGGCAGAGCTTGCAGAGTTAAAAAAATCGGACCCCAAGACAGAAATAAGTATTGACACGCGTCACCAAACACTTCAGGGGGTCATGTTTCCCCTCACTTCCCAAGCGCTGGATGCTCTAGCAAAATTTCGAGATAAGCGACTAAATTATGTACAGCTTAAGCTCGGTGAGTCTTATTTATTTTAACATAATAATTTATCATTGAAAATTTTTGTCGGGTAACTGATAGTAAGTAATAAAGAACTACGTTATTAATTTTACAGACTTGGACGACGAAGTCATTGAGCTGTCTGGTATTGCAGATACGGATATTGCTCAGTTAAGCAAACGGGTTCCAGAATCAAATGCCCGCTATCATCTGTTCAACTTCCCACATTCTCACGAAGGGGATTATATGGAGAGTTTTGGTAATAACTTATTTTAAATATTTTGTGTTTGCAGTTTAAATGTGTTTTTTTATCTGAATAGTAATGCAAAGATTTCTTAACCAATTATGCAAAATAAATCTTGTATGTGATTTTAGTTTTCATCTATTCGATGCCCGGTTATAACTGTAGTATAAAAGAGAGAATGCTTTATTCAAGCTGTAAAGGCCCTTTTATAGCAGCAATGGAAACTGACTTAGGCTTAGTCATGGATAAAAAGGTCAGTGATGAATTTTTCTTCAAACTTCTGTACTGGAGTTTTTGTTTTAAATCATATACATATCGTGAATGAAGAACCAAAATGACCCATATTCAATTTAGGCTACAATCAAAATTTGTTTTATGAGCTATGTCATAAAACAAAATTAAAAAATGTTAATTAGGATTTTTTGAAAAGCGTAAAGTTTTCTATTGTTTCATGTTTTCCAACAATGTAAAATGTCCTATTTATATGTTTTTGAAAAGGTGCAAAATGTTCTAATTTCATGTTTTCGAAAATGTGCAAAATGTTCTAATTTCATGTTTTCGAAAAGGTGCAAAATGTTCTAATTTCATGTGTTTGAAAAGTGAAATATTCTGAATAATGAATATTCTATTTAAATGCTCTCAAGACATATTTGAATATTTGTGTAGATAGTTGATATTGTTTTTAGCTACAAATGGATATGGGTCATTTTGGTTCTTCACAGACGATATAATTGGCATATAAGTAGGTTAATATAGAAAAAAGGAATAATAGTCAGCTTCGAAAAACCGAAAGCCATGGACTTTAGAACTTTAGAAGCCACTAAAATTAATTATTAAAGTGGTAATATAATTTTAAATATGTATTTTTTTATGTACATAGATTGAAATCGATAATGGAAATGAACTCACTGAAGATTTTCTTCGGGAAGAAATTCATCCAACAAAAAGTCTGAATCGGCCAAAGTTTGCTAAACCTAAAGGACCTCCAAATCGTGGTGCAAAACGTCTTACTAAGCCCAACGGCAATGATTCTAACCTTAACGAAGAAACTACTGACAAATCTTAAAATATGGTGTTCAAAAGCTATGCTATATAATTTATGAATTTGAGAAACTTTTACCAAACAATATTATTATTACCAACAAAAGATAGAAATTGTTTATGATTTCATTCATCAGTTAAATTAAGTCCAGAATGCAATCAATTTTAACTTTAGCTTTAAGTAACTAATGTAATTTATCTATTTTGTCAATTGTGAGTACCAAGTAAGTAATTAATATTGTAGCTCAATTGACACCAGTTTTTGTCCAGTTTTTCAATTTAAGACGTATCAGATCAGGAGATGAGTTTTAAATCATGTGATTACTTCCTATTTGTAAAATCGCATCGTAATCGTGAACCGCAAGTTGTTATCGGAGTTTAATGTATCACGTCTCTAGCATTGTTAGATATTAATTTGTACTAACTTTCTCAATGTTTCAACGATAATAGGAAAAATAATATTAGTAAAAATTAATCACGTCTAAATCCAAAAAATTTGGGTAGATAAATATTTTTTATTTTATTTTTGTTTTCCTACACTAAACACAACTAGAAATGGTATATTTTGTGTTTGCATTACAATGTTTTAAAGAATTCTATGGAAGAACTTGTGTACGTAAGTACATATTAGGGCATTAGGGGTCGTATCGTAATTATTATTGTTTTGTTGATAGCAAAATTATTACTTTAATTTATAATAATTAGTTTGCGAAAAAAATGCTACTTCAGTAAACTTTTGACTAGTTCATAAGTTCCAAAAAATATAGAGCCGCCAAAAGAAATCCATAAAGTTCTTGGAACAGCACCGGCGAAGAGTCTGAAATATTAATTATGATATTATTGTAATTTTGTAATTCATGTGAACTGTGAATTCCACTGCATTTTGATCGTTTCGAGCTTTTAAACTAAATTCAGTATTTATAATATAAAACAAAATTTTAAAACATGTAAAATATTAAGATCTCGTTAAATCTCGTTTACCCAGACAAGCCTTGCTGAGCATAAATAATTTTCCATACAGTAAGAATGCCACCCCTGGCTTCAATGGAACTTGCTTCAGCTAAAATAATTCGGGTTTTAGCCACGTCCAGGGGGGTTGTCACAGCTGCTGAAATCCCACCAGCCACTGCACCACACAAGGAACTCTCACCTGGAGAAATTTCTCGCTGTTGCTTTTGCCGTAATTTGATTTTTAGAAATTCCCATAAAGGAAACTGAATGATTGAAAAGGGAATCTCCCGAAAAATTGTGCTAACATAGCCTCTATAAAGTCCCTGTAAAAACCAAATATTCCATAGAAACTTTAGATTGGACATTATGAGGTCGGATAATTTTTTTAAAACTAAAAATGTAATGTAAAATCAAATGATTTGTCGTTTTTTGTGCTTATGAGTATTAACATCAAAACATGTATTACTAAAAAACCTTCGTTTTTTCTAATTTCAGTTAAGATTTGCGAAACCCCTTTTGCACCAAAAGCCTGTCGTCTCTGCTTCACAACTTCAACTGGAACACGAACAGTGCAGGCTGCCTACAAAATCAGAAATTATTTTAATACTAAAAAAACTAGTTATTCATATTCTCAATTTGTTCTATAAAACGAAAAATTCAGAAAAATTATTTCATACGATTTCCCCGAGGGAGGCTGCAGTCATGTGCACCACCGGATGGTCTTTCCTCCCAGTTAGTTCAGTGAGCAAGTCTTTAGTTGCGTCGTAAGTACAGAAAAATAGGGCAGCTAAAAATCATTGAAAAACGACAAATTAAGTAATCAATTAATTATGCAATTAAAATGTGACATTTTTGCAACTTTCGAAAACTTGAAAACCGCCAGTCAACCGTTGCGTTGCGTTGCCTGGATTGTGGTTAGGGAAAAGTTTTGCATAAATTCGTAACAGGTAAACACAGCACTGAACCGTTTTCAGAAAAGTTTTTATAAAATCTTTTTATTTTACAGCATATAACAGTTTGATTAGAAGAGGCTCTCACCATTTGGAGCAGAGCCTAAAAATGCAGGGCCAATCCCCCTATAAATCCCATAAAATCCTCCACTTTTCCAAAAGCCTCTAGAACTTTGAAGGCGTGTTTTAACTGTGTCCAAGGGAAATAGTATTACATCTACTGCTGTCCCTGCGAAGCTCCCCGCCTAGAAATAAAACAAAACAGACACAATTTATTAAAATCCCAATAACTGCATGTTCGGTACTTTTAAAAGTTAGATATAAACTAAAGAACGTATATTCTACGTATACTAATCAAATTTCAACAGTAAAATTATGTACTACTTGCTTGACTTTCATTTAAGCATGTTTAATTTATTCATATGTTGTATGTAGGTAGATACTTACAATTAATGAATGCGTGTAAGACTTTGACATTTTGATGCATTCTACGCTATTAAGCAGTAACCTCCTTTTAACTGCAACTGAATGATTCAAACATTAAAATTAAAAAGTTGGACGTCTTCTTCAGTTCTGGGCGCTTGAAATAATACACGATTTTATGATAAGTCAATCAATGATAACGACAAAAGTAATAGATCGCGTGATTCTGATTGTGGTTCCAAGTAGGTACTTATGCTTTAACACAGAAACACAGCTTTAATAATAAACTTAAATCCATTTAAGTTTCAAGCAATAAAAGTCGCACACTTTCAGTCTTTTAAAGATGTTTCACTTCGGTTTCAAATGGCAATCAAAATCAATAGATGGATAATTAAATTTTGTAAAAAAGATATAACTAGCTAATTAACAAGTTACAAAAACGAAAAAAGACAACCTTAACGTCCCTAACCAGGCACGTGGAAGTAAAACCCAAGAATTAAGAATAATAGTTACAACTTTTTGCGGCTGCTGTTTTGTATTTATCATGTGTTTTTCAGTACTCACAGTTGGTAGTGCTAGAAACACCACATCACGCCACACGAATCATATGACACGATGCCCCGTATAACAATTTGTTGTTGCATTGTACTGTTTTTGAAGAAGATCCCGTAAAAATGAAGTCACTGATCAGGCATCAGGCCACTGATAGGCCCAATGCAGAACGATTCTTTTTTCTATGAACATGTCCTTATTTATGAAAGTTGTTTTGTTAACTGGTTATAAAAGCGTGACCAAGAACGATAAACTTTTGCACTAAACTTTTAACTTAATCAAGAACTTAATCACCCATGAGTACCAAAAAGGACAGGCGCAGGTCCAGGGAGCGGGAAACACGGCATGACCCCAAATTTGTTAAAAATAGGCTAACATATTATGGGCAATTCAACCAAGTTAGTCCATTTATACTAAAAATTAAAAAATTAAAATAACATGACCCTTGTATCATGTAAATAGAATATTTCGCAGTTTTCAAAAACGTGTTAATAGTGCATTCTGCGCATTTAAAAAACATTTAAAAAGAACATTTTGCAAATTTAATAACTCTAACATTTAAAGCATAAATCTCATTTGTTTTTTGTTTCACAAAATAGCTTATATTTTAATTATAGTTAAAATTAGATTTGAACTATTTTGATTCTTCACTGACCACATGTATTGCCCACCCCAGAAAATAATTCTAGATCTGCCCCTGCAAAATGGTAACTTTTATCCCTTGCTCGGACCACAGGGCAAATTCGGGCCACTGAATTTAGGATTATGACTAGGATTAGGATCAATTCCGCTTAAGCAAAAACGCAAGATATGTGGTTTTTCATCTTCTTGGGGTTACTGGCGACCACAATAATTGACCTGTGTTTCTGTTTTAAATTAGTAGATCCTTATAGTATTGTCTTATAAAAAGGAGAACTATCGAAGCAGTGGGGACTCAAGAAACAATAAATATTAATAATCACGCCATCATGCGAACATATAATTATCATAAAATCTGAACCACTACATACAAGAATTAACGAAATGCTTCGCCAAGATACTAGAACTAGAAATACACGTAAACCCAATAATAAATACATATTGAACAATTTATGTCTAATTATATTATCGTACAAAATTTAACACATTCTCCGGTAATAATTACCTCCAATTAAGCCCCCTTTAATATCAACATGTTTAGATCCGACAGCCGCGACGCACTGGAAGGTTGAAGCAGATGCAATATCAGCAGGGCTTGAAAAACAATTTGGAAGTCTCTCAGCCCCCCTTCAAAGTCGAGGGGTCAAATTTTTTGCAGACAGGAGGGTCAAAGAGAAACAGCTAGACTACGTGGATCACACCTTCTTAGATGAAGTCCCTACTGACTTGGAGCTTTTGGACGGTTGTGAGCACATTTACATTAGGGAAGCAACAGAGTCTGAACAAAATTTGGCAGGTGTTCAATTTAAAATCAAAACAGCCATAAAATATACAGAATACGGAAATAATTTTATATACCTACTTGCTTAATAAGTATCATTGAATGCCATTGACATACGTATTTTGTTGTACTGATATACCCCATAGAAAGATTAAAAAAGGCTAAAAAGGAAGTCATTTATGAAATCCTGGATCATGACGGGTTTCGTCTGTATTTTGTGCGCACAAAATCCATCTTATCAACGAATGAAAGGAGGGCCCATGAAGACAGATTTGAGTTCACATGGTATGATTATCATGGTCATGAAATAATCGGGACGAGTGGGAAAATTGAGCCTTGGTGCAATTGCAGCGGTGTAAGTAAATCTTTTAATTAATTTATCTCTGAATATTTTTATAAACAATATTTTTGAAGCTTGAAGTGAAAATAAGGACTAGGCACAGTTATTGTAGTAAATTTGATCCCTCCAACAACTTCCCTAAAGACACTTTTCTGAAAGATAAGAATTTGACCCCAAAATTTTGGGTCAACAAAGGATCAAATTTCAAGACACGTTTTACTTTCATAAAAAAAATGTAAACGGTGTAGAATGTTCTGCTAATTACCGTTGTGGTATTTGTTTTGGCGAAAAACTAATTTTTGACCCTATTTTGGGGTTAATTTTAATTTTGACCGCGAAATAGGGTCAAAAATGAGTTTCTTGCCAAAACAAAAACCCCGACGTGAATCAGAAGTGAATTTTTTAACAATAGGAAATAAGAATTGTGCTGCCATCAGACCATCCAGAGGATGACACTCTCATCGGAAGTGTGGAGACAAGTGGATGCTGCTGTTGTTTTAGATGTCGACCTAGATATAAATTGACCACCCATGGTCACACCTCCTACAACGTTGTTGGCTTCAAAGGGAAGTTTGTTCTGTGCCAGTCGGAGGAGCAGTCATTGGAAGAATTCGAAATTATCGATCCAGATGACAATGATCTTGTTGGGACAGTATTCAAATTGCACTGCCCAGTCGATTTTACTCACCATGCCAAGCTCCCTGTGTACAATGAGTCCGGAACAAGAATTTCTCCCATCATCGACTTTAATGGATTTGCAATTTATTTCAAAACGAGTGAATTAGGGGCCGAGACAAAAGCAATGTTAGTATGTGGAGCTTTTCTACTGGTTAGTATTTTCATTTTCAAATAGTCATGTATCATGAGATACTTTCTGTTTTAATTGTTTGAACCCATTTTTATATTATATTCTAATAAGATTTTGAAGCCTGACGTGGTATATAATTTATTACAATAGAACGAAAATTATTTTCAACCAAAAGAATTTTGCAATGCTGGATTTTGCTACACAGTGATTTCTATACTTCTAGTGCTGTCAATATTCGGATTCGGGGCACTTGGGCTTTTGAGTTATTTTAAAGCCTAGACTAGAAACAATAGAAACCCTAAATATACTTGTAATTCGTGTGAAATTTTAAATTAAGACTTGCTTTTTATCCGTACTTCGATAATCTAGTTAAGGATTTGAATTTTGAATACAATACTACGCGGGTCTGAGAGGTCCAGATTTAAACAATACGCTTGGCGTCCCTTTACAAGATATACGGTAAATACATTTTACATTTGAAGAGTTTGTTTTCAAAACGCTTTAAGTCCAGTGGATAAAGTGTGGACTTGACCGGGATCTTAAATAAGCGTGGGATCTCAAACAAGCGCAGGGTTATAAGTAATTAACCTCCAAGCATATTAGAAGTGTTAAAAACATGATATTTAAAATATATGAACGATTGTAGGATAACGATTTAGTAAAAAGTTATCTCGAATGTACTTACAATATTCGGTCAAATGTAATAAAAATAACCCAAAACTCAAGAGAATACAATACTAAGTCTATCTATTATACTCTCCTTGCCAAAACTGTGGCTTTAAGCATAATTTTGTAGACATTAGTAAACGCCCGGGCGCCTATTTACATATTATTATGTTCTTAATGTATAGATTAATTAATTATTAGTGAGCCGTGGTGTGTGTAGCACTGCCACTGCTAATGAAAGCCCGGGAAAACGAAAATGTGAATATATTTCGTCATGCTGGGCTGGAACTGGATCTGGATCTGGAATTCTGGAATTTGGCTAGATATTGGATTGTTGGATCTTCTGGATTTGGAACTGAATAACTTGATATTCAGTTTTAAGATCACTCAATGTCAAAACATTTTGTTCAGACTCATAGTTTAACTGGTCTTCTTCTGTATGTTAAAACATTGTGTTTCGCCTTCTAATAAATCAGTGTCTTTCTTAAGGTCTTGAAAGTTATATAGTAAAATATTTAGCCGACCTTTCAGTTTTGTCAGCTGTTGGTTTCTGGTTCTGGACAGTCATTCATTCATCCATAACATATACTAAAATGTAAGTATTTAACGTCAACATCGACTACATTTATTATTACTTAGGTATGGTACTACATAATTAGTTGAAAGCGATGTATCCAAACTGCCAAAGAAAGTCTTCAGTTTCAGCACTTTCAGCACTACTGGCTGCCTATACCGGCCCATGCGCCCTAACCGGAAAATGTGTAATTGTTGAAAGTAAAAAAGTGTAGCAATTATGAGCTAATTGTCCCTAATGATGTAGGTACTTAAGTTATCGTTCATCGTTAGTTGTTAGTCACCAAGTGAATCGTTTTGAAATTTGTGCAGCCTTTGTCCCCCTCGATAAAATTTTCCGTATAACTCAGTCAGTTGTTATTATGTAAACTTACTAACTTACAAAGGTTTTGCATAAATTAGTACTGTGAACCCTGGATATATTTTCAAATCCCTGAACCCTGGACCATAGTCAATTACGCATTAGGCACCACAATTTTCCTTAAAAACTCTTTAAGTACCATTCCGTGGACCATTTCATATAGTTGTCAGATATGTTGAATATGTTTTTCAAAATTTTTTAACGTTTAAGTATAGTATGCTAGTATACTCCAGTTATATCATGAAACAACAAAACAAATCGAAATTGCAACACAATTTAATGTAGACATCTGAAGCTAGTAGGTTTAACGCTTCGTTAAAAACCCGATTTGGCTTTGTTGTCGTAATTTGAAATACGCAGTTCATTGTATTTGGGAAAACTTATTATTTTTAAATTAAAACTATTTTAATTATTATGTAGTTACAGGAAATCGGAGGAAATCCATCAAGTTAGTCAAGATGGGGGTCTCGATCTCAAAACTGATGAACAAGGATTACGATGAAACTCTAAAAGTGGATGACACAACATTGTACTATCGAAAATTGGAAAAATTAAAGGAGGAAATGACGGGTTGGGAGCGTGTTAAAGCCATTTTTGAGAATGAGTGAGTAGAAATACTAAACATAAAATGTGTATTCATATAATTACAATATTTTAGCATTATATACTATACTTGATTTTGTGACTTTTGTGAATAACTTAGACAAAACTAATGTTCTCGCTATTTCTAGAAAATGTAATTTAATTCTGTTGCAGTGTTTACGGCGAAATGAGCCCTCAACTACAGCGATGTAAAGATGCAGCTTTGGTGTCTTGGGTTGCAGGAATGGCAATTGGAGGTTATGGTAGGTCAAGAATTACTGCTCAGGAATTTAAGCGTACCAATTTGCACGAAAAATTTGAAACACCACAATTTGCACAGGTTAGAAACGCTGTACATGCGATCGTCAGACAAACTACCGCAGGTTCAAATTATTATTTACCTAAAATTTAAATTTCTTTCATCAAAGTTAATTTCGGTTTTTAAAAAATTCATTTTGATTTTGATGATTTTTTAGAAAGCACTTCAAGATAAAGTTGTACTTGGATTCGGAGAAGGTGCTTTCAAGATTGGGTGGAGACTTTCCTTGTTTACCTTCATGTTTACGTAGGTGCATATAGTATTCGTATTATTATTTTTAAAAAATCATTTAATGGACTTATCCCGTTTCGCAAAAAAAACTAAATTATTGCAAATAATCATATTTTTTAAAAAAATGGACTTCGCCTGTTTTGCTAAACACCTCGTTATATTGTTTATGTCCATAAATAATATTGGATATTTTTGCTATTTTGAAGGATCACATCTTCCTGCATAGCTGCATACCGTGGCAAGGCTGCCATAGCGGATCAAGTTGGTGGAGGCTCAGTTGCTGGTTTTCTTTACAAACTTCGGGATGGGCCTAAAGCTTCCATTTCTGGAGTAGCTATTGGTATGTTGTGTTCTTAACCCAATTTGTTTTGACTTCATACTGCAGTTTAAATTGATAAATAATTTGTTTCTCAATAATTATTTCGAAAATCCAGGAGCTTCTCTTGGTCTTGTTGCTGGAACATTCACATATCTTGGAGCAAAACTGGTAGGGAAGGAGCCGGATGATCTCCTCCGGATTCAGTTTCAAAAAAGCCATCAAAGAAACCAGGATGTATATGACAGACAGAAAGCATTGCGTCATAAAGACATGAGTGACGACCTAACTCAATTCCACGAACACTTTATGGCGACCGATGAACTGTCCATGTCCAAAGTCAAACAAACCCCCATAGGTCAACTAACTGAGGCCGTTAAACAAAAAAATGTGTCGCTCTACCCTTACAGGACATTGCCCCCTGAGTCGATTGCAAGTGACGTGGTTGCTTTTGATGAGGCTTTGCAAAAACATCAGGCTGAGAAACAAAGGCAATTACTTGAGGGAGACGACGAGGAAGATGAAGAAGATGACGAAGACGATCATGAGGAGGAAGCAGTTAAACAGCCTATTTCTAGTAATGAAACTAATAAAAATAATGCTACCAAAAGTATAAAATCACAGCAAAGTTAAAGGTAAACCTAAACATTTTAAATAGTTGAAATATATATAATAATTTCAATAAATAGTTGATTATTGACCCGGTATGTGGAATTCTCTAGCGCATTGAATTTCCTGTAGAGTTTAACATTATTATGCCATAAAGGAAATGCTAATACCAAAATAAAAAATAAAAGTGATTCCGATATTTCATAAATTCAAATGTCTGTGCTGCACTTTCTTAAGTACTTGTTTGTAAGAATGTGCACCGCTAATATTTTGTTACATAATTATTTAATTGCTTAGTTGTCATTCAAAGTTTTCCGAAACTTTTAATTATACTGTTGATTACCGTTGGACGCAGGTCGCAATGTTAGAATATTATCAATGCCAGTCTTACATAAAAAATATTTTTGCCACACAAGGCTTGCGTATGGCTTGGAAAAATTTAAATCTTACGTTCTACAATTTACATAATGTCGTCTGCGAAATACCAAAATGACCCATATCCAATTTAAGCTAGAATCACAAAATCACAATGAGCTATGTCCTACAAACAAATTAAGAAACATGCGTAAAATGTTGATTAAGAGTTTTTGAAAAGAGTAAAATGTTCGACTTAGATGGTTTGGAAAACTGCAAAATGTTTGGATTACACATTTTTAAAAAGTGTAAAAAATTTTCTATTTACATAACTTTGAAAAGTGTAAAATGTTCTATTTAAATGCTCTCAAGACATATTTGAATATTTGTGTAGATAGTTAGTTGATATTGTTTTTATCTACAAATGGATATGGGTCATTTTGTTTCTTCACAGACGATATATTATTCAAGTTACTCCTGTCCGGTGCTGCTACAATAATTTCAGAGATTTCTTTTTGTAACTCTGTATTTTTACTTTTGGAGCTTTTATGAGCTTATAGTCAATTGACAAAAATAAAATTTTCACCGCTCATTTAAATAAAAACTTATTTATTTATTTTTTTATTTATTTAAGGAAGATACTAAAAAGTAATAGCACCAATTCTATATAAATAAAAGTAAACATTACTTCTCCCATACTTACAAGTTAGTTTAGTCTTTAAAAATTGCACTGCAAACCACAGAGTTAACAAATACCAAGTTTTTTTTCGTGTTTTCGATTTGAGTGAATTGTCATAAACTAATTCACTTGTACACGAAAACATTTCCACCAAACACGGAAGCAGTTTCGATTAAATCCTAAAAAGTTTGTATTAATTAGTTCTATGTATCAAAACGTTTTTCCACAGTGAGTGAAATTGAGCATCAAAGACTGGAATTCTTTTAAAAGTCCATCACTAGTGAGCCTTTTCTTTTTCTCTAATAAAGATTTCTGGGCAATTGCATACATGTTAGAGACACACTCAATATTTTCGGAGCTTGTCTCTGGTTTTGAGTCAATCCAAGGGATGATATCATCGTCTTCCACAGATTCTTCTAGGTAAGTGACAATGTCGTTCCCACCGTCCCTTTCTTCGTCGTAGGGAGGTAAACCCGTTATTATCTCCAGCAATATCTAGAAATCATATAAATTTAAGTACTTATATTATTATTGTATATTAAAAGAATTTGACGTAGCACGTTGCAACAACCTTAAATTTCGTTTTAACGAAATAACTTTAAGCAAAAATAGAACTTACAACACCGAAGCTGAAAATATCCATTTTCGGCGAAATGTCTCCACGAAATGCTTCTGGAGCCATGTAGGCTGATGTACCAAAAATTGTGGATGTTAGGGCAGAGGTTTGCATTCCACTTGATAACGAGAAAGATTTTGCAAGTCCAAAATCACCGATCTAAATATATTATTTATAATTTCAAAACCTTACAAATACATGTTTTAAGAAGCTTTTAGAATGACTGAAGACCAGGCTGATGATGAATTTTTCAGTACTTTACTACAAATCCACTTTAATAGCAATTAAATCTATACAATTTTCACTTCCAAAAAAAAACTTCTGAAAGGAGCAACTCTTACTTTTGGATGATGTAAGTCACTTAATAGAATATTAGCAGATTTTATGTCACGATGTATCAGTGGTTTATCAAGAGCCGTATGTAGATAGTGTATTCCTTTAGCTACACCGTGCACCACTGACAGTCTTTTTTGCCACGAAAGAGTTATTTCCAGCATCTACAGAATTACCGAATGTACAAAAATAATTAGCAAAATACAATTTTGTAGTACACGCATTAAAAAACAAAACACTAAATGAGCACGTTTATTAGTACTGTAATGTTGAAAAATTATTACTTCGCATGCAATAGCTTCCATGAGAGTTCCACCAGACATAAATTCATAAATCAGACAATACTGAGGGCCATTCGTGCAAAAACCAATGAGCGAAACTAAATTCTCATGCCGGTATCTAAAATAAAAATAAAATATGCATAAACTATGCAGCAAAACACTTAATATTTGTGTGTAGTAAAATATTAAAAAACTTTATTGTACTTTATAAACTTACTTTTTTAAAGCGTCTATTTCAGTTAGGAATTGTTCTTCAATTACAGTGCTTGTTGGATGGAGTAGTTTAATTGCTAAAGGTTGAGCATGTGATCCCACATCGAATTTATAAACAGTCCCAAATGAGCCTGAGCCTACTTTGTAGTTATCATTAAAATCACTTGTGGCAGAGCGAATGATATCAATTGTAAAATTAATTAAGTTCCCCCTCTGATAATCGTAGTTATTTAGTTGTTCTAATAATCTCCCTAACTTGGAGTCTATCACAGTGTTTATGTTAAGGGAAAGGGATGTTTGGCTAGAACTATTATTATTTGACACGGTGTTTAAATGTTGAGGAATTTGACTATTATCTATTTTCTTGTCTGTCTGAATAGTCTGAATTTCATTTTGGTTTAAGTTCTGGTTCTGATTTATTTTTAAATTTTGTCTCGGTGGTCTGCTCGGTGCGGATGCGGGTGGGAGCCGTGGGAGGGGTGGTCCTGGAACAGAATTTGAATGTGGTGTTTCGTTATTATACATTTCTTCATCAGTTTCAAAAATTTCTGAGATACGTCTTGCAGGCCCTTCCAAAGGTCTTGCGGGGGATGGGACGGACAGGATTTCTTCAGCAACATAGTCAGCTGCTCTGTACAACTGACATTTCTGGAGAAGAGAAAAAAGTGTTTCAACTTTGGGTCGATCCCGTCCCGATGTGGACCATTCATCGAGAAGTATTTCACTACAAGACTTCCGCGCACTGTAGCCATGCCTTTCGATTAAATGAATGTGCTCCGATTTGTATTTTCCTTGGGAGGGATCACGTTCGGATGGGATTGAGGACATCAGCTTTTTCCAGTCATCATTTACATCCAAGAGCTATTACATACATGTACCAAAAAGAAAGGCATATTTTAAAATATTAAGCATGAAATTCAATTCGAACATTTAAGTATATTTTGATTTTATTCATTTGTAAAATTTGCAAGTTATATTAATTTTGAAGGTTAAATATTATTAATAAATATACTTATTATTTTACAAAATATGAATATTAAGTTGCAGTATTTACCTGTGACAGTTTGGTTCGAAATCTGGGAGGAAGTTTACGAAGTTCAGTATTTCTGTACAACGAATCCATTCATTAATTGAGATTTAAGATGTACGTATCTTAGCGTACACCAGAAGCAGAATATAACTTTTAAAATAAAAACTCAAGTTGTACAATCAACATTGAACATACATAATCCTACTTGCCATGAAATTTTAGTCTTAACTTTGAACTTGGATATCTTCAACCTTGGTTTGCCGTAATCTCTTCGTATAGTACAACTGTATCTACCAATTTACACGTCGTTAACACATGTAATAGTTGTAATTAGACATTTTAATGTGTTATTTAATAATAATAACACGAAACACGGCGGACATAGATTACAAACTATCACTAATTTTCACTATCTAGCAAATTCAAGGATTTTCCGTCCGATTCCATTCCGATTTTTCCCATTCCACTTAATTTCACACAATTCAAAATCAGAATGGTTTCCCGCGTGTATCTTCATTTGCTAGCAGTTTTGGCGGGTTCAATTCGATAACATTTCTTTCCCCCTGTCACGAAAATTTGCCTCTGGATCTGAATTTCAAAGAGATTTTCACACGGTTTTCATTTACTTTTGTCCATAATTAAAAATTTCTTATCAAAAACCAGTGACTTCGGCGGCTGTAATTTAAGTCCCTTATTTTATCAAGGTCATCATGGGGTCAGCATTAGAATCGTATGTCAATCGTAAGTAAATCGTAAATTTTTTTGAACTATCAAAGTACAGATAATTCCATTGGCTCTATTTCATAATAATTTGCTTAAAATAAAATAAATAATTGATGTGCTGCTCTGTTTGTTCTTGTGGAGCTGATCTCCAATTCTGATAAAAGTTTGTGTTAATAGCGTTTCTTTCATTACATTTTTTTCATTTGTGCTTTAATCTGGCAGGAATTGTCTCTATCATCACTGCAGACGGGAGGAATTTCGTGGTAAGTCATGGTTTGCGAATTTTCGTGGCATTTCAACCCCCCTCTCCGTGTTCATTACAATTTTAATTAATTGGTAACATTTTCTAGATGTTATGAAGTACAAGTGCAATATTGGTTTATCTTAAAATTCTAGGGAACACTGAAGGGATTCGATCAAACTATAAACGTAATCTTGGATGATAGTCATGAACGCGTGTTTAGCGCCTCATCTGGGGTGGAGCAGATTACACTAGGTCTTCATATTATTCGTGGTGATAACATGTAAGTAACATTTTAGAACTATCGTTCGCTAAGTATTATCATAAATAATCTCGGAAATTAATTTTTCACTGTAGGATTTGCTTATTGAATATTTTGTTAACACATTTTAGAGCTGTTATTGGTGAGTTGGACGAAGAAGTGGATGCACGACTAGATTTTTCAGCTATAAAAGCAGATGCTCTGAGTCACATAATTCATTAAGTTAAAACATCTAAATCATTTTCACAATGTTCAAAATAACTCATTCTTTTTGTTTTCAAAAATTTTTTACAGATACATTTGTAACTAATGACACTATAACATTCACTATACAAATACGGTGTGTAAGTAGACATAGCAAGTATGCATAAACTAGACATATTATTATTAGAGACCAAGAGATGCTATTTAGTATTTAGTGACAACGACAACAACGTTGGTTTATGAATGAATGGTAAAATAAAATTATTGAGACCCTTAAAAAAATCAAATGTAATTTTTAAAACATATTTAAACTTGTCTGTAAGAATCAAGAAAGGAAATGGTCGAGAAGTAGGAAATACAAAATAATGTTATTACTATTATTAATGAAGTAAAAGTATGGATTGAAATTGAACACAGAAATGTAAATTTCTCGTTGCAGTTGTAGTGTTTCCATTTGACAGATACAATTTATTTATTTTATACAAGTACTAAGTACCCGTATTCATTTTGAAAATATTAATTAATTTATATAATTGGTTGAGGCATTGACGTATGAAACGTTACATTATCACAGAAATTTTGAAATTTAGGAATAGCTTGCTGGAATTTAATTTGCGTTGAGGCATATTAAATTGCTAAAAACTATGTATTAGAATGAATTCCAATTCATAACCCAGGAGGTTAATTAGGAGCATCAACATTTCTTTTTTATTTTACAAGTGATGCCAGCAGCCTTCAATTTTTGGTAAGCACTGCAATATCTCTGCTTGTAGTATTCTCGTTGTTGGGGAGTCATTTTTCTCCAGCATTTGGCGGCGTCTTGTGATGCTTGGCAAACCGTTTTATTGTAAGTTCCATCCTGCTGTCTCTTTGCCTGATAATGATTAAAAAACGGATTACAGATCAAGTAAACTAAGTAAAGTCATTCGGTTATTCGGTAAAAATAAATAGCAATAATTCATGGGGTTAGGTATTATATTATAGATTTAAATTTGCTTTGAAGAAAGAGAGCGAGAAAAAATAAAGAGATTTTGTTCTTACTTTGAGACTTACTTTCCAATAATCTCTGACGTAGTCTGCAAAAGGACCCGGTGGCCTGCACTTGCTTTTACCCCCGCGTCTAGGTTTGGAACGGCAGTAACTTTTGACTGATACTCCCCCACCGCAGGACTTTTTCCCTGCGCCACCTCCTGATTTCGACCTTTTCTTTCGAGGTGCAGATCGTTTTTTGGAACCGCAGCCACCACCGGATGGCCGACTTTTTCTGGGTGGTCTACGTACTTTCCTTTTTTTGCTACCGCAACCTCCGCCAGATTTGCGCTTCTTTGGCCTTGGTGTCCTTTTCTTACTTTTTTTGGGGCCACAGCCACCACTACTTTTTTTGGGTCGTGGCTTCGATCGCTTCTTTTTTCCTCCACCGCATCCGCCTTTGCTCGCGCTCCGCTTTTTGGGCCTGGGTCTGGAGCGCTTCTTTGATCCACCACAGCTTCCCTTGCTAGCGCTTCTCTTCTTAGGTCTTGGCCTGGATGGCTTCTTAGGTCCACAACTGCCTTTACTAGCGCTCCGCTTCTTGGGCCTTGGTTTAGATCTTTTTTTGGAGCCGCAGCCACCACTTTTGCTGCGTCTAGGTTTTGATCGACAATAACTTTTGACTGAGACGCCGCCACCACAGGATTTACCACCGGCGCTTTTTGATTTAGACTTGGAGCGCTTCTTTTTTCCTCCACCGCCACAACCGCCGCTGCTCTTGCGCTTCTTACGAGGGGCACTCCGCTTTTTAGATCCACAACTCGATTTTTTGGGTTTGGATCTGGAACGTTTCTTTTTTCCACCACAGCTGCCACCGCTGCTCTTGCGCTTCTTACGAGGGGCACTCCGCTTTTTAGATCCACAACTTGGTTTTTTGGGTTTGGATCTGGAACGTTTCTTTTTTCCACCACAGCTGCCACCGCTGCTCTTACGTTTCTTCCGAGGTGCGCTTCGTTTCTTCGACCCACAACTTTTCTTGGAAGCTGATCGCTTCCTGGGTCTGGATTTTGGTTTTCCACCGCAAGACCCTCCACGTCTTTTTGGTTTCGACCTGCAGTAAGATTTTACAGAGACTTTCCCTCCACATTTTCCACCGCTTTTGGATCTTTTCTTGGAGCCACCACAGGAAGACTTCTTGCGTGACTTACGTTTCTTCGGGGCACAGCTCCTTGCTTTTCTTGGCTTGGATTTTCGTTTGGGAGCACAGCTTTTTGATTTCCTTGGTCTGGATTTACGTTTGGGAGCGCAGCTTTTTGATTTCCGTGGTCTTGATTTACGTTTGGGAGCGCAGCTTTTTGATTTTTTGGGTCTTGACTTTCGTTTGGGAGCGCAGCTTTTTGATTTTTTAGGTCTTGACTTTCGTTTGGGAGCGCAGCTTTTGGATTTTCGAGGTCTAGATTTTCGTTTGGGAGCGCAGCTTTTTGACTTTTTGGGCTTCGATCGACAATATGATTTGACTGAAACTGGTTGAGCCCCGCAACAGGATTTTCCACCTGGAGATTTTGATTTAGATTTTGACTTTGACTTGGATTTTTTTTTGGAGCCGCAAGAGGATTTCTTTCGTTTTTTAGGAGCACAACTCCTTGCCATTCTGGGCTTGGATCTTTTAGGAGCACAACTTCTTTTTTTGGGCTTGGATCTTTTAGGAGCACAACTTCTCTTTTTGGGCTTTGACCTTTTAGGAGCACAACTTCTTTTTTTGGGCTTGGATCTTTTAGGAGTACAGCTTCTTTTTTTGGGCTTGGATCTTTTAGGAGTACAACTTTTCGACTTTCGTGGCTTAGAACGGCAATAAGATTTTACGGACACGGATTTCCCCCCACCGGAGGATTTTCCACGAGATTTAGAACGTTTTTTCGATTTACCCCCACAGCTACCACTGCTTTTACGCTTCTTGGGTCGACTTCTTTTTGGCCCACAGCTACGTTTCTTGGGCCGTCTTGACCTCTTCTTGCCACAGCTACGTTTCTTGGGTCGTGACCTCTTCTTGCCACAGCTACGTTTACTCTTCTTAGGTCGTCTTGACCTCTTCTTGCCACAACTGCCACCCTTAGGCTTAGAGCGACAGTAGGATCGGACAGACACAGAACTTGGTCCACATTTGGAAGAGCCTTTCTTTTTCTCTTTTTTAACAGGTGTGGAGCCGCAGGACAGACCAGCTGGTTCGGCTTTCTTTTTTCCACCGCATTTACTACGTTTGGCGGCCTTTGGATCTTTCTTACAGCCCGGTGGACAGGAGTCTTGCTCGGGTTGAATCGGACACGGAGGCCCGTCTGGAATTTTGGCTTGTTTCGGATCTGTGGGGCTAATACAATAAATTACAAATAAATTCCAATCTACTCGCAATTACTCTGTTTGCAATATGGCAATATACGAGCTTTCTAAATTCTATTTTTCTAGATCTACCATCACCCCAATTATGTTAATTTCACAAGCCTTGCTATTTAGGTATTCTAACTGCTAGGCTAACTTCAAGTTTTTAACGTTGCGTGCTTCGGATGCGAAAGTCAGATTCTATAATCGTTAGTATCCTACTTTTGAAAGTTTATAGAAACAAAATAATTTTGAAAATTTTAATGCTTTTTGAATTACTTAAGAAAATGCATCCGTTTTAATTATAAATTAATTTCAAACAAGATTCCAATAGGATAAAAATTCAAGAAATAACTTACTCATTAATTATTTGGTGTGGACGAGGACTATTATTGTTGTTGCCATGACTACCCAACGTTTTCGATCTTGTAACTGGTGGCTCTGGAGCTGGAAGGAAAAATCAACAAAACTTCAAAATTGATATAAATTCAAGATTGCTGCAAATACGTAAACAAGGCGACTGTTTTTGTCACAGAATAGATAAATATTAGTAAGGAATAAAATTATCATGGCGTTATTGTATGAATGACTTTTAAATTTAACAGGTGTTATTGCTATTCCGTGATGTGGCAGCCCCAACTACATGCTACTATATAGTAAGCTAGTAGTATTAGTAGCTAGCTAGTAAGTCATCAGATTAATATATCATATAAAACATTTTTAAATTTTATTTCTTTTCATTTCATTTAGTAGACTAAGTTAGTAGCCTTCATAAACAATTTTCAAATTTATTGCTTAATGCAAAGATGCAAACTGTAGTAAAAGTAAACACTTACCCATGGTATGGCGATGGCTACGGCTACTGCAGTTTGGCTGCCGGCCGGATTTTCAGGTTGAGAATAACAATTTGAGTAAAGTTTTGTCGTTGATTCTTTCCTATTCTTACTGGTATTGCTTGTCTAACTTGGTTTTGGAATTAACTGATTTTTAATACTGTATTTTTGTAGAGCTTTGCTGTGACTACGTGGAGTACATCACGTAGCGTTGCTCCTCCATGTACATCTAAAGGAAAACTGAAACTTCATTTTACACGTTAGTGTGCGGCGGGTGAAACATAAAAAATTAATTTGATTGGTTTATCAAGGATTTATGAAATAAAAATCAGTCATCAAAATAACACAAGTTTGAACACTGTTTGGATGTTTTTAAAAGTTTTACTCGTGATTTGGATATTTGGTCCTGGTACAGTCCAAGCCATGGCAACACATGCGTTGAATTTATTATCATAATTTCATGTCATTCATAATCTCACGAAACTAAAGGGAAATCTTCAGTATCCTAATCGATCCCATCTCCCAGCCCATACATACTAAGCGAAGTTCTAACCGGAACCGGAATCTGAAGCAGCATGTCCAAAAGAAGCAGTGATGACTGATCACTGCATCCACACCCGTGCCGCAAACGTGTATATAGTGATATAGGTATACATCGTTTCCATTGTTGCACACGTAAATCATCCTTTGTAAGAATTCCTAAAAATACAATAATACATTACTATATGAAATTATTCCTTACCTACAAGATATTATTACGATATTATACATTACACATAAAATAAACGATGGCTATTACAAATTACAACCTAGGCCTAGGTACTACAAATTTTCCTGCTACTTGATCTTGTGGTAGTTGATCCCAACTTACAACTTGGCTTGATCAGTGATCCGTCTTAAACGATAACGATCCAACATTTATGTAACTACCTTCATTTTGTTCCTTGCACTGCATTTCATACCATATAGGCATTACAATAATGACAGGGAGTCGCTTAACAATAAAGAAAACCCTATTCAACAGTTCTAAAGCGTCGTAAAAAAAATAGCAAAATTGGAAGTTATTACAACAACTACTGATATGAATACAAATAATACTCACAAAAAAGTAAAAAACCACCAATACTAACATACGTTGGTACATAATACTACTACGTATAGCCGTGCTAGCAGTACTTACAGACTCACAGTCATAAGGATTAGGGGTACAGAGTTCGACCATCAAACCAAGAATAGTAGCATAGTAAAAGATCACCAAACGCAGTCCTATTACTACTGTTATCCAAGTGGTACCTACATAACATGCACTTACTTAACGAGTCAGAAAAGTCGGAAATCCCACCAAACCCCAAAGGTTTTTTATACACAGCAATGAAACATCACGGCATTTTTGAACGAGGGAAAAGCTGGAACGAAAGTTAAAGAAATGATAGTTAAGGGAAGCTCTGCTCTACTCAATTTACAATTAAATTACTTACAATAAATATTGTACTGCATTTTACTGGCAGTCCTGCTACCGCATTTCGAACGATGAATATTTTACTAACCCAAAGTATTTACTGCTTTCAAAATTAGTCACAATATTTCCATACCTAAATTTATCGCGCTTTCCTTTACCAGTTTTTAAGAGGATTTTAAATTTTGCAAAAGTTGTTGTGCGCCATTTTAAACAGTCTGCAGCAATTTGCTGCTTGGGGACGCTTTCCACATTCCAAAAAATGTATGTACCTACCTACATTCGGCGTGATGCTAAATAGACGAAAAACATATTCATCGATTACTGACTTAACTGACTATAGTTCTAGCTATAGGCTTTAGTTCCTATAGTAGTTGTTTAGCCTGCGACTCCGACTGACTACTACCATAATGTATAGTGAATTTGGCTATAGTTCCCTGGTTTGGTTTTGGTAATAAAACCAGGATTAAGGATTCAAGAAAATTGGAGAGAAAAAGTCTATAAAAGTCCAAAAATTGTCATTGTCACCCTCTTCACATTATCTTCCCAAAACCCCAATTTCATTTCCAATCTCATTCCTTCTTTTCTCCCATACAATGTCATACATACCGAGTAGCGGGAGGAAAATACATGGCCATTATAATAATATATTATATTACTCCTCAAGCTCTTTTATTATCAGAATCGAAGCGAGAACCACTGGAGAATTGTACTACCACTACTACCACTATATAGCACTACCGTAGCCGTAACTACGTAAAACTAAAGTCAGATTCCAAATATTATTACACATACTGAATATTCTTTGAATGTTCGGTTCGGATCTTGGCGGATCATCTTCCGAAATTCGGGTGCTTCCACACTTATCGTTAGAATGTAGAAGTAGAAGTAGAAAGTCACATCCGCATCTAAAGAAAAAATAAATGGGCAGAAGTCAGCATCAACAATTTCAATGTAGTTTTTACAAACAGAAAATAGTGCATCTGCTATACTATCTACTCTCAACCTCAACACAAAATGTGTATTCCAAATTGCAAATTGCACCAAAGCCTCTCCTAACAACTAACGAAAAGCAAAAAACAAATTACGAAACAAATGACAATGATAAACTTACAAGGCGAAAGAACGAGAGTCAAAAGTTGAGCCTCCTTCATTTTTCCTTCAAGTTCCCACAAAGATTCATCCGCTCCTTCAAAATCTCCAGAATGCCAGAATCCACAGAAGAAACACGGAATACCAAAAAGAGCAACAGCAACAACAGCAAAGGACGAAGACAAAGGGAAAGACGCGCGGGGCCGTCATCTTCATCTTCATCGTAATCGTCACCGAGCAGCCTCATCGTCAAGACGTGACACATTTACGAGAGCATTGGCCAGCACTAACGGTCGTCGTGGGTAGTCTACCTCCATGTGCATGAACCCCACGTCACCAAGATTAAGATAAATGTTATTATTTCTATCCTCATAAAACTTGTTTCTATTACATTTACGTCTATCTACCTACACAGTCTATATACCTACAGAAAAATATTTATTATGGCAGGGCCCAACAGCGCTATATATATGTATAGGCAGACTAAAGTGTAACTATATTTATACTATCGTCATTATAACAAAGACAGAGATCCCCTCCCGATCTCGGTATATTTTTAGCCTTGAGATTTGGATCTTTATTTGTAATCCACACCATGCATACAGGACAAAGACCGAGACCACGCGATGCGACCGGACTAACCATCCCATCATCCCCACACACAAGCACAAAAACTGCCAAACTGCCAACACCAACACCACTGCTCACATAGGGTTGATACCATCAACATTCAACACAATTTTCGAATAGATAAAATCCCAGCGAAACTCCAGCAGCAGCACCTAAATCAAAATTCTTAATCAAAATCGAAATGGCTAAATATTGAATTATACAAAACATACTTGAGAGTATCTATTTTATACGGATTACTTATTAAAAGATAAATCCGAATTATTATTACTATTTTCATTATCCCACCAGACTTAAAAAACGCAAAATTTAGAAGTGACTATGCACATTAGGTACAAATACGGTACATACTTTTTTCCAACCGTCTACATCGCTACATCTTGGAAACCTTCAACTTTACTAAATTCCATTAATTTCGTGGCCAAAATTCACATATATGTAATAAATTATAGTAATCAACAGTTCAAAACTTAATACATGTAGGTTAGGTTAGGTTTAGGTACTTCTTAAGAAGTTGTAAATTGTTTGGAAACTTTGTAATATTTGTAACGGGTCATACATATCATGCATTTTTTGATAAACCATGCAGGCGGAGGTGATTTTTTAATAATGTTAAATAAATTGGATATATAACATACCCCCAATCTGCTTCAATCTCCTTATAATCTCCTCAGATAATTTTTCCAATAGTTTTTAATTTATTCATATTTCGAAACTAGAGAATTTGGGCATTGGGACTAGAAATTAGAAATATATATCCGATTCCCCTTCTACTGTATGTAGGTAGGTACTTTGAGTTTTTTTTCTCCGAAACTTTCACTGTATGTAGGTGCATCACGCCTGGTCTGTGCTTTTCCAGGCACGAATACCGATACCGATACCGAAACCACCGGACTCTACATTGCCGGTCCCGGTCTCGGTCCCGCTGCCGGTATTTGCGGACCCGTATATAATCATGAGGGAGAATGACTGGAACAACGACATTTAACGATTATGCCATGCCTACTGGTACCGGTGCGGTCCGGTTTTGGTGCTGCTGCTGTCGGCTGGTTATGATGCCGGTTCGCTAGGATAGACATTTCACATTTTCCATTGAAGATAAACGTCCCGTTTGAATTTGAAAGTGCGTGAGTTCGTGCGTGGAGATAAAAATAAAGTTGAGGACAGGATCAAGAACCAAAAAGGAGCAAAATCCGAGAATCGGAGAGAATCCAAAGATGCGGGTATCGCATCGCCCACGCTGTCGTTGTCGTTGTCCTATCGTCGTCTTTTGGTCGTTGTATTTATGTGACGATCTCTGTCTGTGTCTGGATCTCTGTGGATGAGTCTGTATACAATACATGTGCATAATATAGTCATAAAGAGAGGCGTGTCTATAACAGTTATGTATATATTGTATTCCAAAGCCTTGGTACATTATCATATCTTTGAGGTTGAGTCAACAGAGGAAATCTCTGCAGACTCGTAAAGACGAAAAATGACAAGGTAACCACATTACATATGAGACGGGGAAGATGCGGATGAGATGTTGGTGAAGAAAGAGAAAACGAAGTAGTAGAGAGTGAAGAACGTACCTGGAACCTCTGGAACCTGCCTTTTCCCATTGGAGAGATTCATTTTCTTATCCCTTCTTCTCCCTCCATCATCCGTCGGCCCTCATCTTCATCTTCATCTTCACGCTCGCCCTTACTTTTTTCTTCTTTCTTCCCCTCCCCTCTCATTCTCTCTCTCTCTCTCTCTCTCTATTTAATCTTATGAGCTTCGTAGCTGTCGTTTCGGCTTTCGTATCCTATTTTATAACCGTCTCCCAGATATTCTAAACTGCCGTCAAACAATAGTGATGGCTTTGGAAATGTCTCTGTGAGTATAAAGTGTAAAAGAAGTTAAGATATTCCAAATTTTATTCACTCACTCAATCTTCAATCTTTTTTATCCTTATTCAAATGTTAATGACCCATCTTCACACTTTTCTATTTTCTATACACAATTCACTTTTCCCGTCTTCACATTATTTTTATGATGTATGGCTTTATTATTGGGGTGTAGCTTAAAATTAAATACCAGTTATATTATTTAATGATGAATGCAGCTTCGTCAAAAAGGGGATACAGTTACACTGTACAAGTGCACTATTATTCACTGTAATAATCTCTACTTATGATATTCAGATTTTAAATTCTCAAAAATTTCAAAACTCACAGTCATAGCTGGGTACTTAACATTTCAATTTTGTACTTACATTTTTCCTATTTTTAATTTTTATTTTCAACATCCGTCACTAATCAGTTTTTAAATTCTTCCTCTGACAAGGGAACCACTCCAAGTGGTACACCCAGATTTTAAAATTACCCATTTTATAAAATCAGGCTACTTTTAAATAGTACAGAACCAAAGTAACTCGACTGCATTTTGCGTTGTTTTGTCACAGTGGCCCGCCAAAGTTTGAAAAAATGCAAATTTTAATATTTTGCAACCCTTGTACTTTTACAGTTCTTGTCCGATTTTGATGAAATTTCGTTTTTTGGGATCCTTAGGCTTTTTACTGAAAAGTAATTTCAGGATTTTGAAAAATTCGAAAATTTTCATATTTTTGAAAAAAATACAAGAAATGAGTATGTTTGAGGCCCAATTTTGTAACACCATTTTTTCAAAAAAAGGAAAATTTTTGAATTTTTCAAAATCCTGAAATTAATTTGTAGTACAAAGCCTAAGGATCACAATAACCAAAATTTCATCAAAATCGGATGAGAACTTTAGCGGGCCACTGTGACAAAACAACGCAAAATGCAGTCGAGTTACTTTGGTTCTGTACTATTTAAAAGTAGCCTGATTTTATAGAATGGGTAATTTTAAAATCTGGGTCTACCACATGGCGTGGTTCCCTTGTGAGTTTCAGAATCGTCCATAAAAGATGTCATTTATACTGTAGGTGGGTCTATTCAGTTTCAACGCAATGTTAAAGTGATGGCACGAGGGGTGGGCGGGTGGGTCCTAAAAGTCTGATAATTTATGTTACATTATTAACGGACCATTCCTTACCGTTAATCGAGGAAAACGCTCCCTACCAGCAGTGACTTGTGACTAGCAGTTGTCACTTGTTCGGGATACGTGAGCTAATGAATTAAATTCGGTTTTCATTCTTAAATTCCTAAATCAAAGATTTTAATAACTACTAAATACATTAAATGTTAAAATTGTTTTAAAATGTTAGTAGCCCGAAAGCTTTCAACTGAAATAACTTTAAAAAGTCAATTACATACACTTTTGCACACTAATTTGTTAACTACTGACTGTCAACTGTAAAAACTTCCAATTGCCAATAATGATCAGAGCTGTAACAAAATTCAACTTATTCAACATATAATTCGACCAAGAATCATTATTTAGATATGTACCACCCAACATAATTAATTAAAACTGGTGTTTGGTGTCTACTACTTTCAACTGTGTCTCTATTAATGCTAACTACTTATGTAACCTTCAATCTTGTTAAATTGAGGACAGGTCAACTACACTATATTAGTATGTGTGCCTACTAAAAAGAATTTCCTTTTGAATTATTGCCGGCCTCAACGCACTGAAACGGAATGTGAATCACTCCATATAAAATTTAATGTCTTGTTTAAACTTTAAATGTTGAGCCGAATAATGGCATTTTGAGGAGATTTGGAGGAATCCACAAAATTTGTAATTCAGTGCACAGAAACAAAGCCGAGATATCCGACATCCGAGAGAGGACCAGGAACCCTACAGGCTACAGGCAGGACCAGCGCCCACCCCTCGCCCTCTCCATTCCATTGAAGTGATCTTAGTAACACGAACATCAACCCCAACCTTGTAAAATCCTCTTTGGTTATACATTATAAATTTCCATTTTACCAGACTACGAGCCATAAAGTGGAAGTGAAGCTCCTTTTTTTTACGTTATGTGATGTCATGTGAGGGTTGTTGTGAATGAGAGTATTTCTCTAAAGAAATGTAGAGGAGATTGGGATTGGAGGGTGAGATGAGGCTCCCTGCACTTGCACTGCGAGGGATACGGAAATAAAAAACATAAAAAAAGGAACTGACGAGGTGAGGGAGAGGGTGCGGGTGAAAATAAAAAGAAAGTCTAAAATCCCTAAATCCGGTTTAAAGTTTCCATAAAAAGTGGACAACATCGAGAACGAGAGCTACTAAGGCGAAGGCTGCGGCTGCAGTTACCAACGGCATGTGAGGCAATTTTGATGTTAGATCATAGATTTTAGGTATAGCAAATTCTAATAATAATACATATATATTTCTTGTACCGGTCCGGTACCGGTACCGGTACCGGCAGCGCATGTTTATATGTACTGTCTCATGTAGTGGAATTTTTTGTTTTCTTTTTTAGTCTGTGGGCCTCCAAATCCGTGGTCTCCGATCCGTATTTTGTATTTCGTATCCCATCCAAAGTCCAAACAAAAAAAAAGAAGAAAAATGTAATGCACCGGATCATATTGTCAACGTCAGCTGAGCCGAAGGCCAGGACACCATATAGTAGACCAGTCACCATCGTAGTCGGACCAATGCACACAATCCAAATCCAATGTCACTGCACCAACAACCATAAAAAACCTCACGCACCTCCAATTCCAAATTCCAATTTCATTTCCCATAAAGTCAAATGCACACGCACGCTGCACCCAGGACCAGGACCGGGACCGGGACCAACACCAGACCGAAATGCATTTTGCATTAACATTGCATCTAACGGATGTTGTAGAACTACAACAGAAGTAGAAACAGAACAGAACTGATGCACCTACACGTACGTATACATATTAAATACATATATAAAAATAAATATGTATCTGCACGCTATATGTTTTTGTGTGGGTTTATATTTAGTTTCAGTTTCAACTTTGCTGTCTACGACTATACGACTCTGCCTCCCCAACAACGGAACTAGACTGAAACTACGGATGGGGATGAGGATCCGATCAGCTTTATTCATACATCTCCAACTTGCAACTTACAACCTTATAATAATACGTAGAGGTACTTTGACTTGGGCTTGGGTGGGGAAAAGGGGAAAGTAAGAAAAGTATATAATAATCCCAATTCTTTGGATTCAATGGGCTCAGCCCTGTCTCATCTTATACATTATTTACGAATAACTTTTAAATTGAGTGGATTTAGACTTCCTTCCTCTCTCTCTCTTTTTATTTTTCTCCAACTGCATCGCATCGCATATCGCATCGCATCGGCTGGACTTGGGTTCCGAATTTCCTTATTCCATTTCAAGAAACAACACAGGAAAACATGCGAGGGAAAAATACCCATCTGGAAGTATGTGCACCGGTACCGGTACTGGGACCGGTGCAAGTCGTAAAGTTGTAGTTGTGGTTGGGAGTTGGGACGATTGTAGTTATTGAAGTAGTATGTAATGCATGCATAGCGTTGTTCCAAGTTTTCTCAGTTTCGATATCAGTACATATAGTTACTGGTACTTATAGTATGTTATGTAGTTCTTTTCAGGTTCTTTTATTTCTTATTGGATTTTAGGATTTTCCCTTCTTTTTATTTGTGACATTCATATAATAATGAAGTTCAGCCTGTCATTTTTGTTTTTCTTTTATTTATTTCAGATTTTTAGTTTCAGAGACGTTGATGCATCATTGTCACGAAGGCTGAAGAAGGGCTGGGAAAATGTTGAAGGTGCATTTTGATTTTATTTATAGATTTATAATATTATACTTGTGCATTAAAGTCCTATATATGCTAACCAAATTAAGTTTTTTTTATATGATTAAAAATATTGTAACATATTATGAAATAATGAATTTACTGTTAGCTTAATTGCTAGACAAAAAATCACAAATGAATTTCCATTATCTAATTTACTACTGGATTTTCTTTAATAGTAATTTTTAAAAGACCTCTACTGTAAACGGAGCCGTACGCTGCTAAATTCGGAGTTAATTCATTTTTTTGAATGCACTATACGTCATGTAGCACATTGCATCACGGTGTCAGAAACAAGCCTACAAAATAATACATGTCAGAAATCCAGGATTGTAGAAAATATTTTGAAGTTAAAGCCGAAAATATACACGGATCCGTTTTTAAATAAAAAATGAAGGAGCTCTGTCAAGACGTCATAAGACTCAAGATATATACTTATAGGCATAGGTGATCTATTTCTTATGCTGCTGCTGTCCTATACGAATATTACAAAATGCCAAGATGTCAAAATGTGTGTGGGTGTCAATGTTGAGTGTGTGAAAAGTGAACGGAAACGGAAGCTCAGTTCCTCGAGGCAGCGGACATTGCGTTATTGACAAAAGGGACCCAAACTTTCACATATTCTATAGCTACGAATTCCTTATTGGCTCTATGTCCTTAGGCATGTAGCAACAAAACAGGACTGAAGCATATACCTGTGATCTGTAATATAGCAATACACTGTCTCTTTATTAGGGCTATCCATAAAATACGTCCGTATTCTTTTTGTTAAGGATTTCGCCTGAAGGCATGCTGTATTCTGCGACGGACGATTTTGTAGAAAATATCCAACTTTAACAATTTTTAGTTTCTATGACATACGGCTACTTTGAATCTTTGAGTATATGTCAACCATCTCTCCGACATAATTTATGAACGACCCCTTAAAAAATGTGTGGGTTTTTTTGGAGGGAAGAAAAAGTGGGAAGGATGTGAGAGTGCATCCGAATCCGAAAATCAGAATGCGACTGTAATGTAATGCATAGTAATGCGTGAATGTGTGAATAATTGAATGCAATCTTGTGTCGTCCTTTTCCCTTCTTCCTGCAGTCGACGACATTCGATACTCAGTTTCGGTTTCGTCTTCAGCTACTTCGTTTTTTTTGTGTGTTGGTGCCCTTGTCCTTTTGATTTTGCTTGCAGCAAAGTTGACAGACAGAAAGTGAGAGAGAGATTCAATCCGGATCCGATCCGAATCTTACATGTTAGACCAGAAAAAAAAATCAAAAGTCAACCCTGCCCTTCCCTTCCCTTCCAATTTTTTTTTCTTTTCTTATCTGCAGTGAATATATTTCTATTTGAAAGTCGAAGTCGACCTTTTAGCTCGACGTCGACGACACTCTATCGACAGTCTAATAATATTATATGAGTCTTTCCTATATACACAGAATATGAAATGGTCTCTATTTTTTTTCACGGGGGATATTCACGAAAAATTCTCTAAAAAAAAAATTCCATTTCCATTCAGTTTAAAAATCCAGCCGAGTCCATACAATGAAATCACATTACTGAGCCACATAAATTTTGATAAAAAATTCACATCTCTGCATGTGTGTGTGTGTACGTCTATCTGTGATCGTCACATCGCTTCGAATCGCATCTACTTCCTTTTCCTTTCTCGTCCGTCTCCTCTGGTCTGGGTTCAAGTTTAGCTTTACATATTTCCTGTACTACGTATACATATACATGTAGTGTCCCCTCCGTCATTTTCCTCGGAGAACGGAGATTCAAAAATATTTGAATTCGGATTTGAATTTTCTTTTTTGAACCTATCATCATATTTTATGATGCACACAATATAAAGTCCACGATCTTCGGTCTATGGCCCCCGTAGGTCCAGTCTGTAGGGGCTATTTTAACATGTTTCAAACCGGGACTGGTACCGGTACCGTTACCGTAAGCGTTCGTTTAAGCGCCCTTACATAGCATGATGTGCAGTCAACACACTCCTCACAAAACACTTCAAAACATCGAGTGCGTTTTGCATTTATTACATATGTAAAAAAGAAAACGTTTTTTGGGGAAAAAAGAAGATAAAAATAAATATAAATGAATTCGTGAAAGAATGATAAGGGAGGACGGGGGACAGGAGGTGAGGGTGCCATCATCTGTCATCCAAATGACTTTTCTAAAGGGACAGTTTCACAATATACGTCTTTAATATTGCAGTATACTGTATTTATATTGTATGTACATCCCACAATTTTATATGTACCAAAAAGTGATGTGATGATATGCGTATAGTAGATCCGAAAAATATGCCCCTTGTTTTTCCATTTTCACTTGCCATATTTGAATATTTTGAGCTTCAACATTTCCAAAACTCAATCCTGTAGCTGTACATATAAGGGACGGTCCGTAAATAATGTCACCAAAAGCTACCAATCTTTTATGACCGTCCCGCCCCAATCCAATGCGTTATGCAAACGGCTGCCTTTAACATGGGATGCCACCAATATCCGATGGATAGACCCAACAAAATGTTCTATTAACATGTTTTTTGAGAATTGTCAAATCTTTTATTTTCCATGTTTTTGAAATGCAGAAAAAAATTATTTGCATGTTTTGGAAAAGTCAAAATATTCTTTTTACATGTTCTTGAAAAGTGCAAAATGTTCCATTTAAATGTTTTTTGAAAATTCAAGCAGCGGGGGCGGGGGCTGCATGCGCTGGCCGCATTATCCGGCCCTGTGTAGTAAAGCTCGAATGGCCATGGCCAAGTATTGCATACTGGATCATTTTATTGTAATATTAGTTCACAAAAGAAAACATTGCTACTGCTTGCACTGTACTACACGGGAAAAGCAGACTATATGTATCTGTATTTTATTTATAGCATTCGATTTTTGAATTTATATTTTAACCTATGAAGCCCTACGTATAAGCTTGGCGTCCGCGTAGTGACAAGAAAACGGTAAAACAAATTCGTCCATAAATGATGTAATTTGTTGGGTCAATGGGTAATTTTGTAGGTTTTAAAAATATGTAAAAAGAATAATTTCACTTTTCCAAAACATGTAAATAATTTTTTTTGTGCATTTCAAAAACATGCAAAATAAAAGATTTGACAATTCTTAAAAAACATGTTAATAGAACATTTTGTAGTTTTTAAAAATATGTAAAAAGAATATTTTGACTTCTCAAAAACATGGAAATAAAATATTTTCCACTTTTCTTAAAACATGTAAATAGGACGTTTCACACTTTTGAGAATCAAGTAAAAAGAACATTTTGCACTTTTCAAAAACATGTAAGTACAGCATTTTGCTTTACCAAAGAAAACCATCAATAAAATCAAAATGGTGGTTTTTGTAAATGGAAAGTAATCCCTGCCAAAAACCAATTCCTTCCTCCGGCCCTGTAATAATACTGATAATAATTCTGACGTGAAGCTGGGACGGAAAAGTGGAGCCTGACAACTACCACGATAGCCCCTGTACTGCGGTTCGGTCAGCGAGTGTAAATTGGAATTAATTGCATTTTAACCATTTAGCGGATTTAGCTTGGCATTGTGAGCCATATTTCCATACAGCAGTTCAGTACAGTGCAGCACCACAGTAGTTGTCCTGCGGCAGCTCATAATGCCAGACTTGTTAATCTTAATCTTTCGCTTGCTTAATTGTCCAAATTTCATTATACATTTTTGTACAGAATTAAATTGAAGCAATTAGTTTACCTTCACACAGAGTGAGTGTGAGTTCCAGTTTCCAGTTTCCAGTACAATGGGCCCCATTCCATACGCTGAACTTATGGCCCGAAATTAAATTTGATAATACCAACCAAAGAGAGAAAATACATTAAGAAATTCAAGCCACGCCTCTTCCTATATGTTATGGCATGGAATGGAATGGGGCTGGGGGTGGGTGGGGGAAAGGAGAAGAATGGGAGGTATAGATAATATGTAGATATAGAGCCTTGCATGCTGCATTGTAATTAGTAATTTGTAATTTCCGAGTATTGAGAGTGTAATAAATGTATTGGATTGGGGGGAATGCAATGATTTTAAAACATTATTTAGAGCTCAGCATTGTGTTCACGTTCACAATTTAATGGACGTCGTCTCTAATTGGATTCTTTAGACAAAATCTCATCTTGAATTTCTCTCGTCTTTCCCTCATTTCCCTCCTCGCTACATCCCAATTGTGCCACGAGTACGCGTCTACAGTCTACAGGTAATAGACATATGCATTTTCAATTGAGCAATTTAAATTAGAGACCTTATAGCCTGTCCAATATGCTACTGGTATACCGACTATACTTAAGCCATTATGCTATATATAGGAATTGCAAGTAGGCTATACTTACTAGTTAGCATATTTCTGTATTAATATATCTTTATAATTACCATGTCATTATAGGCACTTGTATGCGTGTCTTTATGTCTTATTTATTACGAATTACGATTATCCGGAAAAATTGACGCAAACAGTGTTCTATCCGATCCGATGCTCATATGTAAAATTTGCTTTGATGGACCCGTTTTGCCAAAAAACTATTCAACTACTCAATATGGCTGCTGTTCTCTATATGTGCAGGCCCAATAAGTTGACACTGCAGTATTTTTGATAACGTTTTGAATTTATTTCGCATTTATTTGAAAGTACAGAAGCTTCTTTTGGAATCTGGACGAGATTAGCCGTCCTTCCTCGGTCCCTCTCCACTTTTTCTCCAGACGCCAGACAGAAGCAGAAACACAGGGGAATTTTTCTATTATTATTGTTAGGGAGGCTATACAGAAAAGTTACATGACAACAACTGAACTCAACTACTACTGATAGTCACTGCACTATTTTCAGGGCCGGATAATGCAGCCAGCACAGGCAGCCCCCGCTGCTTGAATTTCCAAAAATAATGTAAATGGAACATTTTGCAGTTTTCAAAAATATGTAAAAAGAATATTTTGACTTCTCCAAAACACCCAAATAAATTTGTTTTACACATTTAAAAAACATGGAAATAAAACATTTAGCACTTTTCTCAAAGTATGTAAATAGAACATTTGGTACTTCTCTAAATCAAGTAAAAAGAACATTTTGCACTTTTCTTAAAACATGTAAATAGAACATTTTGTACTTTTCTGAACCAAGTAAAAAGAACATTTCTCACATTTCTAAAACATTTAAATACAACATTTTGCATTACTAAAGAAAACCATCAATAAAATCCGATCAAAATGGTGGTTTTTGCATGGAAACAGATTGCTGCCTAAAAGCCATTCCTTCGTCCGGCCCTGACTGTTTTAAATTTAAATGTACGTACTACACACAGGGTAAAAAAGACAGATACTGCATTGCAATTTCAATGCACTGCCAGTTCCAGGCTTCCAGCACCAGTTCCAGTTCCAGTCTAAACATCATGGAATGGTCTACAGTGGAGCGTGCCCTGAATGCTAGATAGCTCTTTTCGTCTTCTCCGTTTCGGCTCCGGCTTCCAGTTTGAATGGATTACGTGGCCCGTCTTACGTCGAAAACGTAAGTCCAATAATAAGAGGGTTGATTTCTTCTTATGCTTTTTTACTCCAAAGTATTTTTCTGGTGTTGGTACTGGTGTAATAATATGTACCTGCATTTAAGTAGTTCCCAATTCCAAGGTTAGGGTTCAGGCAGACAGCAGGCAGAATGGGGTGCATAATTGATCTTTGTAACTCTACCCAGAGGTTCTTTATTATGCCCTGTCCAAAAAATAAAAGAAATGCTAAATTCAAAGCTAAACAAGTTACTTAACCAAATTCGGTCGGCGGATTTTCTTTCCTACTTACGCTTCTGCATTGCAATACTTTCCCGGTAGAAGTGGAAATCAACGTCAAACTCCAACTCGGAATGACAGATGGAAATTTGAAGAAAAATAAAATGAGGAAAAAATATAAAGAAATAATTAGACTTTGATTTATATGTGTGGGGGTGGTTGTGTGTCTGAGGGGGTGTTGTGTGTGTATTTGTGTGGATTTTTGTAGAATTCATTAAAGTGACACAGTGGGAGAGATAACATAAATCATCCACATCATCAAATCAAATCGGATCAGATTCAGAATCCGAATATCGCAGTAGAATTTTAAAGACATATCATATTCAAAGTTGGAAGCCACTTCACACAGGGAGACCGACATATGGCTTTCCATTCCCCTCATTTTGAAGTAGCCAACCTCCACCAAAGCCAACGCCAACGTCCCATATCATTTGCATAATAGTAATATTATTATAGAATTTTGAATTTGAATTGAGGGTGGAGGACAGGAGGACGTGAGGCCGGAAATGAGACATGAGGCTGTAAACATATTCGAGTCCAGTCCCCTTGTCGCTCTCCTCCGAATTTCACCCTCTCCACTCCAAACGTCCAAACAAAACAAACAGGAAAAAAAATCAAAGTCATAATCATAAAATATAACAATAAGGGGACGTCCACCAATGATGCCGTTCGTAGTAGGGCCAATGAGATTACTTGACTACTGATGACATCTCATATCATATACCGTCTGTGAAGAACCAAAATGACCCATTTCCATTTTTAACTAAAAGCTAAAAACATTATGTGCTATCTACAAAAATATTGACATGCGTCTTGAAAGCATTTAAATAGAACATTTTACACTTTTCAAAAATATGTAAATAGAACATTTTGGAATTTTTTAAAACCTGTAAATGCAACCTTTAACACTTTTGAAAATAATTTAAATAGAACATTTTGCACCTTTTCAAAAACATGGAATTAGAACATTTTGCACCTTTTCAAAAACATGGAATTAGAATATTTTGCACATATTTGAAAACATGGAATTAGAACATTTTGAACTTTTTCAAAAACATGGAATTAGAACATTTTGCACCTTTTCAAAAACATGGAATTAGAACATTTTGCATCTTTTCAAAAACATGGAATTAGAACATTTTGCACATTTTCGAAAACATGGAATTGAAACATTTTGCACATATTCGAAAACATGGAATTAGAACATTTTGCACCTTTTCGAAAACATGGAAGTAGAACATTTTGCACCTTTTCGAAAACGTGGAAGTAGAACATTTTGCACATTTTTAAAAACTCATAATTAACATTGTACGCACGTTTCTGATTTTGTTTTTATGACAGCTCATTTTGATTGGAGCTTAAATTGGAAATGGGTTATATTGCGGTTCTTCACAAACGACATGCTAAAGATAGCCATCTAAGCAATATTTAAGCTTGTGATAGGGGGTTCTAAAAATATGGATTTTTGAGCTACGTCATTTGTGGACAATCCTTAGGAGCCAACTTACCTTTATTCTATTTCATTATTTTCCTTTTCTTTCGTTCCTTCTTTTTTCTGACTTTGACTCCTATCAAAATGTATTGTAATAAAGAGCTTGCGTTCCCATTTATCAAAGGGGCTGTGGACGGCTCTGGAAACCGACGGGGACTCATAAATTCCTTGATGTAATTAATGTATTGCCAGTTACCGGCACGGGTACCGGTAGCGGTACCGGTCCCAGTACCAGCCCAGAAATAATAATGCAGAAATTCTGAAATAGGTACTGTGCGTTGCAGTGTGTATAGTGCGTGTAATGCGCTCTCATATCTATCTACAACCATTTAAATTTTGGGGCACTAATGTAATAAACAAGTGTCAGTCTAGTTATTCAAATTACACACACTGAATTATCGAGTGCGTGCAGTTCAGTTCTTGGGAGTTGGGACAAAGACCAAAACGTTACACAACAGGATTCATCGAAATGAACTGAATCAGAATAACAGCGGTTTCAGCTTCGGTTTACTAAAGGTGTACATAGCGTCTGGAGAATCAAAATAACCCATTTCCTTTTTTATCGAAAAACAGAAAAAAATAGACTATCTATGAAAAATTAAAATGTGGGCACAATGTGGGCGCCTGACAACGGCGACATTTGAGGGTCGCGATAAGCAGTACAAAACGGTACGTAGTGCGACATTTCACATAACGACAATACATCCGAAAAAATTGACGTCCATCAGTCTGCGTCTGACGTCAGTCCGAGAGAAGATTATGATTATTGTAGCTAATTAAGATAGTATATTTAGATTCAGTAATAGTCAGAAATTATATGTTTTTGGAGGGACTTTTACTGAAACTATAAATTTATCAACACTGATAATTATTTTGGATTGATTGTCAGCCGGCAATTTGTCCCACGTCGAAATGTCTAAACGGACGTATTGACGTGGACGTCAATTTTTTTGGACGTATTGTCCTTTTCCAGTTGTCGTTGTCGATGGGTCGAGTAACGTTATGTGAAATACCGTACTTCGTACCGTGTTGGACTGCATATCACGACCCTCAAACGTCGTCGAATCTGAATGCGTATTTAAAAGATTTTGCACTTTTCATGAACATGTGTATAGAACATTTTGCACTTTTTTTAAAACCATGTAAATTTAAAATCATGTAATTAGAACATTTTGCACTTTTTTTAAAACCATGTAAGTTTAAAATCATGTAATTAGAACATTTTGCACTTTTTTTAAAACCATGTAAATTTAACATCATGTAATTAGAACATTTTGCACTTTTCAAAAACATGTAAATAAAAAATTGTGCACTTTTCAAAAACAAGTAAATAAAACATTTTGTACATTTGAGGAGTTTGCTAGCAAAACGCGTTAAGTCCATTTTTTCAGAAATTGAGATTATTGGTGTTTAAGAACGACTAAGGCGTCGTCCATATATTGCGTATACACTTTTTTGACATTTCTGTACTCCCCCTCCCCCCTAAATATACAATAGTGATCAGCGGCATCACCCCCCCCCCATATTCGTATACATTTCAGATAATATTGTACCATATGCCAAATAAATTTATTAAACGAATAAAACACCCACAAAAATGTATTAAATTTAGAAATTATTATACATTATGAAGTTGTTACCAAATTAAATATTAATAAGATTGATCAGCAGATGTCCTACTTGTCAGAGACATGCGACCTTTCCGGCCCATATTCGATGTATCGGAGAAAAATTAACGCCTATATAACAGCTTTCTTAAAGGAACTTTTCTCAAATATTAGAAGTTGACCCCAAAAATTTCCGGTCACAGGTGAAATATAAAATCGCATTTTATCCCCCCTAAAATAATTGTATACCATGTAGAATTTGCTGCTGATTGACACGGTAGTATTTGCTTTGGAAAAGGTTGAATTTTTGACCCTGCGATGAGCCAAAAGGTCAAAAATAAAAATAATTACTACTGCCTTTAAGTTAATTTCAAGGATGCTAAATTTGCTGCACGTGGTGATTTTTATTTCAGCAAAAAACTAATTCTTGACCCTATATTTTTGGTCAAAGTTTAAAATAACTCAGAATTAGTGCCACAAATTAGTTTGTGCCAAAATTAGGATCACCATGTTAAATAGCAACAAATTATACACCAGATATGTGAATTTAATAAAATTCCATTGTGGTTCAGTGTTTGACCTTTGACTCAAAATTTTGGTGCCAAGTTCTAATGTTTGAGTAAATTTCCTTTGCAACAGTTGTTAGGCACTAAATTCTCGACAATTTATGCGATTTTTAGGATAATCTAACAGGGGCCTAATTTTCCACACTATTTTAACTGTACCATGTTCTTTGGGAAGTAATAATGTAGAGAAAGCAATTTTCTGTACTAGTGCATAAAATATATAATTTACTAATAAACGGGTGGTATTTTAACGCTGCAGACAAAAAAAATTGTTTTGGCAGACGATAAATTCAATGAATTTGCAGACAAATTTAATTTCATTTGCAGACAAAATTTGGGGCATTATAATAATTTTTCCAGCAGACAATTTTTTAGAAACTTTACATTCTTTTAGCAGCTTAAAAAAAATACAGAACTAATTAAGCCTGCAGGTAAATATTGTCGAAAGGAAAAAGTATTAATAAACTTGGATGACGTCAGACTACGATGAGGTGAGTTGTTTCTGCCTTTTGTTGTTTTCACTGTTTTCGTCATTCGTGTTGTAAAACTTAGCCTTAGACCTTGATTTCACTAGAAAAGTTAACGATCGTTAGCCTTAAGAAACTCGCTTTCAGATTTAACAATGGTTAACTCTGAAAGCGAGTTTCTTAAGGCTTACAGTGGTTAACTTTTCTAGCGAAATCAAGGTCTTACTAGTTTCTTGCTTAACTGTGGTCTGTGAATATCTGAAGCTTCCAATATGAGCAAAGGAGTTGTTTTTGTGAAAAAACGAAACATAACAGAAACAGAAGAACTTATTGAAGAGCCAGCAAAGGTTGGACTAGGGAGGACCAGGGATTCCACGCAAGAGGATGCTCAGTCTCGACAATAACCAACATCTGACTCTTACATTATTACTTAATACATTTTGACTTTTATTAACGACGTTTACTTCGTTTATTTATTTTTACGTTTTTTTTCACTTTATTGATTATTATTATCAATTACTTACTGCGACACTGCTTGATAATATACTGCTAGGTTACCGCTTGAATAATTATAAGCGATACAATAATTGTCTGCCAAATAAATTATTTTTGAAACGTTGCCGCTGAAAGTGTCTGCAAAATCGTAAAAATTTGTCTGCAAAATAAATTTATTTTGTCTGCCAGTTAGATGTCTGTGTCTGCTCATTAGATTCACCTGTCTGCTCAAAAAACATTATCCCCTAATAAACCAAAAATTTATTTTGTCATTTATAATAAAATACATAAAATCATAAGGAGTAAAATAATAATAATAATCAACCAAATTCTTTGAAATTTGAGTATTTTGTGCTGTATACGCGATCAAGTGCTCAAACCCTGCCCCCCTCCTCCATTTTATAGTATACAAAAGTATCAGGCACTGAAACTCCCCCCCCCCTCTTTTGTATACGTAATATATGGACGACGCCTAAGTACATATAATTCACACCGTGCAATATTACGGGTCAAAGGTCACTGAAACTATTTTAAATAATTCGCTCAAAAATCTTTTTCTGGCAAAACACGTTAAGTCCATCAGTCGTTTGTTGGCAAAACACGTTAAGTCCACTAAACCCAATAAAAACAACTGATTCTTATAAAAAAATATCCTTATTTTCCCAAAACTGCTTCTTGTAATGAAACGAAATTTATTCGCTTTAACATCAAATTCACGTGTACTATTTGTAAAGGATGGTCCATAAATGACGTCCCACAAATTTTCATTTTTTAAGGCTAATTCATCGCCATGTCATCACTTTAACATTGCGTTCATCTGTTATCTTTTCCACGGCATGACATATCATTACTACATGACTAGATTCACATACCCTACCGAAAACGGCATTTACGGACGATCCCTAACAGATCGATATGCAAACTAAATTTCAATTTGTTTTGTACATTTGGAAGCTCTGCTGTTTTAATAATACAGAAGGGCATGGTTTACAAAGTAATTAAGAAATTGTACAAAAGAACAGTCGCGTTTCTTATGAAGAAAATAAAGACGTAAGGGGTCGTTCACAAATGACGTCATTGATAGGTTCAATGGGTGTACTTGGCAATCCTATGCTAGGGATCCGATAGTCATTTACGCAATATGATTAATCTGGTGACAGGGGGAGCATGGTTTTCAAAATGAATACTTTTCTCTGACGTCATTTGTGGACAATCCCTTAGCAAACAACTTCTTTAAGTAGTAGATTTGCACTCGAAAATTTAACATTGGAATGCAGGATTGTTTTAATTAATGCTTGCTGTTGTATTTACATGTTTTTAAAAAGTGCAAAATGTTCTATGTACATGTTTTTGAAAATTGCATAATGTTCTATTTACATTTTTGTAAAAAGTGCATAATGTTCTATTTACATGTTATTGAAGTGTACAATTTATACTTCAATTTTACAATCATAAATTAGCATGCAATTCAATATAATTCAAAAGGTTAATTTTTTGCATTGTTTCTTATGGGTTTTTTGGCAAAACACGTTAAGTCCAAGATTTCAAAATTTTGAATCATTTTTAAAAAATTACGACGCTGCGTCAGATTTGAGTTATTTTGGCTACTAATACACCTGGTAGTATGCAGTTACTGAAAAAAAAAATTCGAAAAAATATTCACGTTTTCACATGATTATCAAAATTTGCGGTTCCTGTAAAGTTGGGCAACACGGACTTAACGCGTTTTGATAACAAAGTCCTTATTCATAGAAGCGTGTAAAAATAGTATTTTGTTCTATTCGAAAATAATTAAATAAAGCATTTTGGATTTTAAAAAAAGTCTTAATAATTAACATTGTACGCACCAATTGACCAATTCTCATTCAATGTTGTTGTCACATAGCTCGTTTTCTCTCTAGCTGAAATGGTATCTGGTTCATTTTGATTCTTCACAGACGATTTGTTACAGCATTGCATTGGTATCGTTTCAACCTGTATAAAACAAAATAACAACAACAGCTGGAAGTGCTGCACGGCTGACAGTTGATGTTGACGCTAAGGAGGAAACCCAGCAAGTTCAGTTTTAGATTTCCATTGCATTGACTCAATTGCTTGTTTCTGTTGTTGTATGTGTCCACCATGACATGTCCGTGAGGAGAGTGCATTAAAAATCGGAGAGCAAATAATAATAAAAAGAATTTATTATTATTATGCTTATTAATTTATGCCAAGTACCATGCTCCATAGTATTGATATGTCCTTTTGTGCTCTGCACATATTCTGTGATTATAACTTTTTCTACCAATCCACAATTTGTTTCTGCACCCTTGTTTATAAACACTGAAATTTTAAGAAAAAATTAAGTAGCAAAAAAAAGCAAAGAATGTAAGTTAATGGAAATGACATGAGGTGACGCTATAATGCGATTAATGTTAATGATCCCAATTAATTTTCGTTTTTTATTTATGTTAATTGCTATATTTATTATAAGCTCCTAATAACCCCTGACTAAATTAGGGATGATCTCATGACGTCATTTATGGGCGATTCCTAGCACAAAATGGCTCTTGTGACTGAAATACTGAAATTTAAAAAATTGAAATCTTGGAATTTGGCCTTTGAATTTGGCGGCTGATATTAGACCTTCAGCCTTCAGAGAGTGAGACTATGTCGTAAAAACAATTATATTGTACACACTACGACATTACTGTGTGCTTGTGCCTTGTTAAAACATTTCAAAGGAATTCAAATTCGTGATCATAAATTTAAATCTGAATTACTTACACACTACACACGAATTCAAAAACTGCAGCCGCTCACCTTACGCCTTGCATACACCTGTGTGAGGAAAACGAATAGTAATAATTATGCACAGTAAAGCACTCAGCGCTATGGATGGTACATGAAGCCGATTTCCTCACCTTCCAAAATTTTAAAATTGACCTTTAAAAACTTTGTATATATTTTGTAAAATTTTCTAGGAAAAAGCTTGAAATGGTACATTATTTTATTTTTACTATTCAGTGTAAAATTATTATTACCAAAATTACGAGAATACGAGAAGCAAAATTTTAGAAAATAAATCTTAAGCATGCCTGGTATATTGCCTATACTGATATAAAGTCTTTAAAGTCTTAAATATTATAACGAGGCGAAGACAAAACGATGATATTTCAAATTCGAAATATCAAGAATTCCAGTCCAGCCCTATGGTTCATTGACAGTGTACATTAATACATATTATTATATATATTAATAAATCATAATAATATTATTACAAAGGCCCGGTACTCGGTTAAGGCAATACAATAATAATCTGCATACTATACTTCCCTATAGGTATAGGTACATATTTATTTTCCAATTTAAATTTCCAAAATTTCAACTTCAATTTTCTCGGCATTACTTCTTGTGTCGTGTCACACAAGATTACTATGACTTTGTGAGTCACAAAGTATAAGTAATAATTATATATTTGTCCTGTACTTGACTTTACACTTTACAGAGCTCAAAGTCAAGCTTTGATTTTGGCCGGTTCCAATTTCCGCAAGCCGATGTCGTTCCTCCTACTGCGTCTACACATTACATTTTACAGGCCCAATGCATGATCAATTCCTGTCTTACTAAATACTAATATTATTTCTATATAATATTTCTCTCAATTATTCTCGTTTCAGCTTCGGTTCCTTCTCATTTTCTACAATTTCTACGAAACTACGGAGGACGGAAATGAGTGAAGAGTGAGCAGGAAAATTCTTGTTCATTGTCCTCCAGTTCCAGTTCAGATTTGAATTTTGAAAAGTCCCCATAAACAAACTTGAAACTTGGAAACTTATCGTTAGAGTAAATTCAAACCTTTCAAACTTTCAATGTACAACAGTAGAATAGTTCTCTCATTCGATTCAGGAATCCTGCCTGTGTTAAGAAAATTTAATTTTAATTTTAAATCTCGCCCTTTCTACGTCTATACACATACATACTTAGGACCAGAACCTTCTGGTTTCCCTTCCAGGACTTTTAATGCGACTATGTAGCTACATGTATTTTTGCCAACAAATCTAATATCTGGAGATCCGGAATCGTATCCTACAGCGGAGCGGAGCAAGGACCTTAAAAGAGCGTTCTAAAATCTATAAGCTCAAAGTAATAAAAAGGGACTACAACTTCCCACTACTACTCCCAAGAAGTAAGAAGTAAAGTACATAAAATAAATAAGCGAGTAAATAAATACAAAACAATGCCACTCCATTGTTTTGGAAATTATCATTACACATATTATGTATATAGTTCCACTTTTGTTCAACTTAGGCGTCGTCCATATATTGCGTATACACTTTTTTGACATTTCTGTACTCCCCCTCCCCCCTAAATATACAATAGTGATCAGCGGCATCACCCCCCCCCCATATTCGTATACATTTCAGATAATATTGTACCATATGCCAAATAAATTTATTAAACGAATAAAACACCCACAAAAATGTATTAAATTTAGAAATTATTATACATTATGAAGTTGTTACCAAATTAAATATTAATAAGATTGATCAGCAGATGTCCTACTTGTCAGAGACATGCGACCTTTCCGGCCCATATTCGATGTATCGGAGAAAAATTAACGCCTATATAACAGCTTTCTTAAAGGAACTTTTCTCAAATATTAGAAGTTGACCCCAAAAATTTCCGGTCACAGGTGAAATATAAAATCGCATTTTATCCCCCCTAAAATAATTGTATACCATGTAGAATTTGCTGCTGATTGACACGGTAGTATTTGCTTTGGAAAAGGTTGAATTTTTGACCCTGCGATGAGCCAAAAGGTCAAAAATAAAAATAATTACTACTGCCTTTAAGTTAATTTCAAGGATGCTAAATTTGCTGCACGTGGTGATTTTTATTTCAGCAAAAAACTAATTCTTGACCCTATATTTTTGGTCAAAGTTTAAAATAACTCAGAATTAGTGCCACAAATTAGTTTGTGCCAAAATTAGGATCACCATGTTAAATAGCAACAAATTATACACCAGATATGTGAATTTAATAAAATTCCATTGTGGTTCAGTGTTTGACCTTTGACTCAAAATTTTGGTGCCAAGTTCTAATGTTTGAGTAAATTTCCTTTGCAACAGTTGTTAGGCACTAAATTCTCGACAATTTATGCGATTTTTAGGATAATCTAACAGGGGCCTAATTTTCCACACTATTTTAACTGTACCATGTTCTTTGGGAAGTAATAATGTAGAGAAAGCAATTTTCTGTACTAGTGCATAAAATATATAATTTACTAATAAACCAAAAATTTATTTTGTCATTTATAATAAAATACATAAAATCATAAGGAGTAAAATAATAATAATAATCAACCAAATTCTTTGAAATTTGAGTATTTTGTGCTGTATACGCGATCAAGTGCTCAAACCCTGCCCCCCTCCTCCATTTTATAGTATACAAAAGTATCAGGCACTGAAACTCCCCCCCCCCTCTTTTGTATACGTAATATATGGACGACGCCTTACACGGGATCGAACGGCGAAAGGCGAACGGCGAACGGACTGACTGACTGACTGAGTGAGAGCAAAGATCTAAATGAGCAGAAAATGGGCGGGTTTCCGTCCAGCACGGAATTTTGTCATCAATGATCATTTTTCTCTTATCCAAATAACTCAACGAGGAAATCTACAGCACATAAGTTGGTAGCTTTTAGCTTAGGTTTCGACTTTGTACTTTTTGTGGTACAATATTTGATTGACCTGGAGGTGACCTCTGCTGAGCTGCTCTTATCCTTTTCGGTCTCGGTTTTCGGACTTGAATGGACGCAGCTTTTCCACTAAAATCAAATAACACAAGTTAAAACAAAGGAATCCAATACATTCAATTTATTTCCACGCTACGAATCGTTTACACATTTTACTTGTGTAGAAACATTAAAAAAAATATTGCAATTTTCTTGTTGTCGGTATACTGTTCAGTCAGAAATTGAAAACACACGTTGAACTGGTACTTGTAGTAGTAGTCGTATAAGGGATCGTCCACTAATGACGTCATCGCCAGGGTCTACTAAACTGGGTCTCCTTTCGGGCTACAATTGCTAAAGATTTACGCAATAATGATGATGCAGGTAGGTCATAAGGTAAAAAAAATGGGAATTTTTCGATAACGTCATTTGTGAACGATCCCATGAATTGTAGCAGTGTAAAAATGTAAAAATAAACCGTATAATATATTGTGGTAGTGTATTAAGTAGTAGAAATAGTGGTAGAGGTAAAAACACAAAAAAAATAGCATGTACTTTACTACAAAGATTTATGTTTGGGTTGACGAGGAAGATAAGCGACTATGGGGAAAGGGGCGCTTGAGGAATGTATCTGTAATTTTTGAAATCACAAAAAAGAAAAGATTTCTAGGCTCAGATTACAAATTGATTTGCATGCTTTTATTATATTCTGTATATAGTTTTTCAAGAATTATTTTTTCAAGTGTACTTACGTGGTCGCTATTGCATTATTGTCCAGGATTTAAAAATGTATGTGTGTACCTAATTCTATTTCTATTATGTACACGACTCACTGTACTGATAATATTCCAAATCCGAACAAGTTTGTTGACTTCACCGTTACCGTTACCGTTGACTTGTAACATTGTCTTCAGTCAGTCAAAACCCAAATACTTGAAAGAAGAAAGTAAAACGTAAAAAAAAATTGGTTGGAAATATACAAAGGGCGTGTCAACAATTTATATTTATGCGTTTTGACTCGGGCTGACTGTTCCCCTTTTGTTGTTATATTTTTTTATTTTTTGTTGGTTACAAAAAAAACATTTAAATTTAAAATTAAAATGGAGATTAAGAGTGAAAAGAGTCTGAAAGGCTGAGGGTCTGGAACGTAATTATTTTGTCGCCCTTTTTATCGCTCACATTTTTCCATGTTTTATTTTAGCTACTACATCGGTATATTATAGCGTCGCTCCCATGTACATGTACATACATAAAAATGTCCTTTTTATTTTATACACATTATAGGCACAGGTATAGGCATGTGTGTTATTTTTTGACTCGGTCAAAAATTTTGTGATGTCGGTTGTCGGTTGACGGTTCTTGTCGCGGTTGCTGTCGCTTTTGCTTGAGTTGACGTTCACTCTCGACGAGACTCGATTGTGGATTTTAGAGTGAACGAGGAAATAGCATGTCAAGGGAGAGAGAGAGAGACGCGACAGTAATGGTTAACGGTAACGGTAACAGAGTCCGCCGTGGCTGTGGATCGGTTCCAGTTTTCATTCCAATGCTCCCGATTCTATAAACGTCCAGCGTTGACCGTACCGTGTCCGTTAGCAGACCGCTCGTCCATAGTCGTACATATTTCTTATACTTAAACACACGCAATCATGTTTAGTTTGTCTAATTCCTATTTTCCCCAGACCACTATGATATGTTCCATTTTGATTTGATTTACAAGTTTTTTTTTCAGTTCGTTCGTTCGTTGAGGTTTCTTCGTCTCTTGAATTCTGCTGGATCTGAATCTGAATCTCACTGAATTCTGTCGGACTTATTTTATTATATAGCTATATGGCAAATGACAATGATATAGAATTAGAACGGAATTATTGTAGATTGAGAAATGATGAAAAATTGCGCACATGTTAAATGGTTCTGGAAACTGCGTATAAAAGACAGATAAGTAATTAATTACTTGTGAAAGTCTCTAACTAAAAAGTAATTGACATTTAAGGGCCAATGGTAAAACAAGGACAGTGGCTATCTGTCATTCATTCACAATTCATGTAAACCGCAACCGCAGGGAGGAAATGGAAAACTGAAAATACGCGGATAAAACTGAAAAACAAGAACAATGCGGCGCGGCGGGAAAATTAAATCACGTAGAGAAAATTCAAACTCCATTTCGACTCGATCCCAATCTGACATGATTTTTAGCTTAAGCTTTGACATTTGAAGAGTTTTTGGCAAAATGTGTCAAGTCAATCAAATCAAATTTTACAGGAACAACGAATAATGAATAAAAGGTGACCAAAAACCAAATTTAAATCAGAAATAAATATTTGAGGTGGGGACTTACCCCGTTTTGCCAAAAGAAACGAAGTATTTGCTATTATAAAGAATTGCTTTGGTTGAACTTTGACCTTTACCATTCAACACAGTAACATATTATCTAGATAAGTAAACGCAAGTAGTTTCATTTTTTTAAAAAAGGGACTTGACCCGTTGAGCCAAACAACTCTTCATTTTGTCTCGCTATGCTTTGATTGGTAATTTATAGAGTTTATTATGATTTTTGTGAAGTGATTTATGGTTTATTATTTTATGTAGGTATTTTTTTCGTAGGTTTTTATTGAACCTGTTGTTTCAAGTAGTGCTACAATATTTTATTGTTTTACTGTTTAATTTCAGTTACAGTTTTGCGTTATTAGTGTGAAGTGTTGCACTAATTCCCTAAGTCAGTTTTACATTATTCTTGTTCCAAGAGAAAATAAAATCATTTGTTTTATTGTATTTTTTGTGCTTTCCTTATAATATTATTATACTTGACACTTTTACAATTTGAGGTGTTCGATCGAATGCTTTTTTTAGCGGAGAGTATAAACTACTGGCAAGGCAAATTGCGCTGCGGTAGTCTGCCCGGTCACCGGTATAGTAGCATTCACAAATTGACGCTTTTGGGTTTGATTTGAATCGTCAAAAATAAAATGGAGTAATGGAGTGTTTGTGTTTTTTTGGACGGTGATTAATAATTTTTATGGCTTATGAATGGCAGCGGACGACTTTATGGGGAGAGCATTAATCATAACCAAAATTTTACAAGAAAGTACACGTGTAAAGCTTATTAGTTTTGAGTGCTATAGATAATGTATATAGCTACTTGTGTTTTGGTACTAACTGCAAATAATTATCAGTATTCAGTATTTTGGAGACTGACTGCGTTGTAAAGGCTAAGGCGTCGAACAATTGATATACTATACTATACTAACAAGGGAATGCCGCCCCATGTACTCTCTCGATTTTAAAACTAATACCCATAATGAATTTTGCCGCACTTAGTTACTACAGATCCAAAGTAACTCGACTGCATTTTGCGCCGTTCGCTTTCAATCACGCGCCAAAGTTTAAAAAAATCGATTTTTCGCAACCTTTGAAACCCTGTAGCTCCTACAGTTTTGGTCGGATTTTCAAAAAAATTGTAGTTTTGCGATCGGTGTAACATTATCTGAAAAGTTAAATAAAATTTGAAAAATTTTAATTTTTTTATAAAATTGGGATGTTTTGAGTGCCTTCAAACAAATTGATTTTCAACAAAATTTCAGAAAAAATTAAACAAATTTTGAAATTATAAAATTTTTAATTTTAATTTGAAGACAATGTTCTAGAGATCACAAAACTTCAAATTTTTTGAAAATCGGACGAACATTGTAGAAGCTACAGGGCTGCAAAGTTGCAAAAAATCGATTTTTTTGAACTGTGGCGCGTGATTGCGAGTGAACGGCTCAAAATGCAGTCAAGTTACTTTGAATCTGTAGTAACCAAGTGCGGCCAAATTTAGTGTGGGTGTTGTTTTTAAAATCGAGAGAGTACATGCGGCGGCATGCCCTTGTAAGTTACATCGCCCGCCAAAAAGTGAATAAAATTGCATAGGTAAAATTAATGGATGTAAAAAAAATGCATTAGAAAAGAACAGGTGTAAGAATACTAGTGAGTTTAATAAGAAAATATTTGTTCCACTTTCCTTCCAGGCGCGTATTTAACTACTAAGGTGGAAATAAAAAGTGCCTTGAAAAATTAAAAGCTGTGTGTATGTGCATACGTACCAACAAATGCACACACATTTTTGCCATGGTACATAAAATATGTGAGCGAGCGGAAAGCTAACAGAATTAAGTATATGTTTTAAAAGCCGTGTAGATAATTATAGTTCCCATGATCCGGTTTGCGGGAAGGGGTTCTCGTCCCGGCCCGGTCCCGGGTCTAATATTATTTTGTACTGCCAATAAAACGACAACCTTGAGGGACGGGACGACGGGACGGGTTGCGGTATTTTAGAGATTATTGGGCTGCGTGACGTGCGTTACATAATAATGTTGGTTACATTACAAATTATTATTTTGGATATTATGTGTGGTGTTTCATATGATGACATAAGTATATCGTTTTTTTCAGAACATGTCTCCTTATACTTATACGAGTTAAGTAAATCTATTTTTTTATTATTGAATTCTGAAGCGTCACGTGTATACTTTTTCGTTTTTTAGGTTTACAATTAATTAGATGAAAAATATATTATTATATTGCTTTTGTTACTTCGATTGAATTCCAAAATTTATTCAACTTTTCTCATTATGACCAGTAGTAATCGATTATTTGTTTTGTTTTCAGTATTATATTAGGAGGCCAGCTACCAACCAGTAACCAGTTCCCCAATATCTGAGCACTTATTTACATATTGCCTATACCCAGTAAATAATCTATGGCATGCACAATTAACTATGCACACGACTCAAAATACCTCACAAAACCAACCTCAATAGTGGATCGAACATTGAATATAATTACTACATCTTATGTAGAGGCATAGCATACATACCTACGTACGAGCTTAAATAAATTACATGTCAGAATTCCAATTATAATCCAATTAAATATTTACAATTTGGACACACAGCCAGCGGAGTAGGGAATTCGATTTTGAATTGAATTTTGATATTTGATTATATGACTCATGAATGACCTACATTACATTCATCAGCTAGTCAGAATTGAGCCGAATGCGTTTAACATTAACATAAGGGAAATTTTGTTGACTTTATTGTAACTTGCAAATAATAATATAGAAATACATGGAATCAATTCAGAATGAAATTCTCAAAACTAAATTTGTCCTGCTGATAGACTATGAGATAGAAATGTCTGTGGTTTCCTTCCGCCCACTGCACTGGTTGTTTGTTGCCTGGCAGCTCATAATTACTACTAGACAAACTTTTGACTTTTCTATAAACTTGTATATTTCCAACGTCGTATTTTCTAATGCATGTATCTGCACAGAAACACAGAGGATTTTTCCATTTCGATTATATGAATTGGAAATTTCATATTCCCTATTTATTTTTAATACAGTCTATTCTTGCGCAATATCTACCTCTATAAATATTTCAGTGCTATATAGTATGGCATAGACGTACATAGCTGTGACCATGGTGGTTACATACATACATACATACAGTAAACAATTATTGTAACTTTTAATGTCATAACCATGCACTGCCATGGCCACCGCACCGCCACCGGTGATTTCCCATGGTCAGTCGATCCGTAGTTCCGATCCCGATTTCCATCCCATCCGATGGTCACAATCCACAGACTATATTATTATTTAGACCAACCCAAAAAACCTCAGAAACCCAGGCAATCTGCAAGTCTATATAACGTTAACGTTGTTGGAAAGAACGGGAACGGCGATCGACTACGAATATCCGAATACTTTTTGACTTATTCAAGTTAATTCCTATAATTTTGATGAATTAAGTTGTTTCCTTGCTCGTGGTGGCTCGTCACCGTCACTGTAAATCCGCCTATATGTCCTATAGTTCCATTTTAAAGTCTCTCTAGGGATCGTCCATAAATAGTCATCAAAATAACTCCATTTCTTAGACCGTATTGTTTAAACACCGGCTATAAACAGGCTCTCTTTTACATTGGATGTCAAACCACCGATGACATAATTTGTGGACGACCCCTAAACTTTCTAATACGTGTTTCTGGTGCACGTTATTTATTTCCAGTTTTCGAGCATAGGAGTGTAGCAGACGTTCCAGTTTCCAGTTAATTCAAATTCCAAGTCGAAGTCGATGCCGAAGCCGAAGCCGAAACCGAAGCCCAATTTGAAGTTGTGTCCAACATGGAAAAAAATTCCAAATCAAATTTAGGAATGGGCCAAACCATAGTAAGACAGTCGGTCACTTTTGCTTGTGAAAATACTTGTGAACGGTAGTCACTTATTTTTTAAAAAACTAAAAATTTTGAGCCTTGAGTGAGCCCGATGAAAAAAGTGCCGTTCGAGTTCGTTCGTTTTTTAAGTCCATAAGGAGCCCATGGGCCTCACAGTGAGTCCGACGAAAAATTTCCACCTCTTTCCCTCAGAAATGAGCCGACCCCTCAGATACTAAAAGTAATTTGTACCTACTACTACCTACCTATAAAAAATGTATAATAAAATAAAATAGTATTAATATTCCATTGTGTGAACGGAATCAACACCTAAACTGAATGATAAATTACAAATTGAACATTTTGATTTATTTTATTTTTTTATTTAGTACAATTAATTAAATTATATTAGATAATATGAATAACAAAAAACATTTAAATGTAATAAAATGTCAAGCAAATAAGTAAAATCTTGACTTTTAATGAAATACAATTAATTGTAAAATGTAAATATAAATAATTATATTATAAAATATATCACACAAAATACATATTTTGAAAATATTTACAAGTAGTGCAGATACATTTATTAATTGTAAATATAAATAATTATAGTATAAAATATATTACACAAAATACATAACTCGAAAATATTTACAAGTAGTGCAGATACATTTATTAATTGTAAATATAAATAATTATAGTATAAAATATATTACACAAAATACATAACTCGAAAATATTTACAAGTAGTGCAGATACATTTATAACTATATACAGTACTAAATCAGTCCAGAATTAATTTTTTCTGTGACAAATGCTTTTTCAAGCCTCCCTGTGCCCGCCTTCGTTTTAACCTCTCATTACTTTCAGTTTCAGCTCTCTGGTAGGACTGGTATGACTCTGAGTCATCTGAGTCTAAGTCTGAATCAGACCCAAAACTAAAATCTAAATCATAATCATAATTATAACTGTCCCTGGAATTATTGTGGCTGTGCAAGCCAGTCTTAGTCTTAGTGTGCGTGGTGTTTACACTAGTGTAGCTATCTAAGCCATCGCCATCGTCAGAATTCATGTCGTCGTCTTCCTCTTGAAGCACATGAGTAAACCAGTGCAAATAATTAGCACCCGCACCGCAACTTGTACTTGACGATACCGCATTTATGCCTGGAAGTTTCATTTCGAGCTGAACGTCTGCACTATTATTAGTTGTTGACAAAATACTTATGTTTGCTGAAAATTTTGGTTTTGGTTCGTGTTGCAACTTGGTAGCAGAACCTGTGGCTAAAGTTGCAGATCTGTCAACTGATGCTGAAGTCAAAAAACTATTCGAGGTAGGAGTAGGAGTAGACGTCCGTAATTCGATAGGCTTCAAAATACTGGTTTTTGTTGTTGTGGATAGGTCAGAAACGGCTGAACTAACTTCGTTAATTTTGCTTGCTTCCTGTAGAGACACCGACAGGGATTCTTGACTTCCGTTGTGGGCAATAATGCTCATGTTTATTGCATTATTAACTAAATTGCGTCGAGCACCAAACATTGAGCTCCTTTCATCACTTTCATGAAATTTCAGACCAATACTCCTGCTTTTCGTACTTCTGGTAGTCATACTTCTACTGTTATTATCTTCAGATGAAAATATAAAATCAGTTTTTTTGCTATTAATATATTCGGCTTCATTATCAATATTGTCAAACCCCCGAATCCCGCCAGGTTTAATATCTGAACTGCTAGATAGATCTAAATCTAGCCATGTGATTGCAGAAACGTTAAAAATATCTGAACTGTCTAAAGTATTGTTAAAAATGTAATCCTGATCAGACATTTAATTAGTAGTTAAAATTTACCTAAAATAACACAATTATTTTTATTTTAAAATAGTTAATTGTCACGGTCTCACGGTTCACATCAGCTCAAGTTTCAACACCATTTGCCATTTGCTACTTGACACTGACACTCCTTACGCTGCTTACACACCATAAGTCACATTACAAGCCACTGCTTTAATTAAAATATTACTAGCAGTACAGTAACCGTCACCAGTGCCAGTGCCAGGTGCCAGTGCCAGTACCAATTGCAGTTTTCAGTTTGCAGTACTCGATATTTTTTTGGAAGACAGTACTGAGTCCAAAATGAGCCAGACGGTCACTTTTGAATGAGTCGTACTCAATACCCCACTACGGAAACGAAAAACCCATGAGCCCTCAATATGGGCTCATGGCATGAGTCCAAATGAGTCCAGAGGAAAATTGAGTGAGCCTGGGTAGAGCCCAACATTTTTTGGTTTTGTCGACCGGGAGGACGGTCGTGAACGAAAACAGCCAAGTCACTTTTGTTTTGTCTTACTATGGGCCAAACATGAGAATTTAGGAATTCGGAACATCTGACGCTGACCGTAACCGTAACCGTAGGACGACTACCCGATCACGACCGCACACTGACCGACATTCATGACAACCACCAAGGGCGATTAGAATCGTGATTGCGATGTGATTGTGATGGCGCTTTTAGTGCTGACTGCTCACATGCCTTTAATGCCTATAATAGGTACCTGCTTCACTGGTCCTGGTCCTGGTCCTGGTCACTGCGCGTTCTCCTATCTACAATCCCATAGTCTCAAAAATACTAAAATAAAAATATATAATAGCTTCATTTGATATATTCAACAAAATCTAGGTACAAAATAAATGTATAAAATATCTGTCATATTTCATTCCACATTTAATTCGCTAAACTCTCGACTCGAGAGACGCAGAAGAACGAAAACGAAATATTTGTTGATTAAATCATGTAAAATCCGAATCTCAAATTGAAATCAATCAAATCTAAATTTTATATTATGAAAGAGAAATCTTGGCACAGCATAACATGTGAGCACATAATATTATTAAAAAAATTTCCTGACATTGACATTCTACTAAATAGAAATATACATACTTGATTAATCCAGATACACGTCCAGTCACAGCTTCACAAGCCGTAGCTTGTAATTAATGTACACGATCGAGTTTCCTCTCGTGAAATGAATTAAATTGTAGATTAAGAAAAATAACAAAAGGTCCTTTTTTTTCATAGTTTCTTTTTTTCATAGTTCAGTCCTAAAAAAAAGTTATATCTATTTTAATTCGATTTAGATTTTGGATATATTTCAAGCTTTTTCTTTTTGTATATTTTTAGGTTGTTTCTTTCTCTTTCTCACTGCATGAGTTAACACATTGTATTCATTTCATCAAGTAAGTACTGTTAAGGTACACTAGGATTAGGTAGGAATGAGGTGCACAACAGTATAAAATACAACACAAATACTATTTATTCAGAGTAAATCACAGAACACTGCGTCCAACTCTACAACACCAGACATAATAAATAATGGAATCGGAATTACTCCGATTCCAACCACCGCCATGGCATAGTCAGTACTATTTATTATATTGTAATAATAATAATGCTAATAATAATAATGATGGACGACGGATGACACAGCGTAGCCATGGGACCACGACATGACCCGCTCCTCCTTGACCTCGTCTCGAGGTCACATCAGAAGTAAAGAGGGACTTTGATGACAATTGGGTGGGTTTTGCCCCCTTCTCGCGTAAAAGGACGTCCCAAACTTTTGACTCCTCTGCATTGTGGCAAGGAAAACCTCCGTGGGAAAACTTGCCACCGCCAGGTCACATTAGGCGAGCATTTGCTTCAGCAGCAGAGGATGAAGTCGGGTGTACCGTCTTGTCTTGCCCCAGAAGGAATCGGATACGAGTGGTCAGCCGATCCACTTGGTCTCTATGGTAAAGTTGCTCCTCGAGTAAATCGGAGATAGAAACTTTCAGCAAGGGAGCCGGAGGCCATGCGGCAGCAACCGTAAATCCACTCAGATAAATCGGAGCTACGGGTTGAGAAATAGTTTCCACTCCCCTCCGCTTCTTTAGTGCGCGCCGGCGCTTATTATTGGCCCGTTTCCCAGTAGACGTTTTTCCAGCCCGTTTCATTTCCGGTGGACATGGAGTTGATTGCTTCATTGTCTGGAGGAAAGAAAAAAAACAGGAAGAAAAACAGGAAAGGTCAAAGGTCATAAGTAAAGTATGGTTACCACTGCTTTTGTTAGTCGGAATTACAAATACACCACACGGCGGTCATTTGTATCAATTTTGGGAAAAATCCGAAAAACTTTAAAAACCGAATTTAAAACCCGGGTAACCAAAAGGGCTACGTCAAAAGTGACCACTCTATCGGATGCGCCGACCCCAAAATACCCCATGAAAAACCCTTCGGGTCGAATTAGCCGTGTAAGTCGACGGAGAAAGAAGTTAGAAGCCAAAAACCAAAATCCGGGTAAAATCGGTTTTAATTAAATAGCTTCTACCGCTACAGTCATAACTTTTTGTAACTCGTCATAGTAACAGCCCATATTAGCAACTATGAAATAGTTAACATGAGTAAGCAGTGGCGACACCAACCGGCGCCGCACATGCGCAAAAGTGACAATCCGTCAACGCGCTTTTACTGACCACAGCGACACGTAGCGGACCATGAGAAGCTACCAAAGGTCCCCTCCCGGCCACCGTGGCAGTGTTGACCTACTGATGACCTCGTAATTGACCTGTGAGGTCAGCCGAAAACCGCCGGTCAATGTGGCCAGCCACTAGGCAGCGGTTTTTCGTGAACCTTTGACACATCAATGACACGGGGTCAAACGAGATGACATCGTCACGGTCAACCAGGTCAGCGTAGGCAACATGACAATCGAAAACATAAGTTTCAATAACAATTTCTACAAATTGCAGGATTTTTTCTTTAAAAATGTGTAAATTAATTTTTATAGTAAAATACTTATTTTTTTTCCCGTGGGTGGTGTAGTTGTAGATAGGATGTAGCTTCGCTTGGCAAATGAGAGGAAGGCGACCGACGCAACTTCCAACCGGGGATCGTAAAACCGAACCTTGTTAAGGTACACTAGGATTAGGTAGGAATGAGGTGCACAACAGTATAAAATACAACACAAATACTATTTATTCAGAGTAAATCACAGAACACTCCGTCCAACTCTACAACACCAGACATAATAAATAATGGAATCGGAATTACTCCGATTCCAACCACCGCCATGGCATAGTCAGTACTATTTATTATATTGTAATAATAATAATGCTAATAATAATAATGATGGACGACGGATGACACAGCGTAGCCATGGGACCACGACAGTACCTACGTAAGTTTCCCAACTACGCCTTTGCAGACATATGTATACAGTGTACTAAATAGTTTGAAATTTAATTTACGTATCACAATCATATATCACCAAGTCACATCAGAATATATAACAAAATCCAAATCCAAATCCAGCATCTCATCTCTCAACAATGGCAGTCTTGTATATGGTAATAATAGAAATCTAATATTAAATATTAAAAAAATAAACTAGAGAGAGCTAATTCCAAGAAAGGCTGCATGGGAATCGGCAGTGAGGGGGGTGAGAATAGGCAGTTATTTATGTCGTAAAAAATCGACAGTCTAGGTTTTGAAGCAATTGGCAGTGTGCTAGTTATGTATAGAATAGGCAGTTTTTTTTTATTTTGCTGAAATTTTTTTAAATATAGAAATGACAATTTAGAACCCAGTTAGCATACGGGTTACATCGAAAACTGAATTAAACTAAAATCAAAATTATTATATTCGTAGTTATGTAAAGTGAAAGTCAAATACGGCAAAATTAGGAAAATTGAAATATGGTAAATTGAAGTTTATGGTCAAATAATCCTTGGCCTTCAAAGTAAGAAGCACTACCATACCATTTACTTCAGGATACACTAACTGTATTTTTGCTTTACAAGTCTTTCCGTGATGAAAACAGTAGTACACTGACATAGTCATCCTTAAATCTCCGATAGTTGACGTATTGGAATATCTCTTTTTGCAATTGCCTCCAATACTTTTCTGAGCTTTTTTTAATGATTCAAAGGATTTAACAAACTTCCATTTGTTAGCACCTGTTTTAAAAATGTTTTGTGTCCCACCACTAGAAGCTTAAGATTGAGATGCCATGTTGCTTTGACAGAACAAGAAATTGAACTGAGAAAAAGATGTTCTAATAGCATAAAAGATTACACATATTGATATTTATGTAAAACTAATGCATAACTTATGCAAACGTTGTGATAGAAAAAATTAAGTATCTCAACTGCCAATAGAATTAAAAAAATAGTAAATTTATAAATTTAAATCAGATATTTGCCTACACTGCCGATTCGCTAATTTCTTAAATAACTGCCCGTCACTGCCGTAAACATTTTAAAAACTGCCAATCCCCTATATGCCTTCCAAGAAACTAAGAACTATAGTAGTTGACTTTGTAGCTGAGCAAATAAATAATCTCGTCTGCTTTATTTACTTAATCTTTAATTAAATATTGTCTGTAGGCACTTTTTGTATAATTTGTTAGGGATCGTCCATCAATGATGTCATCAAAATATTCCAATTTTAAGACTACTCTGTCGTCAGCTCAGCTAAATGGCTATCTTAAACATGGGATGTCATACCAATATTCGGGTACACTGACGTTATTTGAGTACGACCCCTCGACAAAAAGGATTATTATTAACTCTTCAAAATGTTGAGACTTGAATTTAAAAATAATTTAATAATGTTAATAAGTCCAGTTTAAATTAATGGTGGAGCAGAGGTCATTGCTTTGGACCAGAACCAGAACCAGACAGAACTGAACTACCCGTTCCAGCTTCCCCCATCCTTTACTCCTATAGACATATATGGTCCATGTAACACATGTTATTTAGTAGTGTTCATCTGGTCTTCTTGATTGTCAAATGAGATGTAACACGTGATCGTAGAGTGTGTGGACATATGACCATAATCTTTTAATCACAATGGTAATGGTAATGTTAAATACAATTCAGTCAAGAAGGTCATAGTCATATTATGTCTTGGCTTTTAGTGCTTATACAATAGTAATAATTTAAGTAACTTCATCACCCCTACTTAAAGCGGCTGATAGTAATTTCGGGGAGATACTTAATGTTAATTGTCATTTTATTAAATCATAAAAATTGGAAATAAACACCATCCATTTCAAAAATGCGCTCAATTGCCAATTCCAAATTACTTCTATATCTAACCTTTTTTAGTTGGTATATTTTACTTGGTGGTTGCAGTACGACGACTTCAAATACAAGTGATATAGAAGATGGTAGTTTCAAAGAGGAGGAGGAGGCGATTCCCATCAGTAGCAATATACAGGTGGAAAATGAAGACACTACTGAAAATATTGACACCCAAAACAACTCAATTTCTGCTTCTACTAACATTATTGCTACCCTGCAGGTATTTTGCACCCATTTGATTTTGTGAAAATTTTAACCAATATTTATCAATAAATTCCGATTCGTACTTACTTATAGGCTCTGATGAAGACTTTACAGGAAGATCAGGAAAGATTTAAAGCGGAAACAAGTGATGACCTTTCCCAAATTCGAAACCAAGTATATTTTGCATATACCTACAGAATAGTAAAAATTTGCATTAGTTTCAATGTAATTTTTATTCTGTTAATTTAAAAACTGACTGCATAATATATTATGCAAAAGCTTTCAGAATTAGAAGAAAAATTCAATTCTTATTCGAAATCAGTCAATAATTCAGCCAGCGACGACAAAGAAATTGATGATATCGCTAAAGGCAAGGGTTCACCTGAGGCCGAGGGTACAAATCAGTCAGATCTGCTGCTGTACAATCAGACGTTTCATAAAATTCGAGAGCTGCATCAAACGGTAAAAGATTTTGTTACGAATTTTTACAATGTATTCTTAGATTCACTGATATTGATTCCCACTTAAGATTGTTTAATAATGTATTATATTTTTTTAATTGTATTTTTAATTAAACAGCACGAGAATGAAATCAAACAAATTAAGAGCAATCACGAGAGTCTAAAAAGCACTTTACAGTCCGTTCATAATCGTGTAAGTAATCTGAAAATAATTTTTGGAGCATTTTACATGTAATATTTAATTTTTCCTTCTATGCCATAAAGGATGGTCCATAAATGGCGTCATGGGTGGGGTCAATGGGTCTACTTTCTTATCTTTATTAGTGGAATTAATACTGTTTTCAGCTGGAACATCTCTCAGGTATGCACAATATCACAGAGCGCTTGAAGCACACAGCAGAGCTACTCGTCCAAGAGCGCTGGTACGAAGCCACACTTCACTGGACATTCGCAGAGAACCATATCCGGCATGACCCAGGGCTGGACGCTAATAAAATCATGAGTGACCATCTTCGGAGCGTGATTTCCTTCGCGTACCTATCAAATGAAAATATAGAAGATGATGACATGAGGCACTCCCGCGCGCAAATCCACATTCGTGCCTCCCGCCTCATCCCTATCTTCCAATTTGTTCACAAGCTCAGCTACAAGGAGTATAAAGTTTTTGCGTATGAAACACTTATCGAGCAACTCCTCACTGATGATATCTTTGACGGTTGGGAAATATTCGTCCTTTCCCACTTTGTCAGAAGACACTACGGGTCAAATTCTAAGGGTCAAAGGCTAATGCCAAACCTTGCTCAAATGGTGACGTCGGGAACAAGTGTAAAACTTCAATACTTGCACTTCTTAGAATCCACTAACAGCAACAGCGATAGTTCAACTCCAGATCCACAGAATGACCCCGAACCTACGGTTACGGTCAGTGCACTGTCCAGTGAAAATGCTTTTGAGTACGAGTACGACGACGAAGCGGCAGAACAGTCAGTAAAATTGCAATACAGAAAGAACGTGACCTTCGACCTCCACACAAAATATGACACAGTCACTCATAAAAGACGGGACGGTTTCAAATCCTTCGGATTCCCTGTCTACGGCTCCAAAGACAAAACTTACACACCCCCCTATTCCGGGACGTGGGGAGTAGAATATCAGAAAAATGGATATTTTGTTATTAAAAATCAAGCAAATGAAGGATTTTTAAATTTACCACGTGATCCCGCACTTCCTTCCCCGCTCTATTTAAATACCGTCCCAGACTTGGATAATGATAGAAACAATGTAGAATTTCAGATTATATATTTAACTAATAGTACATTCGGCATACAAGCCACGGTTTTCGGAAGACGGGGAGCCGTGTTTGCAGGTGAGTGTGATCCGCAATTTCAACGTGTTACCGGTCAAGGTCAAAATGAAAGTCGCAGTGTATGTTTTCAAGTGAAAGATTCTAATGTGGCTGACACAAGAAAAAATTGGAACGCGGCAGAGTTTACTGTTTCTCCATCTTCAAGAATTTAACGGTAATTCGTATAATGTAAACCTAATTTTGTAAAGAATTATTTAATTGAATTCAAAGCTTTGATGTTGGCGATTTTTGCCTGACCTTGGTTATATTGTAGTACTATTGGCTTTTCGAATTTTGTTTCATTATTCTGGCAGATGTGTTTTGTTTTTTTTGGCTCTCTTGTTTTAACATTATACTTTTATTGATTTTCCATTCTACATCATTCTACAGAAATTATCCATTACTTTGTATTAAAGCTCAGCTTAAGAATACTTGTACATAGTCTTGTAGAGGTGTAAGGGGTCGTCCATTAATGCTGTCATCACAATATTCAGGACCCTATGACCAGCAGCTTAATAATTGCGTAAGTTGCTATCTTTAACATGGGATGTCATCAATAATTGTCATCAGTATCCAAGTAGACTCATTGACCCTATTTGTGACATCATTTATGAACGATCCCTAATTTATAATCATGACCTAAAATATGTAATGCCTTGCGTAATTTAATGTAAATAATTGCACATGAGAACTCAACTTCTGCAATTTAACAAAAGCAAGTCCTGAAAACTATGTACATAAATGTATTCCTTGGTTGTGTCGTGATCCGTGATCGTTCAGATTCAGCAGATTCAGACGAGGCATTTCTTCGGTTTCGGTTTCGGTTTCGCCTTTGGGAAAGTTCGTTCTAATTCTAATAATAAATTATATATATACAAGTGTGGAAATAAAGCGATCGATTCGATGCAATACTTGACGCTTTTAAATGTAGAAAAGTTTATATAGTAATATCACATAGTTGTGCAGTACAAGTAAAGCGTGTACACTAACAATTCCTAAAAACCAAAGTCAAAACCATTAAATGTAGCTTTTTAGCTGGATTATAATGTAAGTAGTTGTGCCTGCTCACTTACTTCCTGTTTATCAAGGTCATAACAACCACAACAACAACGAAACAACCCACATTCTGATCAGGAATCAGAACCAAAGGTCCAAAACTCCAAAAGCTTTTGTGTCCTACACAATTCGGGTGTGTAATTATGGAGACAAATTGAACTATTAAATAAACAATTATTACAAGCCCCCGCTATGCGGTTTATGTTGTCCCTTAACTTGGATTCGCTACATCTTACTCTGCAGTTATATGAGTAACTTTAATAATCATGTTTAGCATAGTTTATTCATGGATTTACTCCAATGTAATAATTTATTAAATTTAATTAATTAAATATATTAGTGACATCACAGTTTCGCCAAGTTAAACAAAATGGTTGTTAGTGGTGCTGTATTACAGGGTAAATAAAGAAGGAAATATGTAGCTTGTGTCATATTCACAATACTTAGAACAGTAGATCAATAATGATTGAAAAAAGTGGAAAATTTTCTATACATTATTTCAACTTCAGTAGTAGTATTACAGTTAAAAATTGAACTTTTTAGCATTATTTGGTAGACAGCATAATATTTTGATCAGGGCCAATCAGATGTAAAATATAGAAATAAATTACCGTAAATGTTCGAATAAGCGCCCGGCAGTCCAGGGGAAAAAAAGGGGTCTGTTTAAAGAAGTATATATGCTACAAAGCTACTTAGGTAGGTACTTATAGATACATACTGCGTAGTTTATTTAACCAAAATGCAAACCTCGTCAATTTTGCTTTTAATGTTCGGATACAGTCAAATGTGAATTATACATATTTTATGTAAGTAACTATGTAATCGTAAGTACAATAGTACTACAAATACTGAAACCATATCCCTATTAAGTAAGTAAGTATTGTCTGGCCGAATAGCATTGGCCCTGACCGTTAATCTTTGTGCAAAAATTTGTATCACATGTAATGTTAAAAGTAACGTCAAGTTCTACTGCGCATGTACAAAAGGTCCAAATCTATTCGGCCGGACAATAGGTAGTTGTTGATATTTTAGGTACCTGTTAGCGAAGTAGTACAGATATTTTACAATTAAACTTATTTCTACTTAGGAACTGAAGCTAAAATGTGTAGATAGATAATAGGCAACAAATATTTACATTACTGAAAGTACTGGAAAACTCACTTATTTAAGTACATATGGGAAGTATATAATTATCTGTTCCAAATTAGTGGCAGATGTTAAAAATGACACGCGTGCATAGTAAATGATGTAATACGTACAATGCCAACTACTTCCTGCCAATGTCTTTACGTTGTCCCTCTTTTTCGTATCGGTTCATCCTTCACTTTAATAGTAATGTCAGCAACTTTAATAGCCATATGTTTACCATGTATTTTAGTTGTGGATTAAATCACAATTAATTAAGTAATTACATATAATAATTTAATAATGACATCAATAATCTCTAACGATATCCCTATCACAGTTTCGTTAAGTTGACATAAATAGTTGTTTGTAGGGGGTTGTTTGGGTAAATAAAATATGGGAAATTTTAGCTTTTGTATCATGTTCATATTAAAATAATAGCATATCGACATCGACTGTAAAGAGCCAAAGTGACCCAAATCCATTTTTTAACCAAAATTCACTATCTACAAAAAAAATTTCATAATAATATGATCATAAAAGCTTGCAAGTAGAAAATTTTGGAACTTTTAAAACGTGTTAATAAAACATTTTACAGTTTTTAAAAATGATGTAAATGGAACATTTTACAGTTTTTAAAAATGATGTAAATGGAACATTTTACAGTTTTTAAAAATGATGTAAATGGAACATTTTACAGTTTTTAAAAATGATGTAAATGTAACATTTTACAGTTTTTAAAAATAATGTAAATTGAACATTTCACAGTTTTTAAAAATGATGTAAATGGAACATTTTACAGTTTTTAAAAATGATGTAAATGCAACATTTTACAGTATTTAAAATGATGTAAATGGAACATTTTACAGTATTTAAAATGATGTAAATGGAACATTTTACAGTTTTCAAAATGATGTAAATAGAACATTTTACAGTTTTTAAAAATGATGTAAATGGAACATTTTACAGTATTTAAAATGATGTAAATGGAACATTTTACAGTATTTAAAATGATGTAAATGGAACATTTTACAGTTTTCAAAATGATGTAAATAGAACATTTTACACTTTTCAAAATCACGTAAATAAAAAATTTCCAACTTTTCAAAAAGATCTAATTATTAGAACATTTTATAGTTTTGGAAAAGATGTAAGTAGAACATTTTAAGCTTTTCAAAATCTTGTAATTCACTAACTTACTTACCAATATCTTGTTTAGTATTTTTTTAAAGATAGCTTATTTTAGTATTAGCTTAAATTGGAAATGGGTGATTTTGATTCTTCACAGGCGATATGATACTTTTGCACGTTTACATAAGCGACAATCGGTGGGTATGAAAATTAAAATAATGTAAGTATATTCTCGATTAATCGCATTATAATTCTTAAGTATCGTTCAGGCTGTATGCGGATCTTTCGTTGAACCTTTTACAAAAATGAAAGGGATAACGTCAAAAGTCCCAAGAGGCTCCCAGTGATGCTACCAGTAGCTCCAGGCTTTAAGGAAGATTCTGATGCGGACGGGGATGATGACAAGTTTAGTTCATCTTTAATCTATTCACATAGATAAACACCATTTTTTGCGTGCGTAGCCAACGTTTAAAATTCGTAAATAAATTAACTTTAGAGAGTTAGTATTTCCATCCGAATCTCAGAAAAGTTTTTATTCTACAAAGTTTAAGCTTAAAATTAGTAGTAACAGCGGCAAAATGTAGAAATGCTATGTAGGTAAATTGATTAAAGTGTTAATTAAAATTAGACAGATATTAATAGTACCAAATATTTTAAAAATTACAGCAAAATTAAGATTACATCTAAAGAGGTTTGAAGAGACTTCAGAATATTTATCACATTTAAAAATGTATGGCAAAACTAAAGCTAAAAAGTGTACAAAATGAAGGGCTACTGTAATAAAGCCAACGGCTAGTTAAAAATTTAAAATACACACGCACTCACATTGTAGCAAGTTAAAAAAACTACGGATTCGAATACATTATATAGCCACGGTAAACCAGACCAGGGCCAAGCGGTATATAGCCAAAACAAATAATAGAAAACTTATGGCTGATCAAATAGAGTTAATAATTAATTAGTATCAAAATTATTTGTAAGTAAGTAGGCTAATGAAAAATAGGAATTAAATTTGAGTTTGCACTCGAAATGTAACCTACATCATGGAATTTCTTGAGATATTCTTTCAGCTGTTGAGACACATCGGATGTTTCCGTTGCTAAATTCTCGACAATCTCAAAATGATCATCTGTTGCTGACACCCAGAACTGCGTGTTAAATAAACTCTTAAGTATTTCATAGTATCCTGTGGACTGTCTTTTAAATTCAGGAGAATCATTGTCCCCCACAATAACAAAATTACTTAGTGGAATATTTAACCACGGAGGACTAACGTCCTTGAACAGGGCACTCAAGTTTTGGGCTTCAATCCTATATGGAAATATACACAAATAATAAAAGTCAAAATCAACTTAGGTAATATACGAAATAAATTTTTTTTTGACATGCACCTATAGTTATATATAGGACAGGATATTGATGACATATTATTGATCTTGATCACATACGGTGTCAGCTGCAAAGCTTTATTCACAGATGTTTGAACTAATGGTCTCAAGTCGAAGACTCCAGCCACTAAGAAAAGCCCTTTGAGCTGATGCTGTAGATTTGGAATGAGTGAAAATGAATTCCCTGTGATGACACTTGAAGCCAGCTGACCCCCAGCAGAATGACCACCAATCACTATACTTGATTTAGGAAATAACTTTGTGACCCGCGTTAGAGCGAGCTTCAGCTCTTCTTCCATTTTTCCAATGGTGGCTCCAGGGGCCAAGGTATACCCAAAAACGACAGTTTTGAAACCCCAACCATGAAGCACGTTTGCGAAATATCCGGAGATATCTTTTGTCCCTTCTGTAATTTTGAAAGAGTAATAACAAATCAAACCAAAATCAAATATTCTTGATTACTTGCACTAATTTTAATCGAATATTTTTATAAAATTTAAAACATTGCTATTATTATTAAGAGCAAACCCACCTTGCCAATACCCCCCATGTATCCAAAAAAGAAGAGGGCCATCTTCTGGTAGGTCAGTTCCGTATATATCAATTTTCTCATTTGGCAGTGCGCCGTACGCAACATCCAAAGTGTGAGCTACAGATTTCCTTGCCTTAATCGTCCCTTCAAAAAATGATAATTACAGATATGTAATTGTCTGTAGTCTGTGTGCATCATTAGCGTGAACTAACAAAAATACTACTGACTTTATTTCCTTACCAGTTGAACACACTTGAAGATATTGATTTATAACTTCATCTGGTGATTTCTTAGGATTCCAGCGACTGGGTGACATTTGTTTCTCCAGCTCCTAATATCATACATTCATTATTAAATTATTAAAAATATAGTTTGAGAGCTCCATGCTGACTACATTATTTATTTTGTAATAATTTTAGAGATTATGCATTTTTTAATTTGGATTTTTTAAGTGATGTCAATAATTTCGGCTTAGTTGAATAATGAATTTTTATTAATTTATTAGTTATAATTTGTAATACCTCCAAAGTCCAAGTTTTCCACTCATCCATCGTTGGTAATGGGTCTACAAAAATAATTCAAAATCCAATCAAATATTGTCAGGAAATTTTAGCATTGCCTTTGAGTCAAAAGTTTTGACTGTTGATCTTCAATAAAATATTTGTAATTTTACAAGAAGACGCAAGAACCTCAAGGAGAACTCACCCCACGTTAAAACAAGGACTGGTGACAGAAACAAGAAACAAATTAAAAGTTGCGGTTGATGCATTTTTAATCAGAATAATACTTAATACTATCTAACATCTAATCAGAACATTCCCTTCCAATAATTTAATGTCAGTTAATATGTTGACAACCTAGGTGATTAAAATCGTTCAAAACAAAATCGTAAGTCGCAAACGAACTGAACAGCCAGCAACAACAACAACCACAAACCAAGTCAAGAATCTCAAGTCAATCTCAAGTCAAGCTCTTGTCTGTTATAGTATCACCAAATATTAACTAAAAGTAGAAGATATTTGTTTACGATTTTTGTGTGGTACTTAAATGTTGTGCTGTGCTAATTAATTATTGGTGATTGGTGACAAATACCTACGTTTACTTAGCACACAGTCACACAAATGAAATAACGAATGATGTTGATAGTTCCACTGATAGCAGTAACTGATCCAGATCTATGACTGATTAAAACTATAAAAATATCGACTATCGATGACTCACTATATTGTCTGTTGTTATTAATAAACAACAATTTAATATCACTTTAATCCGTCTGCCTTTTTAGTAATAAAATTATTTTAATGTACGTTTATATTCACAGTCAGCTGACCTGCAGCCTTAAATAAAGTCACGGATCTATTTCAAAAGATAAAATATATTTCTATTTTGGTACTTTGACTTTGGTAAAACTGACCCATTCTGTATAGTGTGACTTATATATATAGTTTTGGCTAGGGCTTAAGAAACGAATAAAATTTCCAGTACAACAAATGTAAATATAAGGAATTCTCACTAGTCAGTCTTGTAGAACACGACGAATACACAATACAAAACTATTCAACAAAAATATCCAAGAAAGAAGATACTTACTACGAAACGAATATGAGAACGAGAACGTACTTGAAACTTGAAATTAAAGTTGTAAATATAATTTTGTCACGCTGACAAGGAATGAATGAGTGGCTAATTAAGTAAGTAGTGTGCAGTGTACGCAGAAAAACTTCGTCGTCTCGTCAGTTCGTGGGAGCCAGGGCCAGAACTAAAAGAATAGGTTCGAGGAAGAGCAGAAGACAATACATTTAAATTGAAGCCTTTGCAATGCTCACAGTGTCTGTCTCTGTCTATACGTAGCATCAGCTGATTATATCTGTAGATAGCTAAAAATGGTCAAGGACGACAGCTTCAACATATCAGATTTTTTATTACACTTTAATTTTATCTATACACATCGAAATATCAAAACACAAGTATTAGCTTACCCTTTGACTCCGACTCTGCAAATTCCTTTGCCTTCTGCCGTTGAAGCAATCAAATAAAACTAAACCATGTGATGCAAAGTCGGTCGTAATTACGCAAAGTATTCGTTCGTAGTGTATCTAAAACTAAGTATGTATACGGAAATCCTCGACACTCTCAACTCAAAAGCCAAACCTGTTTGTGAATGGGATTCTTCCGCTTTAATCTGAATTCTTTGCGTAATTGATTTTTTTTAAAGAATTAATTTAACTTGTATCAGTTGTATCTTTTATTATTGGATCAGTCCTCAGTACGGAGAAGGAGAAACACACCCAAATGCAAAGCAGATATCAATCAACTCTACGAGGAGACTGACCAATGTAATTAATTATGTAGTTAATTTTAATGGGTCGTAAGTTTTAACTTTAACACCCTCGGTTATCTGGTTGTCGTTGTCTGTGTCTAGGCGGCGGAAGTAAAACACTGGTTTCTTTTTTCTAATCGTAATAAAATAATTTAATCTTCAATATCCGTATCTGTAGCTATGTTTCCAAAATCCCTTAAAATCGCCCCATAACATAGCACAGGACAGAGTGGGAATTGTAACTTAACTTACAGTGCGGCCAAATAATTTGTGATTTATATTAATTCCAGGATAATAACAATAATGTTAATGAATATTATTGGTCTATGTGATCGCGGCTCCTCAACAAAGATATCAAACTCACAATCAAATCCCTTTTACTAATTCTAATGGGGGAACTATGTTACTGCAATGTGTTACCATTTACCATAAATCTCGTACACGTATATGAGTGTACTTTTTGCGGGCTTATCTAAAGAATTATCAGGAATTATGTTTTAAGCAATAAATTTAATGTAGGTACAAGATATAGCTCATCAGGTCATATACATATTGTCTAGAATGGAGCCGCGTTGAGTTTTTGCTCTTTGGAAGTGACATATGACATGATTATTGTGGATTGTGGATATTGTCATCACATCAGTTCGCATCTGGACGTGAAAGTGGACGTGGAGGCCGAGGCGGGGGCCGAGTAATATGCAACTGATCTCTGATTTTGAGACTGAGTCATTATCAAGTAGTAAGTATTTAGGGAATGGGGAGGGCAATGGGCGACAACTCTTTGACTTTCTGACTTTATCCCCGACCATGATCATTACAACTGATGTTCTGTTCTGGCAACCAGCACCAGCACCAGCACGTTAATGTCTTTGAGGTCTTTGCGGGGTCTTTTGGCTTTGGGATTTACTTTTAGATTTGACTTTGGTCGGCTTGGCCAAAGTCCGACGAGAGCGAGTGGCTATAAATACGTTCTATGTACTATTACGACTATAGACTACTTATATGGAATGGGTATAGTTGAAATTGTAGATGTATACGGCTGGTCCTACATGAGTATTCCACATATCGTCTGTGAGTAAAGAACCAAAATGACCCGTATCCATTTTTAGCTAAAAACAATATCAACTATCTAGAAAAATATGTCTTGAGAGCATTTTAATACAACATTTTGCACTTTTCAAAAATATTTAAATACAAAATTTTGCCCCTTTTGAAAACATGGAATTAGAAATTTTTGCACCTTTTCAAAAACATGGAATTAGAACATTTTACACTTTTCAAACACATGCAATTAGAAAATTTTGCACCTTTTCGAAAAGATGGAATTAGAACAGTTTGCACCTTTTCAAAAACTCTTAATTAACATTTTACGCATTTCTCGTTTTCTTGTTAGGGCATAGCTCATTTTGATTGTAGCTTAAACTGGATATGGGCCATTTTGGTTCTTCACAGACGATATTATTATACATCTAGTTTCAAGTGCAATAATAGTCGTTAGTCCTTCTCTCATTTTCCTCTGGTTTCGTTTGGTTGTTTTTTTTTACTATGAGGTTGTGTCGTTTCTCTGGTCGTCGTCGTCGTTGTTGTTGTTGTTGGTTGAGTGGCTCAGTGGGTAGTTGGTTGTTGGTTTTAATGTTGTGGTAACAGCAGGAGGTCATAGTAATAATCATATCGGAGTCTTTCAAGTGTCTTCATGTCTACAACGCACACAAAAAACGACCGAAAGGACGACAACAACACGAATTCCAACACCATATATCGACCATGAGAATATCTGAAGCACGAAGAAACGTATGAGAACCCTTCTTTATTTCGTCTCGTCGCTGTCCTTGTGCCGATGTTGTTGTTGTTGTTGGTGTTGTTTTTGGCCAGAGTTGCGTTGTCGCTTTGTGTTTGCGGCAAATGGCCGAGATCCGAGAAAGGATATAATATAATAATGATGTATTATTATGTAGAAAAAGAAAAGGAGATTATCAAATTTTCTGCTGAGCATGCATGGGTGGGATCCATTATTGCATTGACAACATTTTGGTGAATTGAAAATCATTATTATTTTGCAAGCAAATAAAGGAAGTTTGAAGGTAAGGAATTATTATTGGATCTCATTAGCATGATTATGCAATGCCATGCAAATATGTATGAACAAAAATATCGTCTGTGAAGGACCAAAATGACCCATGTCAAATTTAATCTAGAATCAAAATGAGCTATGTCATAAAAGTAAATTGGGGAAATATGCGTAAAACGTTAATTAGGAGTTTTTGAAAAGCGTAAAATTTTATATTTTCATGTTTTTGAAAAGTGTAAAATGTTCTATTTACATTTTTTTGAAAATTGCAAATTGTTCTATTTGCATGTTTTTGAAAAGTGTAAAAAATTCTATTTACATGTTTTTGAAAATTGCAAATTGTTCTATTTGCACGTTTTTTGAAAAGTGTAAAATGTTGCATTTACAGGTTTTAAAAAATTCCAAAATGTTCTATTTGCATGCTTTTGAAATGTGTAAAATATTCTATTTAAATGCTTTCAAGACATATGTTTCAATATGTTTGTAGATAGTGGATATTGTGTTTAGCTGCAAATGGATATGGGTAATTTTGGTCCTTCACAGAAGATATATTATATAGTGTTTAAACTAGCAAATGTAATATCTATAATCTACTTACTATACAGATATTTGCATGTCTCTCAAAATAATTGCCAGAGGCAGAATAGTATTAAAAGTGAATATTCGTATATAGTTCATCCCTTCATGAATTATGGAAATGGTTTTTTAAACTAGTGGAGTTTTGAACACAAAAAGTAAACAAAATACCGCAACGAAAAATCATTAGTTTTAATTAATTCAAAATATTCGGTTTTATTTTCGGAGAAAAAACGGTGCACACTAAAATTACATGTACAATAGTTAAATGGAAGACTGGGAATTAACGTGCCAATTCAAAGAAATATAAATATATAGAGGCTAAATGAAGGGGTTGGTTAATTTATTGTTGGATTCTGCTCTGTCCGAGGATCTCGAGCCATTCAGCAAGAGTGTGTGTCTGTTAGAAAAACAAAGAAAGTAAATTCATTAGAACTATATCGCCCAAGTTTTATACTCTTGCCAAATAAATAAATAGAGTTGTAATTTAAAAAAATCAAAAGTATTATAGTTATCATAGAATATAGATTTTGATTTAGATTAAATTGTGAGGACTTACAGCGAGAACTTTGTTGACAACTTCAAGGACTTCGACGTTGAATTCTGCTCCGTGGTTTGCGAAGTATTCGTCAATGCGTCCGGGAAGGTCCTTGCTCACGGCTTCATTGTCGATGGGCTCTCCGTTGGCAGTGGCGCCATCGGCGATGATAGTTGCGGTTGCGATTTTGGCGACAAAGTTAAGGGTCTTGACTGAGACAATTTGGGTGATGATGTTCAAACCGAGCTTGGCGTCAATTGTGAGTAAGGCATCAGTAGCAGAAGCATCAATAGATCCGGCACCTTCAACTTTCACGGCTCCGGTGGACAAGGCAAGATCGATGGCAGCAGTGAATTTTCCAAGGAGTTGAACTAAGGGGACGATAACTTCTCCCTTGAGGGTCAAAGCAAGGACGTTAAGCTTAAGGGTGTCAGTGAGGGTGTCCAAGTTGATCACCTTTCCTTGGCTGCACAAAAATAATGGATCAAAATAATTATATTTGAATTAAAATTGGTAGTTTCAGGACCATTTTTAGTTAAGCAAAAGCTTACTAACTAAAAGTAATATGCAGTTCTAAATTTTGAGTGACATTTAGTCTAACACTTACTCGAGGGTAACGACTCCCTTGGCCAATGAGTTGTCCATAACAATTTCAGTGAAGTTAAGGGGCAACTCATGCTCGAAGGCGGGTAAGAGCCTGGCCATGAACCCCTCAACGAGTTGCTTGCTGAACTCTGTTGACCAAAATACAAAGAAAATTAGAATTTAAAATCTAAAAATTGGTGATTGTAAAAACCGAATGCTTTTCGTTGCTTGAACTCTAAAAAAAATCTGAATTATCTTAAAAGAGTTAAAATTTAATAGTTTACCCGATGATGGAGCAGCGCTTGCGGCGCAAGCCAAAGCAGCGAGAACGAGAATGATTTTCATTTTGAAAGTTGGTTGAAGAAACTACGCCGGAACGATATTTTCTGAAGTGTGAATTGAATTGGTGGTAGAAACCGAAAAGAAGGAAGATTGCTGAATGATTCTCCAGATCATTTTCCATCCTTTTATACCAAAATTCGAATATGATTTCTTCCCATTAACATCCTGTCCGAGTCGATTGTCGTCATCGATATCTAATGACACTATCATCCACTCTTCAAAAATACTTGAGTTAATCCAAATCGATAATACATTTATAATTGATTCACACTTGAATTTTAGTTTATTAATTCACTCCCAAGTGGGTCCTCACCACACAAATATAAACCGATAAAAGTTGAAATGTAGGTACCTATATGCATTATTTGGTTAACTTTTTATCTTATGAATTGCAATATTTGGTGATACATATTACCTTGCAGTTTATTAATTCCTGAGTTTATATGGTTGTCAGCCATTTAAGTAGGTAATATTATTTGACATGTGCATAATTAATTATTTTTAGGTTCTTGTTGAGTTCAAAGCCATATTAATTTGACTTATTTCGTACAATTGCCTTACAGATTTATTAAAGTGCTTCATTTACTTGTTTGCACACACCCCTTAACAATAATTGGGCACTTGACCAAGAGAGGTTAATTCATCAGTAGTTGTCAGATTATATAATTGATTCCGTTGTTGTTTGTCTGCTCAGGATTTGCCTTTGCTAACTTTATCAAGTATACTACATACTATAAGGATTTAATAAGATCTGAATTTTAGATCGATAAACTTACAAATTTATAATATCAATTTACTCTAATCTATTAATCAGCTGTCTTTTTATTACGAGTTGGCAAATTAATAGGCTTGTCCAGGTAAAGTACTTTTAATTTGTTAATTGATTATCATTGGCTCTCCAATCGTGTCAAAATACTTTTGAATCCGTTGGCAAAATGTTATTATCGAGTTGATTGACAGGGTTTTGAGATTATTGTTCACTGCTGATTATGCATATGCAACACTAATTTAGTATGTAACTTGCATTAAACATAGTAGCATACTGTATACAACGTAATTAGATCACTTCGATAAATATAATCTTTTTCAATGCCATGATAGTATGACAATGATTGAATATAATAATATAAGAAGTACTGAAGACAGGAGATGAACAATGCGTATTCTAATATTAAGTAAATGAGAAAACGGAAAATTTAACCGCGAGCTACAAACATAAACCGCAGGTCTAGATTTTAGGCGGTTAGGGTAGGTAATGTCATGTTTCACTTATGCAGTTCAAGGTGTGAAATATGTTTTACTAATTTTACAGTAATAAAAGGATATTTTCTCGCCCGGATTCAGTCAGCATCCGAATCAGATTCTAAATCCGACACCATAACTGTGCTTAACAATGATATGGTAGTGATTTCTGATCAGTACGCTAGTATAACTAGTAAAGTAAAGTGTTTACAGTTTTTAAAGTGTCTGTCATCATCATTATCATTCTAATTAACAATTAAGTATAGCATAATCAATTTAACATATTGAGGTGTGTCATGGACATGTCATATTTTCAATTGACCAAGAAAGGGAACACCGATACCGATACGCCGACACCGATGCCGATACCGATACTAAAATAACAAGTAAAAATCGTGTTTGCTCCTTCGTCAAAGTGTCACATGTAGACATGTAAGTAGTGATAATTTGATTATGATTGATAGATTGATTTATTGGTTTTGGCTACGGGAGTTTGTGCTAAAATAAAATCACTAATCAACATCAACTGGAGAGTTTTTTGGCAAAACGGGTCAAGTCCATCAAACCAAACTTTAAAGGAACAACGAATAATGAATATACTACACGAAATTTTGGCTATTTTTAAAAATTACATCGGTTGAAATTTGACCTTTACCATTCAACACAGTAACGTATCTATTTAGTTTAATAGGACACATAACGCAAATAATATCATCTCTGGCACAAGTGGACTTGTCCCGTTTTGCCAAATGACTCTTCAACTGTGTAGTGAATAGTTGGTAGTTGATAGCTAAAAAAGTCTTTCAGTGTTCAAGTTCCAGTTCTCAGTTACCAGTTGCCATCTCGTTGTCTGTGGTTCCTGTTCATCTCATGTTTGTTGAAATTAAATACAAATGAGCTAAACCTAAACCTCAGGATCTGCACAGTGATTAGTGATGTGATGATGATCAAATGTCCCTAACTTGTTACCTCTATTATGAATTAATGGAAAAAAACATAAAAAAATGCCTTTGTAGTACACACTTCTATTGAGTGATATCAACCCGTGCACAAGTTACCTACTTATATAGGCATCTATACCTACTTTGTTTCCCTTATAGTTGGTTTTTGTATTTCATTTTATATTCATTAATATTATTAACAGCAAAAAAAAATAATAGGATATCCGTGTCGTCACATCATTTGTCGTTCAGTCCATGGCGACGACGGCATAATTCCCACCCTACATGGCCACATCCATTTATATCACTTAAAATTATCATGTTTTCACTTGCTAAATTTTCCATTATCTCAATATAATAATATGTTATCTCCATGATTTCAATTTTGGTTATTTTCAGCCTCATATCAGCGTGAACCACTCATGATTTTGTCAGTATAGTATAGTTTTACTACTACACCTGCCAGTCAATTAGTTACCTCGTGCAAAATTACAGCTATATTATAGCTTATTATAGTAGGTACCTATATATAATATTTTACCCTTTTTTACTTAGTTTTTTTGTTTTAAAACAAGTGCAAAAATTCAGCCGACATCTGGAAGTTTAAAAATACTAAATAAATGGCAGCAATTTTAATCCAGTTTTTTATCGAACTAGGTAGCTAGCGTAGCTCACAGAATTGTTTTCAGTCTAGATGCAAAAAGTATGTAAAAAAAAAGTATAAAGTAATAACTTTCGATTAGGCAAAATTGGAAGCTGTACCTAGCCATGTGTACATTTAGCTGATAGAAGCACATTGAATTTTGTACGCAGTTGGCCTAATTTTTGCAATTAATTTGCACTACATGAGAATCGGCAGTTATGCAATTACGCCTTATCATATGGTATTAATATCCGGGACATGGAAAGTGTGCAAATGCCAGTCCTTGCATTATATTCAAAATGTAATTATTATGGGTACTGTAAAGCTTCTAATAACTCCCGGGAGGAGTTATGTCTAACTTTGCTTCAGACCCGGGATCCCGGGAGAGTTTATTAGAAATCAGAGACAAAAAAAAGCAAACTCCTGCTCAATTTGATTCAATACGAAACACCCCGGGCGTTATTAGGAACCTGGGAGTTATATTAGAAGCTTTACGGTACCCGTACCTAGGTTTCTCGTTATCTGCATTCTACAATTTATTTGAGATAGCACGCTTATTTTATGCATTGTCAGCCTCTGTTCAGTGTTCGGTCCCAGTCTCATCGGTCCGTGTTCACGTTCACTAAAATTCCCTCAGTTTAATTGTCATCTATCCAATAGGAGAGGGTCTGCCCGTCTAGGGATAAAGGCTCCAATTGGGACTGAACACAGTTGCAGTTGATATGTTTGTAATTGTAATTATTAATTATAGATCGAGATCGATGCGATGCGATGCGACGCGATAGGAAGCGATGCGATGGTTGGATAGTCGTCTGGTCTGGGCTAATTCTTAATTAGAGGTTTAGTTGACAAACCAGAGGAGTACTCGTAACAGGACAGAGAAACATGGGAGAGAGACGGAGGCCGTAGTAAAGTGGAAGTGTAATAATTGTAAGTGAGTAAAAGAGAGGATCGATAGCGTAGAGAGATGCAGATAGAAGATTGTGGGACACACATGGTCCGGGGGACAGACAGACTGACGGATCTCCTGATGATTTCCCTGATAAGGACTTTTCTCTCTCTCATCGTCGTCAGCCTTTCAGTTCTCACTTTGGTGACTGTCTCACTGGAGAAACGAAACGTATTACGTGGACGAGAAGGGAAATGGATGACTTTGGAAGGATAATGTGACATGGTGACATTGGACAAAGAGTGTTGGACAGGTGCTGATTAAGCATCGCATCCAGTCTCCTCAACGCTAAATTAATTATTCTCTTCTATCTCTATATAGTAATATCCAGAGAATCCAGATCAAGCAGCATATTATAGTATATCTATATCCTTGTAACACTAACGTTATTTTTATAAAAATCAAAAAATATTTGTACTTCCATTTATCTGAAGAGTTTTTTTGCAAAACGGGTCAAGTCCAGCAAAGAAAATATCCACTATCTACAAAAATAATAAACATGTCTTGAAAGCATTTAAGTATGTAGAATATTTTCCAATTTTAAAAAACATGTAAATAGAACACTTTACACTTTTCAAAAACATGAAGATAGAACATTTTACACTTTTCAGAAACATGTAAATTGAACATTTTACACTTTTCAAAAACTCGTAATTAACATTTTACGCATGTTTCTCATTTTGTTTTTATGACATAGCTCATTTTGATTCTAGCTTAAATTTGATATGGGTCATTTTGTTTCTTCTCAGACGATGTAGCTCAAATAATCTCACTTTTGAAAAAGAAAACGGACGTATCCCGTTTTGCCAAACAACTCGTCATATATAAGAACGTCTGACGTCTATAGAGTTCGTCTAAGGACATGTCAGTCTATCACATAGCTATGTACACAGCACAGTACAAACTATGTAACTTGTATGCATTTTTTTATGCATCTTCATCACCCATCCTTCATCCGTATCCGTAACCGTAGTCCATTTTACCCTTTACCGTAATGCATACACCGAACCAGTAACCAGCCCAGGATCAGATCAGCGCAGCGTGTAAATAACACCACAGTCAGTAGTTTTTTTTCCTGGATTTCCTTTTCAGTTTTTGTTTTTCTCTACAATTTTTTTTCCTTTCATTTTTTGTTGTATTCTCGGCGTCGGCAAAATGTGTACACATGGCATAGGGGAATCTATTGTAGAAAAAATCTACCTACGTGCGAAGCTGAAAGCTGTAGAAAGTAGAGAAAGGAAGAGACACCACGCCTTTACCCGGACCCGGAAAATGACGTACCACTTACAGTGTGTCCCTGTAGTATATCTTTATTTTGCAAGCAGTCAAGCCTGGCGCTGTATTATTTTATAGAAGAAAAAAAGTACCTTAAAAAATGCATCTGTATTATGTCTTGGTTATCGTAGTCGTAAAATTGTCAAGTACAAAAAGTACAATTTTTTTTTTACTTTTTTCTCTATTCTCTCCTGGTCCAGTGATCTGTGAAACGACACAGCATTTTTGTTTCATGCAGGTTTTTTTAAATGTCAAAGTTGAAACTTATATTGTGGTTTTAGAGAAGTCCTAGAGGTTGAAAAAAAGTGATGAATCTTGTTGATTTTATAAATTATTAAAAATGCGGTTTCTGTTTGACTTTTAAATTTTTGAATGGACGTCAGTAAAGTCGTCGTTTATTCTTTTGAAAGTAAATAAGAAGATGAAATGCATGAAGAACTGAAATGACCTATATCCAATTTAAGCTAGAATCAAAATGAGCTATGCCATAAAAACAAAATGAGAAACATGCGTCAAATGTTAAGACTTTTTCAAAAGTGCACAATTTTCTAATTCCATGTTTTTGAAAAGGTGCAAAATGTTCTAATTCCATGTTTTTGAAAAGGTGCAAAATGTTCTAATTCCATGTTTTTGAAAAGGTGCAAAATGTTCTAATTCCATGTTTGTGAAAAAGTACAAAATGTTCTAATTCCATGTTTTGGAAAAGGTTCAAAATGTTCTAATTCCATGTTTTGGAAAAGGTGCAAAATGTTCTAATTCCATGTTTTGGAAAAAGTGCAAAATGTTTTAATTCCATGTTTTGGAAAAGGTGCAAAATGTTCTAATTCCATGTTTTTGAAAAGTTGCAAAATGTTCTAATTCCATGTTTTTGAAAAGTTGCAAAATGTTCTAATTCCATGTGTTTGAATAGGTGCAAAATGTTCTATTAAAATGCTCTCAAGGCATATTTGAATATTTTTGTAGATAGTTGATATTGTTTTTAGCTACAAATGGATATGGGTCACTTTGGTTCTATACAGATAAAATATGATTTAGATATTTTTTAGTGTCAAAATTAGAATAAAATGTGGTTGTTTTTGAAAGTGGGAAGTGTGTGGTAATTAGGTGTGGGAAGAACTGTATGTAGGTCTTTGAGCACATTTGTCCTAAAATGGTGACAACAGCAAGAGCCGAAACCGAGACCGAGAGCAACTCTTGAATTTATTACAGACGTATTTGTACATAAAATATCGGAGTAAATTAGGTTTCACGGTTCCACACAGTCAACAGTCCTAAAAGCTTTTCCTTGATCCTACACACCTTTTAGCATCACCTTCCCAGCTACCTAAATAGGTACATGTTATGTTTCCATTAATTCCATTTCCCTATGTATTTGAATCCACTAAATTCGAATTAAACTACCTACGCAACTATGTGTCTACTTTCGGGGGAATGATCCTTTAATTTATTTCCATGAATTTCCTTTTCGTTAAGTACTTTACTGTATACCTACGCCTTTGCTTCTATATTGTCTTTTAAATTCTAATCTGGCTATATACTGAGCTACATTGGTTTTGGGTTTTGGATTTTGGGTTTTGGCTTGGTATTACGTAAAAAATTACAGTACTTACGGATTTTGTAAAGATTGTACAGCTTTTTGTAACGAGGGGTTAGGCAGAATACAACTACAAATTAATCCTTCGGCTTCGGCTAATGTCAATACAATCTATAAACAAACGCAACAACAAGCAAAACATTACCATGTTGTAATAATTACGTAGACAATGAAAATAGCAACAATCAATAAAATGCATATATCCTGCTATAGTTTTTAAAAAAATTTAAAAATTGAATTTATTTATTAATCGCTCAGCAGGCGGGCCGGACGAAGGAATTGATTTCAGGCAGCATAGTAGATTCCAAACAAATACCATTTTGATTTTAGCACGTTTTCTTTGGTAAATGGTAAACCAAAATGTTGTATTCACCATTTTTAGAAAAGTGCAAAATGTTCGATTTACTTGATTCTGAAAAGTGCAAAATGTTCTATTTACATGTTTTGAGAAAAGTGGAAAAATGAATTATTAGCATGCTTTGGAAATGTGCAAAAACTTTTATTGGCACGTTTCTGAAAAGCTCAAAATATTCAATTTTTATGTTTTTGAAAATTGTTAAATGTTTTATTGGCATGCTTTGGAAATGTGCAAAAACTTTTATTGGCATGTTTTTGAAATGTGCAAAATATTCCATTTTCATGTTTTTGAAAATTCAGGCAATGTGTTTGAAATCTTGTCAAATACATATAAAGATCAGATGCCTTACACCATACAGTTTGAAAAAGTGCCCAAAGTAGGTCATCCCGTGACGTAGTTGTTCCTTTTTGTCCTGTTTAAAAGAAGCATATCTACGCTAATACTTACATATAATTATGTTATCCAGTGCAATGCAGAGTTATTGCACATGCATACGTAAGGGACAAGAAGGAGCTTTGAAATAATGATATAAAATTCTGTAATTCTACAAACCCGCATTTTGGAAAAAGTTCAAATGCTCCCAACTTTGACTTGAACTAAAACACTACTATACTATCTACATCTGTCATCTAAATACATATAACACACAGTCTTTATAAACCCGAATCCGATTCCGTAAAATTGGAATGGGAGAGCTCTGGACTCTTGACTGAAACATCCAAACCAACAGTTACCCGGTCCCGGTCTCGGTCCCGGTCCCGACTTTTCAGAATCTTGATCCTTGTGTCTATCTGTAGTGTATATGACATATGCACGGAGTATGTAAAGAAGTAGAAGTAGGAGCAGTTATTTGATTTGAGTTTTACTAACCCCCATTTCCATTATTCCATTAATTACAATAATGACAGACTAATTGACTGCAGTCTTTACTAATTATAAGTTACTCTCCGCTTTCCTTTGAAAACTTCTATGCCATCCTTTTCTGTGCTACGGGGGGATGGCAGGGAAATGAGCGAGAGCAACTCTGTCTTTCTTCAGTAACCGGTACCGGACCCGATACCGGTACCAAACCAGTCAGGTTTAGTCTATGGTTTCTGGACTTTTTTTTATCTGGCGTTGGCTTCGGTTTGGTCTATATGTTCCATGTGCGGTCTTCCATTATCTCCCAACTCCAAACTTAAAATTCTCTGTGTAAAACTCCAGTAGTGTGGATTTTCCAGCTTTTGTGCGGGGGAAATAATTCAGAATCTATCTGTAAAACCAAAGACGTATATGGAATTCTGAAATTATGGAATTCTCTAGAATCTCTACATACAGATATAGAATTTTAGCATATGGAAGTACCTATATGGAGGGTTATAATGTGTGTGCCTATATAGTTTTGGTTTTGTTTGGTTTTTGGCTAGATTTAGATTTTAGATTTGGATTTGCATGGCGTTTGGCGTAGCCGTAGCCGTGTGGCCGTAGCCTGACCATGGCCTTTAGTTTAGATGATTAAAGTAATGAGTTGTAGTAAATCCAGTCCACGTCCGCCACATAAATTATTGTCTACCTATTTCACTAATTACACCAATAATTATAATTATATACGTAAAATAACGATTATGGGCTTTTGGAAATTTCACTACTCAACTTTCGGCCTGGGCTCAGGGTCTAACCCGTCTAACTACAGTTGGTTTTAGTTGGTGTTGGTGGTCTACGTAGGTAGGTAAGCCGTAATGTCAGACATTCTTCGTACATGATTCCTATTTTGCTCAGGGCCGGATAATGTGGTCAGCGGTCAGTGTAGGCAGCCCTCGCTACTCGAATTTTCTCAAAACATGTAAATGGAAAATTTTGCACTTTTCAAAAATATTTAAAAAGAATATTGAGACTTTTCAAAAACATGGAAATTAGTTTTTTTTGTACATTTCAAAAACATGGAAATAAAAGATTTTTCACTTTTCTCAAAACAGTTAAAGAGAACATTTTGCACTTTTCAAAAATATGTAAAAAGAATATTTAGAGTTTTTAAAAACATGCAAATAAATTTTTGTGTACATTTCAAAAACATGAAGATAAAACGTTTTCCACTTTTCTCAAAACAGCTAAATAGAACATTTTACACTTTTCAGAATCTAGTAAATACAACATTTTGCACTTTTCTAAAACATGCAAATACAACATTGTGCTTTACCAAAGAAGATCATCAAAAAAATCAAAACGGTGGTTTTTATATGAAAACAAATTCCTGCCTAAAACCAATTCCTTCTTCCGGCTCTGATTTTGCTATTGTAGTTTTTCTATAGGGTACACAAAATAATAGTTGTAGTTTTCACGGTGCGTATGCTGGACAGCTGGGGAAAGGGAAAAGTAACCATAATAATGGTGTTTCACTCCTACATTAAGTACAGTTTACAACGCTTAAGGTATAATACCACCGGCAGCGAGGCCATATCATCGTATAATGTATGTAATCGTGGTGAAAAGTATATGAATTGTTATGAAGTAGTAAATAATCATTAACCTTTTAAAATGGATGATAAGCATGGAAATTATCATGTGAATGTATAGCGTAATACTATTTAAATTGTTAATAGCTAAGTAGATTACCTACATACTATTATTACGTGTAAAGAACTTGTATGTGTGTGTGTTTGTCAGAATGCCCTACAGCGCGGGACGGCAACGGCACCCACAATAAACATGATTTTTAAGAAAGGTTTTAAAGCAATATCCTTCAAGCATTTTTTATACAAAAATTTTGGTAAATACACAGATTTTTTCTAGGCAAAACATGTACTGTAGAGACAAATCGTAAAATTAAGTTTGAAAAATCCTCCAATTTTGAATGATTTCTAGCATATCGTCTGTGCAGAACCAAAATGACTCATATCCAATTGTAGCTACAATTAAAATGAGATATGTCATAAAAGCAAAATGAAAAATATGTGTAAAATGTTAAATAAGAGTTTTTGAAAAAAGTAAAATGTTCTTATTCCATGTTTTTGAAAAGGTGCAAAATGTTTTAATTCCATGTGTTTGAAAAGTGTAAAATGTTCCATTTGCATGTTTTTTGAAAAGTGTAAAATGTTTTAATTTCATGTGTTTGAAAAGTGCCAAATGTTCTATTTGCATGTTTTTGAAAAGTGTAAAATGTTTTTATTCCATGTGTTTGAAAAGTGTAAAATGTTCTATTTGCATGTTTTTTGAAAAGTGTAAAATGTTTTAATTTCATGTGTTTGAAAAGTGCCAAATGTTCTATTTGCATGTTTTTGAAAATTGCAAAATGTTATTTTTACATATTTTTGAAAATTCCAAAATTTTCTATATAAATATTTTTGAAAATTCCAAAATGTTGTATTCAAATGATCTCAAAACATATTTTTGTAGATAGTGGATATTGTTTTTAGCTCAAAATGGATATAGGTCATTTTGCTTTTTCGCAGAAGATATTGTTCGGCATGGACTTAATTAAATACCAATAATTATTTTTTTGAAAACTTTTTGAAAACTACAATTTTTTTAAACCTACATTTTCGTAGTAGCTACCAAAATCATTTTTATTTAAGTGGGACTTGAAGTAACTGTAAATACTAAATACAATAAATAATGTTACAGCAGCATAGCCTATAGTACCATAGCACTATATAGCTACTGGCTATAGCAGAGTATATAGGCTGTGTAATACTGCGTGTATGATTTTTGTTTGGTGAGGAACTCCTGTGCTCTATTTTACAAATTTACTGAAGTCTAACCTTAAATCCGAGTCTCCGAGTGGGGGAATGAATATCAATCTGCCTGTCTACAAATTAGCCATTTCTGATTTAGTTGCATTTAATCTTAATCATAATAATAAAACTGGTGATAAGTTCAAAAGTCCAAAAATTATTCGAATTTATAAGATTCTACAGCAGACGTGTTGTGAGGTCTGGACCTGAAACTGTGCTGAATTCTGGCTTTGGTTCTGGTCGCTATGGAGTAGCTCAGTGAGTTGTGTGTTTTAGAGACGGAGAAATGGGAAATGGGAAATGGGAACTGTGCTTGAAATTTGAAATGGTTCGCGTATACTACTTTGTTTGACTGGTTGGTGGGTCCTCGTAACTGTGACTATGAGTGAGTGGGTTAATTCAAGGAAATATTATTATGATCCTCTGGCCTCATTTACTCCGCTTCCTTGCATTTAATTCTAATTTCCAGACTTCTTTACTTTCAGACTTTGACTCTGTAAATCCTTGAAGATGGAGCGTCCCCCGTCCGACGTCCTCCATTCTCCTTCTGTATCATCCACTAATCTAATAAATTCTCATCTTCCCTCCCTCCCTACCGCTCTCCTCTTACTCTTTCCTATTTTCCCAAAGTCCCTATGGTTTCACTTTAAAACATTAGGCTTTGGATTCTATGATTTCTGATACTCTTGGTTCTGACGAGACCTACAGACGGATGGAGGTTAAGTGGCGTTTCATTTGGTAGAATTTACAATTCCTTACGTTTCGGACTTTGATGCGATTTAAAAATAGAAAATGTTGCCTAATTTGGCGTTTTAAATATAAATTGGCTACGTGAAGGAAGTGGTTTAATTAATTTTAATTTTTTTTGAAAATTCATTCAGTTATCAGTCATCAGTTTAGGATTTTGAAGACTATGCCATTCATAAGAAATATTTTATTTTTAGGCTATAATTATAAGCAGGGCGGGATAATGCGGCCAGTGCAGGCAGCCTCAGCCCCGCTGCCTGAATTATCAAAAAACTTGTAAATAAAATATTTTATACTTTTCAAAAACATGGAGATAAAATATTTTGCATTTTTCTAAAACACGTAAATGGAACATTTTACACTTTTCAAAAACATGCGAATAGGACATTTGACACTTTTCAAAAACATGCAAATAAAATATTTTACACTTTTCACATGGAGATAAAATATTTTCCACTTTTCAAAAACATGTAAATAGAACATTTTGCACTTTTCTCAATCAAGTAAATCGAACATTTTGCACTTCTCTAAAACATGTAAATACAACATTTTGCTTAACCAAAGAAAACCATCAATAAAATCAAAATGGTGTTTTTTTTATTGAAACAAATTCCTGCCTGAAAGTAACTCCTTCGTCCGGCCCTGATCATAAGGTGTAATATGTACAGGGCCCCTACTGAAATACAAACTAGGAATATGAGTGGGTGTTGCTGGGAGTCTCCACTAAAACTTTCTGCTATGGCCTAACTATTCCACACGTACCAACGTCGTCGCCTAGTTAAGGAATGGACGTGAATGAAGTGAAAGGAAAGGAATTGGACGGGAGTGGAAATATGGAATGCAAATATAATACGGGAAGACAAACTAACCAGAAACCAGACACCAGGACCAGGACCAGCAAACTACGTACTTAGTAGAATACGTCGATCCAAAAATACTATATAAGGCTAGAGCCAGAAGTATGGAACGACGGCCAGGAGAACGGAGAACTACATAGGAAGCGACTGGGAGATGATGTATGTGCATAATATGTACGTGCTATGGGGCTATGGCTATAGGGCTGGGAATAATAAAGGAATTTTGTGTCAAGTGTGTGGAGTCTGTAAAAACCGAAAACCGAGCCGAATTCGGATCAACTTTGTAACGTAGGCAGAGCGGAAGGAGAGCCTGCCTGTGCATACTTGCATACCAACTGTGAAGAATCAAAATGAGCCATTTCTATTTTTAGCTTAAAAAAATGATTTAATTTCCACACAAAAATTAAAGTATCATATTTTCATGAAAGTGCATGGGTAAGTAGAACTTTTTGCACTTTAAACAAAAAAGTGTAAATAGAATATTTCCAACTTTTAAAAAACATGTAAGTTATAAAAAAATTATTATTTTCAGTAAAGTCAAACATTTTTTTAAATAAAAAATTTTGCACTTTTCAGAAACGTGTCAATGCAACATTTTGCACTTTTCAAAAACATGTAAATAGAGCATTTTTCCCATTTTAAAAAAACACGCAATTGAAAAATTTTGCACATTTTTAAATCCAAGTACATTGATCCTTATGTACTTTTAAAATACATGTAAATAGAACATTTCACACTTTTCAAAAAACACGTAAATAGAGCATCTTGCCCTTTTCAAAAAACACGCAAATGAACAATTTTGCAAATTTTCAAATGCAAGTAACATATATCCTTATGCACTTTTCAAAAACATGGAGTTAGAACATTTAACTCTTTTCAAAAAAACACGCAAATTAAAAATTTTGCACTTTTTAAAATCCAAGTACATAGAACATTTTGCACTTTTTAGAATCCAAGTACATAGAACATTTTGCACTTGTCAAAATCACGCCAATAAAACATTTTGCGCATTTTAAAAACTCATGATTAAAAGATTACACTAACAACTTTTCTATCGTTAATTAGTATTTTATGGACTTAGCTCGCTGAATTCCAGCTTAAATTGGGAATGGCTTCTTTTGACTCTTCACTCAGGCTATATGTGCAGTGTATAGAGGGAGAGACAAAGGGAGCATTGCATGGGAAAGGGGCGACCGGAGGAAATGAGGAGGGCGAAGGAAGGACAGAGACAGAAAAGACAACATATTATTATTACGATCCTCACTCAACCTCCCGCATCCCACACACACACACACTCACACACGGCTCCCACTATACTTCCCTATGCTTTCTCTCCTACATAGTTTCCTCTTTTAGGACGTTGACAGTGGAACTGAGTCAGCGCATGTGAAATCTCCCAATTCGATTCCAGGAGAGAGTGAGAGACAGAGAAAAGAAAGAAGTTTACTCTGCTATGCTTCTATGCTGGTTAGGGATCGTCCATAAATGATGTCAGTAGTGGAGTGAGTAGGTGTAGTTGGGTATTGATGACATATGTCATGTTAAAGATAGCCGTTTATTAGTGTTAAAGTGACGACATGGGGGGGGGAGGTGAAAACAATGATAATTTGAGTGACGTCATTTATGGACGAACCCTTACTGGTTCCTGGTTTTGCAATGGTTCGGTATGCTGCAACAGCTTCTCCTACCACAAAAAAAAACAGCAGCAGCTCAGCTTCTTGTACTGAACCACGTTGCAATCAACATGTATTCTACCAAAAAACATGTTCCCCTGTTTTAAATGGAACCAGCAGTTTATTATGCTGATTACAAAACAGATAGGACACAAGTAGACTGTCGTAGTTGACAGCGTTCATAGAAAAAAATTAAAATTAGTTTAAAAAATATTTTAAAAAAATGTAGTTTCATTACAACATTTCAAACACGAGAAATTTTGAGCAGGTATTTTTGACTAATAATGAGAGATTTTGAAAACATCAAATTAAGCTTTTGCAGGTTTTTAGTTAACGATCCGCAATGGCTCCATTTTATATGGAACTTGTTATGTAATTTTTGACAGGCAATTTTCTTCAGTGCAGATACTGATAATAATTCAGGGCCGGACTAAGAAATTGCTTTAATGCAGGAAAATGTTTCCATACAATAACCACCATTTTGATCGGATTTTATTGATGGTTTTCTTGAGTAAAGCAAAATTTTGTATTTACATGTTTTTAGAAAAGTGGAGAATGTTTCATTTCCATGTTTTTGAAATGCACAAAAAAAATTTATTAGCATGTTTTTGAAAAGTCTCAATATTCTATTTACAGGTTTTTGAAAAATGCAAAATGTTTTATTTACATGTTTTACAAAAGTGGAAAATGTTTTATTTCCATGTTTTTGAAACGTACAAAAAATTTTATTTTGCATGTTTTTGAAAAGTCTCAATACTCCATTTACATATTTTGAGAAAATTCAAGGAACGAGGGCTGCCTGCGCTGGCCTTATGGTCCGGCCCTGTAATAATTGAATAATGTAATAAAAGGGAAATAATCTGTTTTATAGGCATCACTCCTGGAGGTAATTTGAGCGTATCGATATTGATTCATTTAGCTGTGCTGTGTGGTTTATTTATGTGGTGTAGCTATTTGCGTTGTAAGTATCTGCATTATACGCATATCTACAATAGATGAGCTATAGTATAGGTTATGGTTCAGATAATTCCTCACAATTGATTTGTATTTAATCATATGGATAGCATTCAATTATCCTGCATTATGTAGCCCCAGAGCAATAGCGTTCTTCCTATAATGACTCCACACTTCTAGATTGGACTTTTCTTTTCCTAATCTTCGGATACGAAACCGTTGCGTTGTAGTCCCAATAATTATGTCCTGCGCAATTACTTACATAGCTCAGTCACATTTCCCCAATTTAATTTTACTTGCTGTTACTATTACATTATTAAAGTACATTACCTCAATCAATAAAATGCGTAGTAACCGACCAACTAAAATTCATTTGATATTTAATTATTACATTTATAATTTACATAGTGCGACGTAGCAACAACCTTTCAAGTTCCAGCTCAGCGTTTCCTCACCTTGCGTAGATTCTACGTGAAACAAATTAATTATGTTTTATACAAATTTTCCAGCATACAAATGAACAAGTAAATGAAGAGTTGTTTGGCAAAACAGGATTTTTCAAAACTGAGATTATTTACTTACGTTATGCGTACTATTTAACTATAGAAACGCTACTGTGTTAAATGGTAAAGATCAAAGTTCAGCCAAAGCAGGGCCGGAGCCGGACGAAGGAATTGGTTTTAGGCAGGAATTTGCTTCCATACAAAAACCACCATTTTGATTGGATTTTATTGATGGTTTTCTTTGATAAAGCAAAATGTTGTATTTGGATGTTTTGGAAAAGTGCAAAATGTTCTTTTTGATTCATTCTGAAAATTGCAAAATTCTCTATTTACATGTTTTGCGAAAAATGTTAAAAATGTAGTATTTCCATGTTTTTGAAATGTAAAAAAACTTTAATTTCCATGTTTTTGAAAAGTTTCAACATTCTTTTTACATATTTTTTAAAAATGCAAAATTTTTCATTTACACGGTTTTGAAAAGTGCAAAATGTTCTATTTACATGTTTTGAGAAAAGTGGAAAATGTTTTATTTCCATGTTTTTGAAATGTGCAAAAAAATTTATTTTGCATGTTTTTGAAAAGTCAAAATATTCTTTTTAAATATTTTTGAAAACTGCAAAATGTTCTATTTACATGTTTCTTGAAAGTTCATGCAGAGGGGGCTGCCTGCGCTGGCCCCATTAAATCCGATCCTGTGCCAAAGCAATTTTTAAAAATAGTCAAAAGCTCCACCATATTAAATCCTATACTTTTGTTATTTTTACTTTACAGTTTAAGGGGCCCGACACAAATGACGCCACGCACATTGAGGGTTGGTCACTTGGAAAAAAAAACACTATTTTAAAGATGGTCATTTACTCAATGCTTAAGAGGGTGAGAAGGTGGGTGGGGGGGGGGGGGGCTCAAACATTTTGTAAATTTAGGTGACGTGTCATTTGTGTCCGACTCCTTATTACTAGTTTTTTAGTCGAATATTTATTCAAACTTTGGCGCAATATAAGGACAGTTCGTGGGAGAAGGAAAGACAGACCACACAAAACACAATTCTAAAAATATATCAAATATTCTATAAATATTTGAGCGCAGTATTTCCATATAATATGTAGCAGCAGCAGTCCTGTGGTTTGTCTCTAGTTTTCATTTTGCATTTTCTAAAAATAGAATATTGAAGCATTTTCCTGGATTTCCTTTGTCCTTCCTTCAGAATAGGAAACTACACACTAATATTTCACAATTTCACAAACGCATCGGCATCGGCAACGGCATCGGCATCGCATCCGCTCTATGCTCAGTTCTGTGCGTCTCACACAATTCAAAAGGCGTCTCGTTCTGTTCTGTTTTGTATTTTCTGTATAGGGATGTATTATGTATGTACATATTAGTTGTGGACTTGTTCTTGTGGAAATAATTTTGACTTTGAAACTATTTCGTGTTTGAAGAACTAAAATGAGCCATTCCCAATTTAAGCTAAAATCAAAATGAGCTATGTCGTAGAAGCAAAATGAGAAACATGTGTCAAATGTTAAATAAGAGTTTTTAAAAAATGCAAAATGTTCCAATTCCATGTTTGTGAAAAGTGTCATAGGTCTTATTTACATGTTTTTTGAAAAGTGTAAAATGTTCTATTTACATATTTTTAAAAGGTGTCAAATGTTCTATGTACATGTTTTTGAAAAGTGTCAAATGTTCTATTTACATATTTTTGAAAAGTGTCAAATGTCTTATTTACATGTTTATAAAAAGTATAAAGTGTTCTATTTACATATTTTTGAAAATTTTCAAATGTTCTAATTCCATGTTTTTGAAAAGTGTAAAATATTCTATTTAAATGCTTTCAAGACACATTTGAATATTTGTGTAGATAGTGGATATTGTTTTTAGTTTTAGCTAAAAACAGAAATGGGTATTTTGGTTCTTCACAGAAGATATGTACATATATCCCACAGTCTATACTGCTTTGTTACATAACCGTAGAAAAGGCATTCTCTCCGAAATGCGCGCCCTTCACTGAAGTACAATACAAACTGGGAAAGAAGGACTGTGTAATGCAGTCTACTGTCATCCGTCTCCTACTTTCTACTTTTCTTTCTTTTAGAATTGACTGAATGTGTCTGTACTGTAAGAGCAAGTGCAACTTGCTTTCCTCTGTATATGGACACACATTACACAAGTGGAAGTACAATAGACAATTTCTAAGAAGTCCTAAATTTACAAGAGAACGCAATTTTATACAGAGAGAACATCCTGTGCTGTACAATGCAATGCATAGAAGAGAAGCCCTATGCAAGTTTCTGTGAATCTGAAAAGAATCATTGGGCTCCCCTATAGAAATGCATAATAAATGCAGAGTGTAGTTTGATAAAGATAAATGAGATTGTTATTCTCAACTACGTCATGTAAAATGTAGAAACTTGTCTGGCTGACAATGCTATAGAAATTGGGAAGTCGTTGCCGAAGCTGAAGCGGAATCGAAACCGAAACCAAAACCGAAAACGAAACCGAAACCAAACTCCAACTGCCAAGCCAATAATGTCCGTCCGTCCGTCCGTTCCCTTTTAACTGCTTTCCATTCGATGTAAGGAAGATGCAGCCGTGGTGATGGTGGTGGTGGAGGTGTACGCATAAAATATGTATGGGTAGGATATACGGGCTTTACACTTTGCATTAGAACCCTGTAGAATGTAGAACGTGGCTCGTGGCCCATCGATAGCAATGATAGTGGCACTGTGAGATAGGCAGGGGCGGATGTAGAAATATTTCCTAGGGTGGGCACTACTTATTATATTGGGAGTGAAGAACCAAAATGGCCTATGCGCATCCATTTTTAGCTAGAATTCAAATAAGCTATGTCAAAAGCAACTATATGAGATAGATGCGCAAATGCTAACTACGAGTTTTTTTATAAATGTATGAAATGTTCTATTTACATAATTTAAAAATTTTTGAAATCAACTATTTGCATGTTTTTGAAATTTGCAAAATGAGATATTTTTATGTTTTCGAAAAGTGCAAAATGAACTATTTGCATGTTTTGTAAACCTGCAAAATGTTCTAATTGCATGCTTTTGAAAGCTGGAAAATATTCTATTTACATTTGTTTTTAGGATTTTGATATTTTAATTTTATTTGTAGATAATTTCGTATTTCTAGCTAAAAATAGATCATTTTGATTCTTCACAGACGGTATACGTGTGTCATCTTAGTTTACATGCCCGTGTGCTAAAAGCCCATGTTAAAAAATAATTTTGGGATGAAGCATCTGCCCTGTTGCCCTGTAGCCCACCTCCTGGTTCCGCTCCTGGATGAGATGCTGATATATTATATATTTCTGTCCATACTTTGTGTACGCTTCTAAAATCCGGATTCGGATTCGGATCGTTTTCGTTTTCGGCTTCGGTTTAAGCTTCGAATCCTGATTCTTCTATGGACTTCCTATATGTCTGTGTACTTCAACAAATCTGAGGAAGACGAAGTAGAAATAGACACGATGAGGAAAGTGCACTTCACTGTGATGTAGCGTAATGTGATGCAATGTGATGTGGGCGGGTTTGTGAGTGGAAGTGCAGCATCCGTAGCGTAGGAAGGTACTTTGGTGGACTTGTAATGTCCCTTGTATATCCTCGTATGTGGGCAGAACTGCTGCACTGTCAACTTTACTGCAGTTCATACTGCACTGTCCCTAAAGCCAGGGTAGCGGATAGTAAGTATAGTGGCCAAATACCCAGACCTGGTCCCGCTCCGAGTCCGAATCCGAATGTCTATGTCGATACTGATGACCATAGGGCCAAAGACGAAAATCCATTGAGCATTGAATTGAGCATCCGGTCCGTGATCTGGTTTCGGGTTCGGTCCCGGAAGAAAGAATTTCTGAAATTCATCGAGTATCTCTGAAGAAAGGAGAAAGTCAGGATCGAGACTATGAAAGCGGTGCGTTCAGAATACACGAATTTTATGTTACTGTGGGTTTCTGTTTCGGTCTCGGTCTTGACTTAGGCAGTCTGTCTCTTGGTAACCAACTGTATATCGTCTGTGAAGAACCAATATGACCCATATTCATTTTTGCCTAAAAAACAATATCAACTATCTACAGAAACATTCAAATATGTCTTGAGAGCATTTAAATAGAACATTTTGCACCTTTTCGAAAACATGGAATTAGAACATTTTGCACCTTTTCTAAAACATGGAATTAGAAAATTTTGCACCTTTTCGAAAACATGGAATTAGAACATTTTGCACCTTTTCTAAAACATGGAATTAGAACATTTTGCACCTTTTCGAAAACATGGAATTAGAATATTTTGCACCTTTTCGAAAACATGAAAATAGAACATTTTACGTTTTTCAAAAACTCGTAATTAACATTTTACCCATATTTTTCATTTTGTTTTTATGACATAGCTCATTTTGATTCTAGCTTAAACTGGATATGGGTCATTTTGGTTCTTCAATGACGATTTGAAGCCTTTCAGTGTACACCACATAATATGAATACAGCATCGGTTTGGGTGCGGAATCGGTGTGGCCACTTCCCATAGGCCAGGCCCATAGTAGTGTTTAGCAAGGCTTCCTCGGAATTTTCAAGATGATTGTAAATTTTGATTCAGCATTAATTCGTAATCAAGTTGGATGCAGAGGAGTGTAGCGGAAAGAGGCAGTCTCCTCCGAACGAAACCCTAAGTTGAAAATACTGGAATGGCTCTCTGTTTTATCACTGTGGTGCATCTGTACACGGGACAGATAGCGGAGACCCGGTTCCGGTTTAGTTGGAATTTCTATTTCTACCTTTTCCTCAGTACTTTCACTTGTATCTACGTTCCGTATAGTAGCAATATTGTGAGAGGGTGTATGTGTATATAGTGTAGCTGGAATTGTAGGAGAAAATATGAGATTTGTATTTCATACGGCTCTGCTGTTTTGTACGGTACAGTTTGGCTACGGTTATTGTGCTTATGGCATTTGGCCCCTGTACACGCAAGCTATATTATAGTACATATACGAATTTCCACCTGAAATAACCGCCTGCAACAAAAGCATAGGTAATACGCACGCTTACGATTCATGCAGGTGGAAAACTGACTCACTAGAAAACCAAGGAACTTTTCTGTGTAAATTATACAGTGCAGTTCCTATCGCAGAATTCCGAATAGGCTCCAAACATACTAACGCAAAATCTTGGGCCGCAAAATCTGGCAAAAATTTTTGTTGAATTTTTGAAGAGTTTTTTGACAAAGCAGGCCCATCACTTAAGAAAAGAAACTATCCCGTTTTGCCAAACAACTCTTTCGATACAGGCTAAACAAGTGGTGCTTATCGTCTTTGAAGAACCAAAATGACTCATATCCATTTTTAGTCAAAATCAAAATGCACTATCTACAGAAAAAATTAAAATAACATGTTTATCAAAGCATGTAAATAGAATCTTGTGCATTTTTTAAAAAGCAAGTAAAAACAATATCCAGTATCTACAAACATATTAAAACATGTCTTGAAAGTATTTAAATAGAACAATTTGCACTTTTTAAAAACATGTGAATAGAATATTCTGCACTTTTCAAAAATTTGTAAATAGAATATTTTACCATTTTTAAAAACATGTAAATAGAATATTTTGCACTTTTCAAAAACTTGTCAATAGAATATTTTACTATTTTCAAAAACATATAAATAGAATATTTTGCACTGTTCAAAAACCCCTTAACATTTTACGCATGTATCTTATTTACTGCCTTTTTTCACATAGCTTCTTTTAATTCTAGTATATATTAGAAATGGGTCATTTTTTGGATCCTCATAGACGTTATTCTAATTCATCTTAAAAAATAAGAATTTTGAAAGTATTATTTAAACATTTTGAGATGTCGTAATTTTTAATAATTTTATTATAGGTAGGAAATTTTCAAAAAGTATGTATTCAGTATAGTAAGTTTATTACATGTACTTTATGTAATTGTATACCACAGGAGTTTATACTGGGAATTCTGTATAACTGTAAATTATGTAGCGATATGTTGTAGTCAATTTTATTTGAATGCGCTCTGGGCCTACAGTGCAGTGCTATTGCTTTTTAGGACAAACATATATTCTCCTATCTGTCTATGTATTTATTTGCTACGTGCTATATGTATATCTACTGTGAAAGCTGACAGTCTGGTTCTGGTATCCGATACCCGTACACAGTAGTTTGCACATGGGAAAGGCTAAACACAAAATAATTCATGAACAAAAGGACCAAAGGATTGGCTGTATAGTCATGGTTCCTGGTCCTGCTCCTGATTCTTCCCAAAAGCCTATAGACCATAGCACGAGCGTTATTTGATATGATATGGCGATTGCTATATGACAGAATTTGTCTATATAAGAATGAGACGAGATGCACATTGAAGATAAGCATGGGGAAATACGGAAGTAAATCTAACAGAAAATCCAAGCAAAATCCGGAAAAATCCTTATTCAGAATTTGAGTTTCGCTCTCTCTCTCTCTTTTTAAGTTTGTCCTTTTTGATATTGATATTTGGAAGCCATAGGAGAAAGTCATTGCCGAATAAATAGTGGAAAAAACGTTAGAGTCAAAATCCGCTTGTCTCAAGGAAAAAAAACAGAGCAGACCAGACCAGATCGGATAATCAGATCAGAGCCAAATCTGTACTAGGACTGCTACGTTTTTTTTATTATACGAACTCGACTTAAGTAGGTACATTTTCTTACTGTGCAATACCCCCCAAGGAGGCAAGGACTGAGAGATCCCTATAAGGATATTGCAAATTGCAGTAGAAGTTTTAAAAAATCATTCACATTGGTGATTAGAAAACTCAAGCAAAAAACCTTATATCTAATGTAAATACATTTAAAAGAAAACCAAATCTAGCAAAATATTCTATTTACACGTTTTTATAAATTGTAAAATGTTTTATTTACATGTTTTCAAAATTGCAAACTGTTCCACTTATATGATTTTGAAAAGTGCAAAATATTTCCTTTACATGTTTTTGAAAAGTACCAAGCGTTCTATTTACATAATTTCGAAAAGTACAAATTATTTCATTTACGTGTTTTTGGAAAGTGCAAAATATTTATTTTACATGATTTTGAAAATTGCGAAATATTTCTATAACACGTTTTTTTTAAAGTGCAAAATATTTGATTTACATGTTTTTGAAAACTGAAAAATATTTCATTTACATGTTTTTTTGAAAAGTGCAAATTATTTCATTTACAAGTTTCGAAAAATGCAAAATATTCTAATCACATGCAAAAATAATCAATTGAAGATTCATACACATTCAACATTCCAGTATTTCAAAGCATTTTTTAATTTAGCTAATTTCGATACAATACCTTTCGTTATTAGGCTAATTATTTACCACATTTTACTTGAAGAAAGCACTGATTTGATTACGTATACCAGTGAGATAATTCTATGTATGTATTTACATGGTGCATCCAATTGCCTATTAGTGCCTATACATTTACACACGCAATTAATCAAAATTGGACAGTTACCTATTTTTGTCTTCTCGTATCAAAGCGCAAAGCCATCTTAATTGCACTACTGTAAAAATGTTGCTGAATGTCGATTGTGTTTTCTTCGCGTATTCCAATTCAAACTCGACTCGTCTAAAAAAGTCTTCACGACGACAACAACAACATCAACAACAATAATAAGAGACAAAAAATAAAGGAGGATGAATGGAGCAACAACATTTGCATTCATTCTTCACTCCATTATAATTTATTTCCTACATACAGGTTTTTTTTGCATTGCATTGTAATAGACGGAAAGGAAGACAGCGGACACATCCCATATACACGGAATTTGCATTTTCCAAGTCGCCTATTCTGTCTTCCCCTATGAATTATCTATTATCCATCCTTCGTCCGTCGACTTTCTTACGTCCGCGCATATGAACTCTCCAAGGACACACAACACATTATGTAACTCCAAATATGAACTGTGTCACATCTTAAAGAATGGAGGCGGCCACGGCACGGCCCTGACCAGAACCAGGTACATTCTACTCTACCGTGACCGCGTTTCTGCCCACTGTCTATATCTGTAGCAGTAGTGAATCTAGAAATGTTTTCGCAAATGTTAATTACTAGTTTTGAAAAGCGCAAAATAATTGACTTACATAGTTTTAAAATGTGCAAAATTTTCCATTTACGTGTTTTTGAAAAAATGAAAAATATTTTATTTACATGATTTTTGAAAAGTGCAAAATATTCTATTTGCATGCATTCTAAAAGTGCAAAATGCTTTATATAGGCGTTTTAGAAAATTGGAAAATGTTTTATATACGCGTTTTTGAAAATCGCAAAATGTTTTATATACGCGTTTTAGAAAATTGCAAAATGTTTTATATACGCGTTTTCGAAAAGTGCTTAATGTTCGATTTCCATGTTTTTGAAAAGTGCAAAATGTTCTGCTTACACATTTTTGAAAAGTGCAAAATGTTAAATTCACGTTTTTTTGAAAAGTGTAAAATGTTCCATTTCGAACTAAAAATGAATATAGATCATTTTGATTGTTCACTGGCGATGTAAGTAGGTATTACATTTCGGTTTAAATGCCCCCATGTAAATGCCTATCCAATAGATCCGCGCCTGACCAGTAGAGTGCCTACTGTACTGTACTGCGTACCGAATTTTCTATAATAGTGCACGGGCCCTGTCTAGTACACTGTTCTACTGTCTGGGAGGTTCACAATTTGAGTAATTCACGGGATGCACTGTTACAGGTAATACGGTATACTTCATTACTAGGATATAAGCATAGCTATACCTTACTTACCGAAATGTTTTAAATTTCCATATCAGTATATTGTACCCTATATCTCACATATTTTTTCCCACGATTGTATCCCTACAGTTTTTTAAAGACTGAGCGTCTCATCCCTATCCCTGTTTTTGTAACTTTGTACTTTCCCTTTAGTCTTTTTTTCCCTATTTCGCATAATAATACGTCGTATGCATGCCTCCGTTTCTGTACATTTCCATGGAAATTCGAATTCAAATTGGAATTGTAAAAGGAGAAAACGAGGCAATAATGCAATGATGCTTTCTTTCTAACTTGGGCTTTCACTCTGTCTCTGTGTTCTGTTGGTCTTTTCCTGGACTTTTACTTGGCGTCCTTTTCCCTGTTCTCCTTCTGCTTGTGTTAGCTCCTATACCTTATATCCCATTTATCCCCTATATCGTCAGTGAAGAACCAAAATGACCCATATCCAATTTAAGGTACAATCAAAATGAGCTATGTCATGAAAACAAAATGCGAAACATGCGTAAAATGTCAATTAAGAGATTTTGAAAAGCGTGAAATGTTCTATTAACATGTTTTTGAAAAGGTGTAAAATTTTCTAATTCAATGTTTTTGAAAAGGTGCAAAAATGTTCTAATTCCATGTGTTTGAAAAGTGCTTAATGTTGTATTTAAATGCTCTCAAGACATATTTGAATATATGTGTAGATAGTGGATATTGTCTTTAGCTACAAATGGATATGGGTCATTTTGGTTCTTCACAGACGATATGGTCTCCTATTAAGTAAAATCGAATAAAGAAATCTCCATCCAATTCCTACACTTTCTCCAGTTCCAGTACCAGTCACAGTCTACACGATCTACAACAACAAAAACAGGGACAAGAGCGACAAAACTCTCTTGTGTAACTGCTGTCCATATAGCTTATAACGTCTTAAGCTGTAAGACGACGACGGAGACGAAAACGAAGTCGAAGACAGAACTCCTGTCCTGCCTTTTAGATATCCAGCCAACACAATGCAATACAAAGCAACACAATAGATGCCCAAACTTGGCTCGGTAACTGTGTACTTCTCATCGTCAGATCCGCTGGCTTGCTGTTGCTTGGAGCTTGGTTGGCCTGAGCCCTGAGCCAGTCGCCAGTAGTGAGGCGAGTCTCAGTTCCCTCAGTCATTCAAGCTACGTTTCTAAGTACAGATATATTTGTGATGGGATGGACGTAGTAGGAGTAGTAGATCTGTAAATAAATATGAGTGGGTCCTGATTCTGTAGGCCCATATCTATATATGCTTCCACATTGTATCACATCAAGTTTGTTCGTTTTCGTTTAATGTTGCTGCCCGTAGCCGTAGCCGTAGCCGTAGCAGTAGCCATGGCCGTGGCTGTAGAACTGGAAACTGAGAAGAAAAGAGCCGGGCCGGACGAATGCATTGCTTTTAGGCAGCAATTATTTTTCATACAAAAAAAACAGCATTTTGATTTCATTGATAGCTTTTTTTGGTAAAGCAAAACGTTGTATTTACATGTTTTTAGAAAAGTGCAGATTGTTCTATTTACATGTTTCAGAAAAGTGCAAATTGTTCAATTTTACATGTTTTTTAAAAGTGAAAATTGTTCTTTTTACATGTTTTTAAGCAGTTCAAATTGTTCTATTTAAATGTTTTTCAAAAGTGCAAATTGTTCTATTTACATGTTTTGAGAAAAGCGGAAAATATTTTATTTCCATGTTTTTTAAATGTGAGAAAAAATTTATTTGCATGTTTTTAAAAAGTCTTAATATTTGTTTGTACATATTTTTGAAAACTGCAAAACGCTCCATTTACACGTTTTTATAAAATTCAAGGAGCGGGGGCTGCCTGCGCTCGCCGCATGGTCCGGCCCTGAAAAGGAGACGCAAAAGAGGAAAGCAGAGAGAGAGAGTTGAATAAAGTGTTTTACTCATATTATATTTCGCTTTCTCCTCCTATATATTTCCCATAGAAAAATTCTATTCTGCTGGATCTGGATCTGGATCTGGACTGGAGCGTGGACCGTATAGCTATGTACATGGCTACTGTCTACTACTCTACACTGTACAGTTTGTAGTAGTTCGTTTTTCGTTTTTCGTATTTTGTAATGTATCTATATACTCTCTGTTATTCTCTCAGTCTCGTTTTAACTTTGGATTTATATTTATAGAGTTTCTTCTAAAGCCAGTTCAGTTCTACAGTTCCAGTTCCAGTGCTGGTCTTTCCTTGGGATAGCCCCAACGCTGTACTGTTACCGTTACCGTTACCGCTACAAGGCTACGGCTACGGCTACTCTACAAAATTTTGAATCCAAATCCTAAGCTGAAGCTAGGAACGTAGAACGTACTATGTGCATAAAATGGGAAAAGAAAGTATGGTGATGGCGAGGAAAGTGTATGTAGTGCATATAGTGAAGTATATTGGGCCTTCTCCTTCCATTTGGCACTCGACTCCCATGGCATTGAGGCGCGTATCCAGATCCAAGGGTGGGCAAAGGAGGGAAGTTGCTTGAGGCCAAAAAGAATGTAATGTTAACTTAGGGGCATTGAAAAAATGTGGTATACTTTTATATGAATCGTGACTAAAGGAAAAAACGTTTCATATATTTTATTCAGGTAGAAAAAAATTCACTGTCTTCGAAAAAGAATATCATATGATGCTATCCTAAAGCATGTGAATAGAATATTTAAAAAAAATTACATATGTAAATAACATACTTTGCAATTTTTAATGATGTAAATGACATACTTTGCAATTTTTAATTATGTAAATGACATAACTTGCAATTTGTAATAATGTAAATAACATATTATGCAATTTTTAATAATATACGTGACATACTGCGCAATTTTTAATTATGTATATAAAATATTTAGAAATAATCAAAAACATGTAAATATAACATTAAGTAATTTTCAAAAATATGTAGGTAAATAAAAAAACTTAAACTTTAAAAAGCATCTAAAAGTAACATTTTTGCACTTTTCAAAAAAAAATGTACCGTAATGATCCAAATAGATCCCGGGTCTCCTATAGATCCCGGGTCTCTAATAGATCCCGGGTCTAGGACAAAGTTTTACGTATATCCCCCCGGGATCTATTTGGATCATTACGGTAAATAGAAATGTTTTCCCTTTTCAAAAACGCGTAAATAGAAATGTTTTCCTATTTCAAAAACAAGTAAATAGAACATTTTTCCCGGTTCAAAAACATGTAAATAAAACAAATTGCACTTAAAAAAAACCTCATTAACATCTTGCGCATCTATCTCAAGACATGTTTATTTGAAAATACTCATTTTAACTGTAGCTTAAATTAGAAATTATATGAGACATTTTGATTCTTCACTCACTCTATACTATGCAATATTACCCACTGCAGAAAATCTGTCTAGATACGCCCCTGAATTGGCAATGCTTTGCATAGAACTACCTCCGTTCGTGATCGTGTGCTATGTGCATACATTTGATATTATGTGAAGCTCCGACTTGTAAAAGTAAAGCGTGCAGAGTAGTGTTCTTGGGTCCTCGCCATGAGGAGACTTTCAGTATGTACTGTGGAGTATCTGTAGTCTGTACCGACCACCGTAGCGTAGCCGTACGTGGTAGTAAGAGAAATACAGTGTTGGAGTCGTCCACATACTAGCATAAGCAAGTCGGAATAGGAGGCCTGCTGCTGTAAGGCGAAGGAGGGAAAGGAAACCACCAGGATCTGCTTCCTCTACATATTTCTGGTCTCCGTCTCCGCGTACTACGAATATACAGCGTCGAATTCGAATTTGAAGGGATCCTCCGTCCGTTCGTCCCTCGCTCCCTGGTTCGTTCGTTCGTTGTTAGTACGTCCGTCTGTCCGTTCGTTCGTTTGTTCGCCGGATCCAGCGAGAGAGAGAGAGATTGAGAGCTGGAGTCACTTCCAGAGCCAGTTCCAGTTCCAGTGCGGCTTTACTTTTCCTCGAGTGAAAACGTCTCTGTTGGAAGCGTGCGTGTGTTCTCTCTGAGTTCTCAGTGGAAATCATCGGGAATTATAGAGAGTGAAAATCCAAGTGGAACTACTACAGAGTTCCAGCGAGGTGTGCTCCGCTATCGTTATCACTCTTTAAATTACACGGGGAATTTCTTCTCTGAATTACAAACATATTTTCACAAGGAAATTTACACACACACTCTTGTTATAGTAATTCTTTATGTTATCCATTATGTTGCATTAATTCCACTTCCACAGCATTGCTAAGGGAGGGAGAAAGCATATTAGAAGTGAAGGAATTATTTAAAAAATATTTCCAAAAACGAAAGTCCACTGTGCTAAACCTACGCGCTTGGACCTACGAATTTTGTGAGGATTTTTCTCACGAAAAAAAAGAGAGAAATTAATTTGGAAATAATGAGCAAACACAAAGTGTTCACTATACACAACGGAGCTTTCACAGCGACAACAGACTTGACGGAGAAAAACAGTAAAGTGAAAGTTTTGAAAAAGAAAACATTCTACAAAATAAAGTAAAGCCACCACCACAAGTGTGAGAGAAGAGTTTAAATTAAAACATTTTTTAAAAACATTTCTCAGTTTCTAAAAATATTTCAAAAAAAAAATTTACAAATTAGAATCACCGCTATGTGGCCATTGAACAAACTAGGGATGAGAAAGCAGTGTTTACACTAATTACAAAAAAAGGTTGAAATTCCAAATAAAAAATTCAAGAGTAACAACACTTATTTCCGGATTTGTGGGGATGTGAAAGCAAACTTTCTCCAAAAATTTGTGACTATTCTTATTCAAACAATGAATGTGAAAAGTTGTGTGGAAAACAAAGCCTGGTGAAAATTGAATTGTAAAAACGTTACTGTAATTTCTAAACTTTGCATGAGTAATTATATTGTAATCAAGCGGATTTTACAAGCCACTAACTTTCTAAAGCAAAATTTAAGAGTGAAAGTACCTACACGTTAGTACATAAAACCGTAGCCGTAAATCTCGTACTCAGTGTAGTTTTAGTGTCAGTTCTTTGAACTTCCTATAATATATACTACAAAATTAAAAATTAACCGTGTTTCAAAATACACATGGACTTACATTTTATTAATTAAACTTGTTACAAGAATAAAACTGGGAGAGTTTTGACATTCAACAGAGATACAGTGGACAGTATACAATTGCAGTAAACAAAAATGTAACTAAAATCGAGTCAAATATTTCTCTTCAAAGCCTACGAAAACAAACGTTGAAATATCTGTAAGTGAATCGAGAGAAAGCATAGGAGGTCTATAGTTACGTATATGAGTAGTAATAGATAAATATAGAGAAATCGAGGGAACTTTCTCTATTTAGTTAGTAGTCTACTTCATCTTTGAACTAAAATATTCAGCCATCTATCCATCTGTCTACTTTCTCTCAAGTCAAATACAGATGCCTACGTAGTAACAAGGTTGTTCTGTTCTATGAAACTGTCTTGTAACCACTACTACTCCTACTACTACCATCACGGCTACATCTCCAATAACGATAACTATACAGCGAGCATAGCCGTAACCTTAACCGTCACCGTAACCGTACTGTGACTACATTATAAAGAAAGAGAGAGAGAGAGTTACTCAGTGAAATATATTCGTTACTTTCTAAACTGAAACGGGACTGGGACTAGGACTGGGACCAGGACGGAGACGGAGACCAAGACCGAGAGCAGGATTGTTGAGTGAGAGAAAGTTTGTTGGAAAAACAGTGGAAGAACTACCCAGGCCGTGAGTCACGTTAAGCTTGTGCGATTTATACGAACATTCTCCTAATGTGTGTCTCTTTACTTTCACTCTTGACGGAGTTGGTGGTCTGCTTTCTCTAGATTTTCTCGACGTTTTCTACAGTTTCATTTTCAAGTCTAAATAAAAGAGAAAGTCAGCAGCGTCCTACTCGTCTTTTGTATACGTGTGTGGGAAAGGATCGAGCGCTGAGAGAGAGAACGTAGTCGACGTTGTCCTATAGACGTTCACGTTAAGCACAACTTACGTCGCTCAATGTGAAGTCGTTGAGTCTCGTTCTCGTTGTTGAATCGTTGAATGCGAGTGCCGAATTTCTTTGTACCATTCTCCAGTCTCCTGCTCGCAAAATCTGTTTTCTCTCTCAATTTTGTTTCTCTGGATTTTTTTTTGTGACGCCCGGGAGTGCATTAAATAGGGTAAAGAAATATATAATATTATGTGTATACAATTTTACAAAATATTTCCTATCATCATTTTACTTTCCCTTATACTTTCTCCGTTTTTTTTCCTTTGCAAGGTTTAGCTATATGATGTTATGGTTGAAAGGGAGATATTCGCATTTTGCATTGGAAGAGAAAGTAAGAGCTTTCTCCGTAGTATACAAGCTCTCATACATATATTTGTAAATCATTAACAAAGTATAAGTGTACTCTGAAGACGTTTTAAGGGATTTTTTTTCAATTTTTTTCCTGTACCTTCACTACTTCTACTACAACTACTACTACGTTGTTCACTCGTCCGTAGTTCTAAATGATGAGGGAAAGGAAGGAGGGCAGGAGTTTTAGAGATGCATTCAAGGATAAAAACAATGTTGTCTGTGGAACTGTACTGTCTCTGGATGTCTGTCTATGTGTCCCTGTATATGCATGTGTATTTATATATTTGTTTCTTTTGTATAAGTAATGTTATAAAGCGGTCGTTGCCGTTCAGTGAACTCATAATAAGTTTTAAATTGTTGTAAGTCGAAATAATGTTTTTGTTTTGAAAAAAAGGGTATTTTAAGAGTTTTTAAAGCAATTTAAAATGGCTATTAAAATTTTTGTGAGCATTTTGAAAATTCATTGGTGTGTTTTACACTTTCCAAAATATTTGAATAATTTTTGACATTTATTAAAGTGTGAATAGTGTATTTTTGCAGTTTTAAAAACGTTGAAAATACAGTATTTACTTTCAAATTTTAGCGTAACAGTAAATTTTGTATTTTGAAAAGTTGTACTAAAATTGCATTTTACGAGTTTTAAAATTGCAAATACTATGTTTCTAAGCATAACCTGACAAATATTCAAAACCTTTTAACACACGCACGTAGTTACGTAAGTATTTTGTACTTTTACAACAGTGTAAATAGCCTAATTTGCATAATAAAAACCAGTTTAATTAGTAACGTATTGCACTGTTATAAAACGTTTTTAATTCAGTATATTTTCTATATGTTTAAACAAGGTTGGTACATACTTAGGAAAAGTGAAAACAGTAAACGCAGTAATTCAGTATAGTAGAATCTATAGAAACTTTTATTTTATTGAAAATCATGTTAATAAAATAATTTTTATTTTATTTTTGTTTTAAAGGTTCTACCACCCAATGGTGTGTAAATCACTATAGATTTTGGCATTTAAATTTAAGGTTTCAGCGATTTTTCAAAGTAATAATAATAATACTACCGATATTGAGGAAACCAAAAACAAATGTGATTCATTCACACTACAGATGTGATTTTGTAGGATTGCAACATACGCACACACTATCCAACTAGGCGCCACACACACACAAAGATTCCTGTAGATTTTCCAAATTTGTCTCCTGTGAATTAAGTTGGCGATGTGAATTGGGATTCTTTTGGGAATTCCAAGTTACTCTTTGTTCTCTGCAGAAAAGATGTTTAGTAAGATGTGGATGCCTACGGCAAATCAACACACACACACACACACACACACACACACACACACAAACATATCTCACTTGGGAACGATGAACAATTCAAATATTCCGAGTGACAAAACTATTCTATGGAGTCTCTATTGTGTTTTAATAGCTGAGCTGTCTTGGTACTTTTTGGTCCTTCGTCGTACGCTATATGTGCGTGGAGAGAAAGTAGAAAGTGGAAAGTTGAGTATTTTGAGATGGAGATGCTTTCTCCTTCTGGCCTTGTCTTCTGTCTTGTATATTTAGCGCTATATAGTCTGTAGATGTGATATTTTGAATTATTGTTGGCGGCTATGCTACCTATTGTCATTCCCATTGAGTCCAAATACAAATATAAACACAAATAAAGAACAATGGGGAAGAAAGCAATTAAATAGTGTAATAAGCGTATTGTTCAACTTTCCCCAAATTCTCTAAATCTAGAGGACACAAACACGGGGAGAGAAATGGAACACAAGGGCAGTGCGAATCCAGTGCAGTTCCTTTCTTATATTATATTTCTTATAGTTGTTAAAACAAAAGGCCTATAATCCACCTTCATCTGGTTTATATAGCTTGAAAACATTCTACCAAAATATTCACTTTTGTGTTTTCTATTTCTATGAATAAACTTTCTCCGTCCTTTCTTCACCACTTTCCCTTTCGGCTAAAAAAGCTGTAAATTGTATTGGATGTGGATTAAAAAGGAGACAATTCAATTTAATCTAATACTTGACTATATGAACCTGCAGAGAATTTATGTAGAAATCAAAAGGAAAAGCAACTTTCTTTTATTTTTTCAGTTTTTTTAAAAAATGTACTTTGTTTTACTTTTAGGATAGTGTCTTTTTAGAGTTTTATAATGCAATGTTTATTATAAGGATTTCTTCAGAAAGAGGATTTTTAAAAACCAGGAAAATAAGGAAAACTGGAAGACCTTGCTTCTTGATCGTACCAAATTCTAAATCAATTTTTAGAAACTAGTATCTTCTAAAAGTGATGGTTTTCAAAAACAAGTTTTACTAAAAATAGTGGTTTTCAAAAAACAGGTTTTACAAAAAATGGTGTTTTTTAAAAACAGGGTTTACAAAAAATACTGGTTTAAAAAAAACAGGTTTTTACAAAAAATGATGTTTTTTAAAAAACACGTTTCACAAAAAATAGTTGTTTTCAAAAAACAGGTTTTACAAAACATACTGGTTTTCAAAAAGCAGGTTTAAAAAAAATATTAGTTTTGAAAAATACATTTGTAGGAAAAATAGATTTTTTTCTATTTTTTTATTTTCAAAGAACCGTTTTCCAATTGCATCATTCATTAAAAAATGTATTCTTAAAAAACAATTTTCTAAAAGCGATATTATTGCCTTTTTGTAAACACTCATTTGGATTTAAAACCATTTTTTACAAACAACATTTTACAAAGTATTTATCTAAAAGTCGTGTTTATTAAAAAATATTTAAAAAATAGAAAAAAAAACTGTCTCAAACAAAAAAAACAAAAACGAGACTGCGACTGCTACCAAGTCTCGTTTTTGTCTTGTCAAGTTTTATCTTTCCTTAAAAAGTAAATTATCTTAACAAAAAATAAACAATTGTTCTTCAAAATTCAAAACAATCACTCTAAAACATAGAAAATTACAAAATATATCAGTAATTTGGCACAACTAAAATATTTACAAACTGTGTTAATTACAAGTTTTACCCGAAAACAAAATAATCTACTATATGTAATCATTTACATTTGTTTTAAAAAATGTTTACTTTCATAAATTCATTAACTTTTTGCCAACGCATACATGTTTTTTGTAGTAATTTAATCCTCTTTCAGGTTGTAGAGAATATTACTGTGTATAGTATCCTGTAAGCGTAAGCCGTTTGCAACTTGTTAGTCGTTCAGAAAAACACAACAAAACAAAGAAAGTGGTACAACCTGAAAGTATTTTCTTTCATACACGACACACAGACCAGGAGAAAAAAAAGAAAGTTGCTTTTTCTTTTTGTGTGTACAGTTTTTGTCTTGTATTTTGTAAAATTCGTAAATTCTAGTGGCCTTATCTTATGCGGTATATTTTAGAATCATAATCAAAGTCACAATCTTGTACACACACGACATACTGTGCGCTTTCTCTTATTCTGTGCGTTCTACACAGTTTTTAACCCTTTTTCCGTACTTCCAGTCCCGGTATTTGTATTTGTGTTTGTGTGTCCTTTCTTTCTGACAGAGTCAGTAGTGTTCCACATTGTTTCCCTTTTTTTATACAATTCATTTTACTTTACTTTCTTCATAGCTTTCTCCTTTTTTCTTTTTAGCCGTCTAGTTTATTTCAGTGTTGTGTTTATGTGCTGGACTTCATGGGGCACAAGTAATGGCTATGGTGTAATAGATATATGGAATTCAGTTGTAGGTTATACCTATTTAAACATCGTTTGTGAAGAATCAAAATGAGCCATATACAATTTAAGCTAGAATCAAAATGAGCTATTTCCTTTAAAAAATAAGTTAAATGCGTTAAATGTTAATTAGTGTTTTTTAAAAGGTGCGAAATGTTCTAATTCCATGTTTTTGAAAAGGTGCAAAATGTTCTAATTCCATGTTTTTGAAAAGGTACAAATGTTCTAATTTCATGTTTTTGAAAACTTTCTCAATGTTTTAATTCAATGCTATTGAAAAGAAGCAAAATGTTATAATTTCATGTTTTTGAAAAGTGTAAAATGTTCTAATTCCATGTTTGTGGAATGTGTAAAATGCTCTATTTATATGTTTTTGAAAAGTGCAAAATATTCTAATTTCATGTTATTTGAAAAGGTGCAAATTGTGCTAATTTCATGTTTTTGAAAAGGTGCGAAATGTTCTAATTTCATGTTTTCGAAAAGGTTCTCAATGTTTTAATTCAATGCTTCTGAAAAGAAGCAAAATGTTATAATTTTATGTTTGTGGAATGTGTAAAATGTTCTATTTACATGTTTTTGAAATATGCAAAATATTCAATTTAAATGCTTTTAAGGAATATTTTAATATTTTTGTAGAAAGTTGATATTGGTTTTAGCTAAAAATGGATATTGGTCATTTTGGTTCTTCCCCAACGATATGGTTCTATGGTATAGGGCAGATATTTTAGCTTTCACCCTTTGCTATATAGGCCTTAAGGATATTACAATATTCAACATTCTTTCAGCACGTGTGGAGTTGTTTGGGGTTTTTCTTGGAGGACAGACTTTGACTTTTGGATTTGGAATTTCTTTTAGATGTACTTACGTAGGAGGTAGGTACACATACAAAAAACGCGTGTCGCTCAACGCACAATAGCATATATTGCATCAGCGTTTACACTTTTGTGTCATACTAAAACCTTAGCGTATGGGCTCCAATGGGCATATTGTTAATGTGATAAAAAAATTGTTTTTCAGTTTTTGAAGTGAATGAGCGCTCTCAAGGATTTTATATTTTTTGGCATACGTTCTATGCGTAATGTATGTGAATACATTTTCTACTTTAGTCAAATCTACTGTGACTGTGGCATTCGATACAAGTAAAGAACATATTAGATATATGTACTGCTAGAGCTTTTGAAAACGTCACTGAAAAATTACATTTATTTAAATTGCTTTTACATTACATTATTTACATACTATAGTGTTTAAGTGTTTACACTATACATGTAGCAAAAACCACACTTTTACGCAGCTTTTGAAAGTACCAAATGTACCGAATTTGTAAGTTTTTTGAAAATTTAAAATTGAGTAAAGTGTTTTTAAATGCGTGAAATACAATATTTAAGCGTTTTTGAAAGAGTAAAAGATACACTTTTTAAGCAGATTTGTAAATTGCAAAATGCATTTTTTTAAAAACAAAACTGCAAAATTGCTATACATAAGTTGTTTTAGAAAAAAGGAATTACAACACTTTTAAGCGTTTTTGAAAGTGCGCAAATTCAAATTTTCCGCTACTTTTTAAAGTACAAAAAGGGATATTTACAAGTTTTGAAAAAAACAAAATGCAGGGATATTTACACGATTGGCAAATGTGAAAATACAATGTTTGAACTCTTTTAAAATTGAATAATGCACTAAAGTTGCACCTTTTGAAATAAGGTATTTATTGACAGCATTTCGTACAATTTCTAGACTTGAAAAAGTTTTACTTTAAAAACTGTAAAATATTTTTACCACACAATTATTTACATTTTTAAATGAGGGGGAAAGCCACTATTTTTAGTATTTAGTTGATATTTTGTTTCGATCTGAAATATAAAAAAAAGGTAAATTATGTAAGTGGTTAATTTTCCATATTTGTTTCACAGTTTTTAATTTTAAAATACGCCACATTTCCATATTTTTTTAAATACAAAAATACAGTTATTTATTTTTACAGTTTTTTTTAATGTTCTAAAATCGTTGTTGAGACTATCAAAAACTAAGCCTTACAAAAACATCTAACTCCCATAGCATACACTAAAATTACATAATCGTTTTATAAAATTATTTTAATATATCCCCAGTGAAATTCAGTGTCAACGTTAAGTTGAAGGTTAAAGCTAAATTGAAATAAAGAAAGAAAGGAACAGAGGTGAAAGTGAAAATCAATAGCATCTCTAAAACCAACCAACCAATCTACATGGTTACGAAATACATAGGAAGAAATAGAACATAATTTGATTCGATTCGATTGCTCCACATTCCCGTCACAATCATATAGACACTTTGAGTATCATTTTTTGTGTCTCTGAATCCGAATGTGGCCATAGGACAAATATAGGAGATAACTAACTTTTACTTTCTTCAGGAGTATTGAGACTGGGGCTATGGGACACTCAACGTCACCGTAACCGTAATCCTTAACCGTTCCCGTATTTATATGCTATCGGCATCCAATCAAATACTTAAACACGACACACACACACACACACACACACGAAAAAAGAAAGACGACAAAAAAAAGAAAAAAAAAGTGGGTAGACAAAATTTGTTCACACTTTCCCAACAGAACTCAAGCGTTCGCCGGGGCCATGGAAAGCGGGGAGACTGGATTCGGATCCGAATTCGAATCTGAATCAAGATTTGGATTTGGAGATGTGGAGATGTGGAGATGTGGTGGAAGAGTTGCCATGGGAAGAGATGGGGAAAGGGGAAAAGAAAGTAAACTTTTTGGTTGACTAATGAGAATTCCCTCTTGGGCAGACGGGGACGGAGGACTCTGGCGGCGTCGATGGTGGTGGTGGTGGTGGTGACGGTGGTTCCCTTTCCTCTCCACTCCCCACCATCACCATCTGTCTATGTACATTACCATGTACATAATAATATGTAGAACTGTCCCACTTGTGTCCCACATGAGCCGCCAAAATATTTTATGCATCTTTTTTCAAAGTTTCAAAATGTTTTTTGATTTCGTAAATTTCTTAGATTTAAAAACACCAGTGTGCTGTCAGTTGTCGTTGTCGTTGTCAGGAGCTTAACAACAGCGTAAATGCAGTGCCAGGCGAAGGAGTTGCTTTTAGGCAGTAATTTGTTTCCATGTACAAAAACCATCGTTTTGATTTTAGTGTCGGTTTCCTTTTGTAAAGCAAAATGTTGTATTTGCATAATGTTTTAGAAAAGTGAAAAATGTTCGATTTAATTGATTCAGAAAGGTGCTCAATGTTCTATTTACATGTTTTGAGAAAAGTGGAAAATGTTTTATTTCCATGTTTTTGAAATGTACAAAAATTTTGTAGTTACATGTTTTTGAAATGTACTAAAACTTTTTATTTACATATTTTTGAAAAGTGAAAAATGTTCCATCTACGTGTTTTTTGAAAATTCAAGTGTTTGGATGTTTAATTATTTAATGCGTGTTTAGTATATTTATGCTCTTGGCAGGTTCATAATCTATGCCTTAACTTTATTATATTTTTAGCAATTAGACTGAATGGAATATCTAAAGGGCATGTAATGCTACAGTATATAATTATATATATAAATACTATACCTTTTCTTCTGTTGTACGCGTGTGTACCGATGTGTCAGAGCGACTTAGCCTCGTCTGGTTACGGGACTTCCTTCTTTTAGGACGCACAACCTAACTTAAATTACTTTATGTACGTATGTCTAATTCAAGAGAGAGTGTTTGATGAGATGCTAATTAATTATTTTAATAAATTACTACTGATAAATAATTCAGGTGAATAATATAAATTATTAATGTTTTAATATCTTTCTCGTGTCTTTATTTCTGTATTTAATATATAATTGATGTTCTGTATATTTCTTACTTGATGATTAATTTGAATATTATAATTAACTATCAAACGTCTAGAATATAAGACTTGAGAGTTTCGAATCTAACCAAATATGAAAGAATAAAAACGGCAGAATGTTCTATCTCTATTTTTACTTGATCTCCTATTTCTAGGCGATGTACAAGTGAGTCTAGTGATTTTAAGTTAAAACAAAGCTAGTTGAAGAGAAAACGCAGACTGCCCGATTTTTCTTTCCGTCCCTGATCTTAAGTTTCAGAACTTCAACTACCGACCTTGTCCGGTCAGTTGAATTTCCGATTTTGACCAATCACAACCTTTGGTTTGGACGCCAAGGGATGAGCTTACTTTGGTCCCGTTATCTCATTCCGTGTCATTCCCAGCTCGAATGTGTGTGTCTTTTTAAGGACTCCACTTACAAACATGTTTTGTATTTTTAGAAGTCTCTGTTTTTCTAAATAACCTTTGTTGATCTTATCTGTTAGTTATTTATGACGACAACGGTTATCTTTGTAATTTTCTCCAGCGTTCAAAACCACAGGTGTGTCTTTTGTACAATATTTACAAACTACACAGGCACTTGGCATGGCCAAGACCTGCTGAGATTCTTGACGAAGAACTGTCTGTGTAGTTTTTGTCTATTTTACTGTTACGTAATTAAATCTTATCTACTTACTATGGTCTGGCACTCAGAAACTAAAGTCGCAGTAGACTTTGAGAGTTGAATGTCTGCCACTTCTATTTAATTCTATTTTATTCGTATCTTCTATAATAAACTAACATTCAGAAACTAGAGTCGCATTAGACTCTGCGAGTTGAATATCAGGTATAACATATTAAATATGTACTTCACTTATAGTATTTATTTTTAGGACAGATTCATTATGTTGTCTGGAGATTATTGCTCTAGTAACATTGTTATATTATATTATATGTTTTCTTCTGTATCTGGATCTTCTGAGATCATCAGATGCTGCTCTTTATTTTTATGTTATTTTACTGTCCTTCATTGTTACCTGCTTACAGAATAGGAAACCTAAATTCTATCCTAACAATTACCCCCCACACGAAATACTTTGCCGTCCCGGCAAGAAAAGTTAAGTTAAATATAAGGCTGTGTGCGTACGAGAAAATAAAAATTAACAAAACACGGTTTACATGGACAGAATATTTTAAAGTTAAAATTCACTTAATGCTTAATGCCTGAAATTATAAGTAATAGAAGTATAACAACTGTAATCAACTTTCATATATAAGGTAAGTATTAGGTACACCATTACTGTGTACTGTTGTTAATGATAAACTATGACACCAGCTCAAATTTTATAAGTTAATTTATGTTTGTGGTACTGAAGTTGCATAAGAGGATTCACTGCGTATTAAAACGAGGAATATGAAGTAGATTGTTATTAACGTATACGAAATTGAACACAATCACTGATGTTGGAATTTCATTCACTGGCATGTGTAAATAAAACACGTAAGTTGAATGGAAAGAAATAGTATTTTTGTGTATGTGATAACACTGTAGTAGAGTAAACAAGCGTGTAAAAGTATATCAAGTTATGTGATACAAGACAAAAGAAAACGCTATACACAAAACGAGAATATGGAAAACTCCGTACAAATATTAGATTGATTTGATTAATAAAATAACGCAAACAAATAGCTTAGATTAAAGAACACCGCTGTCTTGTGAAGTTGGATACAAAACGATCATTTGGATTGTGCTGGCTTGGTGTTTTCAGAAATTGTTGTGTTGACGATGGAAGATGTGTGTGTTGAGTTTTGGGCAAAGGAGGATGAATTAACGTCGGGCGGAGGGGGAATAGGGAAAGGAGGAAGAATTGAAGCGTCGACGAGGGGGTTGTCGTTTCACAGGAGCAGGGCGGTTCCAGGTATGTTTGAACGGTAGAAGTGAAGGAAATTCGCATAATTGCTCGTTTTGTGCCTGAATGGTATGCTTAAGAGACATGACGTGGTCTTGATTCAAAATATTGCTTTCTCTGAGTATTATTTTCATTTGAAAAAGTTCATTTCTCAAACCTTTGACTTCTTGAGCGTGAATTTCCATTAGGTTTTTGTTCGTGCAAGCGAGCTCGTGAGATTCTTGTGCATGTTGAATAGTCAACTGTTGAATAAACGCGGCTAGTGAGGTGACACTGTGTGGACAATGAGCACAGATTTCGGTTTGTAATTTACTTTGGTGAACGGATGCAGAAACTGGCAATGGTAGCAAAGGTTGCGATGATAGCGTTTGTGATACTATCGGGAGGGAAGCTGCTGTGTTGATGGTAGGAAGTTCTGCAATTTCTTTTAGATTGGAAGAAGAAATTGTAGTTTTATCTCCAACTTCGTAACGTCGTTGTGGATGTTTATATTTGTTAAGAGTCACCAGTATAATTTTTTGGGAGTTCATCATGTCCAGAAAATTTGCTTTGGTAGTAGGAATTTCCTCCAATGGAATATCAAAACCTTTGTGAATAATTGTGCACATAGCTCGAATAATGTCGGTTTCGGCCTCAAGTTGATGTATAAGGACACAGTAGGTGTGAAGCATTCGAACGTGACAAAGATTTGGAGCTTCTGCTGGGGAAACAGTTCGCAAAAGTGTAGTACGAAATTTACGAAAAGTAAATAGTCCACGCAGCCAGGAGTGTCCGAGATCAGGTAAATAATTGGTTGGGATGTCTGTGTTACGTATGTTATGAATACATGGTGTGTTGAGTGGGCACATTTTGTATAAGTGAATGTCCTTCAGAACGGAACGAGTTGAGCAATTGGCAGGAGCGTTGGGAACACTTGTCAAAGAATTTATGCTCTGTGATGACGACGGTGTGGAGTGGTAAGGAGTGGAGGTTGGGAGTGAAGGTGAAGTCCAGCTGTCAGCAGATGGATACCATACATCACAGGGAACAATATAATGGGATGGTGGGGGATAGTATATGTTGTCGATTGAGAGTGGAGATGTAGGTTGAACGATGTTGAGAGGTGAAAATTCCATGGTCAGCTTCTTGATTTACTTTTGCGCATGCAAATATACATTAATTTTAATTCATGGTAAAAAATGACAATAACATCTGGTCATTTTATATTAGTTATGAAGGTAGTTATATTTTTGAGTAATTATACGAACGTTTAATTAAAGACAAATGCCAGTTGCTTAAATTAGGGAAAACAAATCTTAAACGTTTAGAGCTTTGTGTTTCCTTGTAAGAATAATGTAATAGTCAGGAGGAGAAAAGATTTAAGTAGACTGTGAGATAAACAAAATGGCCTAAAGACGAGCAGGCTTTCGTGGGCTAGAATTAGGAGTGTTTAAAGGTTGCTCGATTTTTGGGATGACAGTTGGTTGGTATACAGTGCGATCAGAAAATGTGGGTTGGGTATTAGTTTCGTGTAAGTACTCGTCCTCTGACAATAACGTACATGTGGTTAGTTGTGTACCGGTTCGGTTTAAATTTTGGACAGGTAAACGGTACGCAGTATTGACGAAAGGGTTTCGAGGGCTGGTTACGCAAATACGAATCAGTTTAATAACAAACCGGTATATTTTAGGAAGACAAGACAAAAGAACTGCAAGAAGAATGATATAAAGAAGTACGTCAACATGGTTAGGGATAATGCATGGAGTGATTGTCATAATAGGGATCGATTCGGTTAAAGGAATAAACTGAGAGGTCAGGGCCGCAATGAGAATACGATTCCTTTGGACTTGTAAACAGCAAATGGCAACCACAAATGTTAGGAGTATCAACCATATCCATTCTATAACTGATTCGCCTCGAATTTCACGAATGATCCAGTTATGTACGGCGGTACCTTTGCTCCAATCGTCCAATACATTTGGGAAATCAGGAATTGTATCATTGTCTAAAATGGCGTTTTCTGCCGTTATTCCTGATTGCCAGTTATCTTGGAGAATGTTTGAGTTGTTTAAGAGAATGGGTCTGTTCTTTTGATCAAACTGAGGGGGAATAATTAAATTGGTAATATTAACCCAAGCTGCTGGTACGGTATGTAATAAAATGGACTCGCGAATTTCATCTGCGACACATGGAAATTTAGGGACGGCAATCGGTTTACCGGCGGCATATACGGCGCAGTGACAAGGCACGGTTATTTCAAGATTACCTCGTGATGGAATATTAACAATAGGCGAGACAATTTTGCGGTTATTTTGTATGCATGTTAAACACGAATCCGGAGTTAAGTGCGCTATTGAAAATGTTTTTGGACCAATCCGTGTTACGCGAGTTTTAGTTGAATTATAGGCGGTGAATTTACAAGACCGTTTGAGGGTTTCGACGCTTGAACCTCTAAGAATAGCGTCAATACACGTGTGGAATTCGTATTTAGTGCCATGATTGTCGGGTATGAGGCATAGGCCAACATTGTCAATGTCGCAGTTTTTGACTTCAGAGGGGTCAAATAGCACTATGTCAGCGCCGTTGCGGGCTACCAGGTTAGTAGGAAGCTCAATATTAAAAGTATAATTATCGTATGCAAAATCTACAGACCGAAGACGGTATAATTCCCATAATGAATTCTTATGTTTACAGGGTACCTGTACTTTGACAAGAATGTGTTTCTTTCCCGTCACACAAGTTGTGAGTGGAAGTTTGTAATATAAATGTTCGTAAGCTTTGGGAATTATAAGATCTCGGTCGTGTTCTTTTAATTCAGTTTGTAACCGTTGGAGTGCACGGGAGAAGGTTGCAGGAGGTATGAATAAGCTAGGAAGAACATGAGCATTGCATTGGGTTTGCATATGGTAATAATTGGTTAGTATAGAAACTCCTTGCACTAAACTGACCGTGTCAGCAATAGCCATGCCTTGGTGAAACATCATAATATTTTCCCATTCACCCCCGTAATGTCGGATTTTATCGTTCACCATCCATTCAAGTTGTTTGAGATTAGAGTGCATGTTAGTTACCGAGGTGTTAGTCTGCTTTGCAAGGGTTGAGACTTCTTGTCCCACTGATATAAGGGAATGGTGCTTGCTGTCAAGATTATTACGCAAGGATTTGACATACGAGGCAATAGCTTGGTCTTCGTTTTCGATTATTTGCAAGTCACTCGTGACAGCTACGTCACAACACCATTTTAGGAAACTACCTACCCAATGTCGTTTTTTACGCTCAAGAGACTTTGGTTTGTTAGGGTTCTTGTTGGAATCAAAGGACGTATTTGTAAATTGAATGAAAGAATTAATGTGAGGGTGTATCTCTTTTGCCATAGTTTCAAGTAATTTAAAACCGTCATCCATCAAAGGTCGTAAGGCTTCCAAAACATCACACGGGCCTTTGTGTCCTTTAATCTTGCAGCTGGTGGAGGTTTTGGAACCTCGAGGGAGCGGACCTTGAGTTGAAGGGAAAGGAATTTGGAACAAAAGAGGAATAGAAGCTTCATAGACATATGCACTGCTAATAGGAGTAACTAAAATTCCCATGTCAATATGAGGCTTAGGCAAGGGTTGAATATCCAGGGCATTTAAGCTTGATGCCACCATGAGAAGGACGAGAGTTGAGACCTCCATATCTGTATACAAGGTAATAAACGTATTTAAGGAATGGAGAATAGAACAATATAGTTTAAGAGCTCTGATAATAATCTGGACGTTTGCTTATCCGTCCTTTCTGTGTAACTGTTAATGGAAAAGGTTCGGGCTCGTCATTTTCTGAAGGAATTGGGGAAGACGATGAACTGTGTAAATGGGGTTGTTGGATTTCATTGAGCCTTTCAAGAATATCTTCCGCTATAATATTGTTAGGAGGTGGGTTAGGTTCGTTTAAATTATCATTTCCTGCTGGTACCTCAGGAATATCGACGTCACTATGATGTGAAGAAGTAGACTCCTCATATGATGCAATAACAAAGTCAGGTTGAGGAGTGGAGTCAAGAACTGTATCCTTACACGGGTAGTCTGGTGGTTTGGGGAGATCAGGTAGTTGTTCAGTATGGGATGATGACGAATCTGAAGATGTATCAGGGTTGTAATATCTTTTGACGCGTCGGATATGTACTATTCTGGCAGGAGAATGCTCATCGGATACTAACTGGACTTTGACATTTACTGGTGAGGTATGAGATAAAACTACATATGGTCCATGCCATTTCTTTGTGAGCTTCGGACAGAGGCCAAGCTTAGTTGCGGGACTGTGAACAAGTACCAAATCTCCTTCTTCGTAGGTTGTTTCCTTTTTACCTTTATTATATTGTTTAGTATACGCCTTTTGTGCACGATCTATAGCAAGGCGAGCTTCCAGTCTGATTTCTGGGGCTCTTTTAATTTCTGCCTTGCGCCCTGTTGCATTGACTTCAGGATAGTGTAACTCAAATGGAATTTTTGGTTTTCTGGCATATACCAACTCGAAAGGGGAACATTTAATGCTATTTTTGTACGCAGTATTTAATGAAAAAATTAAAAAAGGTAGATAAGTATCCCACCGGTCTTGATGCATTTCATCTAGATATGTTCTAAGTGCTGTTTTTATAGAATTATTTTGAGATTCACATAACCCATTGCAGTTTGGTGCATAACTCGAGGTATAGATTGGCTTAGTTCCTGTTTTTAGTAACAGGTTAGTAACCACGAAGGACATGAACGGTTTACCGCGGTCTGAAAGTAGTAATCTGGGACTTCCCCATTGAGTAATTACATGTTCTACGAGAAAAGAAGCTACTGTAGGAGCTTTTGAGTCTACTGTAGCTTTTGCAATGATGTATTTTGAGAAAAGGTCAATACAAACTAAGATGTACTTATTTCCTTTAGCTGTAGTAGGTAAAGGCCCTGCAAAATCAATTGACAAAAATTCACCGGGTGAGCCAGGAGGAGAAATGGGCATTAAAAGTCCTTGGCCACCGCGTATAGGTCGTTTTGCACGTTGACAGAGGTCACATGATTTTACATATCTAAATACGGAACGTGGCATTTTGCGCCACCAAAAATTTTGTAATCGCTCTAACGTGACCTTGTATCCCCGATGTCCCCCGGTAATGACAGAGTGGGCTTCGTCTAGAAGTGTTTTTTGCATGATTCGAGGAACTACAAACCGACGGTTTCCTCTGTCTAATCGATAAAGGAGATTATTAATTGTCGTATATTTCTTGTGAGCTGTAGATACAATTTGTTCACGGATTTTTGTACGATGTTTATCTGAAAGTTGCAATGTCTCCAAATCTTCAGTTGTAAATAGAATAGGAAAATCAAGATCAATTTCACTTTCATTTAAATTGAAATTAAGTTCAGGGTTTTCCTCCGTCGTAGTGGGTTCCACTAAACGTGACAAGGCATCCGCATCGGAATGCAATCTGCCCGCGCGATGGACGATAGTGAAATTAAAGTCCTGTAGTCTCATTAACCATCTATGTAATTTCGCACTCACTTGTTTCAAACTTACACCGCTTTTTAACACTAGAAGCGGATTGTGATCTGTTACTACCACAAATTCCTTCATATATAAATAACACTTAAACTTCTCTAGGCTAAAAAGAAGCGCCAGAAATTCTCGTTGGATTGTAGAATATCTAACTTCGACAGGAGTTAAAGCTCGTGAGGCGTAAGATACGACTCGTTCAACTCCATTTTCGGATTGTGTCAAGCATGCTCCTAATCCATAGCTACTACTATCAGTATGAACTGATATTGGCAATGTTCCATCGTAATGCCTTAACACAGGAGCTGTAGTCAGTCCTTTTTTTATCAATTTGAATGCCGTTTCGCATTCCTGGTTCCATATAAACTCAGTATCTTTTTTCAATAGCTGCGTAAGGGGCTTACTTATTTTTGAAAATAACGGTAAGAACCTTCTATAGTATGAACTAATGCCGAGCAGACTCCTAACATCTTTAACTGTCTTAGGAGTTTTAATATTAGTGATGCTCTCTACTTTTGCGGGGTCGGTTTCAATTCCATTAGCTGATACAATAAATCCAAGTACTTTGACTTTTCTCGCTCCAAACACACACTTACTTGTAGATAGTGTCATTTGATACTGACGAAATCGGTCTAATACCCTCCTTAGACGTCCGAGTAGGTCTTGAATGTTACGTCCAGGTATCAATATGTCATCCACATAGGCGAAAACTTCTATATGGATTAATCCTGACAGCGCCATCGCCACTCCTTCCATGAAATCCGATGGGGAATTGCGGAGACCGAAACACAATCGACACATTTCAAAAAGACCCAAGCGACATATAAATGCAGTTTTATATTTGTCTTCTTCCCGTAAACGGAACTGAAGAAAGCCGCGTTTTAAATCAAGTAAAATGAAGACCGTCAAACCTTCCAGGCTTCTTAATATGTGGTCAATGTTAGTCAGTGGCCAGGAATTTGGCACGGTCTGAGAATTTAAAACCCTATAGTCCGCGCAAAAACGCGGTTTGGTAACGGTTCCGTCAGCTGTATGGTGTCCTTTGCTAACGAGCACCACACCTGCGGCCCAACAACTTGTTGAGGGTCTACAAATACCCGCATCAAGCCATTCGTTTACCTGGGCTTCAATTAATTCGTTTTCTTTATCTGAGTAATTATACATGCGACTTCGAAAAGGTTTCGCGTCTTTAATGAGTTCAATCGGGCGCGCGAGTATAGTAGAAGCTTCAAGCACATCTCCTTCAATGCCAAAACGATCTTTATATTCCCAACATGTCTCCATTATTAGTGCTCTGTCAGACTCGTCTAACTCAGGACTAATAGACGCGTAAATAGCCTTGTAGCGGATATGTTCTGCTATTGGAATTGAATCAGGAACAGACGAGGCAGTCGTCACCGACTCCTGTTCCGGTGGACCCGTAGAAACTTCTGTCAGTGCGCACTGATGCCTATCCTCCACAACTTCTATTGGCGGAGCTATTATTTTATTGCCTAGGTCTTTCGACTTCAAAAAGCATTCTTTATCCCATACTACAATTGGCATCAATCTATATATGCCAAAAATATCCCCAGCTGTGAAAACAATATCTTTATTGTTTCCATTAAATACTTCAACTACAACTTTTTCTTGAACAGGAACTATGGAGTCCCATACGCTTATTCCTGGGACCTCACTTTCAATTTGTAACATTATCTCTCCTTTCTGACTTTCTTGTAGTGTCGGAATGTCATTTATATTATTCAAGGCAAGAGTGAGTGGTACATGTTGATTTGGTGCTAATAAAACCAAATCACTGTCAACAAGAATTGTTAACACTTCATTTTCCTCCGTAATGGTAGGTAAATGGTCAAACAGATTTACATTTAAGTGCTGTACATTAAATGGAGAATTTTGAAGAGGAAGACGGACTCCAGATTTTAACATGAGTACGTTCTGTGGGACATTTAGGATTGCGTTTTGTACACGTAGAAAATCTATTCCCAGCAGAACATCATATGGTAATTTTGGCAATAAATGCAAAGTTGCAAATAAAGTTAACTCTGGCGAGAATTGTAAGCCACATTTAACTACTCCTATAGTAGAACAAATATTGCCACTAACTCCTTTTATAGCAAAACTTTCGGTGGTGTTTGGGGTGTCTACCAGAGATTCATATTGTGAGTTTAATAAGCTGAGACTGGCGCCAGTGTCCAGCAAGCAAAATATATTTACTTCTCGTAAATAGCATGATATAAATAGGAAAGGGCTAAACTTTTTAGACAATGTATAGACTGGTACTATTTTTTGACTCAAGGACCCAGTTAATTCCTTGATCGGTTTCCGTTTCCCGACGTGGAACGACAGTAACGAGCAAAATGTCCTGGACGGCCACAACTATAACAGTTACCGGTAATGACGCGGTTTGGGTTTGGTGGAGAATTTCTCTGTTGTTGGTTTTGTGTGTTTGCTGGAACGAAGCGAGTACGATCTGGGAAGCTTTGCCGTGGTGTATAATTAAAGTTTTGAGGTGAACGATAAGCATTTTGGGGGTTGTGTTGAAAGGATAGGGCAGGGGGGTTTCTGTCTCTGCCGTTACTTGCGTCAGACTGGTTATGCCAGTTGTTGTCATAAAATCCAAATCTTCGGTTTGATGAATTTCGAAACGGGCGGTTAGATTGATTAAACCGATTGAATTCTTGATTTTGATTTCCTGAAGGGTATTGATACAGAGGGGGTTGACGCTGCAAAATCTCTAGTCTTGCAATTCGCTCTGCAAGATCAGGATCGCGATTTTCTTTTTGGCGGTCAAACTGCACAAATCTTGTTTCTCTTGATACAGGAGAATGTAGTGGTGGATTTGTACGCCGTTGTGGTTCCACATATAATGGTCGATGGGGGGGTCTGGAATTATCAACTTCTAAGGGGTATGCTTCATGGTCCTTTAGAGACAGTAGGTTACGGTTGGGATGTCTAGCTTCACTTTGTTCAGAGCTTCGCAATACTTCTATAAGTTGTGGAAACGTGGCTGGTCTAGCAAGACTGACGTCGTCATAGAATTTTTCTATGCGTAATCCGTTTTGAATATATGTTATGAGTTCCGGATCTTCCATATGTTGGTTAACTGTGTTTGCAAGTTGATTCATGCGATGAGCATATTCAAGACTGTCTTCGGTGGCAAGTTGAGTGCTTTGGAGCAGTTGGAGCAACGTAGAACGAGTGTAAAGTCCTGCAGTTCCATATTTTTCAAACTCAGGGCATAGGTCTTCCCACGTCCACGGTCCGAGTTGTTCTCGTTGTCGAGTTATGGTAGCAGAGTCATACCAGGTTCTTGCAAAATCAGTTAAAGTAGTGGGAAATTGAGATGCTTTCATTACATCATTCCAACTGTTAGCTTCAGCGGCTCGGAGGAAGGAATTAATGTGTGCTTGTGGATTTGATCCAATTTTTCCACTGTAGGTTACTGGTACAATGGCATGTCGTACAGGTCTCAACTGTAAAGGGGGAGGATCCATATCTTCGTTGTTGTCAATCATCATTCTAGACGATAATTAAGCTATGCTCTTACTGGCTACGTTGGATGTACGTGATGGTTGGTTTCTTAGCTGAAATAAGAGAGCTAAGATAGATATATCACAATGAAGAGACTAGTGAGTCTGTCATGAATTTAGGTTAATGGTCACGTAGAAAGGTATGAGTCTATTGACGGTTGACATTATACTGATTACCTTACTGGTTTTGAACAATATGGTTTTTATGGTACGACACGTTTGTCCCTTCTGTTTCTTTGAGATTAAGGTAAGCTACAGGATGCCCACTAAATATATCAGTTTGACCAGAGAAGCAACGTAGGACAGTTGGAGTTTGTGCTGGGCTACTAATTAAACTTTTTGGGACAAAATGTCTACTCTCGCCACAAGAGGTGAGATTTGTTTTTAATAATTTTTAGTATTTTTGTAACTTTTACTTATTTACTATTAATTATAACGATGATAGTACACTATATTCTACTGAAATAAAATAATAAAAGGAATTGTGTATAAATTTTAGTTCTTTTTTTTTGTAATCTACAGTTGAACGGAGAGCAGCTTTTGAGAATCGAATTGTATCGTTTGAATGTGAACAACGTGACTTGCAAAGATTAGCTTGCGTTCTATGCTTGGATTTATTAACTGGCGTTGTGAGGTCGTGTGACCAGAGACATGCCCACTGTGACGATTGCAAATTGAAACTAATGTGTTGTAGTGTGGAGTTCTGTGCAAGTCAAGGGTTACTATGGCAACCTGGATGGCTGAACCATCGCGAAGAGGATTTAATGTCAATGGTTGCTGGATGCATAATCAAATGCATTCATGTTCAACGAGGATGTGACGCAATCCTCAAGTCGGGAGACTATCGGGCTCATTTAAAAACTTGTGATTTCAGGTAAATTATAACCATGTGTTTAGATGTACAGTAGTTTAATGTTTGCTCCATTTAATTATTAGTTTTAAATACAATGTAATTCATTTAGCTGATTACCTTCTAATGTTTATTTAGAGATGTGATTTGCCTTTATACAAATACTGGGAATTGCAGCGCAACGTACGCTCCACATGACTGGATAATGCATTTTAGAGCTACACACAACGTACGATTGTATTGGTGTCTGTCACAGGACATTTTAGTGCCATTCATTTGGGACCGACCATTGGCTCCATCAATGTGTAAGTTCTTGATTAATAATTCATGTGAAATACCATAATGTGGATGTTGTTAATAACATTGTTAGTCGCGTTTTAATTGGTTGTATTTATTATTTCTAGTTCTTCCTGTCGGTATCTTTCGGCACAGGAGCACGTATTTTGTGGTTAATCTCTATATGTTTGTGATTAATGAAACCGTAGGACACAAACAGATTACTTGTGCCAATTTATTGTTTTGGGTATCAACCTTGTTCATGTCAACCTTCCAAGATCATGACTTTAATTTAAAATTATTTCAACGATTACCTACGGTTAGCATGTTACTTGTAGTCGAGAATAATAATATAAAGTTTGTTTGGTTTATTTTCAGTAATTGATATTTGTGATCCATTTTTTTTTTAATATTAATTTCTCACAGGGGGATATAACGGCAATGACATTTCAGGGCAAAGTTCTAGATGCTCGCTTGAGTCCTTCAGATTTAATAAGGAAACAGCAAGAAACTAAATGTGCCTTGCATGTGACGATTCCACATAAAGACCAACCAAGAGTAAATCTCAACAACTTGTTTTTGAAAGTAAATATAGTTTGGAATTACTCTCAGTAAGAGTAAAATGGTAGATGCTTTCAATAGAACTAGAGAAAGCATCTTTTTCTTTGTCTTGTTAAGTTGTAATAAATTAAACTTCATTTTTAAGTGACGTTATTTAATTGCAATAAATACTTTCCTTTATACTTTTTACTTTTGCTCACGCCAGCAGTTTTGGTTTATTTGGGAAACATTTGTCTTTCATTAAATTTTATATAACTTGTTATTTAAAATGCAGGCAGCATTTGCATAAAACTATAGTGTATAAACATTTTACCTGTATGAGTGAGTGAGATTGAGCTATTGAGCAGTTTCGACGGTTGTAGGGACCTCGTGTAGATGAAGGGCAGGTTTTTTTTGCATTTCTTCAAGCATATTGAGAAATTCGGGAACTGTTATTCTGGACCCATCATCATACACAAAGACTTGTCGTAAAATCACGAGAAAGTCGTTCATTTGTTCGTCACATGCAGGATATTCTATCTCTATGTTTTCGATTTTTTTAAATAAACCTGCAGGCGAGGAATCGTAAAATGGAAGAGAATTGAATATCATAGCGTACATAACGACTCCAAGTGCCCATGTATCTGAAGCCTTGCCATCATAGGGATTTTTTAATGAACCTAGTAAATCTGGAGACGCGTAACCTGGAGCTCCCTTTTGATCCGTAAATAATTGTGCAAAGTGATTAAGCTTTGCCGATATAGTAAAGTTTACAATACGAATCATATTGGTTTCTGTATTAAGCACAAAACTAGCGAGTTTGATATCACGGTGGACAATATTTTGATTATGAAGACGTGCCACTATTGTAAGAACTTGAATCATTATATTAATAATCACAGGTCTGGGTAACGGGTTACAATAAATTACGTACTGTTGGAGATTAACTTGACGCACTCCTAGTAATGTATAGTCATGTGTAACATAACAATCAAGCACTAGAGTTATTCGGATCATTGGAATGTTATTTACTAATACAGTGTCTTGTAGTCTCCCATGTTGATTGATTACGTCTGAATCGGCTTCTAGCAATTGTAACATAGTATATTCAGTGTACAGTAGTTGTCGAGCCTGAAGGTTTGAAGACAAGGACCGTGATAAGTCATTAACAAATACTTTAAGAATGAAGTAGGTGTCCGTATTCTCTTTTTGTGCTATATACGTGGCAAGGCACGATGTGCTATTATTTTTGAGTTTGTCTTTAAGAATAAAAGGTCCAATTTTTAAAAGATTTTCCAAAGGTGTAATTGACATGGGATTCGTCATTATTATAAAAGATGTAACGGCGTGGAATCAGTCTTAAAGTTAATGTATAATTCACAAATGTCACAAAATAATATAAAATTCAGGTGATTTTTAAAATACCATAATAGATTACATTTTAGTGTTATAGTAAGTCGCCTCACAGTACAATTATCAAACTGAAAATGTCTTGTTAGAATAGTTGCTCTTCATCACTGCTTAAGCTTTGTACGTGAGCCTTTAAAAAAAAAGGTTGAGGATTAGTCCCCAAGGGTCAAATAACTTTGAAATGTTTATGACTTAAACGTTTAAGTGATACGTTGTTTAGGAGGAGCTACTGCATATTTGACTTTAACATACAAGACCCAAAAGTTGTCTGTCCTGCTAAGGGTTTTATTTTACTATACCGTAGTCCTTGTTTGTGGGTGGAGTTTTGTATTTTATCTCTGGTTGTCGTTGGGTTTATTTTTATTTAACGGATTTCACGTTTGTTTCTGTTTAGTTGTATTATACTCTAGTATCTATATAATTTTTTAACATATTTTTGGACTTTGTCATCTTATAAGGGTAGGAGGGGTTTATTTTGTATTTGTAGATCATGCCGGCTGTTATTAAAGCTGCTTCAGCTGTACTGTTACATTTTATACTGATATACTCTTGTACCATGTATCTGTTGGTAAACTGTAACATAAATATTTCGTGTACATAGTAATTTTCTACTTCTGGGTTAGAGAGACTGCGGGCTGATGGAGTCTGAACTCTTACTAATATAATAAAAAAAAATACATAAGTAGCTACCATTATTTTGAAGAGTGATTATGTAACACATAATAAAGGGGAATAGTCGACGGATTGTGTTTCAATTCTCTATGCCAACTCTAAATACTTATAGTACTAAAACCTTTAGCAAAAAGGAATGCGTCGGTCAGTGAAGGGTCTACAGCGTGTTGTTTTTTTTTAAAATGGTCAACTCACAGGAACATAAATACTGTGGGATAATTTTTTAAAATGTACCTAGTAGACGCAATGAGACAGTGGACGAATAAGAATATATCCAAGCGGCACAAAATACTCACGTATAACAACAAGGGATGCACACGGAACGTTAAGTTGACCAAATTTCACTATACTTAAATAGTAAAATGTAGGTACCTACTTTTCAATATTTAAGTTTTGAGTTTATTTAAATGCGTGCTGGTCTTTTACCTGACGTATATTTTGGTGCACACACAAAAACACAATTTTTAATTTTAATTCTTTAATTATTTAAAGGGTAAGGGATTTATAAATATTCACGAAACAGTAGTTTGAACCTAAGGCTTTTAGTTTTGTTAATGCCATAAAAGAATGCAGTAAACTTATAATGACAAACAGAAATTTCTTATTACAGCTGAGCACATGGCGTAGTACACAACAAACCCGAAAAGAAGGCTTCTACTATTCCTTATGTATAAATATAGCCCTGTAACATTCTTTTCTCCACGCATTTTTAAATTTGAGCGTCATCGAGCTGAAAAATCTGGCACCCGATATTAAATTTAATAAATGGGTTAGTCCTTATGGTTGCAACCCTCAAGAATAATCTAGAAGATACTGCTTTTTTAAAATCAGCCGCAGCTATTTTATAATTGACATTCTGCAATAGTTTTTAAAATAAAAAAATTGCCAATTCTGTTCTAAACAGTTAATTTAATATATTATGTTAAATTAGCGTAATTACACGAAATGAGTCGTCCCAGGTCAGTGATGAAAGAGGCCGGTATCTGACTTAAAGGTTGTGGTTTCGAGCTTCACTTTTTGCATTATTTTTGAATTCAGTTAGTCACTCAATTACTTTCTAGTTACATATTCAACACTAAAAAAAAATAGTAAAATCAGTCTATCATCTTACAGTGTAAATTTCCAACTAAATTTTGTGTTGAGCACAGAAACGTCTGGTGTCAATGTTGAAGTAACACAAACATAAGCTACAATTCGAATTTCAGTGTCGAATTTGCGTATTTTCTAAGCGTGTACGATTCGGAAGGAAAGTGTCTTATGTATGATTTGGAAGGAAAATATGCGGAGGGTTAATGTCCGGGGGGAAAATGTTCAGCAACCAAGCTTACATTAATGCATAAATATATGACCTGCAATGCTTTCCTGTGACCAAAATTAAATATGTGTGGTTCCGTATAAAATGTTTCGCTATGCAGCAGGAAAGAAAAGGCTGAAAAATACTTCCACATTTTAATTTAATTCAATGGCAAGTATGCGCTATTACCTCACCTTTAATTATTTATCCCGACTATAACTTTAATGAATAGAATTTCCCACCTATTTCAAAAAGTGCAAATATTGAGTTGTTAGAAAAATGATAGAATTTTGAGCTTTACTAGACACAGGCGGATTTATCAGCGATTCAAAAATGACAAGACTGCAACAGAAACCAAACTAAAATCGACTGATAGTAGTAATATTTATAGTAATTACCTTATTAACAATAATAGTAATGCAACAAGTAATAGTAATTAACTGCAACAACATGGAAGTAGTAATAATAATAATACAACCAGCAACAATAACAAGTCCCCCGGAGGTTTTCTTTTAAAAAAAAAATGCCACTCATAATAATTTGGTAGTGTCAAATTCTAGGACGAGTGGAACGAGTAGTGTGACTCCATCACCACCCAAGAAAAGTATATCGTCTTTCATCTCGAAAGTTGACACTATTATGGCTTCCATGAAAAATCTGTCCAAGACTAGACCCATCGAGGATCTTTTTATTAAGGATCTAGCTTTTAACTATGAGGATTTTGCCAAGAGGGAACAAGTCCCAGATTTACATACTTTTCGTATTCAGAACTATTCTTGGTAAGAACATGAATTTTCCCTCGTTTATCGACTTTATGCTGATATTGGAAATTTCCTGGATGAGAAATTCAAAGTTGTGCAGAGTATGATGTATAACACGATGGGGGTCGAGCACATGTTGATACAACTAAATTCCGTACGGCTGTCTGGAATTATATACAGTGTCTTTAAGAAATCAGGCACGATGACTATGATTACGGTGAAGTGAACCAACTTTTGGTACGTCTATTAAAATCCTACATTAAGACTGTTTGCTGTTGGGTGACTCGTGCTGATTACGATAATGTGATGACAAAGTTTAAACACTCTGAAAAGTCCACTTTAACTTGATGATAATAGAGGCAAAATCCAAGCTGAGCTCTTCTATGCTTTTCGTACAATCATGAGATACATCCTTTAGAGAGACAGAAAATTCACGGAATCTCATTTCTCGACAATTTTTTTATCAAAATTTGTTAAGGAAGGAAATGCTATGCAACATGATCTATGATATAAAATACATGCAATCTACGAATATGGATACGATGGTCGTTCAAAATTAGAATCAGATTGACTTGGAAATGAGGCTGTTTGTACATATATATTTCAAATTTTGGTGTGAGCAGTTATAGCGGTGAAACAAAAGCAAGAAGAAAACCTAATAATTAATAAATAGTGTAAAAGCTGAAGAAAGAAAGAAGGGGAATTAAGAGCAACATCCAAAACAAAATGATTACTATTGAGTTTAATGGAATGGTATTGAAGCGAACGGAAGCATAAGTATATATATGGAGAAAGTATATGAATTAAACTAAAAAAAATTGAAGACATTATTATAAGAATATATCATCTCAATCAAAGATGAAGAAGAAGATGCAATCTAATGGAAATATAGTGATTACTTGAAATGGACTACACACGCATTAACATATTTAATTCAAAAATGTTCTCTTGTAAAGTTGTATTGCTATAATAATATAGTTATGTCATCACGTTGGAGCAAACACAAGCGTCAGGTAACTATACAATGGGAATTTTATTGTGTAACTAACTGCGTTGGTGTCGTCTGTTGGTATTGTTTTAGGATTTGTATTTGATTTGTAAAACGGTGTAAATTTATTACAGGTTGGCCTCCAAGTTAAAATATCTCTTGTTTTTGTTTTTGTTTTATAGCAAAATTTTGATTAATTTAGTTCTAATTGTTTGATTATTGTTTTTGAATTCCAATTTGGATTACAAATAAATTTCATCGTTTTAAATCATTGCTAAAGTTTGGTACAGACCTGCCCACTAATTATTTATTATTGTGTGTAGTGTAAAACTTTAATTATATTGAAATTTAAAAATTATAAGCTGTGAGGAAATTGTAAAAGCCACAAAAAAAAATTGTTGTATATAAGATGTAATATACTAAAGTAGATTCAACCGTCGTCGTCGTTGTCGGATAGTTATATATAAAAAAAAACGGATACAAGTGTAATAATTATTCTATTCATGAAAATCATTTGGAAACTTGATTCTATCAGTAAAAAAAAAATGGTAAGAACCAGACAGTGGTCTAATTTTAGTAAATCACCATTATCGATTTCTCGTATTTAAATTTAAGTTCATGGTCTGACTTTGAACTTTAAACAATAAAAGGGAACATTTCAACTCCTTGAGGTTCTACATGTTCGGTCTTCATATTAGTTTATAAAGGAAGAAAGATAATTTTAAGTACGTAAATGAATGAATTTATGAATGTGTCTACAGTACTGGTTATTGTTCTTTTGGAACAGAGTACCTATATATGTACCTATTAGTTAACTGTGCTCTCGGTTCTGGCTATCTTGTTTGCTTATCTACTAGTTAGTTATGTACTTCTTCCATTCCTTTCCCTTTTCCTATGTCAAGTTTCAGGCCTCAAAGCATAGGAGCTGTCGCTCACCATGGTGGTTGTAAGGGAACCCTGAGACTACTTAGGTAGACGCCAAGTAGCATACACAATGGCGAGATTATCGCAGCGAAACTCCGTACAGTGTACGGAACAACAGCGTGTAAACAAATGGATAATAATATTACATGTTTTTTTTAACGCATGCTACCCGCAGGACTCACGCCTACAGAAAAACTGCTCAGTGTCACACAGGTCCATTCAATGTTTTATGGATGCGTATCCAGATTTTAAATTACATGCTTTGATTCTCCTTTTCTTTACTTATATTACTTCGTTCTAAATTGTCGTTGAAATAACATCTTGGTAAAGCAGAAGTTTGTTTCTATTTTTAACAGAATTATTATTATAAAAATACAGTGTGTCTCGTTACCCGTAAGATCTAACTCTCTCTCACTATTATTCAGTACCTACTATATGGATTGTGGTTTTCTTGTAACTTTTTATGTCTCATCTATTTTACTAGCGTAATAAGTACCTAAATAAAAAAAAACAAAACTTAAACTGCAAAAACAAAATCAATAAAATCTAGTATCTACAGTTTTGTTTGTATTTCCTCTTATTATTAAAATTTTAAAAAAAAGTTGAGTGTTGCTCCTTTAAATATTATATAAACGTGTTATATAGTGCATTTTGCACTCCAGTTTGTTTATCCGATGGGTCCAACAAAGAGGAAACAATCGTCATCATCAAGTACAGTTCCAGTGGAAAAGGTATAAGTTGCTTGTTTGTTTTGTTTTTAAAGTTGAAAAATGTTTTATTTACTCATATTAAATATAGTACGTTCCTAATACATATCAAAGTAATGGTAATAATTAGTTCCGTTTGCTTTTGTAATTCTGCTATCATATATATAGCCAATGTTACATCATGTTTTTGTCACCAATACTTACAATTATAATTAGTATCATATAATCATAATTATAATTATCTCAACTATAACACTCCCCAGCTCACGTTTTCACATTGTACACATACTTTTCTTATATATCGTTATAGTACCATGATGTCAACTTGAATTTTATCATCTATACTGTATGCATCTTGTATTATGTAATCGCTACTGATTTTCCATCTATAGCTACTACGGTTACGGTAATACACTTTACCTTTACTGTAATTACAAAACTGCATAATAATTTCATTAGAAGTTATAGAGAGAGAGACGGGGGGGGGGAGGACTGTATAGAAAGATTGTACAGAGGAAATAATAATAATAATTATTGAGCTCATGTTATGTTGTTGATTATAAGTAAAAATTTCTTTGGAGTAACCCTGTTACGTGACGACAATAAAAAAAAATTGTTTCAGATGCATTGATGCACTTATTAAAATTGTGCCTTATGAAAACATTGCCGATGATGTTTTTGTGTTTTTTTTTTTGTTTTTTTTTCCAGTTTTACTCACAATCTGAATCTGACATTGTATAAAGTATGACGTATGAGAAGCACCTACAAAAAAATATAAATTATGAGAGAGTCCCCCCTTTCCACACAACTCAACCACAATTTGCCTTCTGCCCTTTGTGGGACCCACTTCTTTTGGTTTCGGTGGTGGTTCGTGATGCATATTATAGTGTATAATAAATAATTACATACATAATAATTAGCATGTACTACATCATGTCTGTTGAAGAGGAAAAGGGTTAATATTTTAAAATCATTTTATTGCACTCGAACAGATTAGATATAGCTGTATGGATTCAATCCATTATTGTTTCTTAAATTTAAACTTTATGAAGCATGTAAATATACGTACAAAAAAATTATATGTATCTTGCATGCTCTGCATATAGCCTACTGATTTTTACTCACGTTACAATTTTTTTGTGAGAGTCACTTATTCAATACTAAATTGCTCCTTATTTCGAGCTGTTCAAGTGCAAGTTTACACTGTGCTCTTTAAGGCCAGATTTTTACTGCAACTGAATATTTAATATTTGGACAGAAATTGTTTCCAACTATAATATGAACCATACATCACAGTCCACGTTCACGTTCACATTTTCACATCCACCGTCACAGGAGACTTATTTTATTTATTCCATGAGAGAAGAGAGAATCTCACCTATTATGCAAATAAGTGATGAGAGTGGACGCATGATGACGGGGCAGTGTCAGTCAGTAGATATATATATGGGATGTGTTGGAAGAAATGGGAAGTTGAGGTGTGCTATAGGTCGTATGGTAGTATGCCTCTGCTTTTAAATGTGCTTCTCCTTTATTGTACATAGATCTGCCAGACAGACAGCTATAGCCATCGGCACACTCTGTGTTTATTAGACACACACTCGCTCAGCACAGGTCCCATTCATATGAGAAGGCAGAGCGATTAGTCTTAAGTGGAAAGTATGTCAATTTCAGTTGTACTCTGACTATGCATACTAATTGAGTGGGTCTTTTTGAGGACAGCATCACACTTTATGCGTAATACATAACCTAGAAAATCAAAGATTAATGATTATCCTCTCGTTTCCACTGTAGTCCAAACTGTAGAGAGTACTATCTACTACATGCAGTAAGAAAATCAAAGATGTACCTACCTATATACCTTCTGTACAGGGGGAGTCAAAATTTTTTTTATTCTTATAGTTCCTATACCAATGTTTTTCTATATACATATTCTAATGAACCTGTCGTCAGTCAGAATTAGAATTAGAATTAGACTTAGAGAGAAAAATGAAGCTCTTATGGTTGAACTGCAAAACATCCCAAATAAACATCTGCTGCTTCTATGCTGCTGCTGGTCGCATTTAAATTTAGCCACAATGAAATTTTTGCCGAATCTCGAATTAAGTGCTAATGCATTTATAACGAGATTAATTACAAATTAAAGAATAGCAACAAGAACCTCACCTACATTTCTTCCATTTATTATTCTTACTGTCATTATATTACCATTATATTTTTGTTTCCAAAAAAAAAGAATACATTTTACTGTTACTCTGTGACGTGGTGATTGTCGGAGTCGGAGTTGGTACTAATGTAGTCGGATGTTTTGTACTCATAATTCTACTTTGCTTTTGCAAATCTGACAGGATAAATATGGCAAAAAAAATAATGTAGGTAGATATAAATCTAGTTTCACGTTATATTTTGCAAATTTAATTTAATTTAATCAAATTACAAAATCAGCAGACTGTCCAATGGTCTCAAAAGGCATAAAAAGGGGCAGTAATGCTGTTTTTCTTTTTATAATCTGCTGTCGTCTATGTAAATGGGATAGGTACGAGTATAGCTTATGTGCCTGTACTACCAGTAGAATTTGGCTGGAGGATATTTTTTTGCCCTTAACTACACTGCACTGCCTATGTGCTGTGTGCCTCCGCTGAAATAATTAAGTATGGGGATGTCAAAATCATTCCTATTTTTGCCGTAATAATAAAAACATATAATCAAATTGAAGGACTTATATAAAAAAAAACTATTTAAGTATATTCCGTGGGTATGATTATTATGTACAATAATATTGCATAATTATATATTGGAAGAGGTGACAAAACTATATAATTTATAAATTAATCTGCAATCTGTGTAGCCTATCAAATGGGTTTAATATCTAACCATACATTGGCACTTTGTTTTTAGTGAAGCCTCAGAAATTATCATGGACTCAAAGTTTCCCTTCCTCCTTTATTTTATTATTTTTGCATTTGTGATATTGAACAATTATCAATATATTAACCATGTATAGAAATGAGTAATATACTCCTTTTTTTTATGGATAGCCAAATCGTTTAGTCGCAGTTGTAAATTGTAATTGTAATCATGCTCGTTCCAAATTCATCTTTTCCTATTTCCTTATCGTAATTTCAAACCTTCATAGTGAGTATGTAGTTCACTGAAACTAAAACTGGTATAATTACTTCTATTATACGTACGGACTTGTTCTTCCATTTTAGTTTTGTTTATTTACAGTTAGTGCACAGGCTCACAGAAAGACTCACAAACTCACTGACCATAAATGGTAGTAGGGTTGCATCTCTATTTCTTTACAGAATATATTTTTAAATTCGAATTTGACTGTAGATGTCGGATGTTAAATTAGCATTCAATTTTCCAATTTCGCACTCATATGTAAGATGCATATAAGTTAAGTAGTCATCATCGAGATTAGAGATACAAGAGACCAAAGCCAGTCCTACATGTAGCATGTACTCTTTAATGTACACGTTTCCATACATGCGAGTGACAGGCGATAACAAGCAAGTACATAATAAACGGATGCTCATACCAAATATAAATACATGGCTACTAGTATTTCTCAGTATAGTCATTTTGGTCGCGTGCCGTATTCACACTAAGTAATTAGACCTAATTAACGCCACCCACGTTAAGTGTGTGTCACGTGTCGCCTCATTCAACATATTCAATTATGTAGTATTGTAGACAGTGACAAGGTTGAAGCAGTGTTGTCGACGCATATTATAATGTAATGTATTACAATTAATTATTTAAAAATCATCTTCTAGGGTTTATTTTATTAAGTACATTTACACAATAGATTGTATGTATTTCCTATCAGAATTTTTAGAGATTGTTACTGGAAAATTTTGTTTTTATATAATTATTTGCTGAGCGTTTTTATCAATTATTTATGATTCCAAGTTCTCAATTAAAAGATAATTGTTGTTACATTTTAATCTTTAACTTCTACCTAACATAAATTAATTCTGCGTTTGTCTATTTTAGCTTTCTAAAGTCACGGCCGAAGAAACAGTAGCTGCTCGTGTAACAACTCTAAACAATAGGCTGTTAGCTCAACAGGTTCGATTTTATTTTGCTTATGCTGTTTTTGTAAGATATACTATAATTGTTTATTTTTTAAAGTTATATTGACGCAGTTTTTATTTTATTGTAGTCTAAAAATAGCTTTTACTAATTCGATATTTTATTTGAGCAGGCTAAGCTTTCTACAACTTCTGTGGCAGGGGCAGTAGGATGCAAGGCAAAGAGTGGTCGAAAAAGAAAACATTATAGGTCCACAAGAACAGTAAGTCTTTGGTTATTTAATATTTATCTGGTACCAACTCATGTCTTCAAGCCTATTTTAATTTTATGACGTCATATACCAAAAAGGTCTTAACATGCATACTATAATAGAATTACTTGATATTTTTTTTGCAGCTAGATCTTGTTTCCTATAAGCATTCCGAGTATCAATATATGATAAATATTGAAGTTGAGGTGGATAGTACAAAGAATAAACTAGAAGCCAATTGCTTTGCCTTCACTGACATTGTTGACTTTAAAAGTATTTTTTTCATTAATTCGGAGTATGATTGTGCTCTTCGTCATATGGTGTTTGTCAAATCAAGGTTAATAATTGTTCTTATTAAATATAAATGTTCTTAAGATCAATAAGTTTTATAGCAATTTGGCGGTCTATTTATTTGAAGGTAAATTAAATAGCTGAATTTTAATTATGTTTCTTTTGGTATCTCAATTAGACCAGAAAAAAGGGATTTCTTAGACCTTTCTGAAGAAATCCAAAATCAGATTGAAGAGATGGTCAATATGCGTCCTGAGGATTCCTTCAAGTCTATTCCGGTAGACTCCTATAGTAACTATAAAGAATCGGAAGCTTCGGATTGTACTGGCGACGTAATTAAAAGTTTAGTTCCCTACCCAAATCTCATAGAGAATCTGCGTAATGGGAAGCGAGAGGGTGACATTCTCGTAGAATTTTACCCGTGGCCTACTAACTTCTGGAACCTGTCTGCAGCGGGTCAGGTCTACGTGATCGATAAGTACATGAATGATGAAACGATATCAGGAGAAGTTGGTACCGTGGACCTTCATGACTACGTTTCTGAAGAAGGTTTAGAATCTTCACCCAGATGGATACAGCATTATTATAATTGGACTGCTTGGCTTTTTAATTTTTACAACATGGGAATGAGTGACTCGATTCAGTTTAATGATTCAAAAGTAGCCTCCAATGTGTCTAAGGGTTTTTTGGATAAATGGAGTAAATCCAAAGAAACTGTAAATCTGATGAAGCATAATATAAAGAGAAACTGTCTTTATGCAAATTACACTATTCCATTTGAGTGCGGTTCGCATGTTTATATAAAGTTTGATAATGATGCTAAAACCGATCTGTTGGCGCTTGATAAAGGGGTGGATACCTACATTACTTTGGCTGATGTTAAGATTTTGAAAAATCTTGATCCGACTCGAGAACGAAAGGTCTGGCCAGGATTTGAGGAGGAAATGACTAAGTCAAAGTGTGGGATTGTCCCATCTGTAAATCCGGAGACACATCCGTAAAACAAATATTGTTGTCTAATTTGGAGCTTTGAAGCTACTAATTTTGCATTTCATTTTGATTATTTGTTTTATAGCTTGCGGATGGGTGTGGGGCGGAAAAACATGTCCAGGAGCTTTTGCTCCACTTTGTCCTGTTAGTAAGCGAAGACACTTTGCTAAATGTCATCAAAGTGACAATATTCAGTGTCCGATATGCAATGTTGAGAATCACTTCTTTCAGTACGATCAAAGTTTACAGAACCATATAACTAAGAGTCACAATTCGCTGAACCAATACAAATGTGATAAGTGTTTTTGTAGATTTGCACGACCTGATACACTTAAATTTCATAGGGTGAGTTGTATAAAAAATAGTAAAGTCTTGTCCCATCGGCCTGGTTTCTCACAGACAAGTATAACTACAGTAGTATTGATGCCGGAGAGTTCGACACCCCCGGTCGTTTCTTATGATTCAGTTTCTCCAGTTGCAGGTAGCTCAGTTCAAATCAGTGCTTCCCTACTATCTCCTACAGTCTCAGAAATTTCCCAGATGTACATGAGTCCTATTTCGCCCTCCCCTGTTCAGTCTTTAAGTTCTCTTGTTTCTTGCGCTGAAAATACTAGCTGGGATGCAATTGGCTCAAAGGTTACTCAAGCTTTAGATTTATTGTCTTCTGAAGTTTTAGATGAGACCAACATCTCATTTCCTACTACTTGTGAGGTTATTCGGCCATTTATTCATGTCTGCTCAGATTTTTCCTGTTCTTTCTACTTTGTGGACTACTAGTGCAATTATGTGTGATATATACAAAAAGAGTATATAATTGAATTTCTAGCGTTATTGTTGTGTACAGGTATTTAAAATTTTCTTATGCTTGTGTAACTATGTCAGCCTATGATTATGAATCTTTATTATTTCAGTGCTGATTCAATAATTTAACTTTATTTTGGTTTATGATTGCATTATATTTGAAGTTTGGATATAATTGTACGGTTAAGTGCCAAGTTCGGGTTTGGTAATGTAACTATAAGAAGAGGCGTTTGAGTGTTGCATTTAATTGTTCATTTATTCTATAATAAAATCAATTCATGACAATCTGTATATGGTGGTAAATAATGACGTAAATGTAATTAAATGAAATTTTGTTTTTGTTGTATGATAATTTTGCGTTTTAGGTCATTCGCGAGAAGGTATCATTCCAGTACCTAAAATTTATCTTGTATTTCTCATATTTTCTCTTTCATCTAATTTAACTTGTATTTAAAGAGTGTTGCTACATAGTACGTCTATTTATAAGCTGTCTTTTGTCAATGCGTGATTATTTAAACGTGAAACGTTGTCCTTACTTGTAAGAGTGGTTCAGGCTAAAAACTACGTACCTTCACTGTTATTTTAGAGCAGTGTTTCAAAAATGGTAAACCTACGTAACTAATTAGTACGCACATAGTTTAAATATAGGGTGACAGTTCGAATTTTGAATTTTATATACATCGTAGTCACATGAAAATTAGTACTACCACTATTACTCTTTGTATTACTTAATCCTATCAGTGCAACTCGCTTTGACAGCTTTGTTATAAATAATAATATGAGCTCTTGGAAATTGAGCATAGCATTTAAGGGAAAGGAGAGTCAGTAGCTCTAATTTACATGTATGCAATAGGCCCTCATTCCTGTTTTTGATATACATATTGGACTTCAGTACTCCTTGAGTTTTTGTAGCCATTTAAATATTTTTCACGGTTAATTTACCACAAACGTGTCGATTTTTGGTTTTCCTAGGACAAATATCAGGTTCAACATTAATAGTTTGACCTGACATTACAATATATTTAAATTGCATCCTATGTCATTAGTTATGTTCAACCGAAGACTCTAGACCTCCTGTTCTGGTCACACCACAGTTATTTTAAATAAGAATGTTGAAAATAGTTTGAACCGTCGCAGTGGTTTTTGTCCTGTACTCATTCTAACCCACTGATTTCACTGGCACTGTCCCTTGAACTACCATCAGCTATATAGTTATGAATGATACATAGGAAAATAAGTGTTTTTCTTGTGAGCAGGCAAAGATTTGCCGTATGCATTGGGATTTTGTGTTAATATTGTATTGTGGGTTGTTTACATAATTACTAGGTTCTCTTTAGTGGCAAAAGCTACTGAATTTTGTTCAAACTTCTATACCACTGTACTCGACACCCAGTGATAACTGTCACTGCTCCTTTTTCAGTAATTATTGATGCCTATTACCTAAGTTGACCCCAATAATTGTGACTCTACATTATCGGCTTGTAGAATTTAAAATACCTATAGTACGCGATCTTACGTTTTTGTTCAGGAATGGTCTCTTCTGCAGAACTTTGTTCGTGTTATATTGATAATTCATTTTTGTTTCACGAGTCATTACTTTTAAAGGTTTCCATTATTTTAATTTATTCGAGTTTTCAATGACTTGACCTGACATCCTATATTATTCTAATGTAGCTTCTGGTTACAGCCTTAGTTCACTCGGAAGTCCCAAGACTGCTAGTCTTGGTGACACTGATGTCAGTCAAATTTTTAATTTTGACAAGGCAACAAGTCTCTGACTTTTTCCTCTTCCGTTATTTGGCAAATTTTTACTTTGTTAGTTTTCTAATATTTTGTAAACATTTTATAATTTTGGTAGTTTGTTTTTGCTATTCAGTTTGCCAAAACTTTCAGTTCTCCAATGCCAATTTACTTAGTTACCAGTGCGCGATGTATTCAGCTTCCCAACCTCAGCTGGGAATATTCGTACCTGACTCTGGAGTACGACCAGGCGCACGACGTATTTATGCTGTTCTCAAATGGAGTTCCTGTGGTCAATGGGGTCGTCCCACAAATTTGCTTCTGTGGGAGGCTCAATCATGGCGCATTAGACGAGCCCGAAGCCTACCACGTCATCATCTATTACATGTTCCCGTTTCGTCGCTGCCCTTACTGTTAGGAGATGACTCATTGCCGTCTACTCTTTCTGGTCTGACTGCTTATATCCGAAAATATTGCATTATTTTGGTGAGTTTTAAATTTTTATTTGTAATTTATATTTTATCTCTGGCCCTTGTTTATTTAATTCATTGTGCAAGTCTATGTCTGAGTTTCTTTTTCCCTTTGATTTCAAAGAAAACAATGTTTGTGATTTTTATACTGCTATAATGGCTGTCTATCTGCGTATGCACTGGCTTTGTATTAAATGAAATTCTAATTGATATCAATTATGTGGATGTTATTGCGCATTACTTGGTTTTATGAGGATAAACTCTGATTGTTGCCTAATTATCGGTCTTTTACAGGAGGAAGATGAGGATGTTGCTTCTAATCCTGAGAGTAGATCTTACTCTGCTGTTGACCGACCTGACCATACTTGTATTCATTTACTGCCGTTCTGCAATGATGAACACCTATTCTATGGACACTCATTTGAACCATCTGATGAATTCCAAGAGGTTTCAATCCAACCTTCTACTACAACACTCATTCAGACTGGGGAAAGTTTCATGTGGAGCTTATATGACCGTTTCTTGGATCTTTTGTTTCGTTGGTGGAATTAACCATTTTGGACTTGGGTTATCGTTTTATCCATCAAGTGACTTATGAATTTATTATATTTTTGTTATTGTAGTTAGGCTTATTTTATATGTCGTTCTATTCAAGATTTGAGATTTTCTTTATTTTGTCAGTCGTTAGTATTATCAATAGTAGTATAACGTATCTCGCTTAAATATATTTTACTGTATTATTACTATTTCATTTCATAACTTTTAAGTGGAATTTATTAACAATTATCTTATTTTAGATTTAATGATGTCAGGTGTATGCTATACTAGACATATAGGCACTAGATATGTTACAAGTTTTATTGAAGTTTATAACATGAATCCTAATAGAGGTGTTCATTATTAATCCTCTACTGTTTTAGCCTACATATTATGCTTTTTGTTAAAGCCCCTATTTACCATTATGAATTATTTTTATTAAGTGAAGTGCCTACTGTTTATTTCTGAATTATGTATGATCGTATTTATTCTCTATCTGCTATATGCCTATTAAAATGAATTGACTTTTTCTTTGCTTTCCTAAAAACAAATCATGGTCTTGAATGTTCAGTTATCTTTATCTCCGTGTCAAGTCATGCAATTTTCACTGATTTTCAAAAACGGCACCCTTTTACCACAATATTAAAATACATCTCTCCATACAATTACGCTTAATTCCTGATATTTTTGACCCAGTTGTAATCACAAATAATACATTGGCTTAGCATACTAAATTATTGCGGCATATAGAAGTGGTATTGGCTTTTCACTCGTATTTTTAAAATGCTTACGTAATTTCTCTTTACTGTTACTTAATTAGTTCAATTCATTTGTCTCATCAAATTTCATAGAATCAGAAGTTAGTTTCTTTACTACAAGTGCATTATTTAAGCAAACAAAATGTAACCCATACTAGTACTTTAGCTCAAATAACAGTGCTACACACTTAATTAGCTCAGATACTGATAGAATATTACACTTTACTAACGGAATTATTCTCATCCACTGATTTCATTTTTGTCTTGCGCTTATTATTGAGAATTTCACTACCCACAAACGTAATAATTGCTCCATTAACTTTATTTTGAATACTTTGCAAATCAGGTCATTATAAATATAAAACCAGTACATGCCTTGGAGTTGTCCCTATCCATAACAATTCTTTGTTTTATTTTTACCTACTATTGAATACTCAAAGTCATTACCGTCGCATCGCATCATACATAATTTAATAAAACTGACAAGCTCAAAAGCATTTACATACCTGGCAGGACACTAACTTTGAAAAGGATTGGGCTTAATGGACAAAGAAATAAAATAGATAACGAATACCTTTCGTAACGTTTTATCTTGGCTATAACATTATTCGGTCTGACTGAGATTTTTATTTATAGAAATATTTTTGTATCTTAAATTGGTGCTATTTACTACAGCTTGGTTTGTCTGTGTACTGCTCATAATAATAAACATTTCAGAAAAATCATTACTGTCATTGGCTTTTGTGGCTACCTGTTACATTACTCTACGTGATATAAAACAACTACTAAACAAAAAAAAATAGACGCAACAGGGGAACAAAGAAGAAACCTTTCTATTTTTATCCTAGCATAGTTAATTTTATTAGACTGCATTACCTTTTCTCCTATGTACTTTAAATTTATTGTCTCTGCTTCTATTGACATATATACATATATATTACTGTATTTCAATGTAGCTAAACATTACATAATACTATGGTTGTTAGGGTAAGCTACTTACTGCTGTGTTGCCCTGTACTTAGTGTGGATGGTCTCAAGCATAGCTCAGATTAAATCTGCTATCTCAAAGCCATACGTTTGCTTTTAAAGTTTGGTTCAAGAATCTCTCAAGACTATTTATTTTTATTGTAAGAAACATGACCCACTCTGTTGTTGGGTTTTGTGGTGACATTTATGTTTGTACTACGTTTTTTTTTGTTCAGAAAATTTATTAGGGTGTTTTCTTAGCTCTACTCTCGAACATGTTTTAAAGATTTTAGATCCCTTGTCGCTGACTGAGTAACCTATACATGCAATTCAATCTATAAGTACAACTGTAATTCAATATACAACTCATATTTTAATATATAAGTACATAAAAGTTAGAATTTTGGGTATATTTTTGGTTGCTAAACTTTACTTGTGTATAGTTACTTAGGTAGTCCCTACTCGTCACATTCCATCCACTTTATTTGGGCTTTGTCTGAATCCATCCCTGTCTCTTGTTCTACTTGGTAGTACTTTATTAACTCTGCACGCAAAGATGGCTTAAGTTGAGCTACATATGATTTTGTCCACGATGCTTTATAAAGACTTTGAGTTTGGAAACCAAAGAATTTTACCAACCTATTATTATGAAGAAGTTTGATTTTAATATCTGGTCTGATTATAAAACGTTCATTAGAATCAAATTTTTTGTGTAATCTTTCTGTAATTTTCTCTACAATTTTTAAAACAGAGGCTTCAACTATCTGTTCTTTCCTTAGAACTACCGTGAATCCAAAAATGCTCAGTCTTACATTTGAATTTCCATTCGGATTGAAACTCAATGAAAAGTTAATAGGACATTGTAAGGTCAATTTCTGTGGGCATTGGGGTGCATGCATTTCATAATATCTATATGCAAGGTTGCATGTTCTGCAGAGGTGAAGCTCTGAATAATGATATTCCATTTTTCTAACAGTAGAAAATAAATACGGACACAACGGCACTTTACATTTGACCACGCGCGGAAGTAAACTCATTTTCGAGGATTATATGACGATTTTTATGATTTGCCTAATAATTATTATTTTAGTATAACAAACGCTTTTTCTACTGATTAATTGTTCAGCTCCTGATTCACCAGTATAATGTCAAAGTCGAAACTCGTTTTGCCAATTTTTCGACTGTAGCAAAACCCCTGGTTCAATTAACTTAAGTAGCTATTAAATAATTAAACATCAGTATGGGAATTTATCAAAGTACTTTGGGAAAAAGATCCCGGGTTTCGGCACCATTCTGTTTGGATGTTTAATTATTTAATGCGTGTTTAGTATATTTATGCTCTTGGCAGGTTCATAATCTATGCCTTAACTTTATTATATTTTTAGCAATTAGACTGAATGGAATATCTAAAGGGCATGTAATGCTACAGTATATAATTATATATATAAATACTATACCTTTTCTTCTGTTGTACGCGTGTGTACCGATGTGTCAGAGCGACTTAGCCTCGTCTGGTTACGGGACTTCCTTCTTTTAGGACGCACAACCTAACTTAAATTACTTTATGTACGTATGTCTAATTCAAGAGAGAGTGTTTGATGAGATGCTAATTAATTATTTTAATAAATTACTACTGATAAATAATTCAGGTGAATAATATAAATTATTAATGTTTTAATATCTTTCTCGTGTCTTTATTTCTGTATTTAATATATAATTGATGTTCTGTATATTTCTTACTTGATGATTAATTTGAATATTATAATTAACTATCAAACGTCTAGAATATAAGACTTGAGAGTTTCGAATCTAACCAAATATGAAAGAATAAAAACGGCAGAATGTTCTATCTCTATTTTTACTTGATCTCCTATTTCTAGGCGATGTACAAGTGAGTCTAGTGATTTTAAGTTAAAACAAAGCTAGTTGAAGAGAAAACGCAGACTGCCCGATTTTTCTTTCCGTCCCTGATCTTAAGTTTCAGAACTTCAACTACCGACCTTGTCCGGTCAGTTGAATTTCCGATTTTGACCAATCACAACCTTTGGTTTGGACGCCAAGGGATGAGCTTACTTTGGTCCCGTTATCTCATTCCGTGTCATTCCCAGCTCGAATGTGTGTGTCTTTTTAAGGACTCCACTTACAAACATGTTTTGTATTTTTAGAAGTCTCTGTTTTTCTAAATAACCTTTGTTGATCTTATCTGTTAGTTATTTATGACGACAACGGTTATCTTTGTAATTTTCTCCAGCGTTCAAAACCACAGGTGTGTCTTTTGTACAATATTTACAAACTACACAGGCACTTGGCATGGCCAAGACCTGCTGAGATTCTTGACGAAGAACTGTCTGTGTAGTTTTTGTCTATTTTACTGTTACGTAATTAAATCTTATCTACTTACTATGGTCTGGCACTCAGAAACTAAAGTCGCAGTAGACTTTGAGAGTTGAATGTCTGCCACTTCTATTTAATTCTATTTTATTCGTATCTTCTATAATAAACTAACATTCAGAAACTAGAGTCGCATTAGACTCTGCGAGTTGAATATCAGGTATAACATATTAAATATGTACTTCACTTATAGTATTTATTTTTAGGACAGATTCATTATGTTGTCTGGAGATTATTGCTCTAGTAACATTGTTATATTATATTATATGTTTTCTTCTGTATCTGGATCTTCTGAGATCATCAGATGCTGCTCTTTATTTTTATGTTATTTTACTGTCCTTCATTGTTACCTGCTTACAGAATAGGAAACCTAAATTCTATCCTAACACAAGCAACGGGGGCTGCCTGCGCTTGCAGCATTATCAGGCACTGCGTAAATGGCTATGTTAAACATGGAATGTCATCAATGTGCAAGTATTTGCCCTTTCCATATCCATGACTTCATTTATGGACGATCCCTCATTTGCCATTAGATGTATCTACGTAAAAATTTCCTACCATATGTTTTAAATCTTACTCAAAATTGTAGAAATATAAGTTGATATTAAATGCAACTAGTACATTTAAAAGCATATGAAAGTTAGATAGAGCATTTTGCTCTTGCTTTCCTCGTCTACAAATCTGACTGGTGAAAAAAAGAAAAAGATTAGAGAGTGATTGTGAAAGAGAGACTTGCTTTCTCCCGGAACTTTAACTCTCACGATCCTACTGTAGTCCCCTGATCATGCGATCATGATCAGCAAGTACGAGTGCGAGTAGGAAGTATACGGATGCCGGGGATGCGGATCGAATCGGATCGAACACGAAATACTCACTAGTCAGAGTCAGAGTCAGAAGATGCAATGTAATAGAGATTAGAAGGAACAAGTAGCTATACGCTTACAAATAGGCAATAGAACTGGTGCTGTAACTGTAACTGTACTGAGCTCGTGTGTCTGTCCTGTACACACTCTTTGAAAATATACAGAGAAAACTTGAAGCGACCAATTTTTGGTTTCCTTTTTCAATTTCAAGTAGGAAACACAACATTTTTAAATTCCAGACCAACCCTTCTATGTAGCGCCTGGCCTATACATGTACCGTCTCAGCTGTAGTCTATATGCCTGTCTACTTTCTTTCTACTTTCTACCTTGAGTAAGTAGTACGTAGTAGCGGCCCGGTGGTTGCCCTGTACGTTATGTAGCTACATGCTACGTATACGTCTCTTGATGGATGTGATGTTAAGCTGAGTGAGCACTCTCTCACACGATCATCCTTTGAGAAACTTTCTCTCTCCTATTTTTTTCCCTCTTTTGCCCAGAGACTTTCTTAGTCTTTCCCGGTTTTCGTGCTGTGAATTAAAAATCAAAACTCTCTCTCTCTCTCTCTACCAATGCTTTCACCATCCGGAACCATCAACATCACCTCAACTAAAATCCAAATACAAAATCCAAAAGCGAAGCGGAAGTCCAAACCGTTACCGTTCCCGTCATACCAAAACCTCACAGCTTTCTTTTTCTTGTCCAAGTTGTTGTGTGTAGTAGTAATGATAAGTCAAGCGAATCCATACCATATCATAGGAATCGCAAAAGTCTCTCTCTCTCAAAAAGAAATATTTTTGACAGGGCATATCGCGCTATACGTATCTATTTGAGCATAGTATATCGTCGGTGAAGAACCAAAATGACCCATGTCCAATTTAATCCAGAGTCAAAATGAGCTATGTCACAAAAAAAATGAGAAACATGCATCAAATGTTAATAAGGAGATTTTAAAAAACTTAAAATGTTATATTTTCATGTTTTTGAAAAGGTGCAAAATGTTCCAATTCCATGTTTTTGAAAAGTTTCAAAATTCTCAAATTAAATGTTTTTGTAAAGGTGCAAAATATTCTAATTCTATGTTATTGAAACGATGCAAAATGTTCTATTTTCATGTTTTTGAAAAGGTGTAAAATGTTTTAATTCTAGGTTCTTGAAAAGGTGCGAAATGTTCTAATCCCATGTTTTTGAAAAGTGCAAATTATTCTATTTAAATGCTCCTAAGTCATATTTGAATATTTTTGTAGATAGTGGATATTGTGTTTAGCTACAATTGAATATGGATCATTTTGGTTCTTCACAGACGATAGCACACAAGTAATTGAGCAAAAATGTTACACTTTTAAAATGTTCAAGTGAAAGTATATAGGAACGAGTCAGCTGTCAACTTTGTACTCTGGCTGGAGAGTATTTGTGTTATTATTTTTAGATTTAGATTTTTTTATATAGAATTCTTATTTCACAAGTTTCTATGCTGCATTATATTATGATTGTAAGTAATTTTTTTATTTTCGGATTTGTTTTTTGAGAATAATTTGAAGATATTTTTAGAATTTTTTACAATTCTCCAAAATTTCAGCTAATGGTAGCTAAAAGATTTGTTTAGTGTATTTTTGTAATTTAAAAATACCGCTGTACAATTTATTACAAAAGATACCAAACTTTTATTTTAGTATTAAATTAAAACAAAGCACTACAACGTACTGCACGTCTACCTACTTGACAAAGTTTTGGATTTTGAACAAAGTTTGTACTATCGGCTGCGAGCCAGTTGTCAGCTGTCAGTTGTATATACATATAGCGTCACTGTATACATAGCAAATGTGAGATTGTGTACTACATAATCGAATTCCAATAATTACAAGAGGTGTTGATTTGATAATAGAAAGTAAGGTACACAGTAGATATATGTATATAGTCAGTCTCCTCTCGTCGTCGTTCTCGTCGTCATGATAAATGATAGATGACACATATGTTGCTAATTGAAAGGGACATAATTTGTAGCACTTATCCGCACCAAGACCACCTAACAACACCATAGACAACCCACCCACAGTTACCATTACCAATCCCAACATTAAAAACTCGACTGTCTAGGATTAGGGAACGTCCATAAATTAAGTGGTACAAAAATCAGAAATTCTTAACTCCTATTACACTCCTTTTTTGGTATGTACGCCCATGTAAAATGATAGGCAGTTTGAACTCCTACCCCCTTCAAAATGTACCACGTAACTTATGGGCGCTCCCCTAGCATCAATTTAGGATTTAAACTCTCAGTTTTCAGTAGTACTGGAGCTGAATTTTGTCTGTGAAGAACCAAAATGACCCATATCCAATTTACGCTAGAATTAAAATGAGCTACTTAATAAAAAAAACCTAAATTAATTAGATGCGTAAAATGTTAATTATGAGTTTTTTAAAAGTGAAATATGTTGAATTTACACGTTTTTGAAAAGTGTCAAATGTTCTAATTACATGTTTTTGAAAAGTGACAAATGTTCTAATTACACGTTTTTGAAAAGTGTAAAATGTTCTAATTACACGTTTTTGAAAAGTGTAAAATGTTCTATTTACATGCCTTAAGGATTAAACGATATTCATGTATTGTTTGTAGATAGTACATTTCTCTTTTGGTTAAAAATGGCAATGGGTCATTTTGATTCTTCACAGGCGATTTGTATTTTCAAATAAATTTAATTTTCACTCGCCCGCCAACAAGCATATGAGATGGTGTGTGTGTGGCTTATTAGGTAGGTTGACTTGGGCTTCCCAAATATTATGAAATTTCCCAAAATGTTCTATATGCATATAGTATAGTATAGTGTCCCATATATGTGGATATAGTGCAAGGATTTATGCCTCCAGTTTTTACTGCTTCGTATATTCGGCGCCCGGGTGTTTAGTCAAGTGGAGTGAAAGGGAGCGGAGAGTGAAAGGAACATTGGAGGTTGATAAAATAAATATTTACATTCCAACTCATACAGACGAGGCGTGTACATAGCGGACGTCGCTACTAATATTCCCTGTGTACACAGACGGGGAGCCATTTGACTGTGAAGTGAATGTGATATCATGCCCGTATCATTTCATATCGCGTAGTCGTGGCGTTGCTTTGATTCCTGAGACACACGTGTCAGGAGGCTGCCGTTGATTTTACTTCTGCTGGTTCTGTGATCTGATTTCTGATATAACGATACTGTACTGCCACTGCCGGGCGCCGGGCAGGCAGGCGGGTGGTGTACATGTAGATACATTGTTATTGTCTTTCGTTGACTTGACGTTGGAAAATTCGGTTGGTTCGGATTCTCGGATTTATGTAGAGCTCGCGATCTGTGTAGGCTCCGCGGATTTGAGAATGGAAATGATAGCATAAAATTGAGTGTGTATAGAGAAATTGTGAGACTGTGAAAATTGGTGAAATGATATGAGACTGATACAGCGTCTGCTGGTTTCAGAGTGAAAAGTGAAAGTGAAAGTGAAAACGAGGCGATAGACGAAGTTGTAGAAAATCCAAAGTGAAAGTAGCTGGAGGCAGAGAGAGAGTGAGAGTGAAGTAAATTGTGTCTGTCTGTGTGGACTTTGGGACATGGAGGAGCGTCCTTTCGTCCCATGTACCACTCTAATATGTAGCTTCCATTATTCGTCCTTTCGCTTTGGTTTCGGGTTTGGTTTTGGCCGTATTGCTGGTTGGTTGGCTGGCTATGTTGTCTCTTGTTGGTTGGTTGGTTGGTGGCAGGGACGGATCTAGAAATATTTTTTCTGGCGTGGGCAATCCATATTGTCAAAATTAATTATATCCATTTTTTTTAGTTTTAGAATTAAAATGTGATATATGTCAAATAAACATTGGATGCATGAGATTAATGCGCAAATAATGCTAATTACGAGTTTTTTTAATGTGCAAAATGAGCCATTTACATGCCTTTGAAATGAGCAAGAATTTTTAATTTACATGCTTTTGAAATGTGCAAAATGTTCTATTTACATGTTTTTTAAATGTGCAAAATGTTCTATTTACATGTTTTTGAAATTTGCAAACTGAACTTTTTACAATGCTTTTGAAAATAGAAAAATATTGTTTTTACATCTTTTGAAAATTGCAAAATATTTTTTTACACGTTTTTGGAAATCGCGAACTATTGATTTTGCGTGTTTTTGAAAATTGCAAAATATTGTTTTTGAATGTGTTAAAAATTAAATTTTAATTTTATTTGTAAATTATTTCTAACTAAAAATGAAAGCGCAAATAATCTGAATCATTTTCATCATTGTTAAAAATTAGTTTCGGGGTGTGGGTGGGCAACTGTCCTGCGTTGCTCATCCCCTAGATACTGGGTCCGCGCCTTTGTGGTGCCTGACTGCCTCCTGCCACACAGAGTCTGATAGTGTGTTGGGCTGTTGGGCTGGTGGTGGGGCTGGGACTGAGGTACTTTATGTATTTAGAGGTGACAAGTTGGCAGTTGGTTTGGCAGAAATGAAATCGTTCCACAAACAATAATGGAAGGAAGTGGAAGGGAAGCTTCGCTTACTGCTTTGTCGCTCTCCCGTCCCATTCCTTTCCTAATCAAATACCTACAAATTGAATCTAATCTCATTCAAATAATCCTACCCTCACATTACATATTGCACACAGCATTACATGACACTGCACAGGACGTTCCCACTCTTTTATCCTTTGTCTCCGTATCTCCTATGTGCATTTTGCACTTCCTTTTGTACTTCTCGTCCTTGTTGTTGTTGTTCATCTCGTCCTAATTTCATTTTGAGTCTGTCTCGCTATAAACTCATCTGCACAGCATAGACAACATGGGATAGGGATACACCTATAGATAGATAATAATATTATTATTACAAGGATTTTCTCTGCCCTCCCTTCGTATTTCGCTTCTTGTATCCGTATTTTGCTATTTTCAATTTCTGCTTATGCATAGAATACTTATGGAGATTTTTTAAATTTTATTTTTTACATTTGTTTCGTATTTTGCTCGAAAAAGTAGAAATCGAGGGAGCGGAAGTAATTGTGAGTGTAATGTGGCCGTATATTTGTATTTTCGTTCTAATCGTACAGTAGTAATCGTAATCGTAACCGTAAATTGAACAAGTAAATATATCCGTACAACAGGCGACAGGGGCAACTTCCCTTTCCCCATTTTCCCACGATATCCCCGTCAACCATAACTTTCATTCACAGGACCAAATTGGAGAAAATGGCCTATTTACAAACACGAGTTTTGTGCCTTGTTTCGTGTGCAAAAATGTTGGCAAAAATAATGTGCGTGTCTTGGTTATGCAAAATTGATTGGTTATTTAATTGATTGATTTTGTTACATGACGTCATACAGGCACTGTTATTAGTTCGGCTAATTCATTAGTAGATCGTATTGTCACTTGGGAATCGTCCATACATGATGTCATCGGAAAGTTGGGTGGGTAGGTCTACAGATAGTCGGCTATTGGTCACATGACATGTTAATGATAGCCGCTTACGCAATGGTAAAGTTATGACATGGGGTGGGTGAGTCAAAAAATAAAGATAATTTGGGTGTCATCATATATGGACCACCCCTCAAAAGTAAAATGCCTATTTATAAAAAATGAGTGTAACTTGGTATAATAATACAATGTTTGTAATAGGCTACCTGTCCTACCTAACTATCGGTTTCTTTAATATAATTTAATTTTTGAAATATCTAAATTATGTAAATTGTAATATCACATACTGCAATTTTTGTGATTTATTTCAGAGTACCAAGGCCAAGGCTTGAAAAGGAACTATTGGAAGAAAAACTATATCAGTAGAACTGTACTGTATTTAGACTGCGTGGACTGTAGATCCGTTGTTTCAAATGACATTACAAACGGAATCGTGGACAATACAAAAAACGCAACAGTGAAAAAAGTGCATAAAAAACGATCCGATATTTCAACTCAACATTCTTAGTTTAAATAACAGTCTCAAAAGTAGTGTTGGATTTTAAATTCTTAATAAAAAAACAGTTTAATTAAATGAACAGTGAACAGACAATGTGTGAATACTAGCGACAATTTAGATACAAAACAATTGATTTAAAAAAAGGTATTCCTTTCTTTTAAACAAATCTTAAAAAACTGTATTAGTGACAAATCCGACTTTCATATTTTAATTGAATTATTTTAGTCAACTTTTAAGCAGACTTTTAAAATAAACTGTAAACATTACAAATCTAATCGTATAATTTCTTAACAAAACTTTGATTTGAAAATGACGTGAAAGCTCTGGGATTATAACTCATAAGGTAAGTTCAAGAATTTACGAGTATTTTATAGGTGATATATAAATTGGTAGTTTTCATATTAAATTATGCATATAAAACTATGCATATTAACTTATGCATAAATTCCATAAAATTTAATTTCCAGTTTTCATCGCTAATAATTTATTTAAATAAAAATAATTCAACATTATTGACGGGATTTATGATTGACCTTTATTTTTGACCCCATTCAACATGTGTACAAAATTATTACAAAATTTAGAGAATATCAAATTATACATACAAATTGCCTCCGTCAACTCATCATGTTGTCCCCCGTTATTATTTTTCTCCTGTCTGTGTCTGTGTCTGTCTTGTATTTTTGAATTGGCAGCAGCACGCACTCAAACCTAATAGGTAGAGTAACATCGTCATCAGTTTCAATCAAGTTTGTCATGTTATAATTTGCTTCATTTCAAATTTCAATTTTGCATGTCAGTTCCGTTTTCATACTTGGAGATACATAATATACTCTGACACTGACAAAAATTTCAGTACAACACAGTGTAACATTCAGAATTTGATATAAAATAGGAAACAGTGTCAAAAACTTGTATGTACAAATACAAACAGTTTTACGCTTTCCAAAAATCACAAAGAAAATGGCGCACACTTTAAAAAGAGAGTTTTGGCCTTTAATGTTTAGATATAGTAATTCAATAATTACGTTGGAATATTTACTTGACTGAGGCTATGTAAATAATTCCGTGATAATTATAAATAATACATTATTGTGTAGCTACCTAAAATACAAGTCTACATTCATTTCAAGACTGCGGCCGTACCTCTTTTAATCGTAAATCTTAAGTAGGAAATGGGAAATTCCAATTTCACAACTTGCCAGAGTCAAAACCCATATGAAACCTAAACTAACTAACTGTAAGTCATATGAAATTATGTACCTAAACATGTTTAAAAATACATGTGTTTCCTTTTTTTAGTGAGCGGTTGTTTGTGTTGTTGTTGTTTGTTTGTTTAGCCTACTGCTATAGGCCTCACCCACGAGTACCATCCCTGCTGAGCCCCTGCTATATTGGATATGTGTCACAATTAAAATCAATTGATATAGGGGAAGTCGAAGACCATATAGACAATATAGACGTGAGCGTACATATCAGTAGCAAAGGAGAAGGACAACGACGGAAATTAGGAAATGAAATAACCAATCAATCCTCATGAAATATTGAAATCTAGCTATCCCCAAATTATAATGGACCCAAAACTGATTGTTAGATTCTATATATCTTCATGGAGTCTGTCACTCATGTCATTTCAATTACGCAGTATTTCTGTCTTAAGTGGATTTGGATTTAGGAATTTAGCTCTTGTGACTCATACTTCCGCTCCACTTCGAATTTATTAGAAACTAGAAACGAAACAAAGATTGTTGACCACATGGCAGAAAAAAATTTTCGTAAATTTCATAGCTTTTTTCGTAGCAGAATTTAAAAATGTAGCTTTAGTATAATATGATTTAAAATTTCAACAAAGTAAACAATTTTAAGAATTTTTTTGTGAGAAAAAAAACTTTTCCCTGCATTACACCAATAAAAAAACAAAAACAGAATTTTCCGGATTTGCAAGTTCAAGAAACACAGGATTTTGCCCATTGTTTTTAAAACATCTGTAAACTATTTTGACTCAAAACATTTTAAAATGCGCATAACATTTTCAAAGTGATAAACTCACGATATAAACTGTTTGTAAAAGAGGAACAATGAAGGCCGAATTTCATAGAGATCATAAGGATCGTCCACAAATGACGTCATCGGTAGAGTCAATGGGTCTATTTGGCCACTGATCACATATCCCATGTTAAAGATACTCAATGGTTAATCTGATGCTAATGCTAATAAAATGCTGGGTAATAGAATGAGCATTTTTTGATGACTTCATCACTTTGTGGACGATCCCTGATAAAGTATAATCAAAAATCGAAAATACAAACTTTACGTAAACGGTAAAATGAGAATAAGGAATGTATTAAAATATTAAATTCAATGAGCTGTGTTGCTTTAATGTCTTGGTATTGATATATACATACTCGCCTATTAATTAAATATTTGCAACATTTATAATAAGCCTCGACCCTCGACCGTCGACCGTTGTCGGCGCGTGTTGTAAACAACTGCGGATTATATCAGTTAAAATTCATTAGGAGCGACATGTTCCATAATTCCAAACTATACTCTACGTACTTATTTTACAATAGTTGAGCCCACGTGTCGCTGTGGAAAATATAGTTTTAGTAATAATGGTCTATTACGCCTTGTACTACTCAAAGTAGAAAACGTGTAATAAATTATTCAAAGAAGCAAGTGGGCCACTTTAGTAGTGTTATGTTATATGTATAGCAGGGAACTTGATTTACGAATTTAAAAATTTACTTAAAAAAAACGAAACTGTCTTATCACTTATAGCCTTGACTTTCTTTCTACATTGTAGGTTCTTTCTTTTTTTTAGAAAATTTCTGTAGAAGCTAAGTATGTTTTAATACGATTTCTTACAATATTAATAAGCAATATATCGTGTGTGAAGAACCAAAATGACCTATTTCCAATTTATGCTACAATCAAAATGAGCTATGTCAACAAAAGACAGAAAATAAGATACATGATTACAATAATGCTAATCACGAGTTTCTAGAATGGGCAAATTGTTCTATTTACATGTATTTTAAAAGTGCTCAGTGTTCCATTTACATGTATTTCAAAATTGCAATATGTTCTATTTACATGTTTTTTTAAAAAAGTCAAAATGTCCTATTTACATGCTTTTCAAAATTGCAAAGTGTTCTATTTACCTGTTTTTTAAAAAGGTCAAAATTTTCAATTTACATGCTTTTCAAAAGTGTAAAATGTTCTATTTACGCGTTTTTAAAAAGTGCAAAATTTTCTATTTGTATGTTTTTCGAAAGTGCTCGATATTCTGTTTATATGTGATTCTATAAAGTGCAAAATATTCTATTTACATGTTTTTGAAAAATGCACAAGGTTCTATTTACATGCTTTGATGAACATGTTATTTAATTTTTGTCTGTAGATAGTGCATTTTGTATTTGATTAAAAATGGGTTCAGTTCATTTTGGTTCTTCACATACGATATTTAAGTACTATTGTACAAAAAATCTACTACAGTAAAAAAAATTAAAAAGCTTTTTAAAAATAAATTTTTAAATATTTAGCATAGAGCAGCTTTTAAGTTTCAGACAGTTGAAAAAATTCGTTTGAAAGTATGGATGAAACGTTTTTCTTGTATTTAAATCGAAGCCATTATTGTAGTAAGTACCTGCCCACGTAGTTTGCCCCTGTCTATTTGTGAAAATGGTCCTGTGTTCTGTGCCGTACGTACACTCTGCGTGTAGGTACATGCGGCGATGTGGAAATAAGGTGCTATCCACATACTCCAAGTTACCCGCACCGGGCAGTCTATAGGCCCAGGGACGCATTATTGATTCGCTCCTTGAAATTACATACCTTTGCTTTCAGGAGTTGAGGAGTTCGTCAGTAATCTACTCTTTGTCTCACTGACTGACTGAGTGAAAGTAGGAAAACTATTACGATGACGCTTTCTCCTTTCTCTCCGCACTCACTCCATTGTGAAGGTAATTCAAATTCTAATAGCTAATGCTTGTACACAACAGTACAGGGCTTTGGATCAACGCCTACTTTTTTTTGCACACAGCATATACCGTATTTTCTGCAGTTGTGTACACATCAGATTTACTCTTCAAATTTCGAAATCCCAGACCCGTGTACTGCTATACTACATTTGGGCAGGGGCACTATTAGAGGAAATACGGTAGCTTTGTGTAGCTAGTTGGCTTTGTGTTTTTTGAGAATTTGACTCACTCACGGATGCCGATGCCAATATAAAACAGGAACGGGAACGGTACTTGTAACGCAAGACTGCAATCTGCACAGTTTCAGCAGAAGTTTCCACTTTCCACCAAAAATTCCAATGAAACTACCTACAGAGAAAGGTGCACTAGAATAATGAAGGGACACGAAACACATGCCTCTGTACTTTGAGCTGCTTCTGCAGGGCAGAAATGACATATCGTTTGTGAAGAACCAAAATAACCTATGTCCATTTGTAGCTAAAACCAGTATCCACTATCTACACAAATATTCAAATATGTCTTAAGAGCATTTAGAACATTTTGCACCTTTCAGAAACATGTAAATACAACATATTACACCTTTCAAAAACATTGAATTAGAACAGTTTGCACTTTTCAAAAACATGGAATTAGAAAATTTTGAACTTTTTCAAAAACATGGAATTAGAACATTTTGCACCTTTTCAAAAACATGGAATTAGAACAGTTTACACTTTTCAAAAACATGGAATTAGAAACTTTTGCACCTTTTCAAAAACATTGAATTAGAACATTTTGCACCTTTTCAAAAACATTTAATTTGAGAATTTTGAACCTTTTCCAAAACATGGAATAAGAACATTTTACACTTTTCAAAAACATGTAAATAGGACATTTTACATTGTTGAAAAATATGAAAATAGAGCATTCTAAATTTTTCAAAAACTCCTAATAAACAGTTGACGCATGCGTCTCATTTTGTTTCTATGACATAGCTCATTTTGACTCTAGCTTAAATTGGATATGGGGCATTTTGGATCTTCACATACGATATATAGAAATAATAGGAATCGAGTAGTGAGTAGTGAGTAGTAATGGGAATGGCGGCGGGGTATAGACCAAGTTGGAACTGCCCCTTTGATCTCGTCTCCTCTTGTCAATTATCTACATTTCAACTCAAAGCACATGGATTAGATTACAAACATCAAACCGCCCTTCTACTTCTACTCCAACAGTCTCCTGTACTTTCACCTACTCCAACTTGTCTATGTTCTACGTACATATGTCTCACTTTCCAAAGTCTATGGCACTGGTGACTGGTGATATTTGAGAGCCCAAGTCAAAGAAATCATCTTCTACTTTCACCGTCAGCCTTTTTCATCCTCCGGGCTGATTTTCTACCTCTACAAAAATATGTGAGTATTTTTGTCAAAGTCTACGCAGTCTACGCTATACGACTGCTATGACTAAAATTCATCCAAATCCGAATCTGAAACTTGCCTTTACTATACATAGTAGAAATTCCAATTATTTGGAACCTTACCCCTATTCCTATTGGTAATTAGGATGTAATTTTAGAGCTACACAAGTAGAAGAGTGGAGCTAAATTTGAGGTATGTACCTACAAGTCGAAATTAGGTGGAAAAAAATTCTTATGAAAGACAAAGGGAAATTGGACAAAGTTGACGTCAACGTCCACATCCAGTACCAGTTCCAAAACTTGTACGCGGATTAGAATTCCGATTCCGATTCCGACTTTGACTTGGATATAATAATAATAATAATAATTTATTCATTGGGTCGATTTAACCGAAGTTCATGCAACTAGACTCAACCAGTCACTGTGGGTGAGGAAATAGGAGGCTACCGCGTTAGATCGTCTCGGTCTTTGTACCCTTTCACCTATCCCCGTCCCCTCCTCCACAGTAAAGGAGTCTCATTCCCTAGGCCCCTACAGTAAGTAGTGGTCACTAAGGAGCACCGAAGGAGATTGGGTTTCAATCAACCATCCAGTGACGTTTACCGTACAACTCCGAGCCGTAAACGATTAGCAGTGGCCGAGGATTGAAGCCGGGTCTGAGACTGTAAATTTCGTTACAGTCTGCAGTCCTAACCGCTCACCCAAGCACGCCTGCTTGACTTGGATATCAAATATCCAATTTTATTCAGATTTGATTTAAATGTAATTAAATTTATTTTTGGTCAGGCACACACAATACATAATAATCGTAAGAGGATATTAGTATCAAGGTAGAATTAGGTTTTCAAGTGGATTGATTTACAAAGGGAGCAGTGCTATATTCTGGGATCTGTAATAAAGATTGTACCGTATTTTCTTGAATAGTGTAATATAGACCCCACCTACTATTATATGCACTCGCTAATTCTATTACGGCGCATTCAAAAATCCAAGTTATAACTCGATTCGAAAAATTACATTTTTTGAGTGTGAGCCATGAAAGAGCTAAAAAAAACTTGAATTTCTCAACGTCAAGTTACTTTGGACTGTGACAAATTTGTTAAATGGAGAAAATCCCCAAAAATCTGCTGCTACTTTTAAACTGTTTTTAAAATTCACAATAGTCTTTTACATTGTTTAGAGAAATGCGTAAGAAAATTAAATCTACACTTTTGAAAATGCAAATTAGGTCGTATATTTACATTGCTCGGAAAATGCTTAAAAAAAATTAATTTAAACTTTTAAAAAATGCTAAATTCACTATATTTACATTGTTTTAAGAATACGGTTTAAAATTCATTTACACTTTTTTAAAAGCGTCAAAATACAAACAAACTCCAATTTTTTAGAATGAAAATAGTCACGAATTAGCTTTTTTTAAAATGGTACAAAAATTCTGAAACAAAATGGCAGCGTATAATTTTAATTGTAATGCCAAAAATGAAATTGCGGAAAAGCCCGCACGGAAATTACAATGTTGGTACATACAACATAGAAAAAGCTTTTTTAGTTGGAAATGAATGTGACTTTCAAATTGGCCAAATCCGAGTCACTAGTTCACATCCATGGGCTCCAGTTCCAGTCGCTCCAGTCGCTCCAGCCGTGCGTCGTTGTCGTTCTGCCTCGAGTATGTAGATACATGTAGCTATATGTACGACATACGACAGAGTGACAACTGACGACGACGACGACAGCACATCACCCCGGGCCTCTCCTTCCCTTTCAATCCTGTGTCTGCTCTGGTATTGTTTGAGTCTGGTCCTGGTCCTTTGGTCCTGGTCTTGGCAATTGACCTAGCTTTCGGAAATCCGAGAGTCTGAGTTCAAATCTGTACAGGAAAACTGTGCGGGATACACTGGACCTGAGGAGTCTGTCCGTCAACTGTTCGAGTCTTCACGGGGATTTCCATTCCCATCCATTCATCACTCACTCACTCACTCACTGGCTCAGTAGGACTCGGCCAAAGACAGACATATGTTCTCATCCTTCAACTAATTGTAAATCAGTCAGAGAGTTGCTCTCCAGTAGAAAAATCTCACCGCCTCTGCGTCTAGTTGAAGAGTTTTTCGGCATAACGGGTCCATCAAAACAGATTTTACAGGAACAACGAATAATGAATTAACAGTTACAGGATAATTTTTTCCAACTCAATTGTTTCTACAGGTACTGTAACTGACGAAGCGTTATGTCAAGCAGTTTCATAAATTTGGACTGACTCTGGAGTTTTTAGAAAATTTGCCAAAATTTTAATTTGTGAGCTTTTCCCGTTTTGCCTCAAAATAAATAACTTAACGTGGGAGAAAAAGTCCGTGGGATGAAATTTTAATCTTAACGAGTGAAACCAAACATTTTTAACTCTTAAACTTTTTCCCGCATAAAAAAAATTACGTACGGGAATTGTCTTCTACAAACTATGAAAACACTGGAAAACGGAATTTAAATCAGAAATCCATGTATAAAGTGGACTTATCCCATTTTGCCAAAAAATCATTTAACGGACTTGACCCGTTTTGCAAACAAGAAATTTTGGTAATTTTTTAAAATTGCTTTGGTTGAACTTTGACCTTTACTATTCATTCAGTACAGTAACGTATCTAGTTAAATAGTAAACGTAACGCAAATAATCTCATTTTTGAAATCCTGTTTTGCCAAAAAACTCTTCATATATACAGTGCCTCGAGATACACACATACCTACGCTTTTTTACTCAGATTGGCTGCGTATGCTTGGATTTTGCCTCGGATTTTGGCCCACAATAGAATATCATAGGACAGGATGGAGACGAAAAGGGATAAAATGTAAAATTGAAACTATGCATGGAGGACAAATGGGAGGGAATTGGGATTGGGATTGGGAGTGCAATGCCATTGCCAATGGCCTATATGTAGTTAGAACATTACGCAGGAGCTTTTCGGAAATTACATGTGTGTATATACATATGCTGCGGATGCTCGGGGCTCAGGTTTACACTTGACACAGAGTTCTATAGCGAAGAGGCCTGGGACAAGAACATGACAGGAGCTTTTCCATTGGAAATGCATGAACCAGCAGCAGGAGAGTCGTACTCGGGAATCCTGATGAAAAGTACAGACAGACTGCAGCTGACAAATTTCCCATATCGCTAAAAGTGAAAGTACAGAGAAGAAGACCAAAGTGGAAGTACAGGAGAAAAGAGAGAGAGACGAGAGACGAAGCCAACAAAACAAAATACGGTATTAAGGATCAAGAGCAAAGAGAGGGAAAGACAGACAGAGAGTGACAATGGAAATGACAATAACAAGTCAAACGCAGAGTCTGCACACGCCATGTATATTTATACATATGACACTGATGACAACGACAAAGGAGACGCTGATTCCGCGATGGCAATGCCAACGTGTAGTGTTATTGCAGGAGTACATAGGTACTTGGTACTTCACAAGTACGGAGTGCAACGCATGAGGAAAGTAGCCAATAAAGTGGTCAAATACATACAGATATGCTTTTGCAAACATTACTTTGTTTTTCTTGTTTACAGTAACTATACTTACGAATCCACTTTTTGAACTTGCCTCCACATAAATCGATTAAAGTATTTCAAAGCTTTTTAAAAATCTAAGCCTATATAGCGTGGCTTAAAAATTTTGAGAAATGTGTGGTTAGTTATTGGTTACTTAATTTTTCAAAATGTAGGTTTTGTGATAATTGTAATTTTTTTAAATGTATGCGCCGCAAATTTTTTAAATACAAAATGTGTGGTTATAGCTACTTCTGTATTGTAAGAAAATGTGTGTAAACAAATTTTGTAATTTTTCGAAATGTACGTAATGCAAATTTTGTAAGAAAAATGTGTGGTTTGCCACTTTTAAATTTTTTTAGAAATGTGTGGTTAGCTACTTCTGTAATTTTTAGAAATGTGTGGTTAGCTACTTCTGTAATTTTTTAAAATGTGTGGTTAGCATCTTCTGTAATTTTTCAAAGAGTGCGGTAAGCTACTTCTGTAATCTTTGAAAATGAGTGGTTAGATACTTCTGTAATCTTTAAAAATGTGAAGTAAGCTTCTTCTGTAAGTTTTCAAAATGTGTGGTTAGCTACTTTTGTAATATTTGAAAATGATGAGTGTTAGCTTCTTCTGTAATTTTTGAAAGCTGCTTCTGTATTTTTTGAAAACCTGTGGTTAGCTGCTTCTGCAATTTTTGAAAATGTGAGGTTAGCTGCTTTTGTAATTTTTCAAAATGTGTGGTAAGTTATTTTTGCAATTTTTTAAAATATGTAATTAGCTACCTCTGTAAGTTTTCAAAATGTGTGATTAGCTACTTCTGCAATTTAAAAAAATGTGTGATTAGCTACTTCTGTAATTTTTCAAAATGTATGCATAAGGAATTGTATTTTAAAACAATGTGTGTTACAAATGTGTGGTTACAGCACTTTTGATTCTGTTAAAGGTGTAGTTAGGTAACTAACTATACTTTTGTAATTTTTAAAAATGTATGCATACTGTAACGAATCTTGTAATATTTAAAAATGTCTAGTGAGCTACTCTTAAATGTTTTTTGAAAATATATGGTTAGCTAACTTTGTTATTTTAAAAATGTGTTTACTGAAATTATAAAAAAATGCACATTTATTTGGTTTTTCACTATTTAAAAATGCGTAAATACTTATTACAAAATTTTACATACCAAAGGTATTTTCTATGATTTAAAAATAAAACACTCTAATCCGTCTAATAATAAATTATAATAAATAATTCAAACATTGGAAATACAGAGATAAATACAAAATGTATGTTAAGACACAGAGTCTCATTTGTATTCTAAACCCACCACCCCTTTTCCTGTTTTCTATTCAGTGTTTAGAGTTTTTAGGGCGCCGCTTTCATTCGCAGAATAATAAAAAAAAATTCTTAGACTACCAAAAAAACCAAACCAAACCAATATGAATGCAGGGAAAGCTACACGGGAACTACAAAACTGTTTATAAAAATACAGAGCGTGCTCCGTGATGTGCTCTGACTGCTCTACTGTCTGTGTTCTTTAAGGTGTTTGTATAATATTATTTGGGGAGCGTATGTGATGGGTAGGTAGTGGTAGTAGGTCCTTTGAAACCGGAACATTTTCTGAGATCATATTAGTATTACTGCTCCGTTTTTTTCCGTTTTTTTTCTTCTTGCAAATACCTCATCACTAGTATTATTACGTAAGCCGTCCAGCGGCCCAGGCCAAGTTTTGCTTGTAAATACAAAATAGATCGTGACGTGCATGGAGAGTTTAATTTCCTTCTTTTTTTTTAGAAAATAGAAACATAACGTAAGTAGAAGAAACCAAACAACCAAAATGTATATACGTAAGTACACGTGGGATTAAGTATTTATTTGGGGGGAAAGTTTTATTATATGAAATATTATGGAGGTTTTATTTTTATTGCTATGCTATATAATATATGCTATAGATAAATTATGGGTAGACACTCATACAGAAGGGTGCACCGAGATTATAGAGACAAAGTTACCTTTAATTTTTAGCATGTAGAACCCGGCGATGAATAAACTTAGTATTTTCAGTGTGTTCTCCGTTCAATTTGGATACCGTACGTAGTCTTTGTTTCCACGATCCGAATACTTCTCGGCGCTTTTTAGGGGTGACTTTGTTCCACTCATCGTTTAATACTTTCCATAGCCCTTCAAGGGTGGATGCCTTTCGTTTAAATAATGCTTGTTTTAAGCAACCAACACCAAAAACGTCCATAGGACTTACATTGGGTGATTTAACGGGAATTTCTGAATTCAGAATTAATTTTATTCCGAGTCTTTCTTCCAAGTCTATAGAATACCACTGGGTTACCCGGGCAGTGTGCAAACTTGCCATGTCATGATGCACAACGACCTTGTCGGTGTCCTCTCCGTAAAGTCGTGGGACATGAACTTCCAATATAGGTTTTAAAACCTTGCCCACATAGTACTTTGAGTTTACCTTGACCTTTGGTGGGACTTTAATAAGTGGCAGCACTCCACGACCCGTCAATGCACCAACAACCATTATCTTGTCACCAAACTTTTCTCTCTTATTCACCACCGGATTAACATCTAATTCTTTGTCCTTAGTATAGAGAAATCTCCTCTCCCCATTACAGTCCTGAACTTAAAAAAATGCCTCGTCTAGAGTTACTGCAAATTCGGACTTACTACCTGCAAGATTCTCTTCGTACAGCTTCCGGGCGTTAGTTTTTCGGACTTGTTCGTGTTTATCAGACAACAGATGCGCACGCGTCTTTTTTCGAATAGTTTTACTTAGATCTTCTATTATTATTCGCCTCACAGTAAAACGAGATACTCCTACTTGCTTTGCCATAGCACGTTGAGATAAAGGGTTGACATTAGAAGTCATTCGGTCAACTATTTTTATGATACCCGGATTTACAACTTTACGAGGGTACACGTTTGGGGGCCGAGAAAGCCCTAAACCTGCAGCTGCTCTTCGTTTTCCAACAGAATTTACAACACGATTAACAGAGCTAACAGAAACAGGTATTCCTTCATTGTTGAGCATCGCTGCTATTTTTCTACACGGGTATTTAAGTTCGGAAAGCACCCGGATGCGGGTTTTCACTTCAGAGTCTATTTTCGGGCCCATTTTAAAAGCTACCGTTACGAATTTTTGCACACGTAAGCCTAAATGCCTTGTTCATAGTATGTTAAATTGCCGCGGTTCTCATGTGAAGAATACGGTGAACAATTAGTATTTTAGTTTGTCTCTATAATCTCGGCGCACCCCTGTAATAAGGCGTAAATTTATAAGTCAGTTCTTATTAGTGGTATGCAGGGTCGAATAATGCGGTCAGCGGTCAGCGCAGGGAGCCACCGCTGCTGTTTGAATTTTCAAAAAACATGTAAATATTCAACATTTTGGACTTTTTAAAAACATACAATTATATTTTTTTGTGCACTTTTAAAAAACATGTAAATATAACATTTTAAACTTTTTGAAAATATGTATGCATACCAAATTTCACATTCACAAAAAATGGAATTAAAATGTTTTGGAAAATTTCAAAACCAATTAAATGAAATATTTACCACTTTAAAAAAAACATGTAAATACATATAACATTTTGACGTTTTAAAAACATGCAATTAAATTTTGTTTCGCACTTTTCTAAAACATGTAAATATAAAATTTTGCACTTTTTGGAAATATGTATAAATACAAAATTTTGACTTGTCAAAAACATGCAATTAAATTTTTTTTGCACTTTTAAAAAACATGTAAATATAACATTTTGCACTTTTCAAAAACATTGTAAATATAACACTACATTTTTCAGAATAAAGTAAATACTGATAGAACATTTTGAATATATTCTGACTTACCTACTGAATGAGTTAAATTCAAAATAATCTCAAAAGATATGATACAAACAATAAAATGTGTCACATGTTTTTATTTTTTTTCAAAACAGTTTCCAATTCCCATATATTCCACTCAAAATCCCAATATTTTTGCAAGATTAAATAAAAGAATAGCTCATCCTTTATATAGCACCATGAGCATGAGCACAATTTCCAACTCGAAGAAATCACCCATATGTATGTATATGTAGGTAGGTACATACGTAATAAGACACACTATAAACTTGACGACAGCGAAAACGAAAACGACCAGGACCAAATTCGAGCGCAGAGAAAGCATCCCAATATGGCATCCCACCCAAGTGGAATATCCAGCTAAATAGGGAAATAAGGCGATGCGATATGGGAGCAACAATGGGCCTATGCCTATACATGGTTATGGAAATGGATGGATTTAAATACAAAGCCTCGTCTCCAAGAAGATCCCATATGTATGCACATACTTAATGAAAGTAGGAAAGTTAAAGTAAATCATACTCTCAAGATATTAAAGCGAAGAGAGAGAGAGAGAGAGACCGGGAGAGAAAACTATCAACTATGTTATAGGGATCGTTCACAAATAATGTCTCATGGGTAGGGTCAGTGGGTCTACTTGGCTACTATAAGGGCCGGATAATGTGGACAGCGCAGGCAGCCCCCGCTCCCTGAGTTTTCAAAAATCATGTAAATGGAACATTTTGCACTTTTCAAAAGTATGTAAAATGAATATTTTTGAATTTTTAAGAACATGCAAATAATTTTTTTACACATTTCAAAAACATGCATTTAGGACATTTACGCTTTTCAAAAACATGGAATTAGAACATTTTGCACCTTTTTAAAAACATGCAAATATATTTTTTTACACATTTCAAAAACATACATTTAGAACATTTTACGATTTTAAAAAAAATGGTATTTTGAACATTTTCCACCTTTTTAAAAACATGCAAATAAATATTTTAACACATTTCAAAAACATGCAAATAAAAGATTACCCACTTTTCTCAAAACATGTAAATAGAAAATTTTTCACTTTTCTGAATCAAGTAAAAGGATTATTTTGCCCTTTTCTAAAACATGTAAATACAACATTTTGCTTTACCAAAAGAAAACCATCAGTAAAATCAAAAATGGTGATTTTTGTATGGAAACAAATTGCTGCTTAAAACTAATTTCTTCATCTAGCCCTGGCTACTATGATATGATGACATCCTATGTTAAAAATACCAATTTACGCAATGGCTATATCAAGCTGATGATTTCGGGTGCAAAAAATACATGGTTTTTTTATGACGTCAGTTATGGAGAATCCCTTATGTTAAAAAAGTAAAAAAGTAAAATCCGTGCAGATGCAGCACATATGCTCATCCTTTCGCCGCTACTACATATTTTAATAAATTCATAAAACTATTTTTCATACTTCACATTGTAATAACAGTTCAAAGCTGGGAGTTGGTTTTGGTCCGGGTCTGGGACTGGGTCCGGGACCGGGACCGGGTCCGGGTAATATTAAAGTGATCAGGATGAAAATAGAGTAACTCTCGCGTCCTACTCCTATGGCGTCAATGGTATGGCTTTTGCCTTCCCCTCTATGTTATATATACTTGTTCAAAGCCCCACACACACCACAAGGTCGATCAGATCAGAGAGCCGAGCGCATAGGTTACGTCGTATATAGAACTGTGTGTACTTTACTTACACACACACACACACACAGCGTCAAAGTGAGCGCGGGAGCCAAATCCAAATCCAAATCCAACGCTAAAGTCGCCGCAGTATAGAAAATACAAAAGTTACAAAGTAGAATGAATGTTCACATTAGATTTAGATTTTCAAAATGTGGCCCAGTAGTAGCAGTCGTAGTCGGAGTGTGGATTTGGATTTGGATTTTGGGCCAACGCTACTAGACTCGATCACATTACATATATGAAAGCAACACATTACGATATTACCACAGAGGAACTGAAGAATATGCGGCTCTCCTATACACACACATATTATCAGGCGCGGATCCAGACAGTGGGCATCAAAGAATGCATTTTTTAACGTAGGTTATTTAACGTAAGGGAATTTAAATCAAGATGGCCGACTTGCATCGTTGGTGAAAAATCAAAATGACCCATGTACATTTTTAGCTACAGAAACAAAATTCACGATGCACAAAACAAATTAAATTATCGTGTAATTAGAATATTTTGCTTGGTTCAAAAACATGGAAATAGAACATTTTGAGCTTTTTCAAAATCATGTAAATGGAAAATTTTGCACTTTTCAAAAACATGTAAATGGAAAATTTCGCACTTTTAAAAATCATGTAAATGGGAAATTTTTCAATTTTCAAAAACATGTAAATGGAAAATTTCGCACTTTTAAAAATCATGTAAATGGGAAATTTTTCAATTTTCAAAAACATGTAAATGGAATATTTTGCACTTTTAAAAAACATGTAAATAGAATATTTTGCACTTTTTAAAAACATGTATATGGAAAATTTGTGCAGCTTTTTAAAAACATGAAAATTAGAACATTTTACAGTTTTAAAAATCATGTAAATAAAACACTTCGAGCTTTTAAAAAATTTGTAAATAGAATATTTTACACTTTTCAAAAACATGGAAACAAAACATTTCAGACATTTTAAAAAACTCGTAATTAACATAGTTCCCATCTATCTCATATAGTTTATTTGCCAAATAGCTCATTTAAATTCTAGTTTTTGTAAATAGCCCATTTTAATTCCTCACTCAGGATATGCATTGCCCACCCCACCTAATCTTTCTTGACCCGCCGCTCCATATTATGTACTCCCATAATTTAATCCTACTTTCCCAGCAGCCCAGTCACCAGTGGCAGTAGCAGTAAGTAGGTAATATAGTCTCTTGTATATAGACGCTACTAATCCGAGTCCGAGTCCGAAATTTACTTCTCCTTAGACTGTAGTCCTTTCTCCTTATAGGCTGCAGACCATATGGAAGCTTGCATAAATTACGTGGTACGTCGCCGGGGGGTGGAAGGGGTTTAAGCTGCCTATCCTTTTACATGGGCGTACATACCGAAAAAGGGGAGCGAGGTAGAGGTTAAAAGTTTCCGATTTTTGTACCACATAATTTATGCACGCTCCCTAAGTACTTTTGCTTCAACTGACTTTGTATAGAGACTTAAATTTAAAATGTACACTTGGAGATGTGCTGTAAGTAGGCATGTACGACCGAAGAGTGGGTCCTGACTGTATTGTATGTGGAGTATGATAATCCATAGTTTATGTAGGGCCATCGGGGGCACTATATTTTATTTATACGGGAAGGAGAGTCTTGGTCGCTGTTGTATGTGCACACAGTTAGTGCCTCATTGGCGGGGTACAGATTGTCGAGAGTTAAAATATGAAGTGGGTCTGTGGATAATTCCCTGGGTAATATTTCAAGCAATAAAATGGGAAATGGGTGAAAAAGCCATCAATACTTTATCCCTTATCTATCTAGACACACACACACACAGTCTTCCCATAGTCAGACCCACGGCCCACAACCGATTTAATATGTACACACACATTCCCAATACTCCAACCGTAACCGACAACAGCGGATCCCGATCCAAAAACTGAAGGAACAACTCACCCCGAAAACCAGACCACCACACTACTACTACTACTGCTGTGCCTTTACTTTATTATGTGTGTATGTACATGACTGTATTTTAGATGGGGGAGGAGATAGTATAGCAATGCTAATGATATGCGCAAAATTTGTAATATAAGTGGGCCCCAATGGATACTCAATACAAATCCAGATCCACATCCAGATCCAGCGAAAGCAGAGGCAGGGCCGGACGAAGGAATTGCTTTTAGGCAGCACTTTATTTCCATACAAAAACCACTATTTTGATTTCCTTATTGGTTTTCTTTGGTAAAGCAAAATGTTGTATTTACACGTTTTACAAAAGTGTATAATGTTCCATTTACATGTTTTTGAATTGTGCACAATTTTCTAATTCCATGTTTTTGAAAAGTGCAAATTGTTGTATTTACATGTTTCTGAAAAGTGCAAAATGCTATTTTTACTTGATTCAGAAAAGTGCAAATTGTTCTATTTACATGTTTCTGAAAAGTGCAAATTGTTCTATTTACATGTTTCTGAAAAGTGCAAAATGCTATTTTTACTTGATTCAGAAAAGTTCAAATTGTTCTATTTACATGTTTCTGAAAAGTGCAAAATGCTATTTTTACTTGATTCAGAAAAGTGCAAATTGTTCTATTTACATGTTTTGAAAAAAGTGCTAAATTTTTTATTTCCATGTTTTTGAAATGTACAAATATTTTTATTTTGCATGTTTTTGAAAAGTCTCAATATTCTGTTTATATATTTTTGAAAACTACAAAATGTTCCATTTACATGTTTTTTAAAGTTCAGGCAGCGGGGGCTGCCTGCGCTGCCCACATTATCCGGCCCTGAGCAGAGGTTCGTCTTCGTCGTCGTTGTATTTCTGATTCTGATGTGGCTTTTGGATTCGAATTCGGATCCTTCGGGTATCGGTTGGCGGTGCTAATGCATTTTTAAATGTGTCTATAATCATATAGCGTAGTATTTCTTCAGCATTTTGGATTTCAGTATATCCATGGATATTTTTGATTATATGGGAAAATGCGAGGCCTATTAAGATTTCAACGTAAACTTTATTTTTAGTTTTTTATCACGTCTTTCTTCCAATCCCTATGTCCCACACGGGATGTACATACCTACAGTCTACGGTCTACAGTCTACAGTCTACGGTTACGGTACGGACAGAGTCAAGACAGATTAGGCACTGGCAGACCGCAGACAGAAATGGCATAGGTGATGTTCATCGTCGGATTTTAGGTTATGTTTTATCAATATCATAATAAAAATTCGTGTAGTGTGGCAACTGCCTTTAATTTCAACACAAATGCCAGAACTCCTTTCCTTTCCACTGCCACTACTGTCTTCTACAACATTTCAGACCAATTTAGTGCTACGTGGGCAATAATTTGGAGACTTAAGAGACGTATTTCTTTCTATAAGGTCCCGCGCCATCTTGAATTTATTGCCACGTGGCACTGTGGCTTTAAGCATAGCCGTACAATTTAAATTATTTTGAAAGGAAACGACGAGAGAAGGACATCCAAGTTTTCCAATAAAAAAGATATTTATTGTTAAACTTTAAGTTTGTTAAATTTTAGTCCGCTTTTGTTTTGTCTGATAAATGGTACATTTTCATGGTTCAATTGAAAATTAATAGTCTCATTACGTCAATTTGTGCTATTATGAAAGGGGTCGTCCATAAATGACGTCATTCAAATATTCCAATTTTTAGGACCCTTTGACCAGCGGCCGGATAATGCGGCGAGCGTAGGGAGAATTTTGAAAACACATGTAAATGGAACATTTTGCACTTTTCAAAAATATGTAAATAACAATATTTTGACTTTTCAAAAACACGCAAAATAAAAATTTTTGTACATTTCAAAAACATGTAAATAGACCATTTTGACTTTTTTAAAACATGCAAATAAATTTTTTTTATACATTTCAAAAACATGCAAATAGATGTTTTTTGTGTATTTCAAAAACATGGAAATAAAACATTTTCCATTTTTCTCAAAACATGCATATAGAACATTTTGCACTTTTCTGAATCAAGTAAATCGAACATTTTTCACTTTTCTAAAACATCCAACTGCAACATTTTGCTTTATCAAAGAAAACCATCAATAAAATCAAAATAGTGGTTTTTGCATGGAAACAAATTCCTGCCTAAAAGCAATTCCTTCGTCCGGCCCTGCCTATATGACCATCCTGTCACCAGTACCAGTACCAGCTTAAAACCATTGAGCTTATGCCAGTTTTTAAGTAGACCCATTGACCTCACTGTTGCGATGATGTCATTTATGAATGACCCTTCCAAGGTTCTTCTATTTTGGAATTATTTGTAATATTTTCGCCTCCTCTGTGCGAGACGGGGAGATTATAAATTGTGACCCATATTGTAGGCCATTCCGTATATGCACCAGTCCACAATAGGATTATTATTTAGCATTCTATAAAAACGAAAACGACATTATTTAAGATTAAGCCCGAACGAATAGCGCGGCAGAAGGATTTTAAAATTTTCATTTGCTCCGAAAACTAAATCCGCTCAGCTCATGTTCGTCGTCAGGATATGGGTGTATGAATATGAGCGGGTTACAAGATTGAAGGGATTTTTTTTTGAAAAGGGGGAAAAAAATAAAACGGGGGCCATAGAAGTAACGGGAACGGGAACGAGAGCGGACGGAGGCTCAAGTAAAGTAATTGTATGCAAAACCAAAAGTGTGTATAGAAGTAGAGCAGAGTAAATTGGTGAATTGTGGAATGCGGAATGTGGAAGGGGGGGGGGGGGAAGAAAGACAGACGATTGTGAATTTGTGAAGGGAAGTGGACGACGTCGTCGGAATGCGTATGAGATGGAGGGAGAGAGATAATGTGATGGGATGAGAGTTAAATGTGTTTCTAACGACACCAAATATTGCCCCAATTGTCCCCACTATATATACGCCCCATTTCCATACATCATCTTTCTTTTCTCGATCTGGAATCGTATTACTCACAGCACCAGTACTAGTGCAAGTACCAGCTATTTCTTCTAAGGCTACAAGTACATTTGAAGAGTTGTTTGGCAAAACGGGTCAAGTCCACCTAAAACATGCATTTCGTCTGCTTAGAACCAAAATGACACATATCAAATTTAGGCTTGAATCAAAAAGAGCTATGTCATAAAAACAAAATCGGAAACATGCGTCAAATGTTGATTACGAGTTTTTGAAAAAAGTAAAATGTTCTAATTCCAGGTTTTGAAAAAGTGTAAAATGTTCTAATTCCATGTTTTTGAAAATGTGAAAATGCTCTAATTCCAGGTTTTTGAAAAGTGTAAAACGTTCGAATTCCAGGTTTTTGAAAAGGTGTAAAATTTTCTAATTCCATGTTTTTGAAAAGGTGTGAAATGTTCGAATTTCAGGTTTTTGAAAAGGTGCAAAATTTTCTAATTCTATGTTTTCGTAAATGTTCTATTTAAATGCTCTCAAGACATTTACGCGAGAAAAAGTTTAAAAGTTAAAAAAAAGTTTGGTTTCACTTTTAACGATTAAAATTTCACCCCACGGATTTCTCCTTCACGTTAAATTACTGATTTTGAAAAATAAAACGGAAAAAGTCAACACATTAAAATTTTTCAAAATTTTCAAAAAAATTCCAGAGTCAGTATAGATTTACGAAACTGCTTGAAATAACGCTTCGTCAGTTGCAATTTGTAGTACCTGTCACCTTTTATTCGTTATTCGTTACGCTGTAAAATTTTGCTTTGATGAACTTGACCTGTTTTACCAAAAAACTCTTCATTTCCTTTAGTACAGGACACAAGTGTACAAGTTAGTACAAGCCTATGTGCGTATGTATATTGTTACAGATGTGAATAGCAGGCGTAGAAAATTCTAAATTCTAAAACTGAAATTCGGATTTTCCCATTTCTGAATTTATGTTCACACATATCATTCATATTTTATCGGGGGCCATGTATCATTTTTATTTAGGGGGATCTTTCACATACATAGATCTATATCATTGTATGTATATTAGACATTATTAGGCTCTACGCATATTTCTTTCTTCCCCTTGTCCGTTTGTCACTGTGGAGTTCAAATTGTCCCACTTTCTGGGTTCGCTATATTATGGTTCGGGGGTCTTCCTTTAATACGCCGTACATTCTACAGTCAGAGTCACACTCTTCATTTATTTAGTTAAGTGCGATATGAAGCTCACCAGTGAGAACAATCTTGGCATGTAAGGGACCTACTTATATTATTATGTAGTGGGGCAAATTTCAAATTTGTATTTCCACTGCATTCCCCGCCGCCAATGGCTCCGGCTCCGTCTAAAATCGTTATATTCTTACTATTTAAAACCAGGGCCGGACGAAGGAATTAATTTTAGGCAGTTTTGTTTTCATATACAAAAACCACCATTTTGATCGGATTTTATTGATGTTTTATTTGGTAAAGCAAAATGTTGTATTTACATGTTTTAGAAATGTGAGAAATGTTCTTTTTACTTGCTTCAGAAAAGTGCTCAATGCCCTATTTACATGTTTTAGAAAAGTCCAAAATGTTCTATCTACATGTTTTAGAAAATTTTAAACTATTCTATTTACATGTTTTGAGAAATGTGCAAAATCTTTTATTTTGCATTTTATTGAAATGCCTAAAACAATTTACTTCCATGTTTTTGAAAAGTGCAAAATGTTCTTTTTACTTGATTCAGAAAAGTGCAAAATCTTTTTATTTTGCATGTTTTGGAAATGTACAAAAAAAACGCATTTTACATGTTTTTGAAAAGTCTCCACATTCTTTGGTTTACATATTTTTAAATCTGCTTAATGTTCCATTTACACGTTTTGAGAAAATTCAAGGAGCGGGGGCGGAGGCTGCCTGTGATGGCTGCATTATCCGGCCCTGCTTAAAACTACTGCAGATGTCGGATGTGGAAATTACATGTGGCAATTTAAAACATGACATTTTTATTCAAAAAAAAAATCATAAATTTGATATTACAGTAAATTCTTGTATAATAAAAAAATTAGACACTTGGCTGCCACCACAAATGAATGTCAAATTAAATTTGAATAAATCGTAGGCACTTAATAAAAATGTCTAGACCTATGCTGTATTGCAAGGAGATGGACTAAAATTTAAAAGGACTGCAGCTCGTTACTTTGCATGGTGATGGTTTCTGATGGTAAAAGCTAAATAGATAATTATACAGAGTATGCGTCTGTGTGTAGGTGTAGATAGTAGATATTGAGTCTGACATATTTCATTGATCCCTGTCACTTCCGATTCCGCGATGGACTGATTAGTCTTTTATTCTTGGAGACGGAGACATGCATCCTGAACCATGAAGTGTATCATCAAGTAGGAAAAAAATGGATGAAGCATAGAGATGATGCAATTGCCATTCAGCGTAGACTGTAAACCTGCTGCCACCACCCATCTCGTCCCGTCGTCTCCTTTATTGAGCCTCAATTTGATGTGTCTCGCTTTGAGTCTTTGAGGGACTCCATTTCCATCCAGCAGTCCAAATTGGCCGTGAATAATTAATTGTGGAGGGTGTCATTGACTTTATTTCTCTTCACACCCAGCAACGCGTAGACTGTAGACGGGAGCAGTGAGGCTACATAAGTAAAAACGCGGATAGCAATTCCGATCACATTCTATATTTTACAGTGTTTTTCAGTGGGACTTGTAGTGTACTGTGATGGTCATGTCATAAGGCGTGCAGTTAGACAGAGGGTGATTCTATATACTATAAATATACTAATAGCATGGAAATCTAATACCGTGACATTCTGAGTGAAGTATCAAAATGACCCATATCCAATTTAAAATCTAGAAACAGAATGAGCAGAAGAAGAATGTTCTAAAATTCACTTAATGAGAAATTTTAATTACATACTAGTTTTTGAAAAATACATAATGGTGTATTTAGTTGTTTTCAAAAAATGCAAAATGTTGTGCTCAATTGTTTGTGAAAAGTGAAAAATGTGCTATTTACCATTTTTTGAATGTGCAAAATGTTGTATTTGATCGTTTTTTGAAAAGTGCAAAATGTTTTATTTAGTTGTTTTGGAAGACTGCAAAATATTCTATTTTGTGTGTTTTTCAAAAGCGAAAAATGTTCTATTTATATGTTTTTGAAAAGTGCAAAATGTCCTATTTACTTGATTTTGAAAAGTGCAAAATGTTCAATTTACACGTTTACGAAAAGCGCAAAATTTTCTAATTACTATATTTGTTTATGAAAAGTGCAAAATCCATCATTAATTAAACCTGAGTGAACCTAGGGCCAGTACGCACTGCCCCCTTTAATTTCGATAAAGGTGTAAAGCAAGGTGATCCACTCGCTAGCTACCTATATATTATCTGTATTCAACCTTTGCTTTCTATGTTATCTTACCATTTAGCTAGTATAGGAAAGAGTCCTTTTATCTCGTCTAGAAATCAATACCACTCTGATTATGCCGATGATATAATTATAGGGGTCTCCTACGACGAACAAGTAGAAAAGACAGTAGAGCTTTTACAATTATATGGTAAATGCTCTGGTGCGCGATTAAATAAGACAAAAACAAAATGTTTATTGTTAGGCGATTGGAAAAATAGACAAATAAATAGTATACATGGATTAGACACGGTAAAGGACGGTTTAAAAATATTAGGAATATATTACGGTACTGATACTTATATGAAGCAAAATTATGATGTGTGTCTCCACAAAGTTAATTGTAAAATAAAATACTATGTAAATATAGGAATATCAAGTATCTTTACAAAAGCGATGCTCCTTAATATGTACGTTCTCCCCCTAGTATGGTTTATCCTTAAAGTTCTATCACCGCCTGAATACTTTTTTGTAGCCTTAGATAATATAATTAAAAAATTTATTTGGCCAAAAGTTCCGTGGACAAAGGTCGAGAAATTGTATTTACCTTTACAAGGAGGAGGTTTAGGAATAAAGTCTCCTAGAATAATGAGTAATTTGTTTAGACTAAGAGATGCTATCAAAATAATCAATAGTCCTAAAAACTTTTTAACAAATAACTTTTATAGTTCTGTTTATAACTCGTTTATTGGTAAATACAATGCTGATATGTTTCAAGTTCTAATATCTAGATATAACCTTAAATGTACTGAGATTCCTATTTATATGTTTTATGAAACAATGTTAAACTCCGGAATAGTGACTTCTACCCTTGGATTCAAGCTTTCAACTAAGTATGTATCACCTTATCTCAGAGCTTATTGCGACTCAAAACTCAAAACTGTATGTATTAGTAGGGGCGACTGTCCGCCTTTTAGATTTAGAAGTATAGATAAGGAATTAACTGAATTGTCAAATGCAATAAATATGATGAACAAAAATTGTAAGTTAAGCGATAAATTCGACCTACAAGTAAATGACAATGGAAGCATGCTCCCCTTAAATTACGATAATCTTTCGACAGTACAACACAAGAATTTGTATAAGGAAACCCCTTACAAAAACCTTACCGAGTCCTTCTTGGACAATTGTGAAAAAGATAAGATATGGCTCCTTTGGAATAATGCCCTTTTGACTTCAAAGAAGGCATACCAATTTAAAATCTGTGTTACCGATAAGTGTCCAAACTGTAAGCTGGTACATAAAACTTCTTTTGAAATTGTCAAGTGTCGACACTATTATAAAAGCTGGTTGAAAATTTTGGAAATTATTGAACTATTGTACCCTGAAGTAAACGTCAATGATGTATCTTATTTTGGAATACAAAAAAACACAATCGCTAATTCTATTATCTTTATTGCCTTTGTATGTTTCTATAAACACTTTTTGCTTGTACTAAATGGAAATAATAAGGTTTGTGTACAACACAGCATATTTTTAAGATTAGTAAAGCTTTCCGGCAAAGCATGTGTGGTCGCAAATCAATTACCTCAAATTGAAAAACTCTTGTTGTAATTCAAAATTAATCTGTTGATTATTGTAGTGTATAAATGTTTGTGAGCTACATATCCTATGAATAAATAAAATTTGAGATCTTTGCATAAAAAAAAAACATTAATTAAAGCTTTTTCTGGATCATGATATTTTATTATCTTGTCAGATAGTGCATTTGACCTTTAGCTAAAAATGAATATAGACCATTTTGACTCTTCACAGGCGATACATAGTAATGGTAGTGGCTTTTTGGGGGTGGTGCAAAGAAAGGGTGGATTTTGATTTTTTTCTACGCTCTTCAAAGCCTGTGACTCTGCTTTTACTTGTAGAATTGGGGAAAAGGGAAAAGCTACATAGTTACATTATTGACAGGAATAAAAATATTTGTTTAAAATTCAGCGGGGCTTCCAAGACGAACCCTTTCTTCCCCTTTCTTTACCCTTTTTATGTTGAATTAATCATCTATTTGAACTTGAACCCTTGCGCTACTTTGTGGACTGACGTAGGGGGAAGTGCACTCGTGTAGTGGGATTAGATTTGTACGCGGGTTGGACTTGGTAATGATGCGGGTGCATAAATTACAAGACGGGTACTTAACTTTAATTGAGGACGGATGGACGGGTTGGATGGGGATGGGGAAGGTGGTAATGAGTAAATCAGTGAGTGTCTATAAATCCCGTGTTCGCTGCTCCCAGTTGTTCATGATAATCACAAAGATAAATAGAGTCAATGGAAACCAACCCATTCAATTATCATTCGCTCTGCCTTTCAACTCAATTATTCTAATTTACAAATTAATTTATGCCCAAAGTCTTGGCCAGTATACGGTGGTGTGCGGGTTATGGGGTTGGGGTTCGGTTCGGTTGTCGCCCTTCGTGGTTGACGTTTTCGTGTTTTGTTTAAATGTTGACTGAGGAGTTGAATTAAAGTGACATACTGTAACAAGGGAAGACAAGTTTTAAATTTCAGACTTTTGCACAGACAGTAGTTCTGGAGATATCCACACTTATCCAGTTGTAAATGCATTCAATTTAAAACAAATTCAAATTGCATTCAGCGTAGAGAATAAATATTTCAGGCCTGGGCCGGATAATGCGGGCAGTGCAGGTAGCAGGTAGCCCCCGCTGCCTGATGTTTCAAAAAACATTTAGACGGAAAATTTTGCACTTTTCAAAAATGTGTAAATTAGTACATTTTGCACTTTTTAAAAACATGGGATTAAAACATTTTACAACTTTTCAAAGACATAGAACTAGAACATTTTCAACTTTTCGAAAACATGGAATTAGAACATTTTGCACCTTTTCAAAAACATGGAATTAGAACATTTTGCACCTTTTCAAAAATATGGAATTAGAACATTTTCACCTTTTCAAAAACATGGAATTATAAGTTTTTGCACCTTTTCAAAAACACGGAATTAGAACATTTTGCACTTTTCAAAAACATGTAAATAGTACATTTTGACATTTAAAAAACACGGAAATACAATTTTTTGCACATTTTAAAAATATGCAAATAAAACATTTTCCACATTTCTCAAAACATATAAATAGAACATTTTGCACTTTCCAATTTCAAGTAAACATAATTTTTTTCTAAGACATGTAAACACAACATTTTTGTTTACTACAGAAAACTTTGAAAAAAATTAAAATATGGTGTGGTTTGTGTTTATTACACCTCTGTATGCTGTAGTATAGGTTTAGCATGGCATATTTTAAAAAATATTTCAAATAAATTTGAAATTCGAAATTTCGAACAAGCCACAATGTGCAAGTCGAAGTCGAAGTCTCAAAGGCAACTTTAAAATCTGTAGAATGTGTAGCATAGCATTTTGGCACCAGAACACAGGCATGTCGATGGCAATAGGACCCCAGTGGCGGACCTAGAAAATAGTTCATTATAGAGGAAAAGGGGCAAATTTAAGCTTGGCGGCAATTTTGAATTATGAAGAGATCCCTATGTTCTTCAATTTTAACGAGATAAAATGCAGAAACTAGGCAATTTTTTGCCCCCCCCCCTCCCCTTGTTCACCCACGGATCCGAACATGGGTATTTCAATGGCAATGAAATGCGACTGGTTTTCCTCATTGCCACATTGGATTTGGTGTAGTTTAGTTCAGTATAGTTTGTATAGGACTGCGATGTGTTGCGTTTGTTGCCTTTGGGAGCGTGCATAAATTACGTGGTACGTCGAAGGGGGGGATAGGGGTTCAAGTTGCCTATCCCTTTGAATGGACGTACATACCAATAAAGAGGGGGTAGGGGTTCAAAATTTCCGATTTTTGTAGAACGTAATTTATGCACGTTCCCTTTGACGGAACTAGGTATACAGAGTTTTGGCGTTGGCGTTGGCTTTGGCTGAGGGGGGAGCATGAGGACGAGGACAAAGTTGGCTGAAATAAAATGAGAATTCAGTGGATCTCTCTCCCGGGCGCATCTCTCTCCATCTTCCTTTCTTCCCTCTTGACAGCCGTCCTTCTCCCATCAAATTAATGCACTTGTCTCTCACAACTCACTCGCTCTCCCTACCCCTCACACACACACACACCGCCAATGACACACGCACCACGCACTACGCACTCAAGTCCATTTCCAACCAAAACTAACGTAAGGAGTAGAAACGGGGAACCAGAGCAGAACTCGTCCTCAAAGCCTCTCACAGTCATTCCCACTCCCAAATACAAGTCTCATTATTCCTTCTTTCAACTTCCCTTTCACCAGACTTTGTAGCTTCTGTAGATCATCTCACGTTCAACTACGCTTCTACTCTACATTGCATAATATATCGTCTGTGAAGAACCAATATTCATTTTTAGCTAAAAACAATATCAGCTATCTATACAAATATTTAAGTACACCTTGAAAGCATTTATATAGAATATTTTGCACTTTTCAAACACATGGAATTAGAACATTTTACACTTTTCAAAAACATGGAATTAGAACATTTTGCACCTTTTCGAAAACATGGAAGTAGAACATGCTGAACTTTTCGAAAACATGGAATTAGAATATTTTAAACTTTTCAAAAATATGGAATTAGAAAATTTTACACTTTTCAAAAACGCGTACCTAGGTAAATGGAATATTTTGAATTTTCAAAAACATGTAAATAGAACATTTTGCACTTTTCAAAAACATGTAAATAGAACATTTTACACTTTTCAAAAAACGTGAACGGAACATTTTACACTTTTCAAAAACATGAAAATTGAACATTTTCCAAAAAACTCCTAATTAACATTCTACACATGTTTTTCATTCTGTTTTTATGACATAGCTCACTTTGATTCTAGCTTAAATTCGAAGTGAGTCATTTTGCTTCTGCAGTTCTGCACTCCCAATATACTGCTGCACAGGAATTAGTTTTTGTATGGTGGTCGTATAGGAAATAGCAGGGCGCAGTAGCGATAAAAAACCACGCGAATTGGTGTTCCTTTAGAATTAAATGAAAGGAAAGATTGGTGCTACTGTAAACAGTGTAAACTGTAAACTGTAACAGTATAAGAAGTCAATTTAAATATCGCCGAAAACAAAATGGTCCTTAAATGGTACCGGTACCGTCAATGCTCCAAGATGTTAATTAGTTTCAGGACGGGTGCAATATACTCTACTGCTCTAAACGTGAAGGCGGGCGAAAATTCAAAAGTCCGGTTCAAAAAGTCCGGGTTTTATTTTATAGGAAATTTACTGGCAACAGTCTACGAGTGGATATAGACTGATTGGGAGTTTATGAGGTAGAAGAGATCCATATGTCGGGCTTAATTACCTAATGCAGTGAGTGAGCTGCCCAAAAGTATAATGCCCGGTGAGGGTGCCAGTTTCCAATGTCCAGGAGAAGAAGAGTCTGTCCCTCTAAATCTCTTCCTGTCTTTACAAATTGAATGGACCATTTAGTCATGTGAGATTTTGGGAGCAATATTTGAGAGAACGAAATCGTCAATCGCGTCCCTCTTTATTTTCCCCATTCGCTTTTGTCCGTTGACCGGCACCGGCACCGGCACCCGCGTCCATTGAGCCTCCTGAGTATGTGATTCAAATTGAAACGATAACTATAAAAGCGGAGCAATAACATTTATTTCCAGAGTCGTGAAAGCTTCATTTTTGTCAAGTCCATCCACTGTACTAAACTGTGCAGACTACTGTAACGGTAACGGTAACGGACAACGGCAACAGAGTCCGGCTCCTAATCAGCTGATAGGAAGATGAAGATCATGAGCCGCTATTAATGCACAGATTACATTGGATCCAGTAGACAGTTCGTCATTTATATTGAGGCAATAATAGGTGGTATGTACGCGCGCTGGGCTTTACATTTGATGCGATCAGAGTCGGAATCGCAATTGGGACGAGATAAAGTATGCATATGGAATGCCATATACAGGAATAGGGTGGACATAGGCAATAGGGGCGGATCCAGGGGGTGGGCGATAGGGCCTTAAAAATCTATTTTTAACATTGGGGAAATTTAAACCGACCAAGATACACATAAATGTGTTTAATAAAAAATTTTAATGTCATTATCGATTCTAAAAGCAGATAAATAAAACATTTTGCGCTTTCAAAAACATGCAAACTGAGCATTTTGCACTTTTCGAAAATATTTAAATAGAAAATTTTGCATTTTTCAAAAAAAGGTAAATAGAAAATTTTGCACTTTTTGAAAACTTGTTAATAGAAAATTTTGCGCTTTTAAAAACCATGGAAATAGAACATTTTATACTTTTCAAAAATATGTAAATAGAGAATTTTGCACTTGGCAAAAAACTTGTAATTAACAAATTAACATTTTGCGCATCCATACAATGAAGTATTTTTAACAAAGCTCATTTTACTTATGGGTAATTTTAATTTCATTCTTCAGTAACTTTATTTCATTGCCCACCACAAATATATTTCTAGCTCCGCCCCTGAGGGTCTGGCCATATTTTACCTGTCACGATCCCGCTCAGTGTCTGTATTGTATGCTACGTAAAGTATATGCCATTGTATCATACTACTATTTAAATTCAAAATTGAGCTATGTGTCCTCTACAAATACAGAAGCTCTGATCCTGGTCCTGGTCCTGGTGGTACTGGTTCTGGTCCTGGCACATTCCGATTCCGGGCTGTGGATAACAATGGACGAGTAGAATGACGAACATAAACTGCACTTGCATTTCTTTTCAGTTCCGCCAACAAAGCGGACGGCGGATAAGTAATAAGCAATAAGAAAAGAAGAAAAGAACGGGAGAGAAGGGTGCATAACAAATGAGCTTCGTTTACGTTTTCTACTTCCTTCAAATTGAAATCGAGCCTTGCTGCATTCGGCATTCGGCATCCTTCTTATGCCGTCGCAGGCCGTCAGCATCATCGTCTAATAAAAAAACTCTTAAAAAAAGAGCATATAATATGGACTCAGAGTGTCATTGTCAGTGTCAATTATACATTAGGGATGGTCCATAATTGATGTCACTCAAAGTTTCACTATTTCAGGAGCCACCCGCACCTCCATGCTATCACTTTAACATTGCACTTTAAACGGATATCTTGAATATTTCACTTGGCATCAATATCCTGCTTCTAGCGATGACATCATTTATGAGCGATCCCTTATTGAAATTCTATATGTACAGTCCGCCTTTCGTCCCTCCAGCTCGAGCCATATTTGAATGTGAATGTGAAAATGCATTATTGTCATTGTATTTTCATTGAATTGCATTGTAATTTTAGTGGTTGTATGTACTTGGGACTTGGGACTTGACGTTGCGTTGTAGTGAATTAAATTGGGATTGTGTGTAGAATTGTAGGATGAGGAATGTAGAAAATAGAACGACAACGACGGCGTACGTACGAAGATCCGATTTCGACTGCAATATTGTGCAGTAGATGTGACATGTGATTTGATTAGATTCCTTTTGATAAGCTTCGTTGGACTTGGACTTCCCAAATGTCTTTGTGTGTGAATAAGAAATTTATCAAATTTCGGACTTATCAAATATTTACTATTAGACTTCAGCCAGACTACAGACTACAGACTTGAGCAATAGTATTTCTACTTTTAATGTGTTTCTATTATTTCTGTACTACTCATAGAACTCTGTCTGTATTCTGTATGTATGTAAGGGATCACCCATAAATGACTTCATCTAAATTTCTGAATATCTCAACTTTAATTACCCTATGGCCCTTCTGTTCCTGTCACCAACTTATAGCCATAGCGTATAAATGCATGCGGCTATCTTGAAGGCGGGATGGCATGAGTAACCAAGTAGTAACTTATTGACCCAACCGATGACGTCATTTGTGGCCGATCCTTAGCCGTATGAATTTTGTAAATATTTTCTTGCCAAGCCTTTGTATTTTTTTACAATTTAATTTACGTAAGTTATTTTTTACTATTTTCCATTAAAAAAAATGTGAATTAATTTTGTGACTTATTTTATAATGCGGTGGTTTAGCGGTTGAATGTACATTATCTTACTGTATAATATTATATAGTGGTTCTTTTGATAGCTAGAAGTTGGTTTTGCTAAGGGACGCACCATAAATGATGTCGCAAAAATTACAACTCTTTCATTACCTCATCTCCGTCAACCTCAACCCTCATGTCATCACTTTAAAATTACGCAATGGGTGTCATCAATACCCAAAGAGCTGCCTGAATTTGCAAAAAAAATGTAACTGGACCATTTGACACTATTCAAAAATATGTAAATAGAACATTTTGATTTTTCAAAAACATGCAAATAAAACATTTTACACCTTTCAAAAACATGCAAATAAAAAACTTGACACCATTCAAAAACCATGTAAATAGAACATTTTGCACTTTTTAGAATCAAGTAAATAGAATATTTTTCTCTTTTCTAAAACATGTTAATAGATTTTGCCACTTTAAAAAACATGCATTTAGAACATTTTGATTTTTCAAAAACATGCAAATAAAACATGTTACACCTTTCAAAAACATGCAACTAAAACATTCAACAGCTTTCAAAAAACATGCAAATAAAAACTTAACACTATTCAAAAAACATGTAAATGGAACATTTTGCACTTTTTAGAATCAAGCAAATAGAATATTTTGCAATTTTCTAAAACATGTAAATGCAACATTTTAGTTTACAACAGAAAACCATTAATAAAATCAAAAGGGTTGGTTTTTGCATGGAAACAAAATGCTGCGTAAAATTAATTCCTTTGTCCTACCCTTTCAAAACGAATGACATCATTTATGGACGATCCCTCACTACTTAGATTGTACTACATGAGCCCCTGGAAGCCTATAATGCTAATGCTAATGTTAGTTCTCTCCCTGTAATCTGTAATCTAGTAAATCATATTCGTCTTCTAAGTTCTACTCCTGTTCTCCAGCTCCACACACACGACTCCCATTCTTTTTCCCACTGTTCTGTTGTCGTCGTCGTCCGCCTTCCGAGTTTGACGTTCCTTTTTGTTGAGCTGAATTCAAATTAAATATGCAAAATGAGCCGTAAACATTCATATTCATAAATCCAAATTCAAAGCTTCCAGCTTTCAGCTTTTGTAATTTCCAGTTCCATTTAGCTTCTCCGCTCCCCTTTTTTCCTGGTACCGGGACAGGGACCGGGACAGGGACCGGGACCGGTACCGGTACCGGTCGTGTCCCCTCCTTCTACAGCATCTCAGATTTCAGACGAGGCAGAGGACGGGAGAGTTACCCGCTTTTGTTTTCCACACGCGGAGATAGTTTCAGTCCTTGAGACAGACGACAGTCGACTTCGACGACAGACTCACTCTCAGATTGTTCAAGAAGGAAATTTAATGGAAATGAGGGAACTGCATATAACATCATAACCGAAGCCGAAACTGAAAGCATAATGTACATAGCATGCCAATCAGAGTCTGAATCTGCATCCGCATCTACACAGCATCTCCACACCCATACCATCACCATTATCATTACCACAACATGCTACACGCCTCATCCTTTTTTACCCAAGACTGAAAGTTCTAAAACCATCCGTAGAAAAGAACGTAGTGATATAGTAGGAGTAGGCAGTACCAAGTCATAATCATCAAGTCAAACAAACAGACAAAGTTTATCAAGGCCACTTTTTTAAATTTGAAGAAATATCCATGATATTTACTTTTTAATTTCTACAGCAGAACATTATTACGACATGGCAAACCCATTTGTGGAAATTTTATTTTGGAAATCTGGAATTTAATTCAGTGTTGTATAACCCAGCATCTTCTTACGGTAGACAGTAGACAAATCCATTTTTTGTGTGAATTTTAAAAATATCATAGTGACCTAGCTACAGGGCGGGATAATATCAGTATGACCAGCGCAGGCAGCCCCCGCTGCCTGAATTTTCAAAAAACGTGTAAATGGAACATTATGCAATTTTCAAAAGTATGTTAAAAGAATATTGAGACTTTTCAAAAACATGTAAATAAATTTTTTTGCACATTTCAAAAACATGGAAACAAAACATTTAAGACTTTTCAAAAAACATGGAAATAAAACATTTCACACTTTTCTAAAAACATGTAAATAGAACATTTAACAATTTTCAAAAAAATGTAAATAGAACATTTTGTACTTTTCTGAATCAATTAATGTTAAAGGGTGAAAATTAGACAGACTCACCCTAGTGGAAATCTGTATATGTGCTGATACGGGTCAAATGACCAAGACTCATTAACTAAGTGGTTATGAACGAGGATAGGTAAAACAACAGTACAAATATCGAGAATCGAAGTAAACACAAGTAGAAATGAAGATGAAAAGTGATACGGGTGAAAAATAATGACTTTGGGGTAAAGTAAAAATGCTACAACCGTATGGAAGCTCTAATAATATTCAAGACGTCTCAAGTAATATTTTAGGCTTTTTGAGAGAGGCGGAAAAACACGACCTTTCATAAGCAGTACTTTTTATTCAATCCCCCTCCATCATCCAATTCAATCCCTGATTTCACATCGGCAGGACAAATGATAATTTAATAAATAATCGAAGAATTTAGGTTAAATTTCGCAATGACCACATAGCTGGTCCGACATCAAAATAGTTGATCTAATTTGAACGTGAATGAATTTTCACAGAGCAGATAAATTACGTAATGTGAAATATTAAGAATTATTGTAGAATATAAATATAAGTATATAGATACTCTAGAATTAAATAACAGTGGAAATATGTATGTATAAAGAATGACTAGTTGTAATGAGGCTTTTACGCTCGTCATGCAGTTTGCTGTTTACAAACAATAAGAGAACTAAAACTCATGCATCAAACATAATATATATACATAGGCATGCATTGAAGGATAAATTCATATATCAAGAAATGTACATGCATCATCATTCGTCATGCTCATACTGGCATTTGATTTTAAGCTTATGAAATAGTAAACTATAATTTAAACTAAAATTATGTAAATACTTAAACTATGGGTGTACGTAGTAGTTGACGTTTGAGTCATACTTAATGAGTAATGCAGGTGTAAAATGACTCATATATGTTTGACTTAATACCCATCTTTTTTTTGATTGTCGTCGTCTGAAAGGCGGTATACGGCAAGTGAAAAAACCCTCTTAGAATTGGTGTTGCTATTCCTCTTCATCAGTAAACTCCACCTCCAAGAATCTCAGATGGCTCGGTTCGATGGTTGAGTTGGGTAGTTCCTCTTCTACTGCTGGTGGTGCCTGTGATTGTATGTGTACAGTGACATTTCCCTCCTCAGCTTGGTGTAGTGTTGTTAGTGGGCCGTGTGTTGTGACAAGCGCACTTCTCCTACGTATCTCCTCATTCTCATCCACTCCACTTCGTCTGTGAACAAGAATCGTCCCTTGGCTCCGGTGGTGGTGTTCGTCCAAGTAACTACTGTTGGGTCTCCCTCGTCTCGGTGGGGCTACAGGTGTTTCAGTTGGTCCCTCCGTTCCAAGTAACTGCAGCTCAGCTTGCTGCTCTTTCTCTCCCTTCTCTTTCATAGTCTCCCAGTAACTCCCTCTCCACCCACGTTTCAAGAACGCAGCACTCAGTTTCCACTTAAAGTATATAGCTGTAATAGCCATACACAGAAAAACAAAAATAATTAGAATCATCCACATGTACCATGGTATGCTACTATCTCTTTCCCATGATGAAGTGTCTATGCTGTTGTCGCTCTCGTCAAATGTGATGTTCAAGTTGTTCATGTCTATTTTCATTCCCATGTGGTAGTCGAGTGAGTTCACTAATAGGGGGTCTTCGTGCTCGTTAAAGATAATGTTAAGCACATCTCCTCTATACGTGTTGTTCGCTATGGTGAATGTAGTCGTGATGGGCAGTAGGAAGATTTCATTGGGGCAGGGGGTGTGTCTGGTTGTTCCTACACGTATGTTCAAGCCTGGGCAGTATATGTGAAAGAACGCATTATACACTTTGACTTGTACACTTCCCTCCGCATCTTGTGCTGTGCTATTTCGACAGTTTTGAAGTACATACTTGAGTTTGTCTTCATACGAGTTTCGTGGCTTACATTTTTGGTGTGTTGTTGCTACCACTCTGTCCATGAAACTCCAGTCGAGCCCTGTATCGAATACACAGTCTTGATCCCTCGAAAGCAAAGCATTTGGTGGTCCTTGATATTTCAAATCACACGTCCGATTTTCTTTCCTCCATAGTAAGGTAAATGGGTCAGCTACGACAAGTGTCAGGTTGGGATTGACGAGTGGCACAATGAAACTTAGATGGAAATTGTCCATTTGTGGGTCACTTCTACATTGTCGAAATTCAGCTAGCTCCAGTGGACATAAATCCCCGCACGGTAAAGTGAAGTTCATGAAGTCGAAAAATTCGTCATCCATATGACCACGGCTCCAGATCCTCTTGGTGTGTTGAATCATCGCTCCGCTTTGGGTGAGTCTTAATACCAGGTAGGCAATATCAAACTCTAGTCGCTCGATCTCTTGAGGTGAGTCCTTCCGTTCACTGATTATTTGGTTAACAGCATCAGTTATTTTTGCCATTTGTTTGTAGAAGGCTCTAAAATTCTGTGTGTCTTCCTTAATTTTCAGTTCCAATTTATTGAAATGTTCGGCTAGTTGTAATGTGTGTTCACTGTTCATTTCAGCTCGGTGTTCGGCCTAGTATGACATCCCAAGTCCAGCACTGGTGAAAACAGCGAGAGCCGTCAAAATTACATTGGTGAAAACGGATCTTTGTCTCCTGATTTCGGTCTTCTTGGGGGGGCAGATCGCCTTCAGAGGCAGAAGGAAAGTCCTCTTATATTCATTTTGGCATTGTTGTTTGAGTTCGTGTCCCACATTTTTCATATTGATTTCTGAATACCTTGATAAATCGCAAGGTGATAATAAGCGTATTTTGATGTTGTAGGAATTGTACCCATAAAGAGGTGGATTCTCCGATCTCCGCCAAATAACTGGTCCTCCTTCATCTACCGTTTCTGCTCCGCCGCCAAGGATCAACATCAAGAAGTACATACATCCGAGAAAAAATAGTGGAAGTGTAGAGTGATAGGGAGTGCGCGATCTCTTCGGTGGTGGTGGCAGCTCCGCTTCCCTCCTTAATTCGTGTGGTGTTGACTTTCCAAAATTTCGACTCGTCTGATCCTGTCTGATCTTGTCTGGAACAGGAAAATGTGTGTCTTCAATTGCTGTTGAATTGTTTTTGTTTCGAGAAGTACTTGCCCTCCTTCCCTCCTTACTATTGTGTTGTTGGTAGGTAGGTAGTGACGATGTAGGATTTCCTCGGTGGCCTCGCTCCTCGTTTTGATATGCGTGAAGTTCAGCTCCTCGTAGTCCCACTGTGCTCCTCTTTTTTGCTACACTCGCCCTCCTTCCCTCCTGTCCGCTCGCAGGATTTGAGTTGGTGGCCGGTGCCTTTTTACTTCTTCCTCCCTCCTGGCTATGTTGAATTTCGGAGTTGGTGGAAGGTTTTGATTTTTGACCTCCTCCCTCCTGGCTGTGGTGTGCTCCGGTGTGGGTGGAAGGTTTATTTTTCTTTGTTTTTGTGCTCGAATGTGGTGGCCCCATGGTGGGGAGTGCTCCTCTGGTGGTGGTGTTATGTACAGCTATACTTGCAGCTTGTACTCCCTCCTGACCGGTGGTAAAGATTGAGAGAACCTCCGGGTTGGTGGTGTAAGAGTGAGCTCCCGTCTTGTAGGTATTACGTACTGCCGTGTTGGTGTTGGCTTGTACTTCCAAGTTGCAGGGGTGAGAGTTAAAATTCCGTTTGGTGGTGGTGGAGGTGGTGGAGGTGTTATGTACCGCATTGCTTTTGTTGCTGTTGGCGGATACTCCCTCCTGGCCGGTGGAATGGTGGTTAAGTCCATATCCGGTGGTGGAGTGTGCTCCCTCCCTGGTGGAAGTGAAGTCTACGCCCTCCTTGCTGGTGGAAAAATTAACTCCCTCCTTACCGCTTCTACCATGAAGTCTCGAGTCTTGTTTTGGTGCTCCTCCTCTTCCGGTGGAAGTCCCGGTGGAAGTAGAAGTCTTTTTCGATTTTTGTGAGTTTTGGATTTTCAAAGTCTGTGACGCTCTCCCAGATTCCAGTAGTTTTGAGATAGAATCTTCATTGTTGTTGAGTAAGTCGTTTACTGTGAAATTTGCCCTTCGAGGTGTAAACTGGACCATATCTACAAACTCGTCAGTACTGATGGTTTTCTCCAATCCTTCGAGTGTATCGATGGCATCTTTAGTTCCCACTGATCGAAATGATTCCGCAATTTCTTCGAATTCATTGTTGTAGTGACCTTCAGCTTCTCGTAGAATGTGCATGTTCTTCTCTAATCGGGCCTGTTCTACTATAATGAGCTCGTTCAGTGCCTTGAGTCTTCTATCGTACTCCTCTTGGGTAACAAATCTCTTAGCGCGCTCCTTTTCTTGGCGTTGTTGAGCCAGAAGTTTCAAATTTTGAACTACTGTATCTGTGAGTTTGATCCTTGTGGGTATACCTTTGGGTGTGATGTATGCAACTATCCCCGGCAAATCTTCTGGAACTGGAAGAGTTTGGGGAATAGTGTCAGGTAGTGTTATAGGGTCAGAAGTCTCCATAGCGTCCATAACGTCTGTGGGCTCCTCTTGGTTCTCGTTTACTTGAGTCCAGTCGTTAACTTCCACTTTGACTGTGGCGTCTTCGTAATTAGTGAGAAGAACCGAGTTATTGGGTTGTGTTTGTGGTTGTGGGGGGGACAGGTCTACCATCTCATGGAGTCTACGAGGTGCTATAGGTGTGATTTGATGATACCTAACAGCTGTACCCCGTTTGTCCGCCAGCTCCTGCATATAAGCTGACCAGGTCTTTTCTTGAGTAGGTTTTTCTATGTCCGTTTTCCTCTTCCACTGGAATCCTCCATGTGGTGCCCGGTAGAAGAATAGTTCGGGATGTTTTGCCGATTTCTCTTGTATTTCCCTATCTACTGATGTAGTTTGTTGTGAATAATTTCCAGTGGATGTTACAGTAGAATTCTGCTCCTGTTTGATCCTTTGATAGATTGTTGCTGGATTTCCTCCATCAAGTTCCATTGTGAGGGTGTATACGAAATATTCTTTCTCTTTGGGTTTCTCCACTAGGGGCTCCGGATTGTCTGTGGTCGCACTTGGATTTGCATTCAGATTAGCGGTATTTTCCTCGTTGTTGTTGGGATTTATCGAGAAGTCTGAGGGGGTCAGGGGCAATGGACTTATGGGCTCAGGGATGTAATCTGAGAAGTATAGAGTTGGTTCTAGTAGCTTTCTCCTTTTCTCACCTTCTCTGATGGTGACTACTCCGCTGTTCTGGAAATCCTCATAGTATTTCGGAAAGTCCAGGCATGTCTGTCGAATTGCTGTCCCTATCCCGTACGACCTATACTTCGCCATGTATATGGCCAGCAGTTGTTCTGCCATCTTGACTCTGATGGAGTTGGGAATCTTGATCGAATATAAGCATAGGCTTGACGATCCTGTTTGAAAGCCAGAATTACTTTGGCTCTGGAGTCTCTGTAGGATTCTTTTTCAGGTTCCTCGATTTCGGAGTCATCCGTAGATACTTCTGTTGTGGTTTGAGTTGTTGACAAGAAGTGATTGCCCGGTGCTCCGGTCAGACGACCATATGTTTGACTTTTGGTCTGACGATGTTCCGCTTCACATGGAGTGTAGATCTCCTGGACTGGTCTCATCATGAATGCCTTATGACTATCTGCACGGAGAATTCGTAACTGTTCTTCCCAGATTTGATCTAGTTCTTGACGTTGGGTTTCTTTCTCCGGGTGTGGTGGTAGCTGAAACCAGGTTAAATTGGCTCCAGCTTCAAGTCCATGTTTCTCCACGTTTCTTCTGAACAGAGTTCTTAAACGGCTACTGTTTGGATGGTTTCTTAGTACAATGGCTCTAATCTTCTCCATGAGTGTGGGTTTAGCCGGTTGATCATCTCTTTCGGAGTTTGAAGAGTCCATGTCCTCACAGTGTCGATATGGTAGACCTTTGCGAATGGTGTGCCAGTCTTCAATTGGTCTTTGCAAATGTTTTACTAGGTGCGTCCAGGCTTGTTGGCTTGCCAGGATAATACCATGCCTTTCTATGTTGTAATCAAGGCGTCTGGAGTGTTCAGATCGATTCTCAGGTGTCAATCTCTCAAAGAGAAAGTCCTTGATCTTCATAACCATGTCATATTGCAGTCGTTGCTCCTCCTGTCTCTTGTATCTTTGCAGGAATGAACCCAAACAAGTCGCGCTCATCGAGTCCAAATCTTTATCCGAAAGGTTGCTAGTTGAGGGTACTAGGTTTGGTTGTAGTACCCGTGACATTCGCCGTTCCCACTCATCCTTCGGCGGTTGCATTAGCCTATTCCGTTTCTTCTGGACTATTTGAACCCTTTCCTTTCGGAGTTGTTTTCGTACTAGTTCCTGGAACAATTCAGATTCCGTGTGTACTGCACTTGGTAGATGTTCGAATAGATCAACGAACTGTCCCCAGATGCGTCTGTTCTTCATGATCATGTTACGGGCCCAGATTTTTCTTTTTGGATCCGTCCAATGACCACAAATGTACTCTTGGAAATCTATTGTTCTTTCTAGCTCTTCCATGGAATTAGCTTGAATCCGTGCTTTCCTGTTGGCTGATTTATTGACTTTCTGGATGTGCTCTTGAGGAGTCTCGATGACTTCTGGAAGGTGGCCGAATAGTTCCCGTAGAGTTTTGGTATTTCGGTTAAACTGATATAGTCGTTCTTCCCTTTCCAGATTGGTTTTTAGAATGGCAGCAGTTTCTCTCCATCTTTGTACTAATGGTTCTGAATCCCTGACATGTTCATTCCAGTCTATCTCAACGCTACTTCCGCTTTTGGCTTTTGCGGCCAAGTAAGCAAGTCCCAGTTGATTCTGATTTTCCCATTCGTTGTATTCATTCTGTTCTTCTGGTGTTCTTTTGCGCGTGGGAAACCTTGGAATTGGCGTAGGTATATGCCAATTAGCATTTTCATTTCCTGTGGAGGTCACTACAGCTAGTGTAGAATGATTGTGGGGTTGTATTTGTGATCCTGAGGCTCCGGCAGAAGGTACGATGTTTTGCTCTGTGTCTGGATTAATCCTCAGTCTAGCTGGTGGTGGTGGGGAAGCTTCATCTCGTTCGGGTGAGTTGTTTCTCAATTGCTCCGTTTCGAGTGGTGCTCCGGTGGAGGCCCTCCCTGTCTCTTCGATATTATGAGAAGTCGGGATCCTCTCGGTGGGGATGTGTTGATGGTCATCATCCTCCGCTGCTACATTGCTGTTGTAGTCTTCCTGTACTTCTTCCTCTTCAGAATCTGTAGCGGTGTTGTTCTGAGGGAGTGGTGGGTTGGTGGTGGATGTCGGAGCTAGGGGCGTAAACGGGTTGATGGTCGACTGAATATGCTGAGCTCTAGCTCGTCTAAGTGCTAATACTGTTTCCCATTCCTGCCTAGTTACCCTAGTCCTAATTAATCCATTTTGAAGTGGAGGCAGCTGTACAGGTTCCAGGTCCGAATCGGTGTCATCACTGGAGCTATCCGTCCATTCATTCATTGGTGTAGTCTCTACTCCTTGTCTTGGGCGGAGTAGGAAAGCATTATTTTGCTTATATTTTGATAGCATTGCTTCGGAATCCGAGTCTTTTCCAGTGGTGAGGCTATCTTCCCGGTGGTTATCCGCTGGATGTTTCTCTACTCTTCGTCCAGGTCGGAGTAAGTGTGCTGGGTGTTGATCGCAGTTGGGGCCAACACCGTCGTGTTGAAATCCTCCTCCATGTGAGTTCATCCTCCTATGTGCGTATTCATGCTTCGAGTCTTCTGTTGACGAGTCTTGATACAGGGGATATGTAGGGGATTTATTGAGTGCCATTTGATTAGCATGGTCTTGAGTTCTTGACGTGTCTGCGTCTGAGAAAAGATCCGCCAGCCTTGGCCTGGGGGTGTCTTCACTCCTTCCACTGCTGCTGCTACGTGATGAGGTGTCCATATGTAAACTTCCTTTCCACGGAGTAGAGTGGGTGGCTCGACGTGCAACAGCTTCAATGAAGCTGACATCTTCTTAAGCTAGATGGGCAGGTGGTGGGGGTCTGTTGCCTCCCTCCTGTCTTGAGGTACTTCTATGTACTTGATTGTTTTGTCGCTCGGGGGTTCGTTCTCTTGCAATATTGTTGTTGTTGCGAGATGAGTGATCGATTTGGGTGTTGGCTCGACCTACATTCTTTGATGACGAACTCCTTCCTCGCTGACGTGATCCGCCGCGCCCTGATTTGGAATTTCTTCGACTTCCGTCCTGGGAGCTTCTGGCGGTGGATGATAATGTGTCTCTTCTGCTCCGTGGCGGAGACACGCCGTCCAACCAATACCTGCAATCATCCTTCTTATCGTTGGGTTTTCCACAATATGAACATATGGTTTTCCTCTTGGCTTTTCCACCAGGTTGGTTCCATGAACTTGGTGGTGGGGAGTTTTCGCTCCTCCGGGTGTAATCGTCTTTGCGATTGTCTCTACGCCTTCCTCTTTGGGATCGGCGGAGACGGGACCGTCCGCGTTCGGTTCCTCCTCTTCCTCCAGATCTATCGTCCTCTTGGTGGGCTCTGAAAGCCTGGGGTAGGTTGTACACGGCGTTACCTAGCGCTCGTTTGCGGTTGTCGTCGGTGGCTTTAAGTAGCTCCAGTAGGATTTTGGGTGTCTTCACGGTGGAGACACGCCAGGTTTGTAGGAATCCTACGTATTCCTCTTGATCCGAGAGTTTGCTTACGGTGAGGCATAAGACGGTTCCGTTGTCCATTCTTCTCCCGGCTCTATCCAGATCGTTATTGATGGCTAACAGCTGGTTTAGATAGCTGTAGCCGCCTCCCGTAGCCATACGGAGGCAGAAGAACTTTTCTGCAAGTTGGACTCGTTCATCCTCTTTTCGGGGCTCGAACATTCTTGAGAGTTCTTCCATGAGGTCTTTTGCCAATGTGATGTGGTGCACTTTGAGAAGTACATCCCTATGAAGGCCTGAATGTATAGACAAAACGGCGGTGTTGTTGGCTGCCTCCCAGTTCGCTATGTCTGTAGCCTCTTGAAGTGTTGGGGGCAATGCGAAAACTGGTTTGGGATATGATCCGTCCACTATGACTCCTAAGTGAACGGTGCCTAACGCCATTTTCATATCGACGAACCACCTGGTGTAATCTGATGGTCCTTTGAGTTTTTCGAAGTCGACTAATGGGCGATTGAAGGTTCTGTTACCCAACATATTGTCCTGAGTATGTTTCTGGGCCGCGGCTCTAAGTATGGCGAGTCTAGATTTTAATGCCGCGTTCTCTAACTGCAGTGGTACGCTAGCTTTCTGGTCCGCCGTCAGGTGTTCAGATGCTCCTAACTTAGCTTGCAGTTCTTCTATCTTTTTGTGATAATAAGACTTAACTTTACGTACCTCGAGTTCGTAGTGTTTATTAGCTTCTACTACCGTCTGCTCTGCAGTGAGGACAGGCTCCGTTGATCTTCGGGTTTGGGGGCCTGACTTTACGACTATCTTGCCTGTAAAGATTTGTGGGACTGGGGATGATTCCGGAATTCTGGAACTCTTGGGCGGCTGTGGTGGCTCTACCTTTGATTCTGGAATACCCTTGGTCTTGATTGCTGGTTTCACTGGTGACATGGGATTATTGTTTCTACACTTTGTCACTACCACTTTCAGATTTTACTAGCCACACCCTGGAACTACTGCAGTGATGTGGGGGAAACTGAGAACTGTTCTTCACAATACCATATGGGAAAAGTCTACACTTGGTTTGTGGAACTAAATACACCACTACGCGCTGGTTAGTCTCTTCAACTGTGTGGGTCACTGTATTCTTCACTAAGGGTAATGTTCTACTCACTTTAGTGGGGCTCTACGTGCTGGAAGCTATCTCAGTCACGGAGTCTGTGGATTGAAAACTGCTTCTTTTTTCACTTCTAAAATATACTTGTTAACTACCTGCACTTTTAACGAAGTTGCTAAGTAGTTTTGATGGTAATTTACTTTTTGAACCTTTTCACGATATTAAAATTTAAAATTTCGAAGAATTGATTTCGTAACAGCTGTTGTCTATTTTAACGTAGAAAAATTTCAATTTTGAAGATAAATTTTGTAAAATTTCGTAGATTAATTTTGTGTATGATGTTTGACTTTTAGATTCGTTGAATTTGAAGAATTTTAAACGTAGAAACCCTAACCTCGTAAAGCAAGGGCTGATAGCGTGTTAAAAGGTGAAAATTAGACAGACTCACCCTAGTGGAAATCTGTATATGTGCTGATACGGGTCAAATGACCAAGACTCATTAACTCAGTGGTTATGAACGAGGATAGGTAAAACAACAGTACAAATATCGAGAATCGAAGTAAACACAAGTAGAAATGAAGATGAAAAGTGATACGGGTGAAAAATAATGACTTTGGGGTAAAGTAAAAATGCTACAACCGTATGGAAGCTCTAATAATATTCAAGACGTCTCAAGTAATATTTTAGGCTTTTTGAGAGAGGCGGAAAAACACGACCTTTCATAAGCAGTACTTTTTATTTAATCTCCCTCCATCATCCAATTCAATCCCTGATTTCACATCGGCAGGACAAATGATAATTTAATAAATAATCGAAGAATTTAGGTTAAATTTTGCAATGACCACATAGCTGGTCCGACATCAAAATAGTTGATCTAATTTGAACGTGAATGAATTTTCACAGAGCAGATAAATTACGTAATGTGAAATATTAAGAATTATTGTAGAATATAAATATAAGTATATAGATACTCTAGAATTAAATAACAGTGGAAATATGTATGTATAAAGAATGACTAGTTGTAATGAGGCTTTTACGCTCGTCATGCAGTTTGCTGTTTACAAACAATAAGAGAACTAAAACTCATGCATCAAACATAATATATATACATAGGCATGCATTGAAGGATAAATTCATATATCAAGAAATGTACATGCATCATCATTCTTCATGCTCATACTGGCATTTGATTTTAAGCTTATGAAATAGTAAACTATAATTTAAACTAAAATTATGTAAATACTTAAACTATGGGTGTACGTAGTAGTTGACGTTTGAGTCATACTTAATGAGTAATGCAGGTGTAAAATGACTCATATATGTATGACTTAATAATTAAAAAGGACATTTTGCATTTTTCAAAATCATGCAAATAAAACATTTCTCACTTTTCTGAATCAATTAAAAAGAACATTTTGCACTTTTCTAAAACATGTAAATACAACATTTTGCTTTACCAAAGAAAACCATCAAGTAAATCTAGATGGTGGTTTTTGTATGGAAACAAATTGCTCCCTAAAACTAATTCCTTCGTCCGGCCTTTCTACCTAAGTACATACTTACGTTGTAAATTGCAAATGCTGTCTAATGTTTTGCAATGCTTTTAATTTTAAGCTTTAAGCTCGAAATCAAAGTGTTTCTAAGAAAACCGACATCGTATTTCCTGTACGCGCTAATTTTGATTTAAGAATTCAAGTACTTGGACCGGACATGAGTTGGGTAATCGTTACTATTAAATACACTGTACTGTTAAACGTATTTAATGGTGTGTGTAACTGTAGTGATAACTGACGTAAGTAGCAAGGATGTCGAGGATGGAGAACAAGGACGTATGTAACGTCCACGTTCCGGTTCCAGAATTCGACTTTTGAATTCGCATGAATTATGAAAGGCAGGAGTCGGACTAATGACATGCTTTTTAAGTAGCTCAGTGAAGACGGGAAGAAAATTCTTTGTGAGCTATCAGTCGGCCCAAGTACAACTCACCGGTACCGGTACCGGTCCCGTTACGAGACCCAGACCACTTACAGCTTAACATACTTAGGTACTTACGGATTTAAAATTCATCAAATTTCCATGTCCTCACATTAATTACTATTACCACTCAAGGCTACACGGGTACGGCTACGGCTACGGGTACGGCTGTAAGCACTGTAAGCCTCAGCCCCACGTCTGTCCCCAAGTACCTACAGAATATGTACAGAATAATATGTAGGGACAAAAAGGATTTTATTTTCTACTTTCTACGGAACCGGTACCGGAATTCGGAATGATCATGTCAAGTCAAAGCCAGCGCCCGTCTTCAATAATTAAGTAGGCGGGAGTCAAAGGATCTGAAGTGGTCCAGGTGTTCGTGCTTGGAATTGCCAAAAAGAATCAAATGGAGAACCAGTCGTCCAAATTCGAACGTGTGAATAACTTTATTTTTTTCCCTTCAGACTTCAGACAGTTAAAGTCAGCGCGCGTCTAAAACTTTAAGTTCTAATTCGAAGGGGACTCCTGTATGATATAAGTATGTATGTGCTTAAATTACCCAAAATATAGTTATGGGATCGTCCATAAATGACGTCACTGGCGGTAGGGTCAATACATCTACTTGGATACTATGGAAAATTTGAGCTATAATTGTTAACAGGGCCGAATAATGCGGCCAGTGCCGAGAGCCTCCGCTGCTTGAATTTTCTCAAAACATGTAAATAGACCATTTTGCACTTTTCAAAGTCATGTTAATAAAATATTTCGCACTTTTCAAAGTCAAGTTAATGAAATATTTTGCACTTTTCAAAAACATGTAAATGAAATATTTTGTACTTTTCAAAAATAGGTAAAAAGAATATTTTGACGTTTCAAAAAACATGCAAATGAATTTTTTTTACACATTTTGTTGTCTGCTCATATATCTGCAGTCCACACTGCTATATAAATATATATTATAGAAAGATACACACAGAGACATAGCCCAGCATCAATCGAGATGCAATAAATTATAATAGATAATAGAGAGAATGAGTGAGGATGAGGAGAGATGAGAGGAAGCCCTCTAAATGGTATAGAGAGATGAGGGAGGAAGGCAAAGGACAGAATGAGAGCACGAATGAATGACAAATTATAAAATAAAGGTAGGCGCACGTGTTCCACGGGACTGCTACTAGAGTAGGGCCCAGCCCCTTTTCGTCTCACTCACAACCTTTTACTTGGAATCATTCAATTCCATTGACTCATAACATTCCAATCATGAGTCATCAGTTGAGTGAGATGAAATCAGGATGACGCCTTCATCCCAACTACATAGTGTAGTATAGGCCAAGGCACACACTACTATACAATAGTATAGAATGTGAGCCCTTAAAAGAGCAGTTTTCCTCAATCGTTCCTTCTTAGAAAAACAATGGATGATTGACATTTAGGACTTCTCCTAAAACGTTTTTATCCATTCTAACAAGAAGAGCACTATAGCAAGGGTACTTGGAGGAATTCCAGATGTCCCTCCTGTCACTCACTGTGTTTTAGAAAACACGAGTGATTGACAACTTAATGGATCTATCTACAAATTGGGATTCCCTTTTACGTTCGTAAACCAAATTGATTGACAGCTCCATGGACCTAACGGTAAATTAGGGATTCCCTAACATTTTCTGACGCAATCCCAACATTTTCTGACGCAATCCCAACATTTTCTGATGCAATCGGACCAGGATCCGGGGGTATATAAGAAGGACTCTCACCATTGAGTAGTCAGTCGAGCTGAGTTGTCCGCTGGAGCAACAACTACCTAGTGGGCATTAGAAGTCTAATTCCCCACTATACACTTTTAAACTCTAAAGTTTTTCTCACTTAAATCGCCTGGTTTGTCGAGACGTCTCCAAACCATAAACTTTTAAACTCTAAAGTTTTTCACTCTCTCTAGTTTGTCGAGTCGTCTCCAAACTAAAAACTTTCCTATACTGTAAGCGTCAGATGGTCCTCAAATAGTTCGGACTGATTGCTTACCCTAACACTCTTTGACGCTTAGACGTCGCCACTGAGAGATATTGTGACGAATATCTACATAGTGCTGAAGGAGCCATTGAGAGGGAGACTAACAACTTGAAGAGAGTAGTTCTGAGATATTGTGACGAATATCTGCAAACTACTGAAACTGCTCTGAGGAAGAGATAGGACGATAGCGAAGACTACGCATCAACTAGCCGACTCACGACCATCAGCCTTAGACGAATTACTACTAGCACGGGACTGACATTGTCTTAGCCCAATTGTGGAAGACCGAAGTAGCCAGTAAAGGTACGATCATTCCTTATACTATCTGTAGTAAAGGCGACAAACGATTAAAGGTTAATCGTTAGTTTAAAGTACAATTAGTGCAAACGGATGTTATTCACTAATGTACTAGGGTATAATTGGTAAGAGAAGTCTGATTAATAATTAAACGGATTATTTAATTGGACTTATTATCAAATATAGCACATAATACAGTTATTGATTAATTAACAAGTGAATTAATAATAAACGTGTATGTATGTAATAATGTGAATTAATATTGAATTAATAAGTAAATAAATGAATAAAGAGATCTGGTGCGTAAGACCAGCTCAAACTGTATAAACTTGTGTGAACAAAGAGTTATCCCTTATTTAAATACCCTTAAAGGTATTCATACGTGGCAATTCATTTGCATACTGGAATCAAATATAGGAATATATTTGAGGAAGGCAACACGTAATTCTGGTGGAGGTAGACAGGGTAAAAGGTCGGGCAAGATTTGAAATAAGAATTTTGCAGGCTTACGATACATGCTACTTGTCACTTGCTGAGCGAAAAGCGACTGTTTAAGTTACAATCCCCGCTTAAAAACTTAAATATTATATTACAGTTCCTTCTAAATAAAACTGTTTTGTCCCCAAAGTGATTTTCTTTAATTATTAGTTAGAAACATCACAGTCCCCACCCCTGAACAGAATTTGACCCCAAATTGAAAACTCAATAATTTGCGAGCAAAGTTTATACAAGTTTGTTTACACATAGATAGTGGTCCTAATATTGTGTGTTAGCAAAAACTAAGGTTGGAGGAGGTAAACCCAACCTTTTTGTCAAAATGGCGGGCCAAAATGCTCAGGCACCAGGTGCCAACCGCCCATGCAAAATTAGTATAACTCCAAAACGATTCGGGGGATCGCTGGATGAAGACCCCTTGGAATACATAGAGTCGTATGAGCAAGCGGCTCTTACGAACTATTGGGACGATCAAACGAAGATACGGCAGCTACCGAATTATCTTATCGGAACGTCGGCAAAATGGTATAAAGCCTATGTACAAAGACGAATACGAGAAGCACAAGAGGAAGAAGGCGACAATGAGGACGAAGAAGATGATATTGTTGTCGCACCACCAACATGGCAGGATCTGAGGGCAGAATTCTTGAAAGGATTTGTTTGCGTGGCTCGTGACGTATTGGATGAGATTAAATTGGACGAAAGACGTCAGAAACCTACCGAGTCAGTGGAGGACTACTTCTATTCTATGCTGGAGCTATGCGATAGAACAGACAGTGGCATGCCAGAAGTCAAGAGAGTACGGAAGATTATCAAGGGATTAATGCCGTACTACTTGGAGAAGATACTGCCTTTCAACCCAACCACGTGTGAAACAACTTTGGAGCATCTAAGAAGAATAAATGAAACAAAAGTACTATCTCAACGGAACGATGACTATACAAGCTTTGGAATAACGGCCACAAGCAACCAGAAGCAACTTACAGATACAAATGAAACACTAATAAAGAATCAAAAAGAACTGATACAAGAATTGAGAAACCAAGGACAGAGATCGGTTAAACTCATGGAGAAGCTGTACAGTTCCTGTTTTGATGTAAGACAACCAGAACCCAAAAAGTGTTTCACTTGCGGTATACCCGGACATTTTTCCCGTGACTGTCAGAAGAATAGAAGAGAGAATTCTTCTTACAGAGGACCCAGACGAGATGGACAAGCATGGAGACAAGACAACAGAACTGAACTTAAATTTGAACCTTCGGGAAACCAGGATCAGCGGGATCTGGGAAACGACCCGCCGAAATAAATATCATTCCTATCGACAACGTAGTGTTAACACAAAATTTGCATTCATCACTCAAGATTCCATGTAAGTTTCAAAACACTAATTATCAAGTAATTATAGATTCAGGCTCAGCAGTTACTTTAGTAGATTCAAAGTTAATATCACCGAACCAAATTAAAAGATTAACTAGACCAGTAAGAGTTAGTGGTTTAGAAGGGAAAAGTAGAAACACCATAGGAACAGTAGAAATGCCTCTTGAATTTAGCAACGATGTAACTATACCAGTTAAGGCCTATGTATTAGAAGATATGAGATTTCCAATAATTCTAGGTAATGATACCTTATCAACTCAGAAGTTAGTAATAGATTATGACAAAGAATGTCTTAGAAGGTTAGAAGATGAAGTTCCGTTTCCAGAAGATTTATCTAGACCCTTTGAAAACATGGAAATTTCTGAAATATCACAGGAGGAGGTTTACTTTACTTCAATAGAAACGTCTATTGTAGAACCCAATTCAATGAAACGAATAGAAGTCAGGCCATCAAGACCATTGCCATATGAAACAGCTATACTAGAGAAGGTGACCCCTAATAGCAATCAATTAGCTTATCAAGTTCCAAATACTATTTGTTCATCAGGTCAGGAGCATTATTTTGTCTACGTTGTAAATAGCTCAGAAGAAAGTATAACAATTCCCAGTAAAATAAAAATAGCTAAAGCTGAAGAATGTACTATGCATGAACCAAGTGTGCAACCTGATATTCATCCCAGTTCACCCGGACAGCCTCTATATATAAGCAAGAAAGAATTTGAAGCAAGAATCAATACAAATTTACCCCCTTTAGAAAAGAAAGAAATTCTAAATCTACTTTTGGAATTCAAAGCAGTATTCAGTAAAGATAACACTGTTGGCTGCGTGACCGGACCCCCGTGTCATATTGAATTAATTGAAGGATCAAAACCAATCAAACAACATCCATATCGATATAGTGCCTACGAACGAAATTTAATTGATAATCAAGTAAATGAGCTACTAGAACAAGGACTTATAACGGAAAGCGACGGAGCCTGGTCCTCACCAGTTGTCTTAGTCAAGAAACAAACCCCTGAAGGAATCAACTATCGTTTTGCATGCGACTTCAGAAAATTGAACGATTGTACAGTATCAGACAGTCACCCAATACCAAGAATAAGTGATTATCTAGATGCCCTTGGAGGTAACACACACTTTTCTACGCTTGACGCAATTAAAGGATTTTGGCAACTACCTCTAGATAAAGAAAGTATAAAGCTAACAACGTTTTGTACACACAACGGACTCTACGCATGGAAACGAGTACCATTCGGTCTCAAGAATGCAAGTGCTCAATATCAAAGGAAGATGAACGAAAAGCTAGGAAAGCTAATAAATGACAAATGTGTCGTGTATATTGATGACGTGGTAGTATATGCTAAGACATTTCGATCCCATTTGAGTAATTTAAGAGAAGTGTTTGAAGTAATAGCACTAGCGGGATTTAAATTGAAACTTTCTAAGTGTTATTTTGGCGCAAACGAAATAGAATGTTTAGGATTTGTTGTAAACAAAGAAGGAACCACTCCATCTGCAGAAAAACTGAATGCAATCTCAAAGATACAACCACCTACCACTGTCAAGCAAGTGCAAACTTTCTTAGGAATTGGAAACTTTTATAGAAAATACGTGGACAACTATGCAGACATTTCAAGACCCCTCACTAGCCTACTTAAAAAAGGAATAAAATTCACATGGACACCGGAAGCTCAGCAGGCTTTTGAAACTCTCAAAACCAAGCTAATCACAGCTCCTTTGCTGGTTCATTACAATGAAGCACTTCCTATAAAACTACACATAGATGCCAGCAATCTTGGGGTAGCAGGAATTTTATTACAACAACACGGAGAAGAATGGAAACCAGTTTGCTACGCCTCACGGCATTTAAGTGACACTGAGACAAGATATTCAGTAACTGAAAAGGAATTTTTGGCACTAATTTGGACGCTTTCTAAGTTTCGACATTACCTACACATGAAAACATTCGAAGTTTTTACGGATCACCAGCCGCTAACTCAAACAAAATTTGCCAGTTCTACAACAAATGGGAAGTTAGCAAGATGGGCTTTACAACTTATGGATTATCCAGAAATGAAATTAATATACAAACCGGGGAAAACAAATCAAGATAGTGACACATTATCAAGATTTCCTGTTGGAGAATCTCCTGCCTCAGAAGATGAAGCATTGGAATTTCCTATTTTGCCAGTATCAAACGAAAGAATGTCACAAGATATTTCTTTTGAAAACTTGGATATTGACGACATCAGGAGATTACAGGAGGACGACCCTAACTGCATTGCACAGATGAATGACTGCAAAGGACCTTCACATGTCTACACAACCGTTGATGACGTGCTTTACAATATAAGAACAGGATTACCAAGACTCGTGATTCCTCAAATTCTAGTAAGATCTCTTTTGAATTCTATTCATAAAACCAAGGAATCGGGAGGACATGTTGGATACGAAAAAACATACGATAAGGTTAGAAAGAGATTCTATTGGAAAGGAATGAAGCTAGATACCTTACGTTACGTCACAAGATGTCATGAATGCCAGCTTCATAAGCATTCAACACAGCCACAGTATGGATTTCTGCAACCAATAGAATATCCAGAAGGACCGTTTTTAGTATATGGCCTTGACCATTGTGGTCCTTTAACTGCAACTAAAAATGGGAATAAGCATTTAGCAGTAGCTGTGGATTATCATACAAAGTTAATAATTTGCAAGCCAGTTAAAGATACGAAAGCTTTAACTACAGTAGCATTCCTGAAGAATGAAATAATATATAAATATGGAGCTCCTCAGAAGATCATAACTGATCGAGCAGCCATTTTTCTTGGACATATTATGGATGACTTTTGCAAGACGTTTGGAATTCACCACAGTTTGACCACAGGCTACAAAAGTTCTACTAATGGATTGGTAGAAAGAGCGAATCAATCCATTATGAAGTTACTAAAAATTTACACAGACAAGGACCAGCGAGATTGGGATCTTCAAATAGCAGCTGTCGTGTTTGCTCTTAACACAACGATGTCAGCCGCCACGGCAAAAACAGCGTTCTTCATGATGCATGGTGTAGAAGCAAGACTCCCTATAGAGAATCAGTTACACACAGTAACTAATCCCCTCCTACGACAAGATGAACTACGCAAACTCAATCAACTGAGAAGTGAGATGGCCACAAGAGTACAAGCTGTACAGGCATCTTACAAGAAAAGATTTGATGCTAAAAGAAAGAAGTGTGACTTACAGTTAGGAGAACTAGTAAAGCACTTTATCCCCATTACCAAGAGGAAATTATCTACAAAACTACTACAACGGACAAAAGGACCCTACACTATAACCCGAATAATTTCCCAAAACAACGTTGAAATCACAGATGAAGACGATGACAAAAAGATAGTTCACGTTTCAAGACTACGAAGATACCTTGATACAGAAGAGGATTCGGATGAATATGAAGACGACGAAGGACTACGCATATTATCTAAAGAATTGCAAGTTATTATTCTTGAATGCTATTACAAACTACGAAGACCCTACAGTAAGAGTGTGAATCTCACAGCTATACTCGACGCTACGTCGGGGACCTACTTTAAAGATTCCGAACAACTAAACGAAGAATTTTGGAATCAGATTTGGAACCAGAAGATTCAAATGGTGATTCTAATAGAGGATGCTACAAAACTACGTTCAATGAATGACACTTTGTCATTCGCACTGACGGAAAATGGTTGTCCCCCAAACTACGAAATCTACAGAAAGCCCCAACTTGACTCCAATCATTTAAAAATTGATCTTTGGACAATTAAAAAGACTACAGAAGATGTAACCAAATTACACGAATTGACTGTTACATCTATTAATGAAGCATCGATATGGAAAACTGAAGAGTTACTTGACCGATCCTGGACTCGTACATGTGTCCGAAGCATGATTAGCCAGGGAAATATACTTCCCTCAATCATTTACGGGATTCCAAACCCAATACTGCAACTTATAGTGTATTTTAGCAACAAAATACAAACCGGCATAATCACTACGGGTAAAATCATGCAGATCACGAGAAGCTATCTTCACGAGAAGCTTATAACTAGAGAAAACATGGGAATTATATGTCTAGAAGTGCTAGACGTATGCAAGATAAAAGAATCTACTCCAATTAGTAGACTACTACAGAGAAGGAAAGAAAACAAAACATACTTTAACCACCAAATCAACGAATTCACAGACACAAGCGATTCGAGTGATTCGGAAGTTGAAGATGTTATTGAAGGAGACTTGGAAATGTTCGAACCCCCTGCAGGGGCATTTTCAAGAAGCGGCAGGCGTCTAAGACAGCCTGATTGGTATGGCCAACGAGAAGGTCAACCACAGCCCTAGTGGGTCAAATGAGTTATCAACTCAAAACTTGTGTTGATTTCAGAGGAGGAATAACCTAGGCCTAAGGAATTCGGAAGAAAGAGATAGACTCATTGACCACTAGCGGGAAGAGAGGAGGAGAAAGGAAGGATTCATCAAGATGGCGGCAACTCTGATGGTCGTTGCAGCACTAATCTGCAACGCAATGGCAAATGATCTCGACATGGTTCACGCGGATGTAGGAGTGACCATTGAACCAATACCCAACGTTTATTTATACGAAGGCTCTGTTCCTGTCTTCTTCAGGATTCCAATTATGCCAGTAATAAACGACCCATACCATAACGCAAGTCATGTATGTGACGACATACAACTTTGTTACATGGCACAGTGGATACAAGAGATGCAGAATACGACATATAACTTACTCGGAAGATTACAAAGAGGCCTTGAGCACACAAAACCACGTCATCATCCACACTATGAAAATCGCGAAGGATGGATTGATGATCTTGGCCTTAAAAGGACTAAGCGAGCGGCTTTGTTTCCTTTTATTGGAGAAATTAACCACAGTTTATTTGGACTAGCCCTGGATTCAACTACTCAAGACATTATACAGCACCAAGATGGTCTCAAGAATTTTGTCAAGGGATTGAAAAAGAATTTGGATGTGGAACATCAAGATTTGATAAAGGTAGCCACACGCGTTGGAGAAGTCCAAGACGTTCTTCACAAAGTAACTGAAAGTCAACAGCAATCAATGAAAAGGATCTTTAAAAGATTTAACGAACTTAATGCACGTTATGCCGATGATGCCGCAGGAATCATGCGTAACACGCTATTGGCGGCAGAACAAGAAATGCTGGAGCATCAACATTTAGTAACTACTATTTACCTCAGTTTGAAAACAGCTTGCAACAACAAATTAATACCGGAAACCTTTATAACTTGGAATGTACTTCGAAACGTAACTAAAGACTTAGATGATGAATTAGCCAAGCATGGTAGAAAAATTGTTATTCCTGGAGACACATATGACGCATTTTATAAATATCAGATAGCTGAATGCCTTTACAACGAAGACGACATAGTAGTAAAAGTACAAATCCCCTTTGTCTCTCTTAATCAGAAATGGAAACTTATCAAACTAACCCCTATAGATTATTCAAGTGGAAATGAAACTTGTAAGCTTACTTTGCCTACTAAATTAATAGCAAAAAACAGAGACATGTTCAAAATATACGATGACTTTGAACTACAAGGATGCAACTATCGACATGGAGGTTTATGTATTTTACCTAAATCTAATAATATAAAATACAGTTATTTACCATGTATTGAACAAATTATAAGAGGGAGTCAAGTCTCGGATCTTCGAGAAGTGTGCAAATTCGATTGCATAAAAGATGACACCACTAGAGTAACAAGAATTGGTCCTAAACGAATTTCGGTGGCCCATTTAAAATATCAAGACACTAAAGTAGTATGCCCTAATAAAACTTATGATGTAATGCGTAATCCCACTAATATTGGAAACATTGAAATTAATTTGAATTGTCATTGCAGATTATTAGTTAATGGAACTTTTATAGCGGAACCTGATTTTCCCTGTACTACTGAGTTTGACTCGGAATGGCCTGTAATATCCAGAGTCATTCCTTCTAATTGGTTTAACATAAGACATCTAGTGATTACACATCCAGAGACAGCAGCTAAAAGACCACGATTGACCAACTTTACTGAGTACTATGACGAAAATTGGAGACATCCCTTTGACTGGAAAGACAAAATTACTATTGAGAAATTAGATGACTTGGATACCACTAACATAACTACGCCGGAAGAAATACACTGGTTGGTGGCAGAAGCAGAGGAAACCCATTATTTTGTTTGGATCTGGGTGTTGATATCAGCCTCAATTCTTGGATACCTACTATTTGAGAATAACCGCAAAGGAGCCATTCTGACCATTTTGATGTCCCAGACGAAGGCAGCGGAAGCACGAAAAGTTCACTGCGTTCTACCAATATATATGGAGATTTTGCTGATTCTGGTGTGCACCGTATTGCTGCTGGTGTTGTTAAAGAAAACCTTCAGTTACTTTAAGGAGAAGATAAGATGGTGGCATTTTTCCTATACCTACGACCGAGAACAACGAGAAAAAGCAGAGCGAGATGAGAGAAGATACAACGAGATCATGGACGACACGCCAGTTGGAGATGTATTGCTGACAACTATCAGGGAAGTCCCATCACCAGAACTGATGAAGAAAGGATCAGAACTCAAACGTTCTGAATGCCGGATTTTAAAGTAAGATGAGAAACTAAAGTATAAGAGCCTGTAGAGATATGTAGAGATAGAAGAGTGTTTACCCAAAAAACCACAAAAAATACAAAACGTTAAAACAAACAAAAAATAAAAAAATAAATGGTAAAACTCTTATGGAATTGTAACAGTGCAACAACCAGTTGAACTGAATATAGTAGATGGCTCTTATTAATAAGAACACAAATGTAATAGGATCCTAGAAGCTTCCTAGAAACATGTAGACAACCCTATTCTAAGTATTAATAAATTAAGTAGAACATTGTAAGCAATTTGCTTAAAAGTGTAGTAGAGAAACAAAATATGTAGAATAGAAAGGGTTAGTAGAACTACGATTACCATTTGGAATGATTATACTGGAACAGCTACGTCGACATATAAACTTACCTTTTACTAGCATCGACAAAATATTATTGAGTTGCAAGAAGATTCTATGTAACCATGCATAGGTGTATTGACTTTTAAGTCACACTAAAATGCCTGTGAGGATTATAGTAGGTAGCGCTTCTACTTCCGTACGCCGTGCAGTAATCACATGATTACGTAATCACTGTTGCCGATTAAGATAGGTAATAGTAAGGATTTATCAGCTTAGCCAACTGAATAAGTCACTTATATGCTTCAGCAAGCAAGAAACTAATTAGAATTAGCTGATGAGATATAGGATTAGACAATCCATTACCCTAAAAACAGTTTATTTGTGTATTAATAAAGCAAGAAGGAATAAAATCCGAATTATAGATTGCCTAATTGGAATGAGAAATAATGAAAGACAGTTTCAAATTATAATGTAACAAGATATCGTTTGACTAAGGTGTAGTAGGATTATGCGCTTGAGAGAAGTAGATTGATTGGGCGGTTGCTTGGAAGAACTCAACTACGACAACCAACGAAAAATTTAAGAACGCCTTGATATGGTGGCGTCTTGAACTGATCAGCTTGGCGTGTATCATTCAAGAAGGCAACATGAGCTATAAACGCTCGCCTCTGTTCTTAAAGATCTACGAACAAAACAATTGAAGTAAAAAGTTGAACTTCAGAGTTTCCCAAGTAAACCTAGTCAATTGCTGTTTCGAGTAGCCGTCTTAATATATTATTAGATGACGAATCTTAAAGTGTTTCTTTGCTTACGATTGCAATTCACTGTCTTCCATTCACTCTCGTAGTTGCTAAAGTAAAAATAATATTTGGATTGTATTCCTAAAAGCTGCAAAATTATTATTTGAGAATGGAGACCATTCTAGATTTTTGGGGGGGTGGTGTTGTCTGCTCATATATCTGCAGTCCACACTGCTATATAAATATATATTATAGAAAGATACACACAGAGACATAGCCCAGCATCAATCGAGATGCAATAAATTATAATAGATAATAGAGAGAATGAGTGAGGATGAGGAGAGATGAGAGGAAGCCCTCTAAATGGTATAGAGAGATGAGGGAGGAAGGCAAAGGACAGAATGAGAGCACGAATGAATGACAAATTATAAAATAAAGGTAGGCGCACGTGTTCCACGGGACTGCTACTAGAGTAGGGCCCAGCCCCTTTTCGTCTCACTCACAACCTTTTACTTGGAATCATTCAATTCCATTGACTCATAACATTCCAATCATGAGTCATCAGTTGAGTGAGATGAAATCAGGATGACGCCTTCATCCCAACTACATAGTGTAGTATAGGCCAAGGCACACACTACTATACAATAGTATAGAATGTGAGCCCTTAAAAGAGCAGTTTTCCTCAATCGTTCCTTCTTAGAAAAACAATGGATGATTGACATTTAGGACTTCTCCTAAAACGTTTTTATCCATTCTAACAAGAAGAGCACTATAGCAAGGGTACTTGGAGGAATTCCAGATGTCCCTCCTGTCACTCACTGTGTTTTAGAAAACACGAGTGATTGACAACTTAATGGATCTATCTACAAATTGGGATTCCCTTTTACGTTCGTAAACCAAATTGATTGACAGCTCCATGGACCTAACGGTAAATTAGGGATTCCCTAACATTTTCTGACGCAATCCCAACATTTTCTGACGCAATCCCAACATTTTCTGATGCAATCGGACCAGGATCCGGGGGTATATAAGAAGGACTCTCACCATTGAGTAGTCAGTCGAGCTGAGTTGTCCGCTGGAGCAACAACTACCTAGTGGGCATTAGAAGTCTAATTCCCCACTATACACTTTTAAACTCTAAAGTTTTTCTCACTTAAATCGCCTGGTTTGTCGAGACGTCTCCAAACCATAAACTTTTAAACTCTAAAGTTTTTCACTCTCTCTAGTTTGTCGAGTCGTCTCCAAACTAAAAACTTTCCTATACTGTAAGCGTCAGATGGTCCTCAAATAGTTCGGACTGATTGCTTACCCTAACACTCTTTGACGCTTAGACGTCGCCACTGAGAGATATTGTGACGAATATCTACATAGTGCTGAAGGAGCCATTGAGAGGGAGACTAACAACTTGAAGAGAGTAGTTCTGAGATATTGTGACGAATATCTGCAAACTACTGAAACTGCTCTGAGGAAGAGATAGGACGATAGCGAAGACTCTACGCATCAACTAGCCGACTCACGACCATCAGCCTTAGACGAATTACTACTAGCACGGGACTGACATTGTCTTAGCCCAATTGTGGAAGACCGAAGTAGCCAGTAAAGGTACGATCATTCCTTATACTATCTGTAGTAAAGGCGACAAACGATTAAAGGTTAATCGTTAGTTTAAAGTACAATTAGTGCAAACGGATGTTATTCACTAATGTACTAGGGTATAATTGGTAAGAGAAGTCTGATTAATAATTAAACGGATTATTTAATTGGACTTATTATCAAATATAGCACATAATACAGTTATTGATTAATTAACAAGTGAATTAATAATAAACGTGTATGTATGTAATAATGTGAATTAATATTGAATTAATAAGTAAATAAATGAATAAAGAGATCTGGTGCGTAAGACCAGCTCAAACTGTATAAACTTGTGTGAACAAAGAGTTATCCCTTATTTAAATACCCTTAAAGGTATTCATACGTGGCAATTCATTTGCATACTGGAATCAAATATAGGAATATATTTGAGGAAGGCAACAATTTTATAAACATGCAATTATAACATTTACCGCTTTTCTCAAAACATGTAAATAGAACATTTTTGTTTTTTCCGAATTAAGGGGACGTATGCTGTGTTTAAGCAACCCCGTGCAAAAAATAATAAAATATGCAACCTAAGAGAAATAGGCCACTGTCTGGTGGAACTTATTTTCTTCCAGACGTGGTATAAATTCTGAAAGGGGTCAAGGCTTAGTAATTCTTGGTAACAAGGAATAAAGTATTTAGAACACATTTTTCATTATAAAATTTATATTCAATCTTCGAATTTCCGAATACGTAATCGGATCTAATTTGTTAAATTTCGATTGCTGGTTGGAGGGATTTTAGTCACACTGAATCAATGACTGACAGCGTTGAAAAGTGCAATACAAAGACAGCAAATTTAGGTGAAGTTCAACGCCGTTTCATGAATTACTGCTACTCGGAATTTTTCTGCCGTTGCCCCACTGCAGCCCTTGATAATAGGGTTTTGCAAGTGCCTCATTACCAACATAGGGACAAAATTTCGAGACAATAGATCGAAATTTTGGTGAAACCTACATTTAATATTTTCACATTTTTGAGTAGGTCATACAATTGCCTAGGGACTCCAGAAGAGATATTTGGAATTTTCGTTTTCGTTTAGCTGCAATTAACCACCAAACACGGGAAGATCTACGTTCCCCATATAATCGCTTGTTAATTTTGACGATTTTTAATTTCTGTTAGTGACCAAAATAAATATAATTTTTGGAATTTTGCTTCCCAAGTCCCTAGATACGACATCAAGCAATATGGAAAAAAATGTTATATAGTCGTATCTTTTTTTTTGATGCCCGTTATATTGTCTCAAAAAACAGCATACGCGCCCTTAAGTAAAAAGAACATTTTGCACTTTTCTAAAACATGTAAATACAACATTTTGCTTTACCAAAGAAACCCATCAATAAAATCAAAATGGTGGTTTTTGTAAATTAAAACAAATTGCTGCCTAAAAAACAATTCCTTCGTCTGGCCCTGATTGTTAAGCTGATAACTGCGTGAGACGTTGTAGTCGAAGGGTCCAAGAATTGGAAATATTTTGATAACATCACTTATGGACGACCCCTTATACACTTTTCCATAGGCATTTCCATTCCTTCAAAATAAACCCCCAAAAAAATGTTATTGCGCATAGTTTATTTATAACTAACTTTTTAAAAATTTTAACGTCCTCAGTCTTGAGTCATCAATATGAAAGTACCCACTGACTGCAGGTAGCTGTCTGGAATCTGGAATGGAAATACATGGGGAATTATCTGGGAAGATGTTTTTGACCAGTTGTCAGTTATGTATGAGCATTTAGTTTAGTCTAAACAGTAGACACTTTACGTATGGGCAGCATTAAAATTTCAAAATTCAAGTTGCCGTATCTTTCGAATTATTTATTAGCTCCAAAAACACACACTATAATTTTTGTATTTCCAAGTTCACTAGTTAAATAAAAAAAGCAATGTAAGTTTTAAACTGTTCCCCACGCACTCAAACAAACAAAAGAAAGCAGACGATTAATTTTGTGAGCGCAGACGCAGTTACAGAGCGAACAGCTTAATTGATTAGCGAAGCTGTCACATTTAAAAAGCAAATATGACAAGGTGTTAAAATTTAAGAGACTCTCGCCGGGAAGTCATAAACTGTCTTCCGCAACCAAATAAATTTTTATTTTCTAACATGCAAATGCTATATAAAAATTACCATGGCTATTTTCAACATGCTATATTTTTGGCTTGGACTTGGTCCTTATGCATTTTGTCTGGACCGGTACCGGTACCGGCACCGGTATCGCTAACGGCCCGGTCCCAGTGCTGGACCCTATACCGAAACCGTATCAATAATAAAGACTGTAATAATGGCTGCACATACATATCGTCGGTGAAGAACCAAAATGACCCATATCCAAAAACAATATCTACTATCTACAAAAATATTGAAACATGTCTTGAAAGCATTTGAATAGAATATTGAGCACTTTTAAAAATATGAAAATAGAACATTTTGAGCTTTTCAAAAATATGTAAATGGAACATTTTACTCTTTTTCAAAAATATGAAAACAGAATATTTTACACTTTTCAAAAATATGAAAATAGAACATTTCCCACTTTTCAAAAACATGTAAATAGAAAATTTAGCACTTTTCAAAAACATATGCAAATTGAGCATTTTGAACATTTCAAAAATATGAAAATAGAACATTTTACTCTTTTTCAAAAACATGTAAATAGAACAGAACGTTTTTACACTTTTCAAAAACTCGTAGTTAACATTTGACGCATGTTTCTCATTTTGTATTTATGAAATAGCTCATTTTAATTCTAGTTTCAAATGGATATGGGTCATTTTGGTTCTTCGCAGACGTTACGGGCCATGTGCATGGGAATTAAAGTCACAGAGTCTAAAAAGGAACCTAACGATAAGAGATATTCTCATGACACTAAATCGAATAAAAATGAACTTGTAATTGGACATTTGGAAATTTCTACCTACGGTTTTTTTCCCTTTCTTTTCGTGTTGTTGTCGTTGTATGGAGTGGCAGTGAAGCCAAGGAAAAGGAAGGCAGGCGATACGTCAATTAAACTATTTTATTACAGGATATGGATATGAACTTCCACTCAGGGCTCCGGCCTCATAACAAAGTTGTTTACGGAGTAGTATAGGTACGCTTGTAGAGTTCAGTGTTTTGCCTGCAATAGGTATAACTATGTAGTTTGTGAGCATGTGAGGGAGACAGTCCATAAAAATTCATAACAACACATGCTTCACATGCAATGCAATTTATGTAATTACTTTGATTCTGCTGCTGCAATAAGAGCTTCATGGTCACGGTCAGCTTAAGGCAGAGCAAATGTCTAAGTCCACGACGAAGTGTGTAGGGTTGTTGTTGTAGTTTATATTTAGTGCAATACTCTTTTGCTACCTACAAAATAAGATGTCTGCACCTGACAGGCTTAAAATATTCCCATAGTTGACATCTATATCATTACATATATTTCCTTTCAAAATCCTTGATTTACGCTCCAAGTTCTAAACCTTTATTATTGGCATTTGGCTTTCCTTCCAACTTCTCCACTGCTCCCATCTTCTGCTGTACAAATACGCCACGCACTATATTCAGCCACACGATTTAAGGCAATGTTCTAACAGTAACCAAAACGTCTTAAGCTTCCTCATAGGAAAGAAAAGTTAAAATTGAATAAAATGATTTATTAGCAATATTTAAAAAAAAACTTTCTTTAAGACTTTTTTCAAAAATTTAATTTGGCTTCTACCACTGTACTTTACTAAAAATGCCGTATAAAATGTTAAAATCACAAGTCTGACTGACAAGGGAACTGTTTTACATGATACTCGCCAATTTCAAAAAGTCATGTCTACAGAAATCAGACTACTTTTAAATAGTGAAGATCCAAAGTAACTCGATTCCATTTTGCATTGTTTGGTCATAGTAGCCCGCCAAAGTTTTAAAAAATTCAAATTTGAATACTTTGCCGCCCTGTGACTTCTAAAGTTCTCATCCGATTTGGACGAAATTTGATTTTTTCTAATTCTTAAGCTTTATTCTAAAAATAATTTCAGGATTTTTCAAAATTCGAAAAAATTGTCATTTAAAAAATTGTTCCATAAAATTAGGCTTTAAAAATAATGTCTTTTAGAAATAAAAAAAATGAAAATGTTTGAATTCTGAAAAATTCTGAAATTACTTTTTAGAAAATAGTCTAAACGTTAAAAAAAATAAAATTTTGTGCAAATCGGACGAGAACTGTAGAAGTATACCGCGGAAAAATATTAAAATTTGAATTTTTTAAAACTTTGGCGGGCTACTATGACCAAACAATGCAAAATGGAATCGAGCTACTTTGGATCTCCCATATTTAAAAGTAGTCTGATTTCTGTAGACATGACTCTTTGAAATTGCGATGTACCATGTGAAACCATTCCTTTGTGAGTGAGCAACTTGATTAAATTTAAAATCTAGTGATTAGGTTTGTGCGGGAAATTTAAAAAAAAACAGTTTTTCAAACCGGAGAAATCTTTATGGATTTGTTCTATTTTATTTTTTTTTTGAAAAAATCTTTCCGGCACATTAATATTGTGTACTGTATGTATGTGTAAGGGTAACAGTAACAGCATAGTACTAAAATTAGCCTGATCATGATCATGATCATGATCATTAAACCATTGAAATTGTCTCTGGGCCAAGAATCACGCAGAGAGTTAAAACATTTGACTTTGGTTTGGTGAAATTGTGGAATGTATAGGGACTCCCGTCTGACTTGGACGTCGGTCGACCACACCACTACTATATAGCTATACTACACGGTTCGGTTTTCGGTTAAGTAACGGTTACGGTTACGGTTGAGCTTGGCCGCTTTCCCTCGTCTCTTCTTTTGGCAAGGAGGCAAAAGATGAGCGCATAGGGGAGGAATGCACCCGCTGAAATGACATGGTCATAGCATGGGATCTCATCGCATGGCTAACTCGGTTCGGTCCATGCCTAAAAGCGACTTCCAGCTGCATATGCGATTATCATAAATAAACGTGCGAGTGTGTGAAGCTCTCTGGAAAAATCGAATTCAATCGAAATTCGAAACTGAAACAGAAAAAAAACAAAAGCACTTTCAGTCTCGACTTTTAGACCACTCGCTCACTCACTCACGCATATCCCTAATAATCCATATACTTTGCATTTCATTGCATTTCAATCTGTAATGGAAACTTGTGTGGCTGTAGCAGCAGCACCAGTAAATGTACATAAAATTCAAGGCAGAAAACAGTAGAATTGCAGTGACCGTCCCCGTCTACTAGCGCCTCATAACGCATAATAATAAAAATAAACATAAAACAGACTGTGAATTGAATGTGACTCTAAATTTGAATAAAAAACAAAGGGGAAAGTTTTCTCCAGTTCTCACTCCTTTCTCCCTCGTTTTCGCTTTCGTTTTTTGTTTTAGTTGCCGTTTTGAGTGGATAGCCCAGACGGCAACTTACATTTAGTCAGTGAGGCGGAGGAGAAGGCAGGCATCCGCCATGACCACGGCTACGGCTATGGCTATCGAATTGCTACATGGCCATGTCTCAAGTATCCGTAGCCGTAGTCCGTAAAATGGAGACTGGGCAGAAAATCAGGGCCGGACAAAGGAATTGGTTTTAGGCAGCAATTTGGTTTCATACAAAAACTATCATTTTGATTTTATTGAAGTTTTTCTTTGCTAAACCAAAATTTTGTATTTACATGTTTTTGAAAAGTGCAAAATGTTCTATTTACTTGATTCTGACAAGTGTAAAATGTTCTATTTACATGTTTTGAGAAATGTGGAAAATGTTTTATTTCCATGTTTTTGAAATGTGAGAAATATCTAATTTGAATGTTTTTGGAAAGTGCAAAATGTTCTATTTACATATTTTTGAACAGTGCAAAATGTTCCATTTACATGCTTTGAGAAAAGTTCAGACAGAGGGGGCTGCTTGTACTGTCTGCATCATATGGCCCTGCAGAAAATGTAAATTTATCTGTACAGTGCAACGTTGTGCGTATTTACATTATTTTTGAAATCCATGTAAAATGTAAATGGAGAGAGACGCACTACACAAGAATGAAATTCGAAACAAACTGAAAACAGAATCTGGCCTGGCATTTCATGTTCCGCATTTACTCATTCCTGGGCCCACGCACTTACTCTTTCAGGCAGGTGGTGGGCAGAGCGGAAAAGCAGAAGGGAGGAAGGAAAAACAATGCAGTGCATTGGATTTTGCAGGACAATAGAAACATCGCAACAACCCTCGCTCAGCTGTACACACATACAATTTAAGATTCCATATTCCATCCCTTTCCCTCCCGTGATAAAAATGCGTTATAATTTAAACATGGGTTGTCATTTTGGAATATCGTCTGTGAAGAACCAAAATGATCCATATCCATTTGTAGCTAAAAACAATATCCACTATCTACAAAAATATTGAAACATGTTTTGAAATCATTTAATTCGACAATTTTACAAATTTCAAAAACATGTAAATAGACCATTTGACACTTTTCAAAAGCATGTAAATAGACCATTTGACAATTTTTAAAAACATGTAAATAGACCATTTTACAAACTTCAAAAACATGTCAATAGACCATTTGACACTTTTCAAAAGCATGTAAATAGACCATTTGACAATTTTTAAAAACATGTAAATAGACCATTTTACAAACTTCAAAAACATGTAAATAGAGCATTTTACACTTTTCAAAAAAATCTAAGTAGACCATTTGACACTTTTCAAAAAAATCTAAGTAGACCATTTGACACTTTTCAAAAACATGTAAATAGAGCATTTTACATTTTTCAAAAACTCCTAAATAACAATTTACGGATGTTTCTCATATTGTTTTTATAACATAGCTCATTTTAACTCTTTCTTAAATTGGAAATGGGTCATTTTGGTTCTTCACAGACGATATACTACTTTGTGCTGCATGCATATGAAGAGAATATCCTAAAATACTTACCTACATGGAAAGCTCTAAGCAAAGGCTTAAGATTGTAGATTTAAACTGAACAAAACTCTTGTAGTAGTTAGTTACCTCCTTCGTTGTTCAAGAGTTCGGATTCGGAATTCGGACTGATCGCGTACCCGGGCCGGGTATTGCAATCCGAATCGCATCCTTGCATTGTTACCATTGCAGCTCCCGTTCCCATCCCATGCCCATCATTGAAGTTGAAGTAGTGTAGTTTTTTTTTGTATTTGAGCAGTTTGTCGTAATCCCATCTGCAAATACCATAAACAAATATGTACTTTTTTTACTTTTACTTTGAATTTCAAAAAAATACGCCCTACATGATGATCCGGGATCGAGGCGAAGAACAAGATTCAGGGGAGATTCAGATACCTATAGCTGTAGTTAGAGTAAGAGGGACCTTCACCGTTACTCTAACCGTTCCCGTTACCGTTACCGTTCCGAGTCTATTGTCAAACACGGAGGAGATAGGATCATTGGAGACTTGGAGTGGAGTGGAGTCATTGCCATTGTCATAGGAATGTCTCGTAGTTTTGTATCGGGAGAAGAGACTGTTCAAGGATAAAGTAGAAACTACTCCATTACAAAATACATTCGGATCCATTTCAGTTCCTGCATTTCTATTCCCACTTGTATTTATCCGTATATGTCGCTGTCTGTCTCCATATAGTTAGGGGCCATCCATATATTACGTTTCATGTTGCAGGGAGGGGGGGGGGGAGGGGGGCAAGCTCTCCATTTACCGTAATGTAAAAAAATTTGAAACTCTGGAGGGGCTGAGGGGAGGGAGTTTCCACAAAAACTTGAAACGTAATATATGGATGGCCCCTTAGTTGTGTAGTAGGCTCCCCTTTTATGTACAAATATAATAGGATTTTCTACTTTGCTCGTAGGCAGTTGTAGGTAGGTTCAATATTCTATAGAGATTTCAATGTCGATTTCCGTGTCCTTTCCTTCGGAGTGTTTATATTATTACTCACGTCTCTGTACTTTGGGAGATGCTTTCCTTTTGGGTTCCGTTCGGATTAGGGCTTTGTTGGTCTTGGGTTTGGTCACTGCGAAGCAGTGCAGTGTCGTTAGTAAGGGGGTTTGCAATTGGTAACGTTGGGGACTTAAGAAACTCGAATTCAAATAGCTTACATAGAATGTGATTACATCTTAAATTTTGCTTTCCCCTCCAAAAAATACAGATTACTACGCAGGGAAATTTAGATTTTTTTTGAACGTTTTATTATTCGGATTTGGATTATTTCTACATGTTTTATATCGTATTTTTAAACTGCCTATGGAAATTGCCTTGACCGCCTTCCCCCCAACCTCCTCTTCTTCTCTCCTACTGCCAAAACGCGGGACAAAATTATGCCATATCGTGTGTGAAGAATTAAAATGACCCATATCGATTTTTAGCTAACAATAATATCTACTATATGTACAAAAATATTTAAATATGTCTTGAGAGCATTTAAATAGAACATTTTGCACTTTTCAAAAATGTTTAATTAAAACATTTTGTACTTTTTAAAAACATGTAAATAAAACATTTTAAACTTTTTAAAAATGTGTAATTAAAACATTTTACAATTTTAAAAACCATGTAAATAGGACATTTCACACTTTTCAAAAATGTGTAAATAGGACATTTTACACCTTCAAAAACTTGTAATTAACATTTTACGCCTGTTTCTCATTTTGTTTTTATGACATAGCTCATTTTGATTCTTCACCGACGATATATGCCTTTCTATTTTGAAGAAAATTGAAACAAGGGATCGTTCATAAATGACGTCATCTGTATGAGAAAATTACACATTATAATTTATTCCTCTATGTATTTTGCACTCTGCACGAAAAAATCCTTGCTGGAGCTTATTTAGTATTCAACAAGAGCAAGAACGAGGCTCAGGAAACTTCCACTGTAAACTTCGACTACGATAAATGTCATAAATATGCACACTCTACTTTAATGTCATCTCTCCATGTGCATTTCCATTGTTTCCTTCAATGTAATCTCCTCAAAATAATGCGCAAGGTTGAATTTCAAAGTTTCAAAGTCTCAGCAAAGTAAATTTCCGCTCTGCGTTCTGTCGTCCTGTCGTGCTCTCTATTTTTATTTTGCTTTTAGTTTTTTGTTTTTATGAGAGTTTTAATAGGGATTAGAGAGTGACGGCAAAGATGCGTGTGGAGAATGCAAATGAAATAAAAATAACTAAATTCTTCCCGCTCTTTCTCCCGGCCTTTGTCATCTTGGTATAAGTGCATATAGGTGCATATAGGCCAATTGAGAGGACTAATTGTAAGAGAGTGAAACTCTAACTGCAACTACGGCCATTGCATGTCCCTATGGGTCCCGGTGCATTTTCCTCGGCCCAAACCGAACCCGAAACCGAACCAGAACCAGACATGCACTGCGTAGGACTACACCAAAAATGCATTAACCCTGTCTAATGACTTTCTCCCGTGAAGTTCACGTGACGATGGGGCCGGTGCCTTATGTACTGCAACAACAACAAACCCCGCGCACTGCGACTGCCCCTCGCCCTCCACTCACTAAATAATGTGGAAGGGACGGTCGTCGTGAGTTGTGACAGGAGTGTTAAGAGACTCATTGTTAGTGCGAGTCGCGAGTGCGTTAGCTCCATCCAATGTAAAAGTCTTAATCGGGGGTAAGTAAAGTACAGTAATGCTCCTAATGCCTTAATGCCCAGCCCTGCATTCTGCATTAATTTTGTCGCCTTTTTCCATTTAAAGCAAAAGAAGTCGGATGACGATGATGATGACGACGATAAGCTCTGTGAACTGAATCTATAAAATTTCCACCCTCGACTTTGAATGTAAAGGCTTTTTGACGGGTGCCGGTACCGGTACCACAGTACCGACGCACCCCTCCAGAAATCAGTATCACTGCTTCTTCCATAATGTCACCCTCACGTTCTCTCCAACATTACCTTACACCAAAAAATCCAAGGGAACAACATGCACAACACAATCCAAAATCTTGTGATTTACACTACAAAAACGTATTTACCATCAACTGAAAAATAAGAGTGCGCCGCCCGACGCCCCGACGAAACTTTATTTTATTATGTGCATTTTTCTCTATGTGTAATAATGTACTTTTCAAAGACACGCTGGAGTCAGACTCGGATTCGGGTAGAAAATACAGAAATATAAAGTACAGAATGACTTCCCATTTCCCAAACAGAGCAGAGCAGGGCCGGAGGAAGGAATTGCTTTTAGGCAGCAATTTGTTCCCATACAAAAACCACCAGTTTGATTTTAGTGATGGTTTTCTTTGGTAAAGCAAAATGTTGTATTTAAATGTTTTTGAAAAGTGAAAAATGTTCTTTTTACTTGACTCAGAAAAGTCCAAAATGTTCTATTCACATGTTTTTGAAAAGTGGAAAATGTTGTATTTACATGTTTTGAGAAAAGTGCAAAATTTTGTATTTGCATATGTTCTTGAAATGTGTAAAAAAGTTTATTTTCATGTTTTTAAAAAGTCAAAAATATTCGTTTTACATGTTTTTGAAAACTGCAAAATGTTCAATTTACACGTTTTTTGAAAACTCAGGCAGCGGCGGCTGCTTGCGCTGGCCACATTATCCGGCCCTGGAGCAGAGGGAAAAAGGTTCACAAAATGTAAAATGACATGAAAAAGGGAAACCGAGAGTCGAAAACTGAAAACCGAGAACCGAAACCGAGACCGAAACCTAAACCGAAGCGACTATAAGTAAGACAGGGAAATGCAGTGTTCCAGGGGCTTATACATAGCATCTGAGTAGATAATAGAAAGTACACATGTCTGGAGATGTAGAGGAGAAAAGCATTGAACAAAAAGGAGGATAGGATATTTGTATTTGGGAGAGGAAATTGATGCGGGTCTAAATGTAGAGGAAGATACGCGCTGCACTTTACGCGTCTGCTCTGAATAACAATGGACCCACATCCACCAGAATCCAAAGGCAAAGGCAGCGACAGGGCGGAGAGACTGTGTGTGTGTGTGTTGGTGGGAGATGAAATAGAAAATAGAAAATATCTGTAGAATTGGAAGGGAGAGACTTCACTTGTCTCCTTTGGTTTACTACGCTTTAGTTTTTATATTGATATGGTATAGGAAGCTGGTATATATGTGGTATATGGTATAGGCTTAAGCTGAGGGTGAATTTGAGTGCGCTGCAATGTGTGTGTGTGTGTGTTGGGTCCCCTGATGGTGAGCCCATAAAATGGGACAAGAAAATCAACACTTGGCTCCCATTACATTAGATTGATACATCAGTCCTTATTAGCAACATAATCAACGCTCGGATGGACGAGATGAGGGTCTGTCGCAGTGGTGCGGTGCGGTGAAGGGGATGACAAATCTATCATAGAGCATGTACGCTATAGAATAATACATACCGTATTTCCTGTACTAGTAGCAGTAGCAGTTCCTTTTTGCATGGTGACAGTGGCAGGTACCGTATTTCGTATTTTCTGTTACGGTTACGGTTACAGTAGGACGACCCGCATAGTAGTCATCGTAACAAACTCGTTTACTGTTCAAACTGATACTGACGATGAGATAGGGCCGGACGAAGGAATTACTTTTAGGGAGCAATTTGTTTCCAAGCAAAAAACACCATTTTGATTTTATTCATGGTTTCCTTTGGTAAAGCAAAATTTTGTATACACATGTTTTTGAAAAGTGGAGAATGTTCTATTTACTTGATCCTGAAAAGTGTAAAATGTTCTATTTACATGTTTTTGAAATGTGAGAAATAACTAATTTGCATGTTTTTGAAAGGTGCAAAATGTTCTATTTACATGTTTTGAGAAAAGTGGAAAATTTTTGATTTCCATGTTTTTCAAATGTGAGAAATAACTTATTTGCAGGTTTTAAAAAAGTGCAAAATGTTCTTTTTACACATTTTTGAGCAGTGCAAAATATTCCATTTACATACTTTCTGAAAAATTCAGGCAGCGGGGGGCTGCCTGTGCTGGCCGCATTACCCGGTCCTGAACTGACTAAGAAATTTTAGCCCTGCATATTTTTTTTAATTATTTAATTTTTGCAAATAAATCTCCTGCAAAAAACTGTAAACACGTGTTCAATAGGCGCATTTTAAAATATTTTCTTTTATTAATTAATTACGTAGATAACAAATATTTAAGACAGTTGTACAGTACGCCACAGTTTTTAGTATCAGTATACATCACTATGTATCAGAATGGTGGTAGTGCATAGTATTTTTGCAAATTAAAATATTGCAATATGCTAACGATATTTTGAATTTGCAATCCTTCTACCAAAAATAAGCCATACTCCCTGCAGACCTCTCTCTACGCCAGAGCCAGTGTCAACCAGTATTGAAACTCCAAAATGAATATTTCCAAAATCTCCTTTAATAAAAAATGTATTTCTAATGCACTCACAAAAAAATGTGTGTGTGTGTAGAAAGCTGACAATTTCATTTACTAGATTGCCCTCCAGTGACAGCCAGTGTCTGTCTACATAAATGCAGAGTGAGAGTGACACACTACTCGTGGCCCAAACTCCACAAAAACAGGACTTTTAGGGCTTTGTCTCCAGTCTGCACCAAAAACTAGACTGGGACCAGTACCGGGACCGGGAACGGTACCGGCACCAGTACCGTAGCCGGACTCGGTTTACTCGTTAGTATTACGGGCCGGAGTCGGAGCTGGAGCGAAAGCATAGGCAGAGAATCCCTGGATTTTTTTTCTCTGCTACTGTATTATGATGATGGCATATTACTTTAGCTCACATGACATCACCTCACATCATGTGAAATGGAATGAAATTGCATCAGATTGCATTACTTTATTATATGTAGAATTCTCAATGCTTTCCCAAAATGTGGAGAAAGGGAGTCGAGAACGGAGAAAAAAACGGAAAGCCTTCAGCGAAAATAAAATCCCATCAGTGCTGAGTACTGGCACTGGCACTGACATCGGGATCGGGACCGGTACCGGTACCGGGACCGGGAACGGTTTTAGGTTTTGCTATTATTATGTACCTTGATCGTGCATGTGTGTATATACTGTGTCATGGATTTAAGTTTAATCAATTTTGAGAAGATATGAGCCTCACAGTCAGAAATAGAATGGAAATACACAATACATATTTCATAAGTGCATAAATCTTTTATCTTTTTCATAGAACGTGAACAAGCTTCCAAATCAAATGTGTGTATGTACAGATATAGGGAAAATCGCATAACGTGATGTGTATCATGAGGGAGCGTGCATATATTACGTTGTGAAAACTTTTGAGAAATGTTGAGCCTCAACCCACCTTTTTTGGTATGTACGTCCATGTAAAAGGATAGGCAGATCGAACCCCCCCCCCTAGACGTACCACGTAATTTATGCACGCTATTATGAGATCCACATTCCACTGAAAGTGGTGCAGAGCTCATAGTTGTACATACAACGGTAGCACGGTAGCGCGCAAGCGCGGATCCAACGGCCATACGGTTTATATTCCACCTGGAACAAATGTATAACAATTTATAATAATAGGGGCATTTAATTCAAAATGGCCGCCAAATATTGCCCAGCATGCACCCAATATACTCGTGATCCGCCACTGAAATTGGAACTGACACAAAGTATAATGTACAGCGCACAAGGGAGCGTGCATAAATTACCTAGAACAAAAATCGAAAAGTTTGAACCGTAGCCCCTCTCAGGGGCGGACTGGTTACTTTTAGGGCCCGGGAATTTTTATTGACGAGGTTTGGCGATCAGGGGGCCCACACTGAGCCGAGGGGCCCAAGGCTCCCGTTTACGTAATGTATAAGGAATTGGGGGCCCTTCGGGAGTTTCCCGAAATTCCTTATGGCCAGTCCGTCCCTGGCCCCTCTGTTTGGTATTTAACACTGTGTGAGAAGATGGACAGCTTGAGCCCCTACCCCCCTCCCAAAATAAAAGTACCAAGTGTAATTTATACAAGCTCCCTAAGAGAAAACGGTAGGTTGTATGTACGTTAGATGCTGTGTATTCATGTTCATAAGTTGAGCGACTGATTAGGTGAGTACCTTTGCTGATTATGTACGTACTTAGAGTAGATTGTAGATGCATGATGTAATTATATACTGTATCAGTAACATGTAGATACATGATAGGATTTTCAAAATTTTAGCTTCAAACATATACAATGTGTTCGTTCGTGATCCAAGATTGTATCTACATACCTTGCATAACACATGTGTTTGATTAGATGTTTCTGAAAAAATGCAAAAATTGGTATGGATTTGGATTTGCATGGTTTAAAACTAAAGAATTTAAAGTAGTAAGTTAGTTAAGAATTCTATATTAAAATTTATTAAGAAATTATGAAATGCATAAGATATACCATTTAAAAATTTGTTGCAAAAAATGTAAGTTTTATAAAGTGTGTGTTTAAAAATGTGTGGAACTTGCAAACGCTTTCGAAATAGGGGATTTATAAAACTGTATTGTGTGTTTCTTACACGATTTCCACAGGCATTTCTTAAACAAAAAGAATTGGAATTTTTTAAAAGTTTTGAACATGAGGAATTTTTAAAACTTGGAATTTTGAATTTTACTGTATTCAAAATATACTGTTTAAAAATGGTAAATAATTTCTAAATACACGATTTTAAAAGGTTAAATATTTGCTATGTACACTATTTAGACAATTCAAATATTTTCTGAATAAACGATTTAAACAGGAAAAATATTTTCTAAACACAAGATTTAAAAAAGGCACATATTTTCCTAATACAGTATTTTAAAAAATCATATATTTTCTAAATACGCGACTTCATAAAAGGCAAATATTTTCTAAATACACGATTTAAAAAATGCAAATATATTTTTAATAAGCGATTTAAAAAAGGCAAATATTTTCTAAATACACGATTTAAAAAATGCAAATATATTTTAAATACGCGATTTAAAAAATGCAAATATATTTTTAATACGCGATTTAAAAAAGGCAAATATTTTCTGAATACACGATTTAAAAAATGCAAATATATTTTAAATACGCGATTTAAAAAATGGAAATATATTTTTAATACGCTATTTAAAAAATTAAAATGTTTTCTAAACACACGATTTCAAAAAAGGAAACATTTTATAAATACAAAATTTAAAAAACGCAAATATATTTTAAATACTTGATTTAAAAAAGGCAAAGCTTTCTAAAACGTCAACAATTCCAACCTGACACAACTTCTTACCCAACAAAAAGTTCTAATTTAATGTTTTAAAAAACTGCAAAATCTTCCTTTAAAGAAAAAAAACACATTACCTACGACTTCCCATGTATGTCACCTGTCTGCAAACAATTCAAAAACAACCATACATTTAAAAACAAAATTACATTACAAAATGTGCAACATTCTACAACAACTTGAAATTTAACATCAAAATTTCCCCCCAAAAAACGCTTCTTCAAATTTATTTTGTGCATATACATACACATATATATGAAATACACTTGTACTACAAGTACAACTTTGAATTTAGATCCAAAAGCTCATAACACATACTGCACATAGTACTCACTTTTCTTTCATTCCTGTATCCTGCAGATTGGAGAGAGCTGCTCTTCGTTTTGGGCTCTTCCCTTGGGCGATGACAGCGAGTAAAAGGATATTAAATTACAAAATCCAATTTTGCAAATTCAATTGGTTTTCTTTCATATGTTCTATGCCTATATTCGCAGATCAGTCCTCCTTCCTTTATGTACTGTGTATATGTACTATGTAAGTATTTCTATTCTGCAAAAAAAAGAAAAAAAAATGGCCTGAAAAAAAAAATAACCAAATACCTTTACAAGACCCACACTCAACCTACATAACGGAAACGAGAACGAGAATTGTGTTCTTCAGTAGTAGGTAGACAGAAACAGAAACTAGAACACTCACACACACACACAAGCTCAAACAGAGAACATAGAACCAGGACCCAGGAACAGCAAAGCCAAAATAACCCAAAAAAAAAGAATGAAAAAAAAACCCGGGAAGATATAGGCGTTTAAAGGTGAAGGGAAAAATTGAGCGCAGGCTAAAAAGATCCCATAGAATATAGACTAGAGTATAAAATAAAGTATATAAGAATTTCCATATTATATGCACTATGCTACTAGAAGATTTGAATTTGACGTTCACGTTGACTTTTATAAAAAAAAATTGAGCTGGTGTAGCTACTATGTATATGTAGTGCTTTTATAGCACATTACAGTAACGGTACCTAGTATGTACCTACAACAATGGGGCCGGGGCGCGTAGGCTGCTACTGTAGACTGTAGGCAAAAATTCCATGCATGGTGAAAGTGACTTTCCTTTCATTTCCCTTACTTTCTTTCTTTCTTTCGTTCTCTCGTTTTTTCAGTGAATTCTTTGAGGTGATGAAATTTCAAAATTGAACGGAACAATGTAAATCCCATTGAAATGGATTCGATTTTTTCATCTTTTAAAACCCACTGCACTGAATCTGAATCTCCTGAGCAGCAGGAGCAGGAGTAGGAGACGCTCTTCTTTTAGCCTTTGCCTATCGCACTTTTACCTTTGCCCTTCTTGTTGTATTCTTGCTAGTTTTTTTTTTCTTTCTTGTAATGGTTCCCATCTCCATGCATAGTTATCCAAAATCCATGGAAAATGTAAGACTTTCTTTCTTTCTTCTTCCGCCAGTTTTTCTTCTTCTTTCGTTAAATTTAAATTCAAAAGTATATGTTGTAGGTACCTGAGAAATTATTCGTGCATTTCATCGTCATCGTTGTAGGACGTAGGCGTTTCTTTATTTTCTGTTTTCTGCTTGAGGGAAAGGTGGCGGGGGGGTTTTTAAAGATTGAAATTTTTGAAGATTGTAAAGTTTTAGGACGATCCAAGTGAAATATGTTTTCTGCTTACTTTGTTTTTTAAAAATGCTTATTCTCACTATTATGACGTTTTAAAAAAATTATAACTTGCTCGTTTATGACGTTTTTAAAAAATGCTAAATTGCTCGATTATGACGTTTTTAAAACATGCTTTGCTCGATTATGACGTTTTTAAAACATGCAAATTTGCTTAATTATGACGTTTTTAAAAAGTGCTAATTTGCTCGATTATGACGTTTTTAAAACATGCAAATTTTATCTTTTATGACTTTTCAAAAAAAGGCTTATTTGCTCTAATATGACGTTTTTAAAAAATGTCAATTTTCTCTATTATGACGTTTCAAAAAAATGCTAATTTGCTTTTTTATGACGTTTTAAAAAAATGCTAATTTGCTCTACTATGAAGTTTTTAAAATTGGGCTAAAATAAGTTAAAATAATTCAAAATGCCGGATATTTAAAAAACAAAATGACCCAAAAATATTCTATTAACGGAGGTATATTATTAAAAGGAGGAAATTCAAGAATTCCAATTTCTTAACTAGCTAAATATTTCCACTTTGAATTAAATACACACAAATATTAAGTAGTGAGTGCGCATATAGTCAATTAGCATTTACTATTCACTCACAGAACAATTTACATAATGTGTAGGTACACCTAATAATATTTAAACGTTTTCGCAAGGGACCAAATAAGTCAACTAATGGAATTTGCCTAAAACGAGAATAATGCCGTCAAATTACTCAACGCATTCCAGTACTGGTACCAGTACCAGTTCCAGCTCCAGTAGTACCAGACGTAAACGTTCGATATCCAGTGTAGTGGCTGGAAGAAACACGAAAATTTAATTACACTCACTCTTGTGACGCAAATAGAAAAATTAATGGCCTTCATCATTAGTTCCTTCCCCGCGTAAAAATGCGTGTGTATGGAAAATATTTATTAATGCGCTCGGAAAATACAGCGTCACCTGTATATGTATTTTTAGCCCGCTTCGTCCAGCGAACAAGTGTTTCACTGTTTATGGCGGACGCTGCTAAAAAAATGTCTTACGACGTATTAATTAGTAGACGCTCACTCTCACTAATGTGCTGGGTAAGTAAGTAGTTACTTATATTTTTGCAAGTCCAATTAAAGAAAATGAACAATGTACAAGCTTACCATGTCGGAAAAAATATATAGGAAGAGGCGCGGATCCACAGGGGGGGGGACAGGGAAGTTGCCCATACCCAAAAATAAAGTTCGAATATTTTGCAATTTTAAAAGCATGTAATTAGAATATTTTGCAATGTTTAAAAGCATGTAAATAGAATGATTTTTTTGCACATTTCTAAAACATGTAAAAAGCACATTTGACAATTTTCAAAAACATGTAATTTCAATATTTTCAACTTTTCAAAAGTATGTAAATAAATTATTTTACACATTTTAAAAACATGTACATGGAACATTTTACACAGTTCAAAAAAACATGTAAAAAGAAAAATTAACACTTTTCAAATGCATCTTGATAGAACATTTTGCACTTGTCAAAAACATGTAAATAGAAAATTTTTGCCAATTTTCCGTGAAAATAAAACATTTTTTAATTTAAAAAAACTTAAAATTAGCATATTGAGCTTCTATCCCATGTTTTTACTTTTTACATAGTTGATAATAATTCTAGTTTAACTTGCATGTGAACCATTTTGATTCTTTACTCACAATAATAATAATATAATATGTATTGCCAACCCAAAAAATATTTCTAACTCCGCCCATGCATAGGACAAAATAAACAAATGCCAAATAATTAACAATCCCAATGCCTAACCAAAATAGAGAAACTACAAAATAAACATACAAATTGGGAACCAAGGAAAATTACATTATTACGTGCACACATTATTATAAATAATTATTTCTTTTCATAGTGCCTACCTTTGAAGAAAACATGTTTTTTTCAACTGCCTACTACAATACATATTATGTAGTGGTCGTTTCCGTTTGTAAACAGTATATAAAAAAAAGTAGGCGTGCGTATATAGACAGACAAATAAAATAATTATTTTTGTTTTCCTTATTTTCTTCCTATTTTGTCCCGGTGCCGGTGCCGGGACCGGTGCCGGGACCGGGACCGGGACCGGGACCGGTGCGGCTATTTTGCAAAGTGTATTCTGCATAGAAATGAAGCATGTGAATTTGTGGAGATGTTCCTCATTTAAATTTAATCGACTCTCAATTTTCTTTCCTTTCTATTTTATAGACTTCACCAGTCCTTCCTACCCAATTACCACGTACATAGATTCTGTCATTCTCACAGTGGATTGGATGCCTCGTAAAACTACTGTGAAGCTATGCATATGTAATTCATGGGCTCTGGTACTCTGGTCTGGTAGTCTGGTCTGGTCTGGTGGTGGATGTAGAATTCATTCACGAGGAATTGGCTATTATTATCTATTATGTACATACATGATGCATTATGTAGCCAGTCCCTGTCCCTATTAGTGCTCCCTGTGGTTTTTTGGTTTATGACTTCACTATTTTTTTTTGCTTTACGTATTGACGAACGAACATTGACAGGTTGTTTTGACACACACACACAGAGTAATTTTCCCCGTTTACAAATTTACCTTATTGTTCTCAATTTAGAGACGGGCTGAACTTCCAGCTGCTTGCGATCGCGAACCTATTTTCCTATTTTTCTGGGACATATGGCTATGTGGAATTATTACTATTATCAGTATTTTGAGCGTCACCCATTCAAAAATGTTTGACGTTGTGTAAAGTATTGACAATTGACGTAATTGTTGTGCTTTTGTAATGTTTTTGACAGTGCGATAGAAAATGCTTTATTTGTTTTTCTAAAAAAGGGGAAGGAATTACGTGTCACAATAATCGTCAACTTTTACAATTGAAATCTCTTGTGTAAATTCATTGTAATTTCTGTGCAGTATGCAGGGCGGGATAATGCGGCGAACGCAGGCAGCCCCCGCCCCGCTGTTGGAATTTTCTCGAAACATTTTGCACTTTTCAAAAATATGTAAAAAGAATATTGAGACGTTGCAAAAACATGGAAATAAAAAATTTCACACTTTTCTCAAAACATGTAAATTGAACATTTTGAACTTTTCAAAAACATGTAAAAAGAATATTCAGACTTTTCAAAACCATACAAATACATTTTTGTGTGCATTTCAAAAACATGGAAATAAAACTTTTAACACTTTTCTTAAAACATGTAAATAGAAAATTGAGCACTTTTCTGAATCAAGTAAAGATAAAATTTTGCACTTTTCTAAAACATGTAAATGCAAAATTTTACTATACCACCAAAGAAAACCATAAATAAAATCAAAATGGTAGTTTTTGCATGGAAACAATTTACTGCCTACAAGCATTTCCTTCGTCCCGCCCTGGCGGTATGGTAGTCGCAATCTTAATAATTCTGCTACTGCTGCTGCTCCTATTCTTGTCCTAATTAAGTAGTTGCAATATTATTATAATTGTAGTTGTCGTAATTGTGAGCGTAATGAGGCATTTGCTGTTGTACCATATGAGTTGAATAGAAAGTAGAAAATGGTCGTCGTAGCTTCCTGGTGTCCTGTCCATGTCCTGTCAATCTCCAAGCTGATTAGTGGCTTAGAGGCTCATTCATGAATTATTTGCAAGTTGCCATTTGTGGCTATATCAGTATTATGAGGTACATAACTGTGACTGTGTGCATGGGGAACTGTTACACAGCTGTAGATTCTAGAATTCTAGACTGACACAGTATGACAGTAATGAGAGAGCAAAAATAAAGAAGTGTACGCTCTGACGTTGTTAGTTTTCTTTTTTTGTCGAGAAAACACCTGGACGATGACGCGAGGTGACGTATTTGCTCGATATTGAATTATTGAACCAATACAGTTAAGCGAAGTCAGGGCCGGACGAAGAAATTAATGCTTTTGGGAGGCAATTTGTTTCCATGTACAAAAAAACACTATTTTGATTATATTGATGGTTTTCTTTGGTAAAGCAAAATGTTGTGTTTACATGCTTTTTTAGAAAAGTGCAAAAATTTTCTTTTTACTTGATTCAGAAATGTACAAAATGCTCTATTAATATGTTTTGAGAAAAGTGAAAAATGTTTTATTTACATGTTTTACAAAATTGCAAAATGTTCTATTTACTTCATTCAGAAAAGTACGAAATGCTACATTTACATGTTTTAAGAAAAGTGAAAATGTTCTAATTCCATGTTTTTGAAATGTGCAAATAAAAATTATTTTGTATGTTTTTGAAAAGTCAAAATATTCTTTTTACATATTTTGTAAAACTGCAAAATGTTCCATTCACATGTTTTGAGAAAATTCAGGCAGCGGGGGCTCCCTGCGCTGGCCACATTATCCCGCCCCGAATGAGGTTAAATGTGTGTTAAAAATCTGGACACACATTTAAAAAATTTTGACGATCACGAAATGAGAACGATTCGCCAAATTTTTGCTTGCGATTTTATATAGTAGATAAGTTATGTGGATATTTGAAGGTGTTTGCTTGTGCGTCTGTGAGTGATCTATTATTGCTGTGAATGACGCAGAGTTCTTGTTGTCCTTGTCTTTATGTACATTGCTTATAATGTGTGATAACACACAACAAAAATACACATTGAAAAAATTACGTTATTTTTAGTGCAGAGCTCACAAGAGCAGAGGCCAGAGGCCACAGCAGAGTCCAGAAAGTAAAATTGCTAAAAGAATGCTAAGAATAACCCGCATTAAAATTGCATAAGAATGCGAGAAGAAAGGGGAAAACATATTATTGTATTTCCAAAAGAAATAAAAAAAAAGGAAAAGAAAGGAGCGCCCATCCCACACATGTAATAATAAAACGGGGAAAATACTTATGAATAAAGTATGAAAAACGCGAGAAGTGGACACCAACACCAACGCCAACGCCAACGTCATAGGCCAGGCGCTAAGGAACAAAAATACAAACGTACATATATCGTCTGTGAAGAACCAAAATGACCCATATCCATTTGTAGCTAACATTAATATCCACTATCTACAAACATATTGAAACATGTCATCAAAGCATTTAAATAGAACATTTTACAATTTTAAAAAACATGTAAATAGAACAATTTGCACCTTTTTAAAAACATGGAATTAGAACATTTTGCAATTTTTAATAACATAGAGTTAGAACATTTTGTAACTTTTCAAAAACATGGAATTAGAACATTTTGCATCTTTCCAAAAACATGGAATTAGAACATTTTGCATCTTTCCAAAAACATGGAATTAGAACATTTTGCACCTTTTCAAAAACATGGAATTAGAACATTTTGCACCTTTTCAAAAACATGGAATTAGAACATTTTGCACATTTTCAAAAATATGAAAGTAGAACATTTTACGTTGATCAAAAACTCCTAATAATTACCGTTTTGCGCATGTATCTGATTTTGGTTTTTTGACATAGCTCATTTTGATTGTAGCTAAAATTGGATATGGGTCATTTTGGTTCTTCACACACGATATGTATAGCGGAAGGCACTAGTGCTGGAGCAGTACACACTCCAGCACTAGCTAATAAATTCATACATTATGAGTACGTGAAAATGGCAAAATATGGCGAAATGGACATGGACTTGTGGACTGTGTGGAACTGTAGTGGAGATTGTATACAGATAGTATAGGAAATTGCACAGGGAGTGAGTATAGTGAGTAGTGAATACACCGTGACCGGACGCGGAACTGCGAGGAAAAAGTACAGAGCATGTTGATAACTAATAGATTGTCTATTTTAGCCTGACAGTTTTCTCCTTTATTGTCGACACGAAGGAGGGAAGGAATAGATCATTTGAGCAGAACACATGTTCTCATAAATTCCGACCCAATGTTTTTTTTATTATTCCCCAACTTCCTGTCAGAGGACTGAAACAAATGTTATCATCATTTATTGAATTATTACCAAAGCCAAACTCTCCTTTCTTTTCTTCCTTTTCATACTCTCCCACACGGACTCTCCTCACCACTTTTGCACTTATCCAGCAATCCAGCTCAGATTTCTACTTGTAATCCTAAGTCGGCCCAACCCCCCACTGTTCGTTGTCCATTGTACTTTTTTTTTGAATTTTCGCGCACTACAAATTACACTAATATTCATATCCCATGGAATTTAGCGCCCGGACTATTCAACTGTATACTGTAGATACGTTACTGTGTTCAAGGTTAAACGTCAAAGCTCAACGAAAGCAATTTTTTATGACTGCAAAAATTCCGTTTTTTCGAAGCGGGACAACTACATTAAATAATTTTTGGCAAAATGGGATAAGTCCACCTAAAGGATGCATTTCTGATTTAAATTTAGTTTTCCAGAGTTTTCGTAGTTTGTAGAAGACAATTCCCGTGCGTAAATATTTTATGCAAGAAAAAGTTTAAAAGTACAAAAAAGTTTGGTTTCATTCAAAACGATTAAAATTTCATCCCACGGACTTTTGGCTCCACATTAAGTTATTCATTTTGAGGGAAAACGGAAAAAGTCCACAAATTAAAATTTTGCAAAATTTTCTTCAAAATTCCAGAGTCAGTCCAGCAGATTTATGAAACTGCTTGAAATAACGCTTCGTGAGTTGCAGTGCCTGTAGAAAAATTGAGTTCAAAAAAATAATCCTGCTATTTTTTATTCATTATTCATTGTCTCAGTAAAATTTGCTTTGCTGCGGACTTGACCCGCTTTGCCAAAAAACTCTTCAAATATTATTTTTGAGGGCTACATTATTTTATTTAGTAAATACGAAGCTGAGAATAATTCTTTAAAATAAAATCTAAATATTTTGTCTAAAGTACAAATTCATTTAAAATATATATGTAGCTATACTGAAATTGTTCTCTGTATGCTAAAATAGAAATGCCTTGCTAACATGGCAGTAATAAGCAAGTTTCTTTCCTGTAAAAAAAGTGAAAACGTACCAATTAGCACCTTACATATCGTGTGTGAAGGAACACAATTGCCCATATCCAATTTAAGCTGGAATCAACATGAGCTATGTCATAAAAATAAAAGGAGAAACATGCCTGAATGTTTATTTAGAATTTTTTGAAAAGCGTCAGATTTCCAATTTTTATGTTTTTCAACAATGCAAATTTTCCTATTTATATTTTTTTGAAAAGGTGCAAAATGCTCTAGCTCCATGTTTTTGAAAAGCGTAAAATGTTTTATTTACATATTTTTGAAAAGTGCAAAATGTTCTAATTCCATGTTTTTGAAAAGGTACAAAACGTTGTTATTCCATGTTTTTAAAAAGTGCAAAATGTTCTATTTAAATGCCTCAAGACACATTTGAATATTGTTGCAGATAGTGGATATTGTTTTTAGCTAAAAATGGATATAGGTCATTTTGGTTCTTCACAGACGATATATAATACAGATGGAATTAATTTTTTGCTGAAATATTTTCTGTAAATTTATATATATAGCCAATTGTAATGTATGTACCAGTTGTGTAAGCAGGGTATCTGGACCAAAAAATTGTAAAACAAAGTATTTCTATTGGAGCTGTTGATAGTACAGTGATGTGCACAGTACAAAAAAAAACAGAGGAGTAACATATTAAAATTTACAATTTGCAATTTCAAGAGTCATAAATCATGTGGAGCAATCTGCATTTCCAATGCAATCTGCTCCCATACAGTCTTATCCTTGCCTTTAAAATTTTCGAAATACACCATCTTAAACCATATATATCCACAAATTCAAACTCCGGAGAATCCAGCCAGACCTGCTGCAGGCAGAGACTAGAGACAGACACCGAATCGGACCGAAACCGAAACCGAAACCGACTGCAGTGTATACCATAATATGCAGCTATGTATTTACATTTTCACAGTCAAACAACAGCATAGCAGCGAAAAAAGAAAGAAAAAAAAAGCTCATAAATATTTTTATTTATTTTTTCAAAGTTTAATTTGGCCCACAGAATTGCTCAAAATTGCTTAAAATAAAAATTGTACATGTATAACTATGAGATCAGAGAAACGAGGGGACGAGAATGACGAAGGCGAAGGAAGGATGGAACGACAATGACTTTTTGGTGGTACAAACTATTTGAAAGGGGGAAAAAAATGTGAAAAAAGAAAGTAAAGAGAAATATAGCATAAGTTTCTGCTGTGTTTGCCATTCCATATATTTTATGAATTCGCATAATAAAGGAGCCATAAAATGTGCAGGAGAAGCAGACGATCAATTATACGAGTTTCACCGTAACAACTTGTTATACTACAGGCAGTGTGTCAGCTACATACATACTATACTCACTAGTGGGATACATTAACGAAGCCCTTAACCGCGCTAACGGTACCCGTACAGTTGTAGGCATAGGAATATAAACGTTACATTTTATTACATGCATATTTAGAGAGTCTCGGTCTCGTGAACTAGTTTACGTTGCAAATTGGGAAATCGCCGAAGCCGAAACCGAAATCGGGTCGCTGCCTCTCCCTATACTTTGGTAGGTAGGTACTTACTGTGTGTGTGGCTCGTCGCTGTCGCTGTCACTGTCGCTTCAACTTAAATTCTGCATGGGGCCTATTTTCCTATGAGGGGGAAAAGGGATAATGTGTGCCTCTGGGTTCTGGTTCTGGTTCTGGTTCTGGTCTGGTTCTGGTCGCCAAGCTAAAGCCTCGTCGTCGTCGTCGTTGACGGCACTCGAGACTGTCTCGGAAACTGACAGATTTTATGATTCCGTTTAGTAACTGAGTGAATTGCATTGAATTATTTTATTACTCCCCAATTTATGAGCACATATTTCACAGCGTCAGTCTAAAACTAAAACTACAACCATGTACTACACAGGAACTGTAAGAAGACTGTCAGGGCCGGACGAAGGAATTACTTTTAGGCAGAAATTTGTTTCAATGCAAAAACCACCATTTTGTTCGGATTTTATTGATGATTTTCTTTGGTAATGCAAAATGTTGTATTTGAATGTTTTAGAAAAGTGAAAAATGTTCGATTTACTTGATTTAGAAAAGACCAAAATGTTCTATTAACATGTTTTGAGAAAAATTGAAAATGTTTTATTTCCATGTTTTTGAAATGTACAAAAAAAAAATTAATTTGCATATTTTTGAAAAGTGCAAAGTGTTCCATTTACATATTTTTGAAAAGTTCAAATTGTTCCATTTACATGTTTTGAGAAAAATGGAAAATGCTTTATTTGCATGATTTTGAAATGTGCAAGAAAATGTATTTGCATGATTTTAAAATGTGCAAATAAAATTTATTTGCATGGTTTTGAAATGTGCAAAACAAATTTATTCGCATGGTTTTGAAATGTGCAAAATTTTTAATTTGCATGGTTTTGAAAAGTGTCAATATTCTTTTTACATATTTTTGAAAAACTGCAAAATGTTCCATTTACATGTTTTTTTGAAAATTCAAGCAGCGGGGGCTGCCTGCGCTGGTAACATTATCCGGCCCAGAAAAACTGAAAACTGTGAGACGCGTACGCGGTGAAACCAAACTGCATGGTTAACTATACAAATTCTTGCTTTTTTCGTGCCCCACATTTTTACGATAGTCAAGTTCCTTATCGTTGTCGTTATCGTTAAGGATGACACTGTATATAATATCGTGTATTTATGCACGTAGGAAAATGTGTAAGACGGGGCTTACTTAGAGTTTAGAGTGCACATGTACCAAAACCGATAGGGCACCGCTATGTAGTCTCACATTTCAATGGATCATTACCAGTATAGAGTGTGCGAATGAAAGTCAAATCTATGTCCGGTCTCCGGATCGGGATCGGGATACGAATCGGTGTTAAAGCCGGAGCCGGACCCGAGTTCCTCCCGCTGAGGAACTTTTTTGGGAAGAGACATTATTGGACTGCAGGCTCTCCGTTTTATTGCCCGTGTGTCATATAATAATAGTGGACTGTAGTGACTCTGTACTGTTTGGACGGTGGAATCATTGTGGAATGGGTCAATGAAATAAAATGAGAATGTCAATGAAGTCATATTACAGTGGTGGACAAGGGAGGGAGAGGTCTCCATCGGCGCCATCATATCGTTACATATGTTTTATTACCATTTATTGTCCGTTATGGGCACTTATCTTGATTGTCCATTGCCCTCCTTCTTCCCCCATCATCCGCATCCCCATCTACACTGCCCATTTCCCATTTATTTGAGCCGGGCAGAATTTTAATACGTAGATATATTTAGAATTTTCAGATTTACAACAGTGTATGATGCATTTCTGTACTTACTGCATATCGTCTGTGAAGAACCAAAATGATCCTTATCCATATTTGTAGCTAAAAACAGTATCAACTATGTACAAAAATATTTAAACATGTCTTCAAAGCATTTAAATAGAATATTTTGCTCTTTTCAAAAATACGGAATTACAACATTTTGCACCTTTTTGAAAAAATGCAAATAGAACATTTAAAACTTTTCAAAAACATGGAATACGAATGTTTTAAACATTTCAAAAACATGTAAATAGAACATTTGACACTTTTCAAAAATGTGTAAATAGAACATTTCACACTTTTCAAAAACATGCAAATAGGACATTTTGCACTTTTTAAAACTCTAATTTAACATTTTACGCGTGTTTCTCATTTTGTTTTTATGACAAAGTAAAGCAAATTTTGGTTCTTGTTTAAATTGGATATGGGTCACTTTGGTTCTTCACGCACGATATGTAATAAATATGTAGCTCCACTTACATCCCATTTAAATCTTAGAGCTTTTAAAATTTCCAAAAGGATATTATTATCAAAATTTTAAAACAAATCTCCGAATTTTCTGTTTTTAATGCCAAGTTTAATTTTGCATAGTTTGAAATTAAAAATTTGGTTATTAAAGTTAAAAATGTTTCTGTGCAAACCCCGAGATATCTGATTTGTAGTGTTCTGCGTTTGAGACCGAGCGATAGGGGTGGGATGAGAGAGGGGGGGAGGGGGTGGGGGCAGATGGTCATGATGCCTTTCAAGGAGCAACTAACACTAATGTGTCTATAATTTCAATGCGAAACTAAAGAGGCACAATCATTACTTAAGGAAAGTCCAATCTGTAATCTGTATAAAGGGAAATGTGACAGGAGGCGAACCGAAGCCGAAACCAACACTGGATCGTATTCGATCCAACTCGAACAAGCTAAATCACCTTTTACGTATGTATATTCCTTTATCGTTTTCAAGATATTTTTTATCAAAGGTTAAGGACCTTCTTAAGGCGTAACGGTAACGGTCCTACGTGCACTGTCAAACAGAGAGATATGCCAACGCCAACATCATGCGATCAAATAATGTATAGCATGTAGAAGCGCTACTGTGTCTCTTATTATGGTAATGGTGTAGGTTTAATGGTAGTTGTTCAAGATGGCTTTTCGGAGCATTCGTTTTCTTATGATGATATATGTACTGAGAAAAAGACAAGTCAAACAGACTGCAGTTTCCATGAAATTTTGTGGTATTTACATGAAGAGCAAAGAACTTGACTATTGCTTCTTAAATTTGGCTTCTGCTCCTGCTGCTCTTCATGCAACGTCCTTTCCAACACACATTATAATAATTTCAACATGTCTTCTTCCCATTCATATGGTTGCTCTCAGTCCCCGTGTTGGTTCAGTTCGTTGGGCTCCACGCTTTCCCTGCTTTTGATCTTGAGTATAGGATTTGAAGGTTGGCGTCGACGTACCTATCCGATCCTGAATTTTTTAATAGGAGAAAGTGCAATATTTATAAAATTTTCTCGTGGTGAAAGTTTACATAAAAGATGAATATTTTTCAATTTTAAAAATGTGTTTAAAATTTAAAGTATTTAAGTTGAGATTCGTTACTTTTAAAGCACAATACTTACTGTAAGCTAAACTAAAAGGAAGCAAAACCAATTTTCCTCACATTGCACATGTGTTTAAACCTTCAATAATAACTCTTGCATGTACATATTATGTATCCCCATATCTGACAAATAGAATTTAGTCAATAGTGAAAGCTTTCCACTTTTTGGCATTTAATTAACTATTATCTTACGCTCTAAGAAACTTCGTATATATACTTTATATCTCACCTTCTATGTGTAGATTGTAGATATGGGTGCAGTAAAGCATTCTACCTTAAGGCAATATCAGTGTAGTAAACGGACGACGACGACGACGACGATGACGATGATGACTTAGCCTTGGCTTTTGGCTGTGGGTGGGTGATATAATGGAGAGTCTATAAAGTGCACGTTACAGATCACACATTATATTACTTATGAAGGTATCGGCATTCGATTACAAGCCAAGATGATGAGAATGATGATATTGAGAAATTTATGGAGACTTCCTTCTTTCCCTTTCGCCGCACTTTCTTAAAACGGCATTCCATATCAAAATCGAGGGAAAGCAAAAAGGGAAAGTAGGAGAAAGCAAGTGAAAGCAGGAGAAAGCAGGAGAAAGCAAGTGAGCCATGGCATAGGAAAGAGCATACGCGAGACAAGGCAAGGAAGCCAAACTTCCGATCATGATCATGATCACCAAAACGACCAAACATCCATTTCAATTTCACGTGCCAGTCGACCCATTACTTTCCCCCTGTAGATATTTATTCTTTCCATTCTGCATGAATTTCTACGTGCTGTTATCGCCATCGTCTTGGGACCCGAAGCAGGTCCCGGTCCCGGTCTTGGTCCTGGTCCTAGTCCCAACTTAGAAACCGTAGCCATCGCAAAGCCCTTATATTATGTAGTCTCACACGACGTTTTTCCTTCACTTTCATTTTAATTTAGATATCACACACGTCTTTGCTTTCGGTTTCAGTTTTCAGTTCGATTTTGAACTGGGTTTGTCATCTAATTTTTGTTTTCTAAATCATTTCATGATTTATTAGGACCATAAAAATAAAATTCACTCAAAGCTGTAATATGAGTATTTATAGGGAGATCATCACCCTGGGTTTAGTGCTGATACGAGAGCGTGGCCTTCCAGACCTGAAGAGTAAACGAATTTTTTTATAAGTATGTTTAACACGAAGAATGTCGTGTATCAATTTTATTTTAAAGGATTTATGAGGTGTAAATTTGCATAGAAAATATTAGAAGTAAAAATTGCTTTAGTAAAACATTTTGTTCACCTGTTTGAAAAAATATGTAAATTCAGTGTTCCAAATTGATTTAATTTAAAATTGAAGTTATAAAATTTTTGCTACTGTGTAAAGGCTAAAAACATTAATTGGTTATGTACTATTTAAAGCAGCTTGTAAATAGAATGTTTAAAACTTGTGTGAATTTTCTACAAATGCTGGCGCTATAAATACAAGACATTTAAGAAATGAATATAATTGATAGTTTGATAGCAAATTACACATAATTAAATTCTAAAATACATGCTAGGCGAACTAAACAATAGGCAAGAGACAAAGCCCGATTCATCAAAAAACAATCCCGCAACCAACAAAACATAACCAAGGAATCGTATTGTCTGAGTGTACATTGCACTGTAGTATCAATCCAAGAATCCAGATCAAGATCGCACCGAGAAGACTTGGGTCTGGAATTGAAAAATAGAGAATCGACATTCCATTTCATGGGAAATATTCAGTATGTAATTTCTGGAGACTCGGTCACATAATACACATTTCCATACAGAATGTAGAGAACAACTGAAATTCAACTATTATGCATTATATACACACATTCATCCATGCATGCTTATGTAACGGACCATCTCCATATTCTAACCCCTATGCTTCAACCTCCCAACAGACTTTCACTTTTGCTTTCTCCTATGCTGTACATAGCAGTTTAAAGCCTTCGCTTGCTCTTTGACAACGTACTGGAGCGGAAATACTATCAAAAGAGTTGGATTTGGAATTTTTGGAATTCGACATTTGAACACTTTTTAAAGAATTTCTCTGTCGCACTCATCTCCCATTGGTCTCTCTCTTCTCTTTCTTCTCTACTCCTGTCTAAAATGTGCGTTGCAACGATGTAGCTTACTTTCACTTTCACTTGTGATCGCTTTCCTTTTCGTCTCCGTCGTGGATATGCAGCCGCTATGGGAAAATCCCATTGGTTTGGTTTTGGTTGTGCTATTCTTCCTTCCAGAATTTGATGGAGAAAGGTGAGCCAAGTGAAAGTTAATATACAAGTAAAATAGAGGAAACAGAACATGAGCATGACTCGGCATAAATCTGACGAAATACAAAAAAGAAGTACAAAGGAGATTTTGTGTGAAGGAAATATGAAGTGTGGTGGCGAAAGAGATACATCTGCGTCAGTATCTACATACTTTCTCCTTTCTCCATTCGCCATAGTGGAAATATCGATTAAAAAAACAAGAGAAGGATTTCAACTCACATTTATAATTTCCAGAAATGGAAATGAAAATCACTCTCGAGTCTCAAGGATAAGGTAGCATTCAAATTTGTGAAAAGTAATTATTTACCCCCTTGAATTCTCCTATGTACTTGACGTGACGACTCCTATTAAATAAGTTGAGAGGCTCTGATGACTTTGACTGTATCTCTGCAACCTGGTGACTACGGCAACAATACAATAGAAAGTAAAACACATACGTGTTTTGGGTGTGTGTGTGTGCTTCCCCTTTTACTTTCACTTTCTCTTTTTAATTCAAATAAGGCAAAATAATGAACAAAGATTTACCGAAGCCAACATGTACATCGTCGTATTTCGTCTGTAAAGAACCAAAATTACCCATATACAATTTAAGCTACAATCAAAATGAGCTATGTTATAGAAACAAATTGAGAAACATGCCTAAAATTTGAATTAGGAGTTTTTGAAAATGTGCCTAATTTTCAAATTTCATGTTTTTAAAAAGGTGCAAAATGTCATATTTAGATGTTTTTAAAAAGGTGCGAAATGTCATATTTACATGTTTTTGAAAAGGTGCCGAATGTCCTATTTACATGTTTTTAAAAAGGTGCAAAATGTTCTATTTACATTTTTTTGAAAAGGTGCAAAACGTTTTATTTACATGCTTTTAAAAAGGTGCAAAATATTTAATTTCAATGCTTTTAAGACATTTCAATATTTTTTTAGATAGTGGATATTGGTTTCAGCTAAAAATGGATATGGGTCATTTTGGTTCTTCACTAACGATTTCTATTTATGTAATGCACTTACCTTATTGTAGAGAGAGAGGTACAAAGGTACATACAGGAAAGGTATGTATTTAATTTGGAGAGAGTATTAAATTGATTTTGCCTGCACTCGTGTGAAATAGGGCCTTGGGCTGACTCAGCTGTAAATGCAAAAATAATAATGCGCCACTGTTTCTGTATGCTTTCGAGTATTTCATTTGGGACTGAAAATTCTAGCAGAATAGTCCACTGGTAAACGTGGTATGTATACATTAGTATTTAAACTAGGTACATAAATATGTATACCTATGTACGCAATACTTTTACTTGCCTTACCTGCCGTCAAAGGCAAAGCCAGAGCCGAATTCGGAACTTCTCGTCTGAAGTCTGACTGATTCCTGAGTAGAGAAAGAGAAAGTTGTTCTGTATCCTGTACAAAGTGAAATAATTTGCCAAGGATGCTTTCAACTTTTCTTCGCAGCGTTTCTCCCTACTTTCTTTCACTCATTTTCCATTTCAGCATTCTCGACCCGAGCAGCTATACAGATAATAATTATATATGTCTTATAAATATCTTGTGTGGGACTCACAAACCGTGAGGCGTATGTAGGCACAGGTGTCCTATTCCCTGTAGAAGGTTTTCTTTGTAGTCTCTTTTTTTATTAGTTTGGTGAAAGCATCTCTTACCTGGGACAGGGACTGAGAACGCGGGATCTCACATATATCTAAATATGCTGATGTAACACTTATAAACATGATGGTATATAGAACACATAGTTTTAATGTGATGCTCTCCAAATTCCAAAATTAGAAAGAAAGCTCCTCCATTTTTGTCAAAAAGAAATTGTGTGCAGCATGAACAGATGCTCTGGGTTGGTTCTTGTTCGGTTTCCACAGTTCTGCACCCGCTTTTACTTCATGCAGAAACTTTCACCTTCGCAGCGAAACTTTCTCTTTGATTGTGAACTCAACAAGGTTTGTCGGTTTGCTCCATTTATAGATACATGTTTATGTATCTATTTCTATGAAGTTTTTGTAAAAAAATTCCTTTTACGTTTTCTTTTCCGTCTTCTAACTTTCGTTTTTGCCAAACCCTGGATTCTAGAAAAATCATATGTATATTGATGTAAAACAAGAATTTGCATTACATTTTTATGCAAAATGAAACTTTTGTTGTGAAAAATATGCATATTTTGTGAAATTATACGACGAACAAGGAACGTAAAAATGTCATGTTATGTCAGGAGAAAGTGAGTGAGATTATGTGTGGTATCTTTCACTAACGAAGATATGCCTATGGCGTCAAAGTCAAACTAAATTAAAATTAATTCGATTATTTCTTAGAAGGGCAGCATTAAGGCTCTCAGTACTTTAGCACGGGTCCAAGTAGAAGTAGGAGTGTTCACTGAACTGTTAATGGAAGTGCATTTTCATTTGCTCATTGTGTAGTTGTCAGTTATTGAATTAACTTCCTTTCTCTAACGCATGCAATACTAAATTTAACGGGAGAAGTGAAAGTAGCACAATCACACGAGTACTTGTGTAGCCTTAGGTCGAAACTAGGTCGTTGCATTAACTTATTTTAAAATATTTGATTGATTGAAAGAGTGCTTCTACTTTCTTGGAAAAAGTCTTAATATTTTGTAAAATACTTTGACACACAGCTTCTAGAAATTTGTCTTCAAAAATTCTATATGAAACCCTACGTTAAAAATTTTGTAATTAAATCATAATTTATTAAAAAATATAATCCTTTTTATACAAAACCTATTCTACATGGAAAAAATCATCTTCTATTCATGGTCCATGGTATTGCAAGGGAAAGCAGTGAAATAAAAATCGAAAAACTAAAAGATGTAAAAGCAAATTTTAGAGAAAACCACATTGTAGTCTAGGTATGTACTGACTTAGTAAGAAGGGAAATATTTCTATGAATAAAGATGTAAAATTTCCTGCTTAAACATAAGCCTATCTCATCCCTTATCTGAATTTTTACGTGAGGGAACCAAGCTTCAAATCTCTTACTCGGAAATGCGCCCTATTTTTTCAAGTGCTAAGGCTCGAAAAGGAATTATGCATTCAAGGTTGTAATATACTGCTCACTGAGTCTTGAGTTCAGTTGAGCCTTCGCAGAATTAAAATATTTGGGCTGCTCTAGTTTTACAGAATTTTCTTTGACACACAGCCTTCCCTTTACTATTCTGTTTTATCAAATGCTGATAAATTATCTATTCAAAAATTTATCTAACAAGGGAACATACCTTACTTGAAACTACAGAATGAAACGAAACTACCCGGAACGTATACTACCCATATGAGTGACCTCTGCTTGTATAGTCGTTCGACTGCAAAATCCGTTGTTCGGCCGCAATCGCGCGCGCAATTTCAAAAATATCGATTTTTTCGAATTTCACCGCGCTCTAGCTCCCACAGTTTTTGTACAATTTTCATAAAATTTGAAATACAACATCTTTGTATGATTATCTAAAAAGTAATTTCAGGATTTTTAAAAATTCGAAAATTTTAATTTTTTTGAAAAAAATAGTCAAAACTTTGGGCCTCAGAAATACCTATTTTTTAAAAATTTTCGAAAAAAATTAAAATTTTCGAATTTTCAAAAATCCTGAAATTACTTTTTAGATAATCATACAAAGATGTTGTATTTCAAATTTTATGAAAATTGTACAAAAACTGTGGGAGCTAGAGCGCGGTGAAATTCGAAAAAATCGATATTTTTGAAATTGCGCGCGCGATTGCGGCCGAACAACGGATTTTGCAGTCGAACGACTATACAAGCAGAGGTCACTCATATGGGTAGTATACGTTCTGGGTAGTTTCGCTTCATTCTGTAGTTTCAAGTAAGGTATGTTCCCTTGTAAGTAATTTTTCGAAACACTAACTATTTGTATGTACTGCATACCATTCAAAAAATTGTTCAGAATTTAAACTAACGTGCATTAATTTGAACATATCATGGAATATGTAATTTGCTCTGTAAAAATTGGCGTTTGAAAATATTTAAGTTTTAAGACACGTTTATTAATTTGCACATTTTTGCTAAGCAATTTGTTGTATTTAAGGTTCTCAGTTAAGTTTAAAAAGTGGTAAACAAAAGGGAATGGAAAGAAAGAAAAGACAGGCTGAGCAGCAATTTTACTGCGTATGAAGAATGTGTTTACATGCATCTAATACAAATAGGTGGAAAAAAAAGAAAAAAAAAGCTGTCAAAATAAACTTATACTTATGCAGGTTAGGCTAGAAGCCAGAAGAATAACCATGGCAATATCCTTGGCGATGTTTTTACTGCATAGCCTTATACCTCTACTCAGGATCTATATTAATCGCAGGGAACTTATTTCGATCCATTTCAAATTCAACAACACGTGAGTGTTCAAGTATTGGATTATGAATTTACTCTTTTGACTTTGGATCTGACTTTGGAAATAAGAGCTAGGGTTACGTACTAAAAACTTACCTGCACCTATTTTACACTTTTGTGTACCTTTATCGCAGCATCAGGTATTGTCGTGCTCCGTTTCGTATCCTTAGTGATGTTAGACTCTGTATTAGAAAAGAAGAATAGGGAGGTAGGTAGATAGTAAGATGATTCGGAGTTGATCAAAAAAATGAATATATATTCATACATATGACTATACAGAATAATACCGAATGTTGAGAGGAAAGAAATTCACACAAGTCAGATGAATTCAATGGAGAGAACATTTAGAGAGCTATAGAGCTCAACGCAGGATTTTTATATTTGAGTTTTTAGGGAAAGTCTGACGGGGAAAAATGACGAGACGAAGATGAAACCGAAAAAGATCGATTTTTTTTTCAACTACTCACTTTTTTGCTTTCTCTTTTCCCTTTTTTCCCCTATAAATACTTATCCCTTTTTTTCGTTTTCTTTTTGGGCCTTTTTTTAGTCTAAGCAACCGTTGTTGGAGTCGGAGTTGGGTCTCGGCCTTGGTATTTTTTATATACTTTCTCCCCTTGCTTTCTCTCCCTCATAGAGACACACGCACGCAGAGCACCTCCCTTTATTCATTCGTTTTGTACCCGTAAACTATAAACTATGTGCAAAGTGAAAGTGTATATGAGTACTTTCTCTTATCTTTTCTTCCTTCCTTCCGTACTTGCTTACTTTCTCAGCCTTATTTTGGCCTGAGATAGTCTATCGGAAAACCATTCCAAGGTACACAAGCACTTGGTTTTTTGTTAACTTTCCCAGCACAGCAAGATAGAAAATATTCATGACAACTTACGAAAACCATGACTATACGACTTGGCTTTCGCCTTGCTCAGGTCTTTCTCTTTCACTACATCCCTGTCCATATTCTGTACGGGCGAATATGTATAGCTGAAAGTGCAGTTTTTACACGATTAGTTTCATGTAAGGTTCATACATGGACTAAAATCAAATTTCAGGAGGAGTAAGATACATAAAAAGAGATAAAGTTGAAAGAAGAAAAGAAAAATAACAGGCTGAAGTCTATATACGCTTTCGATTTTTTTAGGGTCGAGTTATTACGCACTTTTCTCAGTAGGGGATTATGATCATTAAAACATTTTATTACAGCTGTAGATTATTACGAACTTTGTACTACTATACGCACTCGCACTGACAATGATGTTTTCAGAGTACTACACATGAAGTTACAGCGTGAAAAAAAAATAAAAATCGAGCTCTTTTTCTTTGTAGAGAAACTAAAAGTTGCCTTGAAGCTTGAAGAAAGTTTTTATTTGTTCTCCTTCACAATGGAATGCAGTGCTCTACTAAATCTAAAAAGTACTTAATTTGAATTTTTAATAAGCTATCGATATCAGACAGAATTTCACACAACATATTATATTGCTTCGTTTTATTTTAGAATTAAAGGGAAGAAAAAGAAATTCCTTTGATTTCTTTGACTTTGAAGAAAGCCTACCCATGTGGCATCTTTTATCTTCCTAAAATTTGAAATTAAAATTAAAGTAAAAGTGGAGAAAGTTTGCTTTCTCCAAAATCCTAAATTGTAATAATCAAAATCCATAAGTCGCAATTTAATCAAAACAAAATGAAATTCCAATGTAAAAGGTAATTTCGTTGATGACTATTAAATAAAGATTTGTACTCGCTCCAAATTACAAATGTCGTGTGGAATGTGACAAAGGTTCCATTGGAAATGTATGAATATACATAAAAATTGTGTATCTTGACAACCGATATACAGCCTGCGATCCCCCTGATTTATCTTTGAGAATCTTTTGAATTGCATTGTGAACTGTAATGAATTTGTGAAATTCGATTCTTTTTAAGACAAAGTTTTCCAGTTAAAATTAAGTTTGTCTCAATGACATGATAAAATAAAAGGGAATGATTCCAATGGATTCTTAAGTAATGAGAAATTCTCTTCTCTTGTATTCTTCAGTACACATGTACATGTAAGTTTAGTTTTTGCTTATACTTTCGCTTACGTTTTCAACTCGAATATGAACTGGAAGAAAGTAAGGGAAATCAAAATCAAAATCAACTTATCGTCAGCGTTTATTACATATTGCTCCTTTCTTGCATAAAAGGGGGAATGCAGACTCTTGTGTCTCTACATAGGCACTTAGATGAAAAACGAGGGGAATTTTACATTAACTTTTATTCTGACTTTCTCTTTTATATTCGTGTAAAAATCAAACTAGGGGGAAGCTTGTTTTAATGTTATGGTAACTGGAAGGGTAATCGAATTTTAAATGGTATACCATATGGTTAGTTATATCAGTGCTGGTATCAGTTTTAGTGTAAGCGTCACCGTCACTGTTATTAGAAAGTATTTGCGTAGAGAAAGTTATACGTTGTCAGCTTATGCAAGATTTTAGGTTTTAGTTTGGTCATATTCATTTTATTTTTCGTTTTCTGGAACAGTGACTTTCACTTTAAAGTTAGCCTTATATTTGTTCTTTTAATTTCTACTTATAAAAGTTATGTTGCTTGTTTAAGCTGTTGTGATTATTTTAATTCCAATAACTACAATGACCTAACTTTTATACAAAAGAACTGTTTATTTAAAGGACTAAAACAATTCATTATTTTATTTTATTTAAATATGAGATAAAAATTTAAAAATGTTTCGACTTTCACTTTCAACTTTCTACAGCATCTGCGAACATTGCCTCAATATATCTCAACTGGCATTGGCACTGACACATTATTATTATTATCTCCCGTAAATCCTAATGTAGAAAGAAAGTTAATTGAGAAATCCGGAGTCATAATGGACTCCTCACAAGACTATGATCCATACATGAGATAGGAAAAAGGTATCGAGAAAGGAAAGAGGAGTTGCTCTGGGTAAAAGTGAAATGAAGTGAAAGGATATCATGATGAAACTGATGAGATGATGAGAACTTTCTTCACGTTATACTGAACGCCATTGGATTACCATTCTTATCTATTATGTATATCATCTCTCAGTGTCCCATCAATACTTTCACCATTCATCCTAATATAAGAGTGCGTCATTTATCGACATCATTATCCCTCTTTGTGTAGAGCATTAGAAGGATTTACGTGTGCATCTCCCCGTCAACGTTTTCCTAGGCTCGTGCTCGTTCTCGCAGTGTAAAGCACACTGACTTTGGACTCTGCGTGACTTTCGCTTCCACTCTTAAATTTTTATGCTTCCACCAAGAGGCGCGTCCACAACGTGGGAAATGCAAAATGGAAGGAGAGAAAGTCATTTTGTATGGATTCAAATATTGGAAACTTTGAATGTTCGAATGTTAAAGTAGAAGTTGAATTTGACTGGAAATATTTTATTATTCGATTACTTCGCGTGTGATTTACGTAGTAAAGGTTTAAGCCACGAGCCCTTGAGTCTCGAGTCTCTAGTAGTTATCCTATAGTCGTGTTCTCGGCAAAGTAGTTCTATTGCAGTTGTAATCGTGATGTTCATACATGAACAAATGGAGTTTTACTCCTCAAGTAAATTACGTATCACGTGAATACTAGAGTTGGAATTAGTGAAAGCCATTATACAACGTTTCCTATATCCTATCTGATGTGTAGTTCCTAGTCGGCTGTAAGAAGAGGAAAAGAAATTGAAATATTTAAGCTGCTGTAGTTATTGAACAGTAAGGCACAAGAAATATAAGAACGAGTATTTTTTTCGATCATCAAATTCAAAAGTTTGATTACTATTGGCCTGTATCTTACAAGTGCAACCGTATCCAAGAAACAGAAGTGGCAAAATCAAATGTATTAGTTTACGTAATAAATATTTTGGTTTTGAATTTCACACACAGTATCCAACCCAACAACGCCCACGGCAACAAGCAAATTCAAACTTTCTCCTAACGCCACTCACTTCCTGTTTGTTTTTCATCCTCTTTACTTGACTTGTAGTTAATTTGTTTAGAATTTTCATTTAAACTCATAATAATGCAGGAGAAAGTTGTTAAGTCTGCAAAAATGGGATAAAACAGGTTAGGTATATTATTTTTGAAATTTTTGAATTCTACGGAGAAAATGATAATACAGGAGAAGAAGAAAGTAAAGTGAAAGTAGTGAAAGTCAGTGAAAGTAAAAGTGTTACATTGAAGTTCATATGATGCATTTGAACAGCCACAGCCGCCGCTTAAGTGTTCTTCTTCTTGTTTTCTTTTTTCTTCTCTTCTTTCTCTCTCTCTCTCTCTCTGCTTCAACGTTGTTGCTGTGGTTGTAGTCATAGTTGCAGTAGGTTTCCATTACGGTTGGGCAGCAATAACTTTTCAACTTTTATTCTATCACGTAAATATAAACCTCAAATTGTGTGGAGTCTCTCTATACACAGCCTACACCTCTATACCTACATGGGTGCATTTGTAAATTGTATAGATAAAATATGGTTGTTGTTTGTGGTGGGAAATACAAGTTTAGTCTCGACAATATAAGTAAAAACATCTGTAGGAAATTTGTTTGGTGGGGATGTAGATAGGTAGGTGTATGAAAACCGCAAGGAAACGTAGCTTATAAGCAGAAGTTTTTACCATCAACGAGTGGGGCTCCGTGTTGTATATTTCTTGTTTGTCTCCGTATGGCTGGAAGAGCGGATAAGCAAGCCTTACATCATAATAATTTATACGTGTTCTTTGGTACACTTGTATTTTTAGCTAAATTTCTTTTACATGTTTCTACTCTCTATGCATGTATTCTCATACTTCACTTGATTTCACTTACTTTCACTTGCTTTTACTTTATTTCTCCCTTGAACTTCATGCATTCTGTCTGTCTGGATGCATATGTCGTAAGTTGGAATGCAAGTTATGCTATATGCATTTTCTACCACAGAAAAAGGTACTAACTGTATTTTATAAATACTGCCTATACTTATATATAATTTTAAATTTATCAAGTTTAATAGGTTTTAATAAGGCCCAAACTACCTTGACCAAGTGTAAGTACAGCACTTCCAGAAATGTTTAACATACAAACAGCATATTTTGCACTCGAATAGCCATATATAATGTTTATAGTTGTACAAACGGTGTAGTTTGTGAGCGATAAAACTTTGCAGTTGTTGTTTTTTGTTGTTTTTTTCTGGCACTATCACTTGCCCTGGTCTTAATGTCAGCTGGTGAAAGTTGCATTAAGACTTGCCCTACAACGGCTGAGAATTCCAAATACCACTACCACTACAGAAAGTATTTAGAAGTAAAAAGAAAAAAAAACAAGGAGAGAGACTTATTGCACTGAAGCATACGTTTATATGCTCATCCGACACCAGCATCCCCATGAAAATACTTGGATGCTTTCCCCTTGAAGAAAGTTGACTTTCACTACTTATTCAGTAACCTTTAGCGAGTGATCCATTTAAAAGTGCAGTTTTTATAGGAGAGAAAGCACCTACTCTCACTTTAATGTATTTCATGTCTGTGTAACTTTTACTCATGTTCTCATCAGGAATGGAGCTATGAGACTCTACAGTATAGTGGCATGAGTGCAGTACATTTCCTCCCAAGAATAAGAAATGAGGTTAAATTTTCATACAAATAAAATTTTAAATACTTCCAGTTTTTCCACACACACACACAACCAACCAACCAACCAACCAAGGAACCAACTATCAAAAAACAACCATTGCACTGGAGCGGAGCCCAATGTTCATTCCACTCAAGGCAATAATATATGCACTTGATAATGTTGTAATCCTTCTGTCCGTGGTTCCTTTCCTTTTCCCTTCTGTAAAATATTAAAGTTGATTAACTGCCTGTAAACGTTACGTTTCTTATTTATAGTTTAACATGAAAGAGTAGTAGTAGTCGGACTAGGAGTGGAAAAGGGAAAGAGGAACTATAGGGGAAAGGGATAAGGATAAAGAAGCAACATATTTGGTGGATGATCTTGTTTAAAGACAGACAGGCAAATTGTTCCACTTTCACAGTACAACGTTCTTTCTATGTTCAAACTAGAGTAACATAAAGTACCTATGCAGAGAAGAGAAAGTTTTTAGGGAGTGGAATGGTCTTGTGATAAAATTTTAACAGAGCCAATTTGAATTTCGAGTAAAATTCATTTTATTACGTCGTCGTTTAATCATGTACTTTCTCCAAGTTTCGAGGTGTTGGAATTTTATTATCTGAGCAGAACAGGCAGGAAGCAGACGAGGAGCAGACAGAGTTATATGTCAGCTCAGCAGGAGGAAAACGATGACGAAGACGAAGACAGGAGCAGCAGCAGCAGCAGCTCTAGAAACTACAGACAATTTTCTTTACATGCCAAATGAAGGATACATACTCACACCGCCTGGTCTTGTTCGAGTTCGTCTGCTAGTCTCTGTCTGGTCCAATATACATTATGTATTTCTGAGCTCTCAGTCTTGAGTCTTGAGGTTTTATCTCACTCCCCGTGTGAGTCAGCAAGTAGACTATCTGAAAAAGAAACCTTTGCACGCATAACTTCAATTCAAACTGTCATTTTGGCACTCACAAGGTTTTCCTTATTATAAACTTTTGAAATAATTTTAAAGCGTTTTCTAAATTACCAAACAACACTTAATGTCAGTACAAGGGTGCTAAAAATATTAAATACCGTTGAATTATATTTGTAAATTTCAAAATAACTTTAAAATATTTAAACAAAATGTCTTACATTATAATCCACCTTACACTTTTATTACAATTTATGTTTTGCAGCTTACAATTACGTTCACTTTAACATCTAATCACATACTATAGATACCTCTGTTGTTTTTCTCACTGTCTACTTGACTAACTTTAGAGGATAAAGTCTCGCAAATTAATCTATACGGTTCGTTTTTGCCTCAGCATCTCCTCAAATTCGGCCTCAGTGGGGATATGTCGAATGTAAACTTTTAAACAAGAGTTGCTTTTGAAGTTGAAAGGAAAGTGGGAGAGAGAAAGTTGAGAGCAAAAGGATAGTGGATACAAAACAGATCAGATTAGACCAGACCAGACCAGATCAGATCAGATGGAGACCCAGGATCCCACTGGTATCGCATCCCATTACTGACATTGCATACAGCTGTACAAGTTTAGTAGTTTAGACTCCTATAAACGTCCCTTGCTATATATACTATGAGGTGAAAGGAAAAGAGAAAGCCACTACTAAGGAAAGCGACAGGTGCAATAAATGTAATGTGGAAACTCCACTGCACTCCCAATGTATTTTCTCTTCAAGTCTCCACACGGTTCTCAATCTACAAAAGTAAAGTATAGGCCATGTGCAAGGGTGTACGTCTGCCGTGTCAGTTCAGTTGAGGTGATGGGATCCGATGTGTGTTGCCATGAAATGAGATCGAGTTGTTTGTTTGTTGAAAGCCATCCATTAAAGGACGGAGCGTCTAAGCTGAAACACTATCTGTTCCATACACTTCATATGATCCATGTGTGAATCCGTCGTAGCAGACCTTTGAATAGTGTAGTAGAAAGTAGTAGTACTTTCACTCCTTTCTCTCCCTTCACTTTTATGTACGTAGCCATATCAATACTCACAACTGAGCGGATAGCGAAACCTGAAACCGAAATCAACCACGTTACGGATCGGATCGGATCGGAGTGTCTGTCAGGAGTAAAGCAGGGAGACAGATAGATAGGTAGGTGAGAGAGAATATAGGATCCAAAGCAAAGATAAATCCCAGAATCCAAACCTTTCCATAGTTTACAATCGGAAGCTCAAACAATACAATATGCATACCATATCTATGTAATGGATATAGATTGGTATGTGCTACATACTTGTCTTTGTAACTTCAAGTCTACATATTACTGATTACTGATATATGGTAAATATTTATAAACTCAAGCTCAATAACACTGAAAAACCAGGAATCATGCAGGGCCGGACGAAGAAATTACTTTTAGGCAGAAATTTCTTTCAATACATAAACCACCATTTTGATTGGATTTTATTGATAGTTTTCTTTAATAATGCAAAATGTTGTATTTACATGTTTTAGAAAAATGAAAAATGTTTTTTTTCCATGTTTTTGAAATGTACAAAAAATATTTATTTGCATGATTTTGAAATATGCAAAAGTTAAAACTTGCATGATTTTGAAATGTGCAAAAATTAAAATTTGCATGTTTTTGAAAAAGTCGTAATATTTGTTTTTTACAAATTTTTTAAAAATTTAAAATGCTCCAATTATTTGTTTGGAGAAAATTTAAGCAAGGATGGCTGCCTATACGCTGCGCTGACCGCATTATCCGGCCCTGGAATCATGTTTCTTTTTCTTTTAGGTATTTGCATGTCACTTTTAGTACTAAATAAACTGAAAAACTGCAGTTCTACTCATAATTAATGAAAGCAAAAATCCACAAAGGTATATTTCAAAATTGATGCCTGTAATATTCTACGTATATGTACTTGTGGTTTTAATACAACTTTTAAATTCTTTTAACTACTTTAACTTGGCCAAATATGAGTATGCTGTCTTTTAAATTAATGGCTTAAATTTAATGTATTACTTGTTTGCCAAGGTAAATGAATTGTAGAAAAAATCGTTAAAATAATTGGTCAAAAAAACAAAAGCCAAAGGACGTATGTATATGACGTAGTCGTAGCAATGGTCTCTTTTGTACCTTAAAACCGGAGTTATTATGAGAGTACGGAGAATTACACGCAAATGTGTGCACATACAAAAAATATGGAGTATGCCACATATTCATTAATTATCAACGTTTATTAATCGAATTTAATTGATTCATTTTTAGTAAGTGATGGAAAACTCTTGGGTAGTTTTCAGTATGTAGATACATACATAAACTGATCAATATTATACTTGATGGCATGTATGCACTATACCTTTGTTCCTCAATTTTGCTTTCCAACGCTTTCTTAAATTCGTTTACAATTCAAATACTTGATTATAGTCCTGCTTCTTACTTGATGAAACTCAACATGTGATTAAAATGCTGTTCAATTAATTTACAAAGGATGTTCGATTTATCAAACACTTGCCCGAAACAGATACAATTCAATATAAGTTGAATGAAATATGCTTAAGCTAAGTATGTCAAAACGATATTGAATTCCATTAACAAAGGGGAAAGTCATGTTTATGCATAAAAGACCTCTCTCATTATAACCTTGAGCGTTATTTTTTTATTCTTTGTGCTATACAGCAGCTGCTACGTATACCTACTGTAATATATAAGCACAACTTAACCCAATTGTACTATAGTTAGTATATAGGAAAGTAGAAAATTCTAGCCACGTGTCCATGTGTAACAATAACCTTGATAGTAATAATAGTTAAACTTCTATAAAAAATATATAAACGTAAAATTATATGTACCTAAATTAATTCTAAAATTTAACATACAAGGTATTTAAGTTTATATCCAGCAGCTTTATTTTATTATATGCTGATAGGCGTGAAAGAATTTAAAAGGTTTCCTTATTAGAAATCAATTACAAATGTTGAGTAATTAACTTGGTCACAATTGAAAATTTAATTACAAAAATAGAATTCAAACAAATTGAAATTTGTTTTTAATTAATTAGTTTCGAAGAATACAAATTAGCTGCGTCAATATTTACAAAAACTGTGTAGTTGTACTTGCAATTAGGTTCAAATTGCAGTATAAATAAAGTCAATGAATGATGTAGTAATTAAGTAATTAATTAAAATCCAGAAACTCAAAATTTGTCAAAGAAAATTCTACAAGAGTAATTTGCACTAGTATAACATGCTAGTTAAAATAAAATGTAATTTAAATTTTGCTTAAAAATGTTGTTTTGAAGCTGTACTAATTTCATACATGTTTGTTTATTGCAGGTAAGCGCCGTGATTTGATTCACTTACAATTTCCAGTAAAAATGCTTTAAACCCTTAAACTCTGTTTAATTAACAAAATCGAGATTAAAAAAGAAAATAAAGTGAAAGCCTTATCATCTGTCATCAAGTGTCATCGGGTGAAAGTCCTGGCCCATGTTCCCAGCGGGCGAACGTAAGTTGAATAAAAAAATAAATTAAATAAAAACAAAGTGCAGATATGTAACTCTATAGAAGCGTTAGAAAATGCAGCCACAAACAGTTTGAAAAGTTTTACATTATCATTCTAAATAAAAGGAATGAAGGTTTCGTTCTTTTTGACTGTATAGGAAAAGTTGTTGAACTCTATGTACAAAAATAAAAGGAGCTGAATTCAATGCAATTATGCAGTGGAAAGAATAAAATTAATACATTCCCTCGAGGAACGTGTTCCTCCTTCTATGTCACTTTCTCCAGCTATATAGGGCTTTGACTTGACTTTGATAAGGTCGTTGCCGTTTTGCAGCTGCCATTTGATTGTCATGAGTCATATGATTGTCAGTCCCGTAGTCCTGTTGTCGCTGTCATTGTCAATATGTGAAAACTTTGAGAGAAAGACCTTTGAATTGGACAACGTTCATAGTTCACCCAGTTGGGCTTTCTCTCCCTTTTTATTATGGTCATTGTAATTCCTTAGTCAGTCCTAAGTACAGTCGTATGTACGTTCCTCATTTCTGATCTAAAGGGCATGAACTTTCACTGCATCAATTCCCTTTTGGGCTCGTCCACTAACCTCGTCAACAATGCTGCATCCTATATACAATTCTGTTTTGAATGGCTTACTTTTTCCAATTTTATTCTAAAGCAGTTTTTAAGAAGTCATTTATGGACGTCCTCCTTTCTAGCTACTATGTCTACACTATGAAAAATAAAAGGAAAACGACAAAGATAAGTATGCGTAGGATCTACGACTTTGGCATACTTTCTTCTGTAAGAAAGCAGAGTGAAAGTGAAGAGCCTTCCTTTACTTTTTAAGCCAGTAATAAAACTTGCTTTTGCTTTTCACTCAAACATAATGCGAGTGACGCCAATGCCAAAGCCAAAGCTAAACCAACTCGCAACTAAACTACACACGGGGAATGCAGTCTCCTGAAGCTAAACAAGTTAAAAAAAACTAGTGCAGGATCTTTATTTGACTTGAGTCCATTGTAGAACTCTCCCCTTCCATTGTCTGCCACATTATGACCAAGACATTCCAAACTAATATTTCTTTTTACTATGGGGGAGACTCAAGAGAGAAGACAGTGTCGACAGTGAGGAAAAAGATGGGGAAACGGGAAGATGGTGATGGGGAGACAGGCAGTGGGGCAGAGAATTACAAGAGTATTTACTACTTTCATATTATTACTTCTTTATCAGATTCGCCATAACCACACTTCCACCTCTACAATCCTGTATGTGCAGTATGTACGTACCTGTAACTTTTACTATATAAAAAATTTATAATATTTCTTAGAATTCGAATTCTGTGTTTCGCAGTTTCAACAATGTTTGTGTGTGATCCCTATAGCCACACTAAATTTTGTTTGTTTATTTTTAACATAAATGCCTAATTATTAGCGTAGAAACAGAACGGAAGTATGCTCTAGACTTTTTAAATCTTTTTCACTTTTTGCTTTCACTTCCGGCTAACTTTTGCCGTGTATAAATTAAAGTGAAAGTGTATAAATATTTTTTATAAGTATTTCCTGCTTCATTTTCATCCAGTAGTAGACTTGATAAATTATCTATTTTGTAAGAAGTAAATACTGTTGTTTTTAAGAATTAACACAATTATTAAATAAAAGCTTCAAAATATTCGAAACAAATAAAGTTAAAAGTAGCTCCAATAAAATCAACTTAAATAAGTAAATACGTGCACGAGTTACGAGAATGGTTCAAGTTTGCAAAACTTTTTAAGCCAGAACAAATAAATACAAATTGAATTAACTTCAACATTTTCTCTCAACCATCGTTTCCAAAGTAAAATCTCTCCTCCATTTGAATGTATGCTTAAGCTCTCAAGTCAAGGCGCATTTTGACTTTGAATTTATGAATTCAAATTTGAGTGATACTCTGACAGGGGAAAGAGAAAGCAAGTCTTGTGACTCTGAGTTAGACACTTGTCAGGGGAAAATTGACTCTTTGAGTGGATAGCGGAGTTTACACCTCGTATTTGAAACACTTTAGTGTATTTATTACAATGGAGCAATTTTTAGATAAGGAACTTTGTTGGACGTAGCAGGATCAGGAAAATAAGAAAATAGTGAAGCTTGAAGTGTTAGACGTTTAGATACAGAGCGAAAGGGACGAGCTTTCTCCGTTTAAAGTTTTATGGGGAAATTTTACAACTTTCTGAGTGGGTTTCATCTCCCGTTATCTAAAACAGTTGCTATAATTTGCATAAACTGTCATGGCCATGACAATAGCACATTGGTGATGGTCTCGGTCTCGGCCTCGGCGTTGGCTTGGCCTAGTTTGGTTATAGCATGGCACAGCTTTAGCTTTGGATACCATTATTGCATCCTCGGTACATAATGGCAATGACTTGGCAGCTGTTATAGCTGATGGACGGCTGACAACTCCATGGCCCTTTTCCCTTTCCCAAATTCTAGAGTACATAATGAATGACTGACTTCCTTACTAACAACTCACTACTACTCACTCAAAATAAAACAAGAACTTTCTCTTGTTCTAAAATGGTTCTACAGCGCTTTCAAGGAAAGGAGCATGCTCTGCGCTGGGAAGAATAGAGTGTGAAAGTTTTTCATAATTATGATTTTCTGTATTGTTAAATGTGAATATATAACAAATTATTTAACACTTTAACCTATACAATATCCACAAATGAACGAGCTAGACTTGTATGACATTTGCAAATAAAATATTTAGTAAACAAGTTATGTTTTAAAACCTGCTAAACTACAAACCTAACTTTTAATTTCACTTTCACTTTCACTCTGACGCCGTAAATTGTCTACAAAAATAAATTTTGTCAAGACTTAAGTGATATGTTACAGCTGCTTTTGATAATATGATTTGCTAAGAGTATTTAAAATTCAAATTAAAAAAGAAACCGGAACAAGGCTCAAATTTAATCAAAATTCGACATATAATGCTGCGATTAGCTTGTAAAATACATGATTTATTATGTATTAAAACATTGAAAACTAAAATGAATGCATGAAAAGCGAAAATTTGAGCTTTGGGTACGGGCACAGCTTCGGTTATGACTTGAGAAAGTTGCAAGTATGCATAAGCGGATGCGGAGATGAATTTAAACTTTATTTAAAATATATATATGTATATAGGAATAAAATATTGAGGGAGAAAGTAGAGTGCATCAATGCAATGTATTATTTGTCGCTTCCATTTGGCTCTATTCTGCTCCTTCGTCCTTTTCCTCACAGTCCATGAGAGAAAACTCATTAATAATTTTTATGGGGCTCACGATCAGACTTTAAAACTTTAACTTTTGTCATCTTCCTCTGGGATTGAAATCGAGGAAATTGCAAGTTTACTTTCTCCACTTCCACTTTCAGCTTATTTCTATTCCCATTTAAACTCTATTTCCAAAAAACTAGTGTGTGTCTGTACATAGCTACTCGACGACTGCGTTCACTTTCTTCAGCCGTTATCAGCCGCATATATAGTTGAGTGTGTACAGTTTACTGTACAGAACAGATATTTCGAGTCCAATCCATGCTTTAACTACATACACATTCTCACTCACTCAACTCTACGACCAACTAACGACAACGACCAACTTCCCATCCATATGCACTGCTTTCTCTTTAGCCATCCCTAAACTGTTGACTTCCCTCTATGTCAAAGTGGGATCGGGACTATACGTACATAGCGGCCACATTCTCTGCATGTATTTATGGGACACTTTCACTACTGCTTTCACTACTGGCACAGGCAGAGAGAGGCCTCCTGGCTAGAATATATTTTAACAATTCTAGGTCTCCAATCACATTCCATATGATACGGTAGTACTAAGCTCAGGAGCGGTAGTGGGAACGTTTCATACGTAGTAAGCGTTCCATTGCATTCGGGCCAAAACCAAAAGGAGAGAGTTAAGCCAAGTTCAGTAGATAATATATACATGGAATGGGACGAGTCTGAATATCTGAATCGGATTATGTATATAGATATAGTATTCCAGGATCTGGATTTAGTTCCACTTATGGATCTGGCCTCTACACTTACACGTACATGTTTCCTCTTGGGTTTGGTCGCTTTTGCCGGGGAAAGTAGTAGAAAGTATCATCATATCAGAGCAGAAGAGTAGAGGGAAACGAGGGGAACGTAGAAAACTTTGTTCCAATGAGAATTACATTCGAATTAACTATTAAGCTCTGGAACATACTTACATACGTAACTACAGGAACATTATATTAGGAAGTACCTTTATGTGCATATAGTGTCTCTTAGTTGAGCTCGGGATTTATTTCCATTTTCGACATCTTACAATGTTAGAGTTTTCTTTACAAGCGAATATATATAAACTTTACAGGGAGGACATTACACGCTCAACTGTAGGTAGTATATGGCTTTCTGATCTCAGTCTTGGTCTCTGTCATTATGACGCTGACTTTCTCCCGCTTTTTCCATCATTTTTAAACAGAAATAAAGAAAGCATACAGTCTACTGATAATATGTCTATTTCATCCATTCTACAGTACATATTGTATAGAAGTACATCAAAATTAAAATACGAATAAAACGTAAAATGCCGTTGGGTAATGGCATAGCAGAAAAGTAGTTTGCTTTAGTTCTATGTCAAGAGTTCAAAAGTTGTAAGTTCAACATTTTTGTCACAATTTAAACTAACTTCATGTTTAAAGTAATATATGTTTCAAGTGGCCTTAGTTTAAAATTTAAAGCGGATTGTTTTAAAAAAACAATTTTAAATACTTTTTTCAAATAAGGGTACGTTCAAAAATTTATTCAAATTTAATTTTGAATTTTAAAAATATTTTTGAATTTAGGTAATTTTTCTTGAACTGAAATTTTTATCTACATCGACGTTTGTGAAACGTACTGTTTTTTAATTTAAAGTTTCTCAACTTGATGAATAATTGTGTTTGACTTTTGAAAATGATATTTTAGCATGAAACAATTAGGAACTTACAAACTTGGCCCGTTTAAAGCAAAGCCAGACATGAGTTGAGAAATATATATAAACGAGGGCCAAGAAAAGAAAGTCTTGAGGCCTGACACGCCCTGGTTATGGTTTGGAGAATGTGGGAAATGTATTCGAAATAGTTTTGTGATTTAAAATGAAAAGTGTGCGATGGTGGTGGGACAGCAAAGTGTCTCTGCATTTATACGATTTCCTATTTTCCAGTGGAACATATACCTATAATAACTATACCAATGGGAAAGAATGACTTGGCGAGATTCTTAAATCTTTGTGTTGGATTTTGGAATTTGGACTTTTGGATTTTCAGTATAGTTGTTCACATTAAACTATTTAAGTTCGAAACTGTGTAGTATAGGAAGGAACTTTAACTTTAACGTTCAACGTTGAGCTCAACTTATCGCAAGCAGGATTTAATTTACGAGTTGGCCTGTTCATGTCTCGTCCCAGTACCAGTACTCGTGTCCTTCCCTCTTTTCCCAATGACATATTATCTGTATCTCTATATGTACACTCCTCACTTTCTCCAATGCTTTATTATACTTTCTCTTTATGTCTCACTAACTAACCAACCAACCAATTCAAGTGATAACTATATAGTGATGATACATGTACACACACACACATCCGCTCTTCAGCTTCCTACATTTCCTCTTTCTTTTATAAAGTACCTATTTATGCTCATTTAGTTTCTCTATAAAATCACTTGCGATCGCCAGATAGGATCCTAGCCAAAAGTCAAACCAAATGTGGAGGACAGGCCAGAAGACACACGAAAATACGAAATTACAAAACTCCGCCCAAATTCCAAAATATCCTAAAACTAAATTTTCGAACCTACATGGCACCCTGTTTCCCCTTACCCCTATACCGCTCACGAGTATAAATTTCAAATACAAATCAAAATTGGCGAAACATCATGATATATTTTTTTTTCTAACACTCTATGATCTGAGAATAACGTGGACAAAATTTTTTCAAAATATGTGCACAATTTTGGCGCCAAAAATTTTTAAATTTAAAATTTTAGCATAGGCTAAACGAGAAAATGGCACATATTCACATGAAAAGATGTATGTCAATTTTTTTCGAAATTTCAAAATTTATTTTTTTTTATGTAGTCTAGGATATGCCATTATACAGACAAACTCGGTTTTTTTGGTAAGATCGAATTTTGATACTATGTGAGTTTTCAAATATTTGCTTTAAAAGTAGGATCAATTCAATATAAATACGATATTTAACAGCGTTAAAAAAATAACAACGTTACATTCAGCACACATTTTCTGAATCTTCAGCAATAAGAGTAACCATGTCTTCGTGACGAAGTACTAAGGGGCCATGTACAAATGACGTCAACACTTAGGGGGGGGGGGGTTAGACGATATTAGTAAAAATGTTGACCAAATTGTTGACCATGGAGCCTAGGGGGGGGGGTTAGTAGCTGGTTTGACGTCAACATTTGTGAACAGCTTTTTTTGTTTTCATGCTTTTAGAATTTGCGAGTTTAAAAAAAAACGACAAAATTAAGTTTGTTTAAAAATACTTCAAGTATGTATTCATAGATGGCGCAACGTCATTATGTTGAATCAACAATTTGGGGGGGAGTGGGTGTATGTATGTATCTTATGGGTTCCATAACTGACACGCTCACAGATTCGTATCAGTCATTTCATAGCCTAGTCCAATACTGAACCATTGCTTTCCCATTTATTCTAAGAATAATTTGTTATAAGGAATTTGTACCTTGGACATACCCAATAAGTGGATTGCGTAAAGCCTTCCGTGAGTAGACCTTGGACATTCCTATTGAACTAGTTGCTAAAACCTATACTGCAAGATACCTCCTAGGCTAATCCAGGGAGGTATTAAAATATAACAACTGAGTCCACTATGCCAGGAATCTCGGTTGCGATGAATAATCTATCTAGCACAATCGGCTGAAGTTGATGTAAGTTTGCTTCGAGGAGCTCCTTACACAACCGACAGATAATGCAAAGCGGTCGAGAAACCGAACGCATTTGGTTAATCCAGATTAAAAGGAATTCAGTGAAAAAGGTACTTCGAGCCTCCGGACTTCAGAGCCCAGAGACTGCTTTTCCCTATCTGCCTCTCCTCTGCAACTGCCATTACCTTGGAGTTCAAGGATAGTATAATAGAAAGAAGTATTCTAATGAGTTCAATAAAGCCCTCACTGCCCTAGCTTCTCTCACTATCTCTGTTTCCTCGTGCACTGAGACTTGAGTGGAGATGCAAATAAGGGACCAACGGTCTCTGGACTCGAAAATCCAATGGCGAGAGTACCTTATCACATCCTCCCCTCCAAGCCTGGACTACCAAACCCGAGAACAGCACACTACTTGTGTATGGGTTGTAGTACTAAAGGACACAGTCGGAGCAGGAGCTCTGAAAAATGCGACTGGTCGGCTTCAGCTTCACCGGTGAACTCGGAGTGGGTGTATGCAAGAAATGTTGACTAAATGTTGACAGCGAGCCTACCGGGGGGGGGGAGTCGGAAATCTGGATTTTTGTGTTGACGTCATTTGTACATGGCCCCTAAACAATCCAGATCTTCGTTTTCAAGGGAAACTGAAGAATCGTCTTCCACACCATCATTACTAAAACTTATTGCAGATGATTGGAAGGAATCTAGTGACGAAAGTGGTGTACTGGATGGAGCTTGTACAAAAAATACTACTTCAGCTGGAAAGGGGGACGAGAGAAAATGAAACTGATTTTACAGCCTCGACTACTCTCCGCACATATCAATACTACACTGAAGTCATTGAAACGATAAGGGGCATTCCATACATTATGTGCCAACAGTTTCTAAACTCGGAAACCCCACCCCCGATTAGCACTAACGTTATTATGCATAATCCTTTTTAATCTATCTACTCTCAACCCCTTCCCCCCCCGCCCAATAATATTTTTTTCTACTATTTTATTGAGAATTCCACCTTTCCTGGTCGGTATAGCATATCACGGCACTGTATGAACTTTCCAGTGTTTTGTTTTTAAAGCAAACTTTTAAAAATTGATATAGTATCAAAATTCGATCGTACCAAGAAAAACCGAGACTGGCTGTATAATGGCAGACGTGAAAGACGATTCTTCAGTTTCTCTTGAAAACGAAGATCTGGATTGTTTAGTACTTCGTCAAAAAGACATGGTTACTCTTATTGCTGAAGATTCAGAAAATGTGTGCTGAATGTAACGTTGTTATTTTTTTAACGCTGTTAAATATCGTATTTATATTGAATTGATCCTACTTTTAAAGCAAATATTTGAAAACTCATATAGTATCAAAATTCGATCTTACCAAAAAAACCGAGTTTGTCTGTATAATGGCATATCCTAGACTACATAAAAAAAATAAATTTTGAAATTTCGAAAAAAATTGACATACATCTTTTCATGTGAATATGTGCCATTTTCTCGTTTAGCCTATGCTAAAATTTTAAATTTAAAAATTTTTGGCGCCAAAATTGTGCACATATTTTGAAAAAATTTTGTCCACGTTATTCTCAGATCATATAGTGTTAGAAAAAAAATATATCATGATGTTTCGTCAATTTTGATTTGTATTTGAAATTTATACTCGTGAGCGGTATAGGGGTAAGGGGAAACAGGGTGCATGGGCTCAATTATTCCAATAAATGGGAAATCGTTAGCTAAAACAGCCTCAAATTTCACTAATATGTATTCCGACAAAATCTGCACCTAATTTGTTTTTTTCCGATTCTTTCTTTTTAATTGCTATATATGTATTTATGTGCTTACAATACTTTCACTCTGCACGCCTGTAAACTTTTCTTTTTCTTTTCAATAACAGTAAAATTAAAAATGTAATTAAATGTTGTTCTAGGCGGAAAAGAAAAACTAATTTAATTTTGCTATTGTATTTTTTTTAAATTTGTTTATCAAATCCTTACATACGCTAGATGTTAAAGGTGGTGACAGGTTTCAGGGGGAACGTTTGCGTAGTGAAAATTATATTGGAGAAAGTTCTGGTGAAAGTACTGCCTGAAACGCTATATATTATTATTTAATTTAAAATTAGTTAAAACTGCACACACTTGACAAATTTTTGCACATAACATGTGTTTCCTCGGTTTTAGTTTAGGTAGAAATTTTTTTGCGATATCTCCTAAATCCAAACTAAAATGTACAAAAATTGATTTTTAGATTAAGGGTTAGGATATTTTTCCTTTGCTGTTTCCGAAATCCAGGCGGCGAAATACACATTTTCGTGTCAAACTTTAACAATGACACGTGCTCACAAAAGCATTTGGCTTTGTAATTTTCCATTTAATCCTCCTCTATATCTACCTCCGTAAGGAGATTGTGGTCTACTTAAAAACTAATTATTTCCATGCACCCTTATTGTGCATTGTGAGGCTGATTTAGTGGGGATTGTGATTTTGATATGTAGGAGATGGAAGAATGGGGAAAGGGGAAGTTTTGCTTTAAATTAGAATTTTGCCAAACCCTTCAGGAGCTACTTAAAGTGGCAATTAGTAAAATTGTATTTCCATTCAATACTTTGGATTTGGATTTATACTGTCAGACAGAAATTGGTATGTGTGTGTGACTCAGTGGGCTTGAGGATCATTTCAAATCTGGAATAAAAGCCTTATCCTTTTCACTTTCACTCTCTCTCTCCCTGGGCTCAGCGTGACTCTGACTTTCACTCTGGGAATGACTATGCACATACTATATATGTACATACATATAATGAGGAGAGAGATATGATTCAAGACTTAAATTGAAAAGATTACAAAGCGGTTCGAATTTCGAATTCAAATTTGAATTTAAAGTCAAACTCGGATTTCAACCGCTTTTTTGTTCTCTTCACACAGAGAATGTCCCCGCCTCATTGACTCAATTGGTTTTGGTCTCGAATTTTCGGTTTTATACTCATTTTCACTTCACTCCAGTTCCAGTATTGTACATGACCCACATTTATTTCTCGAGTACGCATTTGACAAGCTGAAAATCATTTCACCAGAGGGCACGTGGTAGGACACAGTTTCTTTCAATTTTAAAAATATCCGGGCTAGGATTTAAATTTGGGTCATTTCTAACAATATCAGCTGTATTGCTACAACATAATAATACTAAATAAAATGGGTGTTTTAAATCAAATTAAAAATAAATAAAATATCAGAACCATATAGGACCGGAGCGGTCCTATCTTCTTATTCCTAACAACTAATCAAAACAAAAGCAAAATAGTATACGATGTACGACAGCAAGTATTTGCTGTGTAGCTTTCTCCCTGTATACCGCTTCCAAATTTTAATTCACATCAAAGGCGCTTTTTTGTCAAAGTGAAAGTCAGTGGCAGGTTTAGGTGCTGCACGGCGGAGCGACTTGAACAAGAAAAAAAGTTGACCCGAATATTGATTACTTTATTGCATGATGTACTTATTGCTTATGCACGCTGTGTACACTGAATGTACTTTGATAATTCGCCGTTGGAACAATTTCCAAGCTTAAAATCAAAGAAACTGATTGAGATAGCGCGGGCTATGGCTACGGCTGTAGTTAGATTCTGTAGAAAACTAGAAAATTATAAGCGTTGCACTGACAGGTCCTGTGTTGCATACAACGTTGTAAGATGCATACCCAACGCACACGTTATTACACGTAACATTTTACTTTTACCATACTATCAGAATCAGAGCTACCGCTCGCTACCTTTACTTCTATTAGTTTGTTTACTCTCAAGCTGCGTATGTACATAGATATAGGCAGAAATTCAAAGAAAAGAAAATAGGGCAAGCGGTAGAGGAAAAGGAAAAAGAAAGCAAAAACGAGAGAGAAAGTCTTTTTAATCGTAAGCAGGAGCGTTGAGTAGTACTGTGTACGTTACCATAGCGCCTCGCACAATGAAGATGAATCGTTAATTTAAGTTTATATTATTAACTGAAGCGTGTGGTTGAGGGTTGGGCGCATAGTCACGTTACCGTTACTATTACTGTTACCGTTAACGGTATCCACTCCTGCTCCAGTTTCAGTTTCAGTTTCAGTTACAGTTCCAACTTGTCCTATGTACACCGTACATAATGTAGGTACATCATATTTGACGAGTGAAAGTCAAGCTTTTTATTTTTTCCTAAACCGCAGAGCGACCACTACACAAAATTAGACGGGATAAGTTATGTATGTCAAAAGTACAAAAATGAGAAAGAAAAAAGTAGGGGAAAATGCACGGGAATATGCACACATTAGCCTGGTTTTGACTTGGAATTCGCATTTTAGTTTCTTGTTACAGTTCCAGTTCCAGTTCCAGTGCAGTGCCATAATAAATTGTAACGGTTACGACAAAACTACACGACAGAGCTACGCTAGAGTAAAGAACAAAAATCACAGAATTGAGCGCCCCATGCGACGATGTGCAGATGCAGTACTGCATTATGTATTCTAATGAAATTCAAAGGGAGAAAGCCATTGCTAGTGCAATTCCCGTTGAATGCTCAATTCCTTCTAATACGGAGTAAAATGTGTGGGATGAAAACAGCTCAAAGGGTACTTTTGCTCACAGTCCACTATATAACATAGACCGGCCTATTCCTAGGAAACGAGGCCTACAGAGAGAAAGGCTAGTTCTCTAGCTAATCCATAATCCCATCCAGAGGGATGAATTCTATAGTCTACAGGTCTGGAGTTTTGCTTTTGTTTGGAACTTGTATAATGCAGTACATGTGGTATACCTACACGCCTGTGCTTTCTCTCTATATTTGTACTGACGATGAGTACTATGTGAGACATTACGCTCTGTAATGGAAGTCTACACAGATACAGTATTCAATGGTGAGCGCGAGAGTAGCTTCCACCGCACCAGTACCAGTAGAGATATGTACTTTCACTGGCATAGAAACATGAACGGAGGGAAATGTCGCTTGATTTTGATTTACTTCTCGTATACATATAATAAGCTCCCTTTCCCCTGGCGTTGGCTTTCACTTTGGCCTCGCTCTTGCATTTCCTTTGGGTTTTTGGGACTAGAGAATGGCCTAGGCCAAAGCCGTTGCTGTTACGGATTTCGATGCCGATGCCGAAGTCGACGTCGAGGCCAAAGCCAAATTGGAAGGAACAAGTTAACTTGGATCACTGACTTGGTTTAGTTTATAAGGAGCTGGACGGAACGACGCTGAGAGAAGGGTAAAGAGAGTTGTGTGTTTCCTTAGCCTTTCTTAGATTGCGTACTATGACCTGGAAAATCCGGAGAAAGTTGGTTTTGGAAAAATAGTGGATGGTGAAATTGTGAAATGAAATAAAAATTAGGTTAGAACATAAAATATCTTCCTTCTGTTCTGCTTTCTCTTCTTTCTACTTTCTCCATTCGCCTTTCTCATTTCCCTTCCATCTCAGATTTGGCTCTGTGACTTTCGCTTTCCTTGTCGTTGTCGTCCTGTAGTTGCTTTTTCCAAGGAAAAATCGTATCTTTGGGGTATGGGTAAAGTATGTACGTCATGTGCAGTGCAATAACTGTACTCATCATATGGGAGGGACATATACAGTTAATACAGTACACATGCTTAGGTACTTATGATCCGAGATTTACTGCTCAGGGATTTGGGATAGTATTACATAACATACCGGCCTGCTTCTTCTCCCGTTCCCGGCACAGGCATCCGACAATCATATAATTCCCATCCCCCCTTCATGTTTTTTCAAGAGACTACTAGAAAGAAGGCTCAGTGACAATGGAAAGAAATATAAATAAAATGTATGAACATGTTTCCATGATACATTACTCTCTATCTATTTTGAGAGAAAATATTTTTGGTTTTTTTGGGGAAAGCGAAAGTGAAACGAAGAGCATGAGAACGACAACGCACCAAGTTGAACGCTCTCAAAAAATAAAAGCGCGAGCGGGAGCGGGAGCCGGAGTGCTGTGGCAGTCGCAGTAGCAACGGTAACGTATATAGTTTTAAGTGGTATATGGCTTTCCTCAGCTAGTCTGTCTCGTTTGCTCTGTTTCTATTTGGAATTTTGGAATAGAAAATAAATGTAATAATTCTTAACTACAGCGACATGTCCCTCTCATGATCATATTTCCTTCATATCCAAATTCGAGAGAAAACTTGACTGCGTGTAGAAAAAGCAGGAGCTCAAATGAAACAAAAGATATATGTCAAGTTTTTTTGTGCTAGACGTTACCTAGCAGGTAGACTCGGTTTTTGTTTCTAGGTCTCATATTCTGAGAAAAGCAAAAAAAATATCAAATTACATTTTTGGAGAACGTAATATCCCGCCCATGATTCTTATGTTTGTAGCTTGACAAAACGTATATCTATTTTCATAAAAGCTAAATAGAAACTTTTGTGATTTTGCTTTAGAATACACATAAACAATTTTATGGAATTTAGTAATTTAATTGGTTTTTAAAATTTTGTTTCTTCATTTCTAGCGAACGTCCCTGGTACGAGTATGACTCCGAGATTATTTGTTTTAAAATTTAAAATAATTGGTTAGCGTCCATCTAAAGTAAAATTTCCCATAGAAGCTTAATTTCTCGAGATAAATTACTTTATGTAAGGAAAGTACTTGGAAAACTGGATCCAAATAAAAGCTTAGCCGCTATTTACCTTTCCAGATTCGGTTTCCAACAAACTATGTATGTATCACACACACAAACTTAGCAGTACGAGTACATTCTTGGAAATATCAAAATTTAAAACCATCAAACATACATAACTGTTCAGTATAATGTTATATAATACTCGATCAGGATTCAGATTAGGACGTGGGATATGGAATCAAACTACACAGAAGAAAAAAAATGGTTTTAAAATTAATCCGAAACTTTATGCTATATGCTTTATGATATCGCTTCTGATTTAGAGATGTGGAGCTTCCCCATTCAATGTATTTTGTATTTTAGGGAGATTACTTTTAATAGTTATTTTACAAAGACCAGGTCCAGGGAACGCGTAGAATGTAAACCCTTTTTATTCCTATTTGCTGAATTTAAAACAAAAACAAATCCGAAAGAATTCCCTCTCACTCCATACTTCACATGTCTAGCCATGCCAAATAAAATCCATTATGTATGCTGAACGTGCTCGAATTTCTTTGACAATATAATATAAAACCAAAATTGTAAAAAATTTCGAATTCGGAATGGTAAATAAAGTGTGTTGCGTGAGTGAGACTATATGAGCAGTTTGTAGTCGAAAGCCCAAGTCCAACAATATAATATATGCATATATATATATACTAAGCGGGTAGCCTAGTCGACGACTACATATTGACTAGTGCGGTGAAAGCTTCAACCTTAACCGAAAACTGAAAACCAAAACCGATAAAACCGTAAAAAAACAGAGGCTGGAACTGGAAATCTGAATACCAAAAATGACTGTGTGGAACTGAATTGGAATGGACTTGAGCTCTCAGAGATTTGGATTTCTTGTTCTTGAATATAAGAAAAGTCCAGTAAAAGAGAAAGCAAGGGAGAAAGTAAGGAAAATAGAAAAGAGAGAGAGAGAGAGAAATGGTCAGAGAGAAAGTCCGTTTAGAATTGTTGATGTGAATGTCGATTTGTCGAGAATCATCTTATCTCATCTGCATGGATGCAGCTGCTCTTCTTTTTTTCTGGTGCTTTCTCCTATTTCCATTATAATATAATCTCTTCTCAAAATCTATAGATTGTATGCTTGGCTATGTAGAGAGGCAAATAAATATGAGGGAAATGTATACACGTATGCTGTATATAAGCTATACACGTAGTGAGAGTGCCATATACACAGGCTATTACTTGGTTTTGCCGAGCCATATATTAGTAGAGAAGGGACTGGACAGGACAAGGCTGATCTAAACTGAGCTGAAGTGAACCGAAAATGGCCAAGATTTCTTCTCCTGACATGTGCCATTTTGGTGGTTCACTTACTCTTTATTCAGTGAAATCATATCTTTATGCATTCGGAGCACGGCGACCAACGAACCAAGGAAAAAGACAAGCCATATCCACATCAAAATCCTCAGAATAGGCCAGATGCCATACATTCCACAGAGATTCATTGAACCAGTTTTATCGGAAAAGAAGTGAACTTGGAACTTTGATAGGTCGTCCATATATTTAATGCCCTGTCCGCCATATGCCAAGTGGACAGTGGAGAGCCGAAAGTCTACGTCCATGGCCCAATCTACACAGCTGAAGAACATACTAGGAGAGAAATGTGAAAATTTTCAAGAAAAAAGAAAGTAGTGAAAGTGGAGAAAGTACTAGTGAAAGCAATAGAACTGGAAAAAAATTGGTAAAAGGAAAAAAGTACATGAGCCAACCAAACCACCGCACGAACTAAACACTGTCAACAAAATCTTAAAACTTTGGCAGCATTCCCAAAAAAAATTATGAGATGATTTTTATTTTTGTACTCAAAGAGAAAGCGGCGAGAGAAAGTGGACGTGAAGAAAAAGCATTATATTCAGAAATATCCAAACACCCAATGCAAGTTTTATTTGAGGGGTATATAGTCATTGAGTATACGAGAGAGAGACACACACACCCACACGTTCCAATGCGGTGAATCCTTTTTACATCAACATTCTGCAAAGCTCTCCTACACTTGAGAACTAAAACTAAAATTAAATGAACCTTATGACCTCTCTCTTTAGTATTTGTTCTCTTTGTTTTGAGAGGAAAAGGATTTTCAAAAAATGTAAATTTTATGAGGGTAATGCAATCTCAAATAATGTAATGGTTTTACTTATTTTGCCCACGTTGTGTTGCCCCAATCCCAAACACCACTACTACAATTCACAACACATCTCCACACAGTCCATATGGAATAAGGATAATCCCCATTGTGTATTCCTTTGCTTTTACTGGTACTAGGGCTGTGAAGGGAAAGTTACATTTCATGAATATTATTAGAGCCACATATTATGGAAAGAGAAAGAGAGACACATTCACTTTATTATTATTATTATTGTGCATTTTATAGTTCTTTCTTGCATTTTATTGTAGCCGTACTTTCTACTTCTTCCGTGTATGTATATTGAGTTGCAATGCATTGAATTGCATTGTATAAAATTGCTTTGGAATGACATTGAATAAAGAAAAGAAAGAACGACAAAGAGAAAGAGTTGCATCCCAATTACACATAATACAGCTACGAAGTCTTCATATAGATTTTGTATTTGTGTACTTTTTAGTTTAGGCAGGAAAGCTTTTGGAAGTTTGAAGTTTAGATTATTTGTAGAATAATGATAGGAAAACATTTGTGAGGATAGGAAAAGTATTTTGTATTCTTGCCAACATTTAAAGGAAGGGAATGCATAGAAGAAAGGAAGGATGAAGGAAATGTCACATCATGATGTCGGCAGTCGGCTTCATGGGATAGTTCTTTTGCGTGATTCTCAGCTCAGTATGGTGAAAAGGACGTGCTGGTTTTCAGAGTGATGTAAAATGCAAATCAAGGGTTTCGAAAAAGGATAAATGTTCAAAATTATTTATTTCAGGACTACTTTCAAGGGCGTTACTGTTCTACAGTAACAAAACTAATTATTCTGTATTTTTTTAAGGCTTTAGTTATCATTTTATCTCTTAATCTTTTAGACCTTGGAATACTTCAAACAAATCTTTTATTAAACGATTATTGTAGGGTAAATAGAATAATTTAAAACTCTACGAAAAAAACCTCAAAATGTTAGGAAAAGTAAATATTTCAATGATATTTTTAAAAAATGAAATGTAAAACTATTCGATTACAGATTACTTATCAACTAATCTTATTGCTATTTTCAATTTCTAAGCATTTTCATTTTCAAGCATAGTGAGATCGAGTGCACAATTATTGCCCATTTCTGGCATAATTTTCTCTAAAATGACTTTCACTTTGCTTTCTCTTGACTTTCACTTTGCTTTCTCTTGATTTTCACTTTGCTTTCGCTTGACTTTCACTCTGCTTTCTCTCGATGTGTACTATTTTAATTGAATATTTTATCGTGGGCTACAAATTGGAAAACATGGTTCTAAAAGCTTAAGAGCTGAAGAAACCCAAAAACGATGTTCATAGTATGTAGGGTGTAGGATGTAGATTGAAAATCAAAAAAGCAAATATACACTTGGGAATCAAATTCATATTCTTGACATTACATCTGACAACTTTATCACAATCAAAAGAAATATGTCTGTCACTATATTTTATTCTTCTATTTCAATTTACCAATTGACTCCGAGCTCAATGTTGAACTCTGTCAAATTTGTCTGAATACTTTTCCCATTCTGTAGTCTACAGTCTACAGCTCGGTTCCTTTCTATTCAAATATATAGTCTTCAATATAATTTAATTTCATGTATAGTGCGGAAGTCATTGTCTATGTACATTCCCAGAACCAAAACTAGGCAAAAGTACCTTCCAGCTGTTGCTTTTCTATTGAAAATAAGTTTATTGGCTCATGCAAAAATTTGTATGGAAACTAGAGTGCTGCATAATTTACTTTGTATATCTATGTAGGTAAGTTATATTTTCCAAATAATCTATTTTGTGTATACTTCAATCTACTAAATAAAGGGCACGGTTAACATAGAGACGAAACTACAAAGATTGTAGCCATAAGATTATTGAAAGTTTATATAAGTCGTTCTATAGTTACAGCTCCCGTTGTTTGTTGTTTTGACTGTCCCCGTTTATAATACCCACTAAAGCCTGGGGATTGTTTTCAGATTTAATTCTCTTCATTGCAATGCTATGCACTAAACTAACAGAACCAAAGAATGAAATCTCTTACAATTAAATTGTTTTGAAAACAGAAGGGATTTTGAACAACAAACGTTACTTGGCGCAAGAGCTAAATTACTCATTCCTAATAAATCCAAAGAAATTGAATGGAGATTCTTGAAGATCTTGATGCATTGCTGGTATGTATATATGAAGCAAAACATTAAAATTTCTGGTTGGGTAATTCAGGGAAAGTAACACTGAATGTAGGAGAAAGCAAAAAAAAGAAAGCAAAATAGAAAATTTATTATTTGAAAAAAACTTATTGTATAAACACAATTGAATCGTTAAGAATTTAAATAGTAAATTCCAAAGACTACATATGTACTGTGTTCGTTTCTATGCTGTCTTGCGCCTCTACTTTCCTGAGTATGTCCCCTATAATTCTTAAATGTACTCCGCCTGTCCCTCCTGCCCATGGTTTGGGCGTCGTTCACGTTTTTGTGTGTGTACATTCGTCCTCCCGTTCGTCTTCTTTGTCGTGTTTTGGTCCCCGCATGTTCATCATGTTTCAGTTGTAAACTACATGTTTCGATTGTAAATCTTGAACAAAAGTTACGTGTTTGTCCTTTTGTTGTTTCTTGAACAACTTTCTCCTCCTTGCGCATTTACATTACTTTCCCTGCATTCATATGTATCAACTTATGGTGCTTTATTTTCAGGCTTAGCTCTAGACACTACAAAACTTTCACTTACTTTTAAACACGTAGAGCGACGCAGTACATGAAAATGCAATACAAAATAGTCAGCTCACAACTCGTACAGCTGTGAAAATGTATAGCCACGTAATCTTACAAATTTAATATATGAGTAAAATTTTGTTATTTTTTGCATCTAAATAGCAATAAATTAAAGCATCAAAAATAACTGGAATATTTTGTTTTTAACATAAGCGTATAGGTGATCTCTGCAGGAGAAATTGCGTGCTTTCCAAATTTGACAAGTCGTCAATTTTAAATATTTGTAAAGATTTCCAAGCCCTACTGTCGGCCTTCCAATAGACTATAACAATATAGTGAGTATAATAGTTCAATGATATGACAACTGTATATAGAAACGTCTATAACTTTTCCAAATTTTATACCAGAATTTATATCTGTAGTCTGTAGTGCTGTGTAGCTATGCGCTTTTTGCCAAGTGCTGTTGTGTGGTAACGGGACTGTTTTAAAGGTTTGGCATAAGTGTGACGCCTAGTCCTCCATAACCTGTTTAGCTCAAGTCTATAAGTGTAAGTCCAAGTCGACTTCGAATTCGAATTCCGACTCAAAAAATAAGTTAAAGAAAGTTAAAAGAAAGACACAGAAAATTTCAGAGTTGTCTAAAAAGGAGTGAGAGAACATTAAACGTTATGCTCACGTCGTAACTCTTACCCATTCATGAATAATAAAAGAGTGGAAAAAAACTACTGAGGCCCGGCCCTGCCATCACTGGAAGGACAGAGGCGAATAAGGTAGGGAATAGACAGAAGAAGGCAAGGTAGTTTCTCACACATGAAAAATGTTTCCTCCTGCCAAATCTGAATTCAACATACGTTGCGAGTCAAAAAATCTGAAAATTAACCAACTTTCTTTCTTAAGTCTTTTTTTTCTTTCCGTTTCTCTCACACTTTCTCTATTCCTTTCTGTCTTCTTTTCTTGTGCTTTTTCGTTCGTGCGGCGCTTGTAGGCTCAAGGCTTAAACTTAAGACTATGTATAGTGATAGGAAGCACCTTGACGTAATATTTAAATGTATGAAGAAATGGTGAAAGCGGGTGAGAAGAGAAAGTAGAGAAATTTCATTTCTTGCTGTAAGATGGTTTCTCGTGTACTTTTTATAATTACATTTTCTTAATGGAGTTTTCACACAAAAAAAATCAATGTGGCATGCTTTTAATATAAATGTATATATACTTTCTTATTTATTTAAACTTTCCGGTATTAAAGTCTTGACACCTCACACCCTACAACGACTATGTTACTGGAGCCCTTTGATTAGCATTGGAAATATTTAAAATACACACCAGAAAGTTATGCAGGTAATGGTTATGCACATACTAATTTAATTTTGTTTCGTCTCTACTATATTTCTACTTTTTTGAAGAAAAAATCTGAATAATGTTAAATGCTGTTACTGCTCAATGCTTGTTTAAAACTTTGTACAAAAGGTGAAAGGTTCCTAACACAACTTTTACTCCGCATGGGAGTATATAATTAAGGTACAACTATATACTCTTTATAAGCAGCACTGCTAAAATTCCACGAAAAATGAATACAAATATAAAACAAGAACAAAAAGAAATATCTTGGACTGAAGTGCTGTGAAACATTTTAGGATCAAATTGAATTTAAATGGAAACTCTATTTTCCATAATTCTCCACCTTTCTTTTTTCTATATTCTTCAGTTTTATGGTAGCAGCCCCTAGAAAAACTTTCTCCCTTGTTGCAGTTCTTTTAGACCGTACAAAATAAAAAGTTTCACACACAAAAGAAGTGGCAAGTTTTCAAACAAATTATTTAATTTGATGCCTTTACATGCTTAGAGAATTTTTTACAATAGTTTTCGTAGTACTTTCAATAAATGGGAGCGTAAAAGTGTTCAATTGGATGTAATAGTATTCTCCATGATTTTATCTTCCCGTGTTGACATGAATGTTAAGGAGGTATACGCATTGATATGGATCCTTTACTTTGTAAAATAAATTACTTGCAGATGCAAGTAGTAATGCAAAACTTGCTATCTCAACTTTCTTTTTTATATCTAAAATCTAAATTAAATATCTAAATTTTAAATAAAAGTCAAATTTAATTTACAATTAACTTTTGAATATTATTATATAAATGGAAAAAGTTAGAAAAAAATATAACCTGTAGATGGAAGGTTTTGTATTTATAACAAATTTAGTGTGTGCATATTGAATTTATATTATACTCTATTGATCATAGTTCTTAACAGAGAAAGTCTATGCGTGTGAAAACATTGAAAAACTTTTATTTTTATTCGTATGGTTGCACTTGCTTCAGAAAAAACAGACACACACGTGTGTGTGCTTGACTTGCTAGAAAGCATGTAGTTTTTTTCATGTTGAAAGTACAAAAAAGTAGCCGCAGGGGCCAGGAGCATAATGATTATGATCAACTGCTTTCTCCACTACCATATGAAGTTACACTATTTGACCAACGTACAAGAGACACTAGACACTTTCCACCTCCACCCACATAGGGATGGACACGCGGACACGGACATATGGCTCGGCCAGTGAAAGTATAATCGTATATAATAGGGAAAGTCAGGAGAAGTCAAAACATAATAATAGTAAAAGTTAAGTTGTATGTTCTTCATTTGCTTTTGCTTTCTCAGCACAATGCACATAGGAGAATCCCTGTTGGCAGTCCCCTTTTATTTTTTTTACTTACTTAGTTTGACTTTCTTTCTTGTCATCATCAAATTTGAAAGTAGTGACGCCCTCGTCCACGCTCTCGTGTTCTTCTTCCTTGGAGAAAGTTTACGGGGAAAGTTTTCATAGTTTTTAGCGTTACATCTATTAGATTTCATTGGGGAGGGAAATGGTTGAGTCATTTCTAGTTTCATGCTACTACAAATTTGCTGGCTATTTTAGCATTAGCATTAAGAGTTTAGTTTAGAGGATATGCAGTGGCCTTGCTCAGATTGCATGTCCATCTTCATGGCCACGGCCACAGTTACGGTTACGGCCGTCGTCGTAGTTTAAATCAAAGTACTGAAAAAAAATTATAAAGAATAAGCGAATGCTTCACTGACTTTACTCTCGGCGCTAGATACCGTGAAAGCTCCGTTCATGTAAAATAACAACCAAACCGGGACCAACAAACTTCTTTCACTCATGCCTAGAAGCTCCTATGTAATTTTGCTTAGTTGAGTATGCAGTCAACTATTCGATAGAAATAGCTATAAATACAAGGACTGTGTGGAGAAAGTTGTCCATTAGTGAAATTCTTAGTGAAAGCAGGGAGACACTGCTCCAGCGCCTCCACGCTTCCCTACACTCTCACTCCAACTCCACGACAGTCCCCATTTAAGGAATCTGTTTAAATTAGACAAAAGTGCGTGAGAGACAAATGGGAGAGGGTCTTTTAAATAGTAGCAGCGTAGAATAAAAGCCAAGCAATCGGGAAACTAACCGAATCATAGGAAGATAAGAACTGAGCTTAGAGAAAAGAAAGTGAAAGGGGTTTAAATTCAGTGTAGTTCGTTGTATGAAGGACACGTTACAAATTCTGGAAGCATATACAACATATAATTGTACAGTTACTACAATTTGTACATTAGTTAAGGATGCAATACATTTTATCTGAATTTTTAAAATTTGAAATTCTGAAAATTAGTTTAAGCGCTTTTAAAAACACTGGAGCGTAGCTTTTTTTGTATTTAAAAAATACACAAGAATAAAAATGAATGCAGTACTTGTTAGAATCCTGTGCTTAAATTAGCGCTAACATAATGGCTAGAGACGCCGCTTTGCTTTAAGTAAAAATTTCACAGGATCTTAAGGTTTTTCTTAAACTTGTAAAAAACATGAGTAGTTTTTTTTAAACCCTAGCCACTTTCACTAAATGGTTTTAGAAACATGTTGGCCTTGCTACTTGTAGAACTTACATTGCATAGATTCAATATATGCGTAGATGCATTTATGGGAATGTTCATTACTTCAAATATTAAGCTAGACACGAATTTATATTTACATTGTGTTCAGATTTTGCATAGATTGTGTGCATATAATGGACCTGATCACGTTCAAGTTCCCGTTTATTCTCTTGCAACGGTCGTGACCATGGCTATATGAGGTCTCTAGTAGCATTGCTATAGTGAGAAAGTTTCTATTAGAAATGGTTACGAACTGACAAGACAAGACACGAGAGAGAGAGAGAGAGAGACAGAGTAAGAAAGGAGAAATGGAAAGAAAGAAAGAAAGAGACGAGCAAGAGTTTGCTCAAGAAAATTTTGTAAACTTTCTTAAATAGGAAAATCTAATTTCCTCCATTTTCCATCTTTCTCTACTTTCTACTTCCTTCTTGTCTTTTCTGTAGACGTCTACCGAACCGACCGTCGACTTTCTCTCTGCATATGTACACATTGTGTTTTGTGTTTTGTGTTTCTCATAGTTTCCTCTTCGTCCCTTTCTTACCCTTCAAATTTTTCCTTTCTCAACTTTCACTTTCTTCACAGTTATCTTATAATGGTGTATGGTTTGTCGTCTGAAAGCATTTTGAATTTTCTTCCTTTGCTATATGTATCTTAAAGCCAGTGTCTCTTATGACTGGTTTTGGACGGATGTTTTCCTCGTGTAAAGGAAAATATAATCCTCACTTCAAACGCACACACGGATGTTGTAAGCTTGGCTGTTGTAAATAAAAATTTTGGTTAGCTGACTACGCATATTTTCAACAGGACGTAGAAACCATTGACACTTTCATTTTGGTCTAGATGTGCGTCTGTACAAGAGTTTATCTATCAATTTTGTTGGTCGCTAATTTTCTGATTTTACTTTTAACATAGCCGCTCTCACTTTAGCTTCTGTTTCGTGGTAAATATACAATTTTGTGGTCTGTAACGCAATTAATATTTAGATGCTTTCTCACAATTGCCCACCCCTTTCGTTTTTAATTGGAGCAATTCTATTACAACGGCAGTTAAGTAACGTTGACGTTTTTCTAGCTTGTCAAGAAAAAGAGTTATTTTAAGAAACGTCGGAATACAAATTATGTGATTTTCGTGTCTAGTTTTAAATTTGACCATAAAAATAATTGTTAAATACAAATGCTAACAAGAACAACGTCAAAATTACAATCCACAATGAAGTAAATTTTATTTCATGTTAACAGTCTAAACCTCAAAAGTAAGTAAATAAACGTCAACCATTTGTAATTGCCAATTAATGGGAGGAAACAAGGGTATAAATCAAATCTAAAATTTATATTCCCCCTTCTCCAAGTTTATAAATTATGCAAGCACAAAAAAGAAATAAAAATCTTTATGTTTTATGTTGTAGAGCTGGCATAAGGGAAATAATAAGTGTGTTTGGTTTAGTAGACGATGGTTACATATAGGGAGCTATACTTTAGACTCATAGTCGTGATGGGTGTCTAGAGAGTGAGTGAGGGATGGCGGATGGTGTTAGCATGTTTATTTAGATATGGATTTGGATATTAATGTGGAGGTCGCTTAGTGCTGAATGATCATTTCCTAGAGAAGAAACTCAGTCAGTGTCACGTACGGAGAGTGAAAGTGTATTGAGGAAGCAACGGCTTGTGAGAGCATGTTCTAGTCGAGAGAAAGTCTGTCTGCCTGTTTACGGTCCACGAATAGCAGACAAATTCTACAGGATCATCCTTACGCAAAAATGGAGAGCATATGATGGATACCGAACCCGAGACCGGAGCCGTGGGCTAAGGCGAAGAATAACAAGAAACAAGTCTGGAAAAATTTAAAAGCGTGTGGTGTTGAATGTAAAAGAGAGTTTGGCGCATCATGATGTAATGTACTGTACATTAGAAGTACGTGTGGAGACAACATACAAATTGTTCAAACTCTCAAAATTTACAAGAAAGTGAAAGTCCTCTGTGTGTGTGTGTGTGTGAGAGAGAGAAAGTCTTCTACTCGATATTCCATTTCCCTTTCTCGGGCTTATTTCTACTTTCTTTCTCTCCACACAAACAAGATGCAAGCTTGCAAAATTTACCCACAGAAACATTTGTAAAATATACAGCGGAGTAAAAGTAGACCCATCCTATAATACAGAATATTAAATGAGGGAGACCTTCGATCAAGTCCCAAGTCCCTCTTCTATACAGCATAACATAAATAGATAGCTTTCCGTTTCCATATACTATTTACAGGGTATTTAAACATCGTTACCCCCCCCCCCCCCCACATGATCTGACAACCCTAGATTTTAAGCCTAAAAAATTTTAAACTTTCTCTTGCTTTCACAAAACACTTCATGTAAAATTTACTAGATTTTAATCTACTTTGATTTTAAATGCCTAATCAAATCTGTAGGAACATACATTTTTTTAAAATTGTTTTTAAAGGTTTGTGTAAAATTTTTAGTTTTGTTGATTTACAATAAAATAATTCTTTTAAAAATTGCTTATGGTTAGTAAGTAACATTAAAGAATTTTTACCTACCAGAATCTATTTTGTATTTTGTGGGTGGGCTGCATATTTTGTGAGACACCCGGCATGGGCACCAACTTGGGAAACTCACTTCACTTTCACTCTCTCCCTTTCTCTTTCTGTTCTTGGCTTAGACTGTCGTGGTGCTAATACTGCGGACTCGACATTTGAAAATAGAGACATAGGGAATTTGGACGAGGGAATGAAATTGGGCTCAAGAAGGAAAAAGGCATTTAGACGAAGGAGCAATAATAATTTCCTCGATAAAATGAAGAAACATGAAGGAGCAGTAAATTTTTACTCTATAATTGCCTCCATTTCGACTCCCATTCCCCTTTGAAATTGAGAGGAAACTGCATAATCAACTATCTACTCGCTGATTTACACCCTTGAGCTACATGTAGCCATTATTGTATGTTCATACCACGCATATTTCAGGGTTTCACAAAAAGGAGACGTCGCTTGTATACAGCCTACCATATATTACGTAATTATTTAAATACATTGTGCAGGATTTTCTATATACTTATTCCATTCTACTACTCCTCTAAACTCAACTCGCCTACAAGTACTTAAAAAAACTAAGCTCTAAACTATTAAACCTTTGCAAAAATTAAAGTTTACAACTGAAAAATGCTTAAACAAAAACAAGCTTTTAAGTTTTTTAAAACTTTAATACTGTTCTGTGTTGCTTAAAATTTCCAAAACAATATTACAATATAATTTTACACTGCTAAAATTATTCCACAAATTTTGACTTTCACTTACTTTCACTCAACTGACGTACTTTCACCGCCACTACGACAACCCACCAATAAATTTTGTAATACATGAACTTCTTTTGTATCCACGTCCTGAACAACAGCAGCGTCACAAGCCACAATACATAAAGTGAATTCAAAATGCAAAGGTTATTTAAAGAAAAGGCCGTGTTCAGCTCTCAAAAATGAACATAACCAGGGTAAAAAACATACATATGATACTGTAAATAGCAACACACATTTGATCATTGCCTGAAAATCCTTAGTAAAAAGTGAATGTAATTTTATCTATATAGCTACATGCTTCGCTATAAAACCTAATCAAGTGTGTTCAGCTCGTATTTCTTCCCTACTTAACCTACTCAACTTACCTTCCTCTCCGTTCCCATTTCCATAGTCTCCAGTCTAAACTCTGGAATAAATGTAAATGGAACGACTGTAGAAAAAAATTGGAGAAAGCGCTTTCCTCGTAACATCTTTTTTTTTGCAAAGTGAACAGGAGTATAGAGACAACTTTCAATTTGAATTCATTTCGAATCGAATAATTTTCTCTTTTCCGCTCTTCCACTTAGCCAATTTGTTGCGTTTTTTTGTCATTTTCTCCATTTACTTGGAAAGTAAGCAAGACGGGAGAGAGAGTGAAAGTCAAAGTCAAAGTGGAGCTGGAGGCTATATATATATATAGTAGGCAATATACCTGTAGCTATATGAACGCAGGGATACATATACTAATTGTAGCAGAAGTTAAAGTCGGTCGTAGATCGAAAGGGCCTATGCTTTCTCTTTTCTACTTTCTACTTTCTCCAGCTCCGACGCCCCGCACACACACACTTATCCGTAGTTTTCTCTTATTGCGCTCGTTAAAGTTTTTATCTAATTAATTACTGTCACTGTGTGTTAGTCGGTCGGTTTCGACCCGGACCCGGACCCAGACCCGGACCACCCGGTATTGGTCCCGGTTGATAACACACTATGGAGACGATGAATAAGGCGAGCAGCTTTCTGGGGCTCCTACATATATGTACAGAACATACTAGAAATCCTATCGTAAGATGTGGTACAGTAGTGGTTGGGGAAAGTACTACTATGAATTTGCTATGTATGTATGTACATGAAGTGTACTGGTAGTGCACATCAATTTGAGTAGAAAATTCTCTCACGTTTTTTTAGACGTAGTTTTAGTCCAGAGCCCCGCGCGACTCCTTTTACAGACGGGCTACAGAGAATTTAATGTATCCTTTAATCCCTTTCTCTGTAATAATTAACCCAGAGCATACAATCTACGTCAGTGGGTGTCTCAAACAAGTGAAACAAGGTCCGCTTACCCTTTTTCTCTATCTTCGACTTTTTAAAACGCACGGCGCACTATTTAAGTTCCTTGTATAACCCTTTTTTAATTCCTACAATTTTAAGCTCTCCATTTTAGTCATTAATAATAATGGCGCAAAAATTCAAATTAAATATTAAAATTTTTTCTTAGAAAGTTTCTTTATTTCTTTTTTTTTAAATATTTTTATGAAAAAAGTAAAATCATATAACGGCAACCCTGACCATAATATTAGTGGAAATTAAAAATAATTGACCACGTGGTCATTAACTAAAACAATAATTAGATAAAGAATTTTGCCATTAATTTTGAAGGAATTAAATTGTACAATTCTTTTTAAATTACTCACATATCAGATTCTGCATTTATTGTATGACTTTATGAAAGACTAATCGTCGTATGTCGTCCTATAAGTTGTAAGATGGTATTTTTGCAAGTCATTATCTAATATTACATGGTCACGGTTTAAGAAGAATATGTATCAGGAACGAGGACTGTTGACGGTTAGGTACGCACGTGTCCACATAAATAAAAGGCAAGGCAGGATCCGACCAGCAGTATATTTAGAGCTTATTCATTTATTATTGAGTTTGGATTTTGGATCTTGAGCTACTTTACTTACATGCATAATACATAAGCACCTAATGACGTCAATGAATATCTGTATTGCGGACTTTCTTCTCTGGAAACTGGAATGTCTACTTTATTAAATATTTGAACATTCTCAAAACCCAGAAAACCCAAAAAGCTAATGCTTTCTCCCTCACGACTGACGACACGATAATATACTGACTTACGGACTATTAGGAAGTGAGTTGTGAGCGACATGGTAATAATTTGCGTTGATGTCGATGACCGATATTTGCAATTTAAATTATATGAGCGCTATTTTTGAATTTTCGAAACTACAATTTGTTTAAATTTTTAAAGTATTTTAACTTAAGTTGTATAACATCAACATGTGACAATTTATTTTTGCTGCAAGTAAAATTTGTAATTTTCACACGGATTTTAAATCGAATAAAAATTCAAAATCATTTATAAAATTCCAAATTAGAAATTCAGTCCTTGAACAATTTTAATTGACTATTTGATTTTTCACACGACTAAAAATAATGACACGGCTGCTAATGGTCAAAAGTTACAAAATCTATTTTTAGTTAAATGCCGTTACTTCATTTTGCAGTTAAATGGTATTAAATAAGCTATATATGTATGACCTAAGCATTAGTCCTGCAAACTGTATTACTAGTAATTAAAAACATTAAAATGTTGAGATTTATAATATTATGAATTTCCATTCAAATTTGAACTTTGAACTCATATTTCGAGCGTAAAATGTCTCGACTGACAGCCAAAAAGAAAGTCTACACCGAAGCCGCGAAATCTCGTCTCGAGTGCCAAACATTTCTACAAGTTTATTTGTAATATTGTTACGATTTTCTCCGTCTTAACTTTCTATCTGCTCTTTGCTTTCACTTCTCAACTAACTCCTTAAAAAGGTAAACCCACAGCCGAAAGGGCGGATCTAGAAGATAATATTTTCTGAGGGTGGGCAATGCATATCGTAAATGAAGAACCATCGAATCAACCATTTCGAATTTAAAATGAGAGCGATCTCAAAAACGTAAATAAGATAAATGGGTAAAATGTTTTTAAAAGTGCAAAATAAATTATTTACAAGTTTTTGAAAGGCTTTCTCTATTAAAATGTTTAAAATAAGTGCAAAATATGTTATTTGCAAGTTTCTGAAAGACTCAAAATGCTCTATTTTAATGTTTTTAAAAAGTGCCAAATGTTCTATTTACATGTTTCAGGATCATGAAAGTTTAATTTTTGGTTTGCAGATAGTGAATTTTGTTTCTAGCTCAAACTTGATATGGACCATTTTGATTCTTCAATCACGATATAGGTCGGCCATCTTGGTCTCAACGCCCCTATGTTAGCCTATTTAAAAAAAATCAATTCTAAGTGAATCATTATCCCTATCGCCTACCATCTGGCTCCGCCCCTGCCTGAAGTCCACAGTGTACCGGGAGAGAGATATACTGCTGAATATGTACATTTTCTAAACTCCCGGGCACCCTAAACGGATTGGGCTACGCGAAGGACAGAGAAGGACAGAATGACGTGACGTGACGTGACGAGAAGGAGAACGGGGACGACGACAGCCTGACTTATGCCAATCAATTTAGTTAATTATTTTCTCTCTCCTCCACACTCCACTTTCTCTCATCATACGCTAAGACATACGGCGTGGAGCCTGGGTGCGTCGCGTCGTCGAGCATGACATGACAAGAAAGGCTGGAGCTTAAACTTACACTTAAGATTTTTAATACGTATGTACGTGCTTTCACTTTGATGAAAGCATTTTTAGTCGAGTTTCAGGAAACATGTGGCAAAACGCTCCTTATGGTCGCCTTGTCGTTCCGTCTAATTCCGATTTCCTTCATAATGTTCAGGCTTCCAGTTTCAGTTCCATGGCAGAAAGACTCTTGGCCTTTCATTCCGTTGACTTTCTCCAGCAATTCAAATTCTTTGTATCTTCCGTGAACAACCAAAATGGCCCAAATTCGTTTAAAACAAAATGTATACAAAAAATTAAAATAGTATGTTTATGAAAACGTGTAAATAAAAAATTTTGCATATTTCAGAAGCATGTAAATAAAACATTTTGCATATTTCAAAAGCATGTAAATAAATCATTTTGCATATTTCAGAAGGATGTAAATAAAACATTTTGCATATTTCAAAAGCATGTAAATAAAACATTTTGCATATTTCAAAAGCATGTAAGTAAAACATTTTGCATATTTCAAAAGCATGTAAATAAACAATTTTGAACTTTTCAAAAGCATGTAAATAAAAACTTGTACACTTTTAAAAAACCATTTAAATCAAATTTTTTAATGTTTTAAAACACGCGTAAATAGACCATTTTGCACGATTCAAAAAATCGTGATTAGCATTGTAAGCATTCATCTTATTCACTGCCTATTTTGGACATAGCTTAATATAACTTTAGCATATGTAAATAAGAAATGGGTAATTTTGTTTCTTCATAGACCAACGAGTGTAATTCAATGCCCCCAATGACAGTGTGCACACGTCTTGGTTTTAGTTTTTGTCTTTCATTTGTAATTTGGATTGGTAGAAGAGACTTTCTCTTTGTTTCAGAGTAGACTTTGGCACTATGCGGTGTTGATTTTGGTGTCGGCAGGAAGATTGAAGACCGAGGACAGAGGCCAAAGCCATAATGTCATGTGACAAAGTATGAGGCGAGGAAGTTAACTGTATTACAGTGGAAATTAGTGGAGCGTGAAGTGACAGTTGCAAATTTTTACATAAAATAAAGACAACTAAATTACATATAGTGCAGTGATGGTACGGACGTGAGAAGCGTCTTGCCTTTATTTTCTTATGCACTATCAAAGGTTGCACTACTTTGGTTAGAGTTAAGTCAAATATCGTATGGGAAGAACCAAAATGGCCCATATCCAATTTGAGGTACAAGCAAAATGAGCTATGTCATAAAACAAAATGAGGAAAATGAGTCAAATGCTAATTACGAGTTTTTAAAAAACGTAAAATGTCCTATTTACATGTGTTTGAAAAGGTGCAAAATGTTCTAATTTCATGTTTTTGAAAAGGTGCAAAATGTTCTAATTCCATGTTTTAAAAAAGGCGCAAAATTTTCTAATACCATTTTTTTTTAAATTTGCAAAATGCGTACTAATTTCATGTGTTTTAAAAGTGCAAAGTTTTCTATATCAGTTCTCTCAAGATATATTTGAATAATTTTGTAGATAGTTGATATTGTTTCTAGCTAAAACTGGATATGGGTCATTTTGAATCTTCACAGACGATATTAGGCTTGTTTGCAAAATTTCAAAAATGGTGCTTTTGTTCAAAATAATTTTTTCCGATGATTAAACATTTTCCGTTTTTTTTTCAAGTTGCCTCTTGTTGTAATTTTAATGTAAATGGGTCATTCTGAGTTTTTTGTACATACTGTCCTAAACAAATGTCATTTTGCTTGTAAAAATAACCCCTATTTTTTCTGAAGGCATTTTATTCTTTAAAAAAAGACATTCGTCAAATTTTGAAAAATTGGTGTAATAAGAGAATTTCATGTTTACGCGGCCTTGAAAGTAACAAAGTGTCTTTTCGCCCAAAAGTTTAAGGGCCTACAACCACCCATACAAATCGGAGCCCTGTAAATGTGACAAGGCTGATCTCATTGGAATTTGGTGGAAAATATTATGTATAGCGAATATGGGAAATGGGAAGTTGGCTATGCTATGGATATACATAGAGACATAGAGACATAGTGAAGGAGTAGGGCAGAGTGCGGTGTCCTGGACTGGGGAAGACAAGGGAAGGGAATGGAACAAAGTGACACGTCTCCGACTAAAACATATGACCCTTCACAAATGAATTAACTTCCACACTCTACCAGTCCCAGTGTCTCAGTGTCTCAGTCTGCGTCGACGGCTGTAGCCTCGCTCCCGATCTTCTTCTTCTTCTTCTTCTTAGTCTTTGGTCTTCTCTCTTGTCTCCACTTTTCATCGTGTCTTCTGCCGTCAGTCCTCTTGCTCTTTTTTTAGAGCTATATAGACACTTATTCTCCCATATTGTACTCCACTGCTAGGACTGAAACACTGCCCTTGGTTTGCTATTCTTTTTGGTTTGGTTATTATAGGTTTTAGAGTCTCTAAACCGACGTCTAAAAACCCATAAAAAAAGCATGGGACAACACAAATTTCAACTGTCAACTGACACACAAGATTTGTCGCCAAGAGTTGTGTTCTTGTAACATTTCGAACTCAAATTTATCTTTTAAAAAACGCACAAGAAAATCCGTCATTTATTTTGGTCGCCAAATGGTAGTGTATAAGATGCCTATTGTGTTGTCGTTGTCGCTCTCCTGCTTATCATCCGTCCATTGTGCAAAGATGCATTATTGCCACAGGTCATTTTTAGATTTAATTTTAAATACTATAACTTTTATTTTTATTTTATTGTTGGAAGAAGGAAAAGCAAATAAATACTTCTTATTGACAGCACTGACTTGTCTTCAAGTTTTCTATTCATTTTTCACATTTTTTTAACCAATTGACCTACGCGTCGTCCATAAATGATGTCACGTGTAGGGTTGAATTTGGGTCAGCTTGGATAAATAAGATGACATCTTATGGTAAAGATATGGCCATTTACGAAATTGTTAAGGTGGTGACAGTGCGTGGCTCTATAAATGTAAATATTTCGATGGCATCATTTATGAACAACCCCTTATTGATTGCTAACAATAGTTGCTCAATTTTGAATACATTAAATTAAAAATAAAATGTACCAATTGTGATTTTTAGCTGCTAAAAAGTATTATGTCCGTTTTAATAAAGCCCTATGATTTTAAATTCTAGCCTCGTTATTTATTATTCCTATCATAAGCTACATTTCGTCTGTGAGGAACCAAAATAACCCATTTACAATTCAATCTAGAATTAAAATGAGCTATGTCATGAAAAAAAAATGAGCAACATGCGTTAAATTTTAATTAGAAGGTTTTGAAAAGTGTAAAATGTTCTATTTACACGTTTTTGAAAATGTGCAAAATGTTCTATTTAAATGTTTTTTTAAAGTGTAAAATGTTCTACTTACATATCTTTTAAAAGTGTAAAATGTTTTAATTCCATGATTTAGAAAAGTGTAAAATTTTCTAATTCCATATTTTTTAAAAGTGCAAAATACTCCATTTACATGAATTCAAGGCGTGTTTCAATATGTTTGTAGATAGTGGATATTGATTTTAGCTACAAATGGATATAGGTCATTTTGCTTCTTCACAGACGATATATAATAAACTAGGAACTACAATCTATCATAAATTATACCTACAAAGCTACATGGTATATAGTTGGTTTATATTTCAAGTGCCTTATGTTATGCATGTTTCTGCTGCGACTGCATATGTGGGACGAGGGACTGTTTATGTTTACTCTACACTGGTTACAGTTGCCTAATATAAATTGGAGTTTTCCCAAACTTATTACACTCACTTCTATAGCTTTTAGCTTCTCGACAGGGCAGGTTGGGAGTATAGGAAAAGATTATAGCAATTCCTGAAGGGATCCCTTTTTAATTCCATGTCTTGTAATCCTGTCAACCTGAGCCTGAGCCATGAGCTGAAGCTAAAACGGGTCCTCGTGTTGTCGTCGTCATCGTCGGGCTACTTTCCTACTAAACTAAAAACTAAAACCTCCGCTTTCCCCGTACAACTATACACGGAGAAAGTGTAAATTTATATACACGTGTGGAATAAGCTGTCGCTCTAACTGCAGCTCTGTTCTAACAACATGTGTCGTCGTCTTCGTCGTCGTAGAGAGCGGACAGGGCTAAAAGTGTAGCCTAGTCCCAGACCCGGGACGGGTAATCGCTAACCGGTGTGGTAACCGGGGCGAAAGATAGTGTCTAAACCAGCTATATGTGCTCCGGCTCTGGGCGGTCGCTGTATCAACCCAAGTCAAATCAAGACACACTAAATATAAACAGTCTAAAAAATTCTACAGGCAATACATATTATACAAAGTATAATAATCCCGCGACCATACGACGCGGGGCTATCCGCTATAATAAGCACTTTGAAAGGTTGCGTGTGTGAGTGGTGGGATGGTGTGAGGTGGAGAAAGTATACAGAAGAAAATGGAGAAAGTAGAGAAAGAGTTGTGAAGTAATGTAATGTAATGGACTGATTGGATAAAGGGAAAAATGACATGACACTTTTCTTGGAAACCCCAGAGGATGAAAGGGAAAGAAGAAGAAGAAGAAGGAAAAGAAGAAGACGACGACGATGAAAAAAATACACGAGGAAAAAAAACATGAGTGGTTCATTTCATAGAGCTATTGCACTGCATCCGTATCCATGGAAATATCCTATCCTACATATGAGGAGTTTTTTGACAAAACGGGTCAAGTTCTTTAAAGTAAATTTTACAGCGGAAGTTTTTAGAAAATTTTCAAAAAATGGACCCGTTCTGCCAAAACACGAAATGATTGCAATTTTAAAAACTTTTCTTTGGTTGAACTTTCACCTTTACAATTCAACACAGTAGCGTATATAGTTAAATAGTACACTTAAGCAAATAATCTCAGTTTTGAAAAAAAAATGGACTTGAGCCGTTTTGCGAAACAACTCTTCATACGTTGATGGACGTTGCAACAGTAGGAGTAGCAGTGGCAGTAGTAGTGAGCTGTACATATGGGCTACATAATAGTATGTACGTGTTTTCACTCATATCCCGAGATAGGATCTTTGGATCTCTCCACTCACGCCACGCTACACTAAAGCCATACATAAAGGTGTCGAAAATTGCAGTGTCAGTCAGAGGAAAGAAGGCGAGGGGATGGGAGACGGGCAGATCCAAACTCAAACCAAAGCGAGAGCGAGCCATAGATCCATAGTTGGTACCGGTATCGCTGCCGACGCCGGTACGGACACGGATGCTGCTCTAAAAATACACCGAGTGTATCTATACGCTCCCTTCACCTCACTTCCTTTCTCTCTCCTCACACACAACATTCTCATGTACATGTGTGTGCATGTGTGTGTGTGTGTGTGTGGAGAAAGTCTGTCGACTGTCTATACAGGCTTGTCGTTAGGCTAGACCGGCTTCACTGGTTACTGGGTACTGGTTTTTATCACTGTGTCGTGAAGAGTGTGTGTAACTCAAACTCCACTTCTAACTCAAGCTCAAGTACGATTAAATTCCATGTTCTTGTTCCCGTGCTGGGAGAGAAAGCAGGAAAAAGCGGGAGAAAGCTGGAGAAAGCAGGGGAGAGAAAGAGGGAAAGCCATGTTCCACGTCTTTCTCCTCATCCGACGGCACTCGCGCTCCTCTCCCCTATTTCCTCCTACTCTCCTCTCCGTTCCTTTCTCATTATTATACTGACACTGACTGTCCATTAGATGAGGATCTGATCCAATGTGATGGCTCCGGCGCTCGAGTAGACATTGGCTTTCCTTCCACAGAGTGTTATGTAATAATAATATATGTACTTTGCCTGCGGAGTCAGGATGAGACTCTGGATCTGGATCCCGAGTCAGCCCTCAATGTCTCTCACTACTTGTCCTTTAATCCTGTCGAGCTCATCCATTTTGTTCCTCCGTTGTCGTCCTCTCATCCTTTTCCGCCGCAACGCCGGAACATTTTCAATCACGAGGCCGAAAAAAAAATGAGAGAGAAAACAGAGCAACATCAATTATACACGTTTTCCCTCCTCTCCACGAGCGCCTTTCTCCTTTCTCAAGTGCCAGGCTATTTATAGAAAAAATGTGCAGTGGACAGGCAGGCAGGTTTTTTGGAGCATGGCAATTCTTATATAGGAAGATTTGCAACAATAACGTGGGTATTTAGTATTTGTATTTTAGGGCAAAGGCCCTTACATGTGCGTACATACCAAATTAATTACATACACTGGGAGAGGCTATAGAGCCAAAATAGAAGTAAGTTGTATGTATGTTATTTCATGTAAAGTTTTGTGGCTTTTAATTTCTAGTTAATAAGACTAAATTAATTTACTTAATTATTTTCATACTAATTAAGCAACATTTTAAATTGTTAGAAAATGTAACGACAACAGACTAGAAAGGAGGCTCCTGCACACGTGCTTACGGCAGGGTTGTATTTTACGTAATAATCTACACAAGGCTGCACGGAGGAATTACTTTTAGGCAGGAATTTGTTTCCATACAAAAACCACCACTTTGATTTTATGGATGGTTTTCTTTACTAAAGCAAAATGTTGTATTAACATGTTTTAGAAATTTGCAAAATGTTCCTTTTACTTGATTCAGAAAAGTACAAAATTTTCCATTTACATGTTTTGAGAAAAGTGAAAAATGTTTTATTTCTATGTTTTTTAAATGTGTAAAAAAAAATTATTTTGCATGTTTTTGAAAAGTCTTAATATTCTTTTTACATATTTTTGAAAAGTGCAAAATGGTCCATTTACATGTTTTGAGAAAATTCAAACAGCGAGGGCTGCCTACGCTGGCCACATTATCCGGCCCTGAACCTACATATTGAATGCAGAAAGCAGTACAAACTTAAAAAACCTGTTTTTTTCATTAAATGTGAAAAACTTGGGTAGAAATAGGAATGTAAGTAGGTAGGTACAAACGAAGTCTATTCAAGTTAAATAAAAAAACGGAAGTAAAACTAGGGCAGGGAATCGGAAGGGAGATAATGGGCTGGGGAAATATGATCAGATAAATGGAGGATGTGGCTTTTACATCTGTATGCTAAAAGCTCATCATGTCTCCGAATTCGAATCCGAATCCGAATTATATGCGGAATCTGTCCGCATCCGAATCTGATCCGATTTTAGTCCAAGACATGACCGCATAGCAGTGCCCAATAAACGAGCCCATGTCCAACTCGCAAAGTAAGTAAGTGGCAGTCGAAGTTGAAACAATAGCGGAAACGGAAGCGGAAGCTTTAAATAAAAATATGTACCTACCTATACGTATATGGTTTGGTTTTTGTTGCAGTGATCAGATTTGGTTCTTTGTTCTTTTAGTTTTGAACGTGAGAGTTCCTATATACCACCAATCTCCGGCTCCGGAATTTCTCTCAAAATATTTTTATATGTGCAGAATTTACTTTTATAAACTCGCACTTAAATCGCCACTGCAAAATGGATAAGTAGCTTCTTGTTGTTAAATTGAATTTTGCACATTTAAAGCATGATATGAAATCCGCACATACATAAATCTGGGAAATGAAAAATATCAAAATGTGTTATTTAAAAAATGGCTTTTTTTTAAGTAATTAAATGACGATGTGTGTTCTGTTTATATCTTTTTGTTTTAACCTTTGCCACTTCCCGCGCTTCCAGCTTTAAAAATTAAAATGGTGTATAATATCGTCAGTGAAGAACCAAAATAACCTTTATCCATTTGTAGCTAAAAACAATATCCACTATCTACAATAATATTGAAACATGTCTTGAAAACATTTGAATACAATATGTTAAGCTTCTCAAAAACATGCAAAAAGAACATTTTGCAACTTTTCCAAAACATGGAATTAGAACACTTTGCATCTTTCCAAAAACATGGAATTAGAACATTTTGCAACTTTTCAAAAACATGGAATTAGAACATTTTGCAACTTTTCCAAAACATGGAATTAGAACATTTTGCCACTTTTCAAAAACATGAAATTAGAACATTTTGCCACTTTTCAAAAACATGAAATTAGAACATTTTGCAAATTTTCAAAAACATTGAACTAGAACATTTTGCACCTTTTCAAAAACATGTATATAGAGCATTTTGCACCGTTTCAAAAACATAAAATTAGAGCATTTTGCACCGTTTCAAAAACATAAAATTAGAGAATTTTGCACATTTTCAAAAACGTAAATAGAAAATTTTACATTTTTCAAAAACTCCTAATTAACATTTTACGCATGTTTCACATTTTGTTTTTATGACATAGCTCATTTTGATTGTAGCTTTAATTGGAAATAGGTCATTTTGGTTCTTCACAGACGATATGCAATATATTTAATTGAGTTTTGAGTAATAAATATGTATACCTGCATATAGAACATTCTATTTTCTATTTTCCATTGCAATTGCACATGAGAGGGGAAAAGTGCTTTTACTTTTATTACTGAACAATTCCAGATTCCACAGACAGAGCTCTGTCAGGATTATATGTAACTGTAGAGAGTAACCACGGGGATTACTTTAATGGAAATATTAGCCACGGGGCTATTTACATTTGAATTTATAATTCACCGCTCATACCACCTGCAGCAGCAGGAGCCGGAGCCCGTCCCTATTTCTCCTTTTTATATCTCCGTCTCTGTATTATTTCAAGCTTTTTTTTCGTTCTTTTTTTCGAGTTTGTAGCTCACGAGCCCAGAGCCACAGAACCTTTGCATTGCTAGAGCCCGACTCCCAGTGCACTGCAACGTGATAAGTTGATAAATTCTTTTTGTGTGTTTGTTCCTTATCAAGTTCGTGTGCTTTTTCCAAATGAAATTGATGGGACGGCACTGTGCATAACAAAAAATAGGGAAAATGTAGTGTAAATGTGTACATTACTTATCACTATCACATACACAGGTGAAATTATGAATACAAAAATTTGAACTACAATGACATGGCATGGATCAGAACCAGACAACCAGAACTTACAGTGCTAAACAATATCACCTGTGAAGAACCAAAATGACCAAAATCCAATTTATGCTACAGTCAAAATGAGCTAAGTCATAAAAACAAATTGAGAAATATGCGGAAAATGTTAATTATGTAGGAGGTTTTGAAAAATGTAAAATGTTCTATTTACATGTTTTTGAAAAGGTGCAAAATGTTCTAATTCCATGTTTTTGAAAAGGTGTAAAATGTTATAATTACATGTTTTTGAAAAGGTGCAAAATGTCCTTTTCACATGTTTTTGAAAAGGTGCAAAATGTCTAATTTTATGTTTTTAAAAAGGAGCAAAAGGTTCTAATTTCGTGTGTTTGAAAAGGTACAAAATGTTCTAATTCCATGTGTTTGAAAAGTGTAAAATCTTTTATTTAAATCCTCTCAAGACATTTTTGCATATTCTTGTAGATTGTTAATATTTTTTTAGTGGAAAATGGATATGGGTTATATTGGTTCTTCACAGACAATACCACCTGGGACTATAGAAACAGAACCTGTCTGTATCGGAATAGTGCTAAAAGCTAAATAGAAAATATGGAAAAGTATCATCTATATCACACACACACATGGTCATAATAAAAATAAAAATAATAACAAAAAACAAAATAGTCAAAATATAAAGGATGAATGTAGTCTAGCACTAGCACCCGCACCACATGAGCAGGGGAGTGGAGAGAGAAAAAAAATGCGATCCATCATATTTTCCTTCTTGTCTTGTCTTGTCTGGTTCTGGTACTGGTTCTGGGTTTAGTCCTTTCTCTTGTGGTCTGCCATGTGTACTAAACCTAAATACGGAATGAATAGCGACAGGTTGGTTGGTTGGTGGTTCTTCTCTTGGCCTGGTCTGGACTTTGTCAGGTTTCCCTGTCTACCTAAGTTCCATACAATATGTACAGTCTACTAAAGAATTTTGTTATTGGATTAAAAACTCCCACTGCATCCCCCAATTCCAATTCCATGTCCATGTCCATAGCTATTAGCCTGACCGTTGGCAACGGATTATAATAAAACTGGTAGAGGAGGAATAAAAACAAAAACAGACAACAGACACACACACAACAAAGATGATAGCTGATGGATGGGCGGCGAAGTGGAAATAATAGCAAAACAAAAATATACAGTATGAGCGGAAGGTCGAGCACTATATCCAAATGAAAAATATAATTAATGAGAGAGAAATATATCGAAATTCCAATTTTACCAGTTTTACCTTGGTTTTTTTTTCAGTCGATTTTTTCGAAATTGTTTTGTAAAACTCCCGGGTTTATATTTAAACATATAGTAAACTATTTGTTATTACATTTCGAAGAATTAAACTTGAAACGAGGGAAGCCGAAGCCGAGGAGATGAGCAGAAAAAAAATCCCTTGGTTTTATTTTATATTGTTTCGAAATTAGGTTTTAATGCTGCGATTTTGTAATATGCTACTAGGTTGGTTTTCGTTATTGCGGCTACGTGAACCATTTTGTCTGGTTACGCTGGTTTATCGATACGAAAGGAAGACCTTTCATCTTTTCCTCAGTGGGAAATGAAAATTACAAATCTGCAAATAAATTTTATTTACCAGCCACTGGGCTGGAGAGCTTAGCAGACCTCGATCGGAATCGGAAATCATCTGCATGCTGAATAAAAAAAGACGGGGAAAAAATAATTGTTTGGCTCGAATTTCAATCTGATCTCAAAAAGTACAGATTCAATGTTCAGTGCACTGACCTCATTTCCATATTTAACGTACACTCACTATCGCTATACGACTACGATCGCTATATGATCGACTTCCGTTTACTTTTACCGTACGTAATACCTATAAAGTGAAAGCCGTACAAAATAGCATATCTCACCGTCATTGTTAGTTCTAACTTGGCGAATATTTGATTGGATTATTGGATAGCAGAGTATATACATTCAAAATCGAAATAAGGAAGAAAAAAAGAAATCGCATTCAAAATTATTTTTGTTGCCACTGCAGTGTCTGCAACTTTATTTTTATGTTGACAATCAGATTAGTTTCCAATTATTTTTAGTCCCAAAGTTAAGAATGAATTGTGTGTCTGGATCAGAGATTCAGGGGAAAAAGGTATTAGATAACACAATTTGAATATTTGGACAGGGACATTATCTAAATGCCTATGGTTTGTACTGAAATCAAATTTATTAAATGTAAATTTCCCAGCAGCACATACACAAACATTCATACATGTATAATTTTATCGTTGTATGAGGTAGACCATAATATAATATACTCGGAGCATCGTTGTCATGAACCCCAAGGAACTTTTTACCAAGACACAGTACATCTGCATTGCAATTTCAAACTGTGCGATTTTTTCAAGTATTTTTGTTTGCATCTAATTTTATGTAGGACATTTCTATAAGCCATAAGCTCATACCATGAAATACTATTGTAGACAGTGACAATCGCAATGACAATGACTTACGATTAGACTAAAAGATCAGGAGTTTGGAAAAAAATGTCTGGAATTTTGAAAGCTGTCGTCGTGTTTGAAGAGCCTATTTTAACCTATTTTGTAGACATCTGTGTTAAAGGTCCTAAAGAAAGGGCCTTTCATTTAAAATTAAAAAGAAAATTAATTTTGAAAATGGGGGTACTAAAAACGATGATAGTTGAAGAACATCATTATGGACGATCCCTGAATATCTATGACCTTTATAGCTATGTTTATGACATGTAGTTAAACTATTATTTTAAAATTGTTAGTACAGTACAGTATGTACATCATCTTCAAAGAGAGAAAGACAACTTTATTAAAATAAACTTGACACTGTCGTCCAACGACGAAAAATCAATACAAATATATTTTAAATACTTTACTTGCAACACAGGATTTTCAAATTTAAATAGTCTCTCTTAAAACATTAAAGCGCATTGTTTTTTCTCGACTTTGAAGCAACGAACTAAAAAACAGTCTTCAAGCTGAAGCAATTCAAAATAATGCAGTGTGCAACAAGCACAGAGCAGAGCGGCTAGGGGAAATAAAAATGGATACGAAAAAAATGGCATGTAGTTCATTTAGCGTCGCACATATTGAAATTTTAGCCTCGCCTCGTGAGCGTCAAGGTTATCTAGGATCTACAACTTATTGTGCTTCTTAAATGTATGTATTTTCTAAATAACTTTCTTCTATACTTTATGAGAGTAGAATATGTGTAGAATATAAAGTGAGATTAGATTAGATTACATTACATCACAACAGATCACATCATAAGGCCCGTACGCCGTACACACTGTACAATAGCAGACCACATACAACACAATATGTAATTAAGTTAGTTGCTTTTCTCAAAAACGAACACAACCCAATTCCAATACATATAGTACACAGATGCACATTTCTTTCTTCTAAAAATCAGGAGGAGGTCTTCTTCCTTTCTCTATCTCATCCGCTCTAATTTTTGTTTGAAGGTTTTCTATTTTTTTTTCGTCTTCTTTTTCTGTATTTTTATCTTCACTTCCCATTCTATCCTTTTTTATCTCCGCTCGCTTTCTCCAGTCCTGCCAATGCTGCTGCTTTTAGCTAAGCCTCGAATTTCACTTGGGCTTTCACTTTGGACTTTCACTCCCACTGCAGCATTTATTCAAGAGGAAGTAATGGGTCGGATACGGAAGTCTACATATTGAATTCCGGAGTCTTAGAAACCCATCAGTTTTAAATCAGCTCTCTATGTATCGCGCATTCAAAAAAAAAAATAGTTTAATAATTTTAAAACATTTAAGTGTATGAATTTTTAAAAAATCTTAATAATTTGGAATACGTTTCATAAATAGTTAAAAAAACAAGCTATGTAGAGTTAGTAGTTGAAATAATTTCAATCCAGTATAAACTTTATTATTATCGTGAAATAAAGTGCTCAGTGTGTGAGTAAAGACTAACTTAAAGCATTAGTATATCTCACAATATGGATATTTCATTCATTTATATTACAAACAGCAGGGGAAATAGCAGTCAGAGCCCGAAGGAAATTTTTTTTTGAAAAGCGTAGGAGTGGTGTGTATATAGGTAGGCAGTTGTGGTTTTGGTTAGTTCTGAAATTGCATTTTCTAGTAAGCCAGAGGGGAGCATTGAAATTTAGAATTTTTATTTTTTCTGTCAGCAACTTTCACTCACAGCTTTTCAATACTATCAAAAGTACTTAAAAGATACCAAGAAGAACGTATCCATTCGTGTGGGTGTGTAGTTGGGGTACAAGAAAGCTTAATTTATAAACCTTCCAAGGGGTCTCACCATAAAGTTGTTTAGATGCGTTTCTCAGAATAATTACAGTCACTTGTATTTTATACAGTGCTTGTGTTATAGCTCTTTAATTAGAAATTTTTTATTAGGAATTAATTTGTTATTAATTCGATTTTTAAATCATTAGTTAGTAATTTAAATTAATGTTAGTAATTTTAGTATACTACATAATATGCTAGGGAATTTATGAAATTTATGTAATTTTTGTAAGCAAAATTAGGTTTGAATCAATAGAACTATGCATTCGCAAGATGCTTGTCAAGATTTGAACCTGTGAGCTAGGCAGAGAAATACAGTATATATATACTTTTGTATTGATCTCGTTGATGACTTAAAAAAGAAAATCTAAGTGAAAAAAATTGCAACGAATTTGCATATAGTGTGTAGCGCTTTCACTTGAAGGGAAAGTAGAAAGTACCCATGTCTCTTTCAATGTGGACATAAAATACATGTGGGCTAAAACTCTCTTTGAAAACGAGTCCCATCAGCTCACTGGGACTTTAAAAAAATATACACTTTCTTTCCTTTCAATTCACATTCTCCACGTTCACCACTTTCTCCTAGGTAACAATAGTGGCAAAAAATGGAAAGAAGAGTCATTCCTGTATATACTTGGATTTATTTTTTTCTAAGCAGTAGGTATATAGAAGAAGGGCGAGAAGGATTTTGATATTCAGCTCTAGGATTGACTGTGAGTGAAAGTATATTGATAAATTCAAGATTTTCTAGAGGCAAAAAGAAAGTCATTTTTGCCATTTCCATTTGAATGTGAATTCCGTAGAGTCAAAGATTGGGGGGTGATCTTCTGTTTTTTTACACCTTCTCCAAAATTTATTTTATACAATATAAATTGTTGTTTTTTATAAAAATTCAGAAAAATTCGACTAATGCAGGCAGGTGAATTAAGTAGGTACTTTATAATTTATTTAAAAAACATTTAGTGACAAAATTCAAAAGTCTGTTTTGAAAATTACTTTAAAGTTTGTGAAGCTATATTTTTTGTGAAATTAATTGTGTCATGCACTTATAGTTGAAACTAGTTTGATTGAATTGTTGAAAAACTCTTGACAAAAGTTTTAGACTAGGTCAATTTAATGCAAGTAAAATAGAGTGCCTTAGCAAGTTAAGTTGCATTAAAAGCTTTGCTGATTCGATTGCATTTCCCAAAAAATCAATGAGTGATACTTGTGGAATGTTGCCGAAGCGAGCCACCTAAAATTCGAGAGATCACCCCGCCAAATCATGAAAGCTAGAGTACTTGACATGCTAATGCTTTACTAGGATTTCACTTGAATGAATAAAATACAGATACCTTCTCTCTATTTCTCTCTCTCTCTCCAGTCCCATTCCAATCATTCTGTTGAATTCAATTCAAAATTCACTGGGAAAGAGTTTGATCCTGGCCAAATTCAATCCATACAGATACCCTTACAATACTTGTGACTGAAGTCAATTGCGTTACATCATTATTGACGTTCCCTTTCATTTCATCTCTCCACACTTTCACGAGCATTACTTTATTTCCTTGTCAGAGTTGCACCTAAAAATCCAAGCAAAATATCACACTATTCATTCACACATTTGTACAGAAGCATGGGTTCTTTCTTCGTTAGGTTCGTCTAAACAAATTTAAAACTAGTTTTACCTTCCAAAATTACTAAGAACCTTTCTTTAATAAATTAACTCAGTAATGCGAATTTAACTACGCAGATGTTTTTTTAAATTTAGAGCTGAAAAAACATTTGTTATGAAAATTGCAATATATTTCCTAAGCACTCAATGTATAACTGAATATATTTAAAGCAATCAATAACACAAAATTAATTTAGTATTTTAAATGAAACTATTCAAAAGTTACAAGCCAAACTGTAATTACAGTTTTTTAAGCTTACTTAAGATTGTTTAACACAAATTAAAAAAGAGAAAGCAGGAAAAAGTAGGTGAAATCGGGAAAATTTTGTGAATGTATGAAAAATTCTATTTCGCAGAAATGCACCGTTAAGGCTCGGTTGAAGTGGAGAAAGCTGGCTTTCACTAGAGAAAGTTGAGTATTCATAACACAGATATGATGGAGACTAAACTCGAGTGTTTTATTTAAAGGAGTGGGTAAAATCCAAAGGACGTGTAAAATGAGAGTTGGGAGATGGTTAAATTCTCATTTAATTCCTAGATCGTTAATTTGAATTTGAGTTCCCACCGTAGCCAAAACTTTAGACATATATAGAGCTATACAGTTCTATACGGCTGTATAATAGTTGTTAGAAATTTAAATATTCATATGTCTATTGCACACACCCTATAGGAGAAACTTGGTATATAGGACTTTATCACAGAGAATATGGCAGTTGCGGCAAATTCCTAATGTCCTCGCTTTTCCTTTATGAAATTGCATGGATGACTTCTATAAGATGTGAATCATATAATGAAATCCTGCGAATGTGAAAATGTAGATTCGTAGAGAGTCGAGAGAGAGAGAGAGAAGAAGTAGTTTGTAATTTATAATTCTTGAATTAATACCAGAGGAAGAAGCACAAGAATTCTAGTTTGTAGATTTTAGAGGAATTGTCGCGTCCCACACATACGTACGTAGACTTTACACATATTACTGAGCTTCCTGTGCTTTCTCTACACATTCTAGGCTTTAATTCTACTCTGCATTCTCTATACTGTCTCCGTGAATTTGCACGTTGCATTGACTCGCTCGGCTTAGAAACTATACTACAGGTACTTATCTCGCGGATACGATGAGTTCTATAGCTCCTCAACAATCTATTTGATGCAAAATATACTACTACGTTCGCATCCACAATGTCATTACTTTCCTTTGGCTTCTTGGAACATGATCTTCCACTGCACAAGTGCCTTCCCTCCGTTTTGGCATGCACACTAGGTTAGAGAATCTAGAGGAATTAGATGAACAAATTTTTGATTATAATTGTGGCATGGTTGAGAGATCAAACTATATAGAACCGTTCCTAGCATCTAGAAATTGTAATAACTTTCATACTTTTACTTTAACTAATTTGAATCGGCAAAATTTTTGTTTTAAGCTATTTTTAAAGTGTATGGCAAAATTTAAAATTTTTCTGTTTTTATATTTAAACGAAATAACTGGTTTTGCACTCTTGCCCTCAAATCATGTTCAAGGTAGACTGTACTACAATAAATATGTAAGAATGTACAAAAGTGTGAGCCATTTCTTAATGATTGGATATATTATGTGACGGTATGTAAAGGCTTTAGAACATTAGAGCCACTTAGAGAGGCGATAAGAACTACAAACAAGCTCCGGTTGAATTGAAAATAGAACCGAAACTATGTATAATAGCAGAGGGAAAGCTGCCAACAGATCTCTTTAACTGCTACACGTTAGTTCTATGATTATTATATAAATGGCTAATGATATATATATATATCTGAGCATATCCTTGACAATGAACACTCGAAATTTATTTGTAGCTGGCCCCGTCCCCGTCTGCTGCCATGGCTTTAGTTGTAGTGAAAGTCTGAGGTGAAAGGAATGAGCTGTAAAAGTAAAAAGGGAAGCCCTTTGAGCGTCATCAGTGTGCTCCACATAGTGTAGTATTTATATAATATTATGGTCGTCAGAATTAGGCACGTGCCTATGCACAATATGTGTTTCAATGTATCTCTCCGCATGTATAAGTGCAGTTTGAGTTCGGTTTTTGAAGATCTCCTCCAGATATAAGATCCAAGAGACCATTTCAAGCACTACTTAACTACTTATCTCCACATCCTTGCTTATTAAGAAATAATTTGTTTTCATTAGCAGCGCCCATATACCTCACAAAGCCTTATTGCAAAACATTTTGAAGCCAATTTCAATGACGTGTACGTTTGGTTACACTGTAATATATTATAAACGCCCATGCATAGGGAAAGAAGCGGTTACAGCAGATTACATTTTACTTAAGCTTTATGCTACAAAATGTCAAGTGCTTAGACAGTAAGCATTGAACTACAATTACGCATTGGAGTTCTCAAAAGTTTTGAACGTTTTCATAAGTTTAATAAATCTTGTTTGTAAATAATTCGAATTTTTCAGTGCAATGTGATTAAATTCTAACGAAAACTTTAGCATCCTACTAAGAACAGTTATTTGATTTAAAATTAAATTAATCATTTTTTATGAGTTGAGTTCTATTTTCTAACTTTAAAAATCAGCAATATTCAGTATTTGCTTTAATTTGTAAACTGACATAAATTTACAAATGCGTATTTCAATGTAGTTAGCAATGCGAACTAGACTCTGAATCGGAAAGAATGTACAAGTTAAAAAATCACCCAATAAAAATGTCCGGAACAAAAGTCTGAAAAGAAAGTAAATGCTAAGGACATTTGAGCAAAGCTTCTAGGAAACTTAGCATACTGTCACCGTATTAAATTTTATCTACAAAATATTAGGAAAATAGCAACAACTACAATAAGAGAAGCAGTGGTTGTAGTTCAAAAATAAAAGGGTGTATCTTCTGACATAGGGACACCAATGCCTGGAAGTATACACACAATCTACTTTATGTCTTATGTATCGTCCTTTGCTATGGAAGGGGTGAAAGTGAAAGTCTAATCCAATTTTTATTATTTTTCTTCTTCTAGGAAACAATACTTGAGCCTGAAACGGAACGCTGCTGCTATTACAACAATATATTGAGCCGGCTCTCGTGTCGTCGTCGTCCCGTCGCGTGGGTCCCCATGCTTCATCTTCTCTCCAAGTAAAAGGAGTGAAATCTGTGGAAGGGAGAACGCGAGCGAGGAAACTGTTATGTGAAAATAGAATATAACTTTTGGCTTTGTCATCATCGCATCGTCATCAAGGGAGCGAGGTCGTCCTCGTCATTCCGAATCGAAATACTTTTCTCTGTTGAATGTTCTACAAAATCCAGAAACACGAAACAGAAAATAGGAAATATACGTAATAGGAAAACAGAGAGAGAGAAATAACAAAATCAAAATATAGCTGTTAGACAGGGACAAAGGAAACACTCACTCCTCTCGTTCGTTCTGTTTCAACTCTCATCTCGAGCAGTAATATTACATTGTAGAATGTGATTCGTTACTTAATCGTAAAGCATATTGTAACAGATTGTGTTGAACTGCTTTCTCCGAAATATCGCTTTCCCTCAGCCTTGGATTGGAATCTGGATTTCCCTCCCGGTATTTCCGCTGTAGTATTTTCTAATATGAACACAGACTATAGTGTGTACAATCTACAGTATTTCAGAGTGTACACGTAGAATACGAGTTTCCTTGTTTCAGCAACAACAACAACAACAGCAACAACAACACACTTGGCCGCTAGTACACCAGTTGCAAGGAGTAGTAGTAGTAGCAGTAATAGTGGTATTAGTAGTGAGCTCAATTTCAACTTTGGTTTTACATCCCCGGATCCGGATCGTATTACATTACGTCAAGAGGACAGAAATAGGAAATATTGGGCGAAAGTCAGGGCAAAAAAGATCTCCAGTGAAGGACAAACAAAGAGTGAGAAGGACGGGGCTTAGCGCTCCTCTAGCTTATATAACTATAGTCAATATACTGATAGTGCGGCAACAATATAGAGAGAAGTTCCACGTTGGCGTTGTCGTTGTTGACAAGTTAGTGCAGAAAATATTCGTATAAATTTTGGAGGAAGGCGGGACTTGTACTTGTGAAAGTAGAGAGAGAGAGTAGAATTAACTGAGCTGCTGCTACTGCTGCTGCTGCTTCTGCTATTGAAGCACGTAGCTGAGCCATTTAGTCAATATGACGACGAGAATGGCTTACTCTTCGTGTTCTTGTGTGAGTCGATTTAATCTCAATTCACTCCTCGCCATCCCCTCCATCCTCCTTCTAATCGCTTCTAATCAAGGTAAGGACGACTTTCTCTTTTTTTATTTTACTTTTTTTCGTCTTCTTTGTACTTTTCCCTAAACGACAAAAGCGTATATTTTTCTATCCTAAGAAGCATTCAGGATGTGAGAGATCTTTTGGATTCTAGATCTCTTTGAAAAATTCGAAAGCTTCACTCCTTTCTTTGTCTATAGAAATATCTTTAGCTATGCACATATGTATACAATGAACATTCATGATCACATGGTTATGCAAATATCCGGATGAAGAACGGCCCACTTTCAAGACATCCTTCATTAACAATAAGTTTCAGGACTGGCACTCACTCAAAATATTGATTTTCACAATCGGGATCCCGGTACTGCCGGTATTAACAATTTTCGCTTTCACTCTCGTAGTTTGTTTTAATTGTTGGAATGGGAACATTTCTCTGTATCTCTTCGTATATAGAACAAGGTCTTCAACCCATACACGGATAAGACCCAAGCTATATGCAATTGTATTATTGGAGAAAGTGTGTTTTCACTTTTGAGCACATATTAAATTCTACCTATGAACGCTGCACTGTACAAAATACAGTAGGCTTTTGTAGTAATTATGCACTAAATAACAAGTATCTTTAATTTGATATAAATCATTAATTATAGTCTATGGCTTGTTCTGTCTATAAGATAACTCGTAAAATACCTTATGTAGGTGAGTACACGTTCAACTAAAAGTTTAGTGCGAGTGTGTATGTGAAGGGAGGGAGGGCAAAGGGGCTCGCTGCTGCCGGGTGAAAGTGAAATGCGACAAACAGTTTTATTCACAATTTTTATTCTTTTCCCCATTCCGCATTTTTTCTTTTAGATTAGACTAATCGTAAGTAAGAATGAAGCGAGGCATAAAAACAACTCGGAGAAAAATCGAATTAATTTTTTTATACAGTCAAAGAAAGTCTTTTGCCTTTCCCCTCTGCGTTTCATTTGGGTATGTTGAGTCATATCCAAGTCCAAATCCAACTGTTTTCGATCTCTCCTACTTTACGCGTTACGCTCAAGTATTCCGTAATAATAAAATAAGCCGAAAGCAAAAAGCAAGTTGAGACACGTTCCACTTGCATTGCTCTATAATCTACTGTTTTTTTGTTTCTTCGTCTCGGTTCCAGCACCGTATAGGACGAGTACAATGTATGCATGTACTTTGTGCAACTATATAGGTACATATATACATAAGAACTTTCACTTTTACTTCTTCATATATGGATTTGATATGACGGCGGGGCAGGGTGAAAGCCAGAGTACTCCTACGACAAATAAGAAATAAAATAGCGCTTGCAATGATCTTGCATATGTACATGTTCCATGTTTGAGTTTGAGTGTTTCATCGTTTTCGTTTTCGGTTTTTATTTGGGTGTATCTTCTATAGAGTGTGCTCTTTAGTTCAGTATTTTTTTGGGGGAACAGACATTTGGGAAAGAAATTTAATAGCTGTATTACGTGAACGTATTTTTCCTATAGAAAAAGAAGAAGAGAACCCTACTTTCATTTTCTGTCTTATCCACACGTATGCTATGCAGTATATATATATATACATGTTATATCCCTACTACTCATATTCTATACACAAGTTTAAAGGGTACTAAAGAAGCCTACTCAGGAGGAAGGAGCATTATATATTACACTACGCATTTGGATTTTACTATGGTATTCAAAGCCGTATACCCATGCCCACATCTTGAAATAGGAACGCATTTCCTTTTTTTATTTCTTTTAATCTGCTTAGCAAACGGAGAAAGAATCTCATTTCATGATTTTAATCAAAATGCTACATTGTTAAGGAAAGTTAGCAACTTTCTCTACTTTCACCACTTTCACCATAGTTTTCTATTAGGCGTGCGGGGAAGCGCGTAAAAATCGAAATGCGGATATGTTTAATTTTATTTAAGTATTTTTTTGTCCATGCCGATAATTTCCAATACTGATCAAATTCAGGTCCAGGTATTACCATTACAAGGGTGTAGATAAGTGACTTGTTTTAATTAGATGAGATTAGACTGAGTACAATATCGGAATTGTACGAGTAAGTTGAGTACATTACTTACAGTGCCCTATTGAAAAAATCAAGTACGCATGATCCTGGTTGTAACGACAACGACAACTAGTGGAACATGAGTAAAGATAATACAACTTGACTTTCACTCACTGTAAAATAATGAGCTTATTATAGCTAAAAAGTTTAACGTTGTAATTTGAAAGCGAGAGCGGAAATGTGGAACTTGTGTAATATTGTCTGCCAATCCTGAAATTGTCTACGGGAGCATTTTAAATTGAAACAGAACTTTCTCCCTGGATAAAGTTTTGATGACGGCCTCAGCGGACGAGCAGCAAAGCTTCCCAATTGGTTTGAAAAATTGTGTTGCATATACTATTGCAATTTGTTGTTGTTTTTCATGCTTTTGAAGGGAGGAGGGGAGGGAGGGAGGGAGGATGTGGACGTGAATACCGATTGTTCCGAAACTCATTCAAAAATCCCTTTGAAGTACTTACCTTCCTTTTGATAATCCGTAATGTAAAGCTCTTCTCCTCCTTTAAGTCTTCTAAAAGTTTCCTAAGCTTTCTCGCTACTTCTAAAAAAAATCGTGAGCTAGCTCTTGGGTTTGAGTATCCATTTACAAGACATTTGAAACCAATAACAAAAGAGAGAGAGAGAGAGAAAGAGAGAGAGAAAGAGCGGTGAAAGTCAGAGTGAAAGTAATACGAAATTAATGCTTTGAATTCCATCACGTGTATATGCATATAAAGCACTATGTGAGTATGATATGGGATGTAGAACAAAGAGTGGTCCTTCTGTAAAGGATGTATTTTTATTGAAAAACCTACTACCTTGTGTAGATACTGGAGAAAATACTCACAAATAGTTAAAAGCACAACAACATATTTGTTCTTAGAAAACAATTTAAAAAGTTCTAAATACATAATGAGGGAGTATGTACATACACTCAAGTATTCTTAATTCATGTTACTCGGGACCGGAACAGAGACCGGCAACTGCGTTATCTGATCTGTAAAGGTTTTTGTAAGGTAAGTTTTTAGTAATACACGTTGAACTGATAAATAGCATGACATATGAATGCCAAAACAAACCATGTTTGTTATTAAAACGCAGTAGTAGCATGTATACTACACTCACAATAAAATAAAAGCAAAGCATGCATACTACAAAGCCATTCACTCCAAATTTACGAGCAATTAGAAATTAAAAGCCTACCAGAAATATAAGCTACCAAGAGAAAGTAGAGAAAGTAAATGTGACAGGAACTCAATATTATTGAACGTTTTGTTCAGTCTAGAGCTACGCATATCACGAATCAAGCTTATCTACACAAGGTTAGCAAGTTTCAATTTTAAATTTATGCAACTGATTAATAATCACAAGTTCTGTCTAAAGTCTTTGATTTATATTGTATGGCTTACAATCATTCAGTAAAATTTAAAACATCACACAAATTAATCTAATTGAGATATCAACAGTGAGCTTATATTTATTTATATGACGATTTATAAATTTAGATGGTTAGTTGCCTCAATTTCTACAAGTGTACATAGATTCTTTTTAAATATGAAAACTTTATAAATTATTGAATAATTACTTGAGCGCAGCAGCTACTGTCACGGTCCTGGTCGCGAGAAACATTAGCATCTTAATCAATTTCCTTATCATAGATATAATATACAATTAGGTGTTAACTACACCAAGGCCGATTCATGTTCCAGAAAGGACTTACTATTTAAGGTCGCAAAGGTACACGTGGGTTTTCCCCAAAATTGAAAATTGAAATAATTTAATTAGGTCAAGGTACTCGTAAAACCTATGTAATATTCTATGAATTTCTTTCCCCGGATGTATGTAATTCCTAAAACTTAATGTTTGCGTAGTAAAATTTAGTTTTTCCACTAAACTTGTAAAAGTCAAAAGTGAAAGTTTGGTGAAAGTGTTTTTTAAACTTATAAAGCTTTCATAAACATGTCCAAAATATTAAAAGCCTTAAAGGCTTTTACGGTAAATTTTTGTTTAAATAAATGAACTGCGAGAACTTTTCAGTTCTCCGAAAACAGTATTAAAATAAATTATTTAAGTGAAATTTTTTCCTGGAAGATAAAGCACGTTTTAATTATTGACAATATGGGAAGTATTGCTACATTTTAACACAACACAAAAAACAACAATTTAACATTTAGTTATATCAAATATTTTGTATTTAACTGTTGCAATGACAACTGCAGATTTAACATTAATTTTGTACTTACCGTTAAAAACCATTAAAAGAAGTTGTCACACTCAAAATACGGCTACAGTGAATTAAGCTGTTTAAAAAAAATTATTTCCAGCCTAAATGAATAATTGAAACCGCGTTCATTAAAATTTAGAGTAAGGCGATGTTGGACACATTACACTTTAACTTTCCGCACTTTTACATTGTATTAAATTACGCCTGAGTTTGGAAAAAAAGTGTCCTACCTCTCAACCACCTTTCACCTCGGCTTTCTCCTGGCGTCAGTTTATTCAGGACCGTCTACAGCCTATTCCACCCATACAGATATATCAGTGCTTTCACGCGTAATCGTACTTCTCCGTCGTACAATCTTTTAAGTTAGTGTCCGTATTTCAATTCTTGATCTCATGTCTTGAAAATTTGGCTTTCACTTGGTCTAACATGGTTTGACTGAACTTAAGTGAATCGGAATTCCATGGCAACTCATCACTTTCTCCAGTGCCTTATAGACTACTGCAGTCTCACCAACCTATGAAGTCTAAAGGCTGATCTGCACATTTGTATATAGTGTATATAGTATATGTACATACATAGCGCTGCTCACAATTCATGATTCCAGTTCAAATTTGAAATTCAGAGTGCACATCTCTTTGATTTGATTGGATCCCAAAGGATACTGAAGATCAGTGTAGAATGTTGAGCGGGGACTTGGAATAAGAAAGTAGGATTCGAATTCAAGGATTATTTGAGATTGGAGAAAGTCAGTAAGTTGTAAAAAGTTGGGGAAACTACATCGTTACTAAATGAGAAGGTATTAAGAGTTTTGTGTGCCGTGTCGATTTCGCTCTCGTTTAAGAGCCTAACAAGAGTCACAAGGCGGCTTAGTATTTGGCTCTAACTTTCACCTAACTAATAAGGTAGTGTACATGCATAAGCCTATACTTACAGCACCAATTGAATTTAACCTCTTTATCCTTTATTTAACTGTAATTGATTTAGGAAAGCAGCATATTAAAATTGAATGACTAAAGTGCAAATTGCATACTTTTTAGTGGTGTGCTTTCACTTTTATGCTTATTTGTAATTAAAAATGGATTGTTCTTTGGTGCAGTGCAATAAAAATTTCCTTTTTACCGAAGAAAGCAGAGTGAAAGCTAAATGTTTTAATTTCAAGGAAATTTTTAAAATATCTATGTTTTTGAATTTATTTAACTTTAAACTACACAATTAAAATCTATTTGCTTTCAATTTAAAACAAACAGTGTAAAAAATTAACAAGTATTTTTGTATGGTTTCCCTGCTAATGTTTTGGCAAATGAAATAGCGCCCAACCTTTTTATTGTCTCAATAATCCTATAAATCATACACAGATACACAGAGAGTGAAAGCTTACGCATTAGATTTCATTTCACACACAATAGTGAAAGCTGATGAAGGTTTTTGAGTACACGTTATTTCACGATACCTGAAGCGCACTTCCTCAATTTTGTTCCAATTACTCGTTTTAATTTTGCTTCTAAACGTGAATTCACATTTTCTATAATTATACTGAATGAAAATCTGGAAAATCACAAACTGTTCATATACTATAGTATAAACATTATACAGATAGAAGCAAAATCTTGTATTTCCAATTCATATCCAGAAGGAATAAAGAGAAGAAGAGACCAACAAGCCCACAAACTTCAAATCCAACCTCACAAAGCAATGTTGCAATAGAGCTTTATCTATGGGATTTAATAAACTGGTTTGGTTTTTGTTTAATCATTCCTTTTATCTCTCATTTGTGTGCATACGTTCCCTTGTAGTTTCATTTCCACATTATAGTGTCTACACTAACAATCCTCATTCAATGTATTCAGTACAGCACAAAGAAAGCACTTATTTCTAAATACCTCTACTCTCCCCGCATACGCACGTACGTACGAGTATTATTACCCTCAAGGCAATTTCAATCTGAATCTCTCTTTCTCATTTTAAGCACATTGTTATGAAAATGAATTTGGGAATGAATTTAAAATAAAATTATTTTTGAAAGTAAATGAATCTACGCAGCAGCAGGACACGTTGATCATACAGGGGAGTCGCATTACAAATTACACGTAGGAAAAACATATAGGGCTGAGGAGATTTTATAGAAGTGAAAGTAAAATAGAAAGTTGAAAGTAGAAGTGAAAGCATGTCTATACAGTAGGAGATACACAATATATATAATACAAGATATTATTGTTATTATTATCATATGTGGTCTAGGCCGCGCATCTCTGTGGCAAGGTTTAGTTTTGTATCGGACTTGAGGGATGAGTGGTGAAAGTGGAGGACTATGTACCTACGAAAAGTAGAGAAAAGCTCTGTTCACATGCTGGGACTAAAATTAGATGAAAGGAATGAAATAACAATCCCTGGAGGCTGCGGTTTAGTTTCCTAAATCTCGATTTTGAATCGCTCGTGGATCCATCAACTACATAGTCAGACAGAGACGATATACATAGGTACATAAGATGACGCACACACACGTTACAGGCGGCATATAGCCGCATCCATCTGTTCAAATACAAATACAAACATGGAACATTCATCTCTGCTCTTTCCTGTATTATAAGATTTTCTTTTAAATTATTTAAATTATCTACACAAAAAAACCCATGTCCAGGAGGATGGGTTCCGCGGTACCGGTACCTTTACCATAAACCCCCCGAAAAAGCTATAAATATAATCCAATAAATTTTCTGGACATATATACAAACAAAATACTAAAAATAATCACACAGCTATAAAAAATATACTACACAAAGTACCTAATAAACTTTTGCTCTGGTTGCAATTTTACCAGGAAAAACGACTGACGTACATACATATTGCAAAGCTTAAAGGATTTCAACCTAAAAGCAGAACTAGCAACCGCAGTATTACCACCAAACTACCAATAGTAATAATAATCGTGGCCTATATCTTTCCTAACTCATAAATTCCCTTTTTTTCTAGTACCACAAACTCCTACGTAATGTTTTATTTTTAAATACTACATGTTTTTAATCAACTTAAAACAAGTAGCGTATTTAAAATTTAAAAATGAAAAATCGAAATCATTGTTACAGATAGTGTTTTTATTTTTTGTTTTAAAAAGAATAAAACTGTTTTTACAATTTAATATTGTCGATTTTTTTATCTATAGCTTTTAAATGCCGAAGTGAAAGTAGAATCGTTTAAATTTTTAAAGTTTTTTCAAGACATAGTTTTTTTTATGGGTCATACTTTTGCCGTATGTATATAATATATAATATCTGGGTTTGTACTGCGACTCAAGATAAAACTCGAGTATATTTGACTTGTACTTTCCCTCTCTTCATGAATTTTGAATCGATGTGGATGCTTGGAATGAATGGTAATGTGGTGCCAATGCTAAGTCAGAGGAGCCAAAACGAAACGAAAAACCGAAAAAGAAAGTCAAGTGCGTAGTCTTATAGGTTCTAGATTTCTAGTTGAGTTTTGTGTAGAGTGGCGTTTTTGGGAGAGGGAGGATTTTTGGCGTTTTGGCCTGAGCTATAAAATACAAAGGGAAAGGTCGGTCATTTTGGCTTAAAGTCTTGGAAGGATTTCGTTTTGGATAAAATCCCCAATGGATCAAAAAAAAAGAAGAAGAAGGAGACGTAGAGGATAGGGTAGAAAAAAATATATATAAAAAAACGGATGTACATTTGAGATGAGGAAGAAAAGGGACTTGATGATGTACGTAAGTAGTTGGAGGAGACCCGAAGCAGTTAAGTACGTATGACTGGAATGGGAATGTGTGCATTTGGTTGGAGCTGGATTGGAACCGTCTTAACTTCCAGAGGCTTTCTCTTTCGTCTACTTTCTCCGTTGGGTTCTGGCTCCTAGTTTTTGGTTTCTGGTCATGGAGAATGTATAAAATAGAAAGTAGAAACAAACCATTTTATTCTAATGACAGACTATATATATGTACAGGCATAGCGGGATATACGCTCGCGCAGCGTCTGTGTCTGGAGCAGTAACTCGCGTGTATGAACAAGAAGTCCTTTGTAAGCCTTATTTCCCTCCTGATGTGTGTCTTTCGAAGATAAGAAAGGACATTTTTAAACATTTACAAGCTCACTAGCTCACTCAAACAGATCATGTTCGACTTCCACTTCCACTTGGACCGCAGCTACTACATCCTGCTGTCCCACTTGTCTCATGTTTCGTGCTGTGCGTCATTCAAAAAGTTCTATCTTCGTTTCCGTTTATGCACCAGCTGCAAGTGCAAAATGTTATATTTGTACTCATAGGTTTATTAAATATATATATTTATCGTCGGTGAAGAACCAAAATTACCCATGTCCATTTTTAGCTAAACAAAATATCCCCTATCTACACAAATATTTAAACATGTCTTGTAAGCATTTAAATAGAATATTTTGCACTTTTTGAAAACATGTAAATAGAACATTTTACATCTTTTCAAAAAGATGGAATTAATTTATTTTGCCCCATTTAAAAAGATGGAATTAGTACATTTTACACCTTTTCAAAATATGGAATTAGAACATTTTGTAACTTTTCAAAAACATGAAATTAGAAAATTTTGTACCTTTTTAAAAGCTTGTAAATAGGACATTTTATGCGTTTCAGAAACTCGTAATTAACATTTTATGCATGTTTAGAAGTGTGTTTATATGACACGTAGCTCATTTTGATTGTAGCTGAAATTGGATATGGGTCATTTTGGTTCTTCACAGACGATATGGTTTGTTTTATAAACAAAGTAGAAATAAAATCATATTTTTTAAGTTCGAATCACAATTTTGAAAAGTTCACAATATTTACATGATACGAGATACATCGCAGTAATTTGCATCTTAAAAATTTAAAATATTTCTTCAAATCAAGTTATAATATAAAATACAAAATAGTATAGGGGAATACTGCATAGCTAACTGTACTGTAATATATAAGGCAAATATATAAGTTATATTATCATCGTGCAAACGTTAAATGGAAACTCCTTTCATAAAATTGACCCGAAAAAACACTAGTAAATATAATATTCAAAAAAATACTGACTCCAACCTAAACCCCAAATAGTGTCTTGAAAATAAGAAATATCCTTAAAATCTAAGGCAATTCCTATTCAACAACTAACTTCATTTTTTATACTCCTGCTCAATATTCCCATTGCTTGGCTTCAGCCTCAGCTTTTTTCCTTCCAACTCGTCGTCTTGGCTCAGATTCAAAAGAATGCAATTCAAAATTTTTAAACGTTCCATACAAAATAGGAAATATGAAATAAAGTACACGTTTATAGGGCAAACGCACAAAGTACTTCAAAATTATATTAAATCTATGATTACAATGTTACTAATTTAATCTTGTTTAATACATGGTTAAATCTATTTATATATATTTAAAGTTCATACTTATCCTATTTTTTAAATCAAAATTAAAAATCAAAATTATTTTTTTAAAAACATTTCTAAGCCTCAATTAGGAGCCCTAAAGAATTTGAACTGAAAACGCTGACGTATAAATCCACATCTGTAAAAATTAACTCAATAAATATAATTACAGTGACAGCATTGTAAATGGCATAGTAAAAAGCTAAGCACTTTCACTTTTCAAAGCAAAATTTAAATATATGTAACTAGGTGCATTGTAATAATAATACTATCCCCCGCACAGAGTCCCACACACACACACACAGAAAAGAAAGCGGAAAGGGAAAGTAAAATTTTGTAGTTGCGGGATGTGAATTGAGTGGACTTTATTTTGTGCGATTATGTTCGGGGATGGAGAAACGGAGAATAGAGAAAGGAAAAAAAGAAACTCGAAGCCTTATTCACATCATTTCATAGGATTTTTTGGCACTGAGCCTTTCTCTCTTTCCCTTTTGGTATAAAGTCTACAGGATAAAAAGTCTCAGGACTTCAAGTCTTCAAAAATTCGTAGCAAAGACCTATAGCTAAAATGTACACGTATACTATACAATTCATGTAAAGTGCATTACATTATTCCTACATAGTGGGGTGTATCCACTATAGGGAGGAAGCAAAAGAAAAAGTTGTAGCTCAAGTGCGCTGCTGTAGTTATTCTTGCTCTTGTCCTTGTGTAGTAGCAGTTCTGTTTAAGATGGGAATAGGAAGCTATGAAATGGAAAGTACGGAGAAAGTAAGAAGGAGAAAGTACAAAATAAGAAAGACATAACTGGGACTGTCTATGGCTGTGGACGGGACTATAGGGTACAATTTCCTGTCATGGGTACAAAAAAAAGATGAAAATTACTATAAAGACTGTATACACGTATCGCTTCGATGAAATACAATATATACAGGGTACAACCAAGATTCTGAGTCTAATGCTGTAAAGTAAAATCCAAAACGTATTACATATCCTGCGTCTAGAATACATTACTGCCTAGACCAAAAGCATGACTTCATACTTCATATATGACCACCAGGGCCCGTGAAGGTGCTGTGGACCCGCAGTCCTGGTTTTTGAGTGGAACTATATACAGATATATATAGTGAGAAGAAGCGCGGGTCTCAAGTCTGATTATCTCATCGTTTGAAACGTACGTCGTAGAGCCTACACAGAATAATTGGTATGTAAGGCTCCTCTTCAGCTGCATCCCACAGTCTCTGTTTCGTCTCCGTCTTTCGTCTATTCCGGATCTTGCGTCTATCTCCGTCTACTTAGAACTACGACTTGTGCTACTCAAGGAAATAACGAGTTAATGGCATTTCTTCTTACTTGTGCATTTACTTTCAAACAGAAGCTCTAGCATCTCTAGCTAGGGCAGTCTAGAGAAATCATGCTTTCTTTTTTGCTTTCACTTTTGCAAATTCTTTCCTTCAGGAACTCCGTACATATTCCTACAATGCCCGAATGCTGGATATGTAGCTACTACTTACTTCACTGTATGAATATGCATGTGGAGAAAGGAAGTAAGAAAGAGAGAGAAAGTGAGGATCGTGAGAAGCCTTGCAAATGATGGTATGTTACATTCAACAGAATGTGACAATGTGAGTATATACGCTGCAGCTGAATTCCAATTGAAAATTTTAAATGTAGAAAAAAAAATGAGAGACGCAATCAAAATCAAATTGTGAGTCTTTATACATTCCGCATATGTATAATAGAGTATAATCCAGTGCTCAGTATATCATGTGTGATATACAAAAAAAAATGAAATAGAAAGTAGAAAATGGGAGCAGAAGCTGAATAAGACGCTAATGTAAAATGGAGAAGGCAATAAGTGCAATGTAATTTTTTGTACTGAGAAATAATCTAGAAAGTATAGTAGGATTCGCTAGAAACTAGGTTAGCGCCTGATTGATATGGTTACTTGATTCAGATTGACTACACTGCTATGCTATATAGTTAGGTACATACATATAGTGAATGGGTCATGTCAATGGAATCCCAATTATGGTTATGGGCTCCATTACAATCAAGCTAGAAATGTTACAGCAATGCATTGTGATTTGCTTTCATTTTTAGTGTAGACTTTCACCGTTTGATTATTAATCCTGAGGACCATATGAGGGCAAGGCTGTTATGGAAATATCCGCAGTGCGTACGCAATATTCAGCATGTTAAAACTAATAGCAAAATTTGAATTTAATGTATAATGCTCACTTTTGGATTACATACAACAAAATACCTAAAACAGATCTACTTAACTTATCTGTTTAAATCTGTATTAGCTTGAAAAATTGTGTTTACAAAAGTCAGTTTTTAATTTAAAACAATTCACAATTTGCACAGATGCAATTTAAAAAAAACCAAAGAAAAAGAAAGTGAAAAATATAAGTAGTAAAATTTAATTATATTTTTACGAATTAAATTTGAAATTCCCAGTAACGTGAGTTGCTTTCATTTTCCTCCTTTTTTTCATGTTATTTTCAATTAGGAGCATTGTTCTTCCCTTTCGCCTAACTGTTTCAAATTGTTTTTGTTTTTCGAATTCAGTTTAGTTTTTGTGTACTTTCCCTGAATTTTCCTAGAATGGAGTTGGAATTGGGAATTATTGGGATTGAAATGCTCATGTGACTGATAAAGTGAAAGTGGAAGTGAAAGTAAAAGTAAAATCTAAAGTTAAGTCTGACTGATCGTGACTTGTACTACTTATAAAAAAAGAGACTATATAGTTCCATGGGCAGGACCAGAATCAGCGGCAGCACATAATTCTACTTCCCACTTTCTCCTATATGTCTGTTGGAAAAGGTACGCACTTCTTATAGTACAAAACAATATACTTCTTTTAACCCTAATCGATAAGGTGTTCTTATAGCACTGCCAGTATACCAAAGTATGTTTCGTAAAATGTTGCTCGAGTATTGCATTGATAAGAAAAGTACATGCACAAGGACTTTCACTTTTCCTTTCCCCTTTAACTAGGAGTGTTATAGTTGAGTTTGGGGTTTTAAAACATGACATGCCTGTTTCTTTAAATGGAATACATTTCTGTAATTCGAATTAATTCATTAATTCGAAAAAGTATCTTTAAATGCTAAATGTCACAAGTTTACGTGTGGCAACAAGACTAATCAAAACATTGTGATAAAATTTCAAATTTCAATCTTCAGCTGTACAGACACGATGATGGTGGGAAGGCAAGCCACGTATGCGAGTAATAAACAAGGGAGATGATGTGGACATGTGAGCTATGATTTAATCTCGTCTTTTTCTGTTTCTGATGACAAAGTGAGTTGCGCCTATGTGTTCGTGTGGCTCTAGAAAATGAAAATGAAGTGCGGCAGCCTTGCCATATAACACACCATCCGGATCTCGTATCTCCCTTCACACACACACACACACACACTTTACTTTCCACAGCCTACAACTACTTTCTCTACTCTTACTTCTGCAGCAACCATAGCTACTCTGTTTGTCTTTGTCTCCCTTCTTTCCCTAGAATATATACAGAGTGAGACAGTGAGACAGACTTTCTCTTTTATCTTCAAATCACAACTCGTCTTTTTCACTTTCTCTCTCTCTTCTTTGACTTCACTCCTATTTTTCTATTTCCCCACTTTCACTTTCACTTCCCATCGCCATCACCATTCCAAGTCCCACACAATGCAGTCTATAGACTTCCCACATTTTTCACTTCACTTCGCTCCATATTTTTACATTTTACTTTTTTTACTCCATCTCACACTACTACTACTGCTGCTACTACTGCACATACATAAGCAGTATACCGACAGGTGCCGGTGCCGGTGCGGGTAACGGGAAGGGTGGGAGCGATTTTAATATGATATGAAACAATGTCGGTGTCGGGAATGGGAGTGTGACAAGGACGATGACTTTAGTTGAGTTTTAGGTGAAAGCCTCTGACAAATTTCTATCATCTGTCCCGTGTGCGTCTCTGGGGAGAACAAGTCTCTTCCCTCGAAAGCCTCAAAAAAAAGGAACCGCCAAAATCTAATTTCAAGTTGCAATCATGCCCATTCTTTATCTCGTCAAGAATGAGGGACGAGGAGTTGCCACGAGTGGAATTGCATATAATTGCAAAAAGTGTCAGATATGTGTTGCTTTCAGAGGTCGTCAAGTTTGTCTTTGTACATAGGGTGCCTCATAACTTAGCCTTTGCCACTCCCTTCTGCTTTCTGTAGCAAATCTTGAACGTCAAAATAATTGGGGGCGGGAGTAGCATTTTTAAAATAGGGGTGCAAAATAATTTTAAAATTGAATTTTATAGTGCAAAATTAGTTCAAATTCTTAACATGACTTTTTTGATTTATTTTTTATATAAAATGTATAACAATTATTTATTTAACAATACCACACGGAATATCGAGTATTTATACTTCTATTTAAGTTCTAAGGGTCTGGGTATATGGGGGAGCCAGCGTACACAGAAGGCATGATAGGGACGTGATGTATATGTTTATTTGGGGGCTCATAAGGTACAAAATTATTTTGCTGCTGTGCTAACCAATTTTTGTAGAAGAAAGTATTTAAATTGTTATTTAAATTGTTAAAGGGGACGGGTGGGTATACCACTTGACTCTGGAGCTGCACTTGACTTTGATATTGATTTGAAACTTGAAATGGCATCCCCATTCCATATGGTGGTTGTTGTTGCGCTTGCTGTATCTGTTGCTGCTGCTGTATATCATGAATGCAGGGGGATGGGGGGAATCCAATTGGGGGTGGGATGGGGGGTGCATTAAAATAGCCATCATAGCTCGGGGGGTTGGCATTCGTTTTTGGATATTCTTTCCCTACCATCTGTATGGCGTAGATGGGTGGGGGTGGACGGACGGCGTGATGGACATGTTTCCAATCTTCTAAATGTTCTTTTAGCCATTTTTTCATCTGCTTAAGTTTGTCTCCTTCTTCTCCTTCCTTCCCACAATCACCGAAAAAACCCTTTCCAAAAAATCCGATGCATTCACCTTCCTGTTTTAGAAAACAATAAATTCCCAAAAAAAGTTAAAAACAATAAAAACAAAAGGTTTTCAGCATTGTTACATTACGAATTTTGATTAACGTTTTTTTGAAGTATGTTTGAGCTGATTATTTTCGTACCTTAACAGAAATGACTTTTCTGCTAAATACCGAGAGCATCACCTGAAAAAAATAATTTTACATTAATTACATAATCAGTAGTATTTTTTGGCGCTTATAAGTTTTTTAAAATTAAAAATTTATCACAAATTACATGATATTTTAAAACTATATAAAAATGCAATTCTATAAAGCAAAACTTTTAAAATCTGAACAACTTACAATTAAGATCAAAGCAATAATCCCGGATGACTTCATTATGACGCTAAAGCTACACAGGCAGACAACACAAGAAATCTCTTATAAAATTTTCGCCTATTTATTAAAAGTATGGGAAGCTTTGACTTTGGCTTGTTCAGTTCAAGTGAATACAGTTATAGGTGGAACAGCTGTTTAAATAGAATTTATTTATTGCAACTTTGCTTTCTCCAGCTAAATATTTTCAGATTCAGACCATAAGGAAATGTGTGTATACAATGTGTACTGATGTACTGTGCGATGGTAAACAACAACAAAACAAAAATAGTAATAATATCAACAACAACAACAACAACAACAACAAAGATTTGTTTACTACCGTTTTATATTTCCGCATTTTTAAAGCTTATAATTTACTGCGCATATGTTCCTACATAATGATGTGTCATATGTGAGTTTACTTGAGATTTCTGTAGAATAAAATCAATACCGATAACAGTCAAAGGGTCCTGGGATCTTGACCTACTTTCGACTTTGATTCGTCAACTTTCTTTGTTCTTTCTATATTTTGAATTCTGTATTGAGTGGCAATGCCTTAAGGGTAACGGTAAATTGTACAGGTAATGGGTATGTGTGCCATATAAATAGATAATAAATACTAACGACGTACATTATGTAGAGTGCAGTAAAGACGTTAGTAATGGTTTATTGAATTGTTGATCGTACTTAATATGTATTTATAATTTATATCCGCACTTTCGTACTTATTCCAAACCGAAAGACCTTTAGACAGAGTAGGAATAATGGAAGTGGCTTAGTTTACATTGGATTGGACGGTTTGGGTTTGGTTGGTATGTAACATAGTATGTACACACTGGTTCTGGTTGTAGTGGTTTTGGTATTGGTTTCTACTGTTTATATTAAAGGCTGTTACAGAAAGAGTGAAAGAGGCATTGGGGTTCTGTTGTGGTCCAGCTCTTTGCATTATTTGTTGGAATTGAACCTTTCCCTTGGGATTAAATTGATTCCTTCGTCCGTCTCCGTCCCACGCCTGTACATATCTCCTGTGAAGAAGTAAAATAAATAACCCATTTCCAATTTTAGCTAGAATCAATGTGAGCTATGTCAAAAATTAACATTTAGTGAAACACATTGGGCAAAATGTAAGTAATACGTGATTTTAAGAGTAAAACTTTCTATTTTCTTTCTATTTTATTTGTTTTTAAAAAATACAAAATATTCTATTAACATGTTTTAAATAAATGCAAAATTTTGTATTTACACGTTTTTAAAAGCAGCAAAATGTTCTATTTACGTGTTTTAAAAAAATGCAAAATTTTCTATTTACATGTTTTAAAAAATGCAAAATTTTCTATTTACATGTTTTTAAAAAATGCAAAATGTTCTAATTACATGTTTTAAAAAAATGCAAAATGTTCTATTTACATGTTTTTAAAAATGTAAAATAATGTGTTAAATTGTTTTAAAAAATGCAAAATAATCTATTTACATGTTTTTAAAAAATGCAAAAATTTCCGTTTAAGTGTTTTAAAAAATGTAAAATGTTCTATTTGAATGCTTTTAGGGTCATCATGGTACTTGAATTTTGTTTGTAGATAGTACATTTAACATATATTTAAAAATGGAGATGGGCCATTTTGATTCTTCACAGGCGATATGTCCCTTTGCCTCGCTCGCCTTATCCTTTTCTTCGCTTAATCTTATGGGCTTGATTGCTTGATGCTGTTGGGCCGTGGAAAGTGGAAGGGAGATGGGAACTACTACTGACCTACATCTGTCAGGTGATCGAGCAAGAGGTCATTAATCTTACCTTACCTGAACCAGACACCAGCCACCAGTACCAGTACCAGTGCCAGTACCAGTACCAAAGCCTGTGCCAGCAAATAACTAGCCAAGTAGAAACTTGCGCAGACTGTAAACATATTATAGTGTGATACCTTGTTATTAATGTGTTACTCTGATTTTCAAAACTACTACGTGCGATGTACAAAGTCCGAACCAGTAACCAGTGCAGTGCCAGTACCAGTCATACTCTGCGGTATATTACACTACTTCAATATGGAGTACTACGAACATTACTCCAATTACCTTCTCCCCCAATTACTACTCCACAGCCCAGATTTGGAATACTCAAATCCTGACTGCTTATATTTATTAAATCAAAACCTCTACAGTACTTTGCGTTGTTCATAAAATAAATTACCTATATTTTCCAAAATCCACAGATTTTAGAAGCCTAAAATATTGCTGATTGATGTGAGTTGCTAATCCCATTTAATACTCAAGCCATCTAACATAAGTATAAGCTCACATTGTGATACTCAAAAACTACCCAAAATAAATGCTACAGTAAACTAATCCATTTGCAGTGGTTTCAAATTCAACCAATTATCCAATTAATACCGCTACCGCAACCGCTACGCTGGCAGCCCTCAGCTTATCGCTGGTTTTGTTTTCCAGAATTCAGAAATCAGGCAGAAGTTGTAGAAACCCAAAAATTCCATAATCATTATAAATTCAAAAGTACCTATATATAATCATTCAATAGATATATACCTACCGTATTTCTTGTAATAGTGCACCTCGTCTACTACTCAAATCCCGACCGCCCAGACCCGTCTACTATTACAGGCCCGTCTATTTTCTATTTGGGGAAAAACTGTATACTAATTTCATATCCGTAAAATCATAGCCTATACCGCTTCCTACCAACAACAACAATAAAACACAAACAAAAAGAAGCTTTATTTTCGGGAAATTCCACATAATGTATATTGCACTTCATTTTACCTTAATCTCCTCCAGCTTAAATTGATGGGAGAATCCGGGTCCTGAGCAGAGTAGTAGAAGTAGAAATAGAAATGTGTGAGAAATATATCTCATTTCATTCCCCAGTCCCTCACAGTCTCATAGTTTGTAAGTATTCACTTTAACGGCTCACAATTGACAATTAGTCAAATTCAGTAGAAATAATTGGGGGATAAAAAATATTCTCGTCAGAATTTATATGGCTCCACTTTTTGTTATTGCCCACTGCACTGCTCAGAACTCAGAAGGGTTCAAGAATCTGCTGCTCGACTCGACGAGTAAAGCTTGATACTCAAAGAAGCCCGCTTTTAATCCCTTGCAGACAGTCCATTTTATTGGCAGGCTTCGGGTTAAGCTTCGCGGGACTCCCGCTTTGGCTTATACATGGGTGGGTCGACGTCGGTTTCGGGTTCGGTGTTGGTTTCGGTATCGGTTTCAGGTTGGGCACTTGAGTATTTTACGGGACGATTAATCTCCTATTTGTTTTGTCATTAGCATGTATTAAAGGGGGAATAGGAAGAAATCCATCTGTTCACTGGCACTGGTATTTCTCGGCCTCTCGGCCTTGTTTGTTAAATACTCTCCGCGTTTATGACTCGTTTCACTGATTGTGAAGTTGAGGGAAAGTTTACCTTGACGAATTTCAGGAATTACTTTCCTTTGTTGAGGTTTCCCTCTGTCTGTGTACACTCTGCGTGCACTTCACCCGCCCACTTATTTCATTTCGAATCCAACATTCTGCATCCTACTTACGTTACAGCTGCCGCTCTGTGTATAAATTCCACACTTTATAACCTTTGCAATAATTCCTATATTATCATCATCAAAATTCGAATTCGAATGCCAACTGTTTTCGGCGTCATCGGCTTCCGTTTCTTGTAGAGCTTCCCTACCACTACCACAGATATAATTATTAGAATGCAATATGCACCGCCCTTGCCCGTTCCCGCTCCTACCTTTTGTACTTTGTTCAAGGGACGTCGACGTCTGCTGTGTGTAAAATCAGATGTGGGTGGATTGGTGGATGCGTATTTATGGCTGTTTAAGTAGAATGCAGAATGCAAAACGGTAATAAATGGAGATTGTGATTGTGACTAAAGGGCAACGCTAACGCACTGAAACGCATTGCAATGGGATTTAGGGAATTGTAATGGGATGGGATGGGACATGGAACGGTGTTTTAGTTGTGTGGGTGTAGATAGTAGAAGTAGAAGAGAACGTAGTAGACATGTTTGAAATGTAGAAATTCTAAATTGGAATTGGGATTCAAAAGTTCCAGGCCCAGGGAACTTTTGGGTTATGGTTCTGGCTATGGTCTATAGTCCAAGCGAAAAGCGAAATGAGAGGATCATTACAGAGAAAACCCTTGAACGTGGAATTCTTAAAGGATTAATTGTTCCCTTATGTATATTTCTATATAAGGTTCTATTTCTATCGTTCATCTATGAGGTCTATATGGTCAGAGGTATATATAAATATATTGAGTTCAAAAATGCGGCGGGTTCACACAATTTTTGAAATATGTAACTTGAAATATGTAAATAAAATTCCTTTTACGTTTTTTATGTAATTTTTTAAATATATTTAACATTCGTGTTGTAATGTAACTAATTTGTTTTAGAAAATTAGAGATTGGATAATGTTGATAATATTTCAGTCAAGGATTTCTTAAAAAACAGTATTTTTCTAACGCAAGGATCTCTTTTAAAAATAGTATTTTTTAATACAAGGATTTCTCTAAAAAAACAGTATTTTTCAGCACAAGGATTTATTAAAACTCAGTAGCTTTTAGCCCAAGGATATATTTAAAAACTAATATTTTGAGAAATCAGTACATTTTTGAAAGGGAACAAAATAGATTTTTATTTAAGTTTTACAAGTGTCATAAAAACAAAATGAGTCACATGCGTCTAATGTTAATTAAGATTTTTTGAAAAGTGTAAAATGTTTTATTTACATGTTTTTGAAAAGTGCAAAATGTTTTATTTACATGTTTTTGAAAAGTGCAAAATGATCCATTTACGTGTTTTTATAAAGTGCAAAATTTTCTATTTACATTATTTTGAAAATTGCAAAATGTTCTACCTACACGTTTTTTAAAAGTGTAAAATGTGCTATTTAAATGCTTTCAAGACATTTTGGAATATATTTTGTAGATATTGGATATTGGTTTTAGCTACAAATGGATATGGGTCATTTTGGTTCTTCATGTTTTTTTGTAGAAATACAATTAAATTCTCATGTTTTACATGTTTTGAGCATAGTAATTTGAAAAAATCAAAACGTGTTTTGAAAACAAGGAAATTTTGAACTTGCAACGTTTGAACTGTGGACGCAGCCCCATCAATTTCCACCTTCCACAATGCACATACATACATTGTCTGGACTATGCACATACGTATACTGTGTGTAACTCCGCTGCACCAAGTTAGTGTGAAAGTTACAGTTGATCTTGATTGGAGGCGGGTCTTCAAAGTCTCAAGTGGAGTGGAGGTGGTTTTCTGTTTCTGGTGCGATGCGATTCAAGAAAAGAGAATATGGGTAGGGAAGAAGCCAAAGTCTGTCATTGTGCTGATATAGGTTTTTTGCATATAGAAGTCGCGTCCTGCCTGATGAAACTCCTGTAGCCTGTAGCCTGTAGGACAACCTGTGGATATATAGGCATAGGTAGTTGGATATGGATATGGGGAGAGCGCGCTGTATTATAATATGTGCTTAATATATAGTTGACTGTCAGTGGCGGAGTGGGAGTGGGACTCTGGACACGGCTGAGTAAGTCTTGAGAAACTTCTTCCACTTCTTCCACGCTCCACTAATTAGATCACCAACTTTGGCTTATGGCATCGTAAATAACGACCTGTTAGTCTTAACACAACTTTTACACTCTTCTTACCTTTGCCTATTTTCATTCCTCGTCGTCGTTTCAGTTTCAGTCTTTCAGGACCTTTCCCTTCACTCTCTTCCCTCGTAGCTCTTTTGGTCTTCTTGGGCCTGGTTTGACTTTGACTTTGACCGGCAATACTTCTTCGTCTTCTTCCTTTTTTTTGGCTCCAGTTCGCAATGTCAATGGACTCCCTGTACACGCGGTTCAAATTCCGCATTTATTGCCAAAACTTTCATTGTCTCACCGTGCCAGACATACAAGAGTCAGTGAGACAGTCAGACATGGGAGAAAGACACAGGAGACAGGACAGTTTTAAATGGGAAAATCTGAATTATTTTTAAATGAATGACGGACTTTTAATAATATTTTCTGCTATGGCATTGTTCAATTCAAAAACTCAAATTATTGGGTTAAATTTGTTCTACATATTATTTAAAATGCTCTTTTAAAATAATTTGAAAACTATTCACGCTTGCACTAGTAACTACAAGTCAATTTGACTGGTCAATTTACTGTTCGAATTGTATCCTAATTTTGTGTGAGTTATTATTGAGTAACCGTTCAAAATTACGATTTTACAATTTGGCGAAAAATTCAAAACAATACCGTGTGTGAAGAACGAAAATGACCCATATCTATTTTTCGCAAAAAACAATACCAACTATCTACAAAAATATTCAAATAAGTGTTGAGAGTACTTCAATAGAACATTTTGCACTTTTTACAAATATGTAAATAAAACATTTTGCACCTTTTTAAAAACATGAAATTAGAGCATTTTGCACCTTTTCAAAAACATGAAATTAGAACATTTTGCACCTTTTCAAAATCATGTAAATAGAACATTTTATGCTTTTCAGAAACTATTAATTCCCATTTTACACATTTTTTTCATTTTGTTTTTATGACATAGCTCATTTTGATTGCAGCTGAAATTGGGTATGGGTTATTTTGGTTCTTCACATACGATATTTAAATTTTGACTTTTTGTTTTTTTTACCGAAAATGATTGCAAATAATTTAGTTTAATAATTGCAGCTTTCTGGTAGTTTTTGTTGCTAAACTGCTGACACAGAGGCTTGCACCTTCCTTTCTTATTAATAAATACGAAAAAGCATTGCAATTCAGAGAATTGTATTTGCACCTTGTATCTTTGTTGCAAGAAAAAAACAATATATGTAGTTTGACATGAATTCAATGAAATATTTTTGCAACACATACAACCGTGAAAAAGAAATCGAATTCAAAACCCACTCGCACATACATACTGTATAATATCCCTGTACTGTGTGGTCCAGTTCCAGTTTCCAGTTTTGGACGAAGAGTGGACGTGTGGGGAAGGATCGGAATTCAGCGGCTTTTAGCTGTAAAATATAAGCGGATAAAATATATCAGTAGGGCATATGAGTACATAGTCAATGTACATACTTTGGGAAAGAATGTTGACGGAGGCGGAAGTGATAGTAGTGATGGTGATGGTAGTCTGACGTTAATGTTCATCTGAATCCAAATTCTGTCCTGGTCCGCTAACTTTGGGTACTTGTGATATATATGGTCGAGCTAAAGAAGTACCCAAGTGAAAACCACGAGGACTAGAAAACTAGAAAAGACGCGGTCTTCGGCTTCGGCTTCGGCCAATGCAATAATATGTGAGCCATCTTGAGAGATTCTTGTGTGTGTGTGTGTCTGGCTTCTGGCACTGCCTTTAGATTTGGACTGGAGTCTTGACAGGTGGACAGGCGGACAAACTGCGGGGAAAATGTTCACTTCGTCTCCGCATCTATTATCTCTGTCCTCCCTTTCTTCAGTGCTATATCTACGCGCTTCTGCTTCTGCTACACACAGTCAGAGACATACAGCTCCCCATTTGTACGTAATATACGGGTACATTATACATCAACATCTATTTCAAAATTGGAACTCGCCGCACACTCCGCTTATCCATTAGGACCACTGAGATGGATGGAGGAGGAAAGGGAAGAATGCAGGGGACATTGTGTAGAGAATTCGTTTCTGGTTGACATGACATGACGCGATGGCTGCATCCAGCTTTATTTTCATTTTCATGAGAATTCCATTGACATGTCATACTCTCTCTCTCTCTCTTTGCAACTCTGACTAGGGGACACACACACAGAGATAGAACTCCACTTCCAGCCTCCAGCTGATCGATACATTATACGGTATATATATGCGTCTATTCGCGAAACATTTGTCTGGCTGTTTGACCATTGTCATGTCAGCTCAGGATCAGATTCATCCTCTTGTAGCGTGTTCGCAATAAGGCACAAGCCTAAATACACCATGTCCATGTATGTACATAATACATTACATAATATAAATACATAACATGAAACAACAATATTGTGTGTGAAGAACCAAAATGACCCATATCCATTTGTAGCTAAACATAATATCAACTATCTACAGAAATATTCAGATATGTCTTAAAAGCATTTATATAGAACATTGAGCACTTTTCAAAAATATGTAAATACAACAAATTTTACTTTTTTCAAAACCATGGAAATAGAGCATTTTGCACCTTTTTAAAAACATAGGATTAGAACATCTTGCACCTTTTCAAAAACATGGAATTAAAACATTCTGCACCTTTTTGAAAACATGAAATTAGAACATTTTGCACCTTTTAAAAAACATTAAATTAGAACATTTTGCACCTTTTTAAAAAACATGCAATTAGAAAATTTTGTACCTTTTCAAAAACATGTAAATAGCACATTTTACACATTTCAAAAACTCCCAATTAACATTTTGCGCATTTTTCTCATTTTCTTATGACATAGGTACCTAGCTTATTTTGATTGTAGCTTAAATTGGATGTGAGTCATTTTGGTTATTCACAGACGATATATATCAAACGTTATTGTCAAATCCGCGAGAAAGAGAAATCACGAAAATTCGGGTCTAAAAATGAAAGTAAGAATTTAGGCAATAGAACTAATTCAAAAGTTAAACTTTGGCACAAATGGTTCGTTAACTAATTAACTATGCATTTAACAAGTAATGTGAAATGATTTTACTAGCAAAATTTACATTTATTTTCAGTCTTAAGGTTCTTCTTTTCAGCTTTAACAGTGGTAACATGTGAAAGCGAGATCCTTAAAGCTTACATTTATCGTTATATCAAAACGTCTAACCCGACATTTTAGCACCCGCATCCGGAAATTTGTTTCTGCTTAAAAAGTAAAACATTCCATAGAACACAGGTCTAGAAAAAAATATGTAAATTGCGTAAAATGCAGGTAACAGAAATTACACACGCGTGAGAGGAAAAAAGAAAAGACGCATTCACATTCCCAAATTTCCGTTTTATTTGACTCAGCATTTCCACTTGAATCATTTCCAAAAGTTAATTTCCGCAAATTGGAAATTACGATTCAATATATTGAAATTGAATAAAACAGATACACACGTAGACTGCAAACCTATGCGTACTATGTATAGTCAGCTTCAAATTTCAAATCCAGTTCTATACAGTGTGTAATGTAACCACTGTTCTTGTATTGTACTCCATCCACGGTACAAAATGATGTACTAACGGAAGGTAAGGCACCTACTAACACTGTACGTAACTATACCATTATACCATAACACATAACATAACGCAATCCAAGGCATACGACACGATTCACGCCATGCTTTGCGTTCAAGAAAACGTAAAACTTTAATTCACCATTATGTAGACTGGCAATTGGAATCGGAGTCAGTGAAAGAAAAAGAAAAAGGAGAAAGTCCTCCTCCTGCGAAGCTATGTACTCACTCCTAGAGTCGTCGTCGTCGTCGTCGTCTAGACGGGGAAAAGGCAAAGGAAGAGACACGAGCGAGACGAGAGACGGAAAGAGAAATAATTTAATGGACGTAAAATGTCGTAGGAAGCTTAATTTTCTTATCGTTAAGTTTAATCGAGGAATTATGCGTAGCACGATCGCCCTTAATGACTCAGCTTTTCCATTGCCAAGTCAAGTGAAATTAACCCAGGACCATCAGAGACACCAACACACTTTTACTCGACTTTCACCAAGCTCTCAGGCCCTGCATCCTCCTTCCCGTCCCGCGACGAGCACACCAACCAAACAGTCAGTAGAAAAACGGTAGTCCCAGTCATCTATTAAAAGCTTCATACAATTCCACTTTCTCCACGTTCTCCTCTTCAATATCTTCAAATGTACAATGTATGCTCTTGTACTGACTATTTTAATCCGCACTTTTAGTTTTACTTTTACTTTTACTTTTAGGGGAGCCATCCGCATTATCAGTAGGAGTAGGAGGGATATTTGTATTTATAGAGTGTTGATATATATGCAAGGAAACTATGGGCTATGTAGCCTTTTATGTAATGCAAATAAAAGTTGCAGTAGTGTGGAGGGGGGGGGGGGGGTGTGCATTATGTATATTGCAAGAGATATAATGTGGTGTAAGGCGTTAGGTTGTAGCGGGAATGGTGATGGGGATACTTCGGAGCCCAAAGTATAAACAATAAACAGGTAAGACGCGGAGCAAGTGTTAACTTGGTCATTGTACTAACGTCCCGTCAAATGACTCCGCCAAAACCACCAAATGACCCATGTAGATCAAATAAAAAAAACCGGGTTTTACGGGACCCGGAACGGAACTACAGTAAATTCCAAGAGCCCCACAAGAATAAAACTAAAAGATCAAGTAAGAAAAAGAAATAGCATCACTATACTATAGACTATAGACGCAGTAGACCTCCACACTCCACGTGGATACTTACACACGTATGTACACATATATGTGGGTGAACTTTCACTTTTACTAATGCAAGAAACTTGCTTTACTTGCGTTAGCGTAGCAAAGAGAAAGTGAGAGAGAAAAGACAGCAGTTAACCCAGTGGTGTCTGTCTGTGTGCGGGTGAAGAAAAACAAGTGAGTATAAAATATTTAAGTACTACCAAACCAACCAACCCAATGCTTGTCTGTCCCATTTCCCATTAAATTTGTTATTCAATGTACTTATTGTTAGACTCAGCTCAAGGCATAGGCCACCCATCTTATTGCCAAAGTACTTTCTCTCCTAACTCCGTCTAATGTGAAAGTGAAAGGTGAAAGACACTTGGTAGGAAGGAAGGAGTAGAGTGCGTACCTCACGCAGTAACTGTCTTTTATATTTTTATTCCCCATCATTTCATGTTATAGGCCTGAGCTCCCTTTATACATTAGCAACTTAAAATGCAAATTAAACTAACTGAATTTTTTACTACGCACTATATACCCAGTGGTTAATTTTTAATGAGCAATTTTGTATGTAAGTGTGTAAAATAACACGTTGTACTGTACCTACTAAATTATATGCGTCATATGCTTTTACAGTACTTAATGTGAGGATAACTAGCTGCCAAAATCATTCAAGGAATTAACGGGATTGGAATTTTAATTAGTTTTACAAAGTTAATTTGAATGCTGTTCAAAATTGACATTTTTATTAGAAATACTTAAAGACAAAGATCACTTTGTTCGATATGATGCTTTATTATTTTATTTAAATAAATAAAACATTTTTTGTATTTGTTTTATACACGAAAGTGTGCTTTCTCCTTATTCTTCCTTTCCCTTGAGGAGCATGTGGGTTAGAGTCAGTTGTAGATTTAAGGGTTTTTGCTTTCACCCAAAGCAATCCCTTTGACCAGAAGCACTATACCAGTACCAGTAGTCAAAGTAGTTTAGCCAATTATCACATGAGAACAATAACGGCTACAATGACAATTACCTCAGTTAACAAAATAACCCCCAATCATACCATCCATCTTGCCCACTTACAACTTTCATCAGTCCCCAACCATGTAACTCTTGCACCTATACAATATAGTACTTACATTCCCTTTGGGTGTTCTACTGGGAATAACACAGTGAAAACGAGAGCGAAAACGAAAGTTTCCTTTGTTAAAGTCCATCGGATGGACTTACACACAGATATACTTTGGGAACGTAAATGCTTTCTCTTGCTTTCTCTCTCTCTTCCTGAGTGTAGCATAACTTATCGAATTTTCTACTCGAGTAGTTGCTATTTCACTCACCCAGGGATTTATTGTGAAGAAGAGAGAGAGAAAATACATTCGCACTTAATAGGCGATATGTCCACACTTGAAATTTGCATTCAAGATTTCAAGTCTCTCTCGCTTATTTACATAGAAATCGCTCTTGGGCTACATCCCTAGCGCAGGGTATATACTCTGTGTCTATATGTAGATCCTTTATTGTTATGTAAAGATTTAGCTTACTTTCACCACGGGTGAAAGGGAAAACATTCCTTTATTCCAATTCCTATTCGTTTGTATTGTATACTATTTTCGTATTTCTACTCTCACTTAAGCTCCAAGTCATTGTTGAGTCTGTATTGCATTTTATTGCAGTGGGCAATGGGATTAATGTGGAGTATCTATAGGGCTTTAATATGTAGGAAAGCTGCGGTGAATGTCTATAGGGGAAAGCGCCCCTCCTCTCATACTAAGCGATAGAAACTATTTCTGTGTAGTAACTAGCATACATATATATTTTGAGAGACAGAAACAGAAGCTTCAAAGAGCAGAAAGTATGAATCGTAAAAGCAATAGACGAGCAAATGAGGCCAATGAAGTCATTAGAAGAAAAACCATTTAAATACACAGACGAAATAATGCATAACACTCACATGCATATGTACACAGCCCACGAACCTACACATAGAGTTGTACTGGAGATTTGTACAACTTTCTCCATTTGAATACCTTATTTATATACGCTTTCTCCAAAGTACACTTACTTCAAATGTGCTTGGGCCGGAATGAACATCAAATCTTTATTCATAGGCTATAATGTAACACACAGAGGGAAAGAAATAAGCAAGCAAAAAATAACTAGCAGAATAAATAAAAATGCCCGGACACCCTGCGTATATAGCCAAGAACTACTCACACTTAAATGGAAACCAGTCATATCACGTACATACTTTTTCCTGTAGAATGTAATATGTATTTTTTGAAATCTAAATTGTTAATTGTTTTACTAACCTTTTAAAAAATAACTACAACTTTCCCTTTTTATTACGTAAAATGGTTGTATCTACACACTTTTGTTAAAGTTGTAGTTATTTAGATTTGGTAGATGACGAGTTTTGCACCTGCAATGAACCAATGGTGGTAGATCCAGTTTTTTGGTTTTCTTCTTATAATACACGGTTTTGTACTTGAGGACTTTGTTAGCAAAACGCGTTAAGTCCATGTTGCCCAACTTTACAGGAACCGCAAATTTTAATAATCATGTGAAAACGTGATCATTTTTTCGAAATTTTTTGTTTCGTAACTGCATACTACCAGATGTATTAGTAGCCAAAAATTCTCAAATCTGACGTTGCGTCGTAATTTTTTAAAAATGATTCAAAATTTTAAAATCTTGGACTTAACGTGTTTTGCCAAAAAACCCATAAGAGGCAATGCAAAAAATTAACCTTTTGAATTATATTCAACGGCATGCTAATTTCTGATTGTAAAATTTAAGTATAAATTGTACATTCGAAAGACATGGGAATAGAACATTATGCACTTTTTAAAAACGTGTAAATAGAACATTTTGAATTTCTCAAAAACATGTAAACAGAACATTTTGCATTTTTCAAAAACATGTAAATAGAACATTTTGCATTTCTCAAAAACATGTAAATAGAACATTTTGCATTTTTCAAAAACATGTAAATAGAACAATTTGCATTTTTCAAAAACATGTAAATAAAAAATTTTGCACTTTTTAAGGGTTGGACTTCACATCCAGCGGTAAATTCTTAGGCTTTGCCTGGACATATAGGTATACATTTAATTTTTTTACAGTAACTAAAAGGTAATATCTAACCATTGTTTAAGAGAAAACTGAAAAAAAGTTTTTCAATGTGAAACTAAAGATTTTTGAAATATGAAACTTTTAGCATTGTTTTATATGTAGACATCCCGACATCTCATCTCCGACGCCCAAATAAAATACCTTCCATATTGAAATCTGACAAAAACTCTTAGACAGTGGATAGGCAATTGTTCAAGCTATGTATAATAAAATTTATTTTGAATGCACCTGCTACCAAATTTTCTAATAATTTACACAAAATTTCAAGTCCTATGTTCTCCATGAGGCAGTGATAAAAACTGCGGGTAGAGTAACGTAGTGGACAACTTCATCGAAGCCCCAGAATATTGAAATTTTGTACTCGGCGTTATAAAGCATTCAAATTTCTTTGAACGATGCTATGAAATTCAAAACATGAATGTTAAATGTGAAATATGAATGTTACAAACAATGTTTCGGTAATAACATTAGGTCAAATGTAATAAAGCCTTTACGGGTGAACTTACAGTTTGTTTAAGTATAAGCTTGTTTACGAATTTTGATTCAATTAGAGTGTTATATTAATTATATTTATTCCAAAAAACAAAATAGTTTCGACGCCGCTCACTATTTTCTAAGGTCTAGAAATTAATTCTTATAAGTGGAAATGGCTATGTTTCATCTTTTATAAGTTACGGCAGAAAGGTGCAGTCCCACCCTTAAAAACATGTAAATGCAACAGTAAGCATTAATCAAAACAATTCCGCATTCCAATGTTAAATAGTCGAGTGCAAATCAAATACTTCTTAAAAATTTGTTTGCTCAGGAATTGTCCACAAATGACGTCATAGAAAAGTATTCATTTTTACGACCATGTTATGTTCCCCCCTGTCACCAGATTAATCATATTGCGTAAATGACTATCGTTAGCATAGGATTGCCAAGTAAACCCATTGAACCTATACACGACGTCATTTGTGGATGACCCCTTGCGTATTTATTTTCTTCATAAGAAACACGACTGTTCTTTCTTACAACCTCCCAATTACTTGGTGCCCCATGCCCTTCTGTATTATTAAAACAGCAAAGCTTTCAGATGAACTAAACAAATTGAACTTTAGTTTGCATATAGATCTGCTAAGGGTCGTCCGTAAATGACGTTTTCGGTAGGGTAAGTGAATCTAGTCATGTAGTGATAACATGCCGTGGTAAAGATAACAGTTGAACGCAACGTTAAAGTCATGACATGGGGATAGATTAACCTTCAAAAGTGATAATTTGTGGGACGTCATTTTTGGACCATCCTCTACGTATAGTACATGTGAATTTGATATTGAAGCGAATAACCTCTGTTTTATTACAAGAGGGTGAAACTATCAAAGTTTTGGACAAATGGGATATTGTTTTATAAGAATCAGTTGCTTTTATTGGGTTTAATTGACTTAACGTGTTTTGCCAAAAAAGTACTCATGGACTTAACGTGTTTTGCCAAAAAACGGGTTTTGAGCGAATTAATTAAAATATTTCGAGTGACCTTTGACCTCTAATATTGCACAGTGTGAATTATATGTACTTAGTCGTTCTTAAGCACCAATAATCTCAATTTCTGAAAAAATGGACTTAACGTGTTTTGCTAACAAACTCCTCACTTGTACACGTAAGAATGTGCTAGCCATTCCACTTATGAGTGTACTTGGTCTTCAACTAAGACCCTTGGTCTCGCTCTCCAGAGTGAAAGTTGCTTCTTTGAATTTTAAACGACCCAATTTCCCCTCAACATTCCTTCAATTCTTTATGATCCTTCCCACATTATAGTACAATACTACTGCAGTCTGCAGATCTACACAAAAAAATTTAAAACCAAAGTACCTCTCCGTCTATCTCAAAATTCAGCTGATATTTCAATGGACCATACTTCCATGGCAACAATTCTCTGTGGATAAAGCTTATAGTTGAAAGTGAAAGTACTTGAGGCTCTGTACAATTTGTTTCACGCTCCTCTCATTGTAACTAAGGACAGATGTACTTGCAAGGAAGCATAGGTTCGAGGTCATCTCCTATTCACCAGATCCGTGTAGTAGCAGCAGTTGCAGATGAGAAACAAAGAAAGTAAAAATGGTAAAATTTTATTTTGAAAATAAATAGAAGCATATAGTTTTGTATATTTGAAGGCCGGAGAAAGTTTACAGTTTACTGTCTACTTTCAAGTGTCTTAAAAAGGAGAAAGTAGAATAAGAAAACATGAGATATCATAGGCCGTGAAGGTTTACTTACCTAATGCCTTCCTTTTGCACAGCCGGGAGAAGAGTCAGAGTCACGGCTATGGATATAATATGTATTTATGATGCTTCATATAATGTAGTCATTACTCTATTAAATATACATGGAAGGGAAGCATTTCGCATAACAACATTACTCCATTTGCCCTGCACTACACTACTTGAGCACATGATGGTCGATAGTCATTTATGAAATTCATAAGAATTTTCCTCCATTCTCTCTACTTTCACTATGCTTTCTATACTTTCACCAGTTTCTAGAAAGCGAGAGAATTGCACAGCAGAGCTCATTAGGCATGACTTAGGATATTACTCGACTTTCTTCTCTCGTCTTCTATTCTACGAATGGCTGTCTTGACTATTATGACCCAGCTTCGTTGGCACTAGGCCTTTCCCCAACACTTTTCCTCCTACTGCTACCCGTATCCCTGGATTTATATTTACAATTGGAATCCTCGGGCTTTCCTACTTACTTCTTGGTTTCTCGGTTTTCGCTTTCTCTGCCCCTTTCCAACCCGTTTCGTTGCGTGTGTATGTGTGTGGATTCTGGATATGACGATTTTCATGTTTCATTGTTAGAAGGAAAATTAGAACATTAGGCATAGATAAAGAAAGAAGCTCGAAGAAATGGGTAAAGAACCACATGGAATATTTAAGTGGACCTGTAGGCTGTAAGCTATATGTAGCTATATATAGTATTGCTTATAATTTTGTGTGCCTTGCGTTGCACACAAAACCCACCGCGTCTTAAAATATTAAGAAAGCAAATTAATTCTGTTTCCGTTTGAATTTGAACTGTGCACATATTAGTTTTTATTAGGTGTGACAATTTTAATACGGCAGCGTCAACTCAAAGATCATTAAAATAACGATAATAATCTAAGGATGGGAATTACATAATACACAAAATAATAATAGGATAGTAAATTAACATTTAACACAAAGACTTATTTTGCAATATTTTAAAATCACATCAGTACAAACTCATCTAAAGCCTCAAATAAAATTTAATTGCAAATAGTGATATCTTTATTTACAATTACTAAAAAAATCTTTTTTCGTTAATAGAAAATAAAAATATACTTTTTGCAATAATTTTTCCCTTGCCTATTAATTTATTTGCGGTTTATAAATAGATTTATTTAAATTAACTAACTTGGCGAATTGCAAACAAAGTTATAAAACTAACCATGCAAAATATACGACCCCACGCCTGAGTTAAAACATGTAAACAGTGTAAATGTGAAAGCTAAGTTGTGTAAAATGTGAAATGTCAAAAGGCAAGAGAGTGGGAACTTGTGGCGAAAGTAACCAACGGGGTTTCTAACGATAAGTAGGATTAAAATTGGACTGATGATGATATCGTTCAAGTATAAATGATTCCCAAACCTACTTACCTTTTACATTTTATATACATATACAAACACAGAGGAAAAAGTAATACGCATATCAATAGGATGAAGAGATTTCTTCTTCATATCAAATCTATTCAACATCATGTCAGAACCTAGGACAAGACCGGAAAATAAGAAAGAAAGAGAGCAGAAAAAAATACGCATTTAATTTGAAGTGGACGAGGGTTGAAAGGAGAAAATCCTTAGCTGAGCTAAGTTGATGCTCTCACACAGTGTACAAGGAAAAAATAATAGAAAGAAAAAGAGCTTTAGAGCGCTGTAGAAATGAAAATGAAAATGGCGAGATGTATATAAGACAAGGATGAAAGGGAGAGGGCACGGAGAAAGTAAAGAGAAAGTTGACTTGTGGCATAAAAATGTCTAAAAAAATTGCTTCACTTTCTCCATGCTTTCTCTCCCTTTCCTCTTGATTTATGACTGTCTTTCTAATTCCCTCTCCTAAATTCACCACCCGTTTAATTCTCTCTACTTTCTCTCGCACTTCCACTGTCTGTCTTCCAAAGAGTAGAGCATTATCCCATATAGGCTTCTCTGTATGGGAACGACCCTCTTATATAATTTTCTATACAGAGTGTTCAGAGCAAAATTTATTTCTTGTTTTAATAACATAACTCCATTATAAATTACACTCTGCGGTGTGCACAGTGAGAGAGAATGCTAGTGTGTTAGAGCTGGTGCTCGGACTGGGACTGGGACTGGTGGGAATGGGCTGCTGCGCTCGGAAATAATGAATGAAAACAAATCTTGTTTCTTCTTATTAGGATGGAGTGAAAGTTCTATATCTGTATATATTTTGTATTTTAAGAATATATACCTGCTCCGAGTTGCTTCACAAGCACAGTTGTACATTAAAAATACATATGCATTTTGTTTTTGTTTTTTTTTGTTTCTTCTGCACTATTAGCAGTAGTATTATTATTATTAAAGTTATAATGCCATCGTCATGGCAGAAAACAACATACGTCAACACTTATTCACCGTTCATGGGATTTAAGGCTTTCTCTCGTTTTTGTGCTTTCTCTACCATACTGCTTTCTCTAGCTGTGTTGCTATTATTACTATTTTACTTCCCTCGAGTTTTAAGCTATTTTTAGGCAATTACAGCTACTATAAGGTACAATCTGTGGAAGTGCTAAATCTTGTGTAATCAGTTCATGTCAACGTTTCATAACTTGTTTTCTCCTTTTTTTAATTCTGTAGTACTAGACAGCAGAAGGACTCCACGGATTTTATCACAAGTGGAAATTAGTCAATTTATGTAATTCTGTAGTTGAAGTAATTCAACTTGATTTGAATCATTGGGAAAAATAAGTTTAAAAATCAAGCAGAGAAATTCGTGGATTGATATGTACAAACCGGAAAATATTAAACTTTTTTTTATTCTTCACGACTTCCTTACAATCATGAGCATGATCTAGTCAAGGCTCAAGACGGATTGGGCAGCACGTGTAAAACTAAACCAGAGGTTTCCTCATATAAGACTGGAGACAAGTCAAAGTCAAGTCAAGGGAGCGTCTTGAATATTAATGGAATGCAAAGAGGAAATATTGTAAGGTTGGTGGAACTAGGACGAAATAGAAATGGATGGGGAGAAAGGCAATGTAAAGAGTAATATTTTTCCGTATAGGTTGTATATAGCCCAAGATGAACAAATTTATTTGAATAGAGACGCGAGTGTAAATTTTGAGGTACTTTCTCCTTATATCCTTGTATGTTTCTAGAGTGGCCTGTCTTCACTGTACAGATATTCTATTAAAAGACTGTCTTTGTCTTTTCTCTTGGTACTCATTCCCGTACATTTCCCATCACAATGTACATAAGAATTTTCCGAGAACGTAGAAGAAGAAAAAGAAAAAAGTTCAACTTTGGTGGAAGTGAAAGTACAAACAAAAACTTTGTTAGTCCATTCCATTTGGAAGATCAATTTATGAAAGATTTATGATATTTCCTGACCTCAAAGGTCCTTCCCGAAGGTGATCTTCTTGTTTCAAAATTTTGCTCCCCAGGTTTTCCGTTTCTTCGAAAACGAAAACGACTCGACATCTAACCTCTACTATTTCCCTTTACCTTCTTTCCCTTTTAGTTTTCTCAGTTGAGGTGAACAAGCGTAAAAAGTAGCATGTAAAAAATAAAAGTAAGGCTACTCTCACCTTAGTAACACTTTCTCTTTTTTTTATGCCCCACCTTGAGATCTATCAATCGTCTGTTTATTCTACCTGATTTTTGCACCTTAATATTCTGCAAGTTTTTTTACTATTAATATTTACGTGCATGATCCGCACATTTTTTTATAATGCCTGAAATAGCATTACCACCACCATTACCATTGCACTACCTTTCTCTATCAAATATTGCTTTTTAATCAGCTATAACATACTTCACAAGTTTTTAGCATTGTTTCAAAGTAAAACTTGTGTCAATCTAACTTTTCCCAGAATAAATATAAAATACAAAGTCAAAAGGTACAATAAACTTTATGTCCTTCCCATGTACATACTGTATAAATATAGACACAAGACCGTACTTTCTCCCATATATAACCTTCTAAATTGGGATTTGGACGGAGCGTGTGGGATTTGCGTGGTTTTGGTGTATCTATCTTAGTTGTTCGTAGCTCTCCAAGGGAACAGCAAAAAGGTCTACTATGTGCATTATACCGTTAGCGATGAAAGTAAAGAAAGTAACTTTATCTTCCTCAAGTATGTCTTTGTGTCCTACCAATATTCACTTGGGGGTTTCAAAGTCAGCCGTCAGAGAACCAATAGACGAACTATAGGTGTAGAAGAGGGTCACCAAATAGGCATAATGATCCCTTCAGATAGTCATATAGTATTGGTAAAAGTATAGAAAGATATCTACACAAAAAAAAAGTTTTGAAAGAAAAACGGACACAGATAAAGCTTAACCAGAGCCACATTTTTCCTGTATTCAATAAAGTGAAAGTCATACTATCAATTTTTATGAGGATATATGTATGTACATAGTTAAGTTTTCTCCTATAGTGAAAGTAGATATTTTTTCCGTGTCACTTCTGTATTCATTTTTTTTACCGTTGCAGCTTAATCTAACTCTAGCATCGCTTTCAAAACCATGTCAACAAGAAATTTAATTTTTTTTTGCGAGCAGTATCAGAGAATTTTATGTCAAAAATATCACTTCTTATGGCGTGCTTTATCCGCTATCTATGATCGTCTCATGGTTTGGCTTGAGTTTTAAAATAAGATACTGGAGCTTTTATTTTTTGTTGCTTAGGTTGTTTTTATTTTGTTTTTACAAAATATGCTGAGTTTTAATTTGCACACGTCTTTCACTATATTAACTCATGATTTTTATTTTATGCGTATCTCTAGTTTTTATGGCAAATTTAATGGGCATGCGTTCTTCACAGGGTACAACTAAAGCTATGCGCATCACAGTATATCAGCATTAGAAAATCATTGAGAGACACACGGAGAGAAAGCAGAGGGAAATGAAGAAGCTTAAACTTAGAGGAGCATTAGTATATGTACGCTACATGTAATTGAATGTGCTGACATTCATCTTTTGTTCTGTTCCTGTTTGTAATCTAAGACGAAGACTAAGGAAAGACGTATAATTATTTCTGTATGTAATTTGTCATTCCAGTAGTTCCAGTCCCCCATCCAACAAAACCCGCAACCAAATCATATATCAAAGCACTGCGACTACATAATGCAGCAGCAGCATGAACAAGAGCAACATATAAAATAATAATAGTGGCCTTTTAAATTTGTAGATTGTGGCGCGGCTGAAGCTGTGAGCGTGGAGTGAGCGAAGGAGAAAATTATATTATGTGTTGGGTTGAAAATAGGGAAAATTACAGGGTTTCGAATTCTATGAAGAGAGAGACACTAAAATGAGAAGAGACGAGGGGCGAACATAAGAACAACATTGAGTTTCTGCCTCTGTATTCCCTGAGAAAGTATTGCATTGTATTGTTATTTAGTAACATTATTGTTCAGCCGCCTTTTCTCACGACGACCAAAAGGAGGAAGTCAAAAGGAAATATAGAAATAACTTGTGCTTTCTCCAGTAGTCCCATGGTCTTGTGTCTTTTCTGAAGGCAAAAACCAACTTTAGTTTCAACTTGTGATAGTAGAAATAATACTACTACGCAGGAATTACGGTGTAGAAATTATATTGTCTCCTCTTTTTGTGCATTTGGACACTGTTCACTGTACTGAGCTTTATCCCTTAGTAAACTTGGGCCCTCAATTCGTGAAACAGTTTCACTGAAATTCACACTTTATTACCAACACTAACTCACCATTCAAATTTTCGCTCTATGTCCGGGCCGAGCCAATGCCTTTCCCTTTCTCGCTTTCTCTCTGGAAATTTTGGAGATATGTATTGTATTTATGTAATAACGAATATCGCGATTTACTCTTACCATTGAAAACCTCATAGTCTAAATGAAAATAAATAAACCAAGGCTGAAATAATACAAGGGGCAATGATAGTATTTTGAATTTGGAATTTAATTATTTTTAAAATTATTACAACAACTTTGTGTTGTTGTAATAATCTTTAGCTTAATCTTCGTTCTGGTCCAAAAGTTAATTAACCTACACAAACAAAAGAAGTACGATACGTTTACATAGCGCTCATAAATTAAAACCATAGTTTTGTCAGCGATGCAAGAGCCTCATGATTTTGGAAGGAATTTTAGTGAAAGGCGTGGTGAAAGTTATACAAAAGAAATATTAATCTTTATTTTCCTATATTGGAAGAAGTACATATGCAGATTCTATTATTTTATGATTATTCAAATAATGAAACGAAACTTAAATGCATGCATAGATCTACGAAGCACAAGTGGACATAATGCGACGATATAAAATAGAACTTAAGAGATTTATTATTCTTTTTTAATTGTACACCGTTTATCTTCTACCTTCAGTCTGGACTCAAGAGTCTCTTGAAATCCACTGCATTATTTTGCTTTATTTTAAATTACGATTGCTGCCTTACTATTCGTATATCGTCTGTGAAGAATCAAAATGACCCATATCCAATTTTAACTGGAATCAAAATGTGCTATTTCATAAAAACAAAATAGAAAACATGCGTTAAATGTTAATTACGAGTTTTTGAAAAGTGTATAATGTTCTAATTACATGTTTTTGAAAAGAGTGAACTGTTTTATTTACATGTTTTTAAAAAGTGCAAAATTTTCTATTTACATATTTTTAAAAAGCGTAAAATGTTCTACATACATGTTTTTGAAAAGCTTGTAATGTTCTAATAACATGTTTTTGAAAAGTGCAAAACGTTCAACATACTTGTTTTTGAAAAGTGTTAAATGCCTTATTTGCATGTTTTATAAAAATGTAAAATGTTCTATTTGCATGGTTTTCAAAAGTGCAAAATGTTCAATTTACAATTGTTTGGATTACATGTTTTTGAAAAGTGTGAACAAGGTGATATTGTTTTTAGCTAAAAGTGGATATAGATCATTTTGGTTCTTCACAGACGATACGAATGTTTGTGGAGAAAGTATTACTCACTGCATAGCTTATTTGTTATTTATATACCTAAAGGTATAGATAATGAATAGGGTATGTGATGTATTATATAATATAATGTAAATGCAATGCAAAGGGTCATAGTAAAATCGTAATGGTAATATATTAGGAAATCCAATGCGCTTTCACTCTAGGGAGGCTCTTTAATTAGAAAGTTAAACAATGATCACACTCTTCCATTAACTACTAATTTTCTACTCCCTATTTATTTTGATGGAGAGAAATCTTGACTCGTTTGTTCCCATTGTTTACTCTCTCCGCCCTGATTAAGTAAACGTTCAAATTGGAAGATGAAAGTTGAAGTTACTTGGAAATGAAACTAGGAGTCCTACTTTCACTACTATATGTACTAATATGCCCAACTCCAATATCTTGAATGCATTTACATACTATACGCCTACGGCTCCGGAAAATAATAGTTCATTTGAGCAGAATCTTTTGCACATTTGACAATATACAGTATTACTCGCACAATGGTTCTGGTGTTGTGTTCGGTGAAATTTATGCACGAGCGAATAAATAAATCTAATTAAATTTACAGGGCAAACACTTTTTGTAGTTTGCTTGTTCGTTTTATTTAATTTCCAATCACTCAGACTTTTCAGAATATGGGTCATTTGATTAATTGACATTTAAAAAAAAAGTAGTTTAAATTTAAAGTTTTTTAAAATGTCTGTGATCGAGATAACAGTAAAATTTTACTTTCACTTTGCTTTAAAATTGTTTTTTTTTCATGTAAAGCTTTATAACTTGCAATGCATCAATGAAATGCATTATTTGAAGAGTTGAAGGGCCGGATTATGTGGCCAGCGCAGGAAGCCCCTGCTGCCTAAATTTAAAAAAAAACATGTAAATGGAACATTTTGCAGCTTTCACAAATATGTAAAAAGAATATTTTGACTTTTAAAAAACATGCAAATAAGTTTTTTTTGCACATTTCATAAACATAAAAATAAAACATTTTCCACTTTTCTCAAAACATGTAAATAGAACAATTTGCACTTTTCTGAATCAAGTAAAAACAACATTTTGCACTTTTTTAAAACATGTAATTTGAATACAACATTTTGCTTTACAAAGAAAACCATCAATAAATTCAAAATAGTGGTTTTTGTATATGGAAAACAATTGCTGTCTAAAAGCAATTCCTTCGTCCGGCCCTGAAGAGTTGTTTGGCAAAACGCAATACGTCCATGAAAGCTAAATATACAAAAAAATTGACTCATTTGGCAAAAAACGATAATATTGATTGTTTTAAAAAATATTTCGTCAAACTTTGACCTCTACCTTCTCTACCTTGCCACACAGCGTAACTTGTGAAATATTACACGAATTTTAAATAATCTGCTTTTTGAAAAAATATGGATTTAATTTCTTGCAAATCTTCATTTATACTGAATCGTAGTTGTAGTATGTACACGTCCAGTATTCCTCTTAACTCATATTCATACATTCAGATTTTAGGAGAAAGATTTTTAATAGCAAAATAGGCAAAAATTTCCTGTTCACATGGAACTTAAAATTTTGTGATAAAAATCAACAAAACAAACAAAAAATGTAGTGCTGACGGTGCACACTGTGCAAAACTATGAGTTTATATTACATTTTTAAATTGTGCTGAAACAATACAGTGCAGAGATTAAAGGGTATTATTACGCAATAATATTTGTAATCAGAAACATAGCACTAAAACCCGTAATGATTAGCATTTTGTACATTGTACATTTCCCTTCTTCGCGGTTGACTTTACTTTCTCTATCTACATGTATACTTTTTTTACGCTTTCACAATTATTACGATTTACGCAATTACCATTACCATTACGATTACCACTACGTGGACTACCACTAAAAGCTTCCATATATGATGAAGTTAAGGATTTTGTAAAACGGCCATTTCCCTTCTCCATATGTATTCAATCTCATATCGCGTTAAATTGCTTGAGTTGACGTCTTGACGTGAACTATGCACAGCTCAGATTTCATCTGATTTTATCTACGTCTATAGTCAGAACCAGAACGCAGCGAAAAGATGGACGACGACGGATTCGATTCGTTTTCTTTAGTTGCGTGCAGAACTCAGAAAAGTAACTTTTTTTAGAGTAGTTTTTATTTCGGAGGGTTTTATTTTTAGGATTTTATGTAAAATCAATAAATCAAAACATGATCAAAAACAAGATAGAAAATTGTAGTATTTCAGTGTTTGATGGGCTAGTGTTAAATTGACTAAGAGTTATTTTGTCCCACTATGTGAAAGTCAGTGAAAGCAACAGAGCCTTTAATGCCAATATATTAAAGCTAATCCTAAGATTACATTTATAATTCTACCTTAAAGAAAAAATTACGTGACGCTGGTAATTTAAGAAGACAGTGTTGCTCTAAATGTTAAATCAAACTTGTGGTTTTAGTTTCTGTCTTGGTCAAGTGCGTGATGGTAGATTGCGTTCCCCTGCTCCCCTGCTCGATCCTTTTCTATCTAAATTACATTTTTCCGATTCTTTTTTGGATTATTTTCTCCCCTCTTTTTTTCAGTCGAAGTTACAACTCGAAGCTTTGTTGGCATTAGTTTTAGTTTCGGCTTTGACTTGGCTCCATTTCCCATTTCTACTGAAAGTTGTTCTTGGTTATGGTGTTTGGTTTTTGGTAGTGGCCTATGCATGTGTAGTGTTAGATTTAGGATTGAATCCCCATTAGCTTTGTTTATGTCCCAAAGAACTTTACCCCCTACTTGGCACTATTTGATTTTTTCCCTCTCAGCCTCTCACAAAATGCACACAATCTAATATTGGCTTTTCCAAATCTACGACTTGACTTTAACTGTCAAAAACATTACAAGAATCGGACAAACTTGAAAAAGTACAGTATTAATTTGACATGCAATGCCAGAGGCTTTTCTTATTGCTGGCAATATCTAAGCAATTTCCTGTTTAATAAAATAGCTAACAGGACGAATGCATTTAAGCTGGCAAAATAAACTATGTAATTTCAACGTTTCAGTTGGAATGCTAAAATTTAAAATTTTGAATATCAAATATTATTATATTTTTAGAATTTAAATGGAAATTTTTTGCGGGAAAGAAATAAAAAAATCGTTCAAAAGCGTAAATAAACAAAGTTGACATGACGAGTGCTGAACCGTTACCGTTATCGTCGCCGACGCCGACACCGTCGCCAGCCATAGCCATAGAATGTGTGGTCGTGATCGTGATCATGACTGTGACGGTGATATAGCTGTAGTCTCTTGTACTTTATTGAATACCAACATAACCAGTAACCAGACTAAACTAGACGAGACCCATACTAAGACCAAGACCTAGGAAGGGCGGGAAAGACATAAATGATCTCTGAAAATAATAAGTGTGGACGTACATCATAGCCGTCTCATACATATTCTCTTCTACGTCTTTTCCCACCACCACCATCACAACCGCACCAACAAATTCCCAATGTCGTATAGTACGTAAAAGTTTTGGATATCCTGCATCCATCTGCATATACATATATAAGACGAGTGTACACATAATTCCATAGCTTCGCAACTCATAGCTGTATAATATAGTAATATTGAATATCATGACAAGACTATTGAACTCTCCTACCCCCTACGCCAAAATTTACGAAAATACCGACACCGGAATTCTTAGAAAATTATGCGTGAGGGGATAAAAGTGAAAGTTCGCTTTCACTTTGCTTTCACTTTTGCTTTCACTTTTGCTTCTCAATGTCCCTGCCCTCCACATATCCTCCTTGTGTAATATACATAATGGTAATGGCAGATAATGGTATGGTGTGCTGTAGAATTAGTATGGGGAAGGAGCTCAAGTTACATAATAAGCATGGACCTATAAAAGGGCAAAACGGTGCGTTTGGTTTGATTTTATGGACGGCTATATGACTAGGACTGAGACTAGAATGAGAACGACTAAACGTACACTCATACACACACACACACGTTTTATGTGTGGCCAAGTTTATGCCCAGACCGTCGCCTCCTTTATTTATGACAACCTCATTTTCTATTGTCTCACAAAAACTCTTTGTCTTTCCCCGTCCTTCCTTTCTCACAAGAAAATTATTTAAGACTGGGTGCAAATCAATTATGTAACCAAAACCGAAACTACATATGCGTGTATGTATATTACATGTTCATCAGACGAGGAAGTTGGAGACCAAAACTAAACCAAACCAAACCATTCCCCTTGTAACTTGTAACATGCCTAAGATACATAATAGAATGTCCCCAATGATGTAAAACTTAGTTTCCGTTTATTAAGCTAAAATCACAAATTTTCTACTTTCTCCCTCGTCTTTTTCTCCGTCATGGCCTTTCTCCTACAGCCTAATTGTTTGACAGACTTTTTTTTCTTTTTAAATTGATAAACTCTCACGCTGTGTGCCCACTATTCTTTTCCAATCGGTACATATTTTCTACTCGTTTTCTTAGAAAGTTATTTATGACGCGAGAGACATTTTTAGAAATCTCTTGTACATAAAGATAAGGTAGCTATAGAGTGGAAGCAACAAGGGCAAGCGCTGAATGAAGCGATAAATTATAAAATCTAGACTAAATTAATTCACGCGTTAACCACTAAATAATAATCTAATCAGTTTTTGACATGCTTAACGGGCCGTGTACTGGGACAAAGTCCGGGGCCAATGCCGATGCTAAATTACATATAAAACTTTTTAGTTGAACACAAAACATTTTTTTTACTTGGAAATTAATTTAGGATGACGAAATATGGAGAAATAATTAGTTTTCTTAAACCTTAGCTTTCTTCCAAATTTATTATTTATAAAAATCATTTTTCCAATTTTCGTCTATAAATCAGCCTACCAATACATAACAAAAAATACAAAAAAGTTTTATTTGTAATAATTTGTACGTAAATCATATACGTCAATCCACGTAATGCATAAAATCAATTTAAATTTGATTATGCAAATTTCTATTTCCTAATAGCTAATCTTGCTCACCTCGTTACATTTTCCAATTTTATGAATACCGACATCCTCAACCGTGAATTTCAATTTCGTACTTTGTCTTATCATCTTGTTTTTTAAAGTATATTCCATTAGCAGATACACAGTTCAAACTACAGCCATGAAATAAAATTTATTTTGGTAAAGTTGCAAGTCCTACTGACTACAGAAGCATACAAAAATACAGCAACAACAACAACACCCAACACAAAACAAACCAAAAATAGCAGAAAAGGCACAGAATACAGAAACAAAGCAAAAGAGCCAAGAACTGTAGTACAAAAAAAAAGCACAGGAAAGGGAAAGTAGGAGAAAGCATGCCAGAAAATCGGTACCAAAATTCACATCCACATCAAATTGGAAACAGAAAATCAAGTACAAAATCAAACGTGAAAAACAATCCACAAAGCCAAAGCCAAAATAACATAGAAAAAACGAGAAAACAGGGAAAATACATGTACAAGTACTGATAAAAGAGAAAGTCCAGTCAAGCATACATGTGTGTGCCAATGCTCTGTGTATTTACTAGTACGTACATACAGATATTTAACATCTCACAAAATTCTATAGCTCTCCAGTACCAGCTCCAGGACGACTTTTAGACTTGTAAAAAATCTAGAAATCTAGAATTCTAGAATCCTGAAGAAAGGAAAAGGAAGAGGCGGTTAGTGAGGAACGGAAACTTAGAGAAAGTATTGAGTAGAGACGGAGAGAGAGACATTGAGTGAAATGATAAAGCGCTCAATAGAGGAAACCAATAAATCCAAACAGTGAAAGGACTCCGGGATCCACTGGAAGGAAAGACAGGGAAAGAAGACAAAACAGAGTAAACGGAGAGCGGAAACAAGATGTTCTTTGTTTTTATTCCCAAACCCAGAAGAGGAGACCACCCCGACTACTAAAAGAACTAAGAACTCAAGACTCAAACCCAAGAAAAAAAATAAAAAAGTCAAGTCCTTTCTCATATAGCAGAGAATAGGAGTGAGAGTGAAAGAAAGCCAGGGAAAAAACTAAGAGAGGAAAGACGCATTAAGATGCACAACATGTTCGGCCGAGCTAACTCACTACTCGTCAGTCGCTCCGTCTATCTTTTCCCTTTCCCCCTTCAAAGACTCAAAGCCCAACGGCAATCGAATGTCGATGCCGTTGTCGATTCTACACATTCTACATTCTACATTTCTCTACTTTCTCCTGTAAACTCTACACGACTCACGGCCCCCCTTCCCCACACTCGTACCAATCACGATCATATAGGCAATGGCAAGCATTGCTTATTCTTTCAGTATTTGCTTTTTTGGTATTTTTCATGTTCATGTGTAGCATTCATTGCATTTAGTAAATTGAAGAAATGTGCTAGAAATTCCTTGTTCCACTAGAGAGATGCTCATCTTTTGAATATTTTAGTTTATTTTTAGCTTTATTCTTGCCCAGCTTGGCTCTTTGGTATTGATAGGAATTTTACTTGCCTTTGGCTTTGTTTCAACGTTTTTTCTTTCTTTTTTTAAAACAGAAACAAAGCAAACTGCATTGACTAGAGTTACGTGGAGAAAGTACTGAAATCTTGAATTAAACTAAAATACTAATTTGCAGATAAAATTATAATATTTTAATTAACTGCATATTTAGATATGTGTGTCACAAAATGTGCTTGCCCATTTGGATATGGACAGGAAGGGAAGTTTAAAAATGCCTATGTATACATGGTGAAAGTTGTGGAGAAAGTAAAATAAATGTGTACGTTTTTTTGACAAGGAACCTGTGTTATTTTTGTTTGTTTTCAGGAATGTTGGGCCATGTGGACGGTCGGCAGATTTGGTTTGATCATCAATCAGCAAGTCAACAGCAGTACTCGAGCTTTGAAGAGTTGCAAAGACTGGCTGAGAATCCCTTTGAGAATAATACAAGCGTCAATGTTACTGTACCCCTTGGTGACACTGCCTTTCTCCGGTGTAAAGTACGGAATCTTGGCGAGAGATCTGTGAGTGTAATTTTCTATTGTTCTTTTCAACTATTGTGTTTTTTTTCACCCATTTGCAAAATTTGTATTAACTGCATCCAACATTGAAGACAGACCTGCAACTTAAATACGCACTTTTGTACGATAGAAACTTTTATTTTTTGCAAAACGTTGACACTACGTTGTTCTCACTACATGATTGCTTTTAAATTTTGGCTGATACGTTTTCAGCATTTAATACCTTTCGCATCATTTTTTTAAATCCGCAAAATGCCTATTGGCACAGTTTGATGCTGTGAAGTTCTTCTAACTTTTGTCGCTTAATTTTTAAGTCACATTGAATCTTTTTAATCTAAAATTGTGGCTGTACTACAATGTATTCTAGTCCACAAACCCCCCAGAAAGTAAATAGAAATAAGAGCTATACGGGGGCTACAGATATTTCCAGTCCAGTAATTCAAATGTATGCCGCCAATATAAAAAAAAACTAAAATACAAAATTCAATATAAATTGAGAGCAGTATCTGTAATATGAGAAGCGAGGAGAGTGAGCAAAGAGTAAAGAGAAGATCTTCTCCAAGGAAAAAAACGAATCAAATTTATCCAACAACAATAGAAATGGAAGCATCTTCTATCCGTTTTTCATCTTAATCTTAATAAATGCTCGAGACCAGATACGGATACCGATACCGATACAACTCAGTCATCACAGTAATAGGAAAAGCCACAGCGAACGCTCTGCTTTCTCCTCAAATAAATAAAAATGAAATAAAGTCCTTGTGTCAATATAAATAGTGATATCGTCTCCTATCGTATTTGCTTGGATTTTGCTCTGGCTGTGGCAATGTCAACGTCAGCCACAATTAAATAGCCTGCTGTGGTATCGTATGATTTTATACAAGTAGCACTACCACCGTGACTAGCACCACAAGCTATCAAATCAAGACTGGGAGCAGTCTCACTTACATTAGATTGTATATCAATAAATTCTCTAGGTTTGTAGCGTTCAGAATTAGAACTCGGGTCAGACCCCGGTATAGCTTACACAGTAATATGACAGTGGTGATCACGATCTCTGAAATGAAACCACAGCACTACTGTCCCTCCACGCAATTCAAAGCAATCAACGGAAGCCAAAATTTTTCTATCTCTAAAAATTGTATCTGTAAAAGTAGACCATTCATACATATTAGGAGGAAAGTACAATGCTGTTAATGTGCTTTCACTGTAGATCGAACTGTAACTAAAACCTTCACTGTCAAAATCAAAAAGAGAAAGTTACTTTCACTTTTATGCAATGAACACTTTAACATACGCGTCAAAAAAATTTAAAAATATTCATAACCATATTTTTTAAGAAATCGCCTTTTTTACTTTCTTTAACTTTCACATACTTTCACTTTTTTAAATCTCATACCAAATTAAATACATTTAGTAGCAGTCTGATTGCAAGATTTAGATCAAAACACGTTCGCCACATGTGTACTGACATACAGATATTTTTGATCCCCAGAAAAATGCTGTCTCCTGCTGTTCGTAGAATTGCTAAATTAGGACAGCACTAGAGCTGTAGCTCGGTTGGCAGTGGTTAACATGAAAAACGTTTCATTTTCTCTACATATAACTTTTTTATAAGGAATAGACAAAGTGAAAATAGAAATTCATCAGCCACAGCAAAAGACTTTCCACTTGCCTTACTCATCATAATCATCAAGTCATAAAGAATACATGACTTTTAGAGGTATATCATAGGTTGGTGTGTAGGCGTAGCTATATGTATAGAAGTAGGAAGGTTAACACGAGAGAGTAATGTACTTTCTACATTCTGCTTTCACTTTCTCCGTCTCTCTCTTGCATCACATCATATTTTTTGGGTGAGGTTTGAAAATTGTGAAACCTATCTTGAACATATAACTCTATTGAGAATGTAGTTTCCACGTGAATTCGGATTGAGTTGAGTTAGGGTTGATTTCATCGTGAGACCAAAACCAGAAACCAGTCACCAGACTCAGTCAGACTAGACCAAAGAGTACATATATACATACTCCACCAGCACCAGCCCTTCTAGACGAGACTGATGGTGAGTGAGAGAGAGAGAGAGAGAGAGAGAGAGAAAGAGAGAGAAAGACGAAGAAGAATTTCATAAGTTGCTGGAATTACCTTCATGGTGTGCAATAATCCAGAGCAAATTGGTCTAGAAGCTGAGTTGAGTAGAGTTGTTCGAGTTGGATTCACATCAACATTGGCAAAAAATATAAGAGGGGAAAAAAGGAAGGATCTTCTCTATACATACTTGAGGCTCGTTTTTTCTCCTATTTTTTTCCTCCTTTCTTACATTCCTACATTTTTATATTATTTCATAGCTATACTTTCACCACTTTCTCCTGTTCAACTATCCTTCAGTACTCTTGAGTACGAGTTTCAGCACCCAGTAGAAGGAGCAGTGCCATTCCAAGTATTCATATTGCAATGAAATGGGGAGAGGGAATGGCAGTCGGGTTTTTTGGGCTTTCACTCATTTTGTGCTTTCTACCATGTATTTTTATCTAACTCAGTGTAGAGACCATTTTAAGGGATAAATGCAAAACAGATCATTTTGAAACTTTAACTGTATTTTGATAAGCGTCATGATATTTTTTAAATGCAATAATAAAACATGACAAAATTTTACAAATAGGTTAATTAAAAAATTACAACATGTATAAAAAACGATAATTTAAACATTACGGCATTTTAGTAATACGATAATTCAAAAATTTCGGCATTTTAAAAATACGTTAATTCAAAAATTAGGAAATTTTAAAAATACAATAATTTAAAAATTACGACATTTTAAAAACACAATAATTCAAAAATTGCGACATTTTAAAATTACAATAATTCAAAAATTACGACATTTTAAAAATAGGTTAGTTCAAAAATTACGACATTTGAAAAATATAATAATTCAAAAATTACGAAATTTTAAAATTACAACAATTTAAAAATTACGTTTTAAAAATAGGTTAATTCAAAAATTACGACATTTAAAAAATACAATAATTCAAAAATACCGATATTTTAAAATTACAATAATTCAAACATTGCGACATTTTAAAAATACAATAATTTAAAAATGACGACATTTTAAAAATACATTAATTTAAAAATGACGACATTTTAAAAATACATTAATTTAAAAATGACAACATTTTAAAATTACAATAATTCAAAAGTTACGACATTTTAAAAATAGGTTAATTCAAAAATTACGACATTTTAAAAATAGGTTAATTCAAAAATTACGACATTTTAAAAATACATTAATTTAAAAATTACGACATTTTAAAAATACGATAATTCAAAAATTAGGACATTTAAAAAATATGATAATTCAAAACTTACGACCTTTTCAAATTATAGTTAATACGAAATAATTTAAAAGTAACTACGGCATTTATAAAAACGCCATACATGATACGGAATAACAAAGGTAATTTTAAATAGAGCTAATTTTAAAATAATTTTGCATATGCAAATCCGAATGCACAATATAGCCAAGCTTTGAATTAGCTTAGAACTAATGTCACAAAAATAATAAACCAAATCAAAATTATTACAGTTTAGTAATCCAAAGAGTTATAATTTTTAAAATAAAACAAACTTTATATAATCCAGTATCACAAAGCCCACTACGAAGTTAAAATAGACTCAGGAGCTTAGCGATAGTACGAGTGAGCTGAGCTGAAGATAAATAGACGTAAAGAGAAAGCTGGCTGCTTTCTGGCGTGTGTCTGTAAAACGCTACCGATGCTTTCACCAAAGTAAAAGCTACTTTCTATTTTTTCCTCTCCTATGATACGTATCCTCACTCTCATCCGCATAGACTTTGGCGTGGGTGAAAGTCTCTATGTTCTTTACATTACATTCCTATTCTTTACTCCTATTCCTTCCTATACTCTTTACCCCGGTCTATACTCTAGACTAGACAGGAGAGTCTTGTATGTTTTACTGATATAATTTAAAAAGAAAATTGTTCAATTCGGATTCACCTAACTCTCACATTTACTCTCACATTAAATATAAACCTTCCTAGTTTCCAACAGAATAACATGGAGAAATCGATACTTGAATGTGTTGATCTTCAAACGGATGTAAGGCCATGAGTACATAGTCTATACCTTTAGGAGTGTTCCGTCCATACGCTACATATTAAAATATTCTTCATTTTTTAAATTCAGACTTTTTAAGGATAAATACACGAGCTCAAGTGAATGTCATACGTTGTACTTTTGAATGGATTATATTGTCGGTGAAGAACTAAAATGACCCATATCCAGTTGTAGCTAAAAACAATGCCCACTATCGACAAAATATTGAAAAATGTCTTAAAGTATTTAAATATCTGTAGAATATTTTGAACTTTTTAAAAATTTGTAAATAGAAAAATTTACACAAATCCGAAACATGTAAATAGAAAATTTTACACTTTTCAAAAACATGTAAAAAGAAAATTTTACACTTTTCAAAAACATGTGAATAGAACATTTTGCACTTTTTAAAAACTCGTAATTAACATTTAACGCATGTTTCTTATTTTTTGTTTATGACATAGCACATTTTGATTCTAGCTTATTGGATATGGGTGATTTTGGTTCTTCACAGACGACATGAATTTTTTTACCGGAAAGAAAAATACAGTGAAAGCCTTCAAAGTTCTCAGTGATTGAAGTCAAAATGCTATGCACGTTGAGACACACAGAACTAAATGCCAATTTTAGAGGTTTATTTTCTAACTTTCACCAATGGTAAATAGTATTGAAATACATTATTATTTGAAGCTTTTAAAAATTTACAGTTTTACATGTGGCAATTATACAACGGTAAAATAAATTACCATACGAATTGAAGGGGTCAATATAAAAATTCAAAGCAGAATAACTCAATTCAATTCATACAGAAGGCAAATGTTTTTTTTCTCTTCCAAAAATATAGATTTTTAAATCATAGGATTTGACTTGGCTAAATTCCAGTGAACACATATTGATGTTATATCACATATGGTGAGTAGTATTGGACAATTGGCGTGGGTGCCGAAAACCAAAATGGACCCTTGGACCCAGTGCAGTGAGAGGCCAGTCCAGGATTTCGATAATGGGTTTTGTAGTGTAGGAATTTAATGCATGTTTCTGGTCGAAATCGAAATTGGTGGACTTTTCCATTTCCCATTCCCATGGTCCATGAGACCAGTACCAGCAATTAACGTATTTCCTCTGATAGTACGCCCCGCGTACTATCCAAACTTGAGCTTCCACCCCCCGCGTATAATCAGAGACCCGCGCATTAATAGAGACCCGCGCACTGCCCTTTAATCGTGTGTTAAAGAGACCCGCGTACTATCTAAACTGAGGCGGCTACCCCCCGCGTACTATTAGAGACACGCGCATTATTAGAGACCCGCGTACTATTAGAGGAAATACGGTACCCTATATAGCCAGCCTCTATGCATTCTCCAATAATGTCAAGGAAATAACCAGGACGGACCAGAGCCATAGGAATCTACTAATCATAAAAATCTATTCACGCACATATGTGGCCCCTATTAGGTTGTAATGACGTCCTTGTGGACCTTGTACACTACACACCACAAAACAAACCTTGTTGTCAAGAGCAGCACGACGCAACCAAAAGACACAAAAACTATCTTTTTTCTTGTATTATCATTGGGTCAAATGGAGAAAAGCCAACGTCGTATTTTGGCATGTACTTGTATCACAATGATGGATGCACAGAGTTTACCATAAAGGGCCGGACACAAATGACGCCACTCAAATTTACAAAATTTTTGGGCCCACACCCGTTCACCTTGTCAGCCTCTTAAGCTATGCGTTAATCCATTTTGTTTGTAGCTAAAACAAAATATCCACTATCTACAAACATATTCAAACATGTTTTGAAAGCGTTTAAATAGCACATTTTACACTTTTCAAAAACATTTAAATAGAACATTTTGCACTTTTTTTAAACATGCAAATCGAACATTTTACACTTTTCAAAAAACATATAAATAAAATATTTTGCACTTTTCAATAACATGTAAATAGAACATTTTGCACCTTTTCAAAAACATGTAAATAGAAAATGTTACACTTTCAAAAACTCGTAATTAACATTTTACGCATGCTTCTCATTTTGCTTGTATGACATAGCTCATTTTGATTCAAGTTTAAATTGGAAATGGGTCATTTTGGTTCTTCACAGACGATTTTTTACATAATAATATTGGCATTCTAATTTTTTTTAAATAATTTGAAATAAAATCATTTCGAAAGAAAATCAAATTGCTGGTGCTATGGGGCAGGTGTTCAATGGTTTTATAGTCTAGTGGTTTAGTGGTTTTCAGCTACGTTAACAGTTTCAGTGTGTTCCACCAGACCATTTTTCCATTTGTTTTTTATGGAGTCCCCCTCCCTCCCCCACATTTGTTTGAACAATTGTGTACATATATCTTGTGCCTTCGTGGAACTTATAAAAGTTAAAGGAATAAACTTCAAATATTTGCACTGCTCTCTGTACTAGTAGTGCTCAGTGCGTTGACATCGAAATCGACAAGTAAAACTACAACAACAACAACAACTTCAGCGAAACATTAAATACCGTGATGATATCAGAGTCAGAGTTGACTAAAGTTTCCAATGTGCAATGTATCATATATACTTTGTCATGTAGTACAAAAATGTTGTATGAGTTCCATTTTCCATTGAGTACGTCCAATAACGTATGTGAATTACATGTACGTACATACATACCGTGGAAATGGAGGAGCATTAAATTTGTAAGTATTTGGAAATGCAATTTGTCTTATTACTCAACTCAAGTCGAGGACTGAGGATTAAGTGGATATTATAGCTTCGATTTGGAATGTGAATCTGGCTCAATTTCCTTGTTAAACTGCGGTGAACATTGTCATTATTGTCATTGTATTGGAATTGGAATTGAGATTTTGGAATTGGCTGGACTTGTAATGTAAATATACAGATAAATGGGACTCAAAATGTGCTGTGCGTCTTCATAGGACGTGCGTACATATGCGGAATTGCAATTGGAATTTCATGTCCAATGTCCTCTCTCAATTCTTAATGTAAAAACGAGGCAGAAAATAAAACTTTTTTGAGCCCTATGTAGTTTTCTTAAAGTACGTCGGGCGTACGTAGGATTCTTAAGTGTACAAATGGCTCTGTGGATGTGATGTAGTCATGTTTGAGTGAAGCTATTGGTTGGACTTGGACCGGTCCCGGTCCCGAAACCGGTACCGGGATCACAAAGACAAAATTCACCAGATTCACGAGAACGAGAACGAGAACGAGGAATGGAAGTGAGCCAAAGGGATTTCATTCCAATAAAACTCTGTAATTTCCCCCAGATTTTACTTTTATTTTATGCACATTTAGAAACAACGACGATGTCTCAATCTCAAGTAAAGCCTGAACCCGAGACAGCAAAAATGCGACGTGATATTTGAATGGGTAAAGGAACCATTTGAGCCATTTTTGAGCCATTGAATACTTTACAACTTGGAAAAAGATTTAAAATTTTAAAATGCACAACTCCCCTATCTACGTTTACACACTCAAGTTTGTCTAAATGGGTAGACGAAAATAAAAGTTTATTTTGTTGTATGGTATATGGCGCTCGAGTCGACTGCCACATAGTCCAAAATGTGTACATTGTAACCATAAAGATGTATAAAGGAATTTTTTTTATGTGACTTCCCGTTTTGTTTTTACAGGCTTTTTTAAAGGTTATTTTTTTTTTAAATTTAGCAGAAACATTTTGCAATTTTAAATTTGACTTACACTGTAGCGTGCGAATAATAGTATTTTTAAAATTCCGTATTTTTTAAAAAAATTTTAATGCTTCCACTTTCTCTAAGGTTTTCTTAAAAAATTAAAATCTAACAGCAATACAAATTTTCATGAGTAATGTTTACCTTTTAAGTTTAACAAATTTGCTATATAGTTAATTTTTTATTAGTACAATTTTTGCAATAATGCAATTTTGCAATAATGAAATTTTTGCAATTATTCAAAAAGCACGTTGTACAGTGCTTATAGGAACGTGCCCCATATTTTTAAAGTCGTTTGAAAGGATTTGCTAAATATATTTAGCAATCACAAAAATGTCTCCTTTATCTGTATGCAGTTTGTATACTCTAAACGGCAAGACATAAAGAAGACACTAAAGCTATTAACATATTAACAGTCTCCCATATTCTCAGTGCAGTGTCATTCTTCTTCTCCCTATAAAAATTCAAATTCAGCAATTTTACCACTAACCATTACGTTTATCGTTTTCGTTTTTGCCTACATGTATAGTCTTCATATATTTTGTCCTCAGTACATTCAAAATCCTCATCTATTTGCAAAAAATTCTCGACCCACCAAATTATAACTACCTACTCGTATTATGACATTATATATCGTCTGTGAAGAACCAAAATGACCCATATCCAATTTAAGCTACAATCAAAATGAGCTATGTCTTAAAAACAAAATAAAAAACATGCGTCAAATGTTAATTACGAGTTTTTGAAAAGTGCAAAATGTTTTATTTTTTTAATTAGGTACATGCTTTTTGAAATGGTGCAAACTGAGCTTATTTCATGTTTATGAAAAGGTGCAAAATGTTTTTGTTTACATGTTTTTGAAAAGATGCAAAATGTTCTATTTTCATATTTTTTAAAAGTGCAAAATATTCTATTTAATTGCTCGTAAGACATATTTGAATATTTTTGTAGATAGTTGATATTGTTTTTAGCTGAAAATGGATATGGGTCATTTTGTTTCTTCACAGACGATATGTGGGGTATGGGCATTATAGGGGAAGTAATGGCCTATTTGAAATTTGAACACGTATAAAAACCGTGTTATATATTTTTGTCGTCAATTCTAATCAACGACAGGTTTACTACCTCGATAATAATTAACATTGCAGTAATATCAGTAATAATTATGTAATCACGCTCTATACACAACAGGCTTGACGGTTCGCACTCACGGTGTAACGGATCCTATTATATTTATATTTAATGTACAATACACTGCTACCATACGAATCGACAAGGAAATACACACGATATTGACAATTGCGTAATCACACAAGAAAAAAATCGTGAAGGTACATAATATATGTATACATATATAATAACCGCTATTACCAGATAAAAAGGAGCCCAATAAGTGTCTTGTATTGATTTGCGTGTGGAGACATGAGACTCAAAAAGTGAGATAAAAGAAAAAGAAGAAGAAGAAGAGAGACTTTGCTGAAGAAAAAGGGCGAAAGAAAAAAAAATGAAAAAGAAAGAAAAAAAAAGGTAGAAAAGAATTGAAATTGGTCAAGTGGAATACAAAAGGCTTGTGCTTTGTGCGCACATAAAAAAAATCCCAACTTTCCAATATGTTACAAAATGTCAAACTTACCTATACCAACCAACCAAAACCAAAATGCATGGTACACAGGCATATATTATATTCGAGATATGCCGCTATACACCCAAATCATCGACTATAATATTCGGCATAGGAATTCACATGGGAAAATCCGTTTTACGTACGTACGTACAATCCCAATCTATAATCTTGACAGAGAACAACAGAGACGAGCAATCATTCAATATTACTCATAGAATATTACAATCCGACATCCGACGTGTACACATAGCTATACAGTGCATATGGTATGGCTTGGAGAAAGTATTGAGACTTGAGATCCTGAGGGCTTTTGGTAAACAAGGTGAAATAAAAAGGGAAGGCGATAGCGAAGGACAGGGCCGACAGGGAAACACAGAAAATCCGTGCAGTCAAAGTGAGTCCTTAGGCGTCGTGCATATATCTCGTATACAAAATAGAGGGGGGGAGGGGTGTAAAGCTTGATCACTTTTGTATACTATAAAACGGAGGGGGAGGGGGGGTGTGCAAGCACTTGATCACGTATACAACCAAAAGAGGACTTTGTTGGCAAAACACGTTATGTCCATGCAGCCTAACGTTACTGGAACCACAAATTAGTGGTCCCAATGGTCTGGTCTGGTCCCAATTTCATGGTCTGGTCTGGTCCAACTTCCTCGGACCAGACCAGTGGTCTGGTCCGGATTTTTGGACCAGACCAGACCAGACCAGACCATTTGGACCACATTACTGAAAAAAAAATAATTAAACTTAATTATACGAAATACGCAGCTATAATTTTGAGTTTAAATGGATTTTTGAAACAACTTAGTACTTGGACATATTAACATTCACAAAAAAGCAAATAATCTAAAAAAAATTAGGTTGTTTTAAGTTGATATGTTGTATTTTCAAAAGGTCAAATTTTTAATTTTCGGACCACAAGATAGTGGTCTGGTCTGGTCTGGTCCGAAAAATTCTGGTCTGGTCCAAAATCCTCGGACCAGACCAGACCAGACCAGACCAGACCAGGACCAGACCATATTTTGTGGTCCGGACCAGACCATTGGGACCACTACCACAAATGTTGATAATGTAAAAACGTGATTTTTTCTCAAAATGTTTTGTTCCGAGGCTGTATATTGTATTAGCTGCCAAAAATATTAAAATTGGGCCCTAATTACGTGTTAGATTGTATTATTATTCTGTGCCAATAATCTAAATTTTAAAGAATGGACTTAATACTTGTTTTGCCTGCAAATGTAAATTAATACCAACAAAACAACCACGCCAAGTGGTACACCCAGATTTCAAAATAACCCATTTAAAAAAATTAGGCTACTTTTAAATAGCAACTTGACTGAATTTTGCGTTGTTTGGTCACAGTGCCCCGCCAAAATTTAAAAAATCCAAATTTTTATAGTTTGCTACCCTAGAACTTCTACAGTTTTCAACCGATTTTCATAAAATTTGATTTACTGAAATCAACTAAAGTTTTTATTTTTCTGAAAAAACGACGTTTAAAAATTGAGCCGCAAATATATAGATTTCTTGGATTTTTTCCAAAAAAATAATTTTTTTTCTTCTAAAGCTATCATGGCTTTGAGCACATAAAAATATTAAGCTGAAAATATCATTTTGGAATAATGACTGCTCCCAGAAAATCAAACTGCTTCACTGCTTTCTGAAGCCTAGCACGTAACTATATAAAGTCAAATATTTAATAGGAACTCCTTTAGAACAGGGATTTTTGTGAGACATGTCGAGAAAATAAACATTGCCTCTTCAATCACAATCTTGGAATGATTTGCAATGTTTCTCATTTGGTTCATTTTCAAATACAATCCGTAACGCATGTTTCATTTATTTTATACAGGCAAGTCTTCTTTAGACAATCACTTTATTATTGTTTACAAAAGACGAATCAATTATCAAAACAATCGAATTCGTCGTGAGACATTGCTTATTTTCAAATTTTAGTGACACTATACGAATTGTAGAAGAAATGATCAGCTGGAACATTTCAGAAATTGAAAGCGATTAATTTGAATACCTGCTTTATTTTGTTACTAATTTATATTGCACATATTTTTGTTTTATTTGCCTAATATAATTGCTTTTAAATTGATAAAATAAATCTTGAAAACTGTATACGTATATAGGGGGGGGGTAGACGCTGGTGATCACTTTTGTATACTTAGAGGGGGGGAGGGTAAGAAAATACCAAAAAAGTGTATACGAGATATATGAACGACGCCTTAGCTACATATATAATATAATACAAGTGATGTGAAGTGAAGTGAATTGACGCGACAGACTAGAACACAACACAACAGCAGAGAGCCCAGGACAGCAACTCAAAGGGGGTCACCCACAATGACTTTATGGAAAATTTTGTTTTCTTGTTTTTTTGCAACCCTGTAAGATTTACAAACAAATTGTAAAGCACCCCTCCCTCCATTCATCCTACCTAAATCTTGCCTCTCACGCTTTGTATGGGTGACCCCTGGAGTAGGGTAAAAATATAAAGGCTGAGTGAGACTATGGAGGAGCTCAACATGATTGGAGATTGGAAGTGGAAGTGGGGGGACAAGAAAGGAGTTGGATTTGATAGGAGAAAACAAAGGGAGAAAGCAGAGAAAGGAGAGAGAAATGGCGGATTGAATTATTATTCACGCCTGATTACCACACCACTCGTCCTTCTCTTGTGAGAGACTCAAAGGAAACCTCTGAGATTGAGTTTCATTCTCTGTCCATGTTTTTCAAAATTATATTCGACATCCCAGACATAGGCTCTATATAGACTCCATACTATAGGTCGACTTTAACCAGGTTCTTATAGACGGACGGTGTACATGACGCACCAACGAAGGCTCATTCCTTCGCTTTGGCTTTGGATTTGGACATGGCTTTTAGAAGAGAGAGAGAGAGAGAGAGAGAGAGAGAACAAAACATGGCATGACCATGTCATTTGACGAAAGCTTAGTGTGCAAGACGCCAAGTGAAAGGAAAGAAAAATAAAGGAGGAAGAAAGAGAGCTTAGTGATATTCTCTCTTAGTTACTCAATCAACTCTGTCCCCAGTCCGGGCCTCTTACCTCCCACAAATAATCGCCGGCACTGGCACTCGCACCGGGATCGGTTTTGGTTTGAGTTGCAACCCTCTGCATTCACAATGGCAATGGCATGTATGTCATTGTACTAGGAATTTAAAATAGGAAGGATTTGGATCGACCTAACCTACAAACCAAGAGACCCACTTTTAACTCGAACTGACAACTGACACCTCTTGGCTTAGCCAAGGATATCCACAACAAGGCAAATAAGAGCAGCCCTGTCAATAAGCTCTGAATTCAAATTATAGTATTATATTATTGTACTATGAAATTATTGTACTGCATTAATTATATCTTGTCAACTGTCTCCTGTAATTCATTCAAGTGAAAACAATGCCAATTTGAAAGTAAATTTTAAACAATGGCACTGTTAAAATTGAGCTTACTTTAAGCAGTTGAATAAACAAGAATTAGTTGGGAGTTATTTAATACAGGAAAAATGCAAAGATTTCACTTTTTAAAAATGTACACATTGATTATTTTGTGAGGTTTTTTCAATCTATGTAAAACACAGTCCTAACACATAAATGCCATATCGTCTGTGAAGAATCAAAATGACCCATATCCATTTCCTACTAAAAACAATACCCACTGTCTACAAAATTATTCAAATGTGTCTCGGGAGAATTTACATAAAATATTTTGCACTTTTTCAAAAACATGGAATTAGAACATTTTGCACCTTTTTGAAAACATGGAATTAGAACATTTTGCACCTTTTCAAAAACACGGAATTAGAAAATTTTTCACCTTTTCAAAAACATAGAATTAGAACATTTTGCACATTTTCAAAACATGTAAATGGAACATTTTACGCTTTTCAAAATCTCCCAATTAACTATTACGCATTTTCTCATTCTGGTTGTATGACATAGCTCATTTTGATGGTAGCTTTAATTGGATATGGGTCATTTTGGTTCTTCAACAACGATATTAACAATTTAAAGTTTAGTGAAGTGGGCTCATAGTTATAGACGCGCAGTGCTATAAAAATTTTATCTGTGTTAGTTTTTTGTAAACGATGTATACTGCTCAGCTGTCGGAATATTATATATTTGAATTTTTGTCACATTTTTCGCAAAATTAAATAGAACCTCGAAATGAACTCGAGTTGTGGTCGTAGTCATAAGCATGACGTACGACACAAAGTAAGTGGAACTGGAAGGATAGTTGTATATCCTATCCATGACCTCAATTTTTCAAGCTTAATTTTTTAAGAAAAAAATCCCCAAAGTAATATATACATGTGTACTACGAAATGAGAGGACTACGAGTGATGAACGTCAAACTCTCTGACTCTCATTTATATTCAAACATTTTAAATTTCCGCTTCCTCCACGCATGTTAATGCTCTATGTAGATTGGACCATCAACATTTCAAACTTCCGCACAGCCCTTCGTTTTCCCTCCTTCCGCACTCCAAGTCTTTCCGGTCCACATCAGATTTTACAAGCAGTTTTTTTTCATCTCCTTCTTCCTCTTCTTTATGTGACGGGCCTATCTCATGAGGACTATAATAATCTCACGTGGGACAGTTCCAATTCGTTTCTTCTATTCCAGCAAAAGACCAAGACACGCAGGTAAATAATGATCTACCCGGAGTGCGATACAACATTCTGACACTTGCGTATTATTGTCAGTGTAAAAAAAACTTATTTAAAAAAAACATATGTCGAGTTGAAAAAATGAATATTTTCTTACGGGGTTTAAAATGCTATTTAAAAAGGAGGACGGGGCCCTTATGCTTTATTAATTTTACATCCAAATTTTTTAAAGTTGCTAAAAAGGTCATGGAATATATAGTAAGGGGGGGACCGCATCCTCCTTTAAAAATACCATGCTAAATCCTATAAGAAAATTTTCATTTTTGTTTTCAACTCTACAAACAGTATTGTTTAAACTGTACTCCTTACGACAGCAGTAATGTCATAAGCGTTCCTCGTGAGTAACTTACATGCATGTCAGAACTGAAGGCAGAGAAAGGACTCAACTCACTTTCTCGGGGGGTCTCAAATTCGGTGTCGGCACTACACCCTCTCTACACATGTGAATGTAACTCGACGAGACAGAGCAGAAAAGGGAGAAATACTAAAAATATCTGCACAAATGTACCTCCACCACCATTGCTTTTCTCCTTAGTTTGTTTTTTCTAACATCAACTTCTTTTTGATTGTGATTCTTTCCAATGGTTGCATTACTTCATCTTTGTAACGGCAACAAAAACGACAACTACACATCTGTATATATAGCGGCAATGAATTTTTTTGGGGCAGTGCACTTAGACTCACATGAGTCGATGAATCTCATCCTCCCAATGCCAACACGCATCCCATCATCCCATCATCATCATGTCCCATGTGCTTTAGGATCTGGGTTAAAATTTGAATTGCAAGGGAAGGCTTCGCGCGCGTCTTGAGAAAGTCAAACGAACGTACGAACAAACGAACGCATTTTTAATTTTGTTTTTGAATAGAGCAGTGTAATGTGTAATTTATTCAGCTGTTCCCTTTTTTGTTCACTCACTCATATAGCAATTTTCTTTATTTTTTTTTATATTAATTTCTCGTCGTTCCGTATGCATAGCCAATGTAACAATTTGGTGTAATTAACAATAGTTATAAAACTTGAATAGAAACGAAATAATTTTTGTAACATGGATTTTAAATAATTTTGTTTGATTTGTTTTTTTTTTTGCAGATTTCATGGATTCGACGAAGAGACTGGCACATACTCACCACGGGGAAGACGACCTACACAAATGATGAGCGCTTCCATGTGCTCCACGCAGACGGCTCTGATGAGTGGACGCTTCAAATTAAATTCGTTCAGAAGCGGGACAATGGAACATATGAGTGTCAGGTAAGAAAATCAATTCGTCCCCTTTTAATGTAAATTTTAAAAAAAAATTAGCAACATAACGACTCTTTTGTAGAATCTTTAAACAATTTGGCAACATTTTAGTTTACATTTCATTTTACAACTTTCACCTTAACTTTCACCTTAACTTTCACCCAGTTTCTATTTTTTTAATCACACCATACAACAGCAAACACGATAGAAAAATATATTGATGCTAGTATAATGATATCTACCTTGTTGTCTTGACTTATAGTACAGCAACGCGCCAAAAATTAAATCAGGATAAAATTCCACAAGTTAAGTGGCTTCAAAGTTTTACCAAACACATAGAAATGTCAGAAGTCATCAAGTATATTAAATTCTCATGGGTATTATGTAATTCAGCATACTTTAGTAAACATATGGCAATACAATTTTAAATTTAAAAAATGCTTTCACAAAAAAAATAATAGTTTACTTGGATATTGAAATAAAAATAAAGCGTGGCCTTTTTTTGTAATTTGAGAATTTTCAACATTTCCGCTTCTACATGAATAAATATATTGAATAAAAAAAAAGGAGGATTAGCATAATGCTATATCTCCGCGTACGTCTTGTTGTTACTTGTTGTGATGCGTATTTTTAAAAGGCTCAGACCTCCACTTTACTTTATTATGCCAATTGAACTCTGTCTGTTGATGGCGCTTGGAACTACTACTGCTACTGCGAGTCAAGTAGAATAAAATATAGTGTAACGTGAGACGTGGGAAGCCTGCAATCCGCGATCAAGATCAAAGTAAAACGTATTTTTGCAGCTGTACAATAAAGTGAGGCTTCTTTAAATTACTTGAACTCTTTATCATATTTCCAAGTTTCTGCCAAGAAAATTGACCCTATTTATCTACTCAAGGTAAAATACATGTATTAGTATGCTACTGCATAATCTTGAAAAAACTAGGTTTTTATTTGCAAGTGTACAGGGTGATACAAAATCTGCCCCCCCCCCCCTCCCTCTGACATTTATAGCTGAGGAAGTTAATTTACCTAAATCATTAACATTTTAATATTTTATAAATGTCTTGAGCAACTTTATTTGATAACTGTTTTTATAAGAGACAATTTGTGGTCAGAACTAATTTTTCAAATTATCAATTTTTGCTGCAAAAAATTGGGGTTCCAGATAATAGGGCACCCTGTACATTTGTATTTGTTTCTTCATTAAAAATTGAAGTTTTTCTTTTCATACAAGAGACAAGGTCCATTACGTTATTCGTAGAATTCCAAGAACGGTTTCAATTTTTCAATTTCATATGATTACACTACACTTTGCATTTAAATATGAGCACATGTAGAACAAACAACTATATTTTAGATAGAACAATTTACATCTTCAATCTACCTACATCATTTCCAATCTACAAAACATTTTCAAGATGAGCTGATAGTTTGTTGTACAACAACGAAAAAAACGCGTGAACAAAAAATGCGTGCTCAAGAATTCACAAGAATGATTTTTTGTTTTGCTCCGTTATTGTAATAAAGCACAAAGTGAAAGTCAGGGTGAAAGTACAATTTAAGTTTTTCTCTCATGGTCACAGTATTTTTAGTACTTTCTCGTTGTTGAATTCCAGTATTCCAGGAGTAGTTTGTCTGACATTGGAGTTAGTGGAAGTTGGCGATATAGGACTCTAACGAGCATAACTCGCCAAACCATTAGCAAGATTTTCCATGAGATATTTTTTTTTAAAAAGAGCGTCCAAAAAAACTTAGAATGGCTTAACAACATGGTGCGCGTAATGAGTTTCTTTCGATAAAACATTTTTTCGAAAAAACGAAAAAGGCCTTAAAATGGTTTTTTAATGCAATTTTTTATTTTTCTAAGACACATCTTAAGCACAATTTTTGAAAATTTTTGTACAAAACCCCATTTTAAAATATGTAGAATCTAAAAAAAATGAAATTTAAAATTTTGAATTTTTTTATTTTTTCCAAAATTTTGACGGAACAAGGGTAGGTGCCTTAAAAATATCGAAAAAATAAAAAATTTCCAAATTTTAAATTTCATTTTGTTTTAGATTCTACATATTTTAAAATGGGTTTTCATACAAAAATTTTCAAAAATTGTTCTTAAGATGAGTTTTTAAAAAATTAAAAATAGGATTAAAAAACCATTTTAAGGCCTTTTTCGTGTTTTCGAAAAAAATATTTTATCGAACGAAACTCCTTACGCGCACCATGTTGTTAAGCCAATCTGAGTTTTTTTGGACGCTCTTTTTGAAAAAAAATATCTCATGGAAAATCTCGCTAATGGTTTGGCGAGTTATGCTCGTAAGTAAATTTGCATTGGGACTTTGGGCGGAAGGAAATGGTGATTTTTGAGAGCATGTTTCTCCTTTTTTACTTGCCTCTAGAGAGGGACCGCCCATACTTTTCTTTTTAGGACATTAACAACAACAGAAACAACAACAAGAGCAGAGCAGACACAGCAAAAATAACTAGTGAAAGCAAATATGTAAAGAAACGAAAGTGGAGAAAGCTATTGTACAAGCGTCGACTTGCATTAAACTTGAAACGTTACGTTACGTGTGATACGGTAAAAAAAAGAAATGGCTCAATGCTGAATCATCATATTTAGATATTTTTTGTTTTATTTTTCTCCATTGAGCTTTTACTTTGGTGTACTTCCTCGTCATCTCTGAATTATGAGCTAAATTTACATGTCAAAATATGCAGTTACGCATTTCCTGTTCTCTGAAGAGAACGAGCGTAGTATGCGATATACATACTGAATAACAAAAACAACAACATGGTGAAAGTAGAAAGTAGAGCGTAGGATGTCTTAGTGAGCTTTGCATTAAAAATTAAAGCTCAACAGGGACAATGGCCGGCTAAAGTGCACACGCGCTTTTATGTATTGTTTATGCAGTAAATATGGAAGATATGCGTTGAATATATAATTCAGGTAGTTTAATTTATAAAACAAATTGCAACTGTTACCAATTTTTTTAAAACACACATTTAGACATTTACACAAAATGCACCTTTTTAAAAATATTAACTTAAAAAACAATTCAAATAATAATATTTTTAAAAACAAAATTTGAATAATTTCTTCAGTTTTTAAAAAACGATTAAAAATCATTTCTACAGGATTTTGAAAACTAATCGCAAAATTACAAAAGTTACCTTATTATTACAAAATAATTGAATGCTAGGTTAAAAATTTAATTTTAAAATGAATTGTTATCGTATTTTGCTCAGTTTTTGCTCAAACATAAACTTTCCTACTACGCGCTTCTTCTTGTACAGCACTTTTAACTTTGTAAGCATTTGTTTATAACTGTGTAAAGGTGAGCACTTTAGAAGGAGGATCAATTGCGTTATAAATTCGTATGTGATGGTCTCTTGTCTAACTCTGACACACTAATAGATTTAATTTATTTTTCTATCAATTTTCAAGTAAGTTTTCAAAGTGGGTGAGTGGGTTCTTTTAACAAAAGAAATATTGACAAATTCGTTTCCGAGTTGTTTGTGTCCTGTTCTTTTGTTGACTGTCTGATTCTTCTGTGTTGGTATTTTGTAGTTTTGTTTGGTTACTTTATGGGGGGAAGTATAAAGGAAGAAAGGGACAGCGGACAGAGAAACAAAGAAAAAGGACTAAAGGGGAGAGAAAGCCATTAATTTAGAATTAGTCTGTTTAACTATTAAAAGGGAAAGGAATGGAAGAGAGAGAGAGAAAGTATGCTGCTGCGAATATACGAGAGAAACAAAAAATAAAGAAATAGAGGAGATAAAAGTAAATAGATTGGATGGATTTTGATTCGCATCTCTGCCAGCTCAGTCTTCACTTTCTCTTTCTCTCTCTCTCTCTCTCTCTCTCTCTCTCTCTCTCTCTCTCTCGTACAAAATGCTTTTGCCACAAATTATATTCCAACCCTTCCGCCTGTCTCGCCGAGGAAGCCTCATTCTTCCAATTTCTCTCCCTTTCTCCCAGCGTCCCGTCCGTTTCTATCTACAACCTCACGCCGCAGCATCACCCACACACCAACACACACTCACGGCCTGTCTCGTATACTCAGTATTTTCTGTGACAATCCCAATACCATTTCCAATAACTATACATTCAACCAGCCCAAATGGCTCTGTTGTACATGTCTTTACGCGTTTATAGCATTTTTATTGAGGCTTTTTTAATAACAAAAATAGGTATTAAAAGATTTTAAATCAAGTACAGACCAAATAAAATTCTTTTTGTTGTTGATTATCGATAAAGGAATGTTGATTTAAAATCAGAATGATTATAAAATTTTATTTTTTGAAATTAGTGGTTGCTGAAAAAGTAGCAAGGTTTGAAAATTCCAATTTTTGAAGCAGATGAAAAAATATGGCGATTTCATGAAACGAACGTTTTAATGAAATAACTAGTTTTAAAAAATTACATTTTAATGAAATAACCACTTTTTTTAAATTTACTTTTTATTGAAATAACCACTTTTTAAAAATTATATTTTAATGGGATAACCACTTTTTAAAAATTAGATTTTAATTAAATAACCACATTTTAAAAAATTACGTTTTAATGAAATTACCACTTTTAAAAAATTACGTTTGAATAAACTAACAGTTTTCAACTCACAGTTGAAAACTACAGCTTTAAAATATCGTAATACTTTATTTAAAATTTCATTTACAAAGTGGCATGGTATTGTAAGCAACTAAATAAATAAATTTTATTTTCAAAACGCAATCGTAAAAAACATGTTTGATTTAATAATTTAATAAAACGATGATCCCTTTTAAAGCATTATTTTAAGTTGATAACCTAAAATATTTGAAAGCATGAGCTAATTTTTGAGAAAGACGCATTTTACTAATAGAATGGACCAATGTTAAAATAGCCTCTTGACTTCCTTGGTTTTTGGTGAAAGTGGAATTTGTGTTTAGCTTTTACTTTGATGCAACTTTAACGTTTTGATCCCTGGACATATCCACCACGTATGTTTAGGAATGTGTGTCTATGGCCAATAGTCTCACATATATAAAGTCAATATATGGTGTGTTGTTTCATCTCGGTTTAAGTATTCCACTTTGAACTTTGAGCTTGTATCTCTATAGTTTCAAGTTTCACTTCTATCTATACCTTGTGAGTTAAAGGGAAATTGTATAATGGTCTTATAGAACAGGAGAAAGTCCAGCTCCCCCCGTTGTAGTTGTATAGTTTCTCTAGTAGTTAAAGACCAACTCTCCATTTTAGTTTTACGAGTCGTTTTTCGTTTTCCTTGTGGCAGTGGTCGTTCCCGTAGCGTTGAGAGAAGCAAAAAGGCCGTGAAACATTATTGGCTACTACTTTTCTATACTTTACGGACGCTACATTTCATTGACATGCTGTAAAATACTATTTACGGCCTCTCCCAACAAACTATCTCAGAGCATTAACTTTTGTCCCCATCCTTTTCTTCTTACCCTACACATACTACAATTCTACACACTATTTCTTTATCACATGGTTTTTCCTATTCTTAGAATTTTCTTAGGCAATTTTCTGTTTGATTTTAAAACAAAGACGTGAATCTCCATTCTTGATATGTGCCTGTTTGTCAGCTTCCCTTTACTAAAAATTGTGACGCATAATTGGAGACCACAATTAAACTTGTTCTATCAAGCTTAAATAATTAGTTCGACTAAATCAATAGAAATTTTCTTAATGGATTTCCAATGCTGATTTAAATGGATGATGCCTTAAAATTTTGAGGTGCGAATTTTTAAAGTTGCAAAAAAAGTTTATGAAATAGCAAGTCCTCTATTAAAAAATCTTCCCATTAGGAAAGTTTTAAATCTTTCAGTTCAAGAAAATATATTGTCTGTGAAGAACCAAAATGACCCGTATCCAATTCATGCTAGAATCAAAATGAGCTATGTCATAAAAACAAAACGAAAAACATGCGTAAAATGTTCATTGAGAGTTTCTGAAGAGTGCAAATTGTTCTACTGACATGTTTTTGAAAAGTGCAAAATGTTCTATTTACACGTTTTTTAAAAGTGTAAAATGTTCTATTCACACGTTTTTGAAAAGTGTCAAATGTTCTATTTGCATGTTTTTGAAAAGTGTAAAATGTTCTATTTACATGTGTTTGAAAGTGCAAAATGTTCTATTTAAATGTTTTAAGGCATGTTTAAATATTTTTGTAGATAGTGGATATTGGTTTAGCTAAAAATGTATGTGGGTCATTTTGGTTGTTCACCCACGATATGTATCGTTTTTAAGTAATACTTGCGCAGAAGTAGGTTTAAAATTTTATTTCAGAAGTATTTGTTCTGCATTTTACGTAGCAATATTATAATACAATTAAATTGTAAATCACACCTATTTTGTTTTTACTGAATAGCTTTCGGCTTTGAATCTATGCGACTACAGAATCCTGACTGAATGCTGTATAAATTGCATACCTTCGGGCTTTGGCCTTGGAAAGGTGTAATTTAAATTTGGTGCAATTACCTGGAGGTGAAAGTCAGAGGCAGAATTAGAGTGAAAGTTTGAGTGAAAGCAGTATCGAATTAAGAGGAATGTATCAGTGAGATAATTGTATACTACTTCTCTCTTTGTTCATCGTCTCATGATTTACGATTATAGCTGAAGCCTAATAAAGGGAACACACGGCAGAGCTTAACAATCTTCTTTTATGCTTTACCTATAGGACAAATGGAAATGTATATTTCCAAGAACAGATTTTGGTCCTTGTCAGTAGTCAGTTCAGTTGAGTAGTTCAAATTTCAAAACCAAAGCAACATGCACATTTCCGTCTAATCTCACTCAGCTTTAAATTTAAATGTGTAGTTACCCAGCGGCAATATAGCGATGGGTACAGCGCAGTAAAGCCATATGTACGATTTAGTAAAATCATATATCGTCAGTGAAGAACCAAAATGACCCATATCCAGTTTTAGCTAAAAACAAGGTCCTCTATCTACAAAAATATTGAAACATGTCTTGAAAGTATTTAAATAGAATATTTTGCACCTTTCAAAAATAAGTAAATAGAACATTTTGCACTTTCAAAAAACATTTAAATACAATATTTTGCACTTTTTGAAAAACATGTAAATACAATATTTTGCACTTTTAAAAAAACATGTAAATAGAATGTTTTACACTTTTAAAACACATGTAAATAGAACAATTTGCTCATTTTAGAAACTTGTGATTAGCATTATAAACATGGAACTTATTCACACACTGTATTTTTTGACATAGCTCATTTTGATTCTAGTTTAAATTGGATATGGGTCATTTTGGTTCTTCACTGACGATATAGTACCTTGAAAATTATGAAAATTGGAAATCCACTCAGATAACAGAAAATCGTGTTGCGTTTTACCTTTAAATAATTCAAAATTGCAAAATTATCAAATCCAAGAGAGAGGGAGAGAGAGTCCAAGGCAATTTTCAAATTGAAGGCCGCTGAAGTTACTGTACCCAAGGAGTGAGTAGGAAACATGTACAGGAACAAGAGTGACGAGGGTTATTAACAGAATTAGCTTTTGGAATGAAGGATTATGTCATTTGAATTGAAACTATGAACTTTATTTTGCTCTACTCTCTAAATTACACTAATTCACTCACACTTACTTAGAGGCTGGAGCTATGACTTCTGTTGAATGTTGGACTACGAGGACTCAGGACGTGGACGTTAATGGCATTATCTTCATTACAAGGCTTCAGGAATTTATTGTATTAGTCATTTTAGCAGACTATAGTATATAGGCAGAGACCAGAGAGCCACAAGCACGAACACGAGACCCCGCACCCAACCCCAGCCATTACACAAATGAATTCCAGATTTTGAAAATCAATTTAACACAATTTAAACTCCCAACTGTGGTGGATGCTGGGTAGAGAGAAAATCATTGTAAATTAGACATTTTAAATCCTATTTGAATTCCACTTAAAGATTAATTACAAAAACTAAAAAAAAAACTTTTTACCCTAACAAGCTCAAAATTGACATGTACAGCCAGTCACCACTATAATAATGTTTTTATTAATTCAAACGAAACTAAGATATTTGAAATTATATATGCTGATAGCAGATATTAAATATCCCCACATAAAGATTTATTTGAATATTGTACAGAAAATCATTTCAACAACATGAGTGGTGACCATGACCAGGCTCGAGTGAAACGTGGCCAGGTGGTTCGCGTTTATTTGAAGGAAAGACAATACATCTTGTGTGAAAGTTTAAATTCCAAGTGAAAGTCTAAGAGAAAGTACAAATGTGAGAAAATACACAAGTACAAGTTCTTATCCACAATTTAAAAATGTTGAGGTCCAGATGCAACTTGTACAGCGCAAAATCTTTAGTACAAAGCGTGTAGCTGGATCGACATCTCTATTTCTCATGTTCATATTTAGCTTAAGTTCCAGCAACCGTGGTTATAAAGACAAACAAAGGGAGGCACCAGGACGCTCAGCATAATTCATATTAAGTATGTGCACAAAGTTAAGGCAGAGTCGAAGCCGGCTGACACTTCCAAAACCAAACCAGTGACATCCCAAAAGCCAACAGATTCAATGTAAATCTGCTGAGTTGCTATTTCCAACAAAAAAAAAATGATAATGAGACCACCAAAAAATTCCAGCTTGTCTCCATTTGGACGGTGACGGCAGCAGGATAGAATAGTAAAACTCTGCTATAACTGCAGTACTTTCCAGTCCTCGGTGAAAGTTCTTCAAAAAAGAATTTCCTTTTTCTTTGCTTTCTCTTTGCTTTCTCCTGCTGAAAACGACAGGGTAAACAGTCTGCGTGTACAATACTGTATTTGCACATTCTATAAAAACTATCTCTACTTTTACAAGTTGGAGCAGGGCTTGAGGAGAAAATTCGAATTCGAATTCCAACGTGGTATCGTTTTGGTCTCGGTTCTGCGGACCCTTCAGCTTCACTAGGCTTCAACCTATTAGATAGATTTGGCTCTCATCTTGAACCTGCTACTGGCTTGAGCTAGAGATAGTGGCAGAAATTTTTTTTTGAAAGGGAGAAAGCATTTTTGCTTTCACCTTTATCGTTAGATGTGATGTAATGCAATGGGATGGGGACAAAGAGAAAAGACGGCGATGCATCTTATGGAGCCATTACTGTTTTTTAAAGTACAGTTGTAGCTGTACCGCTTGGTATACTGTTCCTGTGCAAAATATTCTATCTACCCTCTATATTCTATGAGTGCAAAAGGCTGAAACTTTTAAGTTATTAAACTTTTGCAATAATGTTCAGATGGTACCTTTTGCATCTAGTGTTGTGTGTTATAAGTAGTCACAGCCTAAACGATGACAGAAACTGTCTGCTTCACATATAAAAACCAAAGGCTGCTGCTGGTTTGCTGGTTGCTGATGGGGTCGGTTAACCTTGGCTCTGTCGAGAGTATTTTAGATGAAACCAGAATCCAGAATTTCTTAACTGCATTACACTCCCATAAAAATGCTGTGGCAGCAGCAGACTCTGCAATTTTAGGTGTTCGTGAGGCAAAGGTTAGTTCTCTGTATGTCTCATCGTCAGTCCAGGAGGAAAGTCCTTTCACTTTTTTCTTCTCTCAAGTCCCACATCTCAGGAATGTGCTTTATTTTCAAAATTTCACTCACTCAGTACAAACATGCCACAACTTACTACTACCATCAACTTCAATGTACTTCTACTGTGCGTTGTCTGTTTATTGTTTTCATTTGACATTCTACAACACACTACTATCCCAGCATCAGCATCTGTAAGTCGTCGTAGAAAAAAAAGGAAAAATGTCACTTGTCAGATAGTAATTTTTATTTTTTTTAAATGAAATAATTTATTTTTATTTTTGTCCTTGCTCACAATATTTTTCTTTAAAATAAACTCAATTCTTCCAAACAATGAAGGGCGTTGCTTTAAAACTATAGCTTTGTTTCCAAAATGCCACCTATATTATAAGTCACCATGATTAGAAAACGTGGAAAAAATGTAAAGTTGATAATAGGAAAGAATGCTTAAATCAAAGGCGGAAGAGAGTTTTAAATTGTCAAAGTACAAAAATTCAAAAACCTTAAATTGTGTTAGAAACAGCTCAAAACTAGCTCACGTTTCTCATAGTAAAAGAAAATAATGTAAAATTATACATTGTAAATTACTCAAAATGCAGAAAATGCACCAAAAAATCCATAGAAGTCTATTGACTAAGTTCCATTTTTTGTTGAGATAATCATAATCCTACAAGCGACACCTTTATCTTAAAAGATGTCTTCGACACGTTCAGTTCTAACTTTCTTCTTTTTTTTTACTTTACGCTTGGCTCAATAAGCTCAGTGAGTTACCCACATTTCTTCTAATACTAGTTTTCACTTTACTTTCTCCTACTTTCTCTTACTTTGACTCAACATTGCATTTTATATACTACGGCAAGCTTGAGCGCTTTTAAAATTTTGTTCGTTCACTCACTTCGGAATCCGGGATATACAGATTTTACAACACTTGACTCAACTAAAAGTACTAAAACCTTACACAAAAAAAGCAAGGGTAACTTCCTACTTTAAGCATAACCTTCAACCAAAAGCAAGTTATTCAAAATTGAAATTACAAATACTTTCTTTTGCCAGACATACATGAAAAACAAAGATAACGCAGTTCAAAATATATCTGATAGTATGCCAGCGACAGTTCTAGTTCAATATGACGACGAAAATATAGGGTGCCCTATAACCTTGGTCGATCCTTCTTTAGCATTACGAAATTGTATTAGAAAAATGCTTGCATAATATTTCATTTTACTTATGAAAACTTTATTTAAAATTCATGCCTTAATACATGTATTTAATACAATTTTAATAAACATATCCCTAGAATAAATTAAACTGCAGTATTTTGCTGTGATATGTTATAAAACGGAGAAAGCACTGATTATTTGGCACCCTTTAGAAAGAGGTTAAATTTGTGTAGAAACCGAAGAAAAAAGTCTGTATTACAAGGCAGAATATAAGTTTAGTTTGTGGGTGATGGTAGATAGGTGCATAGATTGTAGATAGATAAAAAGTTGAGAGAGTAAAATGGAGAAATATGATGATGTGCGGGAGACAGGAAGAGTGAGAGCGCGAGAGAGAAAGCGGAGTGTGGAGAGATGCAAAGTTTGTAGTAGTAGTTTCGGGTAAAATTCCAAAATCCTCGTTCGCCTCCAAACGAACAGCGGACAGAGGAGTAGGAGCTCCAGTTTTTCCATGTATACACACATACGTGGAAAAAGATAGAAAGATGGAGCATGCAAGAAGACGAAGGTGATATTATATCAACGATGACATGTAGATGAGCAATGGCTTCTCACTCCATGTGGTTTTCTTCACTCTCTCCTTCCCGCCCCTTATCTCTTCCCATACTCAACATTCCAGCTACATACTCCATTGATATTAAATGCACAGCTACCACTTTCACTCTGACTCTCACCAAACGCAGGTTCCATACCACGGATTCTAACACACTATGCCTGTCTTTCCTCAGCCTACAGCACTTTCACCCTTTCACTCCCAAATTACTGATGACTATACTGATATAACACAACATATACTTTCACTTACTTTCCCTTTTTGTGTTCTGGTTCTGGTTATGCGTATGGTTTTGCGCTTCGTCTTTGATGAATGTACAGTTCCTAATTGATATTCTGGCTGTGCGACTGCCACTACAGTCACCACTGGAGCAAACCAAGGATGTCTGTACCTGCTTATATTCTACAAGTTTATATAATATGTATTACAGAAACTTGCTTTATGCTTTCACCGTGTCTGATTCCAAACTGTCATTGATAATATTTTATTATAATTAAATTAAGTTACCAAACGTACCTGAGTTAAAAATGGTGAAAATTCCCAATCTATTATATAACATCATCACCTATACGAGTTTTCAAAAAACGGCTTTTCGAAAATGTTTGCAATTTTGAAAAGCTAGCGCTATAAGCTTATCAGTGATTAGTAAGGTACAAAATTAGTAAAAATTATTTAAATTTGTATTATTTATTATGAAAACTTCCGCTAGTCTAAGAAACTATTATAACCGCAATTAAAATAAATTAAATTGGGCGTTTTGTGAAAATGCAACAGGAGAAGAAGCGGAGCTTGTTACTTGTTGCTAGTGAAAAATTTTATAAACAGAAATTTCTTCTGCATTATATAAACAAAATTTTTTGCCTAGTAGCCGTCTTTATTTCTTCAATACATTTAAAATAAATTTGTAGACAGCCTATCTTGCAATTTCAAAAATATATTGCATCAGCACTACAAGTCAGTCAAAAGGCAATTTAATGTTATTGTATACATATATTTTCTATGGTTACTATGGTTACATTACTCAATTCAAAATTCAAAAAAAATAGTACGCTATGTATACTAATGGAATGGCAAAGAAATGACTTCTAAAGTGAAGTAAAAAAAATAAAGGAAGGAAATGGAGAAAAGAGAAATGGAGAGAAAGTGGGAAGAGAATGATGCAAATTGAAATCGAAATTTTCATTCGTCTGTTTCTTCTTTCTGCTTAGTGTCAAATCCTGACATAGATAAATAAATTCCTGACTCAAACCAGTTGGAAGAAGAGCGAGATGGAGAGAGAGAGGGAGAGAAAGGAAGTCGCCTGGAATGTTTCATGGGAAAAGTAGTACAGTGTATGTGTATGCCATATAGTCAACCAACAACCAACAACTCCAAAGAACCTGTTGTCCTTGTCAATCTCCAAATGTATCCAAAGCTCGGCTATACTTTGCCAATCAAATGCTATTCGACTTCAGAACTATATGAATCACACACAATTATATGATATATACACTTTCTCTGCAATTTTGAATATCATATAACAACGCCAAGCAGTCACATATTCCGCACTGTCAAGCAAATTGGATTCAGAATACGTAGTTATTCACTATTGCAGCTCTAAATCAAACAAACTGAATGTAATAAATTTCATCACTAAAATAATTAAATTTCAAATTTGTTCAACTTCAAAATCGATAACATGATTGTTAGATTTTAATGTTAGTTTTAAATATGTTTAGTATAATTTTTGGACTTTCACTTTTACGTTTGTTCCTGCTTTTTCTTTTTCTTTCACTCTAACTTTCACTTTTTCTATTTAAAAATATACCAAACGATAAAAAATATAAAAGTAAACCGATTGATAATACAAAAACAGATCCAGCTATAAACATGAACTTGGGCCATACGGCCTTGACGTAAGCAAAAGGAAAGTAGGTCAAAGCTCAAAAGTGCTATCTACACCATAACATGTCTAAGGGTTACAGTTCAGAGTTTTCCTAACTGGAAGAAAGTAAAGCCGAAAATGATAGGGTAATAAAAAGGTTCACTCGGCGTAAAAGTCAACAATATTTTAAATATTGCACCTATAGTATTACCATTGTCTCATTTTGCAATATTTTTATTGGCTTTATAGCTTTTGCACAGGATTTAGAAATAAACTGCTGCATAACATGAGCACTTTCTCTCTGAGCGGAACTTAAATGCTGACGTACGTTTATATGACTGCTCCTTTTTCTGTTGGAGATTCGTAGCCATTTCGTGAAAGGAAAAATAGTAGAGAGATGCGTTTGAGTCTTTCTCTGTTGTTTCTGCTCCAATTTACATAGTAAGCTCAAAGTCGAATTTAAATTGAAATTCTAGTTTGCGCTCAATATCTTACAGAAAAAAGGGTAGTGAGCTCCATGTTGTATATGTGCGAAATTCTGAAGATTCGGGTTTCGTTGAAAGATATGCTTAAAAGTAAAAGATGCAAAATTGCCAAAAGCTTACAAAAACAATTTCAAATACTACAGCAAATTCAAAATGTACAATGCTCAATTCGCCACTTGCCATTCCTACTTTCTTATTGTTATACAAGAGCGGTGAAATATATGTATATTCAATCAAACTGGAGAGAAAGCCACAAAGAAATCAAGTAAGCTCGTGGCTCATGTACTGTAAAGTTTTCCATGAAATCTAACAGGAGCATAAATAACTTTGATACCCAAGCCTATGTATTGGATTTAAGGAGTACATAATATCCTTCAAAACGAAGGGAATGTTCACAAATTACGTCGCACGCTTGTGTGGGTTTGCGCACTCCAATTTTAAATGGCCCCGCTCTCGTCAGGATTTAGTGTCACATGCCTTCTCAAAAACTATCCCCCCATACTCAAGCATAGTGCTGCTGGGCTCTGCGTAGACAAAGAAACTGCAAGCGAAAGTCTAAATGACATAAGAGAAGGAATCTGTATGAGAAATTCAAATCGATAACTTTTTACTGCTTTTCCTCCTCTCACCCACACACACACACCATACACGGGAGTGCGCACACATAGCCTGGAGAAATAGGAGCGTGTGGAAAAGCTAATGAAACAATCACTCAATTTCCGAACAAGTAATGAACTTTCTAATGAGTTTAATTCAATTATCACTGGATTCATTATTACACTTTAATCCCCTTCTCCAAAACTACATCTACAATTTACATTGTATATTTTCATCGGATCATTGAATTGCCTCTCGCATCTCATCTCAACAAATCTTCTCATACACTCTCATAGTCTACGTGATTCATGGCGACTTTAGGTGTTCAACGTAAATTGAAAGGGGTCTAATTGCCATTAATTGCAAAATATTGCACAACTTTCTCTCGCGCTCACTGCTTTTCTTCACCTTTTTACTTCATTGTATCATAACGTTGTAACGGTAACGGTAAATTCGCTTCCTTGTTGTGCCGTACATTTTATTTACGACTATCACTCAGCTCCACACACACATGTACACCTATTCAAAATTCAAGTCCGTAGATCCGCCACTGAGCCTATTACAAACCAGACATAATAACAATATAATAAAGCGGGAGAATTTGAAGTTAAAAACGTCATTACGCTCAGGAGATGATGATAATTTGTGGGTTCCATTCCCATTAGTGACTTGAAGTGCTTTAAAATAAATGCATAATTTCCGTTTTATTCCCTGGCTACTGAGCGGCTTTTATGTATGTGAGAATTTGTAATTAATTGAAAAGCAATCTTAAGCTGAAAGTGAATGTTTTAAAACAGAGCGTAGAAACTAATTGCTGGTAGATTGTATTAAAAACCTGAAGTTGAGTGAAAGTAAAGAAAAAGTTAACTTGTATTAAAATTCTAGATACAAGAAAACTAACAATGAGACCCTACCTTAAATAAAGCTACAAACGACACCGTTTTTAGAAAGTGCAAAATTCACTTAATTCATATGTTCTCATTCTAACACGTACAAAGGTAATGTATTATATAGATGTAGAATCTAATTAAATAATGAACACTTGACAGCCTTACCAAATTCCTGTTCTTGGTTGGGATTTCCTTTCCAAATTATTGAGTTGAGCCTCTGAAAGTCGACAATGCATCGTTGGAATAATCTGAAACTTTCTCTCCCGTAGTAATAATATATATTATTATGTATTCTCAATAATTAGTTCAATTACAAGTTAGTAGTTGTGAGAGAACAATGGAGTGCATAGGAAAGCTGAAAAGCTGAGCTGTCAAATCAGCTGACTTGATACTATATATTGTAATTGTGGGGAGGAGTAGTGTGGAGTGAAAGTAGGAGAAAGCGAAGAGAAAGCCAAAATTCAAACTGATGCCGAATTCGACACGGAAACCGAAGCTGCAAAGAGAGAGAGAGTTAACTTCTTTGATTGTGATTGTGCTGATGTTGATGAGTATGGTAGAAAATGAATACACAAGGATTATTTGTTTCACAATTGACTGCGTAGATTATTCTGGAAAAGGATCATTTTCCCGTCAGTTTATAAAATACGGACAGGGGCGCCATTCACTGAAACCCTATACTTTCTCCTCGAAACTGGCAGGGACTATGCTCACTGCTCAAATGATGCAGAGCAATTCTCATAAAGTTTTGTTTTGTCTCTATCCTTCAGCGCTCATCGGGTCTGTTTGAATTCAGGTCCCTTTATGACTCGGAACAAGGCTGTGTATAGAAACGTGTGCCTGATAGACTGTAGAACTGCAGAACTGTAGACAGGGGAAGATCATAAAGGATTCCCCATGTCAATCCTCATCCTCATTGTGAAGATCCCAAATGTGACATCTGACATTTGACTATATGAGCCTCGTTTTATTTCATCTAGTCGACCATCGTCCACTTCTTACTACGAACATTAGAGCAGGCTCTCCCCCCCCCCAATTTCCTACTAAAGCCCCTACCTCAGTCACAACAATTCCGACAAACTTTCCTCGTATACCAAACAAATGTATACGTCTTTGTCTGTACCAAATTGTAAAGACAGAACAGATACATAGGATATGCGGACTGGGACAAATTCAGTTTTGCATTCTATCTATAAGATTTTCGCGGCTTAATCGGACATAACGGGAAACACCAGAACTAAATTGCCTTGTTCATTACTTTTATTATGCAAGTCCCATGTGTTCACACAAGTACAATTACAAAATTACAGGGACCGCTGGGTGTATGTAGTACGGTACGCTTTTATGTAGTCAGATTGTTTTGTACTTTAATAACAGACAAGGAATATAGGAAAAGGGTGGAATTAGAATAAAATTTAAAATTATAGCACTGTACTTATCGAATTATTATTACTGATTTAAATATAAAAAACAGAAATATTGCTTTCACCCTCGCGACGCTTTCTTGCAATATTTTATATATGGGAAAAAAATTTTGAAATAATTTCCCTCAAGTGGCCACTTAAACTCGAGACTGTAAATTGCTAAAAAACAAATGCAGTATGTATAACGGTGATGTTATAACGGCAACAAATAGCAGAGTCGGTTACAAAATTGTTTAAGAATTTATTGAAATGGGGTTGCCAATTGTGCTGATTTACGGGGGCGTGAATGGAAGTAAACAAAGTAATTTTCGCCTTCTTTGTATGCAAATACTTTACCACATAAAATGGAAATTGACAAGACCAATGCCAATATCAGTACCACGCCAATGGGAACATAATAGTTACAAACCTACAAAGTATAATCAACTTTGCTAAAACAAATAATAATACAAACTTGAGAAAATAGCTAATTGACACATCTGTTCATTCAAAACAGTGGCATTGAATGCCATACACAAAGGAAATGGAAATAGTGAAAAGCACTTTAACGTTACTCATTTGTATAGCAACAAAAACCGCTTTCATTTCCGTTACTTTACTGTTTGAGCAGATTTCATATTGTTTAAATTTATAATTATTCAGGATTTTTTAACATTGGGAAATGTTAATTGTTTTCCAAAAATTAAAAGAAAGCGCTATTTTTGAGGGCCCATTTCTGAGGCTTATATTTATTGAAGTACTAATAATGCATGATAACTAATAAATACCCGCAAATTGGTTTTTAAATAATTTATAAAAAGGTACTATGCAGATTTTATATTAAACAATTCACAAAATTTTGTACAATTGCCAAACTAAAAAAAAACAAAATGGGATTTTTTATTTTAAAAAATAGTGTAAACACTGGACAGTGAAAGAACACAGAATTTAAATATATATAAAAATCATACACACAAAGTGAAAGCGCTGTACAAGTGTGCGATAAAACAAAAAAGAAAGAATAAAATCTGTGACAAGGCACAATAAATATAAATTATTAAAACTACAAAGACTTCCCGAGTCCCATATAGTCCCCTCTTGAGAAAGCTAAAAACAAAGTCTAGAAATTCAAGTAAAAATTTGAAATTTTATATCTAGATTCTGGAATCCTAGAATCTTAGAATGTCTAAAACAGTTCAATGGAGAACTTTCTTTTAAAAAGTTAAAACTAAAAATAGCCAACACTTTCACACAGTACTTGTTTTTCTGGGTGATATACGTTATATTCTTACACATTTTAGATTTTTTATATATTTTGTTATACTATTCCTTTTCTCATTTTTCTTTAAACTTGTGACAGTTTAGTTTTTTATCATCTTTATGTAAACGCAACCTTTGACTTATGTTCTCTCATCGTTTCCCTGTATAGATTTTTCTACTGCAATATTATACAAAAGAAATTTCCTTGAATTCGAAATGTATTTTGTGTCTAAATTTTCTATAGTCATTGTCATAGACCAGTTAGTCGATTTCCTATTTCCTATTTGCCCCTTTAAAAAAACTACAAACGCACAACAACAACAAAAAACGTATGAAAGTAGAAAAGTACGTTTTTGAATTGGAATTCCAAAAATTCGTTGAATATTTTTTAATGTGAGACATGGGAGTGCGCACATAATGTAGCAGCATAGACTTTCACTTTTGCTGTCAATTGTTTTGCTACAAAACTTCTTGTATATACAAAAGTAGCATATTTCTATTTTTATACACAGTGCGTATACCAAGTCAACAAAAAAACAAATGCGCATAAGATCTTGAATGCTGCTCTGGGTTTGGCAGTGCCTTAGTGTAAGATTGTAAACTTTAGAAAATTATGTGAAAAAAAACAAACTTTTTAAATCAAGTTTAATTGGCTTCATGCGTAATTTATTCCTTTTTGTTTTTTTATTTGCATTCAAAGATACAGGAACAACAAAACCTCCCAAGTAATTACAATGTTTCAGATTAGAATTCAAAACTTTCACTTTTTACGCATGAAGAACACAGTAGCGCGGTAGTATAGGGAGCGTTTTTGGATGTAAAAATAAAGAAATGTAATAATAAAGTTGGGTTATTTTTATTTTAAATCACAAGTATTCGTATTAATTAGGCAATTTAAACTGCAACTTTCTCCAGTGCTTTTTCTTAAGTGTGGACATTTCTTTGTATGCCTAGGGTGACCCACAAAACCTTAATAAGAACTATTAAAAATTAATAGGCATTAAAAATTATTGCTACTTGTGTTTTTCTAAATGTTTTTAAACTCAAAACGACATTTTTAAAAACCACCAAATAAATAAATAATTACAACAACATCAATTAATGATGACTGAGCTATCTAAATTGTGGACGCATTATGCCTTACTCTGCTTATCGATCGTTTTATTTTGTTTCTTCTTCGCTATTAAAACCTTTAAGACTTGGATGAGCGGAATGTGGCTTTTGACTTTCACTTCCTTTCAGTGCTACTCCTTTTAGTCCACGTAGTGATAATCCATGCACACTAAATACATCAAAAGTAAAAGTAATGACAGTTTTGCATGTCAGAAGAAATAAAATTGTAGACAATTAGGACAAGATGTAAAAGCCATTTGTGAGTTAATGTACTTAATGATGGTTTCTAATTCAAGCCATTAGTGAGATTTTCGTTTGCATGTTTTTAACGATTAAATAAAATTAATCTATTACTATGTACAACACACAGGTATATAATGTTGCTTCTAATTAAATATTTCTGTACAATTTCTGCGTTGCCTGCGTCCACTCAAAGAAATAGGAGCGAGCAGAAAGGCAATGACCAACGGCGACCAACTATCAACATGTTGCACACTCAGTTAATGACAATACGCGCCATATTTTAATGCAAATAAATTATAAATTATACGTAATACAGTTACAAAAATATTGTATTAAATAATCTACAAAGTTTCAAAGTCAGCAGAGAAAGTGCAGCAGAGAAAGCAGAGAAAGTGCAAAATATACAAAATTGTTTAATTCCAAATAAATGTCCTAAAATAAGGATAAATAAATTAGACGTGTTGAAAAGAGGTTAAATACGTTACTGGCGAAGAAAGTTACAGTTTGGTAATTTTGTAATTATTAAATTTAGCTATTTACTTATTGTTGGAGGCTGCCAACGCAGTTGCAGTAATTGTGAGGGTGTGGATGAAGAGATGAAAATGGCAAAATGATTGAGTTGGTGATAGTAGAGATGATGAGATTATTGATGTAGAAATGGGTACCCAGTTATGAAATAATCGTGATCTAAGTAGAGAAATGAGACGTACGTAGTTAGTCACAATGGCAATTAAATTGTAGATTGAGATACTTTCATTTAAAATCCACAAAATAAATAACTGGGGGTTTCTACAACAATTACAACTTAAAAATGGTAGAAGTATTCTTTAAAATCGTAGTAATATTTTAAAGTTATAGTAAATAAGTAAAGTATTGACAAGTACAAGTATTTGCAGACAGACAACAACTTGACAGTTTGAGATCTGAGGTAGGTCTGGAGGTTGAAGCTCAGCTTCAGAACAAACTTGAACTTCTTGAACAATGTTGATGACGTTGAGTGAAAGGCGGTTAAAATAAAAGGGAACCCTTTACAATTCAAGTAGGAAAAATGATTCAGCCTAGTAGTTGAAACAAAGAATAAAAGTAATAAGTAAATTATGTATAAATTGATGTAACATAGATTCGAGGGGACCCTCGGTCATCGTTGTTAGCTTTTACATACAAAAGTTAGTTGAATAATGATGAATACATAATGAGATTTTACGAATACTTGTAAAGTTATTTTTGAGTTAATATTTAAATACAGAGAGTGTTGAATTAAAGGAACCTTTGATTTAAGGTCACAATGAACATACAAAATTGAAATGGGCTTAATTCGGTTGAAGAATTAAATAAGTATGGAAAATCAAAGGTACCTTTTTAGAACAAATACACACTGAGTTGAACTGATGATTTAAGTAAATTAGTAACAAACGGTAATAAAACTTACACAGAATGCCAAGTAAAACTTATGAGTTCGAGTTGAGTTTATGTGGATTACTTTCCATGTAAAACAGTTACAATGGTCACATATTAAAAAATAGTACTTGAAGTTGAAGGTTGAATTTGATACAACAATTGAACTATAGTGCCGATAACGAAGGTACCTTCAAAGTGAGGCAACGTAGTCAAGACAGAATTCTAACAGTAAATACGAATAAGTAATTTCTGCAGTTTCTGGTGAGCAGTATAATTATGGAATAAATTACGGTGTACAAATGGTGACTAATGTCACAGTCAAAGTCTAAAAGTAAAATTAGATAGTGAATAGTAGGTAATTAAATAGTGTCCAGAAATAGCTCAGGTAAAGTACTTAGTAGATTGTGGAGTCAGGTACCTGGCCAAACAGTTAACAGAAATGTAGTTCATAACACGAACTACAGTCAACAAAATGCATAATAAGCAGGTAAAGTATGTAAAATTACAACAGTTTAGCACTAGCTAAACTTTACATAATAGAAAACAGCTAGAAACAGCTCATGGAAAAATATATTTGGGTGTGTGAGATATTTTGAAACGGCGCGGGAATTGGGTACCCTGTATTTAGTGTTAGTCCCCAACACTTATAAAATCGAAATCTGCGGTCTTTCTCCTTTCACCTATAATCAGTTTATTTGAAATGACTTTCGAATGACACAGTATGTTACAGTACAGCACAGCTTTCACTACTCTCCCAAAGTATATAGCAGGGACACGCCTATTGGCGATCACGATGTAATGGTGATCAGTGGCTACAGTAAAATAGGGAGGTGCGTATGAAATCCTTGGATGGCTGATACTAGTAGATAATTGGATGAACTAATCACAGTAAAATTTAGAGAGCGTAACTATAAAACCTCTAAAAATGTAAAATCTGTAAATTCATAAACTCCGTAAAGGCTGGTTTTCAAGTTGGAGTTCCCAATTTTCAAAGTTTAAATTTTCTGAGTTTACTTGTTTTAGTTTCGTAAAGTGTGTGTAACGAATCGCGTATGTTTAGTTGCTATCAATGTGAGTCCTTAATTAGGAAATTTGAACATCTGGTTGCTGAAAAATTAGATGAAAACCAAAACGAGTCAAATTTTAGTTTTCTACCTTAAGGTGACCACAGACAACGTCCGAAAGGTGACCGGTGCTACAGATGGAGAAAACCACCTATAAATAAGTTTTAAAGCTCGCGTAAGTACCAAAATACAATTAAGTGAGTAAAACTAAAATCAATGTGATTCTGAATTGCTTCTGAACGTATGTTTTCATAATTAGATTAAATTAATTATTGAATTAAATTTTGGATCATGAACAGTATGCCGTCCCACAGTATGCCTAGTTTTATTTTTCTGTTGTTGCTAATAACAGCGTTATTAGTTACAAAGTTTAAAATAATATAATAAATAATAATTCCAAAATTGGTTATTCCGTGTTGCAGTCTCGGGCTTAACGCATATTAAATGTCGGAAGCTAGTCTTATTCCCCGCTGCAGAAGACTTCAAAAATAAAAGTCAAGCACGAAAACCGTTTTAACTCCCGAAGTCAATTTTTAAAGTGCCAAGCCAGATATGTCGCCCGTTCGTAAGAGTTAAATTCAGTCAATAAATTTAAATGTGGATCTTTCTGCCCTAAGTCCAGCCGGTGAGCGTCCTACTCGAAGACCCGTTAGAATCCCACTACGACTTAAGCTCTGAAGCTAGTGTTGTAGCTTACTTATCTTAGTAATTTAATCTCAAAATAAATTAAAGACCTATTAGGGTCTATAATATTAAAATTTTCGGGAAACTATTTTCTGGTTAAATGTCATGAAACGCTGATAAATAAATGTTTTCTGCTCGCGTTGTCATTATTACATTGCATATTCATTGTAATTTTCTTTTTGATTTGAGTTGAAGTTCTAGGGAAGTTTTCTAATAAATATTAATTTTTAAAATGTAATTCTGGCTATCGAATTTTCGTATGCGCTTAATTACTTCGTTTTCATATTATTTTTAGTGTTATTTCCTATACGACACTGACTTTCCTCATATTTTTAATAATGTTTTGCATGATCACCTTTAGGAATCATATGATCACCATTAAGCTTTAATTTTTCCTATAATATTAGTGTTAATTTGGGATGATCACCATTTGGAATGTCGTGATCACCTATAAGACATTTGGTAAATTCCAAAAATTTTAAACTTGTTTTATATAAATTCAGATAACTTCTAAGATTTTCAGGATATGGCTTTTATCATTTTTGCCTACATTAATATTTTCATGGCAAGTATTTTGGTGTATTGCAAGTCATTAAAAAGCAAGTAAAAACCAAGTTACAGATTTTTAAAGTTGAAAAAAAATGAACCCGATCACCATTAGGCGTGTCCCTACTAGTTAGAAACACGCATACGAAACATTATTTCTTCGCCTCTTGCACATTGCATTAGGGTGACAACTAGCAACTGAAACGATAATTGCATAATAATAATATATATATATATACTGTGCAGGGTTCTAAATTCATTTGAAAACCATTCCATTTCATTGAATCTTTTTTTTTCTTTTTTTCCCTACTAAATTGCATACAAATACATACACATAATTAGAAACAAATATAGAAAGTAAAAAAACGATCGACATAAGAGACTTTCTCCACTAATCCTTTTCTCTCTTAATCTTAAGTCTAAGTAAGTAGTACTTTCACTAAAAGCAAACCTTTCTCTCGTTCCAACTATGTATGTACATGTAGGTTAAGAGCCTCAATGGTAAAAGTACGCGTTTGGAGAAATCAATTTAAACGAATTGATTAAGCTTTCACTTGGAAGTTCACACAGTACATACAAAAGTGTGTACATACCTATCGAAAATTGAATATACATATAGACGATGGCTGTAAGTGATGATACATAACAGTATAGTGAAATTGCCATGATAGAAAATAGTGAGAGCAGAAACTATTATATTTGTAATTTTTACACTTTTGACGCATAGAAAATATAAAAAATTGCGTTTTTTTAACATTTTAAATTAAATACGTATGTACTTGCAACTTGACTGCATATTAAGACTGGGCAATCAAAATCAGCCGATTCAATTAAATATTAAATTCGATCCCATTTTAGCAGGAGAAAGTAGACGTGAAAGTCCCGTTCGTGTGACGTTCACCCAATGCATTTCAGTCTGCGTTGGAATCCTCATTTCCCATTATGCCTATGCTGTAGGACGGTGCAATGGTTATATTTGATTACATGTAGTATAGAAGAAAGGACCGGAGAAATTCCGTATATTTCAAATTGTTGTATGGACAGCGTCATCATCATGCAATTTGTAGTTGCAACTCACAATTTTTTTTCTTTACTTTCTTTTACGTCCATTTCTTTTCCCTCGAGGAAAGTCGGAGTTAATTGATAGATCGATTCTTTTCCCGAACCTTATTTCACACAAACACACACACACACAAACGCAAACACCATACATAGGGCTCTAGAGGTCCCACACACATGCACATGATGATTTTCATGCATAGTTACATTCAGAGTCTAGCCAGGGCTTCAGAGCCAGAGCCAGTCCCAGTTGTGAGTGTAATAGTAGACAGGATCATGAACAGAGTTTTGTCCAGATAGATCCAAGCCTAGATCTAGAATCTAGAGAGCTGCTTTCTCTTTGCTTTTGCCTTGTCTTCCCATTTGCAAAGCTTTGAGTGAGTCTCAAGTGAAAACAAAATTACCCATAGAGTAATGCTTTCCATTCTCACTTGAGCAAATATTTACTTATGTACACACTATAGTCTAGACTCCGTAAGACTCACATTGTTCCGTCTTTTGTAAGAATAATGGAGGTAAAGTACAGACCGTAACGATTAATACAGCTCTGATGACGATCATGATCATTTCTTGTGTCTTAAAATGAGCCACAGCCGACAGGATTACGCCAACAACAAACTGACGTAAATTCGGCTGGGAAAATGGTAACGCTTTACACTCAATTTGGATTTTTTAGCTTTCTTCACAAGTAGATGCTGAACTATGAACTTGTTTTCTTTTTTCAATTTATGGTGTGAACTTCTTGAGTTTTGTATGTGGACAAGATTTTTAAATTCTATTAACAAAATGCAAAGATGCTATAATTTTTTGTTGATTTTTTGTGTTAAGGCATTTTTTAACATTTTTATTGTGAAGTTGTGTTGTAGAGAAAATGTGTGAAATTGTCTTACAAAAACATTAAAAAGCATATCGTCGGTGAAGAACCAAAATGACCCATACCCATTTTTAGCTAAGCGCAATATCAACTATCTACAAAAATATTAAAATAAGTCTTGCAAGCATTTACATAGAACATTTTGCAATTTTTAAAAACATCCAAATTGAACATTTTACACTTTTTAGAAATTTGTGAATAGAGCACTTTGCACCTTTTAAAAAACATGTAAATAGAACATTTTACGTTTTTTAAAAACTCCTAATTAACATTTGACGCATATTTCTCATTATTTTTTATGACATAGCTCGATTTGATTGTAGTTTAAATTTGATATGGGTCATTTTGGTTCTTCACAGACGATATTTAAAATATTGTTTCTTAAATTTAAACAAAATGTTGGCATGACGGATAAAAACACCCGGACGGACAGACACAACAAGACTATAGCTAAACCTCCTACAAACTGTTAGTTCATAGCATCTAAAACACAACAGTTTCAGCCACGCGTTACATTACATCACAGCTGTATGTACCTACTTCCTCTGTATAGGCTAATAGGACAGTATATATAGTCTTGGGTAGGAGTGTAGGAGCATATACACCCAAGAATAAAATGAAAGCCTTGTTTCTCCTCCATATGAAAACGTGAAAACTCACTTGCATGCTACACACACTCTCTTTCACTCTCTATTTTTAGAGAAAGTAAAGGTATTTATCAGTCTAATGAGCTCCACGTTTTAACAATAAAGAAAAAAGAGAAGTATTTACACAAGGAAATTCTGAGTGGGGTCCGCCGACGCCGATGAACGTTCAAACTGATGAGCGTGTTTAGTTTCTCCCTCGCCATCTTTTTTTTTTCACCCCTTTTTTGAAGTCAATAACACAATTATTAAAACTGCAAAATTAATGTTTGTAATATCACTTAACAAACTTCTTTTCTAACAAACTTTGACTTTCTTTATATATTTTAGGTGTCAACAGGGACAGGGATCGTCTCATATCTGGTTCATCTCCTCATTGCAGTGCCAGAAGCCTTCATTTTGGGAAATGGAGAGTATCATGTGGAACAAGGGAGCACCATCAATCTCGTCTGTATTATTGAAAAGGTAATACTTTACACGTGTCATACATTAGTTTTTGTTTTTGCTTTTTTTATGCAAATATGTATGAAACTAATTTTTTTAAATGTGCATATAATATCTCAAAACTAAGACAAAAAGCATTCCTTTAAACCGGAAATATATCGCAAAACCTAATGAAATTTTTCCACCATTCGTGAGACATAACTAAAAGTAAATAACAAAATAATAAAACAAACTGTATAAACTCAGGGCAATCGGGTCGTAGACATTGGTTTCTTAGGAAAAAACTGGAAATTAAGCATCAAGTTGTGAGTGAAAAAAGCATTAACATTTACATTATGACTTTTATCATGGATTATTATGGACATAGGACAAGCAGTCACATCTATTTATATTGCAAATTTACACGCAGCTTAGATTCCATACAGTGTCCACACAATTCATTGCTAATACAGAGCTGTAACGTAATCGTAAACGCTGCAGTTACCAGTACCAGTAAACAGCTCCACGTAGAATAGAATCAAAATGAAAACGAAACAAGCATAGAAATAGTTTTCATTTTGCTTTCCTTTGCTTTCACTGCTCTGATGTTGATGCTATACATTTTATTTGCATTGCCATCTCATCCAGGAGAAGCCAAAAGCCAGAAAATCTAAACCTACTTGCAAATTTTATCCTGACCGAGTCCTGCCCACAGCCTCGACCACCACACTCAATTCCACGTAGGTACTTTCTCCCAAGCGTAGATTTCATTATCTAACTGAACATCAACTTCGCCCTCAGATTTACATTCGCTCGTCTGGACTTTTGCTTTCACCAGTCTGACCAGACCAGTCCATATCCCCCTTTGCCATTCCCATTAAGTTTCAATGAACTTTGAATAGGGAATACGGAACAGAGACGACTACGAACGAGAACGAGCTGCTGGTTGCTATATTCCTGAACGGGGTTTAAGTCCTCCTGGTTTTGCTATTGCTTCCACAAAATTGCGTTCAGTAGGCTAAAAGCTTTCACTTTTTATGTAAGATTGACACGCATTTATTCACAAGTAATAAAGAGGAGACTCCCCCAGCCACAACTAGAAAAAAAACAAATACAGAAGCGATACATTTTGCGAAGAGAAAACATATAGGTGGAAAGTATGCCTAAATCTAGAGCTCTTAGTACTACTTGTATGTTGTATTATGTGTACATTTAGCTTGAAATTTAAGTATGGAGAAATCACTTTTTACTTCAATTCAGTCTGTCAGCAAAGCGAGCCTGTCAGCTAGTTGGTTTGTCTTCGTTCTACGACTATAGTAAAGCAAAAACCTCGATTTACTTTCTCTACTTTCTCCACTACTTGTTTTCCCCTGTTCAAAGTTTATAGATTGAAATAAAAAAAAGAGTTTTTGATCCATTAAAACCTTGAGCTTTTCCTATGTACTGTCATTACATCTCGTTTATTTTTTATTTACGCGAGTTTCAACTAAATCAGCATGGATAAAGGACTACCAGGAGTTACTAGAAGCAACTTTCGCTTTTATAGAGAGACCAGATCTACTCTACGGAAAATACACAGAGATAGAAAGCGTACACGACTTTCTTTTTTTTTCATTTTAACTTTTAGCAAAGGATTTAAATGAGGACACACGCACTCCCTAGGGATTCAAATCTAAAAGCTATTGCCTCTCAATGTTTAGGCTATTGTTGTATTATTTATTGAATGCTGTACGAGGGCGTAGATTTGGAGTCTCTGTGCGGAGATAAGCTTGTTCATTTTAAAAATTTACCTTTACTTTCTCCTTTACTTTCTCTTTTAGTTTCACTACCTTGTCTACTTGAATTTGACCAGTCCGTTAAAAACTGCCAATCTTGTTTATAATATTTTGCAATTCCAAACTGTACACCAATATGTTTGGTGTTTAATCTATACATATATCCGTCATTTGTTCATAAGGCTTGAACGAATATGTAGTGCCTAAGAAAATTATTAGTAAGGTAAAACTTTATCGAAGATTTTTCAAGCCTTTCAAACGGATTACCAGTAAGATCGGAAGATTTGAAGTTAAGCACGAATAAATAATGAGAGCTTTCACTCTGTTGCTTCCAATGCCAGCGCTGTCTGATATTTTCGCTTACTTCATAGCCTATGTGTTCAGTATTCCTGTTTTAATTTGACAAAACATGAATTATGCCTTTAAAATTTTTCTATATGTAGGCGGCTGTAGGCTGGTGATGATAGGACAGATGGCCTGTAATATGGCGGCACCGGTACATACGGTTGTTGTCGTACTTATCAAATTATTTGTTTCTTTGTCATAAAATAGAATGTGAAAGGGTGAAATGCGTGTAGGAGAGAACACATGTAAGCTTAATTAGACATAGTGTCATAAGAGCGTAGTATTCATAACGTGCTTTCTCCTTAAAATACAGATACGTAAGCTGAAGATGGTGATGGTAGTAGACGTAGGCTGCTAAAGTAGTGTGCTTTTGTAGATAGGGAAAAAAATGGAACGTCAAAACTTTGGATTTAGATTACGGCTTTCTTCACTTAAGTAATAAAGAGCTTTTCAATCATAGCATCTTGACTTAAGTTGAATCCTTGAGTACATGAAGAAAGTTGTTCGGCATCGGCATCGGCAGCGATTCTTAGTTGAGTAGAAGCAATCCCGGACCAGAACCAGAACAAGCACAACTTTCCCTCAAGCTAACTACCAATTCTAACCTAAGACTTTTTCTCAATGTCATCATCATCATGCTTTTCTTCTTCTGGAGAAAGTAGAGAGTGACTTGTACTTGGAAGGAGAGAGAACTCAAGAGATAAAGGACAAAACATTAGATTTTAGATACAGATTAACTCATTCCAATTCTTAGATACGCCTTTGTTACATCATCTACAATCCAGTATCTACACTTTTTCCATGCGACGCGACCAACAGAATATGTACAGTACACATAGAACAAAGAGTGAGAGTAGACTTTTTCGGAGAACCAGGATGAGGACGTGGACCAGGTCAAGCTTTCTCTTCTTGCTTTTACTTCTCCTTCTTTTCCTTCAAGGCAGCCAAGTATAGAAATGAGAAGGGTACTATTTTCAGCAATTCGTAATTTTTATTGTAAATTTTAAAAATTTCAAAAAAACAATTTTTACAATTTACAATACAATTATACAATTTTTGTACAATTTTTGGTATTTTAAACAATTTTTGGTTTTCGTTTTAAAATAAATATGTGTTACTGAACGAGGACGAGATGCGTCTTTTTTGTTGTAATGAATTTTTCCACCAGCTCAAAATAGGCTCAGAGGTCTATCTGCTCAGTGATAGTCACATAGACTGATGATGATTGGTAGAAGGAGTCGGAAGGACGTGACGTGACAAAGTAGCTAAGAGTGTACTAGAGCTGAAGCTGAGAGAAAAGCTTAGAAAAGTTTTTGAAGGAGTTTTTTTTGGTCAAGTGGGTCATTTGTGTCATTGTCATTATTATGATCGGCTCAACTTGTTCTCACATTATCCCGTGGCTTTCTCTTTTATTTATTGGCTTCACTCCGCTCCTCCACCCCAGCCCCCGGTCCTTTCCCCCCTCCCACTACTCACACTAGTACCAAATGCAATCAACAGTAATGAACAACGTACTTCAATTATGTACAAAATTCTACAGCCAGATGAGTAATACTGATAGGCTGCTGTATGTATGCTTACAGCCTGTACGGTGCACAACATGAAGCTAACTGATAAACTGCTTGTTAAGTTCAATAAATAAACCCTAAAAATATAAAAGGAGCAGAACTAAATGTAGTAGAAACTTTAGTAGAAACTAATTTGAACTTGAAAAAATAATGACTAGAAACACTATGAAATCTCTCTCCACACATTCTGAGATAATTCCAGCTAATTTCATCACTCTAAATAACTTGTTAGAAATAGGACATTCTTCAGTTTATTGGTCACTATTGCGGATTGGTTTGTAAAACTAAAAATAAATTGTAATTGACACTTGACATACAAAATTTAAAGCGCAGTTTTTTCTACAATGATAGCGACTATGTTTTTCTACTATTTTGACTGTGACATTGTACCCCGAAAATTTTTAAATACTAGCCTACTATTACAAACAGTAATATTGTTTTAAAATACAAATATAGAATAGGTCATCAGCGTGTAGTTAAATATTGGCTTTTTCTTCATTTTACTTGCCCTACATTAGCATAGAGTTCATAGTAAATATTAGTGCATTGGTAATACATGGAAAATGAAGTTAAGACGAACAGTTTCTCTAAAGAATTTGTTTTTTTAACTTTCTTTTCTCAGACTTTCACTTTGACAGGGAAATTAACCACTTCTTCACTTGTGTAGTTTGTCCTCCATTGAATAAGTTTAACATTGCTCGTATTAGCATCGGCATCGGCGTTGACGTGTAGGAAGCGTAGAATGAAGAGAGTAGAGTGCAGTGGAATCTACACAATAATATTATGTAACAAGTTAGAAAAAAAAGTAAAAAGTTTGACTGGTCCTATGGCTCCTCCTATATCACTCTATCATTTAACTACGTAAATACCCATACATAATATAATATGTAATTTGTAGGAGTAGTTGGTAGTTGTAGTGGTGAGATTGAGTAACCATGGAGAAAGTAGAGTAAAAGACATGACATCCCTTCACATCACATTTCATTGGAGTCTTAACATCCAGTTATACAATGTACATGTAGAGCGTCTACATGATAAAATAAATATAACTTTCTCCGCAACTTTCTCCACTACTTTCTCCACTACGTCCTCCCATTGCCCTATAAGACTTCACCATACTAAACCGTGGTCGAAGAATTTTTTTCTTATCGGCCGTAACCAACCCAAACTAAACGACGAGAGGAGAGGAAGCTAAAACCACATCCACATCTCTCACATCAAATCATATCAACATAAATGAGGCAAACTTACAACTTTTTTTATGTGTTGCTCAACTTTCACTCTCGGTTTCTATATATTTCTTACAAATATCTAGGGCTTCATTTCACGACTGATTCCTTCCTGGTTCATGCTTTTGCTTCGAAAAAAGTAATTCATACTGTGTGGAGAAAGTAGGAGAAAGTGGAAGAAAGTAGACTATAGAGATACGCCCATATTACTTTATGTATCATATGTAGTGGTACTTCCTAATGTTTACACACTGTCAACTTCGACTGTAACGGCCGGAGACTTTCTAATGCTTCTTTTTTCTGGGAATAGCGCTCCTGGTTTTCTATAGTTGGACAGTCGAGCTACCCAAATAAAACACAATTTGTGTCTTAATTTGAATTGCAGAATTTAAAGGATTTTCAAACTGCGTGTTGTGAAAGTTTTCACAGAATTTAAATTTCGACAGTTGTTCCCGCTTTTTTACAGATTTTATTGCGTTAGAGGACAGTTTGAATTCTTGGAAAAAGCCGTGTGTTTCATTTGCATCGCTGCCCTACTGCCATTGAAATTAAAATCAGCTACAAATGTCACACAGCGTCTTACACTGAATTTCAATTCGAATAATGCCACATGTACAGATTTAGAAATGTACGTATGAATGTGTGAATAGCAATAGCAATTCAAATACTTGGAAAATACCAAAAATGATTGGGCTTTCAAATAAGTTTTGTAAGCCCGCCAAATATTTATGTGTCTCTTTCTTCCACGGTCTCACGTCCCAGTTTTCTTCATAATACACTCTGTCATAAATGGGACTTGTTCTTTCTACGAGTGAAATCTGATATTACCAATATACGCTACAACTATGATATATAATCTGTAGTGGATTTTTGCTTTCTCCTCAAAAACCAAGCACAAGTCAGTCTCTGTCCATGTCTATTTTTCTCCAATCTCGAACCCACGACGACCAAAAGCCAAAAGCAAGAAGAACGTGGCTATCAGTGCCAATCCGTAGACATGAAGAAAGTTGTGTGAAGGAATTCAAATGGGAAATGACGAATGAAAGGATCCAAAGAAGAAGATTCTTGTTGTAGGCTTTGGTGGTGAGGAGCGTAGAGTCGCAAGCAGTTTGGAGTGGAGTTTTTTCTGGAGGGCTGTGTGTGCGTTGATTTGGTCCTGGTCCTTCGTTTACGTGTGTGTCTGTGTGGGTGGATGGAAGTGGAGGATTTTTGGAGGAGACAGACAGACAGACAGTCGTGGTGTGTGGTACTGAAGACTTGTAGACTTTTGTACAACATTGTAATAGTCTGTCGGATGGTTTTATCTCCATTGGGATTTCACTTCACGACCAAACTACATGCTCAGAATTCCCAAACACCAACACCACAAATATTCAAAATTCGATACACAACTTGAGCTTCACGAATAAGTAACTACCTCCATACATTCCTCCAAAACACACACGCCACACACTACACACTACCCAGAATACGGATGGAAGTACATGGAGCCATGGAAGGCGACGAGTGCCAGTGCCAGGGCCAAGCTAGTACTGAAAATGGCACTGCCCATACGAACAACGTTGTTATGTTGTGTATATGTTGCTTTCACTACTTTCACCACTTTCTCTGCTTTCACTACTTTCGCTACTTTCGCCACTTTCCCCACGTACATACTTGGATGATATATTATATTTTTTGTATGCGATGATAATCATGAGAGATTTCAGGCTCAGTATGTGTTCCTACATATATCTGCTCTCACTTTCTGCTGTGTATTGCTTCGCTGCTTATATTTTTGGCTGATGCTCATTCCCCTGTCTGTTGTCTGTTCGTGGTGGGGTGTGAGATGCTGATGTTGAGTTTGAGTATTAGTTGTGGTGAAGTGACTGGAAGAGAGCAACGCTTTTCACTCGTATCAACATCATATCATTTTAAGACAGTCGCTCCCAGAATCCATAAGTTCCCTTGTACGCTCCTTTTCTTATCTCTTTCGCCGTCTTCGTCTCCGTCTCCGTCTTACTTTTGCATTTTCTTTCAACGACCTCTTGCATTGGCTCCTGGTTTTCCCTTCAGCCTTAACTATGGAAATCTGAATTCCAATGTGATTACATGATCGGCATCGGCATCGGACCCGGGTGGGAAGGGGCTATATGGTGGAAGTGATGACGATGACATGACCAAATCTGACTACTGCCTACTGAACTGAAACTGAGTGTTGGGAGAACATAACAAATAACCACAAATGGAAGGAGCTAACGAAACATCTGCAACCAAGTCAATTTTCTTATATTCAAAAATTCTACATTGAGCTTATCTTCACATCAATACTAATGTACGAAGACGAGCCAGGAAAAGCATCAATGTCATTGCAGATTCCGATGCGAACACCAGCAGCCCTCAAAATACTGATGAGTTCCTCTTTTGTTTCACATCAACTGTCAACGAGTTCACCTTGCCTTGTGAACTTCCCGCACATAACTTCATCCAGATATTTAAATACTGCTATGGCATTTTGCATTGATTCAAAAATACTGAATATGATGAATACTTGGCTTGAAAGACAATTCAAAGTACGTAGTTTAAACTTGAAAATTAACTGCAGGAGCTTTCAGCGTTTATTTGAATTTTTTAATGCAGTACGTAGAACGAACGAATATCAAACAAAGTTTTAAAAATCGAATTTCTATCTTGTGCAAGGATTTTATCTTTGACTGGCGACTCAAATGAAAGACAGACGTGAAAGTAGGCTACTACCTATAACTGCATTTAATACTATAATGGCACAGCTTTGCCTCTACTACTTTCACTCTAGACTGTGCAGAGTGAGTCTTTTGTCTTCAAATATTTTACGGGTTTCTGCCTTAAAATTTAGAAAATATGCACCACGCTTCAAAACTACATCATTTATAAATTCATATTTTGAAATTTTGTATGCAAATTAAGGCTGGATGGTCTTTGTGTACTGATCCTAGTTTATGAGTATGTAAATATACATATAAAGGTATATTTACGAATTTATCAAGTCACTGGATCCACTATATGTATGCCGGTACTAGTGGTGAAAGTAAGTGCTGCATAGAAGCTGATGAAGTTTCTGGTGCTGTATTTTAAGTTGTATTTGAACAAAGTACCCAGACTTTCTCCGCACTGCACTGTACTGTACTGGACTGTTCTGCGTTGAACTGAAATTGAACCTGAAACTGAGCCTAACTGAGACCAGAGTCAGTGGTGAAAGTATAGTCAAGGGAGCAAAGGGAGTTTAAGTTAGTTCTCTGAGTCTCTATTCATTTATGTATGAAGATCAACACAGGGTTAAATCCCTCTATTCTTCCCGACCGACAACCGACAGTTACCGTTACTGGTACTCGTTCCCTTTCCCTTTCCCTTGATCTAGCTCTGGTCTTGGCTCTGTACTTTCTCCTCATTTCTCTCTCCTTTCTTCGTCGTCTCGTTTGGATTTTTGGGAGGAGGATTTTCGAGTTGAAATTTGAGTTGGGAGAAAAGGGAAGGGAAAGGAAGCAAAAAGGAACGACACCACCAGAGATTATTTTCTCATTAAGGTTTCCACGCTCTACGTTCTCCTTGCTGTGTGTACGCTCCACGCTCAAGGAATGAAACTGGGAATTTATAAGCCACTCGCACACAGGGTTCATATCATTAGATTATGTGTCCTATATGAACTTTCACTACTTTCTCTACTTTCACTATTCGCTCTACATAGCCCTGATGATTTCATGATATGGAAAAGATGCTGTTATTTATTTTATAATGACCTTCCTTCCTTCACTCCACGCTCTTGTTGCGGCACAATCGCTACTGCCACTGCATTGCACTGATCTGATGGTCCTGGTCTATATGCTCTCAGTTCATGAGTACTTTTACCCTAAGTGTAAGCACACTCTTACTTCTCTCCTTTCCCTCTGTTCAATATGTAGCTCAGTTTTAAGTCGTAGGATTTACTGCATTTGGTATTTGGTGAAAGTAGTGAAAGCAATGCAGATGAAATTTTATATAGCTTTCTCGTGGTATGACGTACGTGGGTCGTGTAGGGTTAGAGTATATCGGGGTGTATTCTGGTTCTGCTTCGGTGTTGGTTGGTGCAGTTGTCATTGTCATTGTCATTTCAGTTTATTTCCCAATAATATTTCTAAGCTTAGTCTAACTTTTTCTAGCATAGTAGTATTGCATCTGACTTGCCTAAGCTTCGCTGGGCTTTAAGTGTCAGCAACTTTAGTTGAAAATCGAGACAGGGACGACAACAGAGAAAAAACTGAAAGCAAAAATTCATACAAAAGCATACAAAATATGAAAACATCAAAGTATAAAAGACTATAGTAGAGTGAATATTATTATTGAGTGTGAATAGTTTTATTATAACAAAAAGTTTTATTATTTCTATTTTAATAGTCAAATGGTATTTCAAAAAAATATATAATAAGGCTTAAGAACTGTGTCATGTTTTATAACAGAACTGAAATGGAATTAAATTAATAGGTTTTGGTGTATATTTTAACACAATATAGCCAAGAGCAGAAGCAGTCAGTATTCCGTTTCAGATGTAGCTCCGTATTGTGAATTTTTAAATTTGAATTATGTATGTGCGCCGTGATCTTCTTCTTCTACTTCCCAGAACCTCACATTTCATTTTCAGGATTTTCTTTTTTCATTTTTCAAAGACGTATGTACTTATAAGGTGGCGGACTTTGCATAGTGGCAAAGGGAGGGAAGGCGCGGATATTTAAAAGGATTAGGAAAATTCTTGTGTGAATAGAAAGTAGTGAGACTTATCGTTATCGCAGAAGAATGTTGAGAGTCATTCATATTCTTCATAAAATTTTTAAATAGATTATTTTATGGGAGTAAGAGCGGGAAGCTTGATTAATGTAATTGTATTGTAGTGTATCATCTGTACATCTCTAAATCTCACAATCCTTTTGAAGAGTTTTCTATGGACTTCCCAAGTGAAAATAGAGTTGACGATAATATATTTTTAATTATAAATCTAAGATTTCCTTTCCTACATATATAGCTATAGCAACGTTTCACATTCAAATACAGCGTTAATAAATTTAGGCTTGCTTTAATTAAAATTCTGTTTTTTTTAAGTTTACTTTTAGTACATTGATGTATGTAAATTTCAAAATCAGAAATTAACTAATAAAACTTTTTAGTGAAAGCTAACTTTCCCAAACAAAAAAACATGTTACACATTATGCGAAAGTTTTAGTAAAAATGTAATTATTTTTTTTAATTTTCAGAGCCCAAAGCCGCCAGAGTTTATTTTCTGGTATCATAATGATCGAATGATCAACTACGGTAGTTCCCGGGAAGTGTCAGTACACACAGAGCCTGGGAGTAAAACACATTCCAGACTGACCATTCGCGATGCCCGGACAACAGACTCGGGTAATTACACTTGTAAAACCGCCCATGCTGAGCCAGCATCTATTTATGTCTACGTATCGCAAGGTAAATTTTTGTCAAAATTATTTCCTGTACAAATATTTAAATTACAAAATAATTCTAATATTAATATACTGACGCATGCGCAGAGTTTTTGTTTGTAAAGTATCTAAATGAATAACAAAATAATAATTGCTTTGAAATCCTGCAGCCTCCGGTTTGTTTTCTGGTGACAAAATTGCTGCAATTCAACGAAGAAAAGCAGCTGCAGCCTCTTCATCCACAGCCCTCCCTGCCAGATTCCTTCAACGCTGGCTCTGTCTATCCACAAACACTGGTTTCCTTCTAATTATCTCACTTTTCCTTCCCATCCTCGGCCACAAGGCTCAACAGTTCCATTCATCAAGATAGAAACAACTTCAACAATAATATGAAAACATAAGAAAAAAAAGTCATACACAAAACTTGAACCTCATCATTTTTTCCTACTAATCTAAATACATAAATAAATAAATAAATAAATATATATATATCTATAAACAAAAAATCTATGACGTCGACGTGAAAGTGAAAGTTTTGGTGAAAGTCGGTGAAAGCTGGTGAAAGTCAAATTAAAATTAGTTCATTTTAATCGTTAGAGTGAAGCTGCGAATCATCTATTTAATAATAAAAAAAATTAATATAACCTTTTTCATAACGTACTATATGTATGTACAAAATTCCATTACTCGTATAATATACTAAAGGCTAGGCTACTATAACTACATTAAGTGTAATAATTAAACATGTAATATATGCACATACTTTAAGCTATAATTAAACTCTATCCTTTTCAACATCGTTGCTGTAATATAACGTAAAATAGTATAATAATAAATTAAAAATACGTACATAATTAATTTTAAAATATGCATATATAGTTTTATGTAAATTGTTTCGCTCTATATCTTACCCCTATATTAACTTACAATTAACACATAATTATCTATGTACTTATATCTAAAAATAAAAATGTATTATGCATAGTTCATCCTACTGATCTCATCCCCTCCTCAGTCAGAATATTTTCAACTTAAATATTGAGAATTATTGTGTATAATACAAAATGTTTAAAGTGAAAGTGCAAGAGACTTTCTCCTATTCTTTTCTATACAATAAAATTTCCATTTTAATTAGTTTTCATATATTAAATTGTGAATTACATCTCTCTCTCCCTTAATTTTACATTTGTAGACGGGGTGGATTATGAAGTCTGTCTATATATACAGCTATACAAAAATGTAGATGTTAGATTTTGTAATTTGAAATTAGTAATTTGAAATTTGCAATTATTATTAATAATCTGAACATTTATGGGATGAAACAGGGAGGGGCTGCTGTGTGGGAACTTACATGCGTATTAGTTAATACAATTTACCAACATACATGTACAGTAGCATAATAATATAAGCTAGCGTATACATAATTGTCAAAGGATATTTTACATATAGGTATATATTTAATTATACAAGTACATATTATAGTTACAACCAGATAACTATATAGTAAATTCAGAAATTCAACGAAAGCTTGTAGAATAGAAAGTGAAAGGATAAAGTTAAGATCAGCATGAAGAGACTAATGATGAATATCTTCGTACAATTAATTAATTATGTAATATTATTAACCTTCCATAGCGCCCACAACTCCAGACAGATATGTACATACATTAACCAAAACTTATATATGAAACAACTTTTTATTTTTATTACAATGTTTTTGTATACATTTTCTTTGTGAGACAAAACTTCTGTATCTCTTTACTATATACGCTGGTTTTGGTTCCCGTCTACGTATAGGCTCCCTTCCGTTTCTGTCCCTCAACTGTGTGTTTGTGTTATTTTTAATTAGCAAGTCTCCTTTTTCTATTAAAGACGCCCGACCGAGACCCTTTGATCTTACCCATATAGCTCCTCGTTTTAGCCGCCTAGTAATTAATTAACAAGGCAGCAGGTAATTATTACATAGAAATATCAAGTTTAGAATACGACAGGAGTCGTCTGCTACACTGAGAGATGTGGTAAGGTATGGTAACAAGTAGCCACCATTATTACAGTTAATTAATTTTTGTTTAATTACATAACAAAAATTAAATGCAACAAAGTTAAAACTACTGGGAAATATTCTTCATATCTTTCTTCAAAAATTAATGTGTACGTATGATGATTTTCACCTGGAAATAAATAGTGACTTATTAACACTACATAAACTCAGTTTATTTCAAATTCCAATAACAGTGAAAGTGGAAGTGAAAGTGAGTGAAATCCAAAGTGAAAGTCGACGTTTTATTTAAGAATTAAAAAACAATAATAATTAATACGAAACAATTATACGTACTCTACTCGTTGTTATTAAATTATAAATGATAATATATTTTGTATTGAAAATTATAAGAAAAGTGTAATTATGAAAAAAACAAAAAAGGGAAATTAAGTGTGTGTGTGTAAATACTGATAAATATCAAAAAAATCAAAAAGTACTACACGTCAATAATAATGTCAAGAAAATATTATGTATCTGTACAAGGTGTACGAATAGAGTATAAGAAGAGGGAGCGTATATATAGAAATTAAGCGTGAGTTGAACCGAGTGAAAGAGGGTGAAAGTTCAAAAATGTAATTTTTTTGAGTTGGCTCGTTCTCTGGAGAATTCCAAAGTGTATTTCATCATGACTTTTATTAACTGTGTAAATGTGAGGAATTGTCATAAAGTTAGCACATTCGTTCCTTGAGTTATCCTTCTTTCCTTCCTTCAATGTTCTTGTGTAGAGAGAGAGAGAGAGTAGGAAGGTAGCCGGGGCCAGGACCGGAGCCGGGGCTGCTACGGGATGGGGAAAGCAAGTAAACAACTATCCAAAAACTACTCCTTACTACCAAACACACACACACTCACTGAATTACACTGAATTCCAAAGGATAGGCTCCAGAGCGAGACAAGGGAAGAGAAGGAAAGAGACAAGACAAGAGGACAGGGGAACAAGGGAAGATGGGAGAAAATTGTACTGCGAAATGATGCATTGTCATTGCCACAGTTATGAGTACACATCTCAAAGATATAACGCAGCCTATATACAGTGTATATCTAACTTTCACCATTACCGTGTGATGTGCTGCGCTTCATATATAGCTACAGCTATAAAGTTTTTTTTGTGAACGCGTTCCATACTATATATCTATATAGCTCTGCTGCTGCTCCGCTCCCCAAAAGTATAAAGTTGGTCCGGAATGAAGTGAAAGTTAAGTTGGTGAAAGTTTGGTGAAAGTATGTCATAACAGTAAAAACTTGAGTTCCTCATTTCTTCTCATCTTTTTCATATTTCCTTTTTATTTATTTTGAACTAATCGTAAGTAGTTTTTTTTCTACCCCTATACACAACATTCTTTTCTTGGCATTATGGTTCTGCTCTGCTCATGAGTTGGAGCCCAATTCTGGCCCTTAGATAACAAGCGCAAAAACAAGTTTGTACTTTGCATCTATCTACATATTATATATATATATAGTGTATAAGAAAGTATAATATCTGTACTTAAGTAGAAATTACAAGCTTATTTATACTACTACTATACACTGCATTCTTATAATTATATAGAGATTAAACTCTACTTACTTCAAACCAGTTTCCAAAAAAAAAGTTCAAAAATGTACACTGCACATTAGCATGTAACGGTTTTGAATTTTTAATTTTGTCATTTTCCTAAGAATGAATGTTCCTATCAAGGACTTAAGTACCGTAGCCGGTACCGGAGCCGGAGCTGGAACCGGAACCGGCCACGTCAAAATTTTAAGTAGATTCCTAGAATTTTTGTCGTAAAATATAACAAGGTTTATATTATGGTTCAGTCCCTACTATGGTCCCGTAGGAACCGGTCCCGGCACCGGTCTCGGCTCCGGTCCCGGCACCGGTCCTGGTCCGCTGCCGTCTCGTGTATGTTTGAGCTATAATAAAGAAATAGGATTAAATGGTATATAGTGTATGATAAGCAAATGCTAAAAGGTGAAGGTCACGTTAGTAGATTCAATGTCAACAACGAAGGTCACAAATTTTTAGATCAAACATACTGTAAAAAAACAATCCATTTAAGAAGAAAGAAAAATGCAAAAAATTTCCAAAATTTAAAATTCATAACCAATTAAATGAGTGTTTGTCTATATGTAAGTAGAGTTACGTGTACTTTTTGTATACACATATAAAAAAAATAAAATTATGATTAAGGAATTGAATAGGTACTACTACGTGGTCTCTGTGCGATACTGTTATTAGTCTTGTATACATTTTCCAAACTCAAATGCATCTGCAAATGCATAATATAGTTAAATTGTATAATAAGGAAAGGCTAAGGTTACACACTATATATGTACGGCTATGCATAGTATGTATACCCAATCGTTTTTTATGTAAAGTAATATATACATTTAAACAGACAGAGCGGATATAGCTATACAGTCATAGTCTCTGTAGATGTAACTATTTGCATACGTATATAGCATAATTAAGCATAATTATACAGGTAATAAATAAACCTGTAATTTATGCTAATAACTTTGCGGTAATCAAAAGTATTTACGAATAAAAACTATAAGCGTCTTTAATCGTAAATCAATGTCATAATGTAATTAAGTAGATTTTCCTTATTTATTTGTTATCTAAATTATGTAGCAATTATAACGAAGGGGTTTAACGACTCACAATTTATAGTGCGGGAATTCTATAACTATCGTTTTAATTTTGAAAAATCTATTTTATTCGATGTGGATGTCATTATATTCGGTCGGATTCGTCGAAATTACGCAACTCTTTTGATGAAAAGCGACACAGAATTTATACCTGATTATTAATACGAAGACAAACCCTCATCTCAGCCTCCCCCCCCCCCCACTTAAATAATAATTACAAAAATATGTACTTTACTTAATTATGTTCATTATATTTTACAGAGCGGGAAAATTTAAATGTGTTTAAAAACTTTTGGTGAAAAAAAAGAAACATGAACCAATTAATTAATTAAATAATTAATTAAATCAAATTAATTCAACAGAACTCGCAAGTCATCGATTAAATTGAAAGAAAAATACGAATTAATTACAACTACAAAATAATTAATACAGTTAAGATTACAATTTTAAGAAGAAAAAAAACTTAATTAAATTATATGGCTAAAATTACAATGGTATGTTAACTGTAATTAAAATCTATAAGGAATATATACACGCAGTAATTTATTATTTACAATTAAAATTTCAAAACCTCAAATATTGAAATTCTACACGTTCTACGTAAAATAAAATTTTAGTGTAAATAGTTTTAAAAAAAATATTATTACAATGTATAAAACGTACATGTATGTCGTGTAAAAAAAATGGCGAACAAAGTAAAATCAATTCGACAAAAATATTATTAATTACTACTACGACTACGACTACGATTACTTACCTGACCTAAATATTTACAACAAATCTCAAAGTAATTAACATAAGCATTTAAAAAGGTGTAGGATAAAATTATGATGATAATTAATAAATATGTTATGTTAAAACCCTACTGAGTGTAAATATGTATATAGTTAATTATGCAATTAAAATAAAATTATAAAATAAAATATTTAGAAAATAATAAGCTATATACATAGGGGATAATGTGGGATAAGATGTGGAGAGGTGAAAGGGAAAAAAATATGTATGGTCATATAATGTAATGTAATATAAAATACTAATAATTAATTACTATAAAGAGACAGTTCTTAGTCATTTTATGGTGAAGGTGACGTGGATGGATACGGATACGGATACGGATACGGTGTGCGTACCAAGTAATTAAAACAATATAATTAATTAACTCTACTATATCTTATGATTACTATACAGTTCTCTAATTGTAAGTTTAATTAAAGCTGTACATGTACATATATAATTAATTACGTATAAAAAGAAAACAAAAACATAATGTGAACTCCAAAAACAAAAACCAACATAATAACATACGGACATGGAATAATGATCATAATATAATTAATTATACACTATACTCATATACATATATGTATATAATACTGTACTAATTCCCTTCTGCACGTAATAAAAATTTTAATCAATTTTAATGAAAAGAAAATATTGAGCTGCCTGTTTTTGAATTTCATTGTATTTTTTTAAATGGGGCATTCACATACACTACACATAGCATCTATTAAAAGACTTATATAGCATTTTGCAACTTGAAATTGGACTTTTACTAGCAGGAACAAAAAGACATATGTAGCCAAGCCGAAACCTGCGCAACTGCAATTTAGCATTCACAATTTTCTAATTTCCTCATATTTTATTTTGGCAAGCTATAAAAATGCATACAAAAATTATTTTAAATTCATGAATCAAATACATAGTGCAGTTTTGCAATTGCCATATTATAATGTATGTTAAATACACAAGCTTACATTACAATATTCTGTATATTACGTTTCCATATGATTTTCTTGTTGCAGTTTAAAATTTTGGCAGGGGCCACCCGCATATCACAGAGGCACGGGGGGATTTAATTTGCTACGTTTAATTTAAAATGCAAAACTATATGGTCTACATTACGCTTGTTTTATCAGCCCCCATTTTTACAGAATGTTGGCAAGTAGGTCGCCAAGGACGCCATTCCCATTATTGCAATTGCCTACATACGAAACTCACTAAAAAAAAGTGAACTAGAACACAGAGCTGTGTGTATGTATAGGTATGTAGCACTTTATTAGGCAGTAGTAAGTAGTAAGTAGTAGGGAAGCTTAAACTATGGGAGGAAAAAAATCTGGAAAAACTCTGAAACTGTGAGTGAGTAGAAAAATGAAAGCGGAACGCCAAGACTCAATACCATTAAATAAGGCTTTATTTTTTTTTACAGGGTGAAAATCAGAATCCGAATCAACTGATCATCACAGATGCCAAATGGAAAAAGACAACCCATAAAGCACCCATTCATAATCTAGGCTTATGTACATGTACAACTATATAAAATCGCGCCTTTGAAAGCATACGCCGGTGGGCCGGTACCCGTACCGGTACCGGTACCAGTGTCCATAGTATAGGTTCCAGTTTCGCTCCTGTTTGAAGTCTGTAAAAAAAGAAGGTAGAATTATGCTGCTGTGTAAGCTTCCCAATGCCAATAATATTAAGAAAGTTATCCAGTCTATTTATATGAAATGCATATATACCTATACGTAATATCGAGCCACGAGACAAAGTATAGAATTTGGAAGAAGGGGATCTAGTAGACTGGAAAGTACATATTAAAAAGGAGTAAAAAGGAGAGACAGAGGAAATGAGGAATGAACCGTGTGAAATGTGATAGAAAATTTATCAGTGCTTGTCATGATTCGTGCAAGTCGTTATTCTTCTTTTATTACCCTTTTTGACAATTAACGGCTGGCGTCTTCGGCGTCTTCGGGCTTCATCTTCCGCTCTTCTTTCTCATCTTTTTCTATTATACTGTATATATACCCGGCTCCCGTCCTATAGATTTACAGGCAGAGCCAGATCACCTACAGTTAATATCACTGTCAGCCAAAGTGAGTGCAGATACAGCCCAAGTCATATTATACCCACATATATAGCATATCCCCTATCGTCTACCTGTGTGCCCCAGTCCCAGTTTTTCTCTATTACCATTACCAGTACCAGCGGCAGGACCGGGACCGGTACCGGTTAGATTGTAGATGTTCTTCTTGTACAAGTTGTACTGTGATACTTGGTTCGTTCCTATTATCAAGAACAAGAAATGGAGCAAATTGGGAAAAGCTTGGAAGACTGAAAATTGAATAGTGGAGAAAGTATATAGCTTAAAGACGCCATTGTTTAGTACGCCTCGACCGACGGACGGTGAGGGTAACGCTATAGTGCAGTACACCTATGTATATAGAGATAGACGGGCGATTTAGTTTCGGATTCGGATTCGGATTCGGATTCAGTGTGGACTGTGAGCGTCTCGGAAAGCAAATGGTTATGAATTGTGAGATGGAATATGATATATGGAATGATGAGCAAAATAACAAATGACCAAACCAACCACCCATCAACTTTTGCTTTCACCTTTCTTTCCTTTTCCTCTCTCTCTCTCTCTCTCTCTCTCTCTCTCTAAGGGATTATGTGTGTGCCGGTCCCGGTCCCGGTCCCGGGCCCGCGGACCCGTAGTATTTTCGTATTTTCCTAGTTTCGTCTCCAGATATATTATATTCCCCTCCTAATTCCAAATCCAAACCCAAATCCAGCAGGAGCAACAAGATGATGAGAAGGGGAAATCTTTTCTTTGATAAATTGTCTGCATTGGAAAGAGAAACATGGACAGAATCAAAGAATGAAAGAGAAATTAATTAGCACTTGTTTGTACGGAGGACGGAGAAGAGAAACTCACCATTAGAATTAAAAGGAATTCGAATTCGAATTCGAAGGCATATAGAAGATACATACAAAGGCAAAGGAAAGTAAGTACACAATAAGGTGAGGGTCCAAAATTGGGCCTTTGTTGATATAGACACATAATATATTGCGGAAAATGTAGGGCGAAAGAAAAGGTGTGCAAAATTTGAGCAAAATTTTGGTAATATTAGTTGGATGTTGACTGACAGGATTTTGACTGCTGTGTGCCATCTACATTCGGATTCAGAAATGAACCGTTCAATTCACAATTCACGTCACAGGGAAAATGAAAGAAGTTCCCGGATTCCAAGATCTGGATCTGGGGTTTGCTGAAGACGAGGAAGAAAATACGAAAATCAAATCAGAATTAATCGTCTTAAATTAATAAAATTTAGAATTTAGTATTGGGAAATGATTTAGCAAAATTATATTGACAGAATTACACATAGTATTTTTTCGTAGACGATTTTGATTTGTTTTTTTTTATTATTTAAAGGCTTGAATTAAAAATTCAATTTAAGTATTATATTTCAATATATATTACGTTCATGTTAGATCATTTTAATTTTTAATATTATTCGTATTGGCATGATTTTAAATAATATAATTTGGAACATAAACACAAAAAGACAAAGACACATCTCTCTCTCGCTAAAGAACTTTCTGTACGTACTAAAATAAAATAATACAATTTGTATACATTAAAATAATAAGCTGCACTTTTTTTATATTTTTATATAACGTAAGTAATCCGTATTCTTCTACATACTTAACTTATTTTTTTTGGTTAATTAATTACAAAGTTATTAGAAGGCGCAGAGATTCAATACGTGTCTGCATTTTTTTTAACAACATTTTACAAAACTTTCTATCATTGTAAATTGTAATACGTGCATTATTGCATTGTATTGTAGACATTGTAGTGAGTAGTTAGTTAACCTTACAAATAACAAAAAATACTAATCGTAAAAGTTCAAATTAAAATTCACAGTTCAAAAGTTTGAACAGTAGCAGAGTTGTTGGGTATTTATGGGGCGACGTGGGCGATCTCGGTTAATGGCACAGCAAGGCGACGTTTTGTGTACTACAATTATATACATACCTGTATTTGATTCCTATATAATTAAGTCATAAGTACATAATATAGTATAATATAATTAAGATATACTTCAAGCAGCAGTTTCCTGCGGCACAATGACAATACAATAATGTACAGCTAAGTCAAATATACATACAGGTATAGTAATTTCATATTTAATTATTTATATATTATTAGTGAAGTAGTATTAATTAACAGTTATAAGTCTTGACGCACTTCTAAATTCAATATGTTTAATAATTCGTGAATTCGTACCGATACATAAGGTTAGAAATAGAAATAGGATTAGAAATACAAAGACACTTCTAACTTCTCGTTTAAAATTCTTTTGTGTTTCTTTTTCAAAACTCCTGAAAATACTTAAATTTTTAATCAAACTCATTCTTAAAGGAGCAGATAAAAATAAAGATACAAATTAATATAACATAGAAAGTTTAATGTAAACACTTTTTAGTTATTTTGTCACCCTTAAAACTATGAAACAATTTACGTAAGTATAATATGCATTTACAACTTTTAATTTTAAGATAAAATAGTTTTCACTTTTTTTTAAAACTAGATTCTAGATTTCTAATAAAATACCGAAGGCGATTGATTATTATATTTTTGTAGTTCGTACGATTCAAATATTTAATTTATATAGGTTTAAATTACAATTAAGTAAGTAATATAATAATAATTACTAATTACCTTTAATTACCTAAATTAGCACTCTTTTAATAGGATTAGATTTTGTGATGATTGCTGATTGCACTTTTTCCTTCTTTCTTTTTCTCTCACTGTGATATTACAAATTATTTTTGTAGAGAGTACATTTTATTAATTACCTAATTAAATACTTTTGTATGGCACTTGGCAGTGATGCTGAATTAGTTTTTTTGATTTTGATTCTGACCTTGGATGGAAACTAAAATTAGTACAAATCTTGATCTTCTTCTTGGATTTAGTAGGATTTTTTCATTCATTCATTTCCATTTTTGTTGTTTGATTAGAACTTGAATTTTGATACTTAAATTAACTATTAAATTAAATTAATTAATGTAGAGTTACTTAAATGTATAATTTAGAGTTACAAGCGTTCATCCCCAGGATGGTAGCCATTTCGATGTAACGGCTGACTATCAGGTCCACCATGACGAGGACGTCTTCTCTTGAAAAATCCACACTGTCAAATAAAAACACAAATAATTAAGTACAGATCAAAATACTTAATTTTCAAAAACTGTAAAAGTTTCATTTGAGTTGCATCTACTCTCGATTTGGATTATGACCATACTTTGTATAACGCGTAGATGATGAGAAGAAGTAGTAGTAGTCCAGCTAAAGCAGCTAGTACATAAATCCACCAACGAACTGGTCCCGGTTTGGACAGATCCGTTTCTTCAATAACCGTCGTCACAATCTCATTCGTTTTGTACCGAAGGTAACTTGGGTCCACATTATAAGGCAGCTGGGAGACACGCGTCAACAGCTTGGAAGATATGTTTACATTCTCCCCTTTGAATTTCTGCATGTTTAACACACAAAAGCCAATGTTAAATTTTGATTTTAAAAAATTATTGATTGAAATTCTAATACTAAAATAACTAAAATTTTAAGTAGTTTAATAATCAATTCAAAATACTTACACTTTGCAACGTTCTGGACCAAACCCGACCTCTCACAGCCAATACAACACTTTGACCTGCATCTAATTCACCAATTTTACATTTAATCTGAATACATTTGGTGGGCCCACAGCTTGTATCTTTTTTCCACCCTTCGCTTCCACTTCCACTTCCGCTCTGCCTCTTATTTCTTTCATGTCTGGAATATGGATCGCGATCCCTATCTGAGTAATGTTGTTGTTGATGTGAGGACTGGTATGGCTGCTGAGGATGCAAATAATTTGGATTTGAAGAATATGATGACCCTGAAGATGAGCCTGCTGACCCAATGTAAGACGTCCTCGCTTGCCCACCTCCATAACTGGCCTCCCTCTCTCTGCTATTTTGACTCTGACTCGGACTTTGACTCTGACTACTCGAAAATTGGTTCCTTTGATTTTGATTCAGATTCTGGTTCTGATTTTGATTCCTATTTTGATTATAACTTGGACTTTGACTCCGATAACTTTCATCCCGGTAGCCGGAAATCCCTTGATTCCGTAAATAGTCATCGAGCTCATCTGACGTTTGGAAAGTTTTGGAGTCGGTTTTTCTTTCTGTGTAGGATGTTTTACTAGTTTTACTGTACTGTCCGCCTCCACCCGAAAACCTTTGTTCGTAACTACTATTACTAAACGTATTGAAATCCGAGCCACCAGCGCCGGAGCCTGATGCGGAGCCAAATCCAGTCCCTGAACCAGAACCAGACGACGAAAAGGAAGATGATGATGAAGATCCTGAGGAAGATGCAGATGCAATGGATTCTTCCTGGTCAATCCCAATCGTCCGATCTTTAGCAACCCCACTAAAATGATTGTGCTTTGACAGGATTAATTCTAGAGGATTCACGTCTTCAACATGCTCACAGGTGAGAGGTCCTTCGGTGTGGGGCTGTTCCAAAAGGTACAAGAAATGTTCCCCTTCCAGTGTGTAGGATGGCCATAGGAGAATTAGACTTGAGCTCTCAATAGAGCTGGGTCCATCACAAATGATTTCATAAGTGTGGATCACTTCCGGCCCCACATCATTCTCATGCTCAATCTTCTCACTATCATAGATGGACACATTATGTCTCACTGGCTGTGGCTTGCTCACCCCTTTCAAGCTGAGATCGGTTTGGATTCGGACCGGGAGCGAGATGGAGCGGTAGTTGTCTGACCGGGCCACGTCTGACTGCTCAGGATTGGTGGAGTTCACAGAAATGTTGAAAATATAATCAGACTTAACTTCTGAGCCGTAGCGAGGTTGGAAATATAATTTGAATTTGACACGTTCATAGCGAGGGAGAGGGTTACCGATGTCACAGCGGAGAGTGTTGTTTGTAGAGGGGGTGGGTGGGGAGCAGAGAACAGGGACTCTTTTATTTGTGTCCAGTCTGTCGAGGGACACATAGGCGAGGGAGGAGGGGACGGACATAATTAGAGTGGACTCGTAGGAATCTTCCCCCAGATTGTCAACTTCCACTTCGATGTTGATCCGCTCGGTAGAGCCCATGAGGAAGGACTTCTCGGACATGGACACTTTTAGGGAGAGGTCAGGAATGCAAATGTTGTCTGGACCACAATTCTTTTCTATAGAGACGGAGTCTTTTTCCACGGTGGAAGTTGTCGCATCGATGATGGGAATCAAGCTTCGTCGCTCTCTGTGACTGAAGGTGGTCACGGAAATCATGGAGTAACGAAGTTCTGCTTCCAATGGCGTCAGTTTATCACGGATTTGAGGCTAAACAAACCAAATTTCATAATACAAACATTGCATAATTTGGGAAGAAAGCTGAACAATCGTATTTTTCAAAGAAAACAGAAAAAAACAGAAAAATTAAGTTTACAAGTACCCGTAAATAAACTTGAATGTTGGCACAGTTCTCTCGTTTTTTAAATAATCTCAGAGTTTGGTTTATACTGGAAAACCCTTCCGAGTTGAGGAAGAACATTCGGGGTTCCTTTGGTTTCTTAGAGTCCAAGATGTACTGAACGTTGAAATCTGTCAAAAATCAAAGTAATTATTTACAATATCATTTTTGCTAACAAGCAGTACACAGTATACAGCTAATACAAGTGCAGTGCGTATCTGATTAAAAATAAAATGAGTTAAATTATTTACCCATAGAATCATCTGCACCAATTCCATCATACTCCATGCACAAATTAAGGGGTAAGCAGGTAACTTTGGTCCCGTCTCTCAAATCGCATGCTTTTTCATCCAAATTAATTTGTTTTGAATTTAAATCAACTCCACCGCCAGACTGTTGGTCATGAGTTGTGAATGTCAGCTTGGTGCTTACTCTCACCACGGGTCTTGACCTTAAATTTGAATGAAATTGATTTATCAAATTATTCAATACGTTCTATATAGCTAATTATATATTTTATACGTAATACAGACAACCCACAAGTAATCGCACGTGCAATTTAACTTAAAAAAATATAATTGAATTCCAAATGGTAGCTTACTTAAAATAAGCAACAAAGTCAGAATCGTAAGCACCAGCAAGAAGATCTGGATACCCGTTTCCATCCAAATCTTTTCCCCCTGAGAGAGCGAAGCCAAAAGTTGAAATCGTACTTTGTACTTCACGTCCGTAAATTACCTATTTTCAACACACATCCACACACACGTAACGAAATTAGAGACTTTAATTTTTTGAAATTGATATTTTTTATAAATTGCATATTTAAATGTTCCATCATACCTGAGTGTGTTCCCTGCGTAGGCCAGTTGAAGAGCCTTGATAGATATAAACAGCCCCGCGATCCTCGTACGGTGCCCCAACGGCAAAATCTGTTCAAAATTATACAAAATGACAAATGACGGCCGAGTTTGTATTTTTTTAATCATAGAAAAAAAACTAGATCACACAAATTAAGTTACCTCCAAACCCATCACGGTTGATATCTCCAAGAGCACATAGTGAAAGTCCAAATCGCCCACGATCTGCAGTACCATCGACAGACTCCCATTTTTTGAACTTGTGCTGCAAATTGAATCAATATTAAAGATTAGTAATTTTTTTTATTACTACACTTCACACAGGGACGCATTTAGCACTATGTATATGCCTAGTTATATTACACATGAAGTTAAAATTAACGCTGCTTTATTGAAGCTTGAATACGTTACTTTTTTATATAATGACACTCACCCTCTTTGTCTGATAAACAATGTACACTTTGCCAGTCTCAATTTTCATGGATGGATTTCCAAAATCAGTATGCATAGGAGCCCCAATAATAATATCATCGAGACCATCTCCATCCATATCAGTCACAGCAATTGCATAGCCAAAATAAGATCCAATCTGCTCTCCGGTAATATTGTGTAAATTCGTCAAGTCAGAACTGTAGACGACGACCTGCAAATACCAGACAAAAACAAACATGTAATATATTTTATTTACAGGCAACAATATCCATGTACCCATTTCATTTCTGTCTTACTTTTAGCCAAGACACAACAGGTACCCACATTATATGACATCAGGTATAAATTTATATAATTAAATACCTATAGAGAATTCATTCAAACTTAATCTTTTCAAAAATTCCACTGGTTTGTAAACGGTAATTCCTAACATGAATAAGTGGGTCACTCGAGTTTAAGTAAAAATATTTATCAATTTTATTATCTTTGAATCTGAGCACACTGTCAGCTATTGACTACGTACTACTATTACTACATGTACTATATGACAAGTACATTCTATGATTCTATGTAAATATTATGACTACATATTTCTGGTAAGATATGCACAAGGCATTTACTTAGGGCGTTTTATCATTTACCTATATGTAAATAGCATGGTTTGCAATTATGTAACCTACAATGACCGAACAGAACTCTGCATTTCGTACTTCGTCCCCATGATCTACAACAGTCAACAAATCAAACCAGCTATAACCTCAGCATCTGACCATATTAAGTCCCGCGTATATATCATTTATACGTTGTACGTTGACCTAACAAAGCACACAGGTAATAGAGACACTAAAAATCATTAATCCAAATTAAGCCATTACTCCCATTAGTTATTTCTTCTCCTATCCGTTTCTCAAACTACAGATATTTGAATCGTGATCGTGACTCTCTCTATCCATACGTATACATGCAAACTGCATTATCATTATTTATGTAGGAGATTCTCAACATTTCCATTCCATTACCCTAATTTATGTTTTGGCAAATTCATTGGACTTTTAGATTGAGAACAACATAATTTCATTATTACAACAAAAAAAATGACTACAGAGCTCACACAGCGCTGAACATCCCAATCCCAAAACCAGGCTCCGTTGTCGTCACAAATACTAAATCAAAAACCTGCATGTAAAGGTTAAATTGTGTTTCCTTGTAATTTAAATTTTCCACATTGCCACCATTGCGCATTGTTATAATGGGAAGAGTCAAAACTCAAAAACTCAAGAGCGTGTCTTTCTCTATAGATTTGTTTTTGGACAAACTTTTTTAGGTCTGCATCAGCCCCCATATCTAAATAAATTTCTACAGTCAATTTCAATTAGGAAATTTCCAAATGGGGATAAAGATGCTAAAATTTATAATTTATACAGAGAGATACTTGATACGTTCGAGATTTGGATTTGGAGGTACTTGAGACTTGGGAATGTAAACCCAAAATTTGGGCTGTCGCTCTAAACCAAAACCAAACTACTTCAAAGTCAAAGAAAAAGAGAGGCATAGTCATAGTAGAGCATAATACGGGTGACGGATAGACTACATAATGTGACATATAGGCATGGATGGAATACGGCTACGGAATATATAGGGAATCGCATCCGAGGCCGAGATATGATTATTATTATAGAATGAACACGAACTTTTAGGAATTGGATTCAACGTTGATAGATCTTAGGAGACAAGGCAACGGGGACACACCCAACGTCTACCTCTACTTCCACCTCCACATATAACGTAACATCTACAAGTTTCTTTCTGTTACTTGTCGTCAAAAAGTTCAAAATGCACTATCTACATAATAATATTTTACCCTGATTTTACAAAGCGCTTTGGAGCACCTACATAATAAGTTGTTAAATTCTATAGATAATACATTTTGAACGTTATGTACGATCTAATAAAGCTCCACTAACGACAGAGGACAGACAAGTTAACTAATAAATCTGCAGACTCCAGACCTATCACCCATAGCCCCTGGCCCATAGGATATGAATACGAAATTGAGTGTACGAAAATACGAATAACAAAAGAGATGAATCTTCCCAGAGCTCTCGCACACTGACTCTCGCTAATGATAGGTTGAGGACAGGGATGAGAATTCCACTTTGCAGTTAAAGTTAAAATGAGAAAATCCAAACGTCCAAAGCACAAGAGAGAGATGAGAGACAAAACAAAGGGAAACTATAGGAAACAAGCCCATCACATTAGATCATCATCATCACTACGATTACGATTATACCTTCCCATCAATTTAATGGACTCACATCTCAACATTTAGAATATAGGAGCGTAAAATGTGGAGACAGTACAGCGTAAAATAGTAAAATTATACTCCCTTCTAAAGTACCTTACGTCACATAGTATAAGTCAGTATAAATACCACCCTATTAACTACATGTAAGTATTATTTATAGCAACACACGTCACTCGCCCATACATACAAACTTTGTATAGTAAATTTGAAATTCGGTCTCGATTTCAGTTTCCATTCCCATGTCGACTCTCTGAATATTGATTTTCACATAATATACAATAAATAATCTGCATTCAAAATTAGAACTGGATCAAAGTATCGGAGACGAGGATAAGGACGTGATCTGCGTACCGGGACCGGGACCGGGAACGGGAGCGATATCGGTATCGGCATCGGTATCGCATCGGTAGCACATAGGATATAGGGGTTATTTCGCGGGTAATTTCCGGGCCGGAATTAACCTTGTATATATAAAATGTACAAACAAGTATAACCAACATCGCCAAGAAACCCAGTAAGGTGTTTGACCTACTCAAGAAGTATAGGAGAGCATCAACTGACTGAACACCCTCGCGAAAACAAGAAGTAGAAACTGTACACGGCTGCGAGAAAAGGAAACAAAAAACATGCGGGAGCCGTAACTAATGCCAAACCCAAATAAAAAGCCCGGGCTCCCTTCACCTAGCTACTTCGTCATAGTTTTTAGTTTTTGCAAATTATGCGAATTATAATGGCACGTAATGGCAATGGGCAACTACTCTGCAAGACTTCGGTTGAGTAGTGAGCTAATAGAAAATACGGAGCGAACAACCAGAACCAGTAACCAGTAACCAGCCCAACAAAACGTCAACGTCAACGGCAACTGCAGCCCGCATAGTCATATAGTGTAAACGGAAAAAAAATAAAAAGTAATAAGTAATACCTTTGGTATATAGTTACTTAATTGTATACTACTAAAACTTAAATACTAAACTTGGCTATTATATACTTGAGTCTTTAGGTAGCATTTAGCATGTCTATAGACTGTCCCATCATTAATTACAGGCTACAGAGCAGTGCACTGGTACTGGTTATAAATATAAGCGCACGCTATTGAAAAGGGAATTGAGGCTTTGCGTTGTATAACTTGTGAAGAACTGAAGATATTAATCGTTGGGAGTTTTAATCCGATGTAATTATTTGCGAAAATATTAATTGCACCACAGATTCCAAAGCTCCGCCTATTAATCATATACATAGGTAGGTCCTCATAAAGCATGTAATAATATGTGTGCTATGTAGAAATGTAGCTCTACCAAATTATATAGTAGCAGGCAGCAGGTAATATATGTTATATAGTACTCCCGAACATTCATAATTATATATTAGGCATATCTTAAATTGATCGTTTGATACCGTTGCCGTTATCGCTCCGACCGAAGCCGAACTATACGCGCACTACTACACTCACTACTACTACGGGGAACGTGTGTACAAGTTTCTGTTTATGTTTATACAGTTGGCTGAGTAGTATAATATTACTGTACTGGGGACTGACTGGGGGGAATGCAGCGGGAAATGGAAAGTTTTGCATGAAATTTTGTGAAAATTAGATTTTTAGACTTTTTTCGAATGGAAAATTGAGATTTAATTCTACAAGTTCCAAATTTTCTCAAAATTGTCAAAGTAAAAATACCAAAAACAAATGTTGATGATTTACACTTAAAAGAAATTATAAAAAATTCAACATTTATAACATATAAAAAAAGGTGAGTATCGTTATCGTTATCGCCATCATAAACTATACTGAAGAACAAGATTTGCATATGTGAACAAATATTACGTAAACCAAGGGAAAGGCCACGAAAAAAAAACCAAGAGGCAAAGTATAGATATAGAAACAGATTACAGATACACAAAAAAAGCATACACAGCCCATATTTCATCATTTAAAGCCTGGAACGACGAAGGACTGCATGCGTATGTAATTATTACAACAACGTGAATAATGAATAATCTACTCATACATAGGAAACCTATATCTATCTATACTCTCCACCGAAAGAAACTAATGTAAATCATTCTTCTTTTTTTGCACGATTATATCTTCTCTTCATACAAAAAAAACTTTATGACTTTATCAGAGAAATCTTTTTTATATTATTTTCCTCTTGAATAATGCTGATCATATGAGTAGATAGTAGAGATGTAGAATTAGAACGTAGAGATACGATAGCGAAGCTAAAATCTACAAGTATCTACATATACGTAGACTTTCCATAAGACATCAAGACATGCGTTCAATCTTCTATCCTCAGTCTCTGCTAAAACTTGCGTGGTGTGGTGTACTTCAAAATATTCTGACAAGATTAGAATTAGAGATCATCGAACGATCATCACATTAGTAAAAGAGTCTCTCTGCCTCACTAAACTCCCTTCCCTATCCGTGTCTACAATAAATTCAAAAGGAAAATCCGGGAAAAAAACCATCTCTCTCTCTCTCTTGAAATGCAATGAACATGAAAATCAAATGGAAATAGTTTCAAATCCAAAACAAGATCCACATCCACCAGGCAGAATCCAGCCATATAATTATACTCGTTTCCGTTATTGCCCTACTACTACACAGTATATCAGACTTTCAAGATACAAGCTCAACTTTACTTTTCAAACTTTTGGGTACTTTTCCAGCAACAAACCAAGAATGACGAAGACGAAGAAACCTAAAGGAAAACGAGAGCCAGCCAAGGCGAAAGCAGAACCCAAAAAATAAACCGTAACCGTAACCGAAACCGAAACTGAAAAACGAGCGTACAGGATTTTGAACGGGAATGGATCATAACAAAAATTGTACCTAACTTTGAGCAAATTGAAGATTATGACTAACGTGAACGTAAACGTGGAAACTGTCTGCTACTCTAGCCTCGCCTATTCTATAACACGGATGGATACCAAGAACAAGACTAAAATATAAAGGAAAGTATTTCAAAAGAAGCTACAGTCTACTAAAGTAGGTAAGTCCCAGAGCCAAAACCCAAAAAGTGTTTCGTTTTCTTGTATTTTTTTGGACACACCCAAGAATTACACACCTACACACAGACGCAAGACAACATAACCATATAGCTATGGCGTCTGTATAACTATTATAGTATTAGGAAATAATGTGTGTAAGAAATCTACCTTAAGCCTTAAGGAGAGTGAGATACTAGCAATTTACAGGCTACACACATTTACACATACACCAAAAACCAAACCAACATGCTCCGTCCGTGATATTTATCACTATTTCAAATGCATGTGCTATCTTTAAGCTGTAAGAAAAGAAAACAGGAATGAATGACGAATACTCGGATTCGGATTCGGATCGAATACGCTCCGATTTCGTATTTTTATTTCACTCCCTATGGTTGACTGGTTCAGTTCGATCTGGCTTTGAGGACGGGACTCCTGTCTAGGGAAAATTGTGTGTATTTATGTAACAACTGCAACAGAGGCATTATTGCTTACTCGATACTAAGGAGTAAGGAGATTGGCTGACAAGCCAACTACATACATCTATAGGTAATTAATTTTACTTAGCCCTAGGTACCTATAATTCCTATGTGTAGTTGACATGTACCTATGAAAGGTAATAATTTTTTTAAATTTTTTTGAATTTTTTAACCAACTTTCGAAGCAAGTCATTTGAAAATTAAGATGTGTGTAATGTTCCCAACTGAATCGAAGTAACGTGCATAGTGTTTTTTTATTTTGCTTCCAAAACAAACAGATGGTCAGATATCAAGTTTTAGATTCAAGAAGAACCTGCCAGAAGAGCTACGACTACCTATGTATGTAATGAAATACCTATGTAGATTGTACATATAGATAGGTTATTGCTAGTAAGGCGTTAGGTAGATGTATTTATTTCGTATTCGTGTGGTATGGGACGTGGGATGTTCGCTCGTTGTCGTTGTTGGTGGTTTGGTTCTAATTGTAAATCTAATCTGTGTAGTTGTATCTGTCTGTCCCTGTCGTATTCTCCAATTCTGCTGTAGTTCTTCTACACATGACTCATGAATCAGTTTTGGTATTGGGAATGGGACTGAAGCGACAGACTCCTTTGGATTTCCCTTTTTCTCCATCGCATCATCATCACATTACAAGATTAAAATAATAAGAAAATCTATAGATAGATAACCATCGCCAGCAGAGCCCACTTCACCACCAACCATCACCAGCCACAGTCACAGTCACCATCCAAAAAAAATCTACACTAATCCTGTCAATTCTAACGTCTTAATTCTCCCTGAGCATTCTGCGACTCTCTGCTATAAACAAGAACATTTTTAAGACGAAGGCAATGCAATGGGGAAGGGCAACAACTGCAATGCAATGATATCACTATAACGATTCGCACTGGCATCAGCTATAAGGAAAATTTGTGTAGTAATTCCTACACCTTATTATACCGATACCGATGGCGATGGCCAATAGTACAGAACAACAAAATACAGCACTTGATCCCATATCACATCTCAGTATTGGAACGTAAATTCGAATTCGTCTGTTGTGAATCACGGATGTACCCACTAGTCACTAGTACTACTAATGGTAGGCGATAGACTTTAGATTTTTGGCACCCGCAATATTTTCGCACTGTGCTCCAGTCCCAGTCCTACACACATTGCGAACTCAGCCTAATACAGCAGTATCCACCTACACTTGTATAAATATCCGCTATCCGTACACCGGTTTCAATTTGAATTTCAATCTCACTTTATTTTTTTTCATATCGCCACTTGAGCCAACACTTAAAGAAAACTCATTGAACATTTGGCTCATGCTAACTACCTACCAATAAAAAAATAGAAAAAAATTGTGACTTTTGATGAGGTTTCAGATTGAGACGGGAAAGTAGTCAACATTTATGTAAAATAAGATCTAATTAGAATGATAATATGTGCTCAAGTTCATTTTCATCTCAATACGTGGCAGACTCCCGAACATCACGTACACATAGGCACCTGTTCATATTAGAAGTTTCAGTAATAGAATAATTATTACAATTAGAAGCGACATTTTCATTGATATGCGTAAAAATGCTGTGTCATGTTTTTGGTCATGTATTGTATCGCCTGGCCTGCTGTAGTGTGGCACATACCAACAGTAGAAAATAGTGAACAATAATTTCAAAAAGAAAAATGTATAAAGAACTAAACACAAGCATGAGTGCCTATCTACATAAAATCGAATAATGCACAGTATTCTGTATATGCCTAGAATAATGGTAAAGCCAATTTACAAAAAAATTCTAAGGGTTTAGGTCCTCAGTTTCTGTTCAGAATCTAAAAGGACCTGGCCCGGCCGTGCCTATATATTATGGCCGAGGCCGAGACGGTTGGTTCAATGTGCGATATGAGATGACATTGAAAAATGAAGGAAGGGGACCCAGGCAGGGACTTGAGTGGGTACTTGTAAAGGAATCTTTTCCATTTTCAGACCGTCTCTTTAGCTTTCAAAGAAATTCACTTGATAGTCGACATCATTGTTAGACAGAAGTTCCCTTTGTGGCATGAAGCTCGTTTTTCACAAAATGAACTTTTTTACAAAAATCGTAAGCTCAAACGCGCTTCATCGCGCTTCGTCCAGCTATTGTGAAAATCTTTTGAGCTTCGTTGAGCTTCATCGCGCTTCGTTGAGCTTCATTTTTCCACTTTTATCTTTTTTCCACCTGCCGACTATGTCGACCCCCGACGATAGGTAAAATTTTTTGTCGTGCAATGTACTTTACTTTAAGGCTTTAACAAGTATTGATATGGAAAGGGTTTGGTTTGGGTAGTCATAGTCATAGTGTATTAGGTGTATATGGTGTATAATATATTAGAATATTAGTATGCATACTATAACATACTAATTTTATATGATCAACTCCTCAATCTATTATATCCTGATATAATATAGTAATCGTGGTACAGTAAAAGTAGAATTAGTAATTAGTAGAAGTAGATAAAATTGGATTACAAAATATAATAAATATTGATTTAATCCAATGCGTAGAACTAGATTTAATCGATATACGAAGTATGAATATATAATAATATTATCTATATAATATGTCACTGTTATAGAGCACATATCAAGGCGTAAAACCCAAACCACTGAACACAGAAAAGTGTAAATAGTACCATTAAACGCAGAATGACGCAGGGAGTACAGATAAACGCTTAGAAATAAAGATATAAAATAGCCAAACCTAAAAAACGTGGACTGCCAAAACGCAAAATCCTAAATTGGGCAGAAACACAGGGTCCGTTTTCAGGCTAAAAATTTTATAGAACGCAACGCACAAACTCTACAGCCGTACCAAAAAATGCGAAACAAATCAACGACGAGTTATAAGGCAAAACTACTAAATGGTACAAGTATTGAATGTTAGTTCTTCTAAATAGTAGTACTGCTGCATGAAAGTTTTACTAAATAGTAGTACAGCTGAATGGTTGTACTACTAAATGGTAGTACTACTAAATTGTAGTACCACTGAATGGTAGTACCACTAAACAAGTTACTTTAAATCGTAGTGCTAAAGTATTGTAAATCTGCTAAATATTAATACTACTGAATGGTTGTTCTACTAATAGGTAGAAGTAATGGATCGTATTACTAGTAAGTGGTTGTACTGCTGCATAGAATTACTACTAAATGCTAGTACTGCGGAATAGTGGTACTACTAATTAGTACTAGTACTAAATGGTAGTACTACTGAATGGTAATACTGCTGTATGAAAGTACTACTGAATAGTAGTACTGCTAAATAGTGGTGCTACTAAATTGTGGTACTTCTAAATAGAAGTACTACTTAATCGTAGTGGTGAAGTGAAGTAGAACTGCTAAATTGTAATACTACTAAACGGTTGTACTACTAAAATGTAGTAGTACTAAATCGTATTACTAGTAAGTGGTGATACTGCTGCATAGAATTACTACTAAATGCTAGTACTGCTGAATAGTATTACCACTGAATCGTACTACTACTAAATGGTAGTTGCACTAAATGGTAGTACTAATAAATACTAGCGGTACTGAGTGGTAAAACTTTAAAATGGTAGCACTGCTGAATGCAAGTACTACTAAATGGTAGCACTGCTGAACAGTAGTACTAATGAATAGTAGTACTACTCAATGGTGGTAATACGGAATAGTAGTACTATTAAATGGTAGTACTACTGAATCGTTGTGCTTTTGTATAGTAGCACTGCTAAATTGTAGTACTACTGAATAGCAGTACCACTAAATGGTAGTACTACTGAATCGTTGTGCTTTTGTATAGTAGCACTGCTAAATTGTAGTACTACTGAATAGCAGTACTACTAAATGGTAGTAGTACTAAATGGTAGTACTACTAAATGGTAATAGTACTAAATGGTAGTACTACTAAATAATAGTTCTGCTGCATGAAAGTACTACCAAATGGTACTACAACTAAATGGTAGTAGTACTAAATAGTAGTACAACTAAATGGTAATATACTAAATGGTAGTATTGCTGAATGAAAGTACTACTGAACGGTAGTACTGCTAAATAGTAGTACTACTTATCAGTAGTACTACTGAATAATAGTACTACTAAATTAGGCTGATTATTTGTACTGGATTTATCGGTATAATACTGGTTTTGAGACTGAAGTACTGGGTAAAATACAAAACTCAACCATTACAGTACATGTACTGGATTTTGGCGCGTGCTATCAAAGTGTACTGGTTATGCATTAAAATGATGATTACTGTATTTCTGTTTTGATATAATGACCACATAAAGCACCTGCATTAATCTGAAATTTAAAATTGTGCGTTACGCAAACCAAAACAAAGTAAGAACTTCTGTGCTGGGGATGATTACAGTTACAGTTCCAAACAAATGTCTCCTACATGATATGCTTGTACGTTTCCTGTAGTCACAAGTTGGCGTCGATACTATTTTGTAGGGCGTCTTGTTTGTTTATGTGACCCTCAATTTATATGACATTATTGGTGTCCGGTCCCAAAATGGCGTTATCGTAACGTTCAACGTACCTAGCTAGGAAAAAAGATAAGTATGTACCTTAATGTATTTACACAAGTTTTTATTTAGAGAATAAACAATGTTGAAAAAATGTTGAAAGTTGCATCATTTAACAGCTGACTTCGAAAAACCTATTACCGCGATTTCCACTGAAAGCTGTACACCACTGCGGGGCTGCTTCTGCTAGCCTTTTAAAATTATTTAAAGGAAGTCAGTTAAAAACTGTGACCGTAAAATCTGAAGACAGACATACGGACGGACAAACCCCTTTCAATAGATGCTGATTAGCTAAAGCTTAGCATCTTAAAAGCATAAATTATCACAGTTGCAACAAGGTTCTAAAATTACAACATAATCAATATCACTATTAAAAAAATTGCAGTGTTTGTTCTACTGACTGCATGATCCAAATATTTAAGGTCATTCATGCTGGATAGTATCAATAGTATGCATTTGCACGTACTAAGGCTAAAGTAATTTTCAGCAACGTTTTAATTCCTAATTTAAAGTCCTTATATAGATTTAGACTATAATTTAAAAAAGTAACGCGTGTTTAGGTGTAGCTCCGACCTCACTAGTGTACATTTAAACCGAACAAGATCTATCAAAATAAATTCCTATGTCACAAAAATATATGTAGTTCTCAACGACGTTTTAAAGAATAAATTTACTGCATTATTCTGTTTTATCAATAATATTACTGTAAAAAGTAATAAATAGAATGCTACTGGTGAATTGGAACTATTACTGAATAGTAGTTGTACTACATAGTACATGTATTGAATGTTAGTACTACTAAATTGTAGTACTGCTAAATGGTAGTGCTGCTTAATGGTGAAACTACCAAATGGTAGTACTACCTAATCGTAGTGCTATTGCACAGTATTACTGCTGATTGGAACTATTACTGAATGGTAGATGTACATCATAGTACTAGTACTAAATGTTAGTACTACTAAATGGTGGTACTGCTAAATGTTGGTGCTGCTAAATGGTAGTACTACTAAATGGAAGTATCTCTTAATCGTAGTAGTAAAGTAAAGTATAACTGCTCAATTGTAATACTACTAAATGGTAGTACCTTTGATTGGTAGTACTACTAAATGGTAGTTGTACTAAATGGTAGTACTAATAAATCGTAGCGGTACTGAGTGGCAAAACTTTTAAATTGTAGCACTGCTGAATGCAAGTACTACTAAATGGTAGAACTGCTGAACAGTAGTACCACTGAATAGTAGTACTACTAAATGGTGATAATACGGTTTAGTAGTACAACTAAATAGTAGAACTAGTAAATTGTTGTGCTTTTGTATAGTGGCACTGCTAAATTGTAGTACTAGTGTATAGCAGTACTACACAATAGTAGTAGTACTGAATGGTAGTACCCTTAAATAGTAATAGTACTGAATGTTAGTACTACTAAATGGTAGTTCTGCTGTATGGAAGTACTACAAAATAGTAGTACTACTATATGTTAGTTGTACTAAATGGTAGTACCAATAATTCGTAGCAGTACTGAGTGGTAAAACTTTTAAATAGTAGCACTGCTGAATGCAAGTACTACTAAATGGTAGCTCTGCTGAAAAGAAGTACCACTGAATAGTAGTACTACTAAATAGTGGTAATACGGAATAGTAGTACTACTAAATAGTAGTACTACTGAATCGTTGTGCTTTGTTATAGTAGCACTGCCTAGTTGTAGTATTAATGAATAGCAGTACCACTAAATAGTAGTAGTACTGAATGGTAGTTCCCTTAAATGGTAATAGTACTGAATGGTAGTACTACTAAATGGTAGTACTGCAGCATGGAAGTACTACAGAATAGTATAACTGCTACATGGTAGTACTGCTGAAGGGTAGTACTACTGAATTTTTTTTAAAGGTAGCACAGGTGAGCATAATCACAACGAAAAAATGGAGTACTGCATAGTATTGCATAGTAGTACTACTGAATAAAGGTACTTCTAAATGGTGGTATCACTGAATGGTAGTACTACTGAATAGTAGTACTACTGCAGAGTAGTACTATCAAATGAAAGGTTAACTCAATAGTTGCAACACTAATTCGTAGTTCTACAGTATAGTCGAACTGCTAAATAGTAAAACTACTGAATAATAGTACTACTAAAAGTAGTAGTACTGAATAGTAGTACAACTAAATGGTAGTTGTACTTAATGATAATACTACTAAATGGTAGTACTGCTGCATGGAAGTACTACTAAATGAAGGTATTGCTGAATGGTGGTGCACTGAATGGTAGTTATACTAAATAGTAGTACTATCAAATGGAAGGACTACTAAATGGTAGCACCACTAATTCGTAGTGCTACAGTATAGTAAAACTGCTAAATAGTAAAAAAAACTACGGAATAATAGCATTACTAAAAGGTAGTCGTACTGAATAGTAGAACTACTAAATAGTAGTAGTACTGAATAATAATACTACAAAATGGTAGTAATGCAGCATAGAGGTACTACTTAATGAAGGGACTGCTTAATAAGGGTACCTTTGAATGGTTGTACTACTAAACTGTAGTAGTGCTGCATTGAAGTACTATTAAATGGTAGTACTACTTAAGTTTTCTGGATTACCGTTTTTAGCCCGGGCTAGCTTAGTCAGGTCAATATCGGCGGTATTCGTAGCATCATTATTAAAATTATTAGTGTAACAATGGGAATTTGTCGTTATTATGTGGTTATATTTTAATATTATTTAATTAAATTATTATATTAGAAGTAAAATTAGTAATGAGTAGAAGTAGATAAAATTGGATTACGAAATATAATATTTAATATTATTTTAATCCAATTAGTAGTAGTAAATTCAATTGGAACTGGAATACGAAATATGAATTTATTAAAATTGATGAAAATATATAATCCATAGTAGTCTACAGAAGAATAAAGAATTTTGGAATAGTAATAAGTTAATAGGTAATAGTAAATAGTAGGCAAATGCGAGAAGCGATGCAAAAGTTGGTATTTGGTATTTCCACTATTTCCAGTTCCAGTACTTTTTATTACTTGTCAACATGGTACATTTTAAGCTTAAGCACATAGGTACTTTGAATTTGAATGCACAAGTATAAAAAATATATTACTGGGCTCGCTAATGTTAAAAAAATTTACCACCCCCAAAATCTTTCAGGGACCAAAGCTCGATTGTGCTTCATCGCGCTTCGTCCCGCTTCGTTGAGCTTGGGTAAAAATTGTGTAAGCTTCATCGCGCTTCGTTGAGCTTGGAATTTTACACCTTCATTGAACTTTTTTAGTTCACGAACTATTTTAGCCCAAGTTAACTTCAATATGTCTAACAATGGTCGACATCGACATCGATATTGGTATTGATATGAAGCAAACTTCTCCAGACCAAAGACTCAAAAGACACTCAAGACCCGCTTTTGAATTGTCAAGAGAACAATAAACAAAAGCTTAGCATACGGCAATCGGAATACGGACGGCACATTCCTCCCTAATGCTTAGTGCAGATAGAAGATATGAGATGTGAAGATGTACTACTACTGACGAGTACTCAGTTACTATTGTTGTTGTTGTTGGTACTAATATGTACATAATTGTACAAGGTACCATTGATAACAGAACTGGAAAAGTAAGAATTATTCATACATCATTTCACATTGACTTTGACTTGACAACTTGACTACATGACATAGACATTTGTTTTTTATCACATTTTACATTTCAAATTTTTAAGAATACCTACACTGCACTACAAGACAATACATGAAGTATTATATTGTAACATGTCGTGAGTTGCAAACGTAACGCAGTACACAACACCAATTATTTATTGATGATTCTCCGTTTGAAAGCGAAAGGGCAAACAAAATGTTCCCAAATACATACAAAAACTTTTAAAATAGTCTACAGCTATAGTTGGCTAGGTTTTCTGGTTCTGACTCTGACCATGAAATAGAAATAAGAATGAATGAACCTTCTACATATTCACTATTACCATATTGCATAGCTCACAATACTACTAAAAACAATACTACTACTAGTACAGCTTCAATTTTAAAAGAATAGGGAATCATTATTGTAAGTTAAGTTCGTAGAAAAAGTAATGTATGAAAGTACCTTGCCAGTAAGGTTCGCTCCCCTCGGCATGCCCACAGCAACATCTGAGTCCCGGTCTCCACTGAACTCACCAGATGCGACAGAGTATCCCAAGTAACTGTCATCGTCCCAGTTGGGCCCTTCCCTTGTCCAGCGGATGTCTGGTCGGGCCACAAGACCTTGACTGTACACTTGTCCTGTACTCAATCAACCAATACATACATATTAGAGCTCATTAGTTCCTCTTACAACTCACAAAATACAAATGAAAATGAATTTCACAGAAAGCAGAGTAAATATATTTCATTTATATGGTGCCTTCTGTCAGTTAAATTAGTAGCTGTGCATACGTACTGGTACTGATAGTTTTTACTGGTAAGGTTATATTATAGGTATTCGTATTACATACTGGGTAGTTATGACATAATTTTATGAAAGGATGGACCTTTTACTGCCTCCATAACAAAACGAACATAAAGACAGACTGAAAGTTCGAGTATCTGAATTCTGGAATTCAAAACCAACCAAAACCATTTCACTATCAGTACTAGTACAACTGCTGAACTGCTGACATACTGACAGCTGACAGTCCGTCTGCACCATTATGTAGAATTGAAAGAAAGAAGTTAATTTAGTTAATGTCAACATTGCATGTAATTTTAATGCATCGTCGAGGTCGATAAAGAATATAGTCGTTAAACAAATGCCTATTTAAAAATTACAAAAAGAGTTTTTTTTAAATTTTTAAACCCTCAAATGTGTCACTGTTTGAAAAAATCATCAAATGAAAATGGAATTTTTACTAACGTCTATAAATATATTGTTTCAGAAGTTTTCTTTTTGTTGAAAACATTGGATATGTATCACGCATATTATGTGTCCAACAAATTTGTGACAATAAGGACCGACAACGACGATACAAAAAAATATACACAAAGCATTATTATATAATTTATATATGTACTTACAATTTAGTATAGGTTATTACATTTATCATTACATTCAAGGCTCAAAAATGAATAATCGTTAATTGCACAAATAAATTTTGATAAAGTATAAGAAATGAATTATTAATCATTATAGCAATTAGTAAGAAGGCACGGCAAAGCTTAGCAAAGGATTAATCTTGCTTCCTTAATGAATAATGATCGTTTTTCAAAAGAGTTGTAATAAAAAGCTGAAAGGGGAAATGAAATACTGCATCTTGACTTCATTCATGGATATACTGCTGGACGTATATAACAGCAAACCAAAATAAATAAAAGCAATTAAGCAAAGTTCACATCTTATTCAAGACTCCACATCGAGAAAAACGTCACACATAGCCCAGCTGCCTACTATTTCTGACTATTACAACAATATTATGAGTCACTGCCTACTGCTATAAAGCAAGAAAACCAAACTATATTTATAATGGATAACTCTAGGACATTACAACTATAATAACTACACAGTGATTTAAGTTCTATAATATTTGAATGACATTTACCATAACCAAAACGGAAAGGAAATAAGGGAGCAAGCGAAGATGATAATTTGAAACTACGGGTGTTTAAGTAAAGCAGAACAACAGGTATTTCTGTCTCGGTCTCGGTAATAAAATGAGGCAAACTGCAAACTGCAGTAAAACAAAACACGAGTAGAACATCACGTATTGTACTATAACAATATTCAATAATAAAACTAACTAAAGGATAAAACAAAACAGATGAAGCATAATTAGCCTAATATAAATTAAACTTGGCAATGAGCACATTTTTATAACGCAAATTGAATTATTGCATTGCATAGTGAAATGGATCAGTGAGAAGGTGAGCGCACATATTTTTAATTGTTAATTTTTCACGTCCTAACAAGTATTATAAGTAATTACATTTTAATTTATTTTAGTGCAGTCGTAGAAAGCATCTTCTAAGCATGTTGATTGAGTATAGGTCAAGTTCAAATATATTAACCAGAAGTTTAGAACTTAATCAACAATCAACACGCAAAGATTAAATCATTGTGCACTACACAAAATGTAGATAGTAGCTATTTAGCTAAATAACGAATAAATTATACGTACCTAAACCTAATTAACACACGAAGCACGAGTTACACGTTTACTATTTAGCTACTTACTATTTAGAATTTGTATGCTGAAAACCTGAAAAAACAGACCCGCAAATATTATTAAACACTTAAAGAGCGTGCTTCAAACTGTGCAGCTAAATGCTTGCAATTTAGGAACCCACTAAATTAGCTAATAAGATACAATTCTCGAAATGGTGAAAAACTGCATCAATAGAGTAATTAAATATATCACAAATAATTAATTACATTATTTAAACTATGCTGGATGCGCTGTGCGTGGCTAAAAACAATTAACAATAAATTCGGAAAATACAACTATCAAAGAACTAACTAATGACTACCAACTATGAACTACAAGCTATAATAATCTAATAGTAACTGGTGACTGGAAAACAATTACGTGAATAATAATTTCAACTACTTAGCTTGAATTAACTACACTAATTGATAATTACAGTTGACAGTTGCAGTGATAGTAATGTAAATACGAACAAATGTACTAACAGCTAATTGACTACTGTTTATATAGCTTACAGCTTCACCTAATTCACTATATTATCAACTATTATTACAAGTATTATCATATATAAATATTAAAATATTTTACTGTACCACATACAATGTACCGTTAGCAGTGCCGTATAAAAGTCAAAGTTTGAAAGTCAACTGTGAATCGAAACCGCTAATCAGTAAAAAGTGCCAAGAGACCAGAGAAAAGAAACCATCACCAACCAACTTTAATTTTTGCAAGAAGACTCATAGTCAGAAATAAACAGAATTTCAGCAGAAAATAATGCTGAGAAAATTGAAATCGAAATCGAGAAATCCAATTCCAACAACCCAACCACCAAATCAATATATACAAAAAACAAAAAAAAATCCAAAACGAAGAGTAAAGACAATGTCACCCATCAACCAACATGTAGAGAAAAAAAAACAGAGGAAAAGAAATAAATATTATTATTTGTTGTACCACAACCACAAGAAGTGTTCTCTTTGATTATAAATTCGTATTATTAAATTCGTAATCTGAGATGTTGACATCAAGTTCAACATTTTGGTTGTCTGCGAAGTATAGGTCTCACCTTGATTGGCAGCTTGGAACTGAAAAAATGGAATTGTATTTCCTCCAGCAGTCTTTCTCGAGTCGACCAAAAATAGTTGACCTTTTTATACATAGTACAATAAGTTTCAATCAACCAAATTAAATATAATATCAAGCACACTAATAAATTATTCATTTACATCAGGATTTTTACACGATTTGACAATAAAATGGAAAATGAAGAAAATGGTTAATTTTCAAGTTTTCTCTCAGTTCAGTTCTAGGACTAGTTTCTCCCGTTTTCCTTTGCGCGGTTTTCACTTCTATGCTATAGGCCCTTCACAAAGGACAAAGGAGTTAAGGAGTAGTGACGCCTCATACTCATGACTAAGTTAATTATTCCAGTAATCCAGTAATTTAATTAACCCTCATCTCATAGATAAGGAATCGTCCACAACTAACGTCAGGGGTAGGGTCAATGAGCCTACTTGGCCACTGATGACTTGCCAAGTTAAAGATACTATTGGCCATTTTCGCCATGGTTAAGATGATGAAAGGGGGGTCATAGGGTCTTAAAAATGGGGACTTTTCGATGACGTCATTTATGGACAATTCCTAATTTATTTAATATTCTCTTTAATTTTCCTGTTACCTAAGTGTGGCTGGCTACCTGTATATGATTTCTAACTATTTTTTCTCGTGATTTTGTAACTTATTTAATTATATTTGAGATATTGTGACCATTTAACAATCTGCCAAAGCCAAAATGATAATGACGACAATACTTACATCACAGTATACGTCATCAAGCAACTTAAAAAAGCTATTTAGATTTAAGTTAAACATCAATAATTCCAACGACAACATAAAAAAATAAATGAGGTTTATTTAATTGTAGGGTTTTTTTGTCGTGCTTTAATAATAATGTCAGTTAAATTAAGTAACGACATCAATAAGGATTCGTTTGAAGTAAGTTTCACAGCAATAATTAGTGTGAAAATGTATTATTAATTATGTATAGAGTATGAACGTTCTCATAAATTAAAGAGGAACATTTAAAAGTGATCCGTAAAATCAGTTTGGTCATAAAGCTATTAAAGAAATGAGAATTAATTTTATAGGAACTTGGGGTATTGTGCATTCGAATTCAATTAAACATTGAATTATACAATTATTAATTCAGATAAAAAAAATTGTCAGGATTAAAATAATTTAAATTTTGAAATATTGAAATAATAATATTTTTCCGGTTATTGTAATAATTGTAAGTAGTACTGCTGAAGTGAAAAGAATAATAAGTCAGCTTACCTTGCCAGTACCAACTTCCAACAGCTCCCAAAAATAGACGTCTACCGTCCCCATCAACATCTGCCCCAAGTCCAACTTGACAAGACCCTTGTCTGTGATAACCCCATTTAGCTGTCAAGTTGATAATATTGTTACAAATTAGAATACGTTATTTTTTGTTTTTTTAGCTACAAACATCCGATTTCAATTTCATTTTAGCTGTTAGCAATAAAGTTTGAAAGCCTATATACTATGTACGTTTTTGCTTGCTGCTAAAATCTAAAATACATTTTTGGTGCGTGATTTACGTGACTAAATAGCTTCCAAACTTCCAACTGTATTGCTTGCTCATGTGCGCTGACATTTACTATAATCATTAGAATGTTTGGTACTTTTAGCTATAATTTACACTAATTGCCTTGAGAGCCAACGTTAAAATTGTAGGTAGGCACTTATGTTTTTATTAAATTACGAATTAATTTTGGTTGAAGCTTAACGTGTAGGGCCAGTAGCGGCAGCTTTGATAACTACAATACTATACATATTATTGTCATTTATTAAATTCCAGGTACACCGATCCATGCAATGCCTATAACTAAAACGTCCAAAAATTCAAAAGTACGATGTTAGGCAAAAGCTAGTATTACGCAATAGTTTGCAACTTTTAAATCTTGCTTTTGTTTTTTTTTTAAGTACTGTTTACTATACCGTTCAAAATACCTGTAAAGTTGCAGAAAATTTTCAAAAATAATACACATTTAAAATTTAGAATCCACATTTTCTGTTCACCATCATTTTTAAATATACTGGATTATGTATTTAATCGAATTTAAATTGTAATTTAACATTATGGGTTAGTAGGATGCTGATTGCATGTTTCGTACAAAAACAAAAAAACAAGAAAGAACCTCTAAATTGTTCACTCACATGAAAACTAATAAAAATAAAAACGTCGTTGAAGCAGCACATTTTTGTAAAATCAAATACCACTCACGAAAGATAAAGAAATCCTCGAATTTCTGATCCGCAAACTAAAACTAATACATGAATATTTTAATTCCACACGTGCGCTATATAAAAAATTGAATATCTCATATTCCCTGACATTATTAGAGGCCATTGTTTATATTAATGTCTAAGGATATTAGCCCGCTTCTCCTGTCCCTATCCCCGTCACCGTCACCCGTCAAATCCAGTTTTAGCCAGCCAGTCATATACATATAACCATGAACGAAAACGAAGAAGAGATTTTGTTCAGACTCAAAAAGTGAGCTAGTTTCATTAATAGAATACAATTTTATTTTAATGGATTTTTCATTGTGTGAAATTGGAGTTAAACAAAGTTATTGATGCTTCTTCTTCCTCCCACAGGATTACAGGAGCAGGAACAGGAGGACAGACACACATAAAAGTCACGTAGAAAGACTGTGAGGCAGAGAAACACATCTAAATCTAAATCTAAAGCAGACAACAACTGCAGCTCTTCCTTCTTCCAAACTCTCCCTGTTTTCTGGTGCTCACACCCGCACCCGCACCGGTACCGGCACTGGCACAGGGTTTTTATAGTACCGTATTTCTCTTAATGCAAAAACCCCACAAGGTTCTAATTGAAGCCACATCTCTATTTTAAGCCGGGTCCGTCAGTAATAAGTCACTGTAGTAAATAGCCATGTTAAATATAAGCTGTGGGGTCTATCGGTATTGGTGGCCAGTGTCGGTTTTTTTGTAATAGTGGCCTCTGGGCTTCTATTAGGAGAAATACGGTCCACCTACATTTGTATGCACAGTCCCATTTACTCGTTTCTGGAGCAACGAGGAGCACGACAGAGTGAAGACGAGCAGAAATCTAGGAATACGAAAGGATGAGGAAAATATAGAGAGTAAAAATAATTATGTATCCATCTCCCACCACCACCACCACCCTCAACTACCATGTATTTAAATAAATCCTAAAGTTCATGCAAACTACCTACTAAAATATCAGACAGTTCACTTCTACTACAGTACGTATGTAGTATATAACTTATTTCGTACACAGGATCTGTCACTGTAGGTAGGGAGCGGATCTACTGCTCGTACTGTACTGGTAGTGAGTTAGTAGGTAGTAGATCTTCTTTTTCTGTATTTTACTAATAGTCTGGTTACAGTAGTTTTTATAGTTTGCATGTTGTTGTCGTACAGAACCCAAGTGGGTACCGGTACCGGTATCGGCACCACGACCTGGACCGGCCCTGGTGTAGAATTATAATGTATAAAGTATAAACATGAGTAGTGTGTACTCGTGGAGCGTATAATAAAATGCAATGTGGGTTCACTCACAAGTACGACAAGGTGAATACTCGACAAATTCGGTGAAGCTATCTTTAGCCACGAAGCACGTCCCAACCGGGTCACGTCTTTTCCTGTTCGTACTGAACCAAGTGTAGCGGGGTGCACAGGCCTGTAAAATTCAAATTCAAATACACAAATTTAATTTAATAAAAAAATAAATTATAGACAAAATTTAGGATTAAATTAAACATAGTTCTTCGCTGACTCATTATGACATGTCATATGGTTAAACTTAAAGTAATATATGGTAATCCCATGTATTAACACCATGTAAAATTATATGCATTTAAATTCGGTTGTAAAACTGAATCATCTCATGAGGAATTAAGTAGAATATCTCCTTTTTATTGAGGCGTGTAAATTAAAACATAAATTACCTACTTACGTTTCAGGTTTCAGGTGCAGATTTTTAATCTATGTGGTTTAAATTTGTATGGGGCAAAAGCACTAGCTAAAAGACGCGGAATTTTAACTTGAAATTTCTGAGCTTTGAAAAACCGAATTTTTCAGTTTTTTAAAGCATTACTTTTTCTGCATTTATTCTACACAGGGTTTTATACACACAAATATTGTATAATGGTGCTTCTAAAAGAGAAAAGAATTTTTTAATTAAATATTTTTAAAAAAATAATTTTAAATGGAAACCCTATATTTTGGTTTTTTATTGGCAGTAAGTAGTAAGCGACTTTCCCAGTCCCAGCTCAAGCCATTATTAGCATTACGTGTAGAATAAAAGTTGTGAAGCTAAAGCTGCTTTAGCTTTTGAAGTTGGAAGTTTGGGAGAGGGAAATTTCAGCGTGATTAACGACTCATATTAGATTACATTGTACGAGAGAGAGAGAGAATTAAATGGTAATGGACACCACATTATATTATACCATAGCATATAGCATTGACTGCATACAGAAGAAAAGCCGCCGTGTCCAAGGTTATACTCATCATATAATTACAAACACTATCTTTAGAGCATATATAGAGTGTACATCCATAGCCTACTAAATAATACATTTTTGCTCGGCTATAGTTAAAAGCTTGGTCTCGGTCAAAAGGTTTCTGACTCCTAATATTGTCTGAGTGCGTCCACTTTTCATCCATAATTTCGTTGCGTTTCCACTCTTCCGCTTCGGGCCGGGCAGAACATAATACATAATAAATGCATAATATTATATGTTCCGGTCTCAAGCCCAACACCGGTCCCGGTCCCGGTCCCGGTGTGGGTCCGTCCGGGGAAAAATTCTCTACGCACTTAATTCTATCCTTTGAACTAGAAATTTAGGATTCATCAGACTTCCACTTCCACACAAAAGGGAAATGAAAACGAGGCTCGCTAGTAAGTAGGTACTACAGTATGTAAAGCAATGCGCCATGTAGAAAAGAAAGTTAGGTATATATAAGGTATAGCAACTTTTAAATTCTTAATTTTTCTGAAAAACTACCTACATACGAAGAGTTTTTCGCCAAAACTGGCCAAGTCCGTCGAAGCAAATTTTACAGGAATAGCGAATAATGAATAAAAGGTGACAGTATTATTTTTGCAAACTCAATTTTGTCTACAGGTACTGCAACTGACGAAGCGTTATTACAAGCAGTTTCATAAATCTGGACTGACTCTGGAATTTTTTAGAAAATTTTCAAAAATTTTAATTCGTGGACTTTTTCCGTTTCCCCTCAAAATCAATAACTTAACGTGGAGTCAAAAGTCCGTGGGATGAAATTTTAATCGTTTTTAGTGAAACCAAACTTTTTTAACTTTTAAACTTTTTCTTGCATAAAACAATTTACGGACGGGAATTGTGTTCTACAAACTACGAAAACACTGGAAAACGGAATTTAAATCAGAAATGCACGTTTTAGGTGGACTTATCCCATTTTGCCAAAAATCATTTAAACGAAATTTTGGCAATTTAAAAAAATTGCTTTGATCGAACTTATGACCTTTACCATTCAACACAGTAACGTATTTACATAGTTAAGTAGAATACTTAAGGGAAAAAATCTTATTTTTGAAAAAACTTGACTTGACCCGCATTGCCAAACAACTCTTCATACTTATACTGTAAAGTGCGTGTATTAGGAAATATTATGTAAGGGCAGCTAATGGATCGATATATAGATATCGATAAACTATCATTATATTACTCCCATAGTAAGAATGTAGAATTGGATTGAGCAGCTCTACAGAAATAGGAAATCAAATGAAAGCCCGACACACACGGCGCCAGCTGCATTGATTTTCAACGTCATTATTTCCTCATTTAATTCCTATTATCAGTCACATCATGTCAAATGGGAACTGATTCCTAAAATTAATGGAGTCTTTTTTTGAGTATTGACTTTGAATTTGACTTTTTAAAATTAAAGGGCATAGCGTGTATATACTTGGAGAGGCACAATTTAATGTATCATATCTCTGTGTTACTCCGTAGCACACTTTCCATTTCCATGGGCCATGGACTTGGCCATTATCAACAGTATTAAACTGCTGTGTGTCTTCACGTTTTTAATTCAAATTGTAGCAATAGTTCAGCAGGCCACCCATGCCTACGATACGAAGCACGCAGTAAAAACCTCTGAATTTTGAGTAAACAAATCTAGATACGACAATTTGCATGTAGCTGTACCACGTGGACGGACGTTTGCAATTATTTAAAATACAATGAACTTAGTACCTCATTTACAACAAAGATAAATGCAGCACTTTTTGCTCTATTTCCTCAACATAATAACGTAGCGTTCCCGCAATTCCAATGCTAACTCGTTTTTTCACACTATACGAAATATGGAATTTAAATCCTGAAGGTGTCTTTTGTTTTTGTTGAGGATAAAAACAGCAGAGCGAAACTAAAACCAAAGTTTCAAATTCGAGTATTCGAGAAAAGAACCTTTTAAGAGTTTTCGCACCTAACGCCCCTCACAGATACAGTCTCAAAGTCTCCGACTAAATAATATGAATTTTTTAATTTTTTCTCTTTTGTTTTATTTTTTTTTTGTCGTGTTTCGTTTACAAAGCTTTCAGTTTTCTTATACGTCGTGTACAGATAGGAACGCACTTAGGGATGGTCTATAAATAATTTTGCTAAAAATCAACACTCTTTTAGATTTGCCCCACCTCCATAATGTCATCCCTTTCTCACATTACATTTAAGCGGTTGGTCTTTAGCATAGCATGCCACGAGTACCCTACGGATGAACCTACCGATGACATCATTTATGGACGATCCCTTACAGACTACAGGTGAATTTGAAGGAATGGCCATGGGTGATTTACATTATCTTTTCTTTTATAATTACCATAGTGTACGTTAAACTAGAGGTACTTGCTTGAAGGAGTCATTACGTTCCCAAGACTGAAATCGAGAAAACAATGAATTCCTGGAAGATGCGTGTGTATTCTGCCTAATCTCCTTTTAAGATTAAGTAGTTACTTCACTTTTTTTCAGTTTTGTAGTATGTACCTACATGTAAAAGATAGCTCAGATAAATTAATGTATTTTACTCACATTCCAAAGTATTTGTGACTTCTACAGATTTTCTACTTTGCTTCTGTACTTTTTACATTGCATACTTTTACTTTTACACAAACATTTACGTTTGGTCATTTAACCTGTAAAATCTGTATTATTGGAAGCCTTCTTCAATTTTGGAGATACTTATAAGCCGGATGCTATATGCTATATAGTAGCACCTCTAGGTTTAAAGCAATATAGCCTGTAGCCAACGTCGTTTTTATAGCCAGTAGCAAGTTTGTGTTAACTGACAATTCATGATTTATTGCATTACTACCTACATGTTATTACTTTGCAGATTGAGAGACTACAGAACCAAGTAGTAAAGTGTGCAATTATGTATACAACAGCTATACGAAAATACTGTGTAGATAATAATGCAAGAATTCCACAGGAATATCAGTACAGAAGATAACTGAGTAATTATTAGTGTCACGTTCTATTTTCTATTTTTTAAAAGGTAAATTTTCACACGGGTATGCTATCTACCTACAGTCTACATACACGGATGGACTAAACTTGTTGGTTGGTTAAAGAAATATTGCTACTCAAAAATTTCATACTGCTACACAATGAATTTAAAAAGAAGGGGGGGGGGCAGGCATATGGGTCAAAATAAACAAAAATAAAATTTGCTAATGAAAATCTGAAAATTGGAATGTGCGTAACTGTTGTGTTATTTTAGTCAATAATGACAGGTATATATGTCACAACAAATCTGGACGTCACTAGCAGACACGGAGCAGAACGCACTTAGCCTAATTTATGTAAGAAAGATAAATTGAGTGGCTTCGATCCCAATTCATTTTAAAGCCAGCAATAAGGGATCGTCCATAAATGACGTCATGGGTAGGGTCAGTCGGTCTACACTTGGATATTGATGATATCTCGTGTTAGAGATATCCATTTATGAAATGGATTACGCTAATGACAGGGGGGTTATAGAGTCCTAGATATTGAGTTATTTTACATCATTTATGGGTGGCTCCTAAGCTATCTTGACTGAATACCAACTGTACTTATTACACAACGAAAAAATTAAGAATAAAGAAACTAAAAATATCTCACCAAAATAATCCCGTCATCCCCAGAACTTCGGACCGTCGCTCCAAACCACTGATTCGACTTCTCGTCAATTTGCTTCCCCTCCACAATATTGTTTCCTGCAACAGAAATAATGATTAAAATTTTAGTACATAAGCACTCGTTAATGCTGTTCAAATTACTTTAAAAAATAATACACAAATTATGATTTTAATGCACACTCGCACACCTTTACTGCATTGTGCCCTGTACCATTTTTGAACCGCTTAAAAAACTGTTTTTTCAAAATATCCTGCTGGTATGGTACTCGTACAGTTATAGTAGTAAACTGACAAATAACTGTATAACTGCAGCTTTCTCAGTAATTTACATTGAATGCCTACACAGCACAGCACAGAGCCAGAGCAGCTAATCACTCGTTCAGAGGAAACTTTTGGGAAAATATAATTTGCATAATCAAGCAAAAAATTCCCCAAACAAATTTATCAATGTCAATTATTTATATTTTGTTTATTTCATTTTTCAATGGATAAGTTTATCTCTTGACATCTAATCTAATCTCATCCCACCCTTCTTATCGTGTGGGGAATCCAACGACTAGCCAAGACCAAGCTGCTGCTTTAATAGGGATGGCCCATAAATGATGTCAATCAAATTATAACTCTTTAAGGACCCCCCATCCCCATGTCACCGCTTTGGCATTCCGTAAATTGCAATCTATAACATGGCGTGTTATCAATGCTCGACTAACATCATTTATGGACGATCCCATACAACTTTATGCGGGTCGCTTCACAGGTAGCTTTAACCCATGGTACTGGTACTACTAACAATAAAATCTAACAATTTTACGATGCGATCCGTACTTTCTTTTAATTTCAAGTACTGAACACAACTACCTGTCATTCTCCCTCAGAGGATGCCACTCCATTGGATTGCATAATATAACTGCTCAATTTAAATTACTCAGCTGGCTCCTTCCTTGGCATGAGAACAAAAGATTTCCATTGATTAAATTTTGATCATTGATTCTCATCGGATTATGATGATGAGGATCGAGGAGCCTCATGGAAAATGCATCTCACATAACAAGTGCCACTGCCATTAAAGAACACTACCAATAAAAGTCTCGAGCTTTCGATTTGAAATGGAGATTCACAGTCCTGCTATGCTGTAGTAACGACGAAATTTTTGTCAGATTTTTTGTCGTCCCCTGCCCTATCCATGGCCATGGCAGCTCAAAGTTCAAAGGCAGTGCCATAAGAAATCCAGTACAGTACAGTACAGTACGCAGTAGCAAATGGAAAACATACATCCGAAAAAAATGCATAGAAAAAATTCGAGACAGAAGAAAAATGTGTGAGTTTAAAAGGAGCTAAAAGACAAGAGGACGAACGACAGGGGAAAATGAAATAGGAAATAAGAAAAAGGAAACTAAGTTGTTGTAAGTAAGTAAGGAAATCTCAAGAAGCCAATAAGAAGGTACCCAAATAGTCCATTCTACAGTATACATACGGTACATTGTAAGAGCAGAGCAGTACACCGATCACCCAAGACATTACATCGGAGATACAGACAGGAGTAGCTTGTCTATTTATACAACCGAGTCTCGTTTGTAGTGTAGAAAAAAGAAATTTCGGTGGTGTGGTGGGTTCCTTAGCTCCAGCTCCAGCAAAGTCAAAGTCAAAGTACAGACACAAGTAAGAAACTAAGGAAGAAATTTTACAGACTTGAGAGTCTTGGAGTTTGGAGGGAAGCATTAGCCACGGCCACGGTTGCACTGCATTATGCATCCGAATTGAATTTCGAATTGGGCTGCACTTCATTATTATTAGACCCGCTTGTACTTCTACAGTTCTACCCTTCCCCGTATTCCTTATTGTATGTAGTTACATGGAAATTTGGGATCGGGGTGCACTGCACAAAATACCATATAGACACACGCATAATAATAACATTATAATCAGACTCCACTTCCACTCCAGTGAGTCCCTTCAGTTCAGTGCAGCGATGCTCTACCGTAAGTCCTAAGTGAGTTTTTTATGAAGTGTCTCCTTCATTTTTTTCCCACTACCAACAACGGGAACGGCAACAACTGCATCTCCTTCTTATCATAACACATTATACCCTCGCATGGAAATTCTAATTCGAACCTAACAGGGGGAATATCACAAGTCAATATAGGAAATATATCGTCTGTGAAGAACCAAAATGGCCCATATCCATTTGTAGCTGGAAACAGTATACACTATCTACAAAAATACTGAACCATGTCTTGTCGAAAGCATTTAAATAGACTATTTTAACTATTTTACACTTTTCAAAAATCAGTAAATAGAACATTTTACACTTTTCATCAGCGTGTAGTTAGAACATTTTACACTTTTCAACAGCGTATAATTAGAACATTTTACACTTGTCAAAAAAGTGTAAATGGAATGATATGAACTTTTCGAAAGCATGGAATTAAAACATTTTGCACCTTTTCAAAAACATGTAATTAACATTTGACGCATGTTTCTCATTTTGTTTTTATGACATATAGCTCATTTTGATTGTAGCTGAAATTGGATATGGGTCATTTTGGTTCTTCACAGATGATATGGAACTACCCAGACACATGTACGGAACACGGATATCTTCCTGGAATACTTTCCCTTTGAATTTAATGGTGTTTTATAGAATTTTTTTTATGAGCCTTATTTTTTATCTGTAGGGTGCGTGCACTATAAAGGGCTTTAAAAAATATACCAGTACCAGTGTAGTTCTCCACATGATGTGGCATTTTTACTTTTACGTTGCTGTGCTATGCTTTACTATACTCTTACAATTTTAATGTGCTGGACTGTGATTGTTATATATCTGTACATACAGAGACGTGATGTGTGTGGAGTTCTCGTGGTGTGGTGTGATGGTGTAACTGATGAGGTTGAAAGTTTAATTTCATAGACACGCAGAGATGCTTCCTCAATCAGATATTATTATGTATACTCATCACACGCACCTACGAGTAAAGCTCAAAGAGCCTAACCAATTTCTTTATCTAATAACGCGCCTCACTTTTATTTTCAATTCCTAATTTCCAGGAACGAGCTACTTTTACTCTACTTATATACCTACCAGTAGCTTCCAATGCAAACAGTGCATTATTCTGGCCATGCATACATCTGTGTGTTTTTTAAATGGGAAAATTGCCGGAATTAAAGAAATTTTCCAGAATTTGAACCTGCGAGTTTATTTATTGCAAATTCCCATTCATTACTGTGAATATTGCATCCTTAAACATTGCTAATAAGAGAGCGTTTGTCAACTGTAATCAAATTAGGAGGACACTTAAAAACGCAAGTAAATAATGAGCTCGAAAAATTAAATCAATTCAATGTTTTTCATGAAATCCCTAAAATCCTTTTTTTTTGACTGACTAATGCTTTTTTTGGGTGACACTTAATTAAAATTGTCTGCTACTTCATAAGTTGACTGAATTACTCAATTCGATCTGCTTTGTTATAAAATAACTTAAGTGACTTTTCTAACTTTTAAAATAAATCAACATGTCCTGTTAACTGTAAAAACGAATCGTCGCAGAAAATTATTCAGCGACAAAAGTACCATAATATCGTATAGGGCCGTTGAAACTCATAGTAATAGTTTGACGTCGTTTAGGAAAATATTTGCGATTTGAAGGGCTACATCGTTTCAGTTGTCTCGAAGTCAGTCCATCGTATTTAATGGGGCCCTGTTATAGTATTTAATTGAACCCCGCATCTTTATATTACAGGTTTAGTTTTGAAATTAATTAATCGACTTTTACAATAAGTTACTACTTTAAATCTAAATTAAATTTTTAAAATAATTATTGGGCATTCGCAATTAAGTTTTTAAATTCCAGTTTCTATTACCATTGTTTTTTTCACGTGAATAAATAATTTCTAATTCCAATCCTTTTGATTTTCAAATCTAATCTAAATGCTTAAACTCGAAGAATTTCCCAGCGAGCCGATAATGCAAAAAAAGTCAACAAAAACCAATGAAGAGAATCTGAGCAGATACATAATTCATTTTTTATGTATGTAATATTTTCTATAATTAAATGTAAAGGATTATTAGCTTTCTTTTTTTTTTAAATAAAAATAAGATTTACAAAAAAATAGAATTTACCGAGTCTATCAAAGGGAATTAATTGGCAGACATCATTAGACTCACAACTGCAACGGTAGACACCACCAGGTCGGCGAACTCCGGGTTGTCTTGTGTCTGCATTTGGTGCTCCCACTAAAATCCTGTGGGTGTCCCAGTCAAATCCAATTTATTATCATTTCGTAACCATCACATATATACACATTACGCTCAAGCAAATTTCAAAATTGTCATTACAATAAACTACAACATACAGCACAAAAGTCCCCAGCATCAATTTTTTATTTCCTAATTTCAATCTCAACTTTCACTTTAAACCAAAAGGAACAACCACGCTTCTGTGAGCGTCTCAATGCATTGCAAATGCTCACAAATTATATAATCAGAAACCATGTCAGAGATGTCAGATGTCAGGCTCAGAGTTTACTGTATTGCATATAGTTTACAAAAACCCACACAATCCCAAAAAAAACACAGAATAGATTCTCTCCGCTATTTTCCGTCTTTATTTTTATTTAGCAATTTATGTTTGTTTTAAAAAAAATAATCGATTTTTGAATTTCCGGTCAAAACAAGAAACCAAATCGTCTGTGAAGAACCAAAATGACCCATATCCATTTGCAGCTACAAACAATATCCACTATCTACAAAAATATTGAAACATGTTTTGAAAGCATTTAAATAGAATATTTTGTCCTTTTCAAAAATATGGAATTAGAACATTTTACTCTTTTCAAAAACATGTAAATATGTATAGAACATTTTACGCTTTTCAAAAACATGTAATTAGAACGTTTTGCACCTTTAAAAAATTTGTAAATTGGACGTTTTGTACATTTTCAAAAACATGTAAATTGAATATTTTACTCTTTTCAAAAACTCCTAATTAGCATTTTACGTATGTTTCGCGTTTTGAGAGAGAAAGACAACTTTATTAAAATAAACTTGACACTGTCGTCCAACGACGATAGCCCAAAGGACTCAGTATACGTTAACACAATTTTGTTACATATAGTTTATGCTGTTTGATGTAATTATTATATATTAGATTGTTAAAATTATTATTCAGTAGGCACGCAGGAAAACAAATGATGCACACATATTTGAACTGATTTTTTCAAAACAGTTTTTATGACATAGCTCATTTTTAATGTAGCTTAAATTGGATATGGGTCATTTTGGTTCTTCACAGACGATATGCATTTAAATACATTGTGAATAAATTAAATAAATACAGTAAATTAAATATGGTGTATATGAACATTAATTAATGAATGAATTAATTAAAAATGGTATATACCAGGAAACATTGGAGTCCTTATGCTGAGCGACAGAGAATCCAAACATAGAGCCCTGTTGCCCACGATGAGTGACTGCACTCCCCACATCCAAATTAAATCCACTCACACACTCCCAATCTCCCACCATCCACAACAATGACAGTATCACCAAAAACCACATTTCACCCCATCCTCCTCCACCACCACCACCACCAACTCCACCACCAACAACAATCCGTCGTCTCCGCTGCACTCCCAACAATTCACCCTCTCCATGTGCAACCGCCGCCGCCTCCTCCGCACACATGCTCCTCTCCATCCTCTTTTCTATCCGAAAACTCCGTCCAACCTCAAAAATAATTATCACTTCATATCCACACTTCGAAAAAATCTCACTTTTGAATCAATCCGCACTCTCCTCCACTCACAACTAATGTAATTAATTAATTAATACGAAACGGGAAAAAATCACTTTTTTTCAAACACTTCACCACATTCAACTGCAAACTGCAACAACTGGAACTCACAATCTATCCAGAAAACCACCCTTGAAATTTTTTTAAATTACTGCTCTGTAAGCTTGTATAATAATTTGTAAAAAAAAATTTGTAAAATATTTCTAATTTCGCAAAGGGGATGGAAGAAGTTGATGAGTGTAGATAGCCGCTCTGTGCACTGTTTGAATGTTTATATTATTAAGCTATGTGTTATGGGCCTGGGCTCGAGACGTGGAGACGGAGAGACTAGAACTGTATAGATTGAGGCTGCCGTGTGTGGATTTGTAGTGTGGGCCTCTCTGAGACAGATGAGAGTGGAAGTCCAAGTGGAACTGAGGATGGGAGGCGAAGAGTGAAACTCAACTGGGCACCGTTCCATCTTCCATTTCCATATCGACTGTATGTGCATCTGGGAAGCTTCTTTCCTTACTTCCTTATACGATCCATGATCTTCCACTTTCAGAGTTTCATGTCCCTTCCAAAAGTTGGGAAGTAGTCGACTTCTTCTGCTCTGTACAAGAACACACGTTCTCCCAGCGTTATGTAAGCCAAAGGAAAAACGCCAGGCCAGAACCAGAACATGGAACAGAGCGAAGATAGAGTCAGTGGATGTTCTGAAAAACCAAATTCTAATTCTTAAAACACACACACACCTTTCCCTTATAGAATTCAACGGGGACCTTATGTCTTATGTGATATGCACAGTACTGAAATAATAGTCGATATATTTTTTGAGGAATATTCAATAGCACTACTACTGCTTCTAATGCGGACGCCGATGCCGATGTCGAAGAAGGCCCAAGACCCAAAGCCCAATAATACAAGGAAAGGGGGAAATAAGGCGTTAATAGTATAGTTATCGAGATATTCAATCTCCGACGATAAGAAGGAAGGAACGAGGCTCTCTCATCTATGTTAGGTATCCAATATACCTCACACACACTCAAAACTGTCTATACACCTACACATCATTCAGGATTGCGTTAGTACTAGTTGAGACGCTGGGATTTCTTATGGGAAGAATGACTATGAACAAGAAGACAAGAAGAACTAGTTTAGACGCCTCCAACAAATATCCCAGTGACTCCAATTTTTGAAGCGTGAGGCAGAGTCAGGCGCGGATCCACGGGGTTGGCAAGGGGACACTTGCCCATCCTTAGGGCGGATCCAAGGGGGGAGGGGCTAAGGTGCTTTAGCCCCCCCCCTCCCATAAGGAACATTTTTAGCATTATGGACATATATTTTCCAAGATTAACATTTTAGTATTGTAATTGTAGCAACACGCCTGTAAATAGAGTATTTTGCACTTTTCAAAAACATGTAAATCGAACATTTTACACTTTTCAAAAACATGTAAATAGAACATTCTGCACTTTTCAAAATTACGTAAGTAGAACAGTTTACACTGTTCAAAAAAACATGTAAACAGACCATTTTGCACTTTTCAAAAATACGTAAATGAAACATTTTGCACTTTTCAAAAGCATGTAAAAAGAACAGTTTGCAGTTTGCAAAAACAATAGGGGCATTTACACCAAGATGACCGACTTATACTTATTGCCCACTCCAGATACTTTCTCTTGGTCCGCCCCTGAGTGAGCACACTGTTCATGAATCAACCATCCAACCATAAGCGAAGAAGTCACAGATCAGATAAAAGAATTCTACACATGAATATCAAATATTAAATTCGTTTGTATGACTAGTGCACGTAACACATAATATGGATCTCCTTAAACTTAAAAAAAAACAAATAGAGAATTATTATGATGATGAATTTTCTTTCCATTGGTGGATCCGGTCCCGGTCAACAGTCATAATGCCAAAAAAGTGAAAGAAATCCAATCTCTCCCATCTTATGTGTATGAATTTATGAGTCAGACAAAATTCAAAGTTTGTTAACTGAAAGCATCGAAATCAATATGATTACTAATGAAGGCAAATGCTGCTCAAAAGTGAGGAGGTACATAATTACTTCTGTTGTGTTTACCTTACCTGCGTAGGTATTGTGTGCTTATAGTTGGCTTATTGCGTAATGACAATGACCAGTGGCCATAGTGGCAGTGTGCTATTGGCTATTATGTAGTAAAAAAAAGTAAAATTCAATATCATATTTTAGTGTAGTATTTATTTACTAACTAATCGTAAGAGTGACTCACCTACGGGTTTAAAATCCTTAATTTTCACTCTTTACGGAGCAGTACTAAAAATTTTGCCCTTGGTATTTTTCCCCACACGCTGACTACTGAGGTATTGAAAATGTCAAAATTTTTTGGGATTTAAAGCTGTTTAAGACTGACGCCACTTAGGAGTTTTTAAAGTATTTTTGAGCAATGAATTGTTATATACTCGCCGCACTTAACGCGAACGTTTTCAGAATGCGTAGCAGTACAACCACGGATCCTACCGATGACATCATTTATGGACGATCCCTAATGTATTTCGCCACTTGGCATTATCAGAATTAGCTGAGCATTCAGAATATTCGGATTCTGCTTTCTGTTGTGTGCATTTAAATTATATAGTAATACCCTATCCGTCCGTGTAGCATAATAAATTATTATGTGGGAAAGTACCTACCTACATACTTATCAATTTGATTATTATTTACAAATGTTTAAGGTGACACTGCAAAATAGCTCAGATTGTGTCGCTTGTCTCGTCTATCTGTCTGTGTCGGTCTCGGTATCGGTCTTGGAGAGTGATTCAGAATATGTATGTGAAGAATTTCATTGTCATCCCGTTCACCTTTATCATTTGTTCCTTTGACTGATTTCTGATTGTGTGAGAGGCTCGTTTTAAGATTGATTGTTATGACTTTAACTCACTCGCAGACGATGCCATTGCTGGCTCAAGTATCATTACGTGACATACTGTGTTATGCATCATTGTTGTTGCTGCAACATTTGCATATAGCATAGATTATTATATGATATAGCATAGCCTACAAAGCGTGAGCATATTAAGTATAGGGAAAATGTACTAAAAGCCCACTGCCCACAATTGACTGGGACTGGAGTGAGTGGGGCGGTGGGCTGCTAATTTAAAATTTCGTTTGCATTCTTTAATGTTAGCGTAGGCAGACTGCTAAAAGTCAGGGCCGGACGAAGGAATTGCTTTTAGGAAGGAATTTGTTTCCATACAAAAACCACCATTTTGATCGGATTATATTGATGGGTTTTTTTGGTAAAGCAAAATGTTGTATTTACATGTTTTGAGAAAAGTGGAAAATGTTTCATTTCTATGTTTTTGAAATGCACAAAATAATTTATTTTGCATATTTTTGAAAAGTGCAAAATGTTCCATATACATGTTTTTAGAAAAGTGGAAAATGTTTTATTTCCATGTTTTTTAAATATACAGAACTTTTTATTTTGTATATTTTTGAAAAGCCTCAATATTCATTTTACATATTTTGGAAACTGCAAAATGTTCCATTCACATGTTTTTTGAAAATTCAAGCAACGAGGGCTGCCTGCGCTGGTCGCATTATCCGGCCCTGCTAAAAGTGAACTACTGCTTTTGGCTGTGCTATTCAATCTGCAATGTGACTAAAATGCATCTTTCAGCACAGTGTTAATTACGATAACAACAGAGCAATTCAAAATACAATATAATCACAGTTTGAGGGGCAGCATGGCCCAATGATGGGAAATAGAAATTACTGCGAGCGAGATGATGCGAAGAAAGCTGACTGAAAATACTGAAACGCCTTCGATCATTATTGAATCAAGTGGGGAGGGACGAGGGAGACTTGGGCCTTCTTATTACTTACTCAAACCAATTCAAATTTCATGTTATGATTCACGTTCTAATGTGCGGAGCATCTACATAATTATATATTTCATATTTATTTACAATATGGAAGAAGATGTGATTTTATGATTTTAGCTGTATGATGAGATCCTTCGGCCGCAACATTCATTCTTCTTACCTGACCTTATAAGACAACATGGCACACATCAGACACAAGTGAATTGGTAGTATTCCTTCTAAGCATTACTCCATTCAATTAGGTACATACATATCCTGCCTGAGTGAAGAAACAAAATGAGCCATTTCTGTTTTAAGCTATAGAAACAAAAGTCACTATCTACAAACAAAATTGGATTAGCGCGATCATTTTAAAAGCATAATATGTAAATAGAAGATTTTGCACATTTCAAAAAACTTGGGAGTAGTACTTTTTGCACTTTTGAAAAGGGCGTAAATAGAATATTTTGCACTCTTCAAAATCAAGTAAGTAGAACATTTTACAGTTTTCAAAATTACGTAAATAGAACATTTTAAACTTTTCATAAAAACGTGTAAATTTAAAATTTTGCACTTTTCATGAACATGTTTAAAGAGAACATTTTAAACTTTTCAAAACACGTGTAGGTACCTAAATATATTATTTTACACTACTCAAAAAACTTAAATAAAATATTTTACAATTTTCGAAAACATGTATGCAAATACAACATTTTACACTTTTAAAAAGAAAGCGTAAATAAAATAATTTACGCTTCTCAAAAAACTTAAATAAAATATTTTACAATTTTCGAAAACATGCAAATACAACATTTTACACTTTTAAAAAGAAAGCGTAAATAAAATAATTTACACCACTCAAAAAACATGAAAAAAATATTCAAGTTTTCGAAAAACGTATAAATAAAATATTTTACACTTTTAAAAAATCATGTAGGTACATAGAATAATTTGCACCTCGTTATTCACCCTTTATCCATCTCAATTAGTGTTTTACACATTGGCATAGAGCTCATTTTAATTCCAGCTTAAATTGGCCGTTTCCGTTTACAGACCGTTTTGACTCTTCACTCACGATATTAAATATGCAGTAATAGTGCATAAATACGATAGATATACAATATAGTAGTAAAAACAGATGCAGAACATTTAAGATAGCTACATCTTAACGTATACCTCATACCGCATCTGCATTCATATTTCCTTTTCTTTTCTAACATGTTGTAAAAAGTAATGTTATCAATGTTATGTACACTACACATTAGAATAATGGTTTGTTTCTCTTCTGTTTTCTGTTTAGTCGCTCAGTCGTTTAGTTTAGTTTAGTGGAGTGTACTTGTACTTCTACTTCTACTTTGCTTATTCAATCTCAGTGCGTGACGTCAGGGGAAAAAATCTCTTTCTCTTCCCTTCCTTTACTACCATTCACCATATAGACAGGTATACGACCATATGACTCAAGATTTATGTGGACTTGCCGGTCACCGGCACCGGCACCGGTCTTTCTTTTTTTTAGGATAGCGCGTATGGTTTTCTAATTGGTATTTAAATGGAAATTAGTGGAAATTTCAAAGATTTTTTCATACAGGGTAGAATTGTACAAGTTTAAATTTTATTACGGTGAGTTTTAAAAATTGGAAAAGTCGGATTTCGGGGTAAATTAGAGCGGATTTTGATACCGAGTTTGATCAGGTATGCACCTATATGTAAGAATGGTGGAATGAATGAATATAGGTATTTCTATATTATGCGTAATATTATTGAGGTCTTACTGTTTAACACAGTATAACTGTTTGGATTTTCTACAATGGAAAATGCAAGATGCAGACCAATACTCACCACAATGCAATGTAAACTGCTTGCAGCTATATAGCTGAATAATTATATTATTATGGTGTATAGCGATAGTATAGTATGCGTAATTGGAATAATTGTACATGCATAAAGTAATATGCAATGGTAATACGATAACATTTTGCATTAAGATTACTCATATGATTGCCCCACTCAGTCAAAACAGTCAACGAGTGAGATTTAGAGATTTAGTGTTTACCTTTGAACATCTAGAATGTGTGTTGTGTAGACTGTATAGACTGTAGGGATGATTATTAATGTACTTGAGAGGTTTTAGTTACACATTTTGTAAATTTGTACGTGGGATGATGCTCTCCTTGAAGAAACATGTGTGTTCCCCTGTTCTTACATGATAAGTTAATTACTATGCTACGACAGGACTCGGACAGATTGATGATATTGTTTTAAGAAATTATGTCAGGACAGTTTTGAATCTTGTAATAATTAGTATTATGTAATACAAATCAATAAGAATGAATCAAAATTTGAATTTGAAATTGAAATTTGAATGAAGAATCAAAAATCTCCAGAATCTCCAACTAAATCAAGAATCAAACTGACGGCTATGGGAAAAAATTAATATGTGAGATATACATAATTAGATGCGTAAAATGTTAACTATTACGAGGTTTTGAACAGTGCAAAATGTTATATTTTAATGCTTAATATTGACACATGCAAAATGTTATATTTTCATACTTTTTGAAAAGTGCAAAATGTTATATTTTCATACTTTTTGAAAAGTGCAAAATGTTATATTTTCATACTTTTTGAAAAGTGCAAAATGTTATATTTTCATACTTTTTGAAAAGTGCAAAATGTTATATTTTCATACTTTTTGAAAAGTGCAAAATGTTATATTTTCATACTTTTTGAAAAATGCTATATTTACTTGTTTTTTGAAAAGTGCAAAATGTTATATTTTCATACTTTTTGAAAAATGCTATATTTACTTGTTTTTTGAAAAGTGCAAAATGTTATATTTTCATATATTTGAAAATTGCAAAATGCTCTATTTACTTTTTTTTGAAAAGTGCAAAATGTTTTATTTACATACTTTTAAAAAATTGTAAAATGTTATATTTGCATGTTTTTGAAAAGTTTAAAATGTTCTATTTACATGTTTTTGGAAAAGTTTTATTAGATGTTCCATTTACATTACGCTATGATTTTATGGTCATGAATTCTTGATTTGTAGATAATGCATTTTAGTTTTAGCTAAAAATGAATATGGGTCACTTTGATTCTTCACAGACTACAACACTGCAATTAAATAAAATGTGAACTCCGATTTACACAACAATACAAACATGAAATACAATCAGTTAGTGCAGTACAGAAGCCATTTTGTGAATAATTTACGCACTTTGAAGCCATTCCCGTTTCGGAGTTTCTGTCTGTGTGGGTAAAATTCTCCCGACATAATAAATTAGTCATTCATAATAGTTTTGGAAATTCCAAGTTGTTAAGCTATAATTATGCATGCTATAATTTGTAATAATGGCTTCATTAGCGTACGTAGTACGTAGCGCAAAAAGTTCCAACTTTTCCAACCACCCCAATACCCGAAAAAGCCAAGCTTAAAAATGAATGCTAAATCATAGGACAAAATGGCTTACATTTACCTTTACCTACCCCCTCCCCCTCCCCCTTGATTGCGCCACCCATAATCATAAGAACTATGAACTATGAAGGGTGGAGAATATTAAAAAATTACTAATGTACCTAAGTTAATTTCACAGCTCGCCTATATTAGTACAATGAGTATATTCATTGTACTACGGAGCTATTGTTTAGGATGACATAATTTTAATTGCTAATTCATAACACCTTCATTATATCTAAATAATACCCAGTCGGATTAGTAAACAAATGTTTTTGTATGTTGTATAGCATATCTGTATTACTATAGGTAATTATGATTTAATTTATGGTTATATAGTAGCACATAATTATTTTGCGGTGAATTGCAAATTGTAAACTTGGTGATGTGATATCGCTTTAGATTTAGAATTTCCATCAATTAATTAAAGATTTATCATTACCATTAAAAAAAAGTTGCCTATTAAAATTTGCTAAATATATTTAAAAAAATCCTGATTCATGTTCAATGTTCATATTATAGTTGTTGGAACGGAAGTCGTTCTCGTTTTGGGATTTGGGAACTTACAGAGCAGAAGAGATGAGATGGTTCTCGTTGTCGTTACTCACTCGTTGCCGTTGCGGTTGGCCAGCTGCTTTATGCCTGTCGATGGTTTAAAGCGTCTGCTTTTATCTTTATTATTATCGCCTCTCGCCTCTGCCTCCGCATCGGCTGACTCACTCAGTGTATTTTAACAACGTTTAACAGAGAAGTATATAGGCATAGGCTTTTCCAGTATAGGTATAGCTATACGTAGTATATGCGTACGCGTAGAGATTTGGATTTGGGATTCATTGGGGTGCTCACATTTATATTTAAAAGCTTAAAGCGTAGGCTTAACCTTTTATGTTTACACTAGTTTTTTTTTGAGGGAATTACAAACTGGATTTGTACACAAATCCACGCCCAATCACAAAAAAACTATTGAACAAAATTTTAATTTTTTTTTAAACCGTAGTGACATTTTTTTCCTACGCTCCTAGCTTAGAAGTAGTCCACACACATTGACAAGAATTTTATTTAAATAGTAAAGGAATTAGGAATAGTTTCAGTTATAGCAAAGTCTTGGTGTCGTCAGTCGTCAGCCGGTTCCCGGTTCCGTGTTTACTTTTTATTTTTCAGATTCGGATTAATAAACCGATTAACTAGTGACTAGGCTTAGCGCTCTCATCCTTATTTTAAGCTTGGGAAATTAAAAATCAGGTACGTCAAGCTTCAAAAATGTAATATTAGTTCAAAACTATAAGCACTAAATATGAAAAGGGGGAATTCAATTTAGATATAGGCGTAGAGGAAATTGAAATCTAATTATCAATTATGTAATGGTGAATGTTGAGTTTCAAACTTGTAACTAAATTGGGTAATTAATATGTCGTATGTTAATATATAATTGCTGAATTAATTAACTATATTATGGTATTCTTTTCTGTATTTTAGATTTGGATGCAATATTCTACTAGGTATTTGTTCACAGATCTGTGTCAGTCAGTCATCATAAATCCATACTCTCTCAGAGTCAGATGATCATTCATATTATTAGTATGAGATTTTTGTTATCGCTGGAAATGAAGAGCTTCTGTGCACGTTGACTGGTTGACTGACTAATAATAAAAATATAAATAAGTAAGAAAGCGCAGCGGCAGTGGCATTAGTAGCAGTCAGCAGTGGCAATATTATTCTGTTTGAAGTAAGTACTCGCAACTCGAAAACCCAACTGACTATTAACTATTACTCACTAGTTTAGTTATAGCTGACTAAAAGCAAGCACAAAAGCAAGGCAACTTTTATTTGTTTGATGTGTGACTCATATATGCTATTTTTCAGCTTAAGAAAACTAACAAAGCATCTTCACTTAAAACTAAATACTAAATAGAAACTTTTTTACTTCTTCTACCTACAACCTACACACAGAGCCTATCTACCTAATAACTACTACAAAAGATCCAACGTAACGTCCAACTAACTGTAGCCACCAAGACACAAGATCAACGAGTAGCTCCAACTACGAAACTACATAGTTAATTTAAATAGTTTCCACTACTAGTTTCTGGGCGACTGCCAACCGAAACCGACGAGAAGACAAGAAGTCAATATTCAAATTTAAAAGTTGCAAGTCAACCGCTGACCGTTACCGTTACCGTCAAAATCAAAAGGAATCAAAACTGACTGTCAACCAATTTACTTGTTCTTCAAAATTCAAATTTAGAATCAGAACAGTCAGAAGGCGTCCGAAAAGCAGCTTTTCATGTTGAACAAAAAAAATTAAAGAAAGAATAATTATTTTTATTAATGTAATGGATCATTAAGTAACAACAGATTACCTTGGGCCTGTACTTTTGACTTTCAACAAACGAACTTTCGGTTTATAGTACAACTTTACATATCAAAAACTGACCTTAGAGAGTGCCAATGACGAAGTTAGTGAATGTCAAGTGGGTTACGTGTTTTTCTAAGCTAGAAGGAATAGTAGAAAACTAAACAAAAATAAAAGTGATCATCAAGTGTGTCAATGAATCTTCGAAATGCGATGAAACGGGACCGTTTGTCAATGTGAACGTTGAAAATATTTACTATACAACTTACATAATACTATTCAATATAAAATATTAATATATTTATATTTGATATTTGAAAACTGAAACTTTGCTAAAGCAAAATGGCATCATTTGATGCGAAAAATTTCAATGGAAATGGGAATGGACATAATAATGGGAGAAATAGATCCCCGATGAGAAAGAAAAAATCCAAGACTTTGATTCCTTTTTGTTGCTGCTCAAGTGACGATGTGGATGCAGTTGTGGGTCGTGATGAGGACTTTTCACCCCCAGCAGCGAGAGGATGCACTGATCTCATATATCTTATTATTTTTATCGTTTTCTGCTTCATTATGGTGAGGTGTACTTTTGATTTTTGAGATTGAGATTTTATAAAGTTATTATTTGACTATTTTTTTATTAATTAGTTATGGACCAATTCTTGTAAGTTTATACTTCACTATTCATGTTTTTTAAATAACTTTATTTTCAGATTTTGATAGCTGGGTTTGCATTTGTGTATGGAAATCCATATCGTCTTATAAATGGAATGGACAGTTTTGGAAACATTTGCGGCACGGAAAATGATGCTTTTGGAAATATGACATTTTCGGGATTGGACATGTCCAGTAAACCGTACGTTTCATTTTTTTGTATTTGATTAGAAATATAAATCCATTAACTATTTATTATTTTCGGGGAGTGATCGCACATTCTTATTAGTCACTTTTAAACTGGTCAACGATTATTTAATTCTTGAATTTATTGGCATACTATCTGCGTAAATCTGCTATAATTATTGTATTTTATTTCTTCCGTTTACCTTCCAGGTATGTCTTATTCTTCAGTTTGGACAATATGGATCAATCAACCAAAATTTGCGTGGAGCAGTGTCCAGATAGAGACCTTCGAACCATTTCTGATCTCCATCAATTCTATAAAGAGACTGGAACGAATCTGTGTCGGTAAGATTGAATGTTTTAAAATAAATCATGTCAAAATCGAGTTCTCCACATTATTTTAGATTTGGAAGAACTCAAAGTTTGGCATCGATATAAGTATAAACGATTGCAACTACACAGATGCATGGATGATACGAATTTATTTTTCTTTCAGCTACGATTACACATTTCGAAATAAAACGCCGAAGTCCGAGGAATTCGACGAAATAATTGAATTGCTAAGACCTGGGAGTTCACGAATGCAGCTTGAAAGTATTTTATGCCCAAAAGTACCGTACTACTCTAGGTAATAAATATTAAAATTCTTAGATATGAAATCCTTAGTAATAATAGCGGACTGATAATTATTCTAGACATTAAAAAAATATAGTTTGTATGTGCTTTTTTTAATGTTTCTTTGAATTTTGATATTTTTTAGTCTGCCGATATTAAAGCGCTGCATTCCCAAGCCCCAGTCTGTATTAAATATTAAAGAAAGATTTTTCTTCAACATTTATGCCTACCTCAACAGTCTCAATATATTCAAGCAAATTCTAGGGGACTTGGCTGTCACTTGGGTCACTGTCCTTGCACTCACTTCTATTGCATTTGGTAATTGTTTATATGACATTTGATCACATAAAAAAATGTATTTCTATTCATAAAATGTGAATTGAAATATTTTTAAATTCTAATTTTTCCATTTGCAGTGATTTCTTTCGCCCTCGTCCTTTTAATTCACTGGATAACCGAATTTATTTCTCACATTATCATGCTTGCAGCATCTCTTCTCTCCATTGGTATACATATTTTAAAATATACCACATAGGCTTTATTATTTTTTTTCATATGTAGGTATTAATATTTGCGACCATACAGATATTTTTAATTTGTTTTGTATTTTGAAAATTAGGCTTTACAGTATTTCTGTGGTGGACTTACGTTGATCTCAAATTCATGTTGGATGAAAAGCCAGTTGATCAAAGACTCGAAGAGACGGCAAAAAATGAAGCAGCATTTCTGACTTACAGTATTCTGGCAACTATTTATACCGTACGATTATTTTCTCAGTAGTATAAATATAATCAATTTAAAAAAATTTTTAAACTAAAGTTTCTGAAGCACTACTTACTAGGTACTGTATGTATTAACTGTACTTAAAATTCCAATTCCAATCATGTTTTTTTCTTTGTTTGTAGATTCTACTTGTATTGGTAACAATAGTTTTGAGAAAGCGAGTTGCGATCGTGGTGCAGTTATTTCGTGAAGCGGGTCGTGCATTGTGTTCTATGCCTTGTTTAGTTATTCAGCCTTTCATCACGTATATTGCACTCACTGGATTTTTCTGCATTTGGCTGTACGTCGTCCTCTGTCTTGCCACATCTGGTATGGTTTTATGCGTAAAGTATAGTTTCGAAAGAAAGTTCTGGTTCTGATGTTTAGTTAGCTTTTAGGATGTAAACACTAATAAACAGACTTGGCAATTTGCCTATCTTGATTTGAAATATTTAAATGTGTAGATATCCCTACTCTAAGAACTGTTGGCTCCGAAACACTACAATTAGCGGAAGGTGAGAGAACAAATAATGAAGGGACTCCCGTGATACCTGTTGGGGATGTGGTACCAGTAAATGTTTCAGAAAGTGACACAACAGTTTATCCACTGAATCGTACTGTTGATCCCGAGAATCTTTTTCGTATGTGATGAATGTTCTAATTTCCAATTTCAAGCATATTTAGTGATTAGGATTATTTTGGTTGTTACGTTTGAAGTTTCTCTTTATCATAACAATTTGGTTTTATTAATTTTACATGTTCAGTATTTTTAACATGATAATGTTAATGTGTAGGCGTGTCACTTATCGATTACACTGGAACATGGGTAAAATACATGTGGTGGATTTACGTCCTTGGTTTGATTTGGTGTTCGGAATTCATTTTGGCGTGCCAGCAAATGGTCATTGCAAGCTCTGTTGCTGCTTGGTATTTTTCAAGGTAATAAATGCGTTCGCTGCATTGTTCTCAGATATTTTACATAAAATCATTGGTTATTAATATGCAAAATAAAGTAAATTCATAATGAAACTGTTATTCTAATTACTAGAAAAAGGTCAACACTTCGATGTGTAATAATGGAATCGATAATTCGTCTCCTCAAGTATCACATTGGTTCTATAGCTCTTGGATCAGCTATCATCACACTCGTCAAAATTCCAAGACTTGTACTTGCCTTCTCTGATCGAATGTAAGTACCTACTCGAATAACCGTTAAACGATCTGTTCTGTAGTTAACTAAATCATATATGGAATACAACAGCAAAACTTTAAAACAAGTTTAAAAATCCTTTAGTTTTAACTATTGATTACTATAACTAATCTAAATACTTTATATTATGGTTCAATACTAAATAGCCTCCGAAAATGGGAAGACAGCTGGTCGGGTATGAAATGGCTTAAGAAAGGTTGCGCTTGTTGCCTAACCTTTTTTGAAAATTGTCTTAAGTACATTCATCACAATGCGTATACGGTCATTGCAATTCAAGGGGTAGACTTTTGTCCAGCGTCAAGGCTTGTAAGTTTCTTTTGAAAATATACATGCAGTGCAATAACATTATAAAATTTGGCGAGCTCCTTGATAAAAATAGTGATTATAACTGAATTAAATGTTACGCAATACTAGGCATTTTCTGCCCTGGTTCAAAATGCACTACAAGTTGCCGTCATAAATAGTACTGGAGATTTCGTTCTTTTCCTCGCCAAATGTATTACTGCAGCTCTTACAGGACTTATTGCCCTCGTCATCTTTCGTTCGAATGAGACTTTATATTTCTATGCGATTCCGGTCCTGCTCACTGTCGTATTTTCGTATTTTGTCGCGCATTGTGTTATCTCCGTCTTTGAGGTATTTAAAATAATAATTATTATTAACGTGTCAAAAATATTCATACTGCCTCATCTATTTTGGATTCTCAGATTTAGTAAATATAATTCAATAATTATTGTCAAACACACACAATATTCCAGATGGCTGTAGACACTCTATTCCTCTGCTTCTGTGAGGATCACAACATGAATGATGGAACAGATGGGAAAGAATATTATGCACCAGAATCCCTATTCAAATACATGACGGAGGATGCTGTAGATGCCGTGGCACCGGGACGCCGACCTGGCTATTTCCAAGCCAACACGGACTCTCCACCACGTCAAGATAAAATTTCAGGGAAATCCCCTTTGAAAGTTCCAATTGAATTAAGTGCCATTCCAGAAGAATCTATTCCAATGAATTCAGTATATAATCCGACCACTGATAATTCATCCGTCTAAAAACAAAAAGTTTTGTCTACTCCAAAATGACTTACAAATTAAGATCAATCTATAAAACTGAACGAGCCGAGCCTACCCATGGAATTACATAGGTATACTAATTTTAGGTATTAACCTTAAAATCAAAAGCTTCACAGGTCTTTCATGATATTTTATGTAATGACTCTAATTTTAATATTTTTATCCAAAACTTGACCACTTCACCCTTCACCTTCTTTCTACTACAAATTATTATATTAACCTCTCACAATTATTACTGTAGAGTAGTGTAATTTTAAAATGATGTGAGATTCCTTCGAAGAACAACCTTCCCAGTTTAAGCGCTTTTTTGCTGCCGACACAAAGGGCCTAAATGACTACAGTTAGTTAGTAAAGTATAATCATATAATTATTATATTTAAAAATTTACTTTGTGTATTTTTGATCCTACGATATTTCAAGTAGTTTCAACATTTTAAAACTAAAGCACAAAAGCACATACTGGAACTACACTTTTCTAACATTTAACTAAACTGTTGTTTTAGCGGTCGTGATAATTTGCATTTAACTACTGTTCTAGTACATTTGTTATAGTTTAGTGTTACAGTATGGAAGTTTTTTCCTGCTTTTCTTTATTTTTAGCTACCAAAGTAGATATTAGTTAATGATCAATGATTTAGTAAACTTATGTAGGTGTAGGTACCTTAGGTAGTTGAATTTGGGATTAATAGTTCTTGTAGTTCAGAGTTAAGATTTGTAATTTTACGTAAGTTGTAGTATTCTACTGTACTATTTTATTTTATTTGGGACATGGGAATTTTTCATTTTTCTAGTGTTTAAAAAGAACATGTATGTGATGTGTTACCTGCTATCACTTTTAACTTCTATTTTTGTGAATTTTAATAATATTATATTTAAATAATAATTGTTCGTTTATTATTTTTTTAAATGTGTAATACTGACAATTGTCCTGGTCCTTGTCAGCAGCGTAGTGTTGTGTACTCTTCTTATTGTGAAAATAAATGTAATTTATTTAGTGTGCTCGACTGCTTTCTCTTCTTGACATTGTATTCGTTAGTTAGAAATATGAATACATTGTGCGTCCAAGTTTGAAACAAAATGCAGTTAAAGTTTGACTTTTAAAATATGCAATGAGTACTGTACAAAAACTACTAAAAACTAAATAGACTATTCTATACTGTATAGTACATTATAGGTTATAAATAACTATAAATTACGTTTAAGTTAAAAGATTAATAATGGAACAAAACTACATGTTGTAGTTCTAATGTCCCAATATAAGCTTCAACTTATACATGTCGTGTAGTTCAAAATAGTTTGTATAAAGGAAATATATAGTATATTGTTGTAAGATGTACAAACTGTTGTAACTTAAAGTACTTAAAAAATTTAGAAATTAGTTTCGCAAAATTTATATTCTTATGGACAAAATTAGTAAAGGCAATGAGGGTGAGCGTCTGAATGTCTGAGGTCAGATCAGACCAAATCCGCAAATGTACTATTTCTCATTTACAATGAATTTCCACTTTTCAAATTCAACAATGATCCTAATTAAGTACTAAAAATTAGCTTACCATTTTTGGTCTTGGTTGGACTGTTGGACCCTAACCATTACATTAAACTATATATTTATATAACTAGTTTATAGAGGTATACTATAATGTGTGCCTATAAATGTTTTTGTCTGTCTGTAACGACGAGCTTTTGCTGTACGTAAAATATAAATACAACTGGATACAAATTGAGGCTGTTGTGAATAAAGTATACAATACAAAAAGAAATAAAAATTATAGGATATGTCAAAATCTGGAATTCAAATACATTTCGCATTTATTTTTCAAAAAATACGCACTGCATAATTTAACAGACAAGTGAGTTTACTCACGCTTCATGCTTTTAAGAAACAAACATAACATACCTAAGTAGCTATAGGTTGAGAGTAGTTATAAAATGGATATTTCAGAAAATAATTACGGAATTTGAATTATTCTAGATCCTCTTCATCAACTTGAAACATTTCAGAAGATGGGTCCTCAGGATATGACGTTTCTGGTTTTAATCTGTCAAAGTCTTCCTTTTGTTGCACTTTGTTCATGTACTTCCCTGCTGCAGATTTCTTAACCATTGCTCGATACTGTGAGTCAAAGCAAAAAAAGGGTCATTACGAATTCCATTATATAATACAGCTTCAGAAAAAGAAGCTAGAAATACAGAAATGCGTTATTAGCTACCTTATTAGGTGAAACGTATTGGGTGTTACTCCAAAGGGTCTGTCCGATAAAACTTCCATCAAAAATTCGAATAGGATTGAGTGTGAAGCGAGGCCCAATCTCAACTAAGGAACCATCCTCTTCCATAATTTGGAAATTACGAAACCAAATTCGATTGTCAAGAACGCTGAATGTGAGAACGTGATCAATGAAGGGTTGACTCTTAGGATGATGGGACGGCGTCCCAAAAATTTGTGTGAAGATCTCTTTGAGAAGCTGAAGATGTGGTGCGGTGTCAAAAGTTGGATCGAATGAAAGTAGAGCTCGTGATCCTTTCAGACAATTTCCCGTGAATTTTAGCTCCTCCATTGTGCTCACTTAAAAAGGAGATAAACACGTTCGAAATTTAGAGAATACTTTTACCAAACTATTATCGCCATTCAGAATACATTAACTACGATTCTAAAAATAAAAGGTAGAAAAATACGAATATAAAATATGCTCACTGTTTTCCACGAGAAATTTCGCTGATGGCCCATTTCCAATATTAGCAGCCCACATGTAAATATCAACTTGTTTTCGTCCTTCAAAAAACAGGCACTTGTTACAGTTCTTCATCTCAGAAATCTGGAACAGGTTAAGCAAATAACGCTTTTAAAATAGGTATTGTCACACAATAACTATAAATATATTAGTTTTTTTTTCATACTACATAATATAGATTATACATAGTTAACTGCTTCGTCATTCGTCAAGTTCACATTTTTATTACTACCAACAAATTCAAATTTCAAGTTCAAATTCAACTATTACCACTTTCAGGTTTTGCAGACTTTGAATTGGAAAATTCGTTCATACTAATGTTGCTAACATAAAGAATTCCGTGCCATACAATAATTCAAGTGGAACCCAAAAGTGCCCAATCGTAATATATACAAATTTTGACTTTTTACCTCGTTGATAGAAAACAGCGTGTCTCGTTTATCCATTTTGGACTCCTTCTTCGTGTGGGGCAACAACCTACGGAGATTCTCCATGAGATGTCGACCACGGAATGGTATTCCACGAGAGCCAAAAAGCAGAACACGTTGCCGATTCTTCCATAAGCTCTGCAAAAACAAATAAAATCACTAAAATCTTTGTTTGATTTCACACATCCAATTCTATAATTTGATACATCATGAGACCATAGTTTCGAATCAGTTGGAGTTGCGGAATCAATAATAACGCAAAAAATGGAAATTAAAAAATTAAATATAAAGCCAACAGCAGCCGCAGCTACAAACTACGAACAACAATTTCATCTAGGTGCATGGTACATAAAAGTGAAAATTGAAAAAAGGAATTTCAAAACTTAAAAATTTGTTTTAATAGTTTGTATCTATTTTACCTTCTTCTTCGGAGGATCATCAGATTTCCGAATATCGGGTAAGACTACAACACTTTCGTTATATTTATCAACCGCATTTTGTTTATCTTGAGCCGCTTTGGCTGCAGCCTGCTTCTTTTTGCCCTTCTTCCCCAACAAATCCTTCGACACTTGTGCTGACGCAGCGAACTTTATCTTTGCTTTCACCATTTCGTCAACAATACTAAATATTGTTCAAAGTAAGCACCTTAAAATGTCTAATTATATTATTAATGACTTCCTCCGAATCCAATCATCAACAATAAATTGTTGACTGGCACTAAAAAACTATAAACCTCCTTCACCGACACGAGATGCAAATAAATTGAATGCTACACACACGCGTGGTAAATTAAATATTGGTGGTTGAATGGTGCAGCTTTTAGTTTTCGTGTGGGTGTTTAGTTAAGGATCGTCCATAACTGATGGTATTGATGACATGCCATTTTTGATATAACCACCAGTCCACCCTAAAAATAAAATGAAAACTTTTTTATTTTAATCAAATTTTCTGTATCGAAGTATTTGAAACCCACCCACCCAATTGGTGACGTTAGTTATGGACAATCTGTAATAAGTAAGTGATAGGTGCCTGTTTAGATTTCCCGGAGTGCCCCAATGTATTATTTTTCACTCCAAACAAAAAGTTTTCCAAAATAATATTTAATGCGAGTGCATTAATTTAGTAAAACGTAATCCGAACCAGTTTCAAAATGTACAAAATAGCGTTGCCTTTACTTCAAATTTGAAATTACAAAATAAATTAGAGAGGATACTTAACTTAGGCACGTACTTTAAATACTTAGTTGAAAATTCAAAATTACAAAATATTTTTATGTACATTGGTTAATACTGGTTTATGATTTCCATCCTCATGCATGCAATGCAATGCAAATGCAATGTAATGTACTTAACGCGATTTAACTATACTTAACTTACCCTAAACCTAAAACTAGAAAAATAAAACTTACAGAATTAAATTTAGATACACAGGTACTTACTTTTAGTATTTAATTGAACTTAATCTAAAATTGAAATACAGGTATAAAAAATGTAAATAAATTAAAAAATAATTACGTACTTACAGCTTAACTAGGTAAGTAGTGAGTACACTATAAGTAAACAAGCACAAATTATAGATAGTACAATAACTATTCAAAAATAACGGTAACATGAATATGGAAATATGTTAAGTAAAAGCCGTCTGGCTGTGTCGCTCGCTGGTCGCTGGCTTGATGCCTGGCATAATAAATTTGGACGTGCTTCTTGGAACTAACTATATAGGAGCCTATTTAGCAGCAGGCAGGTGCGTAAAGTACCTATCTTACATAAATTATTAAAACTAAAACAAACCAAATCCCAGAAAGTTGATGCAGTCTTTACACATTCTGCTTTACAATTATATTTACGTAGGTACCTATTTCTATAAAGCATAAAAAGAAACATCGTGCAATGCCTTCTTTCCTGCTCCAGATTGCCCTTCACCTTGACACCAAAAATTAGTAGGTAGGTACCTTACCTACATAGTATACATATTTACCCACCAAAACAAATAACCATATATTTAACAATCACCTTTTTGCCTTTTCTTAAAGCCCCTGCCTCTAAACCATGACCCGAACCCGACCCAAAAAAAGAAAAACTAAACCATAGTTACCATATAGTGATACATGCATAGTTTAAAAATACCTTAGACACATAAATAAAATCTAGAATTTCTTAAACAGCATGAATATCGCTATATCTAAACTCCCTATAAGGTACTTTACTTGTAAAAGTAAGATATCATAATATGCCATCACCTTACCCCATACCCCATACGATATGCCGGCCGTACGCAGAAATTCTGTATATTGTTAGTGCATCTGGAAACAAGCCATGCCAGCCGAGCCTACCAGCGCAAGCAACACCAGCGAGCTAAATTAAACTTTAAACTTTGCCTAATAATTTCTGTATTTAAATTAGAACCCCCTGAATCCCTTACATAAATATTTCGATATTTTTCAGTACTTACAATTATTATTATTTTTAAGACTAAAATCAATCCGGATTCTGGGTTCCGGAACCGGAACTGTTAAAAACATTAATTAAATTCTATTTATAAACACATGGAAATGGAATTGTATACTGCATGCGTTTTTGTTTGCACAATAATTAAATAACTAATAGTGTGAGACTTGCGACTCATTATGCTAATAATAATAACGACTGAATAAAGCAGTTAATTAGTTTTGGAGCGCTTGAATAAAAGGTAGAGGTGGGGGCTCGTCATGACGTCGAGCGTACTTGGGTCGACAAACGCAGCCACTCTCAACCAAAACATAGTCCTGACCTGCAAAATCAAACCAAAGAAAAATATTGTTATGTAAAATCTGGAAAAAACTCATAAAATTTGGCCGTTTTAAAAATTACATTTTACTTTCGGTGCAAATAATACATCGTTAATGTATTAAATTGCTAAACTTTTTTAGTACTTCAGTGGGTAATGTGGAAGGAATTAGTAGTTGAAAGTTTTGCATAACTAAATTAGTTTAAAAGTTCTCACCCGTGAGAGTAACAGGGCCGAGTGGGATGACTAAAAATAAATAGGGTAAATAAGTCTGGACACACTCCCCATGGATCACCTCACACTCGCTCGTCTTACACACTTGGAAAACAACTTGTTGGAGGAGATCCGGGAATTTCTGAACGATGGTCACGGGTTGACCTGAGGTGAGGGAGACACCGTACAGAGGGGCGGTGGTGTTGTAGGTGGAGGCACAGAGTCTGGGGGGAACACAACCGTCCATTTCTCCAGCCGCAACATGGTTATTACTATTACTATTCCCAATGTTCCCATTACTATTGCTGTTGCTACTTGTTCGGGATGGTCCTGGACCATTAAAATGTTTCCCATTATTTGAGCTTAATTCGTCTCCCTCCGAATTATCCGATTGATTTGCAAATGGTAATGGGCCGACGAAGCTCTCATTATAAATGTTATTAAATCGGCCTTGTCGATGACTCCCTCTCTGACTTTGATTGTGATTCGGATTTCGAGTCTTTCCCTTGTCCTTTGTTCCAAAATTAGAGCCAGACCCAGACCCAGACAGTGATAAAATTTTATTATTGTTATTGCTGTTGTAAAAATTCTGGTGGTGGGTTTCTGTCTCTGGAACTGGGACTGGGGCTCCTGGCATGAATGAAGTGCCAGGTTGATAATCTCCACGTTCCTGAGCTTGAAACGCCTTCAGCAGAATATCTCGTGTTTCCTTCGGTGTGAGAAGTTTGGAGTCATCTGAGAAGGAACGTGGGTTTCTTTGCTTTGAGGCTATCCTGGCTGCTTTGTCCCTACGTATAAAAAACATTTAACAAAAAATTAATGGCTATTTCAATTTCAATTTTAGGCAGAGAGCGTTAGTACTGCTGACATTCTTGATTTTGATGAAGTATTATTATTTACATACGGAATGTTTTCAAAATGCATAAAATACAGTTAAAATCGAAGTGCTGCGTGCTTTAACTTTAACCCCCTTGCTGCAATTTCCATTTTACGATATTTTTAACTAACAGCAATCAACGAGTAACGAGAAGCTACACGACTGACGATTGTAAATCTAATTATTATTAAACACCATAATTTGAAATTTCTGCAAATACTGCACTGTAAATACTGCAAGTAGTCATCAAATACTTTTAAAAATTTCCCTACTACATAATGTTTGTAATTTATTAAAAAATAATCAACCTCTACAGTTGACAGTCTATACTACTTGTCAAAAATCAAAATCACTCACCACGGGTATGGGTTACCATCAGGTCCCATAACAAGCTCGTTGTCAAACGCATCTCCCCACACATACTTGAGTCCATTGACACTATTACTTATAAGTCCTAATAATATTAATAATAATGTCACAGTAGCAGCACTTGCTTTTATTTTAAGCCACATTTTAATCGAAGGGAAGGATTCCCTTAAATCTTCAACTTGCTCTACAAATGTGCGAATGTTAAAAACTTCTTATTAGTACTACCAAACAATACGAACCGGGATTGGTTACACGTTAAAAAGTATTGTCAATTGTAAGTATAAAGGTTGAGGGCAAAAATCGTTGCACAATATACTAATTGTCTGTACACATAAAAATGTCTTTCCTTGAGCAGATACTCGAGTAGTAAAAAATAAACTGTCTTGTATTATTACGTGTTGTTGGCCGGGTAATTCACCTCAAGAAGTGACAGACTGACAGGGGTCTAGTAGAATTTAGATTTGGCTTCTACGACGAGACCGAGACTGAGACCGAGACCGATGCCGAGACCGAGACCGAGGACAAGAAGAGACAGTTTGTTGTTGTGATGATGATGAGCTTCTTCGTGGTCGTCGTGGACGTCGTCGACTTCTTCTCTTTGGCGGTGGTGACAAAAGGATGAGTTTATCAGCTCAAGTTTGTTGAATGGGTTGATGCGGACGTTGTTGTTGATGATGTCGATGTCGAAGTCGTTGTCGTTGACATTATTGTCGAGTTCCATTATTTACGAATCTCAGAGTGTGACTGTGACTCGCTGGGCTCTGTGTCCGTCTCTTTTATTTTATCTCTCTCTGTCAGAGAAGTTCCTCTTCCATCGTCGTCCTCTTACCATTTCCCAATTCCAATTCAATGTCGTGGATCGTGGACGCTGAAAAAGAAGAAGAAGAAGAAGTGACGGATGATTTTAGTTTTGACTTGACGGTTCATGGTTCTTCTTTCTGTCCCGTTTTGTCTCCCAACAGACACTCACTTGAACACTTCTTGAACAAGTCTACACAGTATTTATTATTACACACCATACCATTCCATAATATATGTACTACTTTCAACTTGCTAAATACATACAAGAGGTAACAGAATAGTGAGTCAGTCACACACTATGGTTGCTGCATGATGCTCCTTCTTGGTCTTCTTGGTGGATAGTTAGTTAATAGCATACCTTTCTTCTTTGTTAAACTCTTTAAATGGTTCGGGAGAAGAGTCACCACAAAACTTTTAACTTTATTTTTATTTTTTTTATTACACTGTACTTACTTAAGGAGTGAGGGAAGTAACAGATATTTTACACTGTTGACTCTTGACGACTGTTTCCTTTTCCTCTGTGTCCCTTCTTCACTGTAGTTTCGACGGCATCGGCTTCGGTTTTGGTTTTGGTTTATTAGTGCCTTCTTTCTTTACGCAGTGTGGGATTTTAATGTATTTTCATTGTTATAGCACATTCAACATTTTTCAAGAGTACCTACATAAGTAAAGAGGCATGATTTTGTACGCTCAACGCTTGTTCTCAGCGTCTGACACAGCTGATAATGACAACTTTTAATTTTGGGCGTTTTTATGCAATATTCTGTGTGACTGTATAAAGTTTATGGAGACCTGCTGACTTAATTGACGCTCAAAATAAATTGAAAATTGGTTTATGACAATTTATTAAGTGGTGGTTGTGGGGGAAAATATGGTCACGGTGGAAATGGACATAATAATACACATTAATATTGTATTATTTTGCACTTATTTTTATTCTGAATTAAAAGGTACCTACCTAGTTTCCATCCGGACACAGCTTCACTGTCGGTGATCAAAAGTCGAAGTTCCATTACAATTTAATGGAGTGACTGCCACTTTGAATTTTTGGTTTGAATTTTATTGTACTTACAGTCGGACGATGTGGTCCTGCTGACAATGAGTTAGACGGATGATGACGGATGATGGGGAGCAACTACGAACCACAACGGATGAGAGACAGCAGGTTCCTGATCCTACGAGATGAAATCTGATGAAATGATTCCAATAGTTTTTATACTGTAGCCGATGAAGACTCAATGACATAACAGATACAACATACAACCATACTAATAATTATGTTAGGTGCAAAATCTCCTATCTGGAGCGATATTCAGAGGGTATAAAATACCAACAGTATACATATATACGTTACATATACATAGTACACCTATACATAGAAGCATTTAATCTTTGATTTTAGAAGCGTCTACCAACAGTTAATTTGTGCAAAACGGACCTAACTACGATAGTTGTTAGTGAAGCAAATCTGTACATAGGACATTTTGCCCCTTTGCTTTGAGCAGAACAATAGATAAAGGAGATGCGATGCGATGTGTAGCGATAGCGATAAGAAATAAAGATGGGTATTTAAATAATTCGTCCACTTGTTGTACTTCTCACTTCACACCCTTCCCTCCAATGAATGGACGTGGACGGTCGTAAAAACTAAATAAAAATGTTTCGGACTTAATTATATGTATACCTATAGCTTCCTACAGTGGGTACCTCCAAAAAAAGGTTTTGCAGTTCTGCACTCTATAGCTATATCTATACTATTGTAATTGTAACTATATTACATATATAAGAATTTTTCAGGATTCTGCTGGCTGATGCCTGTTGCCTTAACCAACAATGACAATGGCCATGTTGTGGCTATGCTGCGTTATCTGTATAGCGATCAAGAAAATAAAATAAAATAACAAGATACAACAAACTAAAAGAGGGGACCAACAAAGGAGGAAACCAAAACCAAACCAAGAAGAGCGAGACAGAAGGTTTAAAACTATAAAAGCTTTTACAAACTTCTTCAAACTACCGTCTTGTTCCTTTAAAGAGCAAAATCCGACTCGACTTCTTAGTTGGATGCTAAAGCCCAGGGCCGGATAATGGGGCCAGCGCAGGGGGCCCCGCTCCTTGAATTTTCAAATAACATGTAAATGGAACATTTTGCAGTTTCAAACATATATATGTACATATGTAGAATATTTTACAATTTAAAAAAACATGCTAATAGAATATTTTGCACCTTTCAGAAACATGTAAATAGAATATTTTGCACTTTTAAAATACTTGTAAATAGAATATTTTGCAATTTAAAAAAAACATGCCAATAGAATATTTTGCACCTTTCAGAAACATGTAAATAGAATATTTTGCACTTTTAAAAAACTTGTAAATAGAATATTTTAACTTTTTTAAAACATGCAAATAAATTTTTTTGTACATTTCAAAAACATACTAATAAAAACATTTCTCAAAATATGTAAATAAAACATTGAGAACTTTTCTGACTAGTGAGTCATGCAAGTAAAAAGAACATTTTGCAGTTTTCTAAAACATGCAAATACAACATTTTGCTTTACCCAAGAAAACCAATAAAATTAAAATGGTTGTTTTTGTATGGAATCAAATTGCTGCCCGAAAGCAATTCCTTCGTCCGGCCCTGCTAAAGCCCTAAGTCCAAGTGCAAAGCCGAAGCTACTTATTAATGAACTAGTATTTTTCTTATTTATGAAGACGGACGAGAGACGCACGAACAGGTGAGTAAAATGAAAAATATTCGCCTCTCTGTAAATTAAATACAAAATACAATAAGGAGAAAGAGGTGGATTTAGATTTACTTTACACACGAATTTACTTGAGAACAGCAACAGCAGCAGCGGAACAAGGGACAGCAGAGCACAGACTACAGAACTGCAGAACAGTTACAAATTCTCAGCTTGAAATCTTCGATCTCCTTTTCCTTATTAACTTGTATCTCTTACCCCTTTGCCTTTTTCATAAAATAATAAACAGAAAACAGAACAGACGGTCGTGTTGTTGGTTGTTGGATGGGCGCTTGGATTTTTTGTACAATTATTATATGATTATGAAATGTGGAAATGTGGTTTTGGGAAACTGGCCCCGCAATTGCAATCTATTCGCTCTTGTTTGGTTCTGCTCAATTCTCACATGAAGATGAAACACATCTCTGCGTCTATCTGCCTCTGCCTATATAGTCAGTCTCTGTTTTGTTCATTCATTCAGAATTGCATGTAAGTACAGATACATGTGTAATCATAATCAGATTCTTCTTCTTCTTGTTACGGAATTCCATACACGAAATTATGTGTCGGGCAGGAAGGGTACATAATTTTTCCCGTAATAATTTCTATGTAAATTTTATGTATTTTTTTAATAAATCATGATTTTTTCAAATTTCAAGAATTAAACTGTTATTGCTATTCCACTAAACGGGAGTAAAGCGGTATAGCTAAACTATAACTAGGGCCACGTTTGATTGTCGTTACTACGATTCTTTAAACAGGTGAATAATATTTATACTGCAACGTAATGTAAGATTTATTGTAAAATTGACCATTAGTTTAGTTAGTTTAACAATAATATTACGCTTATAGCGTTACTCAGCGATGTTCCTAGTACAACGAAGCCTATTTTTGATTTACACGTATTTTGCTTTAAAAATGAATCAGGATAAATATGTAGATAGCATGTTTTAATATGCCGCAATCTGTAGCCGTGTATTATGTACTCCATTGTAATGTCAATAATTGTTAACACCCGGCAGTTTTATTAGATGTGACTAATGCTGATGCTGATCTTAATCTTAAAATCGTAATCGACTTCGTGAGATTACGCGTAATTGCCTGCACGTTTATTTTATTGCCTTATACCTGGTCTGGTCTGCCTGGTTTGGTCTGGTCTCTGGTCCACGGAAGGAACGCAATGGTGGAGTTTCGATCAACGCATTCGACGAGATCATCTTTGTTTAATCTTTCATTCATCCTTTCTGTAAAATCCTACACTTCAAGACAGTTCAAGATTTTCCCTCAATAAGATTGTTACAGCGTGTACAGTCAGTGCGTAGATTGAAAATTGTGAATGTTTGACTTTGACTTTGATTGCAGGTAAACGACAAAGATGTATGTAAATCACGTTGTTGTCTGTCTGTAGTAATGTGTTGTCGGTCATTTAGTGAACTGCCATCCTGATTGAGGCATGTATTATTTTATGATTACAAATAATGTATATGAGTTTGAGATTTGAGATCCAGTCTGACGATGAGACATGGGACCGATACCGATACCGATACCGATAGAGAGATGCGATGCGATGAGATGCGATCAGCTGAAATTGGGATTGAGATTAAAAAAATTGAGGAAAGTGGAAAAGCTCACAAATCGTATTACGGACGTTCAATTAGCATTAGAGAGATTAGCCTGGCCGTGACAGGAGTGAGAAAAATGTATCATCATCATCATCAGCAGCATCTGTATCGGTTTCGCGGTTCCTTCTCAACCAGATTCGATTGGGATGAAGACGAGGAAGAAAACCGCAACCGGTAACCGCAGAAAATACCATATAGCTATATGTCCTCACTATACTTACTAGTACACATTCGCTTGTAAAGAATCAACATTAGCCAATTCCATTTTTAGCTGAATACAAAATGTGTCATCTATAAAAAATTAAAATACCTAACCTGATAGCGTATTAAAGGAACATTTTATGGTTTTCATAATAACATTGTAAAACATTTTGCAATTTTCAAAAAATATGTAAATAGAACATTTTGCATTTTCAAAAACATGTAAATAGAACATTTTACACTTTTCAAAAACATGTAAATCGGACATTTTGCACTTTTCAAAAACGTGTAAATAGAACATTTTACACTTTTCAAAAACATGTAAATAAAACATTTTACAATTTTCAAAAACATGTAAATAGAAAATTTTGCAATTTTCAAAAACATTTAAATAGAACATTTTACACTTTTCAAAAACATGTAAATAGAACATTTTACACTTTTCAAAAACATGTAAATAGAACATTTTGCACTTTTCAAAAACATTTAAATAGAAAATTTCGCCCTTTTCTGAAATCATGGAATTAAAAAATGTTGCACTTTTAAAAAACTCGGAATTAACCTTTTACACACCTATATAATTTAGTGCTTTCTTGACATAGCTCATTTTACTTCTAGCTAGAATCGAACATGGGTCATTTTGCTTCTTCACTGACGTTAGAATGATCCAACTCATCCAAACTATCGATAATTCAAAGGACAGCATATTGCAATTTACATATTACAATCAATCAATATGTGCAATGGACTCCACCACTAACCAAGGATTATATAACTACCTGCTGCCGTGTGATTTTAGAATTATCATGTGTAGGAATTCCCTTATAATTCTTTGATTCTTTGATTTTGATACGTATACTATATTATTATGTGCAAATTATATTTTATATTACTTTCAGCTGGACCTGTCGGTGCTGCATGCACTAAAAGTATACTGCATTGTGCTTACGTGTCAATAAAATCAAAAAATATGCAGGTATACTTTGTGCTTCATGCAGAATCTGAGTGGATCACGTCCGCAGAACAAATTCCACAAGTATTTAACATTTAACAGGTAAGCACCGCACCACACTGCACCACAGCGCCTAATTGTATTTCTTGACTGACACTTCCTGCGGGTCGGCTGATGTGATGTCTACAAGGAGCTTAAGGGAAAAATTTCAATTTCATATTTTATATCATTTTTTTACAACAAACAATGTTTATAACATGGTGCTAAATGGGGCAATATGGTATCATTAATTCTAGCATATGAGTTTTGGCAATTTTCGCATAGGTATAGGTAACGTGTAGGTAATTTTACGATATCAGCATTTATATTTTGGAATTCAAGTAATCGTAAGTTTAATTACACGTGTATTACCTAATAATTCGAAATTCAATAAAATTACTATATATCCAAGAATATAAAAGGCTTTGCTTGCATGGATAAAATGCATGGGCGCTTTCATACTATAGATAAATGTCCTATCCTAAGTAAAAGAAAACTCACAATCAGAGGATAAAAGAGATACATGCATAATAGGCAATATGAAATCTATGAAGAGTTGTTTGGCAAAACGGGTCAAGTCCATCTTTTTCAAAAATTAGATTATTTGCGTAACTGTACTATTCAACTAGATTCGTTACTTTGTTGAATGATAAAAGTCAAAGTTCAACCAAAGCAATTTTTATAAATTGCCAGAATTTCGTTTCTCGGCAAAACGGGGTAAGTCTATTAAATGATTTTTGACAAAATGGGATAAGTCCACCTAAAGCATGCATTTCTGATTTTTTGGTTTTCCAGTGTTTTCGTAGTTTGTAGAAGACAATTCCCGTCCGTAAATTATTTTACGCAAGAAAAAGTTTAAAAGTTAAAAAAAAAAGTTTGGTTGCACTCAATACGATTAAAATTTCATCCCACGGACTTTTGACTCCATGTTAAGTTTCTGATTTCGAGGCAAAACGGAAAAAGTCCACAAATTACAATTTTTGAAAATTTTCTAAACAATTTCAGAGTGAGTCCAGATTTATGAAACTATTTGTAATAACGCTTCGTCAGTTGTAGTACCTGTAGAAAAAATTGAGTTGCACCTGATCCTGGCACCTTTTACGTATTATTCGTTGTCCCTGTAAAACTTGCGTTGATGGGCTTGACCGCTGTTTTGCAAAAAACTCTTCATCTGTAGTAAGTATAATGCAAATTGTAAAGTAAGGTGCTTATTGTTAGTCAGGAAAGAGGAAGATGAACTGCGGGCTGTGAGAAATACAGAATACAGACAACTGCTATCAAGCACGGCGTACAGACAAGAACGATAACGACAACGAGGGTCAATGTTTCATGATGATGTTTTCATCCTTTCATCTTTTACTTTGATGTTTCCATCATTTATAGTTTATGTCCATTTATCTTGTACACTCGTCTTCTGTCTAGTCCCTCTATACTACACACAGGTAGGTGGTAGGTACCTACCTAGTTAAGTTGGGGCGTAAATTCTTCGTATATATTGTTAAGTGTAGCTTAATTCCTTTAATAGTCGGTCTATTTACCATTTACCATTCACGCTACTACCTTAGCTCACATTTTTATTACATTACAACTACAACACAACCTTTTCCTTTATTATCCTTTCAACTTCCCCCAATCTTATCGCATCTCATCTCTTTCCCCTCTTGATCTTGTTCGGTTCTGTATTGTTGTTGCTGGTTCATTTATATATAGAATCTCTAACCTCCATAGTGTTTCGATATTACTGCATAGGGGCAGGGGTCTAGGCGATATGTATAGAAATGTTGGTATCAGTTAAATTGTAAAATTCAAACCCTTTCAATTGCATATTGTTTTCACTGTAAAAAATATTTTTTGAAAGACATGGTCATTGAAGTTGTGTGGTTTTTATTCTATTAATTCGTAATTCGTAATTGAACGATATTTTTTGGAAAAATCTGCATAGCTTATTATGGTTTGAGCGTTGTGTTTTGTGTGATTGGAATACTTGTTAAATTGTCAAAAGAACATCTGTTAACAGTGACATTGTGCAACTGCATTATGGTGACAGTCGTGACAGGCAGTTTATTTAACATTTTTATTACAACGAAATTTTGTATGTGGCAATTTAATGTATGTAGACCAACCAGAAGCAGAGACTGTTTTAACAAACCAAATCAAAAAACTACAAGATTTCTTTGGTGAATCATTTAAAAAAAATACGAACTTTGTCCTCACATTTTTTAAACATTTTTTATGATCATGGATTTTGACTCTGTAAACTCTGTAAGAATGAAGTCTATATAGTTATTTTTTAATTTAGTTGTTCCCTTTAATTTCTGCATTCTTGAGCATTCTATTTTTTTTACCTCAAAGCAGTCTCTATTATTGCAGGAACTTTTGTAGACATCGTATTTAAAGGATATAGGTAGGTGCATAAATGCACGGAAATTGCCTTTTGACTATTAATGTTGTATTGTTAAAAATGTTCTACCGTTCGTTCTACTTGTACGTGGAAAACACGAGTGTGTGTGATGTAAATGGATGACTATATCTACTTATACCGACTGTTACAATTTAAGTCCTCTGACTCAATTAAATAGAATGACATTTTTATTCGTTTAGCTGACAAATGTTTCCGTGAGCACCGGCACTGGGACTGCACTGCTGGTCTCCTTCTTTGGTCATTGCATTGTTGGTGTTCCACTTTAAAAAATTCAATAGGTCGACTATATACACGTTCTACAAGAGCCAATAAATAATTAACTATGTACCTTCATCACTCAGTATGTACATGCGTTTAAATCACTCCCTCACATGTTTTAAACTGCCTTTCGTGTTTCACATGATTTTTTAAAACTAGATTTCTGTCTATTGTCTGCTGCGGGGTGAGAATGCCAAGCAGTATAATAATAATATGCACTCATACTGGTACTGGCTGATGACTGGTCTGACCGGCCAGGCCCGGCACTGGACTGAACTGAACTAAACGTGAGAAAAAACATAAAGCTTTCATATAGCAAACAAAAAGCGATGACGATAATGATAATGATAGCGATGAGAACGACAGAATTTATGAACAAAAAACAAGAAAAAGAAAAAAAGAAGTCAGAAGGCAGAAGGTGGTTCAAGATTCAGATAAATAATTATAATTCTTCATACTAAAATGATAATGATAGCGTATCCCGTCCATCATGAACGTCAGAATCTGAAGCAGGGCCAGGGCCAGGATGAGGACCAACCAGGTGAGCATGATATCATCAAAGAATGACAAACTAATACAATCTGCAACTGTAGGCAAAAAATCCCTGGCCTCTGGCATCGCGTCATCTGCCTTCTTTTTCTTGAGTAAATCTGATTGTGATTGCCATGCATCGTTATCGTTACGATTTAAGTATACGCAGGAAAACAAAGAAAATTATTCAAGTTATATGCTAATATAACTATTGCTGGTGATATGATTTGAAACAGATTGCAGATACACACATATTATGTAATTAATGCAAATTAGGTCTAAAAAAATGTTAATCTATTGACATTGGCCACATCTAAAATCTCTTACAAGATTATTCATAATCAGAAGGAAAACTAACAACAGGTGGTATGAAAAACCTCCCTTAGCGAAGCACTTTGCATTTTAAAAGAATTTTTGTAATTAGCATATATTTACATACACTCTCATTAACTTATTTAAACTGACATTCTATACCCTATCTAATTACAGAGCAATACACACAAATTTTTCAAAACGGTTTTATACGATAATGAGTTTGAGCCAATATAATAAAAGAGCTTTTTGCCAAAACGAGTTAAGTTCAGTGGGTAAAGTGTGGGATCTTCATAATGTGCGTAAACAAAAATATTTTGATGTAATTTAACACTACTTTATTGATGGCTGAAAATGTTATCTTCAGTATTTGAGCTCCAACCCAATTGGCACTTTTTGTACATATACGTTGTGAATCGTGTCACTGTCAAAAATCTTAATAAATAACACAGGCGTATGGCTAATATTTAAAGTATAATAGATATAAATAATATAATAAAAGTATATAATATAAGTATACATATTACATAGCCATTTTACAAAAGGAAAATATGTGTTGGAATAACACACGCCTATTTAAAAAATAACTATACTTGTCTTTAGTCAACATAGTATAGTAAATAGTAGTGAATCACAGTTTGGATTTTTTGGTCATATATTTAACAACAGCTTCCATACAGTCTTCGGACTGAATACGTTCAATGAGCATGTCACATTCGGCATTGTTGGCTTCGTGAAGTGCGGATAAATCACGGGATCGCACAATTTTCTTTGACTGAAGCACGGACTGAAAAAAATGAACGAAAAAAAATTAATAAATTATGTCAGATTTGATAACTTAAAATAAAACGGCAGTAAATTTTGAAATAGGTTGAGCGCAATACATGTATTTTTTTACATTGTAAAAAATATTTATTAATACATTAATGGGCAGCTCTAGCCAGAGATTAATTTCCTTCCAAGCTTGGGAATGGAATTGCTCATCTGAAAATACTTTAGTGACCAAACCAGCGGCGAATGCTTCTTGAGCTGACATTTCCGCATTGAAGTAAAGTATTTGCGAAGTCTGTGAATTATAAAAATTAGGTTACTTATAATTTTTCAGTAATTTTAAATCGATAATCAAATATAGCTTTTTTATGTACTATTTTCTATTTTGATTTTTTCTTTCAAACCTTAGCGTATCCCATAATTCGTGGAAACGTGTAAGAGGAACATCCTTCGGGGGACAATCCCAGGGAAACAAATGGACATTTAAACGTTGCCTAGAAATGTAATAAAAATTGATTGCTAAGAGCTTTGAAGTGGAAAAGTAGAATAATACATATTATGCATTAATCAGAAAATACTACTGTGTAAAAGGGACTATTTACCCGCTCAGTAGCAAAAACAATATCACAGATGCCAAGAATCGTAACAGCAATTCCGATAGCTGGTCCATTCACTAGTGCAATTATAGGCTTCTGGCAATTTATGAAGGCCGCTACAAATTTTCTACAAAATATTTACAGAAAACATTACATTTCATAGCAGGTGCATTCTTTTTTAACTTTGAACTTTTTATCGTTCCAGTATCAATCAAATCAATAATCATAATCAAACTGAAAACTAGTTCAGTACTTCACAATGTTTCCCAATAAATTCAGCATGAAACTGAAAATAAAAAAATTCACCTGACCATATTACATCCATCTTCAACGGTCATTGAGTCCGACACGTTTGTATAGTTACCGAGATCATTTCCACTTGAAAAATAGTCTCCAGCACCCGTTATGACAACGAAATGAGTATTTTCATCCGAGTTAGCATCTTCTAGAGCTTTCGTAACATCTCTGTACATCTTCAATACATTTCATTCACAACAATTAATAATTTAAAAAAAGTCATATGCCAATATGAAATTCCGATTCTCCTGTATGTACTTACCTACATAGGTATTAAAAACCTTATGAGATTGGGGTAAAGCAAGCAACATTAATTGAAATACTTAATAGAATTGTAGGGTGTTCTTCGGAAACTCATGAAATGACATGACTGATGTTTTATTACACAGAACCTTTTTCCATTGAAAGTAACTAGATGAGGTTAAAAAACTTACGGAAAAACTCATTGCATTTTTGCGATGGGGTCGTTGGAATCGAATTAATCTGATTTTATCCTTAACCACAATAGACAGATCCATTTCAGCTTTATAATTTTATTATAAAAGTTAGATTCACAAGGAATGATCTGTTCGCCGTTAGCCAAAAATAAATGTTGCGATTAAATGTATAGGCACAAAAGTATGAAAAGTTCCAACACAAAATAATGCTGAAGTGGAATGCAAATAAAGTGAAGTGATGAATGAGATATAATAATTTATAACATACACAACCTTCAATCTTAAGTGCTTTGTTAGTCAGGTATGTAATTTAAATTTTGCTAATTTAACACTATAATTATTACTATTAGACTAAACGCACTTTATTCTGTAAGTACTTTAGTTGATTTTAAAGTTAAGTTGACATTAAAATAAAAATATAATTCAGCTTTCTGATTCATTTAAACATCCCGCATAATCAAGAATGTCTTGGGTGATGGCGATCATCTATCTATAAGCAAAAAAGAATTTTTCTTTTTCTTTTTCTGCTCATCTTAATGATCTTAATCTTAATCCTGTCATTTACCTTTCTTTTATTATAATGTCATTTTATATTCCGGCTAATCCTAATATTCCTAATTAGGCATAATGCCTAATTGACCAGTAAGTTATGTACAGAAATTTGAAGATTTATTTTTGGTGTAGTACATTTTTACTTTGACACAAAACAAAACATTTGATGCAATTTTAATCAAGACACAAAGCAAGGCAAAAGTACTACTTTCGTTTCAAAATCGGTGTATTTAATTCATCAAAACGTAAGTAGTTAATAAATTGCATTGAAATTTAATACTATGTTTTTATATCGCATACTGTGTTCATATTTGGTACAAATAAACTAAAGTAACCAGGTAACGTCTTGATTCACAGACGGAAAAAATGCTATAGCTTGTACTTACGTATGTTGGTTTTAATTTATAAGTGATTGATGTGATTATCAATTTACCATACGTGTCAGTTTACGTATAGTTTTGTATAAATTTCCGAAATGAACAAGGTATGTGAACATGTAGTGGGGTATAATTTAGCAACATGATTTAAGATTGGGGGCTGCGTGCTTACAATTACCATTATTGGCAATCCAATGCCACACAAAAAAACAAATCGCGAATCAACAATAACAACAACTCAAAAAAGTTTACTTTTTAAACTATTTTTTAGATTTGGAAAAGAATTTCATGATGGCATTCATGCAGTCTTCCGATTGCCAACGCTCACAAAGGCGATCACTCTCAGCCGCGTTAACATCGTGCAACAGTTGTCTCTCCCGGCCTCGAACAAGGTCTTTCGAGTACACCAATGACTGTAAAAATAAAAACATTTTTTTAGCTTTTCTTTTTCTTATTCTGTAACAGATATAAAAATTATTTGAAAATTATAGATAAAAAAATGTGCAGTATTTACTTTGACAGGAAGTTGTGCCCATGCCTGAACCCGTTTATTCGTCTCAGTTGCAAAAGTATCTTCCGGAAAAATTTCTGAAACGAGACCCCATGCTTGAGCCTCTTGTGCTGTGATTCTTTTATTGAAAAAGAGCATTTCACTTGACTTGGCATAACCCATGATCCGGGGGAAAGTGTAGGAGGAGCAGGCCTCAGGAGACTGTCCGAGAGAGCTAAAGGGGGTGCTGAAATGGGCCTAGATAAAAATCATGAAATTTGTATATAATAATTAGTTGTAAAATTACTAATTATTGTAAATAGTCTAGCATTATGTAAAGAACCTTATCGGTACAATAGACAAGATCCACGAGTCCAAGAACTGTCACTGCAATTCCAACAGCTGGTCCATTCACTAATGCAATTATTGGCTTCTGACAGTCAATGTAGGAGGCTACATAAGCTCTGCGAGAGAAAAGTGTATTTTTAGAAATTAATTTTAAGTTGTCACATTTTTAAATATGTAAAGTTGGATACGAAAATATTCCTCTTGAAATATTTATTACTTAAGTCGTTCCTTGCCATCCTCAGCCATTTTCTTTACATCTGTAACATTGGCAAAATTTCCTAAATCATTTCCACTGCAGAAAAAATCTCCGGACCCAGTCAGAACAATTATTTTTGTAGAATTGTCAGTGTTGGCTTCAATTAAGGCATCTCGGACCCCGTCATACATCTGAAAAATAAAATATCTATAATCAAGTATATAGTTATGTATTATTGATCCAGAGATCCATTACTGATTTTTCAGGTAATAATTTGACAACTTACTTCCGGAGTTAATGCATTCTTTTTACTTGGTCGGTCAAGTCGAATAGTTCTGACACCATCTTTTACTTCTACAATAAATCCTGGTCCACCGGAGGATTTCGGTGCATTTTGGGCTGCTGATGAGGAGACCAAGGATTCCACAAAATCTACGTACTGTTTCTGAGCATCTTCCTGTCAGCAATAATTTTAATAATGAAGAAAGTATTTTAGATACCTGAGCGAATTATTTTGAGTTTAATATTTGCAAACTTTTGCGCACATATTTTTATTTTAAAATTAAAATCCCGGCTTTCGTGGGATATTAAGTATTAAATTCAAATTGAAATTTGACTGACATGAAATCGATTCAATTGCAAAATTATTTACCTGAGAAATATCCCCAATAGAATTCCAGGCATCCCATTTGGCCTTTGCCACGAAGTCCATCATTCCTGGTTTTTTGGTAGTATTTTTCCCAACTGTTGCTTGCTTGTATAATCCGTACAATTTGAGTTTAACATCATTACCCTGATCCGTGACGGATTTTAAATTGGCTTGAGCTTGGGTGAATTTGTCGGTCAAGCTGGACATGGATCGGACGGAAAGGGATGCCATCGGCTTAAAGGGGTTTGACAATGTCATCGACGCCCTCGAGGCATTCTGGTACAGAAATCTGAAGGGGGAAAATGTATAAATATTAAATTTTAAATACTGAAATTTTATCATTCAAATTCAGATATTCCAAAATTAATGTGCTTAAGAATGAAGTTTTTTAATTCGATTTATATTGCCGGAAAGAGGACGGAGTGTAAACAATTAAAATACCTTCCAACATTGCTTGTAATTCTTGAGTTCATTTTGAAGTTTGGAAAACAATTTGGAATTCTTCAAATTATTTATGAGCAAATTGTTGATTCACTGAAGCTGCAATTTCTTACAACGGATGCTTGAGGTAAATTTAAGTATCACTCAGTTGAATGCTTGCCTGAAGTGTCAATGAACAAATACTTCTGGAACAAAAGTTGCAAAACATACAAAATTAATTAGCATTTGAAGAGGAAAGCGTATTTTTTTTTACAAAAAATGGTACCACCCGCTTGTATGAAAATAATGCGCAGTTCTAGAAACTAGATAATAAGCTAATAGGTATTTTTAAGTAAGTACACATACTACCATTCAAATTATGCATTGAAACCCTAACGTTCTAACTGTCATTTGACAAACTGTGGCCACCCACAGTTAATATTTTCCATCAGTTATCTATGAGCTACTAATTGCATAAACTACAAAGATCCTTGCTTAAAATTTTTAACTCCTCTGGATGTGCTAGATTGGGCTGCGGCTGCAGCAGGATATATAGTGATATTTTGAAAGTAATGAGTATACAAAGTATATTTCAGTTAAAATTATTATTTCCCCCCAAATTGTAATTCAATTGTAGAAATGCTTAAAGAAACAGCATCCCAGCTATGTGTTGGTTATGTTATCGTCAGTTATGCATTTATTTCTTTTTAAGATTCACTTTTATTTCATACGGGTAGTTTTTTTTTAGTTGTTAGTAGCTTTCAGCAGTACTTTTAAACCAACAAGAAATATAAATATATTCAATATAATAGTCGATACAGTCAACAGTCAACCGGCACGCAAATAACTAATAATGTTATTTTCTTACAAAGTTACGGATGTCTACGATATCATTAAAAATCAAAATTAATTAATTAAAATGTAGATAGCTTACTAATTAACAGCTGCAGAATTATTTATAAAATTAACAACCTCTGCAATATTTGCACTTGACACTGGCTCTGGGTGTGGATTTAATTGCAAATTAAATTACATGCCCACACTGAACGTATGTGTGTGTGTGAATTATTGGAAGCTTTGTCAGGATGCTTCAGATTGTACTTAGGCTGCACTTACGTCGTTAAACCAAAGTAAAAGTTTATCTAATTGAAGTTCAACAGCCACGTCGATTCGACTAAAAGTGTGAACTGGCGGCTGGCAGTTTTTAACGCGGTTTTGAAGAGTACAACAACAGCAGAGCACAAAGTCCAACCAAGGCCAAGAACTGACAAGCTTATCTCGGATCCTGCTTTGCATAATAATATTATAATTTCAACTTCAATATTAGCTAGTATAGGTAAAGAATTAATTACTCTTGCTACATGGATGCTACTAGTAAAAGAATGGAGAGAAGAATGAAACATAGACGAATGATAGTCCACCGCAGCAGCCTCCACCTCCAACCTCAGTTTCATAATTTTTCGTAATTTTAAGCTAGGAAAAAATCAAGTCTGCTTTTTTTAGTACCTGCAGCCGAATTTTCCCCAGCAATAACGATATTGTGAAAACAATAAAAAATGCTGTTTTAAGTACAGACAGTTTGCACAGACAGTTTGGATTTGGACTAACCTTTTAGTAGTAGTTACGTAAGTTGGTATTGAAATGGAAGTTGCTGCTATCTGCACTCACATGTTCAATTCAATGTCAAATATTACAAGTTTTTAGCTTGAGTGAGACTGCTGACAAAAAATGGACTTTGGACGTCGGACCAAAATGCAATTTAAATGGACTAAAGAAATAACTTACAGTAAAATACTTCTTGTTTTAATGTAATACAACTTGAAACACCCTCTGAATTCCAAGGACATCATGCACACCTACACATTACAGTCACGACCCATAACAAAACAAAAACAAAATTACAAAAACAAAATTAAAAATTAAAATTATAAGGAAATTACTAAATTGCAAAAATAAAATTGCAAACCAAACGTTATTTTTACTGCAGTACGAATTTTATTACAATCATTTACTTAGCAAAAAAAGCCTTTGGTCAGTTCGGTTTTCGTTTAGTTTGGTATAGTTTATTTTTCATTTATTCAAGTTCAGTTAGGTAAAAGTAGTTGGATCGTTGGAATTAATGATTTAAAATTGCTGCAATTTTGTAAATTAATCATGTAATATTTTATACATACTTAATCTAAGATGTCAAAATCGAGTGGAAATTAGAATTTGGAGCTGTAGTAAATAAATATATATATATGTATTATAAACGACGAGGCCCAGCCAATGTAAATGCAAATAATCCACAAATAATGTATTGGTAAACCGTGCAGTCTGTATTTAATTAAACTTTATTTATTAAAGATTCAATTTGCTCCCAGTAAATAGTAGTTATTTGAGCCCATGTGGCCGTTTATTTTATTTGCGCTATATGGGGTCGTCCATAAATGATGACATCAAAATATCCCCATTTCTAAGACCCTATGACCCCCCCTGTTGCCTGCCCTGTCGTCAGCTTAACCATCGCGTAAATGGCTGACTTTGACATGGGGTGTCATCAATACCCGACTAGATTTACTGACCCCACCGATGACATCATTCATGGACGATCCCTAATTTAAAATAATTCAGTGGCTGTACAATTTGGGGTTGTCTGTATGTATTTCTTTGCTAAGTTTTCATCTTCCCTCCTCCCGAGGATGGGTCATGGGCCAATGTTGACATCAAACCCATGATAGGGTGAATGTGGAACATGCACATGGAGGGGTAGAAAGCCCCAAAATACAATGTGTGCCTAGTGGAGCGCAACTGACTAGTGTGCCCAGGCAATCCCTGTCTTCTCTTGACCAGCAGGGGTAGAGCCTTTGGATTTGGAGCTTTGGAGCCATTGAAGCTAAGACATCGAGTGACTCTGGCGCTTTGGTGCACTTAAGCGCGCATGTAACGCTTGGCAGTGCCGCGAAGAGCGTCATGAGCTTATTTTAATTCCAGAGTCAGTCAGAATACCAACGCAACGGGGTGACCCAAAGACACGCTTGTAGGGAGGTATAGGACATAGTAAAGTTATATTTTTTCCCACAGCTGACAGCCTCACTAACTAACTATAAGTTTAATATCTAGGAAATCTCTAAGAAAAATTTAGAAATTTATTTTCATATTATGAGTTATAACTACTTAAAAATTCTTAATTTTTAACGTGAGGTTAAATGGGGATTTTGAGCAAGGCAGCTTTTGACCTCTTAAAAAATACTAAAATGTTGTCAAAATTTGAAATCTATGAGTTAGTGACATCTACACGACACTCATAACCGTTTACTATTTTTATTGTCCGTTATATTGCAATATTTGTAGTTCAATATATTAGTGCCTAAAAAATATACAATATCTTGTTGGATATAATGAAATTGTAGCCGTCAGTTTTAAACTAAATATACTAAATTTATTTCTTCATGAAATATTAAGGGAACATCTGTAAAAGCTCGTAATTAATTAATTGTCGTAACAAAGTTTGGATTTCTCAGTTTATACTTCTTATTCATAGGGATTAAAATATTTGTGTAGCTTTTACGCCGTTTGAGTTTTTTACGAGCATGAGGACGGCACACTAGTAGAGGTAACTTTGAAATGTGTAACGTTCGCTAAATAGGCCATGATATAGTAAAATTTAATAGGGTCCAGAGTGTCCAGCGAATAAAGCATTCATTATTTAATTTATATTCGTTCTTCGAATTTCCGAATATGTAATCAGATCTAATTTATTAAATCGCGATTGTTGGTTGGAGGGATTTTACTCACACGGATTCAATGGCTGACAGCGTTGAAAAGGGCAATACAAAGACAGCAATTATAAATGACGCAGTTTAACGCCGTCTCGTGAATTACTGCTACCCCGATTAATACGACTGCTGCCCCACCGCAGCCCTTGAAAACAGGGTTTTGTAAGTGCCTCATCACCAACATAGGGACAAAATTTGGAACAAATAGATCGAAATTTTGATGAAACCTACATGCAATATTTAAAAATTTTTGATTACGCGACACATTTACATAGGGACTCCAGAAGAGATATTCCGTATTTTCATTTTCATTTAGCTGCAATTAACCACCAAACACGGGAGGATCTACGTTCCCCATATTATAAACGTTGATTAATTTTGACATTTAATTTCGGTTAGTGACCAAAATAAAAATAATGTTTGGGATTTTGCTTCCCAGATGCCTAGATACGACATCGACATCAGACAACATGAAGAAAAAGTTACATAGTCATTCATATCTATCGTATTTATGCAAGTTCTATTTGCGCAAAAACAGCATACGCCCTCTTAAGAACTATGACAAATGATTTCCGTATTAATTTATTAAATTATTAAATTGGATATGGGCAATTTTGATTCTTCTAAACTGATGATATGTGATATAGTTTGAGCCGTCAAATTAGCTGTCTTCTTAAAACTAGTTTTTCATTTTTTTGTGACCATGTAAAGGTTTATGGTCTAGTCAAAATTATATTAGGCATTTTGTATGCAATAATCTCGTCTGTGATCTTCCCTTGGCGAAATGTCAGTTGTGATGTTTGAATTACAACGCGTGCATATAGTTAAGTATGTAGAATTGTAATTGCGACATTTGCCACGTGCGGATATTTATACATAATTCTATTAATATTTCCTGCATGTAGCTTATACATTGCATATAGGTATTATCTACACATGGAATGGAGACTTAATTCATACAACATTCCAAAACTTTGACTAGTAGGAGTGAGAAGTTAAAAATAGATTCGTAACTGTTCCTTTGGCCGGCCTTGCGTAATTATGTTATAGTATGATGTTTTCCATGGGTTAATATATGGTTTAATGTTGATGGGGCATACAATGTTATACGCCACAAATTTAACTTACCATGTTATTAGTAGTACGTAATATGTATATATATCGTCTGTGAAGAACCAAAATGACCCATATCCAATTTGAGCTACAATCAAAATGAGCTTTGTCATAAAAACAAAATGAGAAACATGCGTCAAATATTAATTCAGAGTTTTTGAAAAGTGTAAAATGTTCCGTTTACATGTTTTCGAAAAGTGTATAAAATGTTGTAGTTACATGTTTTTGAAAATTCGAGAATGTTCTATTTACATGTTTCTGAAAAGTGTAAAATGTTCTATTTACATGTTTCTGAAAAGTGTAAAATGTTCTAGTTACATGTTTTTGAAAATTTCATAATGTTCTATTTACATGTTTCTGAAAAGTGCAAAATAGTCTATTTAAATTCTTTCAAGACATGTTTCAATATTTTTGTAGATAGTGAATATTGTTTTAAGCTAAAAATGGATTTGGGTCATTTTGGTTCTTCACACACGATATGTCGATTTAAACTTGAACTATATACGCATTTTTTATTGATTGGCGCGTTAGATTTCAAGAAACAATAAATCAAACTATGTCCATTTTGACAAACCCTTGTTTTCAAAGCTGCTATTACAATGTAAAATGACTGTAACTGTAATACTATTTTCCTAATTAATTAATTCCTCAACACAACATTTAGAAATAATTTTGATGTAAAAAAAAATATAGCTCATCTGAGAGGTACACCCAGAAACGCATTTATTATTAATTTAACTGTCAAATAAGTGGCAAACTTCAAAATGCAGTTGATTATAGAAATTTTATATCTATTTATTATGGAGAAACACTTCGTGGAAGAGATGCTTATTTCTGCTCAGGAAAGAATTGAGGATATCCGCTGGGATTTCTTGGAGGACGTTTCGAAAGCAGCCCATAATTTCAAACGCCTGGAGAACCTTGGGTTTGAGAAGTTCGAACAATTTGTCTGCCTTCCTGGTCCTTGTTGTCTGAGACATCTAATCACGTAATAAAAAAGGATTAATAATAATTTTGATTTATTAAATTTACTTATATGCTGACGTTCCTACTAAATATCTATTGGGAATTTCGAAGAAAAATTTCAAAATGTATTTTATTATTACCGGCACCGCACCGGCTAGAATTATTTTAAAATTGACATATTTTCAACATGGAGTTATATGCGGGATTTTGGAATTATTGGCTTAAGCCATAATTATTTTACTTACTATGTCTTCCATGTCTTGAGTCGATAGGATTCCTTTTGACACGAACTCGTTGAGGAGCTCAGCGTCTACATTTGTGTTATTGTTCAAATGTTTTTGGTTCACGTCCATCCAGCTACTAAAGCTAACTAAAAGTTCTTGTTCTTGTGCAGTGGCCATTTTGTAAACTATTCCTGGCTACAGCTTTAATTGTTTTCTTGGATTTTATATTTTTGTGAAATTTTAACGTAGACACGACAGAAGTTTACAACTGTAGAAAGTATACGATACGTAAATACTTAATGAAATGGCGACATGGAAAAGAGTGTGACCGGTTAGATATGCAATAAGCGAGGGATTTATTGGATTATCGGCAATGGTTAATAAAAAATTCTATTTTTAGCTGGATCGACGATTACAGTTACGATCATAATATGACTCATTCATTAATCATGAATATAGCGATAGTACGAACACACTATATGAACTGGTCCTCCACCGTATTTTTTTGTAAAAGTAAAATATAGCACTATATACTTGAACAGATAAAAGGAATATTAAGATTATAAATTATTCTGGAAATACCAGAAGCAGAAACAAGAGAATTACTACCGTTTGTATATTTGTAAAACTATACAAGCACAGCATAGTGAGAATTCACACTTATTTTTTCAAATGATAAGAGTGCAATTAATTACATTTGGCTAGTCGGACCAATCCATATCCAACATCCATGCAAATATATAGATTACGATAAACCCCTATATCGTTTACTATATAGCTATAAACTAAACCTTACTTACAAGTTGGAGTAACTGCAGAAGTCCATTTTTTGATAATAGGATTTTACTACTAATTATATTTTGAATGAGGTTTCTTTTAATTACATTTGTACAGTGAGTGACTGGTAATAAATATAAAATTAAGATTTGGCGGGAAATTCAAAATTGCCAGTTTTTGAACTTTTTTATTTTAAATCAACTACTAAATCAGAGTTTTATGTTAAATTATGTATTACTACGTTAAAAAAATGATGCCCGTATTGTTTTTTATTGGTTCATATTTTCATTCCAAAAAGTTTCAAAAAGATTTGCTTGTCCATGTTGTAGCACAGTTCGAAAGGATGCAATAATTAATGGCAACTGCCCAACTCTCTGTTTGAGGATTTCATAGAGGGAATTTGCCTTGTTATAGTTTGTCCCCTTGCTTGCCTATAACATTAACTAATCAATTAAAATTTTGATTTAATTCAGGGAATAATTTTTAAATTATTAAAAATTTTGAAAACGCAGCCATGATCGATCTCTATGATTACGAAAGTCACACAGTTTGATAATTTTAATGGAGATTAGCTTATTGTTTAATTGTTGGAGGTGTATATAAAATTTTGTTGGTTGTCAGAAATCGTGAAGTTTGTATAATTACGGAACTTACTATTTCATCCTGTTGTTCTCCAGTAATGACACGCTTCGCTACGAGATTGACAAGAAGCTCAATATTGACGTCTGTATTAGTGCACAAATCTATCAAATTCGTCGTGATGTAAGTGTCGAATTTCTCTATAAGCTCAATATCTATAGGATTCGCCATTATAATTTAATCGATATTATTTCATGCACAGTCTAGTTCGTATCGTATAGGAATGAGCTCTGTTTTGTTGTAAGTAGAAGAAATTGTTTTTGTTAAATTCAGTACTGTATGACAGACAGCTTAGACCACTCTGCTCTTTCACTCCCTAGTTTTATGAAAAAGTTAATTGAAAGCACATTGAATTTTTTTTTAGATTCGTTGGAATTAATTATCTTATCAATTATCTCGGAGATAGGACATAGTAGAGAGCTCAGGTAGAGAAGATCACCGAACTATAAATTATTACCGTATTTCCTACAATAGTAGGGCCGTTCACTAGTCAAATTCCAACCTCCCTGACTCGTCTACTATACACAGCAAGCCTACTATATATACTATATATATCATGGAATACAAACCAAACTACATAATATACTACCATTATTATGTTTTTATTTTTGATAAAATTCTGATATTTTCTTATTAAAATTTCTGCTATTTTATTAACACAACTATTTTCGCAAATATTTCAATTTAATTTTCAATTGTTATAATATTAGTAGAAAACATTGTGGGAGCGAGAAATTACCCTAAAACCAATCAAGGTTATTTGTACAGATCTAACATACAAAATAATACATTATATATACATGTTGTATTTACATTCCTTAGGTGTAAAAAGTTAAAAAATATGGAACAAGTCTTTTAAAGCTCATAATAAGTAAAGTAAAGTTAAGTATAAGTAAATTATTAGTTAACAGAAAAATAAATTAATACATGTAAAACACAATAAATTATCATTAGTAAAATAAGGTACATTTCGAGAGGCGGGACTCATATTTCCCTCTGTTGTCAATACAGAGATTTTTCTATACGCATCTGCAAGATGTGTGATTTACAAAATTTAAAGTTTCATATGTGCTACTATCGGTAACTTCATCCACCCTTATGAAAAGTACTGGCACAATTTCCGCCGTTCTCATTCGACATGTTGTCCTCCCCCTGCAACAACCTGTAAATTATTTCAAAGAAAATTATTACTATTTATTTATTTATATCCGTATTCCTGATAGTTGATTAGCACAGCCAACAGCTAACAATTTAAAGAGTTTTGTTGGCAAAACGGGTCTAGTCCATTGAAGACCATTTTACAGGAGCAACGAATAATGAACAAAAGGTGACAGGATTATTTTTCTGAACTCTATTTTTTTCTACCGGTACTGTAACTGACGAAGCATTATTGCAAACAGTTTCATTAATCTGGACTGGCTCTGGAATTTTTTAGAAAATTTTGCAAAAATTTTAATTTATTTGTGGACAGTTTCCGTTTTGCCTCAAAATCAAGAACTTAACATAAAGCGAAAAGTCGTGAGATGAGCCAATCTTTTTTAACTGTTAAGCTTTTTCTTGCATAAAATTTTTTAGGCACGTCAATTCTCTTCTACAGACTACGAAAACACTCAGAAATGTGTTAGCTGGGCTCATCACATTTTGCCAAAAATCATTTAATGGACTTATCCCGTTTTTCCAAAGAACTCTTCATTTATTGTTTGGGTCATTTCTGTGCATTCAGTTTTCAATACTTAAATAAGACATAATTACTCAAGACTAACCTGTGGCTTCCTCACACTTAAAAAGCAGTGCAGCAGGAGGGAACCAGGAGATACTATCGTCAATCGTGAGGTGATTGTGTTCATCTTTAAGGTAAACAAGTCGTTCTTTAGGCTTGCCACATTTTAGTCGCCCATTCAAGATACCATTCTATAAACAGGTACTTAAATTAGTAATTTTGATAATTAAATATTTGAATTTGTTTATATGTAAAAGTATTACAAAATCAAAAGTGAACTGTGTAACTGATGATATGTTGCGTTGCAATTTATAGGTAGACATGACTTATATTCAAAACCAATTAATTACCCTTCTCAGTAATTCGTCCATTAGCGGATTTGCTGTTGTTGTCGATCGTGTTACAGATCGTTGGAATCTAGTTATACTTGATTTTGGTATTGCTCCTCCATAGATGATAGGCTTGGCTAAAAATAATGGAACTAGTATGAGGATCACTGTAGCTTTTAAAAATATTTGATTAGTTATTTTATTCTTCATTTTTATTGTTGTTGTATGAAAATTCATTGTCTGATTTAATTATTGCTGTGGAGAGGAATCGGGAAAGAAACTGGTTCTAATAGAACCGATCGACGAAAGGGAAAGTAATTATTCTTTATTATTATTTTCAACTCACGTTTAATGATCACAACGAAACAAGAAGTAGTTGAAGTCCGGCAAGTTCAGATCGAGGTAAGAGAACATGTACAATAAACTTGTTAATATTGTTAGTGTTGATATTGGTCAGCTTTTCTTTCATTAACTTTTTAGTGACAAAATCTACTGACGTTTTCCTTTGATCCACTGTCCATTTTAACTTGAAGAGTTAAAATCAAAACTAAAAGGAAACTAATGAATGTGTAGTAGCTACGAAAACTGAAGAATTTGTGGTCTTGCATATTCTTGAGAATTGGTCAAGACCTCACTATGTACTTACATACTATCTATGAATTTATTAACAGACTTTTATTTATGCAGAAGGAATGACACGTTGAGAAGACACCGTTACTTACGACAAAATATCAAACTGATTACCAAAGAACCCACCGTAATCTCTATGATGATGGTCTTGTAATTGACAATTCGTTTGGTGTTTAGCGCTATTCGATACTCCTTAAACTAACGATAAGGACGTATAAGCTGTGTATAAATTTTCTTCTTTGCTTTGAATACATCGTGGCATAAGTATGAATGTGTACGATCCAGTTATTTGTAACTTACTGTTTGGCGACAACGATTTCAGATAAAGGATTGAATCCATCTCCATCTCAGACTTAGGTATTCACCAGAATTTTATAAACGAAAATTCTCAGGAAAACTTATGCATGACATGTCGCGAGACAGTATGGAGAATCTGGAGATCCTATATATAGATATACCTATATCCTATATATATATATCAGGTTTAACTAGGTACATTCATTATGCGATAACTATATTATACATCCATATTCGTTATCTAACTTCATACTTTGTATGTTACATATTTAAGAAGAATCTGGAAATACTAAACTTGGAAGTAGATAGTGGCAGTGGCATGTAGCAACGTTTACAGATCTGTTGATGCAGAAACTAAATGCTAATAATATGTTAACGTATTGATACGAGGATACCGATGCAACTATTAACATATTTATAAAAATGTAAAATGTAGGTACCTACATACTTTTGACGCTCTTATACACCAAAGGATAAAAATAATTAAAGCATGATTTTATATGTAAAACAAGCTTAGGGGTTATGGTATAAGGGTCATGGGCAATATACAACTTGAGGAATAAAACTTAAATAAGTACGTATACATTTTATGCTCAAGTATTATGCTTGCGCATTTTGGTTTCTTATAATAATGGAGGAAAATCATCAAAAACCGGTTGTGTAAGCAGGGGAAGTTTAAAACTGGACATAAAAACTGTTTTGGCTAATGATATATAGTATTTTTATTATTTTGTAGTTTTGTCATAAATTATAATCACATTAGGTACTTAGCTTCAAGTCACACAGCAAATCAAGTGTGTATAAGTAGGTACTAGTATATGATACTTAAAAAACGTAAAAAAGCAGTGTAAATATACAATCTAATCGTACACGTGTATTCTTGTATCTTACAAAATAATGATGAATTCTTAATTTATGTACATGTAGAATAACTTTAACTGGCTGTAACATCAAAAGTAATATCGCGTGTGAAGAATCAAAATGACCCATATCCATTTGTAGCTAAAAACAATGTCAACTATATACAAAAATATTCAAATATGTCTCGAGAGTATTTAAATAGAATATTTTGCACTTTTAAACAATATGGAAATAGAATATTTTACGCTTTTACAAGACATGTAAATAGAACATTTTACGATATTCAAAAACATGCAAATAGAACATTGCACATTTTCAAAAACATATAAATAGGACATTTTACACTTTTCAAAAACTCCTAACTAACATTTTACGCATGTTTCTCATTTTGTTTTTATGACATAGCTCATTTTGATTCTAGCTTGAATTGGAAATGGGTCATTTTGGTTCTTCACACACGATAAAGCTACTGCCTTTTGTCTCTCGTTAGTTACAATTAAGTAGTTAGTTTATCAAGAGCACGTGCAACATGTATGATTTTCAAATTTTAGCCACACTTTAGAACTTAGCACTTCCGTGCTGGCTACATCCACTACTTTAAACAGTGCAGATCTATATGTTGTGGATGGAATCGACTTTAGGTTGACACGCCTTTGAGCCCATACAACATCCCTGCAATTTTATTAAATTTACAAAATTAATATCCGTTAAGAATGTTCCCGTGAAATCAAGTAATTTTATGAAATGAAGTATTAATTCCTATTTTATTTTTAGGTTTGGCAAGCTGACAGTCGCATAGAATAATAGTATTCAAGGATTCGTCACAAATTACCAAAGGATGGCTCGCACCGGAATACAACTGCGGCGGGTGGGTACCAAAAATAGTCACTATTATTGCCAGCAGTCAAGATCCCGATCCCGAAGTGCTCATCCTCTTTCGGATAAACAAGTCTTCACCTTGGCGTGCTGCATCTCCAGTTTAGCTGAATTTCCATCACCTATAGTTAAATGGATGATGTAAATGCATTTTTAATATTCCCTATTAATTTCTTACGATTATCAACATAAGTAAGTAATTTATTACCTATACATCACAAAAATGCCCGTATAAGTTCTATTCTGTGGAAAAATTATTGATTAATGTGATTATTAGAAAATATGTATGCTATGCAGTTACCCGTTCCCGAAATTCTTCGTTATCAGAAGGACTCATTCGAGACGTTGTTGATACTGCACATATTATAGGCTTGACTAAAACTGTCGAAACTAGTAGTAGCCAAATGATATTTGACACGAGGATCTCCATTCCGGTGAATGCAGATACAGATATATTTATTTAGAGTCACTGGCAATCTCGAGTACGCACCTACTCACTTCAAGAAAAAAGTATTAATATTCCTATGAAAACGAAGTGGGAAATTGGGAAATCGGTCCACTGTGGACTGTGGAACGGTTGAATTTTTCTGAGGAACGAGCGTGAGCCAAAGACTGGGAAAGAATAGTAATGCACTCCCTCAGCATTAGCACTCCGTCAGCAAACGAAATGACGAGTAATTTACCATGGAACACTCTGGCTTATTTATGTACTGGTTATTTCTGATACTGATCCCTATACTGCCTCTGCAGTTCATTTAAATAAATGCCTAAACTTGAGACTGAAACCATGAAAACACAGCTAAAATTAAGTACAGTGCAACTACTTTACCTTATGCATTTAAACTACGTCAATTTTTAATCTACTTCCTAAGAAAGTGCAGAATTGCTTTTATTACTTATAATAATTTGGTTATCATGTAATTGAATAAATCATTCTGTAGAGCTAATGGACAGTTGACAGTAGTTATGGAGAATTATAGATACTTGTATATGTCTATACATATTTGTCTACTTCGTATTTCGTAGAAATACTGATAATATCTTTTTATGTGAATCACAAAAATTAAGTTTGTTTAATCCGTAATATCAGGAATCAAACATAACTAATTACATAATAGGCACTCGGTAGGGGTATATCAGCCATGTGTGTGTGAGGCTTTCTTTTAAAAAAACCCTTCTTTGAAAGGGTATGCATAATTTTTATTTTTAGTAATTAAAAATGGCAATAGCAAAGGCCAATAGCGTCTCGAGTCTCAGCGAAGTATGTATATATACGGTGCGATATATTTTTAGCAGGGATTAAAAGGAATTAAAATTACTCATTATTACAAAATATTATTGAATTAAAAGGTATTGTATTGCAGAACAGTAAAACGGTAATTTTTATTAAGCAATGAAATGGTGGTCCAGCGTGCTCTACATGAATAACAGTTTTGAGTTCGAAATACAATGTATGATAATAGGAAACTTAATTGATTAATTAATAATACGCTGTGTCGGAGTAGTAGGGTCATTCTGTGAAATGTCTTTCACTCTCTGAAATGTTTCCTTCCCTTATTTGCATGTCATCTTGTCGCGTATCGCATCATTTAAGGTGCCGTATTTTTAGTGTTGTTTGAAAATTTTCATTTTATTGTAGATAGTTTATTGTTAGCATTATACTGTCCAAGAAATTGTCCATAAATGATGTCTCGTGTAGGGTTAATGGGCGTGCTTGGATATTGATGACATCTTATGTCTTATGTTAAAGATAGCCATATTACGCGGTGATTAAGCCGATTACAGGGACAGGGGGGTCATAGGATCTTATATAAATGTAGACATTTCGACTACATCATTTATTGACGACCCCTTACATGGTATCATAGCGTAATTAGTATTCTGTGTAGCGTCTGTTGATCAACTTTAAATAGTTTATTGTTGGAAGTATTGCGTTTTCAAAAGTTAGACATCTGTCGGTGTGTCAGTATGATATAGTAAGTAACTTGATGGATTGTCATTGTCGCCTATAGTCGTGTGTTCGTCTACTTCCCCCAGTTCTTGGTCGTATTGTAAAGTACAATCTCAATGGGTTCCGCAATATTGTATTTAATGTAATCGAGGAAATCTGTGACTCTGGCGAAACCATTAGCTTCGTCTGGATTCCCACAATCCTTTGGATTTGACCAAGACGTGATCCCTGCTAAGTAAGGTCCGTCCTTATCGTAGCAAATAAGAGAGCCACCACTGTCACCCTATTGTGAAATATTAGAAAGTTTAAGAATAACAGCCATCTAATAATTTCCATTTTTAATTAACATCAAAAGTATAATAACAAAAAATGATTTACCTGACAAATTCCTCTATGCTTGTCATCGGGAGAGGTTGCACAGAACATTCCATGAAGTAAAACATAGCCGACTCGAGGTTTACAATCCTCGTTGGAAATAACTTTTAATTCAACTTTCTGAAGAATCTCCGCCTCCCCATAGTATCCCTCTGAATGATTACGCAGTGTCCTTCCCCATCCAATTGCGGTACACATTTGGCCGAGGGGGTTCGCATCAGGAGGGGCTAGTCGAAGTGGTTGGATGTTTTTGGTGAATTTGACTGGCTCTGCTAGCTCCACCACACTAACGTCAGCTGCAAGAAATTCTCTGTAAGAAATTGTAACTCAAATTAATTTGGTTATTTTTAGCTTACAATTTAATAGACTGATTACACATGTCTGAATTATTAATTAATTAGTTTTTATAATTTATAACTTTGAAACGGATTAATTAGTAACTAACTTATCGTAGAATGGATGCGAATATATTTTTTTCAGCTCATATTGTTTTACATGGTCTCCTTCAGTTCGATTTTTGATGTTCAAAGTCCCGAATTCAGCAAAAGCGCCGACACTGTAGGTCAATTTAAAAATGTCAAGAAAAGAGAAATTGAAATGCCTACTTTTACTTTGGGATCGTCCATAAATGATGTCATGGGAATATCCCCATTTCTAGGACACGCTGTGACCCCTCCGTCAGCAGCTTAACCATTGTATAAATAGCTTTCTTTAACATGGGATGCCATCGCCATCGCAGTATCTATAGGAGACCCAATGATCCTACCCGTGACGTCATTTATGGATGATCCATATACAGTTTTCATTTGACATTATGCTAAAATAATAAACTCACTCTGTGGGCTTGGCACAGTGAGCTGCAGTTACAAAATGGGTCGCGTTGAGGAGTGTTCCACCACAGACGTGACTGTCCGTTTTATTTTCTGGATTTCTGTAGCGGTATGAGAGATGCCATGGAAACTCTTTGAACTTTGAGTTGCCCCCATTTATAGCTCTGCTGCCGTCAGTACCTCCAAAAAGTTTACCTATATGCATACAAATTTAATTATTTAAACCTTCATCATGAATTGGATATAAACTCAAGACAAAATTAGTACTGTGATAAATTACCTTGCAAATCAGACAACTTTAATTCTCTTGGTTTGTCTGGTTTGCCCTCTACAAAGTTACAAAGTTATTACATGGTCAAGATTAATGGTAATAATATTCTGAAAATATGCTTAAAAATTATGTTATAGTTATATGGAATACAAATAGATACTTTTGAAAAAAATTTGGACCTGCTTGGCAAATTATGAAACATATGGTACACAGGGCCAGCAAGCCAAACTTGATTTTTTGGGTAAATTCCATTGCCACTTCTAAGGCACTCGCCAAACACTGCTTTTCAAGTTCAGTGGCTTACACTGCGCAATAATCAAATCAAATCGTAGTTCAAATTTACGACTTTCCCTTTAACTTAAATTGAGGTTTAATTACTGTAATACCGATGGAATGTTGTGTTTGAGCTTTGTTAAATATTTATGGCATTATATGGCATGTGGCTAAACATTAAAATTCGTCCTGATTTTTTAAGTGCAGAGACAACTTTAAAGATTGAAAAAGAGCCCTTCCCTCAAAACCTAGAAGATCCAAATCTATTGCCAATACATACTGCACTATTGTTCAGTGTTGAAATGGTCCCCATGTCCATTGTTACTTTTATATGTTCTAATGATAATTTATCACCAACTTTACAAACATAAAAACGGACAAAATTTTATGAGCTTAGTCAGTGCCTCTTTTTTATAATGTTTTTTTGTGAGTACGTCAATCGTTAAGATGATATTTTTATTGATGGCAGAAAGAGGAATTAAACGTTGAATATTTAAATGGGATTAATCTTGGATTTAATTAGTTCTAGTTAACGTCTACTTGATGAAGCGGTGGCAAAAGGTTTTTCTATATATGGAAATAGTTAATTACGACTGCGGACCAGATATGATATGTGTGCACAGTACACTATATCTTCGGTGAAGAAGTATTTTTCCCAAGCCCAGTCCAAAGCTAACAACATTATTGCTAAAAGCTTTTAACATCTACTTCGGGCCCATGGTGGACCAGTCCTTGGCAAAGTGTCGTAGTTTTTGTTGTATACACATTTTTTTCAATGCGTATGCTGTAAACGCGTCAAAGACGTTCAATATAAATTTTTTTATAGCTTCCTTTTGTCTCATGGTAGTCTAATTCGAATTTATATTCAAACAGGGCCGTATTATAAACATTCATTACAATTTGATCCAACAAATAGTATCATTTGTAAAAGATTGAAAATTATTTAGCGGTTCCTTCCAAACATTCTCGTCCTCGTCTCGTCCTGTACTTAGCAAGCAACGGAGTGAAGATGACTGACGCTGAAAAATAACAGAAATGAGTAATTTATGCAATGCTATCTTCGCTAATACATAAATTAAATATACTACAGTTTCTGGGGCATGAAATTGGCGATTAATATTACATAAAAAGCACACGCATTATATATACAAGTACAATGACGTTTACTTTGTTGCTTAATGATTTTTTTGTAATAGTAAGACAATAGTAATAGCTCACAACAATATCGCCAGCAAAGAAACAAAATGACCCATATCCAATTTAAGCTATAGAATCAAAACGAGTTATGTCATGCAAACACTAAATGAGAAAGATGAGTTAAAACTGTTATTGAAGAGTTGTTTAAAAGGTGTAAAATGTTCTATTTAATTTTTCTTTAAACAGTGCAATATTTTTTATTGAATCGTTTTGGAAAAGTACCAAAATTTTATATTTAAATGTTTATAGGAAGTTGCATATTCCCTTTACTTGTTTCTGAAAAATACAAAATATTTATTTTATCTATACCTAATGTGTTCGGTGACGAAAAAAACATAACTGTTATCACTTTAACACTTGAATAAATGCAATTATTATTATTATTATTATTATTCCGCGTAAGATGTTTTCGAAAAGTGTCAAATGTTCTATTTACATGTTTTTGAAAAGTGTAAAATGTTCTATTTACATGTTTTCGAAAAGTGTAAAATGTTCTATTTCCAAGTTTTTAAAAAGTGCAAAATGTTCTGTTTACATGCTTTTTTTTCAAAATTGCAGAATATTCTATTTCCTTGTTTGTGAAAGATGTGGAAAGTTTTTATTTAACAGTTTTTAAGATAGTGACATATAAATATTTTTGTAGATAGTGGAATTTATTTTTAACTAAAACTGGCTATGGGTCATTTCGGTTTTCACGGACGATATTCTGTTGTGTTTAGAAACTGTCCAAATATTTGAGTCCGGCTATTAAATATATTCATTTTAATTGTTAATTCTTGCCTACTACGTATTCAATTTACAAAGGTGTGCATTAAAATGGTCGCCGTGATCATATCTGAATCTCAAGAGCTATATGCATATAGCAGTATATCTGCAATCTGCATGAGTCAGTTTATTTCGATTTCGAAGAATGTGAGTTCTACGTAGGATATGAAAAGCATCCATCTCCAACCATAATAATAATATGCTCCCTGTTGAAAATTGAAACTGTATTAATTGTTATTATTTGAGCAGATTAAATGCGGTGAAATAAATCATGAGTGCCTACTTAAATTGATTTTATATCTGTATATTTATCTCTCTGTTTACAATACCGAAGCATAATAATATTCTCAGTATAAGCTTCAAAGGGCCGTACTTGAATTGTTCCACAGTTCCACGAATGGCAATGTAAATTAATACAGCTGTGTGGACGTGGAGAAGGCTCTATAAAACTGAATGCTGAACAGATTTGATAAAATAATATTTAATTTTTTATGATTCTATGAAAATAAGTAGCAAGTCCAAGGTAAATCACAACAACTTTCCAACACACACGGACAATTTTGACAATGACAGTGACAATTGTCACAAGGTAAAGGTCATTTCTCCAATCCAAAATTCATGGAATTGGCCATGGATAAAACTGGAGACTGGAACTGGGGACAGAGCTTATTAATTTGTGCATAGATTTTCCGCTAATTATTAATTGCACTCTCGTCATAGCCAGATCTAAATCCAAATACCTGGAAATATTTAATTAAAAATTGTATACATTGCCAATATGCACATACACGGATTTGCACCTACCAAATAACATGTTGTGCTCCCAAATGGGAGTCTGCGGTCTGCGGTTTTTCTTTGTAATTTTATATGGGATGATTATTTGAATTAATTTGTGACCTCCTTTTACCCAGAAAGTGTGAACACAGGTTTGTTCACGGCAATGTACTCTGTGTAGTATTGCGGTTTTAAATTCATATAAATACGGAAAATAAAATTAGCAATAAAAAACATGAAAAATTCTCAGAAAGTAAAAGTAATACTGATTAATTAACTAATAATGCACAAACAAGGTATTTCGTTAATTGATTTGTTGATGACGTCAAGCTGAATTCAGCATCAATTAACATGTCGAGTGTTTTGCTTCTTTATCATTTTCAAATTTCAAATTTCGATAGAATTCAAGTGTAAAACTTGAGCTTTGTTTGTATGCATAATGACATAGGCTTTACAACAGGTACAAGTAAAAGCGTAAAAATTCACCTATGTATGAAGAAAATGCCAACGCCATGGAGCTATGAATTTAGTGATTAACTACACACACACCTGCGTGTATAAACTTATATATGATAAATAAAAATGACTAATAATTATTTATATTGCCCCCTGTGTATGTTTTTACCATTTACGGATTGGTTATCTGAAGTTTAAATTGAAATTAAAAATTGATAAGCAAAATAAAAAGGATAATAGTGTGTAGTAATGTAGTAAGTACTTCACGTTGTAGTAGTAGTAGTAGTAGTAATAGAACAGACAAAAACATCATTTAATCTGCCTACAAACAGACTATGTCACGTCATCCCATATTTACATGGGGACAGATGAGGAAATTCTCTGCGGTATAAATATCACAGCTGGAGGGGTTAAGAGCATAATTACAGGTACAGAACTTCCAGTTGCAGGAACCAGTGATATAGAGCAGTACAGCAGCACCCAGCAAAGTTGTTCATTACAGCCGCAGCCCAACAGTTAAAAAACTTGTAAGTCAAAAATATTAATTTACGTACACAAAATTAATCTAGGTGTAAAATTGTAATATTATTTGAATTAATTATTTTTATGACAATTTCGACTTTAGATTTTTAAAAAATACAAAAAGGAAAATGGCAAGAATAATTGCAACAATCACCATCGCCATTACTTTGGCTTTGATTAATCAAGCTTCTGCCCAAGCTGTGAACCAAGTGGTGACTTTATACAGTGGTCGAGATGGCGGTGGTCAATTTCTCAAAATCACTGAAACCTACGCACCAGATTTGAACACCCTGCAATTTAATGATAGAGCTCAATCTGCTTGCGCTACTGGAGTGTAAGTTTCTTTTCCAAATTACAAATTTCATTTTAGTAAGGGGTCGTCCATAAATGACGTCACCTGTGGCTCAGCTGTCAATGGGCTGAATTTTGATTGGAAGTCCCATCATGAAGCGAAGAAACGGTTTTTTAATGGGGTTTCAGCAAATAGAAAAGTTTTTATAACGTCATTTATGCATAATCCCTAAACCACATTTTTTACTGTGTATAATTAATGAAATATTTATTTATTTACACATTTTCAGATGGTTATTCTATGAGAACGGTGCGTACAACTCTCAATACGGCCTCATGGAGTACGTCTTCGGCCCAAATAATTACTGTGTGAATTTCGTAAGTGTGGGCGGGAAAGTTTCTTCCGTCCGATTTGCTGGACATCCCAAAAGTTACAAGACCAACTCCTTGACCCTCTTCCAGGGGAACTATTTCCAAGGGACGGATGAGTACACCACTGTGAGCCTCCCCAACTTGAGTTTGGACAGACAGGCCGCTTCCCTGATTGTGACTGGCTCGAGTGCCTGGACACTCTACGCTCTGCCCAACTACGCGGGAGACTCCGTCTGCGTCTACCCCCCAGCCTCCGACAACTCCAGCCCTGCCTTCATCTATGACACGGTCAACATTTCCATCCCGAATAACTCCATTCGATCCGTTCAAATTGGTTGCAAAGGAACTCGCTCCGTGGTCGCGACGGCTTTCCAAGCTAACAAACTCACTGCCTTCTCCACTACTGCTCAGAATAGTACTGGAGCCGTTCACGGGTTCAATACTTTGTAAAGGGAGTAGAGGTTTTTAAAATTAGTTAATTGAATGAAATCACCAAAACCGGTTCCGGTTTCCATTTTCGGCTTCGGTTTCGGTTTCGAATAGGTTAACATTTTTAGTAATTTAATAATATTCTTTGTTATAAGGTCTGACTAGTTATTTATTTGCACTGATAGTTAATGTATGATTTAAGGAATTTAATGAAATAAAAAGGTAAAAGTTGCTAAATTTAAAAGCTATGTTCTTTTGTTGGGCATTATTTTGCATCACGATTTAATTATTCTTCATTTTCCTGCAATCCATTCGCAGCTCTAAAAATGCCATACAGCTCCCGTTGAATTCCGTTGAGCCTCCTTAAAAGGGAGATCCTCTCCTGGACAAAGTTAACTTGGTCAAGAACTTGTGCTGGAAGTTGAGTTCCCCACAACTCACGGCAGTCAAAGCTGAGACTGTGCTGTGTAAATAAAAAAAATGCAGTGTGAGTATTTAAAAAAATTATATCGTCTGTGAAGAACCAAAATGATATATCCATTTCTAGCTTTTTAAAAAAATGCACTATCTACAGAAACAAATTAAATAACATGTTCTTGAAAGCATGTAAACAGAACTAGGTGCATGTTTCAAAAAAAAAGTAAATAGAATATTGAGCACTTTTTAAAAAACATGTAAATATATGATATTTTGCACTTTCGAAAACATGGAAATAGAACATTTAAAATTTTTCAAAAACATGTAAATAGAATATTTTGCACTTTCGAAAAACATGTAAATAGGACGTTTTACACTTTAAAAAAAACTTATAAATAAAACATTTTGACCTTTTCAAAAATATGTAAATAGAACAATTTGCATTTTAGAAATTCGTGATTGGCATTGTGCAGTGTTTTATATTTACTGTATTTTTTGGACATAGCTCATTTTTTAATTCTAAAGATTAAATTGGAAATGGGTCATTTTAGTTCTTCATAGACGATATACCACTTCTCGTATCATCAATTGTATCTTAATCGTAAATTCCTTTATTACCTCCGAGTGGGTGTCTTCGTCAGCGTCATCGTCCAGATCCAGAAAATCAAAAGCGCTGTCTTCTTCGCTGTCGCTCCCTTCATCAATAATGTCAACTTCCACAGCAACTGCAGCTATTTCGTCGAGCTCGTTTTGATTCTCATTTTCCATGCTGTTTGTCTTGTTGTTGTTGTTGTTATGGCATATGGTACGTTCCTTTTTCAAGAATAAAAAGAAACTTATTTTGCCTTCAAGTGAATCCGTATCCGTATCCGTATCAGTACCGCCGCGGTTTTTTCAGGTTGTGCAAGAAAGCGTAATGGCAGTTGATAGTGCAGTGCTGGATCAATTGAGACTGTCGCTATATTAACGGCATTACATGCACTGACAGCGTTACTATAAAAATTTTGAATATTAAAATTTATTAATTTTTACATCCATTTTGGGAATATTGTTACTTGTTGCCAAGAAATATAACAAAAAATGCATTTATGTTTCATTTGTAGAGTGGCAGGCTATGTTGTGTCAAGGCAACGACGAGATATACGAAAAAATTAAAAATAAAACATTACGTGTTATTACGTACCGTATTTTTCCTATAATACTGACAAATTCACTTAAAAGGGATTCCGATTAAAGTGAAATCCGGTTATAAGGTACCAAGTTTAATGGGAAATCCATCTTAACGGGACGCTTTTGAAATATTTGGTTGGCCATAGCTATATCTTTTTTGTGCTAAAAATATTAAGATTTAAAGGAACCGATACAAGGGATAATTCGGTTGTAAGGGACAAATTTTAGAGTATTTTTTGGTATTTTAGGCCACTTATAAGGGAATTTCCTTGAAAAATTACACTTACAAGGGAAATCCCTTTTATTGTTAAAAGTAAATCCGGCTATAAGGGACCGATTTTTCCGGTCCGGCAGCGTCCCTTATAAGCGGATTTCACTGTATTAATGATGGAATAAGTGTACGTTTAAATCCTGAATTATTCCGTTTAACTAGTAACTATAGCCATTTACCTAGTCATATCCGCAGTCGCGGGTTTGAACTCTCAAGTACCTAGTTCAACATAATTATTTATGTGTGTTAAAGCAATAATAATTGTAATTTAAATATCTCCCTTACAATTCAAAACATACACTTACGTTTGATCTAAGGTCAAGTAATACGCCTACTAAAAGGATAATAACATGTATAGAATATAGGAAAAACAATGGATACGCTACGAGCTGTATGAGCGTTATACGTTATATATATTACAAAAATATTATTCTGTCTAATTAAGTTGTTTTGAGCTAAATTACACATGACATGTAGGTAGTAATTAAGCTGTATTATAGCTTTACCCGCGTGGAATATGACATGCACCTAATTACTTTTGCATGATAAAGTAACTACCAACTATCACTACCCAGAGCCGGAAGAAGGAATTAGCTTAAGGTAGCAATTTGTTTCCATACAAAAACCACTATTTTGATTTTATTGATGGTTTGTTTTGATAAAGCAAAATATTGTGTTTACGTATTTCAGAAAAGTTTAAAATGTTCTTTTTACTTGCTTCAGATTATTGCAAAATGCTCTATTTACATGTTTTGAGAAAAGTGGAAAATGTTTTATTTCCATGTTTTTGAAATGTACAAAAAAATGTATTTTGCATGTTTTTGAAATGTACAAAACTTTTTATTTGCATGTTTTTGAAATGTACAAAATATTCTATTTACATATTTTTGGAAACTGCAAAATGTACCATTTAGATATTTTTTGAAAATTCAAGCAGCCTACCTGCGCTGGCCGTATTATCCGGCCCTGAAATAGTATGCTCCTTGTTGGACATTTAATGCATGGTTATTTATATCTGAAGGATGGATGGTGAGCGGTGAGCTCCACACTCCATTATAGGTATTAATGCGGTCACTGGACAGGTGTATTTAATTAATGAAGTATTCATCAAACATACATAATTATCCATAGATAATGGCACGGGTATCAAATTAATAAGACAAGTCCTGGCTTAGCTGCACAGATATTACAGAATGACGCTAGGGCCTGTGTCTTATGCACATACTGCTCACGTAATATTTTTCCCATATCCTTTACTCAGACAATACCAGTACCAGCTCCTTTCACACTTTAAAAAGAAGCACTTGGAAAAATATAATTAATTATCTGGAAATCTGGAAAACAATTTAGAATGATGTTATCTCACAAAGCTAGCAAGCACAATCTAGCGTTTACGTACATCCTCTCGAAACTCTTCCTCATTCCATTTGAATTTGAAAAACAAACTGGGAAAATTCACAAATACACAGCCCAGTGGAAAATACTCGTTTGGAGAGTCAAATCCTCCATTTTCATCACCTACTTTTCCTACTTGGCCTTCAGATTTGTTCAAGATGCCGTCTCGTCCCTCCACCACCACCAAGACTCGGCTACTCAATCTTTTAATTTCAATCACTTCTCCGTCCATTTTAATTGCATGGTGGGCTCTGTGCTCTGCATCTATTTGGAGAGACACTACAAAGCTTGGGGCGGTGTGACGGCCATTGTTTGGAATGAGCTTCACCGTCACGTGGTGGTGGATACAGGAACTACAGTAGATAATGACGCGGTTACAGTTGAAACTAAAGGCGTGGCAACGACTACAGCAAAAACCAAACCAACGAGGCAAGAAATTCTACTCAGATTTCTACCACAACTAATTGTCGGGAGCACCTTCATGACGGTTGGGATCCTTCTGTCCGATCCCACAAGACCCCAACTTCTGTTCCACATGCTAAGCGAACCCTTTAAAAACCACATCACTTACGTCGTGTTTTCAATCCTGGAATTTTCCATAATATTCCAGTGGCTGTCCAGCTTCCACTTTACAACGTATATCCAGCTGTCCATGTTTGAGCATTGCATGGAAGAAATGACCCGGGCCGTTGACAAGCTGAAACAGAGTCAAATGTAAGTTTTTGAATTTATAGAATATTGTTAACAGTATTTTAAGGAGATTTTGGCGAAATTCTAATCGAAGCAGCATGATTTTTTGTTTGCAGAAAAAAGGGCCTCCTCACTTGGGAAAACATTTGGAAAGAATTTCATCACTGCCGTCAATTTCAACTCCTGGTCAGTCTGTTCAACAAAAGTACATCCGCTCCCATATTTTGCATCAAAGTTGTCATGCTCACTTGTAGTGTGTGCAGTTCATTCTTTGCCATTCAATTCCACCACGCATCTCAGTTCGTTGCCCTGTTCAACGGAGTCATAGGCTTCGAGTGCATAATTGTTTTTAGCTTCGTGTATGAAAAAGCATTTCAAATCCCAAGACAAATGGAACTCTACAAAAGTGGGATTTTAGTCTGTTCCAAGAAATTAGGAGATATGGAGAGAAGATCTGCTGGAGCATCAGCATCAGTTGGACTTGGAACTCGACCGAATGTTGGTGGAAATTGGAATGGGAGGAATAGGAATATTCTGGAAATTGGGATTTCCCGGGCTGTTCGATCCATACCAAATGTTGGGATTCATGTGGGACAATTTCATATGATGGAGCGGATCACTACTTTAATCTTTATTGATTTTGTCGTCTCGAAAATTGCTGGGTTGTTGGTCACATTTCGGTAAAGTATGGACTGTATTTTGATGACAGATATAACAAATTAATTATAAGTTCACCACGTATTCTTAATCTAACTCGCTCAATATTTTCTCTAAACTCTTTCATTATTTGTGCTGAACGAATTATTTAAATACAATAATTTGCTTGCAATATCTACTTAGGCATAGGTAGAATATAGGGGGTAGTACCTAACTAATAATAGCATTAACTATTTACTTAAGTATATAATTAATTGAAAGAATGGCATTTTCTAGCATAATTACAAAAATAATTATTTGAAGGGTTTCTATTGTATAATTAATTTACATTTTGCACACTTAAAAAACCATGTAAAAAGAACATTTTTTACACTTCAAAAAATGGAAATAAAACGGTTTGCACATTTTAAAATATAGAAAAATAGAACCTTTTTTATCTTAAAAAAGACGTGAATAAAACGGTTTGCGCTTTTAAAAAAACATGGAAATAGAGCGGTTTGCAGTTTTAAAAAACATGGAAATAGAACGTTTTGCACTTTTAAAAAACATGAAAATAGAATATTTTGCACTTTTAAAAAACATGGAAATAGAATGTTTTAAACATTTTAAAAGCATGTACATATATAGAACATTTTGCTTATTTGAAAAAAAGAAAATATTTTACACTTTTCAAAATTTAGTAAAAATTAGCTTTTTACTCATCTACCTCGTCACTTGGTGTCTTTTTGCATAGCTTATTTTGATTTTAGCTGAAAATGGAAGTACAATAGGACATTTTGATTCTTCACTGACGAATGCACATGTTAGTTCCTACACTTTTTACAAACAAATGATAATGGTTTCAAACATAGAAATGGTAGACAATTCAAAACTCAGTCCATAATTTTCAATTGTTCTATTTCAATGAATAATTTCAATTGCAGTGGGAAATGAAATTAATACATCAGCACTTGTACATTTCATTAATTTTCTGAGTATAAAAACAAATCACTCAAAGCCTCTTTTTGTCTGCCGGATTATTTTCCCTTTTTGCTTCGAGATGATTTTAGTCTCATCAGTTTTACTCTTGGAAAGGGCAAAGCTACTGCAATACATGGCACCACCACCACACTACCATAACCGTATATAACCAAAGGGCTTAATTACACTGGAATTAAGCTTGTCAAAATTGTACGTGTGTACTGAAAATTGAATTTATTTTTGTATGCATAAAATCATTAATAATAATTTTAAAAAAATTAAAAATAGTTGAATGTTATTTCTATCTCCAGTTTTGTAATACAAAATTTAGTTTTTGTTCATTGCACATGTTTGAGTAGCTTCAACGCCGCTTGAACGTTTTGAGGATGTGAGTATCCCACTGGGCTACAGTAGTAAGGCTTCAGTTGTTATAAGGAACAATAAACCAGCTTGTGGCAAATAAAACGCTTGAAGATGTGTAGCAGTATTAATTTTCAAGAAAATTGTTTTGAAAGAAAAATAATCTCATATACGAAATACTTTAAAGCCGTTTAATGTTTTTCTTAAAGTATGCGTGCAGTCCGGCCCAATACATCAGTATTGTTGTGTGAGAGAGCAGTAGCTATTTTTGGAGTAAATATAATTATATAAAAAAACAAGGGCTAAAGCCCTTGTTTTTTGCTTCGCGGGATAGCAGTCGCATGAATTAGAAATAATTGTGTAGCCCTACATGAATCACTAGGTTATTTTAATTATTCAACCAGGAAGCGAGGATCACGCAAGAAATATATTTTAACAGGTATTAATATTACTATTTTTTGTGTTGGATAATATTCGTTATAAAATTAAGCCCTAACAGCAAACTTAGGCAGTTTGAATTTGGCGCCAAATGTTAATTGTCATTTAAGAGCTTGTAAAATAGGTAGCAGGAACCTTGAAAGAATAACCTGTGTGGATTATAATGCACGCGTTCTTAAAATCTCAATAAAAAATAGGATTGGGTGAGAATGCCCTTAGGGGATTTTCAGTTTTTGAAAATTGGAAACCTTAATCTTCAAAATTCAACCGGTCACTCAATGATAATATGGACAAGTTATACATCAAAATGACGAAAAAAATTAGTAGAATGATATATGTTAAATGTGCGCGCAGACACTTAAATTTCAATTTTAAATTCCAAATTTAAAGTTAATTATAGTTAAAAAAATTAGTAAATTAAATAATTTTTAAATTATTTTGAATCTGGTATTTTTAATTTAAATCAAGCTTCAAAATGACATATCGTTTGTCTGAATTGGTTGAGAATTGCAAAAGCTGTCTAAATTATGTACATGGGTAGGAATAAGTTGATCTGTCGTTGAGTGAAAGAACTAGAAATCGATGAGTAGGTTGCTAATATAATTGATACAAGCAGGCGTGCTTGGGTGAGTGGTTAGGACTGCAGACTGTAACGAAATTTACAGCCTCAGACCCGGCTTCGATCCTCGGCCACTGCTAATCGTTTACGGCTCTGTGTTGTACGGTAAACGTCACTGGATGGTTGATTGAAACCCAATCTCCTTCGGTGCTCCTTAGTGACCACTACTTACTGTAGGGGCCTAGGGAATGAGACTCCTTTACTGTGGAGGAGGGGACGGGGATAGGTGAAAGGGTACAAAGACCGAGACGATCTAACGCGGTAGACTCCTATTTCCTCACCCACAGTGACTGGTTGAGTCTGGTTGTATGAACTTCGGTTAAATCGACCCAATGAATAAATTATTATTTGTATGTATGTAGTATTTATACAGCTTATGACATTCAGGCATTGCCTATGGTCCACTGTTTTCTCATACTCATTTGCTCTATGAGCTTGCAGGGTGGATCAAGTGATGAAATCACAGGACCACTATAATGCAGTGCTCAGTCTTACTATATTTAAGAGAAATTGTATTCGGTGCCTAAGTAACGGCCGCCCATTTTGAGAAGCATAGATTATACTGGACTACTCCAGATGGTCAGAACATTTTCCCACTGAGTGGAGGGAACGAAACAAACAGTATTACATCCAAACCAGCCGAGTTCTTCATGCTCAGCTGAGAATGGTACTGTCTGTCCCGTCACCCACCGACAGTTCCAATCACGTGTGACGGTATTCGAAAATAGCTGGTACTTGAGCTTCAGAGTGTAGAGAGAGAGACGAACGAATTTGTTGCTTACTATACCGAAGTACGCAGGGAAGCCGAAATCTCGCAAGACTCCGTTTAAGCCAATTACCTATGCCACTGGAGATGTAAACATTTCCGCATATCTGTAATTGTACACACTAGCCCGCTTAGCAGCTCACTCCGCCGCTCAGACCCAACTCCTCAGCCAAGCCTATCAACTTATTTTCTATTCCCATCGGAAAGGAAAGATCGGCTACCCCGGCGTGTTCAGTCAAGCCAACCAAAAGGAAAACTAGACTTATCGAGGACGGTGGATTCCCACCCCTCGGCCACGGACCGGGTTATAAATTATTATTTATTATTATTATATAATTGATACATAAAAATACCTACGTATGAAAAGTATGAATTCCTGTGTATTATGTCATTGTTTTTCTTTCCAAGTTTGCTCATAAGCAATCGCTATTACTTCCCTGCCGGTACTTACTTGTACGTGAAAATTACGTAGCGAATATTAAAAAGCTCAGAAATTGTTTTACGGATAACTTTGTACTGTTTGACCCGGTACAAATGACGTTGAAAGAGCAAACTAATAAAATACTAAACTCCATGACAAAATTAACTGTGACTAATTAACTAGACTGTCTGGACCGTTACGGTATTTTGTATGTATAGTTACCAATACAATTTATTTGCAATTATATACAGCGAATGTAAACTATATCACTAGAAGCATACTAATAATACCACATATCGTGAGTGAAGGACCAAAATGGTGCATATCCCGATTAAGCTAGAATTAAAATGAGTTAAAATGAGTGTGTCAAAATCTTATTAAATGAGATAGCATAAAAAAGCGTACGAGGTTGTTTAAGTACTAGGTTTTGAAAAGTGCAAAAAGTACTACATTTCCATATTTTTGAAAAGGGAAATGTCCCGTTTACAAGTTTTTGAAAAGTGTAAAATTTTCTATTTAAACGTTTTTGAAAACTGCAACATGTTCTATTTACAAGTTTTTTAAAAACTGCAAAATGTTCTATTTACAATTTTTTGAAAAACTGCAAAATGTTCTATTTACATGTTTTTGAAAAGTGCAAAATATTCTATGAGCATGTTTTTGAAAAGTGCAAAATATTCTATGAACATGTTTTTTGAAAAGTGCAAAATATTTTATTTAGGGTAGGGTCGGGTAAATTTGGTAGGTCCAATAACTGTGGTAGCGACAGTTTTCACCAGGAAAAAATCAGAACTGGCAGTAAAGAAATTTCTTGCAAAGAAAAGCGAACCCTGTTCTTCGATGCAAGGTATTCTTTTACTGTCAGTTCTGATGTTTTCCTGGTGAAAACTGTCGCTACCACAGTTATTGGACCTACCACAGTTACCCGACCCTACCCTACATGTTTTTGAAAATTACAAAATGTTCTATTTACATAATGCTTTTATGATCTCCATATTTTCATATTTTTTCGTAGATAGTGCATTCTGTTTTCAGTAAAAAACGGGATGTGTCATTTTGCTTCTTCACTAACAAGAATATGTACTATAATTAATATGTAATATAATAATAACCTATTTTTGCTTAGCAAACAACATAAGGTCAAAATGTCCCACCAACAGTTAACTGCTATTAAGTTTTGTTTATTTATTGTGCCCTCAATATTTGGGGCAGTCCTTTGTTTCTACATCTACTGGCTAGGTCGACATCACCAAAACTGTATCGTTGCAAGCCACATTTTAAAATTCAAAATGCTGACCCGTAAAGATAATGTCTTAAATCTGGTCACCATCAGTGTTCTTGCAAAACTCTGCTGGATTCCTCTGGATTTCAACAAAAAAACTGGGCAGTTCCACAAGCCCGCAATTTCCAGTCATAAAAAATTAGTGTGGGCTTTCTTTTGTGTATTATATAACATTTTTTGTGTCTACGTCGTATTCAGATTTGGTCAGTTAATCCTTTCTTCATTCCACGATTTCAACATCAGTCACGTTTCGATCCACTTTTATTGGATGACTGCTTGTCCAGCAATTGTGTACTTTTTGCACAATTTTCGAAACAAGGTAGATGCTATCGTTACGGTTTGGAATGAGCTTCATAGTAAAATAAGTGATTACAACGGTGATAGCAGTAGCCGGGAAGGTGAATTGAACAAACAAGAACTGGTACTTATCGTATTGCCTCTGCTCATGTTTGGAACTCTCTTCTTTTCTATGATCCTTCTTCTTCAAGACAGAACAATGCCGCAGTTACTATTTCAGATTTTAAAGGATCCATACAGAACTAATTTCAATTATTGGCTCTTGGCTCTTATTGATTTCACTATAACAAATTTTGGATTTGGATTCTTCTACCTCGAAGCTTATTTACACTTGACAATGTTTGAGTACTGCAATTTTCAGCTTAATTCTGCGATTAAAGATCTTAGAAAAAAGTAAGTCAACCAAAATATTTTGCTATACTTTTAACATTCTTTTTTTCTTGAGATTTTTTAATAATTCTTTTTATATAACCGGATTTCGAATGCGAAAGTGCTTACAAAGCTGTATATCGTCCAAACCAAAAGACCATAAGAACCAAAATGACCCATATTCAATTTAAGCTAGAATCAAAATGAGCTATGTCATAAAAACAAAATGAGAAACATGCGTCAAATGCTAATCACGAGTTTTTGAAAAGCGTAAAATACTCTATTTACACGTTTTAAAAAACTGTAAAATGTTCTATTTAAATGTTTAAAAAAATGTTAAATGTTCTATATTCACAAGTTTTTAAAAAGTTCAATATATTCAATTTGTGTGTTTTTTAAAAGTGCAAAATGTTCTATTTGCATATTTTTGAAAAGCTCAAAATTTTCAACTTGTGTGTTTTTGAATAGGGCAAAAGGTTCTATTTTCATATTTTTGAAAAGTGCAAAATGTTCAATTTGCATATTTTTGAAAAGTGCAAAATGTTCAATTTGCATATCTTCGAAAGGTACAAAATGCTCTAGGTATTTTTTTTTAAAGTGGAAAATGTTCCGTTTGAATCCTTTTGAGACATATTTTACAACATTTTTGTAAATAGTGGATATTGTTTTTATTTAAATATGGATACTGGTCATTTTGGTTCTTCATAGACGATATGTTACAATCATTATTTTTTATTAGAAATGAAAAACAACCCATCGAAAATCATCATTGCAGAGCCACAGCAGAACCAGTCCTCCAAGCCTACCGACAGTGTCGCCAAATGTATCTCCTTATCCACCTGTTTAATCACAGCAGCTCCAACTCGATCTTTGCATATAAAATTACCCTCATGGCTTTCTGTGTAGTGAGCACATTTCTTGCCATTCAGTTTTTCAGTATCCAACCCTATGTTGGAGTATTCAATGTTCTCGTGGGTTTTGACAGTATGACCGTCTTTAGTTCAGTATACAAAAAGGCGTCAAACATTCCACAGCAAATGGATCAGTACAAGAAATTAATGCTGGTTTTTGCAAAAAATTGTTCAGACTGTTCTGAACTTGAACACAACGCCATCAAAATCAAGGAGTCAGGGTCAGTAGGGTCAGAATTTTAAACCAACATGAAGAAACTTACGAAAAAGCAACTTGAACGTTGGATTTCCCGTGGAATCAAATCAATCCCTAATATAGGTATTCGGGTTGGAGAATTTCAAACCATGGAGCCAGTGTCAACGTTAATTTTTATTGATTTTTCTGCTACCAAAATTGCAAACCTTTTAATTACATTTAAAAAATAGTTTTTAATTGTAGAAAAACAATATTGTTCAAAAGTATGACAGTTATCTATTTATTCTAGTTAATTAGTTTTGAGAATTTAGTTTTACAATAATAGCTTCTGGTTAGCATATAAAAAAGCAAGAAAATGAGCTTTATTAAGTTTTATGAAGAATCAAAATGAGCTGGGAAATTAATTAAATAAAAAAGGAAATAAACTTAAAATGAGTTTCACCTGGATTGTAATAATTATTACTATAAATATAGAGCGTTTATAATGGAGGCGACCCCAAAATTAATTTATCTTCTTCTTTACCAATTTCCTATATTAGTAAGCTACATACCTATTAAAATACGTATACATTCAAATGTATGATTTCTAAATAATTCAATTCGCGCAATTGTTCGAATTAGGACAATAATTAAGTACTTCCTAGGTAAAGTTGCTGTAATGAAATAATAGTAGGCAGACCGGACCGAGCTACTGCGCTAAATTATCCATGCCAAAAGTGTGGACACGTGTCAGTACTATTATTGATAATATATTTAATTTATAATTAAATGTCAATATAAATTATACAGCCCTGCTTGTGTATTATGTATACAACCATAAGTACCTATGTAGGTAGGTACCTACTAATAAATATGAACCACTAGCATACTGTACTAAAATATTATGTAAATTACTTAAGCTTATAAAATTTACCCTAATTATGCCCTGGCCAGGGCCGGGCGCAGGAAATACTTTTAGGCAGCAATTTATTTTTACACTAAAACCACACCATATTTTAATTTTTTCAAAAGTTTTCTTTATTAAACCAAAATGGTATGTTTACAAGTTTTAGAAAACTTTTTCTATATACTTGATTATGGAAAGTGCAAAATGTTGTATTTCCAGGTTTTTTGAACAGTGTTAAATGTTCTATTTGTATGTTTTTAAAATGTACAAAATATTCTGTTTACGTGTTTTTGAAAAGTGCACAATGTTGTATTTACGGGGTTTTTTAAACAGTCTTAAATGTTTTATTTGCATGTTTTTAAAATGTGCAAAAAATTCTGTTTACGTGCTTTTGGAATGTGCAAAATGTTACATTAACATGTTTTTTGAAAATTCAGGCAGCGGGGGCTACCTATGCGCTGGATGCATTATCCGGCTCCGATTAAGCCCCTGTATTACACTACACATATTTAAGCTCATACCAAGGAAATGCTAGTTCATGAAAATGAGCTTAAAAAAGTGATAGCGTAGCATTTTAACTAAGGCATCGCAACCATATACATAGGAAGAACTTCAACGAATTGTCAAACCGTAAAACATTTAGTTTACATCAATAGCTGATTAACAGTACAGTAAATAAGAATCAACCATATTTTTGAAAACTGAGAATGCTCTCCCGTAAAGAAAACTATTTTAATTTGCTAACCATTCAAATTTTGACGAAGCTCTGCTGGATTCCATTGGATTTCGACAGGAAAACTTGACAGCTTCGTCCAACCCAGTCTCAAAGGCAAAAACATTACTAGGAACTCATTTCGTATTCTCCATATTCTATTCTGCTTCTATATAGTATACACATTTTACCATCTAGTAGCCCAGCTGTCCTTTCAAAATTTTCACATTAACCATGTCTCAGTCCATTTTTGTCGGACGGCAGTTGGACTCACTCTTGTGTATCTCATAGGGAATTTCAGAAATCACATGGACACGATAGTCACGGCCTGGAAACGAAGCGAGGGAAGTGGATCGTTCCTGTTGCAGTGAATATTACCGTAAGCTGCGTCATATGCATCTCCTCATCCGTCTCTTTAACCAAAGTAACTCAGGAGCCATCTTTTCCTACAAGATTTTTCTTATGACATCTTGTGTGATGACCACATTTTTTGCAATTCAGTTCTTTCCTATTGCTCCGCATGTTGGGGCATTTAATGCTCTCATCGGATTTGACACTACTATTGTCATCTATAGCGTAGTCTACGAGAAAGCATTTCAAATTCCACAGCAAATGGACCAATGCAAAAAATTGCTATTGGTTTGTACGAAGAAGGTACAAATAAGGGAAATTTTGAAGTTGGGAGAAATTGGGGGTAAAATGAATGCGAATGGGAAGAAACGGGCCTCAGATTTCTGGATTTCACAGGCAGTCAAGTCTATCCCAATGGTGGGAATTCAAGTTGGAGGATTTCACACGATGGAACGAATGTCAACGCTCATTTTTATTGGTTTTTCTGCTACCAAGATTGCAAGCCTTCTCATTACATTCAAGCAATAAGATATTAAATTATTTATTTAGTTAAATATCGTCTGTGAAGAACCAAATTGACCCATATGCATTTTTAGCTAAAAACAATATCCACTATCTACAAAAATATTCAAATATGTCTTGTGAGCATTTAAATAGAGTATTTTGCACTTTTCAAAAACTTGTAAATAGAACATTTTGCAGTTTTTCAAAAAATTGTAAATAGAACATTTTGCAGTTTTTAAAAAACTTGTAAATAGAACATGTTGCAGTTTTTCAAAAACTTGTAAAACAAACCTTTTGCAGTTTTCAAAACCATCTAACAATATTTACATTTTTACATTTAAAATTAAGATACGTAGGCTTAAAGTTAGTAGCCGTGGGGTGCAGTATTTTCTGCATAAATCCAAGCAAAGAAATGCGTAATGCAAATCTCACAATTTGAAGAACTACACAGCCCATCCAGAGAACATCCACTAAGAAACTACGAACTTTTCTGTTCCAGAAAATACCGAATTCTCCAATAAAAAAAGAAAGTGAAATTATTGCAAGGCTGAAAAACCAAGCATAGAATACCAGGTAGATGTCAAATTCTTCAAAGGACAACGCTTTTACTGTGCGTGTATTGCCTTCCCCATAACCTTGACCGTTGTTGGCGTAAATTCTATCCCACCTTTCCCAAAGCGAGAATAGCCCAGATGTGAAAAGAACCTTTAACCTTCCTGGAATCCGCTGATGAAATTCGTTGAGACCATCTGGAACAGCATAGTAGTCGGGCTGAACGAGGAAATCATCCTCTACGGCATAATTATGCCAAAATTTCGGGTTTGCCCCTGACTCCCCCTTCCTTATTTTCATTTCCTTCACAAATAGTGGCCAAAGACCCCCAAACAGTTTCTCCGTCGTTACAAAGGCGAATTCCGTATCTTGCTTCTCAAAATGATGGTCAAGTACAGTTTGAAAATCCTGGGGGCAAATGATTCTCAAATTGTTATGCATCCTTAGCAGCGTGTGGCTCAGCTGGTTGGTTAAAGCCTCGGTTTGTGGCGGAAATGGCCAAGTCCAGGCGAGTGCAATGGACGACATCTTTACCCGCTGAGCAAATGAACAGTCATTTTCTTCTTCAACTTCATTTCTAAAATATTCCCGTCCCAGCTGAGAAAATGAGCCTCTGCAGAGATGGTAATTTAAATGGGAGCTACGAAGGACCCCTTCCATTGAGCCCAATGCAGTTTCTCCACAAATCATCTGTTTCGCAACGGGATTGCGCTCCTTATTTCGAGTTAAGTGCTTCGTCATATTTCCAAAAAGAATTCCATACAATGTAAAATTTTCGATATCTTTCAAATTCTCCCACGTATTTTCATACGGGAACTGAACAACTAATTCGGAATTAATCATTCCTCTGTAGGCGTTGGTCAAGACGACACCCAAAAGGAACAGAAGGGAGCAAATTCGTCGACAGAATCGAATCAGTTCCGAATTTTCAGGTTTATGCTCCACGCGGACAAGAGTGTCCTTAATGTCCTGCTCCAAGAGAATCCCAAATACAGATCCAAAAGTGTACAGGGCGGTAGTTGCATAATATATTTGGGAACTTTTACTGCCGGGAAAATTCCAAACTATTCCAGACACAAGTACGGATGTGACTCCCAATGTTCCCAGGATAAATGCCCAAACAGGGAGTTCATATGGCATGGCGTAGATTTCGAAGGAGCTGGCAAGTTTTCGAACTTTGTCCGCCGTCACAAATTTGAAACGGAGTTTCGATCCCGTGAAGTAGAAGTGATGCATCCCATCATAAACGCGGACCTTCCTCCCTTTTGTGGCATCCAAGACAGGGAAAGTCCAACCAGGAATTTGTGCAATCTTGAACAAAAACGTTATGTTCGAATTATTAGCTGTGAGAAAATTCAGTACTGCGACGTCCTTGGAAATAGGAGGCTGGTTATTACGGGTCTTTCTTGAAAATGTATCAGGATAAGGCCCAGGCCCAACCGCAGTGCCTTCCTGTGCTGAGAGCGTTTCGAGAGTCTTAAATGGGGCAACAAGGCGCCATTGGACACCCTGCAGTATAGTGTTCTGGTACACCTTAAGCATTTCGGAGTAGCAAGTCGAACCAGAGCCAGTTGCGGAACAATTAAACTCGTGCCAAATATATTCTGGGTTTTTATTTGCACTAACTCGGAATATGCCAGGGGGGTGTTTGGTACTGTTGTAGTTCCCAGCTTCCCAGAACCAGAATATAACCCGTCCTTTTTGAGGACCTACGAGCCCCTGACCCTGATCGGCCACGGCTGCATCCTGTCGAAATTCGATGATAGCAATGAGTGATAGGTGATCTTTAAATAGATACATGTTGTCTATAGCTTCGTCTAACCGATTGTAAATACTGCTGTTCCCAGGCTCTGCTAGAACTGATTTATTGAATTCTGCAATCGCAAATATGAATGTTTTCGGGAACACCTGGAAAGGTACCACGTTCAAAGTGCCCATAATCCTCCGTATCTTGTCATAGGTCTCTGTTTCTATTTTATCTTGCAATTTCAGCGAATTCTTCTCTTCAGATTCAGATTGATTCACACGAATGAGGAAAACTGTGATGGCGCATCGAATGTAACGGGGCAGCCCTATTTTAACACGCTCTTGTTTTGGTTTTGATCCAGTTGCTGTGGCAAAATTATCAAAATTACCAAAGTTAGAGAGCACGTAGGGGGTACTCAATTTTGAATAAGAAGCAGTGTGAGATAGTTCTATTATGTGAACCTCGCATTTGGCGTAGTTCTGTAACAAGGGCTCAAGTTGAATTAGTTCATTTTCCATGGTTTCCGTCAAATTTAGTCGGCCTTGGTTTGAATTTTGTAATTGAGCTTGATTTGAGTTAATTAAGTGGATACTAATTATTACAAGTGAAGAATAAAATACGCTGAGAAAATCTGCCATTTTGGATTTTGGAATGCTAAGCTGCAATATGTACCGTGCGACATGTATATACAAGAATTTTTTTAAAGTTATAAAATTATGCCTAATGCCTGGGTAGCTCGCCCTTTATTGCACAGTGAATAAAATAAATGAAAGTGTACTTTTGTTTGAATAAAAAGTACAACTTACACGATGCTATCATACTTTCCTAGAAACTCAAGTGTATTGGTTTTCTTATTCTCTGAGAATTAATGGAGCTCAAAGTGTTTTGAACACGCCACGCCTTAAGATTAAAATTATTTGCATTAAGGGAACAGATTAGTAAAGTAAGGCGAGGCATTTTTATAAGTTTTTCAACAGTTTGCTAAGTACTGATCGTGATAAGAGCTGGGGAGAGAGATGACTTTTAATTTAAACTCAAACGAATTTGTTCAGGAAGTAGGCTAAAACCTTTTGGAATATTACATACCGTATAGTGAACGAAATTTGAATGTGTTTAATGCACTTATAGGGGTTCAATTCAAATTTGTAATCATCATTTATATGCTCAAGTTTAACTGTGAAACCTTAATAATAGTATTTAAAGTTCATTTTAATTAAGAAAATGGTGGTTTGCATACGGAGATATGATTACGGCTGTTGCAACTGTGCAGCATAGTTACTTTTTAAGCATGTTGTTGTTATCTAAACTAGGTATATACCCTTACATTCTTTAATATAATATTATTGTGTACGTTTAGTTTTTGAATCTTTTTTTTGTGTGTGTATAGTACGCTGTACTCGATTGAGGATGATCTGGTTAATGATAACCTAACTCAGACACCTTCATAATTCCGAAAGGCGTCAGGCTATAACTATGTATAGTTAATTTAATGGGTAGAAAGCACTAAAATTTAGTTTCAAAGCATGTGTAGACCAAGACTCCTTGTGTAGTATAGTCGGGACAACCGAGACTGATATCTGGCAAGGATAAAGCTGCCGTTTGTTTGCATGCAAAATTTATTCTTGCCAGATCGGTTGCCAGATCGGTTGCCAGATCGGTTGCGCCTACAGTAGCTTACAAGTACAATTATTATGACAAATCAAGAGCTTTCTGCTTATAGTAACTTTTATGCACTAGAACATTTGCATTAATTTTAAAGTATAGTTATACCCATTCATATTTAGTTAACCCAACCCTGTTTTGTGTTGTGAATCAACATTTTATTTCCCGTTAGATTGTCTTTAAATTGGCGCTTTTTGTTCATGCGCAGTAGAACTTGACGTTACTTTTAAAATCACATGTGTTACAAATTTCTGAAATAATGCCATCCACGATCTATGTCCAATAAATATGATTTTGGTAGGTGATGCAGAGTGAAACCATTCCCTTGTCCGATACATTTACGTATGGCTGGAAATTTTATTAACTTTGGCATGCTCCACTGTCCACAGTGGCACTGGGGAAATCGAATCGCGCTCATGCAGCATAATTTTTTCTAATACCTTACATATAGTAAGTTTATATAATTTAATTAAAATATGAGTGAGATTACTGAGATTAACTTTATCATCCGTGCTGACGCAAATTATTTTCATAATTTTATTACATACTAATTTGAATAATCTAAAATTTTAACATCTACCTAATTGTCCAGACAGAGCCTCAAGGGAATTAGAGTTTTATTACTCTTCTATTCTGATCTGGTGGAGACAATCTTTGTTTGTGAATTTTCCTCTCCTTCATGTATGTATTACCAACTTAATTAAGCATACCAATTAAAGGCATATGATATTCATTAATAATTACGGGTAATAGTACCAGGTAAGCTAAACGTAAAGTAAAACTATGTAGTTACATATATAGCGCCTTATACAGTAGTACACTATAGCTACTAATTTATATATATCAGTAATTAGCTACGTAATTTCCGCAATAAAATCTAGCAAATGGATTTAAGATCAGAACTTGAAACAAACAATAGCCCAATAAATAGTCCCCACAGCCTATTAAAGGATCCTGTCCAGGGCCGCGGATAATGCGACCAGCGCAGGCAGCCCCCACTGCTTGAATTTTCAAAAATAAACAACTATGTAAATGGAACGTTTTGCAGTTTTCAAAAATATGTAAAAAGAATATTGAGACTTTTCAATAACATGGAAAATAAAACTTTTTGTACATTTCAAAAACATGGAAATAAAACATTTTCCACTTTTCTCAAAACGTGTAAAAAGAACATTTTGCACTTTTCTAATACATGTAAATACAACATTTTGCTTTACAAAAGAAAACCATCAATAAAATCAAAATAGTCGTTTTTGTATGGAAAAACAACTTGCTGCCTAAAAGCAATTCCTTCGTCCGGCCCTGATCCTGTCTGCTATGCCTGCCGTTTCTATACTTTGTTCCGCAGAAAATTTTTGAGCAGCGATTATTATTATTGTATAAATTATTTTCAAAATTGACAAAAATAATACGAGCAGGTGACTATAAAATCTTTAGCGTAAGTAGTATATACACTGTACTTTACACATTTTGAAACCATTCCACTCATACCAATATACCATTGCATTGTCTTGTATCTTCTGACTTACATTGTAATCTGGAGCAATAAATGATCAAAACCCGGAGATCCGCAAGAGGATTAGCCCCGCAATAAAAAAACAGCATTAAAATGGACTCACTTTAATCAATGCTGATTAATGCTATACTCAAATTAGTAGCAGCAAACTAATCGGTGAGTAAATACTTTAAAGTATAATAAAACAACAATTTACTTGTAAGTAGTACTACAAGTAAAATTACATATAACATCGCACGGTGTATAAATAGGCCGAAATTTAGTTGATGAAATCAGTTCCACTGTTGTCTCTTGTGCATCTTCAGTACAATACTTAAACAATTTTGTGATTCCCAAATCAAATCTTCTCTCCAAATATTTCAACATGCTCCGTTTCGCAGTTTTCGCTCTTTTGGTAGCAGCCGCCGCTGCAGCTGGTACTGATGGTATCGTTTCAGGCGTCATCCCATGTGGTAAGTCTCTGAAAATTACAAATAAGGTTTAAACAAACGTAATACCCTTCGAAATGCATGATTTGATTTTACATTAATACTAAACGTTGATTTAATTCTACCAACCAGGATCCAAGGGACAAATGTTGGAAATCCGTGTCACAGACTGCACCACCCTCCCATGTGCCTTGACTGTTGGAAGAACCTACCAAGTCGAAGTTGACTTTATCCCATGTAAGTAATCAGCTACAGGTCAGAGGTCACAGGTTGTACACAAAACTGACATTGGAATATTTGACACGAAATATTGATGTCATAATGGTGTGTTCCTAATTTAGTTGCTGACCATCCATCCTTGACCGTCTTGGTGTCACTCATCGCCACCGGAAAGGAGACGGAAATCATCAGATCCGATGTTCCAGTCGCAGTTGAAGCAGGAACCGGCTACACCGTTGCCTACCCATTGACCGTCACCGGCGAACTTGCCCAAGGAGTAAGTCATTTCAATGTTATAATATTATTACGCAATTGCACAACACTTTTGACTTTTGTCATTTTATTGTCACTAGCCAGAAATAATTTAATTCAAAATTCCCACAAAATGTTTTGAATTTTACTAAATGCTGCGCTACTATTTAATACAAGTTATTATGCTAATTTAATTAATTAATTTGACTTCCTCGCAGAATGTTGTTCTCCGCATCCAAGTCGCAGAAGGTGGAGTTACTGAACTCTGTGGTCTTGCCACTGCCATCGTTTCTGAGAGCCGCGGCCAGGGAATCATCCGTTAATTCACAATATATTTCAAAATATTTCCAGCAAAAACAACATAAATAATTCTTCTAAATTCATTGAATTATATTTTTGTCTTTAAAATGTATTTAAATAATTGTATTGGCCCGCAAGAAATTGAATAAAATCCAATGTATACTACATACAAGCAAAACACACTCAAACGCAGCTTATGGCTTAAACTTATTGTTAGAACAGCGAATTGATTGAATTGGGAGTAACAGTGAGCTGAGGCAATTTAATAACTTAATTTATTTTTATATAATTCCAACCTACTACCTACCTACATTCTCTAAATTATAAAGTTAATTTATAAAAATTATGTGTGCAATTTAGCTAAATTTATTATTCAAAATAATCCCAAATAGCTGCTTTATTTCATTTCATTTATAAAATACTACAAGTTTATAAGAGTTGGAAACTGCGAATATATTTTTGTTTACATGATCCTATATAGAAATAATAATTATTGCATTTCTTCTTATCTCGAAACATTACAAGCTGTAAGTTAAATAAATAATGATGATTATAACAAGAAATATAATTATTGTACATAATATAATTTTCACAGTTTTAATCCGTTTCTGAAATTAAAAAAGTAAGCACAGTTAGTTTAGGCAAACAAGATCATTATTTTGCGACTGCAAAACGATATAGATATAGATATATCTATCATGAGCGATAAGAATCAAAATGGGTCAAATCAAAAGGCAAGAATTAAAATGAGCTACGTCAAAAAAATACTAATTGACTTACCATTCTCGTTGACCGATGTCTCGAGTTAGAGCTGGATTGGAATTTAAATTCGGAAATGTCATCGCCTGCATGTTCTACATGCACCCGTGCCCTAGTCACGTTCCTCTCAATCCCACCAATAACTTCATCCTTTTCCCAGTTGAAAATAAAATATACGTCGTAGTTATTTAATTGCAATAAATTAATTAAATTGAATCAATAATTAAAGCAATACAAATACGTATATAAATAGCAACGTATTTGTTAAATTTAAATCAGGTCAAATAGCAACTAACCTGACTTTCGACAATAAAAGCCATCTCCATGAATAATTCATGAAGCTCCTGGATAGACTTTTCTAATTTTATTAAATCTTTATGTCTCGACTCCACAAGGGCTAAAATCTGACGGGCCTCATCAGTTTCTCGAATTATCTGTTCCATTCAATTTCAAATCTTCCTTTTTAAGAGTACAGATAAAAGTACCAAAATAAAAGCAAATTAATACTGAACTTACTCCTTTTGTAAATATTTGTAATGCCCCTTCTTCGATTATTTTTTCCACTTCATCATCAGTTAAAGGATTTCCATCTGAACAAAAATGAAATACATAGAATTGTATACGTTTGCATTGAAGCCTTTTAAATATTTTCAAATTTATGGGCGTATGTGGAAGGGGAAACGTTGAATCCATGTTTATTACAAAAATATTACACAGATTTCACTAATTTTTAGCCTTTTTACGTAAGTATAAAACTCAACTTCCATTTAGCTCCATGTTAAAAATTTTAATTTCAAAATGTTTCTAACTTGTAACACAAACATAAATGTTGAAAAGTGTCAAATGTTCTATTTACATGTTTTTGAAAAGTGTAAAATATTCTATGTATACGTGTTTTTGAAAAGTGCAAGTTTCATTTACATGTTTTTCAAAAGTGTCAAATGTTCTATTTACGTGCTTTTGAAAAGAGGTTTGCTAGATAATGCCCACCAGATGTTTAGTTTAATTAACTAAAATTTAATACAATTAATTATAATTTGAACTTACTAATTTCCAGCTGACGGTAAACCCGTGTTTTACATTTATCCCTGTAGTCTATCTGGGCGAGTTGGAAGTCTTGCATAAGTTCAACAACAAATCGAAGAAGAGCGGAATGTTGAGTTTTCCCGATTCTTAAATAAGTTGAGAATCTCTTTGTTTTTATCAATGAATTTTCCTCACTCTCATGCTCGGTCTCGGTCTCGATCCGCATGGGCTGATTTCTGCTTTTATTTTCCTCTTTTGCTATTTCTTCCTTAATTTCTGCTCAAAAATTTGGGTCTCTTTGGATTATTATTAGTTCGTATTTTTGTATTTCCATAATAATCAAAAGTATCAATTACTTGCCTTTCAAGTTCGCACGGATGCCACAAGACTTGGTGCGGATTGTCCCCATGAGTGTTTCCAGCTCGTTGGTAGTTCCTGCAAATACGCACCTTTAATGATTTCAAAGTCTCGATTTAAGACAACTTAGGGATCGTCCATAAATGATGTCACGGGTTAGGGTCAATGGGTCTACTTGGATGTTCAGCTTAGCTTTCCATAAATTACATTTACAACTTACGACTTTCTGGGCTGGGAGAGTTTATAATGGTGCTCTGAAGTCTTCTTACGTGTTGAATATTCTCCCTTAACTCCAATACTTCCGCCCAGGCTTCCTCTAACTTTCCAAAAATTTAAAAGTTATCACCATAATTAATTTGATTAATTGCATTTTAAATATCAAATGAACATCTTGCTTATTACTTTCACATTTTCAAGAAATTTAGCTCCGATATCTTCATCTTTTATTAGAGGATCCTCGTCAATTTGAACGGCAACAGCAGCAGATCCAGATCCAGGCGAGAAGCCCTCCCCATCTTTAGCTTCGCCCACTTGATACGATCCAGTAACATTTTGTATTTCTTGGCGGATCTTTTTAAACGTTACACAAGAAACGACAAGAAAATTTAAAGTTAAACAGCATCACAGTTAAGTTTGAATTTGGAATATTATAAAGACGGGCTATACGAAAATATCTTTTATTAATTAAGTAAAATAATGAAACATAAAATATTTCTTTTTAATTTAAATAAAATCTAACATTTAGTAGGTAGACTTGCCAGTCGTACCCATCCCAGTCGTACCTTGACCATGCGCACCCTGGTCCCAGTCGTGTCACAATTTTTCTTTGCAGGGTACAAATTCCTTGGGTCTGGGACCAGGGTACAATTGTCAGGGTACAAATGGTTAAGGTACGACTGGGCTGGGTACGATTGGGTAGGGCACGACTAAGCAGGGTACGACTGGGCACACAATCCATTTAGTACAGTTCATTTTCTCGAACGAGCAAATTAAGTAATTGAAATATTTGAATTTATAAAGCTCTCAAAAAGTCATATTACCTGTATATTACAATATTACAGACTGCCAATTTTACCAAATTTAGAATATTTATAAAAATAACTTTATTTTAGTTTCTAAACAAGATCAATATTTCAATTATTATTCGGCGTAAATGCCTCAGTCATATGATTTTATATTTTTGTAATACAGACAAGTTCACTTAAAAGGGATTCTGTTAAAAGGGAAAACCGGCTAAACGGGACAGGTTTGACGTGTTTGGTTGGCCAGCCTATGTTTCAATGCTAAAATTATCCGGTTATAAGGGAACCGCTAAAAGGGATTATTCGGTTAAAAGGGACTTTTTTTTACCGTTTTTTGGATTTTTTGTCACTTAAAAGGGATTTTTGAAAAAAAATGATAAAAATCAACATTATCTAGCATCTAAGTAGGTCGCTGTATTTATAGATTGTAAAGCTTTCTTGACTTCGCGTCTTCTGAATCTGACTCTAACTTGTACTGCTCAGTCCAGCTTTACTGAGTTCGCTAGGCAAAATGTTGAAGCGAAAAAGAAACTCCTTAAGTACGGAACAAAAGTATGAAATTGTGCAGAAGTTAAAAACCCACAAGAAAATTGAAATAATAAAAGAGACGGGTTTAGGTTCCAGTGTAATAAGTAGAATTAAGCAGGAAAGTGAAAAAAATACAGACTTATGGTTGAAACAAACGAGTGTAAAGAAGCAAAAATCAAAATAAAAATCAAAATAAATCCAAACAAACCGAATTAACTGACTTTTCTTACCATTCCAATTAACTGTCCACGGACAACATTTTAAATACCTTACTCCTTCACTAAAAATGAAATCTTAAATTTTTTAAAGATAACTGGAGTACGCTTAAAAGGGAAATCCCTTAAACGGTTAAAAGGGAATTCGGTTATAAGGGACAAATTAGGTCGGTCCCGCGGAGTCCCTTTTAAGTGAATTTGTCTGTATTTTTAATATATTTATTAGTTAGAAATTAAATATTTTAAGAAGTAAAATATACGCTAAAAAATCAGAAATTTAAAACTCACCCGGATCAGCTCAGCTGTTCTGTCTTTGGGCATTCTGCTTCACTTTTGAAATATTCATTTTTTCTTGAAAGGAATATTTAGTGTGTGAGCTGTGCAATTTGTAAACTAATTTGTAGTTCCAGGAGACGGGAGGGAGCGTGCAGAAATAAATGACTGTCAAAATTGACTGAGGTAACTATGTAAGTGTAAGTTCGTAGTTCGTATACATACGTTTTCTCACTATAGCCGCATATAACTATTTAGTATATACCAAAACCAGTGTAGATATACGGATAAATATATACGGTACATGTGGAAAAGATTTTTGGGTACGTGAGCCAAATATGCCTTGGGTTGCATAATAATTAGGAGTTAAGGTGGAGACAGGATCGAGCGTAAAAGTAAGTGATTCTATTTTGGGAAGTCCTTCTATTTCTTATGGTAGACAGACGTTTCCTTCCGCGAACATTAAGTTGGGAAGTTGCAGATACTGGATACCTTTGTTCACGCCACACTCACTCACTCACTCGCATAATTCATTAATCATTTCATACACAATAGAAATAGACTATACCCGTGATCAGGCTGCAAAATGCTATATCTAGAATATATTGCGAAAAATCGAATCGAAAAACGGCCCAGAACCCGAATGTATATAATATGTGGGGAAGCTGTTGTTGTTTTTAGTAGTCGTGTTTTATGCTACGTGACTTTTTTGATTTTTAGCGAAACCTAAACATAGCCCGGTTTGTATTGTCATTGTCAGGCAGATCAGTGCCTAATTGAACGTTCTTCCATAAGTTCCATACAGTATCACCTCGTTTGTCCAAGCTTTTTTGAAAACGACAACCCAAATATCCAAATCATATTTGGCGGTTTGTATTACTAAAAAGTATTGCCCAAAAATTACGTCATGGAAAAATCCTATTTTTAGGACCATATATATTATGATGCCTGTGGCATTGCGTAAATGGCGATGTTTAGCCAATTCGACCTACTCATAACGTCCTTTTTGGACGATTCCTAGCACAAGATAATAAATGTGCTACACAAAATTTCTACAGCAGATTAACAAAAGTAACAAAAGTTGTAAATAGAAAAAGGACTTTTCAAAAAGATGTAAATAGAACAATTTGGACGTTTTAAAAAGATGTAAAAATAGAAAAATTTAGACTTCAAAAAGTTGTAAATATAACAATTTGGCTTTTCAAAAAATTGTAAATAGAACAATTTGGACTTTTCGAAAAGATGTAAATAGAAAAAGTTGGAATTTTCAAAAAGATGTAAAAAGAACAATTTGCACTTTTCAAAAAATTGTAAATAGAACATTTTGCACTTTTCAAAAAGATGTAAATAGACCAATTTTTCCTTTTCAAAAACATGCGTAAATAAAAATTATACACTTTTCAAAAACGTGTAAATAGTGCAATTTGCAATTTGCAAAATCATGTAAATAGGACAATTTGGACTTCGTAAAAAAAATTTAAACAGGACAATTTACACTTTGCAAAATCATGCAAATTGAACATTTAAAACTTTTCAAAAACATTTTTATATTATCTAATTTAAATTTTAAAATTCATTTACAAGCAGAAATGCCAAAAATTTAATTCGGAAGTATTATAGCGACTTCAAACTCTAATATTGAAAATTGGAGCCGGTTAGCAAAGGGATTACTGTACTTCTATAACGTACCGAGATATAATCAGAATACATTTATTTCTAGACAGTCACAGACACTTTCTTGTAAAAACGAAGACGAAAGGCAGACGTGCTCATTGCTCAAATACCGGTTCTAGCCTAGCTTCTAGCTGCAGTTTCACAACCATAATTTCCAGGGAGGAAGCACCATATCTGTACTACGTTGAACAGTAAAAATACGGTCTGTAGTATATTAGCTTTTCACTGATTACTGTCTACTACATTAGCTCACAAGGTTACGAGGTTACTTCAATGCATTAAAAAAAATAGACAATTTGTAAAAGGTCGCAGGTAAATACGAAAAATGTGGCTTTATGGATACGTATAGTAGAAATAGGTATGTAGGATATAAAAGAATGGCATTTTAAAATTAAACAAAATAATCTGCTACACGCAAAATGAGTAAAAGCAGAATTCTTAAAACTATATTTCGTGTCATAATACATATCGTCTGTGAAGAACCAAAATTACCCATGTCCAATTTAAGCTACAATCAAAATGAGCTATCTCATTAAAAAAAATTAAAAACATGCGTAAAATGTTAATTAGGAGTTTTTGAAAAGTGCAATATGTTCGATTTACATGTTTTTGAAAAGTTCAAAATGTTCTATTTACATGTTTTTGAAAAGTGCAAAATGTTCTATTTACATGTTTTTGAAAAGTTCAAAATGTTCTATTTACATGTTTTTGAAAGGTGTAAATTGTTCGATTTACATGTTTTTGAAAAGTGCAAATTGTTCTATTTACATGTTTTTGAAAAGTGTAAATTGTTCGATTTACATTTTTTTGAAAAGTGCAAATTGTTCTATTTACATGTTTTTGAAAAGTGTAAAATGTTCTATTTAAATGCTCTGAAGAGATATTTGAGTCTTTTTGTAGATAGTGGATATTGTTTCTAGCTAAAAATGGATATGGGTCATTTTGGCTCTTCACAGACGATATATGGCATGGGGCATGATTTAGCATTGCTATCATTTAGGCGCAGTGTAAAACTAAAGTTCGATTTTTAATTCTGGTTTCGCACGTGGCACGTGGTGGACTGCCGACTGGGGACTGCCGACTGCAAACTCAATTGTTATGCAATTTCACACTAATTTTACTACCCCATCTGTAATTACACAAACAATGGCTCGCATTTATCAAGCAAACCAATTAACATTTCTTTTTTGACTTTGACATTGACAGTTCCAACGCTCAGCGTGATGTGTTTCATTAATTCCTTTATGAATAGCTGACGCTGTCAAAAATTTAAAAAAAAACATTTTGTATGAAATAAGTTGGAGCACTTTAACTAACTGATGATGTAATTCATTCATTTTTCTAGCGCTTTTTGAAACTATGGGTAGTATGGGATCACCCGTAAATGACGTCATTGAAATATCCCCATTTTAGGACCCTATGGCCTCCTTGTCATCAGCTTAAGAATTGCGTAAATAATTATCTTTAACATGCGATGTCATTGATATCCAAAGAGATCCACGGATTCTACCGACGACGTCATTTGGGAACGATCCCTATGTGAGGTGTGGAAATGGTTGAACTTGGCAGCCAGACAGACGCCAGACGCAGACCCACACACCTTGACCTCCTAACAATTACGTAATTATCACTAGTACTAGTACTATGCAAAGTGAACAAACAATGGGTTGTAATCATAATTAAACCTCACAAAGCCAACAGCCAAACTGGACTGGACTAACTTTAAGCTAGGAACTTATTCTTACACCCCACTGTTTCTTCATACCTTCGCTTCCAACATGTTAGTTACATAATATTTATGTACTGACGATGAGAATTATTATAACTAAACCAATTAAAAAATATACATCGCGTAGGCGTATAAGAGTGTAGCTGTCATCTGTCTGTATGGAACTGACAAATTATTTCTCACATAGGTAATATGTCTCTACGTGACTCAAACCCTGCCTGTATTACTAAACTAACAAGTGGACGATGAGCATTGCATAAGTAACCCATTGAATTAAAGTTGTGTTGTAATAATAACTAATGTGAAATTGAATCTGAATTAAATCAAGTTATTCAACATTTAAATAATTACGAAAAGATACAGGATTTTCATGCTACATAGTTACACTTTTTTCGCGCATTTTGCCAAAAAATATAAAGTAAGGGCTAAATAGATGATCTTTTGGGACCCTAAGAAACGCTTGTATAGAAGCAGGACATAATATTATGTAATAAAGTTGCATTATTTTTCCAATGATCCTGAAGGTAACATCTAATTAATTTGTGTCATTAATAATTGATTGGATACCGGCTGAAATTTTAGATGTACTTAATTAAGCGGCGCTTAAATACTTGAGCATGTTTAAAGTGTAAATGTCAACCGTAGCCATTCTATTCTACTATGAGTTTGACTACTTAAGGAAATGACATAAATACTCAGGAAATAATACAATGTTTAAATTTTTAATGCTTCCACCTTCAGCCTTATATCTCATGATCTAAAGCTGCTAGGCATTGAAACAGGGACCTACTTGAAATCTATTGATTTGTACCCTATTAATTTACTAACTACTAACTATATCAAGAGTTTTTTGCCAAAACGGGTCAAGTCCATCCAACAGGAAAAACGAATAAAGAATAAAAGGAAAAAGGATTATTTTTTGCACTAATTTGTTTTCAACAGGTACTGCAACTGACGAAGCGTTATTACAAGCAGTTTCAAAAATGTAGACTCACTCTGGAATTTTTTAGAAAATTTTGCAAAATTTTAATTTGTGGACTTTTTCCGTTTTGCCTCAAAATCAATAACTTAACGTGGAGGAAAAAGTCCGTGGGATGAAATTTTAATCGTTTGAGTGAAACCAAACTTTTTTAACTTTTAAACGTTTTCTTGCATAAAAAAATTTACGCACGGGAATTAGTTTCTACAAACTACAAAAACACTGGAAAACCAAATTTAAATCAGAAATACATGTTTTAGATGGACTTATCCCATTTTTCAAAAAATCAATTAATGGACTTGACCCGTTTTGCCAAACAACGAAATTTAAAAAAAGCTTTGACCTTTACCATTTATTTAACACAGTAATGTATCTAGTTGAATACTGAATAGTACACTTAACGCAAGTAATCGCATTTAAAAATAAATGAACTTATCCCGTTTTGCCAACAACTCTTCATATATTGTGAAACGCCATATAGCATTCAAATCGATATAAAAAATCACACAGGAACTTGGCACAGGAAATAGATTTGTATTACTTAAGTACCTATGCTATAAAGTCACTAATCGAGTTTTCATTATTTTCAGACTCGGATCAGTCTGAATTTTGAACTCTATTGGCAGTGCAAATTATGCAAATTATGTGAGTGAAGAAGTTATTAGGATTTAATTAGGACTGCGTTGCAAATCGTAAAGGTGGTTTATAAGTGTGTATGTGACTAAGTGTGACTAATATATTTGAAGGAAGCAAAATCAATTGAGCAAATAAAAATTACTCTACGCATCTACACTGTTTGGAGCCTGGAGCACATACATATTTTATTTTCCTATTTTAAGATTCCATAAGTACTTAATTGTGTCTGTGACACGTGACACGTTTAGAACACACGCTTTTAGAACGATATTTTCGCCTCGACTTTCCGTCCTCACGAAAATCAAAGCGGATCAAATTGCATACTATTTTACATAAAAAGGAACCCCAATAAATTGCGTCAATCAAAAAGGTACCTCAAACAGGTGGATTAATTAGGAAGGATCGCAAGTTCCAAGCGCAAATTAATGTTTGTTTCATTAAAACTATAGAAAAGTAAATCAAGCGTCGGAATTATAAAAGCGTAGCTCACATGCCATAAATACTACATTATTGGTAACAATAAGTACAGCAGGACTGTGAACGTAAATTAATTTTCAACTATGAAATGTCACCTTCTTCTACATGCACGTCTTTTCCTTCTTCATCTTCTCCTCCATTCGCGAGCATTGCAATTGTTTTGTTTTTTATCAACAGTTCTTTCTTCCATGGATTTTTTACAACTCGATAAAACATGCGAATGGCATTAGTACAACGCGTAGTTTGTTTGGAAGTTCATTGTTGGCAGGCGCGGATCCAGGGGTGGGCTACTGACAAAAATTAATTTTTTAACAATGGCTAACGCCAACGTAGGGGCATTTAAACAAACGAAGATAGGGCAGGCTTGCATAATGTGTCAAGAGTGAAGAATCAAAATAATCCATATTCATTTTTAGCTACGAAAATAAAATTAGCTATGCACAAAAGTATTAAAGTATCCTCACCTTGCGTAAATAGAACATTTTGCACATCTTCCAAAAGCAGTTAAATGGAATATTTTGCACACCTTCCAAAAAAGATGTAAATAGAATATTTTGCACTTTTAAAAAACACGCAATAAGAATATTTTGCAGTTTTGAAAAACACGTAAAAGAAAATTTCGCACTTTTAAAAAACACGTAAAAGAAAATTTCGCACTTTTGAAAAAAATGCAAATACAACATTTTACACTTTTCAAAAACATGCAAATACAACATTTTACACTTTTCAAAAAACTCGTAATTAACATATTACGCATCTACCACATTCAGTTTTGTTTTGACATAGCTCATTTCTACCTTAAATTGGATTTCCCCCATTTTAAATCTTCACCCACGATTCACGCTATGTATGGCCCACCCCTGAAAATATTTCAAGATCCGCCCCTGATAGTTGGTAGTTGTACTTGTAATTGAAAGTTAGGGGAGCGTGGATATAGCTAGACCTAAAAGTATATAGAAACGTAGCGTAGCGGAGACGAAGAGTAATAAAAAAGTTAATACTCCGACGAAGACGATGGACCGCCGTCTTAAAAGAGTTAAGCCTTCCCAAGAAACAACAATTGCGAGGGGGCATATACGGAATTTAGCATTCAACAATTGCAATCACCGTCACCGTCACCGGCATATAGCATCTGCAATCAGCATTAGATTAGGCAGTACTGCATACATGACCCAGGCCTATAACTTCTAGTATATACCATTACAAATTCCAAGTATTTAATTCCCCACCTTACTCTCTCCTATATATTGTCTGGATACAAAGTCGAGATACCTGGGCAAGGTGTCCAAACAGTTTCATATCCATGCAATCAAATGGAAGCGGCAGGGTTTGGACACCTTGCCCAGGTATCTCGACTTTGTATCCCGACAATAGTTGATAGTTCGTGTAAGTCTTCTTCGGTTGTTACTACATGATGCAAACTTAAAACTTAAACAAGACAGACAGCGTATATTATTATGATTAAAGGATTACAACTACAACTCCTTCCCTGTTTTCATTCAAGTAGTGAGCAGAAGTGCTTACGCATCCGTACAGGTAGGTCATTAGTATTCAAAGTTCTCGCAGATGAATCCCATTTCTATATATTTTAGCTAGGAATTTATTCTGTGTACAGTGTAATTCTGTCATTTGTAATCTGTAGTTCATTCCTGCGGGTGCATTTTCCAATTGAACAGGATTGTTATTTCCTGCGCCTGTCTTAAATAATATCACTTTTGACAGTAGACAGCATAAATATCATAACATTTTATAGAACAAATTAAACCGCGTCAATTTTTAGTCTTATAGTCCGTACAAAAATCAAAAGTCCAACTCAACATCGAATTCGAAATCGAAATTCAGCAAAAGCTAAATAGCTTTTATTTGGCCGCTTAAAAGGCAGAGTTTGGGATTTGCGACTGTCATTAACCATTAGGATTAGCGCTTATAGTTTATAGTGTAAGTTGACGTTTCAAGAAATTGTGAATGCTGCAAAAGCAGTTATAGATATATATTAGTAGGTGCGTACAAGTTTGCAGTTTGCAAGTGCAAACAGTCAGGGCCGGACGAAGGAATTGCTTTTAGGCAGCAATTTGTTTCCATACAATAATCTGTATTATTAAAACTGTTCTTTGATAAACCAAAATGTTGTAATTGCATGTTTTTGAAAAGTGCAAAATATTCTATTTACATGTTTTAGAAAATTGCAAAATATTCTATTTGCATGTTTTTGAAAAGTGCAAAATATTCTATTTGCATGTTTTTGAAGAGTGCAAAATGTTCCGTTTACATGTTTTTGAAAGGTGCAAAATATTCTATTTGCATGTTTTTGAAAAGTCTAAATGTTCATTTTACATAGATGTGAAAAGTGAAAAATGTTCCATTTACATACATGTTTTTTGAAAATTCAGGCAGCGGGGGCTACCTGCACTGGGTGCATTTTCCGGCCCTGTGCAAACTGCATTAATAATAAAAGCGCAGAAATAAACATTTTAGTAGTGCTGCGTTTGGCGGCATTGTTAGTGTGTGCAGTGACTTACTTTTAATCTTTGGTTGGTTTTCTTCTTTCAGGATTTAAATCTGTAGCTTTTGCAGTGAGTAAGAACGAACGTTCTATTTTTTGACGGCGAAAGCTGGGCTATACTGTACATCAGTAGCCTATACATATAGTGACTTGAGCCAAAATAAAAATCTCTAGTCTTGAATTTTGAAAAAATGGAAGAGCGAAACCGAAATATTAAATTTGTTTTCAATTCCCTGCTATCTGGAGGTAAGTATGTTAATTTAATATAATGATAAATTTTTTCTAATTTCGTAAGCATTTTTGATAAATCAAAAAGTTTGTTAAAAATTGTAAAAAATGTAGTAATTTGAATTTCATATTTTTCGTTTTTCAGGAATGGCTGGAATGGCCTCTAAAACAGCAGTAGCCCCTTTGGATAGAATTAAAATTTTATTCCAAGCTCAATCCTCCCATTATCAAAATCTAGGAGTTTTTTCCGGTTTAAGAACAATCGTACAACAGGAAAAATTCAAGTCGCTTTACAAAGGTAAGTACGTATTTAATTCAATATTCATATGTATTTAAGGATCGCCCATAAATGATGTCATCGCGGTGGGGTCAATGAGTCGGCACAGGTATTGATGACATGCCGTGGTAAAGATAGCTGTTTACTCAATTTTAAATTGATTTCATGGAGGGGTGGGTGAGTTCTAAAAGAGGAACAATTTGGGTGACATCATTTATGGACAATTCCTTACTAACACTAAATAAAACATTTCGTAATAATTATACGAACAATGCAAAATACAATATGTTTTTAGCTGTCATATTTTTACGTGTTATATCGGCAATGCGTTATATTATGCTTTTATTTACAAGACTGTAGGCACAGTTCAGGGTCAACACAGAGGGGTAGCTATTTTACTGACAATATAATATTTAAACTCGTGTTTCTTTTATTTTTTTTATACTACGTTATCTTTATCACATCACACTTTAATGCAAAAAAAATGTACTGGGGTAGTAGTTCATAATAGTAAGTATTATACTGTTGCAATCCTGTGAAGTTAACCCTGATTTTGTAAAAATGGCAATTGGGAAATACTATACATTTAATTGTGTGTTATGCTTTTCTACCTTTTTTTGTGACATCTGATTTAGTTCATTTTGTTGTGTTTGAATAATTAAAACAAGGTAATGGTGCACAAATGGTACGGATTTTCCCATACGCCTCCACACAATTTACCTCCTTTGAGATGTACAAAACATTATTCAATGGAGACAAGTCCCACATTGGGAAATTTTTGTCGGGATCAGCCGCTGGGGTAACTGCTGTCACACTAACCTACCCTCTTGACATGATTCGATCACGTCTTGCGTTTCAGGTAAATTCAATTTTTAAATACTTCCGATATTTCGCAATTTTATATCACTCTTATGTCCATATGTCCATTTCAGTTTACACACTCTGCTTTATTATTGCGTCATAAGCTTAGTAAATTCCATAAAAATGTCTTCACTTTTATTCTAGTTTCCTTTTTGTGTAAATAAATGTAAAGCTAAATGTAATAAGTATCAAGGTTAAGAATACAGTTTACAACTAGTTTTCTTGTTCTCTTGGAATTTATCTACATACGTGAGAGGGATCGTCCACAAATGACGTCATAGGTAGGGTCAAAAGGCCATCGAAGATGCATCGCCTGTTACTGATATTAATTCATGCAATAATGGCTAAGCTGGAGACAGGAGTTCTAAAAAATGGGAATTTTTTTATTACGCCATTTATAGACTATCCCTAAAAGCTTATAATATAGTCTACTACCGGATTTTAAATTGTTTTTATTACTCGTGTTTTTAACACTTATTTTTAAATACCTTTTTTAATGCTAATGCAATAAAACAATATAGCGGAAGATTATACTACTTACGAACAACCGGCATAAAAGCCATAATACAGGCTCCGTTTTTTAAAAATCTCCATGCTAAATGCGATTTGTACAATTGATATTATCATTTCGAAATTTTAGTGTTTTATTATTTTTTTTAAAATTGAAAATGGGCATATAGAAAGAGCTCATAGGTGTTACACGACTAACAATAAGTCAAGCATTCAGAAATTGAATATCTACATCCTGTTAGAAAACAGACAAATCCACGTAGCTTAGTAGGAGATTTGTATTTTATGACACGTATTCATGTTGGAACTGAAATGCCAAAAGTATGGCAAATTATGATTTTTGTAATTTTCTGGACAGGTATCTGGTCATCACGTGTACAATGGGATGTATGACTGTGCCCGGACAATATTTACGACGGAAGGTGGGATCCGAGCCATGTACCGAGGTTTCACCCCCACCATTTGTGCCATGGTCCCCTACTCTGGCCTTTCATTCTACTGTTTTGAAACTTTTAAATATTTATGTATGGCATATTTACCAAAATATACGACGTCAAATTTGTCCTCAAACTCTGGAGGTTTAGTTCTTCTCCTTCCATTTAAATTACTGTGTGGGGGAGTGGCTGGGGCCGTGGCTCAAACTGTTAGCTATCCTTTGGATGTGACTAGACGAAGGATGCAGTTAGCTAATATGAACGAGAGTACTAAAAAATTCGGGTAATTCAAAATAACTATATACTTATAACATATCTGAAACTTAAGCAATACAATACAATTTTTTTTTATTAAATTTTTTTTCAGTATGAGTATGTTCCAGACGCTTCGACTAGTCTACAAAGAAAATGGAATAAGTAAAGGACTTTATCGAGGAATGAGTATCAACTACATTCGAGCAATTCCCATGACTGCTGTCAGTTTTAGTACTTATGAGTTAATGAAGCAATTGCTCCACATGGATACTGGCATCGCCATTAAAACTGGCTAGTGTAGAAAATTACAACGGCAGCTTTTTTCCCGTTTATATTTTTATTAGATTCTGTTGTTGTTGTTGTTGTTATTGTGTAGAATAGAGCCGATCCTTTAATTTGGATGTATGTAGAAGCATTATTTTCCTTTTTTCGCGAATTTATTTTTCCCACCAGAAGCAATCAGTAAATAGGTAAGTGGTAAATACTAAGGATACTTAGGGAGGAAACCTACATTGCTTATATGTGTACTTTAGTATTCAAATCGAATATTGCCTAACTACGCTATCCAATTATCTAAATACTAAATAATTATTGTAACTCCATCCCATTAGTACTGATATACTCTTGAAATTATTGACATTTTTGAACGATATTTTAAACGGGAGGTAGAAATTGTGAATTCTGAATTGTTATTGCAGGATAAGTATATCGTCTGTGAAGAATCAAAATGACCCATATCCTATTTAAGCTACAATTAATATGAGCTATCTCAAAAAAATACTACATGAGATATGGGTAAGTAAATTGTTAAATACGAGTTTTTGAAAAGTGCTAAATTTTCTATTTAGGTACATGTTTTTGAAAAGTATAAAATGTTCTATTCGCACGTTTTTGAAAACGTGCAAAAAATTCTACTATAAAGTTTTTGGAAAGTTCAAAATGTCCTATTTACAAGCTTGTATGCTAATCTTTTTTGTAGATAGTGCATTTGGTTTTTAGCTAAAAATGGATTTGGGTTATTTTGTTTCGTCACAGACACAAACGATATAATTGCTACAAAAGCGGGTTAAATACTATGTATACCTAGGTACTTTTATCGTCGAGCTGCAGGCTGGTCTCAAATATTACCACATAAAATAATTATTATATAGTTAAGTAATTATGTAACTGGTAGTTTTATCATTTTTTTGGAAAGGGTGAATAAAATTGTCGCACTTTTTCAAAAGATTGAAGTTGTCACATATTGTATACTGAAGCGCTTCCTGCAGTTGCAGGATGTCATGAATACTCAAAACACAATTTCACGATTACTTAGATAATTCGACGAAGGTTTCATATTAATTACGATCACTGATGATTTGAATTTCTTTTTTCGGACTTATTTACGGATTGTTATGGTTCTAACTAGTTCCAATACACGAGACGGAACCAAATTTAATGTTAATCAGGCTATAATTAAAAACATCTATTTTTGATGTCAATAATAATTAATTATTATACGTTTTAATTTGTAATTTTAAATATATTCATGTAATTTACATTGAAGGTCCGCGACCCACGAATTTCATTGTCACGATGAAAATTGATACATATTCTCACAGTACAATTATTGGTAATTATTGATACATAAAGCGAACATCATATAACAGAACATGACTGGAAATATTTTTTAGTTTATTATTTGATTACATTCATATACCTACTCAAAATATTACAGTTAGCTGTTATAGTAAGTACTGATATATTATAATATCATTAATTTTAAATTATGTAATACACTCTAAATCTTTAGCTCTAGCCTCCGTCCTGTCGGCTCATAATATTTTGAAGTTAAATATAACTGCCTCAAGATTATTCTTTCCCTTTGTTTCAACGTACCTACCTACTTATATCGTTTAGAATTTATTGGATTAGTCTAAAGTTCATTTTTATTTTTTACACTACCATAACTTCTATCACTAATAATAATGAAGCTGTTAAATAGTTTAATATGGTTTGCTAACAATCAGGTTTTATATTAAATTGTTTGTATGCTCAATTTACAAAACATCTATCGCGCTGTATATTGTTGTTGCGGTTAGGCTAAATGTTGATCACAAAAGTTCTTAAATATTAAATACCTATACTTATTCATACGTAAGTTAAGTACGTGTTCACACTTTTGTGGTAAAAGAAAAATAGAAAGGCCGCAGTGGAAATGCGGGTTGAAAAGTTCATAGTATTTTACTGGTTAGAGCTAGGATTAGAGGCCCTTAAGTCGTAAACAATGATCTTGGGACTTGGTAGAAACTAGTTTGTGTTTATCCGGATAAGATATTAATACCATTTAACGCTCGCCGTAGTCGCCGTCACAATTATCTATTCAATAATTTCAATAAAAAATGTATAGTTCTCGTTTTGGCTTGAGTTGTAATTCAGTTGTGATTTTTTTCAGAAAAATATTCTAATATACTGATTATACTGATAATTTTAATATACTGCGATGCGATATACATATATATTTATTATTTTTGTCATTGAAACAGCAAAATGTCGTAAGTCGAAAGAAAGTATTTGTTTGAGAATTTGAAAAGAAAAAAGTGAATATCTAACACCACTATAATCATTTCAAGTTAACAAATTATTAGTATACCATTAGTTACATAATTAGTATACATTTTTGAAACAGGGCCAAGGTATGGGTTATAGTGTGAGAAGAATAGATCTCACGAACAGCTTTGCAATTACAATAGTTAAAGTACTAATACATATGAAAGGAACATAATATTACCAGAGTATTAACAATTATTTCATTAAAATTTAAATACATCATTAGCTCGATTTCAATTATTACTTGCTATTAAGAATCATGGGATCTAGTTATCTAGTATCTCGTATACAAAATACAAAATTTTGATTCATTTGGAAGGATTCGAATCGATATTCAATTTTGGCTCAGGTTACATGTTATTGTTGGTACTTACTTACGTATATTACCATATTATTTGAAAACATTAAAGTCTATTATTCTTGGTCCATAAACATCGGTTGAAAAGTCAATTTGCAATTCGTTAGTTTTAAATTTAAAATACTAATTTTTAATTTTATTACAATATTACTAATTATAAAAATATGCGTCACGCTAAATTTGAATGTATTGCAAAACTGTGACCTCTGCACATGAATACTATTTTAATTTTAAATATCAAATTACCTATAGGTTGGTAAGTATGTAAATTAGTAGTGATTTCATTTCGATAGGTAATGACAATTAATTAGGTACATAATATATTTAATCTTAATGTTGGAGTGCCCAGGGAATATTTATATAGGCATGGCGAGTTTGTATGTAGTTTTATTCTGGCTTACAACTCATACATAGTATTTTTAGTATCAGGTAGGCGCCCATACTTAATAATCAGGATTCGCTATTTACATCTCCTTTTAACTCTAATTATTGTGTCTGTATTGTTGATTAAATTACTAATTACATCAAACTTGGGGAATAGGTGCCCTGACACGCAGTCCTCTAGCCAAAATGCAATATACCTAAATAACACAGGAGCTAAATAAATAATAATTAAGGATAATAATAATATTAGTAAATAATTTAGTAAATTGTTAAATCTCTCTCCTATTGTTATTTACGATTATAAATATTAAATATGTATTATAGAATTACTTAGGATGAGGCGATTCGATACGGAACCGCTGACCGTGTTGGGTTGATACTGATTCTGATGATCGGATCTTATCTTCCGTGGAAACTGTAGTGGATTAAAATGATCATCAACGGTGTTGCTGTTTTCATGTGATGTATGCAATTATCATTGTGGACAACACAACATTATTGTTATTATTAATATTACGCCGTGAAGTAGATGATCAGCCCCAGCACGAGAATCACAATTAGTATAATCATTATAATGTAGAATTTTTTCTGAAAATAAAAGAATGTCAAGTATACATATTAGCTTTAGCTTCTTCTTTAATGCCAAACTGAGTAAGTTAGTTACAATTAATTTTTGCTGTGTTAAAAATTGCTTGAAAAAAAATTAAATTACCCTTCTCGCTGAACTCTGACTCTTTTGGGCCTGACCTAGCTGCTCTTCTGCACTCTCTACATGGTCTTGAGCTGCCACCACATGAGTTTCAATTCGGTCAATTACTTCGCCCTAAAAAGAAAATGTTACGTTACTGCAATACTGATAACATTTTTTGTATCATGCGACTTTATAGTTGCAGCTTCCAGCATAGGCACCTGCACGATCACAGCTAATTAAAAATTAAATAGTCTACCAAATTAATTAAACCTAAATGAAACATACTTGACTTTCGATGAGGATAGCCATTTCCATGAACATTTCATGAAGCTCCCGGATAGACTTTTCTAATTTAATGATATCATTATGTCTCGCCTCGATATCGGCAAGCATTTGACGCGCTTGTTCGGTTTCTTGAATAATCTATAACCCGATTTAGTTAATAAGATAAAAATTCGTAATGCAGAAAGTCAATTTTAACATAATGCCCACTACTTACTTAAAAAATCAGATATAAATCCTTACCCCTTGTGTAAATACTGCCCAGTTTCCATCTTCAATCATTTTTTCAACTTCGTCATCGGTGTACGAACTTCCCGCTAAGCAGACAAAAAAAATAGAATACTCATTACTTAAAGCTCTTCAAATTTTACTAGCCATATATATGTATATATAGATTACCCAAATATCAGACTGACACATTTATTAAAATTCACTAATTCCTGAAATTCCCAACTTACAAATTTCTAGCTGGCGATGAATACGAGTTTTACATCTGTCCCTGTACTCAGTCTGGGCGAGTTGATAATCATTCATAATTTCAACGAAGGATCGAAGAAGTGCCGAATGTTGAGTTTTACGCATTCGTAAACTAGCCGAAATGACTCCACTATGTTCGCTATCTTCCTCTTCTTTTAAAACTGTTCGTTCAATGTCTACATAATATTAAAAACGTGAATTACAATTTCAAATATAAACTTAAGCCCGAAAATTAAATGTAAACTAAAATATTAAATAATATAACCCCATTTAAACTTCGCCAACATTCACAGTCAATATATTTAACAAATTAATATCATTCTATACATCCCAACCATGCAATGCCATTACCTTTTAATTTCGTACGAATCACGCTTGAATCCTTTTTAATAGTGTTCATGAGCTGATCCAACTGTTGCTTAGCTCCTGTAAAATTATTAAATCAAAATAAATCACGACAACTGAATCGGAGGGAACACAAAACTATCAGAACAAGCACCCCGAAAATATTAATATACAAATTTAATATTATTAAATAAGACAATGCTAAGCTTACGGTCATCTGGAATGGGTGAGGATAAAATTGTACTGTGTAATTTTCGGACTTGCTTTACATCCTCGCCAACCTCTTCAATTACCTTCCGGGCTTCTTCAACCTTTACAAATAAAATTGTATCAAGACTTAAGGACTACATAAACTTCAACAACTACACTACAATAAAGCTACACCACAATTTTCCACTCATATGTCAGTCAAAATTTCAAAGTAAAATGTTCAACAGAAATATTGCCTAGCTTGATTTTCATTTTAGGTAATTGGGTTAAAATAATTAAGTTAAATTGGTAATTTCTACCTGTTTAAAAAATGCAGTGTTGGCATTTCCCAAGCGATCCATTTGGATGACAACTGTTTCACCGTAGCTCGGCGGACTCTCCTCGTCACCTCCTCCACTGCCGTCCGCCTCTTCATCCTCCTGAATCCCTTGTCGGATCTATACATTATTTTATTTATTTATTTATTATTTCATCCTTTATAAAAAATTGGCCTTGTTGACAAATAACAAAAACAAAAGATGAAATGGCTTTTTAAGTTATTACCCGCAATAATTCGGCGGTTCTGTCCCTCGGCATTTTGCTGAATTAGAATAAACTGAAGTGCAAAATATTGTTTATTGTAAAATTAGGAATGGTGGAAACCAATTGTGAGAGAATACGATCTGATTTTCCGAAATTGATTTCCTAAATTGATCCGAAATCTGATTTTTTTTATCGTGTGACTCCAAATTTCGCTAAAACGTTTTTTTGAAAAGGCGCACTTAGATTAAACTAAAGTTTGCCAAAACAACTGCATTGAATCTCTAAAATTACTAATTAACACACACTGAATAACGTCGAACAAATGTCGTAGAATGTTAAAGGCCACATAATATGTAACACTTACACGAACGTCACAAATTATATTATATTTTGATTTATTTCGTAATGCTTGTTTGTTGATTATCACAGTCACAGTTCAGCCACTTCAATATAAGTTAAATTGTGGCAACATTAGGTGAATGTTGAACTTGTGTGTAGTAGCAGAATTCAGTCAATATTATGTCAGCTGTTGGCTGTAAGTTCCAAAATAATTCTATTTGGGTGGTAATTTTGTGTAGGATTAGGATATTTTCAAATTACGAATACGTAAATATTAGTAACAGGCAGGAAGAACAAGGTGAAGACACTTTTTTCAAGACAAAAATTTTAAATTCCAAGGCACGTCACAGCAAAGTTGCAATTCAATCATGAATCCACCTGTTGATCTTCCCTTAGTAGTCCACGTGAAGAAAATAACTCGATCTGGAATATAATATAAAACAGTGAAAAATAAATATTTACAAGAATGCTTTTTTGCAAACCGAGAATAGAAAATAGAGAGTTATTTATTATATAGGTTGCCGATTGCCGATTAAGCTAAATAACGTTAAAGGTTATATGATTAACTAGAACAATGGCCAATAAAACTATTAAGTAACATTACGAAAAACCAAGGTGTTTGGGAATAGCAAATAAAACATTTGAAATATTTAAAATTTAACCTTCTAAATCTAAGCATGAAGATAAAGTTTGATTCCTCCTGCATCCTGGGTTAACGTCGTTTACAACGATTGGTCAACAGCATATTATCAGCAGTTGATAGTGAATTACTAGTAATTTACTTTACTTTACTTACTAGTAAGTCAATTGAGCATACCAGTAATTCTATTTTGAAAGATACAAATACGAATACGTTGGTATACATGACCTATAATTTTCATTTAATTTATCAACCGTGTTCTGCCAATAGTGACAATATCAGTCAGTATTTGTAGTCCAGTAATCATTAGTCACATAAATATTAACTATATTCGTATTTTCTTATGAATCGGAATCTGTCATGTGAACTACAAATCACGGATGACGGATGCAGATTGATTTTCATTTTAAACAGGAAAAGAGAAATCACAAAGAAGCAACAGTTTCCTTATTTCCAAGAAAGCAACGAATGTATTAATTGTATTTAAATCTACTGCCTTTTATAAATGCCTAATTGCCTACTCATGACTGTATGATATTTATCTTTTAATTAATTAACTATCCCACCGTATATTTTTTTGGTGACTCAATCAATGATCAAATATGAAAGTGGTAGTTCTGTCAACTATCGTGTATCACCTAATCACCTAACCGCATTGTTTATAAACTATTGCTATACATAAATAATCTCAATTTCAAATTTTTTGGTTTTGTTTTGGCACTACTGACTGTTGAAGTTGAAACATTTAACATGAAGGTAGTTAGTTGGCAATTGACGATCGGTTGTGGGTAGTAGTAATAGGTAAGTATACCGTCAATGCAATGTAATTATACCTTAAAAACTAAAACAAAATTGAAAAGTAAAATATATCAGTCAAAATGGTGATGGTAAATATATAGTAAAACGACACTCACCACGACACACGAGCGATTACGATAAGAACTTAACACTTGAAATTTAACTGCTAAAATCTTTTTATCTTCCAATTAATTACGAATTAGAATTACTTGATCTTGATACTAGCAGCACAAAATCTACATACACATTCATGACTGAATTTGTAAAAATAGAAAGCGAAAAAATTATTTTTGTCACTGTCACACACATGAGAGATCTACAAAAATACAGAGCTGCATGAATAAATCATCGTGTATCGTATATTCCAAAGTATTCCCACTAATTCATAATTTCCAAGAAATCTCACTCACTCAACCAAAACTAAAAAGTCTTGAAAAAATAAATGAAGCTACGATTTATTAAGCTAAAACTTTCGAATTTAATAAAAAGAATCTAGACCTAGACTGGGGCTCTGGCTGGGGATGTAATGTAATTATTAAGTAGAACAAGTTTAAACTTTTGAGCTCCCACAAATCCCTGCTGGATTTAGTCCGCGTTGCAATGAGCTGTCGGCTATTGAAGCTTTTCTCTTTCTCTTCTCTTTTCCTTTTCTTTAGACTTCAGTCAGAGATTCACAATCACAATATTCACAATCACAAAAAAGTTCAGTCATATATTATTGTAATGAAGGCAGCTCTCTGCACCACACAAAGATACAGACAGATAGCAGATTCCCCTCCTTTCGTTCTTCAGTGTATGATTCAGTTTAAAAGTCTTTATTTCAGTATCTTTGAGTCTTTCAGTACAGACATAAATAAATGGAAAATAATTGCAACTAAAAAGCCGCGAGCTACTCATAAAACTAAAGTGTCTGTCTATCCGTTTACTTGTTTCTGTGCCCTTGTCTCGTTTTTTCAGCTTTTCTTCCCTCCCGTTGTGGTTCTTGTTGGACTTCCTTTTTGTTCTTCTGGCCATATACTGGTTCTCTGTTGGGAGTTTTTGGTTACACGAATGATTCTTCACTTGTCACAATAACATTTTTTTTTATCTAATCTAATCGTGCAGACAACGTATATATAAATATGATTAATAAGCTGTGGAAATTACAACCGAAATTGACAATGAGTTTACTATACTCTTTGCAGAAGTGACGATTGGCGAGGAATTTTGAAATCCTCTCTGTATTATTTTCGGATCTAGATTATTCTAGATTGCAAAATCCCAGTATCTACTAGCTCAAAATCTAAATCTAAATTAAATATATTGAGTGATAGTGACTCACAAAGATATATTTCCTGCCCTTCCTATCATTATCAGCTAAATGAAGAATTTTTTGGCAAGACGGGATAAGTCCATTCCTAAAGTATTGTTTACTGATTTTACTAAACCATAAACGGTGACAGGATTATTTTTTGAACTCAATTTTTTTCTACAGGTACTGCAACTGAAGAAGCGTTTGCGTTATTACAAGCAGTTTCATAAATCTAGACTCACTCTGAAATTGTTTAGAAAATTTTCAAACATTTTAATTTGTGGACTTTTCCGTTTTGCCTCAAAATCAATAACTTAACATGGTCAAAAGTCCGTGAGATGAAATTTTAATTTTCGTTTGAGTGAAACCAAACTTTTTTAACTTTTGAACTTTTTCTTGCATAAACAAATTTACGCACGGTAATTGTCTTCTAAAAACTACGAAAACAGTAAAAAACCAAAGTTAAATCAGAAATGAATGTTTTAGGTAGACTTGTCCAATTTTGCCAAAAATCATTCAATGGGCTTGACCCGTTTTGCCAAAATACGAAATTTCGGCTATTTTAGAAAATTGCTTTGGTTGAATTTTGAACTTCACCATTCAACACAACAATGTATCTGGTTGAATAGTGCACTTAACACAGAAAATCTCATTTTTGAAAATCCCGTTTCGCCAAACAACAATAACCCTTTCCATGTTAGAAGTTGAGAATAAGGTATAGGGATGTCAGATGTAATTAATATGTATAGTAAAATAATAATAATTAATTCGACTTACCTACATCAGATAAATTACTTTGGTTAATTACCTATTATACCAAAATAGGTTCAGACGTTGGACAGGGCTTACTTTTTAAAGTAGTTAAGGAACGATGCAGTGGGAGGATATTAGTTTATAATATTATTTGAAAATAAATAGGGAAAGCACTACCATCATTATATAATACCAATGCCTATATACAGTAGCTTCTTGTGCAGCCGCAGGTATATTTAATAATAATTACAATAATTTTACCTGCTAATTATTTATTATACCGCAGCTTTTCCTCCCTTTCAAATTATCATCCTGTGATTAACTCTCTGGTTTCGAATTTCAATGTCAAGGCGTTATCTTGAACATTGTAATCTGGCGAGCACCACGGACGAGAAGCTTAAATGCAGCACAGGTAAGTACTTAAGTAGGTAATTGAATTCAGCGGTGACGGTGACTAGTCCGGCAGAAAAGTAATTACAGTTTTTCACCTGGCAGTTATAGTCAGTCTGCTAAACTAAAGGCTTAAAATCTAAAGTCAATGTCAATGCCAATTAAGCTTCTTTTCTCACTATATGCAGATAAGAGGAGCTTATGCTTATAGCGTCGAATACAGTATCAAATGTGTATGCACAAGAAACGGCAGCGGTAATAAGAAATAAACACTTAAAATATGTGACTCACCCCAAGACTTAAATATCCTGGTTGAGGCTGTAGTAGCACACATAAAATACGGGAGGATTGTCGTGATGTGTGATTTTACTTTATAGTCTGGATTTTACTTCGATTTATCATAGAGATAGCATATTTTGCTTCTCCACCTTTTCTACAGGAACAAGGATGCGATCATACGATGACTAATTTTATATGCAATTATGGATATAAACCAGATATCGTCTTCGTGATCGTCATGCAGCAAGTGAAGAATCAAAACGGTCCATTTCCAATTTAAGCTTGAATTAATATGATCGAACGATGTCAAGAAAAAACTCTAAATGAGATAGATGCGTAAAGGGTTAAGTCGAGTTTTTGAAAAGTGCAAAATTTTATTTTTTCGTGTTTTTGAAAAATGGAAAATGCTGTTTTTACACGTTTTTGAAAAGTGCAAAATTATTCCATTTAAATGGTTTTGAAAAGTGCAAAATAGGCTATTTACGTTGTTGAAAATTTCAAAATGTTCTATTTAAATGTTTTTACAAACTGTAAAAATTGTGTATTTACATGTCTTTGAAACGTCCAAAATTTTCCATCTACCTACATACTTGTTTTTGAACAGTGCAAAATGTTTTATTTACAAGTTTTCAGGATCACGTTATGTATTTTAATTTTTTATTTTTGTGAGATAGAGTTTGTTTAGCTAAAAATAGAAATGGCTCATTTTGAGTCTTCAATGGCGATACACCTTTTATACATAAAGATTTTCAATTTCAATATTCCACCTGATTTACTGCGTTAATTATACACCAGAGATGAATGCAGTCAGCCATTTGGATTTCGGCTTTCAGCTGTTGCCTCGTAAGCACTCGTAATTCGTAATCGTAATTCCAATATGTCATGCCACACGGGCGGTCATGACGGTTGATTATTTTCGCGTACACTTTTACTAATAGGAGGCATATAATTTGCTATTTGATTGTGTTAAGTACAGCACGCTATTGTTTATATGACATATTATCAAGTCGTGGGCTTGCATGCGTCATGAAAATGATTCTCGAAATAATAATGAGATTTTCATTATAAGTAGTTGTTCATAAAGGTGGTGTTGGTGTTGGTGTTGGACTTATGGACGTTGACGTTGGGAGTTCAGTAAGAAGGAATATAGGTAGGTACCTAAGAAAAGTTCTTAGACCTTTGCTGTGTCCAATTTGTTTAAAGTTTTTTTTTGATTATTTATATATATGACATAAGCTGTTATACTCTTTCATATATACAGCCTATAGCCATCTTCTTATTTTTTTTAGGGATATAAGGGCGAAGTTATTACATCTACAATTGTTTATTGTTGATCTTTGCAACCCAAGGTGTAAATCTGACTCCTTAACTCATATTCTGTGACAGTGCATCACTACGTAAAAGTAGAGAACATTACAATACATACTATAGTATATTATGAGAATATGAAAACATGAAGATACAACAAAAACAAACTAATTTAGGGATTACGTAACATGCAATCTATTCTACAGGCATAGCATTGTAGTTGCATTATTTTTGGCTTCAATAATAATTGCTTGGAAATCGGATTAAACAGGTTTTTTTAGACGTAATAAAATGTATAAAAAATTGTTTTATAGAAACTTATTTTTCTAGAAAATAATAGCGCACAACCTCTTAACATTAAGTCGAGTACTCAGGGCCGGATGTCGGACGAAGGAAGTGCTTTTAGGCAGGAATTTGTTTCCATATACAAAAACTGCCATTTTGATTTTATTGATGGTTTTCTTTGGTAATAAACAAAATGCTGTATTTATATACATGTTTTTAGAAAAGTGCAAAATGTTCTTTTTACTTGATTCAGAAAAGTGCTCAATGTTCTATTTACATGTTTTGAGAAAAGTGGAAAATCTTTCATTTTCATGTTTTTGAAATGTACACAAAAATTTATTTTGTATGTATTTGAAAAGTCAAAATATACTTTTTGCATATTTTTGAAAAGTGCAAAATTTTCCATTTAAGTACACATTTTGAGAAAATTCAAGCAGCAGGGGTTGCCTGTGCTGGCCGCATTATCCGGCCCTGTGAATACTAAAACGTAACTTCAGTAGATTTAGTATATTATGGAGACCTTTCAGTTTCAGCTATGCTTTTCGCCTTCATCGAAAACCTACAAAAAAGACAGGTAAGTGTAATACGGACATTAATATGATTACAACTAATTACTGTGAGCGCAGCGTACAGCGTACCTAATTACAAATTAAATGGTACACGAGAATACACGTAAAGTAATTGTACATAAGTAGTGTGTAATAATAATTAAAAGGTACTATTTCGTATTTCCTAGTCGCTTTGAGTTTGCTTGAATGTTTTTAGTGTAAGTACACATAATAATGTATGTTATTAATATGCTGTATCTACAGTAGTCACGTGTTAATGGATTCACGTTCACTCAGAATGTATAAAAATGGCACAACTGTCGTCAAACTGAATTCCATGTTTACATCCGAATGTTATGCAAAAACATATCATGATTTTTCTGAGCTCTGCATGTCGTCATCTTTAATAGTGGGTTTAACTGGATGCTTTATAATGGCAAATTAAAATAAACGCTTAGCAGGAAGGGAAACGCTTAGATGTGGTTTCTCATAAAAGTGAGGAAGAAATGAATACGCCTAAGGCCTACTACGTACGTAAGTAAGTAGGCATACAATTCCACGTTAAAATTTTAGTTCATTTTTATGTATTTCCTGATTCCCGACGAAAAATCTGGATTCCTCTAGCATCATCGCGTTTTATAGGAATTATATTTTAGATTGAAACTATACCGCACGTTGCCGAAGAATCGAAGATCTGAAAGAAGGCCCGAGACATCGTTGACCTTTTAGAGCTACTGCCTCAAAATAACTCCGACATGGAACTTCAGATGGGTAATGAGGAAATGTCACGAGATCTGCTTTCTCCGGTATTATTAATAATTGATAATTAACAAGGGTTCGCCTACAAATGACGTCATCGATGGGGTCAATGGGTCCCTGGATACTGATGACATCCCACGCTAAAGATAGCCATTTACGCATTGCTTGAGGGTCATACATATTAGGGTATACTAAAAATGGGGATATTTTGATGACCTCATTTACGAACAATCCCTTCTGCGATTTCTTGTATTCCGCATAAACCACGATGAATTAATAATTTCTAAGTACCTAAAGTATTAAGGTTAATGATAATGTCTGTATCCGAAACTACGTCAGTTATTTTATTTTATATAAGTACTTTAGCATTTTCATTGTTTTACAAGAATTGTGAGTTTTCATTTTCGGTTCTCGATATCCCGAAATACCCCAAATTTTAAAATCACAGTGGTCGAGGTTGAGATTCCGTTATTCAGTTTTGAAAGTTGAACCACAACACAAACCACATTAATTACCGCTCCGTACACAAAAGTGCATTAGTAATTCTAAAATGTCCCACTAAATATACTAAAAGTATGTAAACGTATAATTAAAATGACCGCCAGCCACCCATTTTGTGCTCTATTAGAGCCCCGGGATTGTTTTATCTGTCTACACAGTATAATTTATGGTAACATTTTAAAAGTTAACATTTAAACTCTGTTTGCATTTTAATTTACTCACATAAGTGAAACTGATCCTTAGGGAAAATGACAACGACATTCATGACCGTATTTGATTACTGTCCTTCAACAAGATTGACAGATGGACACCAGAGAACACATTTCAAAATATTCAGATAAATCCCCATTCAAACGTCAACAGTCAACGTAGTATTTCCTTACGATGTGATGTTTTAAATATTTACAATAGCTCAGGGTACCACCGTGCGCACCATGCTATAATTACTTAAATAAGTAAATACTCTTCCTTTGATGTGTACACAGTACACAATATTTTATTTAATGGGTATCAAACAAGTTGATAATAAACAAGTATTTAAATAAGTTTAAGATACACAAATTCAGCCATTATTTGATAAATATTATGTATCTACAATTACTATTTAGTTTAGTGTTTAACTCGAATTAAACTATAAAAATTAACTGACGCCCATAATAATATATGGAAGCACACTCGAGACAAAAAAGAAGGACGCGGCATCTTGAGACACATTGTGGCCGTACACACGTCTAAATCTGAAACTGCCAAGTCTAAAGGGTTCAGGTGGATCTGTGGAATCTGGATAATATCATTTCATTGTTTACATAAAAACGTACCCACTGTACGAAGACGCACAAACAACATTTTACTAACAAAGACAAAAAATAAGAGATCTCACTACATTAGCCAGTCGGATCAGTATATACTTACCTGGCTTGTATAGGTATATACCGCAGGACCTGGAGATTTATATTTATAGGTATTTCAATTGGGTGTAGGTAGGTGCCGTATCAGAATCTCAAAGAATGTGAATGTATTTAATTCACCTCCTCTCCTTTGAAGTTTCTCGTACTGTGGACGTGTGGAGTGGAGTAGAGTCGAGTGTGATGTGAAGTGGAGGTGGAAAGTACTCGAAAGATTTGTGGGGCAGTCCATAGTTTCTGTGTAAACATTGCCCAAACTTTCTTGAAGGAGTTATCTACACCGGCCCCGGCTTAATTTCAATAACAATTTTAATGAACTTCCAAGATAAATTATAATAGGTATCTTCCAAATTGGAGCAACTACAGTCGTCGCTATAAATTTTAGGCAGTCGGTCTAACTAGTAATATAAAGATCAAGATGTGATGATATCATTTTATGCGTAACGCCAGACGTCGGTCGGATGTGGATTGTTTAGCACTACATCTACATACTGGATTATCTGGTTATATATGTGCGTGTCTGTTTGTTTACATTTTGCATCGCTATACCTCCATAATACAACTCACGTAGTAGAGATAGCCCATAAATGATGTCACTCAAATTTATCGCTCTATTAGAACCCACCCTTATCACTGTCTTTCGTAAACCCACCCACCGTACATATGACATTATTTATGAAGGATCTCTGAGTATTGTTTTTTTTTACCGTGATGATTGAGTAAAATACGATTCTCTTTCTTTGGGTTCTTCTTGAGCAGTTGTAGTTCGGCTCTGGTGGATGTACCTGGCGCATCTAATAACAAAATATAAGATCCAATTCAACGTTGATCTCTGTGGAAATTTACGAGTGTGAGTGAATGTATAAGAATTGATAAGAAAAAAAACAACAACAAAAGATCGAGTGCTCGTGTTTTCGTATTAAATAATTGTTTGGAAGTTTGGATGATAGTTGAATTCGAATAATACTGGTTCCTACTCAGTTTTCTAGCTCGGTCGGTTATGTCATCGGTGTCGGTGTCGGTTTGAAATATTCAATATAAGTTTTCAAGTCTGTGAAGAAAAGTTGTTAGTTGGCGTTGGTTGGTAGACTAGTTAGTTGTTTTGTTTTTGTGTTGAACATCACGTAATAAATTAGATCACACCATTTTCGGACCAAGAAGTATATGCTGTACTGAAAACTGATCCAGCAAGTAAGTTGAAGTGGGCATACGTAAATTTTATTAAAAAACCTACTAAATAGCTAACTTGTAACTAGTAAGAAACTTGGAAAGATTAAGATTTCAACATTCGATTTCTACCAAACGTCTCGATGCTCGAGGAAGACAACAGCCGACAAAATATGTTTAAAAAATTAAATAAACAATAATATCATAGCTGATAGTGCATCTCTATCTAAATGAATTGTCAGTCAACAGCCCCCCTCGTTGTCTGTCTCTGACTTTGCCTTGTATTATTGGTTTTGGTTTTATGTAATTGTTCGGCCAACGACTGACGACTGGACTGGACTGACAATAAAATTACTGACTGCGATCAGCTCGCATGGACTGCTGACTGCCTCATTTTTGAGGATGTTAAAGGACAACGAGAAGCTGGCTGGGCCTGCCTGTCAGTTCCTTTTGCACGATCATCCAGAATTGTTGATCGAATCGCCAATAAAATTGTCAATCGTCATATTGCATTCTTCGGTCTTTCATATCATCGTCTTTGCTCAATAACTTTTCATATTTCAAATCAGTGCACTCCCTGCTGATGGCTGAACACGAAAACAATCCCAAAGTAACAGTACCAAGTACGGTGTCGGTTTCATCGAACAGTCAGTGCAGTCGGGTTTTAGTTCTAAATTAAAAGTTCAGACATTCATCAATCATCTCAGCGATATGCGAAAGACGGCTTTTGTTTAAGCTGAGCATTTAATCTCTTGTTTTCTGTTTGTTTTTGCCCATCGGCATCGACAATCAACGTGTCCACCAATTCCTCAAGTCTTTGTCCAGATTCCAGATGACCGCAGACAGACAGGTGGTCCAGAATCCAGAGTAAAAAGTAGGCCATACGCAGACACAAAAAAAGACAAAAAAGAAAGAAAAGACACCCAGTTAGAGGTAATTAACCTGGTTAATTTAACCGTACCACACGAACAGGAAAATAAAAAATAAATGTATATACACCTGTCCCGAATCTGAACCCTAACCCAGCTGATGGTGGATGACAAAAATGTATTTTGTATTTATAAGCAATTAGGAAGCTGCCTGACAACCTGACTGCTAGTCTCTTCATGGTTAATTGTAGCTGCTGTTATCATTGTTACTTGATACTTACGAAATTCACGATTGGAGTTAGTGTCAGATATCGTTCAATATATAATCTCATACTGTTTTCCAAGAGAGGCATCATAATGTAATGTTTAACTACTAGTATTTACTTTGGGATAACTGGTGGCTGCCAAGTGGAGTAATTGTACATAATAACGTTAATATTAAAGTAGATCATGGATGTACATACTGATGTAGTAAACTTAAATAATTATCTTACAAAGTCTAAATAAGTAGCTTCTGGAAGTTTATTTGGTTCTCTTGCTCGTATATTTTGTGTGTTCATCGAGGATTGTTTAATAATGTTGATATTCAGCTAGGTAATTTTGTTTGCAGTAGTGGTATGCCACAGCCACCGTAACTTCAAACTTAACAAAAAACATAAAACTGGGTAAGTAAATTAAAATAAAAGTTGTCTACGACTCCATAATATAACTATAGAGAAGTATTGGATTGGAAGTAATTCATTCAGAACAAGTGCAACAACGTGTATTCATAGTAAATAATAAGCAAGCAGTAAACTGTAAATAAGTTGTTGAATGTTGTGGACAATTTGTTTTATTTTGTTTGAGGTAAAATGATTGCAACACCTCCTTCGTTCGTGTGCCTAAAAAAGATACGTTTTATTAGTTCTAACGATAAGTCCTTTTAGTTAACATTCAAACAAAATATTAGAATTGATGGACTACAAAATTACATAATAATTCGTGATGATACACATTAGATGTAATTTTCCATTTAAATCAATTACAAAATACTTAGCGGGCAGGCAATAGGCAGTCCTCAGGGTATCCTATCCTACTAAATTGTTAACTGTTAATTTATCATATAAATGAAGAGTTTTTTGGCAAAACGGGATAACTCTATTAAATTGTTCTCTTGGCAAAATGGAATAAGTCCACCTGAAAAATGCATTTCTGATTTAAATTTGGGTTTTGAGTGTTTTGGAAGCTTGTAAAACAAAATTGCCGTGCGTAAATTTTTTTATGCAAGCAAAAGTTTAAAAGTTGAAAAAAGTTTGGTTTCACTCAAAACGATTAAAATTTCATCTCACGGACTTTTGACTCCACCGTAAGCTATTGATTTTGAGGCAAAACGGAAAAAGTCCACAAATACAAATTTTTGAAAATTTTCTAAAAGTCCCAGAGTCAGTCCAGATTTATGAAGCTGCGTGTAATAACGCTTGGTCAGTTGCAGTTCCTGTAGAAAGAAATTGAATTAAAAAAATAATTCTATCACACTTTGTTCATTATTCGTAGTTCCTGTAAAATTTGCTTTGATAAACTTATACCTTGTTGTCAAAAAAACTGATACTATGACATGAGTTTGGAGCACAACATAATCTTAATCTCCAAGCGGAAAAGTTTTAAAAGTCAGCAGGATCCGAACCCCGAACTTAAATTGTGACTTATTTACTGCCTGCGTATCGCCTATCCCTGACGCCTGACAGATATAAAGTATGGATCGGATATATCGGATATCTGACATATGATCGGCATCGTTGCTCGGCTCACATTTGACAAATCAAATGCCCCATGTTTACACTATTTTGAAACTTGTACAAGTATTGTAATAATTTAGTATTTTTGATTTTATTTTCATATACACGTGTAATGTTACATTTACAATCGCGTGCATTTGATAGTAACCATGATCGTATCGTAATCGTATTGTAATCGTAATAATTACTGTATAATAGTGTCAAATTATAGTATTACAGTTCATAATTGAGACAATGAACAGTCAAGGAGCTATAGGGTGTCGGAGCTTTTTTTTTGCAGTGCAGACACACGATCGCAGATCACAGAACCAAAGCGATTCGATGCAAAATGCAGATCGCGTTCTGTCCTGTCAACTTGTTTTTACGTAGTTTCTTATATAATTATATTTTTTCTTTATAATAATAATTATTATTTTGCAAAAGCTGGTTATTGTGGTTGCTCCTGGGCTTGTGAGACTATGTAGCATTTAATTTCATAGTTGACTCAACTTGACTCCTTCACTTATCGTGTTAGTTGCCCTGCTTTTTGTTTAATGTTTAGTGTTTAGTAGTGGTATAATTAAGTATATACATTCAATTCAACATATCACATTGCATTCAAGGACACGGCTGCTGCTGGTGCTGGTTCAGTTTTGTGGGATCACTTCATTATGTATTTTTTTTTGTCTGTATAACTTCTTTTACTTTTTGTTCTATACTACTACTGGTGTTAGGGTTCGGGGACTGGGACTGGTACGTTTGGGACGACTCGTATAGTCGTACTCCTGGGTCTTGTTAACAACAGACACAGAAACAGACCTAACAACAGTGGAAAAATAAGGAGAGATCTGTATAATTTGTTATAATAGTCCACATATTTAATTTGTGGTTCACCGAGGTATTGTACCGTCTCCGGAGTCTGCTAGGTAGCTAGTAAAGTATGTAGGTATAGCCCATATATATATATCCTGTTCTGTTAAGTAACTCTTGTGAATAGTTACTAGACCCAAACCATAATATAGTCGAAGTCACAAATTCACAAAAGTGCCAACAACGCTAAATTTTGAATGCTAATAAAAGTGTTGACTGTTTGGTCTATTGGTCTAGTCTAGAGGCTCTATCTTTGTATTATCTGTTATCTCACTACTTTACAAACTATGTACTATCTCCTATCTCTCTTATTCACGAATGCAAGTAAATAAAATCCAACCAAATCTAAAAGAGTTCTTCATCTCTTCTCTCTCTCTCTCTTTGTGGGCTTTAAGCAGCTTCTCAGCTCAACAAAATATTCCACTTGCACCTCCACACCACACACCACTGACTGAATCATAAATCCATAGTCGTAAACGTAATCGTATTATTACCTCTCCTATCAGCTACTTATATACTTTTAATACTTAAAGAAACATCGTTATAGATACAATATACAGCTATTGGATCGTCTTACAATACGTGTGTCTTATTTTATTTTTACATTTAAATACCAGTTTGAACTCTTAAAGGATGAAGTATTTACACGTCAAATTTAAGTAGTCGTCAACTGTCCCCTGTAATTTATATAACTTTTCATTGAATTGGTTCTGCTGGTGCAAGGTTTTTATTTTGTCACTTTTCTTGATTTATGCCACGATATATTAATGGATTGTGTAATTATCCTAGTTTTTACCTAATTAAATAAATATATGTAACATATTATACTTCCTGAATTTACAGCTGTATTTACAGCTGTTTTGCATTAGATTTATTAAATGTTAGTTCATTTTGATTTTAGTTCGTTTTTACTAATTTTTGTTTTGTTTTTTTTTCTAGAGTTAAAGGTCTATCTTCCTTGCGAATGCGGATCTGATCAGAGCTTTATTATTGGATTTATACATATTCATAATTGCGGGGTTTTTTAGAACCGGATTAAATCCGATACATTTTAATCAGCTGTCGCATCGATTCAAATTTCGCCGATCAGTTTCGATTTGTACATTTAAAACTATAAATAAAATAATATTGAGCGGTGATTTAAAGGAAGGACGAGGTAAATTTGACACTTGTCCAAGTGGGTCCACTGAAAGAAGGACAAAAGCATCTGTAGCAGCACCTGTGCTGCGATATCATCATCGTAATTATTACACATCTAGAATGAACGTGTCAAACGTACAAACGTTTCTCGCTTCCGCCAAAGTTAATGTGAGCGTTGCTGCAAAGGTTAGTAGTTGTTCCCATGCTATGTGACTTTAAATATTTGTCAGGAATGCTAATTTGAGTCTTGCTTTGTTTTTGTCGTACGATAATATTTTCAACTACAAGTTATTTTAATTACCTATATACATAATGTAAATGTATTACCGATATATTATTTTGATTCATTTGTGACAGGACAATCTAAGGGATACACATGTGATCCTTGGGAATGAGGCAGCAGATGTGGACTCGACAGTCTCAGCAATAGTACTGGCTTATTACACTGCACATTCTTTACTGAAGGAAGACGAAAAAGAGAATACAGTCCATGGATTCGAGCAACCATTAGTTTTCCCTGTTATTAATTGTACACGAGATGATTTTCCTTTGAGGACGGAAGTTATTTATTTTCTTCAGAAACATGGGATTAATGTTGATCATCTTATTTGCAAGTAAGTAAAAATTTTATTTGTTTTTGTGTAATTTAGAAAAAGTATATAGTTTTTGTAGCATTTTGTAATTATTTATTCGTCTAATTTCCCGTGCTGTTTTTATATTCTCTAGGGATGAAATCGATCTAGCTGGACTCCAAGCTGGTGGGCAGTTAAAATTGACACTAGTGGACCATAATGTTCCGGCGACTGGAGATGCCCACTTACAAAATAGCATCGTTCAGGTCATAGATCATCATAAGAGAGAGCGGCCGTTGGAAGATCAGGATATTATCGAGCCTGTTGGATCTTGCTGTACACTCATTACCGAAGTTGTTCTTGGACTTTTTGACAAGGATCCCCTCATTTGCAGTCTTCTCTATGGGACTATCATTTATGACACAGTCAATCTCTCACCCACAGCTCAACGTGCCACACACAAAGATTTCAAGATGGTGTCGGATTTAGAAGATTGCCTCACAAAGTTATCAGGGAGTCGGCCTAATCGCGATGAAATTTACATACCATTGATGAAGGCCCGTGCCGACATCTCACAACTTACCCCCGACCAACTTCTAAGGAAAGATGCTAAACTTTTAAAAACTCCTGAGATAAGCATCTCAATTCCTGCACTACCGTTGCTGTCACAGGTTAGAAGAATAGGTTCTACTCCTCTTGTGTGGTTTTTAAATAACTGTACTGCAGAAGTAAACTTTTAATATGAAAAGTTGTGTAACTACATTTTTGTTTGTGGGAAATGAGTCTTTACTTAATGTAATTAACCATTGTTAATTGTAGATATATTTGGAGCTACCGAATGCAATTGAAGCTCTGAAAGCATCCATGAAAGCAACCCGATGCTCAGCACTCGTAGTTATGGGATGGGAGATTCATGGGGAAAATAATATGCAACGCGATGTAATGATTTTCTCGGATAGTATCCACAAGGCGAAGCAAGTTCGAACACCTTTGGAAAATTGTGAGAATCTTCAACTTGAGCTCATTCGCCATGTATCCGAACCTCAAACTCTCATTTGGGTGTACAATCAGAAGAATGTTGGACTTTCACGAAAATTCATGATTCCTTTTTTAGCCACTCACTTCGAGATGAAAACACGTATGTGCCATGTACTATGTTTTCTTTCAAGTAATACTGCACTTACGCAAAATGAATGTCTTCTATAAAAATGTTATTATGTTCGTTATACTCTAGAAACTCAAATCGATGGAGATGCTTTCAGTGGTGTAGACATTTTAATGCCCGATGGAGAAATGAGTCCAAATAAATTTGGGCTCACGCCAACCATCCCATCAATCTCTTATTCTTCAGTTCAAAATCTTGGTGTCGGAGATCCAATCAGTCAAGTACGTATTTCATAAGAATAATATGAAGCAATGCCCTTTTTTACTCTATGTTCTCCTTTATTTGAACTGAGGTTTATCTAGGATACGTACTTACGTAATGTGTTTCTCCTCCGTTTTTTTAGAGTGGCAGTTCTCAATGTTCCTCCGCTTACAATTCCTGTCCGTACACACCACAGAATTCATGTGCAGAGCCTGAAGATGGCTATCCCCTAGAACATTACTTCCTCCCTTCATTTAACTCAAGAGAGATGATTGAAAAGATTGAGCAGAAACGAGGGAAACTTAGGGGCTATGATAAATTGAATAAAGATGAGCTCAGCCCAGGACCTTGTTCCTCATATCCCTTCACACCAAAGAATAGCTACGTGGATAATAGCAACTTGGATGCTATCTTTGAGCAAAGAGCAGCAGCAGCAGGGCCAGGGGGTGCTGACTCAAAAGCTTACTCCCCATCCCCAGGGGGAATGCTCTCAAATAACATTGAATCCGAAGTCTTGCTCCGAAAACTGATGGATAAGAGACGGAGTGACTCCTATTCCACCAGCTTAAATTATAGTAATAGCAGCAGCAAAAGTCATAGTTTGACCAAATTGAACTTGGACGAAAACTACGGCGATGGGAACAGTAACATGAACCGGCACAACAATTCTAATTCTAGCACGCGGCCTACAACAGCCGCTGATTCAGACTTGATTCCCACTGATACAACAAAAGAGTCTTGAATTTCAATTATTAAATTCTCGAAATTCTACATTTTTGACAAAAAAGAAGGAGAAAAATGAAGCTACACAAAAAAAATGCAAACTTTGAAGATTTCGACATGCGAAAGGAAAATCTTGCTTCTATTAATTGAAGCATTGTAATGTAATGTAAAATAAGATACTGTCCTACATTAAAATTTGAAGTTAAACAATACAACAATACATCAACAAACTCAAGAACTATTAAATTCGAAGTAGATAAATAAGTTTAGGTTAGTTCGTACAGAATTATTTACATATGCATGCAAACTACACTTCCTGAATGCACAATGAATTAATGAATTACTATTACATTACACGTAGTAAGTACATTTAGACTTAAGACACAATTTAAATATGATGGTATGGAGTACAACTTGATTGAACTTTTTCTAATAATGCAACACATTATATTTTCCCAATGAAAATTTTGAACTATATTCACAGCTCGTCGTCAGAGTGTAGGTGTAATAATGCTACAGATTAAAGATAAATGCTTTGCGGAGGAACTAATATTAGAAATTACTATAAGTCGCAAGGTAAATATAATTAATTTGTGATTTAGGTTTCTTGCTTTAAAAAAATTCAAATATGTATACTCTTATCTCCGACCGTGGTAAGAAAACAAAAATATTTAAAGGATTAGGTATATACTATATTTTAGGTTAATTTCATAAAAATAGACAAATACCTAGGTACTTATTTTTTCCAAAGGCTCCAAAGCTATAATCTATTTATGTATGTAAAGGAAAAACAAATCTTGTATACGGACTATATACATGAAAACTGTCAATTTTACTACTTCTTGAACTTGAACTGAGTAATTTCAAAATATTTAAGAAACTTAAATATTTAAAAAAAAAATAAATAATTACAATAGACTGCTTTATAAAAGAGTACCTTTAACTTCAAATCGACAAAACAAAATAAAAATCCAAAATATTTTCTGGGGAGTTTGTTTTGTTTGTCAGGTTATTATAATTTTGTAATATCAGTTTAAAAAATAAATCTTATAATAGTATTAAAAATAAAGTAGCACGATCTTGTTATGAATAGGTACGTACTTAGTGCTTAGGAGACTCTGTACTCTGTTGCAATCGGACAGCATAAACAAAACATAATATACGCTATATAAGCTGAGGCTCAAAATAAAATCCTGCGTTATTGTAATATGAGTACAATTAGTATAGCTAAACATTTAGATTTCATAAAGGCTATCGTGACTCTGTGTAGTAGTGTAGCCTTGTGTCTTGTGAATTTAAATGAACCAAAATTGAAACCTTACAAAAAAAGACACCAAGTTGGAAAATCTAAAATATATTGTTGTTGTAACTAGTAATATTATTATTATTATTACTGTTGTGATTGACAAAACTGAATAAAAGAAAAAGGCGTATAAAAGTTGCGATTGGAGCACAACGAGTTATTTTTGAGAGACATTTTTATTCTTTTAAGATTTCGCTGTAATTGTGTAAAACATTTACTATTTAATACAATGCAAATTTTCACGAAATACAACAAATCATATAGATTTTATAAAAGTGAATCTAAAATAATAACAAACTGAAACAAGGTATATAGGTATGGGTGTTGTATAATATAATCATATATTAGTAATCCCTATAGGTATTTAGTTTTAACAGTCAAAATATCAATGTCCATCCAAAACTCTTTTATTTTAAAAATGAAAAATTACACATACAAATTGTCTTGTTAAATATACATTGAGTACAAGAGACAGTAAGAAGACACAACCACCTAACTACAATAATAACTCGAATAATTACATTTATCATGTCACATATGTATGCTTTAGATGGTCTCCATATTACCAAACATTTTTCCATACCCACCTCGGCCAGAATCATAATCTTTACGAAATTCATCACGAACTTGACCTCCAGTTTTCCCCCGTCCAAATTGGCGACCCTCCTCAAATCCTGCATCGTAATCAGTTCGAATGAGCCGGTCATCCAGCCGGGTTCCATTCACATATCTCATTGCATTCTCCGTATCTTCCCGTGTGTAGTACTCCACGAAACAGAATCCACAAGGTGTTTTCTTGAAGCGATCTAAGCCCATGATGACTCGGCGGATGTCACCACATTTGGAAAATAATTCATGGATTTGATATTCTCGAGTAAAGAATGAGAGATTCCCCACGTACAGAGTGCATGAGGAGCCCAAGCGCTTTTCCAGTTCTGTTTGAGAGCCCTGAAAATAAAAATATCGACGATATAAATCCTCAGTTATGATAATATTTTTTTTTTATTTTTTTTTTATTTTTGGATTTATTCAATCAAAGAAAACATCAGATTAAGTTATACATAACACAGGATGGTCACAGAGTCTGTTCAAACCACACCGAAAATAGTATACAATTAATTTTGGACAGCTTAACCAATGACAATTTTGTATTTAAGTATTATTAGTCTCTACATATCTTATTATACTTACTACTTAAGGAAAAAGGAAGAGGTTCACGCGGCATTTATCAAGCGCAGTGAGAAAGAGTAGTAAAATAATTACAGTAGTTATCTATTATTTCTGAACAAGAGTTTTAATTAAGGAAGGGATAGTAGAACTTCTGTACCTTTCAGTTTTGCAGTAAATTATGTTATATTTATTCTTTAGCCTATCTGGTCTTACTTTACATTTCTCATATGGTTTAAGCCAACAACAACAATAATAATAATAATTAATTATACAAGTCAAGTTTAGCACTTTGAAAAACAACAATATATGAAGACAAAGACCATTTAAATTTAAAAGAATGAAATAAAAACTTAAAAAGTACCTTAAAAAGCTGATCACGGTAATCACTTATTTTAGATGCCATCATCATATTAATGCCTAAAAGTATCTATAATTTAATAGCTTTCAATCACCAATCAAATTGATTGAGATGATTTTTCACTACTTTATTACGGAAATTATTAAAAATATTTTCAAAAAGTTTACAAAAACGAGTGACACAAATCGTAGAAAGGTGTCAAAAGGGGGGAAAACTTCAGACTTTAACGACAACTTTAATCCGGAATGAAATTCCTACTTCCTACAAACTTTGCAAGCAATTTAATTTCAAATACGTAGGTTCCCGCTTAAACTCTGCATTCCACTAAATAGCGCCATTATTTGACTGTTTACCACGGGATTTTTTTCTTTTTCGGTTTTTCCCCCATCTCGCTCTCCGGTGAATGGTCGTGTTTGGTAGAAGTAGAATTGCAGGTAGGAGTTGGAGTTTAAGTGTAACATTTGTATCACGCGTCCACGCGTGATTCTACAACTTAAAAAAAACAAAACTCGGTTTTTTAGTTCTTCCGGATTCGGATTCCGGATAGGTATCTAGAGATATCGCTGCATCATAAATATAATAATTTGCCCTCATTCACCTCGTTCTTTCGTTTCTCCTCATACACTCTTCATATATAATATTTTTCTCACTGTTTGTAAAAATCGCATGATTAGCTATTATTGTGTGAAAGCATGAAGATAAAGATTCTTTCTTAAAAATTAAGGGTTTTAACATTCAACATTCAAGGTGTACAGTAAACTTTGAAGCTCCATAGGTAATTTTATAAAAAGTACGACGAATAAAAATTTACTCCACGGCTGATCGTTGTAAGACTATATAAGTAGTTGGTTGTTTTCTATTTACTTTCTGTATTTCACTCAAACTAGCTAAACCCGAATTAAAAAAATCAGCTGAAAGCGGATGAAGTGATAAAGATAAAAGACCCAAATTTATTATTATAGTTTTTGGCAAGGCTCATACGAAAAATATTCAGCATATCAAATACATATTACATACGTAAAACGTAAGTACTTACAACTTACTTTCATTCAGAATTTTCGGTATTAAATATACTATATAGATGCACAGGGTGCAGTTGCTGCAAGTTGCAACTTACTACATAAGTATACTTACATTCGCTAACTAGTGCTAACTGAAATCAAAAACGTATAAGAGAGCCTGCAAATATAATACTATTGATTAGTATATATTACCCCCTATATACTTAAATAGCATTTGCTAGATTGACACTGTATTGTGCCGTGATAGTCTAACTTGTCGAGAAATTTATTCATTATTCCTGTCTAGAGTCTACAGAATAAAGTAGGTAATAATAATAACGTGAGGAAAGAAAACCTAAAGCCTTGAATTTTCGCGAATCCAAAGTTGTTGTGTAGTGTGTAGTGTATAAGGCTATCGTTTCACTAACAACTATTTTAACTGTGGACTGCCGACTGAAACTACCTATTCATGATTTGTAATCATTCTAATGAATGCATTCATTAGCACATGTTTAAAATAATTATATAATCACTCACACGAATAAGTAGTACAAACAGGTAGGCCGTGATCATAATATTATTATTATTAGTTTACGTTTATATTAACAACGTAATTAATTAATATCCACAAGGTTAATTTTGATAGGAACAAGCTATGAGTCAAGTTAAAATCTTGTTTTTTTAAAGTTGAAAGTATATTATTACTAGTGGGAAAAAGTCAAGTCAGGGTAAACAGGAAAATTGTAGTTAAGATTAAGAAGGCAATGAAAATAATCGGTTATTGTGCCTCATTACTCCTACACTAGATCTAGTCTTAGTTTTCTAGTGCTTCAGTTCCTATATTTGAAATTGTGCTTTGCAAATTGAAAATATCTTTTCTGAAGAATCTGAATCCTACATCGTAATTTTAAATTTTGGTTAACTACAAACCAGTCAGTTGCGAGCGTTGGACGTTGAAATACGAATACGACGAATTAATATGAAATAAGGTAGGCTCAAAAAGTTATTTTTTACAACCAAAATGAGCCCAAAAAGTGGTGGTATTAACCGGGCAGTAGGTTGGCGGCATTATGTGTACGGGGGAGTAGCATCCTGCATAGCGGAAATAGGTAAGCAAATATATTTGAGATTAAAAATAAAATATTGAAATTAGACTGATGATTCTTGTGTTATCTTTTTCCTATTTTGATTTTTGACAATTTGTTTTTGGTTTTGTGTAAAAAGGAACTTTTCCACTTGACATGGCAAAAACAAGACTACAGATCCAGGGTCAACAGTCAAATCATTTACATTCTACGGGAGTCTCACAAATTCGAACAAAATATACTGGAATGTTAAATGTACTTGTACGAATTCCAAAGGAGGAAGGACTGAGAGCATTATATCATGGCATAGGTCCAGCTCTACTCAGACAGACTATATATGGAACTATGAAATTTGGATTTTATTACTCGCTCAAAAAAGTTTTACCAGACGAGACTTTAGCTTCAAATATGTTTTGTGCTGTGGTTGCTGGTAGGTTATCTTCTGATATCTCATTTTATTTTTACATTTCCATGCACCGAACTAACTAAATAATTTAGCCAAAATATTATATGGGTCATGTATCATTTTTCTATTATTACAACTACAACCTCTTCTTTATTAACGGCGTATTTTATTCTTTTAAAGGTATGACCAGTAGTGCAATTGCGAATCCAACTGATGTTTTAAAAGTACGAATGCAAGTAGCAGCTTCCTCGGGGACGTCTTCGTTAATTTCATCATTTCATAAGATTTACAAGTATGAAGGTGTCGCCGGACTCTGGAGGGTAAGAATAACCATTTAAAATGTATTTTTTTCGTACATTTTTTTGCGTTTTGAAAGGTAATATTAATTCGATGGTTCACTATAGGGCGTGGGATCGACTTCACAACGTGCTGGAATAGTTGCTGCTGTGGAATTACCCGTGTACGATGGTTGCAAAAAATATTTTATTGAGGCTGGTCTCCTCGATGATAGTCTACCTAATCATCTAGTGTGAGTTCAATTTCATGCTTCTATTCTATTATACATTATAACGATGGAGTAAAATCAGTGAATGAATCTTTTTCTGATTTTTTTATCATGGTTACTTTATTGATTTCGAAATTATTATTTTGTCAATTTTTAGATCAAGTTTTATTGCCAGCTTTACTGCTGTGATAGCTTCAACTCCCATTGACGTGATTCGAGTAAGTTTGAATTTAATATCTATACCTAAATTCACTACTGTAACAATTTATTTTATTTGTTCTAAACGTTGTGATCGAAAAGTGCACAGCTTAACCAAAACTATTATGAATTTTAGACACGTCTAATGACACAAAAACTGCAGGAGCATAGTTCCGAAGTCGCTGGATATGGATTTAAATCTGGAGATTCATCGAAAAGTGCTTTAAGTAGTAGCAATGTTAGTCCAGGGAAAATTTATAAGTCTAGCTGGGATTGCTTTCGCGTGACACTGAAGCATGAAGGTAAGTTTACATTATAATATAAAAGATGCTTTAATTTCTTTGACCTTTGACTCTTATAGAGTACTTTATTAGTATATTAAAATGTATTTAATAAATGTTTTTTTCTTAAATTTTACTTGGGAATAGGGGTTCGTGCCTTTTACAAAGGATTTATCCCTGCATGGCTTCGGATGGGACCTTGGAATCTGATTTTTTTCTCCTCATACGAGCAGTTACTGCGTATGTACTGAACCGCAGACCGTAAAATCTAATGATATGCCTATAATATTGAATTATTTATTTATATTAGTAATTAATTATATTCAAAAGTCAAAGTCAGTGTTGCAACTTGGCTTCGCTTGTCTATCAGTTTAGTTCCACGGAGCTTTAATAACTGATGAGAATAACATGTACTTAAGTATTGTGGTAATACTGTAACTTTATTAGCTCCCTTTTGTTCTACAGGATCTGAATATTTTCTTGCAGTATTTTATTTAATCTAAACATAAATTATTAAACACTTATAGGAATTCTCCATATTATTCACGAAAGGGCTGCTCTCTAAAAATATTTGTTTGAAAATGTTCTGGAGTAGCTTCATAGGATTTAAATGTGCTACACATCTGCCATTGTCACCGCGTACATTTATTATTATTATTATGGAATTCGTTATATTCTGAATTTAATGTACAGCAATATTAAACTTTTACTTCGTTTGACTTTATATGACCTACCTATATCCTAAAATGTATTTTAGTCGAATTCAGTATAAAGGAAACCTCAGTGATTTGACCTGAGCAAAACGGCGACCTGTGACATTTCAGTAAAAAACATATAAGTTAGAAAATGAGAGAAATACTTTAGTCATGAATATTTAATATTTCATTATATGTACATTTAATTTTGAATTTGAAATTGACTTCCACTGTAGATACATAACTTTTTAATAAAATCCAGCTGTTATTTTTAGTTGCAAATAAATTGCAATCTTTAGTAATAAGGTAATTACCGCAATGGCCTTTAAACATTGGTCTCAGTTTTCGTGCTGACATTGCTAGAGTAAATTATCGATTTAGTAATTATTAATTGATGTGTTACATTTCGATCTCATAGTCACAGAGCAAAGTATTATATATTAGCATTATTATTACTATTTTACTTTTACTAATATATTTTTTTTGTGAGCTATCCAGTCAAGTCTATATTCTATATTATCCACCCAGAACAAAGAAATGACCTTCATACATTTTAGAATCTTATCTTTACCTATTCGTACGATTTAATTCTACAATAATTATTAATATTTTGAATTTAGTTCCTGATTCGTCATTTACTTATTTAGTTGGTCAATTATGTAATTTCGTGGTAGTCATGATTAAAAATAGTTGTTTTGCTATTTAATGTCATTAGTCATATGTATAAGTGTATGATTATACGATAATAATTTTATTAAATATATAAACATACTTACCATCAATTTCAATTATAGCATAACAAGATATTGTAATTAATTAGCATTCATTTCATGAGTTTTGTGTTTAATGAAATTAAACTTTGAATTTGAATAATTTAAGATTGGCAAACATTTTTTTCGCATTCCTATATAATTTAGAACTGTGAGTACTGCACATAGGGAAAATATCCGTGAATAGCGGCAAAATTATATGCTAGGACACGTTATTTAAAATGCACCAAAATTCTTCATAATTTTTGTAACAAATAGATACATATAGATGAACTTCAGTCCAAAATTTGGGAACCATTGATATGACCGTTTGCGTGCAAAAAAATTATATGTAAAAATTTTTATCATGGCTTTAATGGCGAAACATAGATTTTTCATGATGATTGCAGGATGGCCGTTTTCAACATTCAGGTGTATTGTAAGATTTATTCTACTCAAAATTGAATGCGCTTTCACCCTTAAGTGCGAACGAAGGTAAATTTTCTCAAAATCTGTCGCACGCGAATTTCAAAAAACTGCATTTTTAAAAAAAATTGATTTTTTTTATTTCCTCTTAAATCTTTGCCGCATTGCAGCTTGTACAAATCCCGTCCGATTTTCAAAAAAATTAAGGTTTTCTGATCCCTAGAACAATATTGTAAGGATATACTATGATTGATCCATACATTTTTCCTTTCCTCGTCCTGCTGAGCATCGCTCATCCCGCTTCTATACAAATCTGTGTTGTTCACACAGATTCCCATATATGCCAAGCCTATTCAAATATCACCAATCACGGTAATACTCTCCGTGATTTCTTATGTGTACATTTCTAGTGCAAACCCAATCCATGCAAATATTATGCTATAATATTATCTTAGCCAGTTGACCTTTCTAATATTTGTATTCGCAATATTTGCACAATTATTTCTTATATAAATATTGCCTTTCCAATTCCCGCTTTAGACTATAAACTTCTCCCGCACTGAGTCATTAAACCACTTTCTCCGTATGAGACCCACACACCTGTCCTTTCCCTTTTATGACAAATCTGTTTAACTATAGTTCTTATAGACAATATGTTAATCTATTATATTACATGTTTCGTCAGTCGGCGCACACGTCGCTCACGCTTTCTCACTCCTCATCCTCCTTTCTCCGAGTGCTATATAAACCTGCTTCCTCCTGCTGATTCTCCAGTGTATCCGAGACATTGGGTTGTATCACCACGTGTCACTATTCGGACTCCAGTCTGCCACTTAGGCCTAGACTCACCTTACCATCGTTTACGTCTGTATTAACAGTTACACTCACCATTCGAACTTTCACTTAATAAACTCAAAATTGTTAAAGATAATTTCCCGTTCGGAAAACTCCCGTTTTCCTCACTTATTTCTGAACTCCGTATAACGAGGCTACACCATTTATTCCTGGTGGGAGCAACATATTCATCTAGTATTGGTACGATAGCAATAGTCATACCCTTCGGCACGACGCCACTTACAATATCTATAAAGTGATGTCTGGGTTTTTGAAAATTCTAAAAATGTTATGTTCAACTTAAAATGTTGGAAAATTTCAATTTTATAAAATTTAAAAAAAATGGTATTTATTTTAATATACATTTTTTTTTTCGAATTACCAAAAACCCAGAGATAACTTTATAGATATTGTTCTAGGGATCAGAAAACCTTAATTTTTTTGAAAATCGGACGGGATTTGTACAAGCTGCAGCGCGGCAAAGATTTAAGAAGAAATAAAAAAATCAAGTTTTTTAAAAATGCAGTTTTTTGAAATTCGCGCGCGACAGATTTTGAGAAAATTTACCTTCGTTCGCACTTTAGGGTGAAAGCGCATTCAATTTTGAGTAGAATAAATCTTACAATACACCTGAATGTTGAAAACGGCCATCCTGCAATCATCATGAAAAATCTATGTTTCGCCATTAAAGCCATGATAAAAATTTTCACATATAATTTTTTTGCACGCAAACGGTCATATCGATGGTTCCCAAATTTTGGACTGAAGTTCATCTATATGTATCTATTTGTTACAAAAATTATGAAGAATTTTGGTGCATTTTAAATAACGTGTCCTAGCATATAATTTTGCCGCTATTCACGGATATTTTCCCTATGTGATACTGGCTAGATTTAAGTAATGGAATATTAGTTTAAATTATTCGTATTCGTATTTTCTCATGTTTTTAATATAACTAGCGAAAGTAGAAATTAAAGGGTTTTTATTTGAACTATTTTGGTGGACAAAACTGTTTAATAATATTTAACCATGTCCACATCCGTCCTGCAGTAGTTTTATTTCTACCTTTTTTTGAGTACTATATATTAAGCAGCTCATATTTCACAAATGGGTATAATTAATTAATGCTTTGCTCCTTAGCTGTTAAGTGAATAGGGATGTGGAATAGTGATGAGTCAGTTTTCTTGTGGTAAACCAACTGTACTTAAATAAATTAGAAATTAGTTAACTAAGTTATTTCGTGATGATATACTTAAGTATAAGTGGTACGCCTCTGGTCCTGGTCACAAAAATGTATTCTAGACTCTAAAATAACATAATATAATGTCCATCCAAACTGACATAATATCCATCCATGAACGAAAATTTGGGGGGAAATAAAACATAATTGAATTATTACTGTAAATTTCAAAGAATTACCAAAAGGTTGTGACGTTAATCGCGGTTTTGCCCACGCACTTGGAATAGTTTGAATATATTTTTTATTCAGCTTACATGCAAGTAATTAGGTACAAGCTATATTAATTTTACACAATTTATTTCTATTTCTTACTTCCTGTTATTATTCTAGCCTATAGTGAGCTCGTATCCTTATTCAACTGCTGGGTCTGGATTCTATATTCATTAATATTGAGATGCACATACTATAAAGCATTTTTTTTATCGGTGTAGTGTAGCGTGTAAAATTGTAGATACAGTTAAATTAGTACCTGCATAGATATTCCTACTTTACTTAACCCATGTTAGCACAGACTGAAAATTCTACAACTTAAATTGATACACGATGTAGTTACATACAGTAAGATTGTCAATTTACCAACCACCCCACCACCAACAGCAACATGTCTAATAAACTAAAACTAAAAGAATTTTTAGCTGGATTTCGAAATTTTGGAAAAGATGTAAAGACAACAGGAATTCCGAAATTTCATTTTACTAAAACTGAGGTCAGGCTCCTCTTTTCTTCTTTTTTTTTAAAATTGGTTATACATTCGGATTAACAGAAACTGGAAGGAAAACTTATTGAATAAAGTTAAAAGATTGTTTGCAAAATTCAAGTTAATGTTTTGATCCAATCCTGCGTTGTTTCTTTCAGTGGGAGGACTTTTCAAGATCAGGACCAGGGCAGGGAAGGACCCTATCACTCAGTTTGGTATGGCGTGGAATGTACATGATAGCTTTTCTGGGGATTTTTGTCGACTCTGCCTCCACCAAGAAAGACTACAAATACATTTTCCTAACACAGTGGAGTCTCCTCAACCAAACTTTTTACTCCATCGTATTTTTTGTGTATAATGTAATGCACTGCGTAAGTCAATACAAAGGGAGGAGACGAATTACGGGCTTGAGTTCCAGTTCAAATCGTAAACAATAATTCTTTGTATATAAAAATAACGAGGTTTATTTTTGGATTAAATTTTGTTGTTAAGACGCTAACTAGTATAACCTTTCTGACCACTAATTTTTTGTATTTATTTTCATATAGACTCCGAAAATCAAAATGAGAGTCTCCCGGGCCCAAGCTCGGAACGCTTGGAAATGGACATAGAAACAAACCCGAAATCGGACACGCCAGCAACTCTACATGACGAAAATGAAGCTGAGCAATTCCTGTTCCAAAGTAAAAGTCGGAAAAATATTTGTCTCGAGTCTTTAATTTGGATTCTATTCAATATTGTATTCACACTCAGCATGGTGGTCACGATAGTTTTTTGGTCGGATCTATTGAGCTCAAAATCAAAAATCAAAACAAAGTATGTGCTTACCCATGGATGCAACGCTTTTTTTGCGGTGATTGATGTGATGCTCGTGTCTCTCCCGGTCCGTGTCACTCATTTCATCTATCCTGCCGCCTTCCTAACAACTTATATTTCATTTTCGTGAGTTTTGTAAAATGCTTCAAAAGTTGAAACGACGACGGACTGACTGGAGAGAAAATAATAATTGTATTGTCGTTTTTGTGGTTCAACTTAATTTAATTTTTTCATGTTTTTTTAACAGTGCTCTGTATGATATTGGAGGAGGGGGCTACCCAATGTTGGATAAACCATATATTTATTCCTATTTGAACTGGAGTGAAAAACCATACAGGACTTTGTTCTCCAGTTTTGCGTCACTATTTGCGGTCTTTGGCTTCCATTGTTGCATATTGTGGCCCTTGTACAACCTCCGTCTCTTTCTCGTGTCCCGATTTTGTAGGCGAGCTCAAGCTTTAAGTTAGAGTTTATGACTGTCATAGTTGCCCCAACAGTTGAAGTACATCCAGGTCAAGGCCATAGTCATAGTCAAGTTTTACGTAACTGGTAAGTTCAAAGTACTGGTCAAAATATTATAGTATTGCTCGTGCCGTTTTAAATACCTATATCTTTCCTGTTATTATCAACATACATTAATATTTAACTTAGATGATGTAGAATGTAGATAGTAGATAACGTACAAATATGAATACGGGTTAATCGACTACGGATTTAGGTATCGCTCTACTTTAAAGTCAAGCAAATAAGTAGATACAAGATTTCGGTTGTGAAAATAAGAGAAATGTTATTAGTTTTACACTTGAATAAATTGAATTAAATAATTGAATAATAACTTTCGTAATGTTATAGTCATTACAGTTGTGCTCGGTATCGGGTAGGGTTTAAACACCCATTTTAAACTTATCCAATAAAATTTATTTTGACGAATAAAAGAAATGTCCATGGAAACATTCCCCGCAACATTTCCGTTTAATTGGTACAAATGCAGAGACAGCGCATCCTGCTTCTGCTTCTGTGGCACAAAATTACTGGAGCTGGAAATGAAAATTAATATAGCAGCATACCTCACTAGCAATCAAAAATGACATGTTCAGGAATTACCTTAATGACAGTTTTTGAGTTTTTGTGTAGCAAGTTTACACTTTTATATTTGAAACTGTGTGATACATTTTGTTGCGTAATTACCTTTAAGTTTTAAGTCAAAAGTTAACGTTAGTACTTATATGACTTACGTAATTACTCCACTTTTGATCAAAGCCTAAGAGACCGTCCATAAATGATGTCGCCAACTAGGTGGGTGGATAGTAAATAAAAACTCTCCATTTAAGCCTATTTTTAAAAAGTTGCCATTCCTTTCTTAGGATGGATCGGTGGGTGGGGCCATGGGAAAAAGATATGTCATCGATGACATCATTAATGGATTAATCATATAAAGTATAAAGCTATTAGCAAATAAGGCTTCTTACTTAGCTTTTCTAATAAAGTATAATTAGATATTCCAAAATTCCAATATGATCATATTCAGATGGTCAATCTAATCTAATCAACGTCTGCCACATTAGTGTCTTATTTCTGACAGAGTAAAACGAGACGTAATGTATTTTAAAGCTATTTTGCCACGTCTAACTGCATAATATATTGTTTTTAATTTTCACTCGCATGCTTGATTAATTTAACTAAACAAAATCCAAAGCAACGTGGCATATTGTAATTCTCCATAAATCTGCAGCGTGGCATATTGCCAATCACTGCACTGCGATTGGACTGGATTGCATCTAATTAAAATAATTAAGGGTTGACAAGAATCTGACTTATTAGCACGACCAGTGACAGTACAAAAACAAATACTCTCTTAAGTTGAAAGAGCGTTTATCGATAGATTACACAAAAAAGTTTGAATTGAAACCAGGTGAAGCGGCAGCCGTAAACGTAGACGTTGTTGGTTTTTATCATATTACCTAATATTATCTATGATTCAAATTATTTTATTACTGAATATTCAAAAATTAGTGATTACACGCAGGTCTTGGACTGTTCTTGGAACTTACTTTAGCATCTTGCTAAACCGGTCTAAATCATCCTATCCTGTGACAAGCCTGAAAGAATTCTGTATGCGTATAGTTGCAACTGGGAGTTAAAGTTAAAGGGATAGCCAACTACAGTTTCTATTTTTCTATATCCTCCTTCAGTACTTGAGGAATGTGCTACACAGAATATCAGTAGGTACCGTATGTCACGCGATAGTGCACCGGACTGTAACAGTACACTTGTCTGGGAGGTCAGAATTTGAATATCACACGGAGTCTATACTATTACAGGATATACGGTATTTAATATTGCCCTACATTCCGAATTTTGTTATTGTTGGCATTAGAGTTCAGCTAGTGGAATTGCTACTCAACATCTAACTAGTTTTATTGCCCATATATTTTGTGTTATTGTGAATATTACACCCAACCCTTTCCTTTAATTCCGTTGTCAAATGCTTCCTAAAATAGAACCAACAAGGAAGCGTGTAATTATATCCCACAATCCCACGCTTTGATTTTGTAAACCCAAATTCCATTGTGCAAAGCATAAGGTCTGTGCCTGTACATTTACCAACAAAGTACAAAATTTTTTTCTAGCATGATGTCATTGCTATAGCAAAAGTTTTGATTTAGTATCAGTGCTCAATTTTATACGTATATACTTTAAGCTGCACTGATGACTCAAACTCAAACGTCAGTTGACTACTGAGTACGCTGCTCGACTGTGAGAATACGTACAACAAATGGAACTTAGAATAGAAATAAAAAACAATAATAATTATTATTACTTAGATTCTATCGAGCGGAATGTGTCAACCAAAAGGTGGTCTGAGGGCACTCCTCCTTTTCTGTAAAGAAGACGTCAAAACAAGGGCTGTTGGAAGGTGTCATTTTACTAAAAGTGAGGTAAGTAACGCGCACTTAAAAATTAAAATTCAATTCAGTAATTAACCGTTGCGTCAAAGGCTATCTTTAACATGCGATAAGCAGACTAATTGATTTCATGACGTCATTTATGGACGATCCCTTTCTACTTAAGTATTTTTTATGGAAATATGTTTGTTTTTTTTATTTTCAGTGGGAGGATTTTTCCGCACCTGACAGAGTGTCAGTACGTTACATGCTCTGGCGCTGGACCTACATGGCATACTGCATCTTTGCAGTCGTCTATTCCCTGTACTACTCCATAACAAATGGGAAGAAATATCCCTACCTCTACTTAACTAATTGGAGCGTTCTCATCCAAATGATTTATTCTATTCTATTTGTGATATATCATTGTATTATTTGTATGAGTCAATTCAGAAATAGCGACATAACTAAATGCCATGAAGACCCGCCAGGCCATGACCAAGGTAAATATGTATATAGCTTAAGTATAATTTGATTTTGGAAAAAAAAATACTAGGAAATAAAATTATTAATTTTTATAATTTTTTTAATAATAGCCCTTAATGGAAATAAAATCAAGATGGAAAATGAGAATGGGGCGGATGCACTAGCTTTAGTTTCCCTTTCATCCCCAGTTCCAGCAACAGCTCCAGCAAAAGCAAAAGCAAGATTAACAAGAGATAATACTAATGTTGTTAGTACTAATAACCTGGAATGTCTGGAGTCAGCAATTTGGTTTCTATTCAATATCGTGAGCACAGCGGAGGTGTTTGTCACAGTGATTTACTGGGGTCTTTTTGTTTTCTACACGGGTGTAGAGTGCAAGGAAATTAAATTCAAGTATTTCCTTAACCATGGAATTAATGCACTTTTAGCTATTACGGATCTAATGGTCGTTGCTCTCCCGGCTCGCGTCTCACATTTCGTCTTCCCAGCCGGCTTCGTCTCAGTGTATCTATCATTCTCGTGAGTTTCATCATTCCGATTTTCTAATTTGAAGAATAATTCATTTACCGTAATATGTCGCCACTAAAATGATCCCTCCTCTGTCCTTTTTCAGCTAAAAAAATCTACTATGTATAAGCATACCACAAAATTAAAGTATCTTGATTCTATAAAAGCATTTAAAAAAATATTTTGCTTTTTTCGAAAACATGTAAATTGAAAATTTTGCACTTTTCAAAAACATGTAAACAGAACATTTTGCACTTTTCAAAAACATGCAAGTAAAGCATTTTGCACTTTTCAAAAACATGTAAATTGAAAATTTTGCACTTTTCGAAAACATGTAAATTGAAAATTTTGCACTTTTCAAAAACATGTAAACGGAACATTTTGCACTTTTCAAAAACATGCAAGTAAAGCATTTTGCACTTTTAAAAAACCAGTGTTTTTTTTGCCATGGCTAGTTTTAGTTTTAATTTCTGATTAAATTGGAAATGAACCATTTTGATTCTTCACTGACGATGTGCAGTTAAAATAGAATACTAAGAATTCAATAATAGTACAAATTACTATACTGAAAACTGAAGTGTCTTGAAGCTTAATAACAACTCCCGGGGTCTTTAGCATTGAATAAAATGGAGAAGATTTTTGTTCTTTATTATAGGTTCCTGTATGAGCTTGGAGGTGGAAATTACCCGAAACCGAATAAACCGTATGTGTACTCGGTCCTAAACTGGCGGGACAAACCTCTATCTGCCGTTGGCTATAGTTTTCTCGGGCTAATTTTCGTCGGTTTTCTACATGTTACCATCACGTGTCTTTCCTACTCTTGTCGTCTTCACAGTGTGTCCAAATGGTCTGGTCGGAGTGACAAGGAGCGTCTTTATGAGTACCACAACTTTTACGGGATTTCTACGAAGACTACTGAACCTGAACCGACTACTACTACCACCACAATAGCGGACACTGACACAGTCACAACTGATAAGATTAAAACAAAGCTTTGAAAAAAACGACAGTTTGGCTACAAGATTTATGCTAATTAAATCCTATTTGAAAAACATTTTTCAATGTTTTTCGTCAACTTTTATTTTTTCTTAAATTTAAATTTTGTTGCTTTTAATGATATGTTTATTATGTACCTACCTATGTTAATATATTTTTTTAAATCTACAAACTACATAATAGGGAAAACGGAAGACTATTTCAGTGCAAAGAAAGCGTGTAATATACTAACATGACATTTATTTTTGTATAATGCTATAATTTATTTTTCATTTGCAATCCACTGACTGGCCAGTGTCTGCTCTATGTATGTTTCTTTTTGGAGAAATAAAACCCATCGCTTAATTGTGTCTACTTGAATTTTGAAAAACACAAAAAATCTTATGTCTACGAATTTGGACTGAATTGTTAGTATACTTACATAAAGCGTGAATATTCCTGTTCCTATAATGTCAATAGTTTATCACTTGTTTAGATAACAATCAACAGATGCGATCATCATGCGACATCACATGTGGAGATTTTATAGAATTTTATTGTCGATTTCCAAATTTGCGTATAATTTATTCGTGGAAATCTCTATTCTTCGGTGTGTGTCATCTGTATCGGCATCGGGTGTGGCACTCATCTATGAGGTCCATTAATATCAATTCATGGATTTCCATGAGTCATACAATGCAAAACTATACACCGGATAACATACAATTCAAGTAGCAGATTTTAACAAGTTGAGCAGGTCTCTATCATCTATAGTTGTTTCTTATCAACAGACCGCAAGTGAGTTCTAAGAAATTATTCGCACTTCGCACCATCTCTCAGTTTGAATGCATTCTAGTTTAGTGGAATTCTATAGTCTAGTAAGGTAGTGCTACTTACACAGCACCATTTACTATAGCACTGAATTAAAACTTAAACTTAGCCATTGCCCCGTGCTATGCTCAAGAGTATGCATAGGTTTAATGATAATTCAGACTCAACTAATGCTACTACCACTTCCACTATGTAGTAACAAAACACATGTTTGCAAGTTAGTAAAATAATATCGGATCACGCATATATATACTACCAAGTATGTAAATAGTCGAATAAAAACAATGGTGATAAGGAATCCATCCAAGTCATTACTTAAAGCTCCACAATTTTCTTTTCTCACACATTCCCACAATCAAATCAAAATGCCTATTAATAAAGTTGTGTGGATAGTCGATTTCGTGAGTGAAGAACCAAAATGGTCCAAATCCAATTTAATCTAGAATTGAAAATGTCAAAAAATACATTAAATGAGATATAATTTAATGTGTTTAAGGTTATATACAAATTTTTTGAGAAGTGTAAAATATTCTATGTACCTACCTACATACTTTTGAAAAGTGCAAAATGTTCTATCTAAGCGTTTTTGAAAAGTACTACAAAATGTTCTATTTACATGTTTTTGAAAAGTGTAAAATAATCTATTTATATGCATGTATGTTTTTGAAAAGTGCAAAATATTCTATTTGCACGTTTTTTTTAAATTTCAAATTATTCTATGTACACGTTTTTGAAAAACTCAAAATGTTCTATCTACACGTGTTTGGAAAGTGCAAAATGTTCCATTTACATATTTTTGAAAAGTGTAATATATATTTTTATAACTATTTTTTAATATCAATATATTTATTTGTAGATAGTGCATTTTGGTTTTAGCTAAAAATGGGTATGTGCCAATTTTGAGTCTTCACTGGCGATATGTAAAATATTATGGGTGTTGAAGTTGAAGAGTTGCAGCGTATTAAATGGAATATAACTACCTATGCATAGGATTTCAGTTTCAGCAGAGCTCATCAAAAGGTTCTATCAGATTTTGATGTGGAAGTTCAAGGCAGCAGCAGTCAACATACATAAGTACAAAGAGTGATTAACTTTATTATGACAGGGCTGTAGGGGTTTGGTACTGGTTTCTCATTTCTACTCAACATCGTGATATTATTGGTATTATTGAGCATATAAAAATAAGTACAGCAACATTTATATAACAAAAATCCTGCGAATACTTATCTCATATAAGAAATCCTGTAATCCTGTCCCTAGTCAACATTTTTTTACAATAACATTTCTAGATCCACACATACGGAATAATGCACAATATCTTCAGGATCCGCATCTATTAACATGGTCACACTTTTAAGTACTACTGAGGCCTGTGGCCTGTGACTGTGACACTACTCTTTAGTTTGCTTTGGCTTTTAGTTGCTCCCTAATTATATTTTTTGCTACTTACCTCCTGCCTTGGCCTAACTAATCCTTACACACATCGTTAAAAATTACCCCGTGTAATCGAAGAATATTTTTAAGCCACCCACGCATTATTGGATATTGAAGTTTCTGTAAAGTGTAACATGTAAAAGAAAATACTTGTACCTACCTAATTATCTATAGTGTAGCAGTAATAAGCTTCAACCCAAAAGTAGGCACCAAAGTCATTCATCGTAAAAGATGGGAAAGAAACAAACGTTTAAAAAACGAAAGCAATCGCAAAACGGGGGAAGGGGGAAAGATATTTATGTGGTGACGACATGGCCATGAGCTCATCGGCTCGGGCTGTTGTGGTCATATTTAAGGAAATGGAATGCGTTAGAACTGACGCATTCTTAGAATTGGAGTTGATCATTCATTAGCGTTCCTATACAAAAGTACTACATATACTTATTTAAAGCTTCTTCATTCTCCTCGTGTAATAGGACAAGCGCTTACGAAAATATTCCGTCCTTACTTGGAATTTTGGAATGTGGTATGTTCAATACTTCAGTGCTATCAGCAATCATTGTCAAATTCCAGTAGTGTGTACTTTTAGTTCTATTTTAAATTATTATCAATCATTTCTTTAAAAATGCTTGTAGCTAATAATAACTTGAATTAAATCGTGTTTTTATTGGTTTGTCTGTGTGCATTCACTCCTTATGTAGGTAATTAGCAGAATTTTTGCCAATAAGAGGCCAAAGTAAACCGTGACGAATAACTGATATATTATGTCTCCTCAAAGTTCGGATTGGAAGACGAATATAAAAAATTGGATCACATCAATGCTTGTGGATCTTTCTTGGGGAAGCCTAGCTCCTACAGGGATTGAAAAACGCCGCTTTTCCATATTCGAGGTAGGTTAATTAAATGGAATGTGGAATTAATTTCATAATTTATTTTGTAACAATCACTACTGAGCACAGAAAAAATACCAGAGCTTGAACTTTTATTGGTCTCCATATTTCTCATACTGCATAAAATACATCTTTTTAGTAATTTTTTGTCTTGTAGTGGGAAAGAGGAAGCTCGTCAGAGTCAGATGCCAGCAATGTGAAGACCCGGGTCTGCTACACCATTTTACGTATGACTCACTTTTTACTGTGCTTTGCTGCAAAATCCTTTACTTTTTATGATAAAACACACCATGAAAAGAGATACTATTACAATTACTTAACTTTTTGGACTTGTTGGACTCAACTCATCTATGCATTTGTTTTCCTCCTATACGTCGTATTTACGAGCTGGAAATACAGGAATTTTTGTCAATGTTTTTCCTCAACTCATGGTACTTCAACAAGCCGATGTCGTACCGCCGTGTCTACTCCGAATAGTACAAATCAAACTCCTGCTGCAGTTTCAGAAATGCCATTATTGGAACCACAACGACAACATACTACTGGTACTGGTACTGGTACTGGTACTGTTGTCAATCGAGGAGATTCTGAACAGACGAACAGGATCAAATGGCCGAGTGTAGAGTCAGTCATTTGGGTCTTATTTCACATTCAGTTGAACCTGTCCATTTTCGTCACGATTTTATTCTCCATCGGCTACTCCAAAGAATTGAGCGGAAAGACTTTCATTAATCATGGAGCTAATGCTATCCTCGCTCTCCTTGATCTGTTTTTTGTGGCTCTCCCTGTTCGGTTTCCCCAGGTGGTGTATCCCGCTCTCTTTGCACTCCTTTACACTGTTTACTCGTGAGTAGTTCATTTTTTGAATTTTATTTATTACATACCAAAAATTTGTGGAACAAAATTTTTAAAAACTTTTTATTTTTGCAGGATCATATGGGCATGGGCTGTGGGAGGCGGGGGTTACCCAAAGGAAGGGAAACCATATGTTTATCATGTTTTGAATTGGATAGAGAAGCCAGGTTTCGCCATTGGAACCACTCTAGTCTCGCTAATAATTATCATCGTTTTCCAATTTGGACTCTGGGCCCTCAAATGGGGCTTCAAACATAAGCTCCTTCCCTTCCTTTGTAGATGTCAGTGTCCATGTCGAAGGTCGAATCGCCCAGAAAACCAGGCTCAAATCCGTGAAGGCGACCATCAACTATAACGAGCTACAAAGTATATGGTATCAAGGTCAAAGTGCGTCGGCCAAAGATTACATATCGTCGGTGAAGAACCAAAATAACCCATATCCATTTTTAGCTAAGAAAAAAATCCACTATCTACAAAAATATTGAAATATTTTATGATCTTGAAAGCGTTTAAATTGAACTTTCGCACGTTTCAAAAACATGTAAATAGAACATTTTACACATTTCAAAAACATGTAAATAGAACATTTTACACTTTTCAAAAAACATGTAAATAGAACATTTTGCACTTTTTAAAATCACTTAGTCGGGATACAAATTAGCGATATTTGGGAAGGTGGGCCCATACATTTATTGTACCCGCCCATCCCTGCAGAGAAGAGGAATCAGATATAGAGAATGGTCAACTACATACTAAAAAGTCTGCCATCACGTGACTATCACGTGACCGGCGTAAGCCAATAAACGGCGAGGAGTCCCGACTCCTCGCCGTTTATTGGCTTACGCCGGTCACGTGATAGTCACGTGATGGCAGACTTTTTAGTATGTAGTTGACCATTCTCTATATCTGATTCCTCTTCTCTGCCATCCCTGCACCAATACACAAAGGGGATGGGCGGGTAAAATCAATGTATAGGCCCACCTTCCCAAATATCACTAATTTGTATCCAGACAACATGTAACGCATCTTTTTTATTTAGTGTTTTTATGACATAGCTCATTTTGATTCTAGCTTAAATTGGATATGGGTCATTTTGGTTCTTCACAGACGATATATCACAATGTAATTAAGTCAATTACTTATCTAGTTCAAATATAAAGACTCAAAAATTCTCAAAAAGCTAATCGTAAGTAAGCATAGAAAATTAATTATCGTTGTCAGTTTCACAAATTACGAATTTTAAACTGCATTGAATTTTATAGCGTTAGGATAAAACATTTGTAAGAAGTTAATCTACGATATCAGTTAAAGAGGATAATGGAACGTTCAAAAGTGATATATAGTGTGAGGTTATAGTATTTTATAAGTCAATCTTTTTGTATAATAACTTAAAAGTGCTGTGTTACCGTTACCCAAATCCAGTTGAATACTAAGAGATTTAGTGCATCTTTAAGCATTGCAATTTGTTTAGTTTTAAGCTCAATGTAATAAAATAATATGAATTTATACCCTTATACTTTTACTTGCATATTAATTATTTCTATTATGTTAAAACTTTATTTTCTGTGAAATTCAAGATGACAGCGACGGCAGAAAAATTGCAGGGAACTATTATTACTAGTTGATTTTTTATGTGATTTATCGAGAGAGAGAGAACTCGAACTCGGTAAGTCGGTAGTCGGTAGTTCCACCAAACTCAATCAGCTTGTGTATAGCAGCAGGTTTTTTTTGCAAGTTTAATTACAACAAGCTTCAAGGTCACGTCTGTTTTACCATATACAATTATATAACATAACTCTATAGCTAAAAGGCATAGATGCCAAAATTGCAGATTTACTAGAGGAATTAGCATATACAACATATATCGCATTGAAATTCATATAGTCACAGACGAGATGAGGAAAGTTTCCCTTCCGTTATTATTATCTCTTTCTTAGTAAGTGCAAATCTTATTTTTTTATGGCTCTGCATTATCCAAGCAGTATTATTTCGCACGGTGTTATTAAAATTTCAAATAATATACCATTTTTTTACAATACTGATTTGCAATGCCGGTGCCGGCTTCGGAATACCACACAGCTTCTACATCGCTAACTTTTAGTAGATATATTTTCGGCAGGAATATTTTGAACCTAATTTTTTTATTTTACATTTTTTTTTAAATTTTGCATTTTACAACCAGAGCCAGAACCAGAGTCCATATCGTTTTTTACCGCGAAAATGTGTTGCCCGCAGTGTAGGCTAAACCAATTAAAGTCTGAAAAAAGTAGATATTCCATTTTGACATTTTCAAGCTTATTTGCAGAAGGTGTAAAGACAACTATTGGGATTGAGAAACACCATTTTACTAACAGTGAGGTGAGGCTATATGGAAAAAAATATTTTGTATTTAAAGTTTTTATAATAATTTTATTTGGAATAATCACCAAATTTTGTGCACATTATTTTATGCACAATACATTCTTCAATCGTGATTAAATTAGTTTTACATTAATACTGAAAAAATCGCATTTTTAGTGGGACAACTTTTCAAAATGTAAAACAACAACTGTTTCCATTATCCACATTTTATGGCGCCTGCTATACCTGCTCTACTGTCTTTCCGCCTCCTTCTCGAATACATACAATTACCTCTCGAATGGGAAATATCACTTTTGTATTTATTTGACCCAGTGGTGCCTCTGGACACAGACACTGTACTCCATTGTGTTCGTTACATATCTTTTAATTCGATGGAAAGAGGCTCGGTTGTCACAAAAGGGGAATTTAAGCACCATAAATAGATGTGAATCAGAATTAAGACCGGAACCGGAACCGGATGCTTGTAAAAATCATGCTGAGGAAGAACTCGAACGTTTCACCCCAATGTTAAATGGTATTATCAACTAAAACTTTTATAAAATGCAAAAACAAATTTTAATGAAATGATTAAGTCATTACTGCAAATTGTAAATAATTTTTAAAACAGCGGACATTGAAAATGACGAAAATTGGCCTTCCGCACTCTCAACCCCATTCAAACAACCACCAAAGCCAAAGTCAATTCCTAAGCGGTCTACTGATGCCGAGATAAAGTATCACAGTATTTCAGAAAAATGTTCGAATTGGAAAAACTCTGCTGGTTTGCTTAAGTACCTCGAGTCAATAATTTGGATTTTATTCAATGTTGTGAGTGAAGTAGCAATTTTCGTCACACTTGGATATTGGGTCACTGTTTATCCCACAGATTCAAAATCCAAAGAGATCAATTTCCAGACTTTTATCAGTCACGGATTTAATGGGGTCTTTGCTATAGTGGATGTAATGATCGTCGCACTCCCTGTTCGCATCCCACACTTCATCTATTCACTCACCTTTGGCCTCATTTACATTGGATTTTCGTGAGTTTTTATTCATTTTGAACCACAAAAATATGGTTATAAAAAATTTAATTAATATAATTTCGATTTTTTTACTTCTAAAAATTTAATGGTGTATTTTGTTGTTATTTTTTTAAAGGATACTTTATGAAGTTAGCGGAGGGAGTTACTCGAAACTGGAGAGACCCTACATTTATCCCTACCTGAACTGGCGTGAAAAGCCTTACTGGGCAATGTTATCATGTTTTGTAGGGATATTTGTCATCCTTATTTTGCATATGGTTTTGTACTTGTTGTATGTCCTTTGTCTCTTTGCCGTTCCCCGCTGTTTGTCTTTGTGCGCCAAAAAACGGGGACGAGTGCAACGTTTTAATGATTCCATTGATGACAATTCCCCGATGAGATTAGAAAGTCATTTGTAAACGTTTTAGAAGTTTGAAATTTGGAACATTTTTACTTAGAAGAAATAAAGCAACTCGAAAACTTTTTATAGTGCACTTACATGTTATGAAGAGTATTTTTCCAAAACGGGTCAAGTCCATCAAAGCAAATTATTCAGGAACAGCGAATAATGAATTAAATGTGACGTGTGAAATTTTTTTTTGAACTCAACTTTTTTCTACAGAGTGTAATTTACTTCAAGCAGCTTCGTAAATCTAAACTGACTCTGGAATGTTTTAGAAAATTTTCAAAAAGTTTAATTTGTGGACTTTTTCCGTTTTCCCTCAAAATCAATAACTTAAAAAGTAGAGACAAAAGTCCGTGGGATGAAATTTTAATCGTTTTGAGTGGAACCAAACTTTTTTAACTTTTATACTTTTTCTTGTAGAAAAAAATTTACGCCCGGCAATTATTGTCTTCTACAAACTACGAAAATAATTGAAAGTCCAAGTTAAATCAGAAGTACAAGTTTTAAATGGACTCATCCCATTTTACGACTTATCATGCCGCCGTTGGGCCAAAAACGAAATTTTGGCAATTTAAAAAAAATTGCTTTGGTTGAACTTTGTCCTTTACACAGTAACACAATAACGTATCTAGTTGAATAGGTTGTAGGATTTTTCCTACCCGGACTTTTCCTACCCGGACTTTTTCTACCCATTTGGTTTCTACGCGGATTTTTCCTACCCGGACTTTTCCTACCCAAGACCAAACCTAGGACTATTCCTACCCGAGTCTATTACTTATGTAGAAATAAAACAGAAACACAACTATTTATGAGTGTACCGTAAATTAATTCCAGGTTATAATAAAATGCAAAAGCTGTGGGCATATCTTTGCGCAATGTGTAGTTTCTTTTTTGTACATGGGTAGGAAAAGTCCTGGGTTTGGTCGTGGGTAGGAAAAGTTCGGGTAGGAAAAATCCGCGTAGAAACCAAATGGGTAGGAAAAGTCCGGGTAGGAAAATTCCGGGTAGGAAAAATCCGTTTACCAGTTGAATAGTACATACACGTAACGGAAATAAGCTCATTTTTGAAAAAAAAAGACTTTGCCAAAAAAAACTCTTTAATTACATTGTGACTATTTGCATTTTCAAATTAATTTTTACGTAACGCATTTACTTGAATTATATTACCCTATTCCAATTTGTACTGAACATCTTGTACGCGGATACATCATTAAACCTTACCAAAATAAATTGCAGTAAAATTCCATAATAATTACCTTTTTTATTACAATATCTGTGTCAAAAATTTCGGAAGCCCAACGCAACGTACCAACCATCTACAGTGATCTTTCTTATAGGTATTGATCATTTGACTGACTTTGTCAAACGGCGTTGAACTATTTTATTTGTTTCAGAAATTTTGAGAGATGTTTGACCAACCCTTAACGGCGTCAAGCTTAAGCGAGTTTTGGTAATAAGCAATAAAGTATTTAGCTCAAAGTTTTAATTATATAATTTATATTAATTCTTCGAATTTCCGAATGTGTAATCGGATCTAATTTATTAAATCCCGATTGTTGGTTAGATGGATTTTGATCACACTGACTCAATGACTGACAGCGTTGAAAAGTGCAATACAAAGACAGCGAATATAAACGACGCGGTTTCTCCTTACCAACATAGGGACGAAATTTTGGTGAAGCCTACTTGCAATATTTTCAAGTTTTTGAGTACGTCATACATTTTCCTAGGGACTCCAGAAGAGATATTTGATATTTTTATTTTCGTTTAGCTGAAATTAATCACCGCACACGGGAGGATCTACGTTCCCCATATAAACGCTTGTTAATTTTATTATTACCAATACATATCTCAAATGTAGTTTGCAGTTTGCAATCACAGTTAAGTTGTTAAAAATTTATTTAAGTAAATATATATGATATTTGTACTTCCCTGGCAAATGCATTTGTTGTTAAAAACAATACTTACTGTCCCACTAGTAATACTGACATATCTAGATTTAGTGATGCTCTCGATTGTGATATACCTCTTTTATTCTCAGCAGTGACTGCTAGTGAAGTTGCTACCTTAATCAAGGAAACAAAAGGTAGTACTTCAGCTGGCCTGTTGAATGTACCCCCTAAAATATTAAAGTTGTGTTCAACACAATTTGCTCCAGTCCTGGCTGAATTATTCAATTTTGCTTTTAAAACTGGGGAGTTTCCAAGTGACTGGAAAGAAGCAATTGTAACCCCAATTCTAAAAGCAAACGCAAACAAGTATGTCCCTACGTCGTATAGACCTATTTCAATACTTCCATTTTTGTCAAAAATATTTGAAGCTGTGATATCGCATAGAATTGTAAACTTTGTTGAGGGCAATAAGTTGTTATCCAAATTTCAATTTGGGTTTCGAAAACATAAATCAACTTTACATGCTCTAATTCATTTAACTGATCAGATTTTTAAAGCAATTGAGGCAAAGAAGTACACTGCAGTCCTATTCGTTGATCTTAAAAAGGCCTTTGATACGGTTGTGCACATCAAGCTCCTGCAGAAACTAAAACATAAGTATAACCTGCCTACCTACCTTATTAGAATATTATGCAGTTACTTAAAGCAACGTACATTTCGTATTAAACTTGGTACGTTTCTGTCTCAGCAATTTGATTTAAATATTGGTGTTCCACAGGGTAGTGTCTTAGGTCCAGTGCTGTTTATATTGTTTTTTGATGATATTTGTGATGTTCTTAGAACACCATCGCTATATGCAGATGATGTTGGGACTGTCTGCTCTAATGTAAAGATGGAAATAGTTAAGACTGAACTTGAAAATGTATGTAATAGCATTAACACTTGGTGCATTGAAAATGCAATGGAGTTGAGTTTTGCCAAGACGGTATTTATGAATTTTTTCAATCCGAGATCCAAGCGAGTATGTGATTTTGAATTTATACTTTGTAGTAATAACAGAATCATAAAAGTAGAGGCATTTAAATATTTAGGTATTAATTTTGATTGTTATCTTAAATTTGACTCACATTGTAATTTGGTTTTAAAAAAGATAGCTTTTAAGTGTTCCCGACTTGTTAAATATAAGCGCTTTATAGATCCAAAACTGTTGGCTATAGTATTTAAGTCCCTAGTGTTTTCCCACATTGATTATGGACTTCCTATATGGGCATCAGCCCCAAAAGTTTTACTGGAAAAGCTACAACATACAATAGACCATTATCTGAAATGCATTATTCTAAAAGGCTATCATTTTAATTTATTGGTAAATAAGCAGCTTGGTTTTCCAAAAGGCCGACCTCGGTCAGCTATTGATATGTGTAAACTGTATGAAATGTATAGCTTACTTACTGTGTCAGAGAGAATAATTTACATAACTTTATCGACAACCAGAACACTACTTAAGCAAACTGATGTACTTGACTGTTTAGCTGAAGTTGTTGATAAGAGAGTTAAGACGACCAGAAATAGTTTTAAGCTTATTGTTCAACGGACCTCGTCATTTTACCACAATTCGTATCAATATAGAGCAGTTATGGTATGGAGCTCGCTCCCTACCTATATCCACAAAGAGAAAAATTTAAAGGACTTTCAATTTGAACTTGGAAAATGGCTTTTATTAAATCGCGACAATATTTATGTATAATTATATTTTGTAGTTTGTAGTTCCTAGATATATGTATAACAATGTCTTTTCCCGAAAATCAGTGTAATTTCGCTGTGTGATTATGACAATAAAGCAATTACTTACTTACTTACTCCCCATTTAGTCATTATTAGGAAATGTTTCCAAAAATTCCGGTAGCAAATCAAGTGGTGAATTCTAATTCCTACCTATCTACATAATTTACGGGAATTTTGAAACTTTTGCAATACTGGACCAATTTCATCGAGCCATATATCATTCGAAAGGTAATCACTAGTAGAATTCAAATAACAGAATGCGTCTCCATTATAACAAAACGTTTTCAAAATAACGGTCTTTTAATTTGAAAATGCCGCCAAAATTGTGTTTTATGGGTCACAATCAAAAAACAAAAAAAATGGTGTCTGCTTATTTTTGAAGAGCTTTCAAATGATATATCAGTCGACACAATCTGTTAACTTTTTTTAATTTGCAATTATGTTATTTAAAAACCATTTGAAAACTAATAACTACCGTGCGTGCACACTAAGTTATTTAGATTTGCCAAATTGTTACCGTTCCAATGGTATATCATGTTTGCGTAAGTTTACTGAGTGACCGGTCGAAATCTTCATTTAACACAATATTTAATGTTTTGGCGGGAAATTCAAAAATTTCAATATTAAATTTTTGGATTTATTAAGAATATAAAAATGGCTGTGCGTAAATCGTCACAGCTAACCCGTTTACGGCTTCTTTCCTTTAATTTACAACCTGTTAATTGACAACTAAAATTTGACGGCAAATTCAAAATTTTTAATCTAGCTGTTAAGGCTGCCATTAAACAAGGGCTTTAGCCCTTGTTTATTCTGAAAAATGATTTACGCTTAATAGTAAGTATACTCCATTGTTTTTTACACGCTCTTTTAAAAAATAGATTGGATGATTTCAGGTCGTCCGATTGTGACCGTCCCCTCGTTAGTTAATACTTGTCCTAAACATATTTAAAAATGTAATTAAACGCTATGCATTTATTGTGCACCTTAATAATAATAATGCTAATAATAATAATAATAATAATTGATGATAATAATGCCTATTTTTCGGAGTATCTTCCAATGAATTTTTCGGGATCGGGAAAGACACTTGTCCAAAGGAACTCAAACATGGATCCGATATCCGATGCATTCGTTTCTTTTTAGCGATCTGCTATAACTTTCTCAAAGACGACAAAGAATTTAAAGAATACTTTTGTAAAACCATTGAATATTTTAATGCATGCGTACAGGGCCTACAAAAATAGCGCGCAACGAAATTCGTAGTCTGTGAATCGATGGGCAACAGGCAAAAATTTCAGTGTTTGAGCCCAGGCCCTGTGCATTGGACCACTGATGGGATGTGACGTGTGACGGGCAGTAAATGGGAACATACGAAAAAACTTGGTAAAATCACTGGAATGACTTGTTAATTATATTCGATTTTTACCTGTTTGCGAGTGTACGTGTAATAGTGAATAGTGAGTACTGAGTACTGACGTCAAATTGTTGTGAATTAAAGTATCGTGTCGTAATTCTCGTAATCGTAAATAAGTTAACGCGCTGGTACGTAATTTAGATTACCATTTATATAATTTGTATTATTTCCGTTTTTTATTACATTCTATTGTGTTGGCATCCGACATCCTTTTTGTAATGATTAAGAAAAGCTGAGAACATTACAATCTGGATGATAATAAAGCACAATACGATAATATACGATTAGAACTAGAAAAAAATCGGTATTTGCATTTTGCACCTTATACGTACTTTACATGTGATGGCCCGGAAGTGATTGCTAGTTAGTTTATGAGTCATGAGTATAGTTAGAAATGACAAAGGCTGCCTGCCATTAGACTTTAGTTAAACATGCCGAAAATTAAGGTCGTGTTTCATCGTTCATCGTTTCTCGTTTAGGATTTGTTGTTGGGTATTGCATATTTTTGCGGTGAAACATTTCTGGATATCGTGTGTCAGTCTTCATAATTTGATTATAGAATATAGATTAACAATTAATGTACAGCGTGAAACGTAGTCTGCTAACTGTCAAGCATCAAGTCTCAGTTGAAAGAGGAGATGATTAGGAAGGTGGAATGTCAGAGGTGAAGACAGAGTCATACAGACAACAGAGATGCAGGTCACAGCTGTGTGGGTGTGCGCTGTAATTGTACCTAAAAATAACTGCAACCTAGATAAATCCAAAAATTCCAAAATCAAAAATTATAATTTCATATTTAAAATCTTTTGTCTTTGGGTGTCCAAATTTTGGAGGTTTCAAGGTTGTCAAGTGCCGGTCTTTTACTATTATTAACCAACAGGGAAGTTGGAAGTGAAGCAACTTGTATCGTAACTTTAAAATTGGTGGTAAAACTACTGCGTGTTTATTTCAGCAGAACTTGACCCTGATAACAGTGCCAATAAGTTGTTTACTTTTCCCTGATATTGTTTCTTCAGTTAAATTATAATCTGCAATCAGATTTTGCTTTTATTTTCGGTTATTGAAAAGTCACAAGCTGCAAGTAATTTATTATTATATTTGATATTCCTATAATGAACTGCAATAATAATAATTTATTTCTGATAAGTACACACCATTTTGTCAGCATTTAAACATTTGACTTTGTACGCAGAGATTATAGATATAAGATAGATAAGTGCGTAATAATAAATTACGATTGTTTATAATTTAGTCGATTAGTACAGTAGTACTAGTGCATTATAGGCGTGCGTGTATATTTTTGTGTTTACAGAGGCAGAGATAGTGTTAGTAGCTGTTTTTTATACGCTACAGTTGTTATGAAAAAATACATGCGTTATTAATGCAAGTCACGATGACAGAGACTCCGTAGGACAAGCAAAGCAGGCTAGTTAAAACAAGTTTTGAGTTTGAAGTTTATAAGATTCATATAGAATGAAATACAACAAATATCCCGACTATAGAATATAAATACAGTAACATTCCACACTTTGTTCAGTTGTCGGTTGTCACTTAATAAGTAAACTAAAACTACTGACATAAAGGACTCCCATAGGAGTTCAGGACTGACAATTAATGAATTAATTAATTGAGTCTGAATATTAAGATTATTTACAAATTAGATATTTCATCTATTCTAATTTTGTAATTTTAATTCGTAAAAGTGAACTCATTATTAGTGATCATTTTAGTTACAAGTTGTAGTTGGCATTTAACTATTATGTCAGTTTTGTTGTAATTTGTGTAGGATGCCTGCAATAAATTAATCTGTTTGTATGTCATTTAACCATTCCTGGCAGCCCTAACTTGACCGTCTCAACACGAATCTACTTAAGTGCTGGTTGACCTTTCTCTATTGTCTATCATGGTGGAACATGATTCAATGGAAGTTGATGGAGTCGACTCAGCACCTTCCCTGGATGAACAAATGGACGTAGATTTAGATGAAGATGGGAATCCTAAATCAAAATATCAGAAAGAAAATGTTTTCATTCATTTACTCCCGTACTCAGATGCACTGGAAAAGGAGACAGCGGATCTGTTGGATCATACTCTACTCTATATATCAAAATGTGTCGTGGCACGAGATCTACATAGTGGATTCTCTCTCTACACTAAATCGTTGGGAGCGTAAGTTTCTGTAAACGTATTAAATGTTTTATTATAAATATATAAAAGTAAAGTACTATTTTACTATTTACCATACAACATTTAACTAATTGAAAATTTGTAAAAAATAAAATATACTGATAGTTGATGACTAAGTAACTTATACGCGAGCTGGGTATTTATGTAAATATGGAGTATTTAATTACTATATTTTAGATTCATTGACATGTACGGAAGGAAATTCACAAAAGAGCAGCATATTAAATTGATTGAGCTGATGATGGAAGTTTTAGTCATGGAAACTTTACCTCTGACCATAGTTCATGATGTCGCTGAATTACTTCAAACCCTCTTAAGGTCTGAATTAATAATAATCAAATCAGTGGGGGATCCAAGGTGAGGAGTAGGGAGGATGGCTCATACTGCACAGCAATTATAGCATCTATCATGAGCAAATGACATTGCTCAACGGGAAACAGTAATTCAAAACTGCTACCGATTAGGGAGAAAGATTTAAAGATTTCATTCAACAAATTAAGCTTAACTCTGACCTCTAATGAAAGAAGCCTAGCAGACTCAACAAAAAATTAAACCATTACTATAGGTGAACGCTTTCTGGATCCGCCACTGATCAAAGATAAAAAATTATCTAGTAGTTGGTATTTATTGATTGTGCGTAGTTAATTACGTAATCATGGTGTGTATTGAATTTGAAATTATTTTTAATGATCTTCGGAATCACGTGTCACATTTTTCTGTATACTGTATAATATGTAACATACCTAGCTTACATTATCTTAAATTATTTACTGCAACAACAGAAAGCAGGAATTACTAACTCGGGAAGATCTGGTGTTTTCATGGCGTCCTTTGTATGAAACCCTGGACCGATGGGTTTATCATCGCAAATATTCATTATCCTACACAGCTAATGCGTAAGTTTAATTTCAAACTTAAGCTGGTAGTGCAGAGTCTACTTGTCCACGCAATCATTCTCTGGTAGCAAGTTGTTAACTAAACCTTGAAACTGCTTTATTTTTTACAGGAAACTGGAAACTAGCCTTAAGGAAACTATTCGGTTGTGCAACTTGTAAGTGCTTTTGCCATGATTCTTTTTGTATTTTCAACTTTAATCGGCGTATTAGACGTATGTGTTAATGCGTGTTTAGTAAGGTACCTGTAATGCTAAGGTCAAGTAAATAAGGATAATTTATTCTCTCTTAGATATTTCCCAAAAGAAAGTCTACCAGAAATAATCGCAGAATTCACACCCATGCTATGCCCTTCTTCAATCAAAATGAGTTTCGGTCTTGAAATGCTCAAGTATTTTTTACCATTTCAAAATTCAGAATGTGAGGAGCAGCTTTCGGAGTTTGTTAAACTCTTATTAACCTTCCACGATTCATGGAATAATCACCCAGTGTGGGAATGGGTATACATATTATCTGTATTTTAATATATCCCTACATTATTTCTTATTTCGTAAGTCAGCTTTTAATTTTGAAATCAAAGTTAATCACATTTGATTGTCCCTTTTTAGTCAATGATGAACCTTCTCTCAACGGCCGCATGGAATATGACCGGAAAATTTGACTGGGAACCATACTTAGCTACTATGTATGCGCGTTTAATGAGAAACCTCGACCTACCCGTTTACTTCAAAAATGCCAAGAGCAGTGGGACCATTGTGTCGTGCAAAACATACGAGTGTGGTAGCACTGCTCGATGGATCGTAGCTACTCTCGTAAGTATTTTGTGTATATTTTTAACGTCATAGCATAATCTACGAAGTTATTTCATTGACAATGAGCACAGTGAATTTTGTGTGGCTTAGTAGTTTACGCCGTCATTTTTAATTTTACTTTACAGGGACGAAGTCCTTCAGCTCTTACGTATCTTAAAACGTTTATGAAATCATTAGAAACATATTATAATCCAAATAATGCTGGGCGATGGACTCATACGTTGGCAAACTTACTCAGAGATCTAGCTGAAAATTTCACCCGGAGGGTCAAACGGTATTGTAAAATGAGAGTCAAATTATATTTTTGCTACAAGTTTGTGATTTTACAAGTGTTGTGATTTTAGGTATGTAATCTGTATTTTAGTGAACGCTATCTGGAAAAAAAGCGCTGGTGGTCGAAAACACCTGAAGATAAAAAATTGACAGAAGATGATATTGAGTCATTCGTCGATGTTTTAGCTGGTCTTGCATTAGATTTTTATTTAGATTTAGCTCTGGGTGGCTACGTTCTCAAATCATTGGCTGTTCTCAGGCCACAAACTATCATTCCTGCAGTCATGGAAAAGTAATGAGCAGGGATAAATCATTTATGGAGATACTTATGTGTATTCAGTATTCAGACCTATGTTCTTTTTTGAATAAGTTATTTCACTGTAATTCTTATCTGTTTATTTAAATGCAGGTATTCTGGGATGGTGGAGACATTAACAGAGTCAAAGAAATACATGACAACCATGCGTTGGGTCATGGTCTTAATTAACATGATGGTTTCGGGACGAAAAGATGACGAAGGATATGATGGCCGGCACTTAATCATTCCATTTCTTAATTCTCTTCTCCCAGCCATTGACCCTAATGACATGCATAAGACGTTGACTGCTCTCAGCTGTCTCTGTATTGTCGTTAGCTATATTAATCTGGTCGACTGTTCGTCTCAAGCAGAAAATATTGAGGACGAGGTAGGATTTATTGTTTACATTACCCCTACAAAATTTACAACAAATCGTAATATCAAGACTCGTTACCATCCTCAAACACATGAAATGGACTTCAGCGTTTCAGTAATATTATTTTTGTAATTTTGATTACTTTTTTTGCCTGTGTTTAGGAAAAACGTGAAATTTGTTTTGGTACAGCAGGCTTCGATGATTTCGTCCTTCAGCTTTTAGACCGTGTTTTCACATTAATTGAAAATCGAGCCCATGAAAATACCCGAATGGCTGATAGTCGTCAAGTGAACACTGTCAACGTGGAAGATATTTCATTGCAAAAAATCATATGGGCTGTTTTCCGCCCATTAGCTACTCACTCGTCTACAGCCATCTGCAAGGTAATTATTTCGTGGAATTAAATTCTATGAGCGTATTAACGGGTTTGATTTAAGGTTGAAGTGTGGTATTTTTGTGTTGTTCATTTAATATTTTTGTTCTTATTTCTTCAGATTGCAGTTGACAAAATTGTTTCATTTGCATTCAGTAATACATTAGAGACCGATGTTTCAGGAAGATTGTTTGCTTCGATTTGCCAAGCATATGCTGTGGTAAGGATTTTTCACTTTCCTCACCTTTTTTTTTGTAGTTATAAAAGTAGCATAATTACTTACTTTGATCTATATTTATTTTTGTAGTCCCGCCCAGATATCATTCTGCCAAAGCTGCTGCCAAGATTATGCACATCCGTTCAACAACATGTCACGGATGACATTCTTGATGATGAGGATCTGGACAAGACTTTATTGTTCCATATGCTTTTGCTGTCTTATGTAAGTTTGAATTATTGGCTAAATCAATCCAAGTTAATCGTTAAGTAATACTCTAATTTTAAACTTCATTAATTGGGGGTCATTACGATCGCTTTCATTTAGGGACAACTAAATTATTTTATATTTTGTGTACAGATAATGGAGACTATTGGAACTGAGCTTGTTAAATACAGAAAAGATGTAGAAGCCATGCTGAGTGCTGTACTGAAACTAAATGGAAAAAAGGGATACACCGTAGCCAGTGTAATATTTATGCGACTACTTAATTCTCTCGTATTTATTTATCCCCTGGAGAATAAATTGTCAGATGTGGACTTTGATGATCCTAACTACCTGGCGTTTGACGTAAGTACATTTCAATAAAGAATTTATATTGTTGTGGCAGCTTTATGAAACATTTCAAAATTCAATTAACGCCAGCGTGTCAGCATGTAAGTAATTGTTAGTTGGGATTTTGGGATTAAATACGTTACAATTTATTTTAGGATTGGGGAAAATACTGTCATTGGAAAGATACAAAGATAACGTGGCATACTCCATCTGTGGAGGAATTAACTTGGGCAAAGGATATATTTTTAGAGAAGTTTTTGCAGTTCTCAAAACTTTTTGAAAATATTTCTCAACTTCCTGAAGGAAATGAAGAATTGAATAAGAAGCTTTTGAAGGGAATGCAAATTCTTCAATCGTCCTACGATGGCATTAGTATCATTTTGCCCTTTTGGAATGATACGCCGATTGTTGTGTAAGTTTTTGGTTATTAGTGAGTGCCTAGGTCATAGTCAAGTTTCAGATATTTTTTAGTTGTAATTTTCTTACAAGATTTTTGTGTCTCTGTTATTCTTACTTTTTTCCTCTGTTACATCTACAGCTTAGATTCAATCGCTGACTTTTCTCCTGATCCATATACTTTTGGTTATCCTGATGTTGAAATAGTTGTACCTGGTACTGGGGAAAATATCAAGAAGAAATATTTCGATATGTTTACCGAAATACAAGCTTATTTAGAAAAGTTCAAGGCGGATGATACTGACGCTTTTGTATCTGTTATTCGGGTAATTTTGTATTTATGTATTTATAAAATTGTTCTGCTAATAGTTTAATGTATAGTGTTTAAGTATTTAATTGTTAATTTGATTTTAACTGTTTATGTGTACTTAAATTTTAATGATTTATTTTTCAAATACAGGGACTGGATTCTTTGATTGTTCCTTGCATTGAAGCTGGATGTCGTTATGCAGTCGCGACTAAACCGAAAAATATGCCTGTTGCTATTCCAGCCGAGTTGTCGTCATTGAACCCTAAAAAAAGACATATTCGGGTTAGATCTGTTGTTCGCGTTTACAGTTTACATCTAAAGAGAGTTCGGTAAGTATTATATTTATGGTATGACGTTTTTGGGGACATTAATTTAGGTAACCTTATTCAAGGAATGTAAAATCATAGTTATGCACGATTCATAAGATTGAGTTTTTTTTAAATAAACAGAGCAGCAGTTTGCAGTTCGTGGACGGAAAGCCATTTGGAAATTTTACATAAATTGTTCACATTGTGTGTTAATCGGTATGCAAAAGTCCGTTGTATTGCTCAGCAAAGGTTCTGTCGTTACATAGACTGGTCTTCAGGTTTCCTCTGTCGTTACGTGACAGGTTTTATTCTAGAAAAACTGGAGGCGGGTATTCCACACCATGAGTATAAGGTGCCATTAAAATATTATTTTATTTTATTGGTTTATTTTTATTTATAATATCACTATATTTTTGGGATACTTTTGATTTACTTGTGTATCGTCTCATTCGTGCAGGGAGTATTGTATGTACTGCAAAGTTCTAAATGTTCACCAGTTCTACTGAATTCTTGGGAAGAATTGAGTCGTATGTGGATGGCCCTGCTTAAAAGTCCATTCTCTGAAAAAAATTCAATCATCGTGTGTATGCATCACATACAACATCTTATTGCGCGTGATTTTGTGTTCTTTCCTTTTGAGGATCGTGTACCTGTGAGTCAAAAAATATAATATTGTAAAAATAAATACGATTAGTCTGGAATTTAGTCAATGATTTTCATGTTTTGTATTTCAGTTGGCATTATCTACTAGTTTATTCTATTTTTGTTTGTTTTTAGAAAACATCTAGACTAGATCAGCTGGCAAAGGAACTTGTGAGGGAGCCTCAGTGGAGAAATGAAATTGATGGAAAGGTTCAACCATTTAATACATCAAAGAATATAGTCTTTTATAATAAATTAATTGATGGTCTACTCGAATTCGGTCCCAAGTCCAACTGGTAATTCAATAATTCATATGCGTATAGTTATTATGTTTAATTTTATTCCTTTTACGTGACCTGGCATGTTGACGATGTGGAATGAATTTAAAAATGACTCTAATTATTGATTTGTATTATATATTCAGCCATTGGAGGAAACAGCAAATGGCAGCTGAAATGTTAAGTGTTTTAGTTGTCGAAGAAGTTCCCGTACGAGCGGAAGTAGTGGATTTTTTTTTCTGTTCTCTCATCTCAAAATATATTGATATTCAACGGGTATGTAATTTATTATGTTCTACTACTCATTATTTTCTTAATAACATCGTCATGTGTGTTTAAAATGTGAATATGTTGGGTCAAATTAAACCCCATTTTTCTCATAGATCGGTCTCACATCTGTTCCATGGATTCTATCAATTTTTAAGCGCCAGTACAAACCATTCATTTTGGACACCACCACCGGAATTAAGTTTGCGGAGGTCAGTGAAGTGTCTCTAGTTAAAATAGAATTTCTGGTTGGAATTGTCGCATTTTGACGAGTATTTTATGGCTGTAAGATATAAAATTTAAATTTGAATTTATAAATTGAACATTTTTAGTACAATTTAAAAATCATAATTTTAGGGGGAAACGGCTCGTTCAATTCTTCAGTATAAATCGAAGTCAGTTCAAGGAACGTATTCTTTAGAATTCGACAAATCACCTAGCAGCATACTGAACCAAGCCGAAATTGAAGCTCCGCCTACAGAATTTACTGTTCATAAAATCCATTATGGTTTCACATCCCTCCCTTTAAAACTGCAAATAAAAGTGTGCCCATCAGACTTTCGTAACCTGTCTGATCAAAAAGCAGGGACGGTCACGGCCTTGTCCACGTGTTTTAAGTACCTCGACGATGAGGAATATTTAAAGAAATTAATGGAATTGTGGAGTATTGAAGAGAAGACGAAAGGGGTTGACTCTAAACGTGCCAGTTTTGCCAAGGTTTGTTTTTTTTGTATTATGATAGTTTCTATCTTCCTCAATTATTTAACCATGCAAGCTACCACTTTCTTCTAAGGTAATTAAGTACCTCTAGTACGTATATTCTGCACCATACTAAAATGTGTATAAAATTGTATTTGGCTATTTTTATCCTCTCAATTTTTAATTTTTTGATTTGGTGCAGCTTATCGCTCGTAATTGTGGTCCAGAAGCTCTAATTCTGCTCATAAAACTTTTGGAGCCGATGAGTAACGTAAAGGATCAGTGGAAGCAGCGTCTAGTCTCAAATATGTTCGGTGGTATTTTTTATGGAATGAAATTATGGAGCAATGAGAAGATTGACATGTTCTGGACGGGCCATCTTAAGCCTATTTTTCTGGAGTGCTTGAATAATGTAACTCAAGAAACTTTTGACTATTGGGTGAACGCTATTTCTCTTCCGGTGGTAAGTTAAACCTTTGTAATCAAGTTATATCACTTCGGTGTAGTAAGATAAAAAGAACACTTTTTCTGTTTGCAATTAAAATATAATCTAAGGGATATGAAATTCACTTATACACTCATTAGTAAATAAATTATTATAGCCACATACATTGTAAGTAACTACTCGTAAATGCGTATTGTAGTGTAGTTTCAAACCGTATTTTATTGGGGTCTATCGTCTAAATAATCTTGCCGCAGTGGCTGTGGCTGTGGCTATGTCCATGGCCATATGCTCGAGAACATGCAATAATTCTATCCACTTACTTTTACACGCAGTATTAATTTTATTATATTATTTTGTTATTACGCGGGAAGCGCAAAGAGTGTATATAATTTTTGTTAAAGAAAGGGGGCTAAATAATCTTAAGTAGCATATTAGGTAATTTATGGAATCGACTAACGGTAGTAAAAAAAACTCCAAAATGGAAAATATAATGACTTGGTGTAATTACTGAAATGAATAATAGAGACTGACGAGAATTCGATGGATTGGTAATGTAGCTGCGCAAGTTGTTTCAATCAGAACCCGTACCTTCAGATGCCGTGCATTTTATAAACCGGGGAAACATTCGGTAAAGTTCCTACATAGCGTGAACAAAATTGAACGAAAAAATCAAAACAACTGCATTCTCAAATTAAAAGTTCAATGAAGCTCAACTTCAACCTTTGTAACAACGTTTTTTCGTTTTTGTTTTGTTTTTCAATTTCCTACCTGTGTTAGGTGTCTTCTACAGTTTTTTTCTGTTTCATTCTTTTCCTTCGAGTGTGTTAATTTCTAATCGCAGAAACGACTCATACCTACTTGATGTTTTATCGTTGGATTTTGTAACACAAATTAATTAGTCAATAATTCAGTAAATCTACTTTTCCTTTAAGTCTATTATTTAGTTAAGGAAAAGGAGAGAAAGGCCTTGCGCTTCTACTTCATTGATAATTTAAATTTCAAAACTTTCCTATTTTATTTTTTGTAAGATTATTGTAGATATGCATTGCTGTTTCTTCGAATGGATTAATTTAAAAAATTACAAATTAAGTCGCATAAACTTATTTTCTTTCTTGTGTTTCTGATTTCTCTATGTTTCTGGTTCTGGTTTTAGTCATTATTATTATTATTATTATTATTAATTGGGCATCAGAATATCTCCAACAATTTATGAATAGCACATATAATAGTCTGAAAATTTGGGTTACTTTTAGTCAACGCAGACTGTATTCGATTCTGGTTTTTAGTCGCATTTCTGTCATGTTAATACTCCTTTACGAGAACCATTCGGTGTATTTTTCAAATTGCAGTTTGCTTAATGTGAAACATTACTTTTCCAAAAGCATGTTACAAACTATTAAACCAATATTATGAATTAACTCGAAGCAGGCTGTTGTTGTATTTGCTGTAGTGCTGCAGTGCATGAATATGAAGTGCACGGCATTTTGTCTGCGTTTCCCGTTCCCCCGAAACTACAATTATTTTCTTATGTCCGTATAAAGAGCTCACGATACAATATCTAATTGTTCGTACTATGTAAGTACTTACAAGCTATATAACAATATATGTAGTATTTACGTTTAATTACGTACAAAACTCGATATTTACATTTTTACGTAATCCTTTTTTTTGTTTTAGTTTTTTCATCATTTTTACCTGTGTTTCAAAAATTTGTAATGTAACTCCGGATTTAAATATTGCAAAATTTTGATAACATAATTATCTTTGCTCACTCAATCCAAAAACGTAGAAAGATGCTGGGTGGGTTATTTTGGGTGTTTTCTTTTTAAAAAATACTAAAGACTTATTGTGTGGATAAAAAGTCGAGATAGTGGGAAGGTTTCCGCCCACCAAGTGCAGCTTGGATGTGGTGGACCGGAATAATTAATGAATGGGGCCTTACCTTCTCCACTATCTCGACTTTTTATTCCAACAATAAGTAGTTGATAACATAAACTATCTAATGCATACATGTAAGTACTTACATTGTACAGTGGTATTATTACTTTATAAAATCTTCAACTTGAGAAAATGAATTAACTACTTGTATTTGTCGTAAATAATATATAGCTGTTTGTGCATAATTATAAGGTTAAGAAAACTTTAAATTGTTAGTACTTATCGTTAGTTTAGTTGTACTTAAGTATTGCAATTTTTACTTCCTTAGAATAATCGGGATGGGAACAAATTAAGATTTTTTATTCAATGTCTTCAAGAGAGGTTCATGAATAGTTTGGAAACAGCTCAAACTACTTCCGTTGATGCTCACAAGTAAGAAATCTATTCGCAGTTTGTTTATAATTCCCTACCGATATGTATTTATTTTATGTAATTGCCCTACAAGTTGTCTCATTTAAAGTTTAAGCGTGAACCTAACATTACTTTTGCAAACTCTGAATTCATTAATGTAAAATATGGATGATTATTGATATTGCACTTTACTTGCAGTGATATGGCGTTCTTTCAACGTGCCATTCAAAACCTTCAGTGGCGAGGTGGGGATCTTTACATGGAGATTTTGGCGGGGCTGAGTAAATACTTCCTGGAAACTCCTATTCCCTATCGTAATGTACGGGGTCAGCTTGGAACGTAAGTCACATTTTAAGAGACGTAAATACAAATTGTTTCTTTGATAAATAAAAGATGGCAATAAAATAAATAGTAAATTCAAAATTGTAATAATTACTTTACTTAATGGTTCATAATCTGTATTTTTGATTGCCAGACTGCTTGCTCATGTTTGGGAGTGGAACATTGAATCCTTACAAGAATTTGGAATTGACCTGTCCGGTCAATGTAAGCAGTTCCTGACTCTTGTGCTGGACACCCTTAAGGATGTTGTGCCAGTCTCAACTAAATTTCAAGCCAATGATGCTGAGTCTGAGGAAAATCTCGAGACTAGAAATTTACTTTTGAAATTTAAAACAGGTTAGTGTACTATGATAATAGTTTGTGCTCCTGTCAAGCAATACCAAATTAAAATTGAGGGTTCACGCATGCTATATTGTTTAAATTGTTGTTATTGCAATTTGTATTGACAGTACTCGAATGGATAAATTGCGTCTGTTGGGATGTGGAGTCTACAATACACTCAAAATTCTACTGTTTTATTCCATGGTTGTGTTATTTTGAAAGTTATGATCCTGATCCAGAAGTTGCGCAGCTCTCCACAGTAGCATTAGCTGGTTTATCGAAACATTTAATTTCCCCTCAGCACATGGATCAGCTGTTAGACTCTTTAAATGAGGTATTTTCTTACTTTATTATTTAAATAATATGTTTTTGAATTTATTTTTCTTTGCAATATGCACATTCATAGCTTTGTTTGTAAATCATGTTTACTTACATTATTATTTGGTTGTAGGCGGCCAATTCAACCTCATGGAAAGCACGGCTAAGTGTTTTGGAATTCCTCAAAGTATTCGCGATAAGTAACGCCAGTATAATTGTAAGTAGTGAAGTTTGGTCAGATCGTGTGATTAATTTAGTTCTTAAATTATTGGGCGAGAGAAAGTTAGAAGTCAGAGAATTAGCTTCAAGGATATTGTGTGGATTCTTACATTGCCTCCTCGTGCCTCATCCCATGGAACTTTTGGTAATTTCGCATTTTGAGTTGAACATATTAAATTTCTTTTATTAAATTGTATGTAATTTTAAGAGCTGTGAATAGTTTGCGCCATGGCATGGATGTGAATATGTATTGATTTTTGACCAAACATATCATAATTTTACTGCAGAAAAAATTCAAAAAGGAGTCCGAGATAATTATGAAGAAGAGAAAATCAAAGAAATCCAAGGAAGATACGCAGTTAGGGTTGACGCTGACCCCTGAAGAAATCGATCGAGCGCATTCTGCAATATTAGGAATTTGTGCTTTTGTTGACACACATCCATACGATGTTCCTGAGTATTTACCTGACGTCCTTATTTATCTTACCACCCATCTCAACGACTGTCAACCCATCCCGGTAATTATATTAACTTTTATTTTCACTGTACGTAATTTAAGCAAATGCCTGCCTGTATGTATCATATTCATTTCATTTGTGCTTGTTTGTTTTGTCTCATTTCGTAGGCCACGATTCGCAAGTGCCTGTCAAACTTTCGCCGAACACATCATGACAACTGGGCTGTTCATAAATTGAAATTTAGCGAAGACCAACTGTGTACTCTGACCGATATTTTCGTCTCACCGTGTTACTATGCTTAGAAATACAAACTACCTTCTCCGAAATATATTTACCCTGTCGCCCTGTCCCTGACCCGTATGAACTGTTGTAGTTATTTTGTAAGAGTATGAGAGGTTAAAATTCAGGGTTGAATTAAGAAAAGAACATAGTAAAACGTAAAGAAATTGAAAAATCACTAACTCAGTAATTACAGGGTGCATAGACGTGTGCTAAATGTACATTATTACTTTATTACGGTTATATTTGTTCATCTAATTTAATTTGAATGATCTTTAATAAGGTACGGTTAGGTGCAGTGTATTATAAGTAGGGTGTTAAAATTAAATAGTTTTATTGGATTAGGTTTGAATCCAGTGATAATACTAATCAAAATTAACGAATTATACATTAAAAATAAATAATCCCTGATAATTGTGATTCCAAATTTAGAATTATTTTAATTTCAAATTAGAATTTATCTAAAGGGTAAGGCTAAGGCAAGGCGCTTATCGTTAGGTAAGTACTGTAAGTGGTTAAATAGTGTACAGTAATTTAGTGGTATAAATTAAAAGTACATCAGCTGTTAAAATTAAGATGTAGTCAGTTCATATAATACAATAAAATGATAATTTGAACTTGAGGATAAAAAGTTAGTTTTGATTTTGAAAATACTTAAAAGAATGAAAATGAACTTGTAATCAGCCACTTATAAAAATTATTACAAAACTAATGCAGGTATTATATTCTGGTTTTCAGGAGTCAAATGTCAAAATAATAATTTAGAAGTTGTTGAACACTGTTTAGATAATAATTATTAATGCATTGATGCTAGTTATTAGTTACTAACAAAAATTACACATCCGTGGAGTTTTAATATTTTGTTTATACCTTAAGTAGTATAGATGTGTCTAAATAACTTAAAAAATTATGTACAGTAATGTATATTAATGATAATTTCGTACATTGATACTTGATGCTGATTAAATAACATAAATGCCTAATATGGAAAACTGAAAATCATTATTGTATTTAAAAAAACCTTAATTCAAGTAAATTATTCTGGTACAACAACTGCACTATAGTATAATAATGAAAGGTACTTACTCTCAGTAATATTTTCATTCAGAGAGCATTTATGTAGACTTGCTAGTTTGTAGCTTATTTCTTGTTGATTGCCGATTATATTTTTTACTATGTAAAAATATTAAAGACACCAAAGACAAAAACCTAAATAAGATTAATAAATACGCACTCTGAATCAAAATAACCCTGTAATCTGCATTTTCTATAGATGGAATAATTATTACTTTTTACAAATATTTAGTGTGCAGTCAAATCGCACAACATCCAAGAACTAAGACCAATAATATTTTGTGATGGGTCAATGGGAAACCTCTGGATCAATTGACTTCAGTGGCCTTTGCATTCTTCATGGTTGTTATCATCATCCTGGTCATTTGTTTCTTCATCTTTAGGAGATTCAGGAGAAGCACAAGAGCAGTCATTTGGTCCTGTCAATGTACATGGCACTTCCTCTAGTCCTAATATCTCTTGCACCTTCTGCGGAATAGAGTCATTTTCATCTTTATCATTTTGAATTAAGTTATTCAAGCGCACAATGAGAGAGGCAAGGAAACTTGTGTATTTCCGATCCCAACTTGCATTCGCGAAATGTCTGAGGAGTTGCAACGATTTGTGAAGACTTTCAATGCAATCTATGACCTTTGAACAAAATACTCCTAACTCTTTGATTCGGAGAACTGCTTCATATCCATCTGGATCAGCAGTCTTGCTAGATTTATGTTTCAAGACGCAGTCGTTTCGTCTAAATTTCCAAAATTCAGTCACCAATTCCGAGACGGCCAAATCACCGTATGCGTAACCTAATATAAGACAAAGAAACGCATGAAAAAGTATTTAACACTTAACAAACTTAACTTGCCCCTAAAATTTTGAGCCACGTCAAAGTGGTAAAACTGGCATGCCATTTTGGATGGTTGTATGATTGTAGTCATAGTGGGCATATATATGTCGTAGTCCAGAAGAAGTTTAGTCCACAAGCCGCAGATGCTTCTGGACTAGTCCAGAAGAAGTTTCCGTGCGTATGACCAATTCGGGCTCCATATAAAGGAATTCTACCGAAAACTAAATTTAAATCAGTGTGTTAAGGTGGAACTGTTGATAGGAAAACTCAATCAGCTGCATCGCACGCATACATCATCCTATATATTCAGAACGAGATACAAACTTTTGTGATTTTGGATCTTGTGGTCTAGTCCACAGCAAGTCATTGGAGCTTGTGGACTAAACTTCTTCTGGACTACCACATATATATTGCCTAATAATAATAAAAATAATAATACCTAATAAAAATGGTAAAATAAGCCCAATTACGCTACCTTTATGCATAGATAAAAGACCAGGCTTGACAGCATCCAAATAAAGGCAAAGTCTCTTGCTAAAATCTAACTTGACATTATAGCGATGAAATTCATTAGCTGTCCACCGTAGAGGAAAGCCCCATTGGCTTGATCTTCTATACTTAGTGTTCTTTATCAGACCTTTACATTGACTTACACCTACTATCTCTCCATTCGACTCGGTAAGGTGGGGACAACAGTTGTCATTAGTGAGACCATGTGAGTCCAAGTCCACGTCCTCTTGGTTTTCTTGTGTGTCAATACAGAAAAGTCTGTCTCTCTCAGTCTGATTGTAGTCGTAGTAGGCCTTCAAAAAAACACTATGATTCTGTCCAAGCATACAAGTCTCTTCCTGTTTCCGAACAAATTCTTCAATTTTGCTAGGTAATTCGTATTCCGATGATCTGTCCTTCATACGACTGTACTCCGCACCCAGATTTTCTATATAAGTTAGTATAATTGAACTGGTTATGATAGTTTTACAAGCAGAGTTACTGCACTGCCAAAAGTGATCCGACGCAGCTGACTCTGGCTCTGATTCCATATCGTATTCTGATGGTAACAGCTGCCCATCAAATTCTTGATAAACACTGCGCAATACTTCAGAGCCATTTCGATCTTCTGCTGCTCCCGGGTCTGGATTTAGACAAACAGGAGGGTCCGGATCACTTCTGTCAGCTTTTCCACCTCGATCCAGGGAGGACTTTGGGCTTTCTGGAGTATCAAAAGGATCAAAGCCAATCTCCAGCGGTTCTTGCTCCTGTTTCTCGACTTCAATACATACTCCTCTTTCTCTCTTCACATTGGTTTCGAGTGCTTCCGATTCTGAGATTTGCAACTTGTTCAATTTTTGTTCCAAGCATATTCCCTGGTCCGATAATAATATAGCCGTGCCCGTACCTGTGGGTACGAGGTCAGCTGCTTCCACATTCGATGAGGCTGTTTGAACGTCTCCTTGTTCTGCTGAGCTTCTTGGCTCCGAGTCAGATGAGCCACATGTCTGATTTTCGAACTGGGAGCTGGCAATTTCATACTTTGTTTTTGTCAACTCTGCCATCAATTTCGCATTTTCAAGGGTAATAAGCTGCTCGACTTGAGGTTCGTGGTGTGGTTCTTGTAGTGGGTTGTCATTGCCTGAGGCTGGCTCTTCCGTTCCAGCGGTTGTTGACGGAGACTCCGGGTGTAAGGAGCTAGTCGGAAGAAAAAATCCAGAAGAACACGTTTGACAGTGCATCCCAGAACAGAATGAATTCAACTCGGTGGGGTCTTGACAACGGGGACAAATGCAAATAATATTCTTTTGAAGAAGGAGTTGTCGACGAGCTGGTGTACTTGCCCAGAGGTCATAGTTAAAATCTAGAGTAAGAATCTCTCCCTTTCGTATGTCCTTCGCTGCTTTGATACTAACGACAAGGGACTGCGCACCATTGTATGAGTAGGCCGTGTTTGCTAAACAGGAGTGACGAAGTGCTGATATTGTTGGGTAAACGACTCTAACACGGCTGAAAAAGTTAGACAGACAATATTACATTATATCAATCTTATACGATCACAATAATTTTACTACAGGCATATTTATGTTTACAAAATTATAACTGTTTCGTAAAACTACAAATCATAAAAACAAAAAAGTACGTAACACGCGAAAAACAAATATTTTAAAAATGCCCTGAACTCTGAAAAAGTACTTACGGTGCTTCTTCAAGCGCAAGAAAAATTTCCCAGAATGTAAATAGAAGTTCAGCGGCCTGCTCGACGAGCTTCGTATTGTTTTTAGTAAATTTGAGAGACAGAGGAAATGTTAAATTTTCTTCATCCCCTATACCGTTCAGAGAGTAGATAGGAAAAGTCTTGTGAAAAATCATTCGAGGCGTTTCTTCTAGCAGTACAAAATTATTCCAACCATTAATATTTTTCTGGCGATACAAAAGTAAGCGGAGGATTGAGATGTCCATGTAATATTGAAGAACTTTAAGGCTATATCCAAGGCCGCGGATTCTCATTCTCTAGAAATGTAAATAAATGTTATTTAATATTGTAAAACTGAAATTAATATCAATGTATTAATAGGAAAAAGATGCCGGATTCATAAATTTATATAATGTACTGTGTATTGGCAATAATATTCCGAGAAATCAATGAACTTTACCCCTTCCATCTCCCGAATGACTTTACACTCCTGATCTCGATGCTGAGGTGCCTTCTCACAATCCGTTCCACACACAGGAATACCGCATTTACTACATCGGTAAATTTGATTTGCTGACTTGATAATGGGCTTAAAACATCCGAAACAATTTAACAGACATTCATTCTGCTCGCCATACATTTGAAGAGGTAGAACCACAGCTGGAAGCTCCTCCACAATTAGCTCCCCCCGTTCAAAGTCTCTGTTAGCAATCATACAAGTTCCCAGCTCATCATTTACGACTTCGATCCGATAGTTCGGCTCCGGCTTTGAAATATTTGTGGGAGCTGTCTGTCCTGCTGACGATGCCTGTAGTCAAAATAAACCACAACCAAAGAAAATTATTACGGTTGAGTCAAAGAATTTAAAATTGTTGGCCTGCATCTATTTTTAAGATATGGCCATTTTAATTATATAATAAAAAACCAAAATATTTCTACAAAATTGAAAAATAAGTCTAGATAGATAACAAAAATTGAATATACATTGGTTGCTGTTTTCTTGGACTTAGCACAGTGAGGACGATGCGTTCGCCAATTTTCCTTCTGATGCTCTTCTGAACAGTAAAAAACACTTTTACATCGTCCACATCTTTTAGGTGCTGGTTCAAAACAAACTTCACATTTTACGTCGTCGCCTTCCCCTTTATCATTGGAAGCAGAAGATAAGATGGATGCGGGGTCGTGGCCTGGGATCGCATGATTATTTGTATCTGCATCTGTCACGGTTGATGATACTGTTGTTGATTCCCTACGATCTTGTTGATGTGAGCTGGATTGAGTCCGATTTGGGCTCTTCTGGACCTTTATATTCTTTGTGTTTGTCATTTTTACTCGATGTTGGCCGTACTTTCAAACGTTCAATGTCAACCCTGTTGACTAACTGAGGAGGGGATGAAGTCGAGGCACTAGCTCACATGTCACAGGTAGCAACACGTTTAAGTTTGAGGCTTACAATGAAAAGGTTCCTCGTTTTCGCCTAGCACCTAGGTTCAACAATAAAAAAAATACCATGAAGACGATTATAGTCCCCTTATTTAAATCCCGCAGCGATGGGTTTAAGATGGATGCTTTTGTTCATTCACTTTTCACACTTAGGGCATTCTTCTCACTTCTCAGTCTTTACTTCTCCAAACACTTCAGTCTCAGTGTACTATCAACTATAATAGTTGGCTATAACAACTAAAAATACGAAACATAAAATGCAAAATAACAAAATGAATGATCGTTTTTGGTGTCTATAAGCCTATTCCTTGTATCCACAATCAGCAACTTAACTCAACCGTCTATCTGCCGGCTTTTTTCAAAGGCAATGAATAAAGTACAGATCCTCAATAATTAAATATTCAGCGTCAGTTATCGGTTTCGGTGATTCATGCATCACGAGGACTTTAAAAAGCATGCATTAAATCACACACTTGAATTTGAATTTAAATCATCTAGGTCCTTAATTAGGGTACTTAATGGACTATGATGTCTATAATGTTTAGTAAAATACAATAATATAAGTATATATACTTGTTACACATTAGTGGCTAGCGGCACTTACTTAAGAATCTGTACATTTTAATCGCTCTAATTTACTTATATAATTATATATGTGTGGAGTACATACCTGAAATTCTAGACAACAGACGACACACAGGCAGGCATTTTAATTTATCTAATTCATTCCTGAGTATCTCCTATTATAGAGTTAGATAAAGTGCAGTCAGTATTTTTAAATATTTAATATTTCTTAAGGTATAGAAAGGCATGAGCTCTAAAACCGCTCTTCGGATATGATGAACAAGGCGCGGTTGAGGTTTACATACCACGAATTCACAAAGAAAAATCCCTCCAAATAAACAGAATGAGTTCCACAGAATTCTGGTTTCATCATTCAATCATTGGGAATGTGATTGTGGTGTGACACTGTGACACATGATTTTTTTACCATGACAGTATGACTATAGAACAGGACGAACACAACACGAAAATAACGAAAATTATACATTGACCATAGGTTACCTATTCACTTATGGTTGCGCTAAAAGTTAAAGTAAAGAATCAAAGAATGTAATATTAATATTAAGAGCTACATACATACATAATTTTAGTACATGCTGATGAGCGTATTAAAATTAAAATACTTGTTGATAATAATGGAACGTAAGTACCTAATGCGTGAAATGCAAAGTCTTTACAAAGAGAAAATACAAAGTAGGGACATCTGATTCTTGCAGAAAGGCTTGTAAAGGATCTGGATCTGGTATTTTTGTAAGGATCTCTGCTAACTAGTAAAGTAAAAATGCTATCCATTATCCATCAATCGTACAGATCGTACTCTGTATGTGAGTAGGTTTGGTTTGTGCATAGTTAAAAAATTAAATTGATTTAAAATAGCTACAGCCAAAAATCCCCAAAATCATAGTATAAGGTATAAGTATATCGTACGATTATACTGAGAATTTTAAAATTAATAAAATTTTATTCAAAATTTGTTGAAAATACGGTTAATTATGGAATCAAAATATTAACCCGGGATTTTTTAACAATTTTGTTTTTAACTCACGCTTTTTATTGATTATCATTGTCATACACTTAATAGTTACTTAAAGTGTAGAAGCCCGCCTCTAATAAAAGCCGGGTGTCTAGAATTATTTGAGGAAATTGAAGCCCGGGCTTGTATTGGAAGTTTTACGGTATGCAATGTGCTGCTCAAAGTTCAATACCAAAGCGACACTGTCTCACTATGCGCATTATGCTCATGGCTCATTCCAGTGGTTGAACAGGAGAATCCTCCGCACAATGCTACGCCCTATGCTACGCCGGGTAATGCTACGCCCTATGCTACGCCGGGTAATGCTACGCCCTATGCTACGCCGTAGACGTTGCCAAATGTATTTACTGCCTAAGGAAGTATACTACGCTCACCAATGCTACGCCCATAGGTCAATGCTACGCCCATTAACCTATGCTACGCCCATAGGTCAATGCTACGCCCATAAGTCAATGCTACGCCCATGCTCCTAATGCTACGCCCATACTCCCAATACTACGCCCACGAGTCTTACGCTTATTGAAAATCCAAATCCAAGAATAGAAAGTGAGCGGTTCACTCAATAATGATTGCTATACAAATAAGCGTAAGAAGTTTTAATGGAAGGTATAAGTTATAGCAGGATATACTTAATGTAAGTAATTGTGATTACTTTTTAATAATTGTTACGGGTGATGGGGCTTGTAGCTCCATCAAGTGCTGACTTCGAAACACTTTTTACAAGATAGACGAAGGATTGATTGGGGGGGTCCGTAAATGATGTCACTCAGATTTTTATTCTTTAATGACCCACTCACATCCACGCCGTCATTTTAACATGGAGCAAACGGCTATCTTTAACATGACATGTCATCAATTCCTGACGAGACCCATCGACCCACCCCAAGGATGACAACATTTAAGGACGATTCCATTTTTAAAAGCGAAAAAAGTGAAGTGTGCATGCGGTTGAGGCAGTCTGCGTCTTATGTTCTTACTGTTAAATACTATAGTAGATTATAGAACAGCCTGGACTGGAATTAGGTCGCGAAATAACGTATTTTTAAATTGCTCCCGGGTTATTATAATTGGGAATCCGAAACTCTTACATAATAAAGCCTGTTCTAATTAAATGCTTACCTGCTATTTGTTGTTGGTTATTTATCTATCTGTTACCTTGCCTTGTCGTGTTACCCGCTTGCGACACCCAGTTCGTCACTGAACACGGTGTTTGCTAATTGTTAATTATTATTCTGCCACGGCAGTGGGAAGTGACTGAGAACTGACTAACTATACTGAGATTGAGGAATAAACAAAAGGGTCACTGCTTCGGCTTTGAGCTTGTCCGGACTTCAGTGTCAGTCATTACTTGTTACATACTTCAGAAAGAATTACCGTGACCGGAGAAAAAAAAGGTTGGTGGCCTGGTTTGTCTCTTATCAACAGACAGGGGAAGGGGATTCATTCATCATTAGAAGCTAATACATATAAGTATTTTGACAGAAGCTAGCGGGTTCCACTAACTCAGTAAGTCAGTAAGTGAGGTCTTCGTATTTATATGCTAAAATAAATAAATTCTACCACTTAGTAATTATGGGCGGACTCTTTATCATCAAAATGAAACATTAATTTACATCATACATAATAAGTAAATACATTCTAAAATTACTTTTTTTGTAATTCATTTCGTATTGTAGTTCATAGTTATTATTTCTGTGAAAGACAGAGAGTCAGTTCATATTTGGACATATTTTATTGTGTTATGAAGGGTCAGTAAACAGTAATGTAATGAAGTTATTATAGAAGCTAACATTTGATTAAATAACTAATTTTTTTAAGTCCCAGGAAAGGAGGACTTGCTATTTTGTATTTAACTCTTTGGTTTGTCGAAATAATACTTTCACTGTTGACTGTGATTGCTCGACATGCCCCGAAAGTCTGTATCTACGTCCAAGGCGATGCCTCACAAAGGGCAAGATGGTAAGTACTTAATAAAGATGAAGAGTGAATTGATTTTGCGTTTAATGAATTTAAGTTTAAATGAATTCAAAGGACTCACTGCTTATTAAATAGTTATAGGATAGAGATGGGTAACTGAGATCGCGCAAGTTTTTAACAGGAAAGCGACGCTGATTAGTGCCGTAAAATTGTAAAACTATTGTAAGAAAAATATCGTATTGTATTGTAAATTAATATTGTATTGTAATTGTAATTGTAAATTACAATACAATTACAATATACAATTACAATTCGAACTTTTGGAACCTTAATTTGACCCCTAATTAGGATTAAATTACTGACTTGATATTTACCATGAATACTATCATGTAGATACACGATTTCAGCGTAAAACAAAAGGCTCAGAACACACTGCAGAAAATAAATTTGATATTGTATTGTATTGTAATTGTAATTGTATTTACAATTTACAATTCTAATTGTAAATGTAATTTTATAAAAATACAATTACAATTACAATTTACAATATTACGGCACTAACGCTGATATCGAATAATTTCTTGTTAAAAACCTTAGCGATCACAAGAATTAATAATTATCCACCTCTACCCTAATATTAAACAGGTTCGAAATGCATATAGAAAGGAACTATTGCTGCTATTACATACCACCTATTATTCTGTATGCAGTTATATTTAATTAATATGTGCGTCTCTCACCTGTAAAATGTTTACTTAACTCACAGTTGACAGTACAATCTTGTAAAATACACCTTGATCACGTGGCCATTAATGATTTTTTTTGCATTGGTTTTGGTTAGTTCCCTCTGCGATGTATAAGAACGGTGACCGAACGATGTGTTTCCAATCGAAATTTCCGGATCCTACTCTGTACGAATCCGTAGTTCTTCAAACTCGCCAAGGAAAGAGTGGAACAGAGTACTTTGTGAAGTACGAGAAATGGCCAGCTAAGTAATGCAAATATTTATATTGATGCATCCAAATTGATAAACGGTTTTTTTAAAGTAATTATGGTTAAACGGCAGTCACAAGCAACGATGGCTTTGGGTTTTATATCATATGATGTCGTTTTTCATCTCGATATTGTGGCGATTGTAACGTCTGTAGGTATAATGAATGGGTGCCTGAGTCTCAGATGCTGTCGAGGACTGATGAGAATTTAGCGATTGCAGATGGGATTAAATTGTCGTCGTAAGTTCAACAAAAGTTAATTTTCTTAATTTTTGTAATTTTAGCTGGTGTAGTAGGTAGGTAGTTTGTTCAAACCTAACCAAGACCACGGAAGGTGATCATTTTTGCAGCTTTCAGGTATAGAGGATCCAGTTTGACTTTGTTATTAAGTCACTAACTAAACTTATCAATATTTAACTCTTCATTAGGAACGAGGAAAATAAGAACAAGAAGCCTCCTCCGAAATCTGGGGCCTCCAAGAGGAAACCCACAACGACCATCAGGTCGGATGGTTCTCATACTGGTTCTACTGGTGCATCTGGCCAGAATAAATACGGCGAAAGGAGAGACGAAAAGGCATCCAGATTCGTAGAAAAGGTACGACACGGCCAACATCCAAAAGCATAAGTAGGTTGTATGTATCATTATGTTTCTCCCTGTAATGTTATATTCCTTTTGCACCATCATAGCATCATACTTTGTCTTAAAATTTCTGCTGCATAGCAGGGTTTGACCTAATAGTGATCTTTGTAGCCACCGTTCAAATTCTACTGCTTTTAAAAATCCGCCTGACTGTTATTGTTATAGCTTATGATCTCAACTGTCTATAATCAGTCATATATCGTCTGCGAAGAACCAAAATGGCCCATATCCATTTGTAGCTAAAAACAAAATCCACTATCTACCAAAATATTGAAATATGTCTTAAAAACATTTAAATTGAATATTTTGCAATTTAAAAAAACATGTAGGTACCTAAATAGAACATTTTACACTTTTCAAAAACTCTTCATTAACATTTTACGCATGTTTCTCATTTTTTGTTTATGACATACATAGTTCATTTTGATTCTATCTAAAATTGGACATACCTAGGTCATTTTGGTTCTTTACAGACGATAAATTTTTAAAAGCAGTAGTATTTGAACATCGGCTACTGGTCACCATTCCGCGCGTCCCTAACTACATATATATTTATATAATTTTACTATGATTTGTTGATTTGTAATAATAATGCAATTAGTCCCGCCGCGTAGAGATAAAACACTTGAGTATTTCTTTTGATCTTATTACCTCTGATGTAAACGTTTTTTTACGTTACGACAGGAAATGCTTTTTGAAGGAAAGCAAGAAGTCAATATCCCAATTCCCAACAAATTGAAAGGAGCCCTATGCGATGACTGGAATTTTATTGTTCAGCGGCGAGAAGTGTGTGCACATTTAATATACTTACCTATGTTAACTTAGTTAACTATGCAGCATATTTAATTTATTAATAATTATTAGGAATCAATAGCGAATGCGATTTCGTTGTATTTTAGGTAATCTGTGTTTTAATATTATTAATTTTCTTCTTTAGTGGTTTGCCATCCCTGCTCAACATACTGTTGATTCCATTTTGAGTGACTATGTGAGGAATGTTGCAGCGAATGAAAAGGAAGAAGTAGGTAATGCGATAGATTTGTCAATTGGTATCAAAGAATACTTCAACATGATGCTCGTGAGATCTCTGTTATACCGCCCTGAGGTTGAACAGCTATACCAGGTAAGTAAATGCAATTTAATTACTTGGATGCAATAATTATTGCTCCATGAGAGCCATGTTGAGACTTTTTTAACATGTTGAATTGAAATGCATTGTATTATGTAATATTACAGATGGAAATAGAATTGGGAGAGAAAGGTAAAGCCTTTGATGTTTCAAAGATGTCTGCGGTTTACGGATCTCATCATCTCCTGCGACTATTCAGTAAGTATACCTATATGGCTGTTTAATTCTTAACATAAAGCACCTGGTGTAGCACAGTATGAAAATTGGCCACAAATTTGTGAATTAAATTAATCATGACCACAGATGTAAATTACAATGAAAGTATGTGTTTTTTATGTTCAGCAAAACTTGGCAGATGCGTGATGTACACTGCACTGGATACTGCAGGGATTGAGCGGCTGATTACAAATCTTGATGCTTTTTTCAAGTAAGTGAAAAAACAGAATTTCATTTACGAGATAAATTCTCGTTAAAAATTTAAAAAATTATTTGTTTTCTAAAATACTGTTTTGTTTACTCCCGATACATATAGGTTTCTGGAAAATAATTTTGAGAAATATTTTCCGTTTTCTGATTACAATCCTGGGGACCCTGAGGATTTAGAATTGGATCCTGACGCTTTGATTGCTGAAGAAACTACAGACAATCCAACCACTAATAAAGATGTTCCATCTGAAGCTGATGCTAATAACCCAGGTCCTTCAACTTCTTGTGGTACTTCAGATGACATAGGATCATCAGATCATCCAATCTCTTTAGATTCGCCCGAGGCTTCAAATTCTCCTGGTCCTTCAAGTGATCCAGGTCCGTCAAGCGCTTCAGGTCCGTCAGATGCTCCTGGTCCCTCAATTGCTGCAAATTCTGACTTTTTCCATGGTTCAGATCCTCTCGAAACTTTGGTCAAAGAGCAAGAATCAACTCTTATTGAAAGTTCAGTTTTGATTATCGAGTGATTTATTCATTGTGAGCCGCTACAATGCTTTTTTTTGTAACTAGTATAAAAACTGAGTACAAAATTCACCAATTACTGTCTTCTGTAAAATTGCTGTTGGTATGTATTAATTTTGCTTATTTTGTTTGTTTTTACTTATTGGGACGTTATTGGGTTCGATTTAATTTTAACTGTCCCTTGCTAAGATCTTTGTCCTTTTCACCGTGTTTTTTATGTTACTTGTTTATCGTGTTTTTCTATTGACTTCAGTGTATTTTGAGTGTTTTCTGTTTTACCGCACTATAAGTACATACTGCAAGATTTTCAAGTATTACATTTTTGACTAGAATTATTACACTATGTAATTAATTAATAAAATATTCAGCAGTATATTGTAATACATAAAATTATAAATGTACAAACCTGACTGAATTGATTGAAGTTACATGTATGATTGAGGTGAAGTACAATTAACTGAATGTGTATGTACTTATGACTTATTTATCTGCCGACCCACCATATTTTCTACATCTACATAGATGATGCTAGAATTGTTATTTTCTCGTTTCAATAAAGTTTTGACTGAATTAAATCCTCACGATCTAGATATTGCTTTGAAATACGATTTTTTTTTCATATGTACGTAATTTTTACAAGTATACATGAGGTAGTGGGGTTACGAAGTTGTGTGCGAAGTTTCAGGTCTGTGCTTGCACTTACTACATAGGTATTATGAATTTTTGACTGATTATTTGTCTAAATTAGAATAGTGATGCTTAGGCTATTCTTAAAAAATCCACAAATAATTGGAATACGTTAGTTGATATTGAATTTTAATTTTAATTTGTTCGCTGACTGCAGTAATTATACGAAGGATAAAACGTTAAAAATATAATTTCGTGACGCTCAACGTCTCACAGATTTGAATTATAATAGATCTCACACTATACTATAAATGGATGTCTGAAGAGTGCACAGCACTTTCCAATCCTCCATAGACTCCAGATGATCCACAGATGACTCCATACATGAAGATCGAGTTGAGCCAGGTCAAGAAGTAGTCGTTTTCGTTGTTGTTTGGGTACATTAAATGCTTAAAAAGGCCGGGCCATTCTTTGCTCTTCCTGTGCGTTGGCGGCCAAGCTCCTTTGAATTTCTTCTGGGATTGGGGGGGAAGTTGGTAAGTGGGCGCCTTGCGCATGGAATCCACTCTCATCGGCAGTGTACTGGACAGAGTAAGTTTGACCATCAGGGGCAACGAAAGAGTAGGATCCTTGGGCGACTTGGACTGGACCTTCTGGGCCACCAAGATTCTTCAACTGGCCACTTTGGGTCTGGACGATTCCATTACCAGTCTCGTAGCTAAACATAAGGATTTAGTATATAAAACAATTCCAAAAATTAGTTTACATTTTGAACTCATAAACTTGTGCTCTCAAAACAGGAACTCATTTCACTTGAAAAATTGAAACTTACACGAAATTGTATTTTCCAGCATTGTCATTGTCAAGGTTCAGGCGGAGAATGGGGATGGGGGTGGTGAGGGGTCCTTGTGGAGCTGCAATAGCGCAGACTACGGCCAAACTCAGAAAGACCAACTGTTTCAAAAATAATGAAGGATTTAATTATCATTTAAATAAGTAACTTTAACTAGACATGTAAATACTGACTTTCTGTTTGATATTTGATTCAACTGGTGTACAGTCTTATTAAGTAGGTAATTTTGAATTAATTTGTTACAATATATTAACTATGTACTATAGTTTTAAAAACTTACGAATTTCATGATGATTTTTCAAAATTGAAAATGTCAAGACTCGACTGTAGAATTTCCAAATTCGGAGTTTAAAGCTGTAGTATGTGAAGCTGTAGAGAGACTGTAGAGAGGAGTGAACTGGAGACTTGATACTTTTCGTCTGGATCTCTGGTCTTTTTATACTTTACATTTTATTGTTAGTTGTGGATGTATGTACAGTAGTCGTGAAACATGACATATTTCAAAAATCAATGCAAATGAAAGTGCTACATAGTAATATGCACAGTGCTATAGATAGACTGTGTCCAGAAGAAACTTGAGCTCCAGCGCCACTGCCGCAGGTCAGTCCAGTCAGTGCCAGTCACCCGCTCAAGGACTCCAGACCTCAATTGAACTCATTGTAATCCTCTTTTCGTCTGTTTTCTCTGCAATTGAATTCATTGCCAAGTGTGAGCAACAACCCTTTTCTTAAAAGACCAGACTAATAAGGGATCGTCCCCAAATGACGTTATATCAGTATAGGGTCAGTGGGACTACTTGGCTGCTGATAAAATTCCATGTTTAAGATAGCCATTTACGCCATGGTTAAGCTGATGATAGGGTCAATGTGAATTTTTTAATGACGTAGTTTATGGAGATCTCTTACAAAAGCGAAAGGGAAAAGCGTCAATAACAAATTGCCAAGTTATGAAAGCAACAATTTTAAGCTTTAACGCTCCACCCTTATGTTTTGTTCTGGTCGAGGAGACGTAAAAGTACCTAAAAACAGTTCCAGAACTGGTTTGTTATTTACCTTTGACAGTCCACATGATTTTAGAAGGCAATTCAGCTGTTCACCAGTGTCAAACTGTCAAGTGTATGTAACACTGTCAGCACAAAAATATAGTATTATGCCATTTTTTTTCTATTTGTATGGCTTATATTTTATATGCTTATAAAGGGCAGCTTACATGCACTTAAGTATACAGACAAATAAGTTTACAATATCAAGTATCATTGTTGAAAATACTACAAGCTATAAGCACATTATATTACTATTAGGAATTTCGATCTTTTCAAATCTCCATTCTACACACCAGTTGAGTGCTGAATTCTAAAAATAAAACTAGGCAATTCAGAAAACAGCTGGAAAAAATTAAACTGCGTGCGGCTGTTGTTTCGGCTCCCGAAAAGTAATTAGCTTTCTCTCCCATAGGATTTCGTAGTAGGATATATGTATGTACATGGATAACGTATACTAATAACGATTACGATAAGCTACTAAAAATTTGTTGTGTAAGTTTAGTTTGAGATCCAAAGAAAACGAGTTGAGTATTTTGGACCTAATGCATCCTAAGAATTTGTATGGGGATTACGGACTTTAGCATTCTGCTAAAATAGTTATGGCAATGTAGTATTAATAGATCTTTACTTGGAACCCTGCAGGATCTACAACATTGCTTGTTATGCGTATTATTGCGTGTATGAATGACTTTATCTGGGTCAGGGCCGGATATAATAAGGCCAGCAAAGGAAGCCCTCGCTACCTGAATTTTAAAAAAACATATAAATGGAACATTTTAAACTTTTCAAAAACATGTAAATAGAACATTTTGACTGTTCAAAAACATGCAAATAAAGTTTTGGGTACATTTCAAAAACATAGAAATAAAGCATTTTCCATTTTTTCCAAATAAGTAATTAATAATAATAATAATAATAATAATAATTTATTCATTGGGTCGATTTAACCGAAGTTCATACAACCAGACTCAACCAGTCACTGTGGGTGAGGAAATGGGAGGCTACCGCGTTAGATCGTCTCGGTCTTTGTACCCTTTCACCTATCCCCGTTCCCTCCTCCACAGTAAAGGAGTCTCATTCCCTAGGCCCCTACAGTAAGTAGTGGTCACTAAGGAGCACCGAAGGAGATTGGGTTTCAATCAACCATCCAGTGACGTTTACCGTACAACACCGAGCCGTAAACGATTAGGAGTGGCCGAGGATTGAAGCCGGGTCTGAGACTGTAAATTTCGTTACAGTCTGCAGTCCTAACTGCTCACCCAAGCACGCCTGCTTTCCAAATAAGTAATTAGAATATTTTACACTTTTGAGAATCAATTAAATTAAACATTTTAAAAATTTCTAAAACATGTAAATACAACATTTTGGCTTAACAAAGAAAACCTTCAATAAAATCGAAATGGTAGTTTTTGTATGGAAACAAATTCCTGCCTAAAAGTAATTTCTTCGTCCGTCCGGCCCTGATCTAGATAATGAAGTTGGGGGGATCTTATTGACAAGGAAATTAAAAATGTATTAACATTAGCATTACTGTATAGATAATAAATTCCATGCAATGTTTTTGTTCTAAATTGCAACTTCTATTAATGATCCGCATTCTTATTACCTGAGTGCGGATGTTATTCTGTCTACAGTTAATGATATCGTCTGTGAAGAACCAAAATGACCCATATCCAATTTAAGCAGGAATCAAAATGAGCTACGTATGTCATAAAAACAAAATGGAAAACATGGCTAAAATGTTAATTACGAGTTTTTGAAAAGTGTAAAATGTTCTATTTACATATTTTTCAAAAGTGCAAAAAATGTTTTCTATTTACATGCTGAAAGTTGAAAGCATGTTGAATGCTGAAAGACATATTTGAATATTTTTGTAGATAGTGGATATTGTTTTTAGCTACAAGTGGATATGGGTCATTTTGGTTCTTCACTGACGATATATTTAATAAAAATTGTGAAACTATATTAATTTACGACATTTAACCTTTAACGTAATTATGCACATAAATAACACACATTTATGGTTATTATTGTTGATCCAGTATTGCATTCTAAAGCAATGCCCCAGTACCAGTACAGCCAATTGTATAAATATATAAGTAAAATCCTACTGACGGTCTAATTGAATCTGTCGTCAACATGTGTTTTCAAAATTATATAATCATACAGATATAGAACTAGAAAGCGATTTAGCCGACATTTGTTATCTTCTATTGTGCTAAGTAGGTGACAATTAGACACTTGGGTGTACTAATATAACTATGATTGTGTATGTCGCAGAAGATAAGGTTATACGCACTAATATTAGTACAAAAGCAATACATATAGTCATTTCTATATGTAACCTTGTGAAAAATGAAAGATTCTCCTGCTTAAACATAATGCGAATGCAACTTGACTGTGGCCGTGATTAAATTGACTAAATGAATATCGTAACCAATTTTCAACTACTGCAATGTCATGTTTTATGCCGCAAGCTTTTATCAGCATGTTGGTACTGGCATTACTATAAAGGGAGGTGGGAGAATATGTTTCGTGTGCTAAAGAAATACATGATCACTAATTATAGCGATTTTGCACGCAATCATTCATACAAAACAATTTTTTTGCGATCCTCTCATCCTTTCATACATGTTTCATATTTATTCATTGGTTTGGTTGTCATTCCTGCTTCAGTCACGGTATCGAACACACACGGCACACGGTTCATCTGAGTTACTCCGAGGCTCAATGCTCAGTTAGTTAAATTTAAATCGGTTCAGATTTTCGAGTAACTTTTTAGGCTCACGAAAGAATTCATTCGACAGTCAGGATTTTGTTGTCACTGTTCGAGGAAGACCTACAAACAAAAATATTTCTACGAATTTTTGATATTTTCAAGTGCATTATATATACATAGTGTTAATAGTGTGCACCTATTTAGCTGTACCAACAACTAGTTGAAGGAATTATGGCGGATCAAGTATCTTTCCTTATTAATGGAACCCAATACACAGGTATATACAATTTTATTTTATGTTTTATTTTTAAAAGATACTAAATGTTTTGAGACATAATTTTTAAGTCTGATCGCAGGGCCAGGCATGCCTCTGCTCTGGGCGCGTACAAAATGTACTAATTTATTTATTTAAACTGTTTACAATAGAAGACACTGCATCACCATGCAGGGTGTATTTTTTCCCCTTTATTAGATAAGTATGTACAGTATTGGAAAGATTTTTTCCCCATTTCTTTCTAAAAGCTACTAAACTAATCCGCGTCCTACACATTATGCTACGTATTATCATTGGGGACTACCTACTTACATATTATATTAAGATAATATACAAAAGAAACTATGAAAATGTTACCCTTGAAAAATACTTGAGACTTTGTTCGTTATATAACACCAGTTTTTTTGCACCACTCGTGCAAACATGCGATCTTGAAGTATTGAGGACGAGGGTCTTTAAAAATGATGCTTAGCTTATTGCATGCTACGCTCGGAAATTATGCGTAGATTGAATTATTATACAAATTTCTAAAAATTAATATGGTAACAGGTAACTATATAAATATTCAAAACAAAAATCATTTGAAGATATTTTTTCCAGAACCAGTCAAGTCAACATTTTAAGCACTAAACATAACGTGCTTAACTTCCTAGCAAACTCCACATTTGATGAGACACAGTCATATTTACTGGCGAGACGAAAAGAATGGGGTATAATGGGATTGCGATCCCGGCAATTAATTATTGAAGTTACGTATGTGGGAAATATCTTATTAGCCTACTTGACTGATTATGGATCGTCCACAAATGACGCCATCGGTAGGGCCAATGAGTCTACTTGGCTAAACTGTTGACATCACATGTTAAAGATAGTCAATTACGTAACGGTTGAGTTGATGACAGCAGGGTCATATAGGGATGTAAAAATAAGAATGTTTTGACGAAGCTAGTCCTGGGCGATCCCTTATCTATTAGGCTATGGCAATACGTAATATTGTGCCTTTTATTTAGGTACCTACCGTGCCTTGGTAGATAAAGTAGTTAAAAAAATTTAATGTAGGTAATAATTAGGTAACGTAATTTTGTATGGATGTACAGAAAACTCGAATAATAAATTGAGCCCGGAATCCCGACTCGTGGATTACATTCGAGACGAAGCTGGACTGAAAGGTACGAAATGGACGTGTAGAGAAGGGGGCTGCGGGGCCTGTGTCGTCACGGTCCGAACCAAAGACCCACAAAACGGGGAAGTTGTGGTCCGCGCTGTCAATTCGGTGAGATTTTTTCAATAGAGATATGGGTATTTAACGCAATATATTTTCAATGTGGCAGCAGTCCCACATAACCAATATTGTATGCTGAATATGTCGTCGGTGAAGTATCAAAATGACACATTTCCATTTTTTGCTGAAAGCAAAATGCACTATCTAGAATCGAAAAATAAAATAATAATGTCTTAAAAGTATGTAAAATAGAATAACTGGCGCATTTCAAAAACAAGTAAATCCTAAGAGGAAAATTTTGCCCTTTTCAAAAATATATCGATATAACATTTTGCACTCAAAAACATGTATATAGAACAATGGGTATGGGTCATTTTGATTCTTCGCTCACGATATGTAGGTTAGATATATAAGATTTGAAAATAATTTGTGTGTATTTGCGCCATCAAAGTGCTTGACCCCTGTGCTGTCTTGTGATGGATGGGACATTTCAACTGTGGAAGACATTGGAAACCGCCGCGATGGGTTTCATCCCATTCAAAAGCGACTCGCTCACTTGGGAGGAAGTCAGTGTGGATTTTGCTCACCTGGCATGGTCATGAATATGTACAGGTGAATAGATTAATTATATTTGTAAAATAACAACAACAACAGTAATAATATCCCGTGGTAACTCACCATATTAATTGGAAACTGCATAAACATCTGCCCCATTTATTACAGCTTGGCAAATTCAAAGACCGAGCTCACATCTCAAGACGTAGAAGACAACTTTGACGGGAATATTTGCCGATGCACAGGCTACAGACCCATTCTTGATGCCTTCAAGTCCTTCGCTGTCGATGCGGATTCTGACATCAGGAAAAAATGCCAGGATATTGAAGTGAATTATTGTTTTAGTATCTTTACGCGTTCAAAGTTGAAATATTTGTGTAATATTTACTATCGGATAGTCCATAAATGGTTACAGGGGGTACTAGTAGAGTGATAAGTTTTGTGACAAAAGTTATCAACCATCCTTAATTTAAATTTAAACATTTAACAATAACTTATTCCTGGTGTATTTAGGATTTTTGCAACGACTGCCCTGCACGCTCATCAAAGCTCAATGGACATTCCAACGGTAACGGCAGTATCAGCAATGGTAAGAGTACTAAAACTAATGGCCACGGGATCACAAAGAATGGAAATTCTCCGTCATGTTGTTGCTGCACTGGAGGCTTCCCTGCTAAAGAGACCCCGACTCCAGCCTCCCAGAATAATTTGGACATTACGTTGTCTGGCGGACAAAAATGGAGTAAAGTCACAAATTTGGACACACTGTTTAAAGTCATCACAAGCCATGCTCAGCAAAATGTTAAGTATCGAGTCGTAGCAGGAAACACTGGAACTGGTAAATATTTCTTGTTACCAAGTATTGAGTATTGTTACTTTTGAAAACATTAATTGTGCGTAGGACAGGGGCGGATCTAGAAATATTTTCGGGGGTGGGCAATATACACATCGTGATTGAAGAATCACATTGACCGATTTCGAATTTATTCTAGAATAAAAATGAGCCATGTAAAAAGCAGTACATGAGACAAATGCTCAAAATGTTATTAATGAGTTTTGCATAAGTACAAAATTTTCTGTTTAAATGTTTTTGAAAGGTGTAAAATGTTCTGTTTAAATACATGCTTTCAAAATCATAGTTCTTTATTGCAGATAGTGGTTTTTGATTTTAGATAAAAATGTATATGGGCCATTTTGATTTTTCACTCACGATCTTGGTTTAAACCATTCTACGTGAGCCTTTGTTAAAACATTCATTTTGGGGTTGGCAATTTCCCTACTGCAACCACCTGTAACGCCCATGAGGTAGGACGTAAATATGTACTCCGAGGAGATCTTTTTTAATTGCTTACTAAATGAAATGCATTTCTTTTGCTGCAGGAGTCTTCAAGTACGATGGTCCGTATGACGCCTTCGTGGAGATTAACAATATTCCAGAGTTAGTTGCCACATCTGTGGACTCGTCCAAAGCCATTTTGGGAGGTGCAGTCACACTGACGACTACAATTCAATTTCTGCAGAATTTGGCAGTCATCCCCGGTTTTGAATATGCGACTGGAATGAGCGAGCACATCAAGCGTGTTGCAAACGCTCCCGTTCGGAATGTAAGACACAACTTTGACAATGAGGATATAGATAAAGTTGGGGATCGTCCACAAATGACGTTTTTGGTATGGTCAATATGTTTACTTGGCTACTGATGACACCCACGTTAAATATAGTCATTGTCACAATGGTGAAGAGGATGACAGGGGCATCATTGACATCATAGCATCTTTAAGAAATTCCATTAATTAGTGATTTTTCCAAGACGTCATTTGTGAATGATACCTTACTTATTATTATTTATTATATTTCCGGCAGTAGTGGACCCCGTCCACTATTAGAATTCCGACCTCCCAGACCCTTCCACTATTACAGGAAATACGGTGTTTGGTCAAGTTAAATATAATGAATAAATATGTACCCTAAATTAATCGCCAGTTTGGAACCATTGCTGGAAATTTAATGATGAAACACGCTCACAACGACTTCCCGTCGGACATATTCATTCTTTTGGAAAGCATTGGAGCGAAAGTTTATATCGGTAAGAAAATTACGCGTCGGTTTTAAAGCAACTAATTGCTAGACTTGTAGTAAACTAAAGTCGTGCAATATTATGAGCCTAAATTAATAATATTAATCCAGCAACTTCTCCAACGCACATGACGCCATTGAGCCCTGCAGATTTTCTCAAGGTTGACATGAAAGGAAAACTTATTCTCAAGATTAGCCTACCCATCAGACAAGGATACATTTTTAAAAGTTTTAAGGTAAATTTTCCAATTTCTAAAAAGGAGTAGAAAATAAATGGAGAAAAGTGCTAAATTGCCATGTTTTAAAGAGACATATTACTGACTAATGGTTTTACCTCCAGATTACGAAGCGTCACCAGAACGCTCATGCCTACGTCAACGCTGGATTTCTATTTAAAGTTGACCCAGCTCAGCGTTTCAAAGTTTTGGAAACACCCACCATTGCATTCGGGGGAATTCATCCAAACTTTGTAAGTGCATCGTGCATCCGCAAAATGCCACAATCTGTAATAATTGGGCATTCTAGAAAATTTAAAAGCACTTTACTTGATCAGGGCATTCTTTTTATTTTTTAATCGGGGTTAATCTAATGCTACTTACTTAAATGCTTAAATTAAGTTAAATTGAAATCCAAACTGAATGTAACAGGTGCGTGCCTCTAAAACCGAAGCAGCGTTGACTGGGTCGGAGTTGGGAGATGTTAATACACTGAAGGCAGCATTGAAAATTTTAGAGCAGGAAATTCATCCAGATCATCATCTTCCGGACGCATCCCCACAATACAGAAAATCACTCACACAGAATTTACTGTACAAAGTACGTCACAACACAAAATTGGAACTGTTCACCTAAAGTGAATTAAATAATTAAATCTGACACATATTTTTAACGTATTTTATATCTTGATAACAGGTGATTCTAGGGGTTGTAGGAAAAGGAGTTAAAGAAGCTTTCAGAAGTGGTGCTGAGGATTTGCCTCGGAAGCAGCAGTCGGGAAAACAAGTTTACGATACCGACGAAGAATTCAAAAATTCTCCTCTGTACAAACCTGTGATGAAAGTGGAGGCACTCGTCCAATGTTCTGGTATAAACACAAACTATTATATCGTCAGTGAAGAATCAAAATGAGCTATGTTTAAAAAAACGAGATAGATGCATACAAAGTTAATTACGTGTTTACAAAAAGTGCAAAATGCAAAATCTTGCAAGTTTTTTTAAATTTCAAAATATTCTATATTCATGTACTTTAAGCATGCAAAACGTTTCATTTAGATGTACAGAAACAAGAATGGTAGAACGTAAGTGTTTTCTATGGTAAATAGGGGTCAATAAGTAATAGTAAGTATTGTAAATATTGTGGTAGAAAAGAGGTAGTAATTTTGCAGTTGGGGAGGGGGGGGGGGGGGGGGAATTAAGGTTTTTTCAATGCATTTGTAGTAAAAGGTCCGGGTTTTTAAGGCTTCATCCCAGAAGTTAAAGAGTTGTTCGAATCCTTCAACGTCCAGATAACAGCTAAAAATTTCCTGTGTAAATTTCTTCATAGTTGGTCTTGAATCAGTCAGTTCCCTGAGAAATTTGGTCCTGGATGGTATATAATATGGACAGTTGAGCATTATGTGGAAGATATCTTCCACTTCCCTTCCACATAGGTCGCAGTCATATGTTTCTGCTACGTTTGCGTTTAGGTTTGCGTTCTGCGTTTACAGCCACGTTTAACATTTTGATTTTGTTTTTATTTATAGGTGAAGCGGAATACGTTAATGACATCCCAAAGCAACAAGGAGAGCTGTATGGTGTGTTTGTATTAACTACTGTAGCTAAGGCCATTCTACACAACGTGGATGCCTCAGAAGCTCTTGTAAATAACCTGAATAACTCTTAAAATAAAAAATTTCAAAGCTTCATTCACTAAATTACCGACGTATCTATGTATACTGCACATTACGCATAATAATTATTTGATTTTGAATTTTAGAAAATGCCAGGTGTTGTAAAGTTTTTGACAGCCAAGGATATTCCAGGAAAGAATTCATTTTACGAAGGATATTTAATCCCTGCTGTGGAAGAAGTGAGATAAAAACATAAAAACGTTCACACAAAAATCTTGGATTCATATCTTTAAATTAAAAATTTCCACAGTTGAGCTTTATTAATTAATTAATTGATTAATTCTATTAATTACTTCAGGTTTTTGTGGAGAGCAAGGTGCTTGCCTCTGGACAGGCAGTTGGACTCGTCGTCGCAGAAAGTCAAGAGATTGCAAATGCAGCAGCTAAATTAGTAAAGATTGAGTACCGGAACCTGCAGAAGCCTTTAATTACTTTAAAGGAGGGATTTCACAAGTCCAAAAATGAAAACACGGTTGATTCCCTTCTGTACCCGATGATTGTGAAGAACGGGGATGGTTCGACACTTAATTAATTCAATTTATTCTTTAAAGGGATAGTCCACAAATGACCTCATCGGTAGTGTCAATAAATTTACTTGGCCATAAAGATAACCATTTACGCAATGGTTAAGCTTATACTTATGACACCGGGGTCATAAGGTCCGACAAATGACGTCGATTTTCGATGACTTCATTTGTGTGCGATTTCTATTGCATTCCATCGTAATTTTAATTCCCTAATACTTTTACAAATTTTAACAAAATTTCTATATTTGATACAATTTAATTTTCTTCGAAACAAAATTGTACAGGTTCTAGCAAATATTCGAAGCATGTGTTAAAGGGAGAGTTCCAAACTGGAGGACAAGCACATTTTCATATGGAAAATCACATTACAATCGCAATTCCAAAGGAAGATGGTCTCATCGTTTACTCTGCTGTGCAGGGGACAGATCATGCACAAGCAATGATTGCACAAGCTTTGAATATCCCTAACAATACGTAAGGAATGGTCCACAAATGACTTCGTTATGAGGGGCAAGTAAGTAATGCAAAAAGCACTATAATAACACCATTTTTTGTTTTTTTTTTAGAATTGATATGCATGTTCGACGTTTGGGGGGTGGATACGGAGCCAAATTCAGCCGAGCGACTCACGTGACAGTGGCTGCTGCATTAGCCTCATATGTTTGTAGGAAGCCAGTTCGAATTGGTTTAGATTTAGAGGCTGGGATGGAAATGATGGGGAAGCGTCTGCCCTATCTATTTGATTACGAAGTATGAACACCATTTCCCAAAAACAGTGTCTAATATTTTGTTGCATTTTGCGTACTTGACGTAATTATTTGTATTTGACTTCAGGTGGGATTTAGTGATGATGGGAAGATCGATGCACTCCAAGTGAAAGCGATTTGTGACCCTGGGATGTCCGAAGGGGACGCTTCTGCCCTTTTTGCTTGTTTAAGTTTGCAAAGTTACTACTCAGCCATTAACTGGAACGTCCATCCTGGGCGAATAGTGACGGACACTCACACCAACACCTTCTGTCGAGCTCCAGGTAATTAATCCAGCCATCCTTACAAGCAGAAAAAATACATCTCGCCAGAAAATAAGATTTCTCTCAAAAAAGATATTAAATTGTATGACATTTAATTACCTACAATCTACATAATTTACCGGAATTTTGAAAATTTGGCAATACTAGACCAATTTCATCGAGCCATATATCATTCGAGAGCTAATCACCAGTAGAATTCAAATAACGGAATGGGCCTCCATTATAACAAAACGTTTTCAAAATAACGGTCTTTTAATTTTTAAATGCCGCCAAAAATGTGTTGTATGGGTCACAATCAAAAAACAAAAAAAAATGGTGTCTGCTTATTTTTAAAGACCTTTCAAATGATATATCACTTGACACAATCCGTTAAAATTTTTTAATTTGCAATTACGTTATTTAAAAACCATTTAAAAACTAATAACGATCGTGCTTCCACATGTTCATTAGCTTTGCCTAATTGTCACCATTCCAATGATATATCATTTTAGTGTAAATGTATTGAGTAACCGGTCGAAATCTTGAGTTAACACAATAGTTAATGTTTTAGCGGGAAATTCAAAAATTGGAATTTTAAATTTTTTACTGTATTACAGAAATTGATTGTAAATAAGATCGATAAGATGACCAAACCAAAAACGCATTGTGCGGCTTAATTGCTTCTCTTAATTTAAAACACGTAAATTAAAACTAAAATTTGGCGGCAAATTTAAAATGCTTAATTTTGCTGTTAAGGCTGCCATAAAACAAGGGCTTTAGCCCTTGTTTTTAATTTTAATAATTTTATACTTTATTTTTGGATTGTAATTGCAAGGCACAACTGAGGGTATCGCAGCCATTGAAAACATTATGGAGCACATTGCACACTCGCTGAACAAAGATCCGCTGGAAGTTCGTCGAGTGAACTGCCTTGAGACTGGAGACGAATTACTGGGAATGCACCCGGGTAAAAAGTTTGAGGGGGTCAATTTAGTGCCTTCAATTATCGAAGAAATGAAAAAGATTAGCGACTACGACAGTCGAAAGCGAGCTGTGGAGGATTTCAATAAGGTATAAATATTGTTACAATGTTTTAAGATATCTGCAGGTAATTTAGCAGAGACAGACACAGGGGTTGGAATTTTTTTCTACTTGCAGGCGAACAGATGGAGGAAGAGAGGGATGTCTATGATTTGCATGAGGTACGCGCAAGAGTACCACGGAATGAAGACAAGTTCCTTCGTAGCAATTCATAACCAAGATGGAACGGTGTCTGTGAGTCATGGAGGTATTGAAATGGGACAAGGAATTAATACCAAGGTAACAATTTAATTCAGTTAATTATTGCAAAGTATAATCCTTGATATCTTTAACACTAAATTGTTAAAATACTTACAGGTGGCCCAAGTAGTTGCACACGAACTTGGAATTCCTTTGTCTAAAGTAGCAGTGAAGCCAACCAACAATTTCGTCGCTGCAAATGTGGATTGCACAGGTGCCGGCATCACCAGTGAACTTGTGTCCTACGTACGTCAGCACATTATGAATTTTTGATGTCGAACCTATTTCGTATATGAACAAAATGCATTCTGCTTAATGATGTATGAATTAATTAATTATTATTAATTATTTCAGGCCACCCTAAAGGCATGTGAAGTGTTGCGGGAGCGCATGGCGCCAATGAAGAAGGGCTCCCCAGAAATGTCATGGGAAGAACTCGTTAAAAAATGTCATCAAGGAGGCATTGATTTGAGAGCAACTTACATGTGAGGAAACAGTCTGCTGAAATATTTTTTTTACAAACTAAATTAGTTTCCCTGTTACTGTATTGCGGCATCGCCTGTACTGTATGGCATAATATGCTATATATGTGGCTATAGTTTTTTATAATTTTTATGTAATGGCCATTTCTTAATTTAGAATTGTCTTAAATTCACAGGGAAAGTCAAAAGGACAATCTTAAACCATACGATATATACGGATGTAATTTAACAGAAGTTGAAGTGGACATTCTTACAGGGGAATTTAAGGTAGCTGTTTTGCATGAAGAATCAAAATGAAAATGACACAAATTTAAGCCACAATTAAAAATTTTAGTCTACGAGTTTTTATAAAGTGCAAAATATTTTATTTGCATGTTTTCTAAAATTCCAAAATATTTTATCTGTAGTCTGTAATTTTTAAAATAATCCCCAGATTGTTCGCCTCGATCTCATTGAAGATGCTGGGAAAAGTTTGAGTCCCGAAATCGATATGGGCCAAATTGAAGGGTCTCTCGTGATGGGACTTGGTCTTTGGACGGAGGAAAAACTGGTGTTTGCGTCGGACACGGGACGTCTACTCACACGAAATACTTGGGTGGGTAGATCACATTTACGATTTAATTTCTGGAGGCATTAATGCACCTACAGATAAACAATATACTGATTTTGATAATAATGTGTGTGTATATAACCTACAGGAGTACAAAGTTCCGTTTCCAAAGTGCATCCCGGAAGATATGAGGATAACGATTATGAGAAATGGAACCAATCCGTTCGGCATTTTGCGATCCAAGGGTACGACTTAAGGCCCATTCACAAAAGACTAAAGACATACGCCACTCCAATAGTCTACCTCCGCCAACAATTACTGGCGTATACGCCAGAAGCGTTCACACTGCATCCCCTCCTCCACTAGTGAGTTGCCGTACAAGGCAGTTTGGAACTAGCGTAACGAGCTACGGCCCAAGTTGACATGAAGTCAACTTTTCGTACGGCAGTAGTACCAAGGATCGGTGCAAGAAATACTCCCGAGCACATTGATCCCCTAAAAACAAGGATGAAACTTGCAAGGATATAATTTTAAGCTCGCAACGCATCCTTGCGTATAGTGCCGTATACGGCAGTTAAAAGGGCAGTGTGAACGGTTTGTGTCGGATCCGGCAATATAAGTATTGGCGTAGGTGAGACTCCGGCACGTCACTTCAGGAGCTGTTGTATACGTCATTATTTTTTCTTTTGTGAATGGGCCTTTAAAGCTACAATAATTCCTGCATTCAAACTCATACTAGCACGTACACCAACACACATAGACAAATTCGTGTTTATAATTAGATGCGTAATTACTGAATTATTTATATTTACATTTTGTAGCCACGGGAGAGCCGCCTTTGTGTTTAGCAGTCGCAGTTTTATTTGCAATTAAAAATGCAATCAAGGCAGCCAGGAAAGACGCTGGAGTTACTGATTGGTTTCAGTTAGGCAAGTTGTGCCCTTTGTACACGTGACATTTTTTTCTATTTTAGCGTTATTGTGTCGCCTTATAATAATCACATGAATTATTTTTACTTGGTAAATCAGATGGACCAGTAACACCAGAGGACGTGGTTCGACTTTCGTTTACGGATCCTCATTCTCAGTTTGTGTACTGATCGGGGGAAGGCAGTATCCCGATATAGAAATGGAAATAATTCCATATGGAAATATATAATTTAATTCCACCAGCAGAAGACCTATAAAATTGCTATTAATATACTGTCTGTAAACTTATAATAATGAAATAATCAATTTTTAATTGCGATGTAAAACGTTTACATACGTGCTCAAATGTCAGTATTTACATTTACTTGATGTGTTTCGATTTTAAGTATATTTTGTTGTTTCTGAGTAAATTTGATCCATAAATAGATTCCGTCATTGTTTTATTCGTAATGAAAAACAGCATATCGTCTGTGAAGAACCAAAATGACCCATTTCAAATTTAAACTAGAATCAAAATGAGCTGCGCCATAAAAACAAAATGAGAAACATGCGTAAAATGTTAATTAGGAGCTTTTGAAAAGTGCAAATTGTTCCATTTGCATGTTTTTTAAATGTGTAAAATGTTCTATTTAAATGTTTTTTGAAAATTCCATACTGTTCTATGTGTACATGTTTTCGAGAAGTGCAAAACGGTCAAATGCTTTTAAGTTTCGAGACATATTTCAATACTTTTGTAGATAATACATACATTGTTTCTAGCTAAAAATGGAAATGGACCATTTTGGTTCTTCACATGCGATATGGATTTGAATTTGAATGCGTGCTTAAATGCTTTTGTTTTTACAAGAAATATAATTGGTTTAAGTATAGCTATACTTAGGCCAAAAATTTATTTCAAAATTTTGTCAAATTTTCTAGGAAATTGCTTTACCATTAGACAGTAGTATCAAAACCTGTACTCTCAGAGTGGCAATGGTTTTCAAGTCATTCGTATTTGTAGCCTTGTAACGATGACCAATGCTCCTGCATAAGAATGGAACTTGACTGTGGCCGTGATTAAATTGTCCAAATTAATTTCGTAGCCAATTTGCAAATACTGCAATGTCATGTTCTGTTCCAAGCTTTTATCATACAGTAGAGATATGAGCATGTTTTTACTGGGATTACTGAAGGGAGGTGGGAGAATGTATATTATGTGTGCTCTTTTCGTGTGTGCTAAAGAAATACATGAACACTAATTATTCACCAATTTTGCACGCAATCATTCAGACATGGTCATTTTTTGCGCCAGTCTCATCCTTTCATATTTATTCATTAGTTGTCATTCCTGCTTCAGTCACAATCTCAGGCACACGGTTCATCTGCGTTACTCCGAGGCTCAACGCTAATAGTTAAAGTTAAATCAGTTTTTGATTTTAGAATAACTTTTTAGACTCCCACGGCAGTCGGGCTTTGTTTTTACTGTAAGTGGAAGACCTACTAAATAAAAAAATATTTTTACGACTTAAATTTCATATATTTTCAAGTGCAGTATAGTGTGAATAGTGTATACCTGCTTAATTGTACCAACAACTTACTAGTTGGAAGGAATAATGGCGGATCAAGTATCTTTCCTTATTAATGGAACCCAATACACAGGTTCATAAAATTGTATTTAATACTTTTTATTTTTACATATATTTAATTTTTAATTTTTATAAGATACTAAATTTTCTACGATATAACTTTTAAGTCAGATCGCAGGGTCAGGGATGCCTCTGTTTCCGTACAAAATGTTTCTTAATTTATTTATTTGCTGTTTAAATTTTAGAACACACTGCAATTCCCTGCAGGGTGTATTTTTTCCATTTTATTAGATAAGTTGATAAGTATACTATTGTAAAGGATTTTTTCCCCGTTTTTTTCTAAGCTTCTAAACTAATCCGCGTCCTACACATTATACTACGTTTTACCATTAGAATTACCTACCTACACTTACATAATGTATTAAGACAGACAATTCGCAAAAGAAACTATAAGAAAATGTTACCCTTCAAAAATACTTGAGACTCTGTGTTTGTTGTGTAACACTTTTTGTGCCTCTCATGCAAAGATGCGATCATTTATTATTATGCGAGCGTCATTGCGAGGCAATGAGGATGAGGGTCTTCAGAATATTGGCACTTATGCATGTAACACTTGGAAATTCTCTGTAGATGGAATTATTATGCAATTTTCGACAAAATTAATACATATGGTAACATAATAGTTTTACTGCCTACATAAATATTCAAAGCAAAAAATGTTTAAAGACCTTTTTTCCAAAACTCGCATACTTACTTAATACACCGGACTTAACGCATAAGGCATCGTCCACAAATGATGTCACCAGTAGGCTCAATGGGTCTGCTTAGATACTGATGACATCACAGGTTAAAGATAGCCATTTACTCAATGCAAGGGTTAAGCTGATGATAGGAGGTTCATGAAGTCCTAGAAATTTAAATATTTCGATGAAATTATTCACAGACGTCCCCTAACATGTATTGTGTATGACGTTGCCCCTATAATTAATCGCTTGACATTTATTCAGGTATGTACTGCTTAAATTACCTAGGTAAGATAAATAGGTATACGCACAACGATAATTACTATAACTGCGCAATGTAAGTAACCGCAACTTACGGCTAAAAATATTAATAGTATAACGTAATTTTGTACAGAAAACTCAAATAATAAATTGAGCCCGGAATCCCGACTCGTGGACTACATTCGAGACGAAGCTGGACTGAAAGGTACGAAATGGACGTGTAGAGAAGGGGGCTGCGGGGCCTGTGTCGTGACGGTGCGATCCAAAGACCCACAAAACGGGGAAGTTGTGGTCCGCGCTGTCAATTCGGTGAGATTTTTTCAATAGAGATATGGGTAGTTACGATATGTAGGTAGGGGAAGGTGTGTGTCGATAATATTTGAAAATAATTCGTGTGTTTGCTCCATCAAAGTGCTTGACCCCTGTGCTGTCTTGTGATGGATGGGACATTTCAACTGTGGAAGACATAGGAAACCGCCGCGATGGGTTTCATCCCATTCAGAAGCGGCTGGCTCATTTGGGAGGGAGTCAGTGTGGATTTTGCTCACCTGGCATGGTCATGAATATGTACAGGTAAATAGATTAATTATACTTGTAAACTAACAACAACAACAACAAATCCTGTGCATAGCACTCACCATATGAATTGGAAGTGTGTAAATATCTGTAATTATCGCCCCATTTATTACAGCTTGGCAAATTCAAAGACAGAACTCACATCTCAAGACGTAGAAGACAACTTTGACGGGAACATTTGTCGATGCACAGGTTACAGACCGATTCTTGATGCCTTCAAGTCCTTCGCTGTCGATGCAGATTCTGACATCAGGAAAAAATGCCAGGATATTGAAGTGAATTATTTTTTACTAACTTTGCGTGTTGAAAGTTGATATATTTATTGTAATAATAATTATTAAGGGACGTCCATAAATGATGACAGGGGGGGGGGAGGTCCTAGTCCTAATAGAGTGATAAGTTTTTTGACAAAATTTATGAACCATCCCTAAAATGTAAACATTTAACAATAATAATTTATTCCTGGTGTAATTAGGATTTTTGCAACGACTGCCCTGCACGCTCATCAAAACTCAATGGACATTCCAACGGTAACGGCAGTATCAGCAATGGGAAGAGTACTAATGGCCACGGAGTCGTAAAGAATGGAAATTCTCCGTCATGCTGTTGCTGCACTGGAGGCTTCCCTGCCAAAGCGACCCCGACTCCAGCCTCCCAAAATAATTTGGACATTACGTTGTCGGGCGGGCAAAAATGGAATAAAGTCACAAATTTAGACGCACTGTTTAAAGTCCTGACGAGTCATGCTCAGCAAAATGTTAAGTACAGAGTCGTAGCAGGAAACACGGGAACTGGTAAGCATTACAAATTAAATCGCATTATTTATTTTTACTTGTGAAAACATTTTTTTCATATAGAATGTAGGTGTTACGAGCAGATATTTTAAAAAATACCGAATACTTAAATAAATCGAATTTCTTTTGCTGCAGGAGTCTTTAAGTACGATGGTCCTTATGACGCCTTCGTGGAGATTAACAACATTCCAGAATTAGTTGCCACATCTGTAGGCTCATCCGAAGCTATTTTGGGAGGTGCAGTTACACTCACGACAACAATTCAATTTCTACAGAATTTAGCAGCCATCCCGGGTTTTGAGTATGCGACGGGAATGAGCGAGCACATTAAGCGCGTTGCAAACGCTCCTGTTCGGAATGTAAGACACACGGCTGAAAAAATACACGCTTAGAAAAGTTGTTAACTACAGTATTGTAAGACTGCGTTAACAGGTATAGGTGTTAACATAGTAAGGTATAGGTGAGTAAGTAAGAGCAAGTAACTTTGCCAGTTGTACATATATATGTAAATTTTGAAATTTACTATTAATAACTGATAGTAATAACGACAGTATCGGTGAATCCGAATAAATCCCTAGCTGAAATTCGTGTTGCCCTCTGTTGACCGATTGTACTGTCGACGTCGGACAACAGCAAAATGGGTTACAATTAGCTGATGACACTTGGTAAATTCGCCTATATTTTTCCAAGCGGGTAGTTTATTACAAGACTAAAGTTATATATGTATTATTTATTAGCAATTTGTAGTACGAATATTAGGGTTAATTATAATGATTGAATACACTATAAATTATTCGTCAGTTTGGGACCATTGCTGGGAATTTAATGATGAAACACGCTCACAACGACTTCCCGTCCGACATATTCATTCTTTTGGAAAGCATTGGAGCGAAAGTTTATATCGGTACGAAAAATACGTATCGGTTTTTATAGACGAGTGATTGCTAGACTTGTTGTGCATTAAGTCGTGTAACAATAAAATAATGTGCCTAAATTAATGATATTAATCCAGCAACTTCCCCAACGCACATGACGCCACTCAGCCCTGTAGATTTTCTAAAGGTTGACATGAAAGGAAAACTAATTCTCAAGATTAGCCTACCCATCAGACAAGGGTACATTTTTAAAAGCTTTAAGGTAAATGCTCCAATTTCTAAAAAGGAATACTCAAGTAAATGAACAAAAAAAAACTAAATTCCCATGTTCTAAAGAGACATAATTACTGATTAATGGTTTTACCTCCAGATTACGAAGCGTCACCAGAACGCTCATGCCTACGTCAACGCTGGATTTCTATTTAAAGTTGACCCCGCTCAGCGTTTCAAAGTTTTGGAAACGCCCACCATTGCCTTCGGGGGAATCCATCCAAACTTCGTAAGTGCATTCGCAAATTGCCACTATTTGTAATACTTACAAATTCTAGAAAATGCAAAAGTGCTTTACGTGGCCGCAGTACCTTCTTTTGATTTTTCTCATTGGTTAATCTGTAATGCTACTTACTTCATAATACTTTAGCTGTTTAACATTATCAAATCCCTTAAATCCAATAAAATTGAAATCCACACTGACTCATGACTGTGACAGGTGCGTGCCTCGAAAACTGAAGAAGCGTTGGCTGGGGCGGAGTTGGGAGACGTTAATACACTCAAGACAGCATTGAAAATTTTAGAGCAGGAAATTCATCCAGATCATCATCTTCCGGACGCATCCCCGCAATACAGAAAATCACTCACACAAAATTTACTGTACAAAGTAGGTCACAAAACAAACTTGGAACTCTTCACATAAAGCGAAATACACCTTACACACTGTTTTAATGCATTCTGTCTTGATTACAGGTGATTCTAGGGGTTGTAGGAAAAGGAGTTAAAGAAGCCTTTAGAAGTGGTGCTGAGGATTTGCCACGGAAGCAGCAGACGGGAAAACAAGTTTACGATACTGACGAAGAATTCAAAAATTCTCCTCTGTACAAACCCGTGATGAAAGTGGAGGCACTTGTCCAATGTTCTGGTAAAAACTAACACTAACTGAACTTAACACAAATTATTTAATCGTTAATTATTATTTAAAATCAAGTTGATACTTACTTGTAATATGGGTAAGTAGTTAATTGGTTATTAATTACAACGAAGCATCAGGTTTTATTTTAAACCGCAGTTTTCCACCCCGCCACATTTTGATTTCATTTTTATAGGCGAAGCGGAATACGTGAATGACATACCAAGGCAGCAGGGTGAGCTGTATGGTGTGTTTGTATTAACTACTGTAGCTAAGGCTATTCTAAACAACGTGGATGCCTCAGAAGCGCTAGTAAATAACCTAAAAAAATATTAAAATAATAAATTATGTAGATATGTAGTAAAAAATGTCAAAGCGTCACCCACACCCACTTTAATGCTCCGACGTACCTACCTACATATTACACATGTTGCACATTACGTATAAAAATTGTATGATTTTGAATTTTAGAAAATGCCAGGTGTTGTAAAGTTTTTGACAGCCAAGGACATTCCCGGAAAGAATTCATTCTACGATGGACTTTTAAATCCTGGTGTGGAAGAAGTAAGAGTATAAAAACTGAATTCGTATCTTGAAATATACCGTTTCCACAGTTGATTCACAGTTTAATTAATTAAACAAATAATTATAATAATTACTTCAGGTTTTCGTCGAGAGCAAGGTGCGTGCCTCTGGGCAGGCAGTTGGACTCGTCGTCGCAGAAAGTCAAGAGATTGCAAATGCTGCAGCTAAATTAGTGAAGATTGAGTACCGGAACCTGGAGAAGCCTTTAATTACTTTAAAGGAGGGATTCCACAAGTCCAAAAATGAAAACTCGGTTGATTCCCTCCTGTGCCCGATGGTTGTGAAGACGGGGGATGGTTCGACACTTAATTCATTTTATTCTTTTATGCATTCCATCATATTTTAACTCTTTAGTAGGTACTTTGCACAACTAATGAGTGAAATATACATATTAAAAAAATTAAAATAACATTATTCAGGAGAAGATATAAATAAAAATTTTTACACTTTTTAAAAACAAGTAAAAATTTGTACAGGTTCCAGTAAATCGTCGAAACATGTGTTAAAGGGAGAATTCCAAACTGGGGGACAAGCACATTTTCATATGGAAAATCATATAACATTAGCGATTCCAAAGGAAGATGGTCTCACCGTTTACTGTGCCGTGCAGTGGATGGACCATGCACAAGCAATGATTGCCCAAGCTTTGAATATCCCGAACAATACGTAAATAAATTGTGCTTTAGGAATCGTCCACAAATGATGTCGTTGGTAGGGTCAATGGGTTTATGCGTCTATGTTATGACGAAATCGATATTAAATATAGCCATTTTTGCAAAGGTGAAGCTGGTACTGGTGATATGGTCCTAGAAATGGGGACGTTTTAATGAGGTCATTTGTGGAAAATTCCTAACTACAATTTTCAATTAAACACCGGGGGAAGTAATGAAAAAGGCTCTAACATAGCTTTTTGCCTTTTAGAATTGATATCCATGTTCGACGTTTGGGGGGTGGATACGGAGCCAAATTCAGTCGAGCCGTTCATGTGACAGTGGCTGCTGCCATAGCCTCATATGTTTGTAGGAAGCCAGTTCGAATCGGTTTGGAATTAGAGGCTGGAATGGAAATGATGGGGAAGCGCATTCCCCATTTATTTGATTACGAAGTATATGATCGTAAATTGTTTACAAATATTTAATTCCGGCGTTATTTTATGTTATGATAATTATAATCGACATTATTATTATTTCTGTTTGATTGCAGGTTGGATTTAGTGACGATGGGAAGATAGATGCACTCCAAGTGAAGGCAATTTGTGATCCTGGAATGTCCGAAGGGGACGCCGCTGCCCTTTTTGCTTGTTTAAGTCTCCAAAGTTATTACTCGGTCATTAACTGGAACCTCCACCCTGGACGAATAGTTACAAACACCCACACCAACACCTTCTGCCGAGCTCCAGGTAATTAATCCAGCCATCTCTAAAAATAGAAATAAAGCCATCTCGTCAAAAAATAAGATTTCCCACAAAAAAAATATTAAATTTTATGGCATTTAATTAAATTTAATAATTTTATACTTTCTTTTTGGATTGTAATTACAAGGCACGACTGAGGGTATCGCAGCCATTGAAAACATTATGGAGCACATTGCACATTCGCTGAACAAAGATCCGTTGGAAGTTCGTCGAGTGAATTACCTTCAGACGGGGGACGAAGTACTGGGGATGCACCCGGGCAAAAAGTTTGAGGGGGTAAATTTAGTGCCTTCAATTATCGAAGAAATGAAAAAGATTAGTGACTACGACAGTCGGAAGCGAGCTGTGGAGGATTTCAATAAGGTATAAATTGTTACAAAATGTTTTAAAATATCTGCAGGTAATTTAGCAGAGACAGAAACAGGGATTGGTATTTTTTGTACTTGCAGACAAACAGATGGAGAAAGCGAGGGATGTCCATGATTTGCATGAGGTACCCTCAAGATTACCACGGGATGAAGACAAGTTCCTTCGTAGCAATTCATAATCAGGATGGAACGGTGTCTGTTAGCCATAACGGTATCGAAATGGGACAAGGGATTAATACCAAGGTAACAATTTAATTTAATTCAATTAATTATTGTAAAGTATAATCCTTTATATTATCTTCAACACTAAATTGTTAAAATATTTACAGGTGGCCCAGGTAGTTGGACACGAACTTGGGATTCCTTTGTCAAAAATAGCCATCAAGCCGTCGAATAATTTAGTTTCTGCAAATGCGGATTGCACCGGTGGTGCCGTCACTAGTGAACTTGTCTGCTATGTACGTCATAAAAACTTAATGTACCTACGTATACCTACTTATATGTACAAATGTATTCATAGTGATCTATAATATGAATTAATCATTATTTGTTATTTCAGGCCACCCTAAAGGCATGTGAAGAGTTGCGGGAGCGCATGGCGCCAATGAAGAAGGGCGCCCCAGAAATGCCATGGGAAGAGCTGGTTAAAAAATGTCATCAAGGAGGCATTGATTTGAGAGCAACTTACATGTGAGGAAAGAATTTACAAATATTTACTAGCTTTAATATTTTCCCTGTATTTAACGGCATCGCCATGCAATGCGGTGTGGCCTAGCAAATTGGCTAGAGTCTTTTAATGCATAACTCTTGATCTGAAATTGTCTTAAATTCACAGGGAAAGTCAAAAGGACAATCTTAAACCATACGATATATACGGATGTAATTTAACAGAAGTTGAAGTGGACATTCTTACAGGAGAATTTAAGGTAGCTGTTTTGCATGATTATTGTTGTATAAGTTCTTGTAAGTTCCATTGATTGGTACTGACAATGGGTGAAGAATCAAACTGACACTAATTAAAAATTTTAGTTTACGAGTTCTTATATAAAGTGCAAAATTTTTTATTTTCATGTATTCTAAAATTGCAAAATATTTTGTCTGCATATTTTCTAAAATTGCAAAATATTTTATCTGGATATTTTCTAAAATTGCAAAATATTTTATCTGCATATTTTTTAAATTGTAAAATGTTTTATTTACATATTTTATAAATGCGCGAAATTTTCTATTAGCATATAATTTTCAGGTTGATAATTATTTTAAATTTGGTTGTTGTAGATAGTGCATTTCCTTTTTAACTAAAAATGGATTTGGCTCATTTTGTGCCTTCACTAGCAATACAATAGTTTGTTGAATAAACCACTGTACTATTGGTAAACTTTTTTCAAGTCTGTAATTTTTAAAATAATCCCCAGATTGTTCGACTGGATCTCATTGAAGATGCTGGGAAAAGTTTGAGTCCCGAAATTGACATGGGTCAAATTGAAGGGTCTCTTGTGATGGGACTTGGTCTTTGGACGGAGGAAAAACTGGTGTTTGCGTCGGACACGGGACGTCTACTCACACGAAATACTTGGGTGGGTAGATCACACATTTACAATTTAAGTTCTGCAGGCTGTAACGCAAATACTGATAAAGAATACTAATTTTTATAATATAATGTGTGTGTGATGTACAGGAATATAAAGTTCCGTTTCCAAAGTGCATCCCGGAAGATATGAGAATAACGATTATGAGGAATGCAACCAATCCGTTCGGCGTCTTGAGATCTAAGGGTACCATTTATAGTCAAAATAATTATATAGCTTAATAAAACGCATGTTATCAAATACGCTAATTAGTACAGGTTTCCTAGCTCAATAAAAAGGGTCAAATTCAATATAATTTAGTGCTTAATATTTTCGAATTATTTGTGTTATTTTGTAGCCACGGGAGAGCCGCCTTTGTGTTTAGCAGTCGCAGTTTTATTTGCAATTAAAAATGCAATCAAGGCAGCCAGGAAAGACGCTGGAGTTACTGATTGGTTTCAGTTAGGCAAGTTGTGCCCTTTGTACACATGATATTTTATTTCTATTTTAGCATCACTGTGTCGCACTATAATAATCACATGAATTATTTTTACTTGGTAAATCAGATGGACCAGTAACACCAGAGGACGTGGTTCGACTTTCCTTTACGGATCCTCATTCTCAGTTTGTGTACTGATCGAGGGAAGACAGTATATAGGGACAATTTTCGAAATGGAAATTGAAATTAATTCCACCAGTAGTAGTGGAAGACATATGAAATTAATACTAACGTGTTGTATGCTTATAATATTTACTAATAATTATTTGAATTATATAAGCACTTTCTAATTGCGATGTAGGACACGTTAGTCCTTGAGTGTAAAATTACCTAATACATAATAGGAATTCCCTGAGAATGTACGCACTCAGGTGTCCGTATTTACTTGATTCCTTTTGATTCTAATTGTAAGATTATTTTATTGATTCTAACTATAAATTTTGATTTATCATTATATACACATAGATGTATGCACTTTGAAATCGGTTTTAAAAAAGTAAATTAATCATAAAATGATAAAATCCTGTTTTTAATTGAATTTGAAAATTTTGAATGTATATTTTTTTCCCATAAACTTGACTTTGCGTGCTTTCTATGACCCCAGGTTTATTCCCCACTTATAAAATAAATGACGAGAATCAATACAAGAATTATAGGTACGATAATAGCCACCACGTATATTTTTTTCTGAAAGCAAAAAACATATTACAGAAATCATTAGTGAGTGTGGAATTAGTCCTACGATTAGAAGTTTTTAAATCAATATATGTATTTATGCATAGAATATAGAATTGAAATATTTAAATAGCTTGATGTCAGAACTTTTTTTCTTCTTGCCTTGAGGTTAGAATGGTGATAGACTTTAGCTCTGTGGGTCATGCCAGTAGCATTTGAAACATAGTCTGATGCATTTTCCACGTTTCTTTCAATATTGTCCACCAATTCACCCTGGTTAAAATTAAAATAATTAAAGTATATACTAATAGTGATTGAAGACTGAACCGAATATTAAAAGGAGTGTATACGACCACTAACTTACTTGATTCTGTACGAGAACAGCCATTTCTTGCATGAGATCCAAAAGCATCTTAAGATTTTTCTCTAGCTTTTTCAATTCGGAATGTCTTACTTCTAGAAGAGCCAATGTCTCCCGAGCTTCCTCGGTTTCTTGAATAATCTATATGTACAGGATAATTCTTTTTTAGTTCAGGCTTTACTAAATTCTAAAATATGGTCAGTATAGGTTCATTTACATCTTGTGTAAATACTGTAAAGTTTCCTTCGTCAATCATTCTGTCAACTTCCTCTTCCGTTAAAGAGCTCCCAGCTATAAACACATAAATAATCGTAAACGTAAATAAGCGGTATGAAAAAAAGTTGTAAATTATTATGAAAAGTTATGCTACAGAAGAAATGCAAAAATAGAGCAGCTAATAATGAGCCAACAATAGAATTTCAATAACTATTGTAACACACAAATATCGCCTGTGAAGAGCCAAAATGATCCACATCCAATTTAAGCTAGAATCAAAATAAGCTATGTGTCAAAATATTTAGGATGACATTGATGCGTAAAATGATAATTACGAGTTTTTGAAAAGTGCAAATTTTTTTGTTTGCATGTTTTTGAAAAGTGTAAAATATTCTATTTGCTTATTTTTGAAAAAGGGTAAAATATTGTATTTACACGTTTTTGAACTGTGCAAAATGCTCTATATTTGCATGCTTTCGGGATCATGATATTTTAATTAACTTATGTTTTTAGATAGTGCATTTTGTTTTTAGCTAAAAATGGATATGGGTCATTTTGATTCTTCAGAGACGATATTATGGAACGTACTAATTGATAACTGACGACCAATTCGAGCCTTGCACCTATTCCGACGATCTGTCTGCTCCAACTGATACTCATTCATGATCTCCATAAAATAATTAAGAAGAGCAAAGTGCTGAGTTTCTCCGATTCGTACACGAGCTGAGATCCCGGTCCCGGTTCTTGTCCAAGGTCCAGAATCAGAGTGACTGTCCGCATCCGCATTCAAGTTCCGATTTCGTTCCTCATTCTCAACTTTGTCTTTTTCTCCTTCCTCGGCGATTGAATTTTTAATCTCTAAAAGATAAGGAAAGACGACATTAGACCGGTGATTTAATTAATGACAGTTAACAAAATCAAATTAACAACCTTCAAAAATCACTTCTACTTACGCAATGCACCAGGACTAGGAGTAATCTATTTGGTATAGTTTCTTTTGCAATGTACAGAATTTAAAAACTGTACCTGTGAATTTAATACGAAACAAATTTGACGTTTTAGTAATTGATGATGTGAGCTGTTCCAACTTATCCTTAGCCTCTGGAATTAGCAAACGTGTACATCAAATATCAAAGTTCAAATTACAGAACAGAACAGTTCAGAACATTTAGATTACGCAATAATTATATTTACTTACCATCTTCGTAAATTGGCGAAGATATGATTGTGCTGTGCAGTACTTTAACATGTTTAATATCAACCTTCATTTCTTCTAGTAAATTGTGGGCCTCTTCCACCTGTTTATTGTATTATTAATTAAAAATGCGAATTATGTGTGTGCGAGTTCTGTGGGTACGAATAATGCTGATACGAATAATGCAGGTACGAATAATTCGAGTTAAAAATATTATGGGTACGAATAATGCGGGTACGAGAATTTTAACTCTAATTCAAAATTAAACTACCTGCTCGTAATACATTTGTAAAATAGGGTTATCATTCCCTAGAAGATTCATTTGTAAAACCACTGCTGCTCCTTCATTGAACGGAGCCGCTCCTGATTGATTGATTGATTGAACTTTATTTACGTGTTATTTAAACCAATTTGGCACAAAGCCATTCTTCCATCGGTAACACAACTATATTATTCAATTTAAACAATTCAAATATATTATATATAAATACTGTATAGAATTAGATACAAAAAACAGCAACAACAATGACAAAATTAACAACAAAGTAATGTTATAAGTAATTATTGTTTATGGTCAACTAGTATATACTACGTAATGAAAAAATAACAATTAATAATAACTACTAAAAATATGTAATAAAGACATTAGAGACATTATAATGCAGACATCCTATAACACAATTACTTGTATAACATACTATCCTAAATGCTCTCTTCCCCTATATATTTATTCATATTAATTATGGTTTGACATATATATCATTACGCGCATTAAGACACCACATTGATATTCTACTCTTAAATGTGTCTACTGATAGTTCTAAATTCCTTTCCTCAGCAGGTATCAAATTCCAATTTTTTATACATAAAAATAACCCTGATTTTTGATTTTGCTCCTAGAAGATCTTCATTACTATCATTGTCACCTATGGCTTCCTCTTCACTTAAATAGACTTGGCGACGCTATATGGGATAGTGACCCCAAAATATAATAAATTGCATTATAAACTCATTAGGGATCGTCCATAAATGATGCTGTCCGCATTGGGTCACAGTGAGTGTATTCGAGTATTGGATGACATATTATGCCATGTTGCTAAAGATGCAATGGTGCAAGTTGATGACACGAGGGCCATAGGGTCATAAAACTTGGGATTTTTTGATGACATTATTTACGGACGACCCCTTGTGAACTGTTGTTAGATCAAAGCAAGAGAGTGAAGTAAAGGCATAGTATACACATTATTAAAATATTGCTTGCAAAATTACATGCTGTAACGACATATAGATATAGTTATGTATTTCCTCACCTTTCTAAACGAGGAAAATCTATCTTTGGTCATTTTATACACTTTTCCAAACTAAACTAAAATTGAAATAATGAGTTTTAGTTGCACCAATACACTGAATTTATTTTATCGATCCATGACGTGGCTTTTGTTTTAAAATTGTGTGTATTCAGTATTTTATCCAATCTAAATTGGACCTGTACCTATAAGTTACATACTGCGACGAACCTATATTGAACCGAACCGTTAAATGGTTGAACCGTGACCAGTACCAGCCAGCATCAGGTCCGTCGTCGTCGTCACTGCTGTAGCACAACACACACACACTTGAAAATATTAAATATTGCATTTTATGCACACTACACCAACATTCTAAACCACGCAGAAGGAAATTTTCCTCTTGAAAAGTACTTGAGACTTTCTTCATTGACATACACCATTAAATTATTATTTTTCCCTTCAATCATATATGGTAGTATGGTAGCGTCATTGAGAATTGAGAATGGCGCTCTTCAAGCAATATGCCGCTTCCTTAACAACACTTGGAAATTCTGTATTTATATACAATTTTCTCAAAATCAATAATACGATAGCAGTATTTAAATATTTAAAGTAAAATAAATTGACAGAGTTTTATAGCTATTAATATAGACGTAAGTAATATGAGGCGTACCACACGTTTCCTATATTGGGGATTAATAACTTGGAATTCGACATCAGCATAATAATATCCCAGCCGGCAGGCTTCTTCGAAGGGACATCCCCAATTCCATGGAAAACATCCCCTGAACATTTTATCCCACCTGGATATTTTAAGAATATCCAAAAGGGATATTAAAAGTCTATGACTTTTTTAATCCTGAATAGATATCCTAAGGACATTATTAAAATATAAATTCAACACATTTAAGCAATGCTGATCAGAATATTAGTAGTTGTTGTGGTAACCCAGTTCTGAAGCATTATTTGATTGAAAAAGTGTGATAAACAAACATGTATAATGTTTGGGCGGACGAAAATTATGCACCTTCCTATGATTTCATTTCTTTCCTATTGCACAGCTCACTAGCCATATTTAATTGTACGAACAAGAACTAGGAGACCAGTTCAAAGTTTTCTTCATTATTTTTGTAAAGTAAAACTGAAATTAGTTTTACTTACAATTTGTGGTGTAATATTATCATGGCACAAGTGCAACCCCGAACCTACTTAATTTTTTTGACATTTTGAATTAGTAAATTACATAAATAATTAACTTTATTTGTCAGTGTCAATAATATAATCATAAAAGCAGACAGTGCGTTAATTCTGGATAACTTGGGAAAATTCGTTACGGCTGGAATTAACTTGGAAGATTCAAAGTAGATTATCGGCTGAACGGATCAATATTATTGTAGGTTAGTTGGTTCAACAAGGGTAAAGAAATTTTTTGCATACCAAAATCCAAAATAAACGATCGTGCATAATTGCTTTCCATTTTTGTAAAATACTTATAATTACTGTTTTGTTTTTTTTTGTTATTGAAACGGAGGCAGCAAAGTTGCTCGAACTTTTACTTTCATCTGAAACCAAAAAAATGAATCTCAGCTTGAACGATACCGGACTACACGTAGTTCAGGCGTCTATACTAATGATTAACGCACAGTTAATTCAGTCACCTCCGCGTTCTTTTTCAATTTCTTTGCCTCAAGTAAACTGTTAACTATGGATTCAAATAGCGAAGTTTTTACTATTATAATTTATTCATCAATAATGTGCATTTTAAAAATTACAAAGTCGTCTGCTTTTGGTATCAATAGTTGGGTGTAATGTTGTACTACTTAATTATTATTTATTTTGTCTGAGTGTTAAATAAATTACTACAAATATTAAAATACCAGGACTGTTCTCGTTATACCTTCATAACACTTTTTTTACCATGCATGTTCAAATAAAAAGAAAAGTCCATACTGCATCCTTATCACATCCTGAAATAATCTTAAGCCTGTCCTATATGCATCCTCTAAACGTCCAGAACTTATCCCAAATACCCCGGTGCGTTTCTTAAGGGGATATAATTTGGGGATGTTTTGCGCACATCCTATTTTGAGACATTGGATGATTGTCCGGACGTCCCTATGATGTCCACTTAAACTTTTGGAAATATCCTCCGGATGTTATTTAATCCGCAGTGTACATTCTTAGGATATTTTAAGGAAATCAGTTAGTATGCATTACAAATAATTTGAATTACGAAACGGCGAAACTGTATATTTTCCCTTCTAGTTTTTGGGATGGCAGTTTTCAAAATTTAAAATGTCGTATGTGAAGATCCAAAATGGCCCATATCCAATTTAAGCTAGAATCAAATCGAGATATGTCGTAAAAATCAAATAAGAAACATGCGTAAAATGTTAAGAGTTTTTGAAAAGTGTAAAATGTTCTATTTGCATGTTTTTGAAAAGTGTAAAATGTTCTATTTGCATGTTTTTGAAAAGTGTAAAATGTTCTATTTACATGTTTTTGAAAAGTGTAAAATGTTCTATTTGCATGTTTTTGAAAAGTGTAAAATGTTCTATTTATATGTTTTTGAAGAGTGCAAAATGTTCTATTTGCATGTTTTTGAAAAGTGTAAAATGTTCTATTTATATGTTATTGAAGAGTGCAAAATGTTCTAATTACATAGTTTTGAAAATTGCAGAATGTTCTACTTAAATGCTTTCAAGACATGTTCCAATATTGTTGTAGATAGAAGATATTGTTTTAAGCTTAAATTGGATATGGGTCATTTTGGTTCTTCACTGACGATATGTTAAAAATGAATAATGGAATAATAAAGCCTCATGAATAAGCGGCCGAAGCTCGAATTTCGTAAGATCTCTATCAAAAGTGTGTGAGTGAGATTCCAAAAGTCTTTTTATTTAAAACGTTTTTTACAATATTGTTGGACCACCTACATTTTTTTATCTGGATTTTTACAAAATTTAAAATGTGTGGTCTTCACATAAGACTATAACACTTGGAACTGCTGTGTGTGTGTGTGAACATGTAAAGTATAGTAAGAAAACCCTGCGTTTTTATTTGAATGCATTTTTTCCATCAACTTGATTTGGAAGACTCGTTGCCTCCACTGTTTCTATTCCCATATGTAAAATAAACGATCAAAATCAATACAAGAATTATAGCGATGATAATCCCCGCCACGTATATTTTTTTCTGAAAACAAAAAAACAGTACAGATATTTGATTAGTTGAGGTCCAATTAAACTGAAACCTTTAAAACAACTACATTTGCCGCATAGCTTGAATGATGTAAACAATGTTTTATTTTTCTATAAGGGATCCTTCACAAATGACGTCATCGCTAGGGTCAATTGATTTACTTAGTTAATTATGACGCCCCATGTTAAACATAGCCATTTACACAATGGTTAAGCGGATGAGCTGATGAGGGGTCATATTGGATTCTAGAAATATGAGGATTTTTTCATGACTTCATTTGTGAACGATACCCTAATACGGATAATACGGATTGCCTAATACATGCTGTGTATTGAGTAGTATCATCTTAAGTACCTTATGGCTAGCCCTGCGATTATCTAAGGCATCTACTAATTTGTCTTTACCATCTGAAACATCTTCTCTAGCACTTGTCACGTGTTTGTCAATACGGTCAATCACTTCACCCTGATAAAGTTAAAGATTTATTAAATACAAAATTATGGATTACAAATATTCCTATTCAAATTTACTTAAAGGAATGGAGGACCACATACTTGCTCCGCTAAGAGGATTGCCATCTCTTGCATGAGACTAAAAAGCATCTCAAGATCTTTCTCTAACTTTTTCAGTTCGGTATGCCTCTCTTCCAGCAGAACCAATGTCTCCCGAGCTTCCTCTGTTTGACGAAAAATCTGCTTTGGATAATTAGTTTTGTCAGTCCTTGTCTTTTTACATTAATACAGATCTTCAATTAAAAAATTGTTTGTAAATTGTGTATATTTAGCATCTTACATCTTGTTGAAATACTGAAAAATTTCCTTCTTCAATCATTTTGTCAATTTCATCTTCCGCCAAAGATTTTCCCGCTAAACATATTTTGTGAGTGAAAAATTAGTACATTAAAATCTGTATGAATGAAGCGAGCAGTTCTTGGGAAATGCGAATTCTACATACTTAGACATTAGTTTTATCCTTAATTGAACGTACTAATTGATAACTGACGACGCAACCGAACTTTGCACCTATCCTGATGGCTTCCCTTTTCTTTTTGATAATCATTCATCATCTCCATAAAAGATTTAAGAAGGGTTGAATACTGAATTTCTCCAATCCGGACGTGAGCTGAGATCCCAGTTGTTGGGGCAGAAATGATGAGGCTGCCTTCCTCCAATAATTTTCGACTTATTCGCTCCTCATCTTCAAGTTTGTCTTTTTCTGCTACCTTGGCGATTGAGTTTTTAATCTCTAAGACATGGAAAGAAATCCGACAGACGGACGATTTAATTATGGACAGTGTAAAAGTCAAATTAACAATCTTCAAAAATCATTTCTACACACTGTCAACTGTGAACCTGGTTTTATAAGTCATTGAAATTTAGCATACATTAATTACCTGTTAATTTAATGCGAAACAAATTTGACGCTTTTGAAATCTTTAATGTCAGCTTGTCCAATTCTTCCTTAGCCTCTGGAATGAGTACAGCGAAATAAATTATTATAATTTTACTTACGAGGGAGGGGTCAGAGGTGATCCCGCCGAATCGGCCGCATATATTTTTTTTGAAAAGAGCATGTGAAAAAAAGTAGATTTGCTTAAGAACATGATGCGAATGGGCATTTTGACTCGCTAAGTCAAATTTTTGAAAGTACAAATTTGCTAATGGTAACTAAATGGGCGCCATATTTAATGGACTAAAACATGAAATTTAATTGTTTTGCACCCTGTAGCTGCTACAATTTTCGTCCGATTTTTTAAAAAATTGTAGTTTTGTAATTCGCGAAAAATTATCTAAAAAGTAATTTCTGGGTTTTCGAAATTTCAAAAATTTCAGTTTTTTTAAAGATAAAGTATTTAACTCAGTGATAATAACTGTAAGCTTGTATTACACCAGAACGAAAAAAAATACCTCATTTTGTGAAAAAACTGAAATTTTTGAAATTTGTGAAACCCAGAAATTACTTTTTAGATAATGTTTTGCGAATTACAAAACTACACTTTTTTTAAAAATTGGACGAAAATTGTAGCAGCTACAGGGTGCCAAACAATTAATTCATATTTTAGTCCATTAAATATGGCGCCCATTTAGTTACCATTAGCAAATTTGTACTTTCAAAAATTTGACTTAGCGAGTCAAAATGCCCATTCGCATCATGTTCTTAAGCAAATCTACTTTTTTTCACATGCTATTTTCAAAAAAAATACATGAATCCGATTCGGCGTGATCACCTCTGACCCTTCCCTCGTTAGTTAATTTATTACTTTAAAAAAAGAAGCTTTAGGGTACCTATATTTACTTACCATCTTCATAGAATGGGGAAGATATGATTTTACTGTGCAGTACTTTAACATGTGTTATATCAACCTTCATTTCTTCAAGTAAATTTTGGGCCTCTTCCACCTGTTTGTATTAATAGCAAAATATTTTCGAAAGCAAATCATAATATGATTGATTAATTAAATAACAGCTTTTAGTAATATGAAGGACACACGCATTTTTTGTGTTCAAAATAAATGTGAAAAACTTGACTAGAAAATTAAAAACACACCTGCTTGCAATACATCTGCAAAATAGGATTGTCATTTCCTAATGGATCCACTTGTACAACTACTGTTTTCCCTTTGAAGAAAGCCGCTCTGAAATTGTTTCCATTGCTACTTACACGAAGACTTCCTCTGAAACTTGAACCACCTTGACGAAGCTATTGGATTGTGAATAAATTAAATTTGGCAAATATTAGGGATCGTTCACAAATGCTGTCATTGAAAAAGTCCCATTTTTATAGGACCCTATCATTAACCTTAAACATTGTGTGCAAATGGCTATCTTTAGCATGGGATGTCAGCGGTAGTATAGTAGACCCATATTATAACCCTATCGATGACTTCATTTACAGATAACCCCTTATTTAAGTAATAGTAATTAATGATTTATTTTTGCTTACCTTTTTAAATGATGAAAATCTGTCTTTTGTCATTTTAATAATTTTTTTCTACTAAAATTAAATTGAAAATGAAGTTTCACTTATTGCACTTAATTGCACTAGTATTGTCAGTGGTAGAATTCAGCGCTGAAAAAATATTGAATTTTATTTTTATTGAGTACGTGCATTAGAATTATTGTAGTAATATCTTTGGATTTTCGTTGTGTTCGTTTTGTTTTTTAATGATGTTGAGAATAATGGAGCCTGAAGTGGTAAAAAATATGGAACTGCAATATTTTGTCCAGCTAAATAACGTTGAGCTTTATTCAGTACTTTAAGGATGTGGATTGACAGACGTCAGTCAAGTTCATGCACCCACAGAAAGATGATTAGTCATACATTTTGAGAAGAATTTGGTATCGATAAAGGATGTGGCTTTTGTTTTTGTTTTTAATTGAGCTCGCAGTAATTAACTCACAAGGAGCAATGGTTATGGAATATGACGCATATATACGATTATTACGTTAGCATTTGAACTGCTAGTAACAGTAACAGTACCAGTTGGCCGCATGTAATTTATTTATTAAAAATACACTTTTATAATTTATATTTCACTTCTCATTAATTACAAAAACAACTTGTGCAATAACTATTATTAATTATTGGAGCTTTAAGTGCAGCAGTGAATTAAACTAACATGTAGTTAATTGACATTTTTCATTTTGTGTTTAAACGAAATATCAACGTCGTTTGAGTTAATTAATTTAATTACCTACAAGCACGAATCTACTTAATCCCCTAGGCCCTAGACAGGGTCATTGCCCGATTGCATTTTATTTATGTACATATAATTATTTATGCATAAAATTATTAGTGTGTATTAATTTTAATGCTCTATTTTTCTATCTGCATCTTAATTCGCTATACTAACTTAAATTCAACTATGTACGCACACTATTGAAATTGAATGGCAAACAAAAGTAGAAATAACTCCTTTAAATTACCCTACACGAAATTTACCTTATAGCTTCCAATAACTTCCAGGTCTAAAAGACAAAGTTTGACATTAGCTCCCCCGGAAGTTAATGGAAGGTTTTCGGTCGGTGTACCTAATTTAAAGTAGGTAGGTACATTCTAAAGTATTTATAATCTAACTATGTATATAGTAGCGACTGCTATATACCCATGAAATGCTTTTGTTATTTGCAATATTTGCATCTAATATAAACGTAAACAACACTACATCAACAGCAATGCAAAAAATTGTATTATTAATGATAAGAAAAATCATTACACGGGAATCTAAGTTTTTTAATTGGTGCGCGGCTTGTGTCTTGTCTCAAATGTAATCACAATATATTGTGAATATAGTACCTTGTCTAATCAGCTATACTGATAATTGCTCTTCCTGAATTTAGTATCTTTAAGCATAAATCCCTAAAGAGATACAAAAATGTGGACGGTTGACTCACCGAATTAATCACATCACACTTTAAGCCCCGTTGATACAGACCTTCTCGTTTTCCTCTTTACTACTCACTCACCTGAGCTGAACCTGTCACATTTAGAGTCAGGGATCGTCCATAAATGATGTCGTTGATTGGATAGTGGGTCTAGTCGGATTAGGATGACATACCATATGCCATATGTTAAAGATAACCGTTTACAAACACAGTGTTGAAGTGATGACATAGAGGTGGTGGGTGGGTCCAAAAATAGTGATAATTTGAATTACATCATTTATGGACCCTCTCGGACTGTAAAACTGACTAATGAGTATTAAGTTAAATATAAAAATGTTAAATCTCTATACGTTCTTGGTAAATTAATGGTATTAGCTATGTGAGCATATAGTTTTAATCAACCCCCTCTTGTTAATTGAATCTCCTATTATCAATAATTATTTATAGTTCCGTTCCATCAATCTTTTTTTGTGAGTAAGTTATTTTAATCTTTGGGATTACTCTATTAACAGGGGGTGACAGGGAAAATCGTAATAATTATACTTTGCATAATTAAGACTGAGAGTGTGTGTGTGTGAACAAAAGCTACAAAAAGGGAGCGTTTTACGTTATTATAAATTATCACTAAAAAAATATTCAATAAATTAATGCACTAATTTTTACATTTGTGCACTAAATATATTGCTACTGTTGAGTGTGAATGATGATTGTGAACGTAGCAAAGGGAAAACAGTCGCCTGAAGAAGTTCAAGTCCAAGACGTTCATGATTTGATCAACGAGCTCGAAAATGATTTAGATCGTATTCGTAGACTTCACAGCACCATCATCGCATCTTCCACTGACATAGACACGAATCATGGTAACAAACAAAAATATTAGCGTGCAATATAAAATGCTATTTTCTAATAATTTATAATTTTTAGTTTAAATCCATGCAACGTTTTAAGATTTTGTTATAATTAATTTGTAATTTACTGGAAAAATACATTATACAGAAGCTAAGGAAGATTTGGAGCAGCAGTTGGTGTCAACTATTAAGAATGCATCCTGCGCTATTCGTGGGAGTCTTTTAGGTCTGTTTGCTTATGACTATGACTTATGGCAGTACAGATTTCAATAAAATAATGTGCTTAAGGATTGTCCACAAATTGATGTCATGAGTGGCCAAGTAGACACATTGACCTTCCGATGACGTCATTTGTGGACGATCCCTTACATGTATCGGTTTTTACAGATATTGAGCAGGCTGTTGCAGTTTCGGACAAGGGGAGGGAGAGAGAGGAGCATACTACAGATAAACGGAATAGTAGAATCCTTGCAGCAAGAGTAAAGAGAGGTATTTTACCCGAAATAAATTATATTATGATTATGATTATTTACAAGTTTCTAACTTTGTAAAAATTTTATTAAATAAAAAATAATGAGGGTTTTTATTATTGATACATGATTTTGTAGGCGAGAGTCAATTTAATGTGGACGAAGTGGAAAGATTGGTTCAGGACGGGAATGTAGGCGTCCTAACACAAGGGGTAAACTCTTACGTCCTTAATTTACGTTTTGATTCCAATACTGAGAGAATTACTTTTTATTTAAGTATGGCTACTATTCCGTATACCGAGTGAAGATTCAAAATGGTCCATATCCAATTTTTTTTAAATTGGAAGCTGGAATTCAAATGAGCGATGCCAAAGAAACACTTTAGTTAGAAAAATGATTAAAATGTTTATTATAAGGTATTGAAAAGTTCAAAATGTTTTATTTACATGTTTTTGAAAAGTGCAAAATTTTTATTTGCATGATTTTAATACGTTCAAAATCTTCTGTTTACGCCACTTTTTAAATGCGCGAAATGTTCCATATGCGTGTTTTTCAAAAGTGCAAAATGTTCTATTCACATGTTTTTTGAAATTTTCAAAATGTTCTATTTACGTCAGTTTGTAAACGTGCAAAATTTTCCATTTACATGTTTCTAAAAAGTGCAAAATGTTTTATTTGTATATTTTTGAAAAGTTCGAAACGTTATATTTACATGTTTTTTTAAAAGAACAAAATTTTTTATTTGCGTATTTTTAAAAAGCGCAGAATGCTTCATTTGCATGCTTCGAGGACCTTTGATATTTTAATTTGCGTAGATAGTGCAATTTGTTTTCAGCAAAAAATGGAAATGGGTCATTTTGATTCTTCAATGACGATGTGATGTAATGGGTGTCGGATTTAGTTGTCACATGGCCTAAGGCCAAATTGACTGAAGAAATAAATTATTATTATTACACTGTGTTATGTGGACTTATGGACTAATTAAATTTTCGTAGATAAGCGAAGAATGTGCAGAACTCAGGCGCATTTTTGCAGAAATGGACAAGAATCCGAAAGGAGTGGACATTTCCAACATTGACAAAAGTATGGCGGTCTTGAATCGTCATCAATTGTTACTTGATAGGGCAAACGCGACCCTCGCTATTGGGGAAAGCATTACTAGTTCAAGAAATCAAAGTCACCAGAAACACGACCAACTTAAGCAGAGTCAGCAGCACCTGGCACAAGTATTTCTATTTATTATAACTATTACACACATTAAAAATATAAAAATATATTCCTCTGTGTTGTAATTCGCCTTAGGGATCGTCCTCTAAATTATAACATCTGGGTGGGTGGATCCTAGAAACCTGTCCATTTAAGACAATGTTAAAAAAGTCATCCGTGACATCATTTATGGATGATCCCTTATTAAATAAGATGTGCTAGCTAACTGTATGTATAAAATGTACAGGGCAACGCGAATTCGATTGAGCGGATGAATAAACGAATTTCGGAATCCCGTATAAGTATGTACAAGAGTCGTGAGATGGTTTATCAGTCCCAAGTTTTTAAGAGTAAAGAATATCACAACTCTCGGGCACGAAAGCAGAGGGTAAGTTCATAAAAAGGAATTCAGGGCTCAGGTGGCCCATTGACCGCAACGGAGACCGTAACAGCTTCTTGTGTGCGCCACACGAATAAATCGTCCCCTGGGGGCGAAAAAGAAAACCGCAGATGAGAGACCTTAAAGGACATTTTGTGTGGCGCCCATTTTGGGTACGATTTATTCGTGTTCCTCTGTTATACGGTCTTCGTAGCGGCCACAATTAAAAGAACCTCTGTTATAAATATTCTAAAACTAAACTGTCGGATCTTTCGATTTTCAACAGATAAAATTATGCAGCCAAATAACTTGCATCATCTTCGTGTCCGTGGCAGTAATGTTTCTTATAATCGTGTTTCTTGGATGGACTGTGTCAGAAGAATCTTCGGCGGGTCCATTGGAAACTTCCAGCAATCATTCTGTGAGTTTTGAGGGCTGACATTACCTTCCTATATCATTAATGCCCTTTGTACGATTTTTTACAAGAATTTATTGTAATACACTGTGATAACTAATTTATGGAAATAATAAAAAGTACATATTATATCCCCCTAAAAGTTGGGATATTTCGATGACGTCATGTATGAACCATCCCTCATAATGCATAATGTGCGAAATAATAGCACTTGCTAAGAAATTTCTTCTATCAGAGTCAAATTGTCTCCATTTTTAATTCAGTAATGTATTATTATTATGTATTTATTGGATACGAACAAAACTAGTGAACGAAAGATGTAAGTAAAGGATCGTATTTAGTTGAAATGATAAAATCATGCTTAAAAAAGTCGAGATAAAAAAAAATACTGCAGACAGGGAAAGACTATGAAACTACTAACTTTGTAAACTTCGTGTGCGAACAGTTTAACCTACGTGCATACACTGCATACATACTAACTACTTAAATGTAATTTGTAAAATTTGAGATCTTTCGGTAATAAGAGCTGGAACCGGGATCAATTTTTAGTTGTAGTTCCATCCAATGAGAGGCGGGAGAGGTTGAGGGTTGTATTCTGGAACTGCAGCAGGAGCAGCAGCTGGATTCATCCAGCTGTTGTTGTTATCGACGCCAGTCGTCGTCGTCGTCATCACCAACCGTCTAGGTTGACTTGAAAATCTTAAATTCTTCGAAATACAGGCCCTTTAAAAACAATTCAAAATCAAAATAGAATACTTAAGTTTTACACAGCCAATTCTTAAACATATTCTAAGTTTCTTCTCGGAAATAAGCTCATTTTTGAAAAACATGGACTAGACCTGCTTTGCAAAACAACTCTTCATATTTTATATTAATGCAATCCAGTTAAAACTATTTTTACCTGACAGACGCATCAGAATTGAAGTACTTAAGGAGCGCATTAGTTTCGTCCTGATTGAGCAGATTCTGAGGAATTACCACACTGGAAATGAAATAGGCATTCATCAATGGGAATCTAATGAGGGGGAGAATGCTCCGAAGAATGAGAATTTTCTTCTGTTCAGAACATTCACCAGTTTTTACCGCGAATATTTTTGACTGTGCATCAGACCAGCTGTAATTTTGAAAAATTAGCACGATTGAATTAATTATGAATTAATTAAGAAGTATTGAAGTATATTTTAGAAAGATTTTACAGCTACATACTTACAAGGAGTTCTATAACTTTCTTACCGAATAACTCCATAGAAAAGTTGGATTTCGTCAACCAAAAGATCATCTCGAGCCAGGAATTCCATCATTGTGGTCTGTTCCATAGACTCAAAACTCGGTTCTGTGAGTAGCTTTGAAAATTCCCTGTGTATAATAAATAGCAAAGTTATAGTCAACATCCATTGTGATGCAAGTGGCTTGACTTTTTAATATAGATAGGTAGGTACATGTAATTATATACAGAGTATAGGAACCGTCCAAGATAAATCACAATAATTATTTGCCTGCCAGCCGAATCAGCATACGTATTATCACAAAAAAAATAATTCAAACTTGTGTTTTTACTTAGCAATGAAGTCTCCAGCCGTGTGCTTCAAAGGACCCAAGTTGAACTTGGCTGCTGTTTCATAAATGCAAATCGCTCCGTCAATTTGAATCCCTTTTTGAATGATTATTTGTTCACATTTCTGCATGAGTGGCTGGACCCCATAATTGTGAGCAATGGGCAGGAGCCGTAGGGATTCCCAGCAGCTCAGCTCACAACAGTCTCCATAAATAAACTAAAAGAAAAATAAGAATCAAATTAACCACATTGAAACAATTTATGGCTTCGATATCGATATCGATATTTTGTGAATGGGTCGTTCATCAATGATGTCATGGGTGACATTATGAACCCACCTACCCTAACAATAGAATGATAGAATTTTTAACATTGCCTTAAATATAGAGGTTTTTAGGATCCACCCACCAAGTTACATATATAATAACATCATTTATGGACGATCCCAGACTATACTGACAGCTAAATTATACTTCGTTCCCGATTTAAAATGAAGCAAAAAACCACAAAATAAATGTATACGTTTTTGGTTGTAAACTTATAATATGGCTATAGTTATAAATATAACTTTAATTACCTCCAAAAACTGCCGAAAAGCGCAGGGCTGAAAGTCCGGGAGATGAATCTCTTGAACACTGGATTTTTTCCATCCACTACTGCCGCATTTCCAATTATTAGCAAATTGACTGCGAAAGACAGCGGAGCGGGTCATGAGGATTAGTTGATGACATGGAAATCGATCTTGGGTCGGACCCACAACGAAGACCATATCAACGTAGTGCTGACTTCTCAGTAAATCCAAGTTACATTCCGCCACAGTCGCTCCACTAATTAAATGCTTCTCTGCTGCCATTATATTATAATATCAATGATTCACAATTCACAGCTAATAAAATAATATCAATTTCTAAAACGTTGATTATGTAAAAATAAATCTATTAAATCTATTGAGAGTGACTAGATTAAAAATATCTCCGAACTCCGGACAGTGCTAAATTGTGAAAATCACTAAAACCAAATCAGTCGACAAACAGCGATCACAGAAGTTTATCTGGACCAACTGACCGACTTAACTGACTAAGCAGCTCAAATGCTTCCAGAGGAAAGAGAGTTCGAAAGGTTTTACAAGCTTAAAAAAATAATCTTACGTTAGCTTAATTTGAATGACATGGTTAATTCTTTCATACTTGTAGCTTGCCTAATTTGATTAATTAATCCATTGTATTAGCGTGCAATGCAGATTATGTAGATAGAAACTGATCCGCATCGTACAATACAATATAATTAGCAGCAATTAAAACATTAATATTTTAAAAGCAAGATATTTTATTCCACTTAAAGCATGCAAACTAAATGTACATAACACATTAGCTCCTTTACCTGCCAATTATAAACAGGCACGCAGATAGTTCATTTTGCATTTCCTGTTGACGCTACGATAGTGATCAACAATTTAATTATTTTCAATCACATTATGTCCTTTGAAAACCTGTATTTTGGATAGTTATTTGGCTATTATAATAATTGTATACTTTGCCCCACAGTATACTTTGAAAATAATAAATAATTTTACAGTTATTATCTGAAAGTGACCAGGAGGGATGCCACTTTACTCGTGACAAAGTCCATAAAAATGAGCGTTGACATTCTTTCCATTGTATGGAACTGTCCGACTTTGATCCCAATATTTGGGATTGACCTCGTTGCTCGCGAGATCCACATCTTGAATTTTAATTCTGATCCGTGAGTGATCTTTCCTCGAGTGAAATCCATTTTCCAGTCCAGCTTCCGCGAGGACAGGAGGATGGATCTCTTGTAGAGTTCAATCTGACATGGGATTTGAAATGCTCTCTCATACAGGAGGCTAAAGACGATGATGCAGTCAAATCCGACGAGAGCATTGAAGGCCCCCACAAGTGGCGCTCTGCTGAAGAAATGAATGGCAAGGAACGTATCAGAGACACTGAGCGTGATTAAAAAAACCTTGATGGAGAAAAGGGCTGCAGAGCTACTTTGATTAAATAGGTGGATGAGGAGCTGCATTTGGCGAGAATGGAGGTAGGCTTTCACGAAGATTGCGGGAGTTGGGGTTTCATTCCCTCTGCCATGTGCTCTATAACGAAAAGGTGGCAAAATTAGGCGAAAAACAAGAATAATAATAACTATATGTGGTAAAGAAATATATCGTGAGGAAAGAATCGAAATGATCTATATTCATTTTCAGCTAAAAACAAAATGAACTACCTATAAAAAAATTAAAATATCTTGATCCAAAGTTCATGTCAAAAAAATGTAAATGGAAAATTTTGCACATTTACAAAAAATGTTCACACCATAATGTACATTTTTTAAAACTAAGTAAGTAGAACATTTTGCACTTTTCAAACAAATGCAAAAAAAGTATTCTGTACTTTTCAAGAGCATGTAAATGGAACATTTTGAAATTTTCAAAAACAAGAAAATACAACATTCTGCACTTTTCAAAAAATGCACATAAAACATTTTGTACTTTTCAAAAACAGGCAATTAAAGGATTCTGTACTTTTCAAAAATATGCACATAAAACATTTTGTACTTTTCAAAAACAGGCAATTAAAGGATTCTGTACTTTTCAAAAATATGCACATAAAACATTTTGTACTTTTCAAAAACATGCAATTAAAGGATTCTGTAGTTTTCAAAAATAGGCACATAAAACATTTTGTATTTTTCAAAAACTCGTAAATGAAATTTTAAGCATAAAATCCTACATCGGCATCGTTTAAATAGTTATTTTTTTGGCATATTCTAGCTTAAAATCGATATGGTTCATTTCGATTCTTCACTCACGATATGACGATTTAATAGCTACTGAATTCTTATGCTTACCCCAATTCCATGAGCGTCTTAATAGCTGAGGGCAGCTTGTCATTGCAGTGCTCAAAGAGGGACAGGTGAAGATGGGTGGTGAAGTACAAACTCGTCATACCAAATAGGACCACAATGCATTCCAGAAAGCCACATATCCAGTAATTCACAACCGTCTTGTACGACTCGCTCAGAACTTGGAATAGAAGCTGCGGTCTCGTGTCATCCTGGAGAAGAATGACCAGGAAGAAGATGGAGCTGCCATAGAGCAGCTGGGGGAGGAACATGAGTAACAGTTCCTGCCGAGATTTCTGGAAAATCCCGTGACCGGTCCCGGTCTCGGTGTCCGTGTCCGTGTCCGGCCCGTTGCGGGACCTCATACTACCCGGACCCGGAGTTTCACAATGAAGTTCATTCCAAACAGTGGAAATGGCCCCACTACATTCTTTGTACTTCTTTGCCAGGTATGTATTGACAATGAAGGCAGCCATCCATGTTGAATGGACAGAGAAATGATTGAAGTTGAAGCTTCCTAGTTCGACGAAGTCAATTGCAATTCGAGAAAATGTAAATATTGTGTACAGGCAACAGAGGACGTAGCCGTAAAAATACATCCACCAAGCAGTTGTTTTGAATCGTGAATGACAAATTTGAATTTTCCCCGTTTTCCCATTGAAGTCAAATGGGAGCATGCAGAACTTGGAGAGACATTTTAACGTCAAAAAATTGAAATAGTTTTCTTTGTGGGATAACATTTTATTGTGGGTCAAAAATTCGAAATTTTGAACTACTTCGAAATACTAAACTGTTATATACGACGCATCAAAACAATTCGTCGACTTACAAGTTGAAATGCTGAAAACTCACAGCACTACCGTAGTATAGGTAAGTATCAGTAAGAATTGATTGACATTGAAATAATCGTATATTATTATATTACTGGATTATTGGTCCCCATTTCCCAAGTTTGGTAATGACATAATTATATTATGCTATTAAATTGCTAATCAAATTATTAAATTGTCTCCCTGTGGGCGAGTATACAGCATAATTTAGGCCCATTCATAATTAGGTATCGATCGGAATCGGACTGTATTATAATTAAATCGGTTGAAACTATTAACTGCTTCGGAATTCCTGGATCATTACTTGGTATTAAATTTTCCCTAACACACTAACACAATTTTCTATAAGGTTGATACTTATAATCCCTTCTGTTAGAATTGGTGTTAATTGAACTCTCACCATTCTAGTCGCTTCCTAGTTCTACATTACAATAATCGTCATAAAGTTCAATTTCCTATAGTTGTTACTTAATTGCAAATATTTGAGGCTGTCTTCCTGGTAGTGATATTTATTAGTTTATACAATGCTTTCTGATGCCTCGTGTAATTTCCGGAAAACGTGTTAAATTAAATTCCATGAATTTTAAGTGTCTCTGCCTCTACTATATAATAGTTCTGTTCCATTCCAGGAATAATAACAAACCAAATTAAAAAGGGGTAGGTTAGCCTAACCTACAACACTTTCAGTTCAGGATATAGAGCACCTTCCTTCGGTAGTCATAATTTAAGTAATTAATTGATAACTATTGCATTAATTTAGTTATTTACCACTGACGGACTTTTTCGTGCGCATGCGGTGTCCAGCTATTCTGAGGGCGAAAATAAAATAATTGTAATATTGTTTTTGTTCCTAAAGTACACTTAGCATTTGTCTTATGTTTTTGTGTGGAATTTTATATATTTATAGAATTAAAAGGGTATAATTGTATGGCCTATCATTTATCATTGTATTTGTCAGTCCTAACTATGTAATTATTAAGTTACTGTTTTCCAGTTTATATGGTTCTCTACGCGTTTGTTTTTTTTATAATAATATATATAATTATGTAGGTTCAAATCTATAATTAAAATTGATTGCCCTGTACTAAATTATGCACCTACATAATTACTCCCAACACTCCTTAAGTTGATAATATGTCCAAAGAAATGTTAATTACGTAAAAATTACCAAAAATATACAAACATCGTTTCGTTTGGTCTCTTTGCCAAATAGATATTTTATGATGTAAAGGTCACTTGTTTGTCCTCAAGGTGACGGAAGTATGTTTCGTACCCTGCCCCGGAGAAAAACTGTCTTACAAAATAATGCTTGTAGGTACCTATTGTCTGGATACAAATTAGTGATATTTGGGAAGGTGGTCCCATACATTTATTGTACCCGCCCATCCCCTTCGTGTATTGGTGCATAGATTTATAGTCAGCTGTCAACAACAAATAATTAATCGGTCGAATTCCTTTGGTTACAACACTCCTAAAGATACCATGGTGCTGTGGAATGTATACCTGTTATGTGTATGCCTGTCATTGTCATTGACATCTTCCGTCATACTGTATTACACATGTGTAGTAGGTTTATATATAGGTACATAATTACTACTACATACTACTTTACTTTAACTTATGCCTTAATTAATTTTAGAATTAGAATGTAAAAAATCAAGTTATTTGTATTATATGCAATGCGATTCGAATTAATAAAGTGAATTGTTTTTTTATGCATTTAAGTCTTCTTCTCCTTTGTTAAACAACGCTGATCGCATATGTATTACATAGTGAGTGTTAAAAGTAAAACATATGTAAGTACATACCTATGCTAATTTAATGAAAATCAATAAATCGTTCAATTTTAATCGATCTGAAGTAATAATAATTTTTTATTATTTACTAACATCATGGCCAATCAGAGCTCAAAAATCAAAACGGATGTTCCATTCTGCGTTCTGCATTCTGCGTCCTTAGGTGAATAAAAAATTAAACTTATCTACCTCCTAATAAGTACTTAAATAAGCTGTGGCGGTCAGAAACACAAACAAAAACAAACTCCTTCAAAATCCTCGAAAAGTGAAAAATACAGTTATCAAAAACAAAACACTTGAATTAATAGGACGTAAAGTATTATTATCAAAACAAATTAAACTATTAATTGCTTAAGTAGTTGACTCCCTTAATTGCACTTTACCCTTGATTGATTATGTGATAGCTTATTAGTAGTATGTAGTAGTTTGTTCTATGCTACAGATAAAATGACAGGTAAAAAATGTTAAAGAGAAGATTAGTCGATTTCCACTTCAATTAGTTCTATGGGAAGGAGTCTTTTGGAAGGAAACTAAAACTGTATATATAAAGCCAAAAGTAATTCATGTAATTTTATACGCTCTTCATATTCAAACTCACCTCATTATTTCATTCAGCTGCAATTTATATTCTATTTCACAAATTTTGAAAAGATGAAGGGACTTATTTTTGTCGTTTTGCTCAGTGTGACTATTTTGGTTGCATCTGCCTCTGAAGCACCACAAGCAAAGGTAATCATTCAAAGTTTCATTTTTTTAAACTATTTTTCTTTGGTATTTCTAATAAAATATTTTAATTTATTAAAATTTTCTTTGATCGCCATACAACGCTGCTGCTCCTATTGACTATTGCCTATTGGTATATTAACTAAATTTATATCAATAAATTGTTATAAGTACCTACATTGTTTTCTTATAGTGTGGCGGAGGTTGTGTCTCAAGCACCCAGTGTGCCAACTGGGCTGGAAATTATGATTGTCGATGCTCTTGGTTCACCTGTGGTCTTGTCTTTGCTGATCAGCCTGAGATGAGAGACGTGGAGCAATTCGAAGCATTCATTAAGGCATACAGCGGGTTAGTCAAAAACTCCAAGCGTTGTTTTATCTTTATCCAACCAATCAACTTGTCCAAGTCCAACCATATATACCAATAACTAAATAATTGAAATAATGAGTGGGGTTTTGGAAAATATAACATTTAAACATTTTATTATATTTTAATAATTATTATAGAAATCCTAAGATGCTTGCTTCCGCTGCCAAAGCATTCAGAAACAAGGTTTAAAAATATAGTGCGATGATACGCTATACCCCTACGCTATACGGTCACGGCTACGGCTACATGTCACTGAATAGTTTCTTAATAACTTAATACACCTAACGATTAATGATGTATCGTCGATACCCGATTATATACTATCAGTGAATATGTGTATTGATTACTTCCTTTATATTATGTATTCCTTTATATTGTGTGCATTGTCAATAAAAAAACCTATACATAACTAACTAATACTTTGTTCAAAAATTGTATCTGTCTATTTATTCTTTGGGACTAATTCAAAGCGAATAATTTTTACTTAATATTGTCTCCAAAATTGGGAAATTTGAATTTCCGGCCAAATCTTAAAAATTTCAAATCGTTGACGCATTGTTTACTTATACTTGTGTAGTAAAACGAAATTTCAAGTAGTGCAAGACAAGTGACAAGTATGTAACAAGAAACAAGTTATTGCAAACACATAAACAAGATCACTGCAAACATGCATTTTCATGATTAATTTTTATGTTTACACAACAGTACATTTTCAATTCACATTTTTTGGCTGCATAAATTTCATATTTGAATATTGTCTTTTTAATAAAATAAAATAGTAATCGTCATACAGTTTCAACCATGGTGCTGGTTCAACACGTAAACCGAATTGACCATCACTTAATTTCCTGGATTTTGGTATTTCATTGTCAGATTAATCCCGTATCCCTATCTCCAGCCTTCCAGAGTTCAGAAAGAGTAGATCCTAAAAATGATCCAGTACTAAAGATGAATAGCCTTGTGACTGGAAATAAATTCCAGTATTGTATTATTCAACTTAATTTGTTCCCACCAGATTCTAATTACACTACCATGACCCATCCAGTCACGATAGGCGGGTCTCCATTATTTTCAGCAAATAAGAGCGTTGAAAGGAAATCCTCTAAATTAAGGCATTTCCACCTAAAAATACGACAGCCCAAATTCTGTATATTTATTGTTTTATTCTTAGCCCAAGCAATACCACCAAGAAAATTGAGACCGACTTCAGGGCAAAACAATAGTAAAAATGTTAATAGGGCAGAACACATTCGAAGCCTTATGAAAAAGCTCCATGCTTCCATACCATTTTGCTTCTTGGGGATGAGCCAACGAATGGCCACATTCTCAGTTTTAATTGTAACACCCGACCCTAACAAAGGGAATACCAAACTGGGTGTTTGGGAATTAGATTACTACAAGAACTTGGCATCCTTCTCCGTACTAAAGCCACATCCGATTTTTGTATTACATTATTACGACTACGACACAGTGAGGGAGGGGCAAGACGACAGACCTGAACATGGATACGTCATTTGTTGGTACTGTCACAAATTGGAAATAGTGACCTATGTCAATTTTGAGTGTCCACCAGTACCAGTCCCAGGAACCGGTTGGAATTGCCACAGTAAAATGCTGGAAGCTTACAAAGCTTCAATTAATGGAGGGAAACAAGTTCGTTGGAGATTTGACATTTCTACTCGGAGCAGTAGCCAACGGGATTTGAAGGATCTTAAATTGTATTTGGAACAGGGGAAACATGGCTCCCCTTTTGATCTCCAAGATCCAAAGGAATCTCCCTTTGCGTTCGCATCCTTCATTGGACCGGCGTTGAATGGGACGGGGATCATAATGGACACTTTTAGGGATTTTAGCTTCATGAAGATCATCCCATGGATAATATTTCAGCCACACTGGGAGCAGGACGTGGGATCAGAGGGGAGAGAGTGCCTCCAAACTCAAGGTCAGTACGATGTGTATCTCCAGGATCACAAGGAGACATTCAAGTTTATAACGGCGGACGGGGTGAGGGAAGCTCGAAGTTCTGTCAGCACATTTACCGAGCCTTTTCAGTGGATTGTCTGGATTGTCATCCTTCTATTTATGGCGTGTGTAACATGCGTTATTGCTTTACTGTCTTTGTTCAAGGTAACTAATTAGCACAGCATCGTATTATGTCGTGAGGGAAGAATCAAAATGAGCCATTTCCTATTTAAGCTAGAATTAAAATGAGCTATATGTAAAAAAAAACACTAGAAGATATGAGATAGCTGCATGAAATATTAAATACGAGTTTTTGAAACCCGGAAAATGTTTTATGTGCATGTTTTTTGGAAAGTTCAAAATGTTTTATTCGCATGTTTTTGAAAAGTACAAAATGTTTTATTCGCATGTTTTTGAAAAGTACAAAATGTTTTATTCGCATGTTTTTGAAAAGTACAAAATGTTTTATTCGCATGTTTTTGAACCGTGCAAAATGTTCTGTTTACATTGCTTTAAAAATTGCAAAAAATGTTTCGAATTTCATTTAACATGGTTTTGGTCATGTTTGATAGTGCATTCTGTTTTTACCTAAAAATGGATGTGCATCATTTTTAATTCTACGCAAGATTGTATAAAATGGTTCGGTTGGCAGTCGTCGCCTCAAATCTCGTACCCTGTTCATTCGTACCCTATCGGTCGTACCCTATGTATTCATACCCTGGTCACATTCGTCCCCTAACAATTCGTACCCTAATGAATGATCATACACATCCATACAAAATAAGTGAATATACATATCTAATAGATGTGATGTACATAAGGTGGATGGTGGTTTCCACATCCCGAGAGAAGCGATATATTTTTTTGGATCAAAGGCTGCTCGCTGCAGCTCAAACAAGAACTACCATGACTAAGATAATGTACTTGCGCCGCATAGCTTATAACTTAAGTGCCGCAAAATCCAAAGCCCGTCCAAAACCTCAAGCTGAACAGCCACCACATCCCATCAACCAGCCAATACAACCAATACCTGCTGTTGAAGTTCCGTTTGTAGCATCGCAACCGGCAATACAAACAGCAGCTAAACGTGCAAGAACGCCTGCAAAACCAGCAGCTAAACGCGGACCCGGTCGACCTAGAAAAAGCCAACAGTCCGGCACAACTAAACCGGCAGCAGCATCTGGTGTGCGTAAATCCGCCAGAAATTGCAACAAGAAGCAAAAACTCACTTCAGCAGACGATGTTCATGATGTCCTTACCCAGAATTGCTAATCTAATTAGAATTTATTATTCAAATTGTCTCTAATATTTTTTTCAATTTCAGTGTCAATAAAATTTATATGTGCATTTAATTCAGACTTCACTTATTTTGTATGGATCTATTGTACGGGAATATAATCATTCACTAGGGTACGAATTGTTAGGGGACGAATGCGACCAGGGTACGAATACATAGGGTACGACCGATAGGGTACGAATAAACACGGTACGAGATTCGAGGGGACGACTGCCAACCGCACCGTATAAAATATCTGATATGGATGTTCTTTACTATTCCTTCTCCAGCCTTCACCTGCTGCCAATTCAAGCTTCAATTGCTCTACAAAATGTTCAGCTGTTATTCTCTGGCTATGCTCAGCATTAGTAGAGCAATCAACGGGTAAAGCACCCACAGGAGTCAAGACTGAAGGGCTCCTCCGATTTTGCATGATAGTTTGGTCCATGTGGATTCTGATGGGAGTCATTCTCACAAATAGCTACAAAGGACTTCTCAAAACCAACTACGTGCTTGGGAATCCCCTTCAAACGCATCTGAGAACCTTGAAAGAAATCCAGCAGAATAGCTTCAGCCTCTACCAAGCTGTGGATGGACATCATTGTCGTAAAATATCCTGCATTGAAAAATATGGTCGCCCTCGAGATTCTGCCGACGCTCAATTTTGCATCCTAGACACCACCTGCAACACTTCCTTTCACGAGTACCGGGAGTGTCAACTATATAACCAGTTGGTGGAAGGCAAGTTCTATGGAATGTTCTCCGATATCTATCAAGGCTACCAAATCCGTGACACATACATACATTTCATCTGCATTGACGACATTGCCCAAGTCATTTGGAACAAAAGCAAGTTGAATCGACCGAGGGCAGCTTTTGTAACGACTGCTTTGGATTTCCCATCTCACTGGAATTTATTCCGTGACGAAATGAAGAAAGATCGAACTCTAAAATTTGCGCATAATCTAAAAGTGGATGACTCGTACCTGAGTCAAAACTATTACTATTGTCATTCTGGGGGACTGAGTGAGTACCACAAAGAGGCCGTTCCTCGACGAATCAAAACGATGTCAAGCTCAGGATTCTATGGGTTCTGGGATAAATGGCAGAGAATACGATTTCCATCCTCAATAGCTACCAAGGGGTACGAATTGAAGAAAACGGCGGAAGATCATGTCGAACCTTTTAGACCGCTGTCCCTCGCAGATTCGGACATTTATCTTCTATTTTTCTTCCTTGTAACTCTTCTAGGAGCCAATTTCTTTGTTTTTCTTTCCGAATTATTTTGGGGAATGTTGTTTGCCAAAATTTATTTTGGGATATCTTTTGTAGTTAACTAAAAATACATATCGCTAATATAAATCATACCACTGAGCTTGTAGTATTACTCACTGGTTTCCGTTGTAAATAGATTAGGGACGAACGAAACTAAAATCAGAATTAATTAAAGGTAATTAAGGGATATTATGTGCTCGCAAGTTTCATGACAGTGCGGTAATAATTTATGAAATGCAGAAAAAAATAAAGTGTGTACGAAATAATCCTTAATGCAATAATTATTAGTAATGACAAATTATTATTTGCAGTTTATTTTAGTCACGATTTAAAAATTCATTTGATTACGACAAAAAACCCAGTCAGTCATAGTATTTCATTGTAATAATATTAACTATGTAAATTTTCTCACTAATAATGTCATACGCGATTTTTAAAGCTCAAAAGTACATTATAAACTTTCAGTTAATACACTTGATTTTACAATTTGTTGATATTCAAAATATTAAACTAATCTAATGTTAAATGTAGATCTGTCCTTAATTCTTGATAATTTTTAAACTATTTTGAATTGCCTCTTTTTTAACGTAATTAATTACATAAGTACTAACATGTATTTAAGTAGGACATACAGAACAAGTCGCTTCCACCCACATTTCGTTCTTCCACTTCTTCAGTTCCTCCATCCATCAATACCAAGACATGGTGCGGCCAGGTGTCGTTTCAAACTTTGAACGCTCAAGTCCTTTCCGCAACGAGTGCACACTCCTCGACGAGCTGCAAAGTATTAAATTAAGATGGTAAATTATTATAGTTTATCTGACTTCTATCGATGTATGCATCATAATCTACCGTATTTCCTCTGATAGTACGCCCCGCGTACTATCGAAACTCGAGCTTCGGCCCCCCGCGTACAATAAGAGACCCGCGCATTAATAGAGACCCGCGCACTGGCATTTAATTGTGTGTTAAATAGACCCGCGTACTATCCAAACTGAGGCGGCTACCCCCCGCGTACTATTAGAGACCCGCGCATTATTAGAGACCCGCGTACTAGAGCGTATTAGAGGAAATACGGTACACCGTATCAAAAGTCTACTCATCTTCTCTTGAAATGTAAAAATAGGGTTATCATGACACTTATAATTATACAATATTAATTTGTTAAGAAAATGATGACTTTATTAATGTGTATTAGTAATTACCAGCTCTCTCGTGCATGGGTGCGTAGGGGCAGTGAAGCCTGACGTGTTGACGTATATAGCCAACACTCAACGTCTTGGGGCAATATTCGCACTGAATTTTCCCTCGTTGTACCTGATGAACACGAGATTCTTCTTGACCTCGGGGTTGATCTGCAAAACCAAACAAAATCAATCGGGATATTAATTTCATGATAGTTGAGACAATCTCTGCTGAAGTTTGGACGAACTAGTAAGTTACAGGAAATAAATACTTGAACATAATTACCTCTAGGGGAGCCACCATAACCTGCATCAGACATTTGTTCCCCCCAGGCTTGGAATTGATTCGGATCAAGAAAAAAATTGGGTCCAATAGATGAAGCTGCACCTGCTGAAGCTGGATCTTCCATAAGTTCACCCTGTAATGGTTCTACACCTTCTTGCTCACTATTCAAAGTTGGTGAAATTTCCCCACGGAAATTAACTCCAAGCACTCTTCCTTCCAGTTGAACTATTCTATTTTCGTGATCCGTGAAACGGACCTCAGCAGTCTGATTGATGATCGACTGACTCTCTTGCAATTTTTGCAGTGCTTGTAGTTGCACTCGGTGATTAATACACTCTTTTTGGCCTTCTTCGATGGCTGACTTCAATGTGTAGCTGGAAGCAGGCCGCAACGTAGGCATGATAAGACTTCCGTTAAGTGTGTCACCAGGAGAAGGCAACTTTGACTGGTTCACACCCATTATTATAGTAAATCACGGCCACACAGCTAAATTAAGATAATATCACATCTTAGATTAATTACTTTCTAATATCAATTTCAAAATCCAGGCATTAAAACTTCAAACTTAGCTGAATCAAACTCCGTGAAACATGCCAAGATGCCAACTCGTAAGTCCTAAAATACATTTATTGTTTACCTGTAATAATATATAAGTATATAGAGTTCCACGTTGGCTTATACAATCAATTCTTCTATGAATAAATTCTTCTTGACTTTATATAGCTGATTTCTTAACTTTCAAATTTTCTTAGAAATTACTGCCAAAATTATATTTTGATTTATACTAGTTAGCACAATAATGTCTGCTTCACAGTCCAGCTTTGAAATCTGTCACCAAGAAATAGTATATCAATTTATTCACCCCGTTAACTGGTTAATGCGCGTCTTCTTGGCAGTTCTTGGACTGACTGTGACTGCGGCTGAACTGTAAATGTGAGACGATTGTAGTTGGAGAGAACATTATTCTTCTAGAACAATCTTACACATTGTTGATTGTAATACTGAACCTACCGTATGAAGAAAGAGTAAACCTGCAGGATTTTTAAGAGGTCGGACGCCAGAAAATTCCAGCGAACCTGCATATCTGGGCTTTTATTGGCGATGTTGATAAGAATGAGATAAGGAAGACCCAAGCTGGGTTTGCAAACCCAGCTTGGGATCGAAATTCCCATTCTCACCAGGTCAGACGAGCAGAACAATCATCAATAAGAATTTTAGAATAAAGCTTCACTGGTGGATTCAGGTGGATGCGTCTCCCGTAGTATTCACCTACTAAAAAAATGTACATGATTATTCGCTAGGCTGATTTTAGTTGTGTTTGTGGTCATGTGATTTACTGATTTACCGCCAGCCGTCCCTCACTAGCAGTATTTGCAAAGTATGATGGAGTTGCAATTGTATTATAGTATAATATTATTACTATTAAAAATTGACTTCGTCTTTTTGATTCATTTAATTTAGTCAACCGTCCCGCAAGTAATTCTGGTACTGGTACTGGTTCTGATTTTCAATAAATTGAATGATCAATTCAGAGAGGGGGAAAATTGTATAGTATCATCTGATCTCAGCCTGAAATCATGAGTCATCATGTGCGCTGATTTTGAGCTTAAGGGTTGGACTGCACCTTTCTGCCGTAACTTATAAAAGATGAAACATAGCCATTTCCACTGGTATTGACTTATCTCCTAGACTCATCAAAATAGTGAGCGGCGTCGAAATTATTTTTTCTTTTTTAGAATAAATATAATATAACACTGTCATTGAATCAAAATTCGTAAACAAGCTTATGCTTAAAAAACTCTGTAAGTTCACCCGTAAAAGCTTTATTACATTTTACCTAATGTTATTACCGAAACATTGTTTGTAACATTCATATTTCACATTTAACATTCATGTTTTGAATTTCATAGCATTGTTTAAAGAAATTTTTAACGCCGAGTACCAAATTTCAACTTCCTGGGGCGTTAATGAAGGCGTCCAATATGTTACTCCACCCGCAGTTTTTATCACTGCCTCATGGAGAACATAGGACTTGAAATTTTATTTAACTTTCTTTTCGACAGGCCTTCAATAGTACTACTAGTCAGTAGAAGGTACCTACTAGTCAGTAGAGCTACAGTAGCCCAGACTTACTCCGAATAGTGTTTCTGGATGCGAGGGAGAGTACAAACACCTCTGCTCTATTTCGGCCAATGCTCAGGCCTCAGGGCGAGTAATCCCTTCAAATTACTCAATTTTGCCGCCAGAAACACTCTTTCTCTATTCACAAACCATGGGTGACTATAGAGAGCACAGATACTAGTATCTGCGGCCCGGTCCGTACTAATTTAATACACAGAGCCAACCAGGACTAGCCTACCAGAGCTTTTTTTCAATTTTGTGTAAATTACTAGAAAATTTGGTAGCAGGTGCATTCAAAATAAATTTTACTATAATTACATAGCTTGAACAATTGCCTATCCACTGTCTAAGAGTTTTTGTCAGATTTCAATGTGGAAGGTATTTTATTTGGGCGTCGAAGATGAGATGTCGGGATGTCTACATATAAAACAATGGTAAAAGTTTCGAATTTCAAAAATCTTTAGTTTCACATTGAAAAACTTTTTTCCAGTTTTCTCTTAGACAATGGTTAGATATTACCTTTTAGTTACTGTAAAAAAATTAAATGTATACCTATATGCCCAGGCAAAGCCTAAGAATTTACCGCTAGATGTGCAGTCAAACCCTTAAAGATCTGAATGTGTTTGATAGCTGAGTCGTCTTACTATAATATAGTTAGCATAGCATCATGAGCATACCAGTTTGTGTAATGCAATAGTGGTGACATAATTTACATATTATGGTTTACTCATTAATATTTTTATTAAGTATTCATATTTTATACCTACAACAATTTATTACAGTTTCGATTACAACTTATTCATTATAGTTTAACTGTTAAATTGTGAATTGGTAACGTAAATATGACATTCATGAATGCATATATTTTGAGACAGAAAGAATTAATTTTATTTATATATAACTGCGATAACTGATGCGGATCACGCGATGTCAGTAATTAAATGAATTTTCATTTAAGGATTTGATTGCCACTCATTCTATTCGATCTCGATTAATTTGAAGCAAAAAATACTACATATTTTACGTTCACGTGGATAATGTTCAGGGTTTATGTTTATTTTAATTAGTGTGCATTACGTAGCCATTATATTCTTCGATTATCTGTTTCTACACTGTGTTTCTGTGTGCTCCAGGACTTGTATTGGTCATTTATTTATTATTGTAGGTACGTACAAAGGTACTAGCTAAACAATAATTATGTAATAAGTTACAAGTTACAACATTATAGGGCAGGGGGTTTGCGTAATTTTAGCGGTACATTAAAATAAAACTAACCGTGGACTCCAGTATAAACCTGAACATTGTGAGGACCATGATTTTGTCAATCCGGTACATCCCGGCGATGGTCAGTGAGAAACTTTGCAATGATCTCATCGTTTTTTTGTAATGAATGCTTTGACATTGTTGATTGTTCGTGTCCAAGGTTCTGTTACTGAAGTGATCCAAGAGAATTGAAGGAGGTTTTGGTTTCCTATTGTTTTGCTCATGCTTCCAGTCGTAGAGGATCCGCGTCGTCTTCTCGTTAAATCCATAGAGGATCGTGAACATAATTACAAGGAAGACGGTGCAATTAGTTGCAATTCCTCCAAGCACAAGTGCCAGAATGCCGTGGAACTTAATCGCCCCATATGCTCCAAAAATGGCAATAAATATGACAATTAGCTTCGTCCCGGCAATTATGACCGAGAAAACTTGGTTCAGTTCACGAGTTATGATTTCTAGCGCTTTCCAAATGAAGATCCTTCTGCGCGGTTCTTGAAGCTTGGCTCCTGTGATTCTGTGACTCCTGTCATCGTTATTACTATAATCGAACCGTGAGAAAAATTAGCAAAATTGAAATTAGGGAGCAAGTAAATTGATGGAATTCCTGTATAAATTACACCTCAGCTCGGTGATGACGACCAAAATAGGACAGACCGTTGGGAAAAGTGTGAAAGTTCCAAGATAGACAAGGCCATACACAATGTAGGTCACCCATAATTGCAGAATCGTTGACATAGCCACCACGCCAATTTTGAGCGAAATAGAACCCTCAGGCACCATGGGCAAAATGACTGACGACACAAATTCCGGGCTGTTTGGTCGTAGGATGGGTATAAACAAAATAACGAGGGCGTCCCAGTTGAAACCTAAAAATGTGAGCATCATGAACAGTTCACAGAGTTTGATCATTTTCGGTCGTTTGCTGTGAGATTCAACGTAGCGGCCTACGTATTTAAAAAAAATTCAAAGTCATTAATAAAATTTAATTAGGTTAGTGTATTTTTCCAATTAAGTGATTGAACCATACGCTCGAATTGCTGTAGAAATGCCATCACATTGCTAATATGATCCGGGAGGCATTCTTTCCGCCAAATAAAATTTCCGTAGAGAATCGGAATCGTCGAGTAATATACAAAAACGTAGCATATATAAATCTTGTCGGTCGCGGCTGTCATCTCACTAGTCAACACTTGGATGCATCTTGTGACCAAGAAAATAAGGTAGCCTCCTCCCACCGTTAGATGTAAATAGTAGAGCAGAAACCGCCATTTTGAAGTGATGACCTCTGGCCTTTTCTCCTCTCGATTCCAAGTGTACGGATGCATCTGAAATAATTCACCGAATGTGAAGGCTCTCTTAATGTGTCCCAGAATCCCTGGGGTCAACAGTACACTTTTGCGACCCATTCTAAAAGTTGCATTTGTATAAAATCCCTGTCGAAATATTTTCTATCTTGAGCTGTAAGTGTATAGCAGCATAATTTGACAGTGCTTAAAAACGGACTAAAATCCTTTTACCTTTATTCTACCTTCGAAACTTTAAAGTAAAAATATCCAAAAACCTACATATGTTGTATAAAGTAAGTGCCGTTTACTTACGAATAAATTTTCCTATTGGCATGGACGCAAAAACGTTGTTTTGTGAAAGGACTGAGCTTATGAAACTTATGCTATAAATACTAAATTTTAGATCGGACACGGACGGATGGGTATAGGTAATGCATAAGTATGATGAGATGATGAAAGCCATTTATGTATATGGATAATAATGCTAAGGAATCGATATGGAACGATAAAATAACGTCGAAATAATTACGTGATGGGCGAATAAAATGTGGATGATATAAATTATTTTAAGTAATTTACTAATAACTGATATGAAATATATTGTAAAATGTAAGGAAGAATGTAGAATTTGGTGTCGTTAAAGTAAATCGATGACCGAGAAAGAATACTAACCGAATAAATTATATTAAGTTATGAAAATTACTTTTATTACAGTGTGAAATTATCGAATTTAATTGAAGCGTCTAATGACAGTTAATACTATAACTGTCACATATTTTGAAATAAACGAGAGCTAATAATATATTTTAGGTTCGCAATTTACTTTTGTGGGGATTAAATGTATATTTATACAATTTATAAAAGATGTAAGTAATGCCCTTTTATCTCCACGTGCCTTCGGTCAAAGATTGCTCAATGTTTATTATATTTATATACAGTAGTGTGTGCATGTCAACATGCTTCATGCTTCTGCCGCATCTTTATTTATACCGTATAGATTATTTTGTAGGCGGTGCATTTTAATTTTTATCATTTCATTAATACATTGACAATGAATTGACAATTTTGGTTTGATTTATTTGATTTATTTCCAAAGTTGTTTTAAGAATTAAACTGGCCAGTAAGTAGACTACTGGTAGTAGTCAATATTAGGGATCGTCCATAAATTAGGTCACGGGTGGGTCAGTGGGCCTGCTTCGATATTGAATCACATCACGAGATGATATTATAAGAAACACGTACAAAATTTCTATACCACGTGATCCCCGGTAAGCCAATAGGCGATTCCGCTGGAGCCTGTAGGACCAATCACCGAGCTGTTTGGAGTTCAATTTAAAATTCTCGCGGTAAATTTTGTTTATTACTTCATATATTTACTTGTCTTCGCCTTCGTCTATGGAAATGTATTGTATCGCTTTTCTGCGTCCAGGGCGGGGCACAAGTGGTGTCATTCACAGGGTGTGGATCTGAAATAAAATAATATGCTAAAGATTGTCGTAAATGTAACGGTGAAAATGAAAATGACTTTGATTTTAAAAATCATTGATTTTTGGTCACGTCATTTTTGTCTCATTCTTACACACACAACATTGGATTTTCGTTTTAATCTGTTTTCAATCGTATTCGTGAGTCGTGTTTTGAAGCGCCCAGGAGAAAATCAGAATAAAAGAAGGAAAATCCATATTCTTTCTTTGGAGTTTAAAAAGCGTAGTTTACCTGTAAGTTATGTTTTAATTTTATTGTATGTTGTATAGAAATTGTTTAACGATGTTGTACTTAAATCCTTCAATATCTTTTTAGCGTGTAAAGGTAATTGCATAATTCATAATTATTACATAGTTGATACTTAGTTATAAATTGCATTAGAAGACAGCCAATTAATCAGTACAGTATTTTATTTTGAAATATGTACTTAAGTACACCGTATTTCTTGTACATAGTAATTGTAAGTACTACACGCTGGAATGGAATAACCTGCTAATGGAATGAACATGTTATTTTGTTAAATACTATAAGTACAAAATATAGAGGTGCTGATAAAATTGAATTTTTTGAACAAAATATGTAGTAGGGTTTACAACCAATAATTGTTTTAACAAAGAATAATTATTTATTAAGTGGTTGTTTTAGTTGTTAGTGTTCAAATAATTATATGTCATATGTAGGTACAAAAATTTATTGAGTCAGAACTACAAGTGTTGGTTTCCATTTTCCACTTCACGATCAACGTTTATGTTTTTTCCATTAAAATTTGAAATTACAGGTTAACCTTATTTATATCAGCTTTTGAACGGGGAAGAATCATTCCAGTCAGAAAATGTGGGAGACAGAATCCCATCGCGAAATTTTCGGCTTCATACCAGCCAAACGCCCAGAAAATCTTGCTACTATAAGCTCGAATGCTTTTCCGGATGATGGGCCACATTATGTCTCCATTGATATTCCAGGTGACACTGTTTACTGTTTGCTTTCGTATAATTAGTCGTATAAAAGATAAAAGGAAGCCACTTGCCGGAAGTTGTTTCCCACTGCCTAATGTATATTCAACATTGTGTATTTATTATCATTAAATAAGGGCTGCGTATGTTGGAAATAGATAATTTAAATGTTTTAATACTCGTCGTTTTCCCTTTACTTGTCCAATGCAGCTGAAGATTCTCCTATTAAAATCATGAATGAGTTCCCGAAGACGTTGATGCCACTCGGGTAAGTACTTTTAAACCGTGATGTTAGTAACCATTTTTTTTAAGTAATAAAATGATGCCTACTCAAATACTCTGTAAAACTTAAAAAATTATGATTGTGCCGAATAGCGTTTATACTGACAAAATGCAAATGCAAGTTTTTATTACTGCGCTATATTGCCATCATTCGTTATTATCCAGCTGATATTATCCATTATTCTGGACTGTATTTACATTCGTAGGTTACAAAACGCTTTGCTGAACAAGAAGCCAAGAGCTGGTGCTATAAGCTTGAAGAAAGACAAGGTATATTTTTATTTATTAAATTAGTTCAAAATCCTCAGCTATTTCGTATTATTTTGAAATTTATTATTATTGGGCATTGCAACGAAGCTTTCAATAGATTTCATGTTCCGTAGTTATTTTTACTTAATACTTATTATAATTTTGGAAGAAATCCAAAGGGAACGCAGAAAATCGGTCAGGTAGATCTGAAAATTGTCGAAACAATTTTAAAGATACACCAGATAAAATTGAATGTGATGAAATGAGTCAAAATGGTGACCACGATGAACAGACGCTTAACAATGATGGAGGCTGTACAAATAATGAAGTATCACCAATAGTATTAACCAAAAAACAGTTAGATATGTTGGCTGGAATGGATGTGTACCCAGTTCCCAGTGATGGTCTGGCTGGACTTTCCTCAGCCCTGTTCTGTCCAGTGACTGTAAGCTTACAGATAAATTAGAATCTTGTATAGGTACTCTTCCAAATTAACTTGCATCCGTTTTCGGTTAGGAAATTTTAAATTATGTGCCTCCGATAGGTTCAATGGCTTCTTGAAAACTACGAGACGAAAGAAGGAGTTAGCCTTCCACGCTCCACTGTGTACAACCATTATATTCGTCATTGTCGAAGTCATAAAATGGAGCCTGTGAATGCAGCTTCTTTTGGAAAATTAATTCGTTCCATTTTTCTGGGCCTTCAAACTCGACGATTGGGAACTCGAGGGAATTCAAAATATCACTATTATGGAATTCAAATCAAACCGTTTTCAGTCCTCAATGAAGTAAATGAAGTTCAGTCCGAGTCTCAGTCCGATTCGGATCGAGATGAGGAATGCAAAAAGAAAGAGTTGAATCTAAATAGTTTGGCTTTTCTTGACTGTCTTATTGGAAGTGCGTCGGATGATGTTGTTGGTGCTGCTGCTGCTGATCAAGAAGAATTGCCTGATTTTAGCTGTTTAAAAAGCACTGTCAGTACTAACAAAATTGTGCATGAAGAAAAGAATGCTCCCGTTAAGGACGATGACGACGAGAGTGATGGTGCTCAAGACCTGGACGAATTACTTTCTCAAATGAACGTGAATGGACGAAAAGTTCGGACGATGGATGATCCCGATTGCTATTTGAAATTCAGTTCTAATTTTCCTGCCTCCGGTTACGGTATGCCTAAACATTTGAGCAGCTGGCAAGCTGATATCAAGCTAATTACAAAATTTACTTGTGACCCACAACGCACTGATTTACCTCGGGTGAGAAACGATGTTGTTTTTTTATTTTCATTAATAGTATCTGTACTCTGTAGACGTCGTGTAGGTAGGTATAGATATAAGTACCTGTACGTTGGTTTAGTAAATCAGCGTATCTACATGTACTGCATTCGATTTTTTGTGTGTCAAAAGTCATGTAATACACCTATGTTATCTAATATCGTCTGTGAAGATCCAAATGACCCATATCGATTTTTAGCTACAAAAAAATATCCACTATCTACAAAAACATTGAAACATGTCTTGAAAGCATTTAATTAGAATATTTTGCATTTTTAAAAAATATGTAAATAGAAAATTTTACGCCTTTTAAAAATATGTAAATTTAACATTTTACACTTTTCCAAAACATGTATTGTCTGGATACAAAGTCGAGATAGCTGCGCAAGGTGTCCAAACAGTTTCATATCCATGCAATCAAATGGAAGCGGCAGGGTTTGGACACCTTGCCCAGGTATCTCGACTTTGTATCCCGACAATAAATAGAAAATTTTACACCATTTTAAAAAGCATGTAAATAGAACATTTTACACGCCATTTTAAAAAACATGTACATAGAAAAATTCAATTTTTCCAAAAACTCTTAATTACCATTTTACGCATGTTTCTCATTTTGTTTATATAACATAAGTAGCTTATTTTGGTTACAGCTTGAATTGGATATGGGTCATTTGGGTTCTTCACAGACGATGTTGTAAGCATATATGTGCCCATACCCACTTCTAGCTTAATACTTGCAGCTAGATACATCTTTTAAGAGTAATTAATTCCCTAGCTTTATTTGATTGTTACTTTTTGTTACAATAGAAAATCCAGCAAGTGACGCTACGTGTTGGGAAGAGCATACCAAAGATGGATTTTCGCTTAGCAGTTTCAGATTGCGTTTCAAGGTCTGATTTGGATAACTTCCGTAGTAGCTACAAGGAGTTTTGTCAGGTGAAGAAAAAAAGAATGATTTGTTTTATAGTTTTAAGTAATGTGAGCTTTTGTTTTGTATCTGATTTATTTATTTATCATTATTTATTAACATTTATGATAATATATTCACAAACACATCTCATCCAGATGATTATCAAGTCTTGCATGTTGTACAAGTTGGACACTTTGATCACCCAATGCTATCAGTTCTGGAGCGGTGTGGATATTTTGGTAGTATCGCATCATTTCTCAAAGTAAGAGCCCACATATTTTGAAGTTCAACGTTATTGTTTGTGTTAACAAAACAAATTTAAAAATGAAATGTTTGAATTTTCCATTGCCTCAGTTTTGCTTGTGCTTTTGTATTTGATTTTCACTTTTAGAATGAAATTAATTACTCTGAGTGAGAGAGAGAGCGTTCGATTTTTTGTACAGACTTGCGACTCTCAAGTGTATCAAGTTCTACTAAATGTTCTCTTTCCTAATGTTCTTCATCCTACTCCAGGTAAGCCAGGAAATTAATTTGTATCAGCATTCTATCGATATGATATAGTATCAAAGGCAAAGGGTTCATATTTTGATGTAGTAAAGTAGCTTTCAAAAAACTTTTAATTCTGTAGTGATTGTGCTGGATGTTGTACGAAATTTTGCTCGGAAATTCCGTCAGATCATGAAATTGACACTGGAAGACTTTCCAGAGGAAATGCAGAGAGCAAAGCTTCTTGCTGCTGATGCTTTCGTCCAAATTATAATGGACAGCTGTAAGCTGAACATGCTTGCAGACTCTATTCGACCACTCTTTGAAGAGACGCACCGGGCTCGTGCCTATGGATTTCTCAAAGAAATTAATTTAGCAACTGCGTTTGCTGTGGTAAAGTTGTATAATTATTTTAAAATTGTATATGTGTATATTATTATTATTTATGTAATTTTTTACCGTCACGTCCTAATCCAACCTGTTATATATCCTCTATATTTCAGAACATTTATCCTATTGCAAACGAAGACAAATATTTCTATCGACTGGAAACTTATAGGCAAGCATTGGAAGGAATCTTAGACTTGGAAAATTATTCGGATTGGATTATTAATGAAGTCGATAGTTGGCTAGGGAACTTTCGAAGTCCGAAGGATGAGAAGTTGTGTGATGAGCAGGCTAGTGTGTTTGCGAAGGATTTGTCTTACGTCCTGTAAGTAGTTACGATTTTAATTTCTTAAGTTCCGTAATATTACAATGAACAGAACTGTGAGTCGTTTAAGTGCCGATTTAATGTTCTATTATAAAGCTATAAAACTCAATATGTAGGTAAATCTTCATTTTTTTTGTTATTGCTTTAGTGCATTTCTGCATTATTTCTATGCACCTGGGCGCACAATATGGATTACTATACTGCATTAAAGTATTTGATTCTTATTTAGAATATTATTATTTTGTCACAGGTGTGTCATCTGCAGCCAAATGGCATTCATCGATCCAGAGGCTAATACGTTCTTTACACTTCTCCAACTGTTCACCAACAACTATGTCCTGCATTTGGTTGAAGAGAGGCGAGCTGTGATGAGAAGCATGACTGCTGTTCAATATGCAATGCATAATTTAGAATATTCTTGAGTATACAGTGCAGCTGGTTCTGGCCGCATCGGAATTATATCCTATGTACCTAGTTATTATATTCAATTTAATTTTGTATTTGATTCTGTTGTTGTTGATTACTCTAGATTTAGCCATATATATTTTCGATTGGATATGTCTTGAATTTTCTTAATTTTAAATTATGACTCACTTCTAATTGCAAAAGCTTTTACCTACTTTAGCTTCTAACCATTTTAGAGAATAGTACATAGTCACGGCTATTTGTTTTATTGTTAGTACATACATTCCTACTTTTATGACTGTCTTATTAGCTATTGATACCTTTCGTGTTATATGTACTTGAACTTTACATTCCGAAGTTTTGCAGGGTCTATTATTATTATGAAAAAAAACTATTTGATTCTACTTCAATCGACCCGGTCCGACTTAATTACTAGTCGTATAATGCATACGCTCGAGTAGCACTGGACTTCACACTTGAGTAATTAATTCGGACCGAGTCTTCATTCATAGAATTAGGACTCAAAATCACGTAAGTACTAACAAGCAAACCACTTACTATGATGTCTCGGGATCTGGAAAAACATAGCCAGAAACGTTTCCTTGGGCCTCAGTAAGAACTAATAGTGTGGTAACTCGAGTGCATTTTGCGCGTTGCTTCAGCAACAGCCCGCCAAAATTTTAAAAAACTGAATTTTCCAAAGTTTGCCACGCTTTAACTCCTACAGTTTTAGTCTGATTTCAATAAAACTTGCAGATTCGTAATGCTCAGGCTTTTTTCTATAAAGTAATTTCTCGAAATTTTGAATTTCGATTTTTTAGTTTTTTTTTGAAAAATTAATTTAAATGTATTACTTTTCAGACCTCATTTTTAATTAAGATTTTTTGAAAAAAAAATAAAAAATCGAATTTAAAAATTTCCAGAAATAATTTTTTAGATAAAATTATGAGAATCACAAAACTGCAAGTTTCATATAAATCGGACAGAAACTGTAGTAGTTGCAGGGCGGCAAAGTTTTAAAAAATCCGTTTTTTTGAACTTTTGCGGGCTGCTGCTGAAGCACCGCGCAAAATGCACTCGAGTTACCACACTATTCGTTCTTACTGAGGCCCAAGGAAACGTTTCTGGCTATGCTTTTCTAGATCCTGAGACATCATAGTAAGTGGTTTGCTTGTAAGTTCTTTTAATCTTTTATTTATGTATGCCTATAATTTATATTGTAGAGTAGATAATATCTAATATTATACAGCTAGATGATTTAAATTCATTACCGCACTTCTAGTGTAAATAAATAATTACTAATTAAGCACATAGTAGATTAGTAGATAATAATTCTGATAATTCATAGTTTGTAAAATATTATTAGGTCGAAAATCCATTTTGTGGTGTGGCCATCTTTGCTGCTGGGTCACTTAAATATGTCGACGCGTAGTCTGTTTAAATACTCAATTCATGAAATAAATGAAAAATATTAAAATGTGTGTAGTTGAGTGATGGTATAGGTAGGAATGTTATTAGTGTCTGCCTGTACCTTTCTTTTAAGAAAATCTAAATTCTTGCGGCGTTACTTTTTATTGTTGTTAATTTAGTGTGGAAGTAGTTATATAGGATAAATTTTAATGCTTTTAATTTTTTGTAATAATTGCCTCACTTATGTTATGGAAAGATTACTTACCACATACACGTACATAAGTATGCGCGTACTTAATAGGGTACAGAATATGCTGTTTAATACACGAATAAGTAGGCGTACCTAGGCAATAATAATACACCCTGTCTCATTGAAACAGGGCCACCCATAATTTTTTTTTTTGAAATCAATAGGTATAGTAAAACCTATACAGCGTGAAAAGCGAGCCCGCGTAGCTCAGTGCTTACTGCACTGTGTCTATGAACCTGCTGTTTAAGGGGGAGTCAGAAGTAGTGCCGTAATATTGTAAATTGTAATTGTAATTGTATTTTTTATAAAAATACATTTACAATTGGAATTGTAATTGTAAATACAATTACAATAATTACAATACAATATCAAATTTATTTTTTGCAGTGTGTTCTGAGCCTTTGTTTTACGCTGAAATCGTGTATCTACATGATAGTTATCACGGTAAATATGAAGTCAGTAATTTAATCCTAATTAGGGGTCAAATTAAGGTTCCAAAAGTACGAATTGTAATTGTATATTGTAATTGTATTGTAATTACAATACAATATTAATTTACAATACAATACAATATTTTTCTTACAATAGTTTTACAATATTACGGCACTAGTCAGAAGCTAAATAGCTGCTTTCTGTAAAAACTGAAGTGATTCCCCATTCCATTGCCAGGCGTACAGGTCTTCAAAAGTCAAACGGCGTTAAACCTGACTCAATAATATCAACAAATAATAACTAATTATTTTGTCAAATAATGAGTTTTCTGGTTAAATAACTAAAAGTATTTTAAGCCTTTACTTCTAAAAACATTAAACAGTCAGTTTTAGCAACAAGGGTGGCGTCAGAAATATTGTTTCTCGTTCAAAAATCATATAATTGTTTTGGCCCGACGCCACTCATATGATTTTATTAGCTGCCGACGAGCACATGCTAGGGGCCACCACTGCAGTACTTACGCAGGTTTTGACACTGCCTCATGGTGCGTCATAGGATGAAATTTCGAGCTATTTCACAGCCAATTTGACAAAATTTTGAAACACTTTTTCGGTACAAGTACCTACCTTAACCATTTATCTAGGCAGCCTCTGAGAGTTTTGTTCGATTTATGCCTTGTAAGTATTTTATTTTAGCGCTCAAAGTTGCCGCGTTTCAAAATCTAATAAGACGCAACGCTAAAAATTTCAACCTTTAAATAATTCTAGCTCATAACATTACAATAAATTCCAAAATTTTCGTTAGAGGTTTCCTAGATATTGCTCATAAGATGTGAGAAAAAATATAACTTAATCTGTCCCACTTCCCTACTGCCGTATCTTAGAGCGCAAATATCTTATGTCTCCCCCTTAAGCAAATGCTCGCTTCAGGTCTTGGTGATCGAGACCAGCGGCGGTGGCAAGTTTTCCCACTGGGTTTTCCTTGTCCACAAGGCAGTGAAGGGCTCGGCGGCTGTGAACGTCAATGTAAAATGAAGTTAGCCATAGAAGTAGGCCCGACTAACGTTGGAAAGACAAAACCTGTGTGATGGCACAGTGCAAGAAGTGAATTCGAGGTCGGGCACCCTGTAAGAACTGCGGTTAAATCAGGGCAACCTCAAATTTATTTATTTTTTTTTATACAGCGTGAAATCACGATTGTGACTCGCTAGTAGACAAGCAAACCCTTGGCTTGTTCTACATATTATTCGTATAATATTGGCTTTCAAAATTGACTTACATTTGCTTACCTTTATAAATATGCACCAAAAATGGCTAAAAATATGATTTAGCTTCGTCCCGGCAATGACGACCGAGAAAGCTTGGTCCAATTCTATAGATTTTAGTTTCGGAATAAGCTTTTTTGAATTATTTACAGCAATATAATTTATATATCGTTATAAATTTTATTTAGGTAAGACTTTGTAAGTGAAAAGAAAGAATTTTGCATGAACTCTGATTAAAAAATAATTGAGGAAAACTGGTACAATGAACAGTCACAAAAATAGAATATGCGGGCGGCGGGCAGAGCGGAATGTATAGATTCTCGTCAGACCGCAATCCCTGAAATAAAATATCGGACAGCAAGCCCATGACCGCAGGTTGATTATGGAATTTAACCAACTAGGAAGGGAGGGTACAATGACATTTAAAAGTTAGTTGAGCTCCAAATTATTCCATTTTGTTTTATCCAGGCGTCAGCTTCAGTTTTATTTATAGTTCTCCGAACAAAATCACATAATAAAATAAATATGGCTTTAGAATTCTACTCAGGGGTTGTAGTTACGATTGTTGTTGGATTTCTACAGATGTTATTTTGGATGACACCTGTTACGTCTGCCCAAGGCTCTCAGGAAACTGTAAGTACACTTAAATAAAAATAAATCTCGTACATTTATAATTATTGTAGCTTTATATATTATCTAAAAGATTATTTGTTACAAGTAAATAAGAATATATTAAACAGTATTTAAACATCACTTTTCTTAATAATTTAAAAAAGACAACCAGTTTTGATTTGATACACTTTTAAATTTTGATTGAAATTAATGTTACTAACTAACGTAAGTATTGATGCTCCATTATTATTTTTACAGGTGAATCAGTTATGGGAAGGAAAAACAGTTCCTTACAATATATCATCTGAATTTGGTAACTCTATAAATAAGTATGTTTTTGAATGTGTTATTTAAATAGCTCATCATAAACAAACAGCGTACCTGTAATTTTACATTAAAAATACATACAAAATATTTGCCGCACTTGAAGACTCAAAATGACCCTAAATTATTTTTAGCTAAAAAACAAAATGTACTTTCTGCACAAAATTATTATTTCTTTGTAGTATAAAAACATGTAAAAATAGCATTTTGCACTTTTCAAAAGCACGTACCTAAATGGAAAATTGAGCACTTTTCAAAAACATGTAAATGGCATTTTCCACTTTTCAAAAACTTGCACATTAAAAATTTTGAACTCTTCAAAAAACTCGCAATTTAAATTGTACGTATCTAGTTCACTCAATGTTTTTTAGCTCATTTTAAATCTAGCTTAAATTGGATATTCGCCATTTTGAGTCTTTACAGACGAGACGATACACACTAATAGATAGCAAATTTTTTGCACCTTCACAGATGCGATCTCCCAAAGAATCATGAACGGGGCCATGTTGGAAATCAGTGAAAATACATGCTTGAAATTCAAGCCGAGATGGAGCTCAGAAACTAAATTCCTTCAATACCTGCCCCATCCTACGCACACCTCGCGTTGTCAAATCAATCCCATCACATCCGATGGACAGCTAGTAAGCAGTTCATAGCACAGTATAATTAATTATTGCATTCTTATAGTTAATTATTAGTAAACATAATGGCCTTACAATTTTACTCAAATCTTCTCGCTTATCTGAATCTATATGAATTAAAATTTTGGGCTAAGGCATAATAATATTGTTTTTCAGATTGTCAACATTCCAGCCATTGTTCCCTCTCCCACTTGTTTTACTCACAAAAATATCCGTAGGATTATTCTCAATGCACTGGGCTTCACTACTCAAGATTATACCAAGCACACTAACAGCGCTAATAATAAAGGTGGATAATTGTTTCCGACACTATGTCTTATCGTTAGTCTTACACTATTTTCCTGCTATAATAATGATACATACTTAATATACGCTTCCCCTATATAACACAATAATTAAGAAAATATCGTCTGTGAAGAATCAAATAAATGATCCGCACATTCAGTTTTAGCTAAAAACAAAATTCCCTATCTACAAAAAATTAAATTATCTTGATTAACCTAAAAGCATGTAGATAAAACAATTTTAACTTTTCAAAAGCAAGGAAATAGAACATTTTGCACTTTTCAAAAAGCATGTAAATAGAAAATTTTGCAATTTTCAATTCAGTGTAAATAGAACATTTTGTAATTTTCAAAACCGTGTAAACAGAACATTTTGCACTTTTCCAAAACAGATCAATAGAACATTTCACACTTTTCAAAAGCATGTATATAAATAGAACATTTTGACCTTTTAAAAAAACATCTTAAATAGAACATTTTGAAGTTTAAAAAAAAATTTAACTAGAGCATTTTATACTTTTTAAAAACTCGTAATAAAATTAACATTTTACGCACGTATCTCATTTAATGTTTTTTAGAGATAGCTTATTTTAATTCTAGTTTGAATTGGAAATGGGGCATTTTGATTCTTAACTCACGATATACGAAAGTATGCTATACATATTTGATTCGTCTGTATTTAATTTGTATTATTATAAGACTTATTGACTACAAAATCCAAAATTGATTTTTTTAATCTAACTAGGATGTGCTGTTGATGGGGGAAGTGGTGGTCGCGGTAGAGGTGGCGGTCAAACAAGGAAACAGTTTAGGCAGCCCCAAATTGGAACGGCTGCAAATCGGCGGCCAGTCAACTTCGGGAAATCCCCGATGGTCCTAAGTCAAAATGCGATTTCTCCGATCACTAAATTCTGCTGCGAAAATCCATAAGTTTCGTACATTTTCTTTTATTTCAAAATTTTATTTCTTTTATCTTATAGAATAAACTATTTCTTCAGAAAACATTCATAATACTTTCATTCCATTTAAATGTGTATGAATTTAGCAGATTTTTGAAGCCTAATACATAATATACAATAAATAGGAATTATAGCTCCACAACAATAAAATACACATATTTTAGTAATGATATAATTAAGTAGTACTATATGTGTATTAAATAAACTGTAGGAAAATAAAATCATCAATTGTTTACTTAACTCCCAATTAAAGCTAATTACATGTAAGTAATTAACTACACGGTAAGGGGTCGTCCATAAATAAATTAATCGAAATATCCTCATTTCTAGGACTCTATAAATATGAACCCCCGCTCCCCCGTCATCAGCTTGATCATTCCGTAAATGGCTATCTTTAGCATGGGATGCCATGAATTATGAATTATCCAAGTAGACCCATTGACCTTGCCCATGAGCTCATTTATGGACTATTCCTAATAAGTAGTTTATTATAACCTGCGAATAACATTGATAAACTGACTACCTGTTTCCACGACGACCCATTTCCAATTTAAGCAAGTATTAAAATGAGCTATTTCGAAAAATTCACTAAAAATGAAATAGAATGTAATGCGATAAATGTTAATTATTACGATTTTTTTTAGTTATAAAATATTCTATGTACATGTTTTTGAAGTGAGCAAAATGTTCTTTTTCCAGGCTTTCAAAAAGTGTAAAATACTCTATTTATACAAGTTTTTAAAAAGCAAAAAAATGCTCTATTTACATGTTTTTGAAAGGTGGAAAATTTTATATTTACTTCTTTTGGAGAAGTGCAAATATTTCTAATTATTAAAAGCTTGCAAAATCATGATATTTTAATATTTTTTGTAGATTGATTATTTTTAGCTACAAATGGATTATGGGTCATTTTGGATTTTCACAGACGATACTACATGTATTGGTGCTTACACTGTTTCCAAAGAATTAATTTTAAAGTTGTGATCACATTAATTTATATTTTGTTGTACGCTCAACGTGTTTGTGTTAAAAATGAAAATCAACTACCTAAGTACGTCTTTTTTTCTAGATTATTTTGATAGTTATTTTTGATTCGCAAATGTGGAGAACACAAATGTTCCCCGGCTCGAGAAATTACAAGAGCAATGTGTATCCAAAAGGAAACACAACTTACGCAAGAACATACCGCCTGCAATATCCACAAAGGCACTTATTCTGTCGAACGGCGTGAAAGTTTTGCATTGATTTTTATCCACTAACGTGTCGTCTACATTCAAATTTAAAGACAGAATCTTTAACTCCTTAACTCAGACATTTTAAGCAAATTTTGTAAATTCGTATATTAGTTTTTATAATTTAATACTTTGCATTTTTTTTTTCGCTACGGCCTTTACATAGGTAGGTGTCTTCATATATCTGCTCATTCACTCGGTCTGCTATGTACTTGCGTGACTTAATTCAAATCATCTACTTAACTGTTTATATCAGCTAAACACTATCTAAGATAGTTTAGCATATTATAAATCTGTCCTGTTAATCATATTTTAAGTAACGCTGTGTCTGCTACTATCCCACAGAGGCCACAGGCCACAGATAGGCAACTGGTGGGAACTGGGAATATTTATTTTGACCCAAATACTCAAAAGTAACTGTAGTAAACATATAGCATATTAGAATCAATATAAAAATTTGAAATCCAAAAAGAAAGTGTAAAATTCCCATTAATTTGCTGACACATCCTATATATATTTTCAAATATGATATTGCCGATAATAATGTCAATTGTGACAATGACGATGACGACCGAGGGAAAGGAATAAAATACAGCGGAATAAAAGCGATAAAATATCAAAATGATTACAAACTGATAAAAGGACAAAAGTTAAATATATATAAGTACTTTAAACTACGCTGTATGTTTTGATTTCCCTGTATTGAGTATTGTGTTTTGCCCTAGGACGCAATTAATAAATTGTGTTTAGCATTTTATCTGCATCACTTATTGTACATTTGCAGGTTACTCACTCCGGGCCGAGCTCTAACAAAACATTGAATGAAAACATAGTATAAGTATATAGCTATATGGTATTTTAGACGTATACTACATGAAAAATTCTATGCTTGAATGATGATAATATCATGTAAATAATTTTGAAGCCTTACAAAAATGAGTCATATCGCCAAAGTACTAAAGGCATTTACATATGGTACTTGTACTATGTAGATAAACTGAACAATTACTGGCAGAATTACTCATGACTCATATTGTAAAGGTGGCGTGACGTGACTCCGTCTCCGTCCTATTCCTTCCTGCATAGCAACAGCCTCACAATATGCCAAGAATCTGTAACTATATGCATCATTCATCATCATTGAATGAGGTTATATGGAGACTGTAGCTATACTAAAAAATCACAACGTAGGTAATTTAATTTAATGATTTACTTAAACTATTAGTGTACTTAAAATCATTATATGGATGACTTATTTACTTACTAGCTATTCCGAATTCCGAGTTCACAGTACACAGGGCGGTATTCGGCATTTCGTATAAAAGTTTATTTTTACAATTCTTATATTAATTATTTTTTTTACTATCGTTGATCTTATAGTTAGATGAATGATGTCATCAAAAGTCCCCCACTTTTAGGATCCTATGACCCCCTGTCATGAGCTTATAAATGGCTATCTTTAGCATGGCATGTCATCATTATCCAAGTAAACCCATTGACGCTACCCTTAACGTCATTTTGAGACGATCCCTAACTCAGTTAAATATTACTATGTATTATCAACATCAACACATGATAAACGGCAATTTAATGTTCTCAAACAAATCTGAATCCTGCATGTAAAATAACGTAAATAGATTCATAGATTTAGAAGGTTCGTTCAAGTTTGTAAATATTTAGCTACTGGCGATAGTAAAATCGTAATCGGTGACGATTAAATAAAAATGTAGGTACCTATAAAAAACTTGTACCAGCTGGATGGTGTTGCCAGAAGCCAGAGGCGAGAACGCATCCTAAAGCAAGCCATTAGAACTAGAGCTCGAAGGTAACTGCTCAAGAACTGAAGCGCAAAAAGTCGGTTGACTTGACAACAACAGAAGTCAGTAGTCAGTCAGACTGAAATAGTGGAACCGTGTAGTACGTAAAAGAATAAAGAGGTGAGGCATATTATATTTAACATCTAATTATACTTATATTCGTGTTATATTAAAAGTTACAACTAGTAGAGGAGCCAGGAGCACTACAGAGTACAGAGTATAGTAAATTATAAAAGAATTTTCCGAATAAACGAGTTTTAGAATTTTAGTGACGATTTATTTTGTAGTTCAACTTTGTAATTTCTTGTGTACTTAATTTTTACTTCGATAGATTCAAATTTTTGGCGTTGATACAATATCTGGAAAACAAAATGTGGGCTAAAATCTGTTTAGCCGTTTTCGGTGTCATTCTTTTGACACATGTCGAAGCGCAAGTTCGTCAAACTCACTCTCGTGTGCATCATCGAAGGGAGGGGAAATTCCCATTGGAAACCCCGAATGTGAATCCTTTGTCAAATGATATGATTAATTTTATTAATCGGGCTGGTGCCAACTGGACTGTAAGTTTTAATAGCTAATTCTCTGTAAGTATGTCTTGTCTGTTGTTGTTGATGTGTCTGTAGTTTTTCTATTGTCAGTTAGTAGCGTGGCTTTTACTATTTATTTTTGACATTTAGTTGTGTACGGATTATAATAAATTTTTCCTCATTTCGTAAAATGTGATATTTTACTTGACAGCTTTATGAAAAATAAAGCTGTAGGGATTTTGGATTTGTAAACTTTTTGGATTAAAGATGAGTGAATGCGTCGGTTAAAATTACGCAGAATTTTGAAATTTATAGCCTCAAATTTGTTTTTTCTTGCAATTACCATAGGCTGGCCAAAATTTCCACCCTGACACTGATCTGTCGTACATAAAAAAGTTATGTGGAGTTCTTCCAGGAAATGAGGAGCATCGGTTACCTGAGCGAAGACATCGAGTCGATGGAGTTCATATTCCTGAAGAATTTGACTCAAGAACGAATTGGCCTCAGTGTCCTTCTTTGAAAGAAATTCGTGATCAAGGGTCATGCGGATCATGTTGGGTACGAAAAATAATTCAAATTAAATAATTCATACTGGTGCAGGAAGTATACTTACTGTACTTACAATGGTTATTATGATTTCATTTTCATTATGTTTTGGTTAATAATAATCGTCAATGCGTCATCAATAAGACGGCTGCGAAAAAAATTGGTCGGCTTTTGCACGTAGTAACAACCTCTATTAATTATGTAATAATTAAACAGTAGTATAATATGGATCGAATCTTTTTGATCTGATTCTTGGCTATACATTATTTCTTTATTGTTTTTATGGTTCAGTCTCAGTCGCCTTTTTTTAGTGTTACTGAACGGAAACAGTGAAGAAACGTCTATAATGGTCAATAGCCAAGTCAGTGTAGTAGGAAATAGGAAGCATTGAAGGATTGCTAATCAGTAAAACAAAAATAGTGCAAGTACAAAAGACAAGCCGAGGTTATCAACATCCTACGGATGATTGCGTAAACATTATTTACATTGGATTTAAACATGGATCAAATACTTGGTTTGTTTCTTAGGTTTTATTTATGTGTCAAGAAAAGTCTCAGCATTGGTACATACATACATACATACATACATACACTGTTTTTCAGCAGTCGACACAAATACTAATTTTTGTAGCATTGCTTGCTCCAACAGAATGTTATTTATCATGAAATGCTTTAAGTTTTTCAACTTCTATCTATAGCATTCTTATTTTATGCGGATCTATGTATTTATATCGATAGAAGAGCTCATAACTAACACGCAAACTTTGTATGTTTAGTTAAGAACTTCTGATTCTGAATATTTACTCTTATATAGCCAAATATTGACTTCAATTTCCTATGACATACATATGTAATAACTTAAACATACACTGCTCGCTTCAGCGTGCTAGCCGTGTTTACGAAAGAATTATGTATTTAGATTTCAACTAGGAATTTTTTCTGGTGGAAAATTACACGAACTGCTATTTTCTAACACAATGTGACCTTTTAGTGATATTATGAAATCCACACATTTCGATTTCCGATTACCTAAGTTATTTATTTTGATATCTTGCATCAAAATGAAATTTTTGTAGCTCACAATTTAAGAAATATAAATGGCTATATTGGCAGGTGACAGTGATGGTGATGGCTTTTTCGTCGTCTATACTCCTTAAATAAATCCTTCTACGTAAACAGAATGACGTTTGTGATATACTTAAGTATCTGATATATAGTAGTAATAATTTCTTAAATAACTTGTATATATTATTATGCTTCATTTTTTTCCATGACAGGCGTTTGCAGCAACTGAGGCAATGACAGATCGTTATTGCATTGCATCAAATGGAACAAAGAGATTCCATTTCTCAGCTGATAATTTGGTTTCTTGCTGTTGGTCCTGCGGAAGTGGATGCAACGGAGGTTTCCCATCCATGGCTTGGCATTACTGGGTCCGAAAGGGTCTTGTATCCGGTGGACCATATGGATCCAATCAGGTCAGCATATATAATATAAAATTATAGAGTCATATATTTGTAATTCCAACAATATTCTGAATTCAATCTGCTTACGTGAAATTACTGTTGCACCTCAATTTCAATTGAGGATTCTAAATTTATTAATTATGTATTTTGAAATAAAAGGGTTGCCAACCGTACGAAATTCAACCATGTGAACATCACAGCACTGGCCCTAGACCCAACTGTACTGGAGAAGGACACACACCACGTTGCTCAAAATCATGTGATAGAAATCCGTCTTACGCGATTCCATACAAACAAGATTTGCATTTTGGCCGCAAAGCTTATTCCGTCGCGAAACATCCGGACCAGATTCAAGCTGATATTATGAAGAATGGACCAGTTGAAGCTGCTTTTACAGTGTATTCTGACTTCCCCAATTACAAATCGGGTAAATAGCACGCAAACTGCCAACTGCCTAATTTTCATATCTTCTATTATTATTACAGTAGTAACCATTGTGAAAGTCGTAAAACCAATACATTTTTATTTTGTGCTAAATTCGTGCATAAAATTAATTTGGGTTTTTGTGTTTTAGTTCGTCACTATTTTAGGAATAAAATACAAGTAAATTTTTTATCTCTACCAAACTTGCGTCTGGAGCTTAATAAAACCGTTTTAATTATTTGTATTTCAGGTGTTTATCATCACGTGACCGGAGAGGAACTTGGAGGTCATGCCGTCAAAATCTTGGGCTGGGGTGTTGAGAATGGAAGTCCATACTGGTTGGTAGCCAACTCTTGGAATTATGACTGGGGTAATGGTGGTTACTTCAGGATCAAGCGTGGATCTGATGAGTGCGGCATCGAAGGCTCTATTGCTGCTGGTCTCCCTAAAGTTTAAACCACTCCCAATTTACTTTCTAATCTCTCCTGTGAAACACATAATTACACCTATATAATATCTCGATATATCTTACGTTAATTTTGAGCTGAATTTTAACTACTTAAATGTAACACAGATGAGTTGTAAACCCGAATTCCATTAGTGATACCTCTTTAAACTTAAATAATGTATGATTTTTATTATTTTAATGTCGGGGAGATCCTATAAGAACCATTAGGCAATAATGAAAAGTGCAACCAAAGTATTTCACTTGATGTATGTAAATCTACTCCTCACAAATTTCGTTATGTATTTATAATAAACTTTTACTAAATAATAACTTATTGTCACATTAATAACCTTCAGTGTCACTTGTGCCAGGTTGACATTGAAATTGAATGAAATAAAAGACAAGTTTCGTTAAATTTTCTTTTTTCTGTTTGATAATACGCAGCATTTCATTTCTATTAATTATCTTTTCCCTTCAAGAGGCTTGGACAGTGACCCTGGAAGCTATATAGCTGTTTAGATAGTAACCGTCAATCATCTTCATAATAGCGATATATCTAGCGTGTGAATCGAATCTCAATTTCAATCCAAGAGACTCATTCTTACTGCCTCGCATGTTCTGCTTCTTGTACGCAGAGATAAAATGATAGATGACAAAGCGCATCAAGCACTTAAATACTGAAATGGGATTTAAATGGGCTATATTACAAGGTCAGGAGCGAATATATACTGATATATAGTCATTATAAAATATACCTACTTAGGTATACCTATACCTACCTAACTCTTTTATGTATGTTGAAAAAAACGCCGTAATATGCTCTTCAATGGAATTATACAATTACACCTAATTGCTATTATATAAGCAAATTTCAAATGGTCATTACATGGCAGCAATCATCCTGAGTTGGGCTACCACTTAAGATGGGATTCAGTATCAGCATCAGCAAAGCAAACTAATTGACGTGAGGCCCTTATCCGCCTGTCCTGTTTGTGCAGTATTCGCAGTTTCAGTTGTTAGGGGCAGTCCGCCTGCAGTTCTCTAATTAATTATTCTGCTTCCATAGGCTTCTGGTTTCGGCAGTGAGTTTTAAAAAGCATTTTAGATTTTGCAATATTTTATAAACACATCAAAACTATACGGAAGGAATTACTATAGGCAAAGAAGACGAAGCCATCAGGTATAGTAAATTATTTAAACATTTAAGTAAAGTTAGTATTAGTATTTTCAGTTAAAGCACTTTGTTCATCTCAGCTTCCAATTTCCAATTCAGTATTAAGTTTTGTACTACGTTAAATTTTTTACATAAGATAGGAAATAGATGTAGGTGCTTATTTAACTTTGAAAATTGAGTTGCAAATAAGTAATAATATATCGTGTTTGAAGAACCAAAATGACCCATATCCAATTTAAGCTAGAATCAAAATGAGCTACCTATGTCATAAAAACAAAATGGGAAACATGCGTAAAATGTTGAGAGCTTTTGAAAAGTGTAAAATTTTCTATTTACATGTTTTGAAAATGTGCAAAATGTTCTATTTACATGTTTTTGAAAAGAGTAAAATTTTCTGTTTACATGTTTTGAAAAGTGTAAAATGTTCTATTTACATGTTTTGAAAAGTGTAAAATGTTCTATTTACATGTTTTTGAAAATTTTTAAATGTTCAATTTACATATTTTTTAAAAGTGCAAAATATTCTATTTAAATGCTTTCAAGACATAAGAATGTTTTTGTAGATTGTGGATATTGTTTTTAGCAACAATTGGAGATGGGTCATTTTGGTTCTTCACACAGACGATATTTTTGTTTTGATGTGTGACAGCATGGAGCATGTTGAGGGGGAATGGAACGGCTTTACATTTAGCCGAGCAACGGAAGCCAATGTTGACGAGATTCAAGAAATAATGCTCAACCATTATTTCCCAGATGAACCCATGACCAAATTAATGGGCTACAGTAAAGAGTACGATGAGGACTTTCAAAGAATTTGGAAATACTTTATCAAGGATGATTTAACTTTCTTTGCTCGTGACATTGAGACTAATAAGGTGAACACTTATACCAATATTTTGTATTGCTAAATAATTTCTTTGATAATCAATTTAAGCTTCTTTCTTTTTTTCAATATTTTGTATTACTTACTATATTATTTCTCGCAGATGGCAGGGCTTCGTATAATTTTTGAACATCGGAAAGATATTGACTGGGCCCAATTCAACTTTGTTGCTCCACAAACCGTGAAACTTCTAGGCTGTGTAGAGGTCTTGGATGCGGAATCCAATCTGATGGAGAAATACGGATTGGACACCTATGCAGATCTGCTCATTACGACGGTTCACCGGGACTTTCGGGGTCAAGGACTTGCTACTGAAATGTATCGACGGGCTAAAGCACTGACCCGGGCAAGAGGGTTTTATTTGGCAAAAGCTTGCTTCTCGAGCGTTTTCTCAAGAGCTGCAGCCACTCGGGTCGGATTCGTTCAGGTGGCTTCCATGGAAGTTGCTGAGGCAAAAGATGAAAACGGAGAACTACTCTTTGAGAATGCGACTGATGAGAAAATTACGCAAGCCATTTTTATTTTGAAGGAATAAAAGACATTGTGCCATTACTGTTACTACTACATTTCAACATATTAAAGGCTATTCGTGCCAATTCGAATTCCAATATATGTTCCATTCGGTCGGGTATATATAGCCATTATTAACAATAAAAAATTAATACATAATACTTTTCAATTTATTTTGGAACTCACCATCACCACCAACTAACTAGAACAATTAATTAATTATTGGTAAAGCGTAAGATTTGTGAAGTTGGAGATCTGCGGTTTTTGTTTGGAACATTGCGGTACATATCGTCTATGAAGGACCAAAATTACCCATATCTCATTTAAGCTAGAATAAAAATGAGCTATGTCATAAAAACAAAATGAGAAACATTGGTAAAATGTTAATTAAGAGTTTTTGAAAAGTGGAAAATGTTCTAATTCTATGTTTTCGGAAAGGTGTAAAATGTTTTAATTCCATGTTTTTGAAAAGTGTAAAATGTTCTATTTACATGTTTTTTAAAAGTGTAAAATGTTCTATTTACATGTTTTTTAAAAGTGTAAAATGTTCTATTTACATTTTTTCAAGACTAATTGTTTCAATATTTTTGTAAATAGTGGATATATTAGCTACAACTGGAGATGGGTCATTCTAGTTCTTCACACACAATTAATATCATAATCACAGGATGATTGCTGTCCGTCGTGTATACTGAGCACACAGTAACATTGACTTCATAGGGGCGGAGCTTACATACTCAACACTTGCATATCTATATAATGAAACAGAGAGATATCTGCGTCGTCATCGTATGTACATATACTCCACACTATAAGTAACCTGCCTACACGCAACGGACTCGCCTGCATGCCTGCATATGATACAGTGTGGAGTCTGCATATATTACCATTGACTTTTCCTTTACAGCACAATCTATACACCCAGGCAGTGTAGTACTGTTTTATGCTGTAGGTAATTTCTACGGTGTACCTTGAGCTTTTCAAGAGACGAGTTTCCATAACGATGCTTGCTTACGCAGATTCGTTGTTGCATGCATGGTATCATTCGTCGGTGAATAGTCATTCTGTCCTAAATCCATTCAATTGGTAGCTGCTGTCGAGGTCGCTTCCGCGTTGTACTATGCATTAGGGGGGGGGGGGGGGTGGGATGTTGCTGACAGTGTTGTACTCATAACGTACACTTAGGGGTCGTCCACAAACGACGCTATGTTAATAACTGTATCTGTGTTGTACTCATCACGTACACTTAGGGGTCGTCCAAAAAAGAAGTAATAAAATTCAATTTCAAGAACGTTTTGCGCTTTTCAAAAACATGTAAATAGAATATTTTACACTTTTCAAAATCGTGTACATAGAACATTTTGAAATTTTCAAAAAGTGTTCCAGTAGCTACGAATTGAATGGACTTGGGCAGAATGACTTTAAGAATCGTATGGACTTGGGACAGAATGACTTTAGCCGTGCACTGGACTTATGACAGAATGACTCTTCACCGACGCATTGTATCATGTAAGATACTGGTTCTTATTCATCAAATTCAGCATTTATGTTGGAACAGTGCTTTTGATATTTCGAACCAGCGTTGCAGCGTCTTAGTTAGATATGGTTAAAAAACCCTCGAGTGGTCGCCAATATTAACAAAGTAGGCATAATTTTAAACAAAAAATAAATGTTATGATATTCATTTAATTTTTTATACAATGCAGGCAGAGTCTAGGTTCGGTAGCCTGGATCTGAGCAAGAAGACCTTTCAACTCCTTGCTACAGTTCCAAGATCACTAAACCGGGCTGCACTGATAATCACGAAGAACTATTTATTTTTTACTTAATGTTATAGTAGACTCGGATAACAGTGGTCGCATCAGTTTCCAACATAAATGTATTCCCACACATCATGCATAATGCATAAACGATAGAGCCCTATTTTTCGATTTTTTTAATTACCTGTGGCACTGGTTTCCTTCTGTAAAATGACGACACAGCAGTTACCCAGCCCTACAGTAAAGCTTCGTTGGCTTAGTTTTAATGTGTGGATACATGTCAACACTATGCCAATAAATAGTAGCTACTGTTGCTTTTAAAACGGAGTAGTCCAAAAGTAACAATCGAACAGATGTCCGAAATAATTGCCGTTACTACATCACATTTTCACTAAAACGCGAGGTTTTTAGAAGCAAAAACTATATGTATACCATTTTTTTAGGGCCACATCTAAGCCTAATGTGAAAGTTAACATTTAAAGCGGCGCTAAGCAGAGAAACTTATTACAATGGCAGGATACCAGACATACTGTTAATTGTTTGTTCGTAGAAATGCTGACAAAGATATGAATTTTAAATGGATCAGTGGCAAACTCCAGTGTGTATATAATATAAATTTGTATATAAAACCATGAGACACAAAAACCCCTTATTCTAGACGAGCGAGTTGCCTCGCTCGCTTTTAATGCTATATACTATAAGTAGGTACGTGGCATTCATCATTATCATGAAAGACTGGCTGGATGAGACTTGCGAACTTGCGAAGCAAGTGGATATTTTGCATGTTTTACCTCGACTACAAAATTCAAAACTTTTCTTGTATTGCCCCACACGTCCTGCTTCATGTACGTTGTACTTTACATCTTTACATAATGATTTAAATGATTAAATGAAAATTGGCGAAACACAAATCTCCTGAATAAAGAACTAATTTAGAAGATCAGCAGCATCTATACACACATTACATACAGGTTTAAGGTACTTTATAATAAACACAAAATACAATATAAGTGTGTGTGCCTACCTGATTATATTATGGAGGTGGTCAAAGAACCATAGGCTTTTCTTTCAAGGCAACGCAAATGACCCTGGCATGGCAGCTGTAATTGACTTGAGGTTCCTATCCACATATCTTGTTTTAGTACTGTCTTCAATTATTAGTTCCAGTCAGTCTGTATAATTCTCCTCTGGGTCTTCTGATTAATTAGCTATTCTGCTTTCTGTTTCGAGGCTTCTGCATTCGGCAGTGATTTTTAAAAAGCATATTTTATAATCGCATAAAAGTAGAAGCTCTATAACGGAATAAGGAATTACTGGGCAAAGGACGAATCCACCAAGTACTAAATTATTTATTTATATCAATTTAGAAATAGACTGTTTGATTAATGTATTTTGTTAATTGTATAGATAATAATTTTGTATTAGGTTTTGTACAACATAATGTGATTTTATTTTCATGTGTAGTACAGCGTACAGCATGGAGCACGTTGAAGGGGAGTGGAACTGTTTTATTTTTAGCCGAGCGATGGAAGCCAATGTTGACGAGATTCAAGAAATAATAATGCTCAACCATTATTTCCCAGATGAACACATGACCAAGTTAATGGGCTACAGTAAAGAGTACGATGAGGATTTTCAAAGAATTTGGAAGTACTTTCTCAAGGATAATTTATATTTTTTTGCCCGTGACATTGAGACTCACAAGGTCAAGTGAAGCTCTTCAGTATACTGACCAATATTATTTATTACTAAGTAATCCGGGATTCGGGATGTTCTTTGATGGTCATTACCAGCACCGGCCCCGGCCCGGCCATCACTTATCAAAGAAGCCCCACAATTCCTTTCAAAATCGATTTTCATTCACTATTTATTACCATTAGTAACAATAAGTTGGATCATGATTCTGGTCATTTTCTTAATCTTTATAGTTTTTGCTGTGAATTCGCAGATGGCAGGGCTTCGCATAATTTTTGACCATAGGACAGATATTGACTGGGCCCAATTCAATTTTGTTGCTCCACAAACCATTAAACTCCTATTTTCTCAAGAGCGGCAGCCTTTCGGGCAGGATTCATTGAGGTGGCTTCCATGGAAGTTGCTGAGGCCAAAGGTGAAAACGGAGGTCTACTCTTTGAGAATGCGACTGATGAAAGAATTACGCAAGCCATTTTTATTTTGAAGGAATAAAAAAAAGTTGTTCACAAATTTTCGTTGTTAAATTGTGGTTCCAATTTCAATATGCTTCACTTATAGATGTAAATTACTAACGATAAAAAATAAATAAATGCTCTGGAACTTAAATAATTAATTAATTATTTTGGAGAAGCATCATTTGATCATTAAATATGGATATTGTTTTGTGTTTAAAATCTCGCTGCTGAATTTTACTTATTAATAGTTAGTCAATAGTTCTATCAGTTTTCAGTTTAGTTCGTTGCATTAATTCAGCTTTGGGTATGATGCGCTTTGATTTTATAGTATACGCTACTATTACATAAGTAGAAGGCAATTTTAAGCGACTCTCCAGGGAAAATTTCAAAAATTCGCCTAGCGTTTTATGTCAATAAAGTAGCTTTTAAAAATTTAGGTTTTTAAGATAAACTAATGTAGCACTACAATACATAGGAATTAAGTTGTTTCCTGTGATTTATTTTGGCATCGAATTCAAATTTGACTTGAACGTTTACGAACGTTTGGGTACTGTAAAATCGTAACCGTAACCAAGAAGTATTTAGTCATACCACCGCAGCTCAGCTAAGTATAAAAGCAGTGCTCGCATTATTACTAAACATTCTACCACTACCACTGATAGTCTCCACCCCCTGTCTTTAGCTAATTATTCCACTAAATTCATTTTCACAACCAATCACAAAAGTATACTTAGAAAATAGTATGGGGTAAAAAGTAAAAATATTCGTGTTTCAAAATCTAGGAGCTACTGACTATAGTGAATCAAAAAAAGCAGATGGTGTTCCGCTGTGTTTAAACTGTAGGATGATAATTATTGTTGAGTGCCATTCAATAGCGAGTTAGCGAGGCATGAGCCAAGACTTTTACGGCTGTAATTTTGAATTTCTTACTTCTACTTATAGTTAATCAAATTTTTATGATTCACTTCACTTCACTTGTATCAGGATATGGGGAAAGTGACATCAATTACGTGTAATATCTTGACGGAAATAACCCAGTGAAGTAGCGTTGTTTAAATTTAATATCAGCAAGTAATTCAATGCTTAAATTGTGCTTGTATTAATTTCATCTACTGTTACTAAAATACTGAATTACTATTTTTGATATATTTGAGTGCGGTTATAATATTCTCAAATTCAAATCAAAGTTTGCGTACTTCCGTTTATCAGTTTTGAGATCAAAGAGACAGAGACGAGAATGCAACAGAATGTAAGTCACCATTAGGTTCCTTAATTTCTCAACTCTTATTTTTTTAAGGTTCAGGTTGGTATCTGCAAGCCAGGCGAGTAACTGACTGTCGGTCACTTCAGTTTACAACTGAAGAAAAGGGGGTGTTCTTCCATGCCAAATATGCTCATCTTATACTGTTGACTACTAGTGATAATAAACTGAAGTGATATCATCGTCAGTCACCACACCACCGACCACCAACCCCTACCCTTTGCCCTTTGACAAAATTGCACATTTAAATATGTAATGTTAGTTAGTTAAGTATAAATGGTTATTTTGTAATTTCTATTTGGTTTCCATTATAAACGTATTTTTTCCATTTTTTGTCTAATTAATATAGGGCACGATGCACTGTAATAACTAGTCATATTTTCGTCCGTGATGCTGCAAGGCGATTGTCACCATTGCTCGAGGAAACTGCCGCTTCTAAAGCTAGTTCTTTGCCGTGGACCGATTTATTATCGCACACACCAACGGAACGGTGGCCATGGAAAGATTCTACTTCTGACCCCATGACACCTCCAACTCCTCGTATTTCCAAGGGCGTCCCTCTTTCCCCAACACATTTACGATTCGAACGAGGGCTTCAAAATGAAGAAAAGTTCTTTCAAATTCAAAATGGAAGAGACGAATATATTAAGGAACGGGAACGGCGGAGCGAAGCAGAGAAATCTAAGAATGAAGCAGGTGTAAAGTGTCGGATTTTTCCTGGAGGACCAGGCGTCATTCCTATGAGACTTGAAGAGGAAAACCAAGACCAAGAAGAGAGTCCGAGTCCAGTTGTTGAGAGTTTGACTGGAAAACTTACTGCTCCACTGGATTCCTTAAATACCTTCGAAGCTTCAACTTCGGCCACTGCAGCAACATCCGAATTAACTGGTCAAAGTATTCACCTGCTTTCGGGCAGAGTTCTAGTGGAAGAAGATGTTCCAGGTACCTACATTAATACTATAATTTGAAGTTAATTGTTAAAAACATGCAGTAGCACCACCTTATTGTGTTTTATTTTCAGGGCCGGACGAAGTAAATGATTTTAGGCAGCAATTTGTTTCCTTTGCAAAAACCACCATTTTGATTTTATTGATGGCTTTCTTTTCTAAGCAAAATGTTGTATTTACATGTTTTAGAAAAGTGCAAAATGTTCTATTTCCATGTTTTGAAAAATATGTTAAATATTTTATTTGCATGTTTTTAAAAAGTCAAAATATCCTTTTAATAACACATTTTTGAAAACTGCAAAATGTTCCATTTACATGTTTTGAGAAAATTCAAGCAGCGGGGGATGCCTGCGCTGACCGCATAACCCCGCCCTGTCTATTTTCTTAAATAACTAAACAACTTTTAAATAAAATAATGATGGCAAATACTTTCTGTTTTTTACAGGAACCCCGAATTCACCGTCACAGTATTTTCCACCTGGAATTGAAATTCCGAAGCAAAAGCGTGGTAGAGGGCGTCCGCCGACGAAAACAACTGAGAAGAAAATAACACTGGAAGCCACCAACAACACGGTACCAACACCAACCCCTTCTTCTGCCAGTATTTCAGAAAATTTAGTGAATCCTAACCAACAGCACGGTCGAGGTCCTCGTCCTCGGGGTCGACCTCGCAAGGAATTTGAATCGAAAAACTCATGGAACGAAAAATATAAAAGAGCTCTGGAAGTTTGTGCTGTTAAACGCGGTCGGGGCCGTCCTCGTAAGGTAACAATGGACGGTGGAGGGCACGGCTACCACATAGTAGGCACCCGAACTCGGCAGTCGCCTAGGGGTGTTGCTGGAAATCCATGTCCTAAATATCCTAAACGAAGTAAGAGTGCTTTTGTCGGTTCTTCGATGGATGGACTTGAATCTGTACCTTCAGCTTCAACCTCCGCTTCCGCAGGACAAATTCGTCAAGAAGGTGGTCAAGAATTTAAGATCAAAATTGTAACCTTGCAAGATGTGACAGGTATACCTGATATATGACATCATATTATACTATATATTTAATTTGTAGTGAAGTATGTGTTTCAAATTCGTTTTTATTTTTAGAAACTTTTCAACATTTTTGGTGTTGCTTTGAAAACATGGCAAATTCATTAATTTATTCATTGCTCAATTAATTTACAGAAGCCTTGGGTCGACTTCCTGTTCCCCTTTCCTCCATATCCAAACCCAAACGCAATGCTCTCAACAAAAGGGCAGCCGATGCATGTAAAGGTCCTGCTGGACGACCTCGTAAGGAGTTGGGATTGAAACTATTAGAGAAGGGCACGAGAGCCTCCAGTTTTTCAAATCAAAGTCAAAATTTCTTGTCCGCCCTCAAGCGTAGCCGTGGCCGTCCCCGAGCAGAATCCAGGGCAGAGGCAGAAGGACCCCAAGGGTAAAATTGAACGATTCAGCTCGCATCTTTCGGAAAATCCGTATAAAAGATATTTTCACACGCATCCGCATCGCACATCAAATCCCAACCGCAATTGAGATGGCAAGTTTATAGAGGAATGAAACGTATCTGAAGTATACTTGGATTCGAAGATAAAGGAATTATTTTTTGATATGCTCTTAACAAACAGGACAGATTTGTTTCCGGTTATTAAGTATTTTGTAAAATTTAATATTATTGTATAATTATAATATATTACACTGTCGGCTTAGTATGTAATATCTGCATATCAGCATATCTACTTAAGTACAGACTTATGGTCTATGGTTCACCATTTCTCAGTGTGCCCCGCAATTGAATTATTAGTTGTATTAATATACGTTTTTTGCTTATATGTTTTGAAATAATTATGTTTGAATTTTGTAATATGAATATTTACAATTTCTATGAAATTTGGTTGTTTGTACGAATGAATTATTTGTGTACTGTAGCGGAAACTCGAGATGGAAACGGCCTCCTCTCCTGTGAAGCTATGTACAATATTACGATCTTTTCTGAGTATTGAATAAATTGTTCTCCTAAAATAGTATAGAATAAAGTGGAGAAGCGAAGGTGCTTCAAACGTTAATTTATTTTTTCGTTTTTTTATGAGGTATTAAAATTGTGCTGTCTTGCTCGCACACATTCATATAGGGAAAATAAAAACAAACTAAATAGTCAATATGATACAGTTCGTGGCCAAGTACTTATCGTTAGCTCAATAATTTTATTCTTAATTTATTGAATCACCATCCGGGATTCTCCATTTTGGCCAATAATTTCGAGCCATTGAGCCAGAGTATGTTGCTATATTCAAAAACAGAAATAAGGAAAAAAATTAATAATAATGATCGTATGCATAATATGCACTTTAGCTGTACTGGATTAGTAATTAGTTACTGTACAGAGTACAGATGATAAATGAGGCAAAGAATCAATCAATTATTGTAGGTATGTACGTAATATACTAAGACATTAAAAATTTAGTACTTACAGCAAGAACTGGGTTAATCACATCAATAAGAGCTGTCGTAAGTTCCGTTCCATGTTCCAGGAAGTATTCGTCAACGAGTCCTGGCAGCGCGGCGCTGAGTTCTTCGGTATCGATGGGCTCTCCGTTAGAAGTAGCACCCTCCGCAATGATAGACACGGAGGTGACCTTCGGGAGCAGGGTGAGTTTCTTCACAGACACGATTTGAGTGAGGAGGTTCAGACCGAGGTCCACAAAAACGTCAAGGGAGACCCCTTCAGCCCCCAAATCAAGATTCCCAGCACCGACAACAACTTTCTCTTCCCCGGTTAACAAATTGAGGACGACGTCAGCAGTGTACTGTCCCGTGAGCTGGACTTTGACGATGTTCACAACCCCCTTGACAGTTAAAGTGAGCAAATTAAGTTTGAGCGTGTCAGTGAGGGTGTCCAAGTGCAAGACGAGTCCATTGCTATACATAGGAAATAAAATCAGCCTGTTCAAAAGTTTTGTTATACTAAAATATTTATATATAGCAGAATGTAGAGCATTAGTAATAAAGTAAATGTAATTCAAAAATTTTCTTTACCTAAGGGAAACATTTCCAGATAACAATGCGTAATCCAATTCAACTAAGCCGGTATCTGCAATGGGGATTTCAGGGTCTAAAGCTGGGATAAGATACGGCGTAAACCCTTCAATACTTTGTTGGCTTCGTAGTCCTGTAAAACAATGTTAAAGTATGTTAGTACAATTATTGCTTGGGATCGATAAATCGACCGGAGGCGTTATGCTACATTCATTAAATTTCGGATTGATTTCTATTACCAGGTGCAGCTCCACTTGCAATACAGGCCATAGCCACAGTGGCAATTAGAGTGATGATCTTCATTTTAACAATTTTAGAGAGAAACAATAAATTATTTAATAAAATATAAGCTAATGCTCTACAACTGGATCTGAAATGGGAAAGAAGACTGACTGATTCCACACAATATTGTCACCTCCTTTTATACAAGAATAATTAACATCCTGTAATTAATCAACTCCAAATTAAATTAATTCCCACCTGTAAATCTCAAGTGTAAATCGGTTAATAAACTTAAATTGATAGCAATTAATTGTACACTAATATTATAGGATAAGGATTAATCCTATCGAAACTATATGAGCACTCCATTTAAGGAAAATCCACTTGCGTAATTCTATACGTTTTTACCCTAAATAACTGTAAGAGGTACATTTTTGTTGGAAAAAATGTTGTATCTAATTTGTAGTAGCTATACCTACAGAATACTACAGATTCCTGTGTCGTTAATTAGGAACAACACGTGTATTAATTGATTATTATTAAAGTCCTTATCTAGCCGACCGCGACCCTTATTAATTGGAATTGCAAAATGTTATTTTTATTGTAAAAGAATTTTGGTTCAAGTGCATTTGATTTCCTTATCGTGGATATAGGTATATATTTAATTTAAAATGTATGACACTGCTGAGCTTTTTATTTTGATTACGAATTACGACTTCAATATAATCTGTTTTAATTTTGAAATTACAACTATACAAACATCTGTATACCCACGCGCAAGGTTTTTTATGTAGGTATTTACTTTTTATCTTAAAACTCGTTTTCGGAGGAGAAGGGAATTCGTTTTGCAGCAGATTGCACGAGATAAGTTTTTAGCTGACACTGACAGAGTGACTCTAATTCTATGCATAGGTAATAATAATAATGAAATATAAATCTATCCTCATTGGTATGCTTTTAATGTTATCGCACATGACACACGCTAATTACAATTAAAAGGACACCTGAGCATATCCGGCTATCAAAATAAACAATAAGCACACAACAGTATCCAATTTCATCTCATTTTTTTTATTACAACCAAATTATGTATTTACTTTTAGTGGACCACACAAAAGTTTTAATTCTTAAATCAAATATAAATTTATTTTCAATGACAAAATACTGTTACAAAACAGTGTATTATTCAATGCTATTTAATTTTATTATTACAATAAAAGCAATGAACCTACCAATTAAAAATGTAAGTACCGTGTGTACCATGGGCTAAAATGACTGCGTACCAGTAAATTAAAAAAGAAGCTTTTAAATACGTTCTTTCTTATAATAGATACTAGATACGTACCCTTCAGAGAATGATAACGCAAAATACCGTGACCAAAATATTTGTCAGCACACATTTAGGTACTTTGGTTTACAAATCGAAATCGTAAGGGGTTATAAAGTTAGGCTAATTGCCATTCATGTAACCACCCATGTTGTGGTATGCTCTTCTTTACTTTAGGAATGATAAACAAAACTAGGCTTAACTAGGTATAATAATAATTGTAAAATCATGCTACCCAACCCTAATCTTTCCTAGATGAACAAATCCCATTTAATCTTCAAGGCTAGCGGATATTTTGAAGAGGACCTTGATTGACCCTATTCACAATCTACTCCTATAAAATTAAGAACAGAACTTGTAAAGTAAATAATTATTCTGGTTACTACCTCCCTTCTTTCGTAGCACCTATATACCGCTGCCTAATTTTAAACTTATTACTACCTATTTATAATTTAGTATACTATATTATCATTATTATCAAAAACACAAAAACTAAAATTAGATGTTACAATTTTGCATCCAACGCACGCTGAGTAGGGTCAAATTATTTGGCTGTATCACCATTGATTTTTGGTGGTACAATATTGTCGTTGAACCTCACCCAATAATCTACTTAATTGTTATTATGCTACAATTTATTTAACAACATAGTTGATATTTATTTTTTAGTTAAAGTTAAGTATATTAATGTTACTTAGTAGAGAAGTTTTAATTTTAGAATTTTAAATCCGAGCCTACCGTTGACTGTATGTATATTTGTGCCAGTAAATACTAAATAAGAATATAAGATCAATAAATAAAAATTATTCTAATACAAATGGATTAATACAAATTACCTTAGACTTAAATTACAGAATAAGCAAAAACGTTACACAACTATACGGGATTCCCCTAGATACAGTAGAATCCACAAGGACACAAAGACACAATACATCAAGGAGCGCTCAGTAGTAATCTGATTCTTTAAGAGGCCCAATTGTTGCAAACATTAACTCGTTCAGCTCAGTATCATCCTCTCTTCGTGGTTTCTTGCGTTTTAATTTAAAAGTAGTAGTTAAAATTTCTGAATCTACTGCAGCTTCGCAAAAGGGGTCAATAAATCCCGAGTCCATTTCCTGTTTCTTGGCACTCCCACCTTCTTCTTCGCCTTGACTCTGACTGCATTCCATTTCCTCACCCAAATCATCTAGTTTCATACAGCACTCCAGCTGAAGACACTTGCGAAAATCTCTCATAACGATATCCACAGAAGCGTTCTGCACATCTTCAACTACGGACTTCATGAAGGAGGCGACCTTGTCCGTTGTGCTCAAAAGTGTTTTGGTTGCTTTGTATTTTTGTATGTAGACTGTGCTGAATTGCTTCTTAATGAGTGGAATGACACGAGATGACAAAGGCTCAAGATGTTTACAGTACGCAGGAAAGGCAAACAAAAAGATTCCATTTTGTTGACAGAAGTAAATGACGTCTAAACTTAAGGCTTTGACACGGCGACACATGAGAACAAGAATAGGATTTTCTTTTGAAACATCCCCACAATGCTCTCGTAATTCAGCCAGGAATGAGGGAAAACTATCCACATTAAAATCATAGTCTCGGTGAACGTGTGGACGGAATGGTTTCCCATCAGAGCTAGCACAGATCCTCACAGTTAAATTTTCGTAGCCTGCATCAGGCTCGTAGTCATCCTCCCAAGGAAGCTTCCCTACAAAATCCGGCTGACGATAACGATGAAGGAATAAGTCTACTTGGAAAATTCGATCCGGTGTGATCTTATTATTCTTGATTGTCGAATGGATTCGCTCATAAAATACGGAGGACTCCACAGGTTGAGGTTTAGGCTGCTCAGAATCTCTTCCGTTTGAGTCATCATCAGGCATCTCCGATGCAAGAAGTGCCTTGACTTCTTCGTCCTCTCGAACCATATTCATGTAACGTGAGGAGGAGCGTCCAGATGTTGGGTCAAATGGAAGTTTGTCAGCTTTGTGAGTATTCATATAGTGATCCATGAGATCCACTGCTAAAGGGATGAGATCATAGGGGTCAAGTGTAAAAAATATTTTCGCCATTCTTTTGATGTAGAGAATAAATGCTGCTTTGAATGAGTCTGCCCCAGCTGGACCGATGAGGGTTTCCAGGACTAGGGGATCCGTTTTGCGAACGTCTACAGCTTCGTAAATCAGCTCCGTCGAATTCCCCGCTAATAAAAAATAATAACATAATTAATAATAAACGATACATAATGATACAATTAACACTGAAAATAGTCTACCGCAATCTATATATTATGAATATTCTGAACAAATTAGTAAATATTACATATTTCATCGAAATCACAGTTCATGGTTACATGATGCACGAGTAGTATGCAAATAATATGATTTTAAACATTTTGTTATACCAATCATATTAATGAAGTCTTCACGGGTCTGTAGCTCAGCTGTGGAATACGTCGAGTAAATATCATCTTCATCTTTGTAATCAATATAAGCGTACGACATGGTCACGAATATTAGACACGCACTGAAACACAATTAAAAACATCATAAATGTCAAGTCACAAGTTGCAAGTAGTACTACAGAAAATGTGTCTAAAAGTAAGCCAGAAGTTTATTACGCGTTTTAAATGCATGTATGTAAGTGCACAATCAACATCCAGACCTCAACTAATAAACGGGTAGGGTCGGGTAACTGTGGTAGGTCCGATAACTGTGGTAGCGACAGTTTTAACCAGGAAAACATCAGAACTGACAGTAAAAGAATACATTGCATCGAAGAACAGGGTTCGATCTTCTATCTATGCAAGAAATTTCTTTACTGCCAGTTCTGATGTTTTCCTGGTTAAAACTGTCGCTACCACAGTGACAGTTATCGGACCTACCACAGTTACCCGACCCTACCCTAGCACCTTTAGATATGCTATATCATTCTGCCTTCTGGCCCAATTTAAGGGAAAATATGCTTACATTATTAACGCTATTTATGTTTATAAGTGATAGGCACAAGGCACAAACGACACATAAAACGTATAAATCAATTATGAATTATCTGGAACCCCCTCTCAGCTCTCAAATTCAAATTTGAAAGGCCTTTTTAATGTTGTTTGTAGCGCTAGGAACTTTTGAAACGAAAGGAACAACTAGGAAAAATGTGACGTTTTAGTGTACTTACGATTTAAAATATTAGGATTAAGTGATTGATTTCTTACCAGCAATTAAAAAATCAACACGAAGACAAAACAATATATTATGTGCAGACAGACAGACTTCGAACGAAGCCGAGAAGTCGTGAAGTTTGGACAGTTATGAGAATCAAGTTCTTGTTGGGAACTTGCTAGGGACAAGTTGAATCTTGAATTAATCCAAAATTATTTGCAATTGGAAAAGTTAAAAACTTCCTTTTAGAAATTAAAATTCATTAGAAAGTCGAAAAGAAACTGGAACGCGTGTGTAGTCGGGAGGGATTGCTAGCGAGGGGCGAGCATTGAAGGAGACAGACAGGTATATTATAGACTCAATTATTTCCCACCAAACTTTTCCTCCTTCCCTCGTTTTCCGAGTCTCGATAAAATCCCAGAAGATCGAATGCAGATCGCTTTTCCAGTAAATTCAAGTGAAAATGTTTCCTCAGTAAAGATATTTTTTTTTATCTTTAAATAATGGATTTTGACATCTTGCAGGCTAGGGTTATTAGATTCGTTAAATAATAATAAAATTATAATAATTATAATGTACTCACCTGAAACCGACCAGTCCATGTCTCGTTCTCGGTTTGTTTCTTGGTTTTTATGGAAGGACATTAAGTAACTATTGATTTAACCTTTTAATAATATGCGATAGGAAAATTATATATATTTATATAATTAAGTATGTGTATATACTCACTCTGTCTGTACTACAGTACTACTGTACTCTATACCCCATTTAAGAAATATGCATGTATTAAGTTCAAGCTGAAAAATACTTAAGTAAGTGCCCATATAGTATATGCAAACATTCAAGGAATTCTTTCTGGCATTTTGAATTCCAACATCTAAAGCTGCTTGGTAAAGTTATAAAAACAAAATTAAAAGTATTTATCCTATAACGCTTTCACATATTATCATATTATTATAATAACAATAATACTTAAACGTAACACGGCAAGAATTTTGATTTTCTTAATCTTATTAGAAAGGTAATAGCATACTATGCAGAATTACCATTTAATTACTTAGGGGGTACATGCTGTATTTTGCGCAAATAGAACTAGCACAAAAACAATAGAAATGACTATATGTAACTTTTTTCCATGTTGTCTGATGTCATTTCTAGGGACATGGGAAGCAAAATCCCAAAAATGATTTTTATTTTGCTTACTAGTACTAGCCGAAGCTAAAAATGGTCAAAATTAACATTCGTTTATGTGGGGAACGCGGATTCTCCCATGTTTGGTGGCTAATTGCAGCTAATAAAACGAAAATGAAAATACAAAACATCTCTTCTCTGGAGTGCCTAGAAAAATGTATGAACTACTCAAAAACTTAAAAATCTTTGCATGTGGGTTTCACCAAAACGATCCATTTTTCATTTTTGTTCGAAATTCTGTCCATATGTTGGTAATACATATAAGGCACTTCCAAAAGTCCAAAACCCTATTCTCAAGAGACGCGGTAGGGCAACTGCAAAAAATTCGGAGTTATTCATGAGACGGCGTTGAACTGCGTCATTTATATTCACTGCCTTTGCATTGCATTTTTCAACGCTGTCAGTCATTGAATTGAGTCCGTGTGAGTAAAATCCGTCCAACTAACAATCGGGATTTAATAAATTAGACCTGATTACAAATTACATATTCGGAAATTCGAAAAATTAATATAAATTGAAGAAACATAACTTTTTACTAAATACTTACTTCCTTATTACCAAGAATTACGTACTAAACCTTGACGTCGTTAAGAATTTTTACCATGTCCACCAACCACAATGTGGTGAACTAAGGTCTGTTCCTCAAACACAGCACATGTAGGAATGTAGGAACCGAGTATTTACCAGAATTTACCTAGTACAAAGTTTTCATTATATTATTACTAGAATAAGGCCAGTTGCCATGCAACTGAGTGTGTGTTGTATGGGCCGTCTCGGTGTGTGGAACTGCGCAGTTTTAAAAATTTGTTCCACAGGCCGAGTCAGCCCATACAACACAAACTCAGTTGTATGGCAACTGGCCTTATTCTAGTTATTGTATGTACCTACTTATATTCATATTTGCCGTCAGTTCCCCATACTGGGGGGCGCTGCGCCCCCCTCATAACGTGAACTATAATATATTGTTGTATAGTGCGGTGAGCACGACATTGAAATTATTAGATCATCGTTAGGTTATTTGATGAGCATGAATGAATTAGAAGATCACGGTTAAGTTATTTGATGTGTATGAATTAATTAAGAGATCAAGGTTAAGTACAAACGTGTTACTATGAGTCATGTTCAAATTTGAGTTTATGCAGCACATTGTTAATTGCATTCTAAGTTAATGTCAAAATTGTTGTTATGTGTTATGAGTTCAAAAACGTATAATTAAGTATCAATACGAAGTTTAATTTGTAGAAGCTTGAGACTTCAAAAGTATTCTTATTCCAACCGAGCTCTCGAGTTCACTCTTGACTTTACTGAATAAATCCTATTACCTACAGTTGTTAAGTTAACTCTCCGCTCTCCAAGTGTTATCTCTTTATTTTCACTAAACATCTAGCATCACTCACAAAGTTATAACGTGGTGACTTTCAGAGAGACAGTAATTACTATTAGAATTTTCGCGAAAAGTGTTATATTAGGAGACACACTGTCTGACCCTAGGGCATGGGTGGTCCGAGCCAAATCAGTTAGGCCAGAGTAGTAATTTTTGAAACAAGTATTATTTGAGGGAAAGTAGTTTCAAATTCGGATAAGCACCCAGTGAGTGAGATTTTTAATTTTGATTCGTAGCAAGGGCTACAGGGATAAATGTTTTTCTTTGGTTGAAAATTGTAGCAGGGGCTACAAGCTAGATAAGTAGATAGGATCTACAGAGTATAGAAAAATAGTGAACAGGGCAAAAGAGGGAGAAGCGTGGTGTGGGTAGAATTTTATTTCAAAGGTAGGCAGATTTTTAACCTTTAGTGTGTAGTTCAAGTGCGAAGTTTATGTAGTGGTAGGAATTCCTTTTCTGAAATCGTAGCTTGAATACATATAGACACCAGAATAGTGCGAGTAGGCAGATAGAGAGTTATTGCAGGCGTAAGGAAATACGAACGGCTGTGCGAGGGAACGGGATCCGTAAAATCAAAGCAGTGTATCTTATTTGCAAACGTGAGCTGGTTTACAAGGTTGGAATCTGAATCAGGAATTCCATACACACATCCCCTTGTGTGTAGCGTATACGCGGGTAATATTTACTTTTTTTCATTATTCGTTTCTAATAATGAATTTACCGTGCTAACCGGGTACGTGAGGAGTTTGTTTTTGTGTATTTTTACCCACCCACCCCAAAGGCCTTTCCCTATCTACGATAAAAGTCTCTAGAGCATATGTGACTGAAACTGTCTGGGCTATTTTCTTCTTCCCATTCAGCGTTTTGGTTGCATATCGAGGGTACCGGGAGCGATTAACGTAGGTAGGGCTTCATACGTTAAATTGCAGGTAGCGCATACTATATTATCGTAGGATATATATGAGTTTAAGCGAGGGTGTCATACGCGCGCTATCTTTATACTAGTATACACTATTATCAGGGGATAATCAGTGAAAAAGAGTTGATATTGTGAATATCACCATTGATTAATATATAGCAATAAGTTAGACTTGATTGTATATATTGCGTGAAGTACTATAAGAAATTGTAAGACATATATTTGGGAATATATAAAGAATAACAGGGGTTATTTAAAAGCTTGCCTTAGAATTAAGTAGGACTTAATTGATACAATTTTCTTTGAGGACACAGTACCATGAGTTTAGGCTGGACCATGAACGCGAAGCCAAGGATTTTCAAAGGACGTAAGGACGTGCCTTTTAGAGCTGGAGTGGATAATCCGAAGAGACATATAAACAGATTTTACATGGCAATGAGAGCAAGAAAAATTGAGAATTTTGGAGAAATCCTGCAATACCTCCATACCACCTTGGGTGGGGAAGCAAGAGAGTGGCTTGAAGACGAAGTATCGATGGGAGGGTTCTAGACGTGGCCATTTTGGACTACCAATTTTACAAGAAATTCAAGAGACCCATCGATGTAGCTGAGGAAGATCCAACAGGGGATATAGAGTTGCCGAGAAGATTAGAAGACCCTCAAGACCAGTGGAAGCTACAGAAAATCAGGACGGGCCTGAAGATTCGTCGTACCCTTGGGAAGCGGTACAAGAAGATGCGGAGAGCAGAAAAAGCCAGCACCCAGTCGGAGGAGCCAAGGACAGAAGAAGGAGCCAAAGAAGGAGGAGCCATGGGATATATCGGATTAGTGGGACGTGGAACGCCCCACACCCTGATGACCTACGAAGGAGTAGAGTACCTGACGCTTTTGGATACAGGTTGTACAATCACTTTAATAGATGAGAAAGTAGTTAACCCAGAGTAGGTAGAGATGATATTAAACTACAAAGTGACTGGATTGGGCGATTTGAAGCATGTTTCGACGGGCGAAACAAAACTGGAACTAATGAAGGACGGTCAAATAATCAAAGTAGACGCATTGGTGATGAAGAACTTACATCCACCGATCATACTAGGGTTCGATTATTTCAGAGATTATAGGGTACAATTATATTATGTGGAGCAGAAGTGTCTCACGAACAAGCTCAGGCCATTTAGTTTTGCAGTAGGAGGAAGCAGTTATGCTAAGTATTCGAACCCCCTCTACGCCCCGTACAACAAAGTGAGAGTATCAGCGTCAGTGAAGATACCACCCCTCGGACGGAGGATGGTAAGGGTACAGTTTCCATATGGGATGGAAACGGAGTTATTAATGGAACCCAAGCAGGACATGTACAGAAAGAATAGACTATTCATAGCACGCGGTGTCGTGCAGAAAAAGGATCCGAGAGTGTTAGTTTGTAACCCAAAGCATAGAACTGTGACATTGTATGCTAATACCGTAATTGGATGGTATGAGAATAACTTTTTAGTCATCGAGGGAACGCAGTCAAACCAGCTGAAGAAGGAAAATCCGGACCGGATTGTGAGAAGACCACGGGACTGGAGTCCACTCACCAAGGAGCAGATGGAGAAGATATCCATTAATCCGGACCTAAGGGAAGAAGAAAAGTCACAGGTGCGGGACCTGTGCCTGGAATACTCAGATATATTTGCTTGGGATATGAAGCAATTGAAGGCAGCAAAGTTACCCCCAATGAGGATTGACACCGGGAATAGCCTGCCGCAGAATAGTCCGCCATACAGAGGATCACCGCAGGAGATGGAAGAGATCCAGAGGCTAGAAGAAGAGAGTCAAAGAACTAATAGATTCAGATATTCTTGAAGTAAGCCATTCACCATGGAGTTCGCCAGTGTTTTTGGTGAAGAAGAAAGGAGGAGCTTATAGGATGGTAGCGAACTACCAAGCACTTAACAAGGTAACAAGACAAGATACGTACCCATTACCAAGAATAGAGGATATTCTGCATGCGCTTAGGAAAGCAAAGTATTTCAGTCCGGTGGACCTATTTGCGGGGTTCCACCAAGGGGAAATCCATGAGGAGGATCGGGACAAGACGACAATCACTACACCGAACGGGACTTATTGGTACAAGAGGATGTCGTTTGGATTACGTAACTGTCCGAGTTGGTTCCAGTTTATGATGGACACGGCGTTGTGTGGTCTAAAGTGGAAATACGCCTTAGTTTTTATTGATGATATAATTGTCCATAGACCAACTTTCCCCGAGCACTTAACGAGGTTGAGGTTGCTCTTTAATAGATTAAGGAAGTATAGACTTTCGCTTAATCCAGAGAAGTCACATTTTGCATACACTAGAATTAGCTGTTTGGGATTCGTAGTGGACGGGGAAGGAGTGCACCCCGATGAGGATAAGATTAAGGCAGTCAGGGACTTTCCTAGGCCAAAAAATGTACATGAGACACGCATTTTAGTAGGGATAACCTCATATTATAGAAAATTCATACCGAATTTTGCTCAGATTGCGTACCCGTTGACAGAGTTGTGGAAGAAAAATGCGCGATACGAGTGGACAGAAGCTAGGGAAAAGGCTTATCAGATGCTAATTAAAAATTTAATTACGGCACCAGTACCTCACCACTTTAGAGAGGATTTGCCATGTATAGTTTCAACTGACGCATCATATCAGGGTTTAGGTGCTATATTGAGTCAGATAGTAAACGGACAGGAGGTCCCAGTCATGTACGCTAGTAGGTCGCTAACGAGAGCAGAGGCAAATTATCCGGCAGGGCATTTAGAACTATTACGGGCAGTGTTTGCATGTAGAAAATTCAGGGAATATTTATATGGTAGGAAATTTACGATTATAACGGACCATTCGGCTCTGCAACACTTGAAGCCAAAGTTACAAGACACGACGTGTAGGTTAACTAAACTCTTAATTAAACTCGCAGATTATGAGTATGACATTAGGTATAAGCCCGGGAAGAAACATACAAATGTGGACGCATTGAGTAGGCACCCGACGACAAAGGCAACTCAGGAGGACGAAGACCAGGACAATTTTGTAAGAGCCTATAGAGCAGAGACAAGCTTAGAATTTTATACAGCAGAGGCTAAGGACTGGCAGGACTACGGGGGCTGGGAGCCAGCCACTCTACCATTTGGACTAAACGTAGCGAAGCGACAAGAGAATGACAAGAAACTACAGATATACATAGGCACGCACAGAACGACGTGCGAGAGGAATTTAGAAGGGATATGGACTTTAAATTCGCCAAATCACGCATTACCGAGAGTTTTAATTCCACAAGATTTGAAGTACTACATATTGAAATCATACCACGGGGGTATGTTAGCAGGGCATCCAGGATTAGTACGTACGGAGAAACGTATTAGAATGAAATATTTTTGGCCAGGAATGACGCGAGATATCATATGGTTTGTTAGTACTTGTGAGCACTGCCAGGCAGTAAAACATGATTGTAGAAAAAAGATGGGATTGATGGTCCCACTGAAGCCAAAGAACATGTTCCATACGATAGGATTAGATTTGTTAGGTCCTTTCCCATTGTCATCCAGGGGGAATAGACATGTGATAGTCTGTACAGAGTATTTTACAAGATATGCAATTACTAAAGCCATACCAACAAGGGAGTATACACACATAGCTAGGTGTTTAGTAGAAGAGGTTATTTGCAAATTTGGAGCAATCAAGAACATAATTACAGACAGAGCAGCAGAATTGATGGGGGGAGAGATGCAAGAAGTTATTATGCATTTAGGCGCAGCGCATACTCCAACTGCAGCTAGGTATAGCCAGGGAAACGGACTAACAGAGAGAACAAACCAGACTTTGACGACTATGATATCAATGTACGTGGATAGGACGCACAGTAATTGGGATGAGATTCTACCTTTCATAACATTCGCTTTCAACACGAATGTAAATACCAGTACCAAATTCTCACCATTCTATTTGAGAGTCGATATACCCAGTGGACACATTCTTTGGATCGTCAGGGTATAGCAAGAATGCTGATGTGAATATGCTGTTGAAAGACCGACAGTTGGCTCAAGAACAATTGCGCCGGGCGCATGATGCAGCGAAAAAGAATTACGATAGGTTGCATAGGTACTATAGGTTTCGTAAGGGAGATTACGTAAGGATTAGAATAGAGCAGCGCATTCCAAGGATGGCAGAGAAGTGTATAATAAAATATTTCGGACCATGCATTGTAACACACGATCAAGATGAGAGGAATAATGTGAGAATCAGGCCATTAGATCCAACATACAGGGAACCAAGGATGCCGGAGTATGTACCGTGTGTAAAGCTGAAGAAGATTATTCTAAGGAATGAAGAGGACCCAAGGATTTCACCATTTCCGTTCGATTTCGATGAATTTAATGATGTACCGCAATTACCGGAGAGAAAAAGCCGCTCAGGGAGGACGAGGCAGAAACAAGGACTCACGGTTAAAACCAAGAAGAAGGTAAACGGAGCTCGAGACAAGGAGCCGGCAAGAGGCCAAAGAAGGACGAAATCGGGTAAGAAAAACAATAACATTCCAATAAATGCAGGAGAAGATGCGCATTCAAGTGCGAATAGGGATTCACACTCAAGTACAAACAGGGAAGTACATAAGAAGAATAATCAGCTGACCAAGAAGAAAGAAGAAACTAGGTCGAATAATATCAACAAGAGGAGGATATTAAACAATGCAAGAATGTCAGATTCAGGGGAATCTACATCCAGGTCAATTGATAATGGGATTATCAATAATGCAGATTCGAGGGAAACAGGAGCCGGATCGGCAGATGTCAACAAAAGAAAGACATCAGAAGAGTATAAAACAAGAAGTGGACGTATAAGCAGACCACCATTGAGATTTTAGTCTGTCAATATATCTTCGCTCGACAACAATTGCGCCCCAGGAACATTAAGGATTAAAAAAAATCGATAATACAAATAATTAATTTCCTTCTGTTTCATCCATATATATTTACAGAGAACAATGGAGCGGTACTTGAGAAGTTTTGAAAAGGAGGAGAACGATTCTGGGAGGGGGTGACATAGGAGTCCGCAAGATCGAGCCGAAATTGCTAATTTGGAGAGGCAGCAGAAGGCATTCAAACTAAGGACGAGAATTGACGACTTACAAGGAGGCATCAACTGGAGAAATTACGAAATCATGAGGCTGCGGGACAAGCTGGAGGAGTTGGACCGAGGAGCAGCGATGCCAATACCAGAGAGGGAAGGTACCCACTACGCACATGTGTGCACAAGATACATAACCAGTTCAGGGAACTGTCATGAGAAGATCGCCACACATCCTTACTTTTCAAATGCGTGGGTCAACAGATTGAACAGGCGCTACGTGGTGAACGGATCCGAAAAACTGGGAGTTTTTATTATAGCAAACACCACAACACGAGGTTTTGACCCAGAGCTCGCGTTTGAATTTTACAGCTGTTATATGGTGAATTGTAGATTGAAAGGGATGTGGACCCAGGGGGAGATCGGCGAGTTAGAGGGACAAGTACGGACGGTACTTAGAGTGTGGGAGGACCAAGATAACATGACACCGAAAATGAGATACGCGCTACAGAACCAACATTTTCGAGACGGATGGTGTCCTTCGAACGTACACCTGAACTAGACTAGGGATTTACACTCCCATGTTCTTCGGTTGACGGGGGGAGAATTCGAGATCCTAATAAGTTGTCAACCAGAAGAAAAGTTTGATTTATTTTCAGCGGAAGAACCCATCGAATAGCTGATTCGTATTTGGAAGTATTCTGGAAATTTTTCTCTCGCATTGAACTTGAACCATTGGCTGCTTGCCACATGGTCCTTCGACACCTACCTTGCACCAACCTAGGGATTTACAACCCCTGTTTTCTGGACTGCTGGCTGCCTGCCACATGGTCCTTCAAACATCGACCTTGAATCAACCTGGGATTTACAACCCCTGCTAAAGGAAGATTTCTGCTGTTGGATTTGCAACCCCAACTTTTTACTTTGCTTCGGTTGACGGGGGGAGATAAAGTCCTACCAAGTGGTCAATCCGAAGCAAGCATTGCGTCAACCTGGGATTTATAATCCCCGCTTTCCCCGTACTCCGTGTTTGCTACAGAAGTCTTTGTCAGACCGCTGTTCTGTTTTGGAAGTCTTCTGGACATCGGACGGGCTATTTTTTGTCTTCGGATTTGTGTAGTAGTCGGACTTGGGCAAAATCGCTCGAGGGGCTGTCACATTTTCTGGGGTCACGCTCCTTGAAGTATTTGTTTTTTGGAAAATTGTCTGCCGCAATTTTTGGCGGGAAATTCAAAATTCAAGATTTGATTTTTGGCCATAACGTCTTAACTTCCCCAGAAACCGTATCTTCTTGACTGCTCGCTCATTACTTGAAACTGTTTCTGCATTTTTCCTTTTAATGGCTGATAACGCGGATGTGCCGTACAGGACTCGTTTTCCCGGAGGGCTGCTATCTCGGCTGCTGGCGCTACCTGTTGACGGGGGAAGAAATTGTCTGGATATCGATTTTACAATGAGAGCTGCTCATCGTTTATCGAAACCAAGATCAAGTACGGAGTCAACAGTGTCTACCAGCATCTTAACTAAGGATAGTGGGGCAAGGTCAGACAGGTTAATGACTAACACTGAGATACGTCAAGTACTACATGAATTAGACGAGCGTAAACGCAAGAGAGAAGAGTCACGTGTTAAAAGGAAAGAAGCGCGTGAGCAAGAGCGTCGGACGACGGCGCATGCGTCATTTCTGCAGGGATTCTTTATTGACTCTGGACGCAAATCAACACGCGGTGGATCGAGTAAGAGAAGAATGGCTTCATAGTTACGCTAACGAAGAAAATTGGGACGTGGATCCAGCAGATGAAGCAACTCGAGATGAGTTACGGAAAGAATTGGAGGCAGAACTGGAGGAAGCGCGTGGAGATCTACATCCTATGGAAAGTGTAGAACCGGACTCGACGGAGGAGAGCGGCTTCGCGGAAGACGACATGGATTCGAGTGAAGAGGAAACAGCTGAAGCGGGGACTCAAACAGATCCGGTCCCCACCATGGAACAACTCGGAGAGTATTTAGCCCGGACGATCAGCTAGATTAAGATATTATTATAGAGAATATTTATCTTTTATAAGTAGGGACTTATTATATAATTCATAGTCAGGGGACTATTGGGAATTATTTCCTCTTTTGGGCCATGGGCCGATTAATTATTTAAAATTCATAGTCAGGGGACTATTGGGAATTTATATATAGTCAGGGGACTATTTCAAATTATGTGTAGACTTAAAATTCATAGTCAGGGGACTATTGGGAATTTAATTTATGGTCAGAGAACTATTTTAATGCAAAAATGAGTTTTTCTAGTCAAAGGACTATTTTTCAAAACAGATTTTATTTTAATCTATAGTCAAAGGACTATTTCAATGCAAAAATGTGAATTTTTCTAGTCAGAGGACTATTTTTCAAAACAGAATTTTTATTTTTCTTTTGTAGTTAGGGACTACTTTGTTAATAATTTTCTTTCTTCGACATAGGGATTTAAAATTGAGGACAATTTTGTTGAAGTGAGGGGATTGTTGTATAGTGCGGTGAGCACGACATTGAAATTATTAGATCATCGTTAGGTTATTTGATGAGCATGAATGAATTAGAAGATCACGGTTAAGTTATTAGATGTGTATGAATTAATTAAGAGATCAAGGTTAAGTACAAACGTGTTACTATGAGTCATGTTCAAATTTGAGTTTATGCAGCACATTGTTAATTGCATTCTAAGTTAATGTCAAAATTGTTGTTATGTGTTATGAGTTCAAAAACGTATAATTAAGTATCAATACGAGGTTTAATTTGTAGAAGCTTGAGACTTCAAAAGTATTCTTATTCCAACCGAGCTCTCGAGTTCACTCTTGACTTTACTGAATAAATCCTATTACCTACAGTTGTTAAGTTAACTCTCCGCTCTCCAAGTGTTATCTCTTTATTTTCACTAAACATCTAGCGTCACTCACAAAGTTATAACGATATAATCATTTCAAAAAACCATTGGTGGATGTGACTTGTCTGCGTGGCTGTTACATCATATCCTTGCCCCTATTAATCATAAGTCTGTTGTTAAGTAACATGGAACTACCTGGGGCGCTGCGCCCCCCCCCCCCCCATCTCCCCGCCCCCCTGGTAAAGTCACCTGTATAATCATTTCAAAAAACCATTGTTTGGATGTTTTCAGCTGTGTACATGTAAAAGGTAATATTAAATACTTTCAGATCACCATTTATAAAGGAACATGCCTACTACGTATTTCACAAACTAATATTGTCTGCCCATATAGAATTGACTGTGTTGTACATGCGCAATGAGCTTGCTGCACCACCAACAAGTTCGACTTCATAGAATCCTTGAAGTTTCACTCGATGCACAATAACGTCATTGAGTTTGCCTTGTCATACTGCTTTTCATTACGTGAATTTTATTCGCGCCTTAAACTATTTCAAATTTTAAAAAGCAAGGACAGGGACTTCGACCATAAGTCTTGGAGCAACAGTGTCAGTTTTGGCGTTATTCATAGTCAAAGGCTTCTGGCTCCACAATAATTCACCATTGACACGATACGGTTAATAGTAGATATGTCCTTTATACATTTTGATCTGAAACTATACTAATTACTGCTGATTAGGACATGTTCTGAAATGTATAAAAAGATACGTAGACATCCATTTTGGCAAAGAATGATCTTTCCCAATGGTACCGGACATGTGAGTTTTATTTGAACAAAATTGGTTTAATACTGAGGGAGGAGATGCGTGGAAACTTTTGTAGTGGGAAATTGAGTGACGTATGCTGACCTGCACTTCAAATTTTAAAGGGGAGATTATTTTTTTGTCAACTTCAGACTTTTGAATATTATTATTATTTTATCGATGGTCAGTGCAATGCTTTACTATATAGTCAATAATGATAGTGTAAATAATACTTATTATTATTACTACTTTAATCAACCACTCAATTTGACTCTGCAGTGATAGGTCTGTACTATAGCCAAGGCTTATTTGGACGTAGAATATTTTTTAAAATTATTACTACTTAAATCCACAACTCACTCTCACTCAGTGTTGTCATAGACATGACGGTTGACGGTTCGGAGCTTTTATCTATCTACGGGATTAAAATCCGAAAATCAGCAGTAATGAACTTATAAACACACAAACCTACTACTTATTTAACAAAATAAAAGAATTATTTAAACTTTTAGTATGTATTTAGCTGTAGACATCAATGTGTGGTTGGAGTGAATGGGTCACAAAAAAATCCAAGTAAAAGATTGCAATCAATATTGATTTGTTGTTTGCTTTTTTAATATTTTTTTGATAACTTCTGGCGTTTAAATATAAAAAATGAACCGCCAATTTGTTTACTCTGAATGTCGGCTTTAGGGTATGATAACAATAAGTGTCGAGTGTGAGATTACAGTCTCAGAGTGAGTGGAAGGTAATCAACATAACTGTATTCGGTTTGGCTAATTTGATTTGGCGCTCAAATACATTCGCATCTATGAACATCGTTTCTCTACAGCATCCGCCAGCAGTCAAAAGTTTAACAGCAATTTGTTGTCATAGCAATATGCAACGATGGAATTGAATGTGGCTGCGAATGTATTTAGTATTTCAGAACTACTTAAGACTAAAGAGGGTTTTTCATAGTCATGGGTAGCGTGCATAAATAACGCAGGACGTCTACGTGGGGTAGGGGTTAAATCTGCCTATCATTTTAAATGGACGGACATTCCGAAAAAAGGTTAGGGTGGGGGTTTTAAATTTTAAATTTTCGCACCACAAAATTTATGCACGCTTCTGTAGTCAACATTTAAAATCGTAACTCTCGCCGTTTGCTGTAGTGTGGTCGTGGAGTGGAACTTACTGTGCACACAGCCGTTACCATGGAGTACATGCATTGTTGAATAATTTTGCGTATGATACTGTATGTGATAGTCGATAGTGTTGCACTGTGCTGCACTCCAATCAACCACTCACACTCCACTCCACTCTCACACTGTACACTCAGTTTTGTCATAGCTAAAGCATATTGATTCGTTGTTTGTGTTAAAATTGAAAGCTTTGTTATGGTGCTTACTGTTAGTTGGAAAAGCATTTTATTACTACATTGATCAATTGACTTTGACACTGGACATTTATTGTTGCCATAGCTTTAGCCAACATTCAAAGTAAACAAAGACGGTTCCTATTTTGAGTGGGATTACGTGCCTCACAACAACGATATCCAGCCCCACTTTAGTATATGGATAATTTTATTATTATTTATATTCATTCTTCAAAAATCGGATTATCGGATCTAATTTATTAAATTCCACTTGTTGATTGGACGGATTTTTGATTTTTCTCACACAGACTCAATGACTGACAGCGTTGAAAAGTGCAGTACAAAGAGAGGGAATATAAATGACGCAGTTCAACGCCGTTTTGTGAATAATTACTCCTGCTCTGAATTTCTCGGAAAAATTGCCATAGCCTCATCGCAATAAAACTTCTGACTTTTGAATATAAAAAATCCGTCAAAGTAATTCGTAATCGTAACTACAAGACTACAACTACTTATAGTCTGGACAACGGAGACTGATATCTGGCAAGAATAAAGCTGCCGTTTGTTTGCATTCAAAATTTATCCTTGCCAGATATCAGTCTCGGTTTTTCCTACAGTAGTAGGTTTTTTTCTACGAGTCAGTGTAGGCTACGGCTACACTGACTAATTACTGTACTTGGTATTGCCTAATTGTGACTGGATGGCTTAACTTTGTTGTTTATAATTTTCAGATTATCAGCAACAACATATTTTTTTTCTTTCTCAACTTTAATAAATATTTTTTTTGTCAACTTCTGACCTTTGAATATTATTTTTGTCGCTGGTCAGTGCAATGCTTTACTATAGTCAATACAGATAAACAAATAAAGTAAACAATGACGATTCATTTTTTGAGTGGGATTACGAGAGCCTCACGAAAACAATTATTCGAGTTACTCAGTTATCTATGTGAATCAGGTTTATCACTTTGTTTTTTAAGCCGTAACTAATGGGATTATACCTGGGTTTCCTTAAAATTTTAGATAATAAATATAGAGGACATTGACGTGTGCAGATGTTGCTGGTGAAATATTTTTAATTTTGAGTGTCCTTTTTGCCGCCAATAGAAATAAAAAAAGCCCTATATTATGCGTAAACGGAAGAACATTATTAACGCATTTAAAAAGGAATTACGAAACATAGCGTTTTGTCACATTAGGGATACTTATGCACTGTCGAAACCATCTAAATTAATTTTAAAGTCGTCAAATCTGAACCTGAACCCCAGGTAATACATTTGCATTATTGGCAATTTCGACTCACTGATATTGTGTATGAATAAGGCTCAACAACTTGAAATTCAATCATACATTAGAATTTAATTTCCCTTTCAATGTTTCAATTTCAATCCCATTCAGTTCAATGCGTATTCGGATTACTATTTGATCGTGCTATTCAAACTCAAGCTTCTGTCCTCGCCCCTCGCATATATATAATTACCTACATATATAGAGACCGATTTAATCAATAAATTATTCCCCATCAATATCAACCACGTCGTCATCAATTGGCAGCAGAAGTCTCGAGGTGTACATTATCGACATGAATACCCGGGCAAGTTCAGTAGCTTTTGCACCTACAAGTAACAACGTCACAGTCCCTGCCACACCTGCTACTCCACAAGACCCTGGTGACGATGACTACGATTCCTTTTGGGACGACGACAATGACATAAACGGGAGCAACAACAACCGCGCCAGAGCAATCTCAGCCCGAATGCCCAGCGTTAGAGAATTGACGGCAAAAATAATTAAACTAGAACGGGAAAATTTTCAACTTAAACTACGCGTCCATTTAAATTCCACACGAGGAACTGCGGACCCCATTACAGTTGCTGCCCCAAAGAAAAGTCAATACACACTAATAAAATATTGTATTTCAAATTGGTTATTTAAATGAGATAAGACACAGTTTTACGCAAACATTAAAGATTTAATATGAATTTTTTTATTCTTAATTGCCAATTTATATTTCTGAACCCCTCAGGTCAACGAGATTTTCAAACGGACAGAGAAATTCAAGAGCTTCGCTCCGAAAAGGACCAACTGGCCATGAGACTAGAGCAGAAGAAACTTGAGCTGGAGCAAGAAACGAGGCTGAAGGATCAATTAATTGAAAGGGAAGGACAGTTTTTAATTAAATACACAGAATTGAAAAATTACGTTGACTTGGTAGAAAAGGAAAAAATAGCACTTCATCATAAAATTGAAAATCAAGTACAAAACCGATGGGAGGGGTCCGGGTCGGTGTCAGGGTCAGGGAACAGACGTAGTTTAAGTATTATTACAGTTTCCAGAGCTGTAGGAGATTCATCCCCTTTGGATTTCTCAAACGAGAAGAACAAAAATATCTTATTTACTTCAAATGCTTTCCAAGGTCTCTCCGCTGAGGAGTGGTACAGAAAGTACGAACAAACGTCAAGACTTTTTCAAGTGACAAGTAAGGAACTGAAAGAGAGTCAGAAGGAGTGTGAGTCTGTCAATAGCGACCGCATTCTTCTGCTTAAACAGTTAAAAACATCCGAAGCTATTCGCCGAAGAGAATCTATTTTAATGGAAAATCGATTAAAAGTATTTCACATAATTACAATTACAAAATTGATAGTGATAAAATTACACAGCTTGTACTTCAGTTTCAGTATTCCAAATTTTCATAAAACATATAGGCATAGTTTGTATTTTTGTCGATTTTGAAACAGGAAACTCTGGAGAAAATATCCAAGGAGAACAAGACACTGAAGAAGGCAAACGAAGAACTGAGAGGAGTGCTGTCGAAAGCGGACGAGAGAGCAGAGGTTTCCAAGAAAGCAGCAGTCCAAGAAATATCCAGTCAACTTTTTTATCATCAAACAGCCCTGGAAAAGGTTCACGAGGAACAAGGACTCCTCATTGCGGAACTTCAATCTCTAAAAAAATCATGTCCCATTGGATCATCCACCATCACATGTGGAAATCGGAATGGATCTGGAATTTCTTCAGAATTTCATAAAAAGGTTAATTATTACTTATTTACAGGTTATGCGATTTTCTTACTATTCATTTTAATTTAATCCCGGGTTTGGTTTCACTAACTTTACTTTTCAGGGTTTTTAAAAATTTAGTTTAAACCATTTGAAGCGGAAGCTTTAAAATTGTTGTTCGACAAGTTTTTAAAATGTTTATAAGCACATTTTGTGTATAATTTAGCATTTAGCGAAATATATTGGAAATTAATTAATTTTGATCGTCATAATATTATAGGTTGATCATAATTTTGTAATGGAGCTAGGAAAAGGTCTTACTAAACTGGAGGAGGACACCTCAGTAAGGACTGAAATAGTAGTTCCACACTGGCCAACAACAAAACCGAAAGCCAGGGATAGCACAGAAGTTTCACGGTCTCTAGTAGCACCTGTAACTGGGACGAGTCCGAATTCGACACGTGGCAGCAATTCTCCTCGATTTATTAGGAAGCCAAGACTGCTGAATGACAATACGGCCGACCCAAGTGTTACAGATTTCCAGTTGCAACAGAACTCAGGTCCAGGTGATAATCAGCACTCGGAGCTTCTTCTAAAAAACAAAACACAATTTAACCTGGAGCTGCAGCCTTCCAAATTAGTCCATGTCAAAGGTCATAACGCTCCCCTTACGCTCGGTCTCAGTCTCAGCAACGAAAATGAGAAGAGTATTTCCCATATGAATAAGAAACTGTTTGAGAAGAATTCAAAGCTGGCATTGAAACTAAAGAATACACGTGAGGTATGTAATATACTGTAGTTGTACAATTAGTACAAACTATAAAGATTCCATTCAATAAGGGATTTTTACAAGTCAAAAATTTAAAAAATAATACATGTGGTCAGTTAATTACTAGGATCATCAATAGTTAATCTAATTATTATTTGTTTTTTTTTAAATTTTATAAACAGTCTCTAAAACAAGCAATAGCACTGCTAGAAAATTCCGAAAAAGATAAAGAAGGCATGGAGAAAATAATTTGTCGTCAGCTCCACCGAACTCATATTATCCTCGCAGATGTGAAAGATACTTTGGTCTATGCCAACGCGAACAGTCCTGGTTGTAACAGTTCAGACCTTGAGCATAATTCTACTATTCAGAATCAGCATCATTTGAAAAAACAGGATCACAAGGAAATCCACCAAACTGGTTTGTCCACCCCAAACTCAAACGATGTAAATTCGACACCAAAAACAAGAACCACAACCCCTACTACATCAAAAGCATATTCTGAATTTCGAACAAAGCATAAGCCCTTTACGATCTAATAGGATGAGGATCTAGTTAATTTCTTGTAGTATTTGCATTTTTCATCAAATCATAAAAAATTTGGTTCATGCTTTTCCTGGCAATGTGCGACTAGACAAAACATTCACTTTTTAAGTTTTTATTAACTGACGGGTGGAGCTGAAGCTTGAAGGTGGTAATTACTGATCAAAACTACTAAAATTACCTCCATTTTCAGGATGTTCAAAAATGAAAAGTCACAAAATGAAGAGCAGCGTCTCGATCACTGTGCCCGCATTACAAATACTTTATCAAAGTACCTAGGTATTTATATTTTAGTAGTGTAAAATAGTAAAATCTATTGTGTACCTGTAGATAAACATTCAACATGTTTGAAAAATATCTGAATTTGGAAATTTGTAAACAAGGCAGTCTTGAATATTTTAATAAATAAATGGATAGAGTTTTTAATTTCTTTTTAAACGTACCTTTTTATATCATTCTGCAGTTGGGCTTTTGACATTTCGAATTATTGGAAAGGACAAGGGGCTAGTTGAGAATTTGAACTGAACCTATTGGTAGGTTCATTTTACCCCCTTCTAAATTCCCACTGTGATTTGTGATTAATTCGTATAATAACGACGTAAGTAAGTATGTAAGTATGATGTAATCAATGTATTATTATTCGTATACATAATCCTGATTCCTATTAAAACGCAAATACGGTAGAATCAAAATTATATAATATTGATTGATTATATTTTCAAGTTCAACAAATAAAAGAGCGTTCATTTAAAAGAGTATTATTTTTAAATAACTAATTTAAAATAAAATATTGGATATATTTGTGTATATTGACTTTTCTTTTAGGCAGCAACTGTAATGGGGTCCAGTCCGCAGTTCTTTGCGTGGAATTTAAATGGACGCGTCGTTTTAGTTGAAAATTTTTCCGTTCTAGTTTAATTATTTTTGCCGTCAATTCTCTAACGCTGGGCATTCGGGCCAAGATTTGCTCTGGCACGGTTGTTGTTTCTCCCGTTTATGTCATTAATCGCCGTCCCAAAATGAATCGTAGTCATCGTCACCAGGATCTTGTTCTGTAGTAGCAGGAGTGGCAAGGGCTGTGGCGTTGTTACTTGAAGGTGCAAAAACTACTGACTTTGCCTGGGTATTAATGCCGGTAATGTCCACCTCGAGGCTAATGCTGCCAATAGTACCAATTGATGACGACGTGGTTGATATTGATGGGGAATAATTGATTAAACTGGTCTCTAAATATATATATATGCAAGGACAGACGCTTTGGTTTGAGTAGCACGCACAAATAGTAATTCGAATACACATAGAACTGAATGGGATTGAGAGGGAAGTTAAATTCTAATGTAATGTATGAATGAATTTCAAGTAGAAACTCATTCATAATAGTATCAGCGCAGTGAGTGGAAATTCATGGATCCAGAGGCTGATACGTTCTTTACCCTTCTCCAACTGTTTACCAACAACTGCTTTTAGAACTAAGATTCAAAATCACGTTAGACCTTGATTTCACTAGAAAAGTTAACAATAGTTGGCCTTAAGAAACTCACTTTCATATTTAACCATTGCGCATTGTAAAAAAATTGTTTATCTAAAAAGTACTTAATTTCAGGATTTTTAAAAATTCGAAAATTTTAATTTTTTTCGAATTTTTTTTAAAAATGTGTATTTCTGAGGCCCAGAGTTTTAACTATTTTTTTGGAAAAAATTAAAATCTTTGAATTTATTTTCAAAAATCCTGAAATTACTTTTTAGATAAACAAACAAAGATGTTGTATTTCAAATTTCATGAAAATTGGACAAAAACTGTAAGAGCTAGAGCGCGGTGAAATTCGGAAAAATCAATATTTTTTAAATTTCGCGCGCGATTGCGGCCGAACAACGAATTTTGCAGTCGAACGACTATACGAGCAGAGGTCACTCATATAGTTCCGTTCCGGGTAGTTTTGCTTCATTCTGTAGTTTCAAGTAAGGAAGGTTCCCATGTTAGTGTATTAGCTCTGCAATAGGGGCAAGGTGAGAAATTAGAAATGCGAACGAAAAATGATGATATTATTGAAATAAATAACAAATACGAGTACTTACAACTTCAGTATAGCGCATCAATAATTAGATTAAAATTAACTTTGTTGTACGAGTTGAGAGCTGGCGCCAATTCGATAAAATACAATACATTATTATTTATTATAAATTAAAATAACACCAATAAGCAGAAAAACTAGAAAACAGAGGGACAGTATTGTAGTTTCTAACTAAAATTAGTATTAGACAAGCACATATTTTAAGTGAGCCTACTAATGCAAAATTAACTATTTAATTAACGAGGACATATTCAAGAAAGAGCTACCAAATTAAAAATCAAGAATAAATTAAAAGTGATGACTAAATTAATAAGTAATAAAACTATCTCGCCCAAACCATAAGTAAAAACCTCAGCAGAGCTAAAGGAAGAATCAGATAAAACCAAGACCGAGATTAATAATAATTTTAACATTTTCCTTTACGATTACGACAATACTATAAAAAATAATCTTTTAAAAATATATAGAAGCTTCAGATTTCCAAAACGTCTCAGGTTTGTTGCACTTGTATAAAACGTAGAAATAAGTAAAGTCCGTGTAGGTATTGTTCCTGTTGAGCACAATTCTGTCATCATACTTCCAAATACAATTGTTGCACTGTCCAAACATCCCCAGTCCATTGTATCCTCCAGCCAGAGAGGAAAAAGTGCACATGATGGAGACCATGAGAATGAGAGCAGACACGAGAACAAGACGAGGTACTTTCATGGGCATTGTTTTATCAATTCGAATAGCTTCAATGACCGGAAAATATTTTCGCGAGGGCTTCATCTTTGCTTTTAAGCTTGAATCAAAACCTATTTGTAGAACACATCCAATGATCCAAGGTACTATCGATATGGCAGTCATCACCAGAACGTAAACCTTGATTTCCTTGCAAACCACTGAAATTAATGTAGACGCAACTGAAATTTGAAAAAAAAATGCAATTAAATATTTAGGTTACGTGGGTACTTTTAATTTTGCTATTAAATTATTCGCCATAGTATGGCCACATACCTCCAAGAACTATAACTAGATAGCCTGCGATTGAATGAAGCCAAACTGAAATAGTACGAGAGACGACTGGGCGAAAGAAACCCATCCAAAAATTAAAGAGGAAACAACCCACCGTAACGAAACCAAGAATTCTATGGAGACTTTGAATTTTCTCTCGCATTTCGTCTGGCCCCGTCTTACGAGGAAGGCTCGGCATTACCATCCCAATGAGCAGCCCAGCCAAAAGTCCCGCATTTGAGAGAAACGAAAGTGCTAAATGGACCTTGAACAGAATTATCATTTTAACGTCACAGAATGGGAATTAATTCACCGAGGACTAATTAAGATAATATCATCGTTTGTTTTCAACAAAGGAATTTACCCAAAACCAACAACCAACAAGGATGCAACCCCCACCAGTCTCTTTGAAGTATCTTGCAATGTGAACACTTACGATAGATATTGCAACAGTACTTGCAATCATTGTGACTCCGTGAAATCTCCGAGCCATCTGCAAAAATTCAAAAATAAAACATAATTTTACATTTAAAAGGAAAAATATTTAAGGATTAAAAATTTAAAGCGAGAAAACACAAAAGCAAAAAAATGCTTAGAAGTATTAGAAACGTACATATCCTCTACGAATAAGTCTGGGATACACGAGTCGAGTGAAATCATTGTCATCATCAGTGCACGGGGAGCAAAGACAAGCTTTACTAGGATCTGATTTGCAGCCATTATCAATAACGGAAGACTGAGTAACATCTTTGAAGTCACACCTGGTTCTCTCAGGTTGTTTACAAACTAAATCCGAGAGCCACAACTTCGGGTCTTCAATCTGGTCGCTGATACCCCCAACAAGACACTGATCGTAGGATGGCTCCATAGCAACCACAGCTTTGTCACCGTTTATAGCCAATGCGAAATTTATAGGTGGAATTGGTGGTGAAGCCCGTGAAGGCAAATTATCATCTTCCTTGTGACAGTTGAAACGGTTACTGAAATCTGTGTGATACCTTCAAGTAGAGCAATACATACAAATATTATATAATATTCGACTAACGTATAATCTGTGCGATAATATTGGTATTATTTTCATATATATGATATATATAGCATACATATTATGTTAGGTCTTACGGAAAAGGCACACCATCTTTCGTTTCAGCAAAATTATGATCGATTGCAGCAGTGTACATATATGTAGCTTGCTCTGAGTATCTGTCCGGTACTGCATTTTTAATGCTCGTCGTATCACCTTTTCCAAATTCAGGTATAGCCAATATTCTGAATAAGTAATAAAAAAACATCGTGTCCGTACACCAGAAAGAAAACCATACCTTAGCATAATCGAAACTTCCCTTGTATTGTGTATTTCACTTTAAAGCTAGAATGATTTTTTAACTACCTTGTAACTTGTAATGAGTTCAACTTAAACCATATGGTTTTAAATTACTTAAAACGATTATACCTGGTTTACATTACATAACTTTCAAATAACGCAACGCTTTAAAAGCAAGACAAAATTTGAAGTCATGAATTATAGCAAAAATAAGTACTTCATTTCAAAAAGTAAATTTGGAATAAAATTTGCAAAATATATACATGTCTTGAAAGCATTTAAATAGAATATTTTGCACTTTTAAAAACTATGTAAATAGAACATTTTACACTATTCAAAACCATGTAAATAGAAAATTTTACACTTTTCAAAAACATGCAAATAGAACATTTGCCACTTTTGAAAAAAATGCAAATATAGAACATTTTTACGCTTTTCAAAAACTCTTACTTAATATTTTACGAATGTTTCTCCTTTTATGTTTTATGGCATAGCTCATTTTAATTCTAGCTTAAATTGGATATGGGCCATTCTGGTTCTTCACAGACGATGTAGCTCAAAACTTGAAGAGTGTTTGCTTTTGTACGCTTAATATTAGAGTCAATTGACTCCGATTTTACATAACGATAGAAAGAAGCTTACATAAACTGAAGTATTTTCATATCCCGACAACCAATATCCAAATAATTGAAATTGACATGAAACTCCTTTTGCTTCTTCCCTCCTTTTTCGACTGCAAAAATGTACACGTTCGGATGCTACAAATTAACGAAGTAAAAAATCCAAATAGAGTTCGAGTTATCAAAAGTTAAAATATCAAGTAAAGTTAAAAACGCTTCTTTGGACTTTATAATTAGGATAAATTTAATGTGGCAACAGGTATGCGCGTCGCACTGATTGTGAGTGTCACAGAAAAAAGATAAACGTTATGTTATTTAATTAATAGGCAACAATTAATTGGTACATTGTATTATTTTACTTACCCTGGCGTGCAAATAAGTCCGTCTTTTGCAGGGAATGATGGCAGCCTGTACCTTGCCATTTTCTTTTAGTGCTAGAACATCATCGGTTAGTCCTTTCTTCCTGTCCTCATCTGTAAACCCCTCGCCTTATATTTGTCATAGCAACACATTGATTTTAATTTAAGTTCCTAGATTAGATGCATTTTAATCGGACAAAATGTCACGCAATTTGAATTGTTCGTTGTAGTAAAGTTACTAAAGCAATACATATATAGTGTATATGATATGATGATTAATTTAAAAAACTTACAATCTTTGCAAGCAAATTCGATATTAAATTGTCCGTGGGGTAAACCTTGATAACCAGCCATGGACTGAATGAGGAGTCCTGCAAGAGGTTTAGTTGCCACGATATGAATATGTACCCATTGCTGAAGACTCTTGTACAAGGATTTTCTCAAGTCCCATTTCGGAAAAGCTTTATACGCAACATCGTCATTTGGCATCAACAGAGAATTTCCATCAACAAAGATGCGATAAAAATTAACCTAAATATCAGAGCAAATTACAAAATTTTATAGGATTCGGTATTAAATTACAACTACATATTTATTATTAGTTATGCTACAATTTGACACTTACAGACTGTACATGACCAAGTCCACAAGACACGCATGGGCTAATTTCTGGTTTTCTCGTCCTAATTTGGTTTTCCTTGGAAGTAGTTACGTATTCACTAAATTTAACCATAGCTGGAAGATCAGATTTGTATTTATTTAATTGGTAGTCGTCAACACAAAACGGGTAGGTACGTGATGGAGGAGGTGGAGGGAGTGTCGTTGGAGGTGGTGCTTGAGCAGAAGTTGAACTTATTGATGTACACAATATCAACAGCCAAATGTCAATGAGGAAAGTTTGAAAGGCTACAACTGTCACATTTATCTTCATAATTTCAATTTCCACTAAACAAAATACATAGAATAAAGAATTTATTTATTGATTAATATTCATACTAAAAATACTCCTAATAAGATTATTTGATTTCATTACATCATGTAAAGTCATCACAGAATACATTGGAGCTTTCAGTGCCATTAAAAAGATTTGTTACGGTGCATACCGAGCGACTGTGACTGTATGGTAATATGGTAATGAGTGGTACAGAGAGTATGCACGCGTAGATGGGTGTACTGTAGTATAGGTATATATTTATTGTATATCGCTTGGTCTGTGAGAGATACTTCTCCTCTCGCTCGTCTCGTACCAACTGCCTGTCTTATCGTTAGTACAACTAACTATATAGACAGTGTGTGTGTGCTTGTCATTAGAAGAGTGCAGTACGTATGTACTGTGCTATTCTAACACACCCGCCTTCCACGCTATAGTGAAACTATACAATTTAACCGTAACCTATAGGCAATTAAAACCATGCCGTTCACAATAATAGCAATTCATCAATAAAAATCAAAGGACAGACATCTTACACTGTCAATGCCCAGCCTATCTTATTCATACACACTATGTATTAACCATTATGAAACATACACACAATACATTAATTAGCCGCGGAGGACGGATCCCAATCTTTTCCACATTACATATCAAGATTAAGAAAATATTCACCGTTTCAACAATTTGGTGAGTACAATTTCGTAGAATAGCTTAAAAAATTCATAAAATTTAGGACTACAATATACATACTTAAAATTTAAAAAAATAATTTCGGAAAACCGCCAAATTAGTGAAAAACGCGGGTTTTGGACCGAATTTTCACAATTTTTACATTTTACTACTAAAATTACTCATTTTTAATTTCAGATGGACTGTAAAATCTATCCTCAGTCTGGACCAGTGTCTTCGGAGGATGACCCCCTCGGGCCGGGTGACCTCGGTGACTACGCTATTTTTACGGATTCTAGTGGTCATATTCAACAAAACTACAGGTAACTTTCATACTTTACATATTTCATAAAATTATTCAAATTAACTGCCCGAAATACAAAAAATAATATATTCCAGTGGTGTCAAACACGTCAAATACAATTTTGATATTAATGTAATATTCACATAGGTTATCGTACAAATAATTAATGGTTGCGCCTCCATGTGGAGTTTGGCTTTTTGTTTACAGTTCCACGGCCAGATTAACAATTTTGAGGGTGACTAGGTGCTATACATATCAATTTGGAAATTTTAACATACGATCTATTTACATGGTACGTATTTTACATTATAACTAAATTAACATTATTATTACGTTTATGTCTACCTACTTCTTATACTACATATATTAATTTTCATATACCTATACCCATGCTATTGTTTATTATTACATTTACTAATCTATTTACTTCCCTTGGAAGATGTTGTTTCTGGTTTTTCAGCTCAAAACAACAGTAGCAGTGGTAAACAGATTTTATAAACTATATATTATTATTATATACTATCTATTATTATTATAAATGAATGTGTTGTATGTATCAATGTCAACTTCGATTGGATCTATCTCCCTGCGTGTGACTGTGGTGCCTGGTCCCTCAGAAGGGTCGGTTCATTCTCTGCTGGGTCTGACCAACCCCGCGGAGGCCGAGTTATACCGGGCCATAGTCAAAAACTTAAACAACTACACTAGCTATGCAAAAGGGCCTAGCCCATAGATAGGTAGTAATAACATTGTCTACAAGTTCAAGTTCACGAACTTCACGTTAACTGCTTACATAGTATTTAACATATATATTTTCTACACGCTTCGAACTTCATAACTACTACTATGTATATATACTCTAGTTTTTATGGATTTTTAATTTCTAACCCTGCGTATATTTTACAAATTACAAACTACTTAAATTAGACTAGCCTAAATAACAAGAAAAATTACTACCATTATATATATAATCTATGCTAGTATTACAACAATTAATTCATAATTATGTTTCTCAATTATACGGCTCGTGTTCATGACCACGATCGCATATTCGATCCACACAATTTATCCTCAATTCTTGTTACAACAAATTTAACTATTTTATAAACTTATAATGACAACGTTACAAACTCTGCGCTTCCGTCTTTTTTTTGTCTTTTCACTTTTTAATTACTAAAATTCAACTTAATATCGCAAAATAAATATAAATTAATAACTAAATTAATAATTACTATAGGCCGCGTCTATAGTAGTCCGTACTATTTTAAAAGGATTTTGACTTTGAGTAAAAATAGGAACTCTGTTCTAAACCTTCCAAATAAGCGACACACTAGGCTTTACTTTTGGGGTCATTGTCCCCGCTATTGGACTAGGGTTCGATCCCAAGGTGTCCTAAACATGTGCCTCAATGGTGCTTATATGGTTTAGGGCCCGTCCAGGCGGTACCCCGGGAGGTCCCTGTCTGTCTAAAGAACCAGCCTTACAGGTGTAGCCGTACGTTCTGTCAATAATTTGATATGTCGGTTGAAAATGGAGGGACTATAATACAAAAATGAAATTTCCTACTTAACTTAAATTTAAAGTTATCTCTATACAAACGTGGAACTCAGCCACAATTTCGGAAGCGTAGGTTTTGGCCGTTGTCTTAATTTAATATATACCTAATAATATACTTAACCTATTCTAATTATCATTATAATTTCTTAAATTATATCTATAATTATCCTTATTCGTTATATACCTATCATTCACAGTAGCTAAAGTATCCTTATTCCTAGAACCTGGTGGTCGACCTCGACCTCTCTTAATTACAGGTTGTTCAGTTGCGGGGATTAATGTCGGTGGGCCTTCAGTGCTGATCTCTGGTTGTATGGTTTTGTAATGAACTAACCGAGGAAAATCTTCATCATACTGCTGTGTGTTAGTATGTTGAAACGAAAGGCCGGAATTCTGTTGAGAGCTCGTATTAGTTGAGTCGGTAGTACTTAACATTGAATTCCCCTGGGGTCCATCCACGTGAACCGTTGGTTTCCTGATGGGTGGAATTATCTCCCCAGGCCGTACATAGTATCTCCTTAGCTTCTCCATATTGACATTAAACCGAATTAATCCACCTCCTCGCTTTCTCCCTTCGATAGTATATACGTTGTTTCCAACAGACTCCACAATTTTGTAGGGTCTGGAAAATATAGACATTAATTTTTTAGAAAAACCTTTTTTTGTATGACTATTACGTAATAATACTAAATCCCCCACATTAAATTCGAATTCTTGTCTATTAAGATTATAACGTTGTGCCCACTGGACACGACTATTTTCTATAGCAAGTCGGGCATGCTCTCGTGCCTCACGACCTTGCTCATGATACCCGATTGTCGGTGTCTCCCTGAATAATGGTAAGGACAAATCCAGTGGCTGTGTAGGCTACACATATAGACAGAAAAATGGAGTCATCCCTGTCGTTGAGTGGGTACTTGTATTTAACGCAAAGGTGATTTGTGGTAGTGCCTCGTCCCAGTTGCGCCTTGATTTACTCCGATAGGACCGAATCGCCTCCATTAGTACATCGTGGCTGGCCTCCACACATCCATTACTCCTTGGTGTGTACGGGCTGCTGGTGATATGATTAGTTCCCAGTAACTTATTGAGCTCCTTCACGGTGGTATTTAAGAACGAGGTCCCATTATCTGACTGAATTATTCGAGGAGCTCCATATTTAGTAACAATCTCCTCCATTAGAAATTTCGCAGTCGTCGCGGCTTCACAATTTGGAACAGCTTTGGCTACTAAAAATTTAGTCAAATAACAAACAGCAGTTAGTAAATACTTATTGCGATTTACGGATGTATTTATCGGCCCCGCATAATCAATTTGAATTCGTTCGAATGGTGCACATGGAATGTCAATGAATTTGAATAAGCCAGCTGGCTTGATGCGAGGCACTTTGTTACGCTGGCAGCTGGAACATGTCCGTACATATTCAAATACATCCTTACTCATAGTAGGCCAAAATAAAGTTTGTCGAATTTTATCCAATGTCTTTTTTCTACCCAAATGTCCCGCAATTTTTGAATCGTGCAAATTTTGTAAAATGTTTTGACGTTGATGGCACGGAATCACTAATAATAACTTATGCTTTTTGTATTCGGATTGCCTGAAGTATAGTATGCCGTTGAGTAATTGATAATTTGATAAAGTTTCCACTGAGCTTCTCTCAATTGTCATCATAATTTTGGCTAAAGCTGGATCAGCTAATTGTTCCATTCTGTAATTTTCATCTCGTGGTACTGATGTTAACGTCCATATGGACAGATCCATATCTGTATTATGAGTCCTCGACAACAAGTCTGGTAGGAAGTTGATTTTGCCTGCTAGATGACTAATGTTTGTAATGTTGTATGAATTGAAAATCATGGCTTGTCTGAATAACTTAGGTGACATGGGCGTTTTCTTAGAGTTGATTAAGCTAGGTAAGGTAGAATTATCAGTTTCAATTTTAAATGGAATGCCCTTCAAGAAGTGAGATAGCCGCTTCAATCCAAAAACTATTGCTTCCATCTCCAACACTGGAACCTGATAATTTTTCATAGCCGGAGTTAATGATTTGCTTATAGATTCAACAATTTTTTCAACAGGTTTTCCGTTAACTATATGAGTCTGAAATAATGTACATCCTAATCCAGTTAAAGATGCATCCGTTCTCAATGTAGTTGGTAATTTAGGATCAAAATGAGCCTGGATGGGAGCAGTTGTTAAAGCCAATTTTAATTTTTCGAAAGCTTCTTGACACTCTGGTGTCCAAATGTACGCAACGTCCTTCTTCAATAAATCATTGAGGGGCCGTGCTATTGTAGCTAAATTTGGAATGAATTCAGAATAAAAATTTACAGAGCCCATGAATGATTGAAGTGATTTGATATTCGTTGGTGGCTTAATTTTACGAATGGGATCAACTAATTCAGTTGTTGGTTCACGTCCGTCTTTGCTTACTAAGAACCCCAAAATTTCTAATTTCTTGAAACCTAATCTACACTTCGATGGTTTCAGCCTCAAGTTATTTTCAATTAATTTATGGAACACTTTACGTAGTGAACTAATGTTTCGATCGATGTCTTCGGATGGTACTATAATGTCGTCCAAATAATGTAGAACTTCGGTATACTGTAAATCTCCAAGCATATTTATCATCATTTTAGAGAAGAAGCTCGGAGCTCCTTGCATGCCAAATCCGAGCTTTAAACACTCGTAATGCCCGTGTCGAGTCTTGAAGGCTGAAAGTGGAATGGATTCATCATCGAGTAAAATTTGATTATACCCGGCTTCCAAGTCCAAAGCTGAGAAAATGTTCTTTCCTCGGAATCGGTGGAGGATCTCATGGATTAAAGGCAAAGGGAACAGTTGCTTACGTGTTTGAAAATTCAGTAATCTGTAGTCATTTACGAGTCTGAACTGTTTCTTGTTTGGATCAGGTGATTTTTTGCTGACTAAAAACGATGGGCTGCTCCAGTCACTGTTACTTTCCCGAATTGTTCCGTCCGCTAGTTGTTGTTTCACTTGGCGTGCTATCTCCTCGTGTTGCGCTTCGCTTTGTGGGTGAGCCCGCAGCTGTACTGGTGTTGAATCAAGTAGCTCTATCTTGTATTTAGCATGAGGATAAACTCCATTTGGTGTACGGGAAAATTTAAAAGCTTGTTGACATTCAGCTACCAAATTTTTATATTTCATTAAATCTGCACTACTCAACTGCGGATCATATGCTACTTTATTGATTTCCTGCTCCAGTTCATCTCCTTCATAAATAGGTACATTCGATCTAATTCCCTCTTGCTCGAAATTCGGCTCAACTTTACTAATATTATTTATCACGCGCACTTCTAGTTCATTCCAATCTGTAATCTGAGCAGTAGCAATGACAGCCTTACTCTGTATTATGATTTCCTCCTCCGATGGATTTATGACACGGAGAAACTGAGTTTTTTCACTAATAATAAAGTCTGGAATCACCATCTGTTTTAGCTTCCTTTGTCCCAATGACAAAGCCTCAAACCGAGTTCCATTTATTTGTTGCCCCTTTTTATTTAATACATATATAGGAATGTCTATCATCGAGTAGGGCTGTAGTACCTGTCTACTGGAACTATGAATTCTCAATATATTCTCATTGCGCTCTTTCTTTTTAGTATTTAGGATGCACGAAGCTCTAGGACTTGCCTCTGTTTTGGTTTTATTTACATGTTTGCTAGCGGCTTGTATTTTTTCATAGAATTCTCTTTTCACATTCTTACCGACGGCGACTTGATCAATGTCCCGTGTTTTGTTGGTTTGCTGATTTTGGAGAGGGGCGTTGGCCTTCGCTTGCCTCTGTGTGTCGTCATGTACTTGACTTAAGTCGGTCTCTCGCTGCATATAGACTGATGACATTTGCAACTGTCGCCTGTCTGTAGCGGGTGGCTGGCTTGTTGTCATTCGTACGTGTCCAAACTCAGGTGAATAAATAACTTCATTCCCAACATCTAAAACTACTTTAAATTTTCTCAAGAAATCTTCGCCGACTAACAACTCATGCTGTGCATTGTTCACTAAAATGTAAGTATGAGTCACATTAAATCCATTGAAGTTTATTGTTACTATAGCTTGTCCAATATGCTCAATTAACCCACCTCCATAGTTTCTTAAATTTAATGTAGACGGCTGTATTATTACACCTAATTGTCGAGCCACGTCACTATTTATAATAGAACACATAGCACCACTATCAATAAAAACGTTTACAAGGCAGGTCTTGGTACTGCCTTGGATGTTGATGCTATTAAGTTTTATGACTTCCGTTACTTCACTCACATTATTCACATTAGTGTTGTTTGATTGCACCGTCATTTCCTCTTCATTTTCAACTAATTCTAATGCACTAAATCTATTGTAGGTACTAACTATATTAATTTCTGGTGGCCTGATATTTGCAATGGCTCGAGTCGGCCCACTCGTTCCACTTAACCGTTTAAATGCTGATTTTGTTGCTGAGTGGTATAATTTGGTGGTGGCATAATTGCTAAGTTGGGGGAGGGTGCATTGAAATTCTGATTATTCTGCTGGAAACGTGGGATGAATGGACGAATAAAATTTGGATTCTGATAATTACTCCCTTCATATGACTCATATCCCGTTGGATACTGCTGTGGTCGATAATTGTGAACGAAATTATTCCCTCGATAATTATGCTGTTGACGTGGAATATAATATCCACGGCTTGAATTTTGTTGACTCGTTCTTGGCCACGTAGATTGCCCTACTTCTGTACATTGTGCAATGAAATGACCTGCTCGTCCACACCCATGACATTTTCTCTGATTGGTTTGTTGGGAAGCTCCACGTGCATTATTAAAACGTCCTTGTGGTTGACGTGGATGCTGTTGAGATGTAGGTGGTGATGTGGCATTATTACGTGGCTGTTTCTGTATTTCGTTCAATCGCTGAGTCAATGACGCCACTGTCTTTTCTAATGCTGATACCATATCCACCTGCTGTACTAATGCTACCTCCTGTTTGATCTCCGGGAATTTTGCTTCGTATGTATCAGATGCATCAAACTGAATTAATAATGCCTGCAAGGCCGCTATTGTAGTTGGACGTGCCTGCATTCTCAAAAAATGTCGAACGTTCTCCCGTAAGTTTGGTATGATCGTAGCTATCATCTGAGTAGCTGGAAATGTTGCCCAGGTATCGCCAAATGCGCTTTGTATTCGCATTAAAAATGCATTTGCTCGTTCATCACATTGCTGCTTTTGTTGAAAAAGTTCTACTAAGGATACCTGCGGGTCTGGTGATGGCGGGCAACTCACTAACAACGCAGTAAACAGCGCGTCTAATGTTGTAGCATCTGTTAGTAATCCCTTGTTAATCTTAAAATAACTCCGAGCGATGGGTGTAGTTAATGCCTCCGTTAACAGCTGTTTACTTGTATTCAGATCTACTTCTGTTAACGCTACATACCTTGTGAACTGAGTTCGGAACTCGTTAAATGCGTTGGTGTAAATGTCAGGTTTTGAATACGATGGTCGTTTCAACTCTATTGGTTTAAAAGTTGCCATTTTTACTGGGAATAATTGTCCAATGCCGTAAAAGTCTATTTCTGGCTCAGCTTCTATTTTTATCTGCGAACGTAATTTTACAATGCCTGCTGCTGTATCTAAATGATTTTGTATCTCAGCTAGCTTGCCTTGAAGGGTTCTTTCCTCCAACTCAGTTCGTTCCGGGTTTAGAAACGACAAGTACCCAATATTAAAAGTTTTACGTACCGGTTCTGTTGTATTTACCACCGAATTCCTACGTTCACGCGCCCCTTGTAGTATTAGTTCTGCCTGGTCTGTGTCTGCAGCTCCTACGGCGGCTATGAAGCTGTTTTTCTCCTCTTCTGAATTATTGTCTTGGCCGTTTACAGAACCCGCAGTATGGTTGTCAGTTGGGGATGAGTCCGCTGAGTAGAACGTGTACGGTGTGGCTACCTGCCGATGATCCGCTTGTAGGATTGATGGTTCGTCGATTGCGTATGACCCGGCTGACGCTGTACTTCCTCCAGTTGATTGTGTGTCGTTGAACCCGGATGGTGTTGTTGGTGTACCGGAAGTATTGTCTGTAACTTCTAGTATTGCCGCTGTTACTGTCCCGCGTTGCTCGGATTCCTTCTTTTCCAGAAAAATTCTCCGCTTGTCACTGTTTACTGGCGTCGAGAAATTTGGCTTTCTACTGCTACTGGGTCGTTCTTCCCCTGGTGTCGGTTTGTTAGGGCGTGGTGGCAGTCGGCAGTCTGGAAACTCTTCCTTGAATTTTGAACGTTCGTATATTTCTGTCGAGCAGTATTCCTGATCTCGATTAAAAAACTCAACTCGAATATGGTTACCGTCGATGCCCGAATATGCTGTGATACTACCCCAATCGTTTTCTTTCGTCAATTCAAGCTGCTGTTTTTGATGTTGGTGTGAACGAATTGGTATGTTAGGAAATTTCTTTGCGCACTGATTTCTTGTTAGCTTTTCAGTAGACAGACTTTTCTCGTTCTTATTAAAATACTCTGCTGTTACTAGTTCACCGTCACTGTCTGCACGTAACTCTACGAATTTTGGGGACCCTCCGGTGGATGAAAAAGTGTTAAAAAATCTTTTCATACTCCTCGTAAACTTCAACTCTTCTGTTTATTAGTACTTATCCACTAGATACTGTTCCACCTTTTGTTCATGTGCTTTTATCTATTTCCACTTGATTTCACTTCACTGTAATTTTCACTTAATATTATTTTTCACTTATCGTTACTTTACTTATTTTAATATTCTATATAATGAACTATGTTGGAAATCGTTAACACGCACGCACCTCCACCACTGTTACGGTGCATACCGAGCGACTGTGACTGTATGGTAATATGGTAATGAGTGGTACAGAGAGTATGCACGCGTAGATGGGTGTACTGTAGTATAGGTATATATTTATTGTATATCGCTTGGTCTGTGAGAGATACTTCTCCTCTCGCTCGTCTCGTACCAACTGCCTGTCTTATCGTTAGTACAACTAACTATATAGACAGTGTGTGTGTGCTTGTCATTAGAAGAGTGCAGTACGTATGTACTGTGCTATTCTAACAGATTAACATAATCTGTAGTAGAATCAAACCACTTTAGGTGCCCATTTTTGCCCCATTTGGAGTAAAGAAATTTTTAAATCTACATACATATATTTTTTAAGACTCTATAGGGTCTTACCATATAAGTTACATTTGTCAATACCCTTGCAAAGTAAGTACACTAAAATTTGAGAAATCATTTACATAAAATCTCAACCTTGTTTGATTCATTTATAGAAAATTTAGGCTTATTTTTCACATATAAGCTAATTTAAAATGCTTCTGTCCGTACAAAAAGTCGAAATTGCTGTTTAGGGCTGTCCAAACCCTGTCCTTGTTCATTTGGTTGCATGTTGCATGGATATGAAACGGTTTGGACAGCGACAGCCCTACCCAGCTATCTGGACTTTCTACGTAGACAAGATATTTCTGAATCCTGGTTTCTAAAATTTAATTTTTGTATTTTGTAAAATTCAAAAAAGTTTGAAAAATTATTTAAAAAATATGTATCACAAAAATATTTTTGGAATTCGAATTCATATTCTCGAAGGATTTCACACAAGATTTGGTACAGTCAAATTTAAATTTAAAGTTGTAATTAAATTATTAAAAGACAAAAATCAGACTCAAATCCAATTGAAATCAAATTCGAAACTAGTGACTGAAATGGTGTGGTCTGGTATGGTCCGGATTTTGTGGCATATGTTCTGGTCAGTCGTTCAGACCCTTGCCTTGGATCAGACCAGACCAGGGGCTTATTCCACAAAAAAAAACTTTGTTTGCGTTTCGCAATAATTGCGAAGTTCAAAGTGCGAAGCGTTCTACAAGATTTTTTTCAAACTTTGCATAAAATCGTCGATTTGCGAAATTTGACGTCACATTTGGCAAACTTTTTTCCAAAATGTGAAGTACCATAAAACCAAATATTTAAATTTTACATTATTGGATATAAAATTATTTATTATTTTGATCGTTGTATGATTTATTTATTTTTTAGTTCAACTCCCTGGGGTAAAATCGTGTATTAAAATTATCATTTATGATTACAAATATCCACTGAACTATAATTTTGAAGTATCAAAATTTATTTAGCTTAGTTTTTGTTCAACAAACTAATATTCGACAATTAAAACAAAATGCGAAGAATTTTATGGGGAGTTTGCAAAGACATGGACATTTGATTTGCATACCTAGTTTTTCCCTATTTCGTACACGTAAATTTTCCCCTTCCTCAATCCTTCCTATAGTGTTATGGCCTGCCTATTTTCTTTCACGTTTTTAAGCACAAATAAGGCACTTCCTACATCCTACATTTGTGTAGCAAGCAAGCGTGTTTTAAAAATATAAGTAATAATATTTCAGTTCGTTTTCACTTGTTTAGCATGCCATAAATTGTAACAATGGAAAAAAAGAAGAAAGGAGACAAAAACAAGCCATACACCAACCTAGACCTTAACGATGCCATTTCTTCTGTGCAAAGTGGATCATTATTTATTTAATAAATTAGCATATCTTTGGTTAGTAGTTTTAGTACACACAACGATTATTTTATTCTTTAAATGTGAATTATAGAACCTAGTGTGACAAAATCTGTTCCAGCTTGATATGCTTAATTTACATGATACATAATTGGTTTCAATAAACGGTGGGTGTACATAATGTTACCAAACTAATAGTTAAGGCGTCCAGTCACTTTACAATTTCATAAATAGCTAAGTAATATTTATTCACATTATTTTCGTAACTTTAAAGTCAATTTTAGCGAAAATGAAACTACTACAGTTAGAACCCTGCATACCACATATTTTACCGAACCTAGCTTTCCCAACTCCGCCTAGGTCGTCAAGTTTGAACACCTGTAGGTAATGGATGCAGCGCTAGAATTTGTAAAGAATTCAGAACAGTATGTGTGTCAAGTGTCAAGTGCTATTGCTTTCAACATTCTATTTACTTGGTGTTACAGATAGAAGAACTGAAAGTTTTTCAAAAAGCTATCATATTTAGAAGACCTTATCCTTCGTGTTTTTCATGACTTTTGGACAATTTTGATTTGGGGTCATATAAGTAATGTTTAATTTATGAACAGACCCCAGAATCATGAAAAAACTTATGTATTTGAAATTAAATTGCTCCAAATGGGGCAAAAACAGGCAGCTAATGTTTAGTGATTCCAATACAGAATTGTTTGGGCGTTTTAATGGTACCTATATCTCAGTGAAGCCTATGAAGTTTTTAAGTTATAACGCTTTCTAGTTTTGAGTTTGTTTAGCATTGTAAGAAAATCAGAGGCAACTTTAAAATTAATTTTAACGTAAGTACGTAGGTGGATTCAATTTAAAATTCTCATAATTCACCAAGTCAAGCCTTGGTATGTACTCTACACAAAAAATGACATTAATTGCAAAAACTTTATGATCAATTAATGGTGCCATTGCATATTATTTTGAAAAACAAGCTTTGTGAGCTGTTTTGAAAACTGCAAGTTGAAAAAAACATCGTGGTGGACTAGATAACCCAAACTCAAACTGCAAAGTTACGACTTTGCACTATGCGTTTGCCACTTTGCAATTTTCAAGTTTAAGCGAAACAGAAAATTCTGATTTGCAAATGCGAAGTGTGAATTGCAAAGTGCGAAGTTGCTGGTGGAGTAAGCCCAAGATTAGTTTAATGGTAAAATAGGGATATTCACCAGATATATATATTCACCAGAAATTTGAAGATTTGAAGTTGTTTACGTTGTAGTCTGAATATTTATTTGTAGAACTTTATTAATTGTCGCGACGCGTTTCGGATTTTATCCTTTTTCAAGCGAGATTATTGTGGAATGTACACTGTTTTTACGGTGGTTGTTTACACTGTTTCAATTTTGGTGGGATAGTAGTAGGATGGATAGGACGAAAGTGATTGAGATGTCACGAGATGTATGCTATATAATATGCTGTAAAATATGCTATATAATATGCTATAGATTATGCCTTGAATGTTAGTGTTAAAATGTGATATATGTAATCAGCAGGACGTAATACATCATGAAACTCATTTTCACTCTTTTTAAAGAAAGTTTTACTTTTTTCAAAATTTTTTAAAATTTTGAAAACTGTTTTGAAATTTTAAATGTCGCAATACTAACTATTGGGGTTTGTACTAAGACTGAACAGGCTTGTAAGTCTTACTTTTTAAGATGTTTAAAAGTAGTCCGTGAGGGATGAAGCATGTTGGTTAGATTTAAACGTTTGCTTGATTGTATGAAGTATAGCAAGTGTACGTGGATCGTGCACAAGCTATGTCGCATGAAACAAAAATTATTGGCTTGAAGACACTTTAATGGTCTGTATGGGGATCTTTTTGCCTTTGGAATTACATATATGAAATTTTTTCGTGAGCAATGCATATATTTTTTAAATAAACACATCAAAAAACATTTACAAATGCCAATTGTTTTTTATTAAAGTTTTAAAAATTTTGTTTACAATTTTTTAAAATCTTATCTCCTAAAATGTTTACAAATTATTTTTCTTACTATTGGTTTTTTAACTTTAGTTTTTTAGAATGTTTACGAACTAAATACATTTTTATGATTGTTCACAAACTTTATTTTATATTCACGAACAAAATTATTTTTTTCCTAAATCTATTTGTTAAAATGTCTTACAAACCTAATTATATTTTTAAATATTTCTAAAAATATTTTTTTAACTTCATTTGTTTTTTTGGTTTACAAACTAAATTGTTTTTTCTACAAAGTATTTTTATAACATTATTTGTTTTTAGTGAGTATGTTTGAATTTGTTTTACCATTTTTTAAATTACTTTTCTACAAACTAGTTTACAGAAATGTTTTTTACAAACTAAATTATTTTTTTTCCTAAATCTATTTGTAAAATGTTTTACAAACCTAATTATTTTTTTACAAAATTATTTATTTTTTTTACAAGGTATTTGTATTTTTAAAATAATTTGTTTTTACTGAGTATTTTTTGCTTTTTTTAATGATGTTGCTACAAACTAGTTTAGAAATACATTTTTACGAAGTAATTTTTTGTTGTTGTCACTATTGTGTTTTTCACTAAGTTTAAGATATTTTTAAAACAAATTATTTGTCTAATGTGTGAAACCCGTAGGGTAAACTGAAGTTTAAATTATTGCTGTCTGGATAATATCTGTTTACATCTAATCCATGGAATGCAATTTTTTCCACATTCATCAGATATAATTTATGATCAATCGATCTAATCAAATTTACAGTTAATCGTTTGATTTTTTGTAAATTGATGGCTGTTTCATAGGTTTCAAATGTACACGATTTTAAACTATTGCTTGAAATTCCTTTGCATTTTAATTCGTCATGCCCGCCAAATGATCTTATGGCGTATTCCTTGGCTCTGGAAGCAGCTAGTTTCCAAATATCTATGTCCTCAATCTTCCATTTCCCACCAATTTCAGCATTATGATTAACCAAATCAGGATACTTTGCCAACAATGCATACCCTGTCGGCAATTTGGAGTAGTCAACAATTTGTATAGGTCTTCAAAGTATGTATTATTAGGATCCAAAATCTACGAAATAAAAGAAACGTTTAATTAGGTTTATTTTTTAATAATTGTTGTATAACTTGTTTAAATTTATTTTATGCTTTAGGATAAGAGACTCTCATTCGGCTCTGGATTAATTATTTCATCCGAAACAGGGTGGTGGTCTCTACCATCAATAATGTGTCCCGAACAAGGAGTGTCAGCCGTGGATGTCCACAGGGAGGTGTTTTATCGCCTTTACTGTGGAACCTAGTAATGGATGGCTTATTGGTCTCCTTAAGCACATCAGTGCCGTCCCTTCTTAATCAAGGATTTGCGGATGACACTGGTATTTTTCAAAGAGGAAGAGTTTATGACACTCTTGTATCCAGAGTTCATGATGGCCTTTGGGTCACTAAAGCTTGGTGTCAGGATGTTGGTCTTAAACTTAACCCCAATAAAACAGAACTAGTATTGTTCACAAAAAACCCAAGGCTACACCCACCGCCAATGCGGTTTGATGGCGTTTCCTTGGAGATTAAATCAACAGTGAGGTACTTGGGGGTCGTTCTCGATAGAGGACTCACGTGGCTGCCTCACTGTAAATCCATTTGTTTAAAGGCATCAATAGCGCTAGCTAGATGCAAAAGAATGGTTGGAAGGAAGTGGGGACTATCTCCAAGAGTGGTCAAGTGGGCTTACACTGCCATCGTCAGGCCCCTATTGGAGTATGGCATAGTGGTGTGGGCCCCGGCTCTTTTGAAGGTCTCGTATGTCTCCCGCCTTCAAAAACTTCAAAGGCAAGCATGCCTAATGATTACAGGAGCATTACGCTCAACTTCAACATCTGCCATGCAGTGCTTGATTGGCCTCACGCCTATAGAGTTTACTCTGAAAGCGGTGGCTATACGGTCCTGGCATAGGCTTAATACAAGGGGTCTCTGGACTCCCAATCCGATGTTTGGGGGGTCGTTAAGTCACACGGCAATCTGCGAGAGGTGGGGTAAATCCAGCCCTACCCTTCGCATGCCAACTGACTGGACAAACCTCAAAGACATTAATTCTAAACGCTATGATGTTGATATTCAATGTCGTAGTGTGTGGTCTTCTGATCTTTCGGAACTTCCCTCGGGTGTTGTCTGCTACACGGATGGTTCCAGTAATGGAGTCCTTACGGGTTGCGGAGTACTCAATGAGGGGAGGGCTGAGACAAGAACATCACTACTCTCTAAATCGGTTTACCTAGGTGAATACACCTCGGTTTTCCAATGTGAAGTACTGGCTATCTTCCACGCTATTACATGGCTGGAGGATAACAACATACGTGAAACATCTATACACATTTATGTGGATAGTCAGAGTGCTTTGAAGGCACTTCAAGCGAGGCTAACAACCTCGCTATCTGTCCTGGATTGTCATCACTGCCTTAACAGGGTTGCTGCAAGTAACTGTGTCAAGCTGGTGTGGATCCCAGCCCACTCTGGTTACCGTGGTAACGAGGAAGCTGACAGACTGGCAAAATTGGCCTATGATGCCGATAATTGCCGTTTTATTGGCCCTGCTCCCGTGGTCCCTATTCCTTTATTGCTTGTTCACTGGACAACCAAAGAGCTGTCCTGGGAGGAGCATAAAAGGTCGTGGAACATGGAGCGAGGGTGTAACAAAACAAAAATATGGATTGACTCGCCACTCTACGGTAGTCGATCCTTAATTCGGCATTCGCGCAAGCACCTCCGTTGTCTGGTTGGTTTAATCACCGGACATGGAGAGCTTAGAAGGCATAAATTTCTTTTGGGTTTATCGGACTCGCCAACCTGTCTATGTGGTGAGGAAGACGAAACCCCCATACATTTTCTTACCACGTGTCCGAGGTTTGTTTTTACCAGGAATTTATATCTAGGTAGCTGCATCCTCACATTAGGTATGTTAGGTCAGGCCACTACGGGAGAACTGCTGGCGTATGCATATGCCACTGGTTATCTCGTGGGCTAAAATTAAAGATTATTAACGGGACGTCCGCAATTAGCCTTATTGGCCTTGGCGGTGTCCATGTGGACCAATCCCATGATCCACATGGTGCCCAATAAAAATAATAATAATATAATAATAGGATAAATAAACATTGCTTGCCTGGAAAATATGACTGTTGGTGTCAGAGTACTGGTGATGGATCCTTTCTGTGAACACTGGCTTGAACTCTTGGTAAAATCCAGAGTAGCGACTTTAGAATGCTCCAAGCAATTAAAACCTCCTTGAATAGGCTTGTCCAATATAACTTCTTGAGGTTTGAGTACAACTTGAGTTATATTGTCAGACAAACTTTTGAAACCCGTGCATCTTTCCTCAGCTATTGTTTTCACCACACTCACGCGAGACGAAAAAAATTTCACAGTAATAAGATTTTCGTTTGACTGCAAAAATTTTCCATAAATTGCATTGTTTATCAGTTTCAAGAAATCCTTGTCTGATTTAGATTTTGCATTTCTTCTTCTTTCAACGTTTGTTGTTATATAATCTTTAATGTATGCTTGATGTGTAAATGAAAATCCTTGATGAATTGTTACAAGTTTCATTCCTATTTTCAAATAATATCGCAGCGATGCATGGTTTACTACATAATGCATCTTGTCATAGCATGTAAGCATAAGTTTTTCTTGAGTCAAGAAAGATTTTCCTAGCTGCCTAAGTTTTGAGACATGTTCTTTCTGACGTTCTGACAGCTCATTTAATTGAATTTTGAGTTTTTCAGGACACAGTGGAATTTCCTTGGTTCTTTCTTGAACATTATTTGGGTATTCTAAATCCTTTTCTAAGATATACCCTTTGCTTTCAGCTTCAAAGTCACGATTTATCCAGTCAATACAGTTTAATGTATCCACAGTTTCCCATTTAAAATTTCCAAGCGGAAACTTTTTGCACAGAGCTTCAGCATACATACCATTTTTGTCAACATACAGAAGGTGTTGTCTTGGTAGGTCAGAGATGTAGTGTTCTGCATCTCGTTCCGTATTGGCCACTACAATTTTCTGCGAAGCATAGCAAATCCCGCCTCGGATCTCCTTTTTAACCATTTTATACATTTCATAGTCCCGTATAACATCAATTTCAACACCATTTGTTTTCAAGAAACTTTGCCAGGCGTATCCGCTGGTAGTGCAGACGTACGTAGGATCAAGTCCAGTGTTTTATAACCCAATTCGTCTAAAATTTTCTCACACTGCAGCCAACAGTACACTGTCCAGTAAATTGTACAGTTTGCAATACTTGTTAAATTCTTTTATATTGAAATTTGTAATTATTTTGTTCACAAGTTCCCATTCTGAATCTGTAATTTCTTTTCCCGTCAAATCATTATTGAACCATTTACGTTCTGGTATAGGATGTCCATCTTGAAATACAACAGGAGAAGTAGGATAACTGTACGGGAACAGAATTTTTGCAAACAACAGTTCAATATTTTCTTTCGTATTGGGAACTCCAGCTGGAACCATTTCTGGAAAACACTGATCAATCAATGTCAAGCTTTCACATTTTTCTTTTGCAATTACGTCAGCCAAGTTTGCTAAACTGTCTTTTACAAATTGACAGCTGTCAATAAATCTTATTTTCACTCTGCGATCATTTTCTTCTATTGTCTCTGTATTTTTACTGCCCATATTGTAATTAAGTGATGGTAAAACTTTGTTTTTATGCGCATTTGTCATTTGCACAAATTTTTCTGACGATTTTGCAATAAATTGAACGTCTTCAGCATCAAACATTTCTTGTTCCAATACATTTACAAGACGATGCAGATCAAATCCAGTTGAATTATGACAAACACATACAAGTTCATGTTTGTATTTTATCTTGACGTGGCATGACTGACACAAAGCTGCAATGTATGTACCATCGGTGTGGTTATGATGAAACGTTTTAGTTACAGACTGCTTTGCTTTTCCATTTACTTCATCAACTGCTCCAGCAAATCCGCCAATGCCATCTCCAAGTTCTTCAATATATTTGTCAATTGAATCTTCATCAAACGCTTCTGCATAGCTTCGCTTTTTCTTTTTCTTTTCAACAGTGAATTTCCGATGACAAAGTTCACAATGTGTCGCTGCTTTATGTTTTTGCAATGTTTCAGCATCCGGCTTGTTGAAATTATTAGTATTTCGAATTTTTGTTATAAGTTTGTCTGCCCAATAGAATACAGACTTGTAAAAATGCTTGACTAGATTTTCTCCATTGTAATAATTTGCATGAACAATTTTCATGTCAGATGTAGTTGTTTTCACAATAACAATTGCATAACTTGCTGGTTTAAATTCAGACACTATCGTTGTTGCTTTTTTCTGTTTTCCCAAAGGCTCAGCAAACGTCTCCCAGTCGTAGAATAATATGTACGGTACTGGTAATGTCATATATTCATTTCTGAATTTTATCCTGAACCGCTTATCAGGAAAATCATATATTGTTTCTTTCACTTCCATGCACTTATGTTTTAACAACTGTTCTTTAGTTTTTTTGAACCGAAAACACTTGACAGAAGTACAAACGTTTTTTTGTATATGTCCAAAAAATCGATTTAAGTCATTTATCAATACAAAATGGCAACGTTTTCCTTGCTCATCGTTTTCATGAATGAGAAACAAATTTACAACTTTTGTAGATTTATGTAAACTTTCATAGTTGTGAACTATATTTTTTCCTTCATGCGTAAAAACATTTACACAGATATCGTTTTTCTCTTCAAACAATGGGATGTCTGTATGTACATTAACACCAGCGTCACTTGTCATTGAAAAGTCAAAGTTGCACAGATATTTTTTCCAATGTTCAACTCGATGTAGAGTTACTTTGATAATTCTTGCTCCGTCAGTTTTTGTTTGCGTCTGCTTTTCTTCAAACTGTCGGTTACACAAATTAAGTTCATATTCCATGTACACTCTTGCAGCTATACAGTACTGGAAGCATTTTCCATTTTTGTTGTTAATATTTACAATTCCTTGTTTTGGAAACGGCATCTTAAGATGTCCGCGTATTTTTGAGTTCTTTAGTAGTGACAGTTCACCCATTTTAACTTGAAACGATACAATTTTAATGATTTTCTATCTACTCCCGAGTTCAGTGAAATTATTCTTTTTTTTGATAATTTCGTCAGCAGCTTCAAGCAAAAGAGAATCTATTCCGTTTGAATCATGAAGATCAAATGGTCTGGAATCGAAGAATATAGTTTCTTCATGTATAAACGTGTGATCGGCGTCTTGAATATCTTTTTCCATTAACACATCAATTCCAATAATGACACTCATAGCTTTGTACACAACCAAGTTTTCATTTAACAGTTTTTCAGTTGGATTTTTTACAAATTCAAAAATATCTTCAATGCTAGTAATTTCATCTGTTGGTTCATATAAATACTTTTTGACTGCGCCAAGATGTGATCTTGAAGTTTCTTTAAAAAAAGGTCCCTGTCTGTCTAAAGAACCAGCCTTACAGGTGTAGCCGTACGTTCTGTCAATAATTTGATATGTCGGTTGAAAATGGAGGGACTATAATACAAAAATGAAATTTCCTACTTAACTTAAATTTAAAGTTATCTCTATACAAACGTGGAACTCAGCCACAATTTCGGAAGCGTAGGTTTTGGCCGTTGTCTTAATTTAATATATACCTAATAATATACTTAACCTATTCTAATTATCATTATAATTTCTTAAATTATATCTATAATTATCCTTATTCGTTATATACCTATCATTCACAGTAGCTAAAGTATCCTTATTCCTAGAACCTGGTGGTCGACCTCGACCTCTCTTAATTACAGGTTGTTCAGTTGCGGGGATTAATGTCGGTGGGCCTTCAGTGCTGATCTCTGGTTGTATGGTTTTGTAATGAACTAACCGAGGAAAATCTTCATCATACTGCTGTGTGTTAGTATGTTGAAACGAAAGGCCGGAATTCTGTTGAGAGCTCGTATTAGTTGAGTCGGTAGTACTTAACATTGAATTCCCCTGGGGTCCATCCACGTGAACCGTTGGTTTCCTGATGGGTGGAATTATCTCCCCAGGCCGTACATAGTATCTCCTTAGCTTCTCCATATTGACATTAAACCGAATTAATCCACCTCCTCGCTTTCTCCCTTCGATAGTATATACGTTGTTTCCAACAGACTCCACAATTTTGTAGGGTCTGGAAAATATAGACATTAATTTTTTAGAAAAACCTTTTTTTGTATGACTATTACGTAATAATACTAAATCCCCCACATTAAATTCGAATTCTTGTCTATTAAGATTATAACGTTGTGCCCACTGGACACGACTATTTTCTATAGCAAGTCGGGCATGCTCTCGTGCCTCACGACCTTGCTCATGATACCCGATTGTCGGTGTCTCCCTGAATAATGGTAAGGACAAATCCAGTGGCTGTGTAGGCTACACATATAGACAGAAAAATGGAGTCATCCCTGTCGTTGAGTGGGTACTTGTATTTAACGCAAAGGTGATTTGTGGTAGTGCCTCGTCCCAGTTGCGCCTTGATTTACTCCGATAGGACCGAATCGCCTCCATTAGTACATCGTGGCTGGCCTCCACACATCCATTACTCCTTGGTGTGTACGGGCTGCTGGTGATATGATTAGTTCCCAGTAACTTATTGAGCTCCTTCACGGTGGTATTTAAGAACGAGGTCCCATTATCTGACTGAATTATTCGAGGAGCTCCATATTTAGTAACAATCTCCTCCATTAGAAATTTCGCAGTCGTCGCGGCTTCACAATTTGGAACAGCTTTGGCTACTAAAAATTTAGTCAAATAACAAACAGCAGTTAGTAAATACTTATTGCGATTTACGGATGTATTTATCGGCCCCGCATAATCAATTTGAATTCGTTCGAATGGTGCACATGGAATGTCAATGAATTTGAATAAGCCAGCTGGCTTGATGCGAGGCACTTTGTTACGCTGGCAGCTGGAACATGTCCGTACATATTCAAATACATCCTTACTCATAGTAGGCCAAAATAAAGTTTGTCGAATTTTATCCAATGTCTTTTTTCTACCCAAATGTCCCGCAATTTTTGAATCGTGCAAATTTTGTAAAATGTTTTGACGTTGATGGCACGGAATCACTAATAATAACTTATGCTTTTTGTATTCGGATTGCCTGAAGTATAGTATGCCGTTGAGTAATTGATAATTTGATAAAGTTTCCACTGAGCTTCTCTCAATTGTCATCATAATTTTGGCTAAAGCTGGATCAGCTAATTGTTCCATTCTGTAATTTTCATCTCGTGGTACTGATGTTAACGTCCATATGGACAGATCCATATCTGTATTATGAGTCCTCGACAACAAGTCTGGTAGGAAGTTGATTTTGCCTGCTAGATGACTAATGTTTGTAATGTTGTATGAATTGAAAATCATGGCTTGTCTGAATAACTTAGGTGACATGGGCGTTTTCTTAGAGTTGATTAAGCTAGGTAAGGTAGAATTATCAGTTTCAATTTTAAATGGAATGCCCTTCAAGAAGTGAGATAGCCGCTTCAATCCAAAAACTATTGCTTCCATCTCCAACACTGGAACCTGATAATTTTTCATAGCCGGAGTTAATGATTTGCTTATAGATGCAACAATTTTTTCAACAGGTTTTCCGTTAACTATATGAGTCTGAAATAATGTACATCCTAATCCAGTTAAAGATGCATCCGTTCTCAATGTAGTTGGTAATTTAGGATCAAAATGAGCCTGGATGGGAGCAGTTGTTAAAGCCAATTTTAATTTTTCGAAAGCTTCTTGACACTCTGGTGTCCAAATGTACGCAACGTCCTTCTTCAATAAATCATTGAGGGGCCGTGCTATTGTAGCTAAATTTGGAATGAATTCAGAATAAAAATTTACAGAGCCCATGAATGATTGAAGTGATTTGATATTCGTTGGTGGCTTAATTTTACGAATGGGATCAACTAATTCAGTTGTTGGTTCACGTCCGTCTTTGCTTACTAAGAACCCCAAAATTTCTAATTTCTTGAAACCTAATCTACACTTCGATGGTTTCAGCCTCAAGTTATTTTCAATTAATTTATGGAACACTTTACGTAGTGAACTAATGTTTCGATCGATGTCTTCGGATGGTACTATAATGTCGTCCAAATAATGTAGAACTTCGGTATACTGTAAATCTCCAAGCATATTTATCATCATTTTAGAGAAGAAGCTCGGAGCTCCTTGCATGCCAAATCCGAGCTTTAAACACTCGTAATGCCCGTGTCGAGTCTTGAAGGCTGAAAGTGGAATGGATTCATCATCGAGTAAAATTTGATTATACCCGGCTTCCAAGTCCAAAGCTGAGAAAATGTTCTTTCCTCGGAATCGGTGGAGGATCTCATGGATTAAAGGCAAAGGGAACAGTTGCTTACGTGTTTGAAAATTCAGTAATCTGTAGTCATTTACGAGTCTGAACTGTTTCTTGTTTGGATCAGGTGATTTTTTGCTGACTAAAAACGATGGGCTGCTCCAGTCACTGTTACTTTCCCGAATTGTTCCGTCCGCTAGTTGTTGTTTCACTTGGCGTGCTATCTCCTCGTGTTGCGCTTCGCTTTGTGGGTGAGCCCGCAGCTGTACTGGTGTTGAATCAAGTAGCTCTATCTTGTATTTAGCATGAGGATAAACTCCATTTGGTGTACGGGAAAATTTAAAAGCTTGTTGACATTCAGCTACCAAATTTTTATATTTCATTAAATCTGCACTACTCAACTGCGGATCATATGCTACTTTATTGATTTCCTGCTCCAGTTCATCTCCTTCATAAATAGGTACATTCGATCTAATTCCCTCTTGCTCGAAATTCGGCTCAACTTTACTAATATTATTTATCACGCGCACTTCTAGTTCATTCCAATCTGTAATCTGAGCAGTAGCAATGACAGCCTTACTCTGTATTATGATTTCCTCCTCCGATGGATTTATGACACGGAGAAACTGAGTTTTTTCACTAATAATAAAGTCTGGAATCACCATCTGTTTTAGCTTCCTTTGTCCCAATGACAAAGCCTCAAACCGAGTTCCATTTATTTGTTGCCCCTTTTTATTTAATACATATATAGGAATGTCTATCATCGAGTAGGGCTGTAGTACCTGTCTACTGGAACTATGAATTCTCAATATATTCTCATTGCGCTCTTTCTTTTTAGTATTTAGGATGCACGAAGCTCTAGGACTTGCCTCTGTTTTGGTTTTATTTACATGTTTGCTAGCGGCTTGTATTTTTTCATAGAATTCTCTTTTCACATTCTTACCGACGGCGACTTGATCAATGTCCCGTGTTTTGTTGGTTTGCTGATTTTGGAGAGGGGCGTTGGCCTTCGCTTGCCTCTGTGTGTCGTCATGTACTTGACTTAAGTCGGTCTCTCGCTGCATATAGACTGATGACATTTGCAACTGTCGCCTGTCTGTAGCGGGTGGCTGGCTTGTTGTCATTCGTACGTGTCCAAACTCAGGTGAATAAATAACTTCATTCCCAACATCTAAAACTACTTTAAATTTTCTCAAGAAATCTTCGCCGACTAACAACTCATGCTGTGCATTGTTCACTAAAATGTAAGTATGAGTCACATTAAATCCATTGAAGTTTATTGTTACTATAGCTTGTCCAATATGCTCAATTAACCCACCTCCATAGTTTCTTAAATTTAATGTAGACGGCTGTATTATTACACCTAATTGTCGAGCCACGTCACTATTTATAATAGAACACATAGCACCACTATCAATAAAAACGTTTACAAGGCAGGTCTTGGTACTGCCTTGGATGTTGATGCTATTAAGTTTTATGACTTCCGTTACTTCACTCACATTATTCACATTAGTGTTGTTTGATTGCACCGTCATTTCCTCTTCATTTTCAACTAATTCTAATGCACTAAATCTATTGTAGGTACTAACTATATTAATTTCTGGTGGCCTGATATTTGCAATGGCTCGAGTCGGCCCACTCGTTCCACTTAACCGTTTAAATGCTGATTTTGTTGCTGAGTGGTATAATTTGGTGGTGGCATAATTGCTAAGTTGGGGGAGGGTGCATTGAAATTCTGATTATTCTGCTGGAAACGTGGGATGAATGGACGAATAAAATTTGGATTCTGATAATTACTCCCTTCATATGACTCATATCCCGTTGGATACTGCTGTGGTCGATAATTGTGAACGAAATTATTCCCTCGATAATTATGCTGTTGACGTGGAATATAATATCCACGGCTTGAATTTTGTTGACTCGTTCTTGGCCACGTAGATTGCCCTACTTCTGTACATTGTGCAATGAAATGACCTGCTCGTCCACACCCATGACATTTTCTCTGATTGGTTTGTTGGGAAGCTCCACGTGCATTATTAAAACGTCCTTGTGGTTGACGTGGATGCTGTTGAGATGTAGGTGGTGATGTGGCATTATTACGTGGCTGTTTCTGTATTTCGTTCAATCGCTGAGTCAATGACGCCACTGTCTTTTCTAATGCTGATACCATATCCACCTGCTGTACTAATGCTACCTCCTGTTTGATCTCCGGGAATTTTGCTTCGTATGTATCAGATGCATCAAACTGAATTAATAATGCCTGCAAGGCCGCTATTGTAGTTGGACGTGCCTGCATTCTCAAAAAATGTCGAACGTTCTCCCGTAAGTTTGGTATGATCGTAGCTATCATCTGAGTAGCTGGAAATGTTGCCCAGGTATCGCCAAATGCGCTTTGTATTCGCATTAAAAATGCATTTGCTCGTTCATCACATTGCTGCTTTTGTTGAAAAAGTTCTACTAAGGATACCTGCGGGTCTGGTGATGGCGGGCAACTCACTAACAACGCAGTAAACAGCGCGTCTAATGTTGTAGCATCTGTTAGTAATCCCTTGTTAATCTTAAAATAACTCCGAGCGATGGGTGTAGTTAATGCCTCCGTTAACAGCTGTTTACTTGTATTCAGATCTACTTCTGTTAACGCTACATACCTTGTGAACTGAGTTCGGAACTCGTTAAATGCGTTGGTGTAAATGTCAGGTTTTGAATACGATGGTCGTTTCAACTCTATTGGTTTAAAAGTTGCCATTTTTACTGGGAATAATTGTCCAATGCCGTAAAAGTCTATTTCTGGCTCAGCTTCTATTTTTATCTGCGAACGTAATTTTACAATGCCTGCTGCTGTATCTAAATGATTTTGTATCTCAGCTAGCTTGCCTTGAAGGGTTCTTTCCTCCAACTCAGTTCGTTCCGGGTTTAGAAACGACAAGTACCCAATATTAAAAGTTTTACGTACCGGTTCTGTTGTATTTACCACCGAATTCCTACGTTCACGCGCCCCTTGTAGTATTAGTTCTGCCTGGTCTGTGTCTGCAGCTCCTACGGCGGCTATGAAGCTGTTTTTCTCCTCTTCTGAATTATTGTCTTGGCCGTTTACAGAACCCGCAGTATGGTTGTCAGTTGGGGATGAGTCCGCTGAGTAGAACGTGTACGGTGTGGCTACCTGCCGATGATCCGCTTGTAGGATTGATGGTTCGTCGATTGCGTATGACCCGGCTGACGCTGTACTTCCTCCAGTTGATTGTGTGTCGTTGAACCCGGATGGTGTTGTTGGTGTACCGGAAGTATTGTCTGTAACTTCTAGTATTGCCGCTGTTACTGTCCCGCGTTGCTCGGATTCCTTCTTTTCCAGAAAAATTCTCCGCTTGTCACTGTTTACTGGCGTCGAGAAATTTGGCTTTCTACTGCTACTGGGTCGTTCTTCCCCTGGTGTCGGTTTGTTAGGGCGTGGTGGCAGTCGGCAGTCTGGAAACTCTTCCTTGAATTTTGAACGTTCGTATATTTCTGTCGAGCAGTATTCCTGATCTCGATTAAAAAACTCAACTCGAATATGGTTACCGTCGATGCCCGAATATGCTGTGATACTACCCCAATCGTTTTCTTTCGTCAATTCAAGCTGCTGTTTTTGATGTTGGTGTGAACGAATTGGTATGTTAGGAAATTTCTTTGCGCACTGATTTCTTGTTAGCTTTTCAGTAGACAGACTTTTCTCGTTCTTATTAAAATACTCTGCTGTTACTAGTTCACCGTCACTGTCTGCACGTAACTCTACGAATTTTGGGGACCCTCCGGTGGATGAAAAAGTGTTAAAAAATCTTTTCATACTCCTCGTAAACTTCAACTCTTCTGTTTATTAGTACTTATCCACTAGATACTGTTCCACCTTTTGTTCATGTGCTTTTATCTATTTCCACTTGATTTCACTTCACTGTAATTTTCACTTAATATTATTTTTCACTTATCGTTACTTTACTTATTTTAATATTCTATATAATGAACTATGTTGGAAATCGTTAACACGCACGCACCTCCACCACTGTTACGGTGCATACCGAGCGACTGTGACTGTATGGTAATATGGTAATGAGTGGTACAGAGAGTATGCACGCGTAGATGGGTGTACTGTAGTATAGGTATATATTTATTGTATATCGCTTGGTCTGTGAGAGATACTTCTCCTCTCGCTCGTCTCGTACCAACTGCCTGTCTTATCGTTAGTACAACTAACTATATAGACAGTGTGTGTGTGCTTGTCATTAGAAGAGTGCAGTACGTATGTACTGTGCTATTCTAACAGATTAACATAATCTGTAGTAGAATCAAACCACTTTAGGTGCCCATTTTTGCCCCATTTGGAGTAAAGAAATTTTTAAATCTACATACATATATTTTTTAAGACTCTATAGGGTCTTACCATATAAGTTACATTTGTCAATACCCTTGCAAAGTAAGTACACTAAAATTTGAGAAATCATTTACATAAAATCTCAACCTTGTTTGATTCATTTATAGAAAATTTAGGCTTATTTTTCACATATAAGCTAATTTAAAATGCTTCTGTCCGTACAAAAAGTCGAAATTGCTGTTTAGGGCTGTCCAAACCCTGTCCTTGTTCATTTGGTTGCATGTTGCATGGATATGAAACGGTTTGGACAGCGACAGCCCTACCCAGCTATCTGGACTTTCTACGTAGACAAGATATTTCTGAATCCTGGTTTCTAAAATTTAATTTTTGTATTTTGTAAAATTCAAAAAAGTTTGAAAAATTATTTAAAAAATATGTATCACAAAAATATTTTTGGAATTCGAATTCATATTCTCGAAGGATTTCACACAAGATTTGGTACAGTCAAATTTAAATTTAAAGTTGTAATTAAATTATTAAAAGACAAAAATCAGACTCAAATCCAATTGAAATCAAATTCGAAACTAGTGACTGAAATGGTGTGGTCTGGTATGGTCCGGATTTTGTGGCATATGTTCTGGTCAGTCGTTCAGACCCTTGCCTTGGATCAGACCAGACCAGGGGCTTATTCCACAAAAAAAAACTTTGTTTGCGTTTCGCAATAATTGCGAAGTTCAAAGTGCGAAGCGTTCTACAAGATTTTTTTCAAACTTTGCATAAAATCGTCGATTTGCGAAATTTGACGTCACATTTGGCAAACTTTTTTCCAAAATGTGAAGTACCATAAAACCAAATATTTAAATTTTACATTATTGGATATAAAATTATTTATTATTTTGATCGTTGTATGATTTATTTATTTTTTAGTTCAACTCCCTGGGGTAAAATCGTGTATTAAAATTATCATTTATGATTACAAATATCCACTGAACTATAATTTTGAAGTATCAAAATTTATTTAGCTTAGTTTTTGTTCAACAAACTAATATTCGACAATTAAAACAAAATGCGAAGAATTTTATGGGGAGTTTGCAAAGACATGGACATTTGATTTGCATACCTAGTTTTTCCCTATTTCGTACACGTAAATTTTCCCCTTCCTCAATCCTTCCTATAGTGTTATGGCCTGCCTATTTTCTTTCACGTTTTTAAGCACAAATAAGGCACTTCCTACATCCTACATTTGTGTAGCAAGCAAGCGTGTTTTAAAAATATAAGTAATAATATTTCAGTTCGTTTTCACTTGTTTAGCATGCCATAAATTGTAACAATGGAAAAAAAGAAGAAAGGAGACAAAAACAAGCCATACACCAACCTAGACCTTAACGATGCCATTTCTTCTGTGCAAAGTGGATCATTATTTATTTAATAAATTAGCATATCTTTGGTTAGTAGTTTTAGTACACACAACGATTATTTTATTCTTTAAATGTGAATTATAGAACCTAGTGTGACAAAATCTGTTCCAGCTTGATATGCTTAATTTACATGATACATAATTGGTTTCAATAAACGGTGGGTGTACATAATGTTACCAAACTAATAGTTAAGGCGTCCAGTCACTTTACAATTTCATAAATAGCTAAGTAATATTTATTCACATTATTTTCGTAACTTTAAAGTCAATTTTAGCGAAAATGAAACTACTACAGTTAGAACCCTGCATACCACATATTTTACCGAACCTAGCTTTCCCAACTCCGCCTAGGTCGTCAAGTTTGAACACCTGTAGGTAATGGATGCAGCGCTAGAATTTGTAAAGAATTCAGAACAGTATGTGTGTCAAGTGTCAAGTGCTATTGCTTTCAACATTCTATTTACTTGGTGTTACAGATAGAAGAACTGAAAGTTTTTCAAAAAGCTATCATATTTAGAAGACCTTATCCTTCGTGTTTTTCATGACTTTTGGACAATTTTGATTTGGGGTCATATAAGTAATGTTTAATTTATGAACAGACCCCAGAATCATGAAAAAACTTATGTATTTGAAATTAAATTGCTCCAAATGGGGCAAAAACAGGCAGCTAATGTTTAGTGATTCCAATACAGAATTGTTTGGGCGTTTTAATGGTACCTATATCTCAGTGAAGCCTATGAAGTTTTTAAGTTATAACGCTTTCTAGTTTTGAGTTTGTTTAGCATTGTAAGAAAATCAGAGGCAACTTTAAAATTAATTTTAACGTAAGTACGTAGGTGGATTCAATTTAAAATTCTCATAATTCACCAAGTCAAGCCTTGGTATGTACTCTACACAAAAAATGACATTAATTGCAAAAACTTTATGATCAATTAATGGTGCCATTGCATATTATTTTGAAAAACAAGCTTTGTGAGCTGTTTTGAAAACTGCAAGTTGAAAAAAACATCGTGGTGGACTAGATAACCCAAACTCAAACTGCAAAGTTACGACTTTGCACTATGCGTTTGCCACTTTGCAATTTTCAAGTTTAAGCGAAACAGAAAATTCTGATTTGCAAATGCGAAGTGTGAATTGCAAAGTGCGAAGTTGCTGGTGGAGTAAGCCCAAGATTAGTTTAATGGTAAAATAGGGATATTCACCAGATATATATATTCACCAGAAATTTGAAGATTTGAAGTTGTTTACGTTGTAGTCTGAATATTTATTTGTAGAACTTTATTAATTGTCGCGACGCGTTTCGGATTTTATCCTTTTTCAAGCGAGATTATTGTGGAATGTACACTGTTTTTACGGTGGTTGTTTACACTGTTTCAATTTTGGTGGGATAGTAGTAGGATGGATAGGACGAAAGTGATTGAGATGTCACGAGATGTATGCTATATAATATGCTGTAAAATATGCTATATAATATGCTATAGATTATGCCTTGAATGTTAGTGTTAAAATGTGATATATGTAATCAGCAGGACGTAATACATCATGAAACTCATTTTCACTCTTTTTAAAGAAAGTTTTACTTTTTTCAAAATTTTTTAAAATTTTGAAAACTGTTTTGAAATTTTAAATGTCGCAATACTAACTATTGGGGTTTGTACTAAGACTGAACAGGCTTGTAAGTCTTACTTTTTAAGATGTTTAAAAGTAGTCCGTGAGGGATGAAGCATGTTGGTTAGATTTAAACGTTTGCTTGATTGTATGAAGTATAGCAAGTGTACGTGGATCGTGCACAAGCTATGTCGCATGAAACAAAAATTATTGGCTTGAAGACACTTTAATGGTCTGTATGGGGATCTTTTTGCCTTTGGAATTACATATATGAAATTTTTTCGTGAGCAATGCATATATTTTTTAAATAAACACATCAAAAAACATTTACAAATGCCAATTGTTTTTTATTAAAGTTTTAAAAATTTTGTTTACAATTTTTTAAAATCTTATCTCCTAAAATGTTTACAAATTATTTTTCTTACTATTGGTTTTTTAACTTTAGTTTTTTAGAATGTTTACGAACTAAATACATTTTTATGATTGTTCACAAACTTTATTTTATATTCACGAACAAAATTATTTTTTTCCTAAATCTATTTGTTAAAATGTCTTACAAACCTAATTATATTTTTAAATATTTCTAAAAATATTTTTTTAACTTCATTTGTTTTTTTGGTTTACAAACTAAATTGTTTTTTCTACAAAGTATTTTTATAACATTATTTGTTTTTAGTGAGTATGTTTGAATTTGTTTTACCATTTTTTAAATTACTTTTCTACAAACTAGTTTACAGAAATGTTTTTTACAAACTAAATTATTTTTTTTCCTAAATCTATTTGTAAAATGTTTTACAAACCTAATTATTTTTTTACAAAATTATTTATTTTTTTTACAAGGTATTTGTATTTTTAAAATAATTTGTTTTTACTGAGTATTTTTTGCTTTTTTTAATGATGTTGCTACAAACTAGTTTAGAAATACATTTTTACGAAGTAATTTTTTGTTGTTGTCACTATTGTGTTTTTCACTAAGTTTAAGATATTTTTAAAACAAATTATTTGTCTAATGTGTGAAACCCGTAGGGTAAACTGAAGTTTAAATTATTGCTGTCTGGATAATATCTGTTTACATCTAATCCATGGAATGCAATTTTTTCCACATTCATCAGATATAATTTATGATCAATCGATCTAATCAAATTTACAGTTAATCGTTTGATTTTTTGTAAATTGATGGCTGTTTCATAGGTTTCAAATGTACACGATTTTAAACTATTGCTTGAAATTCCTTTGCATTTTAATTCGTCATGCCCGCCAAATGATCTTATGGCGTATTCCTTGGCTCTGGAAGCAGCTAGTTTCCAAATATCTATGTCCTCAATCTTCCATTTCCCACCAATTTCAGCATTATGATTAACCAAATCAGGATACTTTGCCAACAATGCATACCCTGTCGGCAATTTGGAGTAGTCAACAATTTGTATAGGTCTTCAAAGTATGTATTATTAGGATCCAAAATCTACGAAATAAAAGAAACGTTTAATTAGGTTTATTTTTTAATAATTGTTGTATAACTTGTTTAAATTTATTTTATGCTTTAGGATAAGAGACTCTCATTCGGCTCTGGATTAATTATTTCATCCGAAACAGGGTGGTGGTCTCTACCATCAATAATGTGTCCCGAACAAGGAGTGTCAGCCGTGGATGTCCACAGGGAGGTGTTTTATCGCCTTTACTGTGGAACCTAGTAATGGATGGCTTATTGGTCTCCTTAAGCACATCAGTGCCGTCCCTTCTTAATCAAGGATTTGCGGATGACACTGGTATTTTTCAAAGAGGAAGAGTTTATGACACTCTTGTATCCAGAGTTCATGATGGCCTTTGGGTCACTAAAGCTTGGTGTCAGGATGTTGGTCTTAAACTTAACCCCAATAAAACAGAACTAGTATTGTTCACAAAAAACCCAAGGCTACACCCACCGCCAATGCGGTTTGATGGCGTTTCCTTGGAGATTAAATCAACAGTGAGGTACTTGGGGGTCGTTCTCGATAGAGGACTCACGTGGCTGCCTCACTGTAAATCCATTTGTTTAAAGGCATCAATAGCGCTAGCTAGATGCAAAAGAATGGTTGGAAGGAAGTGGGGACTATCTCCAAGAGTGGTCAAGTGGGCTTACACTGCCATCGTCAGGCCCCTATTGGAGTATGGCATAGTGGTGTGGGCCCCGGCTCTTTTGAAGGTCTCGTATGTCTCCCGCCTTCAAAAACTTCAAAGGCAAGCATGCCTAATGATTACAGGAGCATTACGCTCAACTTCAACATCTGCCATGCAGTGCTTGATTGGCCTCACGCCTATAGAGTTTACTCTGAAAGCGGTGGCTATACGGTCCTGGCATAGGCTTAATACAAGGGGTCTCTGGACTCCCAATCCGATGTTTGGGGGGTCGTTAAGTCACACGGCAATCTGCGAGAGGTGGGGTAAATCCAGCCCTACCCTTCGCATGCCAACTGACTGGACAAACCTCAAAGACATTAATTCTAAACGCTATGATGTTGATATTCAATGTCGTAGTGTGTGGTCTTCTGATCTTTCGGAACTTCCCTCGGGTGTTGTCTGCTACACGGATGGTTCCAGTAATGGAGTCCTTACGGGTTGCGGAGTACTCAATGAGGGGAGGGCTGAGACAAGAACATCACTACTCTCTAAATCGGTTTACCTAGGTGAATACACCTCGGTTTTCCAATGTGAAGTACTGGCTATCTTCCACGCTATTACATGGCTGGAGGATAACAACATACGTGAAACATCTATACACATTTATGTGGATAGTCAGAGTGCTTTGAAGGCACTTCAAGCGAGGCTAACAACCTCGCTATCTGTCCTGGATTGTCATCACTGCCTTAACAGGGTTGCTGCAAGTAACTGTGTCAAGCTGGTGTGGATCCCAGCCCACTCTGGTTACCGTGGTAACGAGGAAGCTGACAGACTGGCAAAATTGGCCTATGATGCCGATAATTGCCGTTTTATTGGCCCTGCTCCCGTGGTCCCTATTCCTTTATTGCTTGTTCACTGGACAACCAAAGAGCTGTCCTGGGAGGAGCATAAAAGGTCGTGGAACATGGAGCGAGGGTGTAACAAAACAAAAATATGGATTGACTCGCCACTCTACGGTAGTCGATCCTTAATTCGGCATTCGCGCAAGCACCTCCGTTGTCTGGTTGGTTTAATCACCGGACATGGAGAGCTTAGAAGGCATAAATTTCTTTTGGGTTTATCGGACTCGCCAACCTGTCTATGTGGTGAGGAAGACGAAACCCCCATACATTTTCTTACCACGTGTCCGAGGTTTGTTTTTACCAGGAATTTATATCTAGGTAGCTGCATCCTCACATTAGGTATGTTAGGTCAGGCCACTACGGGAGAACTGCTGGCGTATGCATATGCCACTGGTTATCTCGTGGGCTAAAATTAAAGATTATTAACGGGACGTCCGCAATTAGCCTTATTGGCCTTGGCGGTGTCCATGTGGACCAATCCCATGATCCACATGGTGCCCAATAAAAATAATAATAATATAATAATAGGATAAATAAACATTGCTTGCCTGGAAAATATGACTGTTGGTGTCAGAGTACTGGTGATGGATCCTTTCTGTGAACACTGGCTTGAACTCTTGGTAAAATCCAGAGTAGCGACTTTAGAATGCTCCAAGCAATTAAAACCTCCTTGAATAGGCTTGTCCAATATAACTTCTTGAGGTTTGAGTACAACTTGAGTTATATTGTCAGACAAACTTTTGAAACCCGTGCATCTTTCCTCAGCTATTGTTTTCACCACACTCACGCGAGACGAAAAAAATTTCACAGTAATAAGATTTTCGTTTGACTGCAAAAATTTTCCATAAATTGCATTGTTTATCAGTTTCAAGAAATCCTTGTCTGATTTAGATTTTGCATTTCTTCTTCTTTCAACGTTTGTTGTTATATAATCTTTAATGTATGCTTGATGTGTAAATGAAAATCCTTGATGAATTGTTACAAGTTTCATTCCTATTTTCAAATAATATCGCAGCGATGCATGGTTTACTACATAATGCATCTTGTCATAGCATGTAAGCATAAGTTTTTCTTGAGTCAAGAAAGATTTTCCTAGCTGCCTAAGTTTTGAGACATGTTCTTTCTGACGTTCTGACAGCTCATTTAATTGAATTTTGAGTTTTTCAGGACACAGTGGAATTTCCTTGGTTCTTTCTTGAACATTATTTGGGTATTCTAAATCCTTTTCTAAGATATACCCTTTGCTTTCAGCTTCAAAGTCACGATTTATCCAGTCAATACAGTTTAATGTATCCACAGTTTCCCATTTAAAATTTCCAAGCGGAAACTTTTTGCACAGAGCTTCAGCATACATACCATTTTTGTCAACATACAGAAGGTGTTGTCTTGGTAGGTCAGAGATGTAGTGTTCTGCATCTCGTTCCGTATTGGCCACTACAATTTTCTGCGAAGCATAGCAAATCCCGCCTCGGATCTCCTTTTTAACCATTTTATACATTTCATAGTCCCGTATAACATCAATTTCAACACCATTTGTTTTCAAGAAACTTTGCCAGGCGTATCCGCTGGTAGTGCAGACGTACGTAGGATCAAGTCCAGTGTTTTATAACCCAATTCGTCTAAAATTTTCTCACACTGCAGCCAACAGTACACTGTCCAGTAAATTGTACAGTTTGCAATACTTGTTAAATTCTTTTATATTGAAATTTGTAATTATTTTGTTCACAAGTTCCCATTCTGAATCTGTAATTTCTTTTCCCGTCAAATCATTATTGAACCATTTACGTTCTGGTATAGGATGTCCATCTTGAAATACAACAGGAGAAGTAGGATAACTGTACGGGAACAGAATTTTTGCAAACAACAGTTCAATATTTTCTTTCGTATTGGGAACTCCAGCTGGAACCATTTCTGGAAAACACTGATCAATCAATGTCAAGCTTTCACATTTTTCTTTTGCAATTACGTCAGCCAAGTTTGCTAAACTGTCTTTTACAAATTGACAGCTGTCAATAAATCTTATTTTCACTCTGCGATCATTTTCTTCTATTGTCTCTGTATTTTTACTGCCCATATTGTAATTAAGTGATGGTAAAACTTTGTTTTTATGCGCATTTGTCATTTGCACAAATTTTTCTGACGATTTTGCAATAAATTGAACGTCTTCAGCATCAAACATTTCTTGTTCCAATACATTTACAAGACGATGCAGATCAAATCCAGTTGAATTATGACAAACACATACAAGTTCATGTTTGTATTTTATCTTGACGTGGCATGACTGACACAAAGCTGCAATGTATGTACCATCGGTGTGGTTATGATGAAACGTTTTAGTTACAGACTGCTTTGCTTTTCCATTTACTTCATCAACTGCTCCAGCAAATCCGCCAATGCCATCTCCAAGTTCTTCAATATATTTGTCAATTGAATCTTCATCAAACGCTTCTGCATAGCTTCGCTTTTTCTTTTTCTTTTCAACAGTGAATTTCCGATGACAAAGTTCACAATGTGTCGCTGCTTTATGTTTTTGCAATGTTTCAGCATCCGGCTTGTTGAAATTATTAGTATTTCGAATTTTTGTTATAAGTTTGTCTGCCCAATAGAATACAGACTTGTAAAAATGCTTGACTAGATTTTCTCCATTGTAATAATTTGCATGAACAATTTTCATGTCAGATGTAGTTGTTTTCACAATAACAATTGCATAACTTGCTGGTTTAAATTCAGACACTATCGTTGTTGCTTTTTTCTGTTTTCCCAAAGGCTCAGCAAACGTCTCCCAGTCGTAGAATAATATGTACGGTACTGGTAATGTCATATATTCATTTCTGAATTTTATCCTGAACCGCTTATCAGGAAAATCATATATTGTTTCTTTCACTTCCATGCACTTATGTTTTAACAACTGTTCTTTAGTTTTTTTGAACCGAAAACACTTGACAGAAGTACAAACGTTTTTTTGTATATGTCCAAAAAATCGATTTAAGTCATTTATCAATACAAAATGGCAACGTTTTCCTTGCTCATCGTTTTCATGAATGAGAAACAAATTTACAACTTTTGTAGATTTATGTAAACTTTCATAGTTGTGAACTATATTTTTTCCTTCATGCGTAAAAACATTTACACAGATATCGTTTTTCTCTTCAAACAATGGGATGTCTGTATGTACATTAACACCAGCGTCACTTGTCATTGAAAAGTCAAAGTTGCACAGATATTTTTTCCAATGTTCAACTCGATGTAGAGTTACTTTGATAATTCTTGCTCCGTCAGTTTTTGTTTGCGTCTGCTTTTCTTCAAACTGTCGGTTACACAAATTAAGTTCATATTCCATGTACACTCTTGCAGCTATACAGTACTGGAAGCATTTTCCATTTTTGTTGTTAATATTTACAATTCCTTGTTTTGGAAACGGCATCTTAAGATGTCCGCGTATTTTTGAGTTCTTTAGTAGTGACAGTTCACCCATTTTAACTTGAAACGATACAATTTTAATGATTTTCTATCTACTCCCGAGTTCAGTGAAATTATTCTTTTTTTTGATAATTTCGTCAGCAGCTTCAAGCAAAAGAGAATCTATTCCGTTTGAATCATGAAGATCAAATGGTCTGGAATCGAAGAATATAGTTTCTTCATGTATAAACGTGTGATCGGCGTCTTGAATATCTTTTTCCATTAACACATCAATTCCAATAATGACACTCATAGCTTTGTACACAACCAAGTTTTCATTTAACAGTTTTTCAGTTGGATTTTTTACAAATTCAAAAATATCTTCAATGCTAGTAATTTCATCTGTTGGTTCATATAAATACTTTTTGACTGCGCCAAGATGTGATCTTGAAGTTTCTTTAAAAAACGACAAGTCAATTTTATGACTGGAGTCCAAGTGCCCACCTCTCTGCCCAATACGAGTACACGCATGCACAGATTTGCATGGAGTATACATTTCACAGTCTTCGCAGTAATAAACGCGCTCAACGTGATGGTAGTAAGGGTACCATTTACAAGTATCGTAAACATATCCAGCCATAGGACAATTTAGTAGCTGCAAACAAAACAATCAATATTCAGTAAAAATTTAAATCAGTTTTTTTTAGTTCAAATGAGCGCAAAACTAGCGCTCACTTTTTTGTGTTCAAATGAGCGCAAAAATAATGCTCACTTTTTTTGAGTTCAAATGAGCGCAAGAATAGCGCTCACTTTTTTGAGTTCAAATAAGCGCACAAATAGCGTTCATTTTTTTTAAGCGCAACAATAGCGCTTATGATCTGAAAATGAGTGAAATTGTTGCGCTCATTTTTTGATCTAATCAATTTGACTCATTTTTGGAAAATGTGAGCTTGTTTTTAATAATTTACCCTATTTTCGAAATTTTAACTCTATTTTTATAAAATTTAGCTTGTTTTTCAATCATTTTTAAAAAATTTGACTGCGTTTTTACAATTCAGCTAATATGTTTCAAAAATTTTACTCAATTTTTATGAAATTTAGCTTATTTTTAGGAAATTTAACTTATTTTTTAAAAATTTCACTTTGTTATTTCAAAATTTGACTCCGTTTTATAAAACTATACTCCATTTAAAAAAAAATCATTTTTTTTCAAATATTTGACCTAATATTAAGACAATTTTCAAGGAAAAATGATTAAATTGTAAGACAAATGACTTAAGAAACAGAAAAACAACACATAATTTAAGGAAATTATTTAGTAAAAAAAGAACTTACGACATATTTAGAATCCTTCTCTCGTGGCTGGGTTTTCACAGCGCGTGGAAATGTAAATGTTTCCTCCATTACTCCAATATAGGTTTTTGCCACTCGCCGTACAGTCTTTTTAAAAATTTATAGAGTTTCAAAATGCACAAAACCAACAGCAATCCAATCGATAAATACAACAGTCCAATATCTTGAGCAATTTCAGGCTTTCCGTCAGGATCAATTTTGCTCTGCTTCAGCAGGGTCCACAGCAGAAACTGAACTGACTCGGCGAGCAAATGGGACAGCTGTAGTATATCCAGATGCTCCGTCTCTTTTATCAAGACTAACCAAATCAGATGTTTGTTCACTAAAGAGTCGGTGTACATACACCGACTCTTCATTTAAATACATACAAGACATGTAGAAATAAACAGACAGCGTGGTTTTAAGCAAAAATCATTTAGCTAATTCTTTTTGAGTCAAACAAATTAGCTTTATTTCAGCTAAAACATTTGGCCTTATTTGTTTTTTTAAAATTTGGCTCACTATTTTTTAACTTAGATCAGTTTTTTAGGATTTGACCACATCTTTTTAAATTTGACTTCAGTTTTTTTAAAATTTAGTTCAGCTTTCAGGAAATTTGACTCATTTTTATATAAAATTTGGCTCATGTTTTTTTAAATTTAGTCTCATTTTTAAAAACAATTTTGCTCATTTTATTAAAATTTAGATCATGTTTTTAAAATTTGACTTACTGATTCTGAAATTTAATTTATTTTATAAAACTTTAACTCAGTTTTTTAAAAATTTGGCATATTGTTTTTAAATGTGACTCATTTTCTATTAAATGTGGCTCATTTTTTAAAATTTAGCTCATTTCTTTTTTAAATTTAGCACATTTTTTCTAATTTTTGCTTATTTTTTTTAAAAAACTACTAATTAAGTAAGTTGACAGAAAGCAGATGTATAGGTAACCGCTTACCGCAGACATCTACATGCATCGATTTACTTTATGCTTATATACCTCCCAAACGGCATCGACCCTTCAGAATGATATCATAAACCGTTCATGAGTTCATAAATCACTCACATCATTCTGCTGATAGAAATATGAAATCATTATGTCAAACAGTTTACTGACTGTAATATGACGCAGTTCCTAAAGTTGTCATACAGTTTTGAGAAGTTGGACTGTAGTCATTTTACTTTCATATTCTTTACATTAAAAGGACGATGCGCGCGCACGCTCACGAGGCATCAAAGAGTGTTCAGAATCACTCCAGAAAAACTGATACGCTTGAGTTCAGTACATAAAACCAACACTATAGAAAATAGCGTATAGTCAAGGCGGCAAGTAGGAGTCAGAAATTTAACGGACGAAGCAGCAGTTGTACAGGCAGACACGCAGACCACGGCACGGAGTCAAAACTAGAAGAATAAAGTGTGCATTTCTTTAGTTAATTATTACCCGGGTGTTGTGTCATCTAATTGTGTATTTTATAACTGGCTACGGGCCGGTGCCCGTAGTTTTACACACTTCAGTTCTTGACATAAGTCATAAAATCGCGATTATGTAATACAATTTAGTGTGTAAAGTATTGATATCAATACTTTACATACTAAATCGTATTACACGAAGTTTCAAAGTACCACGTCCTGGCTGAATTGCTGAATTAGTTGGAACATGCTGACATGCATCTTTTTTATTTAAATCCTAAATCGCCAGAAAAGTTACCTTCGATTGCGTATACCTAGAAAAAATGAACATTCTGAAAATCATTTTTGGGTGAATTAACCCTACAGTTTAGTGTCAAGTGTGTATTGGTTCCTTACTGAAAGTGAATTAAAGTTTTCCATTATGTATGAACCAGAAACTTGTTTCATGTTTCTTGAAAAGTATTGTTGGGGTTATAGGGAGTTAATGACAATTAAATTTGTCGCATGTCGCATGGCACTGTATACAATGAAATTCCAATCTGTAATAATTTGTCGCTAATTTTATAGTTATTTTGGTATTTATTATTAATAAATAATTTTTGAGAAAGTGTATGCTAACAAGGTTGAGCTAATGGTTTTACTTATTAATAAATTATGTGTTGAGTGAATTATTGTTGTGTTCAAATTAAATCATTTTCTCATAGTTGCAAAGTTCTGGTTTTATGTGTCAAATTATTATTGAAGTTAGGATGTGTTGTGCATTTTAATATTGCATTATTATAGTAATAATCTCATGGCATGAAATGACAATGCGGGGAAAAAAGGAACCAGCAGCCTATGCAATGCATCATTAAGTTGCATAATTAGACAGTAGATGGCACACTGTGTTTTCATAAAACGATCATAATATTCGCATACTTATGTTACCTTATGATGGCATTAGGAAGTCTTTATGACGCGAATAAGCGGACATCCGGAAATCATAATGTTAACACATTGAAGAGTCCATGCTTACATAATGATTTCAGCATTCTGAACTCTCTGCGCACATTATGATTTCATTCTGAAAGATCGATGCCGACTAGGCTATTTGTAACTTTTTGCTACAGAAGCTCTGCTACTAATGTTTTTTACGAATCAGGTTTATTTTTATAACCGCTACTAGAGTAAGATTTGAAAAGCGAACGTAAAAGTAACTGCTTTTGCCTAATTTTATAGCATTCGATGTAATTACCTTTTATACACTTGAAAAGTTTCACAAATAGACAAAATAAACAACACTTAGCACAATAAAACACAAAAATCCAATATCTTGATTATTTTCTAACCTTCCAACTCAGCCGAATGGGTTGTGCTTCTGCAGACTTCTCAACTGTAACTGTTTTTTTGTACAATACAGCTTTCTTTTTATACCTGTAAGTCGAGTAAATTTTGGTGAGCAGACGTAAAAGTAACCGGTTTTGCCTAAGTTTTCAACATTTGATGTAAACACTTTTTACACACTTGAAACGTTTCACAAATACACAAAATCAACAACAATCGGCACTATGGTACACAAAAGTCCAATATCTTGAGTATTTTCTAACTTTCCAACTGGAGCAAATTAGTTCTGCTTCAGATGACTTCTCAACTACAACTGATCTGTTTTACGAAACAGGTTTTATTTTTATATCCGTTAGTCGAGTAAGATTTGGAGAGCGGACGTAAAAGTAACCGGTTTTGCTTACTTAGAGATACAATCATCTATTCATTTAATGCTTGCTCAACATGTGCATGTTGAACTCGAGTAAGATTAGGTGAGCGGACGTAAAAGTAATTGCTTTTTATTACATAAAGATACTATCATCTTTTTATATTATAACTGCAAAATTAATGTTGTTTAATTTGTAAGTTGACAGAGTGCGCTCGTTCAAGTAACGTTTTACTGCTTACATTTTCATGCAATGTTTTACTTTGTGCATATATAAATATTAGTCTCTAAATGTCTTAGAAACTAGTCATCTACAGCGTTTATTCATTTTGAGCATACATAACTATATCCCTTAAATTGCCTGGAAGTCAGCAGGTAATCTCTCAGTGCCCCAGTGGCTATTGTTTTCCGTCTCTCCTCTCCCCCAAACCAATGGCTTCTCGACTCTACTCGACTTACAGGTATAAAAAGAAAGCTGTATTGTACAAAAAAACAGTTACAGTTGAGAAGTCTGCTGAAGCACAACCCATTCGGCTGAGTTGGAAGGTTAGAAAATAATCAAGATATTGGATTTTTGTGTTTCATTGTGCAGTTAAATGCTAACTAGTAGCCTCTCTGATCACTACGGTTATGATGTGAAAGAATAAATAAGTAGCCGGGATGGTAGTTTATGAAAATGTTTGATTTCGGCGACCGGTTTCGTTTATTTTAATTCATCTTCGTCAGGCTAGAAATTAGCAAAATAGATACAACAGAATCATAATTAGTAAATAATAGTTAATAATGCCATGGCAGTTGGGGTGCGGTCGTATTATGCAATCGACAGTGTCAGTATAAATTATTTATAATACATGGGTAATTATATTATTATATCATGGGTATAACAATAAGAATATGAGATAATATAAGTGTATATTTTTATGTTACCCGTTTTCTGCTTTAGTTCACAATATTGAAATATTTTAAGTTAATAATGTAATAAAAGAATAATAAATAAAATGGCAAATAATATTTACGTCAATAATAATATTATTGTAGTCTACGGTTTACGCCATCATTTGGAACTGAAGTTTCGCGCTGTAATGTTCAGCTGTTTCATTACTATTATACAGATATTTCTGATTTTAGTCGGTCGTTTATGTACACAGCATATTTAAAAAAATTTATATATATATAGTAGAAGTAGGTACTTAAGTAACTACAAAATAGTATATGATTCGTTACTTAGGTACAATTAGTCGAAATAAAGTTAATGTAGGGTATATATAGTTAGTTATAGTTAGGTATTAGTTAACAAAATTGATACACTTCCAAGTTATTACATGCAACACAAAATAAGTAATGTAATAATAATATTTGGGTTTATTTTCGTGTGACGATTACATTGTTTACTTACTTTTTATTGTAGTAAATAAATATGAGTATTAAGCATATTATTTCTATAATAATTCGGATATGTTTCTGCCACGTTTAAAAATAACAGTTAAATTTAGGTTTTCCATGGCGTTAATATATTCTTGGTTTGTTAAATCATTTAATTCATTTTTAAGTATACTAGTAATAGCAATGTTAGGATCATATGGGAAGTTTATAAAGGGAAAAACCAAATAAGTGTTATCGTTGTTTTCAATTCGGATTCTGTGTGTCTCTAGATTGTTTTCAATGTATAATTGGTTGTCGAACTCTTTAATGTGGTCAATTACCAGATCACGTTTTGGTATAAGTATAGATTTAGTATCGATTTCTAACAATTTGTTATTTGTTTTTATTAATAAGTCAACTGGATATCCACGCTTTCTAAAATTCTCGAACAGTTTTAACAATTCTGTTGTTTGATCATTTTTACTACTACACAACTTTAATATGCGTAGACCTTGAGAGTAGGGCAGTGACTTTATTAAATGTTTTGGATGATTAGATTCATAGTGCAGGCATAGTTGTTTTGCCATGGGTTTTTTGAACAAGTTAGTATTGATTTTATTATTCTTGTCTAGTGTTATTACTACATCCAGAAAATTGATAGTATCTCGGCTATAACTGTGGGTAAAAGACAAAAAAGGATGTTTAAATGTTTGACTTAGCCATGTTTTTACGTCAATAATATCTGTGATATCTATAAAAGAAAAAATGTCATCTATAAATCGACGACAAAAGACAAACTCTGGTTGGTTAATAATCTCGATAAGCTCTATGTGTACTGTTATGTTAGCAATTGCGACGCTAGCTGAACTTCCCATGGCTATTCCCTTTATTTGTTTGTAGTAATTATTTTGAAATTCTACATAATGGTAATCTAATATCCAATTCAATAATTTCCTAAGTTTCAAATGGTTAATTTCTGAGATTGGATTTCGTGATTTCCTAAAATACCCTAGTATGTTAGTTTTACATACGTTCGGAGGAAGATTAGGGTAAAGGCTGTCAATGTCAGTTGCTAACATTAAATATTTACGATTGGGTTTAAGTTTTACATTATTTAAGAGAAAAAGAAAATGTGAAGTATCAAAAATAATATTAGGGATACTTTTCATGGATGGTTGTAGGATGTAATCTACTAGTTTGCTAATTTCACTCATTTGTGACTTGACGGCGGAACTAATGGCGCTTCCAGGTGGAAAGATTTTGCTTTTTATTTCGGCTTTGCTCAACTTATGGATTTTTGGTAACAAGTAAATCTTTGCTAGTTTCTGGTCAGTGGGTAGAAGTTGTGTTAAAGGCATTTTAGTATTTATCATGTTAGAGTAGAATGCTATTTCTCTGCTTAGTATAGTTGTAATGTCATTGTATTCTTCAATGCTAACTTTTTTGTGTTGTTTATTTTGTCTACTTGTGAAACCTTTCAAGTGTATGAAAGGTAATTACATCGAATGCTATAAAATTATGCAAAAGCAGTTACTTTTACGTTCGCTTTTCAAATCTTACTCTAGTAGCGGTTATAATAATAAACCTGATTCGTAAAAAACATTAGTAGCAGAGCTTCTGTAGCAAAAAGTTACAAATAGGTATATAAGCATAAAGTAAATCGATGCATGTGGATGTATGCGGTAAGCGGTTACCTATACATCTGCTTTCTGTCAACTTACTTAATAAGTAGTTTTTTAAAAAAAATAAGCAAAAATTATAAAAAATGTGCTAAATTTAAAAAAGAAATGAGCTAAATTTAAAAAAATGAGCCACATTTAATAAAAAATGAGTCACATTTAAAAAAACAATATGCCAAATTTTTAAAAAACTGAGTTAAAGTTTTATAAAATAAATTAAATTTCAGAATCAGTAAGTCAAATTTTAAAAACATGATCTAAATTTTAATAAAATGAGCAAAATTGTTTTTAAAAATGAGACTAAATTTAAAAAAACATGAGCCAAATTTTATATAAAAATGAGTCAAATTTCCTGAAAGCTGAACTAAATTTTAAAAAAACTGAAGTCAAATTTAAAAAGATGTGGTCAAATCCTAAAAAACTGATCTAAGTTAAAAAATAGTGAGCCAAATTTTAAAAAAACAAATGAGGCCAAATGTTTTAGCTCAAATAAAGCTAATTTGTTTGACTCAAAAAGAATTAGCTAAATGATTTTTGCTTAAAACCACGCTGTCTGTTTATTTCTACATGTATTGTATGTATTTAAATGAAGAGTCGGTGTATGTACACCGACTCTTTAGTGAACAAACATCTGATTTGGTTAGTCTTGATAGAAGAGACGGAGCATCTGGATATACTACAGCTGTCCCATTTGCTCGCCGAGTCAGTTCAGTTTCTGCTGTGGACCCTGCTGAAGCAGAGCAAAATTGATCCTGACGGAAAGCCTGAAATTGCTCAAGATATTGGACTGTTGTATTTATCGATTGGATTGCTGTTGGTTTTGTGCATTTTGAAACTCTATGAATTTTTAAAAAGACTGTACGGCGAGTGGCAAAAACCTATATTGGAGTAATGGAGGAAACATTTACATTTCCACGCGCTGTGAAAACCCAGCCACGAGAGAAGGATTCTAAATATGTCGTAAGTTCTTTTTTTACTAAATAATTTCCTTAAATTATGTGTTGTTTTTCTGTTTCTTAAGTCATTTGTCTTACAATTTAATCATTTTTCCTTGAAAATTGTCTTAATATTAGGTCAAATATTTGAAAAAAAATGATTAATTTTTTTAAAAATGGAGTATAGTTTTATAAAACGGAGTCAAATTTTGAAATAACAAAGTGAAATTTTTAAAAAATGAGTTAAATTTCCTAAAAATAAGCTAAATTTCATAAAAATTGAGTAAAATTTTTGAAACATATTAGCTGAATTGTACAAACGCAGTCAAATTTTTTAAAAATGATTGAAAAACAAGCTAAATTTTATGAAAATAGAGTTAAAATTTCGAAAATAGGGTAAATGTTTAAAAACAAGCTCGCATTTTTCAAAAATGAGTCAAATTGATTAGATCAAAAAATGAGCGCAACAATTTCACTCATTTTCAGATCATAAGCGCTATTGTTGCGCTTAAAAAAAATGAACGCTATTTGTGCGCTTAATTGAACTCAAAAAAGTGAGCGCTATTTTTGCGCTCATTTGAACTCAAAAAAAGTGAGCATTCTTTTTGCGCTCATTTGAACACAAAAAAGTGAGCGCTAGTTTTGCGCTCATTTGGATTAAAAAAACTGATTTAAATTTTTACTGAATATTGATTGTTTTGTTTGCAGCTACTAAATTGTCCTATGGCTGGATATGTTTACGATACTTGTAAATGGTACCCTTACTACCATCACGTTGAGCGCGTTTATTACTGCGAAGACTGTGAAATGTATACTCCATGCAAATCTGTGCATGCGTGTACTCGTATTGAGCAGAAAGGTGGGCACTTGGACTCCAGTCATAAAATTGACTTGTCGTTTTTTAAAGAAACTTCAAGATCACATCTTGGCGCAGTCAAAAAGTATTTATATGAACCAACAGATGAAATTACTAGCATTGAAGATATTTTTGAATTTGTAAAAAATCCAACTGAAAAACTGTTAAATGAAAACTTGGTTGTGTACAAAGCTATGAGTGTCATTATTGGAATTGATGTGTTAATGGAAAAAGATATTCAAGACGCCGATCACACGTTTACACATGAAGAAACTATATTCTTCGATTCCAGACCATTTGATCTTCATGATTCAAACGGAATAGATTCTCTTTTGCTTGAAGCTGCTGACGAAATTATCGAAAAATAGAATAATTTCACTGAACTCGGGAGTGGATGGAAAATCATTTAAATTGTATCGTTTCAAGTTAAAATGGGTGAACTGTTACTACTAAAGAACTCAAAAATACGCGGACATCTTAAGATGCCGTTTCCAAAACAAGGAATTGTAAATATTAACAACAAAAATGGAAAATGCTTCCAGTACTGTATAGCTGCAGGAGTGTACATGTAATATGAACTCAATTTGTGAAACCGACAGTTTGAAGAAAAGCAGACGCAAACAAAAACTGACGGAGCAGGAATTATCAAAGTAACTCTACATCGAGTTGAACATTGAAAAAAATATCTGTGCAACTTTGACTTTTCAATGATAAGTGACGCTGGTGTTAATGTACATACAGACATCCCATTGTTTAAAGAGAAAAACGATATATGTGTAAATGTTTTTACGCATGAAGGAAAAAATATAGTCCTCAACTATGAAAGTTTACATAAATCTACAAAAGTTGTAAATTTGTTCCTCATTCATGAAAACGATGAGCAAGGAAAACGTTGCCATTTTGTTTTGATAAATGACTTAAATCGATTTCTTGGACACATACAAAAAAAACGTTTGTACTTCTGTCAAGTGTTTTCGGTTCAAAAAAACTAAAGAACAGTGGTTAAAACATAAGTGCATGGAAGTGAAAGAAACAATATATGATTTTCCTGATAAGCGGTTCAGGATAAAATTCAGAAATGAATATACGACATTACCAGTACCGTACATATTATTCTACGACTGGGAGACGTTTGCTGAGCCTTTGGGAAAACAGAAAAAAGCAACAACGATAGTGTCTGAATTTAAACCAGCAAGTTATGCAATTGTTATTGTGAAAACAACTTCATCTGACATGAAAATTGTTCATGCAAATTATTACAATGGAGAAAATCCAGTCAAGCATTTTTACAAGTCTGTATTCTATTGGGCAGACAAACTTATAACAAAAATTTGAAATACTAATAATTTCAACAAGCCGGATGCTGAAACATTGCAAAAACATAAAGCAGCGACACATTGTGAACTTTGTCATCGGAAATTCACTGTTGAAAAGAAAAAGAAAAAGCGAAGCTATGCAGAAGCGTTTGATGAAGATTCAATTGACAAATATATTGAAGAACTTGGAGATGGCATTGGCGGATTTGCTGGAGCAGTTGATGAAGTAAATGGAAAAGCAAAGCAGTCTGTAACTAAAACGTTTCATCATAACCACACCGATGGTACATACATTGCAGCTTTGTGTCAGTCATGCCACGTCAAGATAAAATACAAACATGAACTTGTATGTGTTTGTCATAATTTAACTGGATTTGATCTGCATCGTCTTGTAAATGTATTGGAACAAGAAATGTTTGATGCTGAAGACGTTCAATTTATTGCAAAATCGTCAGAAAAATTTGTGCAAATGACAAATGCGCATAAAAACAAAGTTTTACCATCACTTAATTACAATATGGGCAGTAAAAATACAGGAACAATAGAAGAAAATGATCGCAGAGTGAAAATAAGATTTATTGACAGCTGTCAATTTGTAAAAGACAGTTTAGCAAACTTGGCTGACGTAATTGCAAAAGAAAAATGTGAAAGCTTGACATTGATTGATCAGTGTTTTCCAGAAATGGTTCCAGCTGGAGTTCCCATTACGAAAGAAAATATTGAACTGTTGTTTGCAAAAATTCCGTTCCCGTACAGTTATCCTACTTCTCCTGTTGTATTTCAAGATGGACATCCTATACCAGAACGTAAATGGTTCAATAATGATTTGACGGGAAAAGAAATTACAGATTCAGAATGGGAACTTGTGAACAAAATAATTACAAATTTCAATATAAAAGAATTTAACAAGTATTGCAAACTGTACAATTTACTGGACAGTGTACTGTTGGCTGCAGTGTGAGAAAATTTTAGACGAATTGGGTTATAAAACACTGGACTTGATCCTACGTACGTCTGCACTACCAGCGGATACGCCTGGCAAAGTTTCTTGAAAACAAATGGTGTTGAAATTGATGTTATACGGGACTATGAAATGTATAAAATGGTTAAAAAGGAGATCCGAGGCGGGATTTGCTATGCTTCGCAGAAAATTGTAGTGGCCAATACGGAACGAGATGCAGAACACTACATCTCTGACCTACCAAGACAACACCTTCTGTATGTTGACAAAAATGGTATGTATGCTGAAGCTCTGTGCAAAAAGTTCCCGCTTGGAAATTTTAAATGGGAAACTGTGAATACATTAAACTGTATTGACTGGATAAATCGTGACTTTGAAGCTGGAAGCAAAGGGTATATCTTAGAAAAGGATTTAGAATACCCAAATAATGTTCAAGAAAGAACCAAGGAAATTCCACTGTGTCCTGAAAAACTCAAAATTCAATTAAATGAGCTGTCAGAACGTCAGAAAGAACATGTCTCAAAACTTAGGCAGCTAGGAAAATCTTTCTTGACTCAAGAAAAACTTATGCTTACATGCTATGACAAGATGCATTATGTAGTAAACCATGCATCGCTGCGATATTATTTGAAAATAGGAATGAAACTTGTAACAATTCATCAAGGATTTTTATTTACACATCAAGCATACATTAAAGACTATATAACAACAAACGTTGAAAGAAGAAGAAATGCAAAATCTAAATCAGACAAGGATTTCTTGAAACTGATAAACAATGCAATTTATAGAAAATTTTTGCAGTCAAACGAAAATCTTATTACTGTGAAATTTTTTTCGTCTCGCGTGAGTGTGGTGAAAACAATAGCTGATGAAAGATGCACGGGTTTCAAAAGTTTGTCTGACAATATAACTCAAGTTGTACTCAAACCTCAAGAAGTTATATTGGACAAGCCTATTCAAGGAGGTTTTAATTGCTTGGAGCATTCTAAAGTCGCTTTTTACTCTGGATTTTACCAAGAGTTCAAGCCAGTGTTCACAGAAAGGATCCATCACCAGTACTCTGACACCAACAGTCATATTTTCCAGGAGAGCAATGTTTATTTATCCTAAAGCATAAAATAAATTTAAACAAGTTATACAACAATTATTAAAAAATAAACCTAATTAAACGTTTCTTTTATTTCGTAGATTTTGGATCCTAATAATACATACTTTGAAGACCTATACAAATTGTTGACTACTCCAAATTGCCGACAGGGCATGCATTGTTGGCAAAGTATCCTGATTTGGTTAATCATAATGCTGGAATTGGTGGGAAATGGAAGATTGAGGACATAGATATTTGGAAACTAGCTGCTTCCAGAGCCAAGGAATACGCCATAAGATCATTTGGCGGGCATGACGAATTAAAATGCAAAGGAATTTCAAGCAATAGTTTAAAATCGTGTACATTTGAAACCTATGAAACAGCCATCAATTTACAAAAAATCAAACGATTAACTGTAAATTTGATTAGATCGATTGATCATAAATTATATCTGATGAATGTGGAAAAAATTGCATTCCATGGATTAGATGTAAACAGATATTATCCAGACAGCAATAATTTAAACTTCAGTTTACCCTACGGGTTTCACACATTAGACAAATAATTTGTTTTAAAAATATCTTAAACTTAGTGAAAAACACAATAGTGACAACAACAAAAAATTACTTCGTAAAAATGTATTTCTAAACTAGTTTGTAGCAACATCATTAAAAAAAGCAAAAAATACTCAGTAAAAACAAATTATTTTAAAAATACAAATACCTTGTAAAAAAAATAAATAATTTTGTAAAAAAATAATTAGGTTTGTAAAATATTTTACAAAAAGATTTAGGAAAAAAAATAATTTAGGTTGTAAAAAACATTTCTGTAAACTAGTTTGTAGAAAAGTAATTTAAAAAATGGTAAAACAAATTCAAACATACTCACTAAAAACAAATAATGTTATAAAAATACTTTGTAGAAAAAACAATTTAGTTTGTAAACCAAAAAAACAAATGAAGTTAAACAAATATTTTTAGAAATATTTAAAAATATAATTAGGTTTGTAAGACATTTTAACAAATAGATTTAGGAAAAAAATAATTTTGTTCGTGAATATAAAATAAAGTTTGTGAACAATCATAAAAATGTATTTAGTTCGTAAACATTCTAAAAAACTAAAGTTAAAAAACCAATAGTAAGAAAAATAATTTGTAAACATTTTAGGAGATAAGATTTTAAAAAATTGTAAACAAAATTTTTAAAACTTTAATAAAAAACAATTGGCATTTGTAAATGTTTTTTGATGTGTTTATTTGAAAAATATATGCATTGCTCACGAAAAAATTTCATATATGTAATTCCAAAGGCAAAAAGATCCCCATACAGACCATTAAAGTGTCTTCAAGCCAATAATTTTTGTTTCATGCGACATAGCTTGTGCACGATCCACGTACACTTGTTATACTTCATACAATCAAGCAAACGTTTAAATCTAACCAACATGCTTCATCCCTCACGGACTACTTTTAAACATCTTAAAAAGTAAGACTTACAAGCCTGTTCAGTCTTAGTACAAACCCTAATATGTATGTATGTATGTATGTATAGATTTATTGCATAAACGGGCCAAAGCTCACACACAAATCAATTAATTTTTGCTTACATCATTGCATTTTTTAACATTTGTAATTATTACCATCTTAACCTAGAAATTGCATTTTCTTAATTAAAGTAGAACTAATATAATAAAAAATATTGTGTAACACTTTGTCATCTTGACGTGATAGTAAGTGATTTAATTTTACGGTTACATTTCTTGGACCTAGCACATATTCTTTGAGGTATTTAATTCTATCATCCTTAAAAGTTGGACACGCAAAGAGAAAATGTGAGACAGAGTCTGGAACACCATACTGGCAAGCCCTACATTCATTTATCGTATTAAGGATGATTTTATCTTTCCCTATCCTTAAAGTTACGTTATTCATTTCAGCTAATCGCAGTTGGGCCATTATTCTTGTTTTATTAATTGATACCTTCTTAATTAAATAGCTAGCTACTAAACTATTTCCTGCATAAGATATATAGTTAGGGTTATAGCTGGACAAGAGTGCCCTTTCGACGTCTTGTTCGTATGAGACCTGAGCCAGCTTTTCTATAATATTATCCATTTCTAAAGCTAGTTTTTCTGCCGTTATATTTTGCCACAGATTTTCATATCCAATTAGAGTTAACTTTTGTTTGATTTGGGACGCCCAATTGTATGTTGCATCTGTTGATATTTCGGATGTATCCAGGTACCTTAATCTTTCAAACACCGTACGCGGGATTCTATTTTCTTCCATTTTTAATATTTTAAGAAGATACAATAGCGCTTGTCTGAAAACAGTTACTTCCAGTCTGCATCTTCCAGCTTCTAATCTTACAAGGTAGTCAGGGGTGTTTTTTGGTATCGCCAAGAGTGACTTGATGAAGCGTGTTTGTACTGGTTCAATTTCTTCACAATATCTCAACCCCCAGATTCCACTGCTATATAAAACCGTCGACATTGACACCGACTCAAATAATTTTATTTTGGAGCACCATGAGTCTGATCTGCTTCTGTTGAGTATTTCCTTTAAGCAGCCATTTGACCTTAAAGCTTTGCTTGTGAAAATATTAGCAGCTTTACTAAAGACCCCTGAAGAATTAAATTGAACTCCCAGATATAGGTACTCTTTGACTATTTCGATTTTTTTCCCCTCGAATTTGAAATTATAGTTCGATTTAGTGTTTGTGCCTTTAGCGAATATTAGTACTTTGGTCTTGTCAACGTTAACAGCTAGCTGGTTTTTTTTACAGTATGACTCAAGAGTTTGAAGTTTCTTTATTAAGCCCCCTTCTGAATATGCTAGAATAACTGTGTCGTCAGCATACATAAGCATAAAAATTGCCACTTTGTGATTTATGCTGAGACCTTGTAGATTATTTGCTGCAAAATACTCATCCATGTCTGAGATGAACAGAGAAAATAGAAGAGGTGATAGTAGTTCTCCCTGTAATACTCCTTCAGTGATTGCAATTGGATCTGTGTGACCATGTTCAGTTCTCACTTTCATTACTGCTTTACTGTATAGCCCTCTCAGAATTCGTATTACTTTGGCACTCAGTCCCATATTAAATAGTTTGGTCCATAGAAGGTTGTGGCTGACTGAGTCGAATGCACGTTTGTAGTCCACAAAAAGGGCAAATACTTTCCTGCCTGGTCGTCGTATATGATTATGGACGATTCCTGCAAGTGAGAAGACTTGATCCATACATGATCGGTTCTTTCGAAAACCCGCTTGTGATTCTGGTAGAATGTTGTGTATTGTGGTTCATTTGTCAGTCTATTTAATATAATTTGAGTAAAGAGTTTGAGAACACAGCTCAAAAGTGCAATACCTCTGTAGTTAGCAGGATTTGTTCGGTCTCCTTTTTTGAATAGCGTAACAACTTCAACTTCAGCCCAACTATCAGGGCATTGTTCTGTACACAAAATCTTGTTGAAAAGGTTCAGTAGATTCAGCTTTCAGGAAAAAGGGAGTGCTTTCAGAGATTCATTAGAGATACCGTCTAGCCCAGGTGATTTATTGAGTTTGGTTTTCCTAATAGCAAGAGCTAGCTCACTCATTTGGATTTCACTATCTGTAATTTCGTCACCTACTCCATATAACTTTGAGTATTCTAAACTTTTTTGTGGCATAATATTATTATAAAAACTTTCCCACTGTTGTACCTTAATACTGTTACAATTATTACCAGTTCTGTCTTTAAAAAGTTTAACTGTGTTCCAAAACTGACTACTATTTTTAATATCCGCTAGCTTGTCCCGGAGTACGTTATAATGTTCTTTTTTGGCTTGCCTGCAAACTAGTTTGTATTTTTTCTTTGCGTCTCCGAACTCTTCATTGGATCCAAACTTAAAATCTAGTTTTTTACATTTAATCCTACATCGCTGCATATTGCGTTTTGCTTCTTTACAGACATTGTTAAACCAGGGCTTGTTTCTAACGTTAAACATGGATATTCTAGGAGACACACAATTCAATTTCCTTGCTACATCAAACATGTGATTAACAACATTATTATTTAATTCATTTACATTGTCTACGTCTTCCACATTGGGAATTGGAGTTTTCATAGCTAGCGTAAAGTTAATGCTTTCATCTCCTCTTAATGTTATTTTTTGTTTAGGATTATCGGTTTTTTGAGGTATATACTTACGTTTACAGATATTCATACTTACTGCTATAGGTACATGGTCAGACAAATTTATGTTTAGACATTCCATACTCTGTACAACATGAATAAGATTATAGTGAACTAGACAAAAATCTATAACTGACCTGCCCCTTCCTACCACGTAGGTGTAATTACTAGGAATATCAGGTAACACTCTACCGTTTAATATCGTTAGCGAACATTTTTCCACGAATTCAATAAAATATGGAGCTGTAGAGTTTATCCCTCTATCACAAGTAGATCAGGAGCTAACAAGATTACTTGCATCAACAAGACCGTTTTCCAAAGTGCCTCCACGACCTATTCTTGCATTAAAGTCTCCGCCGATAATTAACTTCTTTTTTAAGCTGTGAGGGATAGACTCCACTGCTTCGATTAACTATGTGAATAAATGGTCAGCAGAAATCATATTAGTGTTCATGTATACATTACCAATGACAAAAAGTTCTGCGGTTTTGATATATTCTAGTACGATTAACATTATGTTATTACTATTATACAATATTGATTTAGTATTGAATTTAAGCTTATTTATAAGAATTCCCAGCCCATTTGAGGCATTACCATTGACACATCTTCTACTAGCAGCGCTGTGAATACAATGAAAATTTTGATAGTTATAACCTTAAACTAGTTTTTCCGACTCAATCCACGTTTCACTTATACAGATAATATCATACTTAATTAATGTTTCACAATCAACTTTATCCAGATTACAAAAATTTTTCATTCCGTTGACATTCCCATAGACAATTTTTAAAAGTTCTGTTGCATGCATTGTTGGCAAAGTATCCTGATTTAGTTAATCATAATGCTGGGGTTGGTGGGAAATGGAAGATTGAGGACATAGATATTTGGAAACTAGCTGCTTCCAGAGCCAAGGAATACGCCATAAGATCATTTGACGGGCATGACGAATTAAAATGAAAAGGAATTTCAAGCAATAGTTTAAAATCGTGTACATTTGAAACCTATGAAACATCCATCAATTTACAAAAAATCAAACGATTAACTGTAAATTTGATTAGATCGATTGATCATAAATTATATCTTATGAATGTGGACAAAATTGCATTCCATGGATTAGATGTAAACAGATATTATCCAGACAGCAATAATTTAAACTTCAGTTTACCCTACGGGTTTCACACATTAGACAAATAATTTGTTTTAAAAATATCTTAAACTTAGTGAAAAACACAATAGTGACAACAACAAAAAATTACTTCGTAAAAATGTATTTCTAAACTAGTTTGTAGCAACATCATTAAAAAAAGCAAAAAATACTCAGTAAAAACAAATTATTTTAAAAATACAAATACCTTGTAAAAAAAATAAATAATTTTGTAAAAAAATAATTAGGTTTGTAAAACATTTTACAAATAGATTTAGGAAAAAAAATAATTTAGTTTGTAAAAAACATTTCTGTAAACTAGTTTGTAGAAAAGTAATTTAAAAAATGGTAAAACAAATTCAAACATACTCACTAAAAACAAATAATGTTATAAAAATACTTTGTAGAAAAAACAATTTAGTTTGTAAACCAAAAAAACAAATGAAGTTAAAAAAATATTTTTAGAAATATTTAAAAATATAATTAGGTTTGTAAGACATTTTAACAAATAGATTTAGGAAAAAAATAATTTTGTTCGTGAATATAAAATAAAGTTTGTGAACAATCATAAAAATGTATTTAGTTCGTAAACATTCTAAAAAACTAAAGTTAAAAAACCAATAGTAAGAAAAATAATTTGTAAACATTTTAGGAGATAAGATTTTAAAAAATTGTAAACAAAATTTTTAAAACTTTAATAAAAAACAATTGGCATTTGTAAATGTTTTTTGATGTGTTTATTTAAAAAATATATGCATTGCTCACGAAAAAATTTCATATATGTAATTCCAAAGGCAAAAAGATCCCCATACAGACCATTAAAGTGTCTTCAAGCCAATAATTTTTGTTTCATGCGACATAGCTTGTGCACGATCCACGTACACTTGCTATACTTCATACAATCAAGCAAACGTTTAAATCTAACCAACATGCTTCATCCCTCACGGACTACTTTTAAACATCTTAAAAAGTAAGACTTACAAGCCTGTTCAGTCTTAGTACAAACCCCAATAGTTAGTATTGCGACATTTAAAATTTTAAAACAGTCTTAAAAAAGAGAGAAAATGAGTTTTATGATGTATTACGTCCTGCTGATTACATATATCACATTTTAACACTAACATTCGAGGCATAATCTATAGCATATTGTATAGCATATTTTACAGCATATTATATAGCATACATCTTGTGACATCTCAATACATGCGACATCTCACCCAAGCATCTCCCAGAACGTCTCACCCTACCTTCTTAAGACCAAAGACCTTACCTCACATCTTACCCTCAGCATCTCAAGAAGGTTACCGATCGCAGAACACCATGACAGCTCCCAGGACATCGTGCCGGGCCAAGGGCATTATGAAAACCCTAGGGCAGCAACAGTAAGCCCAGGGCAGCAGCAGAGCGGTGGGTCACAGGCAGCGGTAGAGTCCTTACACATGGCATTGGCCGACCCCGGGACAAAATACGAAGACAAAAACCAAATTCAGAACCAAAGCCGAAGCCGCAACCGAACCATGACATAGCATACTAGCAACATACTATTGTATATTGTACATTTATTACCTAACGTACATACTAAACGTTGTAACTCAAATGTTCTGTAGATTTTTGGAGAAAATACAGCATTTTCTATTGATTTTTGAAATAATATATATTGATTTATCGATCTATAAAAAAGTATGTGCAAGCTTATATAATACACATCTTGCATTCACAGACAGGTGTAAAGTAACGAACCAGAGAGCCGAACAGAGGTGAGTGAGATAGACAAAGCGACGGATCGATACGCAGATGTCTACTGTATAGCTACATACTGAAAACCATATAGCAAAACATTCCTACCCATTCCCCCTTGCACATCGCGTGTCCCATGCAACGCGGGATGCACCATTGCCTATGAGCAATGTAGCAAACGGTCACCGCTTAAAAAAATGCGCAATATGTATGTAGTGTTGGAGCAGGATATACTGTTTCCGTTGCCTATAGCAAGAGCAATATTTGCATATAGCAAGCGCATGAAAAAAGTGCTCGGGATATATAGTGATTTGATAGCAGGATATACTGTACCTTTTCCGGTACTTATAGCGTGAGCAATATTTGCATATAGCAAACGCACCGGTGTTGGTTTTGGTTTTAAAAATGCTCGGGATATATAGTGATTTCGGGTTGCGGCGTTGGTTTTGGAGTCAAAATGTTTCAAAAGTAAGCAAACCATACTACTTACATGCATATTTGCATTGACGTTTAACTTTAAATTATGCAAGTTAGGTTCGTCTATATTAGTAGGAACTCTACTACGTAATTATGTAATTACCTGTAAGTACACGCTAAAAAGATATAAAGGGCTTACAATTACAACGTTGTTAAAAACTTCTATAATTACAATAAAATTAAAACATGCCTTACTGGTAAACTACGCCTTTTCAAAGAGTAGGGTTTTTTCTTCTTTTATTCCGATTTTCTTCTCTCTCCTCTTGACACGACGCTTTAAAACACGGCTCACGACTGAAAACAAATAAAACGAAAATCCAATTTTGTGTGTTTGCGAATGGAACACAGATGGCGTAACCAAAAATTGTCGAAGTCGTTTTAATTTTCGCTGTTGCATTTACGACTACCTTTAGGGAAGAGAAACATATTACGTAAGCAATTCTTCTGAAATTTTGACACCCCCCTATTGTCACCACCTTAACCATTGCGTAAATGGCTATCTTTAACATTGCACATCGTCATTTTGAAAAACTGCCACCCATCATAGTAGCTTACGTAATATGTGTCGCTTCGCATTAGGTATTACATTATTTCAGGTCCAAACCTTTTCAGCAACACCATTTGCGTCCCGCCCTGGATGCGGAAAAGCATTTCAATATTGCCGCGCGTAACTTTAAACATTTGATTCTAAAATAAGACTTCAAAATTTTAAGTCTAATTTTAGAATCAATTTCAACGGTTGAAATGTTGACGCTGACATCCTCACTACGGGCTGTGCAACTACCAAATCGACACATTTTTGACCACCCCCCTCCCCATATCATTCATTTTAGTCCCTTCAACGTTTAAACAAACTGGCTTTATTTTAATTAATGCTCACATTTGACACAAATGCATAAGTATTTACATTTACATAATATACAATGTGTGTCTTACATCTGAAATTATACAATTAATGAATGAATTCTAACTTTGTAAAACATGACATGGACTAACTAGTAAGTATAAGAATTTGATTTGTTTTTGTCATTTTATTATGGAGCACTTCTGTATGCCCTTTGGTGTGTGATTGGGTGCACATGTGTGATTGTGTGTATATGTTTATGTGCTTGCATGCATGTATGTGCGTGGATGTATGTATGTGCATGTATATACGGGCGTGCATGTATGTGCGAGTATGTATGTTCATGTATTTATATACGTGCATGTATGTTTTTCAAGTGTGTATATCTGTGATTTTGTATGTTTTCGTGAGTCTGTTTATACCAACGGCTAAGATTTATGTAGGTATATCTTTGTTAATGTGTGTATACGAAGGTAAATGAACATGTGTTGTAGTATGTGTTTGTGCATTTATGAGTATTATAAAGATGTGATTTTAGGCTTCATCCTACACCAACTGTACTTCTGAATAGTCCCGCGGGTCGATTATTTCTTAAAGTCCCATTTGTTTAGCGTTATAAGGTAGTGGTCGCTCTCCAGCATTCATAACATCAATCAGGGTTATGATGGATATTTGATAGAATTTTCATCGAAGCGAGCAAATCACATGTACCAAAGGACAACAGCAACATGTGTACAAGATCTAAGAGTTTGTGATCCAGATTTGCAAGTACAATGGTAACTAACAATAGGATTGTCTATTGCTTCTTCTTATGCTTGTTCATCCAGGATAAAATCTATGTATGCAATCCACACAGTGTATTTAGTAGTAGCTTGACTATGCTTTCAATACAACTTAAATCTTAAAAGCCCCTGTTCAAGAAAAATAGCGTACGTGAATTCCGAATCACGATCTTCTATGTCTTTTATATATGGCGCCAAAGTTGATAACTTCTATACACTAGGGTCCTCCAATACTTCTGTTAGCCAGGTAAATGAGTTTTGTCCATATCAAAAAACTGGTGGGCTCGGCTAGTAAGTTTCTGTTCTTTGAGTAAACATTAAACAGCATTTACTTCTTTAACCTTTTGTACCATTTTATGTGCTGATTGTGCATTTACTCTTTCCATCAGAACTGGTCCATACTAATTATTTATGATAGCGCTCGCTATCTTAAACATTTTTCTAAATGCAGGTACTAATTGTGCAGGTATCATGTTCTGAAATAATTTTAAAACACATTTTATGTCTATTTTGTGTTTCAACTATCAATCGTGTTGGTGTAACTAGACGTGATAGATTTGCTTCTTCGGAAGAGTTGTTTATTGCCTCTTGCAAGAAGGCTTAGCAATATATGCTGCATTCCCAAACTGGTTAATACATTTAAGGCATCTCGGTACCCTCTGTCTACAACAAACACGCCATCGGGCAGTACTATTGTTTTTAACCCATTAACTTACCTATTAAGTTCGGAAATGGGACAGTTTGCGTCATTATTTATAAAGTCTGAGAAGTATGAATCATGTACATCAAGTATATACCCATCTGGCATTACTATTATCATCGGATTTATGAGATGCCAACCTTTATGGTAACAAAAGATTTGTCATAAAACGGGGAATTCGTCCTTTAGGGACGTAAATAGGCCCCATCAACCTAAAGTATTAATACGTTTGGCTTTGGCATGTTGTTTTTGTCGATATTGTAGAGTCCGTTTACAAAGTCAGTAAAATGATATTCTATTTGGTCTTGTCGTGTTATGGGCTCATCACTGACGCCTAGATTAATAGGAGAAAAACTTTGTTTTAAATGGTCAGTTGCGATTTTTACGCCTTTCCTTACGGATTGTCTAGTGCTAACTTCAAAAATTGATTTAAGAAACAAATCAGAAATACCTTGCCTTATTTTGGACAAAACCATTACAAAACAGTTGCTGTTTTGTACATTTTGCTATCAGCATTTTTACTTTTTCAAGACCGGTGCAATAGGTACACAAATCAAAGAATTTAGCTTTAGATATGCTAAAGTCTTTATTTAAAAAGCTTTCCTCATCCTTGTACACTTTACTTATTTAGAAATGCGTCCTAAGTCGCTTTGATCCACTCGCCCATATCCTTTTAACTCATAAAAACACGTAGGTTTTTTGTAGGGTATTCCAAAATCGCATAGTTTTGTTATGGCCAAGAATGAGATTTTAGTTAAATTTGAATTAGATTTGCAAACTATAGTTACAAAAACCTGTTGCAACAGTTTACCAGATTATACCGCCTTTGTAGCAAAAGCTAGGATGTGCTTAAAGCATGGGTTACAGATTTTATAATAATTGGTTGTATTTCAAGGCCTAGGTTATTTCTGTTTATAATTGCTGCGTTTTTCATGCTCTGCGTACGATCATACAATCTGTTAAGGAATCAAGGAATATATGGTTTGTTGCACACGTAACATACTTTTGAGTCAGGTTCTTCGATTCAAGCCTCACCACCGTAGGGAACAGAAGGATCAACTTGGTTTGGTGGAGGTGGTGGGTGGTTTGGAAGGTTTGGCCTTTTAAACTGTCTTCGAGCCGATCTTGCAAGGACTTGTTATTTTGCAGGAGGAACTAGAATATGATGAGATGGTTTTGATTCAAGCGGTTTTTAGTTTTGCGACTAAGCAGTCGTTTCTCTCTGGCTATATGTTGTTATTGTACTAATGTTGGCGTGCTGACGTATGTGGGTTTGTTATGTAGATAGTAACGTGTGTGTAGTTGTATGTAACGTCTAATAGTTGAAATGTTATTAAAGGTTCCAGTGTATGTGTTTGTAAAATGTGTGCAGAAGAAGAGTGTGGTAAGTTTAGTGTGTTCAATGGTGCTAGAGAAAGTTTATTTGATGTGTTGATTCTATATGCGTAATTTGGTCTGAGTTTCCCTTAGTTTCCGTAATAATTTTACCTGGTCTTGAGTCTGCAGACTGATCCCTCTCAGCTGGTTGCCGCTAAGGCACTAGTTGGTCTACAGAATTTGGTACCGTTGTTCTGTCCTAATGCTTTGTTTTTTTGCTTTGTGTCCACAGAGTATTGATTAGCCTTTTTTACCTCTATTAGAGCACGAGCAGACTGTTTTTGTAGGTGTACAGCTCTTATTTAAAAATTACAGCTAAAACGATATAGTCTATCACATTACAGGAATAATAATGTGATTAGAATATTTACTAAAAACGTAAAAATGATACGGTTTTTTGCGGTTCTTCGCCCCAGCTTACTGTGAAAACGGTTTTAAATTTTTTACTACCTAAGAGCTTTCTTTTCGCTATGATTTGGCGAGTAAATTCTCACGCCGTTGCTGTCCTAAGTTATTTGTACCTATTGCACAACTTATAACAAACGACGGCGGTTTTTAACGTAGTTTTCCGCTCTACCATCTAATTGAAGTAGTTTTAACTTGTTACTATCTCAGAGCTTTCTTATTGCTATGTTTTGGCGAGTAAATTCCTACGTCGTTTTTACTCTAAAGATATATGTGCCTATTGCACAACTTATAACTCACGACCGCAGTTTTTAACGCGGTTTTCGCTGTACAGTGGAATTAAAGTTGTGTTTACTTGTTACTACCTACGAGCTACCCTATGGCGTTTATGTGGGTCCGTATATACGTCGTTGTTGCTCGGCACATACTTACATCTTAAGCTGATACCAACGACGGCGGTTTTTAACGTGGTTTTCCGCTCCACTAGACAGGTTAAGTAGGTTCAACCTTTTGCTGATTCTCAGCTCTGCAGCTTAGATTTTTGCTGACGCCGTTCTAACTTGGAGGTGGTGTTTAAGTCGAAGCATAAGTTGTTTGCGCAGTAGTTTGCTTAGTGCTGTACGGATACCCAATACTTTGGATTGTTTCCCTCAGGTTGTTATTATTTAGTGCCTGCCTAATAGTATCAGTTACACTGGTTGGATTTTATGTTTTTAGTGCCTAGATGATTACACTGAAACAGATGAAAAAGATACGCTAAAATTTTAATTTTTTTATCAATAGTCATTTTTTTATCAATAATCATCTGAAGTTGTGCGTTTTTCAACGCGGAGAAAACCCGAAACAATCATTTAAGCTGTTGAGAGTTGAGACTGGATGGAGTAATAATATAATTATTATTCTTTATATTTTATCTGTATAAAATAAAGTATTTTACACACGGACTTCTTGTCATTGTTTTTGCAAGGCAACTAACTAGTAAGGAAAGGGCCCCGAATATTTATTCAAATAAGCTAAAGTTATTATTACAGACATGATATAAAAATATTAAATGCTCATTAACCTCTTATACTTAACACTAACATTAAAAATGTGCATTACATAATATTATTATAAAATTCAAGCTAGAGCTAAAGATAAATATAAAACTATAGTAGTGTTCATGCTGATCAAATTCCTAGGTCTGAAATACTACTTTTTTAAAATGAACGTACTAATCTAAACCCGTAAATATGGCATATCATGATTTCATTTCAAATTTGAAATAAAATAGTTAAATCCTTAAAAGAAAAAATCCCCAAAGTCGTACTCCTTAATCCTGCTACACTTAAATAGACCATGAAACAAGGCGTAGTCTGTGTATGACGCATTTTTACTGAGAACCACCATGTCATCATACTTCCAAATACAATTTTTACAGTGTCCAAACATTCCAATTCCGTTATATCCCCCCAGCAAGGAAGAGGCGGCCGTCAAGATAAAAGTAAATAACATGAGTACGCCCACGACGACAAGTCTTGGGATTTTTTTAGGCATATCCTTGGAAACTCGAACAGACTCAATGATTGGGATATACTTCCGTCGAGGAATTAATTTGGATCCAGAATCAGCTATTATTTGAAAAACACAACCCAGGGTCCAGGGTATGACCGACAGTGTGACCATAACAATGAGAAAAACTTTTTCCTCACGACAAGCTACTGAGACAAAAGTTGCGAGAACTGAAATTCAATTAATCCAAATAACCATATGGGATTAACAATTAATTCATACAACTAAAACCCGTAAATTAACTTTATTTACAAGATAAAGTTTCTTTTTAAAGTATATGACTATGGGTCATTTTGATTCTTTACTCACGACTTATTAGTAATAAAAATTGTCCACTCACTTCCAAAAGCCACTGAAAGATATCCTACAAGACAATGATAGCAAATCAACACCAGCTGACATTTCCCTGAACGACCTGGTCCAATCCAAAAATTGACGTGAAAGAATAATACAGCTAAGCTGCCAATGATCTTGTGGATGTGATTTAATCCAGCCCTGCTCGTACCTGAAACAATATATGAAAAAATGAGAAAAGCAAATCAATCGGGGGTCGGGTCGGTACAACAGCTAAAGCTTAACAAAGCACCCTAAATCAAGCCAGACTAGACTGATATCTGACACGGACCTTCCATTACAGCAGTGCAGTGTTTTAATTTTGAAAATATTGAGTAAATAATTTATCTCATTAATTTACTTAAGAGTTCGTCGTTGGGAGTCGACGGTCGTTCCTGGGCTGTAAGTCCTATTACAAATCCAGCCCAAACTGCTCCATGTGAGATGTACGAGAGGCTCGCGTGAATCTGAAATAGAAACAGCGAAAATCATACTACATGATTATTAAAACATCACAGAATTCACAGAGCAGAATTATTATTAGTATTAGTATTAGGTACTAAAGAGTGATCTGTCTATTTACCCAAAACCACCACCCAACGAGAATGCACCCTCCCCCATCCTCTTTGAAATACCGTGCAATGTGGATGCTTACAATAGACGCAGATACGGAGCCAATTATCATTGCAATTCCATGAAATCTTCGAGCCATCTAAAAATTATATTGAAAATGTTTGCTTAGTAATAAATAAGCGCCCCGGTGCTTAATCGAACATTTAAGGTAGTAAGTAGTATTTTAAAGTGGTACTCACATAGCCTCTGCGAATGACCTTTGGGAGAATTGCCTGAGTAAAGTCATTGACATCTGTAGTACACTCATGGCAGACACAGGCTTTAGAAGGATCAGCATGACATTTGTGATCCACGACACTGTTTTTGCTAAGATCGTTGTAGTCACATCGCGTTCTAGGTGGATCGCGGCAAATTAAATCCGATAACCAGATTTTGGAATCCTCTTTATAGGCGCTCGTTGTGTCCATGAGACAGGAATCATAGTACGGGTTCATTCTAATCGCCTCCAGGTCCCCGTTAGGGGCCATTTGAAAGTTGAGTGGAGCAGCCCCAGGAAGTGACTCGTCCGCGACATGGCACTTGAACAACTTGTTAAAACTAACGTGATATCTACGTATATTATACAAATAAATAAAAAATGGCCAACAATAAATTATTTAGAAACCCCGGCGTTTCTTCAATGCATATAATTGCCATTTACGTCAAAACTTACGGATACGGAGCTCCATCCGGTGAATCTTGAAAATTGTGGTTGATAGCATTCGTATAAACGTATTGAGCGTGGGGTAGATGGAAGTGTTTTGATTTTGGGCTGGCTTCAAATTTTACCACAGCTAGTATCCTAAAAACGTCAAAACACTGAAGAAATATAGGTATCTAAGTAAGTAGGTATATAATTTAATTTTATTTGTAGTATTTAATTGAAGTTAGTACTCACATGAACTGAAATAACTTCATGTCTCGGCATGGCAAATCCAGAAAATTGAAGTGGAAATGAAACGAACTTGCAGCGTTCCCTTTACTTGCATAAATGTAGACATTTGGATGCTATAATATCATGTCATTTTAAAAATTAATAAATTTAAACACTAAAAGCACCCAAGTAACATATATCCTGTGGGCGGAAAATAATAAAAAATAATAATTTATTACTCTAGCATGTTCATACGCTCGTCTTTTACACGGGATAACTGCTGCTTTTCCATCCAATTCTAGTAAATCGTTTTTTACTAGATCCCCGCTAGGGAAGCCACCTAAATAGCAAAGCAAGTAACAAGGAAATGAGGTCATTATTATATATGCAGTAATTATTAGAATAAACAAATCCTTTCAAAGAAGTGACCTACAATCATTGCAAGCAAACTCCGTATTAAACTGTCCATGAGGTAAATTCTGGTAACCAGCTATAGACTGAACAAGGAGGCCCTCCACAGGCTGTGTAGTTGCAATATGAACATGAAACCACTGTCGCAGATTGCGGTACAATGAGTCCTTAAGATTATGATGAGTTTTAGCACTGGGACTTCCAATCACTGGAGCATCACCTTCTAGAGGCTCATCCACGAAAATTCGGAACATTTCAACCTAAAGTAATTATTAGACATCCATTCATGAATTAAACAAAGGCATGTTGAATGAGTTTGAGTACAGATATAATATCGTTAGGGAAGAACCAAAATGACCCATATCCATTTTCCACTAAAAACAAACTGAGGCATATCCAAAACGTTCTAAAAACGAAATGACCCAAATCCATTTATTTCCACGCGTAAGTCTAAAAAAAATTCCTGTCCAAACGGTGTAGGACATATTCCCCCTGGACATTTCCCCCCGGAATTTCCCCCCCCCCCCAACCCCTTATTTAAAATACTGAAATGTTTATTATATAAAGTTATGAATTTTGAAATGTTGGCTAATAATGTAATATATCACAAATACAAATCGAAATTATACTTTATTGAACCCTGAGCGTGGTTTGAGTAGAAATACATAAAAAAATCAATTTTAACAGAAAATTATAAGGTAATAGAGGTAACTAGTTTTAACCATAATAAAATCCTTAAACATATTATATAGTTAGTAGCAAACTTACTCCAGAAACACGTACTATACTATTTTTCTAATATGACTAAAAACAATGTTAGGTACTGTAGAAGCAACTGAAAGTAAAGGCTAGCAAGGATAAAGCTACCATTTGTTTGCATGCAAAATTTATCCTTGCCAGCCTTCACTTCCAGTTGCCTCTACCTCTACTATAGATTAGTTATGTATGCTGGCATTATATAAAATCCTTCTTTGCTAGATCGGAAAGAAAACAAAAGTAAAACTGTTTACCCCTTAAATCAGTTAGTGCATAGCACCTAAACTTATTTATTTTACGATAGAGGTATTCTGTTTTATTATGAACAGAAATCCTTCAAATATAATTTTTTTCCCGCCTCTCGCAGTTTTAATAATTTATGCAGCCATTGCAATTCTAAAGAATAAAGCACTAACAATAAGTAATAAAAGAGTGCAGCTATTTAGTTTTATGACAGTGATGCTACTACGAGCTCTTGAAACAGACAAATTAAAATTTTAAAGCGAAATGAATTATAGTGTATACTGATTGCCACTCCGATATGATAAAAATAAATAATGTGTTAAAAATAATTACGCAAAGTAATGCTTATTGTAGATTGCATATTGCTAATCAGGATAAAATGCCTAGAAACTGGACGTCCGTTAGAACACCAGTATTATTTTCTTAGAATGCCTTTTACACGGACGCGTAATATTATATATAAGTATCTTAAATAAGGGTTTGGGTGGAAAATGTCCGGGGTTGCTGCTTGGGGGCAAAAAGTCCGGGGGGAAAATTTTCCAGGGATAATATGTCCGTATACCGTCCAAACCTGCACCTAGTGCTTTTTGTATTTGCATTGACTTGGACGTATGCGTGGAAATACATGGATTTGGGTCATTTTGTTGTTACAACGTTTTGGATATGGCTCAGTTTGCTTTTAGTGGAAAATGGATATGGGTCATTTTGGTTCTTCACTGACGATATACAAAACCAGTGCGGAAAAACAAATACGGAATTTAAAACAGGTAAACTAACTAGTAAATAAGTAGTTCAAAATTCGAACAGATTTTAAAAATCAAAATCTTAGATAATCAAAGGCGCTGGTAGGCCTGGCTTTTAAATAAATAGCTATAACTATGTTACTATGCAGTATAACGCTATGGGAAAAACTTTGAAGATACATAATGAGTTTTGAGCCATGTCCTTCTATAATCACCACAACCTGATGCTTAATACGTAATATAGGTAATTAAAACTTACTCCATGAATTAATTCATTGCCACATGTAAGACATGGAAGTATGGATCGTGGCCTTGATTGAATGTAATTTCCATGCTTATTATCCTTGTCTGTATTGGTAATATAAGGTTTGAATAAAGGGCCATCCGCCAAGTTGGGCTTGTATTCTTCAAGAACAAATTCGTCAACACAAAACGGAAAGTTTCGTGAAAGATTGGTAGCCTTTGACAGTGGCAGTGGCAGTGGCGGTACAGGCCCTGGCACGCAGTGAACCGTCATCCATAGCTCGGTTGTAGTAATCACACAAAAAATAAGAATTTGTGTCCAACATACCTTGTGAGAACTTGATATTTTTGATTTCCTAGAAAAACAAAATACAAAATATCAAGTGGTATTATTACTGGATGGTACAAGATGCAAACCATAAGCAGTAGCAGCAAAATGAAGACATAGTATGCAATCTATTATATTTTAGAATACAAAATATAACACCAGTTGAAATTGGTTGTTTTTTTATCTAATGTGAACAACATCAATTTTCAATTTCAATCATCTGATAATCGATCGCAAACTAAAAAAAACATGTTAAACAATATATTGAACAAAATATAGTATGCATGCACTTGAACTGAATTATTCAAATCCCTCCTCCGGCAGAATCCGAGCCCCGAGTTCTAGCTATTTCAAAATTGAATCTACGTATAGTAAATACTATCAATAATACTCAATTACCAGGGGGGCCGTCCATAAATGATATCATCGAAATATCGCCATTTCTAGGACTCTATGACAACCCCGTCATGAGCTTAACCATTGCATAAATGGCTATGTTTAACATGGGATGTCATCCATATCCAAGGAGACCCATTGACCCTACCCATGATATCATTTATGGACGACGACCCCTTATTGATTTTTTGGCAAAACGGGATAAGTCCACAAATTTACATTTTTGAACATTTTCTAAAACATTCAAAAGCACGTCTAGAATTGTGAAACTACTTGTAATAATGCTTAATTAGGTACAGTAGTTGTGGAAAAAATTGAGTTAAGAAAACTAAATATGTCACCATTTATTCATTATTCGTTGCTCGTGTAAAATTTGCTTCCTTTACCTATTAGGGATGATGGGTAGACCCCTATGTAATCTTAAAATGACGCTTAATCGAGGGGTGTGGGTGGGTGGGTCGATGTCGAAGAAAAGTTTACATAAATTAACTGGTATACATATCAATTTTCTTTTGTTTTTCTTACAGTTTGCTAAAAATGTTTTTCTTTTTCTGTATTTTAGCTTCTTGATTTATTACTTTTTTTTTGTATGTATTTTAGATTTTTGTAAAGTGATGAGACATTGGTATGTGTATGTGACCTCCCTATGTGACCTAACAGCGTTGCATATGTGGTAAAGCCAATGTGGCCCCCTGAATATTTGGCTGTGGTGTCATGCGCAATTGTGCAGTATTAATTAAAAATTGTGTTTTAAGTCAAGGTTAAGGTATTCGTACCCTGCTACCCTTGAGGACTGTTGCCCTTAAGGGGTAGTCGGAACCTGATTCGATGTTTCTTATAAAAACTGAAACAACTCACAAGAACTTCCGCTGTCACCAAAGTCTCTTTGAATGAACTAATTATAAAACTCGAATGACGTTGAAGCTTTCCAAATAAAAATAGTCAGTAAAATGTGACATGTGTGACAGAGCAAAACTTTTCATATTGAACAACAATTCGTTTGAAGTCTTTATTCCTAAAAACCTTCAATTGCCAATTTTAGCAACAATGGTGATGGCATAACTTCTATTACTCGTTCATCATCAAGTAAATGTTCAGGCTCGACGCCGCTCACGTATGTTTAGCAGGTTCGTTTTGCCCTGCCACACCTGCACCCTTCTGCTATGCTTACACAGGTTTTGAGACTTCCTCTGGAAACGTCATAGGATGAAATTTCGAGCTCTTTCCCAGCCAATTTGACAAAATTTTGAAACGCTTTTTTTGTCCAGACACCTACCTTAACCATTTATCTACGGAACCTCGGAGACCGGAGAGTTTTGTTTGATTTATGCCTTCCAAGTATTTTATTTAAGCGCTCAAAGCTGCCGCGTTTCAAAATCCCATAAGACACAACGCTAAAAATTTCGATCTTTAAATAATTGTCACTCGTAACAGGAACAAAGATTTTGAAATTTTCCTTCGATGTGCCCTAGATATTGCTGAAAAGATGTGAGAAAAAATATAACTTAAAGTGTCCCACGTTTCAACCGGCTTATCTTAGGGCGCATAGTTCTTCTGACTCCCCCTTAATGTGGCGTTCCGTTCAAGGAAGAAGGGGGTAGCAGTTTTGAGGAAGCTTGCTGAAAATGATTATGTTATATTTTTCCCAACCAAGGGCATCCTGCCTCAGGTTGTTTAACTATTTCTTGGCAGCTTTAGGAGACTGGTTCGGTGCTAATTCGGCTAAATAATGTTGACACAGTTAGAGGTTTAGCAGGGGGTAAAAAATACCGAAGTGATACCCTGTGTTGAGCTAAAATGTCCTCAAATATCAAATAATTGTAATCTGGCAACATTTGTATACACAGGTACATTTGTATTTTCAACTAATTATGAAATTTTGTTTTTGGTAAATTTAGGAAATTTGGGGTCGTATTTCGTCAACATGGGAGATTAGGTAAACATACATATACATACATGATATTGAGTTATGAACCCGAATCCTAGGATCATGATCATTTAAGTTAAGCATTAAAAGTAATTAAGATTAAGAATTTTTGTAAAAGATAATGTGCAATTAGAATTTGCATAAGTCATTAAGTCATAGCATTTAAGTTGTGCATTCAAAGTAATGAAGATTTACTGTTAATTTGTAACTGCTTTCTTGTTACTCGGACGTCCACAGTGAATCCTGTTAACCGCGGTCAACAGGACTATGGTTAGTGATTTACAGTGTAAACTGTTAGATTGAGTATGCTACTAATCCTGTTGCTATATGTAATAGTAATGTTGTTGCGTAATTAACACGTATGGTGTTATGAATATACTCCTCATTATTTGTCGTTATTTTTAATTGGGTAACAGTCAATCCTGTCACCACTGACAACAGTTCCTGTTCTACACAGATATATACTACAAAACCTGTTAGGCTAACTGTTAACCTTGTTAACCGGTTTTTGTAACTACAGCGGTGTTATCTGTGGCTAAAGGCTTTCCCCACCCTCACAAATTTCAAAATTTACTACTAAACCTGTCAAAATTAACAGCTTAACCTGTTGCCATGGCCTAACCGCATTAGTGTTATCTTTTCTAAGCGTGTGGTCTTTAGTAACTGACATTAAAAATTTAATGTTTTTTCATTGCCAAAGTAGAAGTCGCTTACTGAGATTCAAGCTCTTTAACCTTAACTAAACGGTTAATTTTGACATGGCGTGTCATCCATACCCGACTAGACCCAATGCAATGACCCCACCGAAGACACCATTTATGGACGATCCCTATAAATGCGATTTGTTTTGATAATTGGGTGTGATTGATAAGTAGTGCACAGAGGAACTGTCAACTGTGGTATAATACTGGCAACTAACTACTTAGTAAGGTATACGGACGTTTTCCTCCTGGACATTTTCCTCCCGGACGTTTTCCTCTCGGACATTTTTCTCCCACCTTTGTACTGACAATCAGTGCATTTTCTTCCCAATGTCAAATTCACACTAAAATAAACTAGCATTTCTTAATATACAATTTTTGCAGTCGTATACAATCTTAAAAATATCCAAAATTTATAAACTGAAGTATGACAAAAGTTTATTGCAGTTAATTTATTGATTGTGTTAAAGATAAAAACATAAATATGGAAAGGAACACTAGTTTAATTTAGTGCTGTCATTTTAATACTGGGAGGAAAATGCCCTCGGTACGAAGTCGGGAGGAAAAAGTCCTGGAGGAAAACGTCCGTTTACCCTGATTTTTGGGCCACCATGACCACATCCGCTAGAACCACCTCCACAACCACTTCCATGACCCCTACAACCACTGCACCAAAATCTAGTTAATAAGTTTAATTTAATCAAACAAAATTCGAAGTGTACTAATATGTGAACACTTATATTAACTAGATTTGGTGGTGTTGGTTCTAGGGGTGGGGTGGTGGTGATGGTGGCTTTTAATTTTTTTTAAAAGAAACAAACAGGTATGAAACAGAAAGTTGATAGTATTGATCTCAATTGGATTATAAATTATTCTTCAACTTCAATTTAAAAGAACCCATTAAATAAAATACACTCCCTTTAGAAAAATATTGTATCTGCTATACATAACTTGTGTGGTCGCAAAATATTAACTGCTTTCCATTTCAATTACCATTCAAATTTCATCCTCATCAAAGGGAACTTGTCATTAAAATGAAGTTATTTCCTACCCCTACAAATTCGTTTAATAGCAAAGTGAAAAACGACTGACTGATCCGATTTATTTATTGTGGCATTACTGTCCACTCCAATTTCCTTTAGTTTTATTATATGTACGTACATAACGTACACTGACTTTTCTTTTTTCTATCTCTGTGATCTCTCTGAGTTTGAGTTTGAGTTTAGCTTTATTAAAGAGTCAAGTACTTCAACCTACAGCTATATAGCTGTCTATTATACTGATTACTCTAAAAATAATACATACATTGAGAAGATGCGTCAATTGAATTCAGATTTGGTAATTGCTCTGTCAAGACATGTGACTCAATCCGCAACTACGACTCTCACTCACATGTCAGTGTCAGTCAGACAGACAGACTCAAGACAAGACTCTACTACTATATAAGATACCCCGTCCATGTCCGCGAAATATGTAATTCTAATGGTTTGACTTTCCTCCTGGAATTATTCCCCCAGACATTTTCCTCCCAACTTCGTACCGAGAACAGTTTCCTCCCTGAATAAAAATCATACTAAAATAAAATAAACTAGCATTCCTTTCAGACAATTTATGCATTCATATACCATCTTAAAAATACCTGACTGAAGTACGAGAAAACTTGATCGAAATTTTTTAATTTAATCTATTAACTTTTATCAGTCAAGAGTTAAGCTGTATTTTAACTGCTCGGAGCGGTTAATCTACCCCTCAGTGTAGGATGTTAATTTACTGCTCCGAGCAGTTTATTTACCGCTCCGAGCTGTAGATTTACTGCTTAAGTCGAATATTTGGATTTCTTTGATCAGTGATTGTCAGATCAGGGGGTGATGACCAACTTGACATTAGTAAGTAATGATTAACTTATCTTTACTACCTGATGGCCCAAAATCGGTTAGAAATGCGCATAGAAAGTTCAAACCAGAGCAATATGCAGATATATAGTTTTAACCGAGAAATCTAATCGTATTTTGAATTTTCAATCAAATCAACATTGAACTTCAATCCTAACGTTGCGTGAGATTAGTTAGGTAATAGTTTTCCAAGCCGACGACGGTAGGAAAAAAGTATTTTCCTGACTTATTAGGGATGTGGTACCGGCGCCCACAAAATCCTCAGCCCTCCCAATGACAAAATTTAAAAACATAACCACTAGGAGTAGGCAGAATTATAAGCCTAAACAATTATCTGGAAATTATGTTTTTCCAACTAAACGCGGAAGTACAGTCAGATTTATTTTTAGTCAGTGATAATGACATAATTTGGACAAATATAATAATACACAATTTGTAATCCAAAATTTGTTAACTCGCGTCCGCTCAAGATCATTTGTCTCCATTATGCTTTCCATCCATATGTTGGGTTTCTTCAATAGCTCATACCTACTTAATTTCAATAACCCGCGCCCCTTTTCGATTATTCGTGGCCCATAATATAATAATAATAATATAATATTTCGTATCTGGGTAGAATCCCTAAAAAGGATTTGAGATTTCATCTCTTGTAAGCCCAGTTTTCACTATTATTTCACTGAGACTCGAGGTTCCTCCACAATTTGAGGACTCGAGCCCTTTTTCTAGAGAACAAATTTCTATTTATCCCAAAGGTTCGAGTGGCTAGTTCTAGGATTAAATCTCATTCACTTAAAGTACCACTCAAGAAACACTGGGAATTTAAATCCAACTATGCCACCCAGTGAACCATAGAAACTCAGAAATATAGAACTCTAGAAAGCCCAGAGAAATAACATTTATACACAATCTCTCTAGGACCTGCAACGTACATATAGTAAAATACACCAAACTCATCTGCCAATTCAAAAAAATGTAATTTCTTGAAAGCATATTTATATTTGTCATAAAGATTGAGTTCAAACTAAATTAAATTTATTATTATTAATAATTGTAAACAGCATAAATTATATGGAAAACAAAGTAGGAAAATTTAGATTTTTTCAACTCGAATCCATTTTGACACTTAGAAGAGCTTCAGTTTCATTTTCAAAAATATATCTTAATAAAAAACCAAGTTTGATTCCAGTTTATATTTCTGTTACACTAACAATAACTGTACTGACGAACACAAGTGAATATAATAACTTAAAAATAAATTATCATTGATTAATGGGGCCTGAGCTGTCAAAGTTGGGTATGAGTTAGTATATTGGGGTGTAAGTTTTGGGAGAAAACCCCAACCTTAAACTTAAATTCGATTTGACGCCGCTCGTCGCCACAACTATAGTTCAGAATGTGCACTGTTTTTCCACGTCCCATGCGTTTTGCCAGTTGATTTTTCGGGATTGCTACTGTTGACTGTGGATTCAAGCTGGCCATCACTTAATAAAGATGAGTTGGCCATCTTTTACTAGAGTAACTAATGCTCCATCCAGACTATGATCATAGGCACCTACGATAGTCATTGAGTTTAAACTGGAAAGCGCGAAGCCTATCCACACTGCCTATGAGGGTTATTGATGATAGGTTACAGTCAATTGACAAACCAACCTCAATTGACTATAATCGTATACCTATCATAGTCTGGATGGAGCATAATACTGGCTATCACTTATCGAAGAACAGCTATAACCATTACGGCAGTTACATTAGTTCCCTTAATATATGAAATTTATTTATTTTAATTCTCTGTAACTCCTGAATTCAAGTTTCAAACTCTTAGTTAATGTGTCAATTTGGAAAACCGAATCTACTCTTTCAGAAAATCAACACTTTAGGGCGGTCGGTCTGCGACTGCGCCAGTCACATGACATAGTCGTGCGCGCCATGTCAAATTAGGATGTAAATCTACAGCTCGGCGCCTTTGGTATTAGCCAAAGCAGTTAATCTACACCCCGGAGATGTAAATAAACTGCTGGGAGCAGTTGATTTACTCCTTAGGGCTAGGATGTAGATTAACTGCTCGGAGCAGTTAATATACAGCTTAACTCCTGACTGTTTATTGTAAAAAAAACATAAATTTTCAGGAAAGGAACACTAGTTTATTTTAGTGACGAGATTTTAATAGTGGGAGGAAAATGTCCTCGGTACTTACGAAGTTGGGAGGAAAATGTACGGTAGGAAAATGTCCTACAACCAATCATAATGAACAGAAAGAAGGAAAGAACAGTCTTGGAGTTAAAAATTACCCACACTCATGGAATTAGGACTCATGAACAACTCATGGACAGGTGGTAATAATCCTACGTCTCTCTTACATCAGAAATCATTTGTATTTTCTTTTTCCAAACAAACGCAACAAAATAAAATCAAAGGTTTTGGATTTGAGACATTGAGACTTAGTTGAAAGTTAAAATCTTACATTGAATGTTGACTCCGAGGCGGCTATGCAGCGCACTACTGCTCACTGGTCCAGCGTTTAGTATTAGAAGTGGCGAAGAGATGCCTAAACGTGTTTATTAGTGGTGGTAATCGACGTAATCGTGGTGGGGGTAATTAATGGGGGTAGTCGTGGTGGGGGTAATAAAGTAATAATGGGGTAGTTGTGATACAACAAGCAAAACCCCTGGATGCGAGATGCGAGCGTGAGATAATCTGACATGAAATGCACTGAAGTTTTTTGGGCCCGTTATAATCACAAGATGACCGAATATTCCGAATATTACGAAGTGAGGCCAAGTGCGAATGTGTAAGACAAATCTGTAGGTAATGAACTGTGGCTTATTTTCTCATTCCTGGATTTTCTTCTTTTATGTAACTTGATTTGGGGCAGCCACAAGTAATGAATTACAGCGTTGTGTACTTAAATCATGAATTGGTGATTAATCTCCACTTAGTGAATCTAAGCTTCCAAACACAATTAATGAGCTGAGGTGGAATGCAAAACATGCAAATTTAAGTTTGGCCACGTAAAAGTAGAAGTCTTTTTATCCGCCTTTTATTATTTTCTATGATGGTGTTGAAAATAATTTGAAACTTGAATTTGGCTTCTAATTTTACCAGATTTTACCTGCTCAAGCTTAAACTTACATTTCACATTCACTAAAAGCAGTAAACGTGAACAAAACTAGCGAACTTCATGAACTGATATGACATGGTAGATGACTAAGGTTTCATTGCAATGCAATGATAGACTACGGTGCGGTGATATCGTATGATACGATAAAAGCTTTCCCATTTGTGGCAATGCTAGTATTTTGAGTCCCATATTTTTTTAGTGGAAAATTCACAACGGCTACTACGCGTTATACGAAATACACTTACAGTAAACTGGGCTTGGGCTACAAAGTTGAGGCTGCGTGGTGTGGTTTTCCATATTGTCCCATCGCAGCCAGCTATTTAACGCCATAGAAACTAAAACAAAATGAAACTCCGCCCACATTTCCTGCAATGTCGAAGTTTCAAATAAAATCTTGAAAATTACGCTTTATCCCTAATTTTTCTTAACAAATACAAATAGCTTACGTCCATACCTATCCAATGACACCACCCACTTACCGCCACGTTGTGTTTCTCAGTCGGTATATGCCAATAACCTATACATTAATTAGATGGGCTGAAATATTCAAAAATCAATATCTCAAAAACGGTTCTTTATCCTTGACTTTGCGTAACACATCCAGGTAGCTGACGTCTATACCTATCCAATGACACCACCCACTTACCCCCACGTTGTGTTTCTCAGTCGGTATATGCCAATAACCTATACATTAATTAGATGGGCTGAAATATTCAAAAATCAATATCTCAAAAACGGTTCTTTATCCTTGACTTTGCGTAACACATCTAAGTCGCTGACGTCAATACCTATCCAATGACACCACCCACTTACCCCCACGTTGTGTTTCTCAGTCGGTATATGCCAATAACCTATACATTAATTAGATGGGCTGAAATATTCAAAAATCAATATCTCAAAAACGGTTATTTATCCTTGACTTTGCGTAACACATCCAGGTAGCTGACGTCCATACCTATCCAATGACACCACCCACTTACCACCACGTTGTGTTTCTCAGTCGGTATATGCCAATAACCTATACATTAATTAGATGGGCTGAAATATTCCAAAATCAATATCTCAAAAACGGTTCCTTATCCTTGACTTTGCGTAACACATCTAAGTCACTGACGTCAATACCTATCCAATGACACCACACACTTACTCCCACGTTGTGTTTTTCAGTCGGTATATGCCAATAACCTATACATTAATTAACGTCAATACGTATTTATTAAAACAACTGGAAAATCATTTTTTATTTGAAATCATGGTTTACCATGAACCTTCTTGTTTTTACGGTGCTTACTTCTACGTTTGTCATATGCACGTTTTTTCTCAATTCGGCAATTTATTTGAGCTTTGGTCTCGCTGTTTTGCTGTTGTTGTTGATGGTCAGGGATGACACTGCCTACAGGAGCGTTTTGAAGGACATCATGGGTTGGTGGTGCTGTTTTGTTAGAATAACGGTGTTGTGTAAATGAATTTTAAATATGAATGAAATTTATTATATACAAATAGGTACAAAACGACTTTCATGTCTTACAAATAAGAGTTGTATTAACACTTACTTGCTTGACAAGAAGATAGTAAAACGTCGGGTTTGATAACATCGGTTGACAGTGTACCATCTATGTCTCCAGAGACGTCAGTTTGGGTGCTTATCTCGTCAGTGGAACGTTTGGATGCTCCTGGAGAGCTCATGTTAGAAACGCATGCCCAGTCACTTCGAATCATATTTCCGTTATTACTAAGCGGGAAGTTGTGTACATGTATTTAAGATAGTTCGGTCCTATCGGGTCCTATTTGAGGACTGGTATGTATACTGTAATAAATAAGCCTGGTCCCATTTGTCTACTTACATGCATTGTTCGAAGAATAAGACAAATGGGACTGAGCACTCAAAATAAGCCTTTTTTGCATGGTTGGTCCCGTCCCTTTTGGTCCTATTGGGTCCCATGTTTAGGTGGACCCGCAAAATAATTTTAGCTCAAATAAAGTCAACAGAAATCTAGCACGTTGATGTAAATATCTTAAAGCCTGATCACCATACAAACGCAATCAAAGGTATAACCACGTGCTAATCAAAACTGTAAGACGTGTCTATTTAACTATAGAAAAATATCAAAGGTCGAACGTGCTACAGCAATCAAATTCTACAGTTCAACTGTTCACTTACTTTAAATGACGTATACAGCCTAATAGCATCGAGGTCAGCTCCTAGGTCTAGTTACACGTCCAGCAGTACTTTTCGGTACGTAGACTGCCTCTGCATATCATAGAATTGTCTAATCATATTCTTAAACCTACTATTTTCAGGTTTTTGGGGCCACAAACTTAAAGACAAATCCGTCAAGTACTGCTGAGTTTTCAAATTAGAAACAACTCGCATCCAGTCAACTCCTTCGGAACAACGTACTTCACATTCATACGTTGGGATGTGATTGAAAACCATAATAAGCTGTTTAAACTTCAGATCGTTCTTCTTCTTACGTGTAACTGAAACATGCAAATCAGAAACCGTAGAATTTATACTTATGTGTGATGAGGTATTCTTTCAAAATCTGTTACAGTGAACAAAATAATAAATTAGGTTTAAAAAGCCGGCAAAATTATGAGTGATGCAGCCGTCGCTTACATAGTGACATGTGAACCGGCAAGTTATGAGTAATGCAGCCGTCGCTTACATGGTGACATGTGAGCCGACAAGTTATGAGTAATGCAGCCGTCGCTTACATAGTGACATGTGAACCGGCAAGTTATGAGTAATGCAGCCGTCGCTTACATGGTGACATGTGAGCCGACAAGTTATGAGTAATGCAGCCGTCGCTTACATAGTGACATGTGAACCGGCAAGTTATGAGAAATGCAGCCGTCGCTTACATGGTGACATGTGAGCCGGCAAGTTATGAGTAATGCAGCCGTCGCTTACATGGTGACATGTGAGCCGGCAAATTACGAGTAATGCAGCCGTCCCTTACATGGTGACATGTGAGCCGGCAAGTTATGAGTAATGCAGCCGTCGCTTACATGGTGACATGTGAGCCGGCAAATTACGAGTAATGCAGCCGTCCCTTACATGGTGACATGTGAGCCGGCAAGTTATGAGTAATGCAGCCGTCGCTTACATGGTGACATGGTATATAGGTATTAGTTTGATAAATTTATGCGCACCCACCGCTTATTGCAATTTCAGTCCAAAAAACATAAGTTAAAAGTCAATAAACATGTAAATAACGCATATTAAGCCAGAACAGGTTTTATCACACTAGGTTTTATAAATCACATTTAATGAATAAAATAATCGGTGTGTTTACTAAAACTACTGACAAGATACACACTTATTCATTAAATGAGTGTTATTAATGATCTACTTTGAACAGAAGAAATGGCATTGTTAAGGTCTACGTTGGTGTATGGCTTGCTTATGTCACCTTTCCTCTTTTTTCCCATTGTTATAATTTACGGCATACTAAACAAATGAAAACGAACTAAAATAATATAACTTATACTTTTTAAACACACTTGCTTCATTTTTACAAAATTTCCAATGAGTTTTGCATGGTTTTTACATTACCACAGTTAAAAGCCCTGACATTACTACATTCAGAACACTACTTTGAAATGACTGAATATTTTTCTAAAATCCACTGAATTAAGGGTTAAATTAACATTTCATTTTAATCGTGATTAACTTATGCCGACTAACTCCAACTATCTCCCCGCAATTAGTTTCGGTGAGAATGTGTTTTGATCAGTAATTACAAGGACTGGAAGCAGATTAAAATAAACTTTCCTCAATAGTTAAAATGACACAGTAAGTTTTGTAATTTTTTTCTCCTACAAGTTTTAGACTATCGCGGGGAACATCAGCCAGAACGTACTCCATGAGTAGTTGAGTGAACTGAAATAAACTTCGGACTGCAGCTGTCGTTCGTTGCTTTATGGTTTCCCACTACTACAGATACCCGACCCTACCCTTATATCAGTTTTCTACTAATTTGACGAAAGTAAATTTTTGAATTAAATAAATTTCATAAAAAAGAAAAAAAATTGTGTAGACGTAAGTTTTTTTAACCACCTCCCATCGCCCCTTTTTTAAAGTGAGACTTAGTTAGCACGCATCTGAGCCCCCTCCCCTCCTTTTTTGTAGACGTAATAGTTGTATGACCCCTAACAATGCCTAGTTATAAGATGAAAAATCCTACGAGTGCGATTTTTCACCCACCAGTGCCTGTTTTAATTATTTCTAAATCCATTGCAATATTCCTGCTAAAACACTCAGAAATACCTCCTAGTCGTCTAGCTTACAACATATGCGTTATTTTATCCTAGTTCATACCTTTATACGATAGTGAACCACCACATACCAGTTGTTAAATTTAATGTCTGGGGGGAAATGTCAGCTGTTAATTATCGGGGGGGGGGGGGAAGTCCGAGGGGGGGGGGGGGTGTAGTCCGGGGGAAAACGACCGGGGGGACAATGGTCAGGGGTAAAATGTCCAGGGAGACTTTGTTCGTATACCCATTTTACGCGTCTCAAAAACATTTAAATAGATCATTTTACACTTTTCAAAACCTCTTAATTAACATTGTACACACGTTTATTATTTTGTTTTTATGACATGACATGGCTCGTTTTAATTCTAGCTGAAATTGGAAATAGGTTATTTTGGTTCTTCACAGATGATATTGATTTAATTAAAGTATCGTTGAATTTTGGCTCAAAAAAATCTCAAATCACCGACCACAATTGCAACACTTTGATGAGAAATGGGGGTTTCAGTTATTTAACTTTTGCTGGGATTTTAAAAATAAAATTTGCAACTAATGACGTAGATTACCTAATTATTTTAGTTGATTATTACTCATGAAAAGTTGCAACTTAAAAGCTACAGCCGTAGATTCAAAATTTGAACTCGGCTACTCTAAAAAGAATTTAGGGGCATGCATAAATTACATAGTACGCCGGGGGGTTGTAATTTAAGTCGTCGATCCTTGTAAATGGGCGTACATACCAAAACGGCGAAGGTAGGCGAATTGTCCCATTTTTGTACTACATAATTTATGCACATTCCCTAAAGTGCAACATCGTATGAACCATACAGCATTATATTCAAAAACTTTGAAGTTGTAATTCTCAACTCCCTACCTTTCAGTCCGGGTCCGGTCCAGGTATGGGGTTTGTTCTGTCAAATTTTGTAGAATAGTTCTAAGCCTAATAATTATTACCAACTTGTAATAAGCTAATACTTTTTAATGAACTAAATAAAGCAATTATATTGAAGCATTTGCACTTGGTCCGAATTTTTGATAATCTTTCAATACCGCATGGCTCGTTCAACAATTCAAAAATGCATAACTCGCGCTTCAACCCAAGGACATTTCGGTAAACCAAATCAAGGCCAAATCCAAATAAACGTGACACTTCACAGTGTCTCAGTAAAAGAATATAGGTAATGACGGGACAACCGAAAGTGGGAAGTTTAAAGTTGCTATTTGATTACTTACAAAATTTATTATTGCCACTTTCCGTTGGTCCCACTGTCCATTCCGTCATGGATGTTTTCGATGTTTTAGGGTCCACCCACCCCCATATGTGTTAACTCAGGCGCTTGTGTACCCCACCCCTTTAAAATTTGGATCCATTTGTGCCCGACCCCATTCAGTTCTGAAATTATGATATTGCAGGAAAATGTGGGCGGAGTTTCATTTTGTTTTATTTTCTGCCACATAGCAATTTAGGAGGAGATGGGCGGGCTGGATTGATTAATAGTTGGTCGCCGATTCAAGGTAAAATAGACATAGAGAAAAATATATAAGTAGGTACTAGTAGTACTATAAAAAATAAAAGTCTCCTTTCAAGTTTTCAAGACTTTCGACGTTGGCCAATCAACGGCTCTGACCATGTGTTTTGATACATAGCATATAGTCAGAGCAGAGTCAGACAGTCAGAGTCGTTTAGGATTTCTCGTCTTTGCATGATCATGATCATGATGCATGAAAATTTTATTTTTATATACCTAATTGTTTTTATTCCCACATTTCAATTTGTTTTTTTAAACTGGAGTAAAGCTTTAAATCTTTTTTTTGATTTTGTTTTCAGTCTTACAACGAACCTATACTAACATATATATGGGAACATGGAATGGAATGTGGAGTGTGGAGCCAGTATTAGCCAGACTACTTAAGTAGGAGAGGCTTCTTTTTTCTAGCTTTATGACATCATTCAGAATCAGATTTCATTCTTCGAAAGATTCGAACATTTTTATTTTCAACTATTTCTATTTGTTCATGTTTTTTTAAAATATTCTGATTGTGACGTATAATAAAATAATAAACTTCCTCATTGCTATTAAAATCAGAGATGTTTTTTAGTTTTTTTTAGTTTGTGTCGTAAGTCGTAATGCAACTTAAATTAATTAACTAAATGGTAGGTACCTACTTATAATTGGCTATACGCAAGACAAGATAAAAGCGGAATTCTTATACAATAATATTACGTACATAGATTGTATTGTATTGTATGAACTTTATTTAACGTGTTATTTAAACCGATTTGGCGACAAGCCATTCTTCCATCGGTAATATGGGCTAAGCCACCTTTCCCTAGAGAAGAGAACTCTAGGAAGGTTTAGAGAAGAGAACTCTAAACACCCACACCGTACTATGTACTTTACGTACTCACCGAGCCGTGTGGGATTACAGAAACAGCCACCCAACCGAATGGCTGAGCTGGTATTCGAACTCGGGAGTCCGGACCTGAGTCTGGAAATCTTCCGATTCCAAACTGCAGTGCCAAACCCACGACCACTACACCAGGCTGCCCTGTTGATAATAGCTGGCGATGAAATTTTCACTGCACGCCATCGCCACCCGGGCCCACTACTTGTCATTGTCATACCATACGCATACGCATTAAGTTTTTAAACTCTTTGCTTTTTTAATAAAAAACATTTTGCAAAATTAAAGAATAAACTTCTCAATACATTTTAATCACAGGCATTCCAAAAATAAGAATAATAGGGCGAAACCCGATGCAATGTACTTGCCGCTGTAAAGTCTTAAAATCACAAAATTGTCATGGTTAGCATGGAAATATTTACATTCTATATTTGGCGAATTACAATCTTTGCAAGTTTGTAATTCTAGGTAAGTAATACTTTGCTTTTCGTTGTCCACTTCGACTGGTTGCATTACTAGTTTATGGTTCGGTAAATACTTGAGGACAATTTCAATACTCAGAAAACTCTGAATGTGGCAGAAAAGTTGAATAATATCATTACAAGTAATAATATTACTTCATACGTTTTACTGCATCATCGGGTGTACTATTATTATTATTATTTGTGTGTATTTAGACAGCCAGATATTCGCCCATAGGGCATTTCTGACTGTATCTTGATACAACTTTTACTATAAGAGCCACTAGAAATGATACACATGATGGACACATGATCGGTATCTAGTGACTCACTTTCTTAACTATTCTACTGATAGAGGCTGTCTTACGGCCGTCCTGCTAGAGAGCGTGGATTATACTGATCATCACCAGAATATCTTACGAGTATTTTTCCCGTATTACGGAGGCGAAGCCTGACATGGTATTGTCTGGCCGAATAGATTTGGACCTTTTGTACATGCGCAGTAGAACTTGACGTTACTTTTAACATTACATGTGATACAAATTTTTGCACAAAGATTAACGGTCAGGGCCAATGCTATTCGGGCAGGCAATATGACGAATGGTGGAAGGTTTCTCAGGCCCGCCACTACTTCGAATTCGCCATGCCAGAGCCAACCCGCCAGCAGTCACTCTTTAACGAGAGTGGACAGGTGGCGACGGCCTGTAGTGGACGAGGAAGAGAGGAACTTCGAGATGAATCTTGAGTCTATACATTTGAATGTACAGTGTTCAGGCATGTAGTAAACTACTATTAAGCTGACTTGTATCTCTGTCTCAGGTAGGAACTACCACAGATAAATACAACCCGCACCCAAACACTTTAGACTCTCACACCCACCCCGTTCAACTCCCCCAAAGCCCCACCAAGCCCCATCCCCCCACTGCCCACAATCCAGAGCACTACTGGCTGGCCCCGACTTGGTGACAAGGCGATGCATACATCTCCAAGCCACCAAGCCGGGGTTATCATCGGGTGTACTCAAAATAAAAATGTTGTACTCTTGAAATGAGTACAACATTAAGTTATTTTTTAGTGACTTAATAAAGTTTTTATATATTTCCATGGTAACCGTGACAATTTTGGGTTTTTAAGACTTTACATTACACCAGTAATTATTACATTTCATCGGGTTTCCCCCTAATTTAATTAATACCAATCTTACTTTTAGCATGATTCTTTTAAACAGAAGAAAAATCGGTTGCCATTCAAAACTACTATCTATTATTATTACTCTTTTCGTTACTCGTATCGTACTGTAAATCAAATCAAGTTGAAACAATAATTATTATTACCTTATAGATATTAGCCAGTAAAAGCAAACTACGTAAAATTATGACCGTAAGAAACTAGTGACACGATTCAAAACAACTTACAAATAGTTAAAGTTTACATGATTAAAGCTTATAATATAATATTTTAGTAGTTAGGTATATTTTATGAGCAGATGAAGCAAGCTGATTGCGAAATTAAATTTTACAGAGTCACCAAAGCACCCAAATCAATTTGCATCCTGCTGACTGCTGTGTCCAAATCTGAAGTAATTGTTAATACTACCACACAATATTCCTAGAACCCCTGCCCCATATGGCCATATCACATTTGAATATGAGGTGCATGTAGGTGAAATCAGAGTAGGATGCATTTTTACTAACAACAATCATGTCATCATGCTTCCAAACACAGTTATCACAGCTATTGAAAACTCCGACTCCTTTGTATCCACCGAATAGAGCGCACAGACACGTCAAGACGACGCAAACTAGCATGAGCAACCCCACGAGAACAATTCTAGGGATTTTCTTCGGCATTACTTTATTAATTCGAACGGCTTCTATAATAGGGATATACTTTCGTCCAGGAGTTAACTTGGCTTTTGAATCCGCCATTACTTGAAAGATGCAACCCAGTATATAGGGTAGCATGGAGAAGACCGTCATGAGAAGAACAAACAATTTTTCTTCCCGGCAAGCCACTGAGATCATAGTTGCCGCTACTGAAATGGAAATAAAGTACAATTTTATTATTACATTATTACAACTCAAATATTATTTATTACTTTACTAAATATTTTAGTGTTGTTACTACCTCCAAATATGACAACAAGGTATCCTCCAAAAACATGCAAAAAAACGATTATTGCTCGACATTTTGCCGCACGAATTGGTCCCAGCCAATAATTGATGTTAACAAAGACGACAGCTACTGCTCCAATTTGCATGTGAATAACCCCAAGAGCCTTTCTTTCAGTATCTATACGGCACCAAAAAAAACAAATATAAAGAATTCAATTAAATTACAAATAAACGTGCTAAAAATTGTTATATATCCAGTCACAACTAACTCTAGGCTACTGACTGCACTGCACTGTACTGTACTGTGTTGTACATGTCGTTTTTTACGTTCTGAAAAAAATGTTGTAATGACTTTATGCAAGTTCTTTGAAATCCAAAACATTCAAAAATTAAAGCAACACACAAAACATCGAGAGAAACGAGGTTGGCTTCGTACCTAAAGGGCCACCTGGATGCTGGGGTGGTCGGTCCGGGAATGTAAGTCCCATCAGAAATCCCGTCCAAACAGCCCCAAATGAAATGTATGAGAGACAAGCGTGAATCTGAAACCACAAACTCCCTGATAAGCTAAATCATCAATAACTCAAAACTTATAAAACTAATAGTTTTTAATAATATATTTTAATTTTATATTTTCCTGTCTCTGTACCTCCTACGAGTCCACAAAATAGGCTTGTAAAACAATGATAAAAAATACTTAAAAATTTAAAGAAAATATTGAATGAGCATACCCAAAACCACCAACCCACAAGAATGCATCCTCCGCCATCCTCTTTGAAATAACGGGCAACATGAATACTTACAATGGACAAAGATACGCATCCCGCAATCATTGCTATTCCATGAAATCTTCGAGCCATCTGAATACATTACATAGAACTTGATAGAACAAACTATATTCTAAAAGTTGTCCGCGACATCAAACGAGGTGCAACCCAATGTTTGGTTGTGTATAAATACGCAATTTAAAACAACATTTTAATAGCAACTTTACGAGGTAATTTTATCTTTTTTATTAAAAAAAGCTTACATATCCTCGACGAATCAGCCTGGGCAGAGCTTGAGCTGTGAAGTCATTATCAACATATGTACATGGAACACAAACACAGGCTAAAGTAGGATTTGTTTTGCAGTCATGGGTCGTGGTCTGAACAAAGGAGTCACCTTTACCGTAGTCAAGTTTGGTGCGCTCCGGTTTTTTACACACTAAATCCGACAGCCATGTGGCTGGATCTTCCATATGATTAGGATCTGTTACGTCGTTTACGAGGCAGTTATCATAATTTTCTTCCATCCATATCGGCTGACGTAAAGCATTTGTGGCCATCTGAAAATTAAGTCCCGGTCTCCCACTTAATTCACCAGAGTCATCCGGAGTGTGGCAATTAAATCTGTCCTTAAAAGTCACATGGTACCTAAAAATCAAGCCACGTAGACAAAAATTGCAGATTTAAATAGAATTATTTAAGATGGAAGGGGGGTGGGGGACAGGGAGGGAAATATACAAAATCAGTGACGATGGATGGGTTATTGCTTTGATCATAATTTTTTGTAACTTACGGGTACGGAACACCATCAGCTGAATCTTGAAAGTTATGATTGATAGCAGGGGTATACATGTAAGAAGCATATGGTAAAGAGTAACGTGCATCAGGAACAGTATTATGTGGCTCCCTTGGATCTGGATCTACTTTATCTACTTTGCTACTTCGAGGGGGTCCGTCGCCAAATTTTTTCACTGCCAGTATCCTGAAAGCGAAGAGGTCAAGTGCATCAAAATCAAAGCAAATTTTACAGGAACAACAATGAATTCCAAATAAAATGTGACTGGATGATTTTTGTAAGCTTAACATTGTTCAACATAATATTATATTGCACGTGCCGACGAAGCACTACCACAAGTAGTGGCTTAAATCTAGAGCGACTTTTGAATTTTTTGTATAAAATATTTAAGAATCAAAATGTTGTAGACTTTTTCCGTTTTGGCTCAAAATCGATCACTTAACATGGATTAAAAAGTTTGAAATAAAATAGTAATCGTTTTGAGTGAAACCAAACTTATTTTTAGTTTTAAACCTTTTCTGGTATAAAAACAATTTACGCAAGCGAATTGTCTTCTACAAACTACGAAAACTTTCAAAGACAAAAGTTAAATGAGAAATGCGTGTTTCAGGCACTTGCAGGTGGACCCGCCCTAAGACTTTTAAGGCTGATTTTCATGATTGGTGTACTCACATGAACTGGATCGTCTTCATATCTCGACCTCCAACGTCCAAGAAATTGAAATGCAAATGAAACGAACTGCTACCATTACCGACCCTTGCAAAAACGTAGACATTTGGGTGCTATCATCGTTAGACACAAGAATTAAATTCCAAAATATTGACTCTTTGCACTCTCACTTTCACTTATGCATAAAATACAGGGAGATGTTTAACAAATATCACCATCATTATTAATACGAATAATAAGAAATGTAACGTAAACCCTTCAGCCAAACTTACTCTAGCATGCAAGTAGGTTCTTCTTTTGCAAGGAAGGACTGCAGCGTACCCGCCTTTTGTTAAGTCTCGGTCAACACCTTCGTAATAAAGATGCATAGTTTTTACATGATGTCATTAGTGAATCTAATTCGATGTACCGTGGGCGAAGGATCAAATCCGCTAACTTCCATTATTTGCTAGAAGCAAATCCTCTAACTTCTATTTTTACTAAAAAGCAAATCCGCTATGCTCCACTTTTGATTTAAATAAGCGTTTTAGCTGACCAATTCATAATAACATGGTTATCAAAATAAGTGCAAAATGCTCTAATTGCATACTTTCAAACACAAAACGTTCTAACTTGATGGATTTTAAAACTGCAAATGGTTCTAACTACGTGGTTTTAAGTTGCAAACTAATCTAACTATATGGTTTTAAAAAGTACAAAATGTTCTAACTACATAAATGGCTTTTAAAAGTATAAAATGTTCTAACTACATGGTTTGAAGTTGAAGTTGGTTGCAAATTAATCTAACTATATACATGCTTTTGAAAAGTGCAAAGTGTTCTTATTACGTGGTTATGAATATTACATGTAGTTAGAGCTTTTTGCACTTCTCAAATGTTGTATTTAAAACATTTTGCACTTTGTAATATTTTGCAACTATAACATTTAAAATTTTTTAAATTGCAAAATGTTTTAAAACATTTTGCAATTTTTAAAATCATCTAATTATAACAATTTTCCACTTAAAACCGTGTAGTTAGAAGTAGAACATTTTGAACCTTTTAAAACCATTTAGTTAGAAAAAATTGCATTTTGAAATCATGTAATTAGAATAATTTACACTTTTTAAAACCATGCAGTTAGATTATTTTGCAACTTAAAACTATGTAGTTATAGAACAATTCGAGTTTGAAATCATGGATTTTGAATTTGTTTAAATGATGTTAGATTAGTTTGCGTTTTAAGATTATGTATGTAGTTAGAACCATTTGCAGTGGTTGGAGCCATATAGTTAGAACGTTTTGCGTTTTCAAATATGCAATTGGTACTTTTCATAACCATATGCATGTAATTATGAATTGGTGAGCTAAAACGCTTATTTAAATCAAAAGTGGAAGATAGCGGGTTTATATCTTTAGGGTCTTGAATACCGTTATTATAAAAGCACCAAGTTAGCGCAGGCCATTTCTGACCCATTGCTGTCTCTATTTAAGACTTAACCTAATAACTAATTAATTTAGTCCCTGTCGAATCGAACTGCAGGTTCAAAAGGATAACAACACAGCTTAAATTTTGGGCTGACAAACTTACAATCTTTGCAATCGAACTCCACACTAAACTGTCCATGAGGTAATCCCTGATAGCCCGCCATGGACTGGACAAGCAGGCCCTCCACAGGCTCCTTAGTTGTGATGTGAACATGAAACCATTGTCGCATATACCGATACAAAGAATCTTCAAGTTCCCAGTAAGTATCCCCGTCGTTTGATTTGAGGGAGTCCGATTCAACGTAAATCCGGAACGTATCAACCTGCGTATTGAATATTGAATAAGCCGAATCCGTTAGAATTTCACGCAGTTTTGATTGAATTTCAAACTGTATGAATGTAATTTATTAAAAGGAATAAAAACAGAATAATATCATTAGCTCAGATAAAAGAAGTACGAAATTCCACATTAGTCGGAGAAGGGAGTACACAATAATAGTGAGACTTTACATACACATTTTTTAAAAAACGTACCTTTTCAATTAGTTCATTCTCGCCTTCTGTAAACCCATCCCCACAAGTCATGCATTTTGAAATTTTTTGGGGTCTGTATCTGATGCGTGTACTACCATCGTCTTCAAGATACTCGGAAAATTTATCCCCGTCTGCTAAGTTAGGTGAGTATGCCGTGAGAACGGTTTTATCAATACAAAAGGGAAAGGCTCTAGCATAGTTTAATACCTCCTCCAGCGGTTTTACAGGATCCTTGTTTATGCTCAGTGGCGGCCTTGTAGGCAGCTTGAATGAGATTGAGTCAACCGTCAACATTATAGTTGAAATACATCCAAGTAGAGCCATTGTCCAAAACATATTGAAATTACTTACGTGTGACATTTTAGACTTCCTAAAAATTAAGTTGAAACATTTTTGTTAATACGCAGTTTACAAATATGGACTAGGTTCCATTTAAACTATAATAATTAGTTTATATAATTCATAATGATGAATGTTAATTCTTTAATTTTAGTGTTGGTGGCTATAAAACATATTTGATATTACTTACTTGTGCTCTCAAAGTCTCAAGTCTTAAGAAAACCAGGAAATAAAGATTCACAGACTCTAGGAAAATTCAATATATCTGTAAGTAGGCAAGGTTACGTAAAGCCTCGTATGTGGGACTGGGACTGGGACATGAGAATTCTCTCCCTCTGCTACTGTCGACAGTGTCAACTGTCACGGTATCGCTTTGCCACTTTCGTCTTGTTCTCTGGTCTAGCTCTTTGGTGACGGTGAGGGTTGATTAAAACGGTGACTCTAGTCCGATATCAAGACAATCTCGAAGACTCGAAGCGATCGGATATCGGAATCCACAGGTTCACAGGGCAGAGATCTGAAATTTAGAAAGATCGTTCTTGAAAATCTAGATCTTGAAAAACAGAAAATCCACATCGATTTCGACCGACACCGACTACCACCGACACTGGACGGGACAGTAAAACAAGGTATAAAATATTAAAATCTAACACTTACGCAGCGTAAGTAAGCTACGCTACGCGATTTTACAGTAGTGCATCAGTTTGGTGGACCACACGACAAACCGACAAACAGCTGAGGCGTGATGAGAGTTCAAGTTCAGGTGATTGATCTTTGATTGACTTTGGCGCGCTGGATTGCTGCCGCGGATAAACAGATAAACGCTGGAGGCTAGAGATGTACTTACTTATTACAAGACTCCAATCTCCATGAGTTCAATGATTCAATGAGCCTGGTGACTGGTGAGCCATCGGCCATCGCCAGGTCGCCTCTCTCCATTACATTATGTATGTCTTTCAAGAATGCCAGCCAATAATTGTAAGAATATGACCTCGATCTAACTATTACTAGTAGCATATGGAAGACTTTGAGAACAAACGCAAAAAATTGCCAGTCGAAACTATCATTAACGACACAAATTTAGTCAGTCATGATTTGAATTCAATCATAGAATTCGATACACGAATCGCGTTGATCGTTTACTCACACGCAAGGCAGTTAAGTACAAGCTCTGCTTTACATTTTGGCCTTGGTATTTCGATTTAAAATCGTTTAACGTATTAGCAATATAATAATCTAAGTAGGTAGGTGCTAATTATAAATGCACTCCATTTTTTAATACTTCCAGTAAAGTGACTGTGACCGTGAAATACTAAATGTATACTATATTATTAATAACGTCTGTGAAGAACCAAAATGATTCATATCCAATTTAAGCTACAACCAAAATGAGCTATGTCATTAAAACAAAATGAGAAACATGCGTAAAATATTAATTAGGAGTTTTTGAAAAACGTAAAATGTTCTATTTTTATGTTTTTGAAAAGGTGCAAAATGGTCTAATTCCATGTTTTTGAAAAGGTTCAAAATGGTCTAATTCCATGTTTTCGAAAAGGTGCAAAATGTTTTAATTTTATGTTTAAAAAGTGCAAAATGTTCTATTTAAATGCTCTCAAGACATGTTTGAATATTTTTGTAGATACATAGTTGATATTGTTTGTAGCTAAAAATGGATATGTGGATTTGAAGCTATAAAACTATGTAAATAGTAGTGCAGCTAGGCGGCTATAAAGCTGAAAATAATAATGAATTACATACTTATCCCTAAATAAATATATACCTATACAATATTTTATTATATTTAATGTAATTAACTAACAATAAGTTTTTCAGTTAAATATAAATGGGTACAAAAAATGTTAAAGCAAAATAATATTATTACTAAGGTAAAAATATTTATGAGCAGTCGTCGCTGGGCTGGGATCTTCCGAAACAGGTTTTGGAATCACAAAATTAGACTCTTTTCTAATTTATTGTGAACAAAGAATTTGTTCTCCTGATCCTGGCGATGTTGAAATTGTAGATTGTGCAAGAGCCCATTCATCCGTTTTAGATCACACAGATAACTGTACAAAGTTGTAATGAAGCCAACTAAGACCAATGCTTTTCCACACAAAAGTCCGTAGTAAATGTGAATGAGGAAATGATGGTCATTGAAGATGATGTCATCCGAGAGTTCCGATTCGGACTCTTTCAACAACACCGCATTCGCTTCTGTCGGCACTGCATTCCCATTCAGAAGTTGTTTCTGCTGATCGAGGTGTATCCTGTTGATGTAATTCACTTGCTTCATGTACGGAAACAGAATCCCACCAACAGATGAGTATAAGAAGAGGACATTCAGACAAATCCAGAATGGGATTCTTTTTTGCAGGGTCTGCAAAAAAAGATCAGCAATATCAGTAAAAACAAAAACGTCGTTAATTAATTTACGTTCAAAACATAATAATAAATTGTATATCAAAATTCCAAACATGGGTATAGTCAGAAGCGAAAAAGTAAATAATATTACTAATACATTTTCTAACAGTAATTAATTACAAAACGTTCGCTGCACTTGACTTATTCTACATAATAAAATCTTAACTCACATAACTGGTAGTACAACAATGAAAAAAGACTGTACTCCCAAGACTGAGTAAACTGGCAATGCTTTCAATTGCTGTTCCCCACACCAAACTCAGCTGGAAAATGTAAAGTTCCTGGAATTCACTAGCAAAATCCGATTCTGACACAACTGAAATTAATAGCCAGGAACTTGTCACCAAACTACACAAGCTACAAACCTGTAATATAGATAAAATTAAATTACATTTCAAATAAATCACAAAACATGGAAACCAATTTTACTTTTTACAGTAAATTACAGGCAGGTATACCTATCTCGTTAATAATATATTAATGACAACCACAGTAACTCGGCCATGTAATGCAATAGCTAAGATTTACATAATTTTTCACTGCAGATCTATCATTATACTATTCTATAAAAAAAATACAAACAAAATTAATGTCAGAGCGACATATAGTGACAGTAGACAGTGGACTTACCGTTACTAGGAACCAGTAGATTTTTACACATTTAGAGAAGATCATAATGAACTGTTTCAAGTACTTTCAAGTCACAAAGCACGGCGCGAGTCGAAAATTATAACATTTAAAAGTAACTTTAAATTATGTCAAAGTCAGTCTCCCAAAATTCCCACTCCTCTTTCCAATTTCAGCCAGCTAAAAAAACACAGAGCAGGAAAAAGATAAGAGATTCATGTACTTTTATGGAACAGACTTATATAAACTCCTCCATAACTAAACAGGCTAATAAACACCAAGTGGAAGCAGCCGTCGCCGTCACAAAAATAAAAACAACAACGAAACAGACACGCCAACCCAATAATAATGGTTGTTTGTCGTAAATAACCCAGATTAAATGAAAACGAACTGCTTTACTTACATGCTATTGCTATGAAATTTTATTTTGCATTGATGATATATGAAATGAACGTGCCTACTAAATTTTGCGGATAAAGACAGCGTGATTTAACTACAAATAAAAGTTAGCTAGCGTAATAAAACTCAATAAAAATGAAGATGACGAAGAACTGCAATGCAACGCCGTAAGCAATTGTGTTTGACTCAACTCATACTACAGGCACTACAGCAATACCCCTACTACTGCCGCAGTGCCAGCACAGCTGTTTTTTGCCTAGTTTGGAGTTTGACTTTATTATTTCGTTTGCTTGCCTTCACTGCCACTGCCTGACTAAGTACTTGCTCATTTCTGAGTCTGACTGAATATAATTTTATTTTATTTTATCGTATGAGTATAAACCACAGGCGAAAAAACCTCAAAAATCACATTTGACAGGATGACCCAGCCAGCACCATCAGCATTCGACGTGTAAAATAACCTACAACTATACTGCATTACTGCAACTAAAATACAAGCAGAGAGAAATCTAGTACTATAGTTAAAGTTAAAGCTTATCCTCTTAGATAGGTAAGTACTTACAGATACTGTAAAATACTCGTAAATACATCTACAATACAACTATATAATTCGGTTCTGAAGTGAATGGCTATTTACCTATAATATAGCTGTATGGTGATAAGCTAAACCATTAGTTTTAATAGTTTAATTCTTAAGAAGAGTGCAGTAAGTATAAATAAATTCTAGGCATTCGTATAGTAATATAACAATATTGAGTATTAGTATTAATTTAGTTTGGTTGAAAGCCAATCAATAACGTGAGTTATTGACATTGTAGTTTAAGTCTCTCCGTCCAAAAATGAAAATAGTAGTGTGTGCTCACACTTATCCGGTGTCAAGTGTCAAATGAAACACCCGGTTTTTATTAAGTATAATAATAAATTGTAATATTATTTAACGAAGTTGCTAAGCTGTGAGTTGTTAGACAGGCTTCGAAATAACTTTACGTTGTATCACTAATGTTATATTATAGGATTTGACTTGATAAAAAGTCAAAATAATATAAGGTACTGGTGCAAATGGAACAACGTGGCTTACAACTTACAAGTTAGTTTGTGAGTCATTAAAATTCCAATATACCTACATCATACATCATCACTAATGTTCCAGCGGCTTTCAACCGCACAGAAACTATCCTTCCCACATGCATATACATACTTAGGTAAGTACATATTGCAAAAAGAAATACATGCCACATTTCTTTGCTCCAAAATGGCAAAATGTTTTTATATAGATGTCACATTGTAGAGTACCCCAAAACAAAATTTTACATATTAAAAATTACTTACAAAATACTTATAAAATTACATATAACTTACGATTAGTGGAATTGGCATTGGGTTTCGGCATTGATGATAAAATGTGGTTGCTTTACATTCACTTAACATAGAAGTTAATGGAAATTGAAATAATGTGCCCACAAAGCAAGCTAGCAAACACATTACATACAAATAATGAAAAAGAACGGTGGAGTTTAAGTAGCAGAGACGAAGGATGGAAGGTGCCTTGGAACGAAGTCAGTACAGTCACAGTCAGCGTTTCATTAGCAGGGGTGCAGAATGACTACTACGTCTATAGGTAAGTAGAGGCTTCTACTAATATAGAGGTTTAAAGTTTATTTAATGCTCTTATTAATGCTCTTATTTTAGGTAGGTACCTACAAGAAAAAAATGTATCTGATCTATATGTGATTCTGAACGTTGAAAATTATTGTAAAACCTAAATCATCGTACATTAAACACTGGGTATTACCCAGTGGGTAATGATAAGGAAAAATCAAAAGCTATAGGTTATTACCTAATACTTTTTTAAAGTTTTGAAAACGGACGAACGGTTTCTTAAAATCCTATTCATTTCTTCGTTCTGTAACCCAACTTTAGCATCAATCATAGATTGAGTGTACGCGCCGACTTCCTCGTACTCAATTTGGTCGTCACTAATACAAAATGAATCCTGCAAAATAAAAATATTTAAAAATAAATCAAGGAATAATTATTACATATATGTATGTATGTATGTATGATTATTGAGAATTTTGAACCTCGCGGTTATGTCTCTTAATCAGTTGCTCTACGATGTGAATCTTGGTGGGCATGTATGAACATGTCACTCAAGTTCCGTATCGCTTATACTCTGCTTATACTTATCTTTAAACATGGATAGTGTATACTTAATTACGACCAAATGTCAGCGGAGTTTTGTATATTTATACTCCACTACTGGAGATATTCACATTCTTTTTTCCTGCAAGCAGAGGGATCGAGCACTGGTAACTCCACTAAATCATCTTGAGCCGCCAAGTCAAGAAGAGAAAGGGATCCGCCAGTACCCGACACCCACCAGCCACAACTCGTGCGAAAGTTATTGGGTAGTAACCCCTGTAGCACAGAGTAGAGAGAGTGGGAATGAATGTATTGAACTATATGAAACATACAGTGAGAGGCAGTAGGTACCTACATTAAGCCATCCAACATCTCTGTCTCAGACAGTAGAACTGTCACAGATAAATGTATGGAAAGCACCCACTCACCTATTAGGGGTCATACATCTATTACGTCTACAAAAAGGGGGGGGGAGGGGGCTCAGATGCACGCTAACTAAGTCTCGCTTTGAAGCAGGGGGGAGGGGAGGGGGTTAAAAAAACTTACATCTACACATTTTTAAAAAAAAAATTTCCTTTTTTACTGAAATTTTTTCATTCCAAAAATTTACTTTCGTCAAATTAGTAGGAAACTGATATTATATAAAATTTTTGTCTCCATAAATTAGGTACTTTCGCACACGTTTTTCAAAATTGTAATTACATTTCCATTTAGATCTTGGAAAAGTCTAAACAAGACCAATACTCTTGAATTAAGACTATAAGGCTGATCATGAAATTGGAAGACTCTAGAACTCAATTTTTTGAACAGTCTTGAAATTTCAAGTTTTCAAATCGATGCTTTTAGAAGTCATAGGTACGCCTTGTAGTTTCAAGAGTCCTAAAATCAAGTGTAACAAAAAAATATCTTCCATACCTTTGAAAGCACAAAATGTCAGTTTTAATTTCATTGAAATCGACTTTTGAAAATCTGAAAATTTCAAAGCTCTCCAGCTTTCTAAAAGTATTGAAAATTTAAGACTCTTGAAATCAAGACTAGCAAAAGTCTTCATAGAATCAAGACTCTTGACTCTGGACAACAAAAAATTTGTCACAACCTTCATATCCAGTTTCAAGATGTCAAAATAATTCAATTTAAAACAGGTTTTAAAAATTCGAGACTTTTCGAGATTCTTGCATGGTCTTAAAAATTTCACAAGTCTTGGTCTTGCTTTTGCAAGCCCTTATTTTTGTCAAACTTTTGTGTTTGAACAGATAATTTATTTTTAAAATTAGTTTTATGGTGGTCGTGGTTATTTATCATAAATGTATGTAAAAAAGAAATAATCGAATCCAGTTTAAAAAAAATTACTGTAGACGTCTTGGGGGAGGGGGGTGTTTCGGAAATCTAACTAATGGTGATAAGGGGGGGGGGGGAGGGGGTTCAAAAAATGGGATTTTTGTAGACGTAATAGATGTATGACCCCTTAGTTCTCCACAACACCCCGTTTCTTCTCCCCACCCATCAGCCAGGAAAAATCACCAACTCCAATCCTGAGCGTGACTGGCTGGCCCGACTCAGTGGTGTGACCATGCCGTAGCATCGTCAAACCACCAAGCCGGGTTAATTATTACATATATGTCTACGCCTGTCTTTCATAGCCAACTAACCATCTCATTTGGTATGCCCCTGTTTTACAACAACAAAACTTACACGCTTTATTACATACATTTATGTATTGAGACTGCGTGTCATCAGAGCCCATGAACGTACCCCCAGTTAAATCAATCACTGGCTGGACTTTTACCCCTTGCGGTTTCTCTATTCTTCCACATCGAATGGGTACAATGTTCATCACGGATCTCATATACATTGCATGCTGTTGCCTGAAAGGTTTATTAAAAACGGGCCACAGACGGGCATATTATTTTTTCATTGAAGGCATTTTTATGAATTCCTGCTAGAAGCCATAACTTATAAGATTAGATAATGAGTTAAATTAGAAATATAGCTAACAATAGGTATATAAGTAATACAGCACATACGAATCTGTAAGAGCAGGAGTGAGATCTTCACCGTCTTCGCCAACAGCAACAATAAATGATTTTTTTAAATCATCTCCATCTCCTGACAACACTGATATCATGTCACTGTCTCCCAAATCATCGTCACCTCTCGTCCTGTCTCCATCCATGGCTTCATTCAGTACAAATGGATTTTTTTTCTTAGCTTTTCCTTTCCATTTTAATTGACGACCTCGCCCTCGCATTTCCTTTTTATTTGTACCAGCAATAACAGTAGGAATAATTAACTCTATTGGCGCTACTAGAGACTTATGATGATTCTGGGATGGGGATCCTTCTTCGCTCCTAATAATTCGTTTCTTCCTATAATTCCTTTGTTGACCAAAACCAACGAGCTCGTCATCAGGACAACTGTCAATATCAAGGTCAATTGAATGATTTTTCGGGGTAGCTGAAGCGACGCTTTCCTGGTAGCGGCTGTTACGGCTGTACTCTTCATCATCAAAACTTACACGTGTTCGTTTTGGATCGGGCGAAATATCACAACTTAAGTTTGACTGTGTTGTATTTGCTATTTCTGGAGACTGAATTATTGAATTTGAACCCAGGAGACTTGATGGAAGTGATTTTAAAGTATTTAAAGGAGAAACCGAGGATGATGGGCATTTCAATTGAGCTACCGTAAGAACTAGATTGTAATTATTGGGCGACAGCAGCTGTAGCGGTATAAGGTCAGCTCCAGCTCCAGCTTCAAACTCGTGTGTGCTATTTTTATCTGTCATTTTTTGTTCATTTAGCACAGGTGTATTTGACAGCTTCGGTGACGAAACAACTGGCTCTATTACATTGCATCTACTCGAATGTGGCGAAGAAAACAATAATAAATCATCCAATTTTAAAGGAGACGCGGGGTCCCATCGCGTTTCGTCGCTGTCAAAATACGTTTCATCTGAATCCATTTCCATGTCCCTGCCTAGATCGTTTTCACTTTTTAAACATTCCTTGACTCCATTTTCATTATATTTAGCACTTGTAAGTGATGTCAGCTCCTCAGCTTCAGCTTGGGTTCTAGTCAAATCGGAGACAAAATTCGGTTTTCTGCTGCGTAATAACTGGAGTTGAAACTCGATTTCCGACTCACTAGCAGTTGAACTGTCGTCGTCATCATCAATGACCTGGGTCTGGCTGAACTCCATTCCATCTGAAAGAAGAAGAATAAATTTACAATCACCTACACCTATGTATAACCAAAACTTACGATAACATGCACAACATTGTGTAGGTATACCATATCACATCAAAAAGAAGATGGGCATACACATTAATTACATTCTTTTTATGAACTGCAACATTGCAAGGTAAACAATTAATAATACCAGGTCGCAAGGCACTCACAATGAAGTACACACACCAGATGACTCTTTCTTAAGTCATACGTTAAGCGAGCTTTAAATGTCAACACTCGTTAATTTGAGAAATTCAAAAGTAATCGCTGTCTTTGTCGACCTTAAAAAGGCTTTCGATCACGTAGATCATTATAAATTATTAGAATTACTTTTAATTAAATTTAAAATTGACCCCAAACTAGTAAAAATTCTATGTAACTACTTCACAAATAGAAACTTCGTTGTAAAAAATAACGCTTTTGTATCTGAATATTTTGATCTCAATCGGGGATTGTCCCAGGAATCAATTCTTGCCCCACTTCTGTTTTCAATGTACTATAATAATGTAGGAGAAGCACTGATCGGTACTGACTACACCCTTTTTGCGGATGATTTGGTATTTTTATTAGTGGCACAAATTTAAATTCCTTAATTCAAAATTCAAACAGTTAACTTGAAACTAAATGACCTTAACAACTGGTGCTTAAAAATGGGCTTAGCAATAAACTATAATAAGACGGAATATATGGTATTCCACAAGCCTCGTGACATTCCTCCTAGCAATTTACCAAATATTGAATGTAACAATGTAATAATTAACCGCGTAGAAACATTTAAATATCTCGGAGTTCTCTTGGACGAAACTCTTAGTTTCCTACCTCACTTTAACCTAGTAATGAAAAAAGTATCGTCCACCATTCATTGTGTAATATCTTTAAAACGTTATATAAGCTTCGATATTTTTAAAATCCTTATCAACTCTTTTATACTATCTATAGTTGACTACGGATTAATCATTTGGAGTGCTATAAGCAGCTCTCAGATAAATAGACTAGTGAAAAAAATAGATAACTTGTTAGGATATTTTTTTTACCCCAACTTGTATAAATATGACTACAAAAATAGTCAGAACCACCAAGAAATGTACAAAGATCGCTCAAAAATTGACTTTTACTAATTATATGAATTATGTAACATTTTTACTATACAAGAACGCATAAAATACTTCTCTATTGTGTTTATGTATAAAATCTTCAACTATAAACGTATACCTGACCTGTACAATTCTGTTATGTTTGATACTACAAGCAGAAATAAGCTAGTCAAATTGCTAGACCGACCAGCCAAAGAAACATCTTTTTTTCAAAAATCATGTCTGTTTATTATAACAAAAATATGGAATTTGATTCCAGTTGTTGTAAGAAATCTGGAAATGCCACTAGGCCAGTTCAAATGTATGGTATCAGAGTGGTGTCTTAATGCACGTAATAACATTTATGTATAAAAAAAATAATAATAGAAACTATGAACAGGATGAATCGTTTTAGAATTACTTTAATCTTCGTTAGTCATCTTGTTAATACTAGCTACAAGTGAAATTTTTTACTTATTTACATACTTTACTATACTGTTATTAGGCTAAATATTATACTTAACTTTGTAATCTTGTAACTTGATTTTTGTTAATGTTGTGTTACCGGTGGAAGAATGGCTTTGCGCCAAATCGGTCTAAATAACACCCTAATAAAGTTCAACTAACTAACTAACTCATGCAGGTTTCAGGTAGAAAGGTAAGAGGTAGATACTTGCTTATAGCCGTTTTCACTTTCTTCAGCCAGCCGAGACTACCAACTACTTTTCTTCAAGTTGCAATGGGTAAAATACATAATTACTTACGAAACTTACGAATAATTTTGGGGGGACTAATTTTGGCTTGACATCGTAACTTACGAGACTTACGATGTCAAGCCAATGCTAGTACCCCAAAAATGGTCGAAAAAGGAGGGCTTGACTTTTTGGTTGGACATTAACGACCGTTGACCGTGTACGTGGTTGATGATACGCATTTTAATTAGTGCCAATAAAATTTAATTATGGAAATACCAATTATAAAAACCTCCAATGAATGACGAAGGATAACAGACTTACGGACTTACCGGTAAGTAACTCACTTAGAATACAAATCAAATACTACTGGAAATTAATCTTGTATAACCAGCAACAGTTGACAGTTGACGTTGACAGCCTTGAAACACAAAACAGCAACAACGCCAACAACCAACATTCAGTGATCCGTGTAATCGAACTATTACTTGAGCATCGGCAAGGGTTCCTTTAATGCTTAAGTAATAAGGGTGAAGGGTATTAAAAAAAGCAACTAGTATATATAGTCCTTGCTTCAGCCATCAGCTAGTTTTTCTGAGCCTTTCTGCGAACCATTAACCAACTTTGAACATTCACTCACAGTCAACAATAGTTGATGGTGATTAGGCTTTAAATTCCAATTCGGGACAGCACGGACTAACGAAATAATTGACCGAATTGAAAGTAAAACGTTAAAAAGTGTCTATACTATTATATTGATAATATTTACTGGAAAAAACAAGAAACGAAACAATGCAGTTTGTCCCTTGTAAACTAATAAAAGTACCCTTGGCCGTTGTATTAATTAGTAATTTTAGCCAGTTAACAGTCAGTGGACATTGTCTAGATCTAAATGATCGGCATTTAGATTTAAATGCCTGGACATAATTATTAAATCTAAATGCTAAGCAATTAAAACTAAACCTCGGGCGTTTAGATATAAATTGCCACCTGACACATATAAAATTAAAACGAGGATATTTCAAATTTTGGAATTAGATCTTCAAAAATTTTCGAGATTTCAATACCGATCATAACCAAACAGTAGAAACTGAGAGAACAAGGTTTTCTCTTGTAATTTTCGTGAAACACACTCGCGGTCAGTCAGATCTCTGATCGGTCCGCTCATTTGAAGGCGCGCATGCGCAAATACGGATTTCAAAGCAATTAGATCTAAATGCTCGGTATTTAGATCTAATTAGTTTGACGATAAACATTAAGATTTATATGCCCAGCATTTAGATTTAAATATATTTCGTGCATTTAAATATAAATGCTGATCATTTAGATCTAGTGAATGTCCACTGACTAGTTAAGCCTTCCCTCCTTCCGCGTTATTTAGAAGGGGCGTCTGTTAATGATGTTGAGATTTATGGGAGGGAGGGACGGGGAAACCACCTTTGTAAACTTCGTATGACGCATGTACGGACTATGAACCTACAATACAAATGGAGAATAGTCATCAGTAGTGGATTGGATTGGACGGACACACATGCTTGTGGGGCAGGAAGAGACTTGGCCGTACAACGCCATGTATAACGACGCGTTCTGTGCTTGCGGAGTGTGGGACTAACCAAGATTGATACTCTCGAGTCAGCTAGGATAAAGTTTTCATTCGATTCTACGACTTTGTACCGGAACGACATTTCGAAGTACGACATTGCGTAGGCGACATTAAGTACCCACGACAGTACGTAGTCAGACAATTCACAGTGTACCCTCCGGCGCAGACATGTCGTTGAACGACATTACGTAGAATGTGTTTCGGGGTTGGACAATGAGTTGAAAAAAAATACGTCGACAACCGTTTTTGACGACACTGTAATTAAGTATTCAGAAATAAGCATTGAATATTTTTATATTAATTTTCAAATCAATGAATGCTTTGCATTACTGGCACAGCGACGAGTAAATAATACTAACAGGCTATGATAACAGTATTAATATGAATGAGCACAAACAATATTCTAATTTTGCATAATTCCATCAAATTCTATACAAATGTATAGCAGGGTATAAGCCAAAGCAAATTAAAGAGTTTGCAGATTTGACAGAAAGACTAAAGCAATGTTTTATTTCTTATTCTAATAAGTCTATCGAAGAATATTTGGAAGGAATCGCCTTAAATTTTCAGTTTACGTATTCTGGTCCAAATTTGGTGACCAGTGATAGTGACAGTGAGTAATTTGTAGTTGTTTTTTATATTTAAGATTACATTATTGCATAGCAAAGTAATTCGTTAAGCTAGTAATGATTAGAAACTATTTTTATTATTTTAGTTAAGTATGTACATATAAAAATGTGACTAGTGTAAAGAAAACTTTGATAATTTTTATTTTATTAATTTTTTAAGAAAATAATTCTAGCAGAACACTGTAATTCAGTCCGCTAGTACTATTAAGATTGTACTTTAGAGTTTTAGCGGAAACATGAATACGTGGTTGGCAAATAGATTTTTCATGCCAATTATTGTGTATGTTAAGCAGTTACGGCGTACCTATTGTTCTTTAATCAAAACTATCTATGTATTCATGATGTCAGCTGGGTAAGGTCTTATTGTTTTTATTTTATTTACGAAATATAGTAACATTATTGTGTTGTTTGGTGTTTATATTGCCAAAATGTTTATGCACATAGTTTGCATTGTTTGATATTACTTGCTAAATTAGTTCCTTTATATGTTGAAAAAAATAAAATGCACATTATCATACTATATGTAAGTAAATAAGCAATACGTATACTGCCTAGTGAGAGAATTTTTCTATCTGTACTGGAGTACGGTGTCAATTTTATTTAAATGAAGTCGTTTTTTTCTGCACTCCTCATTTTTGTGTTGTTTGTATGAAACAACCACGCAATGTCTAACGGCGTAATGTAATTCGATGTAATGTCTAACAACGTAATGTCGTTCGACTTACTGTCTCCCACTCGATGTCTATCGACACAACGTCGTCTACTCAATGTCTATTCGACGCAACGGTTTTAGGGGAAATGTCGTTCTGTGGAATGTCGTCGACTTAATGTCGTTCCGGTCCAATGTCGCCAGACCTTTCATTCGTATGCATGGAAAATTTATTCTTGCCGAGCATCAAGCTCGGTCAATCCTAAATCCTACGGTAGGTATAAACATGATCGAGCTCACATAGGCGCCACCGTCGTTCCCTGGCATCAGCGCCTTTCTGACGATCCACAAAGCTTTTGAGCCCACAACAGAGATCAGCTGGGCTACTTGTTATTGCAAATGCAATGGATACGTACGTTCAAGAAGTAGTTACTTTACTTGTCATTTAATTGTCGCGTGGTAGTGTAACGGAATTTAGAAATTCAAGTCTCAAGATAAACAAAAAACTATATTCTTTCTTATCGTGCAAACATTATTTCTGCACTTTCTGCACTCATAGAAGGGAACGTTGGCTGAGTTGGGCTTACGGTCTGGCGTTTACGGGCTATGAGGTTCGATTCCTCACTTCCTTCGTTTACTTTTAGTGTTTTTTTAAAAAATAGGATTTTCGTATCTTCAGCGTACAAATCTCAGTAGAGAGCGCTTGGCGTTAATAAATAAGCCAAAAGGCTGCGCCAAAAATATTTTCAATTTGTTTACATATTCGATATTCAAAAATCTAGTGAGTTATTCATATCTACTATTTACAATATATACTCTACACTCACTACACGCATTCATTCTTACTCAAATATCTCCCCACACCTCCATGTGGGATACCGCGTGATCCACTATTGGCTTCCAAATTACAAACACTAAAAGTTTCATCCTTTCTCATAGAAGGGAACGTTGGCTGAGTTGGGCTTACGGTCTGGCGTTTACGGGCTATGAGGTTCGATTCCTCACTTCCTTCGTTTACTTTTAGTGTTTTTTTAAAAAATAGGATTTTCGTATCTTCAGCGTACAAATCTCAGTAGAGAGCGCTTGGCGTTAATAAATAAGCCAAAAGGCTGCGCCAAAAATATTTTCAATTTGTTTACATATTCGATATTCAAAAATCTAGTGAGTTATTCATATCTACTATTTACAATATATACTCTACACTCACTACACGCATTCATTCTTACTCAAATATCTCCCCACACCTCCATGTGGGATACCGCGTGATCCACTATTGGCTTCCAAATTACAAACACTAAAAGTTTCATCCTTTCTCATAGAAGGGAACGTTGGCTGAGTTGGGCTTACGGTCTGGCGTTTACGGGCTATGAGGTTCGATTCCTCACTTCCTTCGTTTACTTTTAGTGTTTTTTTAAAAAATAGGATTTTCGTATCTTCAGCGTACAAATCTCAGTAGAGAGCGCTTGGCGTTAATAAATAAGCCAAAAGGCTGCGCCAAAAATATTTTCAATTTGTTTACATATTCGATATTCAAAAATCTAGTGAGTTATTCATATCTACTATTTACAATATATACTCTACACTCACTACACGCATTCATTCTTACTCAAATATCTCCCCACACCTCCATGTGGGATACCGCGTGATCCACTATTGGCTTCCAAATTACAAACACTAAAAGTTTCATCCTTTCTCATAGAAGGGAACGTTGGCTGAGTTGGGCTTACGGTCTGGCGTTTACGGGCTATGAGGTTCGATTCCTCACTTCCTTCGTTTACTTTTAGTGTTTTTTTAAAAAATAGGATTTTCGTATCTTCAGCGTACAAATCTCAGTAGAGAGCGCTTGGCGTTAATAAATAAGCCAAAAGGCTGCGCCAAAAATATTTTCAATTTGTTTACATATTCGATATTCAAAAATCTAGTGAGTTATTCATATCTACTATTTACAATATATACTCTACACTCACTACACGCATTCATTCTTACTCAAATATCTCCCCACACCTCCATGTGGGATACCGCGTGATCCACTATTGGCTTCCAAATTACAAACACTAAAAGTTTCATCCTTTCTCATAGAAGGGAACGTTGGCTGAGTTGGGCTTACGGTCTGGCGTTTACGGGCTATGAGGTTCGATTCCTCACTTCCTTCGTTTACTTTTAGTGTTTTTTTAAAAAATAGGATTTTCGTATCTTCAGCGTACAAATCTCAGTAGAGAGCGCTTGGCGTTAATAAATAAGCCAAAAGGCTGCGCCAAAAATATTTTCAATTTGTTTACATATTCGATATTCAAAAATCTAGTGAGTTATTCATATCTACTATTTACAATATATACTCTACACTCACTACACGCATTCATTCTTACTCAAATATCTCCCCACACCTCCATGTGGGATACCGCGTGATCCACTATTGGCTTCCAAATTACAAACACTAAAAGTTTCATCCTTTCTCATAGAAGGGAACGTTGGCTGAGTTGGGCTTACGGTCTGGCGTTTACGGGCTATGAGGTTCGATTCCTCACTTCCTTCGTTTACTTTTAGTGTTTTTTTAAAAAATAGGATTTTCGTATCTTCAGCGTACAAATCTCAGTAGAGAGCGCTTGGCGTTAATAAATAAGCCAAAAGGCTGCGCCAAAAATATTTTCAATTTGTTTACATATTCGATATTCAAAAATCTAGTGAGTTATTCATATCTACTATTTACAATATATACTCTACACTCACTACACGCATTCATTCTTACTCAAATATCTCCCCACACCTCCATGTGGGATACCGCGTGATCCACTATTGGCTTCCAAATTACAAACACTAAAAGTTTCATCCTTTCTCATAGAAGGGAACGTTGGCTGAGTTGGGCTTACGGTCTGGCGTTTACGGGCTATGAGGTTCGATTCCTCACTTCCTTCGTTTACTTTTAGTGTTTTTTTAAAAAATAGGATTTTCGTATCTTCAGCGTACAAATCTCAGTAGAGAGCGCTTGGCGTTAATAAATAAGCCAAAAGGCTGCGCCAAAAATATTTTCAATTTGTTTACATATTCGATATTCAAAAATCTAGTGAGTTATTCATATCTACTATTTACAATATATACTCTACACTCACTACACGCATTCATTCTTACTCAAATATCTCCCCACACCTCCATGTGGGATACCGCGTGATCCACTATTGGCTTCCAAATTACAAACACTAAAAGTTTCATCCTTTCTCATAGAAGGGAACGTTGGCTGAGTTGGGCTTACGGTCTGGCGTTTACGGGCTATGAGGTTCGATTCCTCACTTCCTTCGTTTACTTTTAGTGTTTTTTTAAAAAATAGGATTTTCGTATCTTCAGCGTACAAATCTCAGTAGAGAGCGCTTGGCGTTAATAAATAAGCCAAAAGGCTGCGCCAAAAATATTTTCAATTTGTTTACATATTCGATATTCAAAAATCTAGTGAGTTATTCATATCTACTATTTACAATATATACTCTACACTCACTACACGCATTCATTCTTACTGCACTTTAGGTTAGTCAAGATATTAAGCCTATTTAATAGAATAACTCCAAAACTGACTCTGTTACTTCATGACACATGTACGGACTATGAACCTACAAATGGAGAGTAGTCATCAGTAGTGGATTGGATTGGACGGACACACATGCTTGTGGGGCAGGAAGAGACTAGGCCGTCCAACGACATGTATAACGACGCGTTCTGTGCTTGCGGAGTGTGGGACTAACCGAGCTGGATACTCTAGTCATCACGGATAAAGTTTTCATTCGTATGCATGGAAAATTTATTCTTGCCGAGCATCAAGCTCGGTCAATCCTAAATTCTACGGTAGGTATATGAAGCACACACATTCCTGCATTTGGGGTTCTATCTTTGCGATTTAATATCTTGACTAATATAGCAACTGTGGAAATAATGTTTACATAACAAGAAATAATATAGTTTTTTGATTACCGTGAGACTTAAATTTATAAATTGCATTGCATACAAACGCTGCAATTAAATGCTCAAGTAAGTCATTTCTTAATGCTAAGTAGCCGCAGATGAACTCTGCTGTTGGTCCAGCAGTTCGTTAGCTCGCCAGAACCTACAATGGCGCTAGTTTAAACGTGTCTTCGAATGTATCTATAGTGTGTGTTATGGGAGTGCCAAACTAGTTGAGGGATTGGATTTTAAATTGTGACTTTTCTCTACACATTATTGGTGGATGACCCCAAGAAATTGTAGTGGAAAACAGGGACCATAGAATATGTACAGAATAAGCTACATAAAGTATAATTACAGGAAAAATCGTCAAAAAAACAAGAAAATATAATATCATCTTTTTTTTAAGACGTGAAATATTTGGAGAAAATTAATGACTGACTTACTGACTTAATTTAGTGGATTGATTTTATATTATTTATCTATTCACATTCATTCCATGCATTTCCTAAATTAATGTCAACTAGGCAATATTTTTATTACTGCTTCGGTGCTCTGATTCAAATGTGTTCCAAATTCAAATTAAATGCAAAATTTTACTACTTTTGTGATTAAATACTCATTACAAATGCTTATGAAATGTTGCTGAGAAATAATTATTACAACTTATAATGAAACATGGTGATGGTGAACATGAACCAGGGAATTAAAATGGATATTATAACGATAATTCTAATTTTTTTCTTTAGGTAAAGATGGATGATTTCCAGCCAGAATTTTACATTGAAGTCACAGGGACCGCCTCTGTGAGACATTTCTTTCCAGGTTCGCAGATGCATTGAGCATTCCCCGAATCGCATTCCCCATCCGCTAAACACTTGGAAGTGTCTTCACCTTGTCGAGTTACGGTGCATTTGGAGGTCCACGCAGCGGTAGGACTCACTGTCCACAAATGTCATGCTAGCGCTTCCCGGGAGGAGACGACATTCCTTGTTTTGAAAAGTCCGTTTATAAGTCTCCGTTTGCGTCTTCGCATCTGCACAGTCACATAACTTTGACTGAGGGTTACAGTGCGTTTCAGAGACGCACACTTTCCCGTACCATTCAGGACCGTCCACATAGCCGGAATTCTGTTGAATCGGGTCACATGGTTTCCCGAGTTGGACATAGTTTGACACAAGTGTGTACCGTCCTTGGGTCGTCGTTGTCAAGACTGAAATCACCACAGCAATTAATAACATGCAGTTTCTTTTTGTCTCCATTTTCGGATCCCCTCTTTAAATTTAAAAAAAAAACTAAATTCCGTAGTGTGGATTATATAGTGGATAGTTAATCACAAAAATATACGATGTACTTACAACGAAAATTAATTTAAGGGGACGTATGCTGTGCTTAAGCAACCCCGCGTTTATGGCCTCGGCGGCGTCAGTCTTGTAAAAGAGACTGGACCCCTGACAATTAATAATAATAATAATAACCCCGCGCAAAAAATAATAAAATATGCAACCTGCGAGAAATAGGCCATTGTAACGTGGAATTCATTTTGTTCCAGAGGCAGTATAAATTCTAAACGGCGTCAAGGTTTAGTAATTCTTGGTAATAAGGAATAAAGTATTTAGTACCAATTTTTCATTATAAAATTTATATTCAATCTTCGCATTTCCGAATATGTAATCGAATCTAATTTATTAAATTCCGATTGTTGGTTGAAGGGATTTTACTCACATTGAATCAATGACTGACAGCGTTGAAAAGTGCAATACAAAGACAGCAAATTTAAATGACAAAGTACAACACCGTTTTATGAATTACTGCTACTCCGAATTGTTCTGCCGTTGCCCCATTGCAGCCCTTGAGAATAGGGTTTTGCAAGTGCCTCATTACCAACATAGGAACAAAATTTCGAGACAATAGAACGAAATTTTGGTGACCCCTACATAAAATATTTTCATATTTTTGAGTAGGTCATACATTTGCCTAGGGACTCCAGAAGAGATATTTGGTATTTTCATTTTCATTTTCATTTAGCTGCAATTAACCACCAAACACGGGAGGATCTACGCTCCCCATATAATCGCTTGTTAATTTTGACGATTTTTAATTTCGGTTAGTGACCAAACTAAAAATAATTTTTGAAATTTTGCTTCCCAAGTCTCTAGATACGACATCAAGCAATATGGAAAAAATGTTACTTAGTCGTATCTATTTTTTTTTTATGCCAGTTCTATTGTCGCAAAAAACAGCATACGCGCCCTTAATAGCAATGAATGATAAATGATACATACAATTTCTTTCAATTTACTACACCGTTAGTGTATTAAACTGTATTATGCAAAATGAACTGTATCAAGAATTGATTTAACTGTTTTAATTATTCTACACCATTATATTATTACTCCTATACTTATTCATTCTTTTTTCTATGCTGTAGGCTGTAGTATTACTTACACAATACACAGGCTTGGCATTTTCGAGCACAAAGAATGATGGCACATTATTGTGCATTCAAAATTTAGTAACGGTACCACTCATTTAGTAATAAATTCATTCATTTGAATTATTAGAAAAGCAAACTTTTGCATTTCCCAAGATTCTAAAGGTCAATAACGGATCGTCCATAAATGACTTCATCGGTAGTGTCAATGGGTCTACTTGTCCAATGATGACACCCAAAGTTAAAGATTGCCATTTACGCAATTCAAAAACATGCAACTAGAATATTTTGCACTATTCAAAAATATGCAAATATAACGTTTTGCACTAGTCAAAAGTATGCAAATAAACATTTTGCACTATTCAAAAACTCGTATATAACAGTTTACGTATTTATTTCATTTATAGTGTTTTATGGACTTATAAGCTCATTTTAATTCCAGCTTAAATTGGATACGGGTCATTTTGATTCTTCACAGACAATATATAATTCTCTCAGACTCTGTCTACAAAAATTACGGAAAAATCAAAAGATTCCCCTGTGAGCCCACCCTTCTGCTCCAATGCTACACTCAAACTGTCGTCAGTTAGCTTTGCATTAAATCTTTGAAAAATATTCGTCATGAATAAAAATATCTCATCCCTTGCTAAAGTTTCGCCGATACAGGCTCGCTTCCCTACAGAAAAAGAAATAAAGGCTACGGGCTTCTTCACTCGTTTTCGGCTTGTTTTCCGACCTTCACTGTCCGAATCCGAAAGAAGTCTCTCGGGTTAAAATTCTTCGGGTTCATCCCAATATGTATTTGGAACTGTGATGAATGTAGAATTTGTTTCCACTGACCATAGTTCCCTTGGGAAGATAGAAGCCGTGAAAATCCTGTACATCTTCCGTCGTTGTGTGGAACAGTGTCGCTACTATGATGGCAGAATGGCGAAGGATTTTCATGACAAGGGCTTCTGTGTATGGGAGGCTATGAAAGGTTTTCAATAAATTGGATTTTCATTTTAAATTATTCAAATTATGCAGATTTTCATTTCAAGTAGGTAATTTACTTTGGACGATCAGCCAGTGAAATCTGGCGACTTCTTCCAATGACACTGTCAAGTTCGTCCTGAAGATTTTTTTGAATTTCCTGTAATTTTGCTAGGTACAGAATTGTCCAGGAGAGAGTTGTGGAGGTTGTCTCCGTTCCCGCATTGAATAAATCCAGAGAAACCGCAATCAGGGATTGTACTGTAGGAGAAAATCAGTCATTGTTATTGTTAGCCACTAAGGGATCGTCCATAAATTATGTCACTCAAAATGTCTTTTTTGGACTCACCCACTCCCATGTCATCACCTTAACCACTGCACTGCATAAATGGCAATCTTTAACATAGGACGTCATTAAAACCTGACTACAGAGGCACTGGCCCTCACAATGGCATAATTTATGGACGATCCATAATTATATCGTGAGTGAAGAATCAAAATGACACATATCCAGTTTTGACTCAAAACGAAATGCACCACCAACAAAAACGTTACATAGCTCTATCTAAAATAGTATGTACATATAAGTAGTCCATTTTTCACATTTTGAAAATATGTAAATAGAATATTTTTCACTTTTTAAAAATAGGGAAGTGGACAATTTTGCACGTTTTAAAAGCAAGTAAATTGAAAATTCTACATATCAAAAGTATGTTAATAGAATATTTTGCATATTACAAAACTTGAATAAATCATTTTTTAATTTTTAAAAAACATGCAAAAAGAATGTTTTGTATATTACAAAACCATGTGAATAGATCATTTTGCCATTTTCAAATACATGTTAATAGGTTATTTTACACATTACAAAAACATGTAAATAGCACATTTTGCACTTTTCAAAAACATCCACTTAAATGGAACTGTATTTTCCAAAAACTCGCAATTAAGTAACATTGCATCCATAGCTCTCAAGTACTTTATTTAATATTTAGCTCAGTATATTACCAGTTTAAATTAAATATGAGCCATTTTGCTTCGTTTTACTGATTCTTTTTACTGTTTAGATTTCGATGATAAAAATACTTACTGCCCCGTTCCTTATAAAAACTAGAAGACCTGTCTGTGGTGCCTTTAATTTCATTCAAATACGAATCCATGAAATCCTCTGGGCTCACATTATTCCCATCATCTTCCACCCACTTCTTCTCATGCTCTTTGATTTCCCGATGAACGTAGTCCCTCTCCATATCTATGAGCTCATTAATATTGCTCCAGCCCGACAGTTTTGGGAAGATTTTCGTAATTTTAGGAAGTAGCATCGCAACTATAGTGAAAGATTCCTTTACCCTTTTCAATTTTCAACACCAAAAATACAGAAATGTATAAGAAAATGCTACAAAACTTTATAAAACAAATTTTAACCCGATTGTACTAAAATACAAATATTGGATTGATTAATAATTACTTTGTAAAATTTGAGAGGATTGTAGCAATCTCATCATGATGATGCCCATGGCGCTTCCCGGAAATAATTGTCCACAGAGAATTAATCACGGTCAAGTTCAACATTTTCATGACATTAGAAATTGGCTGACCTTCAAGTGATTTTAATTCTGTCATAAATTCGTTCACATCCTCCATAATTAAGGTTTCCATTATCGTCTTCTTCCCGAAACCAAAGTCACGGAGATGCCGGACTGTGAAGCGTCTTTGGTCAATCCATTCTTGGCCGGAAGAGGCGAGAATTCCTATATAGTTTTTAAAAATAGTATGTATCGCAATTTCATTACAAAAATCATTTCAAAATAATCTGTAAAAAAAGTTTATTACCATGTGGCCCACGTGCTGCTAAATTAAAACTTTCAATATCTGCTCTTCCCGAAAATCTCGGATCATTGAAAGTCTCCCGAATTATTTGTAAATCGTTCAATAGTACATACAACCCTATACACGGGAAAACGTTAATAAATTACTTCGTCTAATTTCCTTGTTAATAAAGCTGGCACATTTTTATTTTGATACTGGTAACATTTTTATAAGGAATCGTCCATAAATGATGCCACTGCTGACATGTCTTTTTTCTATAATAAACCCACCCACTCTAACAATATAGAATTTTAGAAATTTAAAATTGTCTTAAATGCTAAATGGAGAGGTTATTTACAGGACCTAACCCACCCAGATAATGACGTCATTTATGGAGGATCCCTAACTCACTGATTCCCACCAAAACCAACTGTGCACATTTTGGGGTATGTGTTACCCCACTCCATGAATTTTCTGAAAGGCTGCTTCCCAAATGATAGCAAACTTCCCAATATCGGTAATGAAATTGGACCTGGCAAAATACAAGCAGTACATGAATTAAAGGCAATATAAATTTTTTTAAATTGAAAAATATTCAGTGACAATAAAGAATAAAATTACCTGGTGGAAGCTTCCCTCGTTTATTCTTCCTATTTAAATAAATGTAGATGATTGCGCCGATGCGATGGCAATTGTAATCAAAAGTGTTGTGAGGGAGATCATTTTTTTCACGTTTTCTACTGAACTGAGACACTGGAAAAGGAACTGAAACTGTGATGTTTTGTAAATACAAATAAAGATTCTGTAATAATGCTGCAACTCTTGCCTATCTGCTAGTTACGTTGGTAGTGATCTGTGCTTTAGTATGTAACAGATATATACCTTATAGTACCGTACCGTACCACAGTACTTCAAACCAGGTGCATAATATTATTAGCAGCCAACGGCCGAAACAGTTGACAGTATAGAAGTTTTAGCCGCTCTCAAATGAGTCAACGTCAACATCAAGGTCAGGGTGAATAGTAACTTTCATATGTTGCAGATGGTATATAGAATATATTGTGCTTGAAAATAGTGCAATATCTATGCATGCTTTGTAGGTACATATTGTTGTCCTTATCGGTTGTTCAGTCTTTTAACACAACAAATATTTTTTTTTATCATTTTTTGCCTCCTACTTGTATTTATTAGTCAGGGCTGGATAAAGCTGCCAGTACAGGCAGCCCCCCCCCTCGCTGCTTGAATTTTCAAAAAACATGTAAATGGAACATTTTGCACTTTTCAAAAATGAAAAATATGTAAAAAGAATATTTTGACTTTTAAAAAATATGTGAAAAAAAAAATATTTTGACTTTTCAAAAACATGCAAAATAAAAATTTGTGTACATTTCAAAAACATGTAAACAAAACATTTTCCACTTTTCTCAAAGCATGTAAATAGAACCTTTTGAAATTTTCTGAATCAAGTAAAAATAAAATTTTGCACTTTTCTAAAACATGTAAATACAACATTTTGCTTTACTAAAGAAATCTATCAATAAAATACGATCAAAATGGTGGTTTTTGTATGGAAATAAATTGCTGCCTAAACGCAATTCCTTCGTCGGTCCTGGTCCTGTTTACTAGATACCGTATTTGACGGAATAAGCTCCGGTCTGTGAGTTCAAAAACAGCGTAAATGTAATAAGCGCCAAATATTTGTCAGAGGGGAAACTTGTCAAATGTTAAAAGTTTTGGTAAAACAATTGAAGATATTTTCAGGTTTATTTCTTAGATACTTTGATACACAATAATGTAAGGAGTAAAAAATTATAAATCTGTAAAAAATCTGTAATAATTAATCGATATTAATATTGCGAGTAGAAAATTCAGTATATGACAAAATATTATGACTAGAGAATTTAAATTGATTTTGGTGGCCAGGTGATAATTATTATAGAAAGTAAAAAGACTTTTAGGCCCAAAACATTTGATACTGAAGGCCTGTGGATGCTGCTAACATTTTCTATCCGTAATGTATTTGGAAGTAAGAGTGTCCATGGTGGTTCGGGGTACCGTGTCCGTAGCTTGGGCCATTCCATCCCCACCCGCCGCCGACGCCCCCGTGTCCAAGTCCACCAGGGCTCTGATTCCAACCCCATCCATTCCCGGAGTTCCCTCCATAATACGCAGATGAGGTACCCTGCCCCCAGCCCCACCCATTTCCATTCTGTCCGTATCCTTGGTAAGAACCGACACCGGCCTCATTCCAACCCCAACCCCAACCTTGAGGATTGTGACCCTGACTGTGGTGACCGTATCCATGAGAGAAAATCCCACGTTTCCACAAACCACCAGACACCGCATCCGTCCTGTCCTCATCAGCTACATCCTGCTTTGGTTTTTGACCAGTGGAAACGGCGGACACGGCCACTGCTGCCACTGATATTGCCACTAATATGACCTGAAATGTAAAAGACAGACTACATATCAGAAGCCGAAAACGATTGTTTACAGTCACAATTTTATTTTTACAACTAAATAATTTTATTAGTAAATGTGTTAAAATGTGTAAAAGTTCAAGGAAATAATAATTGAAACTTACTAGTTTTGTGTTCATTTTATTTGACCTATGACCGGGACCGGTGAGTAATAACAGACAGGCTGAGAGAATGATATTACAGTGTTATTGGTATCTGAGTTAAGGTGAAGTGGTTGAAGTTGACTGAATGAAGTTTCATCCATTTACTTTGGTTTATATACGAGCTCAAATTTTATTGACATCGTTGGCTGACCAACTGACCACAGATAGAGAATCAGTAAAAGATCAACCTATGTTTCTGTGTATTAAGGATATCGTGCGAGGGAAGAATCAAAGTTGCCCATCCCAATGTTTATCTAAAACAAAATGAACTATCTACACAAAATTTATGAGCATGTAAGCAGAACATTTTGCTTTTTTCAAAAATGTAAATAAAACATTTTGCACCTTTCAAAAAACATGTAGATGGATCATTTTGCTTTTTTAAAAAAACATGTAAATGAAACATTTTGCACCTTTCAAAAAACATGTAGATGGATCATTTTGCTTTTTTCAAAAAACATGTAAATAAAACATTTTGCACCTTTCAAAAAACATGTAGATGGATCATTTTGCTTTTTTCAAAAAACATGTAAATGAAACATTTTGCACCTTTCAAAAAACATGTAGATGGATCATTTTGCTTTTTTCAAAAAACATGTAAATGAAACTTTTTGCACCTTTCAAAAAACATGTAGATGTATCATTTTGCTTTTTTCAAAAACATTCAAATACAGTAATTTGCAATTTTCAAAAATGTAAATACATAGAGCAATTTGTGCTGTTCAGAAATGTGTAATTAAAAATGGATCTTTTAAAAATAGTCGTTGTTAGCTACAGCTACTACATCGTGAGTGAAGAATCAAAATAACCCATTTCCATTTTTGCTAAAAACAAAATGCATTATCTACATACAAAAATTCATGATTCTAAAAAATGTTTGTAAACGGAGCTTTTTTCACTTTTCAAAAATGTAAAATGGAAGATTTGACACTTTTCAAAATCATGGGAATGAAATATTTTAGAGTTTTCAAAAAATCATAATAGACATTTTACGCGTCTATCTTATTTTTTGACATTTAGTTTCAGTAGCTCCTTTTATTTCCAGCTTAAATTGAATATGAGTCATTTTGATCCTTCAGAGACAATTTGTACCTACGAGTAAGTAGTTTTTTAAAAAACATAATATATACTTTCAGAGTATTCATCTCATAGAATAGTATAGTTTTCTACATTTTCTTGCTTTCCTTTAAATTAGGATTATTGCATGCAATTTATTACGAGCAAAAATGGGCACCTTATCAAATGTTTTTACACCTAAAAATTCTAATAACTAATTGAAAGATTATTGGACTAATCTGCTGAAAAGTGAGCGATTATTTTATTGCAGTTACGTACGTAGTACCACACTACATAGTATAGGCATATAATAAAAATAATTTTAGCAAAGATCTCCACCTTAATCCACATTTCAAGATTTCTAGAGGCATGATTGCATACATAGTTATAGGTTTCTAAAATCGCAAGTCTATTTGTTACTATAAGTAAATAGAAAATACATAATTCATTTTTAAAATTTTCTGTGCTTGAATCAGCTATTGTTTGTTATTTTGTTATCATAATATTTATAACGGTTATAAATAAATTGTAATAAAATAAGAAAAAAAAATTATTATTAGGCGGTTAATTGCAGCGTACATATCTCTTCTTTACTGTTAATTTCGTATGTAAATTATAAACAATTTACAGTGTACAGCAATACTCAATAGGACTTTGTAAATTATGCATTACATTTTCAATTAGGGGTCGACCATAAATGATGTCATCGAATTATTCCCATGTCTAGAAAAGAACCCTATGACCCCTCTATGTCATCAGCTTAGGCTTAACCAATGCGTAAGTAAATGGCTATCTTTAACATATGGGACTAATATCCAAATATACCTATTGCCTATTGACTCTACCCATGACATCATTTATGGACGATTCTTTACAGTATATAACTTTAGTCAAAGCATTTTGTAGACCGAGACCGAACAAGTCCAAGTGACGAATTATTATTGGGATCATAGAAAATGTTGAACCAAGCAGTATTTTTGCTCTCCTCGCAAGCTGGCTGGTACTCAATATTCTCGTTGTCAGCAGAAGCAGAATCGTTATGGTTTTCTCGTTTTTCGGGTTTTTGTTCTTGTGCCCCTCCCAAAGACTCCTCCCCCTCCTCCTCCTTCCCCTCCATGTCAATCTTGATGAGTAAAAATATTGACTGTCCACATTTTTTCCCGCCGAGTAAAATGGAAGTGACTGAAAAACTATAGATGAAGGAATTGTCATCCAAACCAGACAAGTCTACCCCCAAACCGTAGGCATGGATTCTGCCAGGTCGAAAAGGGGCTGTGACAATTCTGCTCTTGATGCAAAACCCGTTGAGAATGACGCCTTCAAATGGACCGGAGTAGGATGTTACTGGGGAAAATTTGTTGTTTCGGGTTACTTGAAGTTTTGGACCTAGGCCACTAAGGCCAAGGCCTGTTGTTGAACTGGTTGTGGTTGAAGGACCATTTTTCGAGAGAGACAATGTCACGTCTGTGATTTCTGACCAGCTAACAAAAGAAAAGGAAAATGCGTTACGGTATTTTAATGTGATCGTGATCATTAATCTAACACGAAAACAAAATTTCTTATATCCCCAGTGAAGCATCAAAATCAACATGGTCCACATTAGAATGAGCCAAGTAAAATCCTAAGTAAAAGTAGACATGAGACAGATGCGTGTAAAATCAGTAAAATGTTAGCTATATACACGAGTTTTTAAAACGTGCAAAATGTTTTACTTAAAACATAGTTTTGAAAATGGTGTATTTGGATACTTTTTGAAATGGGTAAAATATCCTGTTAACTTGTTTTTTTCAAAGTGTAAAATGTTCTATTTACTTGTTTTCAAAAATTGCTAAATCTTCTATTTACATTGTTTTGAAAAGTTCAAAACGTTCTATTTATACACACTTGAGAAATGCTGAAACGTGCAAAATTTACTATACAAGTTTTTGAAAATTGCAAAAAATGTTTCGAATTTTGTGCACGTAATTTACATGGTTTCAAGATCATGATTTTAATTTTTTTGTAGATAGCGCCTTGTGTTTTTAGCTGAACATGTATATGGGTAACTTTCAGTCTTCACTCAAACTCAAAACCACGAGATGTTTATACAAGAGGGGTGGTCCATAAATGATGTCACCCAAATTATTACTCTTTTAGGACCCACTCACCCCCATGTCGTCATTGCACATTAAATGAAAAGCTATCTTTAATTTCAGTACCCAACTAGACCCAGACCCACTGATCCTACCCATGACATCATTTATGGACGATCCCTAATATAGCTATAAGTAATTTTAAAAAAAAACTTACTATTCATATGTATCATAAGTGAAGTTACGCCATGACACGGATTTATTTGTGGAGAAGGGCACATTTTCTAGATTGCTGTTATTTTTATTTTTGAAAGCAGAGCTGTTGTTTAAAACTATGTCTCGAAGTGACTGCTGCTGCGAGGCAGAAATATTCAAACAAGATTGGGATTGGTTTTGGATTTGAGTTTGTGGAGCAGGTGACATGAGGGAGGACGCTGACAAAGGCAGCATCGGAAGATTGTAATTGTAATTATTTGGAAAAGCCAAGCAAACAGGCGCGGATGATGAGGATGGAGGAAATATTGTTGTAATTTCCGTTTCACAACCGTTGGAATTCGAATTTCCCGCTTCGTTTTTAGTTTGGGCTGGACGTGGAATTGGACCTAACGACGAAAACGATGTTCCGGCTCCGGGCTTTCTCTGGCCAGCGCCAGCCCGTCGTGGAACGTATTTCCTGTTAAGGTTGAAGAGTCTGGATACGAGTGTTTTAATTACACCGTATTGCTGGGCCCCACTCCCATCGCTGCTACCGTCAGTATCACTCCCGGTACCGGTACCGGTACCGTTCGCGTTCTCTCCGTTTGTTGCTGATGCCGATGTGAGGAATGCTTCCATGTCAAGCCCAGTATTATCACAGTCAGCATTGCTTTCCAGGTTTTCATAGTCAGCCAAGAGAGGTAACAAGGAATTCAGCATGTTTTCTGTTGAATTATTTTAATGTGAAGGTGTCAGTCATTAGCATACTATATATGTAATTTATGCTTCGTTTTACTGTTATTTCAATTGCTAATTGAATTTCTGTTTCAAATTAATTAAAATTTGGTATATAATATCTTTATTTTAATTCGAAATATAATCTTTATATTATTATGAAACAGAATTTTAGAATAATGCTCACGATGCTCTTGAGCCGCAGTGGCAAGTTCCGTGGAACTCCTCGCAATTTTTTCACATCGTCTCTTCCAAATAGCAGCAAAGCGAGCATTTTTTTGATTTTCAGCACGATCCATTCTTCGTGCTTCCCTCTGAATTTCCGATAATTTTGTTTCACTCTCAATCCGATTCGGTGTACTGAAATTAGCCATTTGAAATGCATTTGAGGGGCTTTGCTTTGAGCACGTCGTGATGTGTTCTTGACTTCTTGTCATTCTGCCTTAAATTCTTGTCTCCTATTTTTCTTTGCTTTATTAAGTTTTACTGTCAGGTCAGCTGAACAAGTTTTAATGTTGGACGGAAACGGAATTCTAAAATGCTCGTCGTAAGTGTAGTAAAAGTACCTACTTTCTGAGTGCTACTCTTAATGTTTTAATTTAACTAATTCTGATTTTCTGATATTCTGATTCGTATCCGATTTGCCGATAATTAAATTCCTATTTCCTAGAACTCACCAAATGTAACAGTAGTTCTTATGTGATTTTAACTAAAAATTATGGAATGTGTAACCAAAAAATGAAATTGTGTTCGGGATCATCCACAAATTACGTCATCGATGCGGTCAATGGGTTTACTTGGCTACTGACTGATGACATCCTATGTTAAACATAGCTATATTTACACGCAATAACGCAATGGTTAATCTGAGGCCAGGGTTATAAAAATTGGGAATTTTTGATGACGTCATTTATGAACAATCCCTTCCGCTTTCAGGCATTTCCTTGTATTTTTAGTGGAATAATTTTTTTATGGAAGACAAAATTAATTTGCAAACACAATGTTTCTCAGTTGTTTTTAGTATCATGATTACTTAATAATTTGAACAGCACAGCCTGTGACACCTGCGCCTGTGGCAACGAAACCGATAATGCCTTATTATCAATTGTTATTATTTTTATTACTAATTAATTATTGATTCTACTAGACCTGAGTTGACCTCAATAAAAATAATGTTGATAACAATATTATTCGAGATCCACAATAATTCACAATCGCTCTTGGAAAGTAACAGAAAAAGGATAAGGTTCACCAGTGAGACCAGGTTTGTGTTCAAGTGACGGATTTAAGCAGTTCTCTGTCAATTGGACATGAAATCGATGACAGATATTTGTCATGAATAAGAAAATTTCGTCCCTCGCTAACGCCTCCCCAATACAAACTCGCTTCCCTACAGAAAATGGAATGAAGGCTTCGGGCCTCTTCACAGTTTGCGTCTTCCCATCTTCACTCATTGCAAGGAATCTCTCGGGATTGAATTCCTCCGGATTATCCCAATATTTAGGACTGTGGTGGACGTAGTAATTATTGGCTGTGACCCAAGTTCCTGCCGGAAGATTGTAGCCGTGGAAATCGGGTATGTTCTCCATTGTTGTGTGATAAGACCCGAATTCTACGATGGACGAATATCGAAGGATCTCGAGAATTAGGGCTTCTGCGTACTGGAGGCTATAGAAGTAACAGGCAAAATTATTGCAATGCCAGCAAGTGACAAAATATATACCGTTCTTATAGCTTTGCAATCGTATTTTATGTATCGTGAGTGAAGAATCAAAAGAGCCCATATCTACTTTTTTTGCGAAAAACAAAATGCACTATCTAAAAATAAAATATATCAAGACCTTAAATTCATGTAAATAGGACATTTTGCACATTTCAAAAACCAGTAAATAAAATATTTTGCACTTTGAAAAAAACATGAAAATAAAATATTTTGCACTTGAAAAAACATTAAAATAAAATATTTCACACTTGAAAAAACATTAAAATAAAATATTTTGCCCTTTGAAAAAACATCCAAATAAAATGTTTTACACTTTGAAAAAACATCCAAATAAAATTTTTTGCAGTTTGAAAAACCTGGAAAATAAAATATTTTGTGCTTTGAAAAAACCTTTGACAATTATTACCTTACGCATCTATCTCATATGTAATTTTTTCGCGTTATCTCATTTTAATTCCAGCTTAAATTGGATATGTATATGACCCACATTGATTCTTCACTTGCGTTATTCATTTTATCACCTTGGACGGTCAGCCAGAGAAATGTCCCGATTTCTCCCCACGACATTGTCAAGTTCAGCCTGGAGCTTCTTCTGGATCTCCTGGAATTTGGCCAGGTACAAAATACTCCAGGTGAGAGTGGTGGAAGTTGTGTCCGTGCCCGCGTTGAATAAGTCCAGGCAGACCACTATCATAGATTCGACTGGAGAAAAACGAGTTTTAATTTTACATTAAAAATATAACATAAAAATGACAGTCTCTGATTTTCTTACTTCCACGTTCCTTATAAAAACTAGACGAAGGATCTGTCGTATTCTTAATTTCATTCAAATAGGAGTCCATAAAATCTCTTGGAATCCCATCTTCTGGTGGATCAGCCTGATGCTCTTTGATTGTCCGGAGAATGAAGTCCCGCTCCAAAGAAATCACTTGTTCCAACTCCCCCCATTTAGAGAGTTTGGGTATTTTCTTGGCCAGCCATGGGATTAAAAAGGAGATAATATTAAACGCTTCTTTTCCCCTATGAAATTAAAACGTAAATTAGAATAAATTCATAATTAAGTAGGAGATGCGCTTTAACTAAAACATTTTATGTATGAGCAGTGCTAATTAAATTATTTTGTTTTAAAAAAATTGTAGATACTTTGTAAAGTGGTCAAAAATGTTGGTGATTTCTTCATCGTCGTGACTATGCCGCTTCCCACTCATAATTGTCCATAAGGAATTAATGACGGTTAAATTAAATCTTCTCGCAATATTCGAAATCGGCTGAGCTTGAGTAGACTTCAAGTGAGTCAAAAATTCCTGTACATCCTCCATTATCAAAGTTTCCATAGTTTTCCTCCCAAAACCGAAATCACGGAGGTGGCGAAGACTGAAACGTCTCTGATCCTGCCATTCTTGACCCTCAGAAACGACAACACCTATATACATTCAGTCAATTATTGACAAAATATCATTCGTGTATGAAGACTTTTTTGACAAAAAGTCTTTAGTCGTCCATCAAAGTAGATTTTACAGGAACAACGAATAATTAAGAAATAAACGAATAAAAGGCGACAGGGACAGGATTACTTTTTTGAACTCAATATTTTTCTACAGGCACTGTAACTGACGAAGCGTTATTTCAAGCAGTTTCATATATCTCGATTCACTGTGGAATTTTTTAGAAAATTTTCAAAAATTTTAATTTGTGGACTGTTTCCGTTTTTCCTCAAAATCAATAACTTAACGTGGAGTCAAAAGTCCGTGGGTTGAAATTTTAATCGTTTTCAGTGAAACCAAACTTTTGTAACTTTTAAACTTTTTCATGCATGCATGCCTAAATGCGCACGGGAATTGTGTTCGTAGTGGTAAACGGACTTTTCCTACCCGGAATTTTCCTACCCGGACTATTCCTACCCGGATTTTTCCTACCCGGATTTTTCCTACCCGGACTTTTCCTACCCGGACTTTTCCTACCCACGACCTTACCTAGGACTTTTCCTACCCATGACCATGAAACAAAAAACAAGTATTACTATTTATGAGTGTACGGTAATAACGCGGCAGTGTCACACGAGTGTATTAAATTATTACTTATTTAAGAATAAATACTTCATTTAAATAAGGATTTATAAATAATAGCGACTATTGTCTTTAATTAATTACGTTAATTTACGTAAACTATCCCTAACATTAATACTGAAAAAGATGGTGTAAGACAACACTCAAAAGTATTACATATACATAATATATAATCTACATGAATTGATAAAGGACGAAAGAACAGCAAAAGATATAGGTAATAACGTTGTATTCTGTGGGTATATCTTTGTGCGATGTGTAGTTTCTTTTTTGCACATGGGTAGGAAAAGTCCTAGGTTAGGTCGTGGGTAGGAATAATCCGGGTAGGAATAGTCCGGGTAGGAAAAGTCCGGGTAGGAATAATCCTACAACCGTTCGTAGTATATTTAGTTTTTTTTCTCTACTTACCATGCTTTCCACTAGCTCCAACTGTCATAACTTCCAAAAATGGTCGGCCAGAGAATCTTGGATCGTTGAAAGCTTCACGAATTAGCTTCAAGTCGTTTAGAACTACGACCCTTATATAAGAAAATTAAGCATAACAAGCTGCGTTATTATTAAAAATACATTACACGTATAGCTATAATGTGTAAATTAATAATGTAAAATTAAATCTGGTAAACTTTTGCATGTGGTGGTGGTGAGGGAAAGTTTGAATTTTGTTTAATTAATTTGCAACTACTTTATTTCTAAAAAAAGCTCACGGATTTGGGCCAATGCCCACGGTGCACATTTTCCCGTACTTGTCTCCCCATTCCAAAAATTTCTTGTAGGGCTGATTTCCCATTGCTAACATACTCCCAATTACTGGTAGAGATAGAGGGCCTATGCACAATAATAATTAATACAAAACATTATTAGCATTAGTTTCATTACAGTTAAAATTATTTGCATGCCACCGCCTTATATATTTGGTATTATTTTGAACTTATACTTTCTTCGTTAGATTTGATAATTTGTTGAACGTAAAAATTATTTTATTACCTGGTGGAAGTTTCCCTCCCCTGTTTTTAGTTTTGCTGTACATGAAGAGACATGCTCCGATTGCAATAGTAATTAATACTGCAGTTAAGGATATCATTTTTCCTTTGAATTGACACTGAATGTGAGAGTGAGTTTAGATACAAAACGAAATCTTTAAATTGGAAATCGTAGATAAGAAAATGAATTCAATTCAGATTCAGACAGTCAACAGTTCCACTGTCCAGAGTCTATAGTAAATTTTCGTAGTTTAATAGTTCTTTAATAATTCTTTACACGTAATACTTTATGCAGTCAGTAATGAGTAAACTATGTTGTACAGCATCATAAATATTCAATGTATTAGGCTCCTATTATCATCCCCAGTAGAAACATACACACATTCTGCGAAGCGGTATTGGATGGTGTGATTGATTGATTGATTGAACTTTATTACTGTGTTGTATTGAGACCAATTTGGCGATAAGCCATTCTTCCTTACAAAATACAATAGATCATTAGTATCATAAATATAAAAATAATATATGGGAAATTAATGTGTTACATAAATATAGATAATAGATTAACAAACCTGTGTGGATAATATCTTCAAGGCTGTGCCAAACCCAAAAACCCAACTTTAACTACTTGGCGCTACATAACGCATAGATATATGGTATTCTGCTAAAATGTGTCAGAAAAAATTACATGGTCAGCTGTGGAGCCATATAAATAAGATACATATCGTCTGTGAAGAATCAAAATGACACATATCCAATAAGCTATAGAATTAAAATGAGCTATCTCAAAAAAATAGTAAATTAGATATGGGTGAGTAAATTGTTAAATACGAGTTTTCGAAAGCTGCAAAATGTGCTAACTACATCTTTGTGAAAAGTGTGAAATGTTTTATTTACATTTTTTGAAAAGTGCAAATTTTCTATTTACGTCTTTTTGAAAACTGTAAAATATTCCATTAAAATGTTTTTAAGAATTTCAAAATGTTCTATTTACAAGCTTTTATGACCATGGTACTTATGTATGTTTTTTTGTAGATAGTGGTATTTGGTTTTGATAGATTTTAATAGATTTGGGCCATTTTGATTCTTCACAGACGATATGTACCTATCTGTACATTGAGACTTGTTTTCTTTTCCAGCTGCTTTCTCAAGAAGGTACGTATCTTGTCAGTTTTTCAATGCACTAATAACGATAGTAATAAATTACTTTCTGCTGTATAATGTTTTGATAGGAAATGAAATGATGAAAGATCTAATCTAATGAAAGATAGGTATGTACTATTAGTACGCATTTGGCAGTAAGTTCTTAAGTATTGAAGTGGTAGGTTTGATAGCAGGTAGGCACTAGCCTTAAAGTTAGTGTTAGTGCCAAAAAGTTTATACAGTGGATGATAAGAATTATCCAGTCCAATCCGATCCTCCAGCCGACTCTGGTCTGTCACAACTTGGATTAGGTATTTAAAATTTTCCGTCAGGACGCTTGGGGATTGCTTGTGCCATACGAAAGAGAATCCTAGCTTATCAAGTATATTTTTAATTTGAAGAGCCCAGTTATATTTGGGAACGGCATTTGGAGAAGATGAAATGGAAACCAATTTGTTGTAGCAAATTTTAGGAAGTCTATCAGGGGGCATAATTAAAATACGAAGCCAGAATTTTAGAATTATAATAATAGCTTGACATTTAAGTTTAGTTCTTCCTGTTTCTGTTTGTACTAAATAGCCTGGAGTACGACGGGGTAGCCATAATAATTTTTTTAGAAATCTTGTTTGTGCCGCTTCAATCATATCTAGAAACCTGGGGGACCAGATAGGAGCCGCATATAAGAGTGTTGGGACGCAAATTGAGTCAAAGAGTTTCATCCTGGCATCCCAGGATTTAACCTTTGCCTTTGCAAGTGTACCTAAGACTGCACCATTTGTAGAGCAAGCTTTACTAAGAAGTTGATCAGCTGCAATGTTAAATAGCCCTGATGAAGAGAACGTTATTCCTAGGTACGTGTACGAGCTTACTACCTCAATTGGTTTTCCAGCCAGATTCCATTGCCAAGATATACACGGCCTACCACCTCTCCTAAATACTACAACCTTAGTTTTCGATAAGTTAATTTCAAGCATATTTATTTCGCAGTAATCAGCCAATATATTAATTTTGTCCTGCAATGACATTTTTGATTCAGCCAGAGTAACATCATTGTCTGCTAGCATGAGGAGATCTACCTCGTTAGTACCGCCCAGACTTACAGGTTTGCTTAGCCTATCTTTAAAAAACTGGTCAATGTCAGAAATGTATAATGAAAATAGAAGCGGACTTAAAATTTCTCCCTGCAATACCCCTAGTGTGATGTCAAAGTACTTAGAATATCCATCACTAGACTTAACTCTAAACTTGCTGGAAGCATAAATTGACCGAATAACCCGATTAATTTTACTGCTAACACCAATTTGATCTAATTTAGTCCAAAGCCTGTGGTGGTTGATATTGTCAAAGGCACGTGAAAAATCAACAAAACGCGCAAACAATTTACCACCTTTTTTACGAAGCTTGATTTGGATTACGCTCATAAGAGTAAATATCTGATCCAGACAACCACGCCCCACTCTAAATCCAGCTTGTGACTCGGGTATTAATCTCTTTTCTTCGCACCAGTGGTATAATCTATTGTAAATTATAGTAGTAAAAAGTTTAGTGAAAGTATTTACTAGTGCTATGCCTCTGTAGTTTAGTGGGTTTAACGGGTCTCCTTTCTTAAGAATTAACACTATGTCCATTTCAGACCATTGTAGTGGGGTGTTACCACTTTCAAAAATTATATTAAACATTTTTAGAATTTCAACAAGCATTTTCTTTGGTAAGTGAGTTAAAAATTCATTAGTGATTTGATCTAGGCCACCTGCTTTATTATGTTTGAGTTTTCTTAAAGCAAAAATAAGCTCATCCATACCTATAACGCTATCGAGTTCGGGAACATCAGTGTTACAGTTAAGAATTTGATTATCACAGATACTTCTAACTGGCATGATGTTACTGTAAAATGATTCCCAATCTGAGATTAATATAGGCATAGGCTTATAGGCATGTGTTCTAAACTTCCTAATACAGTTCCAGAAGTCAGTTGTAGACTTTATATTTTTTAGTATATTCTGAATCCGTAACCAGTAGTTATTTTTTTTTGCCTTTAGAAATTTTATGTAAAGTCGTTTAGCAGCATGGTAATGATTTAATTTTGAACGATTATATGACTGCCTAGCTTGTTTAAGTAAATATAAAACTTGTTTTCGTTTTTCTCTACACTCTGTGTCAAACCAAGGCTTGTTGTTACATTTAGGATATAATGGTGTTATAAACATTAAGGCTGTCTTTGCTGCAGAGTGTAGAGTTTCAACAATACCTTGAAAATATACATTTATATCAGGGTCAGGCTCGGGCAGGTTATATTTTAAATAGTTTTGGTAATTTTGCTCATTATTTGGTTTCCATTTCATTTGCTTAGTTAGTGACACATTTTGAGGCATGCTCATGGGATTGGTTAGGGACAAAGTAACTTCCACAGGAAGATGACCTGACTCTATTACTGATAATACCTTTAGATCTGAAACAATACTTAATCCATTCGCGTTGGACCAGAATAAGTCAATACAGCTTCTCCCAGTGCTGGCTAGGTAAGTGTATGAGGCTGGGTAATCGGATTGGGACCGTCCATTGACTGCAAAAAAGAAATTATTTTCCATTACATTACATAGGTCTTTACCCCTCCTATTAAGGGCGCGTATGCTGTGTTTCGCGCAAATAGAACTAGCATCAAACCAATTGATATGACTTTGTAACTTTTTTTCCATGTTGTCTGATGTCATATCTAGGCATCTGGGAAGCGAAATCCCCAAAATTATTTTTATTTTGGTCGCTAAGTGAAGTTAAAAGTTGTCAAAATTAACTAGCGATTATATGAGGAACGAGAATCCTCCCATGTTTGATGGTTAATTGCAGCTAAACGAAAGAGAAAATACGGAATATCTCTTCTGGAGTGCCTAGGCAAATGTATGATGTACTTAAAAATGTGAAAATATTGCATGTAGGTTTTACCAAAATTTCGATCTATTTGTTCGAAATTTTGTCCCTATGTTGGTAATGAGGCACTTACAAAACCCTATTCTCAAGAACTGCGGTGGGGCAACGAGAAAAAAGTTGTGAGCGGCAGTAATTCATGAGACGGCGTTGAAGTTCATCACTTAAATTTGCTGTCTTTGTATTGCCCTTTTGAACGCTGTCAGTCATTGAGTCAGTGTGACTAAAATCCCTCTAACCAACAATCGGGATTTAATAAATTAGATCCAATTACATATTCTGAAATTCGAAGAATGAATACAAATAATATAATTAAAACTTCGTACTAAATACTGCATTCCTTATTAGCAAAAATCGCTAAAGTTTGACGCCGGTAAGAATTTATTCCTTGTCTGGAACATTATGATTTCCACCCTACGATGGCCTATTTCTCGTATGTTGCATATTTTATTATTTTTTGAGCGGGGTTGCTCAAACACAGCATACGCCCCCTTAAGTGTTTCATCATATGATAGGCGCAATGGGGAAAAGTTTAAACCTTCAGCTAGAGAGTCGTCAAGAGTATTTAATTCAGCTATGCGTGCATTAAAATCTCCGCAGACAAAACAACTTTGATTTGGGTACAAATAATTATATTCAGCAAGTTTAGTATTTAGTGAATCCATCAGATAGTCGTAAGAGCTACTAGGAGGGAAGTATGTAAAAATCAAAATTATTTTATCAGCGGATCCATAGTGCTCTAATAGGAGAGAAATATAGTTGTTATGTGATTCTAATAACGTCGTCTTTAGATGTGATTTCTTAACTAGAACAGCCAAGCCTCCACTACCTCTGCCAAATGCGTGTTGTCTCACAGCTACGGAGAGAAAAATATCGTAATTATTAAATAAATCACATTTAAAGTTTGGATTGGTTATCCATGTTTCATTTAAGCATATAATATCTGTGTTACATAATATTGAGTCCAAGCTACTGTAGTAATCAAAAAAGTTACTTATACCACTATGCAGTTGTAAAATATTAGCTTTGTGTTTGAAATGGGTAACATATTATTTCAAGAGTCTTCAGTTAAGGAACGCAGGTTGTTTCTGCTTCTTCTGTGATTTTTGTTGAGAGGGGTTAGGGGTGGGGGTAGGAGGGATGTAGCCCGGGATCTCTGGAATATTGTAAATTTTGGATCCATCCGAAATAAGGTAGGTAGTTTTGTTTTTCTCGGTGACTATGATACTAAAAACAACTGAGAAACATTGTGTTTGCAAATTAATTTTGTCTTCCATAAAAAAATTATTCCACTAAAAATACAAGGAAATGCCTGAAAGCGGAAGGGATTGTTCATAAACGTTTAAAATAGTAGGATGAACACAACGATTGGAATGATTGTGTTTTTACTAGCTATAATACTTATTGTATGAACCTTAAACATTTATAAGTATATGCTACTTATACCTATATGTACTTTGTATTATTTTGAAAAAACTTGATAAAAATATTTAACCTGAATTTTTTAGCTTTTTGAACAGCTATGCGGACGATTTACGTGGCGGAAGTTTCCCTCCTCTGTTTTTGATTTGATTGTAAATGAACAAACAGGCTCCGATTACAATAGTAATTAACAGTGCAATTGCGGAAATCATTTTTCACCTCCTTTTAAATTATTGATTATTACACAATGCAACGAAACTGAGTTTGAATGCTTGTAAAATGTATGTAAGCTCTTTTAAAACTGGTTATGTATTGAGAATCATGTAAAATTACATAGTAGTACATCACTCCCAGCAGTAATCTTACAAAACTTTTGCGGTGCGGCAGGCGGTGCGTGGGTGGGTGGTGTGAATAATCTCCAGTCGTCAAGGTTGTACCAGTGGAGGCATAAAGAAGATGTACTTAGTATGTGCGTAATATTTTTTTACAATGAGACTTATTTTCCAGCCCCTTATTTTTTTTTAAAGAAAACACTTTTTGGTTGTCAACATTTCTCTATTCAAAGTTCAATGCTACTTCGTGCCTCGTTGCCCCTCGTTCGTGCTTTACAATGCTAGACTGCTATATTATTATATAGATTTGCTATATACGCAATTTCGCTAGATACTGGGTATTGCTATTCCATTGGTTTGGTATATGGATTTAAGCCAAATCGACTTTATTACTGGTTAGTGAAATAAAATACATGTCATCATTGAAGAATCAAAATGATCTATATATCCATTTTTAGCCAAACAAAATGCGTCATTTACACACACAAAATTAGAATATCATGATCCGACTTGAAAGCATAATATAAGGTACTTACAATTTATTAAAATACAATTAGAATATTATTCAATTTTCATTGTAAATAAAACATTTTGAATTTTGCCAAAACAGGTCAATAGAGCATTTTGCGCTATTAATAAACATGTAAATAGAACATTTTGCACTTTCAAAAACATTTAAATAGAAAATTTTGAACAGTTCAAAAAACATTTACATAGAACATTTTGAATTTTTCAAAAACATACAAATAGAACATTTAACACTATTCAAAAACATGTAAATAGAGCATTTTGCACTTTTCAAAAAAGTGTAAATAGAAGAATTTTGACTTTTAAAAACAAATAAATAGACCACTTTGAACTGTTCAAAAAATGTTTAAAAAAAGACATCTTGCACTTCCCAAAAAGCATGTGAATAGAACATTTTGAATTCTTCCAAAACATGGAAATAAAACATTTTCCGCTTTTAAAAACTCGTAATAATTAACGTTTTCAGTATATATCTCATATATTACAATTGTACTGTGTTTTGAAAAGCTCAGTTAAATTTTAGCTTAAAATTTAAATTGGATATAGGCCACCATTTAGATTCTTCCCTCACGACTTTCGACCTTTTCTACTTATAAAACATCACGCAAACAAAATTGTGTCCATTAAATATGAAGTACAAATTATGATTATTTCGTATTCGATCTACTTGCTTAATTTTAAAAATAAATTAGTGCTTTATTGAATTCAAGTATTAATTTGCAAACTAACAAAAATTATAATAGTGGTCAATTCAGTGTTAATTTATTATTTAAAGCATAAATAAGTAACAATACATATTTCGAAAGATGCGGTACAAGAACCTACTTCAAATGGACTGTATTATTAATTATCATTTAAGCTCCCTTATATAATTTTCAAACTTTAACATATAGTTGACGTAGCACCTTAACGATTCAAGAAAAGTATGAAGAAATCACGACCTCTCTTCAAAAATGACAGAGTAATCATTAGGCTCTGGTTGGAGAGCCCCGATTTTATGTTCCAGCGATACATTCAAACTATCTTGAGCTAATTTAGAATTAAATCGTTGGAAGATATTCGTCATGAATAAAAACAGTTCATCTCTCGCTAAAGTTTCCCCTAGACAAACTCGCTTCCCTACAGAAAATGGGATGAAGGCTTCCGGCCTCTTCACTGTTTGCGTTTTCCCATCTTCACTGAGCACTAAATACCTCTCAGGTCTAAATTCTTCAGGTTTGTCCCAATATTTGGGACTGTGATTAACGTAGTAGTGATTTGCACTGAGCCATGTTCCTGCGGGAAGATCGTAACCGTGGAAGTCCTTAATGTCCTCTAAAGTTGTTCGGAAAACACCCAGCACAAGCGAAGAGTGACGGAGTACTTCTAAAATAATTGCTTCAGTGTATGGGAGGCTGAAAATACAAAATAAATTTTATGTTTACAAGCAATACAATCGTACAGTTTAGAAAAATAAATTCAAAATTTTGCTGTAATACTTTGGACGATCCGTAACAGAAACAACCCGACTTCTTCCCACCACACTGTCAAGTTCAACCTGGAGTTTTTTCTGAATATTTTGCAACTTGGAAAGGTACAACATTGTGTATGTCAGAGTGGTCGAAGTTCCATCTTGTCCAGCGTTGAATAAATCCAGGCAGACCGCAATCATGGATTGTACTGTACAGGTAATGTCATTACGAAAATGTTTAAAATGTAAACCTCACTAATTTACAAGTATTTATTATTTCAGTATGGGGAACACTTACTTCCACGCTCTTTATAAAAACTAGACGAAGGATCTGTCGTATTTTTAATTTCGTTTAAATAAGAATCCATGAAATCTCTTGGGACTCCGTCTTCTGGTGGATTATCCTGATGATCTTTGATTGCCTTGTGAACAAATTCTCGTTCCATAGAAATAACCTGCTCAAGGGTTCCCCATCCAGACAGTGTGGGAAGCAGTTTAGCAAGCCATGGGTATAAGAAAGCCAATAAACCGAACGCGTGTTTTGCCCTTTGTTATGTTGTACGAGAGAAAATTTTTAAAAAATCGTACCCAAATAAGTTGCACCCATCAAATTTTGAACCAATTAATTAAATGTAAATTACTGTTTAATTACTTTGTAAAATGAGCATGAATTTTAGCGATTTCCTCGTCGTCATGATTATAGCGCTTCCCACTCATAATCGTCCACAGGGAATTAATCACGATTAAACCAAATCTCCTCTTTATATCTGGAATTGGTTGACCTTCACTGGCTTTCAAGCGGCTGCAAAACTCGGTCACATCTTCCATAATGAGCGTTTCCATAGTTTTCTTTCCGAAGCCGAAATCCCGAAGATGACGTAAACTGAAGCGTCTCTGGTCCTGCCATTCTTGTCCTTCGGAATTGAGGACCCCTGTAATTTTTAATTGAAATAAAATTGTGCATATGATTTTTTAACATTTTGAAAGTTGCACTGTATTTTGTATTGCAGCTAAGTAGATAGAATTATTTGGGATTTTGCCGTTCCCATTTTTTACCATGTTTCCCACGTGCTTGAATGTTCATAACTTGGAGAAAAGGTCTACCAGAAAATCTTGGATCGTTGAAAGTTTCACGAATTAATTTGATATCATTCAGAAACAGGATCCTTAAAAAAATTATCAAATAACACTTTTATTAGTAAAATGGTATAAATTATATTTTACATTCATTTAATTCACTTGTTGTTTCATGTTCATGATTATCTATACTATTTGTCTATTTAACTAAAAATGATGTAAAATAATTTGAACCCACCTGTGTGGACCAAAATCAATAGTGCCCATTTTTCCGTATTTAGTCCCCCATTTGATCATTGTCTTACTGGGCTGCTTCCCCATCGCGTACAGACTTCCAATTAAGGGTAATGACAGGGGACCTGAAATTAGTTAATTAAATGTCACTATTCTAAAATGTGTGCATAACTTCCTTCAATTAATATTGGTATACTTACAACAACTCAATACAAAATTTGTCTGCTTATTTTAAGCGAATTAATTATTCGGTTATTACCTGGTGGGAGTTTAACTCGTGTGCTTCTTTTATACAGGAAGAAGAAAGCACCGACAAAGACGGTGAAGAGTAACATCGTTAAAGAAATCATTGTCTCGAATTCAATTATGAAATTTTTGCTTCATTTATAAATTAGTTTTTTAGCGTAAGATCAACAATTGTTTTGAACTTTTTGACAAAATACAACTATAGGCCCAGAGAGATAAATAAAATAATCGCGCTCTCACTCTTTCAGCTTTGCACAGCACTGCCGCACTGAGAAGGACTGAAGGACAAATTCATTTATTTCAGCGAATGCTCTTCGTTTGCCTCTTCTACAGATATCCTCAATCCTCATCCTCTGCTGAATCGGATAGTGATTATCTGTAAATGTTCATGTGCTATAAGTTGGTAGACGAACCTTTTAATATCATGCACATTTTACAGAATTTTTTGCTTGGCCTTCTGCACTATATAACTCCATGTCTGTCAAAGTACTTAATAATGTTCATTCGCTGCAACATATTATTACATGCTATGTTGCTTAGCATATAACGAATGTCGAGTTTCTGTAGTTGTGTAGCTGCCCACCACTATTTTGTTTAAGTGGAAAGTTTTTGCTTTTTACATTGAATTAAATGCTGAACACTAAATATCGTCTGTGAACTACTGTGAAGAACCAAAATTACTCAAATCCATTTATAGCGAAAAACAATATTCAATATCTATAAACATATTGAGACATTTCCTGAATGCATTTAAGTTGAATATTTTGCACTTTTCAAAAATATGAAAATAGAACGTTTTACACTTTTCAAAAATATGAAAATAGAAGGTTTTACACTTTTCAAAAACATATAAATAGAACATTTTACACTTTTCAAAAACATGTAAATAGCACATTTTACACTTTTCAAAAACTAATAATTAACATTTTACGCATGTTTCTCATTTGTTTTTATGACATAGCTTATTTTGATTCTAGCTTAAATTGGATATGTGTCATTTTGGTTCTTCGCAGACGATATAGTATGGAGTGCTTATTATGTAATTGTAAACGTTGAAGCTAAAAAAATATGGAAGGACAAAGCTCGGCGCCCATCGTACTAAATAGGCCATAGTATATAAGGTAGACCGGCAGGATTAATGTGTCGACGTAAAATAGGCAAGTATAGGTAAAAAAAATATAGGGAATAGGAAGAATTAAATAATCGGGGTTATATAATTTTTTCAAAAAATAGGATAGGCAATAAGGACGCCCAGCTGTGAGAAAGGCAATTGAAGCTTATGAACTTAAAATGTTTTGTCAGCTGGGCTGAATGAACCTACTCATCCGACCTCCGCTACAGTAACAAGCTAAACTAAAAGCTAAACACTGAACTAATAATAACTCACCCGCCCACACTATAGACTCATATTCAGTAAAAAATGTTACGAAAAAAACTTTCCTAAGCCAAAGCATTTCCGCTTTTATTATGCACCCATGCTCATATCAGGGATAGCCCATAAATGATTTATGAACTTTGATTCAAGTTTTTGTTTTCTTAAATATTAAAGTTTTATTTCTGCAAGAACATTACGAAAATTTAACGTTTAGTTGACGTAGCATATGTTTATTATTCTAGAAAACGTAAACGAGTTCAGAACCTCTCTTCGAAAATGACAGAGTAATCATTGGGCTCGGGTTGGAGAGCCCCGATTTTGTGTTCCAGTGACACATTTAAACTATCTTGAGTTAATTTAGAATTAAATCGTTGGAAGATATTCGTCATGATTAAAAATAGTTCGTCCCTTACTAATGTTTCCCCGATACAAACTCGCTTCCCTACAGAAAATGGGATGAAGGCTTCCGGCCTCTTTACAGTTTGCGTTTTCCCATCTTCACTGGGCACTAAATACCTCTCAGGTTTAAATTCTTCAGGCTCGTCCCAATATTTAAGGACTGTGATTAACGTAGTAGTGATTTGCAGCCAGCCACGTCCCTTTAGGCAGATCGTAACCGTGGAAGTCCTTAATATCCTCTAAATAAAGTTGTTCGGAAAAACCCAATACAGTCGAGGAATGTCTGAGGACTTCTAAAATGATTGCTTCAGAGTATGGGAGACTAAAAATTACAAAATAAATTTAGTATTTACAACCATAAAGATACAGTTTAGAAAAATAAATTCAAATTTTTTTTTGCAGAAATACTTTGGACGATCCGCAACAGAAACATCCCGATTTCTTCCCACAACACCGTCAAGTTCAGCCTGGAGTTTTTTCTGAATATCTTGTAACTTGGAAAGGTACAAAATGGTGTATGTGAGAGTGGTTGACGTCGCATCTTGACCGGCATTGAATAAATCCAGGGAGACCGCAATCATGGACTGTACTGTCATTACGAAAACGCGTAAAAAACAAACCCCATCAATTTGTAAGTATTTATTCATTCAGAATGGTACATGTATACTTATTTCCGCGCGTTTTATAAAAACTAGACGAAGGATCTGTCGTGTTTTTAATGTCATTTAAATAAGAATCCATAAAATCTCCGGGGATCCCATCTTCTGGTGGATTATTTTGACGATCTTTGATTGCCTTGTGAACAAATTCTCGTTCCAGGGATATAGCCTGCTCAAGGGTTCCCCATCCAGATAGCTTGGGTAGTAGCTTAGCAAGTCAAGGGTACAAGAAATCCATTAATCCAAACGAATGTTTTGCCCTTTGTTGTTTGTAACCCAAAAGAATAAATTATTGTAATATTTGAAACGCATCCTTTTGAGGGGGCTTTAGGTATTTCTTAATTAGTATTTATATAATTGATTATAACTACTTTTTAAAATTGTCAACAATGTCAGCAATTTCCTTGTCTTCATGATTATGACGCTTTCCACTCATAATCGTCCACAGGGAATTGATGACGATTAAACTAAATCTCCTCTTTATATCAGGAATTGGTTGACCTTCGCTGGCTTTCAAGCGGCTGCAAAACTCGTGTACGTCATCCATAATGAGCGTTTCCATAGTTTTCTTCCCAAAACCGAAATCCCAAAGATGACGTAAACTGAAGCGTCTCTGGTCCTGCCATTCTTGTCCTTCGGAATTGAGGACACCTGAAATTTTTAATTGAAAAAAATTATGTGTACAAGGTAATGGTGCATAGGTAGGTGCATATTTATAATCGATACTAATTCCTACCTATCTACATAATTTACTGGAATTTTGAAAATTTTGCAATACTGGACCAATTTCATCGAGCCATATATCATTGGAAAGCTAATCACCAGTAGAATTTAAATAACGGAACGAGCCCCCATTATAACAAAACGTTTTCAAAATAACGGTCATTTAATTTTTAAATGCCGCCAAAAATGTGTTGTATGGGTCACAATTAAAAAACAAAAAAAATGGTGTCCACTTATTTTTAAAGAGCTTTCAAATAATATATCACTCGACAAAATCCATCAACTTTTTTTAATTTGCAATTATGTTATTTAAAAACCATTTAAAAACTAATAACGATCGTGCTTCCACACCATGTTCATTACCTTTGCCTAACTGTTGCCATTCCAAAAATATATCACTTTAGGGTTATTTTATTGACTGACTGGTCGAAATCTTGAGTTAACGCAATATTAAATGTGTTAGCGGGAAATTCAAAAATTGGAATTTTGAATTTTTGATTGTATTACAGAAGTTGATTATAAATAAGATAGATAAAATAACCAAAAACACATTGTGCGGATTAATTGCTTCTTTTAATTTAAAACATGTAAATTGAAGCTAAAATTTGGCGGCAAATTCAAAATGCTTAATTTGGCTGTTAAGGCTGAAGCTAAAGGCTAGGGCTAAAGCCCTTGTTTTTTGAGTCCATTCCATAATATATCAGTATGCTAAACTAATACATAGTCCGATGTAATTTCTTTAAAAATATTTATCAAATTAAACCACATGATTTTTTGTTGTTGTGACAATGGCACTGTATTTGGTATTATCTGGGATTTTTACGTTCATGTTTTCTTTACCATGTTGCACGTGCTTGAATGTTCATAACTTGGAGAAAGGGTCTTCCAGAAAATCTTGGATCATTGAAGGTCTCACGAATAATTTTAATGTCATTTAGAAACAGGATCCTTAAAAAAATTGATAATTCAAAGCAAATCATTAAGTATTTTTATTATGAAAATTATTATAATACTATATTAATATATATTATACTATATAATATCGCCTGTGAAGAACCAAAATTACCCATATCCATTTGTAGCTAAAAACAATATCCACTATCTACAAAAGTATTAAAACATGTCTTGAAAGCATTTAAATAGAATATTTTGCTCTTTAAATAAATATGCAAATAGAACATTTTGCTCTTTAAATAAATATGCAAATAGAACATTTTGTACTTTTCAAAAACATGCAAATAGAACATTTTGTACTTTTCAAAAACATGCAAATAGAACATTTTGTACTTTTCAAAAACATGCAAATAGGACATTTTGTACTTTTCAAAAACATGCAAATAGGACATTTTGTACTTTTCAAAAACATGCAAATAGAACATTTCTTAATTAAACTCTTAATTAACATTTCAAGCATTTTTTTCATTTTGTTTGATTGACATATAGCTCATTTTGATTGTAGGTTAAATTGGAAATGGGTCATTTTGGTTCTTCACAGACGATATATTTAACATTCATACTAGCTAAGTAAAGAATAATCATTCATTGTACCCTAACATAATATGTTTTCCCTCTGTAATTTAGTAATTTTAATGTATAATCCTACCAATGATCAAACTATTTTGTATATAAAAGCATCATTATACGGAACATGAAGTGGTTGTAAGGGCTCAGGCCAAATATCAACTAGATGAATAAATAAATAATTACTAGCTAAGTACTGAATAAAAAAATTCCAATGAGCATCGTTTCATAACCTAGATTATCTCCTGTTTTCATAAACTAATAATACAAAACTATTTAAACCCATACCTATTTGGACCAAAATCAATAGTACACATTTTGTCGTATTTAGAGCCTCATTTGAATATTGTCTTGCTAGGCTGCTTTCCCATCGCAAATAGACTTCCAATTATGGGTAAAGACAGGGGACCTGAAATTAATTAATTATATGTCACTTTCCTAAAATGTGTGCATAACTCTTAAGCTCAAATTGGTGTACTGAACTGCTGTAATTACCTACTCACAATACCTCAAACAAAATTTATGCATTAAAAAAATGAATTAATATTTATTGCTCCTTTCTTACCTGGCGGGAGTTTAACTCGGTTGCTTCTTTTATACAGGAAGAAGAAATCACCGATAAAAACGGTGATCAGAAGCGTCGTTAAAGAAATCATTGTCTCGAATTTAATCATGCAATTTATTAATTAACTTATAAATTAGCTTTAGCGTAATACAGATAATTGTTTTGGAATTTTTGGAGCTATACAATTGAATGCTATTAGACCCAGAGATCAGATCAGCAGATAGATATACAAAGTCACAGACAGATACACAACAGTCAATTACTCTCGTTCTCACTCTTCCAGCTTTGCACAGCATTGCCGCTTGCCGCACTGACTGTGAGAATGACCGAAGGACAAACTATTAATTGATTTATTATTTCGCCGACTCTACTTGGTTTTCCTTTCAACGTTCTGCTAAATCTGACGGTGATAATTTGTAAAAATATGCAGAATATTGCACAGCATTAACCAAACGTGGACAGTTTATTTTACATTAAGTACATGTTACATGATGAACATTGAACATAATATGGAGTGCTTATGTCATTGTAAGCCTTGGAGATAACAAAAACATAGAAAAGCCAATTGAAGCTTGAACTTGAATTTTTTGTCAGTCGGGTGAACCTATGACCTATAAACATCGCTTCTTTCAACGATAATACTAACCTAAAAACCAAACACCAAACAAACATTAAAAAAAAACAACTCGACCGCCCACCTTATAAACGGAAAATGAAATTGTAGTATGTATATACAGTAAATTGCAGGCAATACAATGCTACTACATTTTTTTATTTTTTGTATAAGTTTATTTTTATTAGTATACTTAAAATTTCTACATATTTATAATCACATATTTGAATTACATTACAGTCATTGAATTGCATTCACCAAGGACAATGTCAACGTACTCATAACCTTTCTTCAAAAATCACAGAAAAATGCTCAGGTTCAGGTTGGACACCAGGCTTATGCTCCAGTGGCACATTCAAGCTGTCTTCGGATAATCGGGCATTAAATCGTTGGAAAATATTCGTCATGAATAAAAATATTTCGTCCCTCGCTAAAGTTTCCCCCAGACAAGCGCGCTTTCCCATGGAGAAAGGAATGAAGGCTTCAGGCTTCTTTACAGTTTTCGATTTTCCATCTTCACTCACTGCCAGAAATCTCTCAGGTTTAAATTCTTTGGGCTCGTCCCAATATTTGGGACTGTGATGACAATAATAGTGATTTGCAGCGACCCACGTCCCTTGAGGCAGATCGTAGCCGTGGAAATCCTTGACGTCCTCCATTGTTGTGTGAAACACACCGAAAACAACGATTGATGAATGTCGCAGAATTTCTAAAATTAGTGCTTCGGTGTAGGGGAGACTGGAACGAAATTCAAAATAATACATGATCTAAAAATATTTTTTTATACCTCTGCTTTTCAATTGGTATTTACATTTTTAGCCATAATTGTACCTTGGGCGATCAGCTACAGAAATCTGGCGATTTCGACCAACAACACTGTCCAGCTCAGCTTGGAGTTTCTTTTGCACGTCTTGCAATTTTGCGAGGTATACAATGGTCCAGGTGAGTGTAGTTGAAGTTGTGTTTGTCCCAGCATTAAACAAATCAACACAGATTGCTATCAGAGATTGGACTGGAGAAATAAAATCATCGTTTTAAGTAATTAAATTTAAATTTAAAAGTTACACAGTAATACATTGGCAAAAATTAGGTAGTCCATGACATTTTGTCATAAAAAATCTTGAAAAGCTTACTTCCTCGATCTTTATAAAAACTAGAAGAAGGGTCGGTCGTGCCTTTCATTTCATTCAAATAGGAATCCATGAAATCTCGTGGAATTCCGTCTTCTGGTGGATTCTTTTGATGGCCTTGTATCGATTTGAGGGAATGATCTCGTTCCTTATCAATCATCTTCGAGAGTAATTCCCAGCCTGACAGTTTTGGAAAGATTTTGGCCAGTTTTGGAAGTAAAAATGAAACAATTCCAAAACTTTCTGTTACTCTAGAATTAAAAAAGTTGTGACGAATAATTATTTACTACCTTTATAATGGGCATATTTCTTATTAGTTCTTACTACCTACTAGTATGTACCTAATTTCTCAACCTTTGGAATTACTTGACCGATTTTGACGTGCCATATACCATTTAAACGGTAATGCTTAGTAGAATCTAATTCTTTGAAAGTTAAAGGAGAAACATCTCTGTACTAATTCTTATGACTTATGCTTATACTTTACTTTGAAAAATTTGTAAGAATTTCTTTGATTTCGTCATCTTCATGGCCATGGCGCTCCCCACTCATGATCGTCCACAGCGAATTAATCACAGTTAGATTAAATCTTTGCATGACATCTGAAATAGGCTGCCCTTCTTTCGTTTTTAAGCGGTCTGAAAACTCGTTCACATCTTCCATAATCAGCGTTTCCATTGTTTTCTTCCCGAAACCGAAATCGCGAAGATGGCGAAGAGTGAAACGTCTTTGGTCCAACCATTCTTGTCCTTCCGAATTGAGAACACCTGTCATTTTGAATTACAAAAAAACAGTTTAAAATAATTATATGGTTTTAATAAATGATCATTTATACTCTACGTGGAAGTTACTTCATTAATTAATTTTACTTACCATGCTTTCCACGAGATGAAATAGTAAAACTCTCTAAGTCCGGTCTGCCCGAAAATCTTGGATCGTTGAAAGCTTCTCTAATTATTTTAGGATCGCTTATAAGCACGACCCTTTTTGCAATAAAATAAAATAAAATCGGGATTATTTTATAAATTATTACGTCCTAGTGTGCTATAGACGCAGTATAATAACTTTGGAATTTTGTAAAACAATTTTGGCGTATTATGTGGCGCTTACGGATTTGGTCCAAATCCAATGGTGCAAATTTTTCCGTAAGTGTCACCCCACTCTAGAAATTTCTTGAAGGGCTGCTTTCCAAATAACATTAAGCTTCCAATTAAAGGTAGAGACAAGGGACCTGAAATTAATTGTCACCATAATAAAATGAGTACGAATTTCAAAATAAATAAGTACTTGTTAATTGTCTCCAGAAAAATTACAACAAGAAAAAGTTATACACAAGTTAAATTTTAAAAAGTAGATCGATAATTTTTCTTTGAGTGAAAATTGGAGAATGGCAATTACCTGGAGGGAGTTTAATTCGGTTGCTTCTGTTGTACAGGAAGAAAATAGCACCGAAAAATAAGGTGATGAGTAGCGTCGTTAAAGAAATCATTGTCTCGAATTTAATTATCAAGTTTATTGCTCTATAAATTAGTTTTAAAGTAAGATATACTTTGAGAGGATGGCTTTGGACTTTACTTAATGGAACTTAACCAGAACTTAATGTTAGGCCCAGAGATATACAAATTACATACAACACACAATTAAATTAGCTCTCGCACTCTTTCAGCTTTGTTACTATGTTCAACTGTGAAGGACTGAAGGGCAAATTAATTAATTTTAGCCGCTGCACTTGGTTCCCCTTTTCTTTCTCTGCCAAATCTGATACCTATTGTGATAATTTGTTAATATTGTGGTAACATGCTAAATAGAATTATTCTCTATTAGTTGGTGTTGGTAGACGAGTCTTAATATATTATGCACATTTTACAGTTTTTTTTTCCGCGGCCTTCTTCAGTATTTGTGAAATAGTACTTAAAATGCTGATACATGTATAATTATTCTCTCCTATCTCTACACTATATACATTGTATCAGGAGTAGCACATCACCAACTGCCAAGTATCTGTTGTGTATTGTCTTTACCCTAACACTATTTTGTTTAGGTGGATAGTTTTTATTTTTTACACTGAATATTATTATGCTGAATATTGAAAATAATTTAAGAACTATCCACAAATAACGTCATCAAAAAGTCCTCATTTTTATGATCCTATGACTGCCCATAAACAAGCTTGAGCATTGCATAAATGACTATCTTTAGCATGGGATGTCATCAATAGCCAAGTAGACCCATTCACCATACAGATGATGTCATTTGTGGACGATCCCTTGTGAAGTGCTTATTGTAAACTTTCGAGATTAAAAAAAATCAATTGAGGCTTAACCTTGAATTTTTTGTCAGCTGAATTGAATGAACCTTTATAATCATCTCTCCTTTCAACGATGACAATACTAACCTAAAAGCTCCGCTCCAAACTAATAATAATAACAACTCTCGGTATACGGACAAAGTCTCCCTGGACATTTTCCCCTCGGACACTTTTCCCCTAACAATTTTTCCCCCGGTCATTTTTCCCCAGACAATTTACCCCCGATAACTAACATAGCATAAGTAACAGCGGACATTTAACAAGGAATATTCGTCATGTATAAAAATAGGCTTCTTCGCAGTTTCGGATTTTCCCATATGCTTAGATGTTTGTCAAAGTACCTAGGTATACTTGTATACTACTGATATCGTCTGTGAAGAACCAAAATGACCCATTTCCATTTTAGCTAAAAACAATAGCAACTATCTACAATAATATTCAAATATGTCTTGAGAGCATTTAAATAGAACATTTTGCACTTTTCAAAAATATGTAAATACATGCAACATTTTGTACCTTTTCAAAAACATGGAATTTGGCAATTTTGCACCTTTTCGAAAACATGGAATTAGAACATTTTACACCTTTCCAAAAATTTTAATTAAAACATTTTGCACCTTTAAAAAAATTTAAATATGAAATTTTACATTGTTGAAAAACATAAAAATAGAACATTTTACGCTTTTCAAAAACTCTTAATTAACATTTTGCGCATGTTTCCCATTTTATATTTATGACATAGCTCATTTTGATTGTAGCTGAAATTGGATATGGGTCATTTTGGTTCTTCACAGACGATATACCGTAAAGCACCAAATAGGAGCCGGGTCTCCAATAGACGCCGGCCTCTAATAGACGCCGGGGGTTTTCCTATAAGCGACAATGTTAATTTTTGCAGCTCAAACTTGGCATTTTCAATAGACGCCGGGGGCTTTTATTAGATGAAGCTTTACGGTACGTTCCTTTCGCTGCAATACATATGGTATATTGCATACCACACCACATAACCAACGCCTATAGTTTTCTGTAGTGTAGCGTAGCCCACGACTATTTTATTTTTATTAAGTGGGGAGGAGTTTTTGTTTTTTACTTTGCAAATACTGAACATTGAACAGAATGTTATGATCTGCTTATGCAATTATTGTAAACCTTGGTGATAAATACAACATAGAAGGCAATAAAATTGAAGCTTGAACTTTAATTTTTTCCACCTGAATGAACCTATAGTTAGCCATCCTCAGGAATTAAACCAACATAAAGCTAAACAACAACTCATCCGTATACGCTTGAAACACTCACCTTCAGTAAAGGATGCTCTCAAACAAAGCTTTAGAGAAAAAAAGACAACTTGATTAAAATAAACTTGGCATTGTCCTGCATTGAGGAAATAGCCCAGAGGACTTAATTTTGTTATACACAGATTTTGCTTGTTAGTGTAATTATATATGTATAACATATTATATGTAGTTCACAAATACATCAGTGGGAATGCTACAGGGCTACGAATTATTTTACCGATAGTATTCGTTATTCATACAGTAAATTACTGATTCTGCGACTGTATTGATGTATATTTGTGTAGTTTTTTAAAAATTTCAACATGCTTATATTCGTTTACATGAATTACATTCCGCAGTGATTTGAATCACATTTAAAAAAAAGACTTTCCATTCATACCCTTTCCTCAAAAATCACAGAAAAATGAGCAGGCTCAGGTTGGAAACCAGGCTTATGCTCCAGCGGCACATTCAGGGTGTCTTCAGATAATCGGGCATTAAATCGTTGGAAGATATTCGTCATGAATAAAAATAGTTCGTCCCTCGCTAATGTTTCCCCCAGACAAGCGCGCTTCCCCACGGAAAATGCAACGAAGGCCTCAGGTTTCTTCACAGTTTTCGATTTTCCATCTTCACTCACTGCCAGAAATCTCTCGGGTTTAAATTCTGTAGGTTCTTCCCAATATTTCGGACTGTGATGACAGTGGTAAACATTTGCAGTGACCCACGTATCTTTAGGCAGATCGTAGCCGTGGAAATTTTTGATGTCCTCCATTGTCGTGTGAAATACACCGAAAACAACGATTGATGAGTATCTTAGAATTTCTAAAATTAATGCTTCGGTGTAGGGGAGACTGCAAATCCAAAAATATACCATAATAGCATCAAAACTACTACAAATGTCTGCACTGCACGGTTCTAACAGGGGCTTAATTTGTAATGTAAAACAGCCCTCTTAAGATCATAGTTGAAATTTCAATTTTTAGCATTTTTGTACCTTGGGCGATCAGCTACAGAAACCTGGCGATTTCTACCAACAACACTGTCCAGCTCAGCCTGGAGTTTCTTTTGCACGTCTTGCAATTTTGCCAAATATAAAATGGTCCAGGTGAGTGTGGTAGAAGTCGTGTCTGTCCCAGCATTGAACAAGTCAATGGAGACTGCTATCAGAGATTGGACTGAAAAAATAAAGTAACAATTTAATTACATGTTAAAAAATAACAATTTAATTCTTAAAATCTTGCTATTAAAAATATTGTTATGCTTACTTCCACGATCTTTGTAAAAACTCGAAGAAGAGTCTGTCGTGTTTTTAATTTCGTTCAAATAGGAATCCATGAAATCTCTTGGAATCCCATCTTCTGGTGGATTTTTTTGATGATCTTGTATTGCTCTGAGGGAATGATCTCGCTCCTTGTCAATCATCTTCGCAAGTACTTCCCAACCAAACAGTTTAGGGAAACGCTTGGCCAGTTTTGGAAGTAAAAATGTTACAAGTCCAAAATTTTCTTTAACGCTAGATAGAGTTCAACAAAACTTCAAGAATTATTTACTGCTTCCGATAGGGATTAAATTATACAGACCCACGCAATATTGCAGGATATACGGTAGTTTTTATTTCTTATATCACATTATATTATAGTACTTTGTAATATTTGCAAGAATTTCCGTGGTTTCGTCATCTTCTTGACCATGACGCTTCCCACTAATGATCGTCCAGAGAGAGTTAATCACTGTTAGATTAAATCTTCGCATGACATCCGAAATTGGCTGCCCTTCACTCGCTTTCAAGCGATTTGAAAACTCGTTCACATCTTCCATAATCAGTGTTTCCATTGTTTTCTTTCCGAAACCGAAATCACGGAGGTGGCGAAGAGTGAAACGTCTCTGGTCCAACCATTCTTGTCCTTCGGAATTGATTGACACCTGTCAATTTGAGTTGCAAAAAATTTTTTTTCAATTGAATGTAGTAACTATAGTTAAGTAGTTGTAATGAATTTTCATTAGTGATCTATCGCTGAAATTAGTTTTAATTACCATGCTTTCCACGAGCTGCCAGATTAAAACTCTCCAAGTCCGGTCTGCCCGAAAATCTTGGATCGTTGAAAGCTTCTCTAATTATTTTTGGATCACTTAAAAGCACGACTCTTTGTGGAATAAAATAAAATAAAATCTGAATTACATTATCCGTAATCCATTACAGCATCCGTAATTTGTCGTAGTACATAACTTTCGAGTATTGTAAAAAAACTATATTGGCGGAATTTTTAGCGCTTACGAATTTGGTCCAAATCCAATAGTGCAAATTCCTCCGTAAGTGTCACCCCACTCTAGAAATTTCTTAAAAGGCTGCTTTCCAAATGACAGTAAACTTCCAATTAAAGGTAAAGACAAGGGACCTGAAATTAATTGTCACTATAATAAAATGTGTGTATCGCACTGAAGACAGATTATATATTGCTTGGTGTCTTGAACTGTTGTAATTAACTATTTAACTACAAGCCAAAAGCCAAACACTCAATAAAAAATTGGTCTGTATTTTTAAAACTAAGAATTATTCCTTTATTACCTGGCGGGAGTTTAACTCGTTTGCTTCTTGTATAAAAGAAGAAAAAAGCACCGACACAAAGGGTGATAAGTAGCGTCGTTATAGAAATCATTGTCTCGAATTTAATCATGCAATTATTTATTTATTAATTCACTTATAAATTAGCTTTAGCGTTTAGATACTTGTTTTGGAATTTTTGGACCTATACAAGTAGGCCTAAAGAGAGATATAAATTCGCTCTCACTCTTTCAGCTTTGCCCAGCACTACTGCACTGTGAAGGATTGAAGGACAAATTATTTCATTTTTTGTTATGTCGGCTACTACACTTGGTCTGTCTTTCCATGCTCTCCTGAATCTGATGGTGGTAATTTGTTATTAGGTTAACATGCTGCTATATAGTATATTAGCTGGTAGACGATCCTTAATTTCATGCATTATTCTGTACAGATTTTTTTGCGTGGCCTGTGGCCTTCTTCAGAGTTCTTCACATTCTAACTTCGATGTCTGTCAAACTAATTATTTATACTGCTGATACATATATTATGTAATTTATTCACTGCAACATATAATTATAGTAGGTATATTGCATACTACATAACCAATGTCTATAGTTTCTGCAGTGTAGCGTTTAGCGTAGCCCACCACTATTTTGTTTCCGTGGATAGTTTTTGCTTTTAACATGCTGAACATTGAACATAATAATATTATGAAGTGCTTTTGTAATATTATTATTGTAAACCTTGGAGATAAAATAACAGAAGGCAACTGAAACTTGAACTTGAATTTTTTTGTCAGCTGGCTGAATGAACATATATACTCATCCGTCCTCCGCGATATAGCAACGTAAAACATAAAAACTCTAATAATTACAATACCTCAACCGCCCACACTATAGCACTACTTGTAAATAATCTCATCTATAGTAATAAAAAAATTCCACTAAAACGACTTTAGCAAACTTTTCTTAATATTATGTACATTTTACAATTTTCATTTAATGAGGTTTTTAGTGGTTTGGTCCATTACATAATATTATGGTTTTCAAAACTACGTGAAACAGAAATTGAAAATGTAGTATATGGTAACTGTAGGTTCCTTATGCTATACGAAAAATTATTTTATTAGATTAAAATACACGCATACTTATATTGGCATATCGTCAGTGAGCAAATATCTTTGCAAAAGTCCGTACAAAACACAATGTTATGAATTGCATAAAACACGCTCAAAAAGCCTTCATAATCGTTCCTCAAAAATCACAGCAAAATGGGCTGGCTCAGGTTGGACACCCTTATGCTCCAGCGGCACATTTAAGCTGTCTTCGGATAGTTTGGCATTGAATCGTTGGAAGATATTCGTCATGAATAAAAATATTTCGTCCCTCGCTAAAGTTTCCCCCAGACAAGCGCGCTTCCCCAAGGAGAAAGGAATGAAGGCTTCGGGCTTCTTCACAGTTTTCGATTTTCCGTCTTCACTCACTTCCAGAAATCTCTCGGGTTTAAATTCTCTGGGTTCGTCCCAATATTTAGAACTGTGATGGCAATGGTAATGATTTGCAGCCACCCACGTTCCTTTTGGGAGATCGTAGCCGTGGAAATCCTTGACGTCCTCCATTGTTGTGTGAAACACCCCGAATGAAACGATTGATGAATGTCGCAGAATTTCTAAAATTAATGCTTCGGTGTAGGGGAGGCTATGGAAGGAAATTCAAAATAATATATGATCTAAAAATATTTCATACCACTGCTTTTTAATTGGCATTTAAATTTTTAGTACCTTGGGCGATCAGCTACAGAAATCTGGCGATTTCTTCCAACAACACTGTTCAGCTCAGCTTGGAGTTTCTTTTGCACATCTTGCAATTTTGCCAGGTACAAAATGGTCCAGGTGAGTGTTGTGGAGGTCGTGTCTGTCCCAGCATTAAACAAGTCCAGGGAGACTGCTATCAGAGATTGGACTAAAAAAATAAAGTAACTACATTAAGTAATTATGTATTTTAAAATAAAATCTTGCCACTAAAAATGTTGAAACGCTTACTTCCGCGATCTTTGTAAAAACTGGAAGAAGGGTCTGTCGTATTTTTAATTTCGTTCAAATAGGAATCCATGAAATCTCGTGGAATCCCATCTTCTGGTGGATTCTTTTCATGATCTTGTATTGCTCTGAGGGAATGATCTCGTTCCTGATCAATAACGCTTTTAAGTAATCCCCAACCTGTCAGCTTTGGAAATCGTTTGGCCAACGGTGGGAATAAAAAAGCAACAAGTCCAAAACTTTCTTTTACGCTATACAGTTCAACAAAACATTTTGCTTATATTTTTAAATGTCTGCTGTGTGTCGGTAGAGGAATATCTATAAATGGTTTGTAATTCTAATGAATTGTTAGTACCGCTCAAAACTTCCAAGAATTTCTGCGATTTCGTCATCTTCTTGACCATGACGCTTCCCACTAATGATCGTCCAGAGCGAGTTAATCACTGTTAGATTAAATCTCCGCATGACATCTGAAATAGGCTGCCCTTCACTCGCTTTCAAGCGATTTGAAAACTCGTTCACATCTTCCATAATCAGTGTTTCCATTGTTTTCTTCCCGAAACCGAAATCGCGGAGGTGGCGAAGAGTGAAACGTCTCTGGTCCAACCATTCTTGACCCTCTGAATTGAGGACACCTGTCATTTTGAGTTGCAAAAATTATTTTTTAAAGATAGAATGTAATAAATATTTCCTTGAACAATTAATTTTACTTACCATGCTTCCCACGAGCTGCCAGATTAAAACTCTCCAAATCCGGTCTGCCCGAAAATCGTGGATCGCTGAATGCTTCTTTAATTATTTTAGGATCGCTTAAAGTGACAACTCTGTTTGGAATAAAAACAAAATTCACATTATTTTATAAATACATCCTATATTTTGCTAAATTAGTCACAATTTTCGAATTTTGTAAAACAATTTTGACAAAATTTGTGACGCTCACGGATTTGGCCCAAATCCAATAGTGCAAATTGCTCCGTAGGTGTCACCCCATTCTAGAAATTTTTTGGCAGGCTGCTTTCCAAATGACAGTAAACTTCCAATTAAAGGTAAAGACAAGGGTCCTGATATTCGTATTTAATTATTATTCTATATTTTCTTGCTTTAATTATTGCACTTCAAAATATTATAAATGTGACTGTAGCACGTTGATTTTTGGAGTCCCATAATTAAACGCAATTACGTATTCTTGGAATGCTAGTGGATCATCTATAATGTGATCTCTTGAATAAAAGAAGCAGTGATTACTTACCTGGTGGTAGTTTCGTTCGCTTGCGCTTACTATACACAAAAAAAGCTGCACCGATCACGAAAGTGATTAAAAATGTAGTTAAAGAAATCATATTTTCGATTAATTTCTTAGCAATGTTATTCTATGAGTATGTAGTTGCCCTAGTTGCGAGAATACACAGTTAAAATGAAAAATAATTTGGGTGTAACTAAAACTGTCAGAAGGAAATGGAATTACTATATGCTTCGGCTTAGTCTACAATAATAATACTGTGACGTTCTTCATTGCTTGCGATGGACGGCAGACGATGCCCAAATGAAATTATATTCATTATCTGCTCAACCTTCGCCAGCCTCGCTTCAGTCAATGTCAATTACATAAGCACGTAAATACGTACTTTAAATAATGTTTTTTGCAAATAACATAATATCATACAGTACTGTCCTCTTTCAAGGTTGTTAAATTCTGTTTCGGCACATTGTGAATAAAGAGCTTAAACAGAGATAACCATACTCAAACCATAGTATGATGAATATGCCCATCGAATACCATGTTACATGTAGTCGCAGTTGAATAATGAAAGGATTTTTTGTCAGGAATGTATAGCTATAGTTACATGCTTATAAGGTCCCTCTTAATTCCGATACAAAGTTTTACAATATTATTCTAGCCTCGTTTTTTATTTTCACTGTTGTGCATACATCGTGAGCATGCAAGTCTTTATAGGGTTATTAGATGACAATAAAGTATGTGCTTTTTAGTACTTTTTACTAATTTCTATTTTTTGCTTGGTCACTTCATTCATACGTGCGGGACCGAGAAAAACGATAAAACTTTCATTGAAGTTACATACCATCCTAAAAATTTCTAATTTTTTTAATTTATTAATTTTACGAAAATGAAAAAAAAATTAATTAATGTTTTACCGGAATCACGAATAATGAATAAAAGGTGACAGGATTATTTTTCTGAATTCAAGTTTTTCCTACAGATAGAGCAGCTAACGAAGCTTTGTTACAAGCAGTTTCATAAATCTGGACTGACTCTGAAATTTTATTAAAAAAATTAAAAAATTTTAAATTGTTAACTTTTTCAGTTTTCCCTCAAAATCAATAACTTAGCGTCGATTCAAATGTCCGTGAGATGAAATTTCAATCGTTTTCAGTGAAACTAATTTTTTTTTATTTTAAACTTTTTCTTGCATAAAAACATTTACGCACGGCAATTGTCTTCTATATATAAACTACGAAAACAGTGGGAAACCAAAAAATCAGAAATGAATCGTTTAGGCGGACTTATCCCATTTTGCCAAAAATCATTTAATGGACTGGACCCGTTTTGCTAAAAAATGAAATTTTGGCAATTTAAAAATTTGCTTTAGTTGAACTTTGACCTTTGCCATTTAACACAATAACGCATATAGTTGAACAGTACACGTAGCGAAAATAATCTAATTTTTGAAATAAATGGACTTGTCCCGTTTTGCCATTCAACTCTTCACGACATGTTCATTTATACAGGTTCCATAGCAGCGTGTGTGTATACATTCACTTGTAGAACTAAATGTATTGTAAATACTTTTATTTTTATTAATTTACTATATTAGCACAGTTTCATCAATGAATGTCTAAATATGGTTAGACAAAATATGAAAATCATTTAAATACAACAATTTATAACTTTATACATATAGCATATAACTATAAAATAATCGGGCTAGCCTATTACGTGTTTTGTTATTTTATCTAATTACTTCTACTATCGCCGTTTACTCCTGAGCTAAACGTAACCCACAGCTCATAGTATATATAGAATACAATTTATTTGTTACCTGAATAAGATAATCAGCCCGGTGGAATAATAATAATTAATTGGGAAATCCGCATGCTTATAATTCTTAAAATAGTAAAGTCGTTGTATTAATACTTACTAATAATTTATTCATTACGTCGATCTGGCCTCAGCCCGTTCAGCATTAAAGAATTCGTTGTATGTATAATTAAATTATGGCTAGTGGCTATAGTTTAACAACATCATTGAATTAAGCCAGACAGACAAAAATTATATCATCATTAAGCCATTTTTGAAATTTACATACATACATTACAGAGATAATTATACCCGTAAATTTTGCCACTGAATTAATTCAATATTTTATACCGAAGCTTATTACCTTTTATTATCATAGTTATTGTAAAAGTTTCCACATTGCAAAATTATAGCAATTAAATTTACAGTAGGATGCGCCATAATTGTGATTTTGTGATCGGGTTCATTTTTTCAAAACTTCAAGTGCCTGCACCTTTTTAAAAAGCTAACGTAAACTGAAGGAGAAGCTATCATTATAGTTCTATTTTAATCCTGTGGAAAAATAATAATACTTACTCACATGTCAGTGTCAAAAATTAAAAGTTGCAAGAGATTAGACGATTAGAGATACAGGCCATTGTACGGAAAAACTTCGGAAAGTCTTACAACGCCCCAAGTGCTCTTAATAGGATCAATTAGCTTACTAGTAAATACATTTAAAGCTAATGGAAAAGTAGGGTCTTAAATGTGGTCAACATGAAAAAATTCAAAAAAGTGTTAAAAAGTTTCATGATTTTACATAGTCAGAGTTTTTGAGGAAAGAAGCTGAGATCACTAGTAAAGGTAGTTAAGACTATAAGTTGTATGAATATTAGTTGCATAGATTTTTAAAGACGGTATTATTTGAACGGCGGCTGCTGACATCACATTTTTATTAGGGGTGATCACATTTACGAAGAATACTGCTGTACGTATTATAGACAATTATGTTATTATTATCTGGAATTATATAATTAATAATTATAATAGTTAAATAATTATATAATTTCAAATTGTAGTTTATTTTGTATATTGGCCACAAAGAAAAGACAACTTTATTAACAATAATACTTTTGACTTGGTCCTCGAACGACTCACGGACGAACGGGACTTACAGTGCGTGTACGTTTCACAATGTGTGTTATTTTAGGTGGCGCCGGTGGCGGATCTTGAAACAATCGATTGAAATGGTCCGTTTTCTTAAGTAACTTGTAGGCTTTCCGAAAAGATCAAATAAAAAATGTTACCAGTTTTAGTAGGACGTAATTTAGGGAGACTCATCAACTGGGGACACAAATGGGGATTCCATCCATATTACTGGAATCATAAAAAATGCGAAATGGGGTTTAAAACATCTTGGAAATACTTGATTTTCTTTAGCATCCAATTCCCATTCGTACTCAGCTACCAACTGTTTCTCGTGGTTAGCGGCTTCCACGTGCTACAACAGAAAGGGGTTTCTCGTCAGGTTCAAATTCGGGTCATTTACATGATCGGCATTTACTTGATTACCAATATTAACCATGTTGTTTCATTCAGACAATACGGGAACCTTCACCTTCTCGTCAATAATTTTGTGAGGATCAGTAGGTCCTTCGAGGGTAAGTTATTAGATAATTAATTGAGTCATACATGCATTTATTTTTCGGGTCAGAATCCTTCTATGCTCATCGTCAGAGTGAATTTTTTCTTGTTGGTAGATGAAAGGGGAAGTCCCATGACCCCTGCTGAGCCCGCAGTTCAAGAAAACACCTCCAGCGAAAGGGCTAAAAGAACCGTTAGGTTCATCAAACTCTGCTGCTTTACGTTTATATTTGCAGCAATTACAAATGGGTTGAGTTCTATGCGAAATTTGAAGTCCCCCTACGTGATTGCTTCCATTTTACCAAATCCAGAAAATCTTCCCCGTGGGGTTAAACTTCTTGTCGGATTGTTTCATTTTCACGTCACGAGCTGTCTGTTTTACACGATGGTCCTGTACCCATGCATCTACATGTCGTATGTATGCTCCATCCTTCCAATGCTGAGCCAAATGAAGTATGTTTTATTTCAATTTTATTCTAAATCATTGTCTAGTATATTGCAAAAACTAAACAACAAAAATGCTAATTGCCTTTGTGTAAATCAACAGAAGTGGATGGAATGGTAATAGGATGTCCTCATGGAGCCTCTACAAATCTTATAATAAACTTTGGGTACTTCAGAATAATTTCAACGATGCATTTGGGATGTGGTTCATTGGAGTGGAATTATTTGACATTTACATGATTGTCATGAACCTGTTCCAAGCGGTTATATACGACAATCTCCGAGCTTTCATTGTGGCTGTAGCAGTGTTAATACTCGCAATCTATCATTTCGGATCCCTTAGTCTCATCCATGAGAGCTCTAATGATGTGAAGATCTCCTGGAAGGGGGGTGACGTTGACATTGATGGTCGTCGAATACAATGGCCGAAGTGGTTTTCAAAATATACACGAGCTGCTAGGGATTTGAATGTGACCATTGGCTCAGTCGGCTATGTGGACAAGGGACTCGTCCTCACTATGCTTTCAACAATTATCTCAGTCACTGTTAACCTTGTTGTATCTTTCAGAGTCTAGGACTTCTGTATTGCGACTTGTTTCTCGCATGATTCGACGTATCCGAAACACGTGTATTATCCCGGCTTGGATTTGGCTCATGGGCAATAGCTAATGCCCCATTATGCAATGCAATGAAGCGCAGTCAGTTCATATACTATAATATCGTCTGTGAAGAACCAAAATGACCCATTCCCATTTTTAGCTAAAAACAATGTCAACTATCTACAAAAATATTTAAATATGTCAAGAGAGCATTTAAATAGAACTTTTTGCACTTTTCAAAAATATGTAAATTCAACATTTTGCACCTTTTCAAAAACATGGAATTACACCATTTTGCACATTTTTAAAAACATGTAAATAGGACATTTTGCGCTTTTCAAAAATATGTAAATTCAACATTTTGCACCTTTTCAAAAACATGGAATTACACCATTTTGCACATTTTTAAAAACATGTAAATAGGACATTTTGCGCTTTTCAAAAACTCCTTATTAACATTTTACGCATGTTTTTCATTTTGTTTTTTTGACATAGCTCATTTTGATCGTTTACTAAACTTGGATGTGGGTCATTTTGGTTCTTCACAGACGATATATTAATCATAGCATTTTAATGTCAACGTTTTATTGAGTCATTTAGGAAATTCTAACAACCGTGTAACGCTTAATCAGCAATCAATATTGAATTAAGTTTTTAAAAAATTCATATTATGTATAGTTTTATTTTGCTAATTTCAACTTCCGCTCCCCACTTCAACGTCCACCCCTGCTCTTAATATCTGGTGGTTCGCCATGAGCAATAGTTCTTGCCGATGAACATTGACCAGCAGAAGGAAGAAGCCGTAAACAGTGAGACAGATTAAAATTCCCAAAATATTTTCCCAATTCAGGGGAGCAGCATAGAAACCAAAGTACATCCCCACGTCAAACAGGAGAAATAGCTCTACTAAGGCGGCGTAGAGCATCCATGCCAGGAGCTTATTCGGATTTTTCTAGTAATCCAACAATTATTTTAATTACATTAGGTGTATCATAAACTTCAGTCTAGTTTTTCATGTAAAGTTAAAGTGTGAAAGTCTATTATGGGAAAGCCATGAAAAGGACAAAGGAAGTAAATATCATAAAATAAGTTAGGCATCGTCCACAAATGACGTCATCAAAAATCCCCATTTTAACGACCCTCCTATGGCATGGCTCCCTGTCATCAGCTTAACCATTGCATAAATGGCTACCTTTAACATGGGATGTCATCAATAGCCAAAGCCAAGTAGATCCAATGACACTACCAATTACGTCATTTGTGGACGATCCCTTGCAAATTGTAAAGGAATTCCCCAGTAGTAAGTACCTCTCGAACACCATCGTACAAATGCATTCCAAGAAATAGGCCTGCAATGCTAATAGACATGACCCCGAAAAGAATCCACACTGGAATATTTTAATACATAAATAATCTTGTTATACGTAGTAGAATTCCTGTGTGTGAGTTTTTGAGTATTTTTAGTAAGTGAATTAATTTTAATCTTGTATAAAATATTAGTATTATTACCTGTTCCCGAGTTGAAGGTATCCAGGTGGAAAATGGAGTAGCCACAGAGTCTACCTACAATTACGGCTCCACCTCCGATAGTCAGTGCACCGCATTGAACCTTCAGTCAAATAATTATTATTGAATATTTTTAAAATTAAGCATTTAACGAAACTATTTAAAAACCTGAATATAACTGTACGTAGTCCAGCTCTAGCTATAGTTAATACACTTCTTTACCATTGACACTAACCCAATAACGCGAACCCAGTCACCAGCACGAAGAAATGTAATGGTTTGACCGTCATTACGAATTGGAGTACCAGTACGCTGTGTTCCAGAGTCAACGTTATTTGCCATTCCCAATTAGTAATTTGTGTACTTATCGTTAGTAGTTTTGATTTACTCATAAGTACGATCGAAGGGCTATTATTATAACTATATAGTAGAGGTCACGGAGTCACAGCTCGTTTTAAGCTTTTAAGTGTCACTTATTGTTAGCGTACTATATAGTTGAATGTAATGTTATGTCAAAATTGTAAGTAATTGATTCTTTGAGTCAACTTTCTTGCTGCATTTAATCCAAAAGAAGAAACATTGAAACCATCCACAAGTGGAGCACTTCTTGTATTTCTGTAAAATTAAAAACTGTGTGCAGATAGACTGCAGAGTCTAGAAAAAGAAGTAAAAATCAGACCTGCTGATGCTGATGGGTATTGTAATAGTATTACACTGTATAAAATTAACCTAAAAGATCAACATTTTTTAATTTATTCTTTTCAGAATTCATATAGTTCAAATTCATATATTATATCCAGGTGTATGCATGTGAATACCTATACCTAAAAGTATCTACATAGGTATATAATTAGCTATTTTCTAAAGGATATGCGCTATGGGTTATCTCAATTGAAGTAAAAGGGGCTATCAACCAATTAAGTGGATATACCAAATCCTGTCAGGTCATACAGATCAGGACTTCTTTTCTTCAAAAATCTTTTATTGAAATGTAAATTATATAGGTACCTACTAACAATAAGTTTAGTAGTTGAATTTGTACATTAATAGAAACTAGAACGATCAGGTATTGATAAAGTAATTATTATTAAGTACAATAATGCAATATGGATTTCGACTTTGATTTGAAATCAAGGGATTTGAGTACGACGAAGGTTCCTTCCTCCGACGAGGACCTTCCTATTTTCTTATCCAGTGATAGATAAATAATATGCATTGCTTGAATGATGAACTGGTTGAGTTGAGCCTTTACAACCCCATGTATGAAGCATTCAATTACCAAACAGTTTTTATAATAGTGTCGAAGGTCAGTCGATAGTCGATCCCACATGCAAAATAAAAGCCAGGTAAAGATTTTTTGAAAAAGAAAAAGAACTTTTAATGATTTTGGACTTTGCGGCATTAGCTGTAAATAGTAACTTTTGGATACACACACACTGAGACATACCTAATTGTAAGTTAGGACGCAGACGGTATGTTAGGTGTATGTATATAGGTACTAGTAGGTATAGTATAATATTTATAATATTACAGTCAGAAAAGATAATATTATAATATTGTAAAAATAATAATTTTTGATTGAACAAAATTAACTTAGTAGTCACTATCATTCCCCAAAAGAATTGTTTTCGAATCCCCTGATTGTAAATCCGTTATGAATTTCTGAAAAGTAAATACAATTCAAAGGACACCATATTAGTCAAGTCTAAATCAGCACAAATGCAATTTATTTTTGCACTTTTAAAAATATTGTATAGTTAGTCAAAATAATTAATAGAACTTTTTTAACTTCACTGAAAAAAGGAGTAGGAATTATAAGGAATCACATACCCCCAATAATTTTCGTTGTCTCTTCTCCCTCCGCTTGGACATAAGACAGCAGCAGAAACTGATGAGAGCCAAAGTGCTCATTAAGGTGACGAGCATGAAAACGGGAATGACTAATTCCGCTTGATGGATTCCCTGAAAGTAAAATATTGGTGTGGACTAATATAATAGTATAAATACAATAAAAATGATATAAGCTTACGTAATACTTATACACGTGAGCTTAAGAAGGACAAATTTCTGGTTTGCTGAAATTATTATTATTATTTTACCGAAATTTTCTCCATCTCCTTTTCAAACTTTCTCATAGCTTCCGCAAACTTAGCCCCCACATTTTTCTCGTTGATATCATCCGTGTCGACTAGGCCTGATCCGCTTCCGTTTCCTTGCCCATCTCCAGCTGCTTCCGGGGATACGTACGTGCTATTAAACTCCTCTGTTGAGCTGCCCTCCCCAGAATATGTTTCTCCAGATCCGTATGTGGTTTCCCCGGAAGTTGTCCCATTGCCATAGTAATAGTCTGGAGTGGACCCATTTATTACACCTGACTCATTGCCGTCAGTCCCTGATGAGTGAGTGCTGATGAAACCGGGATGAGCAGGCCAGTACTTGTCCAGTGCAGTATGGAACTCCGTAGACCACCAAAAACTGATAATGATTGCACTAGTTCCAGCAACAATAAATAATACCGTGACCAGAATCAATGAGGAGACACAGCAGGGTTTGGACTTGTAAGAAACTGAGCTATCGTCAGTGTGCCGACCTGAAGCTTCCAAATTTTGATAAAATCTTTCATTTTCCGTCTGGGGTAAAATTTTGTATTCTTTCACTTGCTTCTCTCGCATCATTTTGGAATTTTGAAAAAGGTAAAACTGGGTAGGTTAAAATATTGAAATCCAAATATCAAATCAAATGTAATGCGATATTTTGTGGAGAACTCTTCAAAGAATAATGATTATTTATTATATAATACAATAATCGGAAAGATTGAGAGATTCTAAAAAAGAAGGAGGTTGAAGGTTGCTCTCTGTGGATGTGGTCTGCCGTTTGGTAGACAGACTGTATTTTTAATTGTATTCTAATCCGGATTATTTCCAATGGGCTAGCTCAAGGTACAGATAGTGGTGGTTCGTATTAATGAATAATGTATGGATGTTATTATAATTATTTATAAAGACAATCTGGCTAGATATGGATGGAAGATTACTGCACCGTGTCGTTGTGTGTATGCTATGTTCTCCTGCTGCTTCTCGTTCCCGCAGTAGTAGTTGTCATTACAATGTTATTGGGATTTGGAATGGTAAATGGAAAAATGCTGCGAAGAATAATTCTTGTAGTGTATAAAATTTATCCTGTCTTGATTAATTAAGTAGCTACGTAATTATGTGTCATGATATCGACATCGACCCATACCACGTAGGTATATATATGGCATGGACATGGACAACGGGCTTATACGATATTACGTTTTCCGTCAAATACAAGTACGAATAATGTGCTGAGTCACTCCACTATATAGTCGTTGTGAGTCGGCAGTCGGTGTTGGAAAGGGAAGAAACTCATAAATATAATTAGACTTTTTTGATTACTACAACTAAACTGAAGCTGTTTGCGGTTTTAGCATCCTAGTTTTAGTTCCCTGCCTTTTTTTCACATGGCATGTTCTACAGTTAGCAGTTAGTTTGTATTCGTAAGTGTCATAATTTGTATTTCGTCTCTTGGCTTACTTGGTGTTGGTTAATTATTTTTTGACTCGGTTTTGGTATGGAGTATGGTTTCTATTCCTCTACAAGCAGGCATTGTAAATGTGTGCTATGGATTGTGAATTGTAGTTCACAGGAGATGCGAATAAATTATTCAGGTCTAAAATCTTGAGTAGTAGTCGACAGCCGGGTTTTGTGACGGTATATAGCCATCCTTATGAGGAAGTTTTGTGGATTTACAGTATTATTGTGGCACTGTTTAAGCTGTAATGCTAAACCATTTCGTCTGTGAAGAACCAAAATGACCAATATTCAATTTGAGCTACAATCAAAATGAGCTATGTCATAAAAACAAAATGATAAACATGCGTAAAATGTTAATTAAGAGTTTTTGAAAAGCGTACAATTTTATAAAAAATTTAAAATGGCCTATTTACATGTTTTTGAAAAGTGTAAAATGTTCTAATTTCATGTTTTTGAAAAGGTGCAAAATGTTCTAATTCCATGTTTTCGAAACGGTGCACAATGTTATAATTCCATGTTTTTGAAAAGGTGCAAAATGTTTTAATTCCATGTTTTTGAAAAGGTGCAAAATTTTCTAATGCCATGTGTTTGAAAAGTGCAAAATGTTCTATTTATATGCTATCAAGACACATTTGAGTATTTTTGTAGATAGTTGATTTTGGTTTTAGCTAAAATGGATATGGGTCATTTTGGTTCTTCATAGACGATCTGGATCTCCGTAGGTATAAACTATAGGCACTATGACAGTCCCATTAATGACAAATTAAATATTTTGACTTGAATGAACCAAAAAATAATACAAATAAAAACAAAGCATCTGGTTATGAAACCACGAACACTTGTGGACTAATATAAATCTACATATGAATAGATATATTATTATCTATGTATACATATTAGAATAAATTAAAAAATATATTGCTGCGTAGGTATATGCTATATACTAAGTAGGTAAATAATAGGTAAATTGATAATCTACTATATTCTGTCAACTATCGCCGAGTGACTAAATGACAAAGGGTCGAATGTCTATACACTTAACATAATGTAAAGGCATGTCATAAAGCTGTTTTGTATAATCCTCCTAGTTAAGTAATTATATAATATAAAAATTAAATGCATCACAACTGTAATGGAATCTATGTAGCACAACATAACATAGTTTACCAAGTTAGTATAAAACGCACGTCGCAATAGCAATAATAACATTATTCTATCGTTAGTTCAAGTTACAGGTAAGGATAGGGACTAAAACTAAACGTAACAAAACCAAAATACCCCTAACTAATGTTTTTTTTTGTAACTGTACAATTAAAATGGTATCCTACATATTAGCATTATTATGTTTAGGAGAGATAACAGAACAGTGAGTTTATTACGAAAAATAAGTGTACAAACACCAATGATAAAGATGCGAAAATATTAAATTAATAACAAAGATCTAATCAAAATCATTAAAATGTATATTTAAAATATAGTAATACTATTCTTTACGTTTCCTTTTGTTATTAATCACTTCCCCTTCAATATTATCCCATGTACTAGATGCCGTATGCTTCTCTGGGCCCAAGTTAAAATCATCCGTCATTATAACACGAGTTAGTCGAGTTTTCAAATAGAGCTGCAACAAAAAAGTAACCATAAAAATGACATTAATTTATTAAAACATAAATTAAGTAGAGTAACATAAACTACAGTAAATAAAATCTTATATTACAAATTGCTACAAATATATAATACAAATTGGCTTACTTTTTTAATAGCTTTCTTCTCGTGCATATTATAAAGGTATAGATGACGATCCAGCCCACATGACACAATGTGATTTCTTTTAAAATCGATACTCCGAACACTACCCGAAGCGGCACTGAATTTATGTACTAATTTCCCTTTTCCAGCAAAACGAAGGTCAGCTAGAGCCATCGCACCTTTATTTCCACCAACTACGACTTGCCTGCATAACAATTTTAAAATTACAAAATTAATTGACAATAAGAATGAATTGCAGCAAAATATTACAATTACAATTTACAATAATCGAAACACTGCACTGGTTAAATAAATGAAATGGAGGGTAAAATTTATTTCCAATAGCAAATTGAGGTTCAAAAACCTACCAAGACTGTCCTGTGTCACAAAGAGACATCAAACCTTCATCTTCAAAAACTTTGAAATTTGTGACAGGTTTTCGTCCTGCTTTGACATCGTACAGTCGGAGGTGACCATGCCGACTACAAGTCCCTACGAGTTCGGATGATTCATTGATGAATGTTAGGTCTTGAACCCAAACGGGGACTCGAAGATCTAAAAAGTCATGAGCAATATTCTTTGCTTTGAAAATGGGGACAGATGTTTCCGTCGAAATATCGTAGATTTTGACATCGTTCTCTTCGCCACCAATTGCAAATATTGAGGAGCCGATTTTATACTGTTTCACTGTAGACATTTGACTACCCGTTGCAATTTCGAAGATATTTTTATCACTTTCGGTACAGAAAATATTAAGTCTACCACTCTCGTAGCCGGTCACAAATTTTCTGCAATTTGAAACAAATGAATGTAATTATTAAAATACGTTAGAATTATACCACCACCATGCACACATAGGGAGGAAGTACAATTATAATATAATGTGTAACATGTATGTGGAGGAATGCGGTTTAGTAGTTAGTTAATAACAATTTGATAATTTTACCCAGGTGATAGCTGGTAAATACCAACAAGTGGACTTTTAACATCGATTTGAAATCCACTAGTAAATGATCGAATTTTAGGACTGTACATCTTTAAATTCCCATCTTCAAAGCCAACAAGTAACTCTTTATTATCCTCTTGAGTCCAGCTCAATGAGCAGATATGGTTTTCTCGTAGTTGATCCTGACTTGGATTGAAATTTTTCAACATGGGAGTTTCCCTTCCAAAGTGAACGCCTAAAAAATTAAAACGCATTAATATTAATGACGTGTATTGCAAAATTACATAACATATAGACGGTCACGGTTACACAAAATTAATTTTCTTAAATGAAATGTGAAATGGATTGGAGTTCTCAACAACATTTGCATCATTCAAAATTGGTGCTAAACAGTCAACAGCAGGTAATGAAAGTAAATTCTTCACTTTCATTCCTTCGCTATTTCATATATAAAAATATTAACCAATTCGAAACTAATTACGACTGAAATTAAAAAAGTACCTTTCAATATTCCTCGCTCCGAACCAACGTAGACATTGAAATTAATCTTTTCTTTATCTTCCTGAACCTCCATGCTGTCGTTCACTTTTTTGGCAAGACTCCTTTGAACTTGAAGTACTAACCACGGTTATCTGAATTAATAAATTAAATGCTGATTGTTAAAAAAGACGAAAAAACTTTCCCAACTTGGAACGTTAGTCATTAGTGGTGCACAATAAATAGGATATTTTTCACTTATAACTTACGAAATACTTAGGTTAAGTAGATGAAAACTCAACACGCGAACGATCAACTTTAAATATTGCTTTAACATTTAATGTTTTGAGGACAAAATTTTCAGTTAGCAGAAATGTGACCAAAAAAATATAGAGCGATTGAAATTTTGACGAATTGACGATACCACGATACCATGCCACATCAATTTAGTCTGTCTTCCGATTCCCACATGGTTTCGTTAGAATTGCCGCTTCAGCTTCCTTGCATATTGCGAGAGTAGATGGCTGTCAAGATGTATTTAGGCTTTCAGTGGTTCACTCACTAATCATTAGTAATCGCTGGTAATCGTTCACATAATTAAGTGTATGCTACTTACTTTAGTAAGTAGGTAATTTTAAATTGATTCTATTTCTACTTAAATGTTGTTCACTCTCCACAGTTCCATTTAAGTATAAATGGTAACGGAATTGTACGGAATTGTACTCCTACAAAACCAACACCTAATACAAAATTATCATACAATATAGTACTAAATAGAAAAATAATCATAATCTCTGTCAAAGGTCGGCGTTTGAATTAGCCTACCTATCGCCTACCCTATTTTTTTGAAAAATCCGATTGCCTACCTATTGCCTATCCTTTTTCCACGATTTTTTGAAGCCTACCTATTGCCTATTTTTACCGATTTGCCTGCCTACTGCCTATTTTTTAAGTCAGCCTATATTTCATAAATCAGCCTATTAAAAGCCTATTTTTTATAAATAAGCCTTCCTAAGTTACTATCTAGATGCGATAAAAATAATTATTTTTGCCAAAATGCCCAAATTATTAGAAATTTTCCGATGCAAAAAAGGCAAAAAATGCACATCATAACTATTTGCCTACCAGGCAGAATTTCTTTGTTGCCTACCTAGCCTATCCTATTTTTTATCTTTTTAATTTGCCTGCCTATTGCCTATACAATTTTTCTTAAAATTGTCTGCCTGCCTGCCTATCGCCTATATTTTTGCCTATATTATAGGATAGGCGCCGACCTTTGATCTCTGTATTAAAAAATTTGCTACGTATACTGAGTCCGAAGGGCTACCCTCAGAGGAGGACAGTGTCAAATTTATGCTAATAAAATTGTCTGTATACATACGTCCTGCAATTATTAATTTTTGCAGACTCTCCTATATTATGTAAGTAATTAGTACTTAAACAGGTACATTTCTTTGCTGTAAACTCAGTTTTTATGACTGCCTCATGGAAAACATATAGGACATAAAATTTCGTGCTTTCCACAAAAGGCAGCAATTGCGTTCAAAATGATCGATTTTATGAATAGTTTCAACAATTGACTAGCGACTGACGAAGAGTTTTTTTCATATTTCAGTCTACAAGTTCCATTATTTAAGCGCAGAAGTTGGTCTGTCGAGACCTCCCCATTCACCACAATGGTATAAAGATCCATTTTTCAAAAATGCATAGTTTCAAATTGAAAAACGTTTTTTGAATTTTATCTTCGTCAGTCGCTAGATTCTAGATACTAAGTAGAAGATGCTGTACAAAATTTAAATTGATACTTACATGTTCAGGCAAGGCCTGGGAATTTGCAGCTAAAATTGTAGTCCCCCCTTGAATGAATCAACTCTATTCATTTCCACAGTATGTATCTGCATTCTGCATAGCTTCAATTACTATATGTAAAAGGAAGCTATTTAAGTAAGTAATAAAAGAAATCGAAGTATAATATGTCACTGAGTATTTATGTACTTACTTTTTACTTAAGCTATTACAAAACAAACAGTACTTAAATGTAAGTACATGATTAAATATGTGGAAAAATGATAATTCTTGAGGCAGCATTATTCAAGCCAATTCAAGGCCAAAACCTGAAATGTTGGGTTTATACAGTAATCTATTGACGTACATACGGTCGGTGATGATTCTACTTGGCCACGGTCACGAGATGCGGTAAAGCGCAGAGAGCTCCTACCTTTAATAATAAAGTAAAAAGAATAAAGAGATGCTTTTTATTATCTATTTACCTACTATTAGGAATCGTCCATAAATGCTGCCATCCGTAGGGTCAGTAGGTCTAGTCGGATATTGACATGTCATGATAAAAGATATTTCGTTTTTACGTAATGTTAAGCCATGACCTAGGGGTGGGTGGATCCTAAAAGAGTAATAATTTGGGCGACATCCTATTTGGACCATCCCTCATCGATTGAGTCTGACTGAGAAGCTTTCAACGTCCTACACTCTCCTGTTACTAAAGCTGAACAAAACGGTGAATTCGCGGACCACATTTTTCTGTATACTGCAAGAATTGTGTCTGAAATGTTTTTATTGATCACAGTGCTACTGTTTTTAATACACTGCTGTATTAAAAAACTGCCAACATAAAGTACATTACACGGTACGATGACATGCAATATGCAATCGCAGCAGAGCCACTTTATTCAGTTTATTCACTGGCTGTATTTATAATAATAATTTTTTTATTAAATTAATCACCCAATTATTGGAATTAGCAAATACCACCTTTACTACAAATTCATTTTAATCAAGATTTACAATACGACAAATAATAATTATTATTCACACGAAGAAAACCGGAACAGTCACTTGAGTGAATGGAGTAAAACTGTTTTAATACAGCGTTTTATAGACAAGGACATTTTTACAACATAGCATAATATTTTATGTTGAAAAAAAAATTTCAGTTAATCAATGAAAAAAAAAAAAAAAAAATTTAAAATTAAATTTATCCACAGTTCAGAGTGGGCACAGTCGCATAGCAGTAGCTCTTAAAATACTGAAAATACTGAAACTCTACTTTGAAGTCCCCTTCTCCTTGGATTTAGCATTGGATGCCCGAATGACTTTCTCCATTGCATCCCATTCTTCTTTTTTAACTCCAACCAATTGATTGAATTCCCCTGCTCCAAAAGCTAATTCGCCTCCATCAAAGACGACCGTCTGAAATTCCATGATATATGAGTATCAATATAATTTTTAAGTTACGCAAGATCACACAAAATAAAACAACATTATTATTACATGCATCGTGTCCATAGTACAAACACCGCCAAAGATTTAGAATTATGAATATATTATCGACCAAATTATAGTAGGAAATGGGGAGTAGGGGAGTTATGGGCAATGGCCTGTGTACAAACTATGTATGTAAATATCATAAAGAAAACAATTTTTATCTCAGTAGCTTACTTCGCCAGTTATCCATGAGGCATAGTCACTAAGCAAGTAAGAGGCTAAATTAGCGATTTCTTCAGGCTCACCTAATCGGCCTGTGGGCAATTTATTCAGCGAAGCTTGTTTAAACCTTAAAAAATAGCAAATACAAATATTTATTTGAATATGTATATATATGTATATATATGTATATTGAATGTTTTTGTAGTAATTTTGTGATAATATGAACAGTAATAATTTCTAACATAAGTTAATATTCATCAAATGTATAAATTCCCAACATACTTGCCCTCCGGATCCAACCGGGAGAAAGCACCTTCTGTTTCAATAGGGCCTGGTGCAATGCAGTTCAATCGAATCCCATACCTTCCCCACTCTGAAGCTAGTGATCTAAAAAATATTTAAACAATTTCATAAATATTAGATTTAGATACTTGTTAAGTCCTTAATGTAAAATCACAAAATACCACAAGACCATTAAAAAATAGTACATAAATTCTACTATTGACACGTGAAAAATTCTATTCAATTTCTACATTTTTTACAGGAATTCATTACGTTTTAAGGCCCGGAAATAATTCACAGCATTCCACTATGCCATTAATGTTGTAAATTAGTTATTTTAAATATTTTCTAAAAGAAATGCAGAATTCATACTTAATGCCTGTCTGCTGGCTACCATCATATGGATTTAACATCGATGATAATTTACCTCATTAAATTTTCAACACCTGACTTAGCAGCGGCACTGGGAGCTACGAATCCAGAACCTCTAAATGTGTACGTAGTTGTGATGGCCAAAAACGATGCAGCTGCAATGTAAAAAAAATTAAAATACTTATTAAATACTGTGTAAATACTTTTCCTGGTATTTGCAATCAAAATGGCAATAAAATAAGAATTACCAATAGGTAGTAAGAAATAGTTATAAAAATTAAATTGTTCGAACGTTTTTCAGCTGCAATGAGCCTCTTGCCCATGTCAAGCGTCACATTGGCAGTTCCATTTAATACAATGTCCACAATCGTTTTCCAACCATTTGGCGTTAGTCTTTCACTCGGGGCAATAAAATTTCCCGCAGCATTATTAACCACCACTTGTGGGAGTCCAAGTTCCCGTTCAATCTGATCAATAGCATCTTTGACTGAGTCAGTACTTCGCACATCCACTGATATAGGCAAAACTTTGTTCCCCGTCTTACTCTCCAGTTCCTTAGCTGTCTCCTCAAGAACAGCTTTTCGTCTATTCAGGTAATGTTTTAAAACAAATTCATATTTTTAAAAAAATGTATTTTTAATGTTGATTCAAAACAGCTTAACTTTGATATATATATATGGCGGGTAGTTAGTTACTTATATTTCCATGTAAAATTTAACTCAATACCTCCCAAAAATTGCAACGGAAGCTCCAAGAGAACTTAAAGCTAAAGCCATTCCCTTGCCTAAGCCAGTTCCTCCTCCAGTAATAAGAGCAGTGCGACCTTTGAACGTTCCAGGAGGCAGCATTAACGTCTTCTTTGCTGGAAAATATTTGGCTTGGGGGCGAGTATCCGACATGGTTCAAACTTGAAGTATCTTCCTCGAAACGCTGCGCTGTGCCAAACAATGGATTAGTTAAACTTATAAGATTTTATGCTGAGAAAACCGGCAATTTAAAAGTTTTAATCCGTTTAAACTTCTAATCTAACTTTTTCAACCATTATTTAGCCTTGTATGTATTGTGAGTGCAAGTCAAAGTCAAACATCAGAGTATTCGGAATCGACTTTATAAAATAATTAACGTAAACAAATAATTAAATTGGGGCTATGAAGTGCAAAATGCCCGGAAAAGGAAAGTCAAACTTTCCTTACTATACCTATTGTGCCTGTGCTATGGGGGCAAAGAGAAAAATTGTAAAAATGCACTTTCATTTTTATACCCGGTTTATACTTGATTTGACCCAAGTGTAGTAATAATACAATTAGTGAAAATAGGCGCAGAATTAGAAACAGACGTTCAGTAATGTGAATAAAAGTAATAATAATTATTATTATTGTAATTAAATTACGTAATTCAATCCTCTTCAGCCCGACTCCATAATAATATCATGATATTAAAATGAACAGAACACAGCCGGTTTGGCACTTAGCAACTATTAAGCTCAACTCAACGTCGTTCGTACGTAGTTTTGGCGCTTCGTATAGTTTAAAATTAGGAATCTTCCAAAAATGATGTCCGTGATAGGTGGAGCTACTCGGCCATTAATGGCATTCCATGTTTAATGTTAAAGATAGACATTTAAGCTATGATTAAGCTGATGACGTCGTTAAAATGGTGATTTTTAGATTACGTCATTTGCGGACAATTCCTAACCCTAACAGCGAGGAATATAAAACGAAAATCTAACGACAAGCCACAGCACAGCTTTTACAGGAAAACACAAAAGTAAAGGCTGTGTCGTCAGGACGTAGAGAAAACAGTCGTAGTCTTCTCTTCTCTTCTATTTTGATTTATAGTGTAGTTAATTTATTGATAACTTTAAAACCTAATTATATCGGATCTATCTGCTACATTCTAATTCATAATTACTTTGGAAAACCGTGATTAGTTAGCTGCCCACTACTCGAAAATCCATCTCGTTCGGGAGCCGGTGATAATGATTTTTACGATCAGGCGGCCGTAAGCCGTAAACCGTAAATTTGTAGGTTTTGAAACATAAACAAAATATCGTGACTCGACTTCTAAAAGTAGTAAACGTAAGTTAATTATATTATTTATTCTTTCATCAAGCTGTGTATTGAACATAGTATAATGGCCCTTACAATCCTGTTTGTACATTATTATAATGTTTTACATGGCATGCTTTTGCGTTGTACAATTTAGACTTGGTGTAGGATGTTAAAGTAGTTGAAGAAGATTAGTTTTAGTTGAAAGTACATTGTAATTCATTAAATTCATTATTACTATTGACTATGCTGCTCAAAATTGTAGTACCGTGAATCGTCAAATAAGCGCCGGGTCTCAATTAATGATTACGGGCCGCTGGGCTTTCAGTTCAAATAATTTAATAAGCACCGGGTTATAAATAATCCCTACGCAAACTAGAAAGTATTAAAGAATATATTTAAAATAGATGAATGTCAGTGAACGCAATTTGAGTTAGAGTAATCTTTAATACACATTATTTTGTCTTTAATAAAAAATAAACTAAAAACTGGCTTTAAGCATAATTTCGTATTAGTTTCATCTTTTGACCGTAAACTATAACAAATTAATTAGCGTAAAACGTCGGGCTCTAATAACTGTTCGGGGTATAATAAACGCCGGGCTGCCGCTCCAAAATGTTTAATAAGTGCCCGGGCGCTTATGTGAGTATTTACGGTATATTCTATTAGTTCTATTCTTCTATTCTATGTATTCTCTATGTAGCAGTTTTAACCGTATCTAGAAGCCAGATGACTCGTGGGGATGTAATTACAGTCGTCATCGAGAGAGATACTCGGTCATGGTATTCGTCAGGTGTTTTGTTTTGCTAACGTTGAAAGTATCTAGGAACATTTGTCGGGGTCGGGAAAGTAAGGTGAAATGAGACTAAAACACTCATTATAATGTATAATGTTAGTTAGAGTAATCTGTAATACTTTAGTAGACTCTGTGCGTATTTAGATTTGGATCATCTAAAAAGCTACATAAATTCTGACATTTCTAAAACAAAATTTTCCCCTTTCACCTTGGGGGAGGGACATTAAATCAACCTGGGTAGCGCTACAGATTCCGACAAATGCATAAAAAAAAATAAACTATTAAAAAAATATGTACCTAACTACTTTGGCTAAAAAAACACCGGATGAATGCCATCCTGGCAAAATAAAAAGAATCGAACTACTTGCACCCCGACATAATTACATGCGATGAGTCAAGTCATCTGTAAGTCCAGTTAAACTTACTTTTATTTGCCCCCCCCCCACCTCCAACGAAAATCCCAACCAAGGGGCATGGTTGTCAGTCAGATACTGTCATACTATCAACATCAACGATGTAAACAGTATAAAAATGTCTCTATGAACTTATAAGTTATAAATCTAAACAAGTACATAATTAATACTTTTAATACATAATACATAAGTATTTGGTATGTGGCTGGAAGATTAACATTTCGTATATTTTTTCTATTTATTTTATTTTCTATTCATAGAATAACAAACAAGTAAGTTGAAGGAAGTTTCTAGGTAAAGTCATACTAGTAGTCATAATCATATCAGTCCGTCCCTCATCCGGCAGTTATTACTTATGAAAGTTATTAGTCATTGTTATTTATACTGTCGGTCTTTAGTCTTTATAGACCTAGTGATTAGGATACATGATAAGATGGAAAAGCATACTAAAATATTATTTTATCTATCTCAGTCCATATTTTTTTATCATTTGTCTTTTTCTTCAGAAATGGTTTTTGTGTTTAACTTTGTCCCTATATTTGAAATTATACTATACTCAACTATACTGACATACTGACATTATGTCAATGTTCCAATTCCAGTACGTCAACTGTATAAGGTATCAATACACAACCTGTTGACTTGTTTACAGCAACAAGTCCCCATGTCCCAAACCAATGTCAACTATATAAATAATCCAAGTGCTGAGCGTCTCACGAAATGATGGGGTGGACTATTAAAAATTAATTATAAAATGATATTAAACAGAATTAACTATCAAAGAACTACTGCAGTAACTATTCCTATTAAATATAGACGGATGGCTGGGGCTGGAAACTATGGAATTTGGAATGCAGAAGTAGAAGTAGTTGCTTAAATATACTATGAGTCACAGATAGTTGATAGTTTGTGTTTGTAGTTACTAGTTACTTTTCCTATTATTAGCATATTATTAATAGTGTAAATTCACACAATTTTTATGTTGTTAACTCTGTATTTTGTGAAATGCCAAGCTATACGCATACTCATAAAAGTACGCGAGGGAAATGACACATATTTTGTAGTCTTATCACTAGTAACGATGTTTTTTATATTTAGTGTAGTTATCGTTAGTTTTATCATTTGATTCTCATTTTACATTGCCTCGAGTAAAAATGTGGAACTGTGGGTCGGGTAGTTAATCCGCAATTGCAAGAACAGCATCTGCACTTGACAAATTGGAGTATTCGTGTTGTGTTTTGATGTGTTTAGATAATCACATTCACGTACTACTGTAGAAGACTAGAAGATGAAACTGAAAGAGAGTGAAATCCGAGTAGAGTGCTTACTTAAATATGTATTGTATTTGTGTATAGGTGCTACTATTAGATAACTAATATAAGATAATGCCTGTATCTATATTTGGTATTGCTATTGATCAGTATCTATAACTAACTATCTCAACTATCTAATTGTCAATTGTAAATTCTTGTGACTATTTTATTGTGCAATTCTTTGAGTCGTCACACTTTTACTTGTGGCTAGACTCGAATCACTTCAATGCCAGTACTATTTATTTGTCAGTTTCTCTTGCGTAGTAGTAAGCAACTCGTTTCATAATAGATTGAACTTTTTTATAGTTTTTGTTGCACCGATCCTCAATGAGAATAGTGCACAAGCCCTAATTTTAAGTAATTACATCATATTTGATATTTCGAACTGAAATATTATTAATCTAATTTGTTGCATTATTATATTGTTCACAGTGACAGCCTCAACAAAAATTGTGGCACATTTTCCTTAAAAATTTCACTACTACCTACCTACTATGAGTGACTACTACACCAATTCACCAGTTACCGGCACCGGCTTTCCTGTTTTACCTCTGGTCTTTGTGACTCAACAACATTAAATTCAAGAACATATAGCAATAATAATCCAAGGGTTGAAGAGACGCAAGATCGAGACGAATTATAACGGAAATCGCAAGGACAGTGTAGTTATTCTGAAGTCCCTTTTTCAATGTAATGTCTTTGCTTTTATAATTTAAATATTACTAATTTTTTTAAACACTTTTTAGTGCTTGTCTTTTGCAAGCTGATTTCAAATTAATGTCAAACTCAAGCTGATGTTGTTGCAGGTAATAATTATTATCGGTATTGGCATTCATTATGGAAAAGCAAATAAAACAGAGTTCAAACTTCAATAGACCGGAAACTCGGTCATTATCAGTTTAGATTTCTGTGTCAAAACTAAAAGCAATTAAGTATAGGTATGGATGGTTGCATGAGTAAACTGAATACTATGTTATCTAAATCTGACTAGGTACATACGTGCGATAGTATAGCAAAAGCTTGTCTTTCCCCATGCAACAACTCCAGTCCAGCCCAGGACCAGATAAGATAAAGCAATAATTCATGCAGCAATAATAATAATTATTATTATTTCTGTACATACAATTTAGATAATATGAATATTAGTTTAGTAAGTATTCCAAGCAGAATTTGTAGCGTGTGATAGGTAGAAGATCATAGAGCTTTACAACAGAAGTAAATGTGGTACAGATAGAATATTTTTAGTCATCAGTGATTGCAGTTAGCTTATTAAGCGTTGTTCGATTATTACTGATTGTCAAAGTTTGTCTAACATTTAAAATAATAATTGCAGTGCCGGACGAAGAAATTCTTTTAGGCAGGAATTTGCTTCCATACAAAAACCACCGTTTTGATTTTATTGATGGTTTTCTTGGGCAAAGCAAAATGTTTTATTTAAATGTTTTAAAAAAGTTTAAAATGCCATTTTTACTTGATTCAGAAAAGTGCTCAATGTTCTATTTACATGAGTTGAGAAAATTGTTAAACGTTTTATTTTGCATGTTTTTGAAAATTCAAAATATTCTTTTTACATATTTTTGAAAACTGCAAAATGTTTTATTTACATGTTTTTTGGAAATTCAGGCAGCGGGGGCTGCCTGCGCTGGGCGCATTATCCGGCCCTGAATAATTGTTTTGATTTTCAGTTACACGTAATTAATTATATCTACAGTGTCCGTGTACAATTACTACTGAGCCGGTTACCCTTATTGCATAATTGGATTATTTCAAGTGCACATTGTTAAAGCACACAGAGATGTGTTTAAGTCAGAAGTAAAAGTAACTATATAGGGATTACGTACATGTAGTTTAAAACTAAATGGCAATAGTATCTAGTTATGCTTAAACTCAAAGTAGTGCAAAGAAGCATATTGAAGTCGAATTTTCTGGAATGTTGCTTGCGTTTTCAATGACTGCATAAATGTTAAATACTTATACTTAAATGGACCATAAATTATACACACACCATATGCATATGTAATGCGACTGTCAAAAATAGTGCAGAATAAAATCAAAAAATCAGTAGACACAAAACGAAGACTTAAAAAAAACAAAATAGAAAAACTTAAAAGTTAGAACCATAACCGGCTTCGGCTTTATGTCATTCGTCCTTTCAGTTTTCAGACTTTCCGAGTACCGCCAATTTTTTGAGACTGCCTAGCCTATAAATGTGTTGTATTAGCTTTTGTTTTTTTTTAATTCTATTTTTACTACTCCTACTCATATTTTTTATTATTTTGCAAAGTTGCATGACTGCGGCGGAGTATAGCAATACAGAATGAAAACAATTTTAATTGAATTAAAAATGCTGATGTGAACAAGTTTGAGTCGTTAAATAGAAAAATGACTGAAAGACTAAGGGGAAGCTGGTGAAGTGGTGTTCGTCTTTCGTTTTTCTGTAGTGTTCTTGTTCTGATGATGCTGGAATTCAGCAGGATTGTGATATGCAGTGTCAGCGTTATTAGAATTTGAAGAAAGGAAAAACGTATTCAAGTCGTAATACCATCTATAGCCACTCTGATTTTAACTTCTAATTCTAAAGTATGCCTAAATGTTATAGCATTCCTACGCAGTATGTACTATAGGTTATAGAACACATTCATTAAATTATGTAACGTATATTCTCCAGTTAAATAGTTCGACCTCACCAGTGCAGTGCAGTGATATCACTACTAGACAGCCTTTGTTAGATATTTATAAACTTTTATGCTTCATTAATTGTACTAGTCCAAACACCATATAGGTATAGGTAGTTACCTTACCTACAGCAGATTCAGATAAGTTAGGGTATATTTATATTGACAAACTTTGTTTACCACCGAACCTACAACTATTAAATGTATCAGTTATATTTTAAATACGAAAAATAAATAACACAAAGTACATACTAACTTCTAATAATTATTTTTAAGAAGTCTTATACGCTTGATAGTACATACTCCAGAAATCCAGACTTCATACAAGTGAACGTTATCTGATCAGATTTAAATAGCTCCAGTAAATGCAAATAATGAGGCCAGCCCAGCATAATACGTAAATACGTAGGTACATTAGTAAAGCTATTAGTTTTTGTTTTTACAGTTCATGCAGTGTAGAACTCATCAAAAGAGCTTGTAGCTTCTTTTCTTACATGAAGAAAAGAAGCTGCTCTCGAACGCTCACAATATTTGTATATATTAACTACAGTTAAATTAAAGGCAATGGTAAAAACAGTAGAAATGCATTGGCTAAACGTTGTATTTTAATGTTTAATCCAATATTAATTTTTTTGAAAAATAGAAAGACTGGAAGCTGAATAGAACCACGGAAACCAAAATGGACAAATGTAGTGGTCAAGGACGTGAGAAAAGAAGCAAAAATTATACTTTCCAACAACTTGTGGCAAGATTCAGAGTGTCAAATCCTAATCGGGAGCTGCCACCACGAGCAAGGTTAGTGATTTTTAAGTGTATTTTTGGTGTTGACATTGAAAAATGCAAAAAGGTAGCGAATTCTTTACTTAAATAGATTTCTAAAAAATACATTTTCCTTGTTCATTTTGACATGCAAAAATTTCTAGTGTACATCTTCAAAAGAGATGTGTGTACCAGCTTTTTTAAATAGACCTTTAATTTAGTTAATTATTTAATTATTTTCAGATGCTTGGCGATTCTGCGTGAGAAACTGATACAGAGAGAGCTGATGATTGTCCGAGATCTTAAATTTGACCTTTTGGATCAGCTCAACAAAGTGAAAAAGAATTTTTTCTCTCGTAGTGGTGATGGAAACCCGGAAGCAGGAGAAGCTTCATTGAATGATCCTTCACTTGCAGTATCAGAAGAGCGAGAAACAAAAGTATCTCTCAACAAGCATCTCCAGGAACAAAATAAAATGGAAACAGATTTTTTGACTGAAGTACAAAAAGACATGAGGGAAATGTCATTTATTTTCAAATCTGCAATTGATGCGAAAATAACTCTCCTCCAGCAGCACAAGGAAGCTGCGAGATTACAGCCAGAGAAAACTCAGCGCTACCAGACTTTAATTCACCGTTACATCGAGTCTTTGGACTACATCAGTGGAATTGCCATCCAGTTCCTGTCCCGTCCATGCGCTTGTTCCTTCACACCCCCAAATCCCATGACAAACCATTTCAATTCCACTTCCGCTAGGCTCACCAAGGCCAGTGCCATTGTCGCAGGATCTCCCACTCCGGTTCCGGTTACGCAACTCACTACATGTGATAATGAATTTCACAGCAAGTTAACGCAGCTTTACCCCTTCTTCCGAGGAGTGGAGATCCTACAGAATTATTTAGTGGCTAGTGAGTTTTTTGCTCATATTATTGTGGGTCATTTGGCGTGGATTTATATTTTTTTGAGCTTAAAAACCCTTTACATGAAATGTAACTTGGAAGACTGAAGTTTCCTCTACCGTTCCACAGAACTGATGAGAACATAATATAGAATATTTTAAAAGTAAAGGACCTCTATTGTATTTATAATATAGTTTATTATAAATGTTTTACTATACTGCAATTATTTTATTTACAAAATTAAGTATAATATCGTAAAATCATTAGCCATTATTGGTTTTGTCATTTTCAAATTCGAATTGAAAAAACCAATCTAGTATAAATAAAAAAAAATGGTACATAACAAGTTTCTAATAATAATTTATACTGTTGAATATGATTGACGTACTGTTACATTTACTTAAGTACGTATTTTTATGAAATATTAATTATTGACCACCTGATCGTTATTCATATAATTAATGTTTGGAATTGAACTGATTAAATAAAAGTACTTTCAGAAAACATGAAAAACAGAGGAACTTATCACTTATTAACGATCTATTATTTAGCCAAAATATTTCCCAAATAAAGGGCCCAAAGTTAGCCATACTAAACACTATGTATTGTATAGAACAGGCTAAATACCGTACGAAATTTGAGCGCGTAATTCAAACTTTGATACGAAAGCATGCATGTCATCAGTCATTGTACAAAAATTAATATCTGTAACTTTTTTGCTTCGTTTCACCTTTCAGCTGGTGATTTATAGTGGTGATCTTGAGGTGGTGCAATTCATAATTGTAATAATTGTGAGTTTACCGATATTAAAGCAAGCCCAGGTCGCATAACTAAAATTAAAGTTTCTTATTTAAATGGGAATGTAAATCAATTATTATTCTCCATCTACTTTTGATTTAAAGGAAATCCTCAATCATCAATAAAGTTGATCGAGTGCCCGGTGGTGATTTAAAATTAAGTTTCCTGTTGGTGGCTGTTTGTCAAGGTCAAAGGTAAACAATTTTAGGTTTTGGACGACTTAACTCTCATAGTTTTTAACTTATGCTTGAGTGAGTGAAGTAAAGACTCATAGACTAATCGAGGTATTGTATTTTATTACGAAAGAGCTGACTTACGTGGTGGCGGTGGTGATTTATTTCACTTCCGTTGGATTGGAGTTCTATTCATACAGCGTATACTTATATAATGGTTTCCAACTTCTAATTCACCTGACAGTTGATTTGTTTATTTTTGGGGTTGGGGTGGATCACCATTCACAATGTCAATGTCAAAAATGTAGTATAGGTAATTATTTTAGCCAACTTAAATTATGTGGTTGCGGTGTTTTAGTCTGTGAATCTGGTTCTGACTGGTTGCTGGTGAGTAAAAAAGGCTTATAATATGCAATAGGTAAAGAGCTATCCCCACACTTGCTGGCTAGCAATATTCAGAAGAATCAGAATACACTTCACTCATACACATAAACAGTACAGAGTGCAGATTGCAGATACTCGACTCTAAACAGTCCCTTCCCTAGTAACAGCTATCGCACTTTTGTATTCCATCTAAAAGGTTGAATTCCAAGGTATAAGCACTATTAATTTTTTATTACAAAATTACAAATGGTAGTTTAATAAAGGGGATGTACAATATTATTTATTTTATGAATCTCAGGTGTGTAGTAATTTTTGGTTTATTGACTGCTAGTAGCTAGTCAATTAGGTTTATGTTTATATAATTTATTTGCAGAGACATATTATGTAAAAATAAGTGATATTCCAGGATGGATAATTATATTCAGTAGGGGGCACAACTGTTTGCATCTATCAATTACATTTGAATTAAATATTTAATTAGGTACATTATATTAAGCTTGAAACTTGGAAGGCCATTAAGTTTTACGGCACGTTTGTAGTATTTGTATTTTGTGTCTTGTATTATGGATTCTATTGTAGTACTATGTATATGCCTATATTATGTGATTGTTTCGTATAGTTACAATTTACTAAAAGTATTGATTTAAAATTGAGGTGCACATCATGGCATCTTTAATTTATTATTTAGTGGGCCATGGAAAACGTTAGCTCTTCAAAATTACAACTACAATATACATAAGGTGCAATTATAATGGAAAATTCAGAATCAAAATAGTTTCGGTCGTTTGGCTATATGTAAAAATCATTTGTATCTGATGCCTACATAGGTAATAGTCCTGACCTTAAACTGTTTTGACATTTGGTTGTTTTTTTTGCTGGTGTGGTCACTAATATTAGTTATTTTGACGGTGCATAGACGTCCGTTGTCAGCATTTGGCAGTAGAAACATTTGATTATAAGTAGTAGAAAGAGGAATTCTCATTATACACAATTAAATGACAGAGGTTGCGATGAATGCTATGGAAAGCGAAGGGAGAAGATCACAGTCTCAATTTTAATATTTATAGCTTCTAGAAGTTTAAGTATGTAGGTAGATCTATTTAACGTGGTATGGGTTTAAATTAATTAAAGTAGTAAGTACGTTCGTACATTCAACATTAACGATATTTAAGTCATATTGCATAAAATTTTTTAATTATTTGAGTATCGTCTTTATATTTTAATAGCGCAAGTTGTGCATTACGCAATATTATAATCAGAATCAGAATCACGTTATAGCAATGCAAAGTAGTTTTTTTGCAAGTGTACTACTCATGTATGTATCTTCTACGATTTAATCTCAGTCTGCTGGTCATCTCAAGCCACGTGCTTCTCTTGCGATTGACGATTACGAACGATTAAAATAATAATATTGCTGCATCCAACGACTCACACTCACCTATGTCTAATAAAGTACAGTTGACGCTATACAGTAGTTTTTTGAATGTGTTCATTAACATCAGGGAGAATATACTGTTTTATTAATTACATTTACCAAAGTTAAACTAAACTACTTCGTTCTACGCAGATTCGGTTCCTATACTTCTTGTGACTAAAATTTGAAACCCACATGCGACGGGAGTTAAATTTTGGAAAATCAGAATAAACTGTGTCGAAACCAACCACAAAAGTCATGGAAGTGAGCACGGACTTTGATTTGGAAAAAATAATAGAAGCAATTTACGATGATGATGTCAAGATGCAAGATTTGTCCACAAGCATTGGCAAAAGTATTTAAAAATATTATATAAGATTGTACTTTTCTACTTTCAATCAGTATAGTGATCCTTTAATTAAATGTATTTTTCGTAGTTAATTTGGTAAAGCGAGTAAAGCGACTCCTGCAGATCAAAATGTCGGCTGTTGTGTCTTAATTTAAAGTGGTATTAATTTTGATTTCATAGGAATCTCAGAATCCGGGAGTGATTTAAAACTACTGAATGTGATAGAAGCCTTGGGACCGAAATTAACGAGTAAAGATACTATGGACCGATGTAAAGCAATGAATATACTTGCCACTGTGTTCTATTCAATGGAGTTAGACACTTTGACGGAGAAAGAACTAACTTTTATTGTCGAATTCCTTCATGATCGTCTCAAAGATCAACATTTAGTTATACCAAAAGTTATTCATTCTATTAAAGCCATCGTAAGTATAAGATACTTTTTAACTTCAGCTGGAATAATATTATTTTCATTATTTACTTGCTGAGTCGATTACATGCAAGTTAATTATTGTAGTCAATGAATGGGCATGGCATTATGCGAGTGTGTTGAATTCTGAAATCATAAGGTCTTACGTGTACAATTTGTTTTCCAGATATCATCACAAAATTTACCAGAAGGAGCCGGAGCTAAATTACTAATGCAATTATTTAAGGAGGCAAATGTACAAAGTCACATACATAAGGATCGCCATGCTGTTTTTACAATTTTGGGTTACGTACTGCAAGAAAAAATTGAAGGTAGTTAATTTTAAAATTGAATATGTAGGCTACTAGTTTTTTTTGGATTTAGTATGGAGTATGGACATGAATTATTAATTGTTATCGAATTGAAATCGGCGTGTGTTTTGACTTTGAATTTCGAATAAATTAAATTTTAGAAATCCGTAGCTGGGGTTCTGATTTCGTAATGTATTTCATTCAGTCGATGGATGGAGAAAAGGATCCACGAAATTTGCTTATACTATTCCGATTGATACCAGATGTGCTCAATAATTTCCCCTTAGACCCATTCATTGAAGATGTTTTTGAAGTGCTAAGCTGCTATTTTCCAATTGATTTTACTCCGGTATGAAATTACGATTTTAGTTTAACTAATTTGATTTTATGCGTGTGCTTAATTACTTTATTTGTACACTGCATATACTCATAGATACTAATTCCAACAGATCTGCAGCATTACTGTGTGACTTTCATATGTTATATATACTAAATTTAATTGGAAATATGGAAATATGATTTTTGAGGTTTTCTGTTAAGATAAGGCTATTTTGACTTTTATTGCAGACTACTACTGGTCCAGATGCTGAAATAATTACCAGAGACAGTTTAGCGGAGGGCCTGCACATTGCTTTGAGTCACTCAAATGTATTTGCCCCGTTTTTGATACCATTGATACTGGAGAAGCTGGGTTCCAGTCTTACAAGTTCAAAATTGGATTCCCTTAGGCTTATGGCACGTGCTTAAACTTTAATTTTATTTTGTTTCTGCTTTAAGGAGTAAAATTTCATCTGAAAATATCTCCAGAAAATTAATAAAATTTGGTGTATTAAATGTATAGACACTTTGCTGCGAACGAAGTTATACCCCTGAAATCCTGCAGCCGTATCTAGGGACCATTTGGCGTGCACTTCGCAGTGAGATTTTTATGGGTGGAAATGATGATGTGAATAATCAGTCATATAAACTTATTCATGCTGCATTTGCCATGTTGTCAAAGTCTACCGAGATATTATCAAGTAGTGTAAATATGATTTTCACAGGTACTTAAGTGAATACAAAACCTGAAATTAAATCGTAATTTAATTATATATGTAAATTTAGATATTATGTAACCATTCATAATTATTATGAACTTATTAATTACGATTTTAGAATGCAAGCATCACTTAATGGAACCAGAATTGAGACTAATGCAACCAGCATCGTTAATTTTGATTGCTATTGCCGAAGCTTCGCCGAAGGCATGTGAGCAAGTGTGCTTATTAGTGATTCCTTTATTATACGAGCAGTTTTTATCTAAAAGCAATGGATCGGAAAGGAAAACAATTTTGACTTTTATGACCAGCTTAGTTTTTGTTTCTCGAAGTTTTCCCGAAGGTAACGTACAACAGTAATAATTTGTTTTCTATAATATGAGTATTATGCTAAAATTGTACACCTGTAATACATAAATAAATATCTGAGGGAAGTTCAATTCTGATGAATTTAATAAAAATGATTTTGCAGTTAAACTCGTGGACTTGATTTCAAACTGGGATGAGATCCTTGCTACGTGGTTCAACTTGTTATCTAACTCTGACAAAGATTTTGTCAATCTGTCTTTGGGTTTCTTCACTATTGTTCTACCAGACTTGGATGCCCAATGTGTCGAACTAGTTCAGTTTCATCTCTTGAGTCTGCTCTCTGTAGAAAATCCTTTGCCGGCTGAAGACACAAAGTAAAAGACGAAATTCAATTTTTTAAAATTAATATTCCCAAAAAGGAAATCGTTTGCTGTTTTAATGTGTAGATGTACATGTTTTTTATTTTTTCTAATTGTAGGAGACTTTTATTCCACTGCCTTGAGTCAGTGGCCTACAACTTCCCATCCAGTGTTGCTGAAACAGCGATTCCAGGTCTTTTGAAGGTGACTGACAATCCAGAGCAAATAAAACCAATGGAGACATTCGATTTTATTTTGTTAGCTATTGCCGAGTGCTCTTATGTGACAACAATCGCAGAGAAAGTTCTTCCATTCCTATTGGAAAAAATTCATAATGAAGAGTTAAAAATTATTAAGTTTGCTGATGAAGCTGCTGCTGCACAGTATAATTCAGTTCAAGATAATTCTGCAAATTTTAATCGTAGTTCAGGAGTAACTTATTTTCATACTCTATTCTCCTTTCTGAAATGCATGTCTCGGATCATTGAGAAAGGCTGCACTACTCAAAATAGTGCTTCATTGCCGTTAACAGTGAAAGCAAGAAATTCAAAAGATATTTTAGAATTCAGCGAGTTTGTGTGTGTGAAATTGAAATGTGTTCAAATTATTGGGGAAATAGCCATGTGTGCAAGAAATTTAAATTTGAGCGGGACTCCATTAACTGGTAGGTCAAATCATATTAACATGGATATTGACCAGAATGAGTATGACGAAGAGGATGATGACCTTAATTCTGGGGACGAGATTAGTGTGATGAATGAACAAATTTATATCGTTGCGAATGATATCGTTCGGAATATTGTGAGAGCTGTGAGTGAGGAGAATCAAGTATCTGTTGTCAATTCCTTCTGGAATGAACGTGTGGGTATCGGTTCCGACTTTTTGGATTCTTCGGACTCGGAAAGAGGAGAGGAGCCGTCACATTCCCTTCAAACTGTTCTGACAGATATTCCCGTATGTCTGCGTTGCTTTTATTATTTTGGATTTTACTGTGTGAAATTATACCAAATTTAAAATAATTATTTTGCCATTTTATAAATTAGGGACTTCTTCTGGAATCTCTCCTCGCGCCATTAAGACGAACTAAGAACATCGTTAAATTAAAAGAGCTCATGGAAGAACTGATGGTAAATATCTTGAATGGAAGGGACCGCCGTAACAACGACATTGGTCTTGGTCTTCATTTTCATCGACAGCGGGATAAAGAGGCAACTATCCGCCTCTTTGCTACACTTTTGAATAAAATTGACTCAGGTACGACATCGGCAATTTATTGTGAAACTTTTCTAGTCCAAAATTCAAAAAGGTGTTTTTAATTGGCAATGCTTCTAATTTTATTTTTATTTTCAAATCAATTATCAGCTGATGACCTAAACCTATTTCAAGATAAAGTTCGACAGGTAATTGAGGATGTGAGTAGATCAACTCCAGTTCCAAGTCCCACAGAAAACTCTCCGAATCCATCCAGTGCAGCGGAGGCATCGACATTGGTTGGTCCTCAGGGTGATGTTCTCTCTGTGGCAAATGAAAATGCAAAAGATCATAAAATGGAGGTTGATCTGGAAGTAGGAAAAGAAACTGTTGTTCACACGCCAAGAACTAAACGTGCTGTTGAATTGTTTCTGTGGAGTGTTAAAGCTTTGGCTGTGAGAGGAGCAGACACAATCAATAGTTGGCTAGATAAGGTAAGAAATACAGTAACAAGTATCTTATTACACTAGCGGTTATCTGTACTGAATGTAGTTAATAATTTTGTAGGTAATTGAAGTACTATATTCATGCAATTCATACTTAATTAGGGTTCTTTGATCAAAGCCTACACGTTTAACATTCAATGTTGCTACCTTAATTTCCATTAACAATTATTGCATTTGTCTTTTATTCCAAAATTATAAATGTTGAAGTGTCATGTCGATATGAACCGGATTTAACCCACCTTCGACCACCATAATTATCTAACCTATTTACCTACATAGTATTTTTGGTTTTAGACTATCACACTGCTGGGAGATTCTTCAATTGGCAGCTTGATTGCAGAGCATTTTGAAATTCTAATGGAAGACTGTCCAACGTCGTTAAATTCACAGTCCCATTGTAATTACAGGTAAGATAAGAGGTCAATTTATCAAATGAAGTAATACTGAATGCATTCATTCAATGCTGGGTCATGTGAATGATACTTTGGTAATACCCACGAAAATCACAGATGGATTTTATTTTTGATAATTTAATATGGTATGTAGGTTTTTGTACAAACAAAGGCTGTTCCTGTCATCTGTTCCGAAATTAGTTTCAGCCTACAAAAGTTCCTCCTCAGATAATCCTTGTCGTGTGAATTATATTCGTGCTTTAAGTTGCCAACTGAGGCATGTGCCAAATACTGTGCTTCATATGGAGCTGAATAATGTAAGGGCTTCGTGCTTATGAGTGTATTTTCACCTCGCTTTACTTAACTTTACGTAATCTAACAAAAATGTAAAAGTAAAAGTAAAATCCGCTGTTTTTTTAACAATTTATATTTGGGCGTTTAAAGGTACTGCCCCTTCTCGTGGCTAGTTTGACCTGTGTAGATTCCTCAGTACCTGTGCGACTCTCAAGTCTGAATGCATTACATGACCTTTTAAGGGACAAAGGGAACACGGAGAGAGATGTGCCAGCGGCAGCTAGGAAAGATGCAAAGGACTCTCCTTTATGTGAATATTTCCATGATGTCATCCCGTACCTTGTCAAAATGTCAAATTTTAACGACAGCATGGTAATCTTAAATTATATTTTGATGCTAAATATTCATACAAAGGTTCAGTGTTATTCTATTTTGAATGTTCTGTAACAATTGTCCTTTTTTTGTAAATAGGATATTCGCATTATTGCTCTACGGTGCCTACAAAAATGTGCGAAGTTCCCTATTCATATGGTCATTCAGCAAAAACCTTTGGTATGGGAAAAATTGTTATCTTATATGCGTGTTATTCATTTGCTGTGGGTATATTTTAAAAAAAATGTTTTCAGCTCATTGTCAGTCTTAAAACTTGTCTCTTGGATTGATCGTTGTAATCGGTGATTTTGTATTTTCGTTTAGGTAATTGAGGAGCTGAAGAATTTACTGGATGATCGAAAACGTTTAGTACGAAAGGAAGCAGTTATAACTAGAAATATCTGGATTCTTACTGGAGCCCCTGGCGGAATGTAATTTTCAGTTCCATTCAGCACAAGAGAAGACTTGCCATTTGACATTTTCTACAATTTCTATAAATAAAAAACATCTGTGTTGGGCACTTTAAGCGTTAGATTACCTCAGGATTTCGATTACCAGTCAACCTTACATTAGCAAGAAGTAATGTAGTTATTACAGTTATGTTACTCTATTATGTACGTACTAGTTAGAATATTCTAACTCGATCTTTTGTCCGTTTATTTTTTGAACGTGAAAAGGGAGAAGATAAGGATTCTTTATTTTCTCATGTGAAAATATTTAAGATTGGAGTACTTTACGTTGTATTTCAATTTTAAATTAACTTTCGTTTCTAGCATTTCTGTTATTATCCCTTATCGTACTAAAATATTATGATTTATTTTTACCACATTTAATTGAAAAATGTTAAGTTGTCAGCCCACTTTAACTCTGAAATTCAGTAGAGGCTGCTGTCAATGCGGGCTCATGCTTCAGAACTACTAATAAATTATGTTCTGGATTTTGCACTCTGCAGCCAGTATAGGATTTGAATTAACAGTCTGCCAGTAGAGTTAGTCAAATAATTATTGTTATTGATAGCTTTATATATAGTATGTAATACAGTATACAATAAAGCTCATTATTGCTACAAAATATTAATGTAGAATCTAGAATTAATTTCCCAGTGTAAAAGGGAAATAACTTTTGTATTCATATTCATACACCGTTTAAATTAGATTGTTGCATGAATTAACTTGAGAACTACAATTACTCATTAATTTTGCATATCTGGGATGAAAAGAAGATTTATGGCATGGGCTATAATGGAGATGGACTAGTACTCAGTGCGTCCGAGCCACGAGATAATGTTGGAAATACAAGACCTGAAGGCTCTTAGTTAGTGCCTGTCCTAAATGCGTTTATATCTAATTAAAAATAATTGCCAGGCATTTCGGTCCCCTATTAATTGGCTACACATTGGTAATTCTATATCCCTTGATGAGCCAATGCGAAGCATTTCATCTTGTAACAGCCTTTGGGTAATACATAATTTTGGATTCATAATTCATGCCACTCAGGTTGAACTGTTGAATGATTTGCCTTCAGAGAAGCTAAAGGTAATTACCTACCTACATTGGCTGATTACTGATTAATAAAGTAAGTGGGGGTATGCTGATTTTCGTGCAAATTCGTTCTTTGTATCTATGTGGACCTAGAGTCTTTGAGTTTCAATAAAATAATAATAATAAATAGTATAAGAAAATTAGGTATTATTATTATGCAGGGTTTTTATTGCTTTGTTCAATGGCCAGATATCTATATAATAAGCAAGGTAGCGGAGCACATATAGAGCCATAGCTCCTGAACCACAAATCGTATAAAGACGCAAATGGTACCAAAAGACGCGGAATAACATGGGGAACACAGGTAAGTGCTTACATTTAGGAAAATGTGTTTGTAAAGCCCAGGAAACTGAGATGTCGAAAACGCAAAACTGAAAAATAGGGAAAAACAGGGGGTCGGCGTAAGTCCTAAGGCTTTTGAACCGCGCGACGTACAAGGCCCAAAAAGGCACCAAAGTACGCAGAACAAACCAAGGATGAGCTTTAAGGCGAGAAATTAAAAAAAATGTTGCCTAATAACACCCCAGCGCGAAGCGCTTCAAGGACAAAGCGTGAAAAAAGAAGGGAGAACGGCGGGGGCAAAAACACAGACTTGCGGTGTAAACACAGACCAACCTTAACAGCCCACAGATAGGAAAAACAATTACACACATTTTGATACCTCACACGTCAATGTAGGACGTGTATGACAGATTTCCGAGGACGTGAAACGTTAAACCTAAGAGAAAAAACGCAAAAAAATAGGAAAAACTGGGGCTTACCGCTTATCTCGGCCATAAAACTATTCAAAGCACGGAATACCGTATTTCCTATATTATATCACAGGCTTGTAATAGTACGGGTCCAGGAGTTCAAAATTGAAATAGTATACGGGCCTGTAATTTCACACGGATCATTAAATATTCTTTTAGGTCATGTGCTATAACAAAAATACTTAAATATCCGTGTACTAATAATGCAGACCCGTGGACTATTCAACCCACTGGTTGTAGGAACTCCAATCATGAAACTGCCTCAGGACAACAGCCTAATGGCAACTGCAAAGTGATAACCGTCAGATAGCAACAGCGAGGTAGCAACATTCTAATAGCAGCTGCCTAGTGGTAACTACCCGGTGTCAATTGCTTAGACATAACTGCCTGGCTGCAATTTCCTGAGGGCAAATGCTTTGTCGCAACCACCTGTTGGAAACGTCATAGCAATTACCCGGTGGCAACTATCTGGTAGCAACTGCTTCGTGGTAACTGCCTGGTGACAATTTCCTAGGCGCAACTGCCTGGCGGCAATTGCCAAGTAGCTACTGCCCGTTGACAATTGCTTGGCTTCAACTTAAAAGTAGCAGCTGCATGTTGGCAATTGCCTGGCTGGAACGGCCTGGACAAAACCGCCAACTGCAACTGCGCAGTCACAACTGTCTGGAGAAAACTGCATAATGGTAAATAATTACCTGGGGCAGCTACCTTATGGCAAATACCTGATAACCAACGCATTAAGGCAACTGTCTGGGTGCAATTGCCAACTGCCAAGTAGCAGCTGCATGTTGGCATTTGCCGCGGGGCAGTTGTTCATGAGACCACAACGCTGTTGCCACTAGACAGTTGACACAAGGTAGTTGGCACGAGCCAATTGCCCACGAGGTGTGTGCCGCAGAGAAGTCGCCCCAAGCCTGATGCCAGCGGTTGCCACAAGGCAGTTTAGTTCTACGAGTTAGTGTCAGCGAGGCAGTTGCCTCCGGACAGTTCCCTCCATGCATCAAGCCATTTACTACAAGTCCATTGCCCAAAGGTTTTTAACGCAGAGCAGTTGCCCCAACGAACCACGGGCTTGTAATAGTACAAGGGCTTGTAATAGTACACGGGTCTGTGAGGTCAAAATGTGAAACGTACCCGGGCTGCAATTGTACACGGATTTATACATAGGCCATGGCCATTGCAACCGCTAATCGTAAGATTATTCGAATTTTATTTTCTATATTACTGTAAGTAACTGTCATACTTTTCTTGAATAGGTGCGTCCTAGGTAAAATATAAAACTTAGACTTTATAATATAATTTATTATATAATAAAACTTTTGAGTTTAGTACGGGTCAGATTCAAATAAAGAGTTCTTGTACCAAATTTTTTAAAAATTAATTGTACGTAAAAAATGAACGATTAAAATAAATTATTAATTTAAAAAAAATATTTATTTAAAAAAATACATTTGGTAACCGGGCATGTATTAGTGGACGGGTCTGAAAGGTCGAAATTTGGGTCATGCTTCTCTTGATACCGTGTAGTACCATATTTTAGAAAATACGGCACCTCAAGGTATCAATACAAGCAGAATAAACAAAGCAACACGCATAAGAATAATACTTTATAGAATTACCAGACCGGTAGTTTCCAACTGAATATTAAACTGCTGCCTGGCGGCAACTGCCTCACCGCAACTTCCTGATAGCTACTACATGAAATTAACTGCGTGATGACAACTGCAGGGTGACATTGGCTTGAGCTAATCAGGAAAGCCGCATATAAAATGGATTAAATTTAGTAAAATTGTAACTTTAAGTAATGCTAGTACAGACAGGAAAACACGGGGATCACAACGGTGTAATGTATAGTACCTAATTATAGCTAAATTACACTTAATTTTATGAAATTATCAGACCTTAAAAGTAACACGTCCTACACTCAGGGCACACTAGAGAACTAATGTAATACTAATGTATGTATGACTATAATGTAACTTTTTCCCCAGATTGCCTCACATAGTATCTAGGTAGGTAGGTCACGTGATAGGAACATCGTACAAATATTTTTATTTTGGACTAACTAAAGTTGAAAATTGTTAAAAACCTGCGATTAAATTCGAAACTTACAAGGAAAGCACACCGTATGGTACACCCAGATTTTAAAACCACATAGTGTAATCGATTTACCCACCTTAGTGTACTACAACGCTAAAACAACTCTGTCGCATTTTGCGCCGTTCGCTTACAGTTGCCCGCCAAAGTTTAAAAAAGTCGATTTTTTGATTTTTTGCCGCCCCATAGTTCCTACAATTTTCATCCGATTTTCGAAAAAATTGAATTTTTGGGATCTCCAGAACATTATCTTAAAAGTAATTTCTGGGTTTTCAAAAATTCAAAAATTTTCATTTTTTCCAAAAAAGTAGGTATTTTTTAGGGCCTCAAAAAGACGGTTATTTTAATTATTTTTTGGAAAAAATGAAAATTTTTGAATTTTTGAAAACCCAGAAATTACTTTTAAGATAATGTTCTGGAGATCCCAAAAATTCAATTTTTTCGAAAATCGGATGAAAATTGTAGGAACTATGGGGCGGCAAAAAATCAAAAAATCGACTTTTTTAAACTTTGGCGGGCAACTGTGAGCGAACGGCGCAAAATGCGACAGAGTTGTTTTAGCGTTGTAGTACACTAAGGTGGGTAAATCGATTACACTATGTGGTTTTAAAATCTGGGTGTACCATACGGTGTGCTTTCCTTGTTAGTCTTTATGCTGGCAACAGCCAATGAGGTATACACAGGTGGTAGTGGTAGGTCTCTGTAGTCTGTAGTCTGTAGTATAGTACCACTGTACCACCTACCTTCTAGTAAAACGTGTGCGGAAGCATTCCAAAGGGGCACTGTGCGACATAACACAGTTTCAAGTTTGTCAGACGGCGTTTTATAAATATTTTATTTAAAGTATCCTAAATATTCTCCTTTTTCTTGTTTTGTATATTAATAAAAAAAACCCCTACTTTTTTATTAATGTTGGAAGGTACTAGCTCTTGATGCTGTTCTGAATTTTTGAGATGTTCAAAATTCCTGACCACATACTGGTGGTACTTAAGGTAATAAAATACACACTAATTTTTAATGTGGGAATGCTCAAACACAGCATACCGCATTTCCTATAATAGTAGAACCCATCCACGACTCAAACTCCGACCTCCTAGCTGACCCATCCACTATTACAAGAAAAAGAAATACGGCATTTCCCTTATAAACATCTTCAAGGCCTCGTCGGTCGAGTCGATCAGTCGATGGCAAACGGAGTATTTGAACAGTGGAACTTTTACATTAGGGGTCGACCTAAATCGTTTTGAAAACGTTTGTGCATATCAGCAGTTTGTAGCTTATAAATATCTCAAATCTCAAAGACTTGAACACTTAAATAATATTAGTATTATATATAATAATAGTATACCAAATGCCAACTATAATACCTAAAAGTAGGTACCTAAGTATGTTCTTTTGATTTTTTCCTATCAATGTTCATACGTCACAACGTCACTGCCGCTGCCGCTCTCCTGGGTTTGGATGCGGGTGTACTTAGGTTAATTAGACTTCTGCAATTTCCATGAGTCATTCGTGAGTGAATTGACGAGCAGTGAGTAGGAATCTTGCTTTCGATATTATAGAATAGATAATAATTATTACTTCGAGAACAAACTGCAAGCAGTGCAAGTATCAATTAAAAAGTATAGATAGTTCAAAATCAACTAAACATAAACAGAGACTATAAAAAAGTTTGTAGTATATATTTTTATTCAGTACATTCTATAATTACCACCGAGTTTTGTTATAAGTTGTACAGTTCAGTGGTTCGACTCGACTCAATTCGTAAGTCTAAACGCCACTATCACAAAATCACAATGTAAGTACACCTTTAAAATAGCTAACTTAAAAAACAAACTTTGTTATCGCTTTTACTATAAGTCTTTTTAAGACCTGCACAAATTACGCGTGGACCAAAGAATTCTGACCACTATTTGGTGACACTTATCCAATACAATATCAAATATAGTTAATTTTTGAAAGCCGTCGGACAACCCCTCGCCCTGAATTCCCAAAAATGTAATTTATGCACAACTTTACTGATGCTTGCATTCCGCATGTTTTGCTCTGTGTCTTCCTCCATTATCAAGCCATGTCACATCTTGTCAACTCCAACTCGTCAAATTGTGTATAAAAGTAATTAAGTAACGTATTTCCTGTAATTGTACATGGGTCCATGATAGTACAAGGTCATGTAGTAATTTAAATAGTAAATGGGTACGTTACTTAACACGGTTATAATAGGCTCCACACAAGCCTCCAATAGTACACAGGTCTGAAATGTAAAAGGTTGAAGGTCAACTTTTTTCTAACTGGAATTTGAATTACAGTACTATGATGTAAGTACTATTATAGGAAATACAATACAGATACAGCAAAAAGTCAAGTGTGCTTTTATTTTTATTTCTTTATCAGCTCAACGATTTTGTTTTTGTATGGCATTTGACTTCTGACGTTCTGACAGTTGGCCTGGTTGGCCATACAAACATATAGCAAAAGTAAATTATATAACAGTTCCATTTTTTACCCAGTCATACTCTCATTCGTCAAACCTTTTGATAAAGAAGAATTTTGCAGTGATAATTTTGTGTTTGGAAGTATTTCAGTTACAACTTCTAACTTCAGTAAGTACTTAGCTGAGTTTAGAGTTATGGTATACAATGACATAAAAAATCTACTATTTTTTGTGTTCTTCTCTGATAGAGTTATTTTGCCTTTTGATTGAAATTAGAACACAAAATGGAACCGTCCTGGAGGCGATCCCGCTCCCGCAATAATCCTGCAGAAACTGGGAAGAACAAAGAACAAGATTTAAGACATCATTATGACCGCCAAAAAGCAACAAAATTGGATTCTCTGCTCAACATGGACTTGCAAGCCCAGTCACAAATAAATCATGTTAATCAGAAAACGTACCAGAACCAGAATGAGAGTAGAAATGCCTCGCGAGAGCGAAACCAGAAGTGGAAGAGATTCCTATTTGTAGCCGTGGACAACAGTGAGAGTATGAAAGGGGATAAATTGACCCAGGTCGTGTCATCCCTCAAGAAAGTGATTGAGCAGACACCAGAACACACCAAAGTTGTAATTCGACATTTTGCAAGTCAACTCAAAACACTAGTGACAAATCCAGCGGAAAAAATAGACTTGAACCGTCTTGTGAAGGATTTACAAGCCAAGAAACACGAGGTGGGGGCTAAAACGGCACTTTATGATGCTTGGGGTCAAATTTTTGACGAAGTGCCTTTTGAGTGTAAGTTTTAAAAAATAGCTTAATAACTTTAATCGATAGTTGATATTAATATGTTTTTCTATAGGGATCAAAGTTCAATTTTTGAACTGGATTTTATTCAATTATTTTTATTCTGATTTGGGAAGTATTGTTGTGTAACATCGTGCAAGTGTGGCCTAATAAAGTTTTTCCCTCATATTAAATCCAGGTTACAAAACTGGAACAGTTCACATTATGCTATTCACCGATGGAATTGACACCGAATCTAAAAAGGATTCATCCAGCTCAGCTCTTAAGCTTGTGAAAGATACGCTAAAGAAAGACAATTTCTACTTCACGTTTGTTCTTGCACAACAACAACAACTACTACTGCCACGACTTCACCTGGAATCGCAAGCTGATGCTCAATCTACATCTACGCCTCCTTTCTTTTCGATTGCAGAAACTTTGAAGAAACAATGTGGGCGTAATCCGAGATGCCGAGTTGTAAAAGTTGGAGATTTTCTTCAAGAATTTCCCCGTCAAAATTCTTCGACTAAGGTCACCCCTGCCCCAATTCAGAAAGCAGCAGCTTCGTTGACTGTCAATCCATTTTCAAAGTTAACTTTGGATGACGCAAAATCATCAGGTACAAAACTGACTGTGGCTGAGCGATTCCTTGCAGCTCAGCAGCCAAACGCGGGGGATGAGAAGACCGAATCAGGGAAAAATCCAGCTCGTCGTCCAGCTCAAAATGTCAGTGTCGTATCTGAAACCAGCAGAACTGATGCCAAATGCGGAACCCGTATCTCAGAGTCAAATTGGAATTTCCATTTCTTGTCTAGCAAGCTTGGTTGGAATTGATGATGAATAATATTCCATAACGAGTCGAAAGTGACAATAATTCGTGAGAGATTTGATATCAAATCTAGAACTTTTTAATTACTTGACCCCTGAATTTGACTTACGATTTTACAATCGTTTTATTACAATATTTTTTTAAACATTTTTGAATAAATTAATTCATAATTTCGTTGAGGGGAACAAGAATGCATTTAATTACACAATTAAGTTATATAATATCTAGACAGAAATGAGAAATCATATTGATTTTACAGGGTTTCAGAGTGGTAATTATTATGTATGCATTTATATCATTATGTAATTACGCATTTTTCGAAGCTACATCGAACACTTATTTTATACTATTTATCGGCATTTAACACTCTATTTTTTACCATAATTCTTGCTCTCCGTTAACTATATTTTTGTAGTGTAACACCGTTTCCTTAATTTTGTAATTTGTAAATTAATTAAGTTATGAGTTATAAAATCGATAGTTGATTCTACATCCAAAAACAACGACTACTTAAGTACTTGCTCACAGGACTAACACGAATTTTGGATCTCCATCAACAGTATCAATAAAGCATATCTTATTTTTTATGCAAATATGCTTAAATCTAATAATTTTATTTCAATAAACGTAACGTAAAGCAATCTAATATGTAAGATGTTTATTTCATCAGTCAAAGCAAAAAGAACCAAAATTTGTCCAGTATGTAAAATGACCACGAAGATGACTGTAAGTATAGTTGGTGTCATAAGGTCTCACATAATTTTTTATTCGAAGTTCTCATCCTCCTTCCAGAAAGTGTAATAATAGTTCGGAAACGTCCGGTTGCTTCTCAATTCAGGGTAGGTATGTATACATTAAATTTTAAATAATTAAATCATTTTGTATTTCGTCATAGTCTGGATGGGGCACACTGAGCTTCAGTGAGAAATCATGAAGTGTATCCACACTTTGTCTACAAAATTACACTTGTGTGTTAAAAACGGTCATACTCCATTCAAAATGAAAAACACATGTTTCCCCATTTACTCCATGCTAAGCATTTGAACATTGCATTATTTGGCGTGGAAACGGTTAGTTCGATTGTTTCCAAATTTTTTACGGCAGCGCATCTTTGCAAGTACTTGTCAAAAACATTATTAAGAAGTTCGATGCACTTTCAATATTTTGCCCAATCTACCCACCTTGCCGCATTGTATACGAATACTTCTTATGTGGGTTGTAATCATTACTTATTACGACAGCGTGCTTTTCTTACAACTGTAATTAATGAATTTTCCATGTGCTCCTTTTATTATTCAAAAAGTGTTTTCTTAATAATTTTTTCTGATAATTCACAAGTACAGAATATGTACATAGGTTTACATACTGCAAAGTGGTATATATTGACTATATTGTAATAAATAAAAATTCATCAAACTAACAATAATCATTACACGCCAATAATAGCATATTATACTCTTTTTTTTAATTTTCATAAGTGAAATTATATTCAATACTTAAATAAAAATGACACCTTTGCCATGCTACATTGTCATGTAATCTGGTTTTCCTGGCCGTGTATGTTTATCCTTTAGGGATAAATTTCCTTGCATGCAGATGGAATTTTTTTCTACCTATCTACATAATTTACCGGATTTTTCAATTTTTCGCACTTTTGAGATACTTAACCAATTTCAACGTGTGATATACCATTCGAAAGCTAATGACTTGTAGAGTCCAAATAACGCAAAAGGGAAGAGTTTATCGACAAACGTTTGCCATTTTTTTTAAAAACCTTTACTTTTTTTGAAAATTCCGCCTAAAATTGTTTGTATGCGTCGGAGGCCAAAAACAAAATACTCGATTTCCTTATTTTTAAAGGGCTTTAAAATGGTATATCATGCATTAACATCGGTCAACTTTGACAAAAAATTAGTTAAGTTTTTTAATTACAATTAAAAATTAATCATGATCTGAGCTGTCACACTGCGTTAATTGGATTCGCACATTCATTTCGGTTTGACAAGGGCTTTAGCCCTTGTTTTTTTATTTTATGGATTGTAGATTTTGATTTATAGTTTCCAAATTAATTCTGGACTCCTGAAATTCTTAAACTTTTTCGACAGCTCCAGTTTTTTCTGCGTTAAAAAAGGAGCTCATTAGGTTATTTTGAACCAAAACTATAAAGTTAAGTTAAGGCAGTAAGGGTGCCCAAAATCCCTCACCCAGTGTACTTCAGTCTGGGGTAACAAAACTGACTTATTTACTGGTGCAGCATAGTTGGACACACAAAAATGGGTTTCTTAAATTTATATTCACGAAATTCTTACTACTTTTTTTTCCTTACGAAGGGTTTTTTTCCTCGAAAACATAAATTGGGCTATACGATGACTAAAATGGTTTTGCTTTAAATTCAAAATTATAGGATATTAATTATTGGTAACACAGTTAAGAATCAAATGATTCAATTTGTAAATTCTGTCATCCCAGCGCTTGATATATGCTGCAGGGGCTTCTTCATATTTCTTTAAGAAAATTATGTAATGTTTTTGTTACTGTATTAGGTTAAGTAGAAACTAAGCAAAATTCCCTATCTATTACATGTACTATTTTCGAGGATGATTATACATATTATTTGTGTCATTTTTGCGTATGTACTTTGTGTAACAATTTGTTTTTAACGGAAGAAAGATAATAAAAACCCAGAATAATAATAATAATAATAATAATAAAAATTCACGAACTTTTACATGCAGTAACATTACAGATACTGCTGCAGTATTTAACTGTAATATTTGTTAATACCACCGCGCGGCGGTTGTGGTGGTGGTATTTCGCGGTTCGTTTGCCTCTTTTGAAAACTTGTAACTCACATCTGACATCTAATAAGTGTGCCTTAGACCCAGTAATTATTGTGTTTTTAAAGAATAATAATTTATAAGCATTACTACATAAACTGTAAATAAAATTAGTTACCGTTATCAGTTTTACTTGTTGGAGGTGCTTCCACAAAAACGGGCGATCGGGTTGGGCGTCGGATTCCTCGGATCTTCTCCATTGAAACATCAGGAATCAGGGACAAGATTAGAAAAATGCAAATAATGATGATGATGAACATCAGAAAGTGTAGCGGCATGGACTGGTCAATTTCAATTTCCAATACAATAACGTCTTTTTGGTACATCTTTCCTTGGTCGAAGAAATCCCGTAGTATAATAATAATGTAATAAATATAAAACTGAATTCTGAATTTATGAAAATATTCAACTGGTGATTTAATTCTTTGCTTTAATTTGAAGTTAAACGCCTCTGATTCGTAAGAAGTCGATTAATAAACTGAATTTGTATTTATGTTCGGTTCATATTTAAACCAATTAAGAGTATACAGATGTATGGTTGCATTTACATTTTAGAAAGAAATAAAACTTTAAAGTGAGGTAGTCACTGACTTTTAGTTTAAATAGTTTGTATAGATCGGCACGCTTAACCCCTCTGCTCTGCCTGTATTCATGATCCGTTTATGTGTTGTTGCATGTGTTGGTATTGGTAGCACGAATATAGAAATTCAGTCAATTGCAAAATGATCCCACAAAGAATATAATGCCGTAGTCGTAGGAGGAAAAGGAAAAAAATTAATATTCGTATTCGTATGCATGCGACAATTACCTTTTCCGAGATTTAAAAATGGGGGAAATTGTCACTAACATCATATCACTGAGTCCTTTGTTTACCGCTTAGAGCTTCCAACATTATTATTATTATTTGCACAGCTGATCTATTTCCTGGTAGCTTTAACAATTAAGTTGAATTAAGCACTGCTAACTAATGTAAGTTGCACTGGAGCATGGACCGTGTTTACATAGATGCAAGCACAGATTACAGACCTCATTTTCCAATTTCCAAAAATACCAATACGCATTGCATAATTATGTATATAGGTGCATTTACAAGTAATAAAGTCTGCTTCTACACTTCAACATCACACGCGTAAGTACATCACCTGAGATACTAACTATACTGAATTAATTACTGAGTTGATTTTAAAACCAATCAGATAATTTTATGTAAAAATACGAGTTACTTTCCGAAGCATTAAATACAGCAGTAATAAATTGAATTTAAATTGTAAGCACAAGTATAACAGGGACTTATAGAGCTCAATGGCGCAATATAAAACATACTTGAATTGTCAATGATAATCCACATGGCTGGCATTTTTTATTCCACTAATTTTACAGTAATGCCGCTGGGCTCTGGGCTAATGCGTGTATAGTATTTTAGCATGGCTCCCATAAGGCTCAATGTATTAGACGATTATAGGGAGATATAGAGCTTTTGACCTTTTCCCATATTAGGTATTTTATGTGCCAACTCTCCTCCTCCGTGAAAGAATTTGGAATCTCAATGCAATTGCTACCAATTTTTTGTGGAATTTTCGGGAAATATGTCCTATGTTTTCCATTCCATGAGGCAGTGATAAAAACTGCGTGCGTAGAATAGAAATGGACCAGGTCATCAATCATCGAGACATTAGCAATATTTCGTAGACGGCGACAGCGTTAAACTAAAACATGCTTTTAGCTCCTTATTAAATTCAAGCCTAAAAGTGGATATATTATTATATTATGATGTCGAGACAAAACTTGGCCAGGGGAATGAGAGTAGCAACATTAATTTGACATCAACGTACGTAATCAACACCAAACTGCTGTTTACATTAAACGTGAAATTGCATTACTTGTAAAAATTATGGCAGACTTCTTCGTGAACTAACTTCAATTTTATTAATTTCAAAATAATTATTATATTAGCTTGGAAACAATTTTGATAGACAGCAGTAGTGAAATAAATTCAATATTAAGAAACAATCACTACATAAATTCTATTAGGAAAAATAATTTTTTAATATAATAAAATAATAGAAAATAATAAAACATGGATCTTCGCAAGTTGTGAAGTTAATTATTGGGATGCAGGCCAGCTATTGTATAGCCATGGCAAGCAACGCTATGTAATGCAAAGTATCTAAAGCCTACTACAAAGGTCTTCAGTTGCTGGAAAACTTAGTTCGCGCTAGCATTGTTTTTTAAAAGTTCACCTGATCGCAAAATAAATATTAGTTTCAAGTTTCAGTTTATACTTTCTCTGGCAGAAGTTTCGTGTTGGTTTTCGTGGTTAACCGGAATCGGTGCGGTAACATAATATCAATATAAAAATTCAAAATCAAAGGCCGCATGTATCCTAACTAGTAAAGAAAACCTAAAACGTGTGCAGAAAATAGAATGATGAAAACCATGAAAAAGCAAAAGCATGACGTCGACGTCCCAATGACGTGTACAACAGGCCAAACTGAAGAATCAGCAAAATTGGATTCGGAGGAAATTTCTAAGTTTAATTCAAAGGAGACGCTGCTATCATCTGCTCAACCGCAGATTTCTATTTCGAAAATCCCGCAGGTCACTGTCACTGGAGGCGACGGCGACTCAGTCAAAATTTCCATTGGGATTGAAAGTAATGATGAAGATTATTCCATGAAAGCCGTCATTACAAATGACTTGGTTAGAAATGTGCATATATACAGTAATTAATTCTTATATAAATGAATAAAAATATTTAAAATATACAACAAAATAACTATGAAATATATTTGTTTTAATTGAACATGATTCCACGCTAGATCCTACGAACCATTTTCCAAAGCGCATCACTCAAAGACTTGAAATCCTATCGTGGGGTGAATCCCCTCTGGAAATATGAAGCGACAAAAATGCTACGAAAAAAATTTATAACGTGCCCCATTCGATTTGAGCCGGCTGGCTCCGGGGGGAGAGCCACCCTGTGTAACATGATAGGTTGCTGCTGCTGCTGCATGTCACGACAGTGGATGGATAAACATCGTGTCACGGATACTCTTGGAGGATTTTCCCGCTTGGTAGAAAACTCGACTGGAAAGCTCTTCCCATGCAACAATTTCGAATTTTCAGCGTCCATAGTATCTGCAAGCACTTTTCAAAAATTTGTGGACGAGCATGGAGTCCATGTGAAAGCTTTGCAGCTGGATCTTTCCCCCTTTAAAACTGCTCGAGGTCGAGGGGGTGCTGAATTGTTTGAGGATCTCTTGCTCCAACAACTCCCAAACTTAAATCAACTCTCGGTTCAACAAGTTTCGGACGAATGGGGGGTACAGTATGAAAAGGACTTGCAATTATTTTCGTGTATCTCCGAAGAAGGGCAGGTGGTTTCACGCTTACAAAGATTAAAGACCCTTGACTTGACCTCTCGCTACCTCCGACTGATCCCCAAAGCCTTCCTCTCATCCATATTAAAAGTTGCCCCAAATTTGGAAACACTCCACTGCGACACTCAAAAATTCGACAATTTGACGATTCTTCTCCAGCTAAATGTGATCCATCTCTTGAAGAAGTTTGATTTCGAATTTAACAACGATCGGAATAGAACGGAGCTGTACCGGTTGATTGCAGAGCAAAAACCCGCATTTGAAGTCATCAAGGATGTGAAGCTGAATGAAAATCTGGTTTCTGACATTTCGCCGTGGGAAATGTCTTCAAACAGTGTGGGAGAAATCCTCTCGAAAGTCTTTGACTCCAGCTCCAAAACATTAAAAAGTATCAAGCTTTTATTTCCACTCGGACTCATTCCCGGTTTAAAACTCCCGTATTTCCCAAATTTGGTAGAATTTGCGTATGGAGATGATTGTGAGGAGTGGAGTTGGAATGCGGATCGGAATGACGAACGGATTTTTAGCGCTGATCCAGCAGGAATTCCCATATTTCCACGAGGCTCCAGTTTAGCAGTGCAGTGGCCACATTTGAGGAAGGTGGGCATTTGGTTTGACGTGAACATTCGTGAGACGTACAATTTGACTGAAATATTTTCATTTGATGTCGTTCCACATTTGTCAGTCAGGGAGATCATAATCGCTTTTGATCAAGGTGAGGAGCGGGGTCTTCCCACTTCCTGGCTCCGCTATTTTGCTCGACTATTTCCACATCTTCAAATTGCAGACTTTAGAAATTTTGAGGATTTCCCAAGTGCGAGTTTGTACCTTTGGTCGCTCAGATATTTGGAGATCCTCATGTTTTCCATTCATGTGGAGAATCAAGTCCGTCCGTTCCCTGATATCGAAGCTGCCTTCACTGGGTTCACACCAGAAACGTGTCTCAAACTGTACAGTACGTCGTCCAAAAAGGAATGTCAGGCAATGCCTTTGGAAGAAATTAAAAAACTACGTGTGGCTCCTTCGTTACTGAATCTAAAGAGTGTGTCTTTTCTTTTATTTTGGTTTTAAGTATCATATAGCGTCTGTGAAGAACCAAAATGACCCATTTCCATTTGTAGCTAAAAACAATATCCACTATCTACAAAAATATTGAAATATGTATTGAAAACATGTTAATAGAACATTTGACGCTGTTCAAAAAACATGCAAATAGAACATTCTATACCTTTCAAAAACATGCAAATAGAACATTCTATACCTTTCAAAAACATGCAAATAGAACATTTTACACCTTCAAAAACATGCAAATAGAACATTTTACACCTTTAAAAAACATGCAAATACTAGAACATTTTACAGTTTTCAAAAACATGCAAATAGAACATTCTATACCTTTCAAAAACATGCAAATAGAACATTCTATACCTTTCAAAAACATGCAAATAGAACATTTTACACCTTCAAAAACATGCAAATAGAACATTTTACACCTTTAAAAAACATGCAAATACTAGAACATTTTACAGTTTTCAAAAACATGCAAATAGAACATTTTACACCTTTCAAAAACATGCAAATAGAACATTTTACACTTTTCAAAAACTGTGAATTAACATTTTACGCATGTTTCCCATTTTTTTTATGACATAGCTCATTTTGATTCTAGCTTAATTTTATTTTACATCCATGGGTCATTTTGGTTCTTCACAGACGATAAAGTTCATGAAATGCCATTCCAAAATTTAATTAATTCAATAATTTGAAGAGTTGTTTGGCACAACGGGATAAGTCCGTTTTTATTTTTAAAAAATGAGATTATTTGCGTGTGCCATACACCTTGGTAGGTATAACCTAGTAGATAGATAGACTGTGTTAAATGGTAAAAATTTTATAGTTATGTTGCAATAATTATACAGTACTGATTAATGCATCACATCGGTATCGAAACTATTGCTGAAAGCTAAAAATCAAAATATATAATTTAAATACATGGTTTGTTGCAGGATTAAAAATTCTCTGCATTGATTTTTTCTCCTTGTGCACTGACGATTTTGACGTTGACAGCGAGACTGGAAGTACTGGAACTGGAGGAAATAGCGAAAGATCCGAATCGGAGGACGAGGGAGAATTAGAATATCTTCCCCCCAGGGCCCTCAACACACGAGCGGGGAAAGTTAGTAAAGACCAAGACGGCCAAGACCAAACCACGAATCAAACGGTCGGGACCAGTAGCGAAGATGGAAAGGTAGACGCTGAAGAAGACGAAGACGAAGATGGGGAAGGAGAAAAGGATGACAAAGTATTGTCTCACGTTTCTTACGTTTTGGCATTGAAAATGTGCCCTGATTTACAACTTATATTTAACATTATATAAAAGGCTGACTCAAAAATCAAAACTCACTCATTTTTCAGTTCCAGTAACTCATATATCACAAAAGTCATGTCGTAGTATTATGTGTCCTGCTATTTGCAATCATCCGCAGCAGGTTTCGTTTCGTAGGTGGTAACTGATTAAGTATATTGGTAACTGCAGCAAAAAAAGTACAACTAAATAAGTGAAAAAGCCCAAACTATATAATTTATTAGGTGTTCATACAACAACATGTGATGAATTATTCTATATGTGACTCGTGACCTAGCCTAAAGATTAGTCGATTAGTCTAGATAGTCGTTGCTTGCTTCAATTGCAATTTTTTGTAATTAATCTGAATTTGCCATCTAATTTACATTGTGACTAATAACAATAACCTATCGCCATTTCTTCAAGTGGCCAATAATGCCGAGCCGAGGAATTTTTTGAGTAAATAAAGTGTAATAACACATGTGTTTTATTTAAACTGCTTTGTTGTCCTTAATTTGCGCGTAAACCTTTTTGTTTCTTATTTCTATCTATTTAAATAATTTGGAATATTGTTGAAATACTGGGCCGATTTGGAAATTTTATTAGCTTCGATAATTTAGTATTTTTTTTTAAACTAATTAATTTAAGTTGGGATCCACAACAGATGAGTTAATTAATGGCAGGCTGGCTGCAGACAAATTCCTGTGACCACTTTAATTGTTGTAAGTAACTACAGAAAACGAGTAAACACAAAAACTTACAAACTACAACTACTACTACTACTAAATGTATAAGTATAGCCACCATCATGTATCAGTAGTGAGGTTTGTAATTTCCTACGTGCTCACTCACTCGCACCACACAAACTTTAATACTCATAGGATTATTTAAGCAAAACCGGTTTCCATTTCAACTGAAGAAAAAAATTCAATACAAGTTTGCTTACAGATTAGGGCCCAATTATATTTGCCTCAGCCACAGCCACAGCCACAGCAGCAAGCAGACGCTGAATAATAAGATACGTTAATCATCTTGGAATTAAGTTATTGACGAGAGGCAAATTATATAGCTATTAATCGTTTTTTAAACTTAATAGGTTACCAATTCGCAATTTGCAATTTTATAATAAACATCATGTATTAAATGTAAATTTTAACAAGGCCACCCAATGCAATGGCCTGCCACTATTAAAGTTATGACGTGACATGACCATATCTACACCTGAACTGATTACATATTATACATAAGGTATTGTTTAACTGGTGCATTATTTTAAGTGTACCTTTAATTCCACTTCAATTATTGAAAATACAATAATTGAAATTGATCGAAATCGAGCGTATGGCTTTCACACTGTTAAAAAAGGCTAAAAAGGTTTGTGGTTGTCGATAAATGTACAGAAATTGTTAATAATTCCAATCACATGCTGACAATCACAATCATGTATAAATCATCATCGGTAATAGTAATCAGTACGTTCATTTTCATTTGTCATTTTTTTATTCAGTTGTAGTAATAACGTACAGTTACAGTTAATTCTATATAATTTTTTACTGCTTAATACCATGTAGGTACGTAGGTACATGAGCCAATTTGCTGATTTGACACGCAATGTTTAGCATGCCCCATATTGTGAGTGAAGAACCAAAAACAAAATGGTCCACATACTCAATTTTTAGGCTAGAATTACAATGGGCAATATAAAAGAACACTAAATGAGACACATGCTTGATCTTGATAATTACGAGTTTTAAAAATTGCAAAATATTTCATTTACATGCTTTTGTAAAGTGCAAAACGTTCTATTTACATCTTTTTTGAAAAGTGTAAAACGTTCTATGTGCATGCTTTTGAAAAATGCAAAACGTTCTATTTACATCTTTTTTGAAAAGTGTAAAACGTTCTATGTACATGCTTTTGTAAAGTGCAAAACGTTCTATTTACATCTTTTTTGAAAAGTGTAAAACGTTCTATGTGCATGCTTTTGAAAAATGCAAAACGTTCTATTTACATCTTTTTTGAAAAGTGTAAAACGTTCTATGTACATGCTTTTGTAAAGTGCAAAACGTTCTATTTACATCTTTTTTTAAAAGTGTAAAACGTTCTATGTGCATGCTTTTGAAAAATGCAAAACGTTCTATTTACATCTTTTTTGAAAAGTGTAAAACGTTCTATGTACATGCTTTTGAAAAGTGCAAAACGTTCTATTTACATCTTTTTTGAAAAGTGTAAAACGTTCTATTTACCTACATCTTTTTTGAAAAGTGTAAAACGTTCTATCTGCATGCTTTTGAAATGTCTATAAAACGCTCTATTTACATACTTTTAAAAAATGCAAAATATATCATTTACATTTTTTTTTGAAAAGTGCGAAATATTCTATTCAAATGTTTTTGAAAAGTGCAAACCGTTCTATTTGCATGCTTTTATGATCAAGGTTATTTCAAATTTTTGTGTAGATAGTCAGTGTGCACTTTTTATGTTTACCTAAAAATGGATGTAGGTGTAGGCTATTTTGAGTAATCCTTCACGATGTTATGTATCGCACCACTTGAGTGTAAAATGGTTGCATATAGGCCCTAACTACAGTAAGTAACATTGCGTGATACGAAAATAGAAACCAAGAATATTAATTGAAAATTAGGAATTTTAATTGATGCTTTATAGTTCACCTGCCAAAGAATTTTTTTTCACAGAGTGTAAACATGATTTATTACTCTACTCTATAACATCAGGAAAGTTTACTCTCCGCCCTTGATATTGAGCTTCAATACTAATGACATGAGAACTGGAGGATTTGTGTGAGATAAGACAATGCAACTATGACTACGCATAAAACACAGGAGCAGGATGTACTTAAAGAATATTGCAGCATCGTATTGTTCTCCCTCTACTCCTGATATACCTATACTAATACTGTCTTTAATAATTTTAATATAAGGATTGCATATGCAACAATGGCATATCATATCCCCGTAGTGGTAATTGGCAATGTCAAGAGGCGAAACAAGTTCAGAAAACATATTTAATTTTTCATTTTTCATGACGTCCATTATGTACCCACATACTTAAATATACCTATAGGTACTTAATATTTTACATATTATGTACACAACCTTCGCCTTCAATGCAATAATCAATGAAAGCAAAAGTACAGCAATTCTTACTACAGGTGAGTGAAAAAAGGTAAACATAAACATACCAACCGCATCACAATGTAGAAACGAACTATTTTTTTTTAATATATCCGTACGCTGTACATGTAATTAGACGTATTACGTTGGAATATTGATAGTAATATTACCTAAACACTCTTCCTGAACTTGTGGTAAAGTAAAGTATGAGAAAAAAATTAATTTCAGATGAAAACACGAGTACCTACTACACATCTTGCCCAGGGGCGGTTCTAGAAATATTTTCTGGGGTAGGCCATGCTCATCGTGAGTGAAGAATTAAAATGGCTCATATCCAATTTAAGCTACAATCATCCATGTCAAAAACAAGCACTAAATGAGACTGAGACAGATGCGAAAAATGTCCATTATTACGAGTTTTTTGAAAAGCAAAATATCCTATTTACGTGATTTTGGTAAGTACAAAATACTCTATCTGCACGCTTTTCGAAAAATATAAAACATTTTATCCACATTGTTTTTTCAAAGTGTAAATTTTTCTATTTACATGAATCTGAAAAGTGCAAAACGTCCTACTTACATTGTTTTGAAGAATACAAAATGTTCTATAATTTGCATGTTTATTGAAAAGTGCAAAACGTTCTACTTACATGCTTTTTCAAAGTGCAAAATGTTTCATTTGCACGTTTTTAAAAATTGCAAAATATTCTATTTACATGTTTTTGAAAAGTGCAAAATATTCTATTTACATGTTAATTGAAAAGTGCATAAAATGTTTCATTTACAAGTTTTTGAAAAGTGCAAAATGTTATATGCCTAAAAATGGATATATGTTTTTGCCTATAATGTTTTAAAAAAATCATTTTGCCCCTTTGCCCACCACCTGAACCCGCGCCTGACCCTGTCTATACCTACTCCTGTACTTGCGTACACGTTTTAGGAATTGCGAATAAAATTGGAGCACCTTAAGAATTAAGAATGTGATGGAATGTTTTCATGGTCAAATCATGATTAGTGATTATTCTATTCTACTTTTTGTGTGTTAATTATTGCATTATTACGAGTAGCATGCATATACAGCCATTAAAGCAATGCAATGCACAAACCCTTCCATAACATATATAGCGGGTTTGCCATTTTACCAACCTTCTTAATACACATATAAATTGTTAACTACAAACTATGTGTTATAGTAATACCCCTATCTATATTATGTAAAAACGGCATTGTTTCCATAATTGCGTATTATTGCCTTAAGATATAGCAGAACAGAACCATGAGATACATCGGAAGGAATAATGAATTATGGATTCTTTTCATTTTCTCGATTCCAGTTGAATTTATGGAATCAAAACCGAAGGGTTGGTTTCTTGTTATGGTGATCCTGTGGTAGTCTTATACGGATTTTAACCCAATTCCTACCTAGTACCTCTAAATCTTAAAATTATTTTTGCATAAAGTTTTCCTGTACTTGACTGGCAATGAACTTCTGGATCATTGTTGACTCACAGGGAAAATTGAGTAGTTCAAAATTCTAAAAACTTCCAATGTCGAAAAATTGGCCAAATATTAAAAGGAAAGTGGAAATACAGTATTATTTAAATGTGATTTTGTTCAGTAGATACTTCCTACTTCCTACATATATGGGATTTAAAAAGTGAAAGCGTTTTTTGTTTCCACCGGGGCGGTGTACCGGTACCGGTACCCATTGTGATTTTGTGATACTGCATCCTGTACAAATTGTGTGTATTTTTTTTAAATAGTTCATTAATTTATGCATATACCAAAAATGTTTCCAGCACTAAGAGTTCCCTTCATACGCCTTATATACTCCTACTTGGCCACAATCACGTGGTGCATCTCTCTCTGGAACCGGGCGGACATGCTACGAGACCATCTCGCTGACTCAAGAAGCTCAGTAGCTCTCCCGTCAAATGAGACTTACGACTTTATCGTTGGTAAATATAATAATGAGAACATGAAGCAGATATTTATTGTATCATTAGTGAAGAATCAAGAAATGACCTTTATCCAGTTTATGCTCAAATTAAAATGAGATTAAATAGAAAAAAAAACTTTAAAAGAGATGCTTACAAGGGAATGCCGCCGCATGTACTCTCTCGATTTTAAAACCAATACCCATAATGAATTGGGCCGCACTTGGTTACTACAGATCCAAAGTAACTCGACTGTATTTTGCGCCGTTCGCTCACAATCACGCGCCAAAATTAAAAAAAATCGATTGTTTGCAACTTAGCAACCCTGTAGCTTCTACAATGTTTGTCCGATTTTCAAAAAAAATTGAAGTTTTGTGATCTCTAGGACATTGTCTTAAAATAAAAATTAGAACTTTTATAATTTAAAAAATTTTTATTTTTTGCGAAATTTTTTGGAAAACCAATTTTTTTGAAGGCACTCAAAATACCCCAGTTTTATAAAAAAAACGAAAATTTTTCAAATTTTATTTAACTTTTAAGATACTGTTACAGAGATCACAAAACTACAAATTTTTTGAAAATCCGACCAAAATTGTAGAAGCTACAGGGTTGCAAAGTTGCAAAAAAACCATTTTCTTAAACTTTGGCGCGTGATTGTGAGCGAACGGCGCAAAATGCAGCCGAGTTACTTTAGATCTGTAGTAACTAAATGCAGCCAAATCCAGTATAAGTATTGTTTTTAAAATCGAGAGAGTACATGCGGCGGCATTCCCTTGTTAGATGCGTAAAATATTTGTAATTAGGAGTTTTAAAGAGTGCAAAATTTTTTAATTACATGTTTTTCGAAAAGTATAAAACGTTCTATTTACATGTTTTTTGACTAGCGCAAAATGTTCTATTTACATGTTTTTTGACTAGCGCAAAATGTTCTATTTATATACTTCTGAAAAGTGCAAAATGTTGTATAAATTTGCATGTTTTTCGAAAAATGTAAAACGTTATATTTACATGTTTTTTAACAAGTACAAAATGTGCTATTTATATACTTCGGAAACGTGCAAAATGTTTTATTTACATGAACAGTCGAATCTTGTTACTACGGACCTCACCGTTAGTATTATAGTCTTCTGTCTTCTCGATATAGCGAATAAATCACTGCGCCCCGTTCTAGCTCCTTTGTGATGCTATATACTAACATTATCGCTTAGACCGGTACCGGTCTTGGTTAGTACGTTCATCTCACTAGTTAGTTTATTAAAAAATAAATGCGTTTATTACTGAAAAACTGAAAACTATCAATCCGCGTGTTTTGTAGATTTTTACTATTTACTGGGCGCTGTGTATGACGCGGTCGTAAACTTAGCACGATCTCTTCATAGACCGACCGGTCTAAATCGTCGTACCTATTGGAAAACAGTACTAACGAGGTTTTACTGAAATTTGAAAAATGTGCAAAATGTTCTATTTAAATGCTTCTAGAAAGTGAAAATTGTTTTAATAACATTTTTCTGGAAAGATACAAACTTTTTTGTGCATTTTGTTCTTAAAGCTGAAAATGGATATGGATTATTTTGATTCTTCACACATTTACATGATATTTAATGTATTGTTTATATATGTGTTTAATTTAATTCATAAATAATAATAAAATTATTTATAATTCTTGCTACCGAAATTATTTTTCTACTGAAGTAAATTACACCTATAAAATGTCACTTACTACAAAACAGTTCCCAAACATAATAAAATATACCATGAAATATAATACTTGTGGAATTTTTAAAACTATAGTTGGGGCGGGCTCTTCGGGTGCGGTGGTAGCAAATAGATTATCAGACAGGTTTCATAGCGTACTCCTACTTGAGGCTGGAGGTGAGCCTTTTCCAATTAGTCAAATCCCTGGTTTGAGCCTAACTCTCCTCAACTCCCCTGAAATTGACTGGATGCACAAAACAGTGACTCAGTCCGGTGCTTGTCACTCCCTTAAAAACAGCGTAAAAAGCTTTCTTTTTTGATATGTTTCTATTGCATATTATTACAAAAATTTTGCAAATGGAACTTCTCCTCAAAAAAACTTTGTATTAATTTTTGTTATTTTTCAAAAAGGAATCACTGTGGTCTCAAGGAAAAGGTTTGGGAGGAACCAGCAACATGAACACATTTCTAATACATTCTCGAGGTAGCCGACAGGATTTTGATAACTGGGCAAAAATTACTGGGGACCCCAGTTGGCGCTACGACGGCGTCTTACCCTATTTTAAAAAAAGTGAAGACTTTCATGGGATTTACAGTCAAACAGGTGAGGGGTCGTTCATAAATGATGTCATCGAATTATAAATATGTAATTTAAACGGTGTTTGTAAATAACTTGACACAGGATATCATGGGAAAGGTGGACCTATTCGTGTAGAAATATCGCCTGAAAGAAGAGCTGGGGATTTATTTGTAAATGCTGCACAAGAACTTGGATATTTAAAAGTTGACCTTAATGGCAATTATATGTCGGGACTTTCGAATAATAATTAATAGGATCTACTCAGCAAGATAGATTCCCGCCAGAGCTTTTCCAAAGTAAGAGCGAAGCCCACGCGAGTCTCTACCTCCACTTTTCTCTCAGCTCTGACAAGACGTACATGGTCTATTATTCACTGCGGAAAATTTAATTGTTAAGTGTGTTAAAATGGCAAGTCAAGGTAATAAAATCAATAAACGGGCAAAGGGTAACCTCGGAATCATGGTGGACCAGTTGCTAGGTCCTATTATTCAAGGTTTAACACCCCAATTATCCAATTTAATTGAGGCAGAGATTCAGAAGCAAGTTCGTAGCACGGCAACGGACGACGGCGGCGACCACGAGGCTCGCGGAAGTAATGAAGGTGAAGATGAAGGTAAAGTAGAACTAGTAAGATTATGTTTAAGAATGTGTTTGTACATAAAGCTGAAATCAGAATGAGGAGATAAAAAATATGATGTTGAATCATAATGTTATTAACATTGGAGTGTGATCCAATTGTTATTTCAAGTAATAAGGATGGACATATATTATTTGTTAATTTATGTCAAAATCTAAATGATGTTTCTCATAATATGGATGTGCAAGTCACATTGTTTAGGATGCACGAATCCTATGTAAATAAGCCGTATTTTAAGGTGAAAGTAAAGTAATCTTTGGCTGTCGAAGTCCAAAGATTTAACATATTTTTTAAATCTCGAAAGGGGATAAAATATTACGTAACGGTGTTGGCGGTGATTCCAAACCAATTAGTAAACACTGAATGAGTGTGAGGTTGAATACATGCAGTAGGCATTGACTGTGAAAATAATTAATTGTAAATTATTTTGATAAATGACTCATTTAGAAAGAGATCATGTTGAACCAAGTCGAAAGCGTCCAAGGTCAGATCAAAATGATTCCGAAGGCGAATGTGAAGATGACGATCAAGAGGAATTAGAGGTTATGGTAGATCCATTGTCCGTATATTCCGAGTCAGAACAAACATGGACAGTCCCAGAGGAGACTGAAAAATTTCTGAAAAATTACATGAGACGTTCGTTAGCTACTGAAGAGCGTAAGCGAATATTGGAAGTGTTTCCGGTACCTAACAACCCAGAAGTATCAATGCCACGGGTGGATGACCCATTTGTTCAGTTCCTTAAGCAAAACAACATTTATCTAAAGAATGTGCCTGGTCTGTACTCACTTGAAAGTATTCAGACGCGCATGCTTGAATCGATGGGACCTCTGACTACCCTGCATGCTACCTGTATGCAAGCAATTCAGGACGAATCGGAGTTGGATCCACGAGGCATTCTGGAGATGGTCTGTAACGCGATTACGTTGATTGGAAATGCAAATTCTCAAGCTTGTAATGAACGTCGTCGAGTAATTTTGCGACAGCTGAATCCAACTTTGCTGAATTTTTGTTCCAAAAATGATGAAGTTTCAAACTTTCGGGAGTTGTTTGGGGAGAATCTGCGTAAGCACATGAAAGAGTCCAGCGATTTCAATAAAGATTTTTCTGGTTTCCTAAAACCCACCAATCGTCCTTCTGCTGCTCGAGGCAGTTTTATTCCATCTGGACGGTTTATGAGTCGTGGTCCAAGAAGAGGACGGGGTAACTTTCGAGGAGGTGCGACCTCTAACTCTCCAAATAATGCCTTCGTTTCAACAGGTCCTCGTGGACGAGGCATGCTCTCTCAACGCCCTTACCGGAGCCGAGGTACTGTAACTCCTGATGTAACAATTTTTCATAATAATCAAATTCCAGTGGGTGGGCGTTTAAGTAAACACTTAGATAACTGGAAGGGAATAACCGATGACCCATGGGTATTAGAGACAATTCAAGGGTATTGTTTACCGTTTATTGAGGAACCTGGACTACAACTGTTGCCTACCCCTCATATTGTTCCTGCAGATTTAGAGTCCGTTATGGATAGGGAAATAGAGCGTATGGTTCTAAATAATGCAATCAAAGAAGCTAATAGTCCGTTTTACCTAAGTCAGCTATTTTTGGTTCCAAAAAAGAACAATAAATGGAGGCCTGTGATTAACTTGAAACCAATAAATAAATTCTTGAATGTGGAACATTTCAAAATGGAGAGCGTTTTGATGGTTCGGGACCTTCTTCGCCCTAACTGGTGGATGGCAAAGATTGACCTTAAAGACGCCTATTGGTCCGTTTCCATATCAGAGGACTATCAAAAATATCTACAGTTTGAATGGAAGGGAACCATCTGGGAGTTTCAGTCGCTTCCCTTTGGTTTAGCTACGGCTCCGTTTGTGTTTACTAAGATAACTAAGCCGATAGTAGGTTATCTGCGCTCCCAAGGAATACTTATTATAATTTATATTGACGATTTACTGATTGTGGGCTCTACTTATGAAATTGTTGCAACAAGCGTTAACACATGTGATGAACTTTTTAGATCACTAGGATTTGTTATAAATAACGACAGCTCAGTTCTGGTGCCAGTCCAGTGTATTGAATTTTTGGGATTGCGCATTGACTCTGTCAGCATGACATGGGGTATCACCGAAGCTAAAAAATCTAAAATAAGCGATTTTGGAAAATTTTTACTTCAGAAGCCCAACGTTACTCCTCGGGACTTGGCCAAATTCGTGGGAAAAATAACATCATCCGCAATTGGAATCCGAACCGCCACACTCTATATACGGGAATCCCAAATGGCAATTATTTCATCCCTTCAAGGAAAAAGTTCTTGGGACACCGAACTAGTACTCTCTACAGTGGTCCGTCAAGAAATAGACTGGTGGATCCAAAACATTCACAACCTAGGAGCCTCTCCAATTCTGCAGGAGCCACACCAAATAGTCATAGAGTCGGACGCCTCCTTCCAGGGGTGGGGAGCGCGTTGTGGGGAGGACTCAACGGGAGGCACGTGGTCACTCGAGGACAGAACTTTAAACCCACACATAAATTCCCTCGAGTTGCAAGCAGCGTTCTTAGCAATTCAGTGTTATTGCAAAAAAGCAGCCAACATGTCAGTTCTCATAAAAATGGACAACAAGTCAGCCGTAGCTTACGTCGACAAGCTGGGTGGTACAAGATCAAGAGATCTAAATTCAGTGGCGTTAAATCTCTGGTCTTGGTGCCTCAAAAGGAATTTGTGGCTACATGCGGAGTACTTACCCGGCAAAGAAAATCTGTGGGCAGATTGGGAGTCGCGCCATACTCAAGATTTCAGCGATTGGAAATTAAACGTAGAGATAGTCCAGATTTTGTTAACTTTTCACCATCCATGTGTTGTAGACCTGTTTGCCAGTCGCCTAAATCATCAATTGAGTCATTATTGGAGTTGGAAACCGGACCCGAAAGCTCAAGGAACAGACTCATTCACAATGAACTGGTCAACGACCAACGGTTATGCATTTCCCCCCTTTTGCCTTGTGGGGCGAGTGATAAGGCAGTGTTTACAGCAGGAAGCCAAATTGCTGTTAATAGCACCGGTGTGGAAGAACCAATATTGGTTCCCACTTCTTCTCAGTTGTTTGTATGCGAACCCGATATTAATCCCTCAATCAGAGAACCTGCTCCAGAACCCATTGGGCCAGAACCACCCACTGTGCCGGCATTCGCAGTTTTACCTGGCAGCCTGGCCAATCTCAGGGCGGACCCAGGACCAAGTCAGCTTTCAGAAGACGCTGTTAAAACAATTCAGAATTCAATCAGAGTTAGCACCAACAAAGTGTACCGTTCGGTCTGGAACTCCTACCAACGCTGGTGTTCTGAACGGAAGATCGATCCATTTTGTCAGTCTGTTTCAGTTTTAGTGAACTACCTTTCGTGGCAACTCAACACAAACCACTTGGCCTACCGCTCACTGAATGTGCATCGCTCAGCGGTGTCCTACTATGTTTCAAGAGAAGTTTCTTCTTCCTTAGGGTCACACCCTTTAGTGTCAAAGTTTATGAGAGGGGCCTTCAACATGTGTCCTCCAGTTCAAAAAGTTAACGAAATTTGGGATGTCTCATTAGTTGTGAATTATATTAAATCCCTCCCGGACAATCAAAATCTAAGTTTAAAAGAGTTGTCATTAAAACTGGTTGCATTAATGGCTATCACTAACGCTGATCGATGTTCGGACATTAAATCCTTGGACATCCAAGGAATTCGATTTTCCCCCGAGGGTGCTACATTCAACCATGTTCACCTCAAGAAAACGTCTAGGCCGTCATACATGCCGGATGCATTCTATTCTAAATTTGAACCGGATATTAAGCTGTGTGTTGTGTTGACACTTCGTCAGTATTTAGAAAAAACCCAAAATTTAAGAAAGACTTCTCGCCTAATCGTTTCGTACGTTCGACCTCATCATGAGGTTTCGGCAGCAACTATATCACGTTGGATTTTAGATGTAATGAACAATTCTGGAATTGACACTAATAAATTTAAAGCACATTCAACAAGATCAGCTTCTTCAACAGCTGCTCGTTCTAATGGTGTCTCGCTGGTTGACATTATGCGAAGTGCAAATTGGACAAATAAATCCACGTTCCAGCGTTTTTATTATCGTCCTAAAGCTTCTTCGAATTTTTCTAATGCAGTTCTATCTTCAGGTTTTGCTTGTAACGGTGTTTTACTTTAAACATCCTATTAATTATTATTCGAAAGTCCCGACATATAATTAGGAATTAAACAAGGACACGTAGTGTCTGATGTTTAATTAGAATTATATTAGGGACTGAAAGAATAATAATTAATAGGCCCACCCACCTCCCCATGACCATGCGTAAAAATATAGCAAAAATTTTTAATTATTATTCTTTCAGTATTTATTGTAGCAATGTTTTTTGTTTGGTATCTTATTCTACAGGTCGTTAGAAAGTGGACTATTGGGGCAACAGTTAACATTTATAATAAAATGTATGTATCATCACATATTGATGTCCCTAATTTCAATTTGGATAAATAAAACAAGAGCTAGTTGATCTAAATAATCGTTTACCTACTGAATCTTTGACTTCATTTCGTCTTGTCATTCACTTTCAAGAAAAGTGGAGGTAGAGACTCGCGTGGGCTTCGCTCTTACTTTGGAAAAGCTCTGGCGGGAATCTATCTTGCTGAGTAGATCCTATTAATTATTATTCTTTCAGTCCCTAATATAATTCTAATTAAACATCAGACACTACGTGTCCTTGTTTAATTCCTAATTATACTGAAGGTAATGTAATAATAAGGAACATAATTTCATTTAGATAGCTACATATCCGCTGACTTTTAAACATGACTGATCTTAAACATCAATATTTCCTGTATTTCACACAGGATTCGACAATGTTTATTACAATGTTAAAAATGGTCGCCGTGAAGGAGCTTTTAACGGTTACTTAAAACCAATTCGGAAGGGACGGAAGCTAAAGATTCTAAAATTCGCACACGTCAACAAGGTAAATGTTTCCCTATTGTTAAGTTTAATATTTTAATTAGAAATTAATGATCTATCTTTTTCTCTTGGGAAACCGCAACTCAACTGCAAATCAACTGACAATAAAACATTGTTATATCGTCTGTGAAGAACCAAAATGACCCATATCCATTTGTAGCTAAAAACAATATCCTCTATCTACAAAAATATTGAAACATGTCTTGAAAGCATTTAAATAGAACAATTGACACTTTTCAAAAACATGAAAATAGAACATTTGACACTTTTCAAAAACTCTTAATTAGCATTTTACGCATGTTTCTCATTTTGTTTTTATGACATAGCTCATTTTGATTTAGCTTAAATTGGATATGGGTCATTTTGGTACTTCACAGACGATAAATGATATGTAATTAATACAGGTACTACTTCGCGGGGATGGTAACGAAGCTTACGGCGTTGAATATATTCGAGACGGACAGAAAAGAACTGCATTTTCCAGTAAAGAAATTATTCTATCTGCTGGAGCTATTCAATCCCCAAAGTTGCTTATGCTATCTGGAATCGGACCAAAGGAACATTTGGAGCTCCATAATGTAATAATACCTTATGGTTTGGTAGCATAACAATTAGCGAAATTCAGTGATGTCATAAATTTATTAACTATGATGATAAAATTCCAGATTAAAGTAAAGGTGAACTCACCCGCCGTCGGGAAAAACCTCCAAGATCACATATCTGTCTACTTGGGACCATTCTTTGTTGACACAGGAAAGAGTTTTCTTCTTGATCGGGATCTTCGAGGGCAGGATTTCATAGATTATTACTTAAGAGGTACTGGGATCCTGGGGACGACAGGTCTTCAAGCCATGGGCTTCATCTCAACACTAAACTCACAGTCTTCTGTAAATAACAACAAGGAAAACCACATTAGAAAATGGCCCAACATTCAACTCCTATTCTCCCCTGTTGCAACCTACGCAAATTACGCTCAAGATTTCTCAAGGACGTTCAACGTCCAACAAGACCTTTCTCAAAAGTACTACGAACACTCTAAAGGGAGAGACTCATTCACTATCATCACATCCCTAGCGCGCCCTGAACAGCGCGGTGACATTTTGCTCGAGTCCAATAATCCATATGCCCCATTACGAATAGACCCACGCTATCTTCAAAACGAAAACGATGTCCAAACTTTAGTTGACGGTACGTCAAGCAATACTCGTAATAATAATAATTATTATTACTAATTATTAATTAGCGATTAATATTTTAATTTAATTTAATTTCGATTATCTTTTAGGAATCAAAATGGCTGTCAATCTCGTAGAAACTGCTCCAAGTTTCAAAGATATTGGAGCTAATTTTACAACAGAAAGATTTCCCGGTTGCGAGCACCAGGAATTTCGAAGTGATGCCTATTGGGAATGCTTTGCTCGTCAGTTGTCAATCACTCTGCATAACTTTGTGGGTACTTGTGCCATGGGCCCAGCGAACAACCCTTCATCTTCTGTTGTGGATCCGGAACTGCTGGTAGTTGGAGCGAAGAATCTCCGGGTCATTGATGCTGCAGTGATGCCAGTGATTCCGCTTGGGGGCACAAATGCAGCCTGTGTCATGATTGGGGAGAAAGGGGCGGATATGATCTTGAAAAGGTGGAAGCCAGCCCGATCAGGTAGAAATCGAGGGGAAACGTTGTCTTCAAAGACATTGGAAAATGCAAGTGACTCCTCCAACAAGCCAGCAGAAGACGACAGTCGTAACAATAACGACGATAATATTTTCCAAAATCAGGATGTACTCAAGCATACGATTAGCAACCCCCTTAACATGATGGAACAGTGGTTGAATGCAACTTTAATTATGCAAACCCCCTCATCCGACTCAAAAACACTTCCAACGACAAAGTTACTAACCAAAGCCGATGTGGATATACGAGCAGCAATCAATACTGATAACAGAACAAATTTACCAGAACCTAAGCTTCCTACAACAAGCGCTGATATGGACAACGAAAGTATTATTTATAGCCAGACCAGAAATCAACCTCAACCAGTAGTGCCAGTGCAGAGCCTGGTTCTGGTAAATCACAGCAAGGATGGAAATGCCCAGATATCGGGGTTAAGCACTGCAAACGACGGTCGCAAATCTGATCGAGATGTGGCTAGAGAAGGAAAAGATAAAGCCAACAACATCAGTAAATAAAAAATAGTATTTTTGAAGTAGTTACATATTATATTTTAAGAATTTCTAAAATATTGTTTACGTTTGCAGTATTTAGTTAAATACTATTACAATATATGATTAATGATTATTACAGACCCACCTGCTGTCGTGATTGAGCCAATATTATCAACCAGCAAGCCAATGTTATTGTCTCACGTGACCCCGAAGAACTCTAATGGTGATCAGTTTTCAGTCAATGTGATCGCCAGGACTCCAAGTTCAGGTTCAGAACCGACTATCCCAAATACAACCAGTAACGAAGCATTTCAGATGTCTCCAAGACCACAAGGAAAAAATATTAAATTTATAGCAGACACTGCTACGTCTAACGATAAGAAATGGAATGTCACTGGATTATTAATAGAAGAACTGGTACCAGAATCAGTCACTGTCGTGAATCCAACAATAATGTCAGAAAAGACAACAAGCCGTTTTGAAACGACTGAAACAACCGTAACCAATCAGCCCAGTAAGTCGAAATCCACTACCACTGCCAGTTCTAAGCCCAACACATTAACAACAACAACAACCGATTCTCAGCAAAATTTCCCAATCATCACCAATTCGCCGCCTACTTCGTATACAAAAACAACTTCTTCTGAGCAAGTTTCGTCAATAATGAAACCTCAGTCCCTTTCATCCACAACAACTGTTTCGGAGCCTATTTCGTCAACAGTTGCTTCTGCGCCTAATTCGTCAACATCTGCGTTTGAACCTATTTCGTCAACAACTGCTTCTGCGCCTATTTCTTCAACATCTACGTCAGAGCCTATCTTTTCGTTAGCTATCTCTGAGCCAATCTCTTCAACAGCTGCTTCTGAGCCCATTTCTTCGACAACTGCTTCTGCGCCTATTTCCTCAGCATCTGCGTCTGAGCCTATTTCTTCAACATCTGAGTCTGGGCCTATATCTTCAACAGTTGCTTCTGAACCTATTTTTTCAACAACTGCTTCTGAGCCAATTTCTTCATTAGCCGCTTCTGCGCCTATTTCCTCAACAACAGTACCTACCGAATATAAGCCTGTTTCATCCACACCAAAAGCCAATTCTCAGCTTAATTCAACCACAGAATTAAGAGAAACTAATCCTCCAGAAGAATTACTAGTTATTCCAAATTTGGGAAAGGAGGATCTGGGAAATTTGAAATCTCGACAAAATTCGAGTCGTTCTTTCAGTTTATTTAGCGATTTAGATACAAGAGTGAATGTGAGCAATCCCGAAATTGTATTGCCTAACAATTATTCAACTTACTCCCAAAAAAATGCTAACATTTTACCTCAGACGGGACACCCTGAGAAAGAAAAGGAAAAGAAAGTGCCATTTTTTAACTTAAACAATGAACCAATACCAACATCTGAACCAGGACTCTATACCAGTCAGTGGAATGATATGGTCACGGAAGTTACAACTCTACCCATGCTAACTAGTCCAGAAAATCCAGTGGATGTTAGTGTGGCTAATATTCCCTCAGAAAAAATAGAAAATCAGTCCATTCCTTCAGAAAATGGAGAAGCGGAAAATACGGGTAAAACAGCTATTAAAGAGATAGTAAGAGTCAACAGTACAAGTGTAAGCGGTGGAAATCTTAAAACAGGTGAGAACGTCAAAATTAAATCAATTAAATGTATTTATATACCTCTGCATAATTAAATTCAATGTATTGAAAGCTTAAATGTCTTACTCGTCTTGTGTTTTTTCCTTAGTTTTAAATTGGATGACAATTCTTCCTTTGATAACTGCTACTGCCATCCAGCTTCATGCACAACAAAATTGGGTCCTTTTTTGAGCCTATATAGTATTAAACATCATAATCATAATATATATATTGTATCGTTTCAACTGATCGTAAATTATAAATATGTACATAAATAAATAAGTATTCTATTTGTTGAGTTTCAAAATCTATATCCGTTCGCATTACTTTATTCATTCGTAATAATTATTAATTTTTTATTAAAGGCGAAATAATTAAAATATAATTAGGCCACGTTATTATTACTATAAAACTACTGAAACTTTAAATGCAGAACCTGTTAATTAATTTGAATGTTAAATGCAGTGGACCGAACGGGCCAGTCCCTATTAGTCGTCCTCTAACATTAAATTAGTGCACTGTTGGAATTGCCCCTGATGACTGATGATTTTAGCATGTGAAATGCGGTTAAACTATTAAACGGTATTCAGTAATGGACTTTTAAGCTAGGTAATTGATTACAAAATATGCTTCCTTTACTGCCCTTAAATCTAAAAAAATATTAACCAAGGGATGAAGATAAATAAGTAATGTTGAGAGCACTGCCCAAGTAAATAATAAGGAATGAAATTAAATAATTTAAAATAAATATATTCTAAGTACAGCTCAATCCAAGAGCCGCAAAGTAGGGAAACAAAGCGTCGGATTACAGAGATTCAGATTCAGATTTATATTGCATTTTATTTGTTGAAATTTATTTACAAACCGTCGTGTAAATAATAAAGCCTTAATCGTTCCGTTCATAATAATATAATGTAATTAATATTAATATATCTAACTAATAATCAATCCTCAATCGTACATGTATAAACGACCGACAGCTAATGGATTTAAACTCAATAAGTTATATTGTCGTAAGTCGTAAGTACCACAGCGTAAGAACTACATACTACCTACTATAACAAAGTTTGTAAAATCATTAACCCAGTCATTTCAATAATTCAAACAATTTTGATTTTCAAATTTCATAATCATTTTAGACCAACTAATCAAATTACTAAATTACTCAAATTGAGTAATTATTACACCGCACATTAATGTATGTAATAATATTATTTTTATTTTTTACCACAATTATTTAGCCGATTGCAGCTTTTAAGAACCTTATATTAATATAAAGATTTTACAACCAGAAAAGCTATAAATATAGCTCTCCGCATATAATAATGCTGTCGAAATCAAATCATCTAAAGAAACTACTAAAGGCAAATCAGTTTCTTTCAATAAGCTTGAATACAAGTAATCAGAAATAATTATTTTCACACAATGTTCACATATATATTAGATAGCAAATTTGTAGTTTAGTACATGTATTAACTTAACCTACTTAAGGCTGGATACAAGCATTTTACACAAGTAAATGGATATTTAGAAACGTATAAGCTCATAAGCCATTGTAATCATACCTGGTAAGAAAGCTGTAATTTACTTAAGTGCCTTGCTTTTGCATAAGTTTTACTTGTAATATATAATATAATGAAAACAGGAACACATTTAAACTGATGACATTAACGAGTAGAATAATACCTAAAGTGAGTTACTACTAAATAAATTTCCAACTTCTATACTAATCGGCTCATTTAGCAACTGTTATCATAAAGTAATTTAGCTCATATAACTATTACGTTTCAAATTTCAATATCGAATTAAGAATATATAATTATTATTATGGTTCCGTATTTCCTTAGTGTAAAATAATCTAATTTAGCTTTTAGTTGTCACCAGTCGCTTCCTGAAATTCAGCCTCACTTTCATCAGCTGAGTCGGTTCCAGTGGAAGAGCCATCATCATCAGCATGGGTCGTCTGGGTCTGGGCCGCATCACCACCAGCTTTCCCGTCACCATCCCCTAAAGATTTCATATCGTTTGCGTTCAAATCCTTCTTAGCAGTTGTCTTGAAATGGTTCACAATCACTTCGATGAGCTCATCAAGGTGCTAAAAAACCATTAGAGAATAAACATAAGCGTGGAAATGTCAAATTCATAATTATCCTATTTTAGTAAATCACTCATTTAAATACCCCTCATGTAATACATTTTATAGTAAAATATTGAATTGCTTACCGGCTTTTTCTTCTTGGCAGCAGTTTCTTCCACAATTTTCGTGATTGCCTCAGTTGACCCGGTGTCATAGGCTTCCTTCAATGTGGTATAGTCAAGGGCTGCCTCAATCAAGTACCGGCGAAGGAGTACAGCTCGGCTTCGATCCTTTGGACTCGTACGGATCTTTCCTAAGAAAATGGGGCGTAGTGATCGAACTTTCGCCGCAAGCTCACGTTGCTTTTGCATTGTTTTTAACTCCTAAAATATAGCAAAGACAAAGTTGTTAAGGACAATAGAATACATATCAATTTTACGCTGAGTTAAATTTTACTTTCCCATTAAAAGTAAAGTACCAATAAAAATTATTAAAATGAAGTTGTACAAAGCATGATTGAAAATAAATATGTACCTCATCCCGAGTGCTCAAATGCTTGAGAAGTTCGTCCTCAAAGATTGTAGGCTCACTTGGTAGAGGAGCAAACTTGTGGAGCAGCTTGTATGTGGTCATAGCACGGAACTGTGAGCTCTGCATAGCAATGAAGTTTTCCCTCTCCTTATCCCTTGGACGAGATTTCTCCCGGCTGGATCCCTTCCGGTATCTCCTCCTCTCCCTATCTTGGCGCTTCTTCGGTTCCTCATCTCCCGCCGGTTTCTCAGTCTCAATAACGTCCTTCTTAATCTCGTCTTCCTTCACGTCCTTGGGCTTTACATCCTCAGTCTTCTGGATCTCGTCTCCATTTTCGACTATTTTGTCTAATTCTTTGAAAGTTTCCTTTTCCGTGACCACATCTTCTTTGGCGGTTTCTCCAAGAACTGAAATATTAGGCAAAATTGCCCAAGTTAAAATAAAACTCAAAATATGGTCATCATCCAAATTTTAGTTATTTTTATAATCATTCCGCACATGCTGCCCACTTTGTGTAGCAGTAAGTTTAATTAATAATTAGTAATAGGCAACTTACGTCTCCTAGCCAAACTGCGCAGAGCAAGAGATTTGCCTTTAACATCTGGATGATTTGAAGCGATGGAGCAGCAGTTGACAAATCCTTTGACTATCTTGAAAAATTCATCGGTCAGTTGGTAGCGTTCGAGGGCTTCCATGAGGAACGGGGTAACCTTATCCATACCGTTGTCGTGATAAGCCAAGATAACTCCTGCAGAATTTTCCTTCCGTTCCGTTAACCATTTCAAAAAGTCATTCAGGGTTGAGTACTCACTCTTTGTATGGAGGGACTTCATTGTATTCATATCCTTCAGAACACGGTATTTTCTGCAATTAAAACAGAAATAATATTTTGTTATTAATTAATTAGAAGCACTCAGCCATACTTATAAATTACATCAAATACCAATTTTAATTGCAATTTAAAACTTACCCTAGCATGGTAAAAATTCGAATTCCATGAGTCCGAACAGAACTGCGACTAATGTCCCGATAAGTCATGATGTACTGATCAAATTCAGTGGCTGTATTTCCCTCACAAGCCGTAATATGGCATATTTCGTCGATGAGTTTCTTCCCCGTCAAATCCACAGCGAAGGCAATCACCTTATAGTTTGACTTGGTCTCAGTCAAAACTTGGACCGCATTTTCGGTTGCTGGTGCCATTTTCCTTATACAACTGTGCGATGTTTCCCAAGACAAGAAGAAACTGTCTCTTCACAATTCTGAAAATTATAACAAAATAAAAATGTCAAAGACTGCATTTATAAAGGAGCAATACCACGATTTCCAAGATCTCTGTGATGATGCCTATAAACACATAAAACATGTCGTTCATATCTCAAACAATGCTAAAATAGGTCATTAAACAAGTCCCACAATAAACTATATGGCATTGGAATATTTTATTATGTGCTTATATACTTATGTAAGTTGAAGGTGAAATTTAATTTTTGATAAGATTCAACCATACTACAGCTGACACTGCTGACAGTACGGTTGGACTTTAAGTATATAGCCAATAAAGACAAAATGAGTGCAATGAACGCATACAGTCAACAGCTCAGTCCATCACACTCATACCGCCGAAAATATACTACCTAACTCAAAATCTAAACGAAAAGGATGGTTGCTTAAACATTAGATTTTAGATGCTTGTCAAAGCTACTAAATTAGAATCAGATCAAGATTAAGAAATGTTAATACATACTATGCACTGATTAAGCCAAACAAATGAGAAAGGTCCATTCGAATCCGAATAATTATTACATCCTGAATGTGAGGGTTAAACGTATAGGTATTGACTCTTTGGTTTAAAACGGTCATATGCTAAACAAGCTATTAACTAGTACGTAGGGTTGAAACGCATAGGCTTTAAATGATTGAATTGAACTACATTTTACTAAAAATAAATGAATACTAAATTATTCATAAAAAAATTATGTAAATGATACGTAGAAATAACTATGACCCATGCGTCTTAACATAGTCCCGATCGTGCAAATACAACTGATAAAGGCCACAAGCTTTAGTGTTAGAATAGTACTATCGTTCGGCTATTGTCAGTTCATTTGAAATGTAAAAATGATAAAGGGACGATAGAAGGACTATTTTACAGAAATATCGTATAGTAAAATTACGCACAAAGCAATTCATTACTTATTACTTATGACTTACTTAAGTGATTATATTCTGTCTAACTGTACCTAAATTGGTCTTTCATATAACATGGAAACGGAAAACTAAGCTCAATGTCACTAACTCAAGTCAATTCAACCCCAACCAACAAAACAACAATGACGTAGAACGAACGAACAATATAAAAATGCACAACTGACTACATCAGACAAGCGAATTACCTGAAAATCGACTGCTACGGTTTGAAACATGAATATAAAAAATTAACAAAATCCAAAATGCCAAACAGAACTAAACAGTTATTAACAATTAAGCATCAACAGACAGCAACGCCACATTAATCAAGCGAAAATAATGCAAAGAATTTTTTTTTGAAAACGTACCTATTACCTATTTAAGTAGTAAGTCGTTTCAAGTCCGAAAATAAATACAAAAATACAAGATTTTATTGCTCTACGAGTTTACGTATGCCTGAATTATGAAGTCTAATTTATAAAAATGTAGAAAATGAAGACAAGGAACTCCCAAATTAATCGAAATCGAAGACTGTTACGCAATGAAATAGAAAATCCTCAACGAAAACGAAAGTACAACGTAGTAAAACCAAAAACAAAACTCCTCTTTATTTTACTGCATTTGGTGCGGGGCGAACGTGTGCCTACTTACCCCGATGCCATCCGCCGTGGCGTATGTATGACATAGAGACGCAACGTGCACTACTTCAATACAAGTACGAAAATGCTACGCTTTTAAAATGGATGTATAAATGACTTAAAAAAACAGAATGCAGTTAAAAATATGAGTCCCCATGAGGAAAAAGTTCAGAGAATAGGATAAAATAAAAAAAGTACCAAAAAATACACTTACTTGTAATGAAAACGTAGAGAAAATGAGGTGAGTTATTACTGGTTGCGCTTCTTCACTTGGAGTCGAAGACGAAGGAGAATTAGAGGCGATTTGGTTTCAGGTCTTTACACGCGAAGCTCAGAGTGTGGAATGACGAAATGAATGAAAACCAAGACAATGTGTGATAAGCAAATAATGACAAATCAGAATGACTTCCAATAAGTTTTCAACAGCACCTACCTGGACCTCCTGCCTGGTATCGTTCGATTCTACTGGTTCCTTTTCTTGGTCGTTTTCAACATAATATTTCTTCGAAATCACTACACTACACTGCACTGCACTACTAGTCAGATGTCAGCGTCAGCCCTAATCAGATCAAAGGCCTCAAAAATATGAATAGTTTTAATTTTATATTTACATAAATTAAATTAACTATGTGGAACGATATGGTAAAGTATGCAATTTCATCCTTTTCCGTTAGACTGAAAGCTTCCATATTTCCATCCACCCAAGAATCTATAATAACCTTTGTGACCGACTGGGGCTGAACTGATCTCATACAGACAATCGAAAACAAAATGACAGTGAACTGAAGATTCAAACAAATGAACCACATTATAGTCTTCAACTTACTCAAAATTCATAATTTCATGTATGACTTCTTTCTCCATTGCCCAGTGCACTATATGTGTCTAAACTATCCATAGAAGCCAGCAGAGACCCACGACCGCGACCCACAAATATAAAGCTTATTCACCACCACCACCACACAGTGACTAAAATTCCCAACAAAATATATATGTAATATATACCTACCTAGGTATAATAAAAATTGAAAAATGCTTAAATTAAATAACATTGATCCATTTATTATATTTACAATTACACAGTACATTATATATTTTTCGAATTGAAATCCAACCAATTAGATAACCCCACTGACTCGAGAGTTAGAATAATAATAATTTTATTATTATTATTATTAATAAATATATTAGGGAAATAATACAATGTAATGATTAATGACAGTAATGTAATAAATATAAACAGAGTGACATACATTTCATTAAAAATCGTAATAAGAAATATTGAGTTACGGTATAATACATGAGCGAGAATTAGCCTTAGTTTTAATTACAATAATTTATGCATACCTAATATGCTTATCTTATTACTCATATAAGTATGTCAGATCGTATATATAGTAGCAGTCATAATATAATCATAAGTCAGCTATAGTTCAGGTGTCTGGTTATGTCGCATTCGGTACTGGAAATAAGTTTTTTAGAGAGGTTTGCAAAGAACTGCAATTAGTAGTTGCGCTACATCACATTCCAATCGTTAATTTGATTGACAATAATTTATTACGATAACAATAACTACACCTACTATGTGTGTAATGTGTAATCACAAGTCGTGGATTCAAAATTTAAGTTTTAGTGAAGTTTAAGTTACTATAGCGGAGCTGACAGGAGGAATTTTAATGTAAATAGCAATAGCGACAAAATATCAAAATACGTTCAAACCGCATTTACCAAATGCAAATAAAAGAACATCTGAATTGCATAAGACGACTGAGCTATGTATGTACTTACATCAAGGTAATGTATGATAAATACCAAAGCGTTTACTTATCACGACGACAATGTGACATTACATTGTGCCGCTGCTGGACAACACTATAATATTTTTAGCCTTAATCAAAACATATAGGTAAGTAATTACGAATAAGCAAATAGCTAGTAAGTACACGAATACTAGCAACTAGACTAGAACTAGACCAACAAGTACAGTAACTTAAACAGTTAAACAATAAAACTGAAGTTTTAAATTATTGTATGTTATGTAATTACTTTTGATTTTACTTTTTTAGAAAAGTGCAGTTTTCTATTATGGATTAAATTGGCTCTTGCATATTTCTTTATTTTGATGCTACATATCATAATCATCCGTATCTAAAAATTCTTAATATAACAAATCATTCTCAGCAGTTAAACTTGTGAAGTATAGCGCAAACACAAACACACAGGTTGCAGGAGACAGCATCATATCATATCAGCATCTTAAAATTAATTTATAACAATAATTATTTGAGTGTAGCAGTAAAGTTAGTATAATTTATTCGATCATAACGAATTAAGTTCGGATTCATTCGGTACGGGAATTATAACATTGTCCAATCTATTCGCACTATTACTACTGGACACTGAGGAACTATTAATATTAATTAGACTTCCACCTGAATGCAAACTGCCACTGCTACTCCCCATTGATATACCTTTACTTGGTCCAGCACGAGCAGAATTCGAACTCTCAGAACTTTCTTGACGAAGTAATGGCCTTTTCATTTCGTTATCTTTTCCGCTACCCAGTCTCTCACTAAGAAGTTTCAATGCTTTTTGTCTGCAACACAAAAAAGAATTCATGCTTGGGATTAACGGACTTCATTAATTATTATAGCTCCGACTCCTAAGCAGTAAAAACGAGAACGTAAAATTTCACATCTAGAATAATTTAAATACATACCTTCTTCTCTCTGCATCACCAGGGTCAGAACCGGGAAGTGTAATAGATATGGAAGATGGTCCACTTGTGTCTGTAAAGCGTTTTACAGGCTTCCTGCACATGCCAACTTTGACAAGAAACTGAAATATGGAATTGGCGACTACAGATATTGGGGGCTGAAGGACGTTTGGGAAGAAGCTAGAATTCAATAAAACAAATATTTATTTGACTCAGATGTACAATAATTAAAATATAAAAAAATGTGGTAGATAGCAGGCACAAAGTTATGTACTACTATTCCATACAAAAACCACAACAAACTTAAATAATAGTAATGTTAGTAAACGTAAATCAATGTCAAAAAATTAAACCTAGCAAAAGTGAAATTTTCTGCCATGTCCCCTTTAGTTCCATTATTGTGACGCTGATAAAATCGAAGGTAAATCCACGAAGAGACAATTCCACTTGCAAACATAGTACAATATGCACCTTCCAACATACCAATCGCCCACGTAATTATCGAGACAGTCAGCACGGTCAGTGGAACATTACTGAAATCAAAGTAAGAGCTTATTTTTTATTAATCAAGAAAACAAAAAACAACTATTTTTGGTAAGCTCGTTAATGGAAAAATATAAACATTTATCTTTATTTATATTTGTGACAAAACATTATCTTTTTGTATCTAACCTGTTTTTAAGTTTTCCTAATGGAGTTCGCACCAAAACATGATCAGGCATAATTTGTTTGACCGTGACAGCTACTGCAGCATTGTAACCAGCCAAACCATGGATTTTCAAATCAAATAACATCGCAGGGTCAAAGGTAACAGCATATAGAAAAAGGTAGTACCCCACACTCAGAGCAGCAACACACAAATTGACCAGGCAGAAAAAGTAAAGCATTTCCTTTGCTCCCCATAGTGGCTCTATAAGCTTACCTACAAACATTATAAAAAAACACCAAGTGATTCAGTTAATTAGTTAATAAAACGATGAACATATGACATAACCATATGATAAACACGAAAACGGAAACTAACAACTAAAGGAAGGCAAAATGTGATAGATCCAAAATAAGGCAATAATGACGCACCACAAAGGCCAACAGTCACAATATCGACACAAACTTCCCACAGATGTATCTCTAGGAATGGATTTGTAAAAAGTGTCCAAATTCGAAAGGACGGAGGTAGAAGATGACCTGGTGTGATGCTCAACGCATCCACTGCTGGCTCATAGTAAGACAGTAAATACGAACATATTACAGTCACACAAATGCACTTTACCGTAAGACTTAAATTCCCCACTAGTGCATTAAGTTCTCCCCTGAAATATGGAAGATTACGACGAACGGATCGAAACGACATTTTTATATTTTTATAGTATTTTAGGTTTGGTTTTATCAGTGACTTTAATTCAACCATTAACTAAACCTTTAAATTTTCTAAAACTTTTAAAACAACAACACTTTCCTTTCTTCTTCATAAGCTTATTCGTTGTTCCAAATTTCATTTAGTACTGTTAATAGTAACTTCAAGAAATAAACAAAATGCAAAGATAAAGCGTTCACCATGAATTATGAATTATAGGCTCCAACAGGGTTCAATGTCTTGTGGGTGTTAATTTTTAATAACAACTAAGGTTATCGTGGTCTTATATTGTATATAAACAATCAGTCAATTTCCCACCGCAAACAGCCAAAAGTCAAACCAAAAATTAGTGGCAGCAGTAGTAGGTCTTTGTAAATTCAAAATGAAGAACTGACTGCGTGAAGTCATTTGTTGTGTTTATGTAAGTATTTGAAAGTACTTAAGACTTAAGTCATAAGTTGTAAGTAGGGAGTTCGTTGTTCTGTTGTCTGCAAAACTTGAATGACAAAAATGATGGCTAAGGATGAAGGATGAAGCATGTGAACACTTCAAATCAGCTGTAGTCAATTCACAAATGGAAGAGCTTCTTCGCATTTAGTTGTTGGTCACCTGTCACTTGTCACTTGTGACCTGCAACATATAATGCACATAATCACCTACTATTCCGTAATTACTAGACCATTATAAATTAAGAACTAGATCATTAACAATATGTAAGCATACTTATGACTTATGAGACTAAAAGTTAAACACAATAACATTTGACACTCCAACTTCGGACATGCAAGTACAGTGTATAAAAATTATAAACATACGTCAATTAACTCTTTCCGTCTTGTCACGTAAACTCACCTCACATTTTACACTAATATAATGAATCAAAGACCCAGTTTTACAGATGTAAATGGTTTCATCAAGGCAATGATTAAAATTTGAATTTAAGGTAACTAAGATTCACGGAACAATTATTATCAATTTATCAATTATAGCAAAAAGGCAAACACACCAAGAACAATGTAAAAACGTCTTGAAGATCCCATTCCCATTAATCTTCCTCTTCCTACTTCCTACAAATTGAAAAAAAGTAGAATTGTTGTACGATTTCAAGTGTTGGCGGTAATTATGCCATCGTCCACCTCAAATGTGGTTTTGAATTTACTGCGTTCCAAATGCAGAGCAGAGCTGAGCTGCTGCTGCAGAGCTGCAGATACCTTACGTTGATAAAATTCCTGCCTCGAATGCTAATAAAATGCCACGTACGGGATACTTACCAATTAACTTCATTCATTTTCCGCTTTAGTGGGCGTGGAATGCATTAAATGTGGAACCGCAAGCTCCTCCCGGAAAGACGTCCAGGTAAAGACTGCATTTAGTAGGTAAGCTTTTCACAATGCCCTGGTCTAAAATACGTATTAATGATTTAAGTGCTGAAGCTGAACCTGAACTCTAGTCAACTAGTCACTAGACGCTCGCCTTCATTAAACCTTAATTTGCTTTATGTCTCGTGCTGTCGTCTTCGGTCGGCCGAATTCCAAAATTCCAAACCGCCATGCCTTTTTCTTTTGTACTTACCTGTTATGCTGTTAATTAGTGCGCTAGTAGGTACACTGAGCACTGAGCGACCGGGGTTCTATAATTTTTCCATTGCAGTTTGTAGTCTAGTTCTGCTTTAAATGTGAAATTGCTTAGAATAAAATACGAATTTGAAAATAATTTACAAGTCTTATGTCTTTGCTTACGTAATTCTTGGATTGGATTTTGTTTAAAATTGAATTCAAAGTTAACAATATACAATACGTACAAGTGACAAGCTACTTAAGTACTTAATAGGAGTAGGACTACGTGCAACGTCAAACGTGCTAGAAATTGGTTTGTTGTTCTTCGCTATCGGATCGGAATCGGAATCGGGCTGTGTGTGCCAACGAAATCATAATAACACATAACATGTAAGTAACCTTAAGTTAAATATGATTGACCATGTTGATGGTACAATAATCATTAAGTTTAATATTTTGTGTTTACTTTCGAATTATGCATCGCGAGGTTTCATCGTTTTAACATCTGATTTATTCTGATGAGCCGTGTGTCTTTTTTTGTCATTTGTCTTTCTTTTGATGCAAATGTAAAGTTTGATGGTTGATGGTTGACACTTACGAAATTTGTTCCTTGCGTCGTAAAATTTTCCTAAATTGTGATAATGGTCCCTGGCCACAGGCCGACAGGTTAAGTAGGCTACGGCCGGCCCACGGCTGGTCACCGGTACCTACCGGTAGATAAGACATTAGTTGTTAGTAGGATCTATAAAATAATACATTTCTTTTTTTATCATAATTATCTGTATCTAGTATCTAGGTGCTAAGTTGTAAGTTGAATCTTTTTAGATTTTTGACGGTCATCAGTTATTGTTATCAGATTTCATTTGCTTGCTGTCTTTTTATTTGAAGGGTGAATCATACTGGAAATCAATGTTGTTGCTTTTTCGCTAATTATTATTAATTGTAACTGCTTTAGTGGATTTAGCAGACAGTTTGGCAGCTTTATATACAAGAAAATTCGGCTTCAAGTCACAAGTATTCTTGAAACCGTGCTAGTTCATAGCTTCAGTGGTGTTCAGTCTCCATACGTCCTACTGTTGATGGTCCTTCGTCATCTTTAGTCGTCGATTATTCGCCTGCCTTATTTTTGGGACGCAAAGACGAAGCCCTGTGCTGTGAACTGCTGTGGTTTGTGATAACCCATCTGCACTGAAATGGATACCAGCAGCGCTCTTGATGCTAAGATGGGATTACATCTGAAGAAACCTTGGTCTCTGTCTCTGTCTAATGGTACAACCAATGCAATTCGCTTATATTTGCGAGACTTAAGTAAGATTATTTTTCGTATTTTAATTTAAAATTATTGCGTTTTAATTTTATTGTTGACACTTTTGCTTATAAAAATTAAGGCTCCCAGGACTCTGTAAAATTTTGTAATAATTGTTAATCATAGCTGTGAAATACTTCAAGTTCTCCCGTGAAGAAACAAAAGAAGAAATCGCAAAAATCATCATGGACGATCCCTCTTCAAAATGGTTGGCTCACAACTTACTCTTCCTCCATCTAAACATCAGTGAAATTGAATCACTAAAATCAAACCTGACTTACTTCGCTCTCGTAAATTTGGATTGGAATCCAATCGACCCCGAATTATATATTGATCTAGTATTCCTATGCCATCTTCACGAATATTTCCTCGTTATGATTACTGCCTCACGACAACTTCCATTTTCTCGTCATTTCCTTTCGTTAGTAGCCCAAAGAGTTTTGACCACATCACCAGAAATCGGCAATGAAATTGACCAGAGGCAGCAAAAGCAAGAAGAACTCACTAAGGAAGAGTGGCTACTTTACTTGTCTCTCCTTTCCTGGTTAAGCAGGGCATCTAACAACAATGACCAATTTTACCCACATATTCACCAAAAGTTTCTGAATGAATTCCTGGATCTTCCTGAATCAAAATTGTCAACTATCACCAAAATTGAGGTTCTTGTCCAATTAAGTGGCATCGCTTGTTTAAAACGTGAAGATTATCATGGAAATACTGAAATTTGTGATTCCCTGATTGAACTAAGTTTCGATCCAATGATCTCTATGAATGAAACTGGCGTTTCTGAGTTTTTCCATGAAATGTTCCGCACTTTACAAGGTTCAGATACTGTGAGTGTTCTCGATGCACCAATTAACTATCAACTCATTAAATCTATGGGAGATGCCATTGTTGGATTGGAATTTGATAAGGGTTCTGAAATTTGCAAGATATTGGAAGGAGAACGAATCAGGATCTCAAGGAGAATGGGAAAAATTTTGAGCTACATCGGTGACTACTCCTACTTAACTAATTTAATTATTAAGAAGAATATCCTGAGCCAAACAGGTCATGGTGACAGTCCTGCAAACAAAGATCTTGACCCTCCGAGCGCAATTGCATCCAAGATTTTGGAAGTGACAAATTTTCTTGAAAAATTTAAATCCAAAAGCCGCTGTGAAGACTACGATTTCCGTTTCATGAAATTTGATGAATTTTGTGAGCTTCTCCGCTCAAAATCCAGTGACAAATATCGTCACGTTCAGTCTTCATGGCATGACAAATTCCTTAGCTTTGAAGAAGCATTTACAACGCCTGAAGGGTGTTCTCTGGCTGAACAGTACATTGCTCCAAACGTGAGTTTTGACATTGGAATAAAGATGTTGAAAAAAATTTTAAAGATGGCCCCAGAAAGTATCACTGATGAAGTCAAGATGATTGTATTGATTTTAGCTTTCAACAAAAATCTCTACTGCGAATTTGAGCAAGTCGTTGATTTGATTTTTAAGTCAAAGAGAGTTCATAATAAATTTTGTACTAATGCATTTCAAAGCCAGCTTAATGAACTGAATCTGAAACTGGGGGTAAAGGGATATTTTGACACGAATACTAATTCCTTGGCACAATCAGTAAGTATACTGTAAATTAAATTACTTTAATTTTTTCTTGTTTTTTCAAGTTTTCGGGTGTACTTCATTGAGAAAACCAGATTTATACATAATAATGTTTAGTAACTTAGTAAAGTATTCTGATAAATATAATATTAATTATCAAAGTTGTTATTTACAGTTAATTCACGAATGTCGCCGACTGGCTTTCCAAAACCCTGTAGTAGCAGCTCAAAATATATTGTCACGTTCTTTGCAACTTCCAAATGCAAGTGGTGGGTCCCAAGTGCTCCAGTCACTCCGACAGTTTTGGGATCTAAATGTTCCAACAAGCGATCCAGCCAATGAATTGAATGGGCCTTCGCCTGGAAATTCTGAGAATCGAAATTTGCTAGAGCACTGCCTTTCACAATTAGTTCTCACGGTCACAAACAAACTCACACGTAACGTTCATTCAAAATCCCAGCTAAAGAACTTTATCCCTATTTTTCTCAACGATAGCTTCATCACAGCCCTAAAATTTGAGGAGATTCTTATCTCAATAGTATTAGATTTGATTGGGACGAAGTCCAATGATAATGTTGTGGCAGTATTGGACATTTATCAGGATTTAGTTAGTACTGTTCTGGATCAGCAGAGAAAAACTCAAGCATGTAATGTAAATGACTTTCTCCAGCTCGCCTACTTACACATGGAGGGGATCCGTGAGGGCACATATGTCAGTACCGCTATAATGGATTCAAATAGCTTGCGCGATAAAGCAATCCAGATCCTCAGTCTACTCCTAGACTTTAATGAAACGCTACTGTTGAGACCGATTGAAGCAACACCTGACAATTTTAGAGTCTTGGTAGACCTTCCATTGACATCATTAGTTCTGCTATATGCCAGAATCCCAGCATGGAGAAATTGTATTCATACCTACATTAAGTCGTCACTCGAATTTTTGGAAAGCGGAGGTGACCTTGGGGTCAGCACCATGGAAGAAGTTATTAGAAATTCTTCCCCCATGGAATGGAAAGACGTAATGGATATTCTCTACGAAATCTGCTATCGCTCACTCGAGGGTGATGAGTTGCAATCATTTGATAAATGGATGAGAGTTATGTGTAAAGTCCTCCTCTTTGAAGTTGCGAGGAAAGATGAGACCGTGTCAGAATTTACAGATGACACAAGGAAGAAAAGAGGAACTTTAGAACAACAACAGATGAAAAGCCCATCACTACTCTTCCAAAGGTTTGGGGAACATCTTGTCAAAATGGTCACTGGTTCTGAGTCTGGATCTGGAAGTGCCGTCGTCATTGGCAGCTCATATCGTTCTGAATTATCAAAGTATCCCTCGTTGCAATTGGAACTAGTCAAGTCTTTCGTGGCTGTCGCATCTCATTTCCCAGATGAGCCGCAGTATTTTTCTGCGAAACAGTCTACCCTTATGTCACTCTTGGATTTGGCCACTTGGATCGTCAGTATTAATACAGTCAGCAGCAACAGTAAAAACTACATCCGAAATGCAAACGTAATAAGAATAGACTCTCTAGATTTTCTTGAACAATGCTTTATCATAGTGAAAACATTGAAGAAAACGTCACAGGGAAAACTTGCGCCCATTTGCAAGTGCATCATTGATGTTTTGAGAGTGGCCAAAAATCACGGAAACAAAAAGAAGGTACACTTACGTTTTTAATTTTTTCGCAGTATCATTAATAATATAGATTTTTTTAAATTTGAGGAGCATTTCAAATGCGTTCATGAAGTGCATGCACAAGACATACTGTTGCTATCCAATGTAGGGTAAGTTCAGGTTTCAGACCACTCAAATTATTATTTTTCTCTATTTTTGGTATGAATTTCAGATTGTGAGCATCATTTCTGTTGGTGATGTTGCCGAGAAGGGGAAAGAAAGTGACGTTCACATTCGTCTTCGTGAGATGAATGAGGATGCACTGCGTTCGAATACAAATCCAGATGGTCTTCCACTCGGGAATTGTTGCAAGATGAAGATTTTGAATCTCAATCCCAGTGACTAATTTGGGGAGTCGTGGTTATTACCATACAGATAGTGAGTGAGTTCAAAAACAAGAGAAACTGCCTTTCACACTAATTGTCCCTATTTCCAATTGTACGTAATTTTCTGTTCACGCCAGTTCAATTTTCTATTTTCTTCAGCGGTAATATTCTTCGTGAAATCCATAGTCATATTAAAATAATAATTTTAATACTTTCAGTGTTTTAGTGAATAAATTCGGCATACATTTTTCTTCTAGTTTAAATAATTGACGTAAAAACAGGCAAGTTGCTTGTCATACGCCTTTATCATTTACTAGTGTACTTTATTCCAGATTCATACAGTAAAGGGTTTTTGTACGCTTTTCCAATGAAATCTAAAATTAATTCCAGTAAGCTTGTGGTCAGCTGCAGTCTTTAGTTGGTTAATGTGTGAAAAGCTAAACAAAATCTATTATTCAATACATTGCAATACATGCAATGATTCAAATTCAATGCCCATGTGAAGAAGTATGTCTTAATGTTTTTATTTATCAATGTTTTTGTATTAGTACTATGTATTGATATGGCACTAAATAGTGTAATCTATTTTAGTTTCCGTTAGCTAACCGCGTTGTAACGAAACAGTGGAAACACAGTACAACTGCAAAAAAGAACATGATCAAAGCTTCATATATGCAGAAACATTTAATAAAAGAAAGACTTGGCTGTATATTATAGTGTACTAATTCTGGGACAATCTAGTTCTCTATAATTAGACACGATATCTAATTAATCTTGTGCCAAAATTTCCTTGGCCGACTTCTCAATTGTAAAAGTGATAGTAGCCTCTTCTTGGTGACGGGGCCAAGTTTAGCGGGGCCCATTAATGCCAGGACCATTTGACTGGTACTACTTATATTGTTAGACAGACTATGTATGGCCACACACGAAAATGAATATCACGGAACGATTAGAATATTTTCAAAATACTTCAAAACTTTTATTTATACTTTAAATATTAATGTTAGGTTACGTTACTTTAATGACAGTTACATTTTTTATGCGTAGTTTACACAATTCATTATTTTTCTCATTGCGTCCATTTTCACAATCGCATAAGGTTTGAATTCGATCAACCATGATTATCCCTTACCATATCCTGTACGTAGGTAGATGATTTATTTATTAATTATTATAATTAGTTAATTATTATGTGTGTGTAGTAAATATGTACATTCTACCAACTATTATCACAATTCCACATTTTCACAATTTTGAAATCCAATTATGAATTTTTAAAATAATTTGATTACATTTAGTATGGCTTCTTCATGATCAGGATGCTGATACTTTTCATTTGATCAGCACAAATAATAAAATTCAGTAAAATAAGAATATACGCAATAATTATTATTATGCTATAAATAAACTAGCACGCTAAGCGAATACTTACACATACAATTAATTAAGCTATATTAGTTAACGAAACAATACAGTGTGAAATTACTTGAAATAAATTAAATTTTGATTTTCACATCAAAATAAAACAAAATTTTTCATCAACGATCAGTATCAGTTATTACTATTCCAGTAAATATTCAGTTTCAACAATAAGCATTGAGAAAGCGACTACGACTTATAATACAAGTCCTACGTAAGGCTATAAATGGTTCCAATATTTCAGAATTTGAAAAAAAACGCTATTACAAAAATCCAGTCGTTTATTTCAATTACAAATTCAGTTCTGAAAACTAAAATACATAATCAGCACGAGTGCGATTACCTTATATTTTACATAACTATAAACTATAATAAAATTACAATTTATACTTCTTTAAAATACCAGCTTCTAAATTAAACTGACAGTTGTAATTTCAAATAACCATAGACAAGTTTAAAACTTCCGACTATGGTTTTCCTTCGCGTGGATGTGTGCATGTAATTAATTTATTAGTTATTTAGGTGGTACTGTATTTTTATTATTACTGTGTAGCAGGTAGTTTAAATATTATATATAACTAATAAATCAAAAGTAAAATCAATGGCATCCAAGTATCATTAACTCGTAAGTAGTTACAAAATATTTTTGATTAGAATAAAATTAAATGACTTTATCTTTATATAATATTTTCTTGCTTTGTTTAAACAAAATTTCCATTAAAATAAAACAATATGAATCTGAATAAGAAATAAATGCTTTCTTAATTGGAATTTTAGTGAAAGAATTAGATAGTTGTAAGGTTTGGTGAGGATTGGAATTTTTGCATTTGGATAAAACCACAGACAGACATATAGTAGCCACAGTTGTGTACTACTTCTTATACTACACATCACTCTGCTAAGTAGTACATTATAGTTGTAGTACACTTCCTAACCGTTACATTAAATGTGATACAATTATACAAAAATCTAAAAACAAACAGTGAAAGGACCTATAATTATTATACTATGTAGTATGCCTTATAGCAGCATCAATCAATTTTGTGAAGCTGTAAGTTAATTAAAAAAAGTATTTGGAATTTGAGGGCCCACAGCCCACTAAAAGTGAGAGCAATCTAACTATTTATTAATTATCCAATCCGCAGTCTAGCGTAAACGTAATCGTTACTGATATCAATACCAGTAGCATTATTGGTGTTGCAGCTGTGAATAATAAAGCAAAAGTAGGCTAATTGTTAGAGTGTACAAGGTACCTATGATTATTACATTATCTATAATAACTATTACATCTACCGACTTCACGCAATCGTATGCATAAACTAAATACAATTTTTATTCAGTATTACAGTAAAAATCAAAATAGTTACTTAAATGTTAAGAATTGGCAACTGGATTTTTTATATTAAATTAATTTTATTATTTTTGTGTATAATTTATTATACTTTTTCGAATGCTAAAATCAATAAACCGTCTTCTCCACTGAAAACTATTATATAGAAAATAAAAATATACTGCTTTTAATGTTCAAAATTTCAAACTCATTAAAATTTAAATTTAAAGTACTGTGGGCCTACTTTTGATGTTGTATTTTTATTTGGAAAACGAAAATTACATATACGTTGTGCTCCTACTTCATCTTTCAAAACATGTCAATTTATGATGATCTGATACAGCAAAATCTCCCTTTAAGTTTTTAGAAAAATGCAGATACATTAGTTTCCTAACTTGAATGACCATATACCTTTAATAACAATCGTAATCATAGTTATAGTAGAGTACATAATTGACGAAAATTGTAAATGTACTTCGCAATACATTTTGAACGTTCACGCAATCAGTGAAAGAATGCACTACACTTTGTTTCTACTCTGATTTTCAAAATTTTTATCAAATTTGCAGACGAAACTGCAGAAAAATCTATCTGCCTTACATATACAACAGTTATAATTATCAAAGAATCGCTAGAGATTAGAAATCGTTCACTTCAGCACAATATTAATGAATTCAAACTTGAATTTAATATTTATTCTTAAATTCGTTGCAAAAATATGCGGACTACTTGAAGTAAATGAAACGACAATCGACATCAAGAATAAATGTAATTAATGGTTTCCCGTAAAAATCCCTACGACTTGAAGATTTTGTTTAACAAAGTATAGTAATTATTATTTCTTAAACATTATAATTATTATTCCCATTCATCATCTTCAAACTCGTCCGCGTCATCACCGTCTGAACTATCCGAGTCACTTGGATTAATTGCACGGGAACGTTCAGCTAAAGCTCGGGCTAAAGCACCAGCCAATCCATCCATGTTTGCGCTTTCTGCTGGCTTTGTAGTCTCTGGAACCTGGTATGTGTTATAGCAAAAAATAAAAGCATTGAAGTATTAGATCTTTATTACATTTTCTCTTTGAACTCTCAATTCAAAGTAATTTCAAACATCAAAAATGAGGCTTAAATGAAAATAGAAAACTTACGGGTTTTAAATCTACTCCAATCTTAATCTGACTAAGGCAATCTGCAAGAGTACCCGAAGATTTCTTTGCCTGTATCTCCGCACTTACTTTCTGTAAATTTAACGCAAAACACATTAGCACAGCAGACATTGAAAGTAACCTAAATATTACCATAAAAAGGTGTATTGTTGAAAATTGTGAACTCCTTTAAAATACACATTGCATTTCAAAAGATAACTAAAATCAGATGTCGTGGTTAAAAGGAAAGCTGTAGTACGTCAACCATTTGACACAGATACTATACGGTAGAAATAATAACCCTGACGATGATGGTGAGCTTTACCTTTATTTATTAAAATTTTTAAATCATTTCGATATTACTTAAATTCAGGGGACATGCAAACCATAATTTCAGTTACAGTACTTAAGAAGACCACGAAGTCGGCGAAGTTGTAAACAATCAGTGTTACAAGCCATAATTAATAGGGTAAAACGAAAAATATCCAAAAAGCAACAAACAAACCTTTAATTGAACTCCTGACTGAATCTGTTGCATCAATGTAGACCGATCATCTCCAGCAGCACCAACATCTTTGCTTCCACCACCGGTCACCGTTCGTTCGGAAAATCCGGAATCAGACTCATCAGTATTGTAGCTCATTGGGGGAGGTGCAGGTGCAGGAGGAAGCATGGGCGGGGGTAGAGGAATACCACTCGTGGGAAGAGGGGGAGGAGGGGGTGGAACAGGGCCATTTTGGATTCCTACTTTATGGGGATGTTGTTGATGTGGCTGTTGAACAGGGCTATCAGGTGAGACAGGAGGTTTGAGAGGGGAATTATAACTATAGGTATTGTTATTATTATTATTGTTAAAATTACTATTATTATTACTAAAGTTGGGGGCGGGGGGTATAGGAGGGTTTCTAGAAGTTACGGTTCGATGTGGTGGGAGTGGAGGACCACCGCCGCTGGAGGCAGGAGGCGGTGGAGGGATAGGGCGCGAAGGAGGGGGTGGTGCGATTGGTTTATTTGTGCCGTGACCCAATGAGCTAGATGAGTTACTGTTGTGATGACCTTGACCATGACCCACGCCTGGGCCAGTGCCCAGAGGATGACGGGCAGGAACGGGTGGTGGATTGCTGTTCGTATTTGGTAAGGCTGGTGGTGATGAGGAGGAAGACGTCGATGAGCCAAGAACACCACCACCGGGTAGCGGCGCCGGTCCACGACCTGGGGAACTGATGTCATTTTTGACTGCTTCCACTCCGCCATGTTTTTCAATGAAACTACGAGAAGAAAGAAGCGAGAAATAGAAAATAAAATCATACAAAATATAAACTCAAAATATATGAAAAAATAAATACTTGGAAATTTAAACGCATTCCAATAAAAAGAAATCCTTTTAATTTTCTTCATCTTTTAATTCTCAACATGAAATTCTTGTTCTCAACAATAATTACAATGACAATGTCTCTTAGAAATAAAAATTGCTTTAGTTTTTTTACAGCGTATTCTTACTTTACACATTTTAAAGCAGTGCATTGGCGTTTGGCATTTTTAAAAATCTACAAAACTTTTATTTGAAATACACTATACTGAAAATATTCGTTTTTTAAATGATTCTGCAGAACCTTTTGAGCTATTTCCTGTCTTAAATTGTTCAGCTCCGGATAGAAAAATTGGGAAGCATAAATTCATGTCAATATTCTAATTTAAATAATCGTTATTAAATTAAATTTTTAATTTTCTAAATTTCTTAAACTCGTTTGTTCGCATGTGTTCTGTTTCACGATTAAAATACTTTTAATATTAATTCAATTCAAAACCCTAATGTTTTCGGAAAGAGCGAAGCTAATGATAATGACAATAGGTATTGCAGTCTCTTCCTTTCTCTTTATTACAAACGCAAAAGCGTGCGAGAGCACGGAAATATTAAACGGCGATTGAAAAAATACAAATTAAAATCAAATGTTTTAAAATAACTAAATAAAATTTCATGCCGCTCGCAGGCCACGTTCAAACATCACAATACAATACTAAACTGACCTTCAGTAAATACCGTCAATAGGTCAAATAAAAGTTAAACCAAATAAAATTATTTACGAAATAATACTGTTCAAACACTGCAACTACTAGCGTGCATCTTGTAATCACAATCAAGTCAACTAATCAACGTTACTAGGGAATGAGCGGACAAAACGAATACTTGATCTACTTCTAATAAATGTATACTGACATTGCGGTTAAAGGTGACAAAGCAGGATGTGGCTATACACACATACCACTTGGTGCAGGCATATTATCAATTTAGTCAAAATGTTCTTGTTTTCTTGTAGGCAATATGCAAACAATGCAAAGTTAGCTATTGCAGGGACAGGGACCCATCCGCAACAGTTTGAATTTACTGCAATAATACAGTGTGATAAAAACTAAAAGTCTATTAAATTCGTCCTTTAAAATGCGCTTTTAGTTACAAAATGCATTCTGCTAAAATGGACAAATATTACGTTTTCAAAATTTCCACAATATTGATTCCAAATAGTTAATAAAACCAATTAAATTGTCAAAATTTACTGTACTAAGTAGTAGTTAAACTGTGTAGTTAAATTCCTCAAACTTGTTTAAATAAAAGCCAATATCCACAAGTATCAAAAAACAGATAACTAGCTTCACGAAAAAAAGAAGTACTTTGAGTTTTGGGGTTGTCGACAATTGTAAATATATGATAATTTGCCCCTTCACCCCTTCAACGACAATACGCATATATACAGTATACTGTTTTTACTACGTCTAATTAAGTACTCTATGTGAGATAAAAAACATGAAACATGAAATATTGGAAAAGTGTTCAACTTACTTATAAATAAACTGTCGAGTATTCTCATCACGTAATTGATTAGCAGAAACTCCAACTTTTTCAAAAAATGTTTGAAAGTCATTATCAACACCATCTAAATCATAGCCTTTATTTGGATCCCATCCCACGTGTTGTACGTGACGAAAGTCCATGGGAATGCCAATATCTTCTTTCCTCAGTCCTCCTTTCTTTTTATCCTTTTCCCCACCGCCCCTCTTACCCCCCGCTTTATTAGAATTCGATTTAAAACGTGCCATATTCAAAGACATCCCCCCCGTCCCACCACCCCCATTTGAGATGGATGTCGTTGAGGATGAGTACTGTTGTTGTTGTGGCGTCTGTGGCGGACGTTGATTATTCCGATGCCCCATACTATTATTATGATTGTTTAATTGACTGCTACTACTGTGGTTGTTGATATTATTATTATTATTACTATGAACAGTACTGGTCATCGTCATCATCGATGAGGGTGGCTGTTGATGGACTGGACTATGGGCATTATTGTGATTCTGTGTTTGTTCCATTAAACGGGATCTTCTCTCTGTTTTCAAGGTAAATTCATACAAATAAAAACAAATTAATTTTCAATACTTAGGTACACAACATGTTTACATCTATATCTAATTATTGTGGTAGCGTACATTGATCAACTTAAAATTGCAATCTTAAAACGTATATACCTATATTTACTAATATCATCGTCGTCTATGTATTGAAAGGTAAATACATACTTGAGTCAATTAACATTTAACATGAGGTTAACAGAACGCAATTTATTGATTCTCAAAATCTATATAATTCCATCCTTCTTACGAAAATCATGACATTTCAATCTGCTAACCTTATGTTTAATTAATGTAACTAATAATGCTAGGTGAATTTAAATGCGTAAGTTATTCGTAACAATTTTGGTTCTAAAGAAAAGTGTGTCATTAGAATTATAAAACTTTTACTTCTATATTTTGCTAAAAGTTCCATTTTTGCACAAGTAAAAATGTTTAGCACTAACTAGTAAATTTATTCTTTTCGGAACCGTTGTATTATTTAGAATGTAGCACTTATTATCGTACTAAGAAAAATTTTAACTGGTTTCCAAAAAATACAAAAACAGCTGTAATCACTATTTTAAAAGGGCGCAAATAGAAAGTTTTGCTTTTTTTGCACAAAAGAAATTTCTCATTTGAAGAGTGAAATTCATTACGTAGACAATTTGTTATAGGCAACATATTTTGTAAGTTCAATGGCGATGCACATAGGCGCAGTGTATTGGTATTAATACAAATCTTTACTACCCACCAGTTCAACATCTTCGATTTACAAAAAACTGAATTATTTGACAGAATATTCTAGATCCTAGTTCCACGAGACAATGGAGAAATAAAAACTATACATAAATTTTCTATAAAAAGCTGCAGCAGTAAATTAAATGCACTTACGATTTTTTGCATACATAAAACAGGAAATAATAATATATAGATTCCAAATGTAACTGTTGTATTACCAATATAACATATAGGTAGCAATAAATGTAAAGTAGAAAAAAGCATTTATGACTGTGAAATATTTACAATAATACTTACAGCTATAAAAAAAAGTAGAAAAAGAAAAAAGAAAAGGACGTCGGGCATGTTGTACTTGAATACCTTGATGCGAGTTTTGATTACTTATTTGTATATTTAATGAATTTGTTTTGTTACCTCCATATAATCCACAATATCTGGTCTCGGTGTCACTTCCTGACCCCGAGTTCGTATCAATATTAAACACCCAATGATACAAACCTACTGAATTCCCACGTAGAAAATCCGGTTCCGGACGATAACCGGATTCACGTGAGAAAGGCATTTTTAGCTTTTTAAAATATATAATTGTATCGCAACGCTCTTGTATTTTACTACACGTTAATTAAACTCCCTTATACTCCACTTCTTACTTACAATAAAATTAAAGATCACTCCCCGAAAAGAACAACAAATTAATATAGTCTAAACCAAATAAAAAACTGCATTCTATGAATTGTTACAGTTAACTATTAAGGACAAATTACAACGTCAACTTTCTTTCAAGTCAAAGAATATAATGAAACTTCGTCGCTTGTTCTTCTATAATCCCTATGGCATGCATACCTCTATACTCTCTGCTGCTTTCTTACAAATCTCAAATCGGAATCGGAAATACCTTGAAAATGGAATTTAGCTGTATCACAACAAGACCAATGCAATGGAAGTAGGTACCTATTTATAATTCTATATTATATTATTACATATAACATAATGTACATAGTACATGTAAAGAACTACGGACTAAATTGCTTTTATATTTTATCTAAATTCTAAACTTAGGCTTGTCGCTCATACTAGCGTAATGCATTTAGCTATCAGTTAGATCTCTTGTCACTGCTATTATAGTATACGAAATCTAAAGGTCATAAGTGTCGTAACTGCGATAAAAATTGCACTACAGTCAATATAGTGGGTCCGCAAGTCTCACATTTTTACAATACACAATTATGTCTCACCGCCCTATATATAAGTCTACACACACAGTACATAATAATAATAATGTGTCCTCACTAATAAGTTACATAGTACGAGTCTGATATTTTAGAATTAGCTTAAACAAAATTGAAACATTTTCCCTCTCACGCCCTTCTCCTCCTGAACTTAATTTGCATGTGTGAAGACTGAATTTAATTCTGTATATTCTTTAGAAATGAGGAGAAATGGAATCAGTAGGCACAAGAGAATGTGAGTGTGCGCTATTAAGTTTTTTTTGTATAATATTGAACGACTACCTAAATGTAAAAACAAAATGGTTAATAATGAAATGAATGATATAGAAAATAGATCTAGGCTAAAAAACATAAGTAGACTTGAGTTTAGCAGAACTGGAATAAGTCATGAGTCCGTAGATCTACACTTTATGTTGCGACTGTAATTCTATAATCAAAATCAACCCTATCCTTGCGATATTGTGTTTACATTTTTCTACATCTAAAAAATTATATATACATTTAGTCATCTTCCACCACGTGGATACGTGCAAGTATAATTATATACTTGTAAAAGAATATGTAGGGAGGGATATAATTATAAATCTCGTTAGATGTTGGACAGTATACAGAGTATATAAAGATAATGAAAACAGGAATGGAAGAGACATAATAATATTAAGAATTTAGATACACATGTTCCGAAAGTCACACTGCATTAGAAAAAAAACGAGGACTGCATTGAGATTTGGCATTAAAAATATTTCTCTTGAAAATTGGCACATTTGCAACGAGACCAAGAGCAGAACGAGAGCGAGACCAAGAAAAAGACAAGCCATGACATACCATTACGCCGTTGTCGCTTCGTTTCTAATTTATTATCCAAGACGTCACGAAAGTTTGTCGCTTCCGTAATATCCGCAAAGTTCAGTCCAACCATAGAATTCTAGAATAACAGCGAAATAACAAATTAGTATAAATTTGATAAAGCAAAAAAAAAAGCGGCAAAAGTCACGATTCGCGATGCAGTATTAATTAAGTGTTCGTAAGTGAATACTTTGAAATCACAATTTTAAAGATACACCGCACTTAAATTAAAATTCGAGTACTCCCTCTAACTACTGACAATTTGAGAATGAATGAATCAATTCAAAGAAATATACTTGCTAATAAGTAACTTACATCGCCTTCAAAAGTCAGGAAGATATTAACAGGCATTTGATACTCAAATTGACTATAAATTTCTTGACGAAACACCATATTTTTAGTTCTTAAGGAGAAAACTTGAATAAAATATGATTTTTTTAATTGATCTCGAACAAAACAAACGACCCCTGTTTCTTTGATTTGCCAATCTCTCTGATTTGGCGTTGGAACGAGGAGTTGAACGACGGCCGTTGATAAAGTCTAAAAATAAACGAAAAAACAATAAAGAAAAAATATTAAAAATAGTATTCACTTTTATTTTTATAGGCAATTCAGTTACACCACATGTTACGTGCAGATAATGCATGAAATTTACGAGAATGACGTCCAAATGTCAAATAATTCACAATCATTCATTTAAAGGCTTTATTAGTCCGTGTCTGATTTAATATTCGATTAAATTTGTGTGTTACACAACTAGATACGATTAAGTCCATAAAAAATGTAATGTAGGTACCGTATTTTCTCTAATAGTACGCGGGTCTCTAATAATGCGCGGGTCTCTAATAGTACGCGGGGGGTCGGAGCTCGAGTTTGGATAGTACGCGGGTCTATTTAACACACTATTAAATGCCAGTGCGCGGGTCTCTAATTATACGCGGGGGGTCGGAGCTCGAGTTTGGATAGTACGCGGGGCGTACTATTAGAGCAAATACGGTACATAAAAATAAAACCCACCTGCCGCCCCTTCCCAAGAATTTCAAAAACGAACTGATTCTCTTCTTTAGACAAGAGAAGTGATGGTTTATTCTCCGGTGGGGGTTTCCGGTTTGACGGCGGTGGGTTCGGTGGAACCACTGGTCCCGGCCCATCACCCGACTGCTGCTGATGCAGGTACGACATTCTCTTCCACTCGTAAACTCTGTTTGGATCATAAGGTTTACACACACTATTTAAATTTGATGTTTGGCGCATATTTAATTTGTCAAAATGACTCAATTACTTCACGAAACACATTCAGGGTATTAAATTGTTCCATTAAAGTTTTTCTAGCTTGGTTACAATTTTAAAACACATTTACTTGGCGAAATTAATCTGTCAAAAACATTTTGAAATAAAAATGTTTGTGTTGCGTTCTAACTAAACTTCACACTTATTAGCTTCACAATTTTGTGTTTACAAATTACTAAAATAACTAGAAACCGAGAAACTATCTTGTCTGAAACACAAGTACAACTACTAACAGAAAACTGAACTGCTTAAGTTGAATAATTTCCTTCAAAAAACCAAAACTGCTTGCCAAATTTAAATCCACAAATTATTCTTACAAATATCCACTAAAACTATTTAAATTAAAGAACTTTTAAATTCAAAAAATTATCAATGGTCAAGTAAAACTCGTTGGCGTTGGCATTGGGCTTCAGTATAGTATATATCAGTAGTACTAAACTTGAAACAGGGTTCAAAATTTAAGTTGGAGCATCAGCCAACTATGAGCAACAGTCTGAGAGAAACTTCAAAATGAAACTAAAAACCTTCAATTTAATTTTAATGCTTTCCTTATCAAACTTAAGACCTTGACTGTTAAATCATTTAAATCTCTCAATTCAACCTGTAATAATACGAGATTCAAGCTCAAGATTTGATTTATAACATGGACACTGTGCAGAGTACATTCAACATTGAAGCAAGCCGATAGCAGAGACCTGTTATAGTTGTAGAAGTTGAAAGCGTGAAATCATAATAATAACAATATAATAATATTATTACAGAATGTATCAAAGTAAAAGTGCAAAAGTTAAGCGAAGTAGACAAGTCAGACCACAACCAGAACCACACATAGCCGTCTGTCTATGAAATCGCATCATATCACGGGATAATTATACTATACACATGTCAAGATATACATATCGAGATGTAGGATCACATTCACGTACAGAGCTCAAATCAATTTTATCTCTGAACATCTTCATCTCATCTCCCAAAAAATATAGCTCCGCACTCTGCCCTCATACCAGCCCCAGCTTCAACCCTACCTAAAGTTGCAGTCTAACTGTTTCCAAGCTTGAACTTTTTACCAATAATTATTATCAACCCCAAGGCACCAAACCCAGAGAGCTTAACCGCAAATGGCAAATACCTACAACTCACAATATTATTTATTTTTCTTCACTAACTACACTATACTTTGAAATCAGAATCGAAATACAAATAAACACGTGAAACTTTGTAATTTATTGGTATTAAACAGATTTTACTGTATGTTGTAGATGCAGTCAAGTCCAGTAATTACATCTTATAATATAAAATATTGAGTCACCTACATATATCACATATCACCAAACCAAACGTTAATATATGAACTGGGGAATTCTATACCTATTTAAATTCTGACTGATATAAAACACGAGCAACACAGCCAAAACATCTACTTAAGTTAGTGTAAGTAATAATGAATCCTACCCAATTTAATGGCATTATGAACTAAAGTAATGTGAGCTTGTAGAAATGCCACTTCGCTCTTTTCCATATATTTGTATATTATTATAATAAAGGATAAACTCGGCGCCATCTAAACAAAGGCGATCCGAAAGGTAAAAGTAGAAATAGATAAACAGACCAACAGTGGCTGTCGTAAATCCTTCGCCCCGCAAGAGGACAAGGATGAACGACCATCCACACTCAATTTTCAATCTTCGTCCCATAAGGAACTTCTTATTTTCTCTCCGTCCCATAAGGAACTTAAAGTGAAGACTATTTCCTCTGGCTATTGAGCCGTTGATTTGTCTTGTGTAGCTTTTCTATTTGAGTATTTAACGTTATACTAGGTAGCTCTTGTGAAACTACGAAGTATTAAAGGTAGGAAGCTACAGTGTACAGAGGAGATACAGAGGTTTAACGCATACGGAGTCGGAGGACAAAACCGGAGAATCCTCCAGTTTTCGAAGGAAGTTCCTGGATAACATCCCAGCCAGGAGTTTACTGGATAATTTGCCAGCCCTCACACACACAAGGTAATTTACGATAAATATTGGTTCGATTGTGGAATATTCCATTTAGCGCCACCGATTATTTGTATCGTTAGGACTTACGTGTAAATCCGAGTGTTTATATTTCCTCCGCTGATTTATTGGACATTTACCAATTCCAAATTCGATTCTTATGTGATTAAAGACTTATGCGGAATCAAAACCACTAACAACCGTACCTTTTGTATTCATTTGTCATTTATTGATAGTTGTGTTTTCTCTTGACCATCTCAATCATCCAACACATTGACATCACTTAATATTTGCCGGAGGAGTTGACTAATTCCTCTCACAAAAATTAGGTGCGGGGTAGGTGTCTCTGTACTTGGATTTATATTATTTAGCGAAAAATTTGAGTCAAAAATCGAAATTTTGTGAAATTTCGAAGATTTTTGAAGTTTTTGGAAAAGTTTGGGAAGAGTTTATCCAGACGATTGGGAACTATTTTATGGATATAATTGTGAAGTAAAAGAATTACGGAAATATTTCGGGAATATTTTATCCGAGCGTTAAAAGTGAAAATTGCGGAATTTAAAGGAAATAGTTATAAACGGATTTGCAGGTTTGAGGATAGGTTGCCTCATATTGCCATTGGATTTGTGCATCATTGGTGGTTCATATTACTGTCATTCGATCGTGTAAAGGTTGTAGTGGATAAATTAATCCCACTCAGTGACTTAGGGTTGAGAAATCCCATAATTTTACCGTGTCCCAATTGATAGTAGGTAACAACCCTTCTTTTACTTCCGTTGGTGAAGAGTTGCGTGAAATCCGTCTTTCTCACTGTCTTACGAGTTTACACACCACCCAAATTCATATTTTCGTAGGAATAAGGGTTACCTATTTTTAATTGTGTCATTTTGGTAATCTGGAACTATTATCCAGTCATAATTTTCGTCCATCCTTACCACTCTGGACGTAGTGAAATTGTGGATTCATGAAACCACTGAACCGGCTCATGGTGATAGAATTTATTAATGGTACATTAGATTGGTACATTTTCATCGGCGGTATTGAGCTTGGCATTAGTTTGGACTTCTTATATATTTACTTGGCTGTAGGCATCGCTTGTATGTACATCCTACAGTAGGTATTTTTTTTTGTTTGAAAGAAAAGAAAAAGGTAGAGGAAGCATTGTGTCCTCTGCTTAAGTAGTAGGAAAAGAACCTTGGGGATTATTACAGAAGGAATAGGAGACTTCCATTATACATTTTTCTTTCTTAAATAGTAGGTACTTACTCAAGTGTTGAGTGGGTCGTTTTGACTAAGCTATTTTTGGAAAGGAAGGTAATAAGGGTGGAATTTTCCGTTCCTTTTGTTACGTTAGTTAAGTAAAAGTAAAATTACAATATTTCAATTTGGATAAATCTTCTGGTGTGAAGGTAAATCCAGAAACTCAAGTCACTAATTTATTTACTCGGTAAATCACTTGGTGTGGAGGCAAAAATTAAATTATACGTAAATTCTTTTCTTTCATTCTTTTGAATAAATGATAATGAGTGATTTTGGGGATATCGGAGCCTCAGCTACGTTAAGACTGGATGACGAGCCAGCGGATGGGGAGAATAATGGTGGGAACGTCGTTGACCCCGAGACCATGACCCCAGAACAATTGATTGAACGCCTGGAACAAGAAGAAATTATCCGGCAACAGGCGGAGCAACAGAGAAATGAACTCCAGAGAGAAATGGAGGTGTTGCGACAGGAAAATGCAGCCTTGGGTAGACGAATAAGCCAAGTAGGTCAAGGTACAGGGGGTGCATCCATAAGTTCAGGGCCCCACTCATTTGTAGGTCAACGGTCAAGCCCAGGTGTCCCACAACCAGGCCCTCCACAGCGGAATCAGACTCCACCGCAAGGTGTAAATGGGGGCCAAGCAGCTGGTGCCTCTGGTCCAGTCAATATCGCCGTATCACAAGAGCAATGGCGATTGCTCACGGCCCCTCAGCTCACAGAGAGAGATTTGTCTCTTAAGAGAAAAATTCGCAATAATGAGTTACTGAACTCACGCGAAAAGTTTAGCGGAGATTGTGAACCGCAACAATTCATCGAAAAATACAACGATGATGCTGTGGAAATGGAGATGACACACTACGATAAACTGGATTCGCTGGACCAGGTGTTGACCGGTGACGCTAGAAAGTGGTGGCAGGGAGAAAAATCATTAATTATGGGTGGATTGAAAAGGAATAGGTGGGCTGAAAATATTGCAGCCTGGAATAAATTTGAAACGGCAATTGCGGCTCGTTATGACAAGGAGTCCATGGTGAGTAAGGCACGCGCCGCTCTACCCGGGACTGCCTTCGATTTGGGAGACTCCGGAAGCGACTACGTGTCTCGCCGGACGAATGTCTTGCGGAAAATCAACCCGCTCATTACTAAAGGTGATCTATTAAATGGATTGATTGGTGGGATGCCTCCTACCATCAGAACCAAATTCGAGTCATGCATGAGCATTGATCATTTTAAGATGGTGTTAGATCGCCTCATTGCCGATTCAAATTTTGCTGCGATCGTAAAAGGGACTTCCAATTCATCCCAGCATACCTACACAGGACAGGGAGGGCAGGATCGTGCATACGCCCGTGCTTTCCATGCACAGCAAGGCCATATGGCAGCTCAACTGCCACCACCAGCTACTCCATCCCATATGCAGCATATGATGCCGTGTCCCAGTGGGCCGGAAATATGCTCTGTACCTAGAGAAGTGAATGTGGTCATCCCGGGCGCTGGTTGTACTCAGGTCATGCCCATGCAGTATCCACACGCGCCTGCATATCCACAGCAGCAACAGGCTCAGGCAGCTCTACAGAATAGGCAGGCAGCATACGAACCAGCTTCTAACCCAAATCCTCCTCGTGGCCCCAATGACGATCCTACTCGCATCAAAATTCCTTACTATAATGAAAGGCGTAGAAACCAGTGTAAAACGGTCGATGGCAGGGCCACTTGCTATAACTGTGACAGGCCAGGTCATCCAGTCCGATGGTGTCGCGAATTATTCGCCGCACAAGGTATTCCTTTCCCTGTGAGGCAAGTGAGGGGGAGAGGACAGGATAATGGGAATGCTCCAGCTCCCCAAGGAAACAATAATCCTTTAAACCAGTAAGGGAGGATGCTGAAAATCTTCAGTTATCCAATCCCAAGCCTCCCGGATCAAAAAGATCGTTCAAAAGCATATCTACTAAAAAGAGTTATATAATTTTTCCGTCTCCCCGTGCGATTAGAGAATATAAAACATCGGCCAAGGCTGATGCCGCTTTAAAGATTAAGTATAGAAAGTCAAAATTAGACGGTACATTAGAACCTTCAATTGTAAATAATGTGGATAACCCGAGGGAAGCGAGTAACCTCGCTGAACTCACTGATTTGTCAGGGACATTGTTCGACTTCCCCAACCCCAAGAAAATCCAATTTGCTAGAAAGGCGAACAATCTACCCTGTGAGTTACGTAGGAGCATGAAAATTAAAGCATGCGAAGGCACAGTCCAAAATGTAAATACTTTAATTGATACTGGTGCCACGATGTCCACTGTTAGCATGGCGACAGTAGTCAAATTGGGATTAAAGCATGAAGTTTCTGCATGCCCTCCCATAATTGTAGTTTTATCCGTCGAGAACGGCGATACATTTAAGGTAAATAGAGCAATCCTCTTAAACTTGTACATTGAGGAATTTGGTGAATGGATAGAGTGGGTATTCTATGTGTTAGAAAAAGCCACGGACGACCTTGTATTAGGATGTGACATCCTACGTACATATAATGCTTTAGTTGATTGTCGTGTTGCAGCGGTTAAATTCCGCACTCCGCAAGAGAGAGAGGATCAAAGTATTGACTTTGAAATCCTCACGTTTCGAGGTCAGGATAAAGGCCTGACAAAAGGTGCATTGCGTCGTATGAGAAAAACGGTGATTAAGCTCAAGAAGGATAAGAGGTTAGATAAGGATATGGAGGAAGTCAGCAACCTCATGCGCAAAGATAATCTACATAAATTACTGAAAGGCATTTAGGGTGATGATGACATGGCCGATGTGATAAATGTAAATTGGGCTGAAAGAGAAGTCACTCAAGACGATTTAAAATCAACCTTTACAACTACGATACGTAAAGTAAGGAGCGAGACTTCTTCTCTGGTAGAGGAAGTTCGTTCAGTAGAATCAGCTCCAATGTCGGAACGAGCCGTGAACTTACTGCCTATCTATAAATTAAGGCTATTTACAGTAAGACCTTCAGTTATCAGGGACGATGATATGAATCCCATTGAGTTTTATACGGAGGATCCGACATTCACTGGCCAAGTCACTATCCTCCCGAATCGCCGCCTTTTTGAAAGACATGGAATAATGGTGATGGAAGATGCCATCAAGGTTACAGGAGGTGTAGGTACTCTTAACATTGCAAGCGCTGAACAACGGGGTGACTTTATACTCGAGCCCCAACATACTCTCTCTATTTGCCGCATTAATACCATAGAAAAACTCAGGTCAAATAAGGTTGGTAAAGACGATCCGTCGAATATTCATGTTAGGGATCAGGAATATCCTGACGGGGTAGAAACGGCCCCAGTCCCTGAATCAGTTGAGGGAAGCACTAATTTAACTGATGAACAATATGCAGTATTCAAAGTTTTCGAAGGGCTGCCGCCTGATCAAAAAATTAAGGTTAGACAATTACTGAGTAAGTATTATACTGCCTTCGGTTGGTGCGATGAAGACTTTCATCAGCCCATGCGTGATCCGCAAACCGGAAAAACATTACAGGCGACTGTGGAATTGTTGGATGAATCTCCACAAATCCAAAGTGCAAGACCTATGTGCTATGAACATCAATTGATTCAGCAGGACAAGACTTTCTCTGACAAAAGGAAAAACATGGTTGAAAATTCCAATAGTCATATCGTTTCGCAGGTTCAGGTGGTCCCGAAGGGACGAGATGGGACTGACTTCCGCCCAGTAATAGATTATCGGAAAATAAATCGGAAGGTCAAGCCGGAACCGGCGCCAATTCCGCCACTCCAGGGAGCATTTGGAATGTTCCGTGGATGTAAAATGTTCTGCAACTTAGATATGGCGGATGGGTATCAACAGGTAGAATTACATCCTGACAGTCGTGACTTTCTGGCATTCATTACGTATGACGGCATTTTCCGCCCAACCAGACTTCCTTTCGGTTTCATAAATTCCGGTACTATCTTTCAAACTATCATGAATAAAATTTGGAAACCTTACAATAAAGATTTTCTTTCCAATTACGTAGACGATAATTGCTTTGGAGGTACAGATTTTGATCAGTTATATGAGAGGTTGGAAAAGATCCTCTGGCTGTGTGTACAGGCTAATATTAAGTTGAAGCCTAAGAAATGTTATATCGGGCATCCTAGTATCGTCTTTCTTGGCCATAAAATTAGTGAACACGGTATTTCTATTGATCCCATGCGAATTAATACTCTGGTAGATTTTCCTACTCCTAAGAATACTACTCATATTAGGAGATGGCTCGGATTTAGCGGCTTCTTCCGCAGACTCATATATGGGTATAGTAAATTAGCTCGTCCTCTCTATGACTTGTTGAAAAAGGATGCGGTTTTTAATTTTAATTCCGCTTGTCAGAACGCTGTGGACACCATGAAAAAGGCGATATGTTCAGCTCCGGCCTTAGCATATCCGGACCCTACCGCGAAACTCGAGATATGGGCAGATGCTAGTCATGGCGACGTGGCAGCAGCTCTCATACAAAATACCGAGAATGGCAAGAATAGACAACCTCTTGCATTTGTTTCCCACTCTCTCTCTGAAACTGAGAAACGGTGGAGCACGACCGAAAAAGAGTGCTACGCCATTGTCTTTGCTTTGCAAAAACTTCACGACATGGTGTACGGTAGGGAGATTGACATATATACAGATCACCAAGCGCTAGTAAATATATTGCGCACTCCGCAGGTGACGGGAAAATTAATCCGATGGAGTTTAAAACTCAGTACATATCGCCTTCGTATCATGTATGTGCCAGGCAAAAAGAATGAAATGGCTGATTGTCTCAGTCGACCACCACCACCGGATGGTCCACAACAAGGTTTGTTGCGTGGATTCACAGCAGAAGAAGGGCCTGACCCCGTGGTGAGGTCAGAGGAGGACGAAGCATTCGCAGAGGTCTATAACAATATTCATACCGCTGTCGAAAATTTGAAGGCTTCACAGAGAGACGATGTAGATTGCATGACAATTATTCAATCACTGTTGGAGGACAAGGCAAAAGGCTGCCGTGGAAAGAATCGTTATAGGCAGGATTTCCAGATTAGTAATGACGGTATTTTACAGCGGGTAAATTATGAGCCGCTCGGTCCGCTATGGGTGGATGTATTGCCACCAAAACAAGCACAGATTGTGATCCGTACTCTACATAAGCAATCCCATCTCGGCCATGAAAAGATCTATCAAGCATTGGTAAATAAATATTGGTTCCAGTCAATGTGGGCTACGGTAGTGAACATATGTAGGGCTTGCGATACCTGTCAGCGTTTCAATGTTTCGAGAAAAAAGAAGGCAGGGCCGATGAAGGTAATGGTGACACCACAAATTCCTTATGCTAAAGTATCAATAGATTATTTAGGACCATTGACACGCACAGGCAGGCAAAATTTGTATATCCTAGCCATGATAGACCAGAGTACGAGATATTTACATCTCATACCTACTAGGACTACAACCATGAAAGAGACTGTTCAAAAACTTGAGCCTCTAATTATACGCCATGAGATTAAATCCATAGTTTCAGATAACGGTCCAGCTTTCACTGGAGAGTTATATGAGGCTATGTGTAAAAGACACAGAGTTGCGCGGATATACAGTAGTCCGCATCATCCTAGTAGTAATGGATATATTGAGCGAGTAAACTCAACCTTCGGTAGTATAATGAAGAAGCTCAAGTATGAAGGCACTCAGGATTGGGACTTGTTAATTAGTCAGGTCGAAAAAGAATACAATAGTGCTAAGCATTCAAGCACTGGATATAGCCCCCATTTCCTTTTGTATGGGAGAAGCTTGAATTACTGTTACTTGACTGGAAAAATGCTTGATCCAGCCCATGACCCAAACGACCCTGAATTACAACAAGTCAAAATCCACGAGCGATTTAAATACAGGATGATGGCGCATGAGAATTCCTGTGCAAATCAATTAAAACGTAAATTAGCCTTTGATGCAAAACATCCTACTGTAGATTATAAAGTAGGAGATTTAGTCCTCAAAAAGAATTTTTACAGACCTGTAGGTACAGCAGCTAAGTTCGCCGTAAAATATACAGGGCCATTCCGGATCTATAGTATGACCCAAAATCAACATACTTACCTTCTTTGTAATCCGGATGTCAATCCGGAGGAGCATGTCGACGACACTTTATTGGATATGGTGCATGGTCATAATATTAAGCCATATATTAAGGATGTAAGTAATGAATTATTAAGTCCAACCCGTTTGAAGCCGTGGAGCATGATCATGGTTTCCTAAATAAATTAATCTACACGAATGCAGAGGATGCCTTCCTCATGGAGCCTTGGGCAGATCCAGAAGCCGTAGAATTTGATGAGGAGACAGCGCAGGCAATTAATGTCGTTCCTCGCGGTCCATATAACCAACCATACCGCATACCACAGATTGGAGACTTCCAACTCCATTCTGAAACACCTGTAGCTATCGGGGACCAAACAACCCAATTAATAATTGATAATACTAATGAACATCCCGCATCTCAAAACCTAAATCGTACTACCGAACATCCTGCATCACAAATACTTGCTAGTACTACCGCACATAGTAATAAACTTTCTTTTGGAGAAAAAAGTCAATTAGCACAAGCATTAGCAATATCCATAAGAGGTGTGGAACTTCCAAATCCACCAACACTTCGGGCACCCACCCCGAAACCACGGATGGTGACGAGGTCACAAACCGCGAGCACACTGGCTAACATTCCAGCACCCATTGGTATGGTCACTAATAATTTGAGTTCAAATTTGCACTTATCTGTAGCACCGGGTCCTCCATCAATCCCAAACATGGATGATGTAGCTTCTTCAGTTAGTAATTATCCGAGCAGGGCTAGCACACATATTATGCAATGTCCATACGAACGCGACGAGGCGAGAAAAGACCATAATTACCGCAAGAACGCAAATGTAGATCCCCCCACTTGGGAGGAAATTCAACTTTGGTGTCCCTTTTGGAAAAAGCGCACATCTATGTATGACTTCGACCAAATGAAAGAAAGACTGACTAACATAGATAAGCGCAATCCATTTTTCGAAGAACAAGGAATACGGAGGAAGAGTGGACACGGTCCACCAAGCCTCCCTAACTTCGACAAAAATTCGGATGTCACTAGTTTACCGCGTAGAGGTCACAGTGAATTAGCCGAGAGCGAACTTTCTCACCCGTTAGAGCCTTTACACGTATCGAATGACAGGGCTGCAAGGGAGTTGGATGAAATGTCATCACGGTCATTCTGTACGAGTTCAACTACTACACAGCGACCAAAACTTAAATACATAATTAAGAAAATGAACGACGAGTATGTAGTACAAGGGGTGGATGTTGATGACGAAAGTGTGGTTCATTCAACAACGCCGGTAAAAGTACCCGCAGAGATGTTGGCGTCAAACACGGGTAATAGCACCAACAATGCTCCAACCGTGGTAAACTCAGCACCGCTCCCCATTCTTGTCGCAAACAAGACACAATCCGACGTTCCGAAAACGTCGCGTAGAAACTCCGTAGTTACTGCATGTAGTAGTGGTAAACGTAAGCCACGTACAGTCATTCCAGAGGCAGGCTCCAGACGATACGCACGGAAACCAAAATCATCCGGAAATTTATCGCTTCCTGAATTAAAAAGTTCTTTTCAAAAATTGTTAAGTGAGTATAAAAGTAAAGGTGGTACAGTCAACTTTGACCTTCCACAGGAACTCCAGACAGGTAAAAAGACTAAAAGTAAAATTTCTAAAAGTTCTAAAAGTAGTCATAGTAGAAAAGAGTTAAGGGAGGAAAAAGATAGCCTCCAAAGATACTTTGAGTTGAAGAAGAAGTTGGCTAAACAAAGGCAGAAATCCAAACGGATTTCTTCCTCTGAAACTTCTTCAAGTGAATCGGATTCGCACACTTCCGATTCCATTTCTGAATGAATCCGATGATTCGGAAAATTTTTGCATGTAAATATCTGTACTTACTTTTCCTTACTATTATTTCCTTTCATGATTTCGCCTGGATAGTATGGCGATGCCAAACCAGGAAAACATTATCTCCTCAAAGGATGTGGAGATGAATGAGATTTCGGAGAATTCAACTTCAACCTCCAGTAGCGTGCCACCAAGTGTTTTATCATCAGTAGAAGTGGACATGGAGGTATTCGAGGTTGATAGTGACGATGAAGGTGCACTTCATATAGACCTAGTGTCTGATATGGAGAATGATATTGGGGAAATACCCATGGACGATTGGAAGTTGGAAGGCAGCGAGGAGGAATTAGCACAACAAAGAGAAAATATTTTCGCGGAGTTGTTAGGTTGTGCTAACAGTGAAAGTGCTAGTGGGGACAAACCATCCCAGTGTGTAGCTGATAGTAGCAGTCATCCCGTAGAAACGGATCATACATACTACAGCAAAGAGGGGAAAATGTTGGACGTCACTGTAAATCCAGTTGAGTGGGAACCATCGGTAGGCTCCGAAATTGAAAGTGTTACTCACCTGGAAAGTGAAGTGGAGAGCTATGTCTTGGAGACAGATGAAGAGGATTGGGATGAGCCCAGGTGCATTCCACGTAGTCAGTCACGAAAATATCAAAGTGAGATTGCAGGGCCGAGCTCCGCCATACTCCCTCCCATTCCAGAAGAAGAGAGATTCGGAGATATCCCGGATTCCAAAGACCATTACTTCATCTCTGGACCAGCAGGGGAAAACACGCAATTCTGGCCACAGAAGGGTGAGCCCACCAAAATTACTGTAGACGAGCGCTTCATCCAAGAATCATGGAATCTGGACAAGACCATCCAGGACATTGTGGCGAAGCAAGAATTACTGGAGGCTTTCAATCCTCCAATACAGACTGTCCTGTCCCGACCCCGGAACTGCATCGATGTCACGCCCACCCCACCACAAATGACCCCAGCTCAACAAGCCACGCTGTACAGCCAACAACAGTGGGAGGAGCATGTGAAATATTATGAGAGACAGCTCCGAGAATTGTCTGCAGTTTGCTTAAGAATGGCGGACAAGCTGAAACTTAATCCGCTCTATAAGAAGGATGGATTCCTCATGTGGGGACTTCCGGATTATTTACCCGGAAACAACTCTAGCCCACCTGCGGAAACATTAACGCAGCCGCCTGCGGAAGCACAAGTAGCTCCTCCGCCACAAACTCAACAACAACAGAAGGCTCCGGAAGTTCGGAAGCTGATTCCAGCCCCACCGGTAGCAGCGCCAATCCCCCAACTCGTAGAAGTGGCACAAGTGATTCCACCGTTTTACGTAGAACAACCACTCGCTCAAGCTGATCCTCCACTTCCACCACCTCCACCGAGAAAGTTGAATAGGTGTAGGCAGTGTCATGGTAGAGGTGTTCGCGGTAATATCCGCCACATACATAGAGATTGTCCTCATCGAAGGCTTGATCACGATGTTTTTATCAAGCTCGAGAGGCAGGGTAGATTATGTTGGGTGTGTCGTGCCAACCATCTCAGTAGAAATTGTCGCTGGAGGCAGCAACTAAGTGCTCCAGATGAGTAAAATGATTGTGTTCATTCATGAGTGTAATGACGTATTTTGTCGGAATAACCCATCCGACCCTGAATAAAAGTAAATGGTATTTTGTATCCAGATACTTACGTGTGTAATATTAGCATTGGAATCATTTTCACATCCAAAAATTAGAGGCCTTGAACCTACCAAAAATAATGCATAAATCCTGGCAACTTACGGCAAAAATCCATAAAAATAGCTAAGACAAAATAAAATAAAATTACACATTTTTTATCTCATTTTATTTTAGGTAGGGACTAATTTTAAAGTTTAGTTTTAAGTTAATTTTAAGCTTCATTTTCCAGTTAGCTTTAAGTTAGATTTAAATTAGGTTAAGTAGAGTAAGCCATAATTAGATTTTGGGGCGATCCGCGACGGTCATGGCATAAGGCATATGTAGGCATATGTGTAACTGTGGAAGGTGTGTTTTTCCTTATGTTTATTTCAGGTATCAACATGGACCAAGGTTGGGCCCGTGGACGTGCACGCGGACGTGGACGCATCCACCCGGACTTACTCACGGACCGGACCCCAACACCACCACCACAGCCTGCCACCGATACAGACGCACACACCGATAATAGCTGTTTCGTGGATCCTGAAGATGACCAATGTTATGAGGATCACCGACCATCAGAGGAAACAGACACGGAGGAAGAACAGCTGGATTACGCTAGCCAGCACTACAAGCCAGCCAACGAGCCACCGGGGGAGACGGATACGGAGGAGGAGGAGGAGGAGGTAAAAGAGGAGGAAGACGATGGCGCGTCGCCAGATAAGGACGTGGAGAAAAAGAGAGATGACGACCCAGACGACCCACCTCCCCCTTCTACTTCCGCCACCGACACAGCAGCTCCTTCGGATACGGATGACACTGCCGGAGCAGAGTCAACTTTGCCGGACAACCTGGGAGATGACGAGAGTCAAAGCCAGGACAGGGATTCTACAACCAACACTGAGACTACGGAGGATTCAACCCCAGTGGACCCCACATTTCTATTATGGATCTCTAACCAGAGTCAGGAGACAGTCGTCAGGCCCAGTCACGACTTTCCCGGATTCCACCCATCCGATACTGTGGATTCCTTTGAGACCGCCAGGGAGACGACTTTCCTGACAGATGAGATGAGAGAGCGCTTCGATATTGGCCTGAGTGAAGAGTCCCGAATTCGACAGGAGCGTTTGCGGGAAAAAGGATTCCGCGTTGGAGTTTCTCTACCAGAGGATACGGATACTGGGGACATATTCTTTACTCCTATCAGATTCCGCCAATACCCGAAGAATTTGAGGCAGGTCATGCAACCTATGGATGAGGTCCTGAGAGCCAGGAAAAACTTAGCACTCTTCCACTGGGATCCTCAAAATTACGGCGAACTCAACGTTCTGGAAAGGGAAGTGGAGAGATACTTCCACGGTGTTGCTCGGGACCGATACGTCACTAGGGAAGCCTACCGAATCAGTCAGGCGGAAAGCGGAGAAATTCCTTCCGGCTTTCCACAAATGGATTACTTCCGGAATTTGCCGATCGACAGACCCGTGAGGACACCAACAACCTCAGAGACAAGCCAGGATACTTGCTCCTATAAGAACAGCCTGGATTCTTCGTTTAGTCCCATTCATGACCCACCTTCAACCCCAGAGAATACTCCTCCAAGACAGAACAGTTTTCGTCGGAGATCACCATTCTTTTGGTGCAAACCGAACCGTCGCACCGATTGACGCCAGGCCATGATGTTGTTAATGTTGTATATTTTGACGTTTTCGGTGGATTTATTTTTCTACACCTTGTTTTTTGTAGTAATGTACAACCATTTTGATGAATATGGGTGGACATTTTTGTTCAGCCAGATATTTTTGTATCTTTTGTATTATTTTTATCCAGCACACACAGGATAAATACCCTGGTGTGGAGGTGACCACCTCTCTACGTTATTAATTTATTGATTATTATTAAACTTACCTCTTGACATGTACTTCGTACTTCTAATTTTAATTTTTAATGTTTATCTCCACGTATGTAAATAACGTATTATTTCGCTAGTCACTATGTCAGTATTGGCCTCCAGATCTCACTCAGATCCGGACTCGTTCCAGCGAATTAACACAAATTCGAGACACTGGACCACGTACGAGCCAGTGAGAGCCGTAGATCGAAGGGTCAATGCTGAGGTAGGGAACATTGGGAAGCGAAATCCAACTGTACAGAAATTAGTTTCCTATTTATGATTTTATTTATCACACACACAGGCTAAAAGACCTGGTGTGGAGGTGATATATTTTATTATTATTAGTATTAAGATATGTAATGAATTTATGAACGTTCAAGTCTGGAATACCTCCAGAAATATGTAATCCATTATGATGGAAAATGTTTTTCGATATGTATCTATGAATCAACATAGAAATTCCTCTAATGAAAGAGGATACTCAGAAATGTGTGGAATCTTGTGCCACGTCACAAGACAGAATACTTTGTACATATTTGAGACTGAATAATTGAAATGAAATGAATTGTATAAATATTTCGATGTAAATTTAGTTACGTACAGAATACATTGTAAGCTTAATGGAATATCACGAAAACCACAGAGATAATTGCACATAAATACATGATATTTTGACGGGACTTTTAACCCATTAACTCCGAAAATCTCCGACTCTAGAGTGCACTGTAGGGACACAGTGCGGATAGGTGTGAAGGTTTTGTGAGCTTGTAGAAATGCCACTTCGCTCTTTTCCATATATTTGTATATTATTATAATAAAGGATAAACTCGGCGCCATCTAAACAAAGGCGATCCGAAAGGTAAAAGTAGAAATAGATAAACAGACCAACAGTGGCTGTCGTAAATCCTTCGCCCCGCAAGAGGACAAGGATGAACGACCATCCACACTCAATTTTCAATCTTCGTCCCATAAGGAACTTCTTATTTTCTCTCCGTCCCATAAGGAACTTAAAGTGAAGACTATTTCCTCTGGCTATTGAGCCGTTGATTTGTCTTGTGTAGCTTTTCTATTTGAGTATTTAACGTTATACTAGGTAGCTCTTGTGAAACTACGAAGTATTAAAGGTAGGAAGCTACAGTGTACAGAGGAGATACAGAGGTTTAACGCATACGGAGTCGGAGGACAAAACCGGAGAATCCTCCAGTTTTCGAAGGAAGTTCCTGGATAACATCCCAGCCAGGAGTTTACTGGATAATTTGCCAGCCCTCACACACACAAGGTAATTTACGATAAATATTGGTTCGATTGTGGAATATTCCATTTAGCGCCACCGATTATTTGTATCGTTAGGACTTACGTGTAAATCCGAGTGTTTATATTTCCTCCGCTGATTTATTGGACATTTACCAATTCCAAATTCGATTCTTATGTGATTAAAGACTTATGCGGAATCAAAACCACTAACAACCGTACCTTTTGTATTCATTTGTCATTTATTGATAGTTGTGTTTTCTCTTGACCATCTCAATCATCCAACACATTGACATCACTTAATATTTGCCGGAGGAGTTGACTAATTCCTCTCACAGTAAAATAAAGTAATCCAAATAAAATAAAATAATAATCACCTGAATGTTGAAATACTTGATCTGAATGTAATATGTACGGCAGTGGATATGTAATCAGGAACGAGAAGTACAAAAACCGATTAATTGTATTTGTGGAAATATAACATTAATGGAATTAAGCCAGCTACCAATACTAGAAGAGGTGTCGATGTTTAGATTGAAGAGCAGCCTTGAATTTAATTTTTTAGTATTTTTCTTTATACCAACATCCACCTTGCATATCTTTTTAATCACAGTCACAATACAATATACAGTTTTGATTTTGTTGTACGGTACTATTTCTGTATGTAGTATTTACTGATGTCTCTCTGTTGTCCTGTAGCTGTTGATATTCTTCTTATCGAAGTTTTTGTTTTTAGTATCAATTTCGAAAGATACTAGGCTTACTTGAATATCGATAGTCGATACGGAAAGGGAGGTATAGGACAAAAACTATAGATGATAGAACAAAATATTATCTGTATTTGTATTGCGATTTCACCCTTCCGCTGCCTCTATTTAGATCAGTTCAAATAATGATCGAATATTGTCGATCAATGAGTTTCTTGAACAATTATGATAACGTGGTAAGTAAGCTTTAAATATAGCAGCAATTAGCAGCAATGGAAAAATTCATTCAACTTAACACTAGTTGTTATGTATTCATCACTTTGTAGGCCAGACAATGTATTTTAGTGTTGGACTTGAAGGATTTTCATTGCTGATTAATGTTGATCATTCACTGCGTCTAATTTTAGTCCATTTCATTATTGACTCGACAGGTTGATAACGAACGATCATACAACCCGGTAACGAATAACAAATTAGAATAATGATGACGCCGGCTTGCTGTGTTGAATACTAAAAAATCCAAAACTGAATTGAGCTGACTCTTAAACTTTTAGCTGTATAGGATAATGTAATGACTGAATAACTATATGGGATGTAGAGGTATATATGGTTTAATGAAAATAATAATGGACTACTTTCAGCCCAATATATTATATAAATTAGCACCTACATCCGATATAGTCAGTAGATTGTGTGGTTGTGAATCTTGTGATTAAATTGCTGCATAAACTTCTACCAGGTATTTTTTTAAAGTTATAATAATGACGCAGATATTGATAATAAAAATCTGAAGGTGAGTCAGTTAATGTGTCATCATAATATATAGACAGATAGGACACAAATATCCGGAACCACGACGACGAATGTGATAGGGACACAGGACTGAACATTCACAAATACAAACGATTGAAGATTATTTACGAGACCGAGTGAGTTTCCACCTCTTCACGATTCACGACGGTTTAAATAAAAAAGTTAAGTTGCCATGATCACAATCACATTTACATTATTATATACCTATGTCTTCCTATTAAACTAAATTTATGATAATCATAAACGAACTGTCACTGTGGCAAAGATTACAGCTGACATAAAAATAGTGCCGACTTCGATGTGGTTCTGTGACCGTAAATTTGTGAATTTCCTAATATGCATCAACTGCGTATCTGTTTCTGCCTTCATCGATTGCTAAAATGACGAATTCAACACACGCGGTACACAAACAGAGCTTTATTTGATCTTATTCTAGATTCTGGAACGTATTCCGATTGCATTAATCAAATCAGCGTAATAGCACCAATTAAAAGCTCTAACTGTGTGGTCGTTCTTCGTGATCAACACCGGTTCCCCCAATCAACTTTTGTGTTGAGCATGTCTTCAACTAATATCGCCAATAGTTTCAGATTTTAACAGGAAAGATGAATGATGCTCACTTAAAATTTTGTAGCAATTGCAACAACACTGTTGTGATTTAAGTTTTACACAGACAATAAGAGAATGCAGGCATCTTTACCGAAGACTCGGGTTGAAGCAGTACGCACTTGTCACTTGGTGTTTTAGTTCTAGCTTCTATTACTTCACTGCCACAAAAGAATATCGATCCAACCTGACAAAAAAAATATATAAAACATTATAAAACTTAAAAATCTTAATACCAATTTGCTTATACTTAATTATCATCAGTAGAAACATACTTACAACTTAATTCAATAATTAGTTACATTAGTTGATCACACCAACACATCGATCGCAAATCGAAACAAAATGAAGTAAATCATCGCCTTTTATATCATGATTTGACAACCCCGATGCGATTATGCGATGCACTTTTGAATTAAGCACAGCTTCTCGAAGTTGCAATCCAACAGTACTTTACGGATTACGGATAATAGTTTCGCCAAATATGAAATATTAAAAGCCGCAGTTATATGTTATCTTAATCATAGATCATAGGTTAATGTTAATGTATTTCCTTTTAAACTCCATTCTAGTTTCCTGTTCCGGTATTTATAACAAGTTTCTAACCTTCAATTACGACTTAAGCTGTGAAGTTGGAAGTATTCACCACTTTCATAATTTTCATAATTATATCACAATTCAATTTTATCATTATATTTAGCTATACAATCAGTACATTTAGTATCACTTTTTAATATGTAAAGTAAGGGCAGTATCCGATAAAGCACTTTTACGATGGAATGACTGCGTATCGCAACTTCGCTACATGTAAACTTTACTTATGACGATGTTAATTCTGTTTATGAATTAATGATACGATTACGATGCTAAAACAAAATAAAAATCACACCAAAATAAACTACAGTGCAACATAAAATGCACCATGTAGCCGCCTACTGGATACGTATAACTGTTGGGGGTTGGGATATAGATTTATTGTACTTTACTGAAAGTCGACATCATAAAGTGTTAAAAATACACAAATACATAAAATACAATATTCTATACACCACCCATTTGCCTCCACGGCCACCCCCCTCTTAATAGTTTTAAGTAAGATTTAAAAAGGACTTAATAATTGATAATTATACGATAATTAATTAAACTCACACTTTTAGTTTTTGATTTATATTTTTCAGTATATAAGCACTGCTTACAAAACAAAACCAACTTCGCGCTTTCTACTTGTGACTGTGACTTGTTTATTGTACATTTTTAGATCTGGATTCATAAACCACATAATATTATAGGCATGGACAGCCATGTGAGCTAGCGACTATACTACCTAGCCTAGCCACGTAAAACTACTATATAGAAATCACTCAAAACACTTACAAAAACACAACAAACAATATAACAATGCTAAATGCTAAAGACACCCAAGAAAGAGGAATATGCAGACATGCAATTCAAAAACTTGTGTAAATTGTACGAATTTTAAAAATATTCAATAATCCAATAAAATGATTGTTTACTTTGACTGATCAATTTTTTCCCCTTTTTACTTCTGTTTCTGATTATATTGGAACCTGAGATTATAACAGGTAAAACAATAGGCAACTTGCCAAGATAAAACAAATCGACAACAAACAGGGCCGTTGTAGTTTGTAGTTAAAATGTAATTAATGTCAAACATAAAAGAACAATCAACAATATGATGTTAATACACCCAAATTACAAAAATGTAGAATACGAATAACGTAAAAACTGAGTATGGGATAAATAATTATAGATATCTAATTAAACTATGATTTAATTATTCTAGTAATTTAAAACAGTACAAAAACAAAATAGGAATATATTTTTTTAGTAATGGAAAAAATTAACGGATGATCTCTACAGAATACGGTTTCACGGACACACTCGTTGATCACGTTGGATGATCTGATTATATCTGACACATCCCTACCTAGATACATCCTCAACAACCCCAGCAGCGTGTACCGCAGAGACAAGAAATTATAATCTCGTGAATTTAAATTCAAACTTATAACTATAGAAAACTACAGTCAGTCAGTCGTCCAATTCAAGTCACAAGTAAAGGTAAACCAAGACAAAGACGCACAGTTATAGCTTACTTTAGCTAGTTGAAGATTTATATATACATACCTATATACTTATTACTTATTTAGGTAAAAGACAAGGGCAAACGATGTTGCATGTTGCATCGTTGGATGATCATCTTTTTCTGCTCTACTAATTTGTAATTACGATTCAGATAAGTAATGAGTAATTCATAAATTCAAATTCTTCTGTTAAATTTATACATGTTGCGAAGAAGTTAGTTCTGCACCGTTCTAGTTCTGGCTCTAGCTCTGGTAACAATCAACAATTAACATTTTGTTCAAACTTCGTCGAAGCATTCCCTTCACCGTCCCCAGTCAGTCAGTCCCCACAACTAACAACTAACTGCTCAGTACTGCTCACCGACTAAGTATATTTTAAATTCAATTTGTAATAATTATCAATGAATCGCCCTACCCATTACAGTAATAAACTGTGAACTCACGTCTTAAATAAAAAAAAAATAATATTCGCAATTTTAATTTTCAACTTTATAAATTCAACGAAACACTGTATGAGCACAGTTACAAATTACAACTTATATTAAAAGTTAGTCGGTGAAACAGTTCAAACAAACATCAGTAAGAATCACCGTCACCGTACCGTGGAAAATATGATTAAATGAAAATACTAACCGTACCCTCAAACCAAAAAATAAAATATTTGTACTTATTTACTTAATGTTGAATGAATTCAATTTAGTAGAACTGAAACTGAGCTGATATTATTGATTATGTATTGAAAAAACACAAATGACAACACAAACTATTAAATACAGAACAATAGACATAAATGGTAATTTTTGCCTTACCCCCATTGCATAATTAAATGTTGATGTTGGCTAAACAAGACACTGCCTTCTTTGAATTCGAATGTTGTCGAAGTGGATGTGTCGAAAGCACGTAAACTTGTGGAGGTAGGCGATTATATAGAGGAGCCCAAACTTCAACAAACTGTGTGTCAACTCTTATTACTTGTTGTTTTTTTAAGGTTCAAATTAAACATTGTAGTAGTAGTATAGTAATAATTGTGATTAAGGTTATTATATAGTTTAAACTTGAGCAACTAACAAGAATAACTAACTATAGTAAATCAGCTGTATAGTAGTCAGCCACTTGGACTTGTCGTCGAGTCGATCGTGAACATCGTGGAGAACTGTCTTCAATTTCCAATTCGATCTTCATCATCCCCGCAGCACGTACCGCCTGCTTGAATTAACAGCAAAAATAGTGAATGAGGAGATAGGGCAGTGTGTATGTGTGTAACACTCATCTATTGTATGACTGTCCCTTTTGTATTTAAATTATCAAATTAAATATTATAATGTCCAATGAGTAATTATATTCTGCATGTGTAATTCTTAATCGTACTCACTAAATTACACAGTCACTTACAACTTCTTACTTTTGGTTCTATCTCTCTCTCTCTCTCTCTCTCTGATATTTTTTGTAAGTGTGTTAAAACCAAAAGGAAATCCTACACGACTTATTACAATTACAGATAGTTTCGTGATGCGATCCTCGATCCTCTACGTCGTCCACGTCTTTTGGAGTCAAGTGCACTCTCCAACAAGACCAAGACCGAACCATATTAAGAATATTATATTCTTATTATTACTACTACTTTAACTTTACCATTTGTTTTGACTTTGACTGTTGACTGTATAGTAGTAGTAGTCTCTCTGTAGTCTGACTCTGACTGTATATATTTTACATCGTAATGCAATAATAAAGTATGTAGAGAGTCTCGAGTCAACTTGTAAAGTATCATAACAATACAGATAACATAGTAATATATTATATTATCGCAATATTGTCACTCCTACATGTTATTATCTAATTTCTATTCCTAAAGTAGGTGTAGAAGAAGAGTAGGACTCCCTCATCACGTACTCTACACATTTGCTCTTGCTTTTTAGCTCGAGTAATGTTCTAATAATGCTAATGTAATGTTATCTTCCCATCCCAGTCATCAGAGTCAGGACATAGGACTTGGAAGGAGATCAGCAGAACCACAAAACAGAGTGCAGAGCCAGTGCCGTCGCCGTCAGTGCCAGCAGCATAGCATAAGCAAAGAGATGAGAATGAGATCAAAAAAACTTCATCAATAATCCTAGTGGACAATGTGGCAACACTCAGCCATGATAAAACCCGAAGCCAAAAAAGCCTATCTTTTAAGTTCTACATAAATATAAATAAAATTCTCAAATCAAATTCCTCGCTCGCATAATCCTAATCCTAATCCATCCTGATACACAAAAGTATCTCTCCAAACATTTAATTTAATTTATCTACACAGATAGTATACTGCTGATATAGATGATCGACAACAAAGCGCGGCTAGCTGAATAAGTACATAATATATAATAATTATACAGATGTTTATATTTAAAAAAATATTTACGCCAAGAAGGGATGTAAAATACCTATATTATGTATGACCTTTGCTAAATTATCCAAGCCATTTTTATTAATTAATGTAAATCGAATGTAATCATTATAGTGATTAATAAATTCTGACTAGTTTCTAATATAAAGCGCTGTAATGGTACTATGGTACTGTCCCCCAATCCCAATTACATCCAGTATTGACATGTAAATTAAAGAGGTAATTTAATAAAATTATGTAGATCTGCCTGACAAAATTAAAATATCTCTATTATCATTTGCATTGGCTTCAACAGTATTGACTGACTGACAGACTTGGGCGTTGAAGTTTTTGTAATTTTATCAAGTCAATGTTGCCGTTCGAACAAGGACAACGAAGGAAGGATCTGCTTTAAAGGATGTGGATTGTGGATGTATATGTGTATAGTAGAAGTTTTTAGAAAGATGAGATGAGATAATATAAACACAGGAATGAAACCATTGCACTCAGCATCTCTCTCATTCACTCGCCCAGTTCAGCAGAAAGAAAAGTGTACCACCACCAGACCAGAGGAGCAGTGAGGATCACCATCCCCATTCCGTGGGAGACGGGCCACCTAGCGTTTCATCCACAGCTGAAAAATCCTCAAGTTCTTGACTTTCTTCCTAGTGAACCACTCGCCTTCCCATGGATGGCAAGAAGATGCACTACCCGGCTTCAACTCTGCTCTATAATCTTCTTCTTCTTCTCTATACTATCTCTCTATACATGTATCTTCTTCTCTTGACACTCTACGCTTGATGCCCCCAAGCCATCTTGTTTATTGTGCTTCATTCTGCCTCAAAAGGAAAACCATAGCCAGAGCAAGACCGAAACCAAGCTACATCTGTCCCTCACAGCTGTATTGTCCCATCTCTCTATAATATATTACTATGTATAGGTATACTTGGAAAATTCGCCTATACTCATCTGTACAGATAGTATAAGTACTACATTGAGTTTTGAGAGTCGTGGAGGGGATTGAGTTTCCTTGACAATGCCGTCTGGCCTGGCCTGATTCTACACAGCTCGGCTACAGATTACAGATTGGAATGGTGTGTCGTGTGGAGCCGAAGGCAAGGCAGCTCTCTCTCTCTCTCTTCTTCTTCATCTCAGAGTTGTAACTCTCGTAGACTCGTAAGTTATAAAAAATTCGGATTTGTTTGGGTTTTGGTCCTTTGCCCTCAACGCCTCTACGCAACGTCCTTCCCAATCCATCCTCCCATCCCATACAATTCTAAATGCTGACTGACGAGTCACTATGTGGATGCACTCCTCCTGCGAGACTGCCAAATGCGAACATAATAATGTTCATTGCTGGGAGAGCCTCAGTCAGTCTGAGTGTATCTTCTTCACTCCTTTTTCACTGTATCTCTTTTCTGCTCCGTAATGAGATGAGGATGAGAGACGCACTGGTTCTGGAGCTCTACTATTATCTTCTTTCTTTGATGGTTTTATGCAGCAGGGTACTGACAATGAGAGACTGGTATAGGGAGATGGTCCGACCCATTCCCATTCCATTCCATGCCATGAGGATGTGGGCATAAGGATCTTTGGCTCCATTCTGTACATATGTACTATGTAACTCGGTACATTATTTCCAAATATGGAGTATGTAGATGTGGAGTAGACTTGAGTCTCTAGGATAACGACACGATTAGAAGTAACAGCAACCTTCAACTCAGACACAGATCGCAGATCACCTCAGCAGCCCAGTACCAGTACCAGCACCATAGTGCTTAGTGCCATTTCAAACCCTTTTCTTCTACATTCTACATACAATTCGTAGCTGTATTTGTATACCTATAGCAGTAGTATAGCTTATACTGATATACTACCTACCCACCTAAAAGTACAGTACGTACCTACAACAATTACTTACTACCCACTTTTAGATGGCTGGAGCTGGAGACTATGGGAGACTGGATGAGGCTCTCATCTTTTATCCTTTCATTTCATTTCATTTAAAAAATTTACTACATTCACCACATTGTATAAAATGCAGATACTGTCGTCCCGGAGCACTACGGGTCCCAGTTTTACAAGTTAGAAAGAACGAGTGCACTACCTAAACCTACAAATAATACGGAATCATACAGAACCCTAATACAAACACAAGTTTTACATTCGTCGTATAGTATAGACAAGAGTGTTGTAAGCTGTGGACTCAAGACTGCTGCTGCTGTTATTAGGAGCCAGAGCCGAATAATACGAATACAGGGCTACGGAGACGGAGACCGACCTATCCACGTCCGCATCCACATCCACCACCCCAACTTGTTCTTCTCGAATTCCAATTCGATATTCCTCCGAATGTCTCCGAACCGTCGTCCCTCTCTTCCCATCTTTTCTACTCGTAAAACTCCACCGAATGTTTTTCACTGGAGATGACTGCATGTGGACGGAGCTATGCTCACTATAGCCCCCAGAGTAGGGAGGGATGTATGTAAGTTCATGGGTCGGAGATATAGGTTCACATTTTTTGGATGTACTTTTGCTATATCCACTTGGACTTGAGTTGGTTGTTGGAGCCTTTTTTTCATTCTTCTTTCTTCTTGAGCCCTCTCGCCTGGCCTGGCCCGGCTCCGGCTCCTGCTGCCTGCCTATGCCTCCGTCCCTCCATTCGGCATTCCCCATTCCCCATAGTCCAGAGTCCATGCACTTTCATATGTTAAAATAAAATAATGTTTTTCAGTATGTTAGTTAAGTTCCCTTGTCTCAGGACGAATAACCTTATGTACTACTGACTGATATACGAAAGTCCCAAGTCCCAATAATATATAATGCCAGCTCTAAAAAAAATGTACTATACCTATATGAGATCCCCAACCCCCTTCCATGGAGTTCATCTCGTCCTTTACGGTACAGGATGGTATGGTACGGGATGGTGTAGTAGTTCCTGTAGTAGTGTGGCAGTGGTATTCATATGGTTTACATTGGTATTGACTTTGAATTGCTTCTACGTACTTTATGGACAAGTCTTGAAATGTTTTTAGCTCCACAACCATATAATATACACACAGACGCCGAAGGCCGACGAATACTCCATATGCCATATATATGGAGCTCCAGTTTCCAGTTCCAGTCCCAACTCCCAACTCCAGCCAGCAGCCGCTCTCTACACAATTTACAAATCAACCCTTCGTCTTGAGCAGTAGTTCAGCCTCAGTCCCGACGAGTCTCCGTGCACATGTCACATAAATATATGTAGGTAGGTTATGGTTATCGCAACATGGAATTTTTAAGGTTACAAACAAAAGCAGGAGTAGTGGGAATATATATCTACAGTACATTTTAAGTTCCCTCAATACATGTAGTAGGCACATGTGTGTACAACAACTACTACAGGCTCATATTTTATCATGGCTAATCCACGGGAGTATACACGCTCTCCTTCTCCAGTCACATATTTTACTATAAAGGTGACTCCTATATATGCGCTGGTTGAATACTGAATGTGAGTAGTATATACATTTTTGTACACCTATAAAAATAGATATAAAGGCAAGTACCTACATATTAGTGCATTACATTACCTTGTATTAAATTATGTTGTGTGTAAAATAAATAGAATCAGAATCAGAGTAGACTGTAAAGTAAACCAAAGGCGAGGCTATATTATAAAGCGAACGCAAAACGCAAGAACGCAACGCACGCAGGAGAGAGAGAGAGAGAGAGAGAGAGAGAGAGAGAGAGTAGGGAAAAAAGGGAAATGGAAAGCTCTATTCAGCACATCTACTTATACACATGTTTTGAGACTGGGACCGAGGAAGTTACATATATAGTAAAGTATGGGATGGGAATGAGAGTACTCACCATTCACTCCGTTTTCGGTGTATTTGGATTTCGGAGTCGGAGTCGGAGTGAAGTCGACGTCGACGGCACACGGGAAAGACCCATATATATATATATATATATATATATATATATATATGAGTGTGCACGCATATTCTGCCTCCTGGTATATTACGGCCACACGTTGTGCTGTAGTAGTCGTAGTCGTCGTGGTTGCTCTTGCTATGGTTCATGTTCATAGTTTGTTGTGAGAAACCTTTGGGTCATATAGCTATCACTAAGAATATGTAAACTTTCTTATGAGATACTTCTAGGATCTTACTATCCATCCACCAAATCCACGTACAACATCAATTCTTAACTTGAAGCGAAGAGCATCAATAGCATAGGCGGGAGAGATGCACTGCACTGTGGAAAAAGGAGACACACAACTCCCCAAAAGAAAATTCCCTTCTACATATTTTCGTATATTCTTCTCCTCCAGTTCCCAGTTCCAGTCTTCCAGATCCAGATCCAGTTCCAGTTCCAGCGCCGTGCTATACTACCATACAGGGATAGGTCCTGAAATTATAGAGCCATATACATATACACATCACATATTATACATTGAATCCATCTATAGGGCGAGACTTCTTTTCTTTCTTTACATAGTTAGCATGTAGGTTAGGTACTGATATAAGGGCTCTTACCATTGCATTGCCATCCCTCCATTCCATTTCCATTCCATTTTCCATCCTGACGATCACGATCCTGGAACAACTGGAACTGGATGGAGGCACTGGCACCGACGGCAGCAGCACTCAAGCCCAAGCCTTGCGCTTCGCTTCCATTTCGTTTTGGATCTATTCTTCTGTGTTGTACAGTCTCTCTCTCTCTCGAGTCTCGAGAGTTCCTTGCTGGAGCTGAACTGCATTATGTAGATACCCGGTTGAGAGAGTAGGAAAGTAATAAGTAAGTATAGATTGGTTTCGTGTGTGTCTACATTTAGGTCCTATGTAGAATGTAGAAATGTAGAGGTATGGCTTTTTAGACTTGTATGAACTACGAGTAGGCACTTCCACTTCTTTCTCCTATAATATATCTTCCCAAACAGAAATGTTGAATGTTGAGACGGAGAGTTGTGGAGCTGGAGAAGAGCATGTCATGATATGGCATGGCATCGCATGGCATCGCATGACATGACAGGCTGGATGTGAATTGTGGATGGCCCAGCATATATATATATATACGTATACATGGAACAATAGTATTTTCTCGAGAGCCGTGTGTCTTGTTCCTGCTGTAATCATATTCGTCGTCGTCCTCCTCCTCTGGTCTGGTCGTAGTAGTAAACCGGAGTAAACCCAGACTCCGAGTGAGAGTCAGTCCACCGATCACCGAACCGAACACAATTTCATCTTCCTACTCAGAGACTCACCTCCACTCCACGTAGGTAGGAGTATAGGTAAAAGATGAAAGTATGAAATGAAATGAAAGGATGCACAGGAAAGGGAAAGCTTGTCCACGTTGAAAGCCCCACTAGAGACAGAAACCAGGCTATATGTATACGTGGGACGTGGACGATAGACTGAAACAGAAACAGCCGATGAGATACAGAGTTATAGTAAAAACAACTCTACCTCTAAAATGCGGGCTACATATAGACGTGTGGTAATTCTCGACGCTAAAATTACATACGATTTCCAAAAGTCCACATCGAACCGAGACTAAAGTAAAGGAACAGAAACACCCTCCTCCTACAAAATATTTTCGTTTCTCGGTTTTGAGGGAGAATTTTACCTTCCTCTTTAGTTTCCTACAGAATATCCGGATCCGGATCAGATTCGGATTCTGAATTTTATTTCAGGTTTTCTGAGGGCTTTCCCCAGGTTTGTCATTCAAAGTGTTTGTCCATGAGGCAAATGAGAAAATTGAATATGGAATGAAATCAAAACTTGAAAATATCAGTGTGCTATATGTTCAGAATTTCCCTGAATTTAAGAAACCACTGAAACCAAAAATAAAAATCGAAAGGAGTTAAGTACATATTACTCAAAAGTGAAAATCAAAATCATGGTATACATAGAGAGGTGAGAGAGAGCATCTTTCAAACATCTTTAAAGGTAATTCCTTTTGTAGGATCGAAAAATTCGGTCTAATCCGAAAACGGAAAGTAGGTACCTTGACAAAAAAATGCGAGCTCCTCTAGATTCTGGATTTGGAAGAGAGAAAAAGGAAAAACATCTCTGTGAAGTACTCACACACTCGTACGTGGGCAGGATCAGAGCAAGTCAAGTCAGCGTCTCCCTGGACGAGAGTTTTAGCCAGAGCAGTACAGTACAGAGAGTGGAGTAAAGTCAAGACCATAATAGCCGAGTGCAGCGTCTGTCTGTCTTTCAGATTCTTCTTTGCATTTCCTCTCGTAATATCATCCTCCTATCCTAATCTAGGTAGGTACCTAGGTACATTGGAACTCAAGGAAGATCAACATCGTCTCTCTCGTATTCCTATCGTAACATAGAGTAACAGTGAGTAAGGATATACTCTCCACGGATAATAACAACTGCACTCGTCCATGCATTGCATTTTAGATTGCACTGAGGAGTTGATGTTTTGAGCTCTACTATAATAGTAATAGTAAGTTTTTGAGTTCTTGAGAGAGAGAGAGACTCCTGAGTCCTGAGTCAGTTGAGTCTCAGCCGGATTGTCCGTATAGAAAATAAGGGAAGGGAAAAGAGGACGACGATCGAGAGAAGGAGAAACCAAGACCGAGATAGAGTTTCAGTTTCAACCCACCACCACACACACACATCACCACCACCACCACTGCTCCACGGAGGACCAGAACCAGTACTCACACTCAGTCCAGACAACATAATCAGAAGATACACAACGCTGAACGTCTCTCAACTGAAAACCAAGTTATAGAGACTACTTGAAAAAAAAAAACACGAAGAAGAAGAAGAAGAATATCCCTTCAGTCTCTTCTTCACTTATTCTGTCAAAATCCCAATTTCAAAAAATTCAAATTCTACAAAAACGGGAGCAGTCCAATTCTTGGAAATAATCAGAGTGCACATTTATAATGTAAACTTTTGATTGGACTGAAATTAAAATAAATCACATTTGTACAAAAGAACGAATTTTATAAAAATCAAACATTTGTTTTACACTTCCAGTACTTTCCAACTTCGAAAACATTTTTACCGCATCTGCTCCAAAATCCCTGGATGAACAGAACACAAACTGGTTATACATTTTTACACGGTTTGTTGTTATTGCTGTCAGTTTGAACTAAGTACATTGTTATTTTCAGATTCTAATAAATAGTTGTGTGTGTGAGTGTTGTATTTTGAACCGCCAAACTTTTCATTGTGTTGATTGTGAATACGGCTAAATAAAATCTGAAATACACATTAATCAAAAGTAAATGAGTAAATGAAGGAATTCAAAATTATTATTAGAATAAATTGATTTGTAAATGAATGGTAATGGTGACTCAAAGTGGACTGACGCTCGCTAATTTGTACTCGGAATATTCTAATCATATTTGATCAATTCGAAATGCAGTGTAATCAAAATCAATACTATTTTGTACCGAATCAGGATTTATTTCTCTGTGATCACAGTTAATAACCAGCATACTTTGAAGTTAAAATAATAATTTCATCTACCGGGAAAGAGTGTTCAAACGTTCTGATATTCCCGATGAATTTACTGTTTGTCGGTTTTAAATGTTAAACCACTAAAATTTGTTTGAATGAATTCAATTGATCACCAAACATTCTAAAAAAAGAACAAAAGTGGCTTTAAACGACAACAAAAGTTATGTTTGTAAACATTTGTGAACTATGAGTTGAAGGACGGAGTAAAAAGAATTAAAGACTAAAAGTGAATTTGCATCGAAATCGAACCGAATATCGATATTCGTTTCACAATAACTAATAGAAAATTCCTTGAACATTTCGTTTAGAAAAGTAACATTAATTGGAATCATGATTTCGGCAAAAGTGAATATTCTCCAGAGAATCTATCGTGTATAAGTAGATTATCTACTTAATAAGTATCGACATTATTCATCGAATTCCAAAACGACTAAGTAAACTGTTTCGTGTGAACTTAAATTATTTACAATTAAATTACAAGTTTAGCTGAAAGCTCTTGCAAAAAATTTGCAATCGAATAGTAAATTAATACATTTAAGCTCCATTCTCTTATTCAAAAAACTATTTGAAATGATCTACACGCATTCTAAGACTCACAATAATATTTTTATTTAAAAGTAAAAATAAATACGCTACATAGAACGTTAATTAAATCCCAATTTAAACATTTAAATCCAAAACCCATCACATAAATGAGTCTACATTTGACATACATATTGTGAAGCCGGCAAGTGAAAATTAAACCAAAAGTTAATTCACAAAGTTTAGCCTTTTGAAAATCCATTCATATCATCATACAGTTAAAGTGAAATTACAAAAAGAAGATTCCAAACTCTCTCAAAGAGTCGAGAAGATAAAGACATTTAATATAAATTGGACATAAAATAAATGCGAGAAGTATCTTTCCTCCCACACAAATCCACCAAGCTCATAAATAACAAACTGTAATAATAATAATAATTAGTTCAAATTTAAATATATTAGAGCGGGAAAAATTTACACAATAAATCCTGAAGCCGTCAACTTAATTGCCCACACGAAACGAATACCAAAACCAAAACGAGTATAATACTACACCATCAACTCACTTCATACTCCATATACGAGACTATATAAAGTACCGGTATTAGTTCATACTTTAATTATACAAGAATACTAGGAAAACCAACTTCAACTAGTGAGTTCTTCCGCGTGTACACTTCATAGTAGAGTCGTTTCTCCGCTGTTCCTCTTAATTCCTAAATGTGTAAATGTGAAAAGGTTCATTTTCATTTCATTTGAATGCTAATCAACTCGAAACAAGAACGACTACATAAACTAAACTTAAAAGCTAGAGAAAAAAGAGACTACTAGACACTACTAGCCATAGGAAACCCACACACACACATTATTTTACGTACAATTTACATTACTTACACCCTCACCAAAAGTTTCAGTTTCATTTGCCAGGGTCTGAGAACTTGCAAAGAAGTCTTCGAATCTTCGAAGACTCTTCCAAGTTAAATTCTGGACGTGGAGAGAGAGAGTGAGAGCGAAGCCGAAGCGGATGTTCCCTGGATCTGAATTCTGAATCTACAGCATTTTTTCCAGTGTGTTTTATAAACGCCTGTATAAAAAGTAAATAAATCTCCAAAGACGACGAAAAATAAATTCACGGAGGTATTTCAACAAAGTCAAAGTCAAGTGAGAGAGAGAAAAAAAGCCAAGAGTGTATAAAGTACATCGAGGATACTATATACAAAAATATATAAATATACAAATACAAAGTATGTACGATGCTTAGAGAGAAGACCAACAAGACCAAGAAAAATAACCTCATCTCATCCGCATCGCTATCACCACCATGTGGATTCGGATCCGGAATGTGTGAGGATCATTATCATGATTTACTCTTTTCGCCACAAAATAACCTACTCCACAAATTATTACTCTCACTCTTCTTCCTCTCGCAAAAATACGACGAATGAGAGTCGCTCATAAGAAGAAACACGAACCAGAACCAAAACCAGAACCAGAATCAGCTCCTACAGAGAACCAGAGTCAAAACGAGAAGCGTCAGAACCTGTAACGTGTAGAAGCTAGGGAAAGAAGGAGCCAGACATATCAATATTAATATCAATATCAAAACTAAACTCATCGCCAGTCAATTACAGTCTTGTATAATTACTGTAATCAGTGAATCAGCTGGATACATTATACGAATGCGTATACGACCGTACAGCGAGAGAGAATCTAGTTAAAGAATTAAAGACTTGATTCATATCTATAATTACACTGAGGCTCCTATCCACATTAAATAACACTATTATAATTTAGATGTAATTCCAAATGTAATTCATTCACCACATCGTAAAAAACATTAGCAAATGACTTGAGCCTATTTATAATAATTACACAACACATGGGGACGGTATAGTCAGTGTCAGAGCATCGACTCCCACTTTGAGATCCACTTTGACGATGAGAGAGCAAGTTTTTGAAACAATTTCACATCGTCGTTAGATCAGATCAACTGGACGATTACTATTACGAGACTATACTATATACTGACTGAGCCATCCTTCGTTTTGTCGTTGTCGTTGTCGCTCTCTTCTTGAAGTTGTCACTATATAGCATTTATTGTGGCTCAAAAATTGAGGATTTCGCTGACTGCTTACAAACAAGTTTGTCGTTCGCTTGACATCCTGTCACTCTTAATCACGACCACAAAACCTTTCAATGCTCCTCAAAGGAACTATCATTATTATTAATATTGACATCGGTCTTGGTATCGTTATCGATCTGCAAAAAGGAAAACACAACAACTGACAATACACTAAAGTAAAGTTTACAATTTGAGGAAAAATAAAAACAAAAAATAATAATAACAATAACACAAAAAAAAAGAAAGTTAAATGCTATATTTTCTCAAATTCAATTACATTTCGGATCATCTGTCATCATCGGCAAAAAAAGTTTTGACATTACACACAACTTTGTATAGTTTTTAACATTTTTTCACTGTTCACTGGAAACAAACCGTGAGACACTTCAAAAACATAAAAAAAGTAAGATATACAATAAAGTTTACAAATAATTATAGAGACTATGAACAGAGTAATTTATTATTAATGATTACAAGTTCGAATTAATTATCGATTGGAAGCGAAGAAAAAAAATAAATAATAACTATAATTATCTGAGCATCACTCTCCACATTTTGCATCGATCCATTAAACTTAGACAAATGAATTAATTGTCATTTCACATTTGAGCGCGTAGCATTTAATTTGATGGACTAATTGCACATGTTGCGAATGAAATAGAATCAAATGTGCAATTAGAAAAAAGGCTAATAAAAGTGAGAGTGATCTATTTACCTCCCGAGGGTTTTTTAAGTCTCGTTTAAGTGTAGAGCTTGGACGTATAAGCATCGGAACTGAACGTGGAACCTGCTTCAAGGTAATAATTAAAATTAATTAAATATCAACACTTTCGTAGTTACAATTTTATTCTGCTTTGTAATTAATACTACACGTCTATATACGTACGTAGATTGAGAAAGAGAGCTCAGCATTTATTTACACTAGTGCTAATCGTCAGCTGAATAGCTCTTGTGCCCAAAGGACATAATTACAAAAATATTACATTACATTATTGTTTTGCTCACAAATTACTCCAGACACATACGAACATGCATGTCAGTACGTGAAAGAGTCTTTAAGCATCTACGTACCTAGGCAGGCTCTTACATGTTTATGTTGGCATTCGCTCTGGATTACAAGTCTATGTACTATTTCGCAATTTCAAAACTGCTCCATGTAGTGACGCATGTTTTAAGCCTGTCATTCATCATTAAAGACACATTAAAGGTGTACAATATAATGACTATATCTGTTTCTGTTTGTCTAACTAGAAAAAAAGTTGCACTATTATTTTTACTCTGAAAATTCAAACATGGTTTCTGAACTGGCAAAAAAAAAATAACTTGGGTAACTGCACCGGTTTTCTAATGCCAATATCAAACTTAAGCATTTTTTTTGAATGAGTGTGAAACGCAATTATTATCTAATTTTCATATTGAAGACAAATTTTAGTTATACTTTTCAAATTAGTTGTCCTACGTTTTAGAAGGTGCAAAACTAAGTTTAAACTTGGAAGCCTTACAAAAACTCTCGCTAAAACAATGCGAAGCTAATTAATTACATAATTGTTAATGTTAAACTCACATTTTCTTTAGACATGAACTACAAGAATTCCTTCACTATACTAACTTCTATGCAAAATTAAAAAAAGACATCAGCTTCACACATTGAAAAAGATGATTTTCCAGTTCTCAAACATGTACAAATCAAAACTATAATAAAAAATAAGACTACCAATCCACTTTTACTTACTAAAGGACCTGAACCGCACGTCTTGTCGAATATATGTAGTAAGCTTATTTGCACACGTAAGGTATATACATATACTATGTACCTAGGTAATAGGTAACTTACAAAGTTACATAAAAAATGACGCTACTCAGAATGGTCTCAAAAAACTCTCGTAAGAATATTTATAAATACAATAAATAATCCAGAAATCTCTATAGTGTCTCCAAATTAAATGAAAAATACACCTGGTGGGGTATAAAATGGGACATGTTATTGCTGGATGTATGACAATGACTATGTCATCGACAAGACCGACGACACTTACTTAGAGTCCGTGCTTCCCTCCTTTCTGTGAGTTTTCACAGAGCCTTGCTAGACGAAGCAAGAAATTCGAAAATTCGTAAATTCCCTTGGGACAGCACGTACTTTGTACTTTTTTTTTAGATAGTTAGTCAGTTACTCCCGCACCGTAAACCGTAACCTGATGCGGATCCGATGCAATACCCACTTCATTTCATTTTGTGAAACTGGGTGGGCTCCTATATGAATGCTGTCTTGTTATGTCGTGGCATGGCTGCTCTATGGTATGGTGGTGCTAAAGCTATGTAATTTTAGTCTACATACGAATATCCCTTACAGCTATACTCAGACATACAATCATCTACAGCGAGGATTTCATTTCATGCTCAGTTTCCACGGAGCTCCCAAACTATCCCTCTTTCTCACTCTGTTTTGCTTTGTCTTGAACGAGAGTCTTGAGATCTTGAGACATTCAAGATTACAGTTTTACATCCACGAAAAAAGACGGAAGCAAAAAAAAACACACACCAAAAAAAAATTTGCTGAGTCAAACACACGTGTAAACTGTAACTTTTGTAGGTGTTGCTATTGGCTATTGGCACTGGAGCCTGGATACTAGATACGCTCACATTTGGTATATATAAAGTATATACCGTAAGTGTTTCTTATATAAACCTCTCTTTGAATGTTGAATGTTCAAGACATTTTGAAGACTTCCAGAAAGGCTATATCCAGATATATATGGATGTGCGGAGGCTTGGAAGCAATTGTATTGCCGGGCAATTCTTGTATATAGCTATTCCCTACTATTACTTAGCCCTAACACCTAATGAAATGAGAATCGTAAAAAAAGTTTCAAGTGTCCAATTGACCGTTGACCATCGTTCGGGGACCTCGAATAGCGGATATAAAAAAAAATCCTCGACTGTCAACTTCGGGTTTCCTTACGCTTTCTCTTGACTTGACTATGTATGTGTATATATTTGTAGCTCACTATAGGTCCATACTTTTGAAATGCTAAAGGGTGCATGTATAAATAAATCTTCAGTGAAATTGAACTACTAAATGGCATACACGTTTTCTCACAAATACACAAAAAAGGGTCATCTATTTATTTCTTACAAATTGAAATTATGAAGAAAAAAAACATTGCGTTTTAAAAAATGCAATAAACATTCTTTCCTTAGGATAAAGTTACGAAAAAAATTCAAACCGCCAACACTGCTTGCTCAAAAAGACAACTACCGCTACCACTAAAACCATGAACTGAAACCGATATTAGGCAGATCAGCTGATCTTGACTGAGATAACATATCACATTTTGAATTCATTCACGATTTTGAAATTCATAAATTAGGATGTCAAAGTTGTCAAAAATCCGTTAAAATTTACCATGCGAATGTTTCAAACTGTTCTAAAAACTTCAAAAACATTAAATGACGCATAAAAAGTGTATATACGTATTTTGTGAAGCTTTCATTTGGAAAGTCAAACCAAAACCGAATATCGAAACCGGACTCATCCGACTGAGAGACTCTCTCTGGTTTTATAATTATTATTGTAATCTGAAACTTATCCGTGGATGGAACTTTAGTTTTATACACTTATAAATTACTAGTTTATTTACCCAAAAAATTCCATGGTTTATATCCCGAGTTTTGGTCCCAAGCCAACACTAAGCCAAAAACTAAAGCAATTTCACAGAACTAGGGCAGGGCTACAGTAGCAGTCTGCTGCCAGTCAACAAGAAGAAAAACTAAAATTCAAATATTCCAATGAAAATTCAAACTTAATGAGTAAAAATAATTTGAAGCAAATATAAAACATTGTATTCATGGGAATACTATATACGTACCAACTATGATGCCTACATAAAATAATACATGAGGTATAATATGTATGTTCTGATTCATAAAGCATACTTACCAGGACCAGGATAGGCAGGTTCCTACATTAATTACGTACATGTTATTACTGCGTGCCTATAAACTACTTGGAAACTATAAAACGACCAAGAAACTACCTGTAAAGCCTGTTTTCGTTAAGATTCGATTTCTCCTGAGTCTTGGTGCCGTCACTCTCTCTCTCTTTCTTTCTACCCGCCCTGCTCACTTGCTCCAACTAAAATTTTAATTTCGAAAATTCTTGAAACTTCTACACACAGAAAAAGCTCGCGAGCTCACAATCAGCTCCTCGTTCATCCCTGTGGAGTCTGCCTTGAGGAGTTTTTTTTGTCATGTAGCTTTCGCATAGTGGATGGCGTGATGTGACCCGGCTCCCCTTCACTTTCCCTGTCTCATTTCTGAAAAAGTTAAAGTCAAAAACTTCATAAAAGTATCATAACTACTTTACTTGCTTGACAAAGACTAACTAGAAAACTCCCTAAACTACAAAACTATCTTATGATATACCCACTAAGCCAACCAAAAACTAACACAACATATACTTGTATATTCCCACCTACATGCATAACGCATCTACCTGCTACCTTATACATATATGATTATATTTACATACGACTTACTTGTACACTAGTTAGATAGGTTTAGTCTTTCCTGCTTTAGTTTCCCCGCAGTCACGAGGCTTAGGCTTTATAGTACACAAGAATGCCAGTTTACTATTGCCGTTCCCAGTGCAGTACCACTATCTTTTACTTTAATACTTTAAATGAAAATCCTGAAAACTTTGCAACTTTTTTTTAACCTCTCGCATCCCATGCATACACACACACAAGCTTACAGCATGAATGACAGACGGGATGAAAATCAGAAAAACCAGAGACAGGGCCAAAAGCTTGGCACTCACACTGCTATGCTGGATGGAAGGAATGACTTGGAAAAATAAGTTAAGACGGATAATATAAACATCCCTTTTTCCTTAGCTTTTCAGATTTCCAGAGTTTCGGTCTTATTTGGTTGGGTACGTCCCTGGCTGACGGACAGCACTAGAAACTAGGACAAAAAAAAGCAATAGCGTCATGGACAAAAAAATAATTAAGGAGGAGAAAATCAAAACGTCATGGCACTGTGATATATGACAGTTTTTTGTGCGGTTAAACTCGTATTCGAATACACTATTGTATTACACATCATAGAAAAGATGATGTTTTTCTGCCCGTACATACACACAAAAACGAACAACGAAAGTACGACATGGTACAGGTACAACAAAACGAAAACCAAAATTAATTATTCTGGCAGTCATGTGCGATCCTAGATCTAGGTTAAAATTTAGCATAACTCTATTATGAGAGTCACCTATTAGTAAACATTACGACGCGACAAACTGTTGAGTTTATATTACTTGTATACCTGCGGCACTACTTACTTTGGTCTTGGTGTTCGGGGTTGAAGAAAATCCCTAGAATCAGCTCAAACGTCGTTTATTATATAAGCAGCCTACTGCCTGCGAATGACGGAAGTAAATATTTGTAGAACTAGTAAAAGAATATAAGCCATATACGGAACAAAATGTATTCAGTTTTTCAAGTTACAAATTCAGTATGAAATACAAAATATAATGACAATGCAACAAAAGTAACACTATAGAGCATTAAAACAACAGGAGCGAAGAATAAACATCTAGAAAATTGAAAAATCAGAATCAGATTCAGATTCAGATTTGAGAAGTATAAAGTAGACAATCCAATAATTCCCGCATTTACATCGGCACTGCTTCCGTAGGTTTTATGTATGGCTCCTGGCAGCTACAAACTGTGTAAAACTGTAAAACTGCTGTGAGGACGTCTTTTCCTCTTTTCTACCATTTCCAATGCTGGGTGCGAGTGCAGTGCCTGTAGATTAATAAATCGGACCTTCCGCTCAGTTGAGTGAGCTGATTTCCAGTTCCAGCTCCAGTTCCAGACCAGTGGCCACCAGTGTCCAGTGTCCAAAGTTGTGAGTTGTTTGAGTGGTAGCGGTGCGATACTGGATACTGTGTTAAGGATATCGAAAGCATCTTCTCTACACGGTTAGAATCCGGATCCACACATTCTAAATTCGAATTTAAATTCGAATTCGGATCTGCCAGGCCAGGACCAGTATTCCACCAGCCCAGCAAGTGAGTTTGAGTTTTATGGTATAGACGTTTGAATAGGATATCCAAAACACGTTTCGGGGATTTTGTGACTTGACTCAAAATGTCAACAACCATCCCATACAATAATACATATAAACAGTGAACCATACCATCACGAGTATCACCACTGACTAGTGAGAGCACTGAAACACATCTTCAGTCAGAGTCCGTGCCCATCCATGACCGTGCCCGTGCCCGTGCCCCGTATGGCAACCAGGAATAGTAACCATAACCGTATTTTTGAGTATTTCACTTCAATGGAAACTCTATTCAGTGTTCAGTGTCTTGGATGGATACACGTTCTCGGTTTTTGTATCGAATCGGAGCGAAACGCATCCCTACTGTACTACTCCTATAGTACTACGAGTCGCATCGCATCGTCTGCTCCTGTTTGTGTGGGGAAAAAAAGTTAAAAGTCTAATAGAATAACAACGTGACAGACCGATGTTGATACTGAAGCCAAAACCGAAGGAAATTTCTTCCTTGTCTTATCTTTAGTCTTCCGAGTCTCTTGACTTCCAGTTTTCAGTCTTTTCAGTTTTCCTCACCCCAACAAAACAACGAAAAAAGAGAAGGAACCAAGTAGTATAGAGACCGAGGCGAGAAGTGCCTCCATAAGTTTTGGAAGATACTCACGATCAGGAGTGTATGTCTCACTATAGTAAAAGTGAGCAGAGCTGTTGTTAGTTGGTATGGCAGGAGTGAGTCCTCTTCATCTCCTTCTTGTTTTTTCAAATTTCAAAACCCAAAAAGCCAACATAGAGGAAGCACACATAAATATATAGGTATACGCATCGTAAATCGTAAAACCGTAACCAAGTAACTTTAACGGAAAAAAGACACGTCAAACGTGGTGTGTGTGGTGTGTGACTTATAGGATGGGCTCGTTGATCTTGTGTACTTGTGTCTTCTTGTGTGCATTCTTGATGTACCTAGATAGGTTTGTAAGTTTCTTCGATCAAGTTTTAGGCATTTTGTGTATAGGTACAGAGATGCAAGGTTTATATGTCTATAATGTTATTTACTTAAACTTCATACTTCTTATAGTGTTATCTGCTATATACTTTGATATCGGGATATAATTACATATATACAGCGACAGAAGCGGAAGAAAAGCGTATAGAATGTAGAACTAGAAAATGGCATGAGCATCAACATCCGATTCGGAGGAGAGGACATGGCATGGCAGACTTGAAGAGTATCTTTTTATTTATTGTAACTTTCCTGCTTTCCTCATTCTTTTTTTTTCCTCTCCTCTTCTTCCCCGTCTCCTCTATATGTTACTCTCCAAAACCCCAAACTTAAAAAAAACCTCTGGCTATGGAATGGAGACCGTAGTAGTAGTAGTCAGTCCGAGTCCGCGATGCCAACACCAAAAAAATAACAACCCAACTTCGTCTTCGTCTTCAACAGATATAACTCTCTGATGCGTTTGTTGATGTTGATGTTCATGCTTTCACTTTCCTCAACTTGGAGGGTTCATCCAGATTCAGATCCAGCCCGTCGAATACGAATCCAGAATTCAGTCTTCCAGTTCACAACTTCGGACAGCTCCGGCTCCGGCTCGAGACTATTTTGAAAAGACCGAGTCAATAATTTGGAAACAATAGCAAGGAAAACCAAATACCGAGTGCTCATTTTATGTACATCTAAAATTCAATATCCACATTTTAACTATTTTGTTTTACAAGCAACCGCATTTTTCACCGAAGAGGTTATAGAAAACTTTCAGAGTGCTTCCGGAGCTCCAACTTCTGAAGTGTTTCTAGCAGAATTTGAGTAAATTAGCAGCATTATTAATTTAGATGAGTGAGTTGATTAGGAGAAATTATTATTAAGAAGAATATATTATTGGGAAATTACATAAGTCTTTTAAGAAGTACTTAACGAACATTGCGGATTTAGTTAAAATAGTCTCTATTACGAGTGTGTGGAAAGTCCTGTGTAGAAATCCAAAACCAGCCAAAGTGCTACAACATATATTCCAGGGGTCTTATCCTTCTATCCTTATCATCCCCTGACTCCAGGTTCCCAGTTCCAGTTCCAGACTCTGACTTTACTGACTGACTAGTGACTCTCTGTCTCTGACTACTCGCAACTGTGGCAATAGCCAGGACGACGGACCATAGGCTCAGGGACCCCGGCAACCAAGGCAATCCGATGCGATGCGATGCCATGCCATGGATGAAAGTGGGACTGACTTTGCAAATATAATACTATAGGTAACATGGAAAACTACTGTTGTCTCGTCGTCACTTCAAACTTTACAAAACTTGTTTAACTCGGAAACTTTCACATGGGAGACTTCTGTATATATATAACGTAATCGGAAATTCGGATCGGTCTTCATAGGGTTATATGCGCTACAAACTACAAACAAGTATACTTTTCTCCCTATCCCTCCTTTTATGCATGCTAAACTCAAAGACTAAAAAACTCTTTTATTTTTATTCCAAAAGGGATACATATAATATAGGTAGAACTGAATGTATATCCCGAATCCTTAATATCCGCCAAAAAACTCTTAGCTTTAAGCCGCTGCTGCTGTATTCTGTAGCAGAATAGGTCCCTTTTTTCTTGCAAACAAGTTCCAAGTAAGTCGAAGTCAACGATGGACCTCTCAGAGTATTCAAGTATCTATGTACATGCTACATGTGTATATATATATATGGACGTACCTACCTAGGTACTTAGTTATGTAAGTTCTTTGAAAAGCTTCCCTCTTGTCTCCTGACTTCACTTTGACTTCCCTTGTCCTTGTCTTGACTGTCGCTGTCGTCTTCGTTCTTCCAACTTAACTTAAGACTTGATTCCTCTATAGTTCTTGACAGAGGAGTCAGAGTCACAACACGCACTGACACGCAGTTCCAAAACCAATACTTTCCCATTTTCTCTCTCTCTCTCCCACTGTTTGGTGTTTGTCACTGTTTTATTCAGTCTCACTTGAAAATTTCCAAGTCGAATTTGGATCCGGATTCCAAACCGGAGTTGCAGAGTCGCCTTCGACAACGACAACGGCAACGACTTTCTTTGGAGTGAATATACATATATATATATATAGAGCAGACAGAAAAAAAAGGGGGGAAAATTAATGGAAAACTGGATTGTGAGAGAAAGGAGAAAGGAGAAAAAAGGAAACGAATGGGTTTGAAATATCAAAGATTCAAAGACGGAAAAACTATAAACAATGTAAACAATGTTTTTTTTGAAGACACGAGCTTTTGAGCAGTTGAGCCCTTTGAGCTTTGAAGCTCTTTTCCGTATAGGAGATTTTTTTTTGAGGAGTCTTGTCGAGTATTTTATTTTATGTAATTCTAGAACTATCTACCATATAATTTGATAATCCTTCAGAAGCCTTCAGGCCGACGCACGGTCGAGCAGTGTCTGACGGACGACTCTCAAACACACTCTCAATAACAACGTTCCCGACATAGTAACAGTAGTAGTGGTAGTAGTAGTAGTAATAATAATAATAATATCTCGTCTGTCTTGTTCATCTCATCCGCGAATGTAATCAAACTCATATAGTCATCATCATAATAAGGATTTTGGATTTTACTCGAGATCAAAATCATGAGCTGATGATAGTTTAGTCGGAGTTTGTAAAAGTATTAGTGGAATATGTAGTGGAGCTATACCTATACCTCTAATATATTTGAAATTGAAATTGAACTTGTAAAATACACCGCTGAGCGTGAGTGAAATATGAAACTCAAGATGGTGTATACATAGTATTATAAACCATTTCATGTGGTTCCTTGTAGCCGTACCGGTGCCGGTGCCGGTACTGGTCCCGTAGTTATTTGTAGTTGTAGTTTTGATTATGTAAACAGAAACACACCTCTCGACAGAGGGCATAGAGGATTATATAGTTTAGAGTGAAAGGATTGAATTGAATTATCTTCTCACATTCCATTGTAAACATTTAAAATACACTTAAAATACCTTTCCAATCCACCATTTTCTCCCTCCTCCACACTCCATATTTCCCCACACAACACAACATATGTTTTTACAAGGTTTTAAAAGTCAAACGTCAACGTGCTTCAACACTCTTCACTCGACAGGCATCTCAATGAGCTTGCCAAAATATTTATGTTGGAAAGGATTTACATTTTGTTATGTAGGTAACAACCAACATTTTGTTTGGGTATTTAACGATTTCAAAAAATCTATGATACCCGGACCCGGGGACTCGCGTACGGGCACGGATATTTATGTGCTGTTATTGTAATGGACCGAACATTATTGTGTAGTAATAATAATAATTGCCATCGTTTATATTGCAAACGTATTTCCTTAAGCAAAACTCTCATGGGGGTTCAGACTTCAGAACAATAATATGTTTTATTATATTATTTCTATTTTTGTTTGTTTAAGTATTTAAGTTTAATGTGTTTTCTGTGTAATTTTTAATTTTACTTCGGACTAATAATGAACATTGACGGGGGAATGGCGAGGACCATTATGACGATTAGGATTTGACTTGACAGTCGTACATATCGAGAACCAAAAGTGAAATGTCATGTAAAGCTATAAAAACATTAAAAAAAGAAGAAGAAAAAAACTGAAAATAATTGTAGCTCACAAACTATTTAGGGAGTTGAAGTGTAATCTGTTATCTGTGCTGCTTCTGCTATACTGCATTTCTCTCTCTCTCTCTCTCTGTTTTTAATAGTACGATCATGCGATGGTTTCCACGATACGATCCGAGTCTCAATGTCCGCGTCTCGGTTTTTTATGTGTACTGATATTTTCAACCGTCGCTCCCCGCCTCTCCCTCACACTCACCGTCTTATTATTTATTAATTACGACCAGTCTCCGCACACACTGAAAGTAATAGTGGTTGTATGTAGGTAGGTGGGTGGGTGGGTATGGGTACGTAATTACACTCAGGCTCCAACTCCACTAAATCGCCTCACCACAGACGTACATCCAGCGAATTGAAAAATATAGAAAAAGGCTCAAAAAAACAAAAATACAATGCTTCTATATGTACGAGTGTGTAAGCTGCTGTAATTATATATAGCTATAATAAAGCCTCACGTAATATTGTCGTCGTCAGTCGACGAAGCGTCGTCGACGAGTCACTCTCCTTTATTTCTATATAGCGCAATATGCAGCCTTCTATCAGATTCAGAATCAGAATTGCACTTTTGTAGCCTAGCGTACATACTGTGTGTGTATTGTCATCTATTCACAGGGAGCATATTTTAAATGGAAAATTGGAGTGTGTGACACAAACCAAAAACACTAAGCTAAAATTTAGCAAACATCTCCTAGAAGCAAATTTAAATAGACGTTTTGCACAGCGGGAAAATTTTAAAGAGCGCATAACAAGAAATATTAGGGGCCGGGCACAAATGGTGCCATCCACATTGAGGGTAGGTCACTTTCAAAAAGGATGACACCCCATCAGGGCGGGATAATGCGGCCAGCGCAGGCAGCCCCCGCTGCTTGAATTTTCAAAAACACATGTAAATGGAACATTTTGCAGTTTTCAAAAATATGCAAAAAGAATATTTTGACTTTTCAAAATCATGCAAATAAAATTTTTTTACACATTTCAAAAACATGGAAATAAAACATTTTCCAATTTTCTCAAAAGCATGTACATAAATAGAACATTGAGCACCTTTCTGAATCAAGTAAAAAGGACATTTTAAACTTTTCTAGAACATGTAAATACAACATTTTGCTTTACCAAAGAAAACCGTCAATAAAATCAAAATGGTGGTTTTTGTATGGAAAAAAATTCCTGCCTAAAAGCAATTCCTTCCTCCGGCCCTGCACCCCATGTTAAAGATATTTTCTATTTCCGCAATGGTTATAAGAGGATGGTAAGGTAGGTGGGTACATTAGTTTGGAAAATTTGGGTGGCGCCATTTGTGTCTGGCCTCTAATTAAATGAAAGCTAAAATATAAGTGGTGAAAATAGGCTCCAAAATTCGACGAGTCCTGTATAGTTCCAAGTTCCAGTACCAGGGAAGAGACACACAATAATATGTGAGAGCTTCATATAATGAGAGTATTATTTATTAGGAAATTTTTATTGTGGCCATTACTCGTGATAAAGGAGTCGGTCAATTTTATTTATTGTCCATGGTTTTTCTGTGTACCTATATATGTATGGAAGGGAGGTGGGGAAATATAGCTTCAAAAAGCTATACGCACACACAGGGGGAAACAAATGGGAAGTTGAGAGTTGAAGAAAAGTGTGTGGAGGGAAGAGGAATGAATCCTGCTACTCGTAATATCTGCACCTAAGTCATATTACTTCCATAAAATGTATTTATCGGACTGACTGCCTTCCCAGTGCCAGTTCCAGTGCCAGTGTCAGTTCCAGTTCCAGCCAGACTCCACAACTTCAAACCAGTATAGTGTCTTTATTTTTCTTTCCATTTTTCCATCCACTTGTTCCTATCGTCCACTTTTCTTTACCCTGTATATCTCTTCCGCACTATGCAATCCTGCCACTACAATAATATCTACAGTACATTGCCCGTTTTCCTATACAATAAGAAAAAGAAAAACTGACAAAATTCGTATAAGACTCCATTCTACATGTATATAATGTGTAAGGCTCGGTGTTTTAGTTTTAGACTTTAACTTGCTTAATTTATGATGACTTGGCTAGACTTATATATAGTTTACATATTTTACCTTACTGAATGTGTTCTTGAGTTTTAACTTTGAGTTAACAAGGACATTTTGTTTTGCTTGTATTGTTTGTATTTTTTTAAAGGCCTTTTGTACTTATCATTTGTATGCTTTCATTTTTTTTTGTTTTCATTTGGGCAACACACAGTTTTTTTAAAAACTTTCTGTATACTTTATGTTTTTTTGTACCTAGGTAACTTTTGTTTTACTTTTACTTCTTGTTCTTTCGGTCTTATTTATTTGTTGACAACAACAATAAGAGCGACAGAATGGGAAATTACATGAAAGCTATATAGTACCGGGACCGGGAGTTCTTGACGCAGCCGGTGTCGTTGGTTTTGTCGTTGTCGGTGTCCGTGTCGGTTTCGGTGTCGGTGTGATACAACAGAACAACATAGAGCAGTTCTTTGTCGAGTGTCTTGACGTGTTGACACATTAAACTATGACGTCTTGTAAATTTCCTTTTTATTTTTTGTTAATTGTTCGTATTTATTGCTTCATTGTCGGGTTTAATAGAAGGAACATACAGAAGAAAGGGTAAAGAGAATGAAATATTTTGTAATGATTATAATTGCCACTGTTGACTGTGGCAATAAAATTATTTTAGCTATAGTTATATTTTATAATAAATAGTTTTTGTAGCTTTGTTTTATTCAACAAGACGCTTCGTAGAATGTAGTTGAAATACTGACGCTTTAAAAATTCCTCCCGTTGCGTTGAGGTTGTGTCTTATTTCTCGCGTAGTAGTGCAGAGCTCAAAGAGTTGATCAGGGCCGGACAATGCGGCCAACAAAGGCAGCCCTCGCTGCCTGAATTTTCAAAAAATATTTAAACGAAACATTTTTCACTTTTCAAAAATTTGTAAATAGAACATTTTTCACTTTTAAAAAATATGTAAATAGAACATTTTTCACTTTTAAAAAACATGTAAATAGAAAATTTTGACTGTTCAAAAACATGCAAATAAATATTTTTATACATTTCAAAAACATGGAAATAAATATTTTTTCACATCTCAAAAACATGGCATTACAAAATTTTCCACATATTTTCAAATATGTAAATAGAATATTTTGCACTTTTCAGAATCAATTAAATTAAACATTTTAAACGTTTCTAAAACATGTAAAAACAACATTTTGGTTTAACAACGAAAACCATCAATAAAATCGATATGGTGGTTTTTGTATGGAAACAAATTGCTGCCTTAAGTAATTCCTTATTCGACCGGCCAGCCCTGGAGGTGACAGAGACATATTTTAAATTTCCATCTGGAAAACTGCATTGTGTAAAGTTAAAGTTGTAAAGCTTAAGGCAGACATTACGGCGACGGCATTTTACCGTTTACCTCTATGTCGGATGAGATCACGATTTGACGACCAGAAATAGAGTCAGCAGACTGTGCACGTTTGCATTCTTAATTATATGGTGTACTAAAAAAATGCAAAACAAAGGGAATTTTAAATGTGGATAATAATTAATAATACGTAATGCAGTTACATGTGTAGGAGGTTTTGTACATAATGTGAGAACATTACAGCGGGTGCTGGTGCTGGTGCTGAGTGGTGGTACATAAATACTAATCCTGGCATCCATGAAAAACCCCTGTACAAAAACAAACACTTTTGGGGATGGGAAAACAGACATTTTCTGAGTTAATTCTGTTCTGGTTCTGGTTCTGTTATAGGTACATTTAAAAGCTTACTATGTAATGGCTAATGCCAGTGTTGGCATGTGTAGAGGCCCCGAAGATATAATCCAATATTTAATAATATTCCGTATAATTCTATAAAATGATACAATAATAAAATCAAAGGGGTAGTCCATCCATTATCCATAATCCATACCCTGTACTTGTGTGATGTGTGTGTACATACACACCTAATGTCAGTAATATTTAGGCACCTATGCCTTACATAATAATATACGCCAACTCATAATAGACAGGAATGGAAGGCAAAAAATAAAAATGAAAAAAAAAAAATAAGAATGATGTATTGACTAGAGTTCCATAAAGTCAGGGAAGAACAGTAATTCACGTAAAAGTGAGTAAGTTACAGTATTATTGAGTCTCACAATTTAGGAGCAGAAGCTAAAACCCGCATATTCTACAGTATAGCATATGTGTAAGTTACATATGTAAGTACAGCCCTACATTTTTCACAATTTAGCTTTCTATTTTATCAGCCTTATAACATTATACGTATATAAACGAAAAAGGAATCCAAAAACCAAAACCAAAAGCGATCGGCCAAAAATGTGGATTGAAACCATAAGTAAAAGGCTTTATTAAAGCAAAGGGTATATAAGTACAGCCACAACAGCCACATGTACCTATGTGCAGCAAAGGTATAGAATCCCGGTACCGGTACCGGTACCGACGCCGGTACCGATCCCATGGCTTTTGCCTTGTCTATATGTAGGATTTATAAATAGTTGATTTGATTGATGACTTTGCCTTTTAGATTTAGATTACCATGGCATGGCCATGACTTGACCAGTACCAGTACCAGAACCAGAACCAGCACCCGCACCAGCAGTAGACTTAAAATATCAAATCGTGTACCTATCTATCTACACTGCTGGGGGAAATTTAATAGAGATGTACGTTGTACGTTTCCATCGGTTTCGGTTTTGGTGTCGGTCTTAGTTTTGGCTACGGTCCCCGTGTCCATTTTACTACACAGAAAATGAATTTGAGAAAACGAGCTATCAAATCAATAGACGAATCGAATCGAATGCCTTTTACTCTTGATGTATCTCTTGACCCAAGCCATAGAAACCAAAGAAGAATACATGCGGACAGAAAAATGCTCTGGAAAAATTGCCTATAGTAGTGCCTGGTGACTAGTGTACTGCACAACTATAACGTTTTATACCTGTATGTAGTACAAAGTATAGGAAAGTAAATCAAACAGAAAAAAAAACATTAATTTTTTTAAAATGCTCCAAATATGTAGGTACTGTAGAAGTAAAGCTTGGAAACTTGGAACTTTAGGAACACTAATGACAAGCAGTACGTAATAATACTGTATGATACATAACGCGAGAAAGAAAAGGATCATTAGCATTCGTCAAAACATTAAGATGAGTAGTGAATTTTGAACTCAAGAGTCAGAGTCAGGACTACTTAGACATCACTTTTCCAATTTTGTGTGCGCTTTTTAAAATTGATTACGTAATCAAGTGGCATTATAGTCTCATCATTATTAGCACTACCATGGAGCTGCGGAACTGGAAAAGTAAAATTCTTCTATCTACTATATCTACGCAAAAATCTACATAATATTTTGACATTTCCTTTAAAATGCGCTATAAAACATTAAAAGCTCCAATTTTTTTCAACAAATTTAATTTGGTTTACTTTCTATAATGCGGCGTGTTGCAAATTGAACATGCTTTTTGAACACCTGCCACTTTTTTGCATGGAATAAATATGAGCTGTTATAATTTACTATTTACCATTTAAATTATATGTATACTGTATATATTTTTTGCAATTTGTTTTTGAACGAAGTACATATATATATAGAACATTTTGCCGTGCCGATTTGAATGCTTCTTCATACTAAAGAGATATTTTTTTCCATCAGAATCTTCCCTATGAGATATCAGCAGTGTATGTGGAGGGGACAGGGAAATTCATTATGGTAATCATAATTAGTAATTCGTCATTCCTAATTCCATCATTTATTTTCATTATAAACCTGTTATTTAGGTAATTGCTCCATGCTCAACATTATATGTAGCCAAGTACTGACATGGAATATTAAAATAATGGATTGGTAGATATCTATAGGTACTTAGGGGTCGTCCATAAATGATTTCAGCGAAATATCCCAATTTTCGAGATCCTCGGTCGTCAGGTTAACCATTGCGTGAAAGGCTGTGTCCAAGCAGACCAATAACACTCCACGTGATGGCATTTATGGACGATCCCTTACCTGCTTGCTTACCTTTCCTTCCTACAAAAGTATCAAGTTAGCATTCTAAAACCGAAACAGACTAGCAACCCCCATCAATCCACATAATATTCCATATTCCATAAACTCCTTGTTATTAATATTAATCCGTGATATGCACCGTTACCGTTACCGTTACCGTTACCGCCACCGCTCCCTTTCTTCACACTGACTGTCTGTACATACCGCACCTGAGTTTGGCTCTTTTTCGATAATGTCTTGATATATGTCGATATAATAATCGCACGTTACTAGAATCAAAATCGGAAATCTAGAATAAAACGTAGTGTATGTAGCGTACTATGTGTATCAAAAACGGAAATCGAAATCCAAATGGAAATCGATGACCTAGCCTAGGTACTAAATTTATGTATGTGTATAGGTATGCTATAGTTTATAGTGAGGTAGGTAGTGTACCTAAGTATATGGGGATATATTAATATTAGTATAGAAATATTTCGCTCTCTCAAAAAAAAACGAAAAAAAATCACATATTAATGTGAATACATCATGATCACTCACATGCATGGCATGGCAGAATAGAAGCCCATGTATAAAAAGAAACTAGAATGTTCAAAAAAAAAAGAAGAAAAATGAGCTGGTGTCTGATCCTGATCTGAATCTAAAAATCTGAGAATAAAAAAAAACATGGGAAACAGAGAACTCAAATATTGGAGTATAGGTAACATGTAGTACTCAAATACGAGCGAAAACGACCAAAACGAAACTTTGAGCCTTTGTAAAAAATACTTTACAAAATCTTGTTATATTTAATCTGGTCATTATCTAGACATGATAAATTAATATTGAGGCTTCCTAATTGAACGCTCCAAAGCAGTACAGCAGTGCATTTAATGCACTAATTAATTAAAAAAAAAACAGTGCTAACGCTATAGCTCTATATATCTAATTAAAAAATCATTAATAAAAAAATATCAAACAAATTCTTAAACTTGCAATTAGCTGCTTTGTTAGTGAAAAAGTATAACAAAATTAGCCATGCAAGATGCGACCAATTTCAAGGATTAATTTTTTAATAATTTGTATAAAGTTAAGTCAATGTATAAATGTATGTAAAAAAATATTTATGTATCATGTGATAATTTTTAATTTTTTTTAGAGAATCCTGATTCCTCGGATTTTTTCTTGAACTGCATAGGAGCGGCCTCATTTAAAAATTCAACGAAAAAAAAACTACACAAAAACAAAACTTTTCTCCTTCAAAAAAATGATTTTTAAAGTTGAGAAGAAATCTCAGACCAATTCATTCCCTAGTCTCATCACCAGTCCTACTTCTAGTGTCTTGAGCATATTCAACTTTTGTTGACGACTACACTGCTCCTGCTCCTCTTGGCTCTGTGACAGTGACAGTGAAAAAGACAGCTGACAAGCTGACAAGAGACAAGAACAACAAGAAAACCATATAGCAAAATAAGAAAAGAGTTTTTGTATTTTTTTTCTGTTTTGTTTTTACAGCAAAGTGATTTGCATTTCCCAGTTACATATTAAATTACACTACATTCAGCAATTCAACATTCTCCCTCACTCCTTTTTTTGGGCCATTTTTGTTGTTGTTGTACTGCAATATTATTGTCTGGGGAGAAGACTGCAGAGTCCCCCCGACTGCAAACTGCAGACAGCAGACATAGTGTATTGTAGTAGACAGTGCAGACTGTTAAAAAATTAAAATAAACTTGAAGTGCTCAGAACAAATAATAGAGAGAAAGAAAGAAAGAAAAGGAAACAAAAATAATACAAAAGAAGAAAACGAGAACCGCACTCACACTACCCTCGAGATCAAGAGTCGAGATCAAAATCCAGATCGACTCGACGAGGAGAACGACCAAGACCAAGACCAAGACCGTAAGAGATAGTCATCTTTTTTTGTTTCTTGGGTCTTGGACTTGGAGACGGAGCAGTTGCAGTGCAGCAGTGGAATCCGCAATGAACATGAAAAAAATGATTTCACATTCAAACCACTGCAATCCTTCTTCTCCTTCTCCTTCGCCTTCTTCTAAACAGGTCAGTTTTTATTATTTTTATATTCATACACATTTGCATTTTTCATAAATTCCTTAAATAATAACATTAGTCGCTGACGCATACATTGATACATTGGACAAGTAGGACTGGCATCAAAATTCATCAAAATTGTATAGCTCCAAAATAAAACATTCATGCTATACTCCTACTACTGCAAATTGCAATTCATACCATATTTAGCAATACATAAATAAATATCAAGAAGAAAATTGAAATTTTTTTCATTCACAACATAAATTCACTTTTGCTCCTGGAAAAAAATCTACTTATGGGGAACATCAGATATCCCTGCTTAGTGTTCAAGGTGTAAAAATACAAACATCCTAGAGACATACATTTTTTACATTATTCTCTATTTGCATTTTACATTTTCGTGAATTTAATTCATTCATTTTTCAAATGCAAATAACCTTCAATATTTAACGAAGCGACACAAAAAGAAGCCAGTAGGGTATCTTATTACTTACCTGCTTATGTACATAACGTAAAAAGTCGTTCATTTGTAAATAATAAGTTGTAGTGTAGACCATAATCTACCAATCTGCAACTTTGTAAAGCAAATTGTTAGACTTTTTATTAAATAGTAAGTTGGGCAGTGTGCATTTTTCACATTTTTTCGCATTTTTTAAAAATTTGGAAACCACAACATTAAAAAATGTAAAAGCCTGTTTGCCCGGTTTGCCGTTCAAGCAAGCATTTTCAGGGGCGGATAATGCGGTCAGCGCAGGCAGCCCCTGCTGCTTGAATTTAAAAAAAAAATGTAAATGGAACATTTTGCATTTTTCAAAAATATGTAAAAAGAATATTTTGACTTTTCAAAAACATGCAAAATAAATTTTTGTGTACATTTCAAAAACGTGCAAATAAAACCTTTGTCACTTTTCTCAAAACATGTGAATAGAACATGTTGCACTTTTCTGAATCAATTAAAAAGAACATTTTGCACTTTTCTAAAACATGTAAATATAGCATTTTGCTTTACCACAAAAAATCTTTAATAAAATCAAAATGGTGGTTTTTGGATGGAAACAAATTCCTGCCTAAAAGCAATTCCTTCGTCCGACCCTGAGTATTTTTAAAAAGCTCTAAAAGTCTACTGTAGCTGTGAAAATTTGTGAAATTTATGAATGTGTTTCAACCAAAATACAAATGTTCTTATGTACCTAGATAGGTAAGTATGCTACTAAATTCGCTCTATTTTTAGAACAAAAAATTCTCTGCATTTTTTGAAAAACATGCAAAAAATAATTAAATTTGAGGATATATATTTCTGTTTTGAGGAAATGTAGAGACCGGTCGGGTTGATAAGATGCAAGATTAAAATGTTAATTATAGTGTTTTGAACCTTTTCAACGATATGCAACCAACGGGACTGATATGTGAGTAATAAAGGTAATAATTATTTACTATTATACCAGGACTATTGGACGACTGCACTGCCCACTGACTATAGTGTGTGTATAGTATTTGATGTGGTTTAGTTTTAGTTCCAGTTTTGCTCTCAGATAAAGCAAACAGAGAGCTCCAGAACAGAAAGGGAGATTACTAAGGACAGAGGCCAGAGGAACCGCAAAGAAAATCTTGAAATCCATAATTTCCATAATCAAGTGTTATTTAATACACACTAACTACTCCATACATAATACTGTGTTATGACTTTCGGCTTGACTCTGCAACACCACGCCATATTATGACCATGTTATAATTTCATTCATTCATAAATGAATTCTAAATTTAACGATTGCACAAAACTAACTGTATAGAAAACTACCAGTACTAGTGCCAGGGCCATAGACCAGGCGACCAGCCTCATAAAAACATAGCACCAACAACCAACACCACATAACTGCCCCATCCATCCCAGGTACCTTACATAATTATGTACATGCATAATAGTAACCAGCGAGACTTTGAGTCAATTAAACACGAGTTTCACATGAAAATGAAACGATTGACATCCACACGTATAACATAGAGTCGAGCCATGCAATAGAAAAGAACTTTGTAAGTAGAAAGTATATAGACTAATATAGAGTTGTTCTCGCAGTCAGACTGCAATTATGTTGAACATTTGAATTTGAATATTAAACTCTATAGCACCCGCAGCTGTGACCACAAAAACTGCAACTCTAAAAGAACAACCACAAGTATTCATAACATAATTATAATTAACTGTGTGCTTAATGCAGATGTATGTGTATGTATACACTCCACAGATATATCTGTATATGGCACACTATGTACATGATATACTTCCCAATTAAACACATGAGTACAATTTAATCTCTTGTCTCGAAAATTAAAATTAAAATTACGATGTATACAAATTGGAGAGGAGGCCAAAGCCAGACCACCACCATACCAGCCCCAAATCATCAAATCCAAAAGGTCATCCTTTAATTCACATTCGAGTTTTAAGAAGTTAAAACATGGAATAAAGTCAGTCACAAGTTTTAAAACTATATATAATATGTACCTAGGTAAATAAACATGGAAGCATTAAACTTTGTTGGTAGTTTAGCTTTATACTTGACGAGCTACTAAAATAAAACGTCAACATATTGTAAGATATATTGTGTGTGAAGAACCAAAATGACCCATTTCCAATTTATTTCAGTTACAATCAAAATGAGCTATGACATAAAAACAAAATGAGAAACATGCGTCAAATGTTAATTAGGAGTTTGTGAAAAACGTAAAATTGTCTATTTTCATGATTTTCAACAATGCAGAATGTCATATTCACATGTTTTTGAAAAGGTGCAAAATGTTCTAATTCCATGTTTTTGAAAAGATGCAAAATGTTGTAATTCCATGTTTTTCAAAAGGTGCAAAATTTTCTAATTTCACGTGTTTGAAAAGTGCAAAATATTTTATTTAAATGCTCTCAAGACATATTTAAATATTTTTGTAGATAGTTGATATTATTGTTTTTTGCAACAAATGGATATGGGTCATTTTGGTTCTTCACAGACGATATGTATATGATGATATATGGTAACTGACAGCCCTTGAGCCCTTGTCGTTAACTGTTGTATATCCGCTCCAGAAATACGGTAGACACAGAGAAACAGATGAAAACTTGTTAATGTTAATAATAAAATTCCACATGTAGAAAATTAAAATTACTAAATTAGTAACTTGTCTCTGTCAGTCTAAATTGTGAGTAGACTAAAAGGAGTAATAAGGCTCCCTATTAAAATCCCCATGATTGTCTCATCTACTAATGTAATTTTTCTTTAATTCAGTCCAATCTAATCGCAATCCTAATCGTCACCCTCGTCAAGAGTGTTAATCTAAAATGCTCATGCTAAATACGCCGACGGTGGTCTACCCGACCCGTTTTATACATTTTACACAGCAGCAGCAGATCCCAATTGATGCATGTAATATATTGCCTGTTGCACTCGGGCTCGATCTGGGACTGTACTACTATATGGCATGGCAGTTAAAATTTGCACTGTGTAATCTGTAATGAAAGTAATAATGCACGGTAAACAGGGGTGATCGAAGCTCTGAGAGTGTGAGTTTTAGCTGAATGCGAATATTTGCACATCGGGACATTAAACAAAAATTGTGGATGTTACGTGTATAGCTATATATATATGGTGCATTATGTTAACAGTTGCTCGTTTAAAAAAAATAAATGGGAAGCGAAACTAAAAGTTTTATAGGGACAGGGACAGTGCATAGTAGACAGTTGCGCTGTAGTAATTTAAATTTGTAATGAAAGTTGTTCATCTTAAGTAACATACATATATGTGAGCATTATCATTCTGTTTCACTCTACTCTACTTCGTACTCATTTCTGCGGGGAATTGGATTTACTTTGCGGATTTAACTCTGTACAAAGTACAAGTCAAAGGAGCGTACCTACGTACCTATACTTACTAGTTAGCAGGCTATGGCCTTCGTCCTGGTCGTTGTCGTTGCCGTTGCCGTTCTATGCACATTGTGTATGTAAGCTATGTACCTAATAACGTCGTGTCAGCAGATTCAGAGAGATGTGTCATTGTATGCTACATGTATTGTGTATGTACTGGACTGGTACTCAACTGGTACTGGAGAATGTATTGTAATAATATAGAAAATGGTGAGGTCGGTTTCGGTGTCGGACTCGGTGTCGGTGTGGTGGTGGTCGACGGGCTCTAGTCTCCCGGCCCTGTCTTCAATTCTCTAGACTGCCATAAAACTGTAACGTTGACTCGGGCTTTTTAGCTCTGGCCTATCATGACCATGGCTTCTTAACGCTCAAACTAAAACTAAAAGTGTAGTCCATGTGCCATGTATTTGGAATGTTTGTCCCATTCCACGGGGTACGGGCACGGGTGTTCATCGGTAGAGCGGTCTACCGATCCTAACACGGCGGTAATACAATCGGTTACCGGCCGATTTGTATGTTGGTTGCTTGTCGGTGACCGGCCGGCCGGTAACCGTGAACAGCCGTGGGTACGGGACCGGGTCCGGTTCCAGACCAGGAACCGGAGCCAGAGCCAGAGCCAGTGGATGTATTGAGTGTAGTATGGAAAGCGTGTGGAATGAAAATGAATTGTTTGCAGTTGAAAAATGAGCTTATGTACGTAGTGGTTGAGGAGTGGGACTGGAATTTAAGGTAGGACAGGACATAAGGAATAAGGTAGAGAAAGTAAAGGACAAATTAGCTTTGTTTTAATAAAGCACCTCGTCACAGGACATTAGGCAGAGCCGACTGCCTCCTCCTTCGTCTCCTCCACTTTATTACAGGGACTTAACGACCAAGATCATGACTATACGCAGCAGCGTAATGCAATGTACGAAAAGCAAGGAAATTTTTTTTAAGAAGATACGTAACCAAGCATCCATGGGGTTGGGGTGGGGGGGGGGGGAGGGGCGGAGAGATTCGTAGCTAAACCTATTGCATGTACCTAGAGCTCTCAACCACTACCAAATTTTAGACAGCTGTGCAACGTATCCCAACTACTACTATGGTATTACAAGGTGACATAATTATAGCAAAATGTCACATCTACATAATACACTTTATATGCTTATATCCCTGGAAGATGCCAAAATTACTACTTACAATCCGTTTCCGTACACGATGAATTTCTTTCTTTGTGTAAAATATTTTAATTCAGTTCCGATTGAGTGTAGTTTTACTCCACTGGATTTTTACTAATTGAATTTTTAATCAAAATGAGTTATTAAAAATTCAACAATGTAGTATAGTCAAAGAATGAGAATCAGAACTAGAAAATATAAAACTGTACAAAACAAAAGTTAGTTTAGAATTTTGGGATTACAAATTGGAAATGGAAATATAGGCAGGTACATATCTATAGTGCTTAAAAGAACCTTGGATAGACTTTCGGCATTCATAGTCAGTCAAGTTTTGTGAGACTAGAGAATTTCCACAATTTCTAGAATTCAGAACTTAAGAGTCTAATGGTGTAGATATACTTTAAGGCTAAGGAAAAGTTACTGATTAGAAGGGGGAAAGTCCTATATATCAGTGACGCATATAGCGCCTATAAAGATGGGAAAGCACTAAAAATCTACTATGTACAATACACATAGACCAACTTGTTATGCTTATGCATCTTAAATGGGTGACTAAAATCTATAATCCTAATTCCTAATCGGTGGCTTAATCACCTTGTTCTTGAAGCAACTTTATATACAGGCTCCCGTTCATATTACACGTGGTGCGGGTGTATAGGCATGGCTCTCTCTATGCCTATCAGCTGATATGAAGATGCTATATAGTGGTATAGTGAATATACTGTAGACTATAGGAATGGCAATGAAGTAAAGTACTAAGTATTAAGTAGTACTCAAGACTCTCTTGTAATTTCCAGCTCGACTAGTATTACAACTACTAAATATTAATCCCAACTAGAATTAGAATTTATACGTAGACGAACCATAGGCCATAAGACACATGAAATACCAAGTACTATAAGTACCGTATTTCCTCTGCTAATAGTAGACGGGCCTGTAAAACAAGACGGGTCTGGGTCGGGGTCTGGATCAGGGCTGGACGAAGGAATTGGTTTTAGGCAGTAATTTGTTTCCATACAAAAACCACCATTTTGACTTTATTGATGGTTTTCTTTAGTAAAGCAAAAATGTTTGTATTTTTACATGTTTTAGAAAGGTGCAAAATGCTCTTTTCACTTGATTCAAAAAAGTGGGAAATGTTTTATTTCCATGTTTTTGAAAGGTACAAAACATTTTACCTTGTATGTTTTTGAAAAGTGGAAAATGTTTTATTTGCATGTTTTTGAAAGGTACAAACAAATTTATTTTGCATGTTTTTGTAAGGCCAAATTATTCTACTTACATATTTTTGAAAACTGCCAAATGTTCCATTTACATGGTTTTTGAAAACTGCGAAATGTTCTATTTACATATTATTGAAAATTGCCAAATGTTCCATTTACATGTTTTGAGAAAATTTAAGCATCGAAGGCTGACTGCGCTGGCCGCATTATCCGGCCCTACCCTGATCTGGGTCTGAAATGACGGAACTTGAATATAAGTAGTAGCCTTGACGGGGTCCACTGTGACAGGAAATACGGTGCTATGCACATATTATCTCCCGCCTCCTCCTGCCTCCTGCCTTGGGGGGAATTTCCCCATTTTCCACCAAAACTAAAATCATCACATTAAAACATTAAGTGTGAGTTATAGGGAGTATAGGGCATATGGCTATAATTAATAAAATACACACACAGAATGACACACTGTCCACCGTTCACTATTATAGACGCTCATGTCCTTATCCTTATCCTATTAATGGCCAGAACCAGGACCAGTACCAGAACCAGAATGCCCTGGGTCTCGACCGGGCCGTCTATGCGGTGTGGTCCTCATAATATTTTCCACAAACCTATAAATTACATACATGTGTTCTACTACACACATTTCTCATACCGAGCCCGAATTTTCCTTCCTTTTTCCATATAATAACTTTTGGCCCATGTTCCTTGAATATAATAATATATTATTATTATTTCCATTAAATTATATTTTAGTATATAGAATATATGTAGGTACTTCAGTAAAAATATATATAGGCTATAGATTTCATATAAATATGGGATTTTATATAGGGGGTCCGGTCGCCTTCATTTTCCCTGCTTGGCTGATTTTCCTATGGTATATCAGTAGTTGGTGGTGGCGGTTTTGTGTCTTGGAGACAAGGAACGAAGGGACGAGAAAGACGACGCGACGACGACATAAAGAGACAGAGAGCTGCTGCTGGAGAGTTTAATGTATTAGAATTAGTTGGAATTAGACATGGAAAGAGGAAGGGGAAACATGTTAGAGAGTAGAGGAGATATTTAACTAGAAGTACGAGAGTAGAAGTTGAGTTATTAGAATTAGAGTGGAAGACTTTGGGTGCAGTGGCATTTAAGCCAAAAGTCAAAGCCAAAGTCAGAGTCAAGAGGGGTCATGCATAAATTACCTCGAACCATAGCTACTACACAGGGCCGGATAATGCGGCCAGCGCCAGCGTAGGCAGCCCGGGCTGCCTGAATTTTCAAAAAACATGTAAATAGAATATTTTGACTTTTCAAAAACATGCAAATAAAATATTTTACACTTTTCAAAAAACTGGCAAATAAATATTTTTGTACATTTCAAAAACATGCAAATAAAATTTTGTGTACATTTCAAAAATATGGAAATAAAACATTTTCCACTTTTCTAAAACATGTAAATACAACATTTTGCTTTACCAAAGAAAACCTTGAATAAAATCAAAATGGTCGTTTTTGTATGGAAACAAATGGCTGCCTAAAAGGAATTCCTTCGTCCGGTCCTGCTACTACATTTTTGATTTTGAAATCTACAACCAAGGACGTCTTTGCCTGCCTGTGTAAAATATAGTAGACATCCTTGACTTTGGCAATTTTGGATTTTTTTTAGAACATATTGTTGACTAATACAAATAATTGATGCACGCAGCTCATGCTATACGGATTTCAAATTGTAATGAGGGGGTATATTATGTCTATGTCCCAATATGCAACTTATGCACAGCCCCTAATGACCCTGTACGCAATATACACATCTTACATTTGGAATTTTAGAGCTGGGCCAGACGCCCGTGCCCGTTCCAGGCCTCGCCTCGGTGGTGGTGCGGGTTTATTTGCCGTCGGTTCGGTTGCTCCGTGTATTTGGTAAAGGTACCTGCTGCACATAGGATTTTAAGAGATTGTACCGGTACCGGTACCGGGACCGGGACCAGCACTGGTACCGGGACCAGCACTGGTACCGGGACGATAGGATACGGATCCGGATACAGATGTGATACAGCTTTATTAGGGGATACAGTTGAGATTATTATGGAGTATGGAGACAGCGGGGAAGGTAGAGAGCATTATTAAAGTAGGACGTGGTAGTGGTATGGGGAGTAGGTGAGGTGAAAAGCTGTCGGCCGTAGGGATTATGCATGTGGGAATAGAGAGTTATAAAAACAGAAGGAAAATTGCCTTCATAATGAATGTGACATTAATCAGGGAATTTTCGGGGAAAAACAGAACCAGAGATCCGACAAGCAGAGAGAGAGAGACTCAACCCAAACCGAAACCAACCCAAATTTGTAATAATAACAGAGAACATCAGCTCCTTCCTCTCTCCGTCTTCTTTCTTCTTCTACTTCTTGTAGACGTCTTTACGCTTCGGCCTTTCACTGTACTTTCACTGTACTTTCTACTCCTTTCTCTACAAATTCACACTAATCTTAAAGTACACATTCTGCATTCGACAGGCTACAGTGGAGACAGAATTACTCAATTATGTACACGTACTTTTTACCCTTCAAAATGTTCTATCGTAAAATAAGGCATTGCATTGAAATATGCTACTGTTTTGCTGTTGGTGTGGTTGGCTCTGTTCTAATAATGTACAAATCTAAATGCTAGATTGATTGGCAGGACTGGAAATATTTTTTTTTAAAGTAGAAAATAAGTTTAATTTTTTTGTCTTGGAAAATCACTTAATTTTGTTTGTTTTACAGTTCAAACTGTTTCTTCGCTCGTCTGTTTCTCTCTTTTTTGATGTCCAATGTATTAAGTGTATACCAGTTTTTTCACACGAGAAAAATTAGGGGAAAAAACTAGATATTACTTTTTTACAGGGATAAAACCTCGTACTTAATTGAGTGTTTTGACAAAGTGTGAAACGTTCTATTTACATTTATTAAAAAACCGGGAAATATGCCCTATTTACATTTCTTTAAAGCGAGAAATGCCCTATTTACATTCGTTAAAAAAGCGCTATTTACACTTATTAAAAAATCCCGAAATGCCCTATTTACATTTTTTTTAAAAGATCTAAAATTCCCTAGTTACTTTGTTAAAAAAGCGCAAAATGCCTACTTCCTTTTTTTTAAAAGCGCAAAATGTTGCATTTACCACTAAAAAGTTTTCTATTCATTCGTATCGATTTAAAAAACCTCCAAAATGTATTTATGTAATACTATTACATAAATACTAGTTTTACTTGTAGGATTTTCCCCTCTTGAAAAATCTAAACAAGAGAATTGAAATTTTGAACAGTTTGAACTTGAACAAGCCTTCTACTTTCTACGTTATAATACATAAATACAATCTGTCTGTACATTTGGAGACGTGAAAGCGTAAAGTGGAAAAAGCATAAAAGTGTATGTAAAATATAATGTATAGCCTGGGCTTTCTTTGCTATGGCTGGTCATGGTCCTGGAACTGTGAGACCGATGCAGTGTTTTGGGAAATACCATCATAAAAGATATGAACTACAGAAAGTAGAGAGGAAAGTAGGAAAAAGCTACTGAAAGCTACAGAGATAGTTTAAGGAATAAAATAGGGAGATTATGCAGTGCAGTTAGCTTACTTTTACTCTCCTGTATAGTGCTACAGGCGCTATACAATGTTATTATTATTATTATGTACATGCTCAGTGCTCACTGGAAGGAAACTCACTACTCACTACGAAATATCTACACAGTTAAGTCGCTCAGAGAATTCCAAGAAACTTAACGTTCTTTAATGAAAGACTCTGTATAGCAAACACAAATTCGGAATTCTGCGCCCTGTACACTAATAACATTGCATATGCTACTACTACTACACTACATTGTACGGAGTACACATAATAATATGGAAGGGAAATGTACCCAAGATATAAAATAAATCCTCTCACACTGCATACTTCCTTCCCCATGTCTTCTGTTTTGTTTTATGTATTAGTCTCTCTGACTCTGATGACTTGGGAGCAATTCCGAGCTATCAACACTCCTATTTTATTTAATTTCCACTACTACACTACTCACTACCCAAACTACTACAACTCCTACTGCTACTCAACTAACATCTACAATCTACAACTACACACCACCACCATCGCCCGTCCCAAATGTCTTCTATGTACCCTGTCTATAATTATAGACAGGGCCGGATAATGCGGCCAGCGAAGGCGCAGCCCCCGATGCTTGAATTTTCAAAAAACATGTAAATGGAACATTTTGCAATTTTCAAAAATGCGTAAAAAGAATATTGAGACTTTTCAAAAACTTGCAAAATGAATTTTTCAACACATTTCAAAAACATGGAATAAAACATTTTCCATTTTTCTCAAAACGTGTAAATAGAACGTTTTGCACTTTTCTGAATCAATTAAAAAGAACATTTTGCACTTTTCTAAAAACATGTAAATACAACATTTGGATTTACTAAAGAAAACCATCAATAAAATCAAAATGGTGTTTTTTGTATGGAAAGAAATCCCTGCCTAAAAGCAATTCCTTCGTCCGGTCCTGATTATAGAGTCGCTTTTACTTTCTATAACTCGGGATATAACTATACACTATTTGCATTTATTTCTTTTTCTTCCGTCACTTTACAAACTTGATAGTCTTGGTACTGCTGGCTTTGACTTGACTTGACCTCGCACAAGTCAGGGCCGCGACCGGGACCGAGACCGAGACCGAGTCCGGGCTGTCAAACTTTAGACCGAGTTGGCAAGATGGGACTTGAGTACTTGAGCCAGCTGTCACTTTCACATATCCCCCACTTATTGCTCTCCATTCTTTGTTAATATTTAATTCATTTATTTGAAAATAAAAAGAATGAGAGAGTTGCCCTATATTGAATACTTCTAGAAATAGAAGTTGACAATGCGATAAGAAAACATGACATTGACTGAGGCCGAGTCATTTATTCGTCGCCAATTAATTTTGTATTGTGCGTATTCATAAAAGTTCCGAGCTACAGATATTCTCGCTATTTTTGTTTCGCAGGATAATTGCGACCAACTGACTCATTTCATTCTATATAACACTCATGATGAGTATTTTTTTCATGTATTTCTAATATCAGTTAGGGGACGTCCATCAATGACGTTTAGATTTAGTAGGGGGAGAGCGACACTTTTTTAGGACGCTATACAGGGCCAAACGAATTAAGGAATTGCTTTTATGCAGCAATTTGTTTCCATACAAAAACCACCATTTTGATTTTATTGATGGTTTTCTTTGGTAAAGCAAAATGTTATATTTAAATGTTTTAGAAAAGTGCAAAATGTCCTTTTTACTTGATTCAGAAAAGTGCAAAATGCTCTATTCACATGTTTTGAGAAAAGTGGAAAATGTTTTATTTTCATGTTTTTGAAATGCAAAAAACAATTTATTTGCATGTTTTTGAAATGTCAAAATATTCTATTTACATAATTTTGAAAATTGCAAAATGTTCCATTTACAAGTTTTGAGAAAATTCAGGCAGCGGGGGCTGCCTGCGCTGGCCGCATTATCCCGCCCTGAGGCTAAACATTGTGGAAGTGGTGAACTACAGGAGAGGGATGGGGTGAAAGAAGTGCCTTTTTCCCAAACGTAATTGATGGACGACCCCTTAAGATTGTCATTGTCAATGTCGGCGTCGGCGGAGGGGGTAATATAAGGTTATCATTGTTTTGAAGGAAGGCGTCATACTGCATTAGTTGTTTGACATTGGGGCGGATTTCATCTATTATCGTTATTATTCACGCGAGCTTTGTGAGTCACATTCTTCTTGACGGGATAAAGATGCACTTTGTAAAGGATCATCCCTCATATTCCTCATACGTACTGACGATGAGACGACGAGTGTATATCTATGTAGAATCTCTTTTGCCACACGTACTTGAGTTTAAATATTCTGCAAAATTCGACGGAGAGTACAATATTTCTCGTATCAGCTGTGTGCAATATAATTGAAAATGACTCGAGTGGTATGTGTGGCTGGAGGGAGGAAATGTGACCGACTTATCCTTAGTCGTTAGTAGCTCAATTCAAGTAGAAGTTGCTATACGCTGTACTCCAAAGTCCAAATTGGAAGGCACATGTACATATAGTAAAATGGGAAGATTATAGAAATATATCCAAATTTCCAATATATAGGAAAGAATGGAATTTTAAATTTCGCATTTCCATTCTCCAACCAAATTCAAATTTTAAATAATATGTGCTTCGAAATTGAAATTGGAATTTTAAATAGAAAAGTACTTTCTCCATTGGAGAAAAGAGGGGAGAGAAGAAAAAAAAACGGTGGGATAATATTTATTTCACCCTTGAGTTCCTATTCCCAGTGTAAGTAATCGTCAAAGTATGTAGTGAGGTAGAAAAGCCAAAAGGGATAGGGCAGGTAACCCGGTGACGGTGACGGTGCCGGTGCCGGTAACGTACCGTTCCCGTTAAGATGTCAAGGAAGGCATGGCAATGGCGGTGGCACGCTTCGAAGCTACACAGAGTACACGCAGTACATCTACATAATCCGATCCCGTCCGCTTGGACAAGTGACAGATGACTTGGGGGTAGAATGTAGAAAGGGAAGAAAATTAAGGTACAAAATGAAACCGACATTTAAACCACGAGAAACCCAAGCCTAAAACGAAGCTAAAAACGAAGAAGAAATTGAAAGTAAAGTCAAGTAAAATGAAGTATAATAGAAAAGGTATTTAGTTGGTCTCTCCATTTTCTTTCATCTGCTACGTCCTCTTCTTTTTTTTTAACTGGAACGGATGATACTGGTGGAAGCTTTCGATATCTGTAAAATAAGAATGGCACAAAGTTAAACCAGCACGAGGGATGGTCCATTAAGAATTTCACCCAAATTTTCAGCACCCACCCACCCACCCGGCCACCTCTCTGTTATCAATTTAAAACTCTGTATAAACGGCTATATTTAACATAACATACCCCACTAGACCAACTGACTCTACACCAATGACATCATTTATGGATGATCCCTGAGCATGCTTCCTTGATTTTCTGCACGACACAGCGGCTCAATTGCTCTCTATCTCTCTCTCAAATTAGTTTTAAAATTGAAATGAGAAAATTTCAAATTCCATTCCTCTCACACCCACAGTTTTCATTTCAGCCTGAGTGCGTCCTTCTCTTTTGGTCGCTAATCTCTCTATCCCACCATTTACACACAAATTCAGTGTCTATACTGCAGAATTCTATATATACGTATAGAAAAAGGCAAGGGTCGGGTCATCATCATCTATGATGACTGTCGTTTTTCTCTATATAATCTTTTGAATTTTCTAAATTCCGTTTCAGTTTCTTAGCCTACATAATAATATAGACTGTGGGAATTTCATCCTCACTTGCCTAATTTAATCGGCCATGTTATTTTTATTTGGTAGGTAATTACAAAATTTGAATATGAGTATTCTATAGATTAGGGGTCGTCCATAAATGATGTCATCTGCTGGGCTAATGGCAACAGAATACATAATACAGCTGCAGTAAATTGGCGTGCTGCAATAACGGTAGCATTTGTAATAATAATGCTAAATAGCCTCATACAGTCTTTAAAAATATTGGGCAATGAATATTTTTATGAGTATGATAATTTCAAATCAAATATCTATAAAATTTTATTGAAATGAAAATAAAATCTAGAATAATTTACCCGTGTGTGTAGTACAAATACGATTGCTAATTTTGATTTTGAAAGACTGAAACGAAAACGGTGTATGGCTAATAAGGGTTTGGAGTACACAGGAAAAATTGTAATAATGTTACGATTACAAAAATGGAAATTAACCCGAAGGGCATTCGCCTGCCTACAGTTGAAAATGGAAATTAGCTGTGCATATAGGCAGGCAGGTATTTAATTATGTGTAGCACTTACCATTATCATATAGCATATTTTGTACAGCGTAGTGTGTAGCCCATATGTTAACATTTGAAAATTCAAAATAAAATTGAAAAGCATACTGATAAAAAACTCCATGTATTCGAGATAGACAATCAATGCTACTAATAATTTGCTATTACGTCTACCTATGAAGTTACTTAAGAGCGTATCTCTGCTCTGCGTAGGTAATTTGATTCTATTTACAGTACTTGGCGATATGAATATGAAATAGGAAATATATAGGAAATAATAATGAAACTCCGAAACTAATTACAAACTTGCAAATTGTAATTTGGAACTCATTAATATTAAAGAGCGGCAAGTGGAAAAGCAAATAATAATAATAAAGATATTTGCCTTTAACATGCACAAACTGTAGTAGGTATGTCCTTACGTAATAGTATGATATTATTTTTACGTCTAATAAGTTACCTAACAAGGTAGCCTACCCACCTACCTACCTACCTGTACTTGCTTCTGCACTATTAAAAACATGTTTTTCATGATGTAGCCTTAATTTTCTCGTAGTTTCCATTCTGTGTGAGCAGCAAAATACATACAACCTTATCTGTATTTACGTGTGTAGGTACTATATCCCGCTAAAGGCTCGCTTATTAATTATGGTACAAATATTAACCTAGTTTCCTATAGGAACTTTAATGCCTTCATTTAGACACAATCGTATCGCATAAAAAATATCTTCATTAAAATTGATCAAAATTGCAATAAAAGAGCATTACCAACATCTATTAAAAAAATCTAAAATCTAAAATACTAACAAATTAGGTACACGTGACTTTCAGTCAAAAACTTTTTAACTTTCTGACTACGTCTTATACATGTGTAATAATATTTACGAGTTCAGTGCACTATCAGGGATCGTCCAAAAATTATGTCATCGAAATATCCCCATTTTAGAACCCTGACATCATTTTGTAAAGGGCTATCTTTAACATGGGATGCCACCATCAGACCCATATAGCTCAACCCATGACGTCATTTATGAACTACCCCTGACTGATTCCTAGTTATGAGAAGAATAGTTGATTGAAATTGAATGAGCATACTATATCGTCGTAATTCAAGTACTAATAACACAGCCACAGTCAGTATAGTAAATTTAATAAAAAAGAAAGCGTGGCCCACCTTCACATGTAGCTATATGGTACACAAATTTTAATAATACAAAAAAAGTACAAAGCTTACATACTACATAAGGAAAATGAAATAAAAAAATATTACATTAGGAATCATCCATAAATGGCGTGTCATCACAATGTAGCCATTTGAAGTCCCCTGTCATCACCTTATAAACCAATGCGTAAACAACGGCTATGTTTAACATTGAATGTGATCAGTATCCTTAAAAGCAGATCCATATTGACCCTTTACCCATGACGTCATTAACTGACGATCCCTATACAGCTTTAAAGTTGGTAAATTAATGTAAAAGAAAATATAGAAGAGGACCATTGTGTAAGCTAACTTGGGTAATATTTTATATATTTCTTTAAATATTCATAATGTAATACTGGTACTGGTCCAGGGTCAACTATATGCTTAAAGCCACTAAAAAATTAAAAAAAGAAACATTCACCCGCTACTATAGTGTATTATGTACTCACTGAATCGAATACAAAATAGAAATAGAATAGAATAGATTATTAGGAAAATTACGAAATAATACGTAGGAAAAGGCGGAATGGCGAAATGGCGTCTCGGCCCAATAATTGTACTGGTACTGGTACATAATAGGGACAGGGAGGGCTATGTGAAGCTTTTTAGCGGATTCGATGTGGAAATCCAGTCTCTTTCCCGCAGTATGATTCCCATTCGAATTTCATTGAGTCAACAACATCGTTGAATATTCAAATTCAAATTCATACTCAAACTAAATACGAAAGGCGAAAGAGGAATTGAAGGGAATTATGGCTACACGACCACTGCCACGATACGATCCTACGGACTACGGGCTACGGCTACGGACTACGGACGACGATTAGGAGCATCGAACAGCGAAGAGCGAACAGAGCAAATTCCAATGCAGTAGTAAATATCTCGACTTATTTAGTAGGTTGGTTCCATTTACATATTCGCTCCCCGTGCCTTTCAGTCAATTCTCAACGCTGCTTTGAGTAAGTCAATACAATACACAGAGTATTGACGTAGTAGACGCAGAATGGGAATGTGGAAAATAAGGCATAGAGCAATTTCTTAATAATGATCAAGTTACCTTACAAGCTATACGCTGTAGCCATCGCCGTGGTAGTACGCTTTCAGTGTCCGTGTTCGGATCCGTATATATAGTATGTACACGCACGGTAGTGAGACCATTGTAATAATTTCCATCTAGCTACCTACTTACATATCTTCGGTGAAGAACCAAAATGACCTATTTCCAATTTATGCTAAAATTAAAATGTGCTATGTCAAAAAAAGACAGTAAGTAAGATACATGCTTACAATGCTAATCACGAGTTTCTAAAATGAGCAAATTGTTTTATTTACGTGTTTTTTAAAAAGGTCAAAATGTTATATTTAAGTTAATTTTTTAAAAGTGTAAAATGTCCTATTTACAAATTTTTTGAGAAATGCAAAATATTCTATTTACATGTTTTTGAAAAGATCAAAATGTGCTATTTACATGTTTTTTAAAAGTGTAAAATTTTGTATTTACATGTTTTTGAAACGATCAAAATGCTCTATTTGCATGTTTTTAAAAAATGCAAAATATTCTATTTACTAGTTTTTTGAAAAATGCACAAGGTTCTATTTACATGCTTTCATGAACATATGTTATTTAAATTTTTTCTGTAGATAGTGCATTTTGTTTGAGACAAAAAATGGATATGGGTAATTTTGGTTCTTCACAGACGATTTATGTACGGTCTAGAGCCTTCTCGAACTCTCTGTTGTTGTGACTGGAACTTTTTTAGACTCGGATTTTGAATTGGTATTCACAGAGAAAAATGTAGAAAAAGAAGAAAAAAAATGAAAATATCGGTATCGGTATTCGTTCCGTCGGTACTATGCGAATTTTGCCATAGCCATTAGTATTATAAGTTATAGAAAATTGAATTCTTTGGAATTCTATAATATAACGCGGAATTAAATGTATATGTAAATTGCTATATAAGAATGGATCTGCTGAATAAGTGACTGTGTGCAGGGAATTCCAATGCAACGATTATAGGATTAATAAAAAAAGTTATAATAAAAGAATAGCATGGCACATATCATATTATAGTGAATATGATTAAAATTATAGGAGGATTACCATTAGGAATACAAATTGTCCAATCCAATGAGTGTATTATAGAAAGTATAATATATAGAAGTTCATCTCAGAATTTCAGAAAGTTTTCGAGATTCGTTCGGATTCAGAATTTATAAATGTAGGCAAAAATAAAAACAAGGGAGAAAATAATTTGACCGTGGATTCATATATACAAATTAAAATTATTAAAAAGTTAATACATAGTTGGGATGGGATGTGAGATGGTTGAGGAGAGGGAGAATTTTAAATGGGAGATTAATCGCAGATGTATTTTTCATTTTGTTGGAGGTTTCTACTACAAGTCCTATGTCATATATCATTGCCAGAAAAAGCTGCCATTTCAATGCGCGGTTTGACAAGTATGCGTATCTGTCAATATGTGCAGGAATTTAATTTATCGTCCAAGTCCAAATACCATTTTCCAAAAAATGTTCAATGTAACAATTTAAAACTATGCTACAAAAGCGTCTTTTGATTTCATACGGATTTTTCAAAAAGTGTCTAATGATTTAAAACTATGTTTCAATAAAGTGTCTTTTTATTTGAAGCTAATGTTTAAACAACACTTTGATAATTTAAAACTAGACTTCAAAAAAACTGTCTTTATTATTTAATACTGATTTTCCAAAAAGTGTCTTTTTATTTAAAACTATGCTTCAAAAACAGTCTCTAATAATTTAAAACTAGACTTCAAAAAACTGTTTTTATTTAATACGGATATTTATTAAGTGTATAATGATTTAAATCTATGCTTCAAAAACAAATTTTTATTTAATACCAATATTTCAAAAATCGTCTCATAATTTAAAACTAATCTTAAGTTACAAAAAAGTGTCTTTAAATGTAATGCTGATTTTTCAAAAAGTGTCTAATGATTTAAAACTATGTTTCAATAAAGTGTCTTTTTATTTGAAGCTAATGTTTAAACAAGACTTTGATAATTTAAAACTAGACTTCAAAAAACTCTTTATTATTTAATACAAATTTTCCCAAAATCGTCTTTTTATTTAAAACTATGCTTCAAAAAAGTCTCTTTTTATTTAAAACTACGCCTCAAAAAAGTGTCTTTTGATGTAAAACTACGCTTTAAAAAAATGTCTTTTTATTTAAAACTATGCTACAAAAAAGTGTCTTTTGATTTAAAACTACGCCTCAAAAAAGTGTCTTTTGATGTAAAACTACGCTTTAAAAAACTGTTTTTATTTATAATACAGATTTTTCAAAAGTCGTCTAGTAATGTAAGTCTATTGTTTCAACAATGCAATTTCTACTAAAATACAAACTTCAAAATACACATTAATCAATATTTAACCCAGTTATTTTCAAAAGTTGCATAAAAATGCTAAATAAAACCCCATTTGTTTTCTGCACGGCATATCAGCGTACATATATCTCTAAAAGTATTACAAACGCCCATCCCATAATAATATTCCATGTATTGACTCTTGACTGTGGTTCGCCCTCTACTCTCGATTATATATATTATTTACTCAAGACGAAATAATTAAATGAAAATAAATGGAAAAAAATATCTAGGTCAAGCCAAGTCAAGTCAAGACATAGTGCAATCACCGCAGTACGAGGACGAGCACTCCTACTTCTCTAGCACCGGTACCGGTACCGGTACCGAAGCCGGCACCGGTACCAACGTCCAGCCAGTCAGTACGATTTCATTGACTTCTATTGGTTCCCCCTTCCAAGTCCATAATAAATATAAATAATATAGATACAGTCCGCATGTCCAGGCTCGCCAAATTCCATTTACTTACATATACCTACCTACATACAAAATCTTTATGTAGGTAATTCTAAAGTCAAAGTTGGTAGAGGCTTTTATTTTTTTTGTCTTGCTCTTGATAGAGAAAAAAAAATGGAAATCCGCGAATTCAAATCCGAATGCGGAATGCTCGTCTCGTCGAATGTATAGACTCTGAAAGGGAGGAATAAAGTAAATGAAATGAAAAAAAAATGTAGGTATATATATTTATAATGTAATAAGTTATTTATGTAGTCAGAGTATAATTGTCAATTGTAAATACTCAGGACGTAGAAGAGAGGAAGTTAAGAAGGATAGGGCTAATCCTAATAATGCTATATGGTAAATGTAACGTAGAGCATTTCCCAATTTCCGCCTTACTTACTTAGGGGTCGTTCATAAATGATGTGGGCAGTTGGCCTTGGGTGAGTGGGTCTTTGTAGTCAGTATTTTAAGCAGTATTAAAGTGATTATGTACTAAAAGGGTAAAAATTTCTTTGACATCATTTATGGACCATCCCTTGCTTACTTCTTTTTCTACTACTTTTTTAGATGCTGAGCTTAAGCACCTATTGTAATGGTCATGTCCGTCCGTCCGTCCGTCCGTCCGTCCGTCCGTTGGCCGTACACTACAGGTCACAGGTTTGAACGGATTTTTGTTTTTAAAATTTTATGTGACCAGAAATGCGACTGAGCAGGTCTGTATTGTTTTTTCGTTGTAATTAGGCTAACCACTTATTCACAATAAATTGATTACTGGACCTATGTCAGAAATTTTTAAAGTAAAGAGCTCAAAAACGGGCGAACCAAAGTGCTGAGGCAACCGAAAGAGAAGAATGGAAAAGATAAAGCTGCCATTGTTTGCATGCAAAATTTATTTATCCCAGCCTTGTCTTTCGGTTATCGCTACAATACATACCTGCCACTGAACCTACGTACCTAGGTACGTTTGACGTTCGGCGTACGCTTCTCACTCTTAGCATTGCCATTCGTGTGTATAAATACCATACGAAATTGAATGGTAAGGTGCGTTTACAAATGATGCCATCTCGATTGATCAATTTTCTGACCCCCCCCCCACTCATTTCCACTGATGTTAAACATACTGCAAACGGGGAATCTTCATATGCACGTACCCATCTAAATGATATTATCATCAACTGTAAAAATGGGTTGTAGATGGGTACGGATCGTCCATAAACGACGTCCCTCAAATATTATAGTTTTATATACCCCCATTTTGAACTTTGAATTTTTTTTCTAACCTGGTTGAACTACATGTAATGACCTTACCTACCTATATTAGTTATGGATATTAAGGGATCGTCTATAATGACATCCTTCAAATATCATAGTTTTAGGTACTCCTATTTCCACAATTAAAATTTTTTCCAGCCTATTTTAACATACATGTATTGAACTTACCTATATTATATAGTTATAGATATTTTTTAATTGAGATCACACTAATAGTTTTTCCACAATTAGTAGTTGAATAAAGCAACTCCGAAATTTTTCCATGTACACACATTGTGAAGGATCGTCCGTTATTGACGTTTTTCAAAAATATTATAATTTTAGGCCCCCCCCTCCCTCCCTTTAATTTATTTAACCATTTTTAGATGCTGAGCACATAATGACGTCCTTCAGTGTTATTGATATTCAGGGATCGTCCATAATGACGTCCTTCAAATTTCATAGTTTTTACAAACCCCAGTCCCAACATTCAATTTTTTTAACCTATTTTAACTATATGTAACGGACTTACCTAAATATGTTACAGATATTCAGGTATCGTCCATAATGACGTCGTTCAAATATCATAGTTTCTAGTACACCCAGTCCCAACATTGAATTTATTTCTAACCCATTTTAACTGTATGTCACGGACGTGCCTATATATGTTATAGATATTCAGGGATCGTCCATAATGACGTCGTACGAATACCATAGTTTCTTGTATCCCCAGTCTCAACTTTAAATTTGTTTCCATTCTGTTTTAACTACATGTCACGGACTTATCTATATAGGTTATAGATATTTAAGGATTGTGCATAATGACGTCGTTTAAATATCATAATTTTTGAGATCCCCATTTTTAACTTCAATATATTTTGCAATCTTTTTTTAACTTCTTGCCACGTACATTCGTATATGGCTTATTGATACTAGGGGAGGCTCCAAAAATGACGTCATTTGTAAATCATGCAATTCTCAAAAATATTCTAGCGTTTCTGAACTACATGCCACGTACTTCCATATATGGCTTATTGATAGTAGGGAACTCCATAAATGACGTCATTTGTGAATGGTGCAAAAAATTTCAGCTGTATTTAACTACAACCTACGCACATTCGTATATGTTTTATTGATTGTAGGGGAACTTCCATAAATCTAATACCATCTTTAAGCGTAACATAAATTGTCTTGCGAATTTGTTAAAGCTCAGCATCTACTTCAGGCCCGCCCACGGTCGACAAATCCGGCGCGAAGCGCCGGATTTTTTTATTATTTGGAGATTCTTTATTTCCTTTTTTTTTATTTTGGAGGCAATGGATTTAGATTTAAGTATTCTATTCAATATTCAGCTCACATAAGTACATGTGTAGTACATAATACAGGAAAAAGTACTCAAGGAACTGCGCCATGCAGTCTGGATGGAGTCTGGAGACAGGGGATATATCTATATATAGCTATCTACCTACTTAGGTATATAGGTAAGGTATATTGCAAATCCAGGCGCAGGGGAACCTTCTCCATGATGTGAACACAATTTTATTGTGTGGATGTATGAGAGAGAGAGAGAGAGAGAGAGAGAGAGAGAGAGAGAGAGAGAGAGAGAGAGAGAGAGAGAGAGAGAGAGAGAGAGAGAGAGAGTGGAGCGATTAGTACTTATTCGTTGAGCGAGTATTCACGCTTCAGTTCTGTGTGTCACATGTTATTTATTTTATGTTATGTTCTTTTCTCTGCTGGGTCCTCTTGAATTTTCCATGATGATATTATTATGGGAGCATTTGAAGTATCGAGAAACTGCGAGAGCTCGAGATGTGAATTTGAATTTTGAAATAATAGAAGAAGAAAAGGAACTAAGGGAAATATGTTCTATGAGTTCATTGCAAGTAGTAGGTATATAGCTATGGGTACAAAGTATATAGTGCGCAATGGCACTTTGTATTTTGTAATGGTTGTAGTTGTATTATGTGACAAGAAATAAAATGTGCCCATTTCAGATCCAGCAGACCCAGAACTAAAATCATGTTATACGCGCGTACTACTTACAACGTAGACTGTAGACTTTCAGACTTTCAGACTTTCCGATGCCACATAGCAGAGTGAGAGGCAGACTCGACTCGTGCCTACAGATAAACACTCATAATATTTTGACTCCAAATATGCATAGGATAATATACAGATTTATTACAACTAAGTAGGTAGCCTTAACAGTAATATGGGGTATTACTCTTTAATGCTAAAATCGGTATACAGTGGACGGCGTGGAGCGAGTGTAATTAATTAAATGTAAATAACTTAATAGCCTTAACAGCAAAATTAATCATTTTGAATTTGCCGCCAAATTTTAGCTTCAATTTACATGTTTTAAATTAAAAGAAGCAATTAAGCCGCACAATGTGTTTTTGGTTATTTTATCTACCTTATTTATAATCAACTTCTGTAATACAATATCAAAAATTCAAAATTCCAATTTTTGTATTTCCCGCTAATAAATTTAATATTGCGTTAATTCAAGATTTCGACCGGTCAGTCAATAAAATAACCCTAAAGTGATATATTTTTGGAACGGTAACAATTAGCCAAAGATAATGAACATGGTGTGCACGCACGATTGTTATTAGTTTTTAAATGGTTTCGAAATAACATAATTGCAAATTAAAAAAATTTAACGGATTGTGTCGAGTGATATATCATTGGAAAGCTCTTCAAAAATAAGCAGGGACCTTTTTTTTCGTTTTTTGACGCAACACATTTTTGGCGGCATTTAAAAATTAAAAGACCGTTATTTTGAAAACGTTTTGTTGTAATGGAGGCGGGTTCCTAAATTTGAATTCTACTGGCGATTAGCTTCCCAATGATATATGGCTCGATGAAATCGGTCCAGTATTGCAGAATTCTCAAAAATCCGGTAAATTATGTAGATAGGTAGGAATAATTTTTACTGTGTATTCTATATGTGAGTAGATAGCTGAAATTGAACCAGACCACGCTAAGGGAGCAAATTGTTTCATCTAATTTTTTAGACGGAAAAGTACTATTATTACATATTAATGGTGCTCTTAACACCGAAAAAGGTTTTTTTATATTTACCGTATTTCCTGTTATAGACCACGGGTCTGTAATTGTACACGGGCCTTTATTAGTACACGGGTCTGGGAGGTCTGAATTTGAATAGTACACGGGGTGTACTATTACAGGAAATACGGTACTTAGGTACATTAAAATAAATTATTTAATTAAACTAAAATACAATAAAAAATATGTGACTTATTTGTGGTATTTTTTTTATACTAAAATCGTTTTTGAAGGGAAAAATATTTTATTGTACAATTTTTTTTAAAGCTTTTAAAATACTTTTTTTGAGCTGGAAAATACAATATATAAAGTGAAAAAATACTGCAGATACTAGATTTTGGACGAGTCAAACCGGCATATGTCAGTATGTGTCTCAGTGATACAAACAAGCCATTAAGTATAATTTTATTCTAAAGCTTTTTTGTGTGAGTTTGACTATATAGAGAGTTCTTCACGACCAGTACCAGGACCATAGGACCCAGAGAGAAGGTTTATTTACATCACATCTTCACAGTTATATAGTCCAGAGTTCCAAGACTCATAGAGTCTCTGTCTCTGTCATGGATGGCCGTCGTCTTAGGGATCGTCCACAATTGATGTCATTAAAAAGTACGGCGCTGTCAACAGCTCAACCATATTGCGTAAATGGCTATCTTTAATATGGGATGTCATCAGTTGTGAGTAGGACCCTACCAATGACGTCATTTGTGGACGATCCCTCACTGACACGGACTTGGCTCTACATATTATAGTGTATAGTATGTGTAGTAGTATGACTCGCTCCCATATGATGATGGCCTTGGCTGGCTGCATAGGTGTAGGGTAGGGTTACATGGAAGATATAGAAATAAAACATAAAGACTGCTGTGGATGAAATATACATGAGAATAGAAATATAGAGAGTATAGAAATGAAAAATGGAGGATGTTCAGGTTATGGTATGGTGGAGCTATGGAGCATTGGGTTATTTGGAGGGAGGGAGGGAGGGGAAGAGAAAAGCAATTTTACCTGGTTTGAAAAACCTATTAAAAATTCAGAGCAGGTTCGAGCACTTTATCTTCTGTCGATATATGAGAGGAGCATTTTATTCATTCCAATAATATTCCGTCCTTCCTACACAGTGATATCCAGAGGAAGAGAGCAGCAGCAGTCCCATTGCCACGCCACACTACACTGCTTCTGAAATACTCGCATTTTTTAAAGCTACTGCACCGCCACTGTGTAGACTATATAGAGTAATGCTACTCCTTTTTTGTGAGCCGAATCTGGAACTGAACCTGGTCTTCGTCCTCTGGTCCTCGTCCTCCTGGCTCCTGGCTCCAAGTTCTATGCGGCCCCGTTCAAAATCTAGGTAGATTTATCCACCTTCACTTTTCCTATATTCCTCACGCACACAGGTACAGGTAGTGTGGAGGCAATTGGTCTAGTCTAAAACTGTCTAGTAAACTGCGAGCGGCGGATGCCGGTGCAGGGAACGGTAACGGTAACGGTACCGGTACCGGTGCCGGTCCAAGTCCCGGGCTCAATCTAGGTTCCAGGTAAAATTTTGTGTGTAGCTCTATATACGCACTTTCCTTGTGTCGTTTTGTACTTGTGCCGTGGCCGTAGGCCTCTGGTCGCTGCTCAACTATAATCAAACCACGAGTCAAGTCTTCCCGATTTCCGCCTTTTGCCCCTCTCTTGGTGTCGGTTTCGGCTTCGGTTTAGGATCATTTTACTTGCGTTTCGCTAACGACAATGACACAAGGAACGACGGAGGAAGGAAACCGAGACCGAGACTGAAAACCGAAACCGAAACCGAAACCGGGACCGAGAATGAAAGTGAAACGGAAAAGGAAAAATGACTCTTTGGCTTGGGTGTGGGCGACTTGGACTCGGGCTGGATGACAGTTTAACACACATGAGCTACGGGGCCTATGGACGGATATGGGTCTGATCTGTCTCCGGCCATATAGCCATATTGTGTAGACATATATAGGCAGTTCCACTTTTGATAGTTCTTCTTGCTACTCCAACTCGAGAAGTTTTATTATAGAAGTGCCTTCAATAATTATAGAGGAATTTTCACGTGGATGTGGCCGACGAGGACGACGACGACGATGTTAATGATACGAAGGTACGAGCGAGGTTTAAACTTTTAGTCAGAGTCTCTCTCGCTAAGGTACGGACATTAAACTGATTAAACCGTCAACCCGTCGTCGTCCTTGTTAAGAGCGGATCGTCAAAGTATCTTAGAATCTTGGATCGGGAATGGTGAGCGGTGCCGGTCCTGGTCCCGGTACCGGTACCAGTTAACCGCGTGAATGGTATCTCCAAGAATTTCCAGTTTAGTCTATGGAACGAGAGAGATATACGGGATTCATTTTCCTTTTGTTGCCATATTTTATCGCTCTCCTCTTTGTTCTGCCTTGTTAATGTCATTGGCTTGGCTTTGGTTTTGGTTTTGGATTTGAGTTGAGTTGAGGTTTCCAATCCGTATCTTTAAATTCAAAATCCGAATAATATTCCAAAATCTCCCAACGCTTACTACAAGTTTGTAGGTAGGTACGTCCATCCAAATTCATATTCTTCCTCAAGTTCTTGTAACTTTTTTGTAACTGAATCCAAGTTTCAATTCTCTGCTGCCAGTGTCAACGTCAAAGTCAAACTCAAAGTGAATGTCAACTCTCCTGGTTATGTTTTTTCTTGTCTCTTGCGTAAAAAAATGAAATGACTAATGTTTTATTTTTTTACTTACTTTTGAGAAATTCTTTAAGGGTAAAAAGGGCGAGGAGATTTTAGTAAATCCACACAATCCACATTCCAGTACCAGCTATGCTTACAGTATTTTTGCAGATGACTATATCGTGTGTGAAGAACCAAAATGACCCATATCCATTTGTAGCTAAAAACAATCTCCACTATCTACAAAAATATTGAAACATGTCTTGCAATTATGTGAATAGAACATTTTGCGCGTTTCAAAAATATTTAAATACAACATTTAACACCTTTCAAACACATGGAATTAGAACATTTTGCACCTTTTCAAAAACATGTAAATAGAACACTTTACGTTTTTCGAAAATATGTAAATTGCACATTTTGCACTTTTCAAAAACAAGTAAATAGAGCATTTTACACTTTTCAAAATCATGTAAATAAAACATTTTACACTTTTCAAAATCATGTTTATGGAACATTTTGCACTTTTCAAAAACTCTTAATTAACACTTTACGCATGTTTCTCATTTTGTTTTTATGACATAGCTGATTTTGATTCTAGTTTAAATTGGATATGGGTCATTTTGGTTCTTCACAAACGATATACTATGTAGTCCGCATTCCTTTTTTTATAGCCTGTAAAAAAAATGGGGTTTTACACGAACCATTTAAAACTATGGGTAAAATATTGTTGGATAGACTGGCAAAAAAAGATGATTTTATTACATGTAGAAAAATAGAGAGAAAAGTGCGTGTATTTGTATACTAGACATTATAAATGTGTACTTTTTATGACAATACTGATAGTTTAATTTTCTTTGTATTCTTTTTGCAAAAATTGAAATACCTACGCTTACATTGAGGAGGTAGACTGTCGGCGTTTTTCGTTTAGGGATCCTTTTCCTCATCCTTCTATAATCTCCAAGTGTATTGGTTCTGTCGTCTGAAAAGGAAATGGGACGAAGTGAATACCATTTTTTGTATCCTCATAAATAATCCTGTCCATAGGTTCTATACACATTCCTTTAAAAAGTGAAACAAAAAATTGTAAATGGATTTTCTTTATTTTATGCAAATTCATACACACTTGATCACGTGATACACATATATTATGTTTAAGCAATGTACCTACCTACCTACGTAAGAATAATCTCTTTCTTGTTTGGGAAATATCGAAAACTGCCGACAGCCAGCAAAATTTTAATTTTTTTAAAGAACTTATTGCGGCAATTCACAGCAATTATTTTGAATAAATAATCCTTATAGTAATTAACCTGTAGATGAAAGATGATGCAGTAAAAGTCATATCGTGTGTGAAGAACCAAAATGACCCATATCCAATTTAAGCTAGAATCAAATCGAGCTATGTCATAAAAGAAAATTGAGAAACATGTGTCAAATGTTAATTAAGAGGTTTTGAAAAACGTAAAATGTTCGATTTACATGTTTTTGAAAAGTGTAAAATGATGCAATTCCATGTTTTTGAAAAGGTACAAAATATTTTAATTCCATGTATTTGAAAAGTGTAAAATGTTCTAATTCCATGTTCTTCAAAAGGTTCAAAATATTCCAATTTCATGTTTTTCAGAAGGCGCAAAATGTTGTAATTCTATGTTTTTGAAAAGGTGCAAAATATTCTAATTCCATATAATTGAAAAGTGTAAAATTTTCTAATTCCATGTTTTTGTGAAGTGCTCAATATTCTTTTTAAATGCTCTCAAGACACATTTGAATATTTTTGTAGATATTTTATATTGTTTTTAGCTAGCAATGGATATGGGTCATTTTGGTTCTTCACAGACGATATGTAACAAAAGTATCTTTAGTAAATTATGGATTGAATCTATAGAATTAATTTGGAAATTCGCAAATTCGCAAATAAGACAAAACATTTTTAATAAAATAGCTTAATCAGATGTAAGATAGTACTAATAAGCTATTTGGAATGAATTCCTGAACAACATTTTGCATAATAAATTCATTAAGGAAGTGAGCGATATTGGGATTAAACTGGATGTAATTCCTAAATTACATTAATTCTCATCTATACAATATGAATCTACAGTCTACACGTTTATGTTTTTCTTTCCAGATTCCATTTCAATTTTAGTTTTTATGCGAAGAATGATAAGATTATAAATTCATTCTAACTCAAAAAAAGAACTTAATGTGTAGAACAGCTGCGTGTTTGTGTTCGTACAGTCATAATGTAAATGCATTTTAAGCATTTCATGAAAAAAAATATACATAAAAAAAAAATATAATTAAACTCGGCAATAGCTGATATTAGAAATCGGAGTAGGTAGGTTTGTTAGTAGTGGTAGTAGGCAGTTGTTGTGGTAATGGAGTATTGCTGCAAGAGTACCTACCTGTATATAATAATCCCGCAGCCAGGCTCCGTTCAAAATATCAGTATATTTACAAAAATAATATTCATACTATGGTTTAGCTTTGAGCCCTTTTAACAAAGGGATACTTGTACGAATAAATTGAGCGATTAGAATTATTATTACGATTGCGATACGACTAACGATTAGGATTCTGCAGATACTATTTCAGTGACGTAATTTGGAAGAATTGGAAATGGAGTTCAGACGGGAGTCCTGCTCCGGATCCTACAACACATAGCATTAGTGCTTCGAAATAGTAATGAAAACATAATCATTTTATTACCATAGGGTCATTCCTTCTCAGTTTCGTACCTTTGTATAAGTTAAATACATACTAATGCTCCAAGTAATTTCCTACACGAAACACATTCCATCATCATCTGTTATTTGCACTGTACATTTTTCCACCAAGAATTTACATTTTTGCAACAGGCACAAATCAGGAGTAGCAAAATATTTTGTGGATCAACATATTATTTGAAGAGTTGTTTGGCAAAACGGGATAAGTCCACCTAAAAGATGCATTTCTGACTTAAATTTGGATTTCCAGTGTTTTCGCAGTTTGTAGAAAAAAATTCCCGTGCGTAAATTTTTGTATGCAAGAGAAAGTTTAAAAGTTAAAAAAAAGTTTGGTTTCACTGAAAACGATTAAAATTTCATCCCACGGACTTTTCCCTCCACGTTAAGTTATTGATTTTGAGGGAAAACGGAAAAAGTCCACAAATTAAAATTTTGCAAAATTTTCTAAAAATTCCAGAGTCAGTCCAGATTTATGAAACTGCTTGTAATAACGCTTCGTCAGTTGCAGTACCTGTAGAAAAAATTGAGTTGGAAAAAATAATTCTGTCGCCTTCTATTCATAATTCGTTGCGCTGTAAAATATGGTTTGATGGACTTGACCTGTTTTGCGAAAAAACTCTTTAATTATATATCTGCCCCCTGCACATAGTTCCGGTAGATAATGCAAATTTAAATACGTGCTTGTATGTATCTACTTAATATATCACGGTTTTTGAATTTGACAAACATTTGAGTACACCAGACGTCAGTAGTGGAAGAAGTGGACACGAAAATAGTGTATTAGCAGGTGTATGAGTAAAGTCAAAAGTGAAAGGGCGTCATAAATATTAGAACATGTGCACATAAGTAATTGAATTATTTCAATTTGAATATATTATATACCTACTGTTAAACTGTCCTGCGCCAATTTGAAATTTAAAATATGTGTATTTATATACCTACATAACTTATGATTTATGGTTCAACCAAAATTCAATTATTTACCATATATTTACCCCCACCTCAAAGTGGCCTGTTGTTATGTAGAATTAAAATCAAATCTAAAAACAATAACAGTTATAACCGTTATACATATTTATGTCGCAGTCGCTCTGCAACATTTCAATTGTCAATGACCAAAGTTATTATGTAGAATTATGTAGTGGGAACTGTCACCTTCAAATGGTATTCAAGTAATTGGCGATGTGGACTTTGCAAATTGATTCATAAATATTTAATTACTTATCCATAATACATAGTCAGTCATCAGTGTGTTTGCATTCAAAATATAGTTGCCATCAGAAAAACAAACATGGCATATATCGTATGTGAAGAACAAAAATGACCCATATGCAATTTAAGCTACAATCAAAATGAGCTATGTCATAAAGTCAAATGTTAATTTAAGAGTTTTTGAGAAACGTAAAATTATCATTTGCATGTTTTTGAAAAGTGCAAATCATTTTGTTTGTATGTTTTTGAAAAGTGCAAAATATTTTATTTGCATGCATTAGAAAAGTGCAAATTGTTTGATTTGCATGTTTTTGAAAAGTGCAAATTATTTTGTTTGTATGTTTTTGAAAAGTGCAAAATATTTTATTTGCATGCATTAGAAAAGTGCAAATTGTTTGATTTGCATGTTTTTGAAAAGTGCAAAATGCTTTATTTACTTGGTTTTGAAAAGTATAAAATGTTTTATTTGCATGCATTAGAAAAGTACAAAGTGCTTTATTTGCCTGCTTTTGAAAATATATTTCATTATTTTTGTAGATAGTGTTTTTGGTTTGAAACAGATATGAGTCATTTTGGTCCTTCACATACGATATATGAGACAGTAGTAAGGGATCGTTCATAAATGACGTCACGGGTAGGGTCAATGGTATACCTATGCCTAGATATTGAGATGACATCCCATGATAAACAAAGCCATTTGCGCAATAGTCATAAATGTCCTAGAAATTGTGATACTAATATTTCCATGACATCATTTATGAACACCCCCTTCCAAATACATAAAAGAGGTAGAACCAAGTGATGAATAATTAAGACACAAGGAGGAAACGTGCATGATAACAATGATAGTGATTTGGAAACACGAGCAGCGAAAACTAAAATTGCAATTTCACCAACAACAAATATTACAGCTAGAGCAATAAATGAGCGCTAATGAATTTTTAAAGGTGAACCAAAGAACGAAACGAAACTAAATACGAGGAGCGCAAAATATATTAATTTGAAATGTGGACAAGTTGACAGTTACCGATTTGTCAAGTTAAGATGTAAATCCCATTTGCTTTATATTATAGCTCTGACAATTAGTCAATTAGTGCAGTTTCCCTCCGTTGTTCCCTTGACTGTACACGTGACTGTAAACGAATTCGACAAATGGATCCTTCCAAAAAACATTAATTACTGTCTCTGTAATGTGTGTAAATACTAAATGACACTTGACCTTTTAACGTGAGCATTTCCATTATAATTTATTAAACTCACCTCCATCTCCATCTCCATCTCCAGGCCAGAGGACGAGATGACAGATAAAGATTAAAAAGCAAAATTCACACTACAACATAACTACAGTGTATAACAACAACATAGAAATTGACAAAGAATTTTATTTTAAAAGCAAATATTATAACAAGAAATTTAAATTTCATACAGATTTACGTACAGTCTATTTATTTAGTTTTTTGCCCTAACATTTTAACCATTACATATTTTCTCTCTGTACATTTCAATAAACTTTCCCCTTGATCTTCATTTCATAGCCTATAATTCACATATGAAAGACATTAAAGGAGCAGTCCTGGCTCTGGCTCTGGTTCTGGGAATCTGGGAATCTGGACCACTTTGATTCATTCAAATATTGATCAGAGCCTTGAGCTACAGACTACAGACTACAGAGGAGTTATAAGCCATTTTTGTCCATGTTCTCTGCTCTCGCGCCCTCCATTTTTTTTTATTTATTTACGTCCCATGATTTTTCCCTTTGATTTTGTGAACTTTGAAGTTTGAAGAACTTTCACTATTCACTCTCATTTTTTTTCGTTTTCATTTTTTTTACGTACGTAGGTACGTACGTATAGGTACTTTTCCCATTTCCCCTACTGTAGTTTATTGAACTCAACTTTCACCATTCAAATCTCCATGTTGCCATTAAAAACCCATAAAGTCATAAGAGAGATAAACGGATATAAGGAGATGTGTGGAGGTACATACTGCTCTAACCTTTTACTTTTTACTTTCTACGTTCTGTAGCTACACTTATATATCGTAATATTATGCACAGACCAACGGATGGAAAGTCGTAGGCGTAGGACCTAGGGCAAACCATGCCATATGGCTGCCGTATAGGATACACGTGGTATTATGACATGTCATCAGTATGGGCATCATATTGCACGGGGAGCGTAATAAGTGTTGACGCTCCCTTTCACTTTATCAGGGGAAAGCAGCAAGTTAAAAAAAGTAATGTGTGTACAAAAATGTTAAATGCCTGAGTCTCGGTGCCGGTACCGGTACCGGTGCCCGTGGCCGAGTAATTTTTGGACGGAGCGAATAATGGGAGTTTACAAGGGAAAAAATGAAAACAAAATTGGAGGGAGCTTAAATGGGAGGAAGGAAATGGAAAATGGAGAAATGTAGAAAGGAAAGTGAAGGTGGAAGAAAGTACGAGAGTCAAACTATTAATTATAACACACATGTTCTCTGCTAGATACTGTCTCAATGTTCCTATTACATTTTACATATTATGCATGGTTGTGCTTGTGCCTTAGGGATCGTACATAAATGACGTCTTGAATAGAACCTCCTTGGAGACTACCATTAAAGATGACAATTTATGTAAAGTTTATAGGCTGTTGACAGTGGGTCAAAAATGTGGATATTTCGATGACATAATTTATGGACGATCCCTCAAATGCCTGCGTAGTAGGGTACGTACATAGCTATACGGCTGGTTGGTTGGTATGGTGTCGGTATTGTGGGGCTGCGATAAAGTTAATAGTGGATCGTACATTACTTACGGAACATACTACGCCATGTAAATGCTTGAGAAGAACACAGACGTCGACAAAGACGATGTGTGTCCTCCATCATTATAAAGAATTACCATACAATTTCACAGCTGAATGTCACTATATCATGACATCAAACCCGGGCACACACGCTTGCTATATTGAGTATAGACATGCATATATTTTTTTATACAAAGTCAAAGTCAAGAATGTCAAGGGGCAAAATTGCATAATATCCTTCGTGTTCCAATAGATGCAAAATATTTCATTTCCAATAACCAACCTATTGGGCCTTGGATTAAATATACAAATTTGAAAGTATAGTAAGTTATATGTACCAATTAGTGCAAAAGATTAATTCAATGTATAGTTGACGGTTACACACAAAAAAATGCACTATAAATCATTTATCAATTTTGAATGATTTTTTTTTAACCGTGCAAAATTAAAGCAGAAAACAAAATGCAGTAGGTGCAATTTTTTAAAATTTTAAAACCTACGTACAGAAGAAAATAATTTATCTAGATTTTTTGATAAACAAAAACGAAAAACTTTAGCAACCAAATTTCCTTGTAAATGCTTCTGAAGTGTTAAACGTATTCTCTCTGTGCATGGTAAGTCGGCACCAGTAAGTTGATATAGTTAGTGCGGCGTGTAGCTTTAGTATAAGACATGTAAAAGATAAAAGGTTTTGCACGCTTGGACATTACAGAAGCATTGATAGCATGTGTTGCACCTTGAAGAGAGAATAAGGAACGGTGCGATATAATATATAATTACTCTCTCCAAGCTTAAAAAAGAACTAAATGGAGAAAGTAATATGTAGGCCAAGTGTAATAATAGTAAACGTACGTAGTACACGTTCTACAGAGTAATACTACAATAGTTTCCGAGTCAATTGTATAAGGTTTTGAATATACAAAGTGGAGTAGAATAATTACGGAAGGGAGCTGTAGCATTTATTTAGCTCTATCAACTTTCCCGTCACGCCTCTTACACCTCGGCGTACTTTCCTTATCCTCAGTCCCGGACCCGGCAACGGTCCCGACACTGGTACCGGTACCGGTACCAGTACCGGTACCAGCACCGGTCTTCGTCCTCACTTCCTTTCCATTTTGCCTTGAAAAATGCGTACAAGAAAAAACATTTTGTGCCATAGCTATAACGATAACATTAAATTGAAGAAAGAGAAAAGTCTTTATTTTTAGCTAAAGTTTTGGTCCTCGTCCTCGTACACTATATAGCACTCTGCACGGAACGGTTCCAGATTCTATACAGTCGAGAGTTTTTAGCATCCAGCCCACTACTACTACTACTGCTGCTACTGTTGGTGGCAGTTAAGTCTAATCGTATGTAATTGTAAGTGTACGAGAATCTATTCTGAAATTTCACCCGCACTTTTGATCTCGATCTTCATTTCTATTTCTATTCCTATATTCCTGCTCCGTTTTTCGCGCCCATATTTTAAGCGAAAAGTCCACGCCGCTTTCCTACAAAAATCTTACAAATTTCTTACTATTTTTTAAAATCTAATGATGCCGTGTTGCAGTGCTATATTAAATGAAAGCAATGAAGCACAATAGGAAATATTACACAAGAGCTTTAGTAATTTATTTCAGAAGGTAATTTTTAGCTTTAATGAATTTTTCTGCTTCCATCCGAATTATATTTTTAATTTCTGCTATAGAGCTGTACAATTTAAGCAGGTAAAAAGATATAAAAAGTTTTCGGTCCTTCGAACTGGATTTTTTAGTTTGGTCCTTCGAACCAAATTTTTTATTTTTCAAAAATTGACTCCGCCTCTGCTTTTTAAAATTCAAGTTCATAGCGTTAGACCCCATCTTACAATTAATAATAATAATAATTTATTCATTGTGTCGATTTGGCGTCAGCCTATACAACATTGTTAAGTTTTTACAAAGTAGGTATTTACAAAAGTGATCAAATAGATCCTTGGTAATCGATAATAAATTGTCGGTCTTACAATTAGAGACACGCTTACTAATAGAGTGCGAGTTGCCAGTGATAAAGCCTGCCAACATACAACATACATTTTAGCCCCGCCTCCCAGTAGAGACCCACCCACTATAAGAAAGTGCACTCTACTTTTACATGTCAAAATAGTCCCTCACTTTCCTCTCGTGTATTTCTTTCTCTAATCAAAAGTCGCCTCGTATCGGATGGAAGCCATCACTGTTCTGAATACTGATATTTACGGATTTACGGATTTAATTCTACTTTGTTTAACTGATCTTAAAAAAAATCACAAATGAAATTACTATTACTAAACTTAGCGCGAAATCAGGCACGAGGGTCGAGACACACGAGCAGGAACCTATATGAAAAATGTAGAAAAAAGAAACGAAAGTCTATAGCTGATTCCTATATGGTCATGGTCCTGGCAAATTTCGCTATATTTCGCATTTACGCATTTTCTACTATACTATAATGTGTTATCTGTAAGTAGATTGTAGATTATAGATAATGTGGGAAACCGAAATAGAAATACGAGTCGAAATAGAATAGGCAGTTGTCCATGCTTTGGCGTCCATTAATCTTGAATCTAGAGAATCTAGCGCGGGCGGAAGCCAACAAAAAATTTTTGCTGGAATACCCGAATTTGGAGGAGATTCGGATTCGGATTCGGATTTGGACACACAATGCAATGCAATGCAATGTTTTTTTCTCCTTTGCTTCTTTTGATTTTGAATGGATGAATGAATGGAAAATGGTGAGGCGGTCTGTTGTCTGCGGTAACGGTAACGGTATAGCGGTTCGGCACTCTACTGTCATTGTGACTGTGTTCAACAGTTCAACTTGGAAACTGTCCTCTGTTCCTTTGTCTGACGTCTGTCTCGAGTCTTCATTCTTGGTCTTCAGTGGGGCATCCTATCGATCTTGATCTCATTATTACATTTCATTACTTTTATTCCCTTTCTCTCTTTTTTCCTTGGAAAAGCACTCGATTCCCAGTCGGCATCGGCATCGGTTTCCGCATCGGCATCGACAGTCGGTCGCCTCTCTAACTTTCGATTATTTGTTCAAGTTGATTTTGTGATGGTTGATCCTATGGAGTGCCTCGTCCATGATGTCGCATGGAGTCAAGATTTGACTTCATGCTGTGCTCTTTGTTCGTAGCCACAGTGTAATAATGGATTATGTAATGGGATTAAATGCAACCCTAAAGAAGGGATCGTCCACAAATGGCGTTGTCGGTATGGTCAATGGGTCACCTTGGCTACTGGTGACACCTCGTGCTAAAGATAACCATTTGCGCAATGGTTAAGCTGATAATAGGAGGTTCCAAGAATTGTGATTTTTTGATAAAGTCATTTGTGGACGATCCCTTATGAGATAATGCAATTCAATTTAATACTGTCACTCCTATGTACACAGTTGACAGTTGTGAGTTTATATATTTATTGGGCAAATAATGTTGTAGAATTGTAGAGCTCACTGTAATTATTATTATAGAGTGGAAATCTTGATTATTGCAATGATTGTCTCATATTACATGCCACTATAGAAACATTATTAAATGGTAAATCACAATATCTACAACTCCCAAATGCGCTCAGATTAGATGAGGCACGGATCAAGGGGGTCAACACGACGGTTGCTTCAGCCCAAAATGAATTTTTTAACTTGGGCTATAACATAGCGGTAATTTAATCCAATATGACACACTTTTTATCGTCTGTAAAGAAGCAAAATGATCCATATCCATTTTTAGCTAGAAACAAAATGTAAATAAACACTTTGCGCTTTTAAATAAATGTAAATAGAATATTTTGAGATTTTCAAAAACATGTAAATAGAATATTTTGCGATTCTCAAAAATATTTAAATAGAATATTGCGCCCTTTTCAAAAAACTTGCAGTTCTAACATATCCCGCATCTATCTCACGTAGTTATGTTTCTTAACATAACTCTTTTTAATTCTAGCCTTATTAAATTGGAAATGGGCCATTTTGATACTCTCTTAAGAATGTGTATTGCTCACCCCAGAACATATTTCTACTGTAGATCCGCCCCTGAATTAAATGTGCTGCAAATGAGAATATCTATTAGATTCTATTTTATGTATAATATATAAAGTATATTTTAAATTGCACAACTTTCTCTGTGTAACTCTTTTTGCCCTGTGGAAAAAGCTGGAAATATTCCTGTATATTAATAAAAAGACGACATATTATAAATTTCGCAAAAAGGACGCAGTGCTGCAGTCTTTATCTTAGCGAGTATCATAAATTCCCTGGCTGTAGGGAAGGGGGGGGGGGAGGATGGGTAGGGGGAGATGGCGAATTTGAAAGGATTTAAATTGAATAAATGGAGTAAATAAAAGAAGGAAACTACATACACAGAGTGATAAAAAGATAGGAAGGACTATGGAATGTAGCGAATAGCGTGGAATGATTGACAAGGAGGCAGGAGGCGTTGGGTGTCTCAAAAGACTCAAATTGAATTGTGTGATTGGAGGAAATTGGATTTGATGAAACGTCTGTCACTCTCATCGTTTAAATCCTTTTTTTACCCTCAGTGATTTCCTAAAGGCACGGAAGACCTATCTATAGAGTATACGGCAACGGCACCGGCATAGTGTGATTTATTTTGATTATCTCACTATTTTAATTCCCATGTCTCACATTACGTCTTTTAATTCAATTCCCTCCTCCCTTTTTTTGTTTTACTAAAAAAAAATAAAAACTAAACCAAATGTGACAGAGTCACGAACACTACTATACTGTGATGATGCTGTGCAGGTATTGGTCATAGGGGTGAGTTCATATATTAGTGGCGCCAATTTAAAGAATTTAAAGGCGATATTTTTTTTATAATAAATCGAAAGTAAATTTAAGGTAACTATATATAACTTAATATGTATTTTCAAAGGTTGTGAGTGGAATACTTTGCTCGTTTCAAAGCATTCAATTAGAACATTTTGCACTTTTCATAAACATGCCAATTGAACATTTTGGTCTTTTAAAAATATGCAAATGAAATATTTTCCACTTTTCTCAAGCATGCAATTAGAACAATTTACACTTTCCAAAGAAATATAAATAAAATATTATGCTCTTTTTAAAAATATGTAAATAGAACAATTTGCTTTTTTTAAATATATGTAAATAAAATTTTTTCCACTTTTTAGAAACATACAAATAAAATATTTTGCACTATTCAAAATCAAGCAAATAAAAATATTTACTTTCAAAAATACACAAATAAAACGTTTTGGACTTTTCCCAAACATGCAAGTAAAACATTTTGTAGTTTTCCCAAACATGCAAATAAAACATTTTGCATTTTTCAAAAAGCTCGCAATTATTAACATTTTGCATATGAATCCCATTTAGTTTTTTTGAAATAGTTAATTCTAATTCTAGCTTGAATTGGGCATGGGCTATTTTGATTCTTGAGTATTGCCCACCACAAAAAATATTTCTAGATCCGCTCCTGATGACGATACATTCACAGATATGGAAATTCAAATATAATTTTTCCTGCCCTCATTAATAATTGAATCATTGTCTTTGAGAGTTGTAGGGGTGATGCGATGGTAGCGTAAGCATATGAAATATTGCTCTATAAATAAAAATAAAAGTAAACATAATGTATGAATAAATTGGACATTGTGTACACGCCGTGGGTGGGTGGGTTACATTGAATTTGTAGCTTATTCTTTTGACTGGTTATTTTTCCCCTTCTTTTTATTTTGAGAAATATAAATTTGATACCCTCAGGGGGTTAATCCAGCTTTATGTACCTGGTGCTTTTCTTCTTTGTTTATTTGAAATGATAATGGGAGTAGTACGGCGTGAGCGTACATTTCTGTACCTTGTACTTTGTAGACATCTTGTTATTTATACACACACACTACTCACTCCCACGCCATTCCCACAGTCCCAATATACGGCTATGCTATCAATAAATTCTCACACAACTATACTACCCGGTACACTACTGCCCGGTACTGGGAATCGGGAGACGGAGCCTGGTCTTCCCGGTCCCGGTCTGTCTATGGTCTTCCCCTCTCTCGTCCATCTTGTCTGTTTACCTTCCCTTCTTCCCCTGACAGTTCTTGGCAGCTGGCAGGATACTCTACACGGGAACGAATTCAAAATTCCAAAAATTATAAATTTCACTGCATAGCATGAGCCACTGACTATCGCATCCCATCCCATCATTTGTATGCTTCGTACAATTACTTCGCGATTAATTACTACGCGTCCACTACATTTTTTTTTAAATTCAAAATGCTACATGTATTTTTATAAAATGATGTGATTGTATGCTTTTAAAAAAAGTATAAAGCGCTGTCATTTTGCGCTTTAAAAAATGTCAGCTGTATTTTTGCACATTAAAAACGTTCAAGGCCGGATAACACTGCCAGTACAGTCAGCCCCCGCTGTCTGAATTTTCAAAAAACGTGTAAATGGAAAATTTGTAATTTTCAAAAATTATTTAAATAGAACATTGACTTTTCAAAAAATAAAAATATAAATTTTTGCACATTTCAAAAACATGCAAATAAAAGTTTTTGCATATTTCAAAAACATGCACATAAAAGTTTTTGCATATTTCAAAAACATGCAAATAAAACATTTTCCACGTTTCAAAATTCATGTAAATAGAAGATTTTATACTTTTTAGAATCAAGTAAATAGGCATTTAAATTTTTTTCTAAAACATGTGTGTAAATACAGAACATTTTAGTTTACTAAACAAAACACCTTTACTTTGTCTTGCCTTGAAAACGTTTCTGAAAAAGTCATCCAAAACTATTGATTATAAAATTATAGCTTAGAAAAAATTTCATATTCTCGTATTATGTTTAGTTGATCACAACCATTTAACGCATTTTTACTGTGATTTAAAAAGATAAATAAAAAATTGAGCTAAATATTTGGACAGAAGCCTTTTTTTATTTTACAAAACTGGATACTAGAAAACACATTTTGAAAAGGGAAAATCTCAAAAAAGGCTTCTGTGTTTATTAAATAACATAAAGTCATATTGTGTCCCTCCCTCCCACTCTCTCTCTCTATCTCTCTCTCTCCTTCCTACGCAGTTTACGGTTTACTACACGTTTACTGGAGTTTACAAGAACGCTTAAAGAAACAGTTCACATGGGAATTTAAAATTCAAAACAGTTTTAAGATTTCTTTAAGAGCCCGCGCACACACCTTCAGCCCTCCACACACACAGAGACACACTTAAAGCCTCTCCTCATAAAATGAAAATAAAAATATTATCACGAGCATAAAAATTGATGAAAAGCTCTCTCATATAAGTGAGTGCCTCTCAGACGGAGTGCTCACACGGAGTCCAATACCCGGGTATCAGCATTACATCGCGGTACTCCCGACTTCTACGACGGCATTGCATTTACTCCAGGAGCCAAGTAGATTTAGTACCTATAAAAAGTCCTATAAAGTGTCAATCGGTAATAATTTCCATTCTACGGAAATTACACCACAAAATCAATGGGTATTTCAGCCAAGAATTTTGAGCAAACACACACACACACACGCCTCCACACACAATTAATCCCAACAACAACAACAACCAACCAACATAAGGGATCATCCATAAATGACGTCACAAGTAGGGTCATTGGCTCTGCTTGGATATTGATGACATCCCTTGTTAATGGTTAAGCTATGGGTCCTAGAAATAACAATATTTCCATGACATCATTTATGGAAAACCCCTAACAGCACAGTGACAAAAGTATTTCTCTCCGATACAAAATGTAAAACCCCGCCGCCAATTTTAAATTTTACACACATGCAATGCAGGGCCGGATAATGCGGCCAGCGCATAGGCTGCTTGGATTTTCAAAAAATATGTGAATGGAACATTTTGCAGTTTTAAAAAAGTTGTAATAAGAATATTTCGACTTTTCAAAAACATGCAAAATAAATTTGTTTGTACATTTCAAAAACATGGAAATAAAACATTTTCCACTTTTCTCAAAACATGTAAATAGAACATTGAGCACTTTTCTGAATCAATTAAAAAGAACATTTTGCACTTTTCTAAAACATGTAAGTACAACATTTTGCTTTACTAAAGATAACCATTAATAAAATCTGACCAAAATGGTGGTTTTTGTATGGAAACAAATTCCTGCCTAAAAGCAATTCCTTCGTCCGGCTCTGCTGACACATGTCATAATTACTATAATAAAAATCCTGACTGAACCGAATTTCAGTTGCTGGTCTCAATTGGTTCATCATGCACTTATTCAATTTCAATATTCCAATTTCTATTTAGACGGTTTGTACCTTTACCTGTACCGGTACCAAATCCGGTTTGAGTTGGACTTGGGGCCTGTGCTTTTGTTCAATTTAATTCTAATGTCGCGCATTGAAAGAGCCTCATTTTCTTCTTCTTTTTCCTTCACCGTTTTTTGTTTTCCTTGTTTTGCTTTCCTACATATTTTCTTTCAATAATATAAAGATATAAAACTTTTATATTTTTCCTTTCCACGTTTTTTTTCTCGCTCTTTTTGTATGTTTTCTGTAGCAATTTTGGGAATGTAAACTTTTCCCCTATTAAAAAACAATACTATACAAATAGAGTACAAGCATTGGATTCATCTAAAGTTGCATTAAATACACATTCAAGCATTTTAAACGCAATAAATGCAATTCTATACTACGTATTCTATATACATATTAAATGCTGACTACAACTACAACTACCTAAGGGGTCGTCCTTCAGTGACGTCATGGCTATATAGGGTCATTGGGTCTATGCTCGGATACTAATGATGTAGTCACGCAATAATGGTTTAGCTCATGATAAATTAATATAGGGTTCTAAAATGTTGAAAGATATTTCCATGACATCATTTATGGAGGATCTCTAAGCAAAATTTCCCATTTTCCCAATTTTTTTTCTCCCCATCATTTCTTTTTTCTTCCACGTTTCCTATGTATTCAAGGTAATTATATATATGTACCTTTACCTACCCACCTTACAATGCCTTACATTGGTAGTTATTATGTAGGGGAAAGAGGGCCAAATTGCATATAAATTGAGGAAGCGAAGACGAGGACGAGGACCATTATGACATGAAATGATATGAGCATCACGGCCATTACTACGTAGGTGCATATGCCTATATTATTACCTCCAGTTCTTCAGCCTATTTTTGTGCTTTATACATATTATAAAGTTCCAGCTTTCTTTTTCTTTCTTTCGTATTTTTTTTATTTCCATTTTCATTTCCATTGCAAAGTTGAAAGCAGAAGGAAGATTGGGATTGGGAATGGGAATGGGGAAAAAAAGCTAAATAAAAGAAAGCGCAGAGCTATGGCCATGGCAATGGCCATGGAAAGGAAGGTATTGGTATAGTCATAGTGAGTTGATAGACAGCCAGGAAGAGGAGATAGGCAAGTGCCTGTATACCTAGTATGCTATATGATATTATACTGGACAGACTTAGAACTGACTGAGGTGGCGTGGCGTGGAAATAAAAATTCGTATTGATGAAAAAGTGTTGGGTTTACCAAATGTGAATCGATCGAATTTTTCATGTTTAATGTATCCAGTCAAGTCAGCACCTTACAACTAGAAAAATAGGAAACTACAAGAAACTAACTACTCCTCGACTCCTACAACCACTGCCACTGCACTCCACTAACAACGCCAACAACAGCAACGCAGCACTACTATATGGCAATCCCAAAACATGTATTTCTTTTAAGCATATCGCATTCCTGTCCGTCTCCCTTCTTCTGTTCGCTCCTTCCTCCGTTGGGGTGGCTATGTGCCCATAACTGGAGAGGAAAAAGCGGAAACCTATTAATACCCAGGTTACATATTATATAGGTTCATTTAAGGAAAAACCAAAGAACCATCGGGTATCAGTTGTAATATTATGTAGATGCCTAATTCTCCTATCTAACCTCCGTATGTTCTGTCTGTATTGGAATGCATATATTTGAAGAGTCCTTTGGCGAAACAGGACAAGTCCATCAAAGCAAATTTTGCAGAAACAACGAATAATAAATAAAAGGTGACAGGATTATTTTTTGCAACTCAATTGTTTTCTGCAGGTACTGTAACTGACGAAGCACAAGTATCAGCAGTTTCATAAATCTAGACACACTCTGGAATTTTTTAGAAAATTTTGCAAAATTTTAATTTTTGGACTTTTTCCGTTTATCCTCAAAATCAATAACTTAACGTGGAGGAAAAAGTCCGTGGGATGAAATTTTAATCGTAACGAGTGAAACGAAACTTTTTTGTACTTTTAAAATTTTTCTTGCATACAAAAATTTACGCACGGGAATTGTCTTCTACAAACTACGAAAATACTTGAAATCAAATTTAAATCAGAGATGCAAGTTTTATGGGGATTTATCCCATTTTTCCAAAATTCATTCAATGGACTTGACCCGTTTACCTCAAATGCGAATTGTTGGCAATTTAAAAAAATTGCTTTGGTTGAAATTTGGACTTTACCATACAACACAGTAGCTTGTCTAGTTGTAAATAATCTAATTTTAAAAAAACGAACTTATCCCGTTTTGCAAAAACAACTCTTCATATTGAGCTACATGCTCAACCCTTTAATTTATCACGGGAGTGGCAGTGCACGGGAGAGTGTATTGTCAGTTCTACTTTACTGTGGTTGTGGTTTTGAGTCCTTCTCTATGACTACTGATATTTGAATATTTGGAAATTACTATATAGAACCATGTGGTTGAGACTCCGGAATTCTGAAATTCTGGAATTGAACTCTAGAAATTCACAAAAAGGAGAAATGTTGCTTTATAAGGCTGAAACAAAGCGAGGACGATTAGCTTTTATGAGCAAATTTTTACCTGTATAATCTGCATATGTCTTATGCATGAAAGGAAATACAGGAAGCTGTATGCATATACCGCCCTATTTAAATCTTTTAAAAAAGCGCATGCAAAATATCGTCGGTGAAGAACCAAAATGACCCATATCCATTTTTAGCTAAAAACCATATCAACTATTTACAAACATATTCAAACATGTCTTGAGAGTATTTAAATAGAAAATTTTGCACTTTTCAAAAATATGTAAATACAACATTTTACACTTTTCAAACACATGAGATTAGAACATTTTGCACCTTTTCAAAAACATTGAATTAGAATATTTAAAACCTTTTCGAAAACATGAAAATAGAACATTTTACACTTTTGAAAAACTCGTAATTAACATTTAACGCATGTTTCCCATTTTGTTTTTATGACATAGCTCATTTTGATTTTAGCTTAAATTGGATGTGGGTCCTTTTGGTTCTTCATAGACGATATAGGAAAATCAAGGAGGAGATAGTCCGTTTTGCATTTGCATTCTCGTCTATGTGCATGTACAACCAGAGCCAGAGCAGGACCAGGACCAGAATGGGAGTAAAAGTAAAAACAGATATTAATGCGGTACCAGTTGGAATATACTGGAATAGGAATGGCCGGAGTTATATGGAGTATTATTTATGAGGTAACAACAATGTACCTACGTAGCGTTGGCATTAATAGTGTGCGTATATCGTATTCCTTAACACGCACGCCTGCGTCCCCCCTTTCCTTCCATATTCTGCTCTACCTATAGCCTATACCTATAACATAGTAAAATGAGGATTTTGGAAACTACACACACACACACACACACACACACACTCTCACAAATTCCCCAAAAAAGAGAGAAGAAAAAAAATACGTGGAGAGAGAGAGAGAGAAGATATGGATATTTCTCTCTCTATGAAAATTGGAAGATTCGAATTCCATACATTGGATCCATATGGCCGCCGCCTCTTTCCCATATGCAGCCCCATTCGAATGCTCTATCTATAGGAGCGTGGAGATTTGAAATATTTAAAGCATATCATCATATTTGGATTTTCTCCTCTGAATTTCCCATTTTCTCCAATTTTATAGGGAAACATGTTCTACATGTAATTTTAATACTTCAACTTCCACACTTTCAACCCTTCTTCTTCTTCTTAGCTACGTGTCTACTGTCGGTGTATATATATGTCGTAGTCCAGAAGAAGTTTAGTCCCTTGGACCAAAGGACTAGGCCACAAGCCGCGATCTCCTGGCCTAGTCCACAAGGGTCAGTCCACAAGCCGCCGTTTCTCTCTCATTTTCTTCCACTGGACTAGGCCACGAGAAGAAACTTAAGCGTAACCGTATAATAATTCACCCATTGCTGATACAGCTCAGTAGCGAAATGCCAAAATAACATGAATAAGTTTCAAACATATTGATACGAAACGGTAAAATTAAAAACATAATTTCAGTATGCATATTTTAATAAATAACTCAATTCAAATAACTCAGTGTGGAATACAAAAGACCCACCACTCGCTATTTTTCGGTGTTTAGCTACTAACATGCTATAAAGCTCACAATAATTATTATTAGTTGTTTACACACAAATTTCACACAGTAATTTCAAATTGCACTCATTAATGTAGAGAAAGGAATATCACAATTAGTTCGGCTGGGAATTTCGCTTCGTTTACATAAACAGCGCTTAGTGAAACGTAATTTTGCATTTAAATACCTACGCTACCACCAAAGCTGAATATGAAATCGTTTATTTGTGCGATGTAGCAAGTTTAATGTATGAATTTAAAGGAAGTGATAAGTAAATGTCAATAGTTCATCCGTTTAGCTCACAACCACCTCCAAATCATTTTCCTTGTCTTCTGAGCAATTTCCAGTCTCCTCCCCCCGCAGCCAAGATGCTTCGACTCTCCTCCTTCTCGCTTCCCCCCCCCCCTAATTCTCCGAGGTACTCTCACCCTCCTCCATCATTCCTTGATCAAGAGATTTTACAAGTGAATCGTATTCCGTATTTGTTGGAAAAATAAACTTTTTACGAAACTTTGGAACGTCAGCTCTTGCATTAACTCTGATTCAATGGTTAAAGCGATGCAAGGACGTAATTGATGTTATTTAATGAGACAGACGTAATACCTGAATTCGCGCATTAACGACGTTATGATTACACCTACATTGCGTCTTATTTTAACTTATCATTTTATCTGCATGAATTTTAATACCATTAAAAATACGTTTTCTTTACGAAGAAAAGGAGAGTAAGAAACGGAGGCATGTGGATATATGCTGAATATTCTATACTGGTCATGAGTTATTTAGGTTGAAGCATTGCATAAAATGTGCATACTCAAATTTTTTCTTAACTTTTGCCGTTTTGTATTTGTATTTTTGATACCTATTTAATTTATTTTAGCATTTCATTATTAAGCTGCATCAGCTATTCATGAGTTATTATACTATTACATTTAAGATACTCCCCCTGGACTAGTCCAGAGGAAGAAAACGAGAGAGAGAAACTGGCGGCTTGTGGACTGACCTTCTGGACTAGGGACTAGGCCCGAACTCCAGAAGCTTGTGGCCTAGTCCTTTGGTCCAAGGGACTAAACTTCTTCTGGACTACGACATATATATGGCCATTTGAAATTTGGAAGCTCACACTAAGAAAGAGAGAGGAAAAAATGGTACAGCAAATGCAATCTATGCAATCGGCAATCTCAATGGAATTTATGCAGTGCAACCGAAACCGAACAGACACACCAGTCTACCATGTATATGTACAGAACCCTTAACTCAAAAATGGAGAGTGTGTGTGTAAAAAAAGAAAGAAAGAAAAAAACTAAAATACTCTCTGACTGTGTGGGGCCCCTGTGTGGGAAATGCTAAAGTGAAGTGAAGTGATAGTCTCTCGGCTTAAGCCTCATGCTAATAGTCAAGAGATCCCTAAATGTTTCATCGAAAATCCCTTCAAATTCAAATCTAAAGCGGAGACCGTTCCCGAAGCCGAAACCGAAACCGAACCGAAAATTCAGATATGGGTACGGGTACCTCCTAACCCACACAGCACAGTACTGTACAGTACCTACATAGATTTATAGATATTCGGATTCGGATCCGAATTCGGTTTAGTCTTTAGTCGTTTTTTTTCTTCCCTTTTTTTTTAGTGTTACGATATTTCTCGTGCTGCTGAATGAGAAAAAATGGAAATCTATGACCATTTCATTTTTTTCCTCCGCATCTTCTCCTCTGCCTTTCACACGCCTCAGCTTTTGAATGCCAAAGCTAAATCAGAAAGCACAAAATTATCTAGAAAAATCCAACAGTTTTTTTCCCGTATGTATAATATGTATAGCGCTACTTTCCAAGAAGAAGATTCCAAGTGGAGAGTCCAACACAGAATTTCCATTCGATCTCGATAAACATTAGAGGAGTATAGGACGACGACGAGGAGGACGAGGGAGTAGGATAATAAACTGTGTTGACTGTGCGAGCTATATATATATATCTGTGTGAGATATGCTATACGGTGTACAGTCTAGTGCATAGGAAACTTAATTATATAGGCTTTCGTTTTCGTATCTCTTTTTTAGCTTCAGTTTTTGAAGAAGTAAGAAGTTAAGAAATTTTACTATATATCTATACTACACCTGTAGACGGTGAGGGTAGACTGTAGACTTGTAGACTTGAACACACATATTATACATATTCAATTTTTCTTTGAAAATCCTTATTTGTGACTTCTCATGCGTGGATTAGAGGCACGTTCATATTTTTTCCTGACAAATGTAGGAGTGTAGAGCTAAAACCTAATGGGTTCTTTTTTACACTACTATTTGAAATTTGAATTTGAATTAGTAGAATTGGCGCCACATGGACAAAATTCAAAATAATGCAATTTATGTACTGCGACTACGGGACACTACTACATACGAATCTGTCGTGCTCCTTTCCTAATAATTATTGTTAGGAAAAAATTTTTTTAAAAACTCACATTTTTCTACAAGTTTTTTTCTAGTAGAAAAATCTTCTTTATGACATCATAATATCAGAAAGAATCTGCTCAAGTTTTGAGGATTTACTTTGTATTTTTGCAGTAATAATAATTATAATATTTTTTTCATGAAAAAGAAAGTTTCACTGTAGTGTAGTACCTACTAGGAGTGAATTTTTTAAATCTACATAAGGGATCGTGCATACATGATGTCACCGAAATATCTTCTTTTTATAGGACCCCCTGTCATGCGCTTAGCCATTGCGTAAATGGCATGCCATCAGTTTCCAAAAGGAGACCCATTGACCCTATCAATGACGTCATTTGTGGACGACCCTTTTAAATACTCATAGAACAAAAACAAATTTTCTTCTAAGGAAACAAAAAAAATGAAAAATTACGAGGGTGGAAATTTTTTTTTTTTTTGAGAGAGAGCAGGGAGAGAAATGGGAACAAACAAATTGGGGAAAGGGAGAGGAGGAGGAGGAGGAGGGGGCGGAGGAGGGGCTTAGGTTTTTATTTTTGTGTGATTTTATAATCATAAGTGTGTTATAGAATGTATGTAAGGTAGGTACGTACGTAGGCATATGGTAGTGTAGGTATGTACTTACTTTACTTCCGACCCAAAAGATCCTTTGTACTATTACTATTATTATGTAGACGACCAAAGTACTAAAATGGAAAATAATAATAATGAGATTTTATAGGCGTGGGAAGTGCCTTCATATATATATGCTATATTTTCCCTACACCTACATTTAATAATTTAAATTGCATATGTATATTAGAAATAATAATGTTGCATTAGCACCATATACAGCACAGCCCTGTTTCCATTTCCCCATATAATAAGTACAGCTATAGTATATAGCTTCCACTGGAACACTGACTTCAACACTGGAATAATAATTATATATATACTACGGTCCTTGAGGAAGTCAAAGTGGAAGTCGTCGGGGTGGGAGCGAAAGCTGAAAACCGAAACTGAAAACCGAGGCCAAAACCGAAACCGACGCGGAAGGGAAATTTTAATGAATGGCAAAATGGCGAACACTTGGACTTGTTTATTTTTCTCTGTCTGAGGCTCTTGTCACTCATTCACAAGCTCATAGATGAAGCTCCATCTTTTTTAAATTACAAGATTTTACAAAATTTTCTTTGACTCCGGCTTCAGCTTCGGTCTCATAAAAAAATCTGAAATTTTGACTTGAATTATCTATAATTACTGCATGTATAAGATATTTAAATTTAAATTTTGCCAATTCTTTAAAAAAAATTGGCACTCGCTAAAAGCTTAATGCTATGTACTGTGTACAATACATGCATTTGTTTTGTAATTTTTGGCGGGAATTTTTAAATTTGGATTTTAAAAAATCATACAAATTGTACTTCAAGCAGGAATGATTTAATACTATGTGCTGTATTATTAAATCTAAAAGGGACCCCGTATACAAGGAAGTGAGATGCACTTAGTACTCGGGGCCACTTAAGCTTAAACATCTGCCTGTAGCCTCAATTAATAAGAGCGGTTGAGCTAGAGACGCCGAGAGTGAAAGTTGCGGCTGAGGGCTCCGTGGGTGCTACAGATAAACTTCCATTGTTTGGCTTTAGTATTGGCGTTGGCTTTGGCGTTGGGCTTGGAATTGGTTTTGACTTTGATTTCAGTTTTGGTTGTCGCTCTTCTTCTTCTTCTGCTACTGCTACTGCTGCTGTTGCTGTCCTCATCTTTTGAAGTGAAGAATGACAAGGGACCGGGATCGGTACCGGGTCGGGGACCGGATCCGGCTCCGAATGATGGCCAGGGCAAAGCCAAATACCAAATAGCAAAATCAAAGTCAAAGTCAAAGCCGTGAGGTAAAGTAAAATAACGTAAGGGAAGAAGACGGGAAGCTAAAAGTATACGGCGGAGTGGAATAAAGTAGAGTAGAGTGGAGCGGAGTGTGGAGTATAAAGTCCAAGTTGAGGGAAGGCGAGGCCCTTTATACATTTGCTCAGCTATGCTATATGTTCAAATGAATTGGTTGGTTGATTTGAGTGGCTCGGGTCGGATGGAGTGGTTTTGTCTGAAGTGCCATACAATTTATGGAATTTACCATCAAACCCTCACTACTTTCCCTTTTCCATTACTATTGCATTGCTTTCTCCAACTTTCACTCTCCTTTCTGCAGCTTTCTCTCTCTCTGTTTTTCTCTTGTATTGGTTTTGGTTGCCCCATTCGTGTTCACTCTCCGTTTTCCCTTGGATGGTGGATTGATCAATAGCTGGGAGAGGGAAGATAGGGCGACATAGCGACAGGAAGATGGGCGACCGTAGTATAGTATTCGGATTATGGGGACTGCTACGGGTACGGGTACGGCTACGGGTACGGGCACAGGGATGGGATGGGATCGGACACTGGGGTGGCAGTATTGGAAGGAGTCTCGAGTCTCGAATCTCGAGAACAACAAAACAGGGAACAAGGAACTCAAAATCAAGTGACAATCTTGTGGGCTTTGCTCTGAATTCCAATTGAAACTCTGGTTCCCAGCTGGAGGAGTTGTTAGAAATTTTGGAAATTGGGACGCGGATTTGGTGGAGTTTGAATTGGATGATGATGTGATGTGATTTGATGAATAAGGCCACTGCGGGATCCGGATTCCGGATGGAGAGAAAGACAAACAACAAAAGCTACCTATATAGGTAGGTAGCTTATTAGTTCCATCTTCCCCATTTCACAGCACTGCAAAATTCCGTCAATTTCCAATTTCCACAAATTCTATATTTTTATACATTCTGCTCTGTGAACCACTTCTATTCCCATACATTCCTACAGCAATTTGCAATCTCTGTCCATGTCCAATAGAACAAGCTAAATTTCACCACTCTACTTGCTTAAGCTAAGGACAGCAGGACATTATGGGTGGCGGTGCCGTACTTTAATGTTCCTGAAAATCGGGATTTTCCCCTGAAATCATTTATGGACGATCCCTAGTAGGGATAGTTCAAACAATTGCTGCATTCTGTAATTACTGGTAGTAGAATTATTTGCGTCTTTATTTGAACCAAAAAAAAATCTGGAGCTATGTGCACAATAGTCAATAGATTTAGTTTATTAGGCGGGAGGCTTAAGGGGAACACAGCGGAGTTGACAGGGACAAAAAAAATCTGTATAAGTTTCACGGAACAGTTTGAATTTATGGAGTGAATTTTAGTTGGGACGACGTACGGAAACGGAACAAAATGAGAGATTTCGAGTGGCAATTGAACAAGATGGAAGGGAGGAATAGGACATAAATTGGAATACAGAAACCAAAACCGAAACGCAAATTGAACAAGCAAAAAAGTAGTCGTTGCCTTGTTTAGATTGTCGTCTTCGTTGTCTTTGCGGGTCTTCGGTTTAGAATCGAGAATAATTTTATTTCTTAAATCAGATTACAGTATATTATGTTCAAATATATATATATCAAATATCATCCTAAAAACTAGCTAAAAAATCTGCATAAATAAGCCAGCTATTTTAAAGTTGGCAAAAGTTGTATTAGATTTTTCTGTGTTTCATAGTGTGTAGTATTTGGCTGTTCTGCTGTTAATAGTACGCTTCAGCTTCGTTCGACCGACAACGACAATGGCAAAGGGGCTTTCATCACATATTGCGTAATATACATCATACTGCGGGGAAATGAAATGAAATGTAATGAAATGAAAGGAAAGGAAAGGGATGGAGATGGAAGACGGAGAAGGTAGAAAGTCCGGAGAAGTATTTATGATTATACACATGATCCTTAATGACGACGAAACTAATTACAAGTGATAAAACTTTTTAATTAATACCCACGCGTACAGACTACACACAGAAACGTGCGTAGACTTTCTCCCAGTTTCATTTTAGACTTACCTCCTCCAGTACCAGTACCAGTACTCTACCAGCTGTAGCTAAATATACAGACTTCAACGTGTCTCTTCCTTTTTTCAAAACTCTATGAAAGGGGTCATACATAAATGACGTCATCAAAAAATTTCAATTTTGAAACAGCTAAACCATGGCTATCTTTAACATGGAATATTACCAGTAGCCAAGTAGACCCATTGACCATACCGATGACGTCATTTGTGGACGATCCCTAACTTATATGTTGGCTCTACACTTATTTACTCTGTGTCGTCTGTAGTTATAACTTTCCCGCTCACCTCTTTTTCTTGTTCTCCCAATTTTCACCTGCAGTGGCGGATGTATAAATGCGTTATGGGGGGGGGGGCTAACAATTTTATGTGGGCATCTTAAAAAATGACCCATTCTATCTCCATAAGATTTAAAAAAATTTCCCTATGGGATGGGAGGGGACTAAAACATCTTAGCCCCCCCCCCTTTTTTGGATGCGCCCTTGCAACCCAGTATAATGCAGGAGCTGCTGGAATTTTACATTTCTTTGATGTACTCTATGGGGTCCAGTTCCAGTGCGAGTTCCATAGCTTCTGTATTTACATTTAATTTTCAACTTTCCTTCTTTGTTTTTCTTGTGTTTTTTTTCTGTCTCCTGACGCTTGCTTACTTTCACTTTACAACATCATTACATAAATATTACGGAGGCAGGTAGTGTCTCAGGAGAACTCTGGATTAGCAATGTAAAATGTTCCGTTTATTTTATTATGGTGTAGTCGCACTCATGTTATGTAATTTTATAATTTTTATTAAATAGCATTTTTTATTTATAAATAAATCAACTTATCGGTGTATTTTAAAGCATATTGGTAGTTTGTGCAAAATTGAAATCGTAATTAATACGGGACGTCCATAAATGATCTCATGAGCAGGGACAACATTATAGAATTAGTACAAGTAATATTTTGCAAGTGGTCAAATACAATTTTGTATTTAGTTTTGACCGCTTTCTTTAAACAGTGCCGGATAATGTGGCCAGCGCAAGCAGCCCCCGCTGCTTGAAATTTCTCAAAACATGTAAATGGAAAATTTGGCAGTTTTTCAAAAACATGCAAAAATTTTTTTTGTGCATTTCTAAATCATGAAAATATTAAATGATTTTTCACTTTTCTCAAAAAATGTAAACAGAACATTTTGAACTTTTCTGAATCAAGTAAAAGGAACATTTTGCACTTTTTTAAAACATGTAAATGGAATATTTTGTAAATTTCAAAAACATGTAAATAAAACATTTTCCACTTTTCTCAAAACATGTAAATAGAACATTTTGCACTTTTCTGAATCAAGTAAAAGGAACATATTGCACTTTTGTAAAACATGTAAATACAACATTTTGCTTTACCAAAGAAAACCATCAACTATATCAAAATGTCAATTGCTCCCTAAAACCAATTCCTTCGTCCGGCCCTGACTTTAAATAGACGTAAGCAGAACTACGTACGTCCATATTGGTTGTTGTTGTTTGTGTACTAGGAATCACATATGGTGTGTGGGGAGGGAAATAATAAATATTGCCAGCTTAACTTTACGGACGGGATTGCTTAATACATAGAAATTGCATGGGCATATGGGAGTTGTATGAAGCTGTAGAACTGCAGTGCTGCTCTGCGTTGGGCTTTATAGTTTTGGAATTTTTGGATTATGATTTGGACTGTGCGTGGGTGTCGTTGCTTGTTGGTTAGTGATAACGAGAACAATTCCCTGTTTTTTCCTTGGCCTTGCCTACAGGGCTTCAATTTCAATTCCAACATTTCCAACGTATCTACCCTACACAGTCTCTCTCTCTCTCTTCTTGTGATTCTTTCACTCGGTTTCGTCCTCATGTTGGTTGTTGGCGGTGGTCATCGCATCGTGATGAGAGCCTTGTTGTTTTTGGTCCGTCCGTCCGTCCGTCTGTCGGTGTCGGTCTCGGTCTCGGTGACGCTGACGCTGACGCTGACGGTGAAGTGCATACGAATAAATATGTGTGGTGAGTTGTGTTGTTGTGTGTGTGGGCGACTAGGCGGATGTGATTTGGAAATTTTCTCTCCTCTCATCTCATGTCAATGCAATGGCATGTGGGATTACAATTACGACCACGATTACACTATCTGCATCTCCGTGCGTCGTACGTAGTTGAGAGGAGAGAGGTGGAAGCAGAAGTACAAGTGCAGATCTTCTTGAGTCTCTCGTCCGCTGAATTAGAAATGTACGACTCAAGTTCGGATATCTTTTCATCTGGAAAACATGAACATCTCACCATCACCATAAGGCGGACGCACACTTCGACTCCAGTACCGTATATTAGCAGCATTTCATACTGTAGGACTATAGAGACATTTACAGGTCAGCCTCAATTTCAGTTTCCTCATCCAAAGTTAAATGGTGCGGCCGTCTCAAGTCTGAAAAAGGCGAGTGTGTCAGCAGGAGATGGTTGGGAAATTCTTTCTACACAGACTCACCTCTCCATACTATCCAAAGGTAAAATAAAAAGCGACGCAGGTTTTGAACCCGAGATAAAATGGAATTGCATAGTCCAAGTCGTACTCATATCGCCTCACAATCAAAATCCCATCACAATCTGAGATCCCATTCAAACATAGAACACAGGTATGACTCTACATTCTATAAAGTTCCAATTTCCAATTTCCAAAGCTCCAATAAAAATCCAGTTGGAGAGAGAGTACGGCGATTGTAAAAGTATAAAACTACGTATTACAGATAATCCCACCATATCCTCCTCAACTACCTACGTACTGCGAATAACACCAACTACAAAAGTACCAATACCAATTGCCACATTGCTTTTGAATTATTATTGGTTCAGAATTCGGATTAGAAAAATCATTGGAATTTTGAAACAATATTAAATTCGAATCTCGGAAGTGCTGTAGAAACATACGGTGGAAATAATACTATAAATCAGTAGTAGGAGATACAACTAGTAACTTTTCAACATGACGCAGTAGTAGGAGTACAAAGAAATGGAAAAAGACACTCAAAGTATCGACTGAAATAATTATGGAATTTAATTACAAAGTGCACTCATCCTTTAATCTTTATTTACCTTTCCGTCCCCCATGCACAATACACACGTCGTACATGCGGGAAATCAGAGTAACATTTTACATTTGTGCTTTGTACTTATCTGTCTGTGACCCAAACAGCTGGAGCTGGATCTGGATCTGGAACTGGGACTGAAACTGTGAGAGGCTCAAGCTCCACACGTGCTTATTGCTTTTTCCATTTTTATTTTCTCCTTCTTCTTCTTGTTTACAAACTTACAACATAACATCATGGATAGACGGACAGCTTATTGACGGGGTCGTCCACAAATGATGTCATCAGTAGGGCCTTGGCAGCTGATGACATCCTATGCATGCTAAAGATAACCATTTTACACAATAAAATCCTGAAAATGTAGATTTTTCTCTGACGATCCCTCACTCATCCACATAAAACGCATACGCTAATCATTGACTCGACAATTTTAAACTCTTTCCCATCAACGTTTCATCAGCTATCCGTATCTCTCTCTCAAAATCCTAAGCGCACAAAAACCAAAAATACAAATTGCACTCTCAGTCTCTCACTCATTCAGTGAGACTCAGCCATTTTTGTGTTTTGTTTACACACAGTTTATTTCCATGTAGTGTGTTTTCTCATTTACTTTTAGTTTGAAAATTCCCACTTCCCCTATCACTTTGACTTTGAGACTTTGAGAGGTCTCATCAGGCTCTGTATAATTCTAATTCTAATCGTATTTTACATCAGAGGGCACAAAAAAAACTATAGAAAAAGTGAAGTAGATTTGGATCTATAGAATCTGCTGGAATGTTATGATAGGGACAAAAAAAGGAGGGAAAGTGTGGATAGAATTTGTCTTTTTACAGTTGAATTCCAATTACAGGCACCGTGAGATAATATAAAGAAACATGCCCTCCATGCAGTTGTAGTTGTAGTTGTAGTGCATGTGAAAGAATTTACAATTAGGAATTTTACGGTGTAGCATGCTATATTTACATACTACTGATAAAGCTATTTCGATATGGATTTTAATGCCTGATGCCGGTACCGGAACCGGTGCCGATACCGGTGCGGGTAATTTATTGGAAGCTGATTATACGCAATAGAAATGAAGGGAATATGGGACTACGGGAATAAGTGAGCTTCAGAAGATTTATGAGGAGTGTAAAAAGATACTACAATAGATTTTAATTAAGCTATAGATGCATTTTAAAAGCAAGAGCCAAATCAAGTGGATAATTTTACATGTAAATAGTAAATAGGCAAAGAATGCTGCATAGTCTCTAAAAGTTCCACGTGACAGGGCCGGACGAAGGAATTGCTTTTGGGTAGCAATTTGTTTTCATACGAAAATCCCCATTTCGTTTTTATTGATGGTTTTCGTTGGTAAAGCAAAGTGTTGTATTTACATGTTTTTAAAAAAGTTTAAAAAATGCTCTTTTAACTTGATTCAGAAAAGTGCAAAATGTTCTATTTACTTGTTTTGAGAAAAGTGGAAAATATTTTATTTGCATGTTTTTTAAATGTACAAAAAAAATTATTTGTCCGTTTTTGAAAAGTCGAAATATTCTATTTACATGTTTTTTGAAAAGTCAAAATATTCTATGTACATATCTTTTGAAAATTCAGGCAGCGGGGGCTCCCTGCACTGGCCGCATTATCCGACCCTCCCGCGTTATTGGGTATATCTATAAATTTCAGAAGATCAAAACCAAATTAATTAGTGGCATTTATTTTTATTTTAAAATTTAAAGCGTCTATCTTGTTTAATAGAACTTATTCAGATTTGAAAAAAATTCTTTACAAGAGGTGTTTTGTTGATGGAAAATGGTGGTAGCGCCTTTTGCATTTGAATGTGGGAGAATATAATAAAAGAAATTGTACACACGTATGATATATGCTATGAGGGTTTAAGTTTAAAGTGAACATGTTGTTTCTTGACATGACAGTTTCAATGGATGTCACAGATTTAGTGTGTGTGTGTGGTGTTTGGTCTGTTGCTTTGGTCTATCCTTCTCGTTTCTCTTGTAGTAGATCTCTTCTGGGGGATGGTCTCCATCGCCTTTGCCTCTCAGCTGTGTTGATCTTGGCTGAGACTTTGGTTCATGTGTTTAGTCTGGTTCTTTTGGTTGGTTATGGGCTGAGATTTTTTGGCACTAAAGATACGTCACGGTTTGTTTGACGTTGAGGACCTTGATTTACGATTAAGAAGAACACAAGGGAGCAGCTCGCGCTGTAAACTGAGAGACAGAGACAGGAGACTTGAGGTGTAGACTGCACATAGTGGATATTTAAATGAATTTCGGCAGCTGGGTATGTTGGGACAAAATACAGAAAGTGCAGTTACATTCTTCAAACTTTTTGTGGCAAGTACCTAGACATAGATGAGCTGCAGTGCAAAATTTGGCAACAATCGAACACAACGTTTGTGCGCCACAAATTTTTATGTCCCAATATTTAACATGGCTTGAATGGCGAAAAAAGTATTTTTGATTGTGCTCCAAGGATAGCAGTTTTCAACGTACTGGCATAATGTGAATGTTAGGTTGCTCAAAATTAACTGGGCTTTCACCTCCATATGCGGAAAAAGGTCAATTTTTTCAAAACTAGTCGCGCGCGAAATTTCATAAAACATAAATTTACAAAACATCTATTTTTTATTTTATTTTTAAATCATTGGCGACCGGTAGCTCCTACAATTCCTGTCCGATTTTCAACAAAATTGAAGTTTTGTGATCTCAAGAACAATATCTATAAACTGACACCTAGGTTTTAGAAAATTCAAAAATTTAATGTTTGAAAATTAATTTTAAAAAAATTTCTATTTTATAAGATCCAAAAAAAAATTTAATATTTATTTTATTGATTTTTTTTTGAATTTTCAAAAACCTAGGTGTCAGTTTATAGATAGTGTTCTTAAGATTACAAAACTTCAATTTTTTTTGAAAATCGGACAGGAATTGTAGGAGCTACCGGTCGGCAATGATTTAAAAATAAAATAAAAAATAAATGTTTTGAAAATTTTTGTTTTTTGAAAATTTGCGCGCGACAGGTTTTGAAAAAATTGACCTTTTTCCGCATATGGAGGTGAAAGCCCAGTTAATTCTGAGCAAACTAACATTCAAATTAGGCCAGTACGTTGGAAACTGCTATCCTTGGAGCACAATCAAAAATACTTTTTTCGCCATTCAAGCCATGTTAAATATTGGGAAATAAAAATTTGTGGCGCACAATCGGTGTGTTCGATTGTTGCCAAATTTTGCACTGCAGCTCATCTATGTCTAAGTACTTGCCACAAAAAAATTGAAGAATGTAACTGCACTTTCTGTATTTTGTCCCAACATACCCAGCTGCCGAAATTCATTTAAATATTCCTTATGTGGACTGTACACAGTCGTATCTCCTTTCTATATCGCACTTTTCAGCGTTCTTCATGCAGCTTTCAGACCCAAAACCAAAATGAACACTGACTGAAACAGTTAAACCGTTGGAAATCCTTTGGATTCTCCATTTATTGCATTGTACTGCGTGCAGGACTGCTCTCTCAAAACTCTGCTCTTTTTCTATAATTTCTGTCAGACTGTTTCCTCCCAGTAGTTCCATCCAGCTCAATTTAAATCCCTTATATTCCCGCTCTTAAATTCAAAAAAATCTTCACTTAATAGATATCGTCTGTGAAGAAACAAATTGACCTACATCCAATTTAAGTTAGAATCAAAATGAGCTATATCATGTCATAAAAACAAAATGAGAAACATGCGTAAAATGGTAATTAAGAGATTTTGAAAAGTATAAAATGTTCTGTTTACATGTTTTGAAAAGTGTAAAATGTTCTATTAACGTATTTTGAAAAAGTACAAAATGTTCTAATCACATGTTTTTAAAAATTACAAAACGTTCGATTAACATATTTTAAAAAAGTACGAAATGTTCTAATTACATGTTTTTGAAAAAATGCCATATGTTCTATTTACATCTTTCAAGACATGTTTCAATATTTCTGTAGATAGTGGATTTTGTTTTTAGCTTAAAAATGGATATGGGTCATTTTCGTTCTTTACCGACGATGCATGTATTTCTTTTGTACACATTGGGACTGCCAGCTATGAATAAGTTTGAATTTTAATGGTGTCTAAAATTTTTGACATTTTGACACTCCTTCGCTTGCGTTTTTGTGTGTACAACATTCTAGGATTTTTTTTTATTAAAAGGCTGATGCAAAATGTAATTAATTATTTTAATTATTACATAATATTATTTTAAGGCGTGACGCCTTTTTTTGCTTACGTTCAACCTTTTCGCCATTCTCTTTTTTTGCAATTTTTGATAATTAATTGAGGCTGTTAAGTGGGTGCCGATTACTGCAAATTTCATTGCATAGTTTTGGAACTGTGCCTGGCACAAATTTAAAATTTTTAGCAGACTGCACAACTGAGCCACTGATACTGATGTGTCTCCATATGAATTTACTGTGGTCCTTGTTTATGCATTAAAAATATATGTGGGAAGCACTGTGCACTGCTGATATTGGTGTTTGTACTTGGCTTGTTAAGAGTTCTGCTGGGCCACACATGACATGGACATACATACCTAATAGCGCCATAATCTTGGTTTGAGGAAATGCGGACTTTATTAATGGAGGGAAGGGGGAGTGTCTGGGGGAGACTTTCGGAGACACTTGAGGATGGCTGCTTGGATTTGGATTTGGGAGTGACGCCAGCTCCAGTATTGTTCCACGTGTGTTTGTGACACTTGAAAAGAAGTTGGAATGATGGAGTTGGATGCAATAGACCAGCACCCGGCAGAGCCAGAACCAAGACCCGAACGAGACAAATACACAGCACGAATGTATATACATAATACGGACATCTCTCAATAAAAGCAAAAGCTCCTTCACTCTATGGCATGGCTCTGTTTTTCCTTTTCCTGGCAATGGACTTGGATCTTTCCGATTCCGTTGGCTGGAAAGCTGTAGACTGTAGTGGAAGTTGTTGTTGTTGTGACGTGGTTGTTGTTGGTGCTGATGGTGATGCTGATGTTGTGTTGAGGACAGGAGGACAGACAGACGGGCGGGAATGGAAATGGACTGAATAGACGAGAGAATTCGAATAGAGTGGTGGAAATAAGTATTATGTTCGAAATTGTGGAGTACATGTACCGGCCAAGTCCAAGTCAGATCATAGACCCAGTGGCAGCCAAGTTGAGTAGTAGGGACACAGTACAGGGTGCGACATCAACCCCCCTAAATAGAATATTTTGCAATTTTCAAAACTATGTAAATAGAACATTTTATACTTTTAAAAAACATGTAAATAGAACATTTTACACTTTTAAAAAACATGTAAATAAAACATTTTATACTTTTAAAAAACATGTAAATAGAACATTTTACACTTTTAAAAAACATATAAATAGAACACTTTGCACTTTTCAAAAACATGTAAATAGAAAATTTTACACTTTTTAAATTAAAATTTTACGCAAGTGTCTCATTTTGTTTGTATGACATAACTCATTTTGATTCTAGCTTAAATTGGATATGGGTCATTTTCGTTCTTCATAGACGATATGATTCAAAAACTTAACCCCAAAAAGCAAACAATTTCCATCTGAAAAATTGTCTCGTACAAATTTGGTTTATTTAGAAAGTCACTAACATTAAAAGTTAGTAAAATACAATTTTAAAATATTTAAAAAAAATGTTTTAAAACAATCTGAAAATGTGTTGTGTGTTAATGAGTGGGGAGGCAAAAGACATTTGGTACCCTGAAAGTTTATAGTTGTGGGAGTTGTGTATGTGTGATATCTGCTGCGATATATTCAGAGAGAGAGAAGAGGCACGTGATGGAATTTATTTATTCTCTTCCTACTTTGTCTTCTTTTGGTTTTTGGTGAAGCGGAATTTTCCAAATATCCGAATAACCAAATACCGGAGACCAACTATGTACCCGTCTGTACAGAATGTAGAATATAGAAAAATATAACGATTTCAAATATATATGTATATATAATGAAATGACGAAATTTCCGAATATCAGAATATCCGAAAATTTCTAAATTTCTCGTCTCTCGAGTCTCGAGCCTTGAATGAAATAGAATAGGAAAACGAATTGGGAATCACAATGGACTTGTGTATATACCTTAAAAGTAAGAGCACCTTATTTATATAGGAGAGACACGAAGAGGAAAAGTGCCTACATGCATTATTTGACGTGTACACTCACGTATACCTACCTACATATTTATGTGGATGGTCTCTGTGTAGAATATTTATGCGGAGCTATTGTTTGCCGGGGCATGGACTGTTTTTGGGGTGGAGGAGGTGGTGGTGGTGTTGGTGGTGCGGGTGATGGAGGTGGTGGTGGTTGTATATTGTATTGTATTTCTATTTCTATTGGATTCCCTGTCTATTTAATGTAATGATAATGATGATGGCCAAGTTAAGATTAGATAAAGTTGAGCGTACAAGTAGTTGTCTATTTATTTGAGTCCCATTTCCCTCCTCCTCCCCTCCAAGTCCATTCCCCATTCTTCCATCGGTACCGGTATCGGTATCCGTAGAAATAAGAACTCTACCAAACTATGTATATAGCTATACATATATCCACCGCTGTAGGACGTAGACGGTGCTATAATGACGCCAAGAACATTAACTCCACAACAAATTCTCGTAAACTATGAGTCTACTACAGGACTTGGAGCCATAACTCGAGTCATAATGCTCTGTACAAGGGTCATGGGTCCACCACTACCCATACCCATACCCGTAGAGGCAATTCAAGAGGCAATAGAAACCAAACGATTTTCCTTGTACATTTTTTCATCTGTGTGAAATTTGTTTTTGTTTTAAATAGGGGGGAAAAGTGTGTTTAAAGTGTACACTTTTTTGTAATGTATTTTTTGAGAATGTAAATTATGTAACAATATTAATTAATAAATACTGCTAAAATTTTGCAAAACATTGCAAAGTCTTCTAACCTAAAGTGTTTTTTAAAGGTTCAGCCTAGTTTCTTTTTTTTGAAAACGCAACCAATAGATTCAAGATTTTTACAAGTGTACACTCTTAAACTCACATTTAAAAAATTGCAAAATGTGCTAAATTCATATCTTAAAAAAAGGGAAAATGTTCTAAATTCATAGTTTTAAAAATCGCTAATTGTCCTAAATTTCGATTTTAAAAAATTGCAAAAAGTTCTAAATTCACATTTTAAAAAATTCATACTTTAAAAAAATCAAAATTTTCTAAATGCGTATTTTTAAAAATTGCAAAATATTCTAAATTCATATTTTAAAAAATTACAAAATGTGTCAAACTCATATTTTAAAAACTTGCAAAATGTTCTAAATTCATGAATTTGAAAATATGCAGGTAACTCGGCAAAAATCAAAATTTTCGGCAAAGTTAATAAATCTACATTTGTAGTTTTGTACGGACACAGGCTGACACGCTTCAAGTCCAGGAATACGACATGGCATAATATTCCTCTTTAAATATTTTCCCCTGTAAATCCTGATGTCCAGTATTACGTCTTCCCAACTCTCTACTGTCTCTAACACTCAAGCAAAACAAATACATATACATGCATATATAGGCTCACTTCGGATTCAGATACGTCCTTTTTCGTTCCGTCTATAAAGCCCATCTATAAGTAGATACTCCGTATGTGCTTATAGTATATCCTTCCAATTCCGTTTTATTTGACTTGGAAATATGTGAATTGGAATCCGGCTTGTATAGCTTTTGTAGCTCCAGAGCACAGGAGAGTATTTTCACATTTGAAAAGATATGAGAGAAACAAGGAAATAAGGAAGAATACATATTTATATGTACTGATGCCATGGCGATGGCTCTGTCCGTAGCCGTAGCCGGATGAGTCCTTAGTAATCTACTCCATAATATACAGCAGGACTACACGAGAAAGGAAAGGCTCATCTTGATCTCCACCAACCACACACACAGAATCCCACACTACTAATCGTCTCGTAAGTTTAACAATGAGCAAAAAGCTCAAGTCAATGACAATGCGTCTCCCTTTAATGCCTCACCAAAAGCAAAAGCAAAGCCGGAGAGTCAAAAGTCAAAAGGAAACCAAGGGAAAAAGTCCAATTGGAATCCGACGCTCTACGTACGTTCTATATATTCCATGTATTTAGCTACCTACATAGCTTTAAACCCAAACCTTAAACCAAAGGATGCGTCCAAAAATTACTGCGTGCGTCATTTACAAAATTTTAAATATTACCCCGCACTTATTTTTTGTTCATATATTATATTCCCTACCCCGCACCTATTTCTTTTTGGTAAATTAAATCTCCTACCCCGCACCTATTTCTTTGGTATGTACGCCGATGTAAAAGAATAAGGAGTGCCCTGTACCCTCCCCCAAGTCTCATGACGTTTCTGTAATTTATGCATGCTCCCTAAGCCAAAAGGAAAGCTAGGCTATTTTATAGAAAATACGTAGAAGGAAGGCCAAGTATGTATGTACCGGTACTTAGAAATAGAGAAACGAAGTCGGCCGGAGCCGGGGGCAAAGTAGACATTTGTGTGACATGAGCTGGAGATAATAAAGTGTATAGGGATGCTCTTGTAAATTGTAAATAATATTCGCCATGGAAAATGGAATAGAATGGAGAGAGAGAGAGAGAGAATAATAAAGTTTTCCTCATCACACCGTCTCATCTCATCTCATTTTCCTTTTCGTCCTCTCATCTCGTCTCGTTTGAGTTGGAGTTTTTGGTGTTGGTGGTGCGATGGAATAAACTGGGCGTGGACATTCATTATTTTATTGTCTATCTTATACACACTCGGCCTCGTGCCTCGTGAAGCCGGTGCCGGTGCCTGGTATTATATGGACTGGTCTGGAATGGAATGCAACGACGCATCCACCCTTCTCTGCCCTCTCGTCCTATACTCCTATATTCCTATATAGCCATCTGGCCTGGCCCCATATAGCCTTTCAACTCTTATTCTCTTATTAATACGATTCCCATCCGTGCCATCTTCTCATTATGTACCTACCTAATTCCAATTCTATTCTATTTCTAATCCTCCATATTTCCATTTCCATTTGGGCGCTCGTACTTTTACTCAGAGGTCCTCCTAGTAGACATAGAGTCAAGTGGAAGGTTCAAGTGTGCGCTCAATTTGGGAGTGGGTCCATGTCAAACGGACTGAATTAAAATTAATATTAATTGACTACTTTTTAATGGGGGTTAATGCTAATACTATTGTCATTCTGGGCGCTGGGCCCTCTGGGCTCCCCTATCGTTAGGGAAGGGACATTAACTTGAATTACATGTGACATAATACAAAATTTGTGGCATATAGATAGTATATTCGATTACACTTGGTATAGGCATTAATTGTCTAGTCTTGGCAATATGGAAGTTGAGGTGCAGAAAAGTAAAGGTTTTACATACAAACAAAATCTAAAGACAAAATGTTTTAATTTAAAGGTATAGAATACAATTTTTCGACCAAATTTCGATTTTTTATTTTTATTTTGTTTTAAAATGCGGTAAAATTCTAAAGGTTCAAAATTTTGCAAGAAATTGTAAGGTAACACAAAACAGTGCGGTTTGGGATTTTATATTCAAATAGAGAGATTGACAAACGTACTAACGTACAGAAAAATAATACGTTAACGTTAGCTAATGCTAATAAATAATACATATAACAGCACCTAGAGACCATTATTGGCCACAATGAAGTGCACAACAAGGACCACAACTTTTTATCTTGAGCTTTCATTGAATTTAGTGCTTGACTGAAACAAGCCTGGTTTCAGAAAAAGAAAAAAAACTGCAGGAATAAAAACTAAAGAGGAGACGACCCTAGGAATTATTGTGGAGATTGTTGTGTATAGGAAGTTTATTTGCCTAAAAGCTTACAAGCGTCTCATAAATGTTACTTTTACTTTTACGTGTAAATAACTTTCCCTCCAGAGTTTTCCCTTTTATTATCTATCTATCAGTATCTTTCTCTCTCTCTCTGACTCGTCTGCTTTCCTTTTTCTATGCTCTGCCTTTCCATTTCCATGGGGCTATGCGTCTGGATCTGAACCTGAGCACTCTATGATGGAGCTATGGAAAACAGAAAACTTGTGTTGTTAACCGCTCAAAGCAATAATAATAGCATATATCGTCTGCGAAGAACCAAAATGACCCATATCCAATTTAAGCTGCGATCAAAATGAGCTATATGTCATAAAAACAAAATGAAAAACATGCGTAAAATGTTAATTAAGAGTTTTTGAAAAGTGTAAAATGTTCAATTTACATGTTTTGGAAAAGCGTGAAATGTTCTATTTACATGTTTTTGAAAAGTGTAAAATGATGTTTACATGTTTTGGAAAATTTTTAAATGTTCTATTTACATGTTTTGGGAAAGTGTAAAATGTTCTATTTACGTGTTTTTAAAAAGTGTAAAATGTTCTATTTACATGTTTTTGAAAAGTGTAAAATTTTCTATTGACATGTTTTTTAAAAGTGCAAAATATTCTGTTTAAATGCTTTGAAGACATGTTTCAATATTTGTGTAGCGAGTAGATAGTGGATATTGTTTTTAGCTACAAATGGATATGGGTCATTTTGGTCCTTCACGGATGATATATGGAATATATAAGAATAGTGAAGCGACTATATAGAGACAGAGCATATAGGCAGTCGACGCTCTTGAATTTAGACTGTGTTGTTCAGGCCAGTTGAGGGAAAGTGAAAGCAAGTTATTAAAATGTATGAATATTTACAATTTTGTATATTGTGTGGAGAAAGAGAAATTTCTTGTACATTATTGTGTACATGGACTGTGAAAACAAAAGGGGGGTCTTTTGGTTTTGAGTCTTGGGTCTGGGTGCTAAATAACACAATCTATAGGAACTCTATATATACTATAGGAACTCTATTCAAACTTTTCATATTTCATTCAACTATTAAATGTTGTGTGTTATCCCATTCACAATTCACAATTTACTTCTGTGCTCGCTCCTGTTATTATGTTTCTGCTATATGTGTACTCAAAATTTATTAATAGGAATCCTATATATATTTTAATAGTTCCAACTTACATTATTATAGTCGACAATGTAACATCAACTTGTCCGACTGTGTGCAGAGATATGGACTGTGAAACTGGAGAAATGTGAGAGATAGAACAGAAGTTCTATAGTGGCGTGAAGAGATTCTTAGAAGAGATCATAATATGATAGAGTCAGAGTTTTGTTTAACTTTAATAACTTGTGAGCAGACGGCCTCAAAGCTATACGTGTATATTTGAGCAAGTATTTTAAAAGTAGAAAATATAGCAGCAAGTATTATAATTAAAATTTTAAAATTTTCCAAAATTGTCGAAATAGAAAAATGGATGTAATACGAATTAAATTTTGCTTTCATTAGTACCTCGTACACAAGTATAGAGGAGCTTATGTTCAATTTGTATTTCAACAACCGTTCAACGTGTAAATAAGAAAATTAATGTAAGGGAAAGTTTAATTAAAATACTTTTTAATTACGAAATATATGTATCGAATTTTAAACAAAATTTTTATTATTTACATTTGCATTTATTGCTGTTGTAAAAATCTAATTAATGTCAAGTTTTCAAAATCATGATAATTAAAAATATTTGACCTCTCTAAATTCATGCAATTTAAATTTATTTGGACTTTTCACAATTCTAAAACTAAAATTATTTGCACTTTTTGAAATTATAAAATTTTAATTTATTAAGGCTTTTCAGAATCATAAAACTAAAATTATTTACAATTGTCAAAATTATAAAATTTAAATTTATTTAGACTTTCAAAAATTCTAAAACTAAAATTATTTTCTATTTTCAAAATTATAAAATTTTAAATTAATTGTCACTTTCCAAACTCATAAAACTAAAATTATTTGCAATTTTCAAAATCTGCTAAATTCTGTGTGTTAAATTAGTCTCATTTTTACCATATAATCGTAAATAGAAAATAGTCCATCAAATTCTCGCAAGTTCTTGTAATACAAGAATCTTGTTGGCTCGTCCTCATCCTCTTCATCTTGTCTTCATTTGAATCACATTTGTGCTTACGTATTTCCTGTTTGCGTTCCTTGGCTTATGGTCTGGTCTGGTCTGTTGGTTAGTTTGTTTATATGTGTGTGTGTTTTGTATTTGTTCGTGGAGAAAGTCACAACGTTGCTCAAAACTGTCTGCGTCGACTGTTGACTGTCTAAAGTATAAAGAGAAAGTGCGTTGACGGAGAATTGTAGTGTGAGTTCAAATATATATATATATGTACATATGAATTATACATGCTTAGCTCAACTCCTTTCCTCACTTTCACTCCAACTTTTCCTTGTAATGGGATCTCCCAGCTGCAGCTACACATTTCCGACATGTACAATCCAAGATTCTATTCAGTCCTGGGAAGCTCAAGACATTATTATTGAAATGTCATGAAATCAAAGTCAAAACCACTGACTAAGCAGTCTCTAGTCTCGAGGAGGGCGAAGGGAAGAAATATAGAGTGGTCCCATTGATGGTGGGAGGAAAGTAATAGTAAAATAGAAAGGCAGATGCGTGTGTATTGAAAGGGAAAGAAAAATGCTGTGGAGCTTCTGTGAGAAGGATTGAGTAGTCAGATAGCATATCATCTCTTAGTTGTTTGAGTTGACGATAATCCGGAAAGAAAGTGAGAGAGTGGGATGGTATTACGGTGTGGAGAAAGTATGGGTTAAAGGAAAAGAGTGAAAGTGGTGAAAGCATTCCGAGTGAAAGTAAAGTATAAAATGTAGAGAATGACCTCTTTGAGTGTACGCAGTTAAGTTAAGGTGGCCCTCTGGTATGCCTCTGGTCGTCGTAGTCATATTTGGAGCTGCAACTGGTGATCCCCTGATTTATGGATACTCTGATCACGTAATCATATCATATTTTGCCAAGACTATAAGCCAAGTGATACAGATATTGGTGTGGGGATACATGCTGTATGCTTCGTAGTAGATAGAAGACTTGTTCTTACAAGCACGTATACCTACCTACGTGGATTTCATGGACGGATGTAGGATTATTACAGCTGACTCATCGCCATAGTCCCAGTCAGGGACCATCTAACCATCCATAATAATAATCATATATATCCCTCTCTTTATTTCACTTACACGCTCCCCAAACCCACAAAAACCCTTTGACTATCCCCATCAGTCCTGACTGGTCTCATATATTTCCGTAAGGAGGGCAAACTCTTAAAAGGGAACTCCAATTACATTTGAATTACAGGAAAATGCCATTTACAAAATATAAATTTAAAACAATTTAAATAAATAATACTGTATGCAGGAGAGCATTTAAAGTACCGGCCAGGAGCATGGTTCAAAGGCTTCAAAAAACCAATAGTTTTAAGACATGTTTATTATTTTTTTAAAAATTAAAAATGTTATCTTTCAATTTAATTACATACTTTATTTATTTTATTAACCTCTACTATTGATTTCTTTTAAAAACAATTACTACATAATATCTAGGCTTTCCGCATCTGAAATCTCCTAAATTCACGACTATGTGGGCAGTGGGTTTGCTTGTGAGACTTTCACTTTTTATGTGCGTACTTTCTCCAACCAGCTTTCTCCTCATGCACAGCTTAGCTCTGGGAGTAAAAGTGAAAGTTACATAATGTGTAATGCCATATATGTCAGTGTCTACAATCTACAATCATAATCATAATCATCAACATAATAGTATCGCAAGTTAAGTATCTGTCATGTCCTATAAGGTCCATTTGTATCCTCGACTTACTTTCTCTCAACATTTCTTTCAAACTTACTTATCCACATGCTTTCTTTTTTCTTTACAGAGACAAAGCCTGCCGTTGAGGTGCTGCACGTGGACGGGGATGCGGTCTAATCGGACAAATTCAATCCTGCCGGTAAGTACATATTCTTATAGTTAATCAGTTTAAATTTATAGCATCATTTAATTACTAATTGTAATTGTTTTAAGCCTTGAATTTGCTCCCACATAAGTTATATACCTTCATAACAGATATTGCATTTGTCAAGTTCAATTTCTGTGCAAGATAGAAAATATATGAGATGTATAAGACTAAACAGTTAGGTCCGGTGCCGGTCTGGTTCGTAAATGTTCTGATAAAATTCCATTGCATTTTAGTTTTGGTTTTGGGAATGATCCTGAGTGCAGTTTACGTTCCTCGTTGTTTTTTTTCTCAAATTTTATTCTATTGGTTTTGTGGAGTATGGTAAGGGGATGGCATGTGAAGACGATAGGACTGATTTATGTTTAAGGAAAGAAAGAAATCAGCTGATCACCCAGACTCCAGAACTCCAGATCCAGACCCATGAAAGACTATGTATATTGCGTCTACAGGAGCTTGAGAGAGGAAAGAAAAGCCGCGTATTGTAGCGGAGCACTGAACTGCTTAGAAATCCAAATCCTTTCTCTACTTTCCCTGAAAGTCCCTGCGCTTACCCATGTACTCGTATTTGCTTTCTCTTCCTAAGTCTGGATGGTCTGAGACCTCTAAAACTCCAAATTAAATTGAATGAAAATCCTTTTTGCTGAATTGCTATAGAATCGGAACGTAAACGAAATAACATAAGCTTTAAAATCTCACAAACCAAAGAGACAGACGTTTCTATGGAACTGACCGTCGTTGAAATATTTATTGCTGTTCCTGTTTTAAGTTTTAATTATAATGAGGCACAGAATCTTATGTACACGGATGATTTTTACACCCCACGCGAACCTTTATTGCTGTCAGGAATTGACATTTGACATTGATTTTTACATATGATACCTCTTTTGCATAGTACAAATTCTACTGATAGGAATAACTACATGAGTGAAGCAGTGAAAAATGGTGCAAATAAGAATGTGTCTCTGTGGGTGGTATTGCTTTTTTGGGGGAAGAAAGTGGGCGTTTTTAATGGTAAATCCAAATTGCTTATATGATTGTCTATGTACACATCACGCTTTAAACCAAATCCAATATCAGACGTCACTTTGCATAATGATTCACAGATGTCCTGATAGGGTAATGACGTCGCTAATAGATAATTTGGTTAGTATTGCAGTTTAATACGTTTCTTTTCACCTAAGACAATAAAATACATTGCAGTTCGATGGAGTGAAAGTCAGGCATTTTACTATGGGAGTATTATTTAGAGAAAAGTAGAAAACATGTCGTATGTTCTCTTGTCAATAATTAATGGCTCAAACTTGCTTGAGTGAAAGTCCTCCAGTTGCTTCATTCCATTACATACAACTATATTTATACCTGCACTACCCACCTTTCTTTTGTACCTGTGGACACAATTTGAATTCCCAGTTGTAACGGAAACAAAATAACAATGCGATAAACTTTTGATTATATCTGATTGGAGTCTTGTTAAAATAAATTACGTGCATCATATCATTACGAAAGCACGACGAGCATTCCTCCTTCTTACGTAACATAACGGTTAACAAATTTGGCTTATTTTGGTTTTCAAAAATGAGGACAGCTGGCCCGGGAAAAAGTAAACTTGGATGAATTACGAAGGTGGAAGAGTGGGGGACGTAGACGTAGGGGACGCATTGCAACGCAATTTGTGAGTTATTCTACGTTTCTGCCCGTGTTTATCTTGTCGATCGTTATCTTTTAGTGACTAAATTCTCCACACAGCGAAAGAAAAGGCCACACACATGGTGAAAGTTGTAGGAGTTACGTTGTTAATAAATAAGGAGGTGAGATGTACGCTTCAACTAATTGATTCAATGATGTGACAGACTCAAAGTTTGCCGCTTTTTGACAATTGATTCGTCGTTGAAAGCAAATTACTTTCCCCGCGTGTACTTCTATCGACCGAGTTTTGTATTCTGGCATGTTTTAAATGTTTTAAAGAAAAGTATTTTTGCTGGAAATATTAAACAAAAACATCTTGTTTTGGAAAGATTGCAATATTATGTTTAAAATGATAAAAACTTTAAATTTAACCTTCACCAATTGCTTTCTCTTTACCTTTACCGGCAATTTTGTCTTTTTTCTTCTACCGCTAAAAATAGACCACAGCTTGAACTCGCAGAGCGAGAACAGACCCCTATACTATTAATTTTATTATTCAACACGCTACGAAATTCAGGTCAGATTAAAATTGAACCCCAGAGTACTGTACGCTTTTGGGCCTTTGGTTTTGTTTCTATAGCTCTGGTTTGGTTTGGTCAGGTTTGGTACTTTAAATTTATCTCTGGTAGATTTTGTATATAGACTTGACTTGAACTACTATGGATGCGTAGCATACCTATAGATATATAGACCATAAATAATAAAATGACAGAAGTGCAGGTATACAGAGGATTTTGTAAGATTCAGATTTAGATAGAGAGAGAGAGAGAGCGCGAGATACTATATCTTTAAATTGGATATTGGATTATTTGCTCAAATTTACATTCAAATCCAGGTTCTAAATTTCCCATATGCCCTGTGCCATTCCATGAGATCAGATTTACATATAATGTGTACTTTATATTTGATTTATGATATAGTTGTGGTGGGCTCCTGTGGCAATATGGTCGAATTTGAATGTGAATTTGAATGTGAAGAGATTTCAAAAAAATTCCAAGGGGATCCCCATTATCCCACTGAGACAGTAATAACTCATTTCCAATAGAATTGAAATTGGCAACAATGACTTTTATATACAGAAAAAGATTTTTTTTCAACTCTACAAAACTTTTTTTCCATATGATCATCATTACATTTCATTTCATTTCAAAAGAATAAATTCAAGCTCATTCCCATTCAAAGTCATTCATGGTCCTTTTTTTTGGTTCTTCTTCTTCATCTCCTTTTTCCTTTTTTTTGGGGGGGGGGGGGGAACTTTGGATTTGAACTCCTACTGTTCCATTTTATATGGGTTATGTGGTGTTAGTCTGTGGAAGGAAGAGGTTACATGAACTTTTATGCACTTTTTCTGGTCGTTTTCATTTTGAATAGATTATATTTATTATATATTAGGAATGCAGTCTGCAAAAAATATAGTGAAGCTAAATGAAATAAAATTGGGGGACATTTTTGTTATTTTCATTTTGACACATTTTGACTACTTCAAAGTGTGGAAAAAGGGGCGAAGGCGGAATATTATTTTCTAAATTATTATTATGCTATATTATGCAGATTTTTCGGAAATAACTAAAATAACCATAGGTAACCTTGTTTGTTTTAGTAGATGAATGGCATTATGAAAGTGCAAATTACATTATTTGTACATTTTGAAAAGCGCAAGATACGCTATTTATAACTTTTCAAAATTGCAAGATTCGTTATTCACAAATTTAGAAAGTGCAAAATACTTTATGGCACAGTTTAAAAAGTGCAAAATACGTTATTGTACATTTTAAAAAGTGCAAAATACGATATTTACACCTTTTTTCAAAGGAGTAAACAATTTTCTTACTTGTATAAGTAAAAATCACTATTTGATAATTTACAAAGAAAGAATTTTAGTACTTATTTTACCTACTACGCTATTCAGTAGTACCTGTTCTAAACAAAATGTTTCACGTTATTCATTTAAAATACAATATTAAAGTATCCAGGCGTTTAATTTGCTGATTTTAGAATACCCTTAAACCCTGAAGCAGACACTACATACAACTAGAATGACACGTACAAAAACTAAAATTTAAATAAATATCTTTTATAAAAACCTTTCGACGAAATGCCTTGCGAGTCCAAGAAATAAAGCCAAGAAACATATGAGATAAACGCGCACAAACTGGAGTAAAAGCCGAGGTTGGGGCTGATAATAGATAGATATATTCGATTTTATGCGGAAGCATCACTCTTCATTCAGCCAGAATTTGAGCTACACACGCATAGACAAACCAACTAAGTCAAAGCCGACGAATTTTTATTGAACTTTACAAGCTGTCATATTATCTAATCTTGCTTTCTCCTTGAGAGCCAAAGACATTGCCATTGGCTTAATTTGGATGTTTTTGATTTGCATATTATAGATGGTTTGTGCAGCCGTACTTTCACCATCCCTTTCGATTTCTTTAGATTCAGAGCAGATTGGTTAGTTTAATGTTCTAAGTTTGACATGGCGTGCTTTGAATCAAATTTGAATTCAAGACTTGGAAGACAAGATGAAGGCATTCTAATTTTGTGCCGAGCTCTTTAATGAAAATAAATTAGAAAGTATTTAATTGAAATTGAAAAGGTTGTTGAAATCAAAGGAAATCCGCTCAATTTATTTACTATTCACAGTCACTCACAATATGCAGTGCTTTTTCCTTGCTTTCTCCAAGGTTCTTACCTAAACGTCAAACAAACAGGATGGTACGAGCGCATTTATCTTTATATTTACCTGCCCCATTTCACTTGGTATTCCATCGGTCTTAGGTTAGCACTATAGTTGCCCGCTGCTCCGTTCCGTGGTGACTGCATTGAATTTATCTACTGTGGACTGTAGGCTTACATATGCCAGTCATAAAGCGAATATAATTTGAATGGATGGATGAATGAAATTGGGTCGTGGACGAATGTAATGGTGATGGGGAGGTTTCTGCTTAAGGGAAAGCCTTACGGCCGGCAAGCTCATCTTTCAAATATTAAAGGAATGAAAGCTTGAAGAAGAGTGAAATGGAGAAAGTTTCGAAGCTTCTATCTCAAGAGTGCGATTCCATTTACCCTTTTTACATCAAATAGCAATGGCCTGCTCTAATAAAGTTAATTATACCAAACGAACTGAGTCAATTCAAAATTTAAAATCAAAACTACGGAGGAAGCTTAAACCTTTTAACTTTCACCTTAATTATAAGTACTCTCTCCAGACACATTTAACCCTTCACTTTCAATTATGTGTCTTCTCAGTAATTATCCAAACAATATTTCAATTGCGTAATTTATTCCTTCAAAAGCAATGTTCTTTAAATTAAATGTAGTAAATAATGTAGTAAAAATAATATTATCAGAAACACACGCGTTTCATTAGATTTGGAAGGCAGGCTTTTGTTATAGGAAAAATACGTGATGTTAAATTTTAAATGTAGTGCTAAAAAGTAAATGTTCTATGTTAGGTTTTAAATTTAAGAGTAATCTTTTTATAATTCATTGTGACATATATTTGTACCTCCCCTGAAAAGATTTCCAACCAAACACCAACAAATTGAATTTGATAATAAACGAATGAAACAACAAGAAAACATTTATATGTCTACATTTGCTACTTTTGTGAATTTAAATCTGACAAAAATCAAAAGTGAAAGCTGTTATTTTCACAAGGGACGAAAAAACAAAACAATCAACTAAACCATGTGACAACAAAATCCACCGCCGCAATGTATTAAATAAGCTCATGCGTAACAAGTAAAAGTCGTCTCTTCAAACCTTAAGTTTTCTCTTACCTGCGTAAACGGTAGGGTCTTTCAGTTTTAGATCCTGACAAAGTCAAACTTTTGAATTATACTTGTTTTTGTTTCCAACAATTTCCCCCGTACAATTTAATGTAATGTTCTGCATGTATGAGAGAACAATCTATAAACATGTTTTTCATTCCTGCCTCTCCCTAGTAAAAGTATTAAAGTTGGAGAAAGTCAGAGAAAGTGGAGAAAGCAACAAGGAAAAATAATCCGGATCCATATCTAGCCTCCTTCCTCATAGCACCCAAGACAATTGAGAAAGATAAAGCGAATTTCTTAGTTTTGGTGACAGCTTAAAGAATTTTATTTTATATGCTATATATACACAGAAAGAAAGAAAATGCCAGGTCCTGGGGAAGGTGAAGTGATGTTGCAAGTTTGCTTTCTCCTGCATCTGCTCATATGCACGCTATTTATTTTGCATTGCCAAGTTCCTTCTTTCCTGTTTGCTTTCCTTGTAGGATTTGAAAAAAAACTACTTTCTATATTTTATCCAGACACACGGCAAGGGGAAGGAAAATAAAAGTTAAGCGCATTCTAGAAATACATAAACTAGTGTTGGAATGATAGATTTACAGATATTTTTCCGGTATTGTTAACAAGGTGTACTACTAGTTTTTAATAAAATAACAATACAAGCTTCAACTTACTATTTACAACTAAAATATTTTTCAATCAATGCGCAATGCTCTTCGAGCCCTAATAATTAATTCATTAATAGAATATATACTATCCTGCTGGGCTCTATTCGTTGTACAAAGAGACCTTTCTCCAAAAGTGTTTACCTTATCCGTTGTGGCAGCAGTGAAAAGGTTTGAGTTGGTTTTGAAGGTTAGTAGTATGTTGGTACGTTCAACATATTTAGTTAGAAGGTATTGCAGGGGAGACTGATACCAAAAATATTTGAGTCAGTGACATTCCAACGTAACCTGCTGTGGACTTCCTCCCCCCTGAATTTCGCTTTTTCCAACCTGTCTCTCTCGTTGCCTATGCTTTATTCAGCTTCGGAAATTGTTGGGCTCTTTCTTGTTCAAGAAAGGAATGTTTCATGAAATCCCACATGGTCTATGGAATACACACTCGGCATGGGGAATGTGTGTAGGTGGGGTCTTCCCTTTCTGCTCCATTATTTCTATGTATAAGTGTAGGTTTGGGGCGGCGTGGTGAGTGAATGGAGAATGTAGGAGGTAAGACGAAACAGCAACCAGGAGCTCAGTCACTAGTAGGTTTGAAGCGTTTTAGCTATGTCATAATTCTATCCTCCACCATTCTACGATGTACATAAGCACCTTTCACTTGACTACTTGACTTTCCCCTGAAACTTGTTATGATTTTTGTATACTAAATATTACGAGGAAAAATCTATTGCACTTTTTAAATTTGCCTGAAATGACGTAGTTTTCCAAAACTACAAAACTTTTCATCCTACAGTATTTTACAGTTGCATAATCTACCAGTAGAATTAACTACCAATGTAAATATTCCACTAAAGATAAGATAATAAAATAAGTACAAAATTTGCCTTTTAAAAATGAAGTTTAAGCTATAAGTTATAAGTAAAATTTGTGCAGTCAACAGGGGTTTTATTTTGTTTAAATAACTCCATATTTGTAGTTAGGGAAGCTCCTAATATAAAATTCACTTCTTTGAATATGATAAATTACGTATGGTAGTATGGATCGTGTTGAAATTCTCTAGTTTATTGGGTAGTAATTGACCCTATATACTCTATAGCTGCGTAGGTGTGTCATATCTATACTGGTTAGAATATGAAGAAAACATTCAGCTCTCTCCTATTTCCGTTTGAAAGGGAGGGAAAGATTATTTCTCGTGAACCTGACTTGACTCTGAATATAAACGTAATGAGTTTTATTGGAGGGAATCCCATGGTAATTCTTTGGCTTGTCAGGACTAGGGCGTAGGCCATATGACACCGTGCATAACTATGTTTATAAGCATCTAACTTTCTCCATATTGTAAAGATCAGGTCCCGGGACCGGGACCTCCGCCGGTACTGGTAGTTACGATTCAACCGTGTGCACTCCTTTTACTAATGTGCTTTTGCTTATTTTCAATTTCAACACTCATCGCTGGGGTGAAAGCAGATGCGAGCAATGCAATTTGCGTTATGCAGGAGCTCCTTTCCCTAGTAAACTTTTGTATTAGGGAAGAAAGTCATTGGATTCTAAAAGTACAATGAATGCCCTAGGAATTTTGCGAAGACGTCAGAACAAATTAAAATTGATATATGCATTTTACAATAATTGTTGTTATTCATCATTTATTCCTCGCACCAAAAACTTTCACTTGTATTTCCAAATACAAAATACTTGTTATGCAAAATTGTAATTTAAAATTTAAAATTAGTGTTTTGAAATCCGCTAATTTGATTTGGTAAAATATTCTGAAAAAGAAGAAACTAATTAGGCGCATCGAAGTAGTAGAAAGAAAGAGAGAAAGAAAGAAAGAATGTTTTGGTGAACATGAATAGCTACTCTGACGATGAGCCTTGCCTCATACCTTTGTGTGGAATGTAGACAGAAAGTGAAAGCATGTAAAAGCAGGGTGTGTGTGTGTGAGTAGGAGAAAATATATCTCTTTCTCCTTTCGAACTATCGTCTCGTTCTCGTTCCTTCCATCATTGATTAGTTTTGTCCGTTGCCGTCCTCGTTGTCCTTGGAAACGCCGCCTTTAGTTCCGGGTTTTCTCCTTTCACCCTTCTTTCAGTTGTACAGCTGTATACACGTTTTTCAACCTAAAACCTCTACAAAGCCTTTCTGTTTTTTTAGTTCTTTTGGGGAGGTTATTTTGGATTTGGAATTTTTTGGATATTGTAATATATTCCTTATGCAATGCTTTCTCTTTTATGCTTTCTCTTTTATTTCTTTTTGCTTACAGGATTTACATTTTCTTTGCAGTTTACTTTCTTCATTTGTAATAGCATCATCATCCTCCTGATTGCATTAAATATCATCATTATAAGGAGCTTTTGAAGGATTTAATATTTTCCCGCTACAGACTCTCTCTCTCTCTCTTTCAACAGCGTCTCTAATCCTCTCTGCGCTCACGCGTCCCTATAAAGTATTTTCATTTATTTGATTTAATTCCGTCAAGACTTGGGACTCCAAACCTAATGCTAAACTATATACTCTGAATGCAAATAGATTATATACATGTAAACCATTTGTATGCTGCTCAAAAACAAACTACGACGACGGTTATATTAGGAGTGCAAAAAGGTCTATGTGTATACTAATATCATTCTATTTACATTCAAAAATATTTTTTAATTATCATAGTTTGCATGTTAAACATATATATGTAAATCGAATTTTTCTGTATAGTAATATGTAACTAGTTTAAAAATTTGCAATACCTCTATATCTACATAATAGTATAAAGAAAATAAGCATAGAGTATTAGCTTTTAGGGAAAAGGAAAAAATCGCTTAATCAGCTTTTTCTCAATTTTTTTTAGAAAGACCAGCTGTAGTGTAAGTAAAAAAGGATTTGAGTACATTACACTCTACTACATATAGTACAAGGCGAGCTTTTTATATTATTTTTGGGAAACACTGTCTCCGGTGAAAGTACATATTAACATTAATAGGAATGTATATTGTTATTTCCTCTACTTTATCTTTTGACATTTTCTATCCTATTTCCAAGTTGTTTCGGTTTCGAGTTTTACATTCTTTATATTAAACTACATACATACAGACTTGAGTCTGTTCCACATTGCGCATTATGTAAATGACTATTAACTGCAAATTGTTTCCATACGAAGTCGAGGGAGGACATAAAAAAAGAACAATGTATACGTAGAAGATGAAAGGGAAGTAAATATGGTTGTAAAATATTATGAGACGGAGTCCATCAATATTTTTTCTAAGAGAGATTTGCAAATATTTCCTGGACACATTTAAAATCCCTATATATATATTTTCGTAAGATTCTTGTCTGACGGCCATTGGCATATGGAAAATTGGAAATGGCTACAATATCCACATCAGCTGGGTACCATATGCACTGTCCATATAGATATAAACGTTATTTTACCTTTCTACATTACGTACCTATGTAAATGAATGCTCTTCAAGGTGATCTTTGAAAACTATGTAAATTATTTTGACTATATGTGCATTTTAAAAAAAATCCGTTGTTACTATTTTGCGGGTTTTGATTGCTTTTGTAAATATTTACAAAATATTCAACAAGAAAATATTTAATTTTTGTCTTGTAACTGGAAAATTAGTTACATGAATAAAATATATCTATTAGTTTGTAAATATCCATTAACTATGCAAATATAATTAAATACGTAGAAGTGTACACGACATTAAAAATATATGGATGGTATTTTATTAGTGAGGCGGGAGAAACCGCATGATTTTGAATGTTATGACATGAAAGCGTGGCTTATCACTATTTTTGATATCCATACAAAAAATGTAGCTGACGCTGCTAATGCCTGTCTGTCATCAAAGATGGGATGTTTAATTTAACTACGTACTTGGAGCTTAGGAATAGTGCCATATGATAAAGTAGTTGATACGTCAGTAGTATAGTGGGACGTCATAGTAATAAAAATAAAATGCATATCTTATCTCGACCACCCTTTATGATTACCCTGCCGTATCTCTGTGTTCCGTGTTGTTTGTGAGCTATAAGACTAGGAGCAGGATTGTCAAGTCCAACTCAGAAAAAAAACATATTCAAGTCAAAAACAAAATTACAAAATTCTGTAATGTTGAAATGTGAGAAAGTGAAAGTTGAGGAAAAGCAGCTTTCTCCTGTTTTATTTTTGTATGCGAGAGGGCTTGAATTGCAAAATCCCCGTGGATATTTGCACATGTTTTTTTAGTGTATGACGTAGTACGGAGGACCAAGTATAAGAAATGAGTGAAAAAAAAGTATAAAAGAAAAAAAAAAGACTAATTCTTATGTGTTGTTGTTGGTGACTATGGTTGCCGGTTGGATGGTTTGTATGCTATGTGTGTTTTTTTATAGTTTATTATGCAAGAGCACTATATATGATATTTTTTTGCCTTTGAATTTACTATTTTTTCCCGCATGTGTGTGTGTCTATATGGTATTCCCATGGATTTTCTCTCTTATGTGGTTTGGGTTGCTTTCTCCTTGTTGTTTTCCCTTCCTTTGTTTCCCCAGTCCCTTGTTCGACTTGTACGTTGTTGTTGTTCCTTGGTTGTGTCTTGTTAGATGTTGTGGTTGAAATGTGTGGCTGGATGATATCATTGTGGGATGAGAGAGTCTCTGTAGAATTATGTCTGTCTCAATCTCTAAGGATCTCTTCGTCTTCATTCTTATTCTCCAAAAGACGAGGCATTTATTTTATTTTAAGTCAAGTTTAGATTTAGACCTACACATGCTTTCGTACACATACATATGCATATACCGCGCTCTGATATATGAACAGTGCAAAATGTTCTATGTTGGCGATTGTAAAATGTTCCATGCGTTCCAAAAGCGTTGTTTCAAAAACGCACAGTTTATTAATAACGAAACATTTATTTTTTTAGAGATATGTTTAGTAAATATAACGGCTCAGTGTCAAAAAGTTTTATGTACAAATAATTCTTGAATTTTGATACTGCTATTGAATTCAGATTTGACACACTTGACTTTGCTTGTTTATGAAAAGTTTAAATGTTTCTTTGTATGTTCTGTGCGAAATGTTTGGTATAAATGTTTCTGCAGTTTTTTTATAACACAACAAGGAAACAATAATAATAAATACTAAGAGTTGTTGGTATGTTTAAAAAAACAAGCAAGAAAACAAAATATTATTCTACAAATTGAAGAGCTTGTTTTGGTTTTGTTCGTGTTACAAAAATGTGCGGTAGAAACAACCTAGAATCATATGCACAGGGATGCATGTACTACATAGAATAGAGGGTAGTAAGTAGTAAGTACTGCTGCATAATCATTTGGAGTTGAATTCCCCTACACGTGCCCTATTTTACAATGAAACTAGATGATGCATGATGAACAAGTAAATAAAAAAGAAGCCACATCAGTCTCCATTATTTACTTGTGTCGGTTTCTGCACAATAACATGATACAATTCTAAAGTGATTTGTTTTTCTCCTTAAATGGACTTGTATCTCATTCATGTTTTTTATTTTTCCTACTTCTGTTTTTTTATTTTCAATTTGGTGCAAGCTTTGTAGCTTTATTAGAAACTTTGGAAGCGAACAAAGAAGAAGAACAATAAATACATTATTTAAATTTTTCGCGTACAATGAAAGAATCACTGAGTTGTCTGAATTGCAGTCTTTGAGAGACTGCAAACATTTACGCAAGTGGATTGAAAGCAGTACTATTTGCAAATTTTCCTACATTTGAAAACAATTGTAAACGATTTTTGAAGACTCCTGTGGAATTTTATTCCGCCATTTGTACAGTAGTACATTTATTATGATTAAATAATTTTTAATTTGCCAACTGTCAATTTTAAGATTGAATGCAAGAGCTAGCGAACCTTAGGTCAATGACCTTTTCAAATCAAAATCAAAATTGTACTCTGTACAATGTACGTACATATTACTTAGTATTGTCAGAATCCAGACAGATTCTCACGCTCCATAGAAAAAAGAAAGAAAGCGCTTCACATATTTCGTTTTCTTTATATTCAACTTCAATTTAATCAAACCTCAAGATTTCCTTCTTGCAGAAAATAACGTGTTTTTCTTATCAAAATGAGATTTCGTGGAATTCGATGACAATTTATTATTACCTCAAGCAAATTCCATATTATGCTTTGTCATACATACATATTCCATTGTCAATTGTCAGAGATGAATTTGTCTACTCAATTGTGAATTTTTTTCACTCTATTATTCTCTACTCGTGCTTAGAAGACATTCACAATATTACACATACCGTAAAACTTCTAAAAAAGACCCGCGCGGCTTCTATATAATACAGTATCCCCTACATCCTTATTGCTACTAATGGGAACACGACTTTTATTTGTACATTTACGGTATGCATGTAATAAACAGGAACTGAAGCGTGTAGAACAATGCAAAATATTTCATAAAGTAAAAACAATACACCTAGAAATAAATAGTTTCTAAATTAGCCGCATCCTTTTCGACGTAAAATAAAAATAATTCTTTGCTTTCTATTAGCTATGTCTAAAAACCCACTCCATTTTATTATGAACTTGTAGATTCAATTTGTTTGTTACTATTTGTATAAAAATTGAATTATTAATTTATCTACCTGTCACATTTTGCAAGTATAGACCTCAATAGTATTTTTGGACACAAGTTTCTAGTGTAAAAGAAATTTCCTAGATGAACACGTTGACTGTTAGCATATTAATGTACAAATATGGAAAAACGCAGTACAAAACAAATTCGAGGAAAAAATCTAGGTATTCAATTATTTGAATCGATGTACTTACATAAGATATAAGAAGATTCACTTGAGACATTGCACTGTCATTACTCTGGCTCCCGCAACTTCACGTAGCTATACATACTAAACATCTACATATTCTTATTTTTATTTCATTCAATACTCGTCGAATTCGAATTTGAGCTGGAATTGGAAAATTGTTTCTTTATCTTGTCAAGTCTTCTCATTTCAAAAGAAAGTAGAGAAAGGGAAAGCTTACTTTCTCTCGCTCCCGTGAAAAAATTTTCAATTGAATAAATACTTAAAAAATAAGTACGGGGAGGTAATCTCTCCCCATTATTCCGTCCATAATTTTTCATTCTTAATTCCGTTTCTGTTCAAGCAAAAAAAAGGGACGGAAAAAAGATAGAAAGATCTTATAGAGCTTAAAATCCGAGTCAAATTGAACTCAACTGCTCAACATTGAAAAAAAAGAAGGAAACATTATTTTTTTTGCAGTTGCAAAAATTTGAAATGAAAAAAAAATCGTTCTGGTTTAAGTTGTGAGGTTGTGTGACTATATATGGGTGGGAATGGCATTTAGAACGGCCATGAAGATTGGACACGAAAAATTGTGTATGTATTGTACATATAGTATGCAGTAGTAGCATTAATAGCATATGTACGAGTACGAAGACTTGGAGAAAGCAACTTACTTTCACTATAAGATTCTCGATGAGTCTTAAGGCCTCGATTTTGGTTTTGGTTCCCTTTAATGCTTCGTTGGGCTCTGGTTCCTTTCACTTCCTTATTTAGAAATTTTGAATGACTTCTGGCTTGGGATTTTTTCTTCTGGTGTTTCTGGTAAAAGTGAATATATCTGTACTGCCTTTTCTCTACGCACCGGTTTCGGATTTTGTCCCGGTCCCGGTACCGGGGCTGGTCTTTACTTCTTTTTACTTCCTTTTAAGCTCGGGTATTTTTTTCTTTTTCTTCTTGTGTAGAAATGAAATGTGCTTGAGAATATGAGCTAAACTATATCCTATCTATTTCAATTGGGGCCCTGCTTTTTCTCGCAAGCAGAAGCTTAATGGTTGACATGCGAATATTTCAGCATATGGGGAGTATAGGAGGCTAAGAGCCTATGTCATAGCCAATAGACGCCAACAGCTCACCAATACAAAAGCAGACAGAGAGACAGTTACTCCACACATACGGATACGGATTGACAGACACATAATTATATTCTGAGCGCTACATAATATCCTATCTCCACTCGCCTCTCCTTCTTGGTTTTCGTCTCTATTTTTTTCTGTGGCACAATACCACATTAAATGGGCATGCACACGAATGTACATATACCTATAGGGACAAAGAGAAAAAATTGGGAAAGGAAGCGGGGAAAGTTCTTTTTCCGCTAAAGTATCGTATGGTTGTTGGGATGGAAGTGAAAGTCTGGCTCTGGCCTGGCATAGCTTCTGATCTGTCCACTTAAATATGTAAGTATCGAAACTTGGAAAGTGGAGCGTCGGATACAGCTTGTATTAAATTGAGATCATTTAACGTTGACTTGGTTTTTTGGTTTTGGCTTTCACTATGGCTCAGACTTGATACTTTCAATGCAATGCTGTCTCCACATTAAATAGTTTGTATCTTTCCTTCCAGCTCTATATCCTATATAAATATATCTTGGTATACTTATATATTGGTATAAGCATACATAGTTTATTAAGAATAAGCTTGCTTTCTCTTTTGTATAGAGTTGGATTTGGGATTGGCATTGCAAAAATGAGCGGAAAACGTTTTTTGTGTTTATTGAACCAGTGGGTATCGGTGCCGGTACTGCTCTTAGAATTCATTTCCTTCCGGGGTTTTATTTTTTAAAAGCAACCTACAACTGACGTATATACGAAATAGAAATATGAGGTTCGTAGCTCGTGACATACATGAGTGGGCTTTATTGCAATTTGTTTTTATAAAAAGAATGAATGCAAATTTTAAATGAATTTTTAGTTTGTACTAAAACTAAAAACGAAAATTTAAATAGTCTTGGCGTCGTTTAAAATTTTAAAGACAGTTTTAGAACCCATATGTTACACAGATCTTGATGTTGCATTTTATTGAAAGAAAAACAAATGGGTAAGAAATAAAGAATGGTGTACATCGAAAGTGTAGTTCACTATTTTTAGCTTGTTTTTAGAGCGTACAAGAAGGAAAAATCGAAAATTGGACAATACCTTCTTTTGGCTGGATTTTCGATTGTTGCTTTCTTAAGAGAAAGAGATAATGTAGCTACTTACGATTAGTCAAGTGGGACATGAGATACCTTCTTGTCTTTCCTCTTTCCCCTCTACTTTATATCTACCTATAGTTTTAGTTACACTACACAACTTTTCATCCTAGGGCCTAGAAAGCTGACTTGAACCTCGAACGCGGAACTTATTCCGCCATTATTAGACTTTCGGATTCGGATTCGGACAAGAGACAAAGACAAAATACAAAGCACACGGAAAACTACTAACTACCTATGCATGTATATAGCACTCCAGATATAAGGACTTTGTTTCGTATGTGCATAGTTACTAGTATCTAATTATATAAGATATCTTTGGGTGCTTATTGGAAAAATAATGGGGGGCATTACATAAAAGCTTTATTTTATACCTTGTCTACAATTTACAAAGGGATCGGAGGTCCGGGTTTTGGCTTGGGCTTCGTTTTCATTTTCGTTGTCGGCCTCGCGTCGGTTTTTCGCAAAAAAAAATTTTAGCTCAGGAGTTCCTTACGATTACTGGTACAATCATTGGAGAAAGTCCTCGGATAGGTGGTCTATGGTACTTTCACCATGGTACTCGTATAAAACTGTACAAGTTTTGATTTGAGCGAATTCAAAGGGGGATTAGAAACAACGAAGGGGAAAAAACTTACCTAAGAAAGAACAATTACTGACTGACATGGGAACATTCCCAACTTGAAACTACAGAATGAAGCGAAACTACCCGGAACGTATACTACCAATATCAGTGACCTCTGCTTGTATAGTCGTTCGACTGCAAAATTCGTTGTTCGGCCGCAATCGCGCGCGCAATTTCAAAAATATCGATTTTTTCGAATTTCACCGCGCTCTAGCTCCCACAATTTTTGTCCAATTTTTATAAAAATTGAAATACAACATCTTTGTATGATTATCTAAAAAGTGATTTCAGGATTTTTGAAAATTCGAAAATTTTTATTTTTTTCGAAAAATTTAAAAAAATGTGCATTTTTGAGGCCCAGAGTTTTAACTATTTTTTTCGAATAAAATAAAAATTTTCCAATTTTCAAAAATCCTGAAATCACTTTTTAGATAATCATACAAAGATGTTGTATTTCAATTTTTATAAAAATTGGACAAAAATTGTGGGAGCTAGAGCGCGGTGAAATTCGAAAAAATCGATATTTTTGAAATTGCGCGCGCGATTGCGGCCGAACAACGAATTTTGCAGTCGAACGACTATACAAGCAGAGGTCACTGATATTGGTAGTATACGTTCCGGGTAGTTTCGCTTCATTCTGTAGTTTCAAGTTGGGAATGTTCCCATGTGAGTGAGAGAGAAAAAGTAAAAGTAGGAGAAAGTAAAAAGAAGAAGAAGAAAAGAAAAGTCAAAGTCACATTTGAGAGTAACAAGGAACTACTTTCACAAACTTTATACTGCTCCATATAGGCTTTGCTATTCATATTGACTTTAACATAGGCCTATTTGCCCCTAAGTCACATGAGAGTTGTATAGGGAATAGGGAAGAAAGTTTAGAAGGAATGAAGGATGTCTAGAGCTTTATTTGTTAGTAAAGTCAGATGTGGTACAATTTGTAGCGAGTGTTTGCGACAAACAGGACATTTTGAGAGCTATATTGAGTTCATATAGTGATTAAAATATTTAGAGAGAGTGATTTTTGTTTTTAAAGGAAATAAAATATTTAAAAAATCAAGAATGTCTAGAGGTACAATAACTAGAAGCATATGCTTAAATATTACGTAGTAGTGGTTTTTCTAAATAGAAAATATCTGCATTCAGTTTAGAAAAAATTTAAACAAGCCAAATTTATACTAAATTATAGTTTCTTCCTCAAAGGAAAGCCACCAAAATTGAAATATGAATTTTATGGTTTTTGAGCTTTGAAACATAAAAGTAACAGATTGGCTATGGTTCTAGTTTCATTATATTATTCCTTGAAATATATTTTAATAAAAAGCACCCAGTATATTTAAAATTAAAAGTTGCCATTGACTTTGGCAGGGTCATTCTTTCCTGTCATTGCTCAAGAATTCATGTAGAGTACTTGGATAATATATTGCAAAATTCGCAAAACTCTAATAATGTTTACAAGGAAAAAACCCGAGTAGAGAAAGAGAGTCATGAATGAGTACTCTCCCTACTTTCACCGTATGGGATTTATTGATAGTAATATAAACACAGCTTGTAAATTTTTGTATTTACTCGAGACCAAACATCACATGGTATTTGATTTTCCTATCGCTTTTCTCCTTTCGCCCGCGTTTGGCTAAGGTTCAGGGATTTAAGTCCAAATCGGCATTGCCAATGGTATCAGTATCGAATACTGCTGCTGAGAAATTCCACTGTGTATGTGTGTGTGAGTGGGAGTTGATTCAGATTTTTTTCTTCTTCTGTGAGAAACCAAAACCCAAATAACCGACAAATCCAGTCCTATGTAACATATCATAATCACAATATAAGTATGTAGCTCCGGCGACGAGAGAGAGTTTTCCCCAGACTTTCACTCCATAGTACTTTCTCTCTTTCTGTAAAAATCTAATATACTGTGCACCCGAATAGGATAAAAGGATTGCCAAGCCAAACGAAACCAGCTGAAGTCAAGCCAATCCAAGCTTGTAAAAGTCAGAAACTATTGCCAATTGGTTTCATTTTATGTTTTTATCAAGTATCTACCCGTCTTTTCTCCTTCAATTTCTTTCCCTATTGCTTTCTTTCTTTTGTGAAAAATATATTTCGTCTCTGTGCCGCACAATAATTCTTCTTTCGTTTTTTTACTACTATACCAACTCTTAAGTACTACCTTTTTCTACTGTTAGATTTCGAACGCAGCCTGTTTAAGTCTCCCGTTTAAAACCATGCTGAACAGCCAACATTACAAATTGTGCTTGTTTTCTCTCTGCCACATTTTTCGAACTTTTTTTCTTGTCTACAATTTTACTGAAAAAAAATGTAAAAAATTAGTTTGTACATATGATAGTCAAGGGCAACAAAGATATATTTATATACCATAGATTAGCGTCTTATACAGATTACAGATTTAGAAAGAAAGTGATCGTATTAAATTTTGGCCTCTGGTGAACGAAATATTGAAGTTAAAATATATATAAAATAGCTTCTAATTTGTTAGAGCTATCCCTGTCAGTTGAGAGTGAGACAGTCAGAGATTAATGGGCTCATTTTTAAAAGAATAAGGGAAGTAAACAGTGGAGAGAGAGAAATGCGAGAGAAATTGAACAAGTAAAAAAGCTTCACTACAAACCTTGTTCCTTTCCCCTCTTTCCTCTCCACTTTTTTGTGGGTTGGAAATGAATGAATTACTCAAGCCCCTATTACTTATCTTAAGTCATTACTTACCTATACGAACATATAAAAGATAAATTTTAATGCATATTATGTCAAAATGCATATAGGGTTTGCAGTCGTCGAAAAAGTAAAAGTTGAACTTTCTCCACTTTTACTTACTTTTTCTTTCACTTTCACCCGAATCTAAATTGAGGGGGAAAACCTAAGAAATGAAATGAGGCATGATCTCAATGACAATTGACATTGACAATAGGAAGTTAATATATGAGTAAAGTGAAAGTCGAAGGAGGGGACGACGCTCAAAGTATCGAAGTAATCGTAAGTATAAATATCTTTAATTTAGAAAAGGCTAGATATAGTTAAAATTATATCAAGATGCAAATTTGAAGCGATGCGTTGAGACGTTGTAGAGTGAAGTTTTTCATCTTTTTTTTAAAGCACAAGGTTTTTGTGGAAAGTAGGGGCATGACAAAATATCTTTTACAAATAAGGATGGGAGGATAGAAAATAGAAATGATAGACAGAGACAGCAAGAAGGTAGAAAGTATGAAGTCAAATAAAAGAGAAAGTTAAGGATAGAAAGTGAAAGGGGGGAAAGACAAAAAAAGCATTAAAAGTTAGATCAGGATTTGAATTGTACTGAGTGTATATTGATTCAGTGCTTTGTGACAGGAGCCCACCCAGTCGTAGCTCATTACATCTTCTCTCCACTCTCTTTATTTGAGCCTTTTCCTACGATTAGTTTGCCTTTGTCATTTTGACTGGGGGAAGATGCACTCTTTCTATAGCGTGAAAGTTCTGTATTTTATCTGGAAACGTTACTTCCAAAAAAAGCGCTTTGCAACGAACATAAGCTTTTCACCAATTTTATCTTGTATTTGAGTTTAATTTATTTGATTTATTTTAGAAAGCAATTAATTATAGATTGATTAGTACCATTTCGGTTACAACGTTAGTCTGATAACATTTGCGACGACATAAACTTTGTAAACTTTTGAAAAGTTCTTTGAAAATAAGGTTAAAAAATTATTTATTTAAATCCTAGTTTTATTTTTTAAATAATTTACTAGTATGGCTTGAAACAAATTGAAGGTTAGCTGTCTATCGTAATTTTAACGTTGCGGCAATAGTTTTGAAAAGTTAAATATTCTATTATATATTCTGGGAAAACATACAGAAAGTACGGTAAAAGTACAGAGTAAGAATTGAATGTCAGTATACGGCAATATTTTCCTTGGCTTCGTAGAAGTGAAAGTATTAGTAGTAGCAGTAGGAGAAAGTAATCATGTCATGTGATTGAAGTTAATGTAATTTTATTTCTTACGTCTTACGTATTACTCCCTTATCTTAGTATCTTATTTAGATATACATACGCTTTAGCTAACGACACATAAGCTCAATCCTAAGAACTAAGTTGATCCGTACGTATGTATGTATGTATGTAGAATGAAATCTCAATGTGGAAATAAAATACCCGAGACTGATTTGATTCTAGAACGAGAAGGAAAACGACCAACCCAACTAACCAAAACCTGCACTGACTCAACTCAAGCTCAGCTTGATTACCTTCTCAATGATTCTTCCGGATTACCGCCTGTTCACAGAAATCGTCGTCCTTTTCTATAATATGTATGTAGCTTCAGCTCAGACACATTGATATTGGGTTCGGGATCGGGATCGGTGTCGGTTTTGCTTTTGCTTTTGGTGCTCAGTGTGACTGTGAGTCCCGACACGGACCGATACGACAGACACACACACACACAAAAACCAAAGCCAAACGAATGCAATATCCCGATACCGCATCAGCTCTCCACGTCCCCATTCAACTCAATTCACTTTCAGCCTTTCACTTTCCCCGCTTTGTTCCTTCCGTGATGAGGAGAGTGAATGTCGGATATCTGTACTTTCCTTTTTGCTTTCACTTTTATCATTACAGATGTACCCGCGCAGTCCTTCTATGTATTAACTGTGGATATTGCTAAGCGCGTATAAATTGTAGGAAATAAATATATGGCATGAGACTATTATGTGTAGGACAAAATTTGAGAGGAAATGAAAATGTCACTCGGATCCTTTCCTTACATCCAAAATTCCAATCCAGTAACCACAAGAATTCAAAGCCGGTCCTGGTGCGGGTGTGGGTACCAGTGTCAGTACCAGTACCAGTACCAGTGTCGGTTCCGGATTCACAGTTGGTTGTTCTGTTGCTATAGTCACATGTCACAATCACATCTAATCGTCCGAGTGAAAGAGAAAGCTCATCGTGCTCACATGAAAACGGAAAATTAAATAATGTTTCAATGCAACGAGGCTTACTATTAGATTTGATTTGGAGTATATCAGCTAATACAACTGTTTTTACATGCACTTATGTACATGGTAGCAATAATCACTCCTACAATGTTTTAATTAAAATTTCGAAATTAACGTCTTATTTAACTGTTCAAAATTAAATTCAAATTTGAAATCGAAAAGGAAAGTGAGGAGCATTGATATTAAATATTTGTTAGTAATACAACATTGGAGTGTGGAGTCTGCGCCTCAGGTTATAAATGCAGCATATATTTAAATTATATAATGTGCGGTGTGCGGGGTAAAGTGCAGGAGTGAAAGTGCTTTAGAAAGCATTATTAATTGAATTTTTAAAACCCCGGCTGTTTCCTTCACTCGCACGGCTCGCTTTAGAGTAGAATATAAATGAATATAAAAATATACTCCAAAACCCACAGCCACCCCAAAAGCTCAGTACATATGCATAGTACAAAATAATTGAGTAGAGAGTCATATGCTTCCTTCATTGTACACATATGGTGTACAGGGTCTATGACATTTGCCACCCCTCACAACTAAAACGTATGTTACTACAAAATCATGCAGTATTTAGCATTGTAAAAAGAATATTATTGCAAATCTTTCTAAAAACAATTTATGTAAAACATGTAGAACTTACTTGTCTAAATTTTAAACAAACTTAAAAGTATTGTAGTGGAAAGTAATTTTAACTTTTGGAGTGGTCTGGTTTTTTGTTAATTAAAATTTCATTTGTAAACCAATTTTTAAAATTATGTTTTTGCAAAAACCGTAAGAAAATGATTTTTAAAATTAAATATTGTTCAAATGCGTAGTCCAATGTGCTGTGACTGCACAGGGAGTGGCAAAGATCATAGGTGGCCCTGTATAGTATACCAGATATATCTAATATACTGGTAGGTAGACTGAGAGACGTGCAGTTTAATGTGCACATAAGGAAAAAGAGAACAAGATCCGTGACTGTGAGTGCTATATGGAAAGGTGTGGTTCCTGTCAGATTCGAGGTTACCATCCATCATTTACTTTCACTCTGACTGGCTTGCTTTCACTTAGTTTACTTTCCCTTGACACATCTCTTTATACTATCAACTGTATGTACACACGGTATCTATAGTCCCTTACTTCCTCTCATATGACTTCCTTTCTCTTAACTTCTCCTCTCGTTCCCCCTTTCACTCTCCACGAGTACTGACTACAGTATATACAGTGTATATCCTCCATCACACTTACGATTACTTGCCTTTCCCTTGGTGGGCCTCGCTTTCTCTTTCTGGGCTTGCCAATCTTGATTTCCTATTCTTCCCTCTACTTTGATTCCATTCCATATTTAGTTTCTGTACACAGGTGATGCTACTACATACGTTGCGTATATATATATCAATTTAACTTGAGTTGCGGCTGTAGGCTGTCCAAGTACAGCAAAGGGCTATATAGCCTGCAGAGAAAGTAATATCATTCAGAATCTTTTATATACTTTCTCTCTTTCTTCTTATGCTGACTTGTTTTCTTCGTTTTCGTCTTCGTCTTCGTTTTCGTCTCCACAGCAAGAGCCTGACGTATCACTCATTTCATTTCATTTTATTTCACAGCATGAAGGATAGCATCAAACTTTCTCTCCCTTGGAAAAGAAAGGAGAAAACGAAAACGTGCTTAAGCTACTAAATTTTATTCGATACGTTTTTATATACATGTTTTTTTCTTCTTGTATCATGAAAAGTTTTGTTTGGATATTTTGTTTGTTTCTAGATTGATTGTGCTTTCCTAATTTTGTAATTTTCTCTCTACTTTCCATTCCTCGTTCACTCTCTCTCTCTTCGTTCGTGGAATCGTTCTATTTTGTTATTTATTTATTTGTAGGCACGTGACTTTGTTGTTGAGGAGCTTCATTATTATTACATATTCGAGAAAAGCTTGTCAAAACGGTAATAAGGTTAGCTTTATTAGTATGTCAGTAACCATGGCAATCTGAAAATTAGTATTTCCAAAAATGCACTTTTGTTTTTGATGAGAATCATGACGTCGACATATTTTAATGTTAGAGATGGTCTCGTAAGCGAAAGGGCAGATAGATACCTATTGTATCCGGATTCTCCGGATATGGTCCCGGATTGAGACATGACAGTGTGTAGTAGGGCTCTGAGACCTTCAAGTTTCTGATCTTGAGATCCAAATCCGAAACGGAATCTGAAACCGAAGCCGACCAGATTGAGAATGTGAAGATGTTGGAGTGGAGTGGTGGAGAGGGTGGGCGAGGAAAGGGTGAGTGGCACTTGTAGTTTTCGTTTTCGTTGCTACGTAATGTAATGCACAAGTGCTTCCGTTGCATTTCACTCACAATGCAGTTTCATCTCCAGTGTCCTATCATTCTGTATTTGTATCTTTGCTATTGCTTACTCTACTCAATTCTATGTATGTTCAACAATTTTACAGAGTCCGGCCGTTCGTTGCTACCGCACACGTTTTCTTTGTTTTGTTGTATAGGTTGAAAGTGGTAGCGCAATTTCAGCCTCACGCTTGACAGTGGATTGTTTAAAGACTTATGTTTTAAAACGGTCAAATAAATGTTAAAATGTTTTCGTGAGCATTTTTGTACCGGTATTGTCTATACACTAAAGGTGCACGTAAAGATGCATCACTGCTAATACTATTGTTATTGTCATTACTGGTACTGGTTTTGTGCAATCAAGCATATTTATATCGTTGGTGAAGAACCAAAATGACTTATATTCAATTTAAACTAGAATCAAAATGAGCTATGTCATAAACATAAATGAGAAACATGCATAAAATGTTAATTACGATTTTTAAAAAGTGCAAAATGGTCTATTTACATGTTTCTGAAAAGTGCAAAATGTTCAGTTTACATGTTTTTGAAAGGTGCAAAATGCTCTATTTACATGTTTTTGAAAAGTGTAAAATGTTCTATTTACATGTTTTTGAATAAGTGCAAAATGGTATATTTAAATGCTTTTAAGACATGTTTAAATTTTTCTGTAGACAGTTGATATTGTTTTTAGCTACAAATGGATATAGGCCATTTTAGTTCTTCACAGACAATATGTCAAGAGCAACTAACCTTGACATTTTCGATGCAGTTTTAGTAGGATTTCTGAATGAATATAAAAAATGAGGCATTTGCATATGCTTTGACGCAGGTGCTATTGTGCTATGCAAATATAAACTGTTGGCTTCGTTAACCTTTTCTTGAATTGCCAACCATAAAGGTGAGTTTACCGATCAGACCCGAAGTTGTTTGTTGTTGAAGAACCTAACGCTAATTAATCGCAACAAGAATAAACATCAGTAAAGAAACTAACATTTACTATAAAATTATTGACGAAAATACAATTTTGGATTATAATTTTCCTAACACGGTTTATTTTATTTAAGTTTTTTTTTCAAACAACTCAATATTACTCAATATTCAACATTTGCGTGTTAAGTAGTAAATATCCTAGACACTTAAATATGTAACTACGTAACTTGCTCGGGGCTATGTGATTGCTAAATGTTAAATTCGAAATACTATATCTTACACCACGTTAAGTAATTTGTTGTAATAATAATGTTTTCCAAAGCCCTGGAGTAGTATCATTATAATTTATAATAGTTTGATGCCCAACAAACTGTGGAGCACGTGTCATTAAGAGTAGCCTCCAACGTTTTCCCTTGTTTCTATTTCCAGGCTTCCTGTTATGCAATAATAAATGCTACGTATAAAATAATACTATTTTAATGGAGTTATGGACGAGGAGAAAGTCGGCTAGTTTTGAAATAGCTATACCGTTGGGTGACTGTAATATATATACCTAGTAAGAGATATAGTAGAGATATTTGAATGAGCTTAATATGGTCAAAATTAAATAAAATGGATAACCTGGAAGCCATAATTGAATGAGTATCATGTTCACAGTTCTAAAATGACTTGTAATATTCAGGGATCTACTTCCGTGGTGAGGATCAAATACTGGTGGAGAAGGGAAGTGAAAGTTTAGCCTAGAGAAGGATAAAGGCTCTGTATCCTTTCCTTGTATATGACCCAAGCAACTTTTGATGTTGGCATATTTTAAGCTGAGGGAAGCTACTCTATAATTGCAAGGATATGGTGGCCACGGCGGTGGCCACGATGAAGGTATGAGGGGTAGGAAATTTGAGTAGAATGGAGACGGACGTGGATAACAAGTTGAAATAATAAGATTACTTCTAATACGGACTGCCGACAATGGCCTCATAGCACCACATCAGGACCCCGGTGGTACTAGATCCCTAGTTTCGTTTCACATTTAGTTGTCGGTTTCATTATGCTCGGGAATAGCGGGAGCGGGTTTTGGGTTTGGGGCTGCCGTGTCTATGTCTCATCTTAGGATTTGGATTTACTACAAAGAACATTTCCATGTTGCAACGTTGCAAGTTTTATCGGGTTCTACGTGTAGAGACTCTGTCCCAATCTGACTATCTACTTAATAATAATGAATAGGAGTGGTGGTCGTAGTTGTACTTTCCCTGCTTTTGCTGCTTTCACTTTTTCTTTTTCTCTTCCCTTGGAAAGATAAAGTGAGAACGTGTCGACGGTAATAAAAGTTGGATAAGAGGAGACGCGAGTTCCAGTAGTGAAGGTACTTGTAGACTACTAGGTACTTTCCATTGGACTCCGTTGAGTTGGGCTCAAGGTTCAAAGCTGCCTCCAGCTAAGTTACTAAGAGACATCTCAAACTCATACTTATCCCCATCTAATCTCATTCTTTCCTCCAAACCCATACGATCCATCCCGATTCGGATCTATGGCTATATATAGAGAGCGTATATTGCCGCTAGTATATGGTTGAAGAAAGTACTTAAGTATGTACACACACGTGAAAGAAATCACCCTGGATTTCCCTACTTTATTTCCTTTACTACTTGTTATAGCTCCAGATTTCTCAACCTCTCTCTGTACTGTGTACCCCGCACCTATTCCTATTTTGTGTAGTACAGCTGAGTGTATCTGCATATATGCAGACAATATGTGGGTCTTTACACTCTTCTGGGAAAGCACACTTGGGACTTTAAAAAATTGATGGATTGCCAGTGCGAGGCTCTGTAGCTTTGCTTACTTATTTTAAGCTTTTAAACATATAGATTTCCATTTAGTTTTACTCCTCCTAACTTAAACAAATCACCACTCGTTGGGCTCTGAATTGGAAGATTATTGTGTATTCTTAAAGTGTTTTTTGTACTTGCTAGTTTACATCATTTTGAAACAAATTACATTTACCTGGTCACTGTTTTTAAGCTCATTAGGCTGTTAAAAGAAAAACAAAACTAATACTAGGAAGAATGAAATATTTTACATAGGTACTTTCCCCAGGGTTTTTTAATTTTGAGTTTTTTAGGGAGCAAAAAACATTATCTTGTAATGTTAAGTACCGTATTTCCTGTTATAGTACACCCCGTGTACTATTCAAATTCAGACCTCCCAGACCTGTGTACTAAAACAGGCCCGTGTATTATTACAGACCCATGTACTACCATATAAGACAGTGTTAAACAGACCCGTGTACTATTCAAACTTATACCTCTCAGATCCGTGTACTAATACAGGCCCGTGTACAGTTACAGAACCGTTGTCTATACCAGGAAATACGGTATTTTAAATGCGGATATTAAAAATTCAATTTTTTACTGTAACAAAATTATGTCATATTGTTTTGCATATTATACTGTTTTCTGTTTATTCTTTAACCGCTTTAACTCACACCGACTGTCGACTGTAGCCCTGATTTATCTCGTCCAATTTTGTTTTTGTAGATAGGACTCATAGTTTTTGGACCATCGTAAATTCTACACTGAAAATTTTCCCACAAATAAAAAGAATAAAGTTAAAAGTAAAAACTATTTTTTTCGCAACTTTTCCTACAAAACATATTTAATCGAAACCCCATCCAAGATCCAGAGTGAATCTCGTCAATCGAACTCACCTTCACCACTACCTTTCAACGGCCATTCAAAGCTCCGAAACTAACCCGCTTGAGTAAAGCTGTGCAGTATAAAGTAAAAGTAAGCACATAAGTAAGCATGGGAGAACATGGAAAACAAGAGAATGCACTCTACGCTTTCTGCTTGTGAGAACCTTTCTGCCCGATGAGAACGTGCCGAGCTAGTGTATCTTACAAACTCATATATCTTATATAGACTGGAGAAAGTACTCATGGAAATATACATTAGAGATTCTTGGACTTGCTTTCACCGGTCTCTGGCGGCAACTTTCCCAACTGGCAGAACAGCTTTACAATTATTGATTTATATTTTCTTTGCAAAGTTGTAAATTTGACCACCAGATGGCGAAAATAAGTTGAGTTTTGGTTTTGGGAAAAGGTTTGCTTTCCCCAGAACACGTTAGGTGACGGTATGTGAATATTTTCTTGTAAGAATTCAATTTTTGAGCAGTTCAACTTTCTTCTGCACGATTTTTTTCTCATTTTGTAATAGTTTTAGTAGGAAAAGTAAGAAAAGTCTTAAATAAAAACCGTAATCACAATTTTGCCAAGTGAAAGCAGTAAAAGCAGTAAAGGTAATATGGAAACTTAGAAATAGGCCTGAATATCTCTTGTTGCCTATGTGCATTTTCTTCAGTTGATTTAATTATATTCAGACTTTGACTTTGCAATTGAAAGTCATGCTGTAGTCTCTCTCTCTGTCTCTGTCCTGCCTGTCCTCTGTGGGATTGGGAAAAGAAAAAGTGTGGGACTGTGGAATTGTGAAGAAAGCAATAAAAGTGAAACAATGAAATGTACTCAATGTATAAGATGTAGAGTCCCTATGCATAGGTAGTTAGAGAGGAAAAGTAGAAATTTATGTAGAATCAGATATAGAAGAAAAAGGAGAAAGTATTGGATAAGATGGGATTCGAGGTTCAAATGCGATTCATTCATTTTGTCAATGACATAGGAGTGAAAGACTCAAAGACCAACTCGCCATTTTATTTCAACACTTGTTCTTATCTTCTTTCACATTTCCCCATTCAACAAGAAATAAAGTATGCATATCCATTCACTTTCCATTTCCAGACTTTCTCCCTACCCACTTTCTATTATACTTCAATTTAAACCTGAAGCCTACCTCTTTTGCCCTAGTCCCATAAAGTTTCACACTGCTGTTTCCGTTTCCAGTCATGGTTTTGAACCGTGCAAGTACGTTAATATAAGAGTTTCACAATATTATATACCTACAGGTGCATGGCTAAAGCTAAATAATCCCTTTTTTTATGTGAGTATATTGAAATGTCAAAAGTGCAAAAGCTTCTACATGCCTGTAAACTCTTGCAGAAATATATATTATCAGATGATATATTTATGTAGTTAGGGCATTTTACTTTCGGAAAATTGTGAGTGCAAGTTTTGGAGATTTCTTGGGCATTTTTAAATTGTAAACATTTACACGTAAATTTGTTATTCGTCAAATATTAATTAGTTACTATAGTTTGCAGATTTAAAAACAAATTCAGTATTGCGAGTTTTTTTCCGAAACATCAATTTACAATATTATTGTAATACCTTTTTAAAATAGTAACAGAAATAAAGTCGCGGTTTGATTCTATTGCTTCAGTTAATAGTTTTTTCAAAATATGCAGATAATCCTTTTTAAGATTTCGTGCTATATTATCTTTTTTAACTTCAAACTACAAAAAGCGCCATGTGCACGTTTTCTATTATTGTGTACAGTATTCAACGGTTAAACTCAACTCGCCACCTTTTTCTTTTTTTCTGTCACCTTCATCCACAAGACAGTGGCCTCGACCACGGGACTGACAATATGGACAAGTTAGGATTTACAATACAATTTACTTTCACCATTTTCCCTTTTTTATTGGAGTCTATCTACTTTTACTCACTTTCTTCCCACCCGTAGAGTCCACATCTGAATGGCAAAGCTCCAACCAAACCTAAACCAAATAAAAAAAACTCAATGCAATAATATATAGCATGCAACAACCCAAATTCTCAAATACATGTACACTACTGAGAACCTTTTACGTTTCCATATCGCCTCGAGAGACGACGGTTCCAAGGTCTTATACGGCTTGGTTTTTCTACCTATTGAAATTCAATAAAATTGTTTTTATAAAAATATTTTCGTACTTACTTTCTGGAACTTTCACTCTGTTACTTTTACTCTGAGACTTGCCTCATGACTTGTGCCAATGACAAAAAATGCATTTCAACGAAACAATTTTGTTTTGCACTTTTTTGTTTGATTTGCTTTTTCATTTCATTCATTTATCTCTATAGATTTGCTAGTGGTATCCACATAATATTTCGCAATAGCAACTTGACGTTGAAAAAAAGAGGATTTGATTTCTTTTTTGTAGCTAAAAAATATAAAATTTTGAAAAACAAATTCCTAGAATGCTTTTGATTGTATGTTTATTTTGTATGACCATTTATCAAGACAGATTATTCATTGACAATGTAAGACACATAAGTATATTTTTGGAAACCTTTTTGCCACATCATAGCCCATGGCTTCTCCGTTCGTTTTCGTTCTTTTATCACTTGAGTCTGTGTACTGTGGAGATCCATCAATCATGAATCTTCAAAGGATACAGATCCTGAGCTCATTTGAGTCTAGTAGTTGAACTGGTTCTGGTTCAAGTTGTATGACGGGCCAAGTAGCACGGTAGCCTTTTCTTCCCTTTCTCTTGAAAATACATCAGTCACTTTCTCCACGCGTATAGAGTTAATACTAAGAAAAATGTCTACACGAAGGAGTGAGTGTGAGGACTATAGCTTGTGAATTGGAGCGATTAGCTCATAGAGCATACTGTGTCCTTTATATTTTTGATTGGATTTAGGAAAATGGACACTAAAGGGTCACTGAAGATGGATTAAGAGAAAGTATATAGGTGTCATGTATTATCATTACAAAGACTGGACTGAGCCTTACACTTAAGCCTCCACCCACATTATGTTTCTTCTGTATTCCAAAAGTCTATAAAATTTTCTATGGCACCGCCTATATGTACATCGTCCATTGTAAATATGTCTTTAATGTTTTTAAAAATATTTTCAAATTTTTAAATTTGTATGTCATTTTTTGTATAGTGGAAAATGAAATTTTTATTTACAATTTTTACATTGTTAAGGCTAACTGTAAGACCTGTGTTTTGACTTAGGTAGCTATTGGATATTTAACTGTATGTACATATACTAAAAAAGACGCTAGCTAATTCTAATCTGATGTGGCATAGCGTTTTATGGGGTCATAGTAAGCTGTTACTTATATGACAGGAAATTATGACAGTTAAAGCTTTTCTACATGCAGATGTGCTGCGCTATTCCGTCTTTTTCGACTATGTAAATTTAAGTTGTAAATTTGAATTTTGAATTTTTTTAAAACATTATATGTATACATTACGTACGTACAGGGTTATTTACGATATCTATGTTTACGTGGCTAATAAAATGTGCTGTCTGGTCCCGGTATACTATTCCTGGTTTTGGTTTTAGTCGCGTAGTTTCTAGTCTGGTCATCGACCGTTTGAGGTTTTCACAAAAACATCAAAAGTTAACAACTTGTTTTTTATGTGTACTTTGTAGTTTAAGTTTATATCACACACAAAAACCGAAACCTACCCAAAAGTTTAGTATTTGTGCATAAAACTGAGAAAAAAGGGTCTATGTACTGGCTGTATACTATATAGACGTATTATGCGCTTGTAAAAATAATGTTGGCATATTTCCATGTCTCCCCTCACGGCAGCCAGTGCGAGGAGCTGGAGCCAAATCCAGCAAGAGAAAGTAATGGAATGGATAAATAGTAAATAGCAATATGCCAAAGTACATTTTACGTACGTACGTATAACCGCGTATTCAGCTGCAGAATTTGCTGCATTATAAATCTGCACAATTTTTGCATTGAACTCCCATTTTCTCTTTTGAAGTATTGGAGCGATAATCCATTCAATTTAAAATTTGACAATGACAAAAAATCTTGGAGCTCGAGTTGGTCCTTCCCTTAAATCCCATGTTTGTTGCAGCGTAGCAAAAAGTCCCATTATTTACTTTGTTACATTTAAATTTGCACTGCGCTCAAGAAACTTTGTTCATTTTCTCATTTATTTCATGACATACAAATGCAGATCCATTAATATTATCAAGATGGAGAATTTGTGTCAAGGCAAGATCTCTTTTCTCTGCCTTTACATGTGCCTATACTACACTCAATACACAGTAGACTGTGGTACAATTTCTAATTCAAAGGTGGTTTAGTTTATCTCTGAAAATAATTACATGTCATTTTTTCCATTATCTTTTCCAAGCAATTAATTCCTATTGTTATTATTGCTTTCTACTTGAGAAACTTTATGGATTCAAAATCTAAATATGAATATTCTGCCAGACGTAGTTGGAACAACATATTTTCTCAATCTACTTTCTCCTTCTTCTGCTTTACTTTCACTCTTGTTAGGATTTGAATAGACACTAATTTGAATCTGACTGCTCTAATTAGTGACACTTGTGTGGGTTTGGAAGTTATTTTAAAAAGTGCAATGACGACCCCCCTAATTTTGTTTCAATATTGCAATACCAGGAAAATATGTAACCCATTTTATTAAAGTCAATAATAATATTGCAAAAATAAATATTTTATAAAATAACTGCAATCACCCCTTTCACCATTTACGTTCACTGGAATTTGAAAAAGTTGTGTTTAAATTTAAAACTTACCTACAAAATTCTTAAAAAACTTTTGTGAGACTGCTAGATGTTTTTTATATTTACTTGAAATTTTTAAGAAAAATCGAGTTGAGCGACAGCTTGGACTTGTGGGTGCTCGTTGGACTGGGAAACTTTTAAGTATTAGGAAGTAAAAGTAGATGATGATGATCGTGGCTGGAAGGGGGAAGTAGGAGAGTGAGTATGATCATCATCGAAATTATTATTGTTCCGCTACTTTCACTTTCCCTCTCTCTCCCTGCTTTTACCACTCGTGTTTCCACTTTTGCCGTGGTCCATCTTTAGTATATTTAGTATTTCTATAAGCAATATGGACACCTTCTAGGCCTTTAGGTGCATGTAGCCATTTCCTTAAAGTTTACCTTGTACTATGTATATAAACTCTAGACGTTTGAGATGACAAGCTATCAACTATCTTCTTTTTCATGAAGAGAGAAAGGAAAGAACTTAGCCCATCAGGGTAACCGTGATAATAAAATGACCACGACATGACGATCCTCGCATCTTCCTCAGCCAACTTTCTCTAACTTTCACTTTCGATTTAACTTTCTCCAAAATCTCAAGGTAAAATGAGTAATATTTTTCACTATACGCACAATGTATTTTGTTCTTACTGTTAAAATAAAACAATAACAAAACAACTTTAAATATATTTGGAACATTTTTGAACCGAATAGGATTTTTTTTGCAATGTATTGCGTAAGTATGGTTGCATATCCAAAAATAGTTTTAATTTTTTAGTGTAATACTACCTAGTGTATAAATGCTTTTAGTATGTACTAGTACTAGAGCTAGAGGGGTAAATGGTAATAATGTTAGCAAACCGATAAAACACCAGGGTGCTTTCACCACTTTCCATTTCTTCCCCCGATGAACTGAACTAGTTTTCATCTCGACCAGATCTATTTTTATTAGGAAAGTTTTGAGAGTGAAAGTGTATATAACCCACTGCCTGTGGCGGCTAAGTAGAGACACATTCTTGTCGTCCTGTGGTGAGAGGAAGAGAAAGTGAGAGAAAGTAGGAGATGAGTACCTAGACGCTTTGCCCCATTGGCTGTGGTGACTATGGGTTTAAACAATGGAGAGGAAGCTAAGATACAAATCAAAGTATTATTAACAATGACTCATCTCATAAAATTTTCTTATGGGGAAAAGTAATGGAGAAAGTACAGCACAACATGTTGCCTCCCCTCACTCTGAGTATAAAATGAAAAACCAGTGTGAGCTATCCTGTTCTCTGAAGTGGTTATAATCTACAAGGGGTTGTTTCTTGTTTTTGTTTAGGACACTTAAGCGCAACATATTTATAGCATGTGAAACACACGCACAGTTGCAATTTCACTGGAGTTCAAAACCTTTCTTTCTCTATCCAAACTTGGGCCTACATAATATATAAAGGTACATAAAATCACAGGGGAAGCCACCACGGAGTGTTATTTCAAAGTGGTAGTACAGTACCATTGTAATTTGAATTCCGTTAATATGCATATTGTACTTTTAGTCGTAATTATACTTTGTTTTTTGTACAAATCTCTTGTTACACATTTTTGTAACCATTTCAGTTTAATCCTTTATTTAATTCTTGTATGATCTAACTGTTTAAACAGCAAGAAAAAAAATATTTCACTCAAAGTAAAATTTTGAAATTCAAATTCATCCATTTTTGTATTAAATACGACATGCGTTTTTAGCGTGAAACTTGAGAAAGCGGATCCGGCTGAGTGTAAAAGCCGCAAGCATGGAACAAGCTTTCACTACATCATTCCATGGCCAAACCACACCGTGGGCAAGCTGTCAGGTAGAGAGAAAGTGTAACCTAAAACCGTAGCCGTCAAGTGTCCTCATACAAAGTTTCAAATAACAACAAAGGGACAGCGCAAATGTAGGAATAGACATATTTGTTCCTACGTATGGTTTGCAACCCTACAACTCAATATATAGATACATATTTTGATTCCCACGTTCACTCATCTTTCCTATCTCCCACCTAGTTGAAGCTACAAGCTACAACTTATCTCTTGTTCCAAACCGAATTCAAGTGCTCGTCACGTCTCCTTTTAAGTTTCCTGCCTCTTTGAAACTTAATGCGCAATACTTTTATCAGCTTTCTCTTTGTGCACAGCAATAAAATGTATGTAACGAATGTTTTAATTTTTACTTCTTGTGTTCAAATATAAATTATAAATAATTACTCTTGCAAAAAAATATTTTTTATAATGTTGGAGAAAGTTAAGGTTAAGCTTTTACTTTTAAGGATGGTACTAATGCGTGGGTGTCTTTGGTGGATGAGACCGCCAAACGCAGTAGGATTACACCACATCACGTATCCCAAGGCAAAAGTTCAGTCAGGGTTTCATGTGTCATGGAGAAAGTTAAATGGAGTAGCGAGTACCGTTGCCGTTACTGTTGTGAAGAAAAAGCCTTTTGTGATTCAATTTTAGGATTTTATTGAAAACTGACATGGGATATTAAAGATAAAAAAGGGGTATGCTACCTATACTTTGTACGAGTGAGGAAGTATCTTTATGAAATTATCTCAAGTGAAATGAGAAGTCGTTAGGAGCAATTATGGTTCCATTTTCTAGACGGCAACGAGCTCAGTGTCATTACAGCTATGCTCAAAAAATGGTAGCATTGGAAAAGTGTACTGTTTGTTGAAAGGAAGTGCTACATAGTCACAGACACGTACATTCCCCCATATGTACAGACACAGGGAAAAAGAAATTCACAAACTGCTGCTCTTGTCATTCTCGTTCTCCTACATAATACAACTATTTGGGAATCGTATCTTTAACATATAGTAAGCTAAAGTATTGACAATGTTGCATGAGTATGCACTGTATATACCAGGAAAACTTTCACTTTTGCTTTCACCCATGCTTTCACATTACAATGCAGTAACAAGATGGAAGGAAAGTCGCAAAGCCTCTTGTCTTTTTTTATTGCTAGTTCATGTGTAATTTTGCTTAATGCAATAAATGTGCAAGAGGCTGTAGTAGTATGTATGTATCGTGTTTAAGAATATTAAGAGCGTCGTTGAAGTTTGCGTTACATGCAAAAAGAAAGCACTGCAAACATTATATAATTTCGGATTTCTCTGTGAAGATTTTGTAGCTGCGCCTCCTATTTTTTACAATATATGACATGTTCTATGTCACACACTGTAGATATATTAGAAAGTATCAGAAAGGAAAGTGGAGAAAGTCCTCAAGAAATGAAGGAGAATATGATTAGACTTTTGTACAAGCAAAAGTTAAACTTGCAGCAGAATTATTTCATTTGCTTCTTTCTTCGGATGAAACAACATGCATTCTTTATCAATGTAGCTCATCGCATAAAATTTCAAAATATGTTATCTACTTTTTTCAATGTAAAAATTTATTTTATAGGCAGTTTGTTAATAAATGATAAAAATTGAAAATATTAAATTGCGTAAATGCTGTACCTGTCTAGTAAAAAATTGAGTTTGTATTATATAACTTAATAGTACAAACACGTTTGAATTACTTCATATTCTCAATGCTTAGCTTAGTTGTGATTGAGAGTTTAGTGTAGATACATTTTTTTGTTTTTATGAAAATATTTTAAGTCTCTTTTAGAGGTGTAAAAAAAAAGAAATAGACGCAGCTGTACATATTATAGTACTCATGATTAAGAAGACAATCGTACAAAAATGAGAAGCGAGGAAATCGAGCGACTCTTTTTTTGTTTCGCTTCAATTTCCTCTCTTGACAACATCAAAGCTTTATTTCTACATTTTTCTCATTTCTCATATTTTCCCCTTTTTCATCTTCTTTTTCTGTTCTTGTTTGAATTGTTTTGTTTCAGCCTGTAGCTCTGCTTATCATACGATTTTTGCTGTTGTCACTTTCTCAGATTACAATTTTCATCTTTAATCTTTCCATTTATTGTTTACTTGTATTTTTCTGTATATACTTCTTCCATAAGGTTGTTTAGATTTTTCGTGAAACTACTATGTTTCTTGTTTCATGCTCAAAAATTACTTGGCTTCTAGTCTATACCTGGGTTTATAATGTTTGACAATTTTAAAAATTTAATGGAAGAAAGCTGACTTTCTGATAGTTATGGAAAACTTGTCAGCTGCAGTATCGTTATTGTATCGGTATCAGCATTGGCATCAGGATTAGTGTTCCTAATTCAATAAATTAGGATAATAATATTGTGGCCTAAAGACAGCAGCTGAATTTGCATAATATTTTCTTCGTTATGCATTTTTGGGGTGTTTTGAGGGGTAGGGAAATGGGAGCGGGAAGTAATTTATTTTCATTTTACAGCTTGACACTGTTGTCTTCTTACCTAAGCTTAGGATTTTCATGAAATAAATGACTCTGGATTTTCACTGTGAAAGGGGACACGATCCGAAATTACACGTGGATGTTTTCAGCCTAAACTTTCCTTTTTACCGTAGGTAGTTTGCTATAGCAAATGTTTCTTTCAATGCAATTTCTATCCCAGACAGAATCTACTGCGGGTAGATTATTAAATAATATTCATACGTATGCATTTATGTGATTTTATCATTCTTTCCGCGTTTGTTTCTGTCAATTTTGAGATGTGCAATGCTACACAAAATTAATTGTTCTAGGAAAGAAAGCACTGCATATAAATTAATCGGAATGTCTAACTTCTTATGCGCATTTCATACTAATTTTATTTATCATAGTGTGAGGAATTTTAGATAGCAGCTGTACAAATATTTGTAATACAAGCCAAAAATTTTAATTACGTTTTAAACCGGAGGCAGATTAGAAAATATATATTAAAGTGTCTGTCTTACGATTTGTTTTATAAAATTTAATTCTGTGCATTTTAATCCCTTAAGTTGACTTAACTAGGTTAGCGTTTGTGGATTTCTTAAGTAATTTCCTATCATCTGTGTAGATTGAGTGAAACACGGGCGAAGAGAAAGTATATATACGCTGTGTGTCATGTGTCGGGCTGTGTTTACCTTTCCATTTGAGAGAGGATGATGCATTCTATCATGATTAAATAAGAGGGAAAGGAAAATTATACCGGAAAGAGAGGGATGGTGAAAGTGGAGAAAGTGGAGAGAAGGTAGAAATGACTGGAAAACGCTACACTTGATCGTAATGACATATTAATGCATGTACTCATAAATTTAACTCGTTTGTTCAATACATTAATGCATAAATTGGACTGCCACCGCCAGGATCTGCACCGTTGCCGGTCCTGGTACGAGTGCCACTACTAGTCTCTCTTGCTTTTTCCTCTGGATTTCCTTTTCAGCTGACGCATATGATATAGGGAGTGGAGGGAAAGTAAGCGGCGGCGGCAGCGGAGAGAGCTCAGGTTTTAAAAGTACGAGGAAGAGAAAAGAGATACGGTGTTTGAGTAGGAAGTGCGCGGGGAGGGAGCTCGACTTTGAATTTTGCGATTAGTTAACTCTCAAGTTTCCGGACTGTCATGTCTCTTGAATCTCTTCCCGTAGTCACTATTGTATTATGCTGTATTATAGAGAAGTAGCAAAAGCTTTCCCTGTCGTACTTTCTCTTCTTTACACAGAGACTATTTTAACAAGTTATCCGTAAGGGAAACACCTCTTATATTTGACTACCAGTAAAGGTCAAGATTTAACTGAATTATTAACAATTTTTCGAGCGTACACAGGGCCAGATAATTTGGCCAGCGCAGGCAGCCTCCGCTGCCAAAATTTTTTAAAAATATGCATTTTGACCATTTGACACTTTACAAATATGTAAGTATAACATTTTGACTTTTCAAAACCATGCAAATAAAAAGTTTTGCAAATTTCAAAAACATGCAAATTAAACATTTCACAACTTTCTCAAAACATGTAAAAGGCAAATTTTTCACTTTTTAGAATCAAGTAAATAGAATAATGAACACTTCTAAAATATGTAAATGGAACATTCTTTCGTTACCAAAGAAATCAAAGCATCAATAAAATCAAAATAGTGGTTTTTGCATGAAAAAAATGCTCCTTTGTCCAGCCTTGAGCGTACATGTCAAAATGTGATTCGTCTCCGCAATATTTAATTAGCTCCAACAGTTTACATCATTTTTTCACGCAATTTAAAACATTTTCATATTTTAAAAATTCAAATAAAAACAGGTACTTGGGTTCGTTAGTATTCCTTGTGGTGTGAGTTGAAAAACATTATCAAAATCTAAACCTCTTCAATATGATGTTTAAAAGCGGTCAAGCCACCTAAGTTACACGTAACAGTAGTTGTTAGTGCTCTGAAAATATTCTCAGCCTTCCCACACACTAAAGACGCGCAGCAAAGTTGACTACATTGCTTTTTTCCTCCTGTTGACTTTATATTTGCATGCTCATGATTGGCTTGGCTTCCCTTGTCTCCCTTCCATTTCCACTGTACGCTTTCTCTACACTGACTTTCTCTCTGTACTGCTTCCAGACCTGTGGAAATTCAAACTCCTTTTACTTTCCTGTTCCACTTGAGAATTCAACTTTGAAATGTCTATGTATATCATTTCCCTTCCCTTCCTGCTTCTACATGGACCAATTTATAGACTCTCTCTCTCTCTTTCTCTAGCTTTCTTACTTGCATGCTTCCTTGCTTATGCTTTGACTTTGACTTTCACTCGGTTAGTTTTGCACCAGTAGTGAAGCAAGTATGAGCTGCACTCAACTGATACATATGTTATTACACTTTTTGCATTATTCCATCCACTTATCTCCTCATGCACCCATCCCATCCATTCATATATCCAGATTCATATTCATGAACGGCCCAAGCAGCAGGAGCAGCAGCACACGATCTGTCGTTTAACATTTTACACGAGAAATTTCAAGAGTGTCTCTCTGTTACTCCCTGCCTCTGTGTGTAGTCTCGTCTCATCGTCAGTTAATCTTACAGCTTCCTTTCTCATAATTTCACCATTTCTTGTCTCTCATGAATATCCATCCTCCTATTTGAATATTTTATTTTATTTTCTCCTTTTTTGCTATTTTCTGTCCACAATCCTATTCACACAACTCAACTGTTTTGTAATTTGGGGTACACAAATACATTAATATGTATACTCGTATGTGTAATTTCAAAGAATGGTAAAAAGTGCTTAGCAAACAGATTCTTGCATTGTTTAGTTTGATGTTTGAAGAGCGATTCATGTTCATATTGATTGGACTATTACTTACTATAGAAAATATACGGAACACCCCTAAACAATGTGTTTTAATTTTTTTGCAGTGTAAATTAATTTTTTGAGAGGCAAAATGAAAAATTTTCATAACTGGTTTAAAATTTCAAAGATTTATTACTATATATCAAACTTCAAAAAAATCTTTGAAAAGTGTAGGCGTAGCTATATTTTGATGATTTAAAATATTGGAATTTTTGATACTTTAAAAATTAGTCTTTGCAATAAATAATTTTTGTAAAACAAAATAAGCTGAAAATCACATGCAGTATTAGTTGCTTTCTCCAGCTGGGAAAACACTAATATAAATAATACATTTTTCCTAGAATTTGCATCAATTTGCATTTAAAATAACTTTTCCTACATCGCACTTTTTGTTTTCCACACTAAAATCAGATAGCGTTTATTTTGCCTCTTAAAAATGAAAACAAATCTCCATACTCTCCGCATGCTCTATGCTAAATTTCCTATGTATATTAAAATTAAAATCCCACATCTCATCCAAGACTCGTCCATAATTTATAATTCTAACTTTATTACCTAAATCTGTTTTGACAATTTTGCTTGCCTAAATATTGAAAGACGAAAGAGGCTATAAACACTGCCATTAGTTACAATTTTTAAAGTACCTGTGTACTTTTTTGTGTTTAAAAAATCAGGTAATAAAAGATTTTTATCTCTGTCGAGCGCGTTCAAAAAAAATATGTCGCCACCTAAAATGCCCAGCACACTTTAAGAATCTAGAGTGGAACTATTTGCATGAGCTCAGGAGGACCCAGAATAAAGAAAGTATATTTTTCCATTCAAAGTGCGAGTGCGAGTGCTTTATTGTTAATCACAATCTAAAAACAGTTCAAGTCGCTTATTAAATCTTACATTCGTCTTTTAGGCATAGCGTCTTTATTCCTTTAGCATTTTAGGGATTTTCGTCTTCTGAATTTTTCTGTGTCCGTGTCCCGTGAGGTAAACTGCACATTATGTATATTTCTTCGTTCTTTCTCCTGCTTTCTCCAGCTTTATCCTGCTCTCACTGTAGTCTGTAGCGTGTATGAAAACACTTGACTTGGAATAATTAGTCTGGGCTTCCTGAACAACTTACAATTATTACGACTTGTAGAGGCTCACAGTATAAAGCAACGTATTAAACATTTACCTACCTACCAACCTACCTACCTGCCTAAATGTGAGTGCCAGTAGTAGCACCAGCTGAATAAGCCAAAAGCCATCATACTCGTACTACTATGGTTGGTTTCACTTTCGGATTTGAATTGGAGATGATGTGAAGTACACTATATAAAGTCTAGCTCCTATTTCCTCGCTTCTTTTACCTCACACGTGTCTTGGTCTTGGCCCCGCTCACATTATACTTATCGCCCTACATGCATATATATATATATATATGATACCATAACTCGAGAAGAGCCTAAGCATTGTAAACATTCAAAGCATTTATGACGGGAGATGAAATACTAAACGGAACTCAAAAGTCAAGTAAAGTTAAAGGGAAGGAGCGCAGGGTAAAGTTTTTTTTTATATAAAAAAAATATTACAGACTGCATAAGCTAAACATGTGTATACAGAATACAGATACAGCACACTACAAACACATAGAGCTATACAGCTATTTTCCCTGTCAGTAAAGTTAGTACTAGTGAGACGAGTGAGTAGTGAGTACTGAGTGCTATTTAGTATTTATGATGTCAAGTTATATACACACTATCTTGGCAGTTAAAATCCTGGCTTGTGGCCAGATAAATCCTAAAATTCCTATAAATTTACAAAATAAAATTTCACATCAAAACTTCATAAAAAACAGGAAATAAATCCACATATATATATGACGGTAGGTAAGTAGGTAGGTAGGTATGCTTCTCGTAGAAACATATTTTTATTTTTTTTATATCCTGCCTCATTCCAAGTATTTTGAGGTGGCATATTGTGATGTAGCTACGTATATAGCGTTAAAGGAAATTGTGTAATGTAATAGGATCTATGTATGTACATCATCTAGGAATAGCATATAGGTTTTAAAAGCTCAAGACGTAGACTTTCTCTTTCTCCAGCAGGAGCGGCAGCAACGGCAGCTGCCTCACAGTTGACGGAAGAGAAAGTCAAGTGAGGATCGATTATTTGTATCGATTATGAGAAGCACATATGAAACCCTTTCCTCGTCTTATTTTCTTATTATACTCCATTTTCATATGTCATATACGCGGGACATGGGGTCTCCATCTCAATTTAACTCTATGGTTACGCGGGCACGGTTACGGGCACGGTTACGGTTAAGGCTAATGTTGTGGACCGTCTCTCAGTCAGTCATCAGCAGTTAGTTAGCCATGCTCTTTATTCACCAATTATTTTTGCAACAGTTGTTTCTTTTAGTGGACCACAGTAGATCTGAGCCGTATGTTCAAAACAGTTTCCCGACTCTTGAGAAGGACCTGTGAAAAGGGCATGACATTTATATGTAGGTACAATGCAAAATAGCAGAAATAAAATAGTTTTAATTTAATATGCAGTTAATGGTGACTATATTTGGTCTTTGTTAGTATCTGGATAGGCCCGTTTGAACCTTGTGAGTAAATTGGCTCTTAATATTATTTAACAAGGTTATAAACTAGCTATAGGTATATATTACCCGCTGACAAATAAAAAATGTCGGAAAACCAAATCAAATCAGGAACTTGGTATAATAATTGAGCGTAATGTAATAAGTAATAAAACAAATATGAAAAACGTTGTAAAGGTTCCGTTCCTGTTTTCTCCGCCCTCCTCATCGTTCCCCCTTTTGGTTCTGTTTGACGATCTCTCTCTCTCTCTCTGTAGCTATAGTCTCCATGTCGATGTCGATGTCGATGTCGACAATATGTATAATGGGGATGTTAAAAAAAGAGGGCTATCTTTTATTGTTCACAAAATACTTTGCATGTCGTGTGTGGTGGAAGTTGAAATCCAAGGCGAAGCTGAAGCGTGTGGCTCTCTTCTCTTATTTTAGCTCCACTTGACTTTCTTCTTTTTTCTCTCTTTTTTTTTGGTCCGTCTAACTTCACAACTCCGTCAGGATGAGGATCTGACGGGAGCTGAAGTTGAACCATATGCTTTTGTTTCCTCCATATCTTATTTTTCACATCTCTACAGTACACACACACACACACACACACAGTGCACTGATACTCCGGAATCCGGAACGCCTCCTCCTCCCTCACATCGCATCACATCACATCACATGGATGTGGAGGAAGCGTGTAGACTGAACACGGAATGACTTGTATGCTATGCTACGCACTGCAGCGTTTAGTGCAACGTAAAGAAAGTGAAAATATTTAGAAGGCTATGCTATACATACAGTAGAATTCCAGATTGAGCATTACAGATATTGTAGTCAAAGCACCCGCACCCGCCATATGGTGGTGGGTCTCGGTCTCGGGTATAGGCACACGGCAGCACAAAATAAATTCAGAAAAAAAAGTTGTAAGCTCTTGCATACTATGTGATGTTGTAGTAGTAGTATTAACGTGTTATGTGGTTGCGCCTAACAAAATACAACAGCTTGTTAACCCAAGGATGTCGATCATCATGTTCTATCCTTGTCCGATTGCCTATGTAATTCTGTGTGTAGTACAGTGCAATATGCACAAATTGACTCCTGCGTCCTGCAGTACACTGTATCTGCCTCGGCCAAAAACCAAGAAGTCCACATGCATTGAGAATGGAGGTTTTTTTGAACTCCTTTTTGTTGGTTAGCGTTTGGGTTTATTGGCATGGGCTGGATTTTGGTTTGAATTCGGCTTAAAGCTATAGCGTGTGAATGTTAAATGCTTTTATTTTTTATTTTTCTACCAGTACCAGAACCAGTACAGTACCAAAACCAGCTGGAAGCACAAGTCTCAGTATTATTATGTGCATATTATAACCGTGACTTTGGCTCTGACCGTAGACCATAAAGCATCAGTATACATTATACATATAGGAAATAGGAGCTACAAATACACATAGAAAATTACTACAATAAAAAAATGTAAGTTATACATGGCCATTTTAGTTTCTTGTGCTCGTCTTTTTTATAAACTCTTGTATTTCTTTTTTTTTACCCCATTCGCATTCGTTAGTTGGGTCTTGGTCTGGCCTGGCTTTGACTTTGGTCTTTTGGTGTGGGCTGTGAAGAGGGAGTGCAGTCACGCAATGCTCTGTTTGCATTCGAGGCGGTTACAACTTATCATGTACTTTCAGAAAATTACCTCTTCTCCACTTTACATGACTTCACATGACCAGGAAAGGAGCCTAAGCTAAACTGCATAAGAAATAGAGAGAGAGAGAAAGCTATAAGCGTCCTCTAGTATTACGTAATAGGGGAGCTTCAAGACATGGAACGTAAACGATATAGTTTTTATAGTATATATATATATAAATGCATACCATTTCTTTGCAAGACAAACGTTAAGCGTGGGTGGGTAGTTGGATTTGTCTGCTTTGGATTGCGTTATGCTTCGTTTGGGTTTCGTACGACGTCCATTATACATACTACATTGACTTGTCTTGAGCGAGTTCTCAAGACTTTGCTTTACATTTCCCAACGCCACCATCCTTCTACATGGCAACAATATAGCAGTAGCAATGTATCTCAATGTAATAACGTAATCAGAGCCTAGAAACAGTAAATTTCCTCTCATTTGTCACAACTTACAAAATAATGAATTATAACGAATAGGTCAAAGTCAATCAAAATTATGAATGAATTTTCTAAGGGTTAACATTTTATAAAAATAGTTGTATTTTAGCCTTAAAGCAAATTGAAACAAAAGCGTTCTCATATTGGGAAGGAGGGGCATAGGTTTTCTCAGTCATCCTTGGATTTGTTGGGTTCTTGCTACTGTTGTTGTTGTTATTATTTTTCTTACTATTTGCTTTTCTACTCTGCAGAATCTAATATGGAAAAAGCCATACATAATAATGCGTAGAAAGTGGAGGGAAACACGGACGCAATTACAGGTTTAATTTGAACAAGAGATTAGGCCAAGACGTCAAGGAAAAGAAAAGGGACGATGAAAACGAAGACGAGGCAATAATTCTAGTTCTAGTAGAGTGATAATTATAGTTGAAGTGTAGTGCAAACAAAGGTGAACACACGAAGCCCAAGAAGGTCCAGGACTTTTAGGTATAGACCAGGAGCTATTTCCATAGGTTCCAGTTCCAGCTAAAAAGAAGAAGCAGTATATTTTTCTATTTCATTTTTTTTTTCGTAATTCAGTATTTTCTTATTTTCTTATATGTGACATGTACCGATATTACGTTTATAGGAAGATTCTATGTATGTATATGGCCTTTCTTTCACTCGTGCTTCGTCCCATGGATTAGGTACTTGTTGGCACTATGAGACTGGCTGTGGCGGTAGCGCCTGTTGAAAGTTGGAACGTGGGGACTGTGACTCTCAAGTCATAATAATAATAATTTCTATGTCAATATTTGTTTTTTATTTAATTTAATGGAACGTTGAACGCAGAAAGTAGAGGCTTACTTTCCTACCTATAGCCATTTCCATGTTGACTGTGACTGTACTTTTACTGTCTATAATATATAGCTTATGCACGGCAGCTTTCCACTTCCACACGTAATGTCCCGTAGTTAGAAGTGAGAGCGATTTAGCGATATGAGATCAATGCTGGGATAGAAATGGACAGCAAAAGTTAGTATGGAATTCTTAAGTAATTATGTTACTAAACTGGCAAAAATACCCCACAGAAATTCTAATGAGCCTATAGGTAGGTACTATACTACATTTTGAGTGATTGTTTTTCAAAGTAAATTTTATAGATAATTTTTGTAAAGATTTTCAAACATGTGATCTACAAAAGCAAACGAATTTTAAAAAAATAATTTAGATAAAGTTTAAAATACTTTATAAGATTGTTTCCAAAAAATTCGAAACAAACAGAAAAAGGAAAATATATGAAAACAAATGAATGAATTGCTGGTTTTGACTGAGCAGTCTAACTTTCACTTCCCTGTGCAAACTATTATGACTCCTTCTCCCTCTCTTCAACGGCAGTGACAAAAATTAAACTTTCACTTTTTGACTCTCACTCAGGCGGAAGAATGTTTGAGGAGCGGAAGCTTTCTCCGACTTTCCCTTTCGACTGCAAAAACAGTATAGACTGTGAGAAGTGAGAAGAAATTTAGGTCCATAGGCTAAACCATTGCTAAAGTATAAGTATTCTTTCTCTTTTGCTTTCTCCAGCCATGAGATCCAGCCAAAGACCTTTCCCTATCTCGTCTCCGTTTCATTCACTGTTATATTTACTACAGCGTATAGTATATTATGCACATACATGAAGGTTCCATTCATTCGCTCGCATATTTATGTACCTAACCTCCTGTGATTGTGCTCCAGGGCGATTTAGAGTCAGAGAGTCATGGGTATGGGTATATTATTTAAAGATAAGCATCCCATTGTCAACATATTAATTTTGTATTTGGCGCGGTTTCTTAGCTATCGTCTTATCCAGTAGCTTTTCCACTTATTAAAATTCTATAGCAGCTTCTCATAGCTTCTTCGAGGACAGTTCTGCTATATTATAAATGCTTTCGCTTGATTGTATTATTTAAAACAAAGTGTAGAGGATACGATGCAGAGCAGAGGGTTTGGTGGATTTAATTTCCTATTTCACCCATCGCTCAGCTCCCCCGCAGCCAATAATTATAAAATAATGACTGTTTACATTTCATCACTTTCCCCTGTTAAATACCTGTTGTTTCTTGCGGTGAAAGTCGTTTTTGTAGTGAAACGACAACATTATCAATTATTGAATCTGTAATACAAGTCACCAGGTGAATATACTGATATGTACGTGTCCTTTAATAAGGCAAAGACTCTTTATTCCTCCAGATAGTGTACACAGTATATATAGTTTGAATATCGTTTGAATTATTAAAAGTTTACATACATGAACCTTCTGCATTAGAATTAAATTACGACCAAAATCCTGTCACTGTTTACGCGCCTAAATTCGTAGGATCAAAGTAGAAAATAATAGGAATATATTTAGGAATAGAAAACATTACAAAATAGATAAAAGTAATGGTAAAATTTTGTAATTGGATTTTCTGATGAAACAATATAATATTATGTAATATGTAAATATAATGTATAAGGTTAGGGATAAACGAATAATCGCTGCGGCAACTGCTACACATATGAAAATACCAAAAATAAATCAAACTCATGAATAAAGCCACATTTGCCTTGATAAGAGCTTCAGTTTCAATTTAAAATGCAAGTCCACAAACTATGTACAAATATAAATGGCCTGGTTGAATACCCTAATGACATGTAGTATTAATGGTAGTTTACAGTTTACACTTGTATGTTTAATATGATCAAAATGAGAGTCAAGGAAGACAGCCGTTGCTGCATAAATTCAGATTTTCTGAGATTAAATGTGTTTTGAAGCAGCATATGTGTACACATACATATTATGTACAGGGTAACAGATACAAATTTCCTTTTCTGTCTGTTGTCTTGCTCCTTGAAATATTTGAAAGGTTGACTTTAGTTTTGTTAGCTTTAGATTTGCCTTAGCTTTCACTTCCCTTACGGCTGTGGCTGCGGCAGAATCCGTTTCGGTTTCTTTGTGGAGTTTGGTCCCCGTGTTCTGTACTACAGCATGCTACAACTACTACTCTATCAGTAGCTTGATTTGCCTATGCAATGCCCTAGCTTTCTCTTTGCTTTCACTCTACTCTCTCACTCCTTTATGTTCTTATACATGTGTCTACATGTGTGTGTGTGTGTGTGTTGGTGTTTCTGTTTCTAGTTCTGTTTCGTTGCTGACAATCAAGACTCAATTTGCCTAATGGATTTCAAAATCGTTGAGAAAATATTGGGTCGTCTCGTGCAGGGCACTCTGCGCTCTATACACGCTCTAAATACTATACTGCATACTTTTGTTATAAGTATAGAGGTATGCTGCAGACTGCAGAGTAACAGTGCTAGTTTTGGTTGGAAGCGTTCCCCTTCCTTCTATTTTGTTTTGACTCCAGGCGCCATAACCCGTATGTAGTGGGTACAAGCACTAGTCTACATAACTAGGAAGACAACTAGTACTGTTTCCTTCTGGTCTTGCAAGTGTACATTACACTCATACACTGCATGCATTCTGAAAGAAATAAGCTTTGAAATTTACTTTTGACTTGGTTGCTTCTTCTTCGTCGTCGTCGTCTTCTTTTCCTGGTCGTTCATAGCTTCACTTAGCTACTTTCTCCATTCTCTGAACGACATGCCATGTCGCTTAGTAGTTCCTGTTCAGCACTCTCGCGTTAGGTTTGGATTTGGACTTGTATTTAGCTTAGCATTGGCGCTCGCACACGCTCGCTTTGAAATTACCGTAACCGTAACCGTTTTGCGTTTTCGTCTGGTCTCTATAGCACTGTGTGGTGGTTGAAGGAGTCGTCGTCGTCGTCGTTCTTTCTCCTTTTTTCCATTCAACTTTCTCTTTGCCTTGTCGGCTCCGACCTCGACTTTCTCTTTCTTGATTTCCAACTTTAACTCAGCTACTACTTCTCTTTACATCACACATGGTAATGGAAGTCCACGTCCATGGTTACCTATGTACACATATGTAATTTTGCTTTCACCGTGACTACCGCACTAAATATGTATAGTAAAAGTCTACAAGTGGATATAGTCTGTAGTCTGTAGAGTGAATAGTAGTAGTAGTAGCCGTTTGCCATTTGTGTATCGAAATAGAAATCTTGGAGGTAGAAAAAGTACAGAGAGAAGCATAGAGCGACTGAAGAAGAGAATAGAATATAGAGAACAAGAAGGAGAACCATCTTTGAAGGTTAAAATGAAAGACCTCTCAGAGTAAAAGTCAAGTCAAACCTCAGACCAAAGTCTCCTTTTCTCTTTTTACGGTATTCAGGGGTGAGGAGGAATTGCGTACATACTGTGTAGTTACTATATATACTATTTCTATATTCCACACATACCTTACTCCGTGTCAAGTCTTTGCATTCTCCCTGTTCGTTCCTTCGTTCAGCGTTGGGAGTGTAAAAAGGAGCAGTGGAGCAATCATGGTAATGTGTTTCTTACATGAATGCATAATAACGCTCCGCTTTCTCCTTTCTCTCCCCTTTCACTCTCATTGTATCTCCGTTTGTAGTGAGCCCAACAAAGACTTAGTTTTTTTTCGCGGAACAAAATCCACATGCGGAGGGAGAGAAGAGAAAAATGTGTGACCCTGTTTTGTTATGCTCCGTGTACAGAGCTAAAGCTCACATGGACATGTGTATTGGGTAATGCTTCGTAAATGTTAACACGAGGACTGACGGAGACGGAGACTGGAACATGAGCATGATTTGAAAGTTGCAATTTAAATTCGCAAACAAATTACAATACATATCGAAATTCAAATCAGGGAAAGCTCCTTTTTTGCCATCCTGCCTAACTAAATTCTGAAATTTTGAATTAAAGTCTAAATATATGCAGTGACAAAAAGAAGCTCTGCTATGTAGAATTTAATAGTGGCAAGTGAAACCATCACTGCATTCTTGACTCAGTAGAAAGTTTGCAATACATACATAAAAAATACAGCAGATTACTTTCACTTTAGATTACTTAATTGGCAAAATGAAAAGTTGGTAATTTTAAAAGTAATGAAAAGAGTGAAAGTTATTTCAGCTTTCACTATACTTTCACCTCACTTCCACCAAAATTTATTTGTGTGAAATTTTGGGATAAGAAAGTAAATATTTTAGTAAAAGTACACATATGTACAGTGTACGTGTGAGATATTTTGACCTGTGGAGTTTAAAAACATGACCTGAATGTGAAGTGAAGTTAAGCTGAAAGATTGGGGAATTTTCAGGTTTGAAGATGCAATATTAGGCTTAGGCTGACTGGATACTACAAGACTTTTGGTCTTGTTCCTGTACTGATTGATATGGGAATGGGACTATGGCGAACATTGCTACAGTAGTGCTCTGCACTCGGTGGTCTACTAGTATGTCTCTATCTGAACATCACTGGCAGATCAAGGGCGAGACAGGCGCTTATACTTGTAGTGCACTAGCCCACGCCAGAGCTGTTACTTCAGTTTTAGTTTTATACGAGTGTACAAGTAGAATTTAGAATGTAAGTTGACGCCTTCACTTTTCAAACTATTTACTTTCTCCATTTCTCTCCTCCGTCTACTACGTACTATTTCTACTTCTTCCTTCAGAATATACATAAAAACATGAAGAACAAGAGAGAGAGGGGGAGAAAGAAAGGAGAGAAAGTTCTTTCTACAAAGAAGACGGCGAAACCTTCAGGCACACAGCCTATAACCCACTCATACACCAACTAAATACTCGTAAACCTACACCTCTAGACATACCGCCCACTTTTATTTTATAGAGGCTTAAGTGTACATGTAAAAAATTCTATAATTTTAACCAATAAATTTTTGATCCTGCTTTAGTGTGTGGTAGAAACTACTGCTTCTCTATCTTGTGTGGAGCATGTTTTTCTCGTCTTATAATTCTTATCTGAGGAAAAGAAAGTAAACCTGGGTGAAAGCAAGAGGAAGTAGTCCCGTCATCTTGAATCAGCCTGTAACATAAGTACCCACTCGTTTAGCTGTCCAAAGAGTTGTCTTAGTAAATTTCTTATGCAAGGAAAGTCTTTTTGAAATTATTGTAACTACAATTTAGCGTAGGATTATATAGAAATTAGTTTTCTTTTTTTTTATTGGATTAACATAATTCTTTTTGCAAATTTTAAAAATGGTTTCTATTTTTAAAAAACAAGGTGGTTAGTAGAATTTGTATTTGCGGTAGTGGTACGTCCACAGGTACAAAAATGTAGCCTTGGTATATTAATTTAGCGAATGATTTAAGTGAAAAAGCTTTTTACTTTAACCTTGCAAGTAAAATCCTATTAGAGAAAGCAGCAAAAGTCAATGTCAGGGTGTGGGAATACCCAGGGTGATAATAAATACAAGATTGTAATTGCCTATCGATAAATGTGAGGTTTTATGCATAACGTTTTTACAGTATAGAATCATGATACTTAAGTGAACCTTGTGTGTGTGTGTGTGTGTGTGTGTGTGTGTGTGTGTGTGTGTGTGTGTGTGTGCATGGAGAGACTCGTGTTAGTTTGTATTTACAATTATGTCATGTATTTTATGTGTTTCTTGTATTTTATGAGAATTCTTGAATTCGTGAAAGAGATGTTAAATGTTCTTTTCAAGCCTTCAACTCGTTCCCCTCTCTCCCTAACAACTTTCACTGTAGCTTTCTCCGATTATATAGTCATATATATAGTATATAATCTTCTAAACGTGAACTACAGCTGTTTTTATACTTGAGCCCAACACTTATTAAGCAACGTAGTATGTAGCAGAATGGGAGGTCTCGGTTGCAGACGTAGTATAAAACACAGGTGGGTAGGGGAATACTTGTAGATTAGTTACGGGGAAAGCAGGAGCGTTTAGGTGAAAGTGAAAGCACTTAATTTATGGAAGAAAGCATTTTAAAGTTGCTGTTATTAACTGCAACTCGCAACTCAAGATACAAGGTACTAAAGTAAGGAGCCCCTTCATAGGGTTGCTTATGCTTATGTTCATGCTTATAGGCTCTTAAGCGGAGATGTTGTAGTGCTATAGTAATGTATAATCCATAGCAGTGTGCTTGGGTACAACCTTTGTACAAGTAGCCCACAAAATTCACGTGACACATTTTAAATTTATTGTTGAAAATGCAGTAAAAGTGAAAGCATCCAAAATGCTTTCACCCTCCCACGAAAGTATTAAACTACTTAATTTTGCTTAGAAAGGTAAAACGCAAAACGCCCAGCTACAATCATTTACTAACAAGAAAATGACATGTTCTTACAAATTCGATGATTTTTCAAGGTTCATGACTAGTATTTAATATTTTAATAAAATTGGCTTATAAATCGCCTCAAAGTATAACCTTTTTACATTTCTAGAACAAAACCTAAAACATTCTTAGATCCAAATTTAAAACTTTTGGTGAAAGCTTTCTTGAGTTAAACGTGCCTGGAATAAAAACTAAATTTGAATCTTAAGCTAGAAACACTACCTGAAACGCACACAACTAACTAGTAAGCATTTGTGTGATTGCTCATGTATCTTGACTCTTAGGAAAAATTTCAAAATTAATCTCTGTCTCAAAATGAAAAATTAAAAGGTGACATACATATTGGTACTTTGCGTTGGCGTGGGGAGACTGCCACTGGCACTAGTGTTAGTTTAAAGGTTTCTTGGTTTGAAAAATGGTGAGAAGTGATTGTGAGAGCTACAATAATAAAAGTATTGGCATTGGCACTGTGCCGGTGTGAGTTCGGGTGCCGGTGCCGGTGTAGCTTCCAGTCTCTAGTACTTCTGAGGATGAGAGAAAGGAGAGAAAGCATTATGGTTATGGGTTTCACTCTGGGATCTGAGAACGGAACCAGAACCTGAACCAAAGCTAGGGTAATGGGAGCGGTATAACTGTATAACGGTAACGGTTTGATGTCAAAGGAAGGGAAGAGATAAGTTATAGTTAGCTTAGTGTGTGGGACAGAGACGGACTCAAATGGGATGGCTATGATATCATTACTTTCCTCGTCTTTTCGTCTTCGTCTTGGTCGTTGGTATATAAAGTCAGATGAAACCCCCGTGACCACGCCAAGCCAAGTCGCAGGCCAAAGCCTTGTAATACGTATAGCTAACATATATGTATACCAGTGTGTACCACCCCCGCCACCACCACCATTACCACTACCACCATAGCCGTGGAAAATATAAGGTTCTTCTAAATTGAAATGTATTAAGCTGGAAAAATAAAATAGTTGGGAAAACCTACCCAGCAGGTGGTTGGCCAAGTAATCTCCACCAAATTGTGATTTATGATGGGCTAACAGATACAACCAACGCCGAGGCCGACGCCCGGACCGACACCAACACCGAGAACGAAAACCTGAAAACACTGAAAAGGGGAAAGAAAGTGAGAGGCGCGCAAAGTCTAATCGTAAGCTCCCACACACAACACTCATCTCAAATAAAGAGAGAGAGAGAGAGCAGCGCCGCATTAAACTGTATTATAGTCACTTTTAGATGTACACTATATATACATATATATTGGCCCCATTTTATTATCTTTAGATATATAGAGAAAGTATGTAATTATACCCGTATACACTGGTTCTGGTGCTGGTGCTGGTACTGGTACTGGTACTGGTACTGACACTGGTACTCTACTATAGAACTCACTTCTAATAATTCTAAACCGCAAATTTTTCACAATGATAACTTTCTCCCCATTATACTTCCTTCCGTCTCTCCGTCCAAAGTTTTTATTTCCGCTCAAGATTATTTTTAAATTATCTCCTTTTTAATAAAACCTTCCCAAGCCTCGTTCACTTGGTCTTCAGTTCCTTTAACAAAACTATAGGTACCTTACTAAATCACCACCTTACTAAAGCTCCTTTGTAGAATTTAACTCAAGAATTAAGAGTAATGCAAATGAGGACACAAACACAATGTTAAATTAAATAGAATTTAGAATTTTTAAAGCTTTTTTGGATAACTTTTTGTTTCCTTAGAAGACATGTGTATCGACGACCATAGTTGACTAATTTGAACACAATTTTGAGTTTGGTTTTGCATATTTTAATTGGTTAAGACGATACAAATTGGTCTTATATGGGAAGGCTCCCAAGTGTTAAATCCGAAATGAAGCAAACGATATCAGGTCATGTACTACGTGGTGGGGTCACTACAACGTATACTATCATATCGGTGCAAATTGCGTTTTGGCGCCAAAAACGAATATTGAAATTTTCAAAATTCGTCGAAATTAAAAATCACGAAAATCATATGGGAAATTAAATGGGAATTTCACCTTACCCAATGACGACCCCTTACTAAAATTAGTAAGGGGTCGTCCATAAATGATGTCGTCCAAATTTTTTCATTTTTAAACCCTATGACGCTGTCATCAGCTTTTACAATTTTGTAAATAGCTATCTTCAACATTAGATGCCATTCAAAATCCAAAGAGACCCAACGACTCCACTTGTGAGGTCATTCATGGATGCACAATTTTTGAACATATGTTTAAACCGTTGTTTTTTAAATTCTTCCTAAATGTTGTTGTACAAGTTGGGAGTAAAGTTATTTAAAAAAATTTTTTTTTTCATGAACTTCAAAATGTTGTATCACTCGTTACAATTTGGCATCTTCTTGAAAAAATTATTATAATTTTTTAAAGCACGGCAAAAACACTTTTACGATCGCAGCTCTAAATTTAAAGTTATATAATTAAATATTTTGACCAATGAGTTCATTTATGGACATTCTCTAATTTATCTAATTTTGAAGTATACAAAAAACTAAAACTAAAGGTTTAGTGAGCAATTTACTTTACATGTTAGTAGCAATAATATGTTTTTCAGTGTTTTGATAATTCGACTAATAACTATATAAAAATACTAGGAATTTTCATAGGAATATTCCTATTGCAATCTTAAGAAGTTTACCAGTTATACAGGTAGCATGGTATTATTCAGCATTGCAACAGTTTATGATAACTAAACATAATTTTCAAACGATGGTATCTAAAAAACAGGTTTTAAGACAAACTATCGCTGTAATATAACTGCGGGGTAAAGGGTAGATGAATGTCACTTAACCGCCCTGTAGATTTTAATAAGCGGCCTAGTGTCTACTCAAATAATCTTTAACCAAAATAACTTTAGCTAACGTGACGGTATCTAAAATCTAAATGCTACAAAAGCCCAAAATTCCGTTTTCCATAATAATAATACCACAGTTGAAAAACAACGCTATGAATTTTGCACTGTTACATTATACTTCTTTATTTTATTAATTAACTATTCGATAACTATAACTGTAGCATTACAGGTGCATCTGTTCCTTAATATAATTAGGTCTTACAATTTCACGTGTTTAAGAACAGGAGTCAGGAATTTTAAATAAGACTACTTTTTACAATAACGACATTACAGGTAGAGTCATTAGGTCTTTTTGTATATTGAATGGCATATCCAATGTTAAAGGTAGCTATTTACAAAATTGTAAAAGCTGATGACAGCGTCATAGGGTCTAAAAATGAAAAAATTTGGACGACATCATTTATGGACGATACCTTACTAATTTTAGGCTTGTTCCTAATCAAATAACACAAGGCATATAGTTTTTGAAAAAAATCAGAAAACTGAAAAAGTGGTAAGGGGGGACCATTGGGTAAGGTGAAATTCCCATATGATTTTCGTGATTTTTAATTTCGACGAATTTTGAAAATTTCAATATTCGTTTTTGGCGCCAAAACGTAATTTGCACCGATATGATAGTATACGTTGTAGTGACCCCACCACGAAGTACATGACCTGATATCGTTTGCTTCATTTCGGATTTTACACTTCGGAGCCTTCCCATGTTAGTCACAGGTTTGAACACAGGCAGATTACTAACTAGAAAATTAAAAATGCAATTTTTGAACTTTTGTTCTAGCTTATCTAAAGGAGCTGTAGAGAAAAATGAAGCGATACTTTACTTTATTATCGTCATGTTTCCTTGAAGTTTTAACGCAGATTAACCGCGTACATACTGAACAACAACGCAATAAAAACAAATGCACTGTGAAACTAATGAGATAGCATCTTTTGAATTTAATTCTTGGGTTAGTTATTTATTAGGAAGCAAAGTATAAATACTAATCCGAGCGCCCAGCAAGCACATCATCAGTGTAATGCATTAATATACGACGACGACGCGTACACGCTATTTCGGATATAATATGAAATGTTTGTGCTTGTCAGGAATAGCTGGTACTGGTACTGGCACTCGTACTGGTGCTGGAAGAAAAGTAGTAGAGTTGACTCTTGTACTCGGGTGGTGTGGTGAATCATAAGGATGGATGAAATGATTGTGTGGCCCGAGATGAGTGATCTGTCCAATCTTCACAGCAAGGGGGAGAGAATAGAAATCACGAGTAAAACAAGAACAAGAAGGAATAACCCAAAAGGAAGCAATGTGCGATCACTGGGGCTGCTTCTTGTACATGTGATGGGGTTGGATTTGGATTTGGAAGTAGGAATGGCGACGGGACCGGGAAAGTTGCCACAATATTGAATATAATTTTATAGCAAAGTTTATCCTTCGGTCTGCTCCCTGTCGACTGTCGGCTCGGTTGTCGCTTCCTCTGTCCCTGTCCCTGCATCTGTATTACAAGCGGCCTCCAAAAACAGATATTATATTGTTATGAAACATCTAAATCTACCGTCTACAGGACGGGAGATAAAAGTAAAAGGGAAGCGACAGTGGCAGCGGGAATTGTATGGTAACGGGAACGGGAGCGGGAACGGGTGGAGTGTATTATTAGTATTATGACAAGACCCTATGACAGTCGTATACACTTTACCGCACCACCATCGCATCACATCAGAGACACCACAATCTCAATCCAGGGCGGCAATCTCATCCCTCAAAGGATCAGGGCTGAAAGGGAAAAGGCATTACAATTATTATGAGCGAGCGGCGGCGTAAATGGGAAGCATAGTATGTAAGTCTACTACTACCACTACCCCTCGCCTCGCCTTTTCGCCCTGTCCCCTCGCTTAAATTCACTAAATGCCCCTTGTTCCAAAGTCGACGCGTACATAGTGTCGGCAACTTTTACTTTCTCGAACCAAATTAGCTCCAGCTCTGTCACTGTATTAATAGACCCAGAAGCTATTAGCGAGACGCGCTCGTTGCCCTCCCAAGGCTATGTTTCTCAGAAATTACAAAAACAGACTCTGACACAAACCATTAAGAAACCTAATGAGAGAGGTCCTGATCAAATATTCAATAGATTTTAGTTTCCTTCCAGGAAAATGTTTTTAAAAAATTCATCTGTTTTTTTAAACAGAATTTTGTAAGGTTTTATTTTCAGAAAACAATATTAATTGTTAACCATTGCAATTTTACTGGTAGACAAATTAAAAACTGTGGAGGCTCGTCGTTCCTACTGTAGTTAATGCATTATTGGGATTTCGGATAATGCTTTGTACATTGTTACACACTAGAATAGAGATACATGTATGTGCATATACGTACAGTAATTGATTTTTTGAAAATGCCTGAGTAACAGCAGTAGCTCTGTTTTGTGTACAAAATACGTATAAAAAATACTCTGACACACGGCATGTGTGTCTGTGTGTCCGTCCGCTCGTCTTTGTATAAAGATAATTACGTAAAGTGTGGATAAATATTGTTTGAATGAATTGCATGATTACCTCCGATTTACATCCTCTGTCTGGGCCAACAAAACACGAGCAGACGGTCAATATGTAGACAGACATAGAACACACACACACACACACAGGCAGGCAGGGGCAGGCAGGGAGAAAAATTACGATTACGAATACGATTGTGATTAGGATTAGGAAGGCGATCACTTTGTCTCGCAAACAAAAAAATAAGTAAATGCTTTTATATTTGAATATGACGAACCCTTAGCATGCAATCTTGATCCATATGTTAAAAAAGGATTCTAAAGCTCCACATTAAATATAATGTAAAAGTGTCTAACTCTGAATTAATCGTTTTATTCATAATATTTTTTTTACATTTTGCAAGCCACGCAAAGAAATGCGTACAGCTTATTCTTCTAATAGTGCCAATTCTTTAATTTAAAATGTGGAATAAATCAAAAGTATATCGTGACATTCATTATGTAACTAAATGAAAATTGTTACAAAAACAGTTCGAATTTTACGAATTTGCAAACAGCGTAGCCCACTTTTGCACACAATTTTAAAAACTGCATTTTGCAGCAACATTTGGTGCAAAATAAAACTCTTTTTTTAAAATAGTTTTACAGGTAGATCTTGAAGATTATCAATAATGCACGCTTATTATTAGTAGGTAATGCATTTGGATTTTAATGGATTACTATAAGGCTTTGCGTATAAGCGTAGTTTAAAGATGCAAATAAAAACAAGTTGTTTATTTTTGCCTTTCCGTTTGGTGTACACACACATTATGATTGTGACATTTGTGACTCTGAACATAGACTATATATACCTTTTGTTAAAAGCTGAAAGTGGGAAAACATAAAAAACGAAAGACACGGGGGAAATTTAAATTTGCTGTGCAAGGATAAATAACACACAAAAAATATACATGTATGTACAGAATTAAAGAGGGTTCGCAATGTTGGCTGTCAGTGTCACAGGAGGTGGGTCTTTTACACCTTTTTGGTTTATTGACAAGAATTTACATTTACATAGGCTACGGCTATATAATAATAGGGAAGGCACAGTGTAACTATGTGTAAGCCGCATGCTCCAGAAATGAAGTCCAAAGACAACAACAACAACAACAACTACAACTACAACTAAAATAATGAACACATCCAAGCTCAAATTTTATTAAATCTGCCGTCTATACATATATGAAATGAAAATGAATAAAATTTACAAAGAATTATATTCTCAAACCTTTATTAAGAAATGCTCTATTATAGTGCGACTTTCACTGAGCTTTCACCTTGGGCCTGGAGATAAGAATGAGGATCAGAGCATCTTCTCTTGCATCAAGCTTCTGGACTTGTGAATTACAGGAATAATTGCATTAGCATTTCTATTATGAAATCCTTCTGCACTTTCTCCTATATATTAAACAACTTTTTCTTTACAACTTTTTATTTGGTACAGAGATTCAGAATTTAGCCATATTTAGGAGATGCAAAAGAAACGCTTAGTGTCTGGGATTGTTTATAAAATTAAATGTAAATAAAATAATTATTACACGGATTTTATACTTTTCCCGCCTTTGCATTTGCCCTGTGCGTGTAGAAATTATGCTTGTTGGAAAGTAGTCAACTTGAATTTAAAGGTAGATATAAAATTAAAATTTTTGATAGAATTTTAATTAATTTTAAAATATCTGTGTTAAGTTTGATATCACAAATAACAGGAAAAGAAAGCATTTAAAAACCTGAGTAAACTGTGAGCGATACTTTTTGCTAGAATTATACTGATGCTTTAATAGGTATAGGCTGAAATGCCTACACATTGCGTATGGTATTCTCACTGTAGAGACAGGCATACAGGTTACAAGTTAGTAGTAGTAGAACTTGAACCCTATACCCTTGAATGCCTTATGCGTTACATTGGTTACATAGCGCTGCGTCCCATTGTTATTGCTAGCATTTGGTTTGGGTCGTCGTCTCCGGGTCTCGCTCTGTCTCATTCCTGATGCTGGTCTTCTTGGTTGGAGCTTGGCTTTCGAGTGTGAAGCTCACAACTCCAAAATTTTCCTATCCCCTACTCACTTCTTCCGCTTCCCAACTTTCTCTCATGCTCAGTTCCGTGTTGAGTGTGTTCGATGGTGGAAGTGGAAGTAGAGTCGCTCGAACTCACACTCAAAAATTCCTTTGCATCCTTGCGATTTCGGTGACAAGTCAAAACAAACACCAAATTTTCACGTTTTATCTCTATTTGATATCCACAGAAAAGAGAAAGCAGAGCTTAAAAATTCACAAACAAAAAATTAAATCAGTGTGATTATTGTCCCGCTCTGTTTCGGCTCTGTTTCAAAACAACAACAATACCATTTAAAACAAAAGTTTGGAACTTTTGAAAGTTTTGTGTTGCGTGGTTTCTGTTCCACTTTTGTAAACGGGGGAAAGCAAAATTATTATGGATTTACTTGCAACCGAATCAAATTTAAAAAAGTGAAGTTTTACCTTTTTGCAAAACTGTGCTCATGTCTCACGTTGCAACAATTACAAATTTTTCACAATTTACAAGTGTTTTTTGGATTTCATTAAAATTTTTAAAAAATTTGACTTTCACTAGTAATCAAATATAGTAGTGTTGTGCGTAGTCGTTCTTGACGCAATTTTTAGTTCACATTGTGTAATGTTTTCTAGCAATGGAATTTCAGCAAATATTTTTAAAAACATTTTTACAGACATTTTAAACTATGCACTGCAGGAAAAAAGTTTTTATTCGCTTTCTCTGTGTTGTCCCTATGTGGTGGGAAAGTCCGTGAAGCTCAGTCAGAGTGTATCATAAAAACCATGAATTGTGTGAATTTTCTTTCAAACTAAAAAAAACACATTTGGAATTTGGATTTTTTTTTGTTTCTCAGTTTCTATATGGAACATTACATTGGGGAGGAGAAAGCTTTATAATACATGTAAATTCAGCATGTAGACATTTTCAGCTTATGTTCAAACCTCAAAGCTCTACAGAACAGAAGAAAAATATACCAATTCCAAAAGATATGTGTCTCTAGTGAGTGTGTATCTATATTTGTCTGTGTGTACTTTGTGGAATAAAATAAAAATAAGGAATAAAAAAAATATGAAAAACGAACACAAGAGAAAATAAAGACACAAAGTAAAAGTAAAGGGAAAACTTGGGAAGAAAGTTAAAGTTGTGAGAATGTCAAGAGAGAAAGGAAAAGAGAGAAAGCATGTGAAATTCATGGGAAATTTAAAACTTTCCAATTTACCGATTAACTGATCTTTGTACGATTTTGTTTCTTCAAGGCAGGAACATAACACAGAAAATGAGAAAAAAGTGAAAAAAAATTACAAAAGTTGAAATATGTTTTTTTTCATAAAAAACAAATTTCTTAAATAAATTGCACTCAATGAATTGGATTTGTTTTTTAAATTTCCGCAACATTTTCTACAATGCTTTATTCTTCGTTCTTGCTCAATTCTTCTAAAAACCAAAACTATGAAAATTGGCGAACTTCACTAGAATAAGAGTACAGTTGCAGTTGTGTATTGTGCCAAAATTATGAAAGCATCGAAGTTAATAAAATCCGAAACTACATATTACACACAATTCGGATAATGGAAATAAATTGTGGTGTTCCATTTAGAGTATTGAGTAATGGATTGGTTTTCATATAAATATCATGGAGATTAAAATACATTTACATCCTGGTCAACCATATTATAGTGTTAATTGGACTAACGATAAAGTGTGCAAATAATTTACAAAAAATCCAAACTACGATATTTTCAATAATATAAAAATATTTACAAAATATCAAAATCTACTCTAATAATTTACTGTGTGTTGATAAGATACCCTTACGTTGTGTTAAAAACATAATGTAATAATAACGGCAAAGGGGGGTAATGATAAATGTTGGGAGCAAATTCAAAGCGTAAGATATGGTCAAGGTTAAGCTCTATGTTTTTTAGTAATTAAGAATTTATTTTAATTTCCTATTTCTATTTTTTTTTCTTGTCTCTCCTTTTCCCCTTCTGTTTGTATTCTGTTGGGAATATGGACATACACAGGGATTGGAAGGATTAGGAAGCACTTCCGTTCTGTCCTTTTTACTGTCTTGTGTTGTTGGGCCAAGGAGTGTGTGCCCTTCCCCTGAGAGGGGCATGAGACCAAGGCTATGGCTTGGGATTTGGCTCCTGGCCATTCTAATTTTTGGGGTCACCACTTCCGCAGCTTCTGGTAAGTACAAATCGTTTTTTTTACAATTGTTTACAAATCTGTCAACTTTCACAACTTTCACCTTACATCCATCCGTCGTCGTTATCAACATCAGTCGCTTCTCTACTCTTTTGTACTCGATGTCCAACTAATTACTTGTTCAGCTGGAAGAAAGCACAGTTTTAAATACATAAATATCGTTTTTGATTCTACTTTCCCCGTTCATCCGTCAACAAGTGCACAAAATTCAGCAAAAGAAAAAAAATGGGACTAGTTATGTTGTCGTTCTTGCTAAAATATAAAACAAAATACTAAAATTTATTTTATGAAATTTCAAAAGTTCGATTTGTAGTTGCTACGTTCATGAATATTTTAGATGGACACTATATCCCCTTTATAATCTACCTTTGAACCTGCATATACATTTTTCCACGGGTTACTAATACAACTACAAATGACCAGCGCGGTTTTTAAAACCGTCAAATATTTTTTAATTGACAATATGCATCATTTAATACTAACAAAAATAACAATGCATTTAAAAAAAGCGATATAAATGGACATGAAAGACGTAGATGAGGTGAAAGACACGTTGGAGTCTAATGCCAAAATGCAGTACTCTGCCTCCCGTCTTGTTCTACAAGTATTAATAAAAATAAATAAAAGGGCGGTGTGCATAAGAGAAAGCGGAGTGAAAGTAATGGATCATAGCCTAGCAGAGGATAGATTGAAATGATGACAATTTTCTGTTGGCCTCTCTCTCTCTCTCTTCCACCCTTCTAAATCTTTCTGTTATGATTATGTCTCCCTGTCATCCGAGTGCCAATAAGAAATGTTACTTTCACCATCTCTATTGCTGTAACTGTAGCCTTAGCCGTAACCGTAACCGTAACTGATCGTGAGAGATGTACTAGTAATACTCCATGTAGAATCTCTATATGAACTATGTCTCCTTTATAGAGTCAGCTTTCTACTTTATACCTCCTGCCTTTCACTTGAGAGAATATAGCTTAACTCCTATGGAAATTTTATTATGAAACAAGAGGGACGGGGACAGGGACAGGAGAGAAAGTACATTGAAAAAGTGAAACTCAAAGTAAATATCCGATAGCAATGCGCTGTGTAATATGATATAGAATGTTCAACTGCTGAATAGCTACACGTACGAGGAGATGATACTTTGCCTAGTATGGCCTGACGCTGACTTTTTTCCTGACTTTTTGGCTGAGGCAGGCTTGAGTACAATAGGAAATATGAAGCTTAGACTGTGTAGACAGTAGACATAGTCAAGGATGGAGAGAAAGGCTCAAGTTTTGTTTGCTTTCTCCTCACTCCATTATTATTTTTATTATTATCATTATTATTATAAAAAGACTGGGGCCGGGATCGGGTACTTTCAAAGCTCTATAGTTTTCCAGTCAGTCCACATCAGTCTTCCTCTATTATGTTTTCCCCTCTAAAAATCATTACCATTTTTTTCCCTAGCTTTTCTCATAGTGGTAGCAGTTAGAGTATTATGGCTGTCAGTCTCACTTTATTACTTTTCATATCTTTACCGTTGTTATTTTCATTTTCGTTTTTGGTTATGGCAATCATAATAAAAAAAACTTGTAGATGAAAAAGAAATCAAAGTTGAACTCGAGGCTTACATTAGTCGTATTCGTAACCGGAATTAGCTTCATTTTGCGAATATTATGATTATTGTATTGTTTTTATTATATATAATAGACCTATAAAGCTGCTCTGGCTCTACAGTAGAAACAATCTTGTAAATATTCAAATTTTATTTTCATGTATTTCAAACACAATTTCTACATGGGGTATTAGCTCAGCTGTTTGTTCTGTTTGTACTAGGTATATAAAAAATAAATGTGATGGTCAAAGTCAATTTCAATTTCAAAGATTTATTGATTTATGTATTTACATTCGCTCCAAGAGGAAAATTTTAATAACGTGTATGATCCGCATGAATTTGCTATACTTTTACTATACCTACGGTAAACTTTCACTATACTTTCACCGTGATTTTTCTAACCCAGTGTTCTTGAATCGTAGAATATTACAAACTTATGTTCTACACGGTGAAACATTTCTTTAGGTTTTTAATGTAGTTGTGGCGAAAGAGAAAAAATTTGTTTAAATCGTCCAACTATACATTTATACACATTACATCTGTACAACTACCACTATATACATACAAAACAAGAGTATACAGAACATAGGGCCGTGGTATATTGTGCTCAAGCTTTTGAAGAAGTGGAAGATTGTATCATATGAAAGATAAATATTGAAAATAGATTAGCCTATGCCTCTGCATTGAGGGTTGAAAGTGAAATAAGAATTGGGGAGACGGCCTCCTCCTTCTACTGATACGAGTACTGATAGAAGTGAAAGTATCACTGCGCCCTTTCAATTGCTCTTTCACATCCGAGGATCTGTCTGTCAGTAATGTCAGGAGAAAAGGAAGGAGAAAGAGAGAAAGAGAGCGGTTTGAAAACTATTGACTGATCTATCATCTCTGTTCGTCGTCCGCTCTTTATATACATATATATTTTACAGCAACGGATCTCATGTCGTACTTTCTCTTGGCGTACTTTCACTTTTACAGATATTTCATTCAATATGCAGTCTGTGTGAGAGTGAGTGAGTGAGTGACTGAGTGAGTCTCTAGGACCAGGACCAGAGAGCTAGGACCAAAGCCTCAATGTTTCAAAAAGAAAGTAAAGGAAAAAGGAAAGCTAAAGGAGGAAGCTAAAGAAAGCAATGCAATACTTTCAAAGTTGATGTCGATGTGGATGTCGACACGAGTCCCATCTCATCCAGATCCTCTCGATTTAATATTGAATTTTCATATTGAATTCCAATTTACAATAAAAAAACTGGAGAAAGAAAGAAAAAAGAAGCTTTCTATTTTTTTCTTCTTCTAGTACGTAGTGTGTGTATAGTATGTAGGATGTACCTTATGTAGTGTACAATGGCTATACGGCTATGATCATGGACACACGGCAATAGCAATGCCTGTATGCCTTCACACATACCAAGACCCTTATATAGTATCAATGCCAGTATACATTTAGAGCGTACTAAAAAAAAGGCAAGAATCACGATCCTGAATCCAATCACGCCTTGGCGTTCGCCTCCTCCCTCCAATCTTCCTCAGTACAACTACATGCAGCTTTCATGTTTTCCCATTTTATTTCCTCTCAATTGTGGCTGTAAGATGGTTTTCTTTATATGAAGGCTCCCTCCTCAAGAAATCATACTAAATTCTAAGGTGATGTAATATTCTTTTTGGTTTTGTATATTGAGTCCTGCCTATGGGATTCAGGCCCTTTCAAAAATAAAAACGAGGCCAAGTATCCATGCAATAGGGGTACATAATATTAGTTTGCTTTTTAAATGTGTTTCAAAACTTTAAAACAATATGGTGTCCAAAATAAATTTCAAATAAATTTCTTTACAAACTTTCACCTACCTAGGTTTGTTAGTCCAGGCCCAGGCTTTGATTTTCTGTTAACACCTTTGACCTTTTGTCAACGCTTATGAATGGAGAATTAATTCAATTTTTTTTAAATGACAAATAAAGTGGAAAACGTTGTTGAAAAAACAAAATTTGAAAAATTCTGGGAAAGTTCAAGTATGTAGCTTACACAGTAAAAACAACAATGCAACTGCCTAATAGCTTCTGCTTAATGGTCCCATCATTTAAGTTTTATATAATGTAATGTAATGACTAGCTTATTGAACTATTTGATGGTTCCTATATGAAACTTCGTCTTGGGCTTATAGTTGGTGCATATTATAGAATATATGAGGGTTTCATGCACTGATTTGAACTGTAGTCCTATATTGTAACTACAATTGGTAGTAGACTTGTCATATATTCAGTATATCTCATATACAATACACATACTATTCAGTTGCACTATAGCTATAGACAGAGTCTTGCTTCCCACTCTTCCGTTCCTCCAGTCCTAGTCCAACCCTGTGAGCTGAGTTGTTCTCACATAATTGAGTTTGCAAAGCACTAAGTTAGAAAAGCTTTTATCGTCCAAACTAATTAGTTAGTTAGTTATCCGTGAGCATAGACGACCTGCTCGGACCGGTGCAATGCCAGCAAGCGATGCGACGGCAGGGAAAAGAGAGCTCGCGCTCGGGAAGTGAATGAGTGAGGAAAGGGGCAAGAGAATGTTTACACAGATATCCTTCTTTCTCCAATTCAAGGAACGGGAGAAAGTAAAGTAAAGTAATGTCAGGCCTGAGCCGGAGCCAGTACCCGACCAGGTACTTTCCTTTCATTTTTGCAATAAATACATAGATGTTACTTTATAGTATAGATCTCCGTGAGGGCCTCAACTGGATGCCGATGCCAATACCGATGCCGGAACCGATATCCTAGGCACACACTACGCTTGCTTTCATTGTTCCTTTAGACACTGTCAAACTCCCCACTACAAAATGTACAATGGAGTACAATAGGAAAGCGAAACAAGGCTACGTAGTGCTGAGCGGGTTGAAGTTGTATTTAGCAAATTTAGTCTAGGATATATCAGTAGTAGTGGTACTGTATGCTTTCTCCTAACTAACATAGGTAGCTTGGCATGGGTAGGATGGCATGACGAGGCATTATGGCAGTGGCAGTAGTTTGGGCGAAATTTATTTGAGGAGGGAATTAGAAACTATTAGAAAATATAGAAAATTACTTAATGAGAAAATAAATGCGGGAGAAAAGAAGAAATTACATCCAAATATTTTGTACAATTCTATACATTCACTCCGGCTGTTGCTCTTACCACTGCTCCCGTCACTTGAATGCCTCCTGCCAAGTATAGCAGCCTATATCCAGATCCGTATCAGTATCCGTAATACATTCAGGGACCCTTTCTATCCATATTTCCCAGGTGCGTATCCAAACAGGCCAGTTGCCCACAACAAAATGTATTTTTAAACATAGGCTAACATGTGGGCAATTAAGCCACAATAGCCCGGTTTTACTAGAAACAAATTAACATAACTTTTTTAACATAGCTCATTTTAACTCTAGCTTAGATTAGATTTGGATCATTTTGATTCTTTTGACAATATGTGTTGCCCACTCCAGAAACTATTTCTAGATCCGCCCCTGATCTAGACGCTATTACTTCTATTCTAGTTTCTAGGACTTTCGAAGTAGGAGTAGGACTCTATTGGCTTCGACTTCTTAAAGCATAAAGATACTTTCTATATGTACTGTACATTATTAATTCATATATACGACGATACATAATACACTTTTGTTCTATCTGTAGAGTCAAAGTCCAATTTGAAAATTCCGCTTGAAAGTCGATAACCCATTTTGTTATATAAAGTGAAGAAATATTATCTATAAGATCTACATACAACAGTCTAGTATATTATACACAGAAATACCATTATTAGGAATATCAATACTGATACCGATACGGCCGTATAATAGGTGTCAGAAGGTAGAAATTTATTTTATATATGTAGATTTTAGATTGCTCATATTATAATGTGCGTTATTTGGGGTATAAGTTATAAGTGTTTAATAATTATAATTGGACTTTTAGAGCTAGATTGCCTTCCTTTGCCTTTCACCATTATTCCTCGCCGGACATGTATGCTCCACATTCTTTAGTTTCTACGCAATTTAAATAGCCAAGTATTTTTGTTAACCACTTAAAAGGAGCCTAGGTACCTTCTTGACCTGTACACGTACCTTAAGAAATTGTGTAAGTGTAATATATAGTATTTAAAGTGATATATTACTAGGTAGCACATAATAATAACAGTGGCAAAATAGCGCTAGTGCCCGACGGAATTCTAAAATATTGACATCTGATTCAAAACACAGGAATTATTGTACACAATTTTAACACCATGTATAAAATTGGATAACGATTGTATGTAAGTGGATTTTATTCTGTAGCTGCGCAGTTCAAAAAAGTACTAAATTAATTTTCAAAACATTAAAAACTTTTTAAAAGCAAACTTCTATGTTATGCAATAGTTTCACAAAATTAACAAAACTGATAAATTAAAAACAAAATTGCAAATATTTCCTTGCCAAAGCCAAAAGACGGAATGGTACCCGGTTTAAAATACCTGGAGCCACTTTCGAAATGTTGACTGTCAAATTCCAAGTCAACTTTAAATTTATACTTCGGCTGATAATCAGCGTTGATAGCGGAAGCAAACTAGTAAACAAGAGAAACAAACAGGACGAAGACAAAGCTGTAGCTCTACAAGAAGAGTGAGTGAAAGCTTTCATCTATAGACTGATACCAAGCTTCCTTTCTTACACGCACACACACACACACAAAATATAATAAAGTAAAATAACCAAAGAGAAAGCGACAACAACAAAGCGGCCACAAAACAACGGCACAATGCCAGGACGTGGAAAAAGCACTTTATATATACATAAATATACACACACATATGGTATAGAGCTGTTGATTTCGCTCTTCACTCCCAATTTCCCTCTCGTACTAAAATAATATAGCTAGCGAGAGAGTCTATTAAACTTGGTGCGATATTGCAATTATCCTTAGTACACCCGCACCCCCACAAGACGGCGATGGTCAGACGTATACATACGTGTAGAATTGATTAGACGAGTGAAAGTATACAGGGCTCCCGCTCAGAACCGTCTAACTACACAATTATTCCTATAGGAAAATTGGAGAGACCAACCTCCTCATTTAAAGATACAGAAACACTTTCTTTCTTTGGTACTTTCACCCGATACAAGAACAAGTAGAGCAATTTTAGGTAATCGTTATTCCTCGCCGTCGTCCTCATCGTACTTCTCGTATTCGAATTGTACGTCCAAATTCATATTTGACTCCTTGTGAATGCACTTGGTTTGGCAAGATTGCCGCCAAAAACTCATTAAGATTTTATGGTGAAAGTTTGTGGGGAGAAGGGTATGGCTAGAATAGTCTCATGTGTACAGTGCTACATATGTGTAAAAGTCAAAGTAGTCAAAGTTACATAATAAAAAATATTTCATACTCAAATGCCGACAGGTTATTATAGACAAAGTTTTTTTCTGTACAATAAACACTAAATAGTAATAGTAGTAGTAGTAGTAATAGTGTTACAGAGCCTCAAGCAAACCCAAAACCAAAAGAGAAACACCAAGGCCATAATATATACAGCTATATATACACAGCTGTAGATTGCAGCGTAGTGTAGTGCAATAACACCATTTGACTTGGTCAATGCCAATGGCGGCAGATCAGTCAAAGTAGTCTGGATAGATTGTTTTGCATGGATAGCGTTAATAAAAGTTATATACATTTCTTTTCTAAAAATTATTTGAAAAAAAAGACTTGCTAGCAGATATAAGATGCAATCATGATGTGTACTTTGCTGCAAAAGTAAGTTTCAGATGTCTACAGTGCTTTCACTTGACTTTCTCTACTTAACAATTGCTAAACGCAAGAGTAAGAACATCTAGATTATAATGTCATAATTTCATACATTTTCTATCCTATCAATTTTTTGTCTCTATATTTTGATCCAATTAAATATAATCCTGTTTTCTCAGCGCACAATAAAAAATTGCATTAAGCATTACACGCTTTCTTTTTTACTTTATCAACTAAAGGTACAGCAGCCGTTTTCGCGTATATGAAAAGTGCAGTAGTACTAGACTTACAGTTTAGTTTTTGAACAGTTTCTGAACAGGCTCACGACTACGACACGGCAACTCACGAAGAATGCGCACGCAGCTACATAGATATGGCATGCGATAACGACTACCAAGACGGAGACGTTGACGGCATAATATGTAGGGGAAAAAAGTTACAACTGCATAAAACATGGGAATAAATTTAAATTTTATTTCAATCCGTCTATTTTCTAATGCTTTCAAACACAAGTTTTATTTTTAGTAGAGTCCAAAAAAAGACAACATTTGACTTGAAATTGTATTTTTAAAAGAGCGGGGAAAGTATACGATTTTAAACAATGGAATTATTTATCCTGTATTTACGCATGATTTTTTAAATACTGTTCTACAATTCAATAATATTCATTGCTATAATATATTAAAGGCTTAGGTAGACTTTAGAGATAGATAAATAAATTCGCCTGTCTGTGTCAAGATATAAATAGTCGACTTTTCACTGTCAGTATAATTTACACTTGCGAAAATAATTAAATGTTTTACAGAGCTATAGTTGACGGGAGCATGACAAGTAATTTTTAACGTAGTTTAATAATTATTTATAATTAAAGTTTCAAGTTTAAGCGTGCAAATTTAATTTATTTTACCCCCCCCCCAGACTTCTACCGATCCCAAGTCAGATATCAACAGTAAAATGTCCTATATACTTGGTTTCAAAATTAAATTTAAAAATAAAACGAAACTTTTGAAAGTAGTTTAAAAGTGAATCTTAAAAACAAAAGAGAAAATGAAGGGAAAAGGATAAAAATATTTCAAATGTGTATAGTCTAATCCTTTATGTCAAACCAAAAAGGAGAATCCAAACCAGTGCCATGTAGCGATAAGAAATGTAGAGTCTCCAAAAAATAAAAGAGAAGAGAAAGTACACGTAAAAAGTGAAATTGAAAAAGAAACAGACTTTTAATACATATTATATATAGAACAATCTTAATCGTACATTGGAGCCCCATGGGGAATTTAACGTTGAGGAGAGAAGAAAGTAGCAAATATACTGGATTCTTCTCCTCTCCTCAAGAAGCCTTATTCTCAATAATGACTTGTAGTTTGAAAATGACTCTAGAATCTAGAATTCAAAATCTAGAGAGTTTCAATTCAATTACGAATAAAGGGGAAAAGAGAAAGTTTGAAGAAAATACTTACGCATCAATTAAGAAAAAGACAGACAGTAGTCAGTCTCTCATCACATCTCATGGAATTTCTTATTTCTTGCAAAATCTTATTCCATGGAGGAAGTATTAGTAGTAGTAGTGGAGAAAGAGAGAGAGAGAGAGAGAGAGAGTGAAAGTAGGAAAAGTACAGTACATACATTACTACTATAGTAACTTTTTGGTATATGCATATATTGTGATAAGCAAGAGTTTTACAATCCAAATGTGGAAAGTGGAACGGAGCATAAAGTATATAAGAAAAAGTCTTTGGCTTCCCTTCTCGGTTTCGGCTCCTTCAGCCTCATACAGCTTTAGCTAATATCTCCCAATCAACTACAGCACCAGACTTTCTCAACCGTAAAAAGCTTAAGTAGCAGAAAATTTGCAACGTAATCCATCCACTATTTTTTTTTCAATCTCTACTCTCTTTCTCTCTCTCTCTCTCTCTCTCTTGCAAGATCATAATCATTTTATATGCATATATAAATGATATTCTGTAATAGAATTTCAGGTCTCATTTTTTACTTTCGTTTTGAGTGGCGGACAAAGACAGCAATTTTAATATTTATTTCTTTTAAATTTCATCTTTTTAAAGGTTTATGCTGCAAACTCTTATTTTAGTTGCAGTTTCCTACAATGATGTGTAGGTAGTAGCAGTGACAGTCATAATCAATTTTTTACAATTTTTTAAACCTTCTGATTGTATTTAACTGTAGGCGACAGGTTCTAATATTACACATGTAGCCATGGTTACGATGGATGGTATTATGCAATTTACATTTAATAGCTTAGTTGTAAATTTTATCCAAAAAGTGTAAAAAAATTCCATTTTATGATGTAAAATTTTAATATTCAAAAACTAATTTAAAAAAAAATCTTAATATGTCGCATGACAAAACTTCAATATATCAGCTGTCACCTTTACAACTCGATTTAATTTTCTCTCTCAAATTAATTAATTTCTGATGCAGAAGTACCTCATTTATTTGAAATCTCTCAAATAGACACTCCGTCTATTATGAGTGTCACACACATTTTTCTCCATGCTGACTCCACGTGATCATTTATGCATAGGTAAAGTGTGTGGAAAAAGTGGAAGAAAAGGTTATCGTACTTTCACTTTTGCTTTCACTTTTCAGTTCTCACATTCTATAAAAACTAACTTTTGACATTATTTCCCTTTAATAAAATTTTCACACCATCCAAAACTCTCAAGTAATCTCACCTTTTGTTTTAACATTTAAATAAACACATTTAAATATACTTTTGAATTTTTGTGAAGCAGTTTTTCATGCTAGTATATTTCACTTTTCACTTGGCAGTGTCAATAATCTGGATGTTTGTGTCGTTGTCGGAGTCGTAATTGTAATCTTACCATACATATTATTACTCACCTTAAGAGGGATGGGGAGAGACAGAGAGAGGTGGAGAGGCTGACGTTAAAAAATAACATTTATTTTTATTGTTGTGACTCCTTTTTGCTTCTGTGTAAAAAAAACTAGAAGAGAAAAATATAATAGAAAAAAAACCGAAATGGCTCCGCTAAAATGTTTTTTTACATCTTGGTCTGTGTCTGTGGGACTGTGGGCGTTGTTGGGTATCTTTGATGGGTGTTAGTTGAAAGTTGTTAAATCCTTATACAGGGAGTCATACATATACCTTTTACCCATATGAATTTATACAGAGAAGTATTTATACGGGAAATGTAGGACTAGAGTCTTTTTTCCTATACTGTCTACACATATTATGTGATGGCATTTTGAATGAATGAATGTAATTTCATGTGTTTGATGGTACTAGAGACAGAGAAAGAGAGGGAAAGGCGAAGAAAAACTGAGAAATTCCAGTGTACAAGTATCTGTAAAATAGGAATGGCTTGTCTCATTTCACACGATTTATTCATGAATTTAAATATTCTCTACTTTTGTCGACTTTCATTTATTTGAATTCACATCCTTTCTCTGTCTCTTCCCTTTTTACTGCTCTCTCGCTTTCTTTCTCTCGTTTTATTCTCTCTCTCTCTCATACTCTTCTGTCTGTACGTCTGTCTGTCTGATCATGAGCAATGCAATAGAAAACCCAGCATCACTTCTTACTTCCAAAACCAACTGCCATTACGGGAAGAGTCAGCGTTGGTCTCGGTATTGGTGTCGCTCCCGACTTGGGCCTAAATGTAAAACAAAGATAGTGAGAGTAGAAAGTGAAAGTATGGATGTGGCAATAGCTTGAGATAGGTCCGCTTTCACTTCCACGCTCCAGCTTACACAGTCGTCCACTACATTGCATTGATATAGATGAGCCTTTGAAAAACAGTGAATCTCATTAGGAAAAGAAATATTCGATTTAAAGTTAGTTTGCATAAATTCAGCCATTGGAAAGGACACTGCACTGTTTTCACTTAAATTATTTGTAATTTATTTCCGAACATGTCTTGAGCACTGCTCAAGTTACTCGGCTGAAGCTTGAGATATTGATCAGGTGCTTGTCATGTGTGTCTGCTTAAAGACGCTAACGTCAGGGAAGGAACGTCCGCCCATACAACACAAGAATGGGAATTTTCTGCATAATGCAAATAATGATATCTTCAAAAAAAACAAATTACAGTGAAAGTTGATTTTTAATTGCACCGTAGTGGCATTTTTGTATTGTTTAAAATTTAAATTCATAATGGGATTTAATAGAGATACAAAGAATTATAACAAGTGTAAAATTTGTCTTGTATATACATGCATAGTTTTAGACACAAATTAGAATCTAAAAATTGGTAAGCACTGTCCTGTCTCATTTAATCTAAACTCTGAAGGAGCTCTGGCCCTCGACTCGTCCCATGAGAGCGGTAGTAGAGAAAGAAGAGGAGAAAGTAATGTGAGGAAAACTGGGGAAAAGAGGAAAAAACTGATGGTAGTTGAATGTGTCATTGGAAGGCGACAAAATTTAGAGTCAGTCCTCGTTCATTTGTTCGCAAAAGATGTTATTATTCTCGACAGACGGTTCTCTTCCTCGGTTGCCTCCACGACGCGCTCCGCTTCCTGTTCTTCATCACTTCACAGCTCTGAATACTTATTCACTTCTGCCAGGTCTGGTTTCTGGTGTTGGAGTTGAAGTCGTTGCAGTAGTAGTGCTTCTGTGGGTATGCTTTCCCTTTTGCTCTCGTATCGCGTTCCTAGTCATGGTCTGCTTCTGTACGGACGGCTAAGGCATCGTATGGCGATGGTAGCAGAAGGACCCAGGCCTGGAGAAAGCAGAGAAAGCAAATGTGAAAACGTCTAAAGGAGAAATCCTCAGGATCATTTTGTATATAGAGCCTTCCAGCTCAGCCTGAGTCGGTCTTTTAGCTCTAGCTTATCTGTAGCATTACCGACAGTTTTATATTCAGGCCATAATATAGACATAGACAGAACTGTGTGGCTGGCTGTATGAGGAGATGTAGATGTTCTAATATGTTGTAGGCACTTGTAGTGTGCCTGTCTCTTAGACTGAAAACTTGGAGCTCTAAGAAAAATCTAAGTTGTGCTCAACTATTCCCGTTAAGTCTTCTTCTTCTTCCAAAACCAAAAAGCTGTCGTCCATTCCTCTATTCCTTGTGCTTTCTCCATATTCCATGTATAAATATATATATATAAAGAATTCTTACTTTTTGGCTAGGAAATGTAACACAATAAATATGTGTGTGTGTGGATGTTTCGTTTTTGAAAAAATTCTGTATGGTCTTACTGTATGAGTGCTGAATATACATTCTAGAAAATATAACATGTAGAAGTAGGCTCCCTTGGTCGTCCCTTTTGGATCTAGATGTGGAGGAGAAAGCAAACAATTTGTTACACCAACAAGCTTTCTCGTTTTCCCTTAAGCACAGCTTAGACGGTCGGAGTATGATGAAGAAAGCATAGTATATATATGTACACTCAAAAGTCACACGTCACAATTTATATTTTCTCCTCACGATCACTCCCAATTCCTATTTTATTATTCTTTCTTCCCCAATACACACAACAAAAAAAAAGTTTTCTTCACTAGTTTCTCTATGGGCCTGTTGTACGTGTAACTGCATATCGGCTTGAGGAGGCGTACTTTCATTTCTCGCCTGTGCCTCTCTCCGCTGCTGCCCTTGTTTGTATTAGATTGGAGTGGACTGAACTGTATTGGAATAGATTTGATAAAGATATTGCCATTTTGCCCAAATTTTATGGAAATCACGGAATCACGAGACGTTCCAGAGAGAAAGGGGGCGAAAGAACGAATAATTTACAAATCTGTCATCGTAACTATATCAAAGCATAGCTAAATTTTAGTATTGTATTGCCTTTTGATTCCTAAATTTAAAATCGCATATCTGCACTTATCAGGAACGCATGTTCAATGTGAGACTGAAGAACGTGCCTTTTAAGTGGAAAATATGTGTTTGAGTGAACGTCATGCTAAACTTTCACATATCAGTAGATATCAGATTTCAATATTTAAAAAATCTGAAGTTTATTGTTAAGATACAAATAGTTTTAAAATAGCTATATGTATACAAATGCTTAGCAAGATATAACATTTTCTGTATTCTGAAAACGCTCATTAGACACCGCTTATATGTATGTAAACTCAACTCACAAAAAGTATATGACGCACTCAAAAACTAAACTCAGCAAAAAAATAGACACCGTAATTATTATTCCTGTAGTCACTCCATAAGCTAGACGCCATTCAAAAAAACGGCTCAAAATTAAAGTAGAATTGAATTTATTTGATTTTAAAATGTGATCCGAATTTTGGTCGTATGAATTATACCGTAAATATTCCATTTTTGACAAAGTTGCTTTATGAATTCTGTTTTTTGTTCAAGCGGGCAACTCATATTGAGCTTGGTCTTATTGTCAGTTTCGTTTTCATGTAAAAAATGTAAATTTGGATTCGAATAAATTTTGTGTATTGCTCCCAAATTTCAAGTGTGAGTTTTGATTTGGATCCTCATTTACATACTGTGGACGTTTTTTTAGAGTCTATTTTTAAAGTAAGATATTTGTGTTGATTTGTACTTGTACACGTGCTCAGGACAATTTTAGACAGGGAAACGTGCTTGAAATGCAAAATTATGTCTTCACAATGTACATACGTTCTTAAAGAAAGTATAAGATTCTGCTGTAGGAGCAAGTGTGGAAAAACAGGAAAAGAAATTTGGAGATACATAAAGGAGTACGACTAGTAAAAGCATGGTCCACTTTCACTTATTTGTATCTCACGCATTTTTCAGTGAGTCTGGTCACAATAGAGGAATTTATAATGTCATTTTTGACAAGTGTCTTCAGACTAGGCTGTGTATGGTCTTTGAAAATAATGTAGATGTACTCAAAGTGAAAGTAAAAGTGAAAGCATGTGTAGACTGTACAGCCCTGACTCTGTGTCTTTCGCCTCCGAGGAATCAAGATATATGAGGGTAGCATGGCTTTTATGAAGAGTTGCTTCTTTTTTTCGTGGAAAGTAAGTGAAAGGAAGGGAAAGCATTGTAAAAGAAAAAAGAACTACTGTAGGATTTACTTTGAAAAGGCAATGTCTCATTTAAATTAGACGCAAGGCAAAATGCAATGCTTGTGTCTCTAAAGCACTACATTAAATTTTTGGCTTTAACCTTGTATTCATCAAAACAAATTATAAATTTAATTATTTGTGTTTTTAAATTGTTATATAAATTATTGTATCTTCATTTTTTGGCAAAAATCAACTAAAAAATGGTTTTCTTTTAATTCATTTTTTAAAAAATGCTCGGTCCATACATTTGCAAACACTTAGTTTTACAAGCTTACCTATGTTTGAAAAGTCTAAAAATATTCTTTCACCTTGAGGTAAAAATCTCTCAAGTGAATTTAAGTAACACTGTTTTCCATCACTTCCGTTGCCGCTGCCGCTACTGCAGATAATTGTTTTTGCGACCCAACAACGGCTTGGATAAAAGTAAAAATACATAATCTGTAATAATTACATATTAAAAGATTTCAGTAATAACTTTTGTTTATGAATAAATGGTAGAGCTTGGCGGGTAGTGATTGGCAGGCTGCAGCTGGCATAGTAATACGTGAAAGGAAAATGCGTAGTTTTTTACTGTAGTAGTGTGTGCATAGTTTGTGAAAATGGGTTGCGTTTCAGCTCAGTTGTTACTTTCATATTCAGAGAGAATAGTCAGCAAGTCGAGAGTTCGTCTGACTGGCACTAGTTTCCTAACCTATGATTATGAAAAAACTTTGTCAAGTCCTTTAGCATTCCCGTTTTTGCATAATGAAAAGTGTGCGAGGAGAGAAAGTAGTATTTAAAATAAAAACGAATCACGAAATTGAATGATAAGTGGATGGAGGCGTGTCCTTAACTCTTGAGTTGTTCCTTCCCCATCTCCATATTTCCAGACTGTATATACACTTTCTTCTTGAACTATTTTCTGTTCCACACATATATATAGCACATGTATGCATACATACTACTTTCTCATGTTTTTTAAAATATAAGCATATAGTCCCACATCATTCAAGACTTCAGAAAGGAACTCACTCTACCGAGAAACGAGAAGGAAAATGAAAACGAATGTTTTCTCTCAATTCTAAATTTACCTTATTAAATGCACGTGCATGCATTTTCTTCTTTCATTTAATTTATTATTCCAGCATGAATTTATGTATATGGGTAGTATGGAAGCTAAAAAAGGAAGGGAAAATCCAACACAAACAAAACCTAAGAAGGCGTAGGAAGCCATAGACGTTAATACCATGGCCACGAGATCTTGGCATATTATTTCCTTAAATAAATTTGTTTCAGTTTCACCAGAGAAAATTTGAACGAGAGAATTTATTTTTATTACTCTTGTTATTTTTATGACCAATATTAAAATTCAAAGGAACCCGCAAGGCCAAGTGCCAAAGAGGCGTATATCTTCTTTTGTTTTCTAACATATTTATTTCATTTATTTATTTTTAAAAAACTTTTAAGTATAATTATATTTAATGCCAAACATGGTGCTTGCTGTTGTAGTAATCTAGTGTGTTACAATTTCATGCTTTTCTGATGCCGTAAACTATCGTAACTTGTACATTCGGCTGATTTCAATACATTACAAAGATGCCTTGACACAGAGTTACTTTGCACATAATTAAGCTGTGAGTGACAGGAACAAAATCCAAGAGAAACTCCCCCTGCCCTACTAGTCCCGGTCCTGGTCCCGGTACATCCATGCTCAAATTTGGTCATGCTTTCAGTTTATCTGCATGACATTTTGCGTGGCCCTGTCACTGGTCTGGACTTTTGTCTGGTGCTGGTGTCTGGTCTTGGCCTGGCCTGATGCCTGATTGTGAGTGAAGAAGAAGCAGAGATGTAAATCTAAAGATGTGAAAGATAAAGTGATGGAATTAGTTGAAAATTAGGATAGTTGTAAGTTTGTACAAGAGGGATGTTAATGTGGTGGGTATAGTGTTTGTATGTGGGGACCCGGGACGCATGCTATTTAGTACAAATGTAGAGAGAGAAATAGCGAGAACTTATTGGGTAAAGGGCTTGGACGCGGACTTTAGAAGTGACATTGGTTCTGGTCTGCTCTTTTAGGTTAAGACACTCACTGTACTCTAGATAGTGAAAGTGAATCACATGTTATATTATGCACATCACTTTCACTTCCACTTTCACTCGTTCCTGTGCCCCTGTCGGCCTGTTTGTTCCATGTAAAGCTGTAATATGTAGAGGTAGAGTCCGCCGCGTGTACATTGCAGAAATCCAGAAAAGGATTGGATGAGATGGGTTTAGAACTCAGAGTTTTTGGGTAGTTGTGTTTAGTTTATATTTTGATCGCATATCACATCCTGGTGGTCCGGGTACCGGTGCCGGTACCGGGAACAGGACCAGTACGAGTCCGGGTTCTGCTTGCGGATTGAGCCTTGTAGACTTGTAGGTAAGTTTGTAGGTTTGATAGGAGTGGATTACACGCTGAATTGAAATGTTCTATTTTCCTTCCATCTGAGTCCGTTATCTTCATCATTAATCATGGCTTTCTCTACTTTCTCCCAATCCAGTCTCATGTAATGTAATGCAATGCAATGGACTCAAGGGTTTCAGTCCTGACATGGGAACCTACCTTGCTTGAACACATGGATTCAAATGAATTCTATCATAACGTCTTCTACTGTGACTAGTAACTACTGCTACTATAGTCGTTCGGTTGCAAAATCGCTTATCTCCATTTTATCCGAATTTGAATTTTCAAAATTTTCTTGAAATAAAAAGTCAAGACAATTCAGTAGGAATAACAGTGGAAAATTTGAGTGAGGACAGGGTCCCCCCTTCCATATTTTCCAAAAAACGAAAAAAATACAACTTCGAGTAAATGTAGTGTTTAATTTATGTTTGCTAATAATTATCATCTTTTTGCAACGGAACATAACAAGAACACTCAAACTTCAATAGGGTCGTCCATAAATGACGTCATGGAAACTTTCCAATTTTAGGACGGCATAACTATATGTATCGCTGGTGAAGCGGCTCATATCCGCTTCCTTTCACTTTTCGCTGAAAGCAAATCCGCTTCCTTCCACTTTTCGCTAGAAGCAAATCCGCTTTCTTCCATTTTACTTTAAAAACAAATCCGCTTGCTTCCACTTTCGATTTAAATAAGCGTTTTAGCTAACCAGATCATAGCTTATGAAAAGTGGAACTTGCTCAAATTGCACCATATTCTAAAACGCAAAACGTTCTAACTATATGGATTTTAAAACTGCAAACAATTCTAACTACATCACGTCAAGCGCAAACTGTTCTAACTACATCACTTTAAGCGCGAATTGTTCTAACTATATCACTTCAAGCGCAAACTATTCTAACTACATCACTTTAAGTGCGAACTGTTCTAGGGTATTATGTTGCAAACTATTCTAACTACATGGTTTTAAAAAGTGAAAAATGGTCTAACTACATGGTTCTAACTTGTTTACTAATATAAATACATAATGTTGAACAGCGCAAAATGTTCTTATTACGTGCTTTTGAATATTACATGTAGTTATAGCTTTCGCACTTCTCAAACGTTGTATTTAGAGGACTTTGCATTTTCAATATTTTGTAATTAGAGCATTTAAAATTTTTTAAAACATGTAATCAAAACATTTTGCATTCTTAAAAATCATAGAACATTTTGCCACTCCAAACCATGAAGTTAGAACATTTTGAACTTTCTAAAACCAAGTAGTTAGAGCTAATTGCGTTTTTAAATCAAGTAGCTAGAATATGTTGCACTTTTTAAAATTATGTAGTTAGATTAGTTTTCAATTTTAAATAATGTGGTTAAAACGTATTGTATATTTTTAAATAATGTAGTTAGATTACTTGGTAACTTAAAACAATGCAGCTAGATTAGTTTGCAACTTAAAACTATGTAGCTAAAAACAATTGAGTTTTAAATAATGTAGATAGAACAGTTTGGGACTATCATGATGCATTTAGTGGATTTTAATTTTTTTAAATCAAGTAGTTTGAACCAATTGCAGTTTCCATATATGTATTATCCATATAATATTCCATACATGACATCCTAAAATTGGAAAGTTTCCATGACGTCATTTATGGACGACCCTATTGAAGTTTGAGTGTTCTTGTTATGTTCCGTTGCAAAAAGATGATAATTATTAGCAAACATAAATTAAACACTACATTTACTCGAAGTTGTATTTTTTTCGTTTTTTGGAAAATATGGAAGGGGGGACCCTGTCCTCACTCAAATTTTCCACTGTTATTCCTACTGAATTGTCTTGACTTTTTATTTCAAGAAAATTTTGAAAATTCAAATTCGGATAAAATGGAGATAAGCGATTTTGCAACCGAACGACTATAGTAGCAGTAGTTACTAGTCACAGTAGAAGACGTTATGATAGAATTCATTTGAATCCATGTGTTCAAGCAAGGTAGGTTCCCATGTGAGTTCTTCAGTTCTTCACCGGAGCAACTAACACACGAGTCGGAGTCGGCATATCGCATAACATCGCTCTCGGTTTCGGTTTCGGCGGCAGTAACTTAGCAGCGTGCCAAAACTATCCCCGTTACAAATCGTGTTCGAAATGTACATGCACACTGCACTCTACTGTATATATCCAGAGATACAAATGTATATAGACTATATAGCTCCAAAGAACTTGAGATATAGAAGATAAGCATAATATTTTATAGCTCAACCAATAACGAATACGAAACTGAGAGCGGGACCGGGAACGGTAAATGTTGATATCAGGTGCGTCTATCTATCTGTCTGTACTGTACATGGAATTTAGACTGCTTAGGAGAGCTCCCCTTGTGGGTGTGAGTGGCCACGGCGGTGCGGTAGCTATGTAGTGAAAGCGTCTGTTTAATCTACAACTAAATACACTTTCTCTTCCCTCCCCGGTCCCGCGTCCTCCAAGGGAACTTGAAAGAGGGGGAATTTATAGTAGACGAGCCTCTCTGTGATACAGTATTATTACATATTGAACATTGATATTGACATTTTGTATTTTGTCCTATGCGTTTTTTTACCATGTTCCTATGTTGAAGAGCGTGAATGTTGGAAATACATTATTACATGTTTATGTTTTTCAATGGATTTCAAAAAGAGGGGTAGGCTTAATGGACTGCAGTAAAATAAAAAACGTGGGTGACTGCAATAAACAAGTGGTGTGCTAATGTTGGATCTACTTTTTAATGAAGCAGCGTAGTTTTGCTGCGTGTTTAATACGCCTATGCCTATGGGAAAGCTTTCAAATTATAGTTTACAAAAGCAAAATGATGTATCTGGAAAATCAATTGTAGATATTATTATCACGTGTACGACTACTACTAACAATAACACTTTCATATGTAGAAAATAGATAGTAAAGAAACCCACGTGATTTTTGGATTAGTTTGCGTCGTCTTGGTTCTGGTTTTGGTGTTAATCCGCTATGTGCTGCGGCTCCTTCAGATTTCCTATTGTTTGATGAGGTGCGTTTGAGCATCTCTTTTCCTGCCGCTCGCACTCCACTAAATCAACGCAAAATAAACGAATGGGAAATCTGAACCGAAACCAAATACTTTCTCTATACACCTCAACCCCAACATCCGGGTTCGCTCAGCTAGAGCCGTTTTTCATCCAATGCAAGGCAAATCAAAAAAGAGCCTAAAAAGATAATAGAAAATTGAAAATGTGTATACAGATAGATGGTTATGTTTTTTACTTTACCAGGGAGTGAATATAGTCAGATCTTTTCAGTGAAGAGTGAGTGAGCGGGAGAAAGCGGGAGGGAAAAGGCGTTGTATTCACCATTGTGATTGCAATGGTAGATTGTGTGAAAGTCATTGTATTTCAAAAGACTCCTCTTAGCTCACCAGTTTGCCCCCCCCCCCTCTTCCCCTTCTCCCTCTAACTCCCCCCATTTAATCCCATTTTATGAGCCAACACTCTTCAAACTTTCTCTCGTGCAATCATTCCGCATTCCACAATTCTTTTTCTCCTGCTTTGCCCACCAATTTCTACCTCACTTTCTCTCACTTTCATTCTGTTACTACTGCACAAACTTAAGCATGAGGCTGGCTTAAAACTTAGAGGTTTGGCATTGACATTGGCATTGGCATTGGCATTGGATTGGTTGTAGGATTAACACTGGTTTTGGTCCAGGTTCGTTTTAATATCGCTCTACTCTATAGTGCAGCTTTCACTTTCACTTTTTATTGATCAGGTTCTATTTTTTATAAATTTTTGTGACAGATTATTCATTCATTTGTAAATTGTTTAATACACAAGTTTGATAGGTTTGAATTTGGAATATTCAAATTTACGATGATCAAGATTATCGAAATTAGAACACAAGACAGCAGAAAAGATTATATTAAATTTCCAGGGGAATTCCAACATACGTCGCTCTTAATATGAGGTTTTGAATGGGTATTCCATGTACAATGGTAATGTTCGTGGGTCGTTAATTTTGCGTGTGCCTTTGAGGAAGGATTAGAATCAAAATCAAATTCAAATTTGGGAGTGAAAGCAGAGCTATGGGAGTAAACACTGTGTGCAGTCGGGAGCTCTTTGGATGTTGATCTGGAGACTGATACTGATCCTGAAGCTAATGCGTTCGTATTGGTGTTGGTGTATGTGTGTGTGTGGGTCTCTCTTATGAAGTTGATGGGAGTAATGCTGATGGGTGGGAAGATTGGAGATTTCCCGGGCTATTTAATTTGCCCACCAACTTCCTCCTTCACATTCCTACTCCACACTACACACTTTTCCAGTTCGCGTCTCGAGTGCTCAAATTTCAAATTGGAATTGCGTGGGAAGCATACAGAGCCATGTTAAAGAGTGCTCTGTGTTTTTGTCGATTTGTCGAATCCGTGCTCGTGTGCCCGTTGTCTATATCTATTCCCTATTATGCCACCGTCAGTGCTCCTAACCTATGTACGGTAACTTGGACTCACAAGGACTTTCTCTCTCCTTTACATTATGTGAACTCACTAATTGTATTCCTATCACATGTAAGGAATGAAATTAAATTAATTTTATTCCAATTAATCCTATATAGCTTTGTTAGCATTGTTTTTTTGTCCAATTAATTTTTCCTATACTATCTTGTGAATTTAATCAGACCACAAAACGATCTTCTTAACACACATTTGTTAGCTGTGGCTTTATGAATGTTGATCACGACGTGCTATTAATGCTAATGAGATTAGAATATTTTTTTTTAATATTTCGCGCTTTATAATTATTGTAATTAATTCATAATAAATTGTTCTTCAAGTCAAAGTCAAAGTCAAAATAATTTTTTCACGTTTTTCGGTAGCAGTTCTGATTGCGTAGTATTGCACGGTTCTTAAAGTATATTAGCAATGTTAAAAAAGGTGCCTACAACAAACCCCTGGGGCAAATGACTGGGAAGTGAAAGTATGTGAGAGCGTGTAAGATACGCCGTATGCATGTACGCAGTAGGAATTTAGATGCTGTGGATATAAAATTGAAATTTAATCCTCCTTCCCATAAATAATGCTATAAATTATTGGTGCACTTATATCAAAATAAAATTACGACTCTGAACTATAGCATATGAGTTGAGCGTCCACGTGTATATTAGATAGGCGCTTAGTTTGTGTGTGTGTGTGTGTGTGTGTGTCCCATAAAATGTGTTATAATATTTTGCAAGTATTTAACTTATTTCTCTCACACGCTTCACGCTTCTCGAGAAGAGAACTAGAGCTTTCTCTAGATTTGTTTAACGATTTGAAAAGTTGCGCCTAAAATGTCCCATTAATACAGAAAATAGGTTGTCGTTGTCGTTGTCATTGTCGTTTCCCTTATGTTCCGCTCCCCTATCTGTTTCCAGGACTGTCTCCGTATGCTTGAAGGGTATGCAATAAATTGAGCTGAATGTATTTTGAATATGATTGGCTCGGAATTTATGGGATTACCACGTGCTTCCACTGGCCAATTTGAATTAAAATATTATTGCCTCGGCTCTTTTGTGTCTCTTGTTCTTGTATTTACCAACACCAACGCTGAACCCGGATACGATGGATGTTATGCTAGACTAATGTTTAAGTATTGCCACTGCGGACTAAATACTGTGCAGACAAACAATAACTGGAGAAAGTTCAGAGGAAAATTAACAAACAAAAGATAGTTTTATTTTAATTAAATTTTTTACCATTTCCTTTCCTTTTCCTTCTATTCCTTATTCCTTCTCATTACAGAAATAAAGAAAAATCCCTTGCATTTATTTCCTCTCTCTCTCTCTTTACGCTCCTTGTGAAATACAATGTTGACATCTGCACACATTGAATACATTTATTTTCTTGTAGTAAAACTAAATTTCCCCAGCTGATTAACTTTCAAGTACAGAAAAAAGAATTCAATTACTATAACCCGTCTAATGCGCGCCAAGCAGAGCATAGCCTGTAGCAAGGAATTCTGCCAAAGAGAAGGCAAGAAAAAAACGCTGAGGAGAAAGCACTTGTATGAATTTTGTCTGTAATTTTTTTCAAAGCTCTGTATTTCCATTTTTGTGAAACCTCTATTTTTTGTGAATTCAATTACAACAAAATTTGCAAAGAACTCTAATGTGCTATATTTTCATTGCACTTTCTACTTTCACTTGTATGTTGTGTGCCATTCTAACTTAAAATTGTTCTTGTGTGGAAAGTACGGCGCTTAGCCAGGGCTCAAGATAGAATAGAGAGTGAAAGGACACGTGTAGATATTGTATTTTGCTTTCTCCAGGAATAACAGCACCAGGAACTGCTCTTCTTGTCCTCTTCACGACTTTCTATAAAGACGTGTGTGAAGTCATTCGTAATGTGTTTGATGTTGGGAGGGAAGCATTAGAGGAGAGAAAAGACTTTCTTTACCTTGGAAACGTATAGGAGAAGTGTGGAGTAAAGAGAGAGAGAGAGAGAAAGGCATTTTTCAGGGCATTCGACCAATTCTCTTGGGATCAGTTTATGGGGATTAGTGAGATATATTGAGAAAGGCTACACAAGTGTACCTACGCCTATGTGAAGGAGAGACGGAGGAAGATGTAGTCTGTGTGGTGGTATACATATAAATCAGAATGGAGTAGAAACCATACATATAATGTAGGAAGAAGAGAACTACTCGAATAAAATATACATGGGACCCTCTACCTTACAAAGACAAGGCTTCAGCTCTGTCGATCGTTACCCTTGTCTTACTTTCTCCTTGGATTTCCTTTAAAACTCTTCACTCCGCAAGCTCAATGTCTTCAGTTTGGATACTGTCAACTAACAGACATCAATATACTCCTGCTTCTCAGTCAGTCTCAGCACCTAAAATATTTTCATACAAGCTAAGCAAGAAGAAATTTGCAACGTACATAGTTACGCTCACTAAGCTTTGCAAGGGAATCACGCGGTATGTTCAATGTTACACTCACATGTTAAAAATTACCACCAATTTCTACAGTAAATTGCGCTACTCTTCTTACTACAGTTACTACAGACCCAAAATAACTCGCAATTTAAAAACAATGTAATTTAAAACTTTACTTTTTTTATTTATGCAGCTTGTACATTCTTTTCTCTATGATCTGATTTTCTTAAAATTTAACAATTTGCAATATGTACACAATTAAGTCTAAATACAGTCATTTTCCTTTGAAATTACTTAAAATTAAAATTACGTTCAACTGCCTGTCAAGTTAATTTAAAAAAAGATTTAAGTGAATAAACTTTAAAATTAATTTTGTAATACTGATCTTAAAGTTAAAATTGTTTTTGTATTTTGTCTTGATGACGCTAAGAACAATTATCGCAAAATGCAAACTGCAACTACCTACGTTGTTTTGTGAGCCCAGGTTTCATAATAAAAAACTGTGGCATGATTTAGTCTAGTTACTTTTTCTTGAAACTGACGAGTGTTAAACGACAATGTCACGGCATTTCCTTGTAAGTCTTTAAGAACTTGAGATATCTTCGATGGCAGAGCGGTTCAGAAAACAAGGCACAAGGTTTGAGAAGTCTTGGAAATCTGAGCAGACGCATCTTAGACCTTGATTTCAATAGAAAAGTTAACTATTGTTAGCCTTAAGAAACTCGCTTTGAGATTTAACAATGGTTAACTCTGAAATCGTGTTTCTTAAGGCTAACGATTGTTAACTTTTGTAGTGAAATCAAGGTCTTAGGGAAGTAATAGTGAAGAACCCATTGCAATTTTTTTGTTTCTAGAAAATGCATCTGTTCCTTCGTTATGCGTAGTACAAGGGTGTAGTATACATTTCTTGAACTCACTTTCTACGTCTCTGTTCGTACTTCATTGTGAATGTCTAGTATTTCAGTAAATGTCCACGTCCCTCAAGTAGCTTGATTTTCCTTCAAACTGTGATAGCATTCAGACCCAAGGTATAGTAACAGGCATAAGTTAAAGCAAAAGAAAGTAGGAAAATGCGTACAAAAGAAAACAACAGTCTGGTTACATTTTCTTAAAACTTTTTGTTTTCTCTAGCCTTAACTTTTACTTTAATGAAAAATAAACCTAAGCTACATGTGTAATTGTAATTTTGAGTCAAACGCATATCGCTGATTTTAAAAAATAATGGTAGTTTATTAAATTATATTTTACTCTCAATTTAAAATTGGTGTTAAAATAATGAAGAGAAAGTGCGGATGCTAAGGATGTGGATCACGATCAGTTTAAATGATGCGGGGAGTTGAGTTGTTAGTATCACAGAGTATATAATATATCTTGCATTTTCATGTCATGTACTTATCCTAGGTCTGAGTTTTCTTCCTTCTCGGTCTGAGGTATCTCGTTGATTTAAGTGAAATTCCTCTGTATACACATATTTGTATGTATGTCCATGCGTGTGAACTTGTGTTTGTTTGTGAGGGAGAGGGAGAGAGACCAAATATAAGGGGAAGTGAATTGAGGAGTGAAAGTGAAACCACTTGGACTCTTTTTCTTCTTTTTTTCATCTTCTTTCCACTTTCTTTCAACTTTCACTTTACTTTCCCCACTTTCACTTTCGGGGTTTTCACTAATAGTCTGTATAAAAATGCGATTGCACTCCTTATATTCTTACGTATATACTATTTATTCGTGTGCTTTCACCTTCCATTTCCTTAGCTTGGTTTGACTTGAATTGACTTACAGGGGAGGGGGGAATGTAAGTAATTTTACAATCTTTTTTATTATAGATCAACATAGCAAAAGTACAAGGAGAGGGTGCGTAAATAAGCAAAAAGGGAGGTAACACATAGGTATCTGTAGAGAAAGCCGTTTGAAATAAGCGGAAATGTGTTCAGCGTGAGGTTTTTTTTACGAACCTAGTTTTTTCTTTAAAGAATTAGCAATTTATGGTTTCATAGGGGGGAACGAGAGAGAGAGGGAAATGGAAACTGAGGCAAACGATTTGTGATCTATAGTCCACGATTACGACGGATCATATCTTCTCACAAATTACTGGGGACTATAGTGGACTAGGGCACACAGTAAAGTGTAGGAGGGAAAGGGGAAGAAGTGCAACCCTTTTTCTTTAAATTTACACTAAGAAAAGGTTGATCTTGATAGTGCGATTTTCTACTCGATCCTGTGGCTTGCTTTGACTTTAGTACCTTAGTCGTACTAGATCTTCTGAACTTGAACCAGCGTATACTCTATTTCCGTTGTAAGGCATAAAAAACTGGTAAATATATTGCAATACATAGCTACTGTACATGCAGTAAAGGCCCATAGTAACTTGAAGTTACTTAAGCCAAAGCTACTTAGGTTAGATTCTTTTTTGAGGGCAGAAGCATATCTATACTAAAACTAAAGAAGCTTATGATGTGTAACTTACAAAAGTAACCTTTTGTAGCCTGCTTACAAATATTGTTAAAAATAAATATGGAATTTTTAAAATTCTAAAATAAATTCTTGCTACATACGATTTTTTAATTTCTTAACTACTTTGTGTACTTTCTCCTGCTAGATTTTGCCATGCCGTACAAATACAATGACGGAACAAGGAGAAAGCTCCCATATCCCATTGTATAGAACCTTGTATTATTACAAAAAGTACGGTATTAGTATTTCATTAGGTGATGAATGATTGCACTTCTCAATGATTATGATCCACATCAAGATGAGGATAAGATCGTAGACAGGATGAAAATCTGGAGTGAGTTCAATTGCCCAATTCCAATACCACTACTCTTCCGTGTTAATTCATAGATCCACGTAACTCCTAAGTAAAAACCCAAAATGGAACAAACGAAATAAAAAGAAAAATGTTGGCGATTACTCATCAGCTACACCTATTTTCCACAGTCACTCGAGCTTGACCACCTCTACTATTCCAAAAGATCAATAGCAAAACAAAAAGAAGAAATAAACGCACTTTTACCACACGTATTGTAGCACTGAGACTGAATGAACTCACAATCACGATCAGATTTTTGTTGTTTTTTTGATAAAAATGAAACAGGAAAAACAAAGGCTAAATTGGGCTCAGAATTGTACCTTGGCTATTACTTTGTATAAGGATATAGCTATGCTTATAAGTATATAGATATAGTAGATATAGGAGAGTTGAGTAAGTTTTAGTTCCAGTTAATTAGGGATTTCGATTGGGATTTCAATGGGGAAGTTGAGGGTGATTCGAATTCGATCCTTCGTTTTGGGGTCTCAGTTTTTGTTCGGTGAGAAATGTTACAATTTGATATGGAACTAATTGTAAGTGGATTTTTACGCTTCTCCGACGCCATACGCAGATAGTGCTATGATATGCTATATGCTGCTATAATACTACAGCAAAGTAGAGGGGGGCATTCCGTCTTCAGTACTTTCACTACTTTCACCATAGTTACCCGTTACCGGGACCCCGAAACTACCAGCCCCACTTTCAACCACCACCAACCACTTTCATCTCATCTCAAGTAAACTAATGCGATATCACGATTCCGATTTCGATTCCGATTCCGATTTCCTCTCTCTCTCTCTCTCTCCCCGCGCGTCTCTCATCATCCGCTATGATGAGTTGAATGGGACTTGGGACGAGCGGAAGAAAGCAACACTTTCTCTTTAATCTCCAACACCTGACGAACATTCCATCAAACACCCCACACACACACACACTTTAGCTCAACTTGAACTTCCTACAAACTCCAACTTTCTCCCTACTTTCACTTTTACTTTCCCCTTCGCTTTTCCTGTCGATGTCGATCCTGATTTCCTTGCTGTTGAATCTCTAAATAATATTTTCCTACATTCTATGTAAGGTTTTCCTTTAAATTTTCAAAACAGATTATATACTACTATTCTTTTTTTCTAACTTCTATAAAATATTTTCGTATAAATTTTAAAAACATCTATTTACAATTTTAATTGTTTAAACACATTCAGTCCGGTTGTTTTCTTTAAATTTTAGGTTTTAAAGCACTTTACAAAATATTTTCTTTCAAATTATATACAATCTGTCTACTACTCTTTGAGTTTCAAAATTCAAAAGCAGTCATCCCAAAAGTATCTGCGTAAAAACGTATGATCAAGAAAATAGTGGCGTATGCAAGGGTGTCGCTAAACCTGGAAAGATAGACCATTTTGTACTTGACCAAAGAATGGAAAGTCTAGATAGCTTGATTTGAACTTTCCCCCCTGCTAATTCCTGGATTTTCTCAAAAAAGCTAATTATTTCCTTTGTGGTTGCAGGGGTTGGAATTGTTGTTGTTGTTTTTGTTGTTGTTGTTTTGGGCTCCCTCATTGTTGGTATTATGTCTCGTTTTATGGTTTATTTAGGAGAGCAGGAGGATGAAAGTGGGGAGTAGTGGGCGAGAAAAAAAGCCATTATCATGAATTGAGTTGAACCACTTTGTTTGTCCTCTTAATTTTCTCTCTCATAGCTTTCTTTTTCCCTCCCAATTTTTATGGCAGACTAACTTTTCCATTAACGCCATCAATTTATAGGAAACACATAGAAATTACTACGGGAAAGAGACTCCCACTTCCCACTCCACTCCATTCAAAAACTAGCAATAGCGGAGAGTATAGGGGCATTAGTTTCCCTTGTTGTAATTTTAGCAAGCGGGTAGTAGTTAACTGCTTTTACATTACGAAGGGGAAAGTAGCTGAAAGTAGGCACATATTTCCAGAAGCTTAATATCATATGGGAAATAAACAAAATCTGTAACAGATATGAGTTTTGGACCGGAACCGATCCCGGCACCGGCACCGGGCCCGATACCGGGACCAGGACCGGGCCCGATACCGGGACCAGGACCGGGACCAGTACCGGGACCGGTTCCGGTGGCAGTAAGATAAATGATTGACAATGTACACTTCATTTGTATCCCTCACATTTCGCAGAGGAATCATTTATTATCATGGGATTTTAATCACACTGATTGGTATACCCAACTTTCTCCATAACTCCATGCAAAGCTCTGACTAATTTTTAAACCGAAAAATGGCGGGTAATAAATGGGACGTTGACGTTTGAATTTGCATTTAAAAGTGTTCCATATTTATGTACCTGTTGTTAACCGAAACGGTAAATATATTGTCGATGAAATATGCAGAAATGTTATATATTAGTTTTTATCTGCCTACGTTATAGAATGTGTAGTATGCTTTATGTAGTGTTTATAAAATCCTTGCATAATTTATGTATACTGTATATATGTTGTATAGACTATGTACATATATTTTCTTTTAAAAAATAGGAAATAGTGACATTTCGTTGTTGACGGGTCATCCGTCAACTGTGGGCTCTAGAGAGTTTTCCTTTTCCACTTTCACTTAACTACGCGTATATATTATCTGCCTCTATACGGAGCATGTTGCTATACCAATGTGTTGGGAATAATATTTTGTTGATACATCAGAATATCAGTATATACATTCATGTAATCAAATAGGAATGCATGTTAAGTCCATTGGTTTTGGTATTTTTGTAATATAGACGCTATTACTATGCTACATAGAACTGATCGATGACTCTTACTCCTATAGTGTGTTGCCCGTATATAACTAAGATTTTAAACTGGGCTTGAACTGTCACTGTCACTCCTATTGTGTCTTGCATTTTTGTATTTTTTTCTAAAGAAAAATTCTTTAAAACTTACAGTGCTCAATTTTTACTATATAGGTACTTCAGATATCGTCTGTGAAGAACCAAAATGACCCATTTCGAATTTACGCTAGAATTAAAATGAGCTATGTCAAAAAAATACAGTAAATAATACTAATTAGTAGTTTTTAAAATGAGCAAATTGTTCTATTTACATGTTTTTAAAAAGGTCAAAATAGTCTATTTAAATTTTTTTTAAAAAAGGCAAAATATTCTATTTACGTGCTTTTTGAAAAGTGCAAAATATTTTATTTACGTGCTTTTTTAAAAATGCAAAATATTCTATCTACATACTTCTTGAAAAATGCTCAAGGTTCTATTTACATGCTTTCATGAAAATGTAATTTTAATTTTTGTTTTTAGATAGTGCATTTTGTTTGAAACTAAAAATGCATATGGGTCATTTTGGTTCTTCACAGGCGATATGCTTAGGTATATCGCCTTTACTAACTAACGTGAAGGACATAGCTACTGGTACTGTAGGACATATGGATATTATATGTCCATAAGCAGATAAACATGTTAGATGCTAAGCTGGATTTGCACCATGAAACTGCATTATTTACTAGACACCATGGAATGCTATTCTATTATTTTTTTAAAATATTGTCTATATTTACTATCGCTCCCAATCATTGTAGGCTGGACCGAAATTTATGTTCCTACAAAATTCCTCAAGTGAAATTTAACACAGCCGATTTAAAGTAATTAGATTGGTCATTCCGTCGCCGTCCTGGTCCGTTTCCTTAATACTTATCGCTTTCGTTCCTATTTCGTCTCCGGCACAGACAGTGTCGGTTTCGGTTTGTGTTTTTGCACAGCATAAATCGGAAACAAATCGATAGTTTATAAGTCTTTAGAGAGCGTGAGAATTTCCATAGGAGCAGGATTTTGCTTTATTTTAGACAACTAAAAACTAGAGATAAGTGAGCATTAAATATACATGCATATGAAATGAAAAATAATTGGGGAAAATTCACCTTTTATTACTCGTGATTTGAAACTATTAAATCATTACTACAAATGGTGGAATACTTTTAGTGTATTGATTTTGATAAGTGGCGTAGATTGTAGATTACGTAATATCGTAATAGCGCAGGGTTTACCAGTGCGGCGCCTTGTGATTTATTTTCGAATATTTATTTGTGAATAGTGATTGGGCAAAATCGCAAGTTGAATCAGTTTTAAAGAAAGAATTGCAATAAAAGTTTTATTTTTTAAAGAAATTCACAATACACTTTGCTTTGAAATTGGAACGGGCAACATCACGGCGACGCCAGGATTTAATTTTATTTGAAAATACCCGCATAATATATTATGTTTTAAAATGTTTAAACTAAATACGTAGCAGATAAACTATATCAGAGTCAAAATGTTGGCTTAGGTTTAAGTAATAAAATGGCAAAATTGTGAAAGTGACAAAATGGTGGTCAGAAGCCTCAATATGTCTCCATGACACATTGTTATTACTGTTTGTTGAGGGGCGTCGATTAACGGGAACGGGAATGGTCCCGCCGACCCCTCTGAATCATTATGTCATTTTAGACGTGATTGTTTTTCCTGTTGTGCTACTTGTTGTTGTATTGTTAGGGGTCATCCATAAATGATGTCATGGAAATATCCCCTCCGATTGCGTAAATGGATGTCATCAGCATCCAAGGAGACCCAATGACCCTTCCTTCCTGTGACATCATTTATGGACGATCCCTTGTGTGATGATATCCAAGTAACGAGCAGGGAACAATTTTGCAATGTTTCAAAATGTCCGTCCCTCTAATGTGTTGTGTTTTGTGTTTCACTTTCAGAATTTCCGTTTGATTAGTATAGGAATGAAATGGGGAGGCCGGGGCTTTTGGTGGGTCCGGCGCCCGGGTTTAAATTTAGTTTTTAGGACGTTTGAGGTTGATCGCTGAGTTGATGGCTCATTTCGGAGTAGTTAATGGTAATGGGAGTGTGCTGGCGGGAAGCGGGAAGGCGACGACTTTGTGTCCATGTAATTAATAATATGAAAATGAAAATGAAAATTAGACTTTTATGCAGGGCTATTATTAATCTCATTATGGGGGGCCACTACCCGGATACGTGGAAGACGCTGTCTTCGCTTCTCTCGCCCGCCCGCTCTCTCCGTTCCCTTTTACTAATGAGTACTCTCTCCTGATTAAAAACCCGGGCATCCCCGCTCAATCTCCACCTCCTTCTACTCATCCAGTAGATGCAAAGTCCATAAATCGGTCTTGAGCATTTCATAATTCTATCGCCAACACTTTCACTTTCACTATTAGTGCCCGAAAGTGTACTGGACTTTTCATTAAAATTAATATTCAAATCTCTTCGTCCCTCCCCATCGTGTTATATGGACAAAATAAAAACAATTCAAGCTAAAATCTTTTTAAAAAATTAATTTTGCACGAATGAATTTTTTAAAGTGTTTTCCAGTAAAAAGTAAAAACAGCGTAGTTAGAATTTTTAAATACAGTTACAACATACAATTTATATTTAGTTAGTACATTTTACAGTTTAAAAAATTGTAGCTTTAAAATTTGCAACCTTCAAAAAGGAACAACTTCATTTATATAGCAGTTTCAAAATTTGTCCCTTGTAATTTTTGCATATACGCACTATAAATATATTGATTTAACTTTTGTAACCCTAATCATCTCCAGAACCAGACCCAGAACCAGAACACGACATAATAAATATGTACACACAATAGAGCAAAGTTTAATTTAATTTTACAAACAAGAAAAAAAAATGAAAAAATAATTACACTATATCTACACACTCTAAATTCAATTATGGATTGTACTGCATAATATAAAGTCTGTCTCTGTCTAATGTCGAACGTCGTTCTCGTTCTCGTTCGAGAGAGAAAGGAAACACGAGAATCCATGCAAAGGACCTCGAGCCCCAATTTAAACCAGCAAAAAAAATATGGAGAAAACAAGAAGGGCCAAGAAGCCCATCATACTCCATACTCCATACTCCATACCATACCCAGAGCATCAGATTCAGAAGATCTGCAGCAGCAGTCTACAAAATCTACAAATTGAACACAGAGAGAAAACAAAACAAAACCCTGAAGAATACAGTAAGCAAAGTACATAAAGGAAAATTGATTTTATACTCAAGAAAAAAAAATAGAAAAAAAAATTTACAAGAAAAAAAAATACATAGTGCGTCTATATGCGTCTGTCTCTGTGTGCTGTGTGTGTGCGTCGTCTTCTTCATCTTCTTCTCCTTGTTTGTCTGTTTGTCCGTGTGTGTGTGTGTGTGTGTGTGTGTGTGTTTAGCCCAAAAACTAAAATGAGAAAGATATGATAGTACTGAGTTACTGAGGCATTAGATATTAATTTGAAAAAAAACCATGACATGATAAACATTATACTTAAAGGGGTAGGATATATATTTGCACAGAATAAAATATGGTGACTGCAAAAATCACTATCTCACCACAATTTCCTCCTTGTCTTATCTCCACATGCTTCTCCGCTCTTACAGTAGTAGGGGGGAAAATCCGATTCGGTTTCGGGATATTGAAGGAGAAAGAAAGAAAGATGCAAAGTAAATATTATTATGTACGGTCACATGGAAAGGATGGGGAGAGGCAAAAACGGGACGAATTCAATTTCTAAATGTATTATAATCTCACGTAGAATATCATTAAAGGGATGTTGGTAGATTTATATATAAGTTTTGCTATACTGTGCTGTATGCTGTCTGAGCATAATAGCGTATAGTATATAGGGCCTTGGACCAGGAATATCAGGAGAAAGCTATACTTAAATGTGTATTTGAGCCTGCCAATGTATCGTAGCCTAGTAAGCCTATATGAGACTGTGAAACAGAAACATCAAAGCAGCAACGAATCAACATCAGCCATGCGAAAATGCATCTTTCGACTTACAAAGTAGAAACTAGTCAAACGGAGTACTAAAAAACCGAAAACTCTTAAAAACCGAAAAACCGAGAAACCCCGAAAACCCTGAAAATGAAAGACCGAAAAACTGTAAGCCCCAAAACAATTTTTAAAAACAAAAACCCCGAAAAACATAAAACCCCGAAAAAACCGAAAACCCCGAAAAATCAAAAAACTGAGAAAAGAGATTTTGAAACCGACTTCGAGAATTCGAGACCCACTGATGCAGTATAGTGCTTTAAGCTACAAACAACGCAATATTTTTAAATTTCAAATTTTACCTGCGCAAAATTGACTATACAACCTACTTATGTACCTACTGCAGTAGTACTTTCAAATAAACGACATGTTTGTGTTTTTATGAGTTTATAATATTTTCCATTTGTATTTTCTTTCCGTAAATTTTTAAAAATTTGATTTGCAAATCATGTAGGAAATACATTAGAAATAATTATTAAGATTGAGTAAAAATCACTTTTTGTTAATATTTACAACACAAAAACGCATGGATAATTCGTATTCAGAATTTAAATTGGCATTTCAATAATTTTTGTGTAAATATAGCAACGCCAATCCAAAACTTTCTCTGTAATTTTTGTAAAATGCTCTTTGAATTTTCTGCTGTGATTCTTTTGTGAAGAGCTAAAACGAAGAAATTTTATTGGGTTGGTGTATGTACATAGGTATCTACGTATAGGCATTCCACATTTTATAAAAAGTGCATTATTTTGAAATTGAAATGGAAATTCAATTCTATTTCATTTCATTGCATTGTCGCATAGTAAATGTGAATTGTCAATATATTTGTATACTCCTATTCAATCTGCATGGTAGGTGTATTTATTCGGATTCGGTTCATTCTGTTTCGGTCGTACTTATGTTTGGTCTCCAGCTCCGCGCTCTTCCCATCAGGCGAATCAGAAATGGAAATCTGCATGGAAAATAAATCGGGAAAAAATGGGAGTTGATGGAAATTGAGGTAATTTCCTCGTTTCCGTTTTATGCAAAAGTGTCATATAAACCAGAGTTCCCCCCCCCCAATCTCCCCTACACTTTTGATTCTTCATCTCATCTGTTTACTATTTACTGTACTTACGGTCACGGTAACGTTAACGTTAACTTTTGCATTGGTTGGTTTCAATTTCGTTCGCATCCTTCCTTGGGAGCATGCATAAATTACGGGGTACATTTTGAGGGGGCAGGGCTTTAAACTGCCTATCCTTTTTTCATGGGCCATATTTCCGATTTTTCTACCACGTAATTTATGGACGTTCCCCCCTTTTGGGGCATTGCCTTTTCCCTTATTGTCGCTCTAGCTTTAAGTGTAACTGCTCTGGCGCGGGATTTGAATTGTATTTGAATTTAAATTTAAAGTGAAATCAGACGTATAGGCACCTTCCCATTCCAGCACACATAAAACTAACAAACGAAACCCTATAGCGTATAATATGTGTGTATCCTATACTATATAGTGTATTTTTTGTGTGTGGAGGGAAACTGAAAATATCTTAAGGAAACCGCGGAACAGGACAGGGCCCTTTCTTGGAAAGAAAAAAAATTGTTCAAACGCATCTTATCAATTTCCTTCCTACAAAATACAATTGAATCCGTGAATTCGAATTCGAATTTGTATTTCCAATTGGAAATCCCACACACACACACATTACCATTACCATGGGCATTACCATTACCATTACAGGGGTAGGTATATATTGACATTATGTGTGTGATCGCGGCTCCGGTTCTGCGGTTCTCCACTCTGCCCATATAGTTACCTTAACTGGTACCGGTGCCGTTACCGTTACCGTTCCGAATATAGCGGGAATAGCCTGGACCGGGACCGGGACCCGTGTTTACATTACGGTGATTGAGAGGCTCAATTCAATTCCCGGATCAATGTGTACCAAGTAACCAGTACATAGACAGACAGTGAAGCAGACAGAGAGAACGAAATCACTTGACAAATACCCGGAACGCCAGGCAGAATAGTCGGGACCGGGACCGGGGCCGGTATCAGGACCGGGACGGGCAGTATATTGGTAACCAATAACAATTCCACTGTAAATCTGGACTCTTCACTCTTATAAACTAAATCCTAATCGCAACTGAGGATTGCAGTGCCCTATTAAATTGGAGCGCGGTGTTTTTTGTTTTGGCGGGAAGGTTTGAGTTTTGGCGCTTCAAATTTAGCTAGCTGTTTTATCAGCTGAAATCCAAGTTCACAGTGAGGAAGGCGGCAATTACCTTCGTAGGCATCGTCTGTGAAGAACCAAAATGACCCATATTCAATTAAAGCTGGAATCAAAATGAACTATGTTGTAAAAACAAAATGAGAAACATGCGTGAATTGTTAATTAAGAGTTTTTGAAAAGTGTCAAATGTTCTATTTGCATGTGTTTGAAAAGGTGCAAAATGTTCTACTTCCATGTTTCTGAAAAGGTGCAAAATGTCCTACTTCCATGTTTCTGAAAAGGTGCAAAATGTTCTAATTCCATGTTTTTGAAAAGGTGCAAAATGTTCTAATTCCATGTTTTTGAAAAGGTGCAAAATTTTCTAATTTCATGTTTTCGAGAAGGTGCAAAATGTTCTAATTCCGTGTTTTTGAAAAGGTGCAAAATGTTCTAATTCGATGTTTCTGAAAAGGAGCAAAATGTTCTAATTCCATGTGTTACATGCTCTCAATACAATTTTAATATTATTGTAGATAGTTGATGTTGTGTTTAGCTAAAACTGGATATGGGTCATTTTGATTCTTCACAGACGATATGGTGTCGTTGCCAGTCATTATTTGCCACCCATAAACTCTACGAATGGCGTCATTTGTGGACGATCCCTACTGTGTAGGAAGTACTGCGCAGGAATTCGTGTTTGTATTTGTATATTTTTGGTATTTGGTGTTTGGATAAATAATACACTGTGTGGTGAATTGAGACTCTGTCACGTGCACGGAGGTAGACATAATTTCGATTTGAGTTTTGAGTATGTAGGTATTGAGTTATTTACATTTGATGGAGAGAGAGATGCGAGTGGGTGGAGATGCAAATGCATCTAAAAGTAATAAGTAAAAGGAGATCTCCTCTGTGCATATGTGTGACTCTGCGTCTGCTATATAATAGGTTTTGATTCTATCTTCTGAGACTGAGTCAATAACTGAGGCGCTCCTCCAGAACTCCAGAACTCCACACTGAAGACATCTTCTCAGTCACTCACTCACATTCCCTTTCATTACATCGCATTGCATCATCGGTCGGTCGGATTCCTTCAGTAGTCTCAGTAGTACATTTGTAGTGGAATTGGAGCTGAAAGAAATAGGGAAAAAAATAGAAAATGCAAATATCCATTAAATTAACAATGTTTACCTCCGTGTCTGCGACTGTATGTTGCTATGGAACTTCCTACATTTATATTGACAATTTAGTACATACGACTTTCTTAGAAAATTACGCGGGATGAGTTTCACTTCCTCCAACCGGAATCACATAATATTCTTGAATTCGCGGAATGAGAGCGGAAGACGAAATCCCGATTTCTATAATATACATACGTCTTCTTTCGGCTTCGGCTTGAATAGCAATCCCGATCCGAATAATATTTCTTTGATTTTTTTATGTTTGATTTTTGATGTTGAATTTGAATTTGAATTTAGCGCCAATGGCGTATTTGCTACTTGTTATCTGTCTGTGGTTGTGCTGTGTCTATGTGTATGAAATTGGAAAACAAATCTTGAAATAAATAAGGTTGTGATCAGAGACTAGATGGAAATACATACAGAGGTTAAAGAGGATTAAGGGATGTGCTAATGTCACTGGTCACATTTGGTTTCCTTCAGTGATTTCCCTTTTGATTACTTACCTGTTTAATGTGTGCTATATGCTTTAGCATTGGGATCTGTAAAGTATACATAGGATAAAGGGTTGGGTTGATGGCAAATGTTTCAAAGTTCCCTCCAAAAATGTCATTTTCAATGTTACTCATTTGTAGACTGAAAAAAAATTATCGTTTTTCAGTTTTTAAAATTGTGCACTTGTCAGTTTTCTGTATTTTTCAAAATAATGTATTTGTCAAATATGAGCTTTTCAAAATAGTGTGCATTTCAGCTTTTGCTACGTTTTTTATAACGTCATATTTGTCAGTGTTTGCATTTTTTAAAATGGCGCATTTGCCAGTGCTTTGCACTTTTCAAATCTGTGTATTTGTCAGGTTGTTTGCATTTTTCATAAAGGTGTATTCGTCAGTTTTTGCACTTTTCAAAATGGCGCATTTGTCAGTGTTTTGCACTTTTCAAATCAGTGTATTTGTCAGGTTTTTGCATTTTTCATAACGGTGTATTTGTCAGCTTTTGCAATTTTTAAAATAGTGTTTTTGTAAGTTTTTGCACTTTTCAAAAAACGATAAACATTGACCCCTTCTATGACACTTTTATTTAGGAATTTTGGTGTTTTCTAAATTACCTATGTGCATTGTATTTAACTTAATATATTTACTTGACTGCATGGAACTATACATAGAACTTATGTATACTTTTAATTATGACCTTACTTATTAGCGTTTTTTGCACGTCTCGGTCTCCACTGGTGCAGATATCCCCGTTTGCACCTTTTTATTTGGTTTGATGATATTGTTTTTGGTTTTTTTCGGGGGGAGGGGGAATGAAGGGACTGACTGGGAGTGAATATAGTGTGGAGTGGGAGTGTTTATCTATATTTTATTATGGAGGAATGGAAGATGGGGAAAGTTGGTAAATCCTTTAATCTCATCCTGTCTCTTGATATGAACATGTTTCCTTATTTCTTATCTTCTCTCCCGTCTCTCCAACATCTCCGCACATTCACCAGTCTCTTTCCTTCCCTTCAGCACACGCTCCACGCTCCACGCTGCACAGCGGCACTTTCTCTGCTTTCTCCTCTTTCTCCGTTTTCTCCACTTTCTCCTCTACATAAACATCAAGTTAATAATGTCGTCTCTCTATTTCGTTTTTCCCGCGTGCGCCTCATCTTTTACCTCCAGCACTGTACTCCATAATCGTACACATAATATTATTCCGTCTTAGTTTCTCGTCGTCTCCTTTTCTAGTTAGTTATGGTCTCTGTGTACTTTCACTACCAATCCCAGCACCAGTGCCAGCGCCAGTCACTCGCTCTCCTTTCCCCCGTATTATTATGCACTTGAATTCAAATTCCAATCCGAGACATTCCCCTATAGTATCAAATGACTGCCTACTATAGTGCACGTTTCCTATATAGGCATATGTAGTTTGTTTTTGTTGTTGTGCAGGTGGATGAAGAGATACAGCTGAACGGAGTGCATGGCATGGCAATGGCTTAGCCTAGTAAAGTATATAGTCAAAGTATAAGCATCTGTCCGTACATACATTATGTAGGTTTGAAGCCCCAGTTCTTTTTTTTTCTTGCGAAATCATGAAAGCGGAAAATTTATTTTTATGACAAGGTAGACAATTTCCAAGTCCAACATTCAACATGGAGAGAGAAAGAAAAAAAACAGGGAAATGGGAAAGAGGGAAGTTCATAACAGAAAATAGAAACAGCGAGTCGTTGTGGGAAAGAGGCGAAACTGGCCATATGTGTAATAATATATTTTTAATCAAAGGATTGCAAAACATAATATTATGTTTTTAAATGTATAAATTTTTTTAACATTTTTGAGTTTTACCAGGTTTTTCAATTGAGGAAATTTTGAAAATATACAATTGAAGAAGTTCATTCTTAAGTTACTTAACTAGCACTTGCAAAACTGTGTAAATATTACATTTTTCACTTTTGAAATAATGTAAACTGTAAATAGTTCATTTTGCACTTTAAAAACAGTTTAAATAGTCCATTTTGAAAATTTAAAAAGGTGTAAATAAGTCATTTTAAATTTTTGAAATAGTGTAAATACTCTATTTTGCACTTTTGAAACTTCAATATTTCATTTTGAAACTTTAAAAATCTGAAATAATTTAATTTTGCACTTTTTAAACAGTGTAAATATTTCATTTTTCACTTTTAAAGTAGAGCAAGTTGTCCATTTTGCACTTTTGAAACTATAAATATTCCATTTTGCACTTTTGAAACAGTGTAAATAACCCAATTTGCAGTTTTGAAAAGGTGTAAATAAGTCATTTTGAACTTTTGAAATAGTATAAATACCCCGTGTTGCAATTTTGAAATATTATAACAAAACATTTAAAATTTTTAAACTATATCAAATTTAAAAATGCGAATAGCTTCTTTTGCTTCTTCTTTAGGAAAATCTAACGAAAACATGAGAGAAAGGAGATAGAAAAAACTGAAAAAAGTGTATTAAGAATGTCATAGAAGTGCAGCTGTATTTATAGCTCTGTGCTCCCTGGATATATGTTAATAGTCAAATTGGAAGGCGGTGCAGCGTAGAATACTCACTACTGACTAGTGGGCTCGTGGTGGTACAGGTATTTTCTCTGTGTGTATTTCCTACTTTGTATTTCAAAGTAATAAGTTAGACAGGAAAGTAAATAAGCGTAATGTCGGATTGAAGGTTTCTCTGTAGGACGTGTATAGGACCATATTGCATTACATTGCATCGGTTAATAGTGGATTTGGAATTGGACTCTCGGTCCCGTTCCCGTTCCCGTTACCGTTACCGTTAGCCTTCCCGCGGTCCCGTTCCAGTCACCGTACCGGTACCGGTACCGTTGCCGCTACTACTACCCGTACGACTGCAGTAGGGAAGACACTGCGCTCAAGCACTGTACTGACTGTACTGTGAGAGACTATTATTATGCTGAGGCTCGGAAAATAATCATAAAAGTATCTAAACATGTCAGAAGGAATTTTGAAATCTTCGATGCGGCAAAAATTTATCTTCATCTACTTTACGTATCTTTGTATATTTTCTTCAGCCACACTGCTACTCGTCTCCCTTTCTTTCCTTCTGGTAGTCGTATTGCGTTCCAAATTACAACTCAAAAATTGTGTCTCCTTTTTACAATATTCTGTACTTTCTTTTCTGTACAATGCAATGCATCTAGTGTTCGAATGTCTATCTCTGCTTCTGTAATTTATTTTTTTGAATGTAAATAAGTTGCCCTTGTTGTTCTTGCTGTAGTTCTTTGTTCCGGGAAGCAGCTTGATTTTTTAGTGACGTTTTGCAGCTGCTCATACGACTCTGGTATTGAATTCTTGATGTTTTAGAAAAATCCAAAATTCTCTAAAACTATGAATACATTCACGCAATTTTTAAAAATTGAAAATTTTTAATTTAAAAAATACATTATAATAATTTGGTAAATGTATTGTTTTAATTTAATGAAAAGAATGAGGTAAAATCTCGCTTCTCATTAAAAATTGCAAATTATGAAAACACCTATTACGTACCTATAGAGTTGAATGGAGCTTCTCTTTGTTTTGCCTGCAGTATACAGTGACTGCATTAAAAATTATGCCGGGTTTATTTGCCTAGTATTTTTACCGTAATGGATAATGTGGCCAGCGCAGGTAGCCCCTACCGCTTGAATTTTGAAAAAACATGTAAATGCAACGTTTTGCAGTTTTCAAAAATATGTAAAAAGAATATTTTGAATGTTTAAAAACATGCAAAATAAAAAATTTTGTACATTTTTAAAACATGGAAAATAAAGCATTTTCTACTTTTCTCAAAACATGTAATTGGAACATTGGGCACTTTTCTGAACCAATTAAATAGAACATTTTGTACTTTTCTAAAACATGCAAATACAACATTTTGGTTTATCAAAGAAAATCATCAATAAAATCAAAATGTGATTTCTGTATGGAAAAAAATTCCTGCCTAAAAGCAATTCCTTCGTCCGGCCCTGATGCTTTATCTACAGTGTGTAGTATTGCGCTACATGGTTCGGCCCGATAAATAATTGCCGCTAAAAAGCAATAACTAAAATACGTTTGAAATTAAGAGAAATAGGAAGACAGGGAAAGGATGTAAAAACTTTGATGACTTTGTCGTTGGCTGATGATGGGCCATCTCTCTTATAACTTGGACTTAGGGATCGTCCATAAATGATTTCTGATATCTGTATAGAGTCAGTGGGTCTACTTATGGCCACTGACAATGTGTAATATAGCCATTTACGCAATGGCTATAAGCAGATCATAGGAGTGTGGTAAGGACCTACAAATATTGAAATATTTAGATGACGTCATTTATGGACGATCCCCTATAAAATTATGATCGCACTATTGTCTGTCTATCTCTCTGCATGTATAATAATAGGCTCCAGTTCCAGCTCCAGCTCAGGGCCACACATCCCAATAATAATGCTTAATACATAGGGAGGTCATTGGAATTCGGTGAATGGCATAATATGGTTAGCATTCCTCTTACGATTACGATGACGATTATTACGTCTATACGACTCTACACTACGACGACGACGACGACGAGGCGATTCCCATAGTCAGAGATACGATTACAATAACGATTTCCATGAGGACGCCCATCACCATCACAATAATCATGTCGTAATAACCGTGAAAACGAAAACTCCCAACTACTCGATCTCGAAACCAGACGAGATGAAGATGCGGATGACGGACAGAAAGTCACGTCCAGCATCTCATCCTCAATCCTCATGCAGCCATTCCCATCAAAGATCAAACGAGTCATAACGACAAGGAGAGCTCATCACGAAAGAGCGGAGGAAAACGCGCCGATTTCAATTTCAAAGTTTTTAGTGTAATTACTTTATGCTGTTATACTTCTCCACACGTACGTAATTTTGCAAATTTTATGCAGAAATAATTTTTTAAAGAATTTTCGCAAAAACAATTATTACCTATGCAAATTTAAAATCAAACCTTTATACATTTCAGTCCCAATTTATTTTGTTCGACTTTCTTATTTTTTGCAGAACTTCAGAGATTTCATTTTTAGTAACTTAAGATACAAAAAATACAAGTTGCAAATTTAAGGCATTATTCGTACGATCGACGATTTACAAATGCATATTATGCAAAATGTAGACAAAATACATTAATTAATCTGAATGACACAAAAGGTTTTTTTAGCAAGAATTTGGATTTGTCTTTATAAAGAAAAAAAGTAGAAAAATGGTAGGGAAAAGAAGTGTGAGAAACTTTTATGAAGTGTTGTACTATGGTGGACATGGGAAGAGGTGGTTTTTAGATTCAATAGAATGGAAATACAGATATCGGTATAGGGTATATTTTTAATTTGAATTTGAATGGGAATCGTGTAAAGTTGAAGGCGGGAATTTAAGAACTCAAATTTTTGAATTTATTTTCGCAAGAATAGAAATGGTTGTAATAATAATTGTGAGTTGGTAAAAACTGAGAAATGGAGAAGGGGAGGGGAATATTTTGTGTAGGTCGATAACGAAATTCGAAGAAGATGCAAATTATTATTAGCTATGTCAGCGTCTCAGTGTGAAATGTAGATAAGACATTCGCAAGTGTTAAAAAAGCTTAAATGTTTTCACTTGTCTTTGACAAGTAAAGTATAGATAGCCCAATTTGGTATTTCAAAGATGTGTAAATAACCAATTTTGCACTTTTTAAAACTTTAAATATCTAGTTTTGGACTTTAAAAAATTGTAAATGTCCAGTTTTGCAATTTCAAAAATGTGTAAATATCAAGTTATGCACTGTTTAGAAGCGTAAATATCCGGTTTTGTATATTTTTAATTGTAAATATCGGTTTCGCACTTTCAAAAAAGTGTAAATATCCAGTTTTGCAATTTAAAAAAAAGTTTAAGTATCTAATTTTTGCAATTTCAAAAAAGTGCAATTATCCAGTTTTGCACTTTCAAAAAAAGTTTAAGTATCATATTTTTGCAATTTCAAAAATGTGTAATCATCCAGTTTCGCACTTTAAAAAAATATAAATATCAAGTTTTGCACTTCAAAAAAGCGTAAGCATCACATTTTGCACTTTGAAGAAAGTGTAAACATAGGTACATCACTTTGCACCTTTTGAAAAACACGTTAATATTCCGACTTTCTAATTTACACATTTGAAATGGATGGAAAATTTGATTGAAAGAAATATTCTGTGATCTGACATTGAATTTAAATGTGAATAAGAACTGACTGACTGCCAAAGCGTGGGAAATTCAAAATTCAAATTCCTTGAATACTTTTCTCCGTCTCCAACCCCAAAAACCTCAAATTCAAATAATAATAATAGTCGCATAATAATGGAATAATCAAGTCATAAGATTAAAATATCTAAAGATTGTGTGAAGAAAGTTAAAGTAAAAAAAAAACATGTGAATTTCTTTCATTTCTTCTTCATAAGTTTCTGCTGACTCCTTCTTTAAAAAAAATCTTTTAAACAAGCTCAACATTATTTTTTTTGCTCTCTGCCTTTCCAATGGATTAGTATTCCCGTTTTTTTCAAGAGACTTTTCTCTACGCCTTTCCATTTTTTTTCTACCGAGAGAAAGAAAGGTTCATCCGGCTGCATTCTCATAGTTTCTTTGTCGATTCTCGATTTCCGAGCTTAGAAGCTCAGTAGTTGTTCAGGAGGTTGCTTTTCTCTTTGTCACTTTCACATTCTCTGAGCCTTTTACTTTTGGAGGACGTAGGACAAGTGGGGGGAAAGCACTGCAGGAGCCCGGTCCAAACTCAAAATCTGAACTGAAACCAAAACTCTCTAAAAATTTTGAATCCGAATCGGAATCCGAATCCGAAGAATCCCATTTTGCATTATATCCGCCGTTATCAGATCGGTTTCGGGTTCGGTTTCGGTTTCGGTTTCAGCGATCGGTTTTGGCTTCTGATTTTTCCCCCGTTTACTTTCTCCTGCTTTCTCCTGCTTTCTCCTACTTTCTCCCATTTTTAACTTTGACGCTGGCTTTTTCCTTTTAGCGAGTGAAATATCAAAGGAAATCATATGGAAGTCTCGAGTTACGAAATAATGTGTGTGTGTGTGTTGAGAGAGAAAAATATGAAGAAATATTGCATATAGACATAAGCTCTATGTCTATAAAATCCCTCGTATATAAAGTCATCCTACTAATGATTATCTAGTACGCGGATATACCCGCAGATATATTACCCAGGCACCTATATACTGTTACAAGGAAGTGCGGAAATAGGAAGGAGAGAAAAGGGATGAAAAATGATGCTGACTTAAGCCAAAGCCAAGTCTCCTTATAGTATATTACACACGTTTCTTGAACCCCTCAAAAAAATAGGAAAGATGTCGGGAGACGTGCATAAATTATATTAGAAAAGTTTTTTAGCAACCTTTCTAGGTAATGTAGGTACATGCTTTTTGAGCAGTACACTGCTCAAAATTATTTTTTGCCATTCTTAAAACGTAAAAACGTTGCTAACGGCCGGGAAACTGTGCGCTTGCGCATAAGTAATAATATTTCTCCTTTAAAATACTTATGTTTTGGTGAATGAAAAATTGAAAATTTTCTTATGGGATTTAACATTTGATTTTAAGAAGAGGACGCGGTCCCCCCTTCCTTCACCTCATTTCACTTTCTTTCATTTTTAAACCATAGTTTCACATTTTTCTTAATTCACAAGAGTAAGAATCAAAGTTAGTTTTTTTCAATTTTCAAAATGGTGTATTTGTCACTTTTTGCACTTTTTAAAATTGTGTATTTGTCAGATTTTGCACTTTTTAATGTTGTGTATTTGTCACTTTTTGCACTTTTCAAAATAGTGTATTTGTCAGTTTTTGCAATTTTCAAAATGGTATATTTGTCAGTTTTTGCATTTTTCAAAATGGTGTATTTTTCAGTTTTTGCAATTTTCAAAATGATGTACTTGTCAGTTTATGCATTTTCATAGTTGAACCAGAAGTAGCAAAATGTAATGCGCTCAATAATAATTAAAAACACACAAATATTCTAAGCGTTGGGTTTTAAAATGTAAGCATTCTTAAAAAATAAAATGACTAAAATGATAATATGTAATTTATGCGGGTCTCTTCTTGAAGTACAGCCACTGCGCGTCTGCCGACTGCCGGATTTTTTTTAAAGGTTTAAAGGCTGAAGCAGTATTTCATTGATGCATTGAAGGTTTCCCCTCGTGGCAATGGCAATGGCCATGGCATTGGCCTTATGTTGCAAAAGTAAAAGAGATATATATCCACGCACTTCTCACTCCCTACACACTGATCACTCACTATACACCCCATATATGGGAGATTGTGAAAAATAGGGAAATTCGAATTCGGGAATTGGAATTTCAGTCCGGATTGGGAGAGATACCCGGCGCCCGGACCCGGACCCGGAGCCGGGTTTTTAATACGAAATGATATGATTATGATTCCTCCTCTTTTCCCCCTTTTTTTTCGCTGTCTTTTGTGCCTTGTACATCTCTGGGCGGCAGCGGTGGCGGCGGAACGAACACATAAAAGTAAAAAAGTGACGTAAAAGCTTTATAACTTCGCCATAACTAAACGAAACGAAAATGGGATGAATAACACGCACTACTTACTGCACTTGATATACCTATAAATAAATATAAACTCCTCCGCTCTCCTTCCCGTATAACGAATGCACGCGAACGGCATTAGGAAAACGAAAACGACATTGAATTTCGAAATGGAAACCGACATTTGGAATATATCCGTCTATTCAAAAAAAAATATCTGAATTCAAAACTAAACTCAAACGGAAAACCAAAACCGAATAACTATATAACTTCGAGTATATCCAGTCAAAAAAGGCTATATACGCAATACTACACGCAGCATCATGTATATAAAAGTGTGTGTTTGGTTGGAGTTGGAAAAGAGATGGAAATTCCCTTTGAAGAAATAACTAAAGGAAAATTATATGCGTAGAGAAAATCCTACGTGGACTGTGCGGACTTGATGGACTGACGATTGGATGGAAAATAATGGAAATAACTGAAAAAATAATACTTCTTTTTTTGTTTTAAATATTCTTCATCTGCGTATAGGTTCAAACTTCTCAGCTCTCTACCCCTACATTCAGTATTTGACGCGTGAGTACTCTATCATATAGATTTAGTTTTTAATCTGTTGTAATATGGTCATAATATATGCTACTATAGAAAAATGAGTACAAAAACAAAATACAGAAGGGATGGTCCATAAATAATTTCATCCACATTTGCTACTCTTTTAGGACCCATAGCGAACCTCCACGTCGTCCCTTTGACATTGAGCAAACGGCTATGCTTAACATAATATGGCTTGACATCAATACCTAACTAAACCCACTCACCCCCACCGATGACATCATTTATGGATGATCCCTTATTATTATTGATGCATTGTGTTGTAAGTACAACAGTCAACAGAAAGACTCATGATCCTTCGTTGCATTATTAAAAATATATGAATGTAATTTTTGACACTTTTTTATTGTACTAATTTTAATTGTGAATTTGGCGGGTTTTTTAAAATGTCGTTTTCTCAAAATTTAGTGAAAACGGTATTTCTGTCGTGAATTTCCCATTTTTTTTAAATCTTGGTTTATAAAAATGACGAGCAAGAAAATATCTGTAAAAATTACATAATATTCAATTTGAAAAGGACACATTTTCTAACGATCATAAATTCAAACTTTTTAAAAATTTTCAAAGTTTTTTTTTATTGGTAATTCTAAAAAACGCCTTCATTTCAAACGGCTGTAAAAACACTATTTGAATGTTTTTTTTTGAAAACCTTCCACAACTTTGCGACTTGACATTATAAAAATCCGTCAAAAATAACTGATAGTGACCAGTGCAGTGGTTCAAACTGACGAAACTATAACTAATTAATTAACTAATTAAGTTGCAATAACTAAATAAAATGTGCAAGAAAATCCCCCTTAAGCCCATATCACCATCACCCATAATTAATAATTACATAATTTATATAGCCTTATGAATGTCCAATGATGAGATGTGTGAATATTTGAGCTGGACATTATTGGACCTTACAGCTTCATAATTAATGCAATGTTATTGGTCTGGTTACTTTGCACGAATAAGGGGTGGTCCATAAACGATGTAACTCAAATTGTGTCTTTTAGGACACACCCTAAGTCATCACTTTAGCATTAAGTAAGCGGCTACCTTTAAAATGACATGCCATCAGTACCCACCCACCCTACCGATGACATCATTTATGGACTATCCCTAAGCAGTCTTTACAATAAATAAAAAATGAATGGGTTTGAAGCCAAGGTAATGTCCTGTGAGTTCCAATATGTGATAGCGTTGTGGGTGGCGTGTGAGCTATATGGATGGGGGGCTGAGCCTTTAATAAGTTAATGAAGCTAATAAGTACATTATACAGCTTGTCTTGCCCCTCACACATTCCCCCCCCCCTCCCCCCATTTATTCTTACATTCTTATGTCAACTTCCACTTTCATTCCAAAAACAACTAATTGATGATTGACGTTCATTTCCCTTTCACTCACAATCATACTTTCCCTTTTTTGGCCGCAACAACAACCAAAACTTGGGGGCAACGCCATAAAAGATATAAAACACAAAAAAGTACTGTAACTATGTACAACCCCCGCGACTATACTCACATTTTTTTAGAATGGAATTTTGGATTTGGATTTTTGCTCGATATCCGAATCCAAATCCGACTTGGAATCCGACATCCGACATTTGACATTTGGACTAATGCGGGCTATGTGTGTAGATGTAGGATATAGATGGAACATTTAATAGTCTTGCTCAACAAAAGAATCACATGACATCTCTCACACATCACATAATATGACATGTCAATTGCCCTATATAATTGACGCACATCCCATAATTCCATTATTCAATTCACTTCAACTCCCATACAACTCCTCCAATCCTCTCCTCTATTTTTTTAAATTGGAAACAAATTGACATTTTACATTTTTATACAGTTTTTTTTGTACAGAGGAGACGAGGGCGCGAGAAACACAGGAACTTAGAGAGAAATCGAAAAATCGACAGTGACTTTTATCTGGCTCGGTGTCGTCTCTGTACATACAATCCGCAGACGCGGGAACGGATATTCTTATAATTTAATATCAATTCCAAACTTTCCGTTCCCATTGTGTAGGTATGTAGGTTGGACATACATAGATACAGTTATACAATGTGCTACACGTGACCTTTACCCCGCCACCTATAGAATCCACACGGGTGCGAGTACAAACCTGTGTGATAGCTTGTTTTAAAGACAATTCAATTGCAAATCTAGTGCAAAGCTTAATTTTAAAATCGGGTGATAAATGAAGATTTTATGACCAGATTACGTTTGACCAAAATTTGTTTTTTTTTCTCGACAAAATTGTTTTTTTTTAAATAATATTTTACCATAAATTGTCTTAAAAATTTTAGGGTTATAAATTTTTTATTTAGAATGTTTTGCCATTAAAGCTAAAAAAAATCAAAAAACTCCGTGTAGTTAATTTAGCGAGAAAATAGTGCGACACCCTGTACGCTTAGGCCCTTGCACTTGTGCTACGTGTCCTAATTTCCTACAACGTACAAATCAACGACACTAAAAAAATAAAGGGGGATACTAATTTAGTAAATGCAATGCAGCATGCATCTCCCTACTGGGAGTGAGACTGGGAATTGGGGCTATACCTAATAATACATAATTCTGGGCTACGTTCTTTCCAATTCCCAGTTTGGATTAGTAATGGAAAATACATGGGGAAGAAATGTGAGTAACTTCTATGTTAGAAAAAATGTTACACACAAAAATGAGAGTTACCCGCCTGTATTCTGAAATTCTGAATTAAGCTGACGTTGACATTATAGAAACTCCCGGACTTTCTTTCCCCTCTTGTCAACTATGTGTATACGAGTTAATATAAGAAGAAAAAAAATGAGAAAAACAGAAAATTCTTGTACGGATACCATACGACAGTGGCACGTAGGAAAGTGATCAGAATCAGAAGTCGCAAGTAGCAATGTGTCCTGTAGACGACACTAGTCTGCTGTAATGCAATGCAATTGAACCTACTCCTAACGTACATATTATGTATGTATTTCTTACAAGCTATAGTTCCATATGCTTAAGGGATTACAGTCCCGATAACGATAACGGGCACGATAACGATAACGATAACCACAGTGACAAAATACGGCAACTTACAACTTGAAAAAATGAATGTCAAACAAAAATAGCCAAATGGAAAACAAGGGAAGAGGCGGAAATCCATTATTATGATTACGAATTACAAATTACGATTACAAAAACGAAAACGTCGAAAACGACTAAAAACGACAGCAACTAATAACAAATGACCAAATCCACTATCCACTATTGAACATACGTTTAAAAGTCACTCAATTGCATTTATTACTCATGGGAAATAACACTCACGCAAGAATTTCTAAAAGGGGTCATCCATACTTGACGTCAAAAAATCAATATTAATTTATGCCCCCTCCCACATTCCTTGAAAATGTTAATACTTTACATAATAGTTACCTAGTACAATTCAAGTACATATCCCCTCCCCAATCCCAAATTTTAAATTGTCATGACGTCATTTGTGCACAGCCCCATTGCTAAAAAGGCACAAAAAGTCCCATAATGGGCTTGAAAAATCCATTTGTGCATTAATTAATAATGAAGCGTTTTGAGTACGCAAAAATGCTACTAAAATAAAGTGATTAATTAATTAATGTTGGATTAATTTTTTTTTAAATGAGTTTAACTAATTTAAAATTCTCTCTTTTTTTACTCAATTAAATTACAGATCCTCCCCAGATCGTGGAGAAGCCGAAGGATTTGAAGGTGCGGGTGGGCTCCACGGCGACGTTCTACTGTCGGGTGACGGGTGACCCGCCACCGCAAGTTCATTGGAGGAAGAATGGGAAGAAAGTGAGTACGGCCCACTCGCGGATCGTCATCAATAATTACGGGGGCTATGCCATGTTGAGGATTGAGCCTATTCGACACCAGCGGGATGATGCGAGCTACGAGTGTATGGCCGAGAATGGTGTCGGAGATCCTGTCGTAGCTTCTGCTAATCTCACCGTCTTTGCAGGTCTGTTTAAATGTCATTTATTTCATATACTACTGTACAACAAGGGGATAAGCCAGGTCACTGTCATTCACGATTAGTCTCACGATTGTCATATCTTCTTCGCTTCGCTCATTTTTGGCCCTTTTGGGGGGGGGCGGGGCTGTTGGCCATAACTGTTGGCCATAATGCCAATAAAGGGTTTGTAATAATTGTGACGTGGAGCATTTCATTTCATGGACTAATCCAACTTGACACGTCATTTCTGTCCAGCATCCAATTTTTGTCAGCTTTCCTTTTTTTTTTCTTTTATTTGATTCTGTCCCCCGTCCATTAGTGTCCACTATCCGAATCCGACGCCCATGTTTTCACAAATCATATCAGCAGACAAGTTTTTGGCGGGTATTATTTATAGATTGTTTTCTTGGAAGCGAGCATGAATGTACATATCGTCTGTGAAGAACCAAAATGACCATATCCATTTGTAGCTAAAAGCAATATCCACTATCTACACAAATATTGAAACAAGTCTTGAAAGCATTTAAATAGAAAATTTTGCACTTTTCAAAAATATGTAAGCAGAACATTTTACGCTTTTCAAAAACATGTAAATACAACATTTTGCACTTTTCAAAAGCTTGTAAATACAACATTTTGCACTTTCTCAAAAGCATGTAAATACAACATTTTGCACTTTTCAAAAGCATGTACATAAATACATTTTGCAATTTTCAAAATCATGCAAATAGAAAATTTTGTGGATTTAAAAAACATGTAAATAGACCAATTTACACTTTGCAAAAACTCTTAATTAACATTTTACGTGTGTTTCTCATTTTGTATTTATGACATAGCTCATTCTGATTGTAGCTTAAATTGGATATGGGTCATTTTGTTTATTTACAGGCGATATATGCATTGTATTTTGTGGTGCCTTTTGCAGAGTCGGAACTTGGAACTTTTGGCAAATTAGTGTAGGACTGATTGTAATTATGATTTGATTACATGACAGCCATATGTGCCCCTGTTAAAACGTAAAATAGAAATAAATTGGATGTGCTCTATACTGGACATTTTTTTAAAGATGTCGTTATAGTGTTGAGTGTTGTTAGACACTGTGTCAATCCTTTGTAGGAATTATCTGTAGGGCGATGTGATATGGTAAAAGTGCCCAAGTTTGTTTCAAGATGTACAAGAGCATTAATAATAGACACGCTTACAAGTCACAAAGGTTCAGTTCAGAGTTTCAGAGACAGATCAGTTTGCGTCTTGGATCTGGATCTGCTGGAATCGAGTCAAATGCGCTGACTGCAGATTTTTTTTTTGCGAGATCATCGTCAAGACACCAGACAGACTCCAGACGTCATTACTGCACTGGGTTGGTTGGGCTTTATTTCGTCTGTGTGTCTGCCGACTATTTTGTAGTGTTAGCTTTAGTTTTTTTTGTGATAGCCTTTTTAATCACTTAAACTTTTCTGTAAAAGTAATTGCAATTATCCATGTATTTCTGAAATAAAAGAACGACTTCAACAACATGGAAAATGACAAATGGAAAACAGTTTAAAAAATATTTTCTGGGGTCCAGTGAACTATGCATACTTATTGTCAGTGAAGAATCAAAATGGTAAATGTCCAATTTAAGCAAGAATTAAAATGAGCTATGTCAACAAAATAACTAAATGACGTAGATGCGCAGAATGTTAATTAGAAGTTTTTTGAAAAGTGGGAAATTTTCTGTTTACATGTTTTTGAAGAATGCAAAATGTTCTGTTTACATCCTTTTGAAAAAGGCAAATAATTTTATTTGCATGCTTTTGAAAAAAGCAAAATACTCTATTTACATGTTTTTGAAAAGTGCAAAATATTCTATTTACATGTTTCTGAAAAGTGCAAAATATTTTATTTACATATTTTTGATTTCAAAATATTCCATTCCATAAACCATGAGGCTTTACCAGATGGTAACTACAATGCAAGCGTAACATTATTTATTTAAATATAAAATCTGATGATCTGAGTTTCAAATTTTTTCTATTGTGTATTTTTTCTAAATGGCATGGGCTAAAAAAATGAAAAGTTGACACGAGATTTGGTGACTTTTGATGAAGGACCAAGTATTTTTGGGATGCGGGTCTCAAAGATCACATACTTGTAGCTCAATGAATTTCATCTTCATCTTCATCCCATCATCGTTACTGTGATCCTCAGCCTCTCATATTTCTGTCAATCACTTAAATCCACTTGCACATATGGGATTACCCATAAATGACGTCACCCAAGTTATCTCTGTTTTTTTAACCACCCACCCCCATGTAATCAGCTTAACATTACGTGATTTTAACATAGCACGTCATTAATATCCAACTGGAACCACCTACTCTACCAATGACATCATTTATGGACGATCCGTAATATCGCATCTTTCGCCGTAGAATTCCTTTTTTCCCATGAATATCATTTTCTCTATTACATTCAATACTTTCTCTAAAAAGCTTCCTCAATTATTATGCGTGTGTAGATAGTCAAAAACAAGTTAATCTCCTTTATACATTTTTTTTCAATTTTTTAATATGATTTCCAGAATCTATATATAGTCAGTAACGGATCATTTTCCGCTACGGTTCGGTTTCATTGCGGTTTCGGTTTTAGATACAAGTTTCCGAGCCCTTAACCGAACCGGCACCGAAACCGATACCGATACCGAAAAAGATGCCGAAACTGACACTGAATCTGCTGTCATTGCCATGCCATGTTGTCAGTGTCAACTTCAGCCCAACCGCCATTACATAGGCTGGCTATATAGCCTACATTATTATTATATATTTCTCTAGGAAGCGTTCACAAATTACGTGGTACAAAAATCGGAAATTTTGAACCCCTTCCTCCCTTTTTTGGTATGTACGCCCATGTAAAAGAATATGCAGCTCGAATCCCTACCCCCTCCCCCAATGACATACTATGTAATTTATGCACGCTCCCCTATATAATATATGTATTATATTTTATATTGAATTTAGTTTATTATTGAGAAATCCCGTCGTCGACATTTCCCATTCAAATTGTATTGTAGAAGTTTTTGCTGACTTTTGCAGTCTGCAGTTTTTCTGTCTTTTCTGGATGGAAATCCGCGACGAGACCAAAAATGTGCATTAAGCACTCTACATAATGCATTACAGTTTACACAGTTGTATCTTTCCCCATAATGTCTATTGTTTGACTGACTGACACTCACTGTACATGTATGCATTGGGCCTCGGATCGATGATTTCTCATCACACTAAAATCTCTTTTGTAAATCCGAAACCGAAACCGAACCGATCCAAGATGGGGACAGGGACAGGGACCGGTTTCGGTTTCTTTCTTTCCTTTTGCATATATTGTGTCTTGTGCAATTCAAAGCGTATGGAGAAGAATAGGAGCCGCTTAATCAAGTCAAACTTACTCATAAATCCTCTGTAACTTTGACGACACATGCACTTTACATTATTAAATATTACATTGAATTACATACGTATTTGAATTTCCTTGCAAAAACGTATAAGCCAATGGCCAAGCACCAATTCGGCATAAGCTTTTCAAGTTTGCACATTTAAGAATATTTGAATATGTTACGGTACAATACAACTGAGAGAGTACTGATAGAGCTATTAAAATGATTCAAAAGGATATTTGTAATTTTGCAAATGTTATTTGGCGGGAAGTTCAAATTTTCAAATATTGCTAAAATTTGCAATGCAAAAAAAAACAGCTGTATGGAATTACATACTTATAGAGGTGGACAAAATTTAGTACGGCTGTAAAACATTGATTGAAATTGAAATGCCTAAAGAGCTCGTCCATACATGACGTCACGGGTAGGATCATTGGTTCTGCTTGGGGCCTTCTATGTTAAAGTTAAAGATAGCCATTTAGCCAAGGATTAGAAGCTGATGATGGAGGAGTTCTATAGAAATGAGGAAATTTTGATGACATCATTTATGGACGACCCCCTAGGGGAAATACACAGTTGCATAGTTACTTTTTTGAGTGGGTTTTAATGGCATTAGTTGAAGTAGTAAAAAATGGGGGAAAGCGGAGAATGTCCAAGGATATCTAGAGCAATAATAAAGAAAGTAAAACAAATGTCAAATGTTCGGATATTTCATAGTTTGACTGAATAGTTGTGTTGTAAAGTAGTGACCAATGGTGAATTGTTGAAGGGGAGGGGTGAGGGGGGGGGGGAGGTAGGATTTGATTTGATGACAGATATAAAACTTGTAGGGAATTAGTTGAGTTTTTATTTTGTTTTAAGAGTTCAATTACAATTTATATTGAGGAGGTTGGTTGGGACTTGGGACTGTCCCTGTGTGTTGAGTCTTGAGTCGACAATTTATAGCTGTGCTACTGCTACCGGCGGGACTAGGAACTGGGGTTGGGACCGGTACCGGGACCGGGACCGGTATATTGACTATAAAAACGAGCGTCAAACTTTTTCACGTTCCTGTAATGATTATGATTATTAATATCTCTGCTACAGATATATATGAGAAGTATAATGACATTTTTGTTAGTTCTCCTTCCGCTTCAGGCTTATTCTGCGTTAAATTGCTCTAAGTAATACAGATTGTACGGATAAGAAACATAAAATAATATCTACGCTTGACTCGCTTTTTATTGTACTGTAATAATGTATTTTTAGTTTGGGCACATTTGGCTTGTTATAAAAATTAAATACATGTATCGAAATATTTTTGGTCTATGACATGACAATAATGTTCTTTAAAAAGTGTTCAAAAATTCAAATTATTTCCTAATTTTTTAAACTGGTATGAATTTTTATTTTTAAGCCACAAAAATTTAAGAAAAAAAAAGAGTTCTCTTGACCTCCTAAAACTAATAATTTTCTACTTGTATGATTTTGAACTGTGTAAAAATTTGAATTATGAAAACACTGTGTTATTCTATGATGATTTACGTGAAATATACCAAATATGTACACAGGTGATCCTATTCGATTGCTTTGGTTTGAGCGATGCAAAATACACTATTTACAAAGAATTTTTGATGATGCAAAAATTCACATTTAGATAACTTGGAATGATGCAAAACGTCCGATTTACTTGATTTGGAACGATGCAAAAATTCTTATTGTCGTGAGTTGTAATATTGCAAAACAAATCTTATATAAATAATTTGGAGCGATGCAAAAAGCACTATTTACAAATAGTTTTCCAAAAGCCAAAAATTGCATTGAAACAGTTTTAAGCGATGGAAAAATTCCAATATAGGGGACTATATATCAGCGACACACAAAATATAGAATAATTATAGAATAATGAATGGGAAAAGGTTCTATTTACAGGGTTTTTAACGATGCAAAAAGCTTGTCTTTAAATAAATTGGAGCTATGCAAAAATACCTATTCATATTGATTTGAACAACGTAAAAAGCTTGCATTTAAACAATTTGGAGACATGCAAAAAGCCGTATTTACGTGACTTTCGACGACGCAAAATATCGGTTATAAATAATTTGGACAATGTCAAAAACTTCTATTTACCTGACTTTCAACGATGCAAACAAGTCCTATTTACAAGAATTTCAATGAATGCAAAAAACTCCTATTTACATGACTTCTGACGATGCAAAAAAGGTCAATTTACATGACTTTCAACGATGCAAAAATGTCATACTTACATTACTTTCAACCATGCAAAAAAGTCATATTTAAATTACTTTCAACGATGCAAAAAATTCCTATTTACATGACTTTTAACGATTCAAAAAAGTCCTATTTACATGACTTTCAACAGTGCAAAAAAGTCATATTCACTTGAATTTCAAAGATGCAAGAAAGTCCTATTTATATGATTTTCATCGATGCAAAAAGGTCTGATTTACATGACTTTCAACGTTGAAAAAAATTACGATTTACATGGCTTTCAATAATGCAATTAATAGCATTCAAATAATTTGGCGCAATGCAAAAAGTCCTATTTACATAGCTTCACACGAACCTTACCCATATCCACATTAATTAAAGCTACGGTATCTGGTATTGCTACTGCGCTGCACATGTCATAGACTCTACTTTCTACTTCGCACAGTTTTTACAACTTTCTCTCTCTTTTTTTATTCCTTTCCTCATAAGCATATACAGGACAATAATATAATGTTATTACGCTCTCTCTCCCTCCCTCTCTCCATCCAATTCCAACTCCATTCCCACCCAAAAGTCAGAAACCAAACTTTTGTGTCGTTCAGACTCCTACACTATGACAATGGGGGAAAGAAAGTCCTGGAAGCAGAAGCAGAACCAGAAATAGAAATACAGAAATAAAGTTTTGATTTGTCTCTCACTTCCATAGTTCCAGAGTCATAGGCATATTGCATTGGAATTGGAGCCCGCAGTCTACGTAATAATAATGCGAGACGCCTTTTTTTAGCCTCCATCGTCCCGTCCTCAGTTTGTGAGATTCTGCATTTGAGGATTTTGATGATTCTCTCATTCTACGACCTCCACTCCGCCGCCGCCGCCGCTCGCTACGAGAGATGTACATACAACTCCACAACTCTGTGTAGCATTTAAGTGTTACGATACACCATTAGCTTTATTATTCTCCCAGCATTGTGGAGTGGAGTTGGCGGAGGACGGAGGCTATGCCAATGCCAATGCCAAGCGAGGTCCAGACCCACGACCGACCGCACAGCAGACTGATACACGGAAAAGAGAAAGCAAGACTTTCTCTCGGAGCATATACAGCCACTCGTAAATGCGTACGTGGTCCCTCTGGGCCTTTTCCTTTTTGGTTCTGAGGCTTGAATTTTGTGGAGTAAAGTGGATCATATGAATTCATATGGCAGGGCAACGAAGGCGGCTCTATCTCCCCCCGCCAACAACCAACATGACCACACATAGACACAGAACCAGACCACGACCTCCAACCGCAATCCAGCGGTTTCCTTTTCTCCGCTTCAATTCCCATTCCCCACCATCATCACCTCGCCCCCATCATCCCACTCCCGCACTTTCTTTCTTTCTTTCAGTTCCGTTTCGGTACATATACCATATACATGAAGAGTTGTTTGGCAAAACGGGATAAGAACTTTTTTTCGAAAATGTGATTATTCGCGTTAAGTGTACTGTTCTACTAGATACGTTACTGTGTTGAATGGGAAAGGTCAAAGTTTAGCCACAGCAATTTTTTTAAATTTTCAAAGTTTCGTTTTTCTAGGAAAAAGGGATAAGTACATTAAATGATTTTTACTAATAGCAAATTGGGATAAGTTCACCACCACCAAAATTTTAAAAATCCTAATTTAATCCCGCTTTTAATTTTAAGATTTTCATCGAAAGAATGTGCAGTGTGTAATAATGACGCAAAGCTTTCAGCAATATTTTTATATGGAAAAACGCTTTTAAAACATCGAGAAAATGCAACAGCAAATAATTGTATCTGCACGAAGTCTGTAGGAGGTATAGCGCATATTGCACCTGAAAATATACGATTGGACGCCCTTTCCTTTTTCCCGTAAAAAATACTATGGAAACTGGATGGATAGGTTTTGTGAGTCGCGGCTCATTTAATTTACTTGATATTATGTGAATGGGAGGAGGGAATAGCGGCGTTGCTATGAGATTTTTTTTCTCCATCTATTAGAAGTGTAGTGCACAGTTTATTACGTTATGTAATATTTTGTCGTGAAGATTAAAGCGTCGACGTCTTATATATTGACAGCTGTTTACATACCTTCATTTTGCCTATAATTATTTAGATAGGAGACTTTGCTTAGCTTCTCAGGGAGTTGACCATGGACACTGGGCACTGGCATCGCTACCGGAACCGGACCGGTACTGGTACTGGTACTGGTACTGGTACCGGTTCCGGGCATTTGTCAATGGCTATATATACTCAAAGGAAAGGACTACATATATATGCACATGCATTAATATCACCAGTACCGGTGTATGATGAGAATGGAAAATGGGAAAATGCCATTTTATTATAAAAAAAAATATGGGTCGACGATTTCAATCATGAAAAATATTGTTGTCAGACTTTACATTCCTTTCCTTTCCCTATTAAAGGTCATACGAGTGGCTATATGTGCATATAGCGTCGTTCCTACTACTAGTATAGCAGATAGCTACAGGCTATAGGTATATAATATGTACTACCTGTCCCATGATATATAGCATAGCCATAGGGTTTAAAGCGTGTAGAAAGTGTGGTGAATTAGACTTTTGACATTGTATATGACATACAGTATGCCGTATGTCTCGACTCAGATATTTTTATGAATGCATGGAAGTGGTTTAAAATGACGTCAGTTTAAAAGATGTGCCTATATATACCACAGATATATAGCCTCCTGCTTTCTATATATGTGGCTACACACATATTTTTTGGAGGAAATTGAAAGTGGAAATAAAATGAAAATCATAGTCTAGTGGTCATTTCATCTCTCTTTTCCGCAACATTACCACTCGTGATCGACTCTACTCTCTCTCTTTTTCTCCACTTTCCCTTTTTCTCAAAAAAACATATTTCCTTCCGGCAACCTTTCCCAGAAGAACCCTCATCCCAAACCCGAACCTGAACCCGTACCAGCCACATATGCAGTCGCGTCTCAATACAAGTAAAGAAGAAACTTAATATGTACATAATACCCGCTTAAATCCTCCCCTCCGAACTATTATGTATAATATTCTTACATCTCCTATATACCTATAAGTTTGTCCTAATGTAAATAGTATACGGTTCCCTTTTTTTTCTTTGAGGGAGCGTGCATAAAGTACATGGCATAAAAAACAAAAATTTTAAAACCCTACCCCGCACCTTTTTTTTTCTTTTGGTATGTATGCCCATGTAAAAGGATAGGCAGCTTGAACCACGACCTCCAAAAATGTAGCACGTAGTTTATGGACGCTCTTTTTGACTCGGGCAAATTCTAATTATGAGGAATAAGGAATTTGGATTGTAGCATAAGTTGTATAGCCTCAACAACGAGAGACGCAAATGGGCGAAATTTTGACGAGTTTAATGGAACCACGATGGAAAAAGGAATACTGCTTACGAATTTGTTTTAAAAGGCGCATTTGTTTTACGTAGCAAGTTTCTATAACAGTGGATTTTTCAACCTTATTGAGATTAATAAAAAACAAGAAAAGTTTTAACAGGGTGTTGCGATGCCGGCGCAGTTTTTTAAATTGAGGCGCGATTCTGACTCCGATTCCAATGGCCAGTATTGCATCTCCAAATTTCCAGTGGTGTTACTATTACATAGTGGCCATGCGTTATATGCTGAAAGAATGTATAAACTTGGAAAAAATAGAGTGACAAAGGGTGAGAGTGTTTGGACGTGAGTATTTGGAATTGGCACGTTCCATTCCTTGAGTATTGGTCGCGGAGCGGGATTGAGCGGATCGGATTGGCTACTGTCCATTTACTTTCTCTTTAGCCTCGCTTTCTCTGCCTCACAGACTCACGACTGAGTCTCACTCACTTGCTGTATACGTACGCAGGGGCCGTCCATTAATAACGTCATCGGCAGGGTCAATATTGGTGACATTCCATATGTTAAAGATAGCCATTCATGTAATGGTTAAAGCTAATGACAGACGAAAGAGGGTTCATTAGGGCCTAAAAATTGGAAAGTTTTGATGACGTCATTTATAGAAGATCCCTTACGAGGCTTGATGGAAAAAAGGAAGAAATTGAAAAGGAGAGAGATATGTGGCGATGGATGGAGGAGCGGATCGGATCGAGGGGGCAGTTTAGTTGATAGCGTCTATTCATGCGAACTCTGTCAAATCCGAAATCTCTGAAATCACACGGAAATGCGTTTTCGGATTTAGATTTAGATTCCGTTTCGGTTTCGGTCTTGGTACGGGCACGGGTCCGAGTCATATAACCCTATATCTATAGCCTTTCGAATATGCCCACTTCATATTCTTGCTTCATTCCACTCCATGTAAAATGTAGGTTGGCCATTTTTTCAATTAAATGTCCTCATACGACGGCTATATGACCAGTGGAACAGGGACGGGAACGGTAACGGTGACGGTAAAGGCCATCTCAAACCGTAACTGAAATCAACAAGGAATAAAAAGAAATATTCAAAGTACCGAAACCGAAACCGACGAAATACATCTCACCAATTTTATTTTCTCAAACACTTTCTTATTTCATCTCCCTTCAACGCGGAGCCGGCCTGGCTTTCAAAATCAATTTTAAAAAAAACTTTTTAACAATTCAAAATTCCCCAGATTCAAATGTCGAATATTTTATTACAACTTTGTACAATTTGCAATTTAGAAACATGCCTGTTGTAGTGATGCTGGGGCTGTGTACAGCATCTAATTTTTAAGGGATCGTCCATCAGTGATGTTTGGGGAAAATGCAAATTTTTTAACCCCTCCCTCCCTCCCCTATAGTTTAGAAATTGAATTATGTAGCGTCATAAAAAGTGTACATACACCGTCCCCCCCCCTCCCTAAATCTGCACGTCATTGATGGACGCCCCTTACGGGATTTTATTGTAGGTAGATATCAGTAGGCACGGTGGTCCGTAAGGCCGTTAAGAAATAAATATTGGAGACAGAAGGGATGGGGATGGGACAGTGTGCAAATAGTAATAAACAAGGATCTAATATCCACTTCTAATTGCTCAACACATCCGAATACATAAACGGATCTCATCACTTTCACTTTTCACTTTCACTTCCCTTTCTTCTCTTTGACGCTCTTCCCAGAATCAGTCTTAAGACTTTGAGAGAGAGAAATTTGAAATTCTGCGAAACGCCGACACCGACACCGAAACCGACATCGTCACTGACACCGACACCCAAACCGAAACCAAAACTCATGCTGATACCGATGCCCGCTTCTCTAATCTTCTGCTGGTTCTTCTCTGGTACTCGTGCTGCTGAGAAGATGTGAGCGTGTAATTTTTGGAATTGGAATCTGAATTTGAATTTAAATTCAAGGAAAGTCAAAGTGAGTGAGTGAAAGTCTCTCTCTCTCTCACACAGTTGAAAGGGGCCGAAAATTTGCACAAAATAATGAAATTAAATGAGATGGGTGGGAGGGGCTACGGGAGTCCTCTTTGTCTTCCTGATTTCCTTTGATGTCAATGGGAATGTGTGTGTGCGAGTGTCCGTTCAAGCTCGCTCAACCGCTATAGCACCATCAGTCTCACTTTCATTTGTCAAATCTCCAGCACAATTCTGGTCTGTGTAGACTGTGTAGGGCAGTGTAGGGCTCGCTCATAAAGGACGTCAGTCCTCATAGGATTCATTAATAATCAAAAATGTTTTTTAATTCTTCACTTTTAAAACTGTGTATTTTTACTTAAGGGATTAAAGATGAAAGTGGCTATACGTGGGTATAAAATGTTTTGGACCATTTTGATGACGACATTTATGGATGATCCCGTATGCTTTGAACATGTTACTGTGTCTGCATTGACTTTACAATGACGATTACGATAAGATTAAAGTTATGCAGTTTGGAGTTTGGACGTGGGCGGCTTTGGATGTGTTGAAACTTTATTTGAATTCCATATCATTTCCCGCCTCTTCATTATTTATACTTTAAGTATAGCTGATTTTAATATTATTCAAATGATTGCTTTCCTCCGGGTGTATCTATTTGCAAGGAGCAAGGTATGAGTGCGCTTAATTTCAATTTTAGCGTGGGAAAAAAGGCGCTTAATTTGAAGCAAACCCTTTTAAAAATAAATAATAAAGCGCTTGGTTTTAATTTACGCTCTTTAATAAAAAAGCGCTTAATTTTAGTTCATGCTTTGGAATAAAGGCGCTTAAATTTGGTTCAAGCTTTTGAAAAAAGGCGCGCTTAATTTGCATTTAAGCTCCTTCTAAAAGGCACTTATTTTCGATTTCAACGTTTGAATAAAGGCGCTAAATTACAATTAATGCTTTTAAAAAAGGCGCTTAATTTCGATTTTCATTTTTGAAAAAAGGCGCGTTTAATTTGGATTTAATCTTTAAGCTCCTTTAAAAGGCGTTTATTTTCAAATTCAGCGTTTGAAAAAAGGCGCTGAATTTCAATTAACGCTTTTGAAAAAAGGTGTTTAGTTTGAGTTCACGCTTGGAAAAAAAGGCACATAATTTCAAATTCAAGGCTTCGAAAAAGGCGGTTTAAAAGAAATATATTTAAACGCTTAAAAAGTCGTTTATTTTACATTTAAATGTTTGAAAAAAAGGCGCTAAATTTGAATTTAAGAGCTTAAAAACAAGCATTTTCCAAGTTATTACTTTACAATGTTTACAAATCATCCTAAATTGTAATAAAATCTATACAACGCAACGTACAGATTATATTTTTACTTGATATATTACAAAAATCCTACTTGTAATTTTGCGTAACCGTTGATTTCTGCTTTTTATCATTTTACGTTAAGGATTTGGATTTCCGGCTTCCAATATATGTCTTATGGCCTTGGTCCTCATTTTATATGGATTTGGTCTTGAGGTTTTATTTTTTTTCTTACTTTTTGTATAATTCATATAGACTTTGGATACACCTATATACACAGTACCAATGAGAGAAAATGTTGCGTATAAATAACACGGAATTGATGTGGGAAAGAAGTAGAAATAGAGAGATGATTGGAGATTGGCCTCTCTATTCTTTTGACTGGAAAGGGGTGAACCTGGGCGGAAACAAGTTGTGCATATAGATAAATGATAAATGCCCGAGTAAATAATATTTTCCTCAATGAACTTCCTCTATATTTTCATTTGTTTTTTTCTCAACCAATTGAAGGTTATTGGAGGGTTATATCCTTTCGTATATAGCTCCATATAGTTCCTCAGGTGGCTATATATATACGCATTTTCCCCCACTTTTTTTGTGTCCATTTCCATTCTGCGTGTGTACTAAACAAAAACGCATTTAGTGGCATTGACTGTTATAGCGCAAACTGTGATATCTACATTTTCAAAAAATATACAAAATTCAGCAGTTCGTTTTCAACACATTAAATAACTATATTATTTTTTTAAATTTGGCGCCGGATGTCCATTATAAAAATTCCTAATTTCCACCTGTGCACCTTTTTTACTCACATTTTTAAATTACAATCTAACCCATTTATAAACAAAAATGAGCATTTCAAATTTAGCGCGTCATTTTTGAAAAACAGTTTTTTTTTAAGTAATATAACTGGTGACATATTTGAAAACGTTTTTAAAAAATTACGCACTAAATTTGAAATTCTCAAATTGTTTATGTTTTTTTACAGCAAAGAACGTTTTGCACGTAAAGGACTTTGCTGTTAAAAACATAGTTTTTTTTAAATTTGAGCATTTCAAAAGCTCGTAAGTTTTGAATTTTTTCAAATTAATATAACTGACGGGATGTTTGAAACTGTTTAAAAACCCTGAACTACTTTTTGACGTTTACAAAGGCAATTTACAATTAATTAGAGAGCTTTTTTTAAAAGTGATACAAGTTTGAATTTTGCTCCAGTTTTTATTGTCTATTAGATAACATGGAAAAAAATTTATACTTATTTAGAAACAAAATTTCAGAAAGATTTCTTATAAATACTAATTCCTTTCTTTTGTAGATGGTAGATAGCTCCGTTTGCTATTAATTAAGCTCACAGTATGAGCAGGTTAAAGGAAATAAAATTCGTGGTAAACGGCAAAGAGTTTGATTTTCCTTTTGGTTGGATTTGGATTTGGATTTCCTTATTTCTTATTCTCGGAACCAAACCGAAGCCGAGTACCAAACCAAACCAAGAAAAAAAAAGCTCAAGCTGTTTACTATAGCAGAGGCATACAAGAAAAAAAAGACTTGATTATGTTTCTATTTGTTCAACTCAATTCAATTATTTACTCATCAGTCCATGGAATCAGAATCCAAATCCTAGACGAAGAAAAAAAAAGAAGCAAACCACTGGGAAAAAAAGGCTAACAACGTCATATATGAAAAGCATAGAAATGGGAGAAATAAAAGCGTATGAAGTAATGTTAACGCAAAAAAAAACACAAAATTTCGAGACGCTTATAGTTTTTCTTGAAGATAGAATTCCCAACCATGTCCCATTGTTATTCGGATTCCCATTCTTGCTGATGGTCTGTATTTACTTAAATTCTGAGCGGAAAATTATCATTGCATTGAATCACATACTAATACTGTGCTCTACACGCTATAATCTTATGCTGCAGTACAAGATGTACGATTCAGCAGAATGCGACAGTCTCATTAGCAATTTTGTGTACATTTTTTCATTTTTTTTAGTTGTCGCTTAATTTCAAAATGCCGTCCAGTATTCCCGCAGAATTTTGTCCGCATAAAAAAAAATAATAAACTTTTTTTTAAGTTACCAAAATGTTCTAAATTACTTACATTGTTAAGGGGATGTCGTCAATATCCCACTATAAGCCCATTGTCCCGGCACGTCATTTATGGACAATCCCTTACGCATCCTCTATGTAACGTCAACGCAGGAAATGGAAAGACAAAGTAGTATTTTGATTGGAAAAATATTTTGAAATTTTACTAATCAGAATTGACGGGAGGAAAATGGGAAAAAGATGAAAATTTGAAGGGGCTTCCATAACGTACGTAACGTACATAATAAAATTGAACATTAAAAGTTGATGCTAGACACACACGCACTAAAAAATAGTGACGAATGCCCCTCTGTAGCTTTTTTAACGAGGGCCTCACTTGTAACTCAATCTGCTTTTTTCGTTCCCCCTACGTGCATTATACCTACTGTGGTATAGGCATTATATACGGGTAGCCGTAGCACGGAGACTAAGGATGCGGGTATTTGAGTACACATACTATGTTTGTTTTAGTGGGCCGGGATTTTGGTTTTTTGTCACAGTTAGAATTTAAGATAGCAGATTTTGACAAGATGTGTTTCTACTTGTTGTCCTTTTTTATTGAGGATGTGGGCCCCTTTAAAATTGTGCAGTTTGTGACTGTAATAGTTCCTTGTTGATCACATATGGTTTTAATCTGGATTTCAAATTGAAATTCCGAGGATCTCACGAATCGTATTGAATTAAAATCACATATCACAGCAGCCATACAATGTATATATTATAGCAGATGTTCACATTTCTATGTACATACAACTGAATATTGTATATTCCGGTTTCGATACCGATACCGGTTCCGGTTCCGGACCCGGTTACGGTTGCTTCACACAATTCTAATTGAAAGCAGTATATCTCATAAATCTAATCAAATATTCATTTAAATACCTGTTGTGGCTTCCGCCTTCGCTCCTTTGCATGGCCCTGCGAATTACAATCGTCTCAATTTTCAGTCTTTGAACTTTGTGGTTTTTGAAGTTATTTTATAATTTCAAAATCAATTATTGATTGTTACCCACGCGTACGAACGCTTTTACATCCACGTGATTAATCTCACTGCATTCATGCGTTCAAATTTTAATTACCGATTTTAAATTATTTCCTTCAATTAAAAAGCAGTTTAAAAAAACTTACATTTATTTCTGCACGTTAGTCTCTGTTATTGCTAAAGCCCATATTGCCCATTGCCCATTTGCCATTGGGAATTTCCAATACTATAAACTATAAATAAACGACCAATAAGAGCCACGTTTCCACAATCGACACTCTTAACTTCCCGTTAAGAATGTCAGACCCATTCAACGTGAACGACGTGAACGTCAGTCATCAAAAGTGATTTTGTTTCAAATATTCGTTTAAAATACAGTTAAATTCACAAATCTTGTAGTGTCTTTCAAGCAATCAGCTTTAGTCAGACCGGCACCGGCACCGAACCATGAATTTATTTTTTCTTCAAAAAATGTTATGTCCTTTCAATCTCCCAATTCAAAATAAGAGTCGTAATAAAAAATAATTCTAAATAATTCTGCTCAAATATTACTACCACAGTAAGTCCTATAAGACTACGTACATATTTATCTGAAGAGTTTTTCGGCAAAACGGGTCAAGGCCATCAAAGCCAATTTTACAAGAACAACGAATAACGAATAAAAGGTGACAGGATAATTCTTTTCTACTCAATTTTGTCCACGGATACTGTAACTGACGAAGCGTTATTACAAGCAATTTCGTAAATCTGGACTGACTTTGGAATTTTTTAGAAACTTTTCAGAAATTTTAATTTGTGAACTTTTTCCGTTTTGCCTTAAAATCAGTAACTTAACGTGGAGGAAAAAGTCCGGAGATGAAATTTTAATCGTTTTGAGCGAAACCAAACTTTTTTGGACTTTTTAACGCTTTCTTGAATATATTTATTTACGCACGGGAATTGTCTTCTACAAACCACGAAAATACTGGAAAACCAAATTTAAATCAGAGCTGCATGTTTAAAGTGGGCTTATCCCATTTTGCAAAAAATTATTTAATGGACTTGACCCGTTTTTACCAAACATCGAAATTTTGGCAATTTTTAAAAATTGCTTGGGATGAACTTTGATATTTACCATTCAACACAGTAGCGTATCTAGTTGAATAGTACACGTTTTACAAATAATCTCATTTTTGAAAAAAACCTGTTTTGCCAAAAAACTCTTCAAAACTGAAATGTTCATGGACAGAGTACACATAGAATTTGATTGTGGAGGATCCAGGCCTGCTTGCTGGACATAAAAAAATGAAAAGAGGCGAAAGGACACTGACTGATAGGACGAAAGGAGGAAACCAGCTGGTTCCCAATGCCCTATGCTCACTCGTCTATGAAAAATGAAGACGAAAGGATTTAATGGGACGTCCATCTCCCTCAAAAAAAACTAGAAAAAAAACTTACTTTTGGACGGGAAGACGGGATTTAAATTTGGTTCAGTTCATAACGTGAGCGCGTAATGTGGAAGCATTCAGAGAGTATCCAAATGGTTTATGTATAACATTCCCGGTTCCTTACATCCCGACAACCCGGGTAATACACTGCACCATATAATATGCAAAACCACATACTACACATACATATACAATTTTATTAGGAAAGTGTTTTGAAAAAATGTGAGTGGCATAACATGATATTCTCCTCCAGTACTTATCGTTATCGTTATGCTATTATCTGTATTGAACCCACCAATTCTTCCACATTCCACATGTAATATACATGCATTCCGCTCCACAATTTTTATTTCCGCTTTTAACAGTGCACAGACTTAGGCGCCTATACAGATATTTACTACCCGTATAATAAAACAGAAAAATAGGGAAAACAGAAACAGAGAAAAATCCGAAAAAAGGAAAAACGGGCGAAACGGATGTAGTAATAATAAATAGAGATTTGGCATAGAGTTACATATGGATTGTGGTTTGGTTTGGTTTGGCCTTTGCCTTCCGACTACACATTTTGGGCCCACATTATTTTCCGTTATTGTCCTTTTACGTCCGCTTATGTGCATATTATGGGCTAAGCTACGTAAGATTTTGATGGGAGGAGACGAGTGCCTATGCCTATATGTATATAGCGTAGTAGTTAAAGAAACATTAGAGATGAGAGGCTGTCTGAGTCAGTGTCTCGTCTGGAGTCGTCTCAACTGTAAAAGTAAAACTGCCGAGGAGATCACTTCACTTCACATTTCAATGGGAATTTGAGTTTCATATATTTTCAAAGTTGAAACTTGGAGTTCTTGTCTTGTTGTGTGTTGTGTGGGGGAAGACATGGGGAAGGGCTGAAGAGATTATGAGTATCAAATGATGATAGTGCGTATATTGCGTGCATTATTACCAGTACCAGTACCAGGACCAAAAGTCCAAAACGAAACACACCATGGATGGAGGAGGGAGATGAAGACCCGCACAGCTGTTCCTCTTGTGTATCTGTAGAATTGCTATGCATGGCTATAGGTATGTATATACATGCGTGGAAATGTGCATTCTAAAATCTTTTGGATGTTGTTGATGTTAGTGCAATTCCTCCGTTTTGTTCAATTTTGTTTACAATTTGAAAACCAGAAAATGCAGATAGAACGGATTGTAATACGTAGGCCGAGGATACTTCACCGTAGGTCTCTCTGTCTGTCAGTGCGTATGTTGAATGTTTAATAGTTTTGCTACTAAACTACGCATATGGACTTATGCAATATGGAAAATACGTACAGGAGTAAGTATGCACCTACGCCTACACATAATCCCATATGCTACTATTTTCATACGTGTACGAGTAAGAAGCGCATTATTACAGGATTTGAATATGGACTTTCATCTTTTCCGTTTTCGTGTGTGTGTACAATACATTATATGGATCTTGGTTTGATATGGTTTGGATGGGAGTTTGGGAGATAGGACGAGAGGGGGGAAGTTGGGTGAAATTTTGAAATTTTGAATAAACCAACAACGACCAACCATCATCTCGTCTCGTCCTCGTCTCATATCATCATTTCATATATATGTGACCAGCAAATAATACCAACTACAAGTACAACTGGCAGCCATAACCACCACTCCACGTTTGTGTACTACAGTATTTAAATGCCCAGACTGATATACTGTACAGTGAGTAGCTGTGGGAGCGTCCATAAATTACGTGGTACATTTTTTGTTTTGTTTGTTTTGGAGTGGGGGTCCAAGCTGCCCATCCTTTTACATACCAAAAAAAAAGTGCGGGGTAGGGGTTCAAAATTTTCGATTTTTGTACAACGTAATTTATGGACGTTTCCTTATGGACTCTCAGTATATTGCTAGGGTACATGAAAGCCGGGATGAGTTCGGGACGGGAAACTTACTACGTAAGATTTACGTATTAAAGGCTTTGGCTGTGGACGACGACGACGACGAAGAAGTGAAACAACTCGTATTTATATTTTATATTTTATCTATGGACATCCACTTTATTGCCTCAGCAATTCTTCTTCGTATTTCGTCTTCATCTCAAACTTTTCTCCTTCTCCTCGTAGAGTCTTGAAAAGAAATCACATTTGATGGGGAATTCCCCCCTCATCCATTCCATGTAGCGCCACGCAAATGCCGATGCAAACGGGAAACGAGGAAAATCCAAAGAATAAGCGGGAAAAACAATGGAGCACAACAACAAATGTTACACTTTCTAGTGCAGTGCAGTGCAAGTTTAGTATATACATACTTGTACTTGTACGTATAGGCATATAGGCAGAGGCGGATCTATAGGGTTATTTTCTGTGAGGGGGAGGGGCATAAATATCTTGAGTGAAGAAACTAAGTGGTCCAAATCCAATTTAAGCTTTTACATGTTTTTTGAAATTCGAAAATTTGTTTTGTTTACATGTTTCTGAAATTCGCAAATTTGTTTTTTTACATGTTTTTGAAAAGTGCAGAATATTCTATTTACATATGTTTTTGAAACGAGCAAAATTTTCTACGTACATGTTTTGGAATCATGGTATTTTAGTATATTTGTAGATAGAATTTTTTATTTGTAGTTGCCTATCCCCTCAAACCCGCGCCTGGCAGGGCCGTGCTTTGAGGGCAGCGCAGGCAGCCCCCGCTGCCTAAATTTTTTAAAAACTTGATTTTTTGAATTTATGAAATACGTCGATTTCCGCATAGATGTTTGCAGACATAAATTTGCCCATAAATATATTCTATGAAAATTCTTAGATTATTATACTACAGCTACAACAAACACCATCAAACCCATTGCACAAATTCCCTCTGTCAAAAGCAGGAATCTTCTACTTTCACAGCCTGGCCCCTGCGTTGTATATCTTTTTGTTCCGATGAATAATTAATATACACTTTGAAAATGCCATCTACCCCGATGAGCTTTTGAAAGAAATACTTTACCAAGAGATTACCCTTGATGTTCCCTTATCCGAAATTACTAAAAAATCTAGCATCGTGCTACTTCGGGTATTAGCGAAATTCAAAGTGTACATAACAATGTAATTTACAACTTTTCACTTAAAAAAATCCAAGTGCCCGGCACATAGTAAATATTTCAATGAATTTCAGCAGATTTGTATGTTGCGACACAATACAGAAAGTGTACTTACATTCTTCAAACTTTTTGTGGCAAGTACTAAGACATACATGAGCTGCAGTGCAAATTTTGGGAACAATGAAACACAATATTTATGCGCCACAATTTGTTATGTCCCAATATTTAACAAGGCTTAAAGGGTGAAACAAGTATTTTTGATTGTGCTCCAAGGATTGCAGTTTTCAACGCACTGGCATAATGTGAACGTAAGTATGCTCAGAATTACCTGGGCATTCACCCTCATATGCAACAAAAGGCCAATTTTTTTAAACCTGTCGCGCGCGAAATTTCAAAAAACCCAAATTTTCAAAATATTTATTTTTGTTTGATTTTGTAATCCATGCCGACTGGTAGCTCCTACAATTCCACAGCACATGCCAAGGAATCGTTTGCAATGTCCGCAAACCAAGAAAACGTTTGTGATGTCCTTAGGTGTACCAAGGAAACGTAAGTGATGTCCTCGTTCATGTAAATAAAATGTTTGTGATGTCCTGTTGCATGCTGAGAAACGCTTGTAATTTATTAAGATAAGCCAAGAAAACGTTTGTGATGTTCTTGCTTGTGCCGAGAAAACGTTTGTGATGTGCATAGTTGTGCCGAGGAAACGTTCGTGATGTCCTTGTGTTTGCCAGAAAAATGTTTTTGAGATCCTTTTACATTGTCTGGAAACGCTTTTAAATTATTGAGGTAGGCCAAGAAAACGTTTTTAATGTTCTTATGTATGCCAAGGAAACATTTGAAATGTCCATAGGTGTGTCAGCAAAACGTTTGCGATGTCCTTGCACATGTCAAAAACCGTTTCTTATTCATTTAAGTCAGCCTAAAAAACGTGTAAGATGTCCGTGTGCATGTCAAAACACTTTTGTTTTGCCCTTGTGTCTGCCAACAAAAAGTTAGTGATGTCCTCAAGTATGCCAGAAAAACGTTTTTGACGTCCTTGCACATTGCTAGTAAACGTTTGCAAAGTCGTTGTACATGCAAAGAAACGTTTTTTATATATTTAGGTAAACTCAGGAAACGTTTGTAGTATTCGTGGAGCAACCAGAAAAACGTGTGTGATGTTCTCAGTGGAGCTAATTAATCGTTTGTGATGTCCTTTGGGAAGCCAAGTAAACGTTTGTGATGTCTTTATGAACCTAAGAAAACGTTTGTAATGTCCTTAGGGGAGCCAAAAAAACGTTTGTAATGTCCTTGGAGGAGACAATGAAACGTTTTTGATGTCCTTAAAAAGGCCATTGAAACGTTTGGGCTGTCATTAAGGAAGCCCAGGAAACGTTTTTGATGTTCTTAGAGAACCCAAAGACACGTTTGTGATGACCTTAGGGATGCCAAGGTGACGTTTGTGATGTCCTAAGGGAGGCCAAAGAAGCGTTTGTGATTTCCTTGCGAAGCCAAAAAAACGTTTGTGATGTCCTTGGGGAAGCCAAGGAAACGTTTGTGATGTCCTCGGAGGAGCCAAGGAAATGTTAGGTATGTCCTCGGGATAGCCAAGGAAACGTTTGTGATGTCTTTGTGTATGTCACTAGAACTAGTTGAGGCCTCACGCGCTTTGCGCAATTTTGTTGCTTGGGTAGAGCACCACCCAGGTGTTCGCCTTGGGCGCCAGTTGCCCTAAGACCGGCCTTAGCTCAGGCTGTGTTTTTTTTTTGTTTTTGACGACCATAATGTATAAATTGGAGACGCCCTTTGCCGCCATTGTGAAGGCAAGACACTTTTCAGTTTGCCTATAAAATCGGCTGTCTGTAATTTTGGAAATAAAGTCTGACATCTATCAGTTTTATTAAAGGCAGTATATCCAGCAGTTTGCTTGAAGGCCGGACATCTATCAGTTTTCTTAAAGGCCGTATACCCACCAGTTTGCTTAAAGGCTGGACATCTATCAGTTTGGTTAAACAATGGACCTCTATCAGTTTTCTTAAACGATATGCATCCATCAGTTTGCTTTAAGGCCAAGCATCCATCTGTTTTCTTGAACAGATATCTGCTAGTTTGCTCAAAGACTGTATATGTATCAGTTTGCCTGAAGTCGGACATCTATCAGTTTGTTTTAACGCCGGACATCTATCAGTTTCCTTACACGTTGAACATCTATCAGTTTGCTTAAAGGCTGGATATCTATCAGTTTTATTGAACAGTGGAAATCTATCAGTTTGCTTAAAGGCCGGACATCTATCAGTTTCCTTAAACGGTGGACATCTATTAGTTTTCTTGAACGGTGGTCATCTATCAGTTTTTTTAAAGGTAAAAATCTATCAGTTTTCTCGAACAATAGACATCTATCAGTGTCATTAAACGGTGAATATATATCAGTTTGCTTGAAGGACGGACATCTATCGGTTTCGGTAAACAGTAGACATTTATCAGTTTTCTCAAACAATGGACATCTATCAGTTTGCTTTAGGGCTGGACATCTATCCGCTTGCTTTAGGGCCGGACATCTATCAGTTTGCTTTAATGCCGGACATCTATTAGTTTGCTTAAATGCCGGACATTTATCAGTTTGCTTCAATGCCGTAAATTTATCAGTTACCTTAAAGAGTGGACATTTATCAGTTTTCTCGAACGGTGGACATCTATCAGTTTCCTTGAACGGTGGATATATATCAGTTTGCTTGAAGGATGGACATCTATTGGTTTCGTTAAACAGTGGACATTTATCAGTTTCCTCAAACAATCAACATCTTTCAGTTTGCTTCAGGGCCGGACATCTAACAGTTTGCTTTATTGCCGGACATCAATTAGTTTGCTTGAATGCCGGACATTTATCAGTTACCTTAAACGGTGGACATCTATCAGTTTTCTTGAACGGTGGACATCTATCAGTTTCCTTGAACGGTAGATATATATCAGCTTGCTCGAAGGACTGACATCTATCGGTTTTCTTGAACAGTGGATATCTATTAGTTTGCTTGAAGGCCGGACATCTATCAGTTTTGTTGAACAGTGGACATCTAGCAGTTTCCTTAAACAATGGACATCTATTAGTTTGCTTCAATGCCGAACATCTATCAGCTTGCTTCAATGCCGGGCATCTCAATTTCCTTTAACAGTGGACATCTGTCATTTTTCTTAAACGGTGGACATCTATCAGTTTTGTTGAACAGTGGACATCTAGCTAGTGCAAGCCAATCGGTCCCTAACGAGCCCTTAAAAAAAATTGACCGAGGGTCCCTTTTTTTTGAAAAAACTACCTCAATTTGAGCCAGCCTGAGCCCGGAGGAGGGAAATCGTTCAACACCGTTCTTTTTATCTATTTTACCTCCTCCGGTCCCGCTTCCTTTTTTGAGGGAAAATTTTTTCCACCTCATTGAGCTTTTACCTCAATCTCCCCCAATCTGAGCCAACCCCCTAGGTACTGGAAGTAAATTGTACCTACCTACAAAAAATGTTCAATACTAATACTAATATGACTAATACTAATACTACTTGGCGTAACACCATAAAAATGAAAATAAATCAATAAATGCATAAATAATATATAATACACACAAACACCAAAGGACATTTTATTTTTAATTTTTTATTATTATTAGTTTTTTGTGTTTCTAGTTACATTTATTTAGCTGATCACCAATGATTATTATGATTACACCTTTACAAAAATCCTGTTTTTTGAGAGGACGGGGAGGGCTGGAGAAGTTGAAATTTTATTATCGCGAGGAGACTATGAATTATTAGAAGATGCAAATACAATAATTACAGAATTCAGGGACAAAACACAGAACCAGAAGGATTAATTGTTAATGAGCATGGTGAAAACTGTGAAAAGTCTCAATGATTTACGATTTATTTTTACAGGTTTACATAAAAGTTGTGAGTAATAATAATAGCTGTTAAATCGTAAGCAGTGCGCGTACAGTGCTAGAACCCTGTAAGCTTAAGGGTTGGACTGCACATCCAGCGGTAAATTATTAGGCTTTGCCTGGACATGTAGGTATACATTTAGTTTTTTTACGGTAACTAAAAGGTAATATCTAACCATTGTCTAAGAGAAAACTGGAAAAAAGTTTTTCAATGTGAAACTAAAGATTTTTGAAAAATTAAACTTTTAACATTGTTTTATATAAAACAATGTTAAACATATGTTGACATCCCGACATCTCATCTTCGACGCCCAAATAAAATACCTTCCATATTGAAATCTGACAAAAACTCTTAGACAGTGGATATGCAATTGTTCAAGCTATGTAAAATAAAATTTATTTTGAATGCACCTGCTACCAAATTTTCTAATAATTTACACAAAATTTCAAGTCCTATGGTCTCCATGAGGCAGTGCTAAAACCTGCGGGTGGAGTACCGTAGTGGACAATTTCACAGAATGCCCAGACAATTGAAACTTTGTACCCGGCGTTAAAATCATTCCTTTCAACAATGCTATGAAATTCAAAGCATGAATGTTAAATGTGAAATATGAATGTTACAAACAATGTTTCGGTAATAACATTATGTAAAATGTAATAAAGCTTTTACGGGTGAACTTACAGTTTGTTTAAGTATAAGCTTGTTTACGAATTTTGATTCAATTACAGTGTTATATTAATTATATTTATTCCAAAAAACAAAATAATTTCGACGCCGCTCACTATTTTCATAGGGCTAGGGAATAAAATAAATTGAGCGGAAATGGCTAGTTGCATCTTTTATAAGTTACGGCAGAAAGGTGCAGTCCCACCCTTAATTAATCTTCACCATCATTTTCATTGCCACAGTCCCACAATACAATTTTATTGTACAGGGACACAGTACAGGGCACAATTATAAATTATCAGGCGATATTTGTGTGGGGGACAGGCAGTGGGGTGGGTGGAAAGTAGGAAGAATCAAAAACCATCTTTTCATTAGTTTAATTTTAAGTTGCAATTCAAACTATTTGCGATTTTGCGATTAGCTCAAAATATTTCAATTAAACTGAAACGCAGAACGCAGGAGATTAAATGTAGCATGGATTTGTATTTGTATTTAACTTGTGTTAAATTAAAACATAGTTTCGATACAGCCCCTCTGCCTGTCCTACATCAAGAAAGAAAGAAAGGCTAATAACAAAAAGGTGAGATTTACCATTGCAAAAGCTATTGCTATTTAATCTAGGTTTATAATAAGTCAATTTTTCCAGTTGCCAGTTTACGTTCGGTTCGAGCACCATCAAAATCTACTTTTGTGATTAAGCCATTCTGTTTTGATTAAGAGTTTTATTCAGTTTACTAGGTTTAAGAATACGTTATAATTGTGTTGTTACACCTTTTTTCGTCCTTTAGTGATTATTGTAGCTTGTCTCCAATGACTTGTTGTCTGGTTCTACCTTTTACTTTACTGAAATACTCAGTAAATCTGTTATAGTTAATCTTCGCCCCAAAATTCGAAATAATGTAGAGTAAAAAATCAAAACAGAATGGCTTAACCACAAAAGTAGACTTTGATGGTGCTCGAACCGAACGTGAACTGGCAACTGGAAAAAGTGACTGAACTGACTGAGTCACGAACACCGTCGCATAGTCTTTGTTTGAACTGAACTGTTGAATTGAATTTTATTAATTACTAAACATACTACAAAATGCAATTTGATGAATTACTGACTGCATGTCCGTTAGGTACGATTAACTGTGAATATTGTGTCTAAAACTAAGATCTGCGTCTGTATAATAATGTATCGTTAACAATGCTGTCATGATAAAAAAGTATTTTCCTAACAAGTTTATGTTATTTAGACCAGCATCTTATAGTAAAAATGTTTGGGTACTCTTTTTAGCGATGTGTAGTTTCCGTTCTTTGCGTACACGGGTAGCAAATGTCCTGGGTTTGGTTCTGGGTATCAAATGACTGGGTAGCGAATGTCCTCTAACCGTATTCTGTGATGAGCTTATTTTAAAATAATTCAAAGAAAGTGCACATCACTAAACATTTTAAAACTTGTCTATTAAATAAAGGAACGCTCTTAAATATGCAAAATAATTTAAAAACATTAAAATAACATATTTCACGGGGAAAATTTTAAAAATCATTGGGTAAGTTGCATATTAAGCCGACGACCGTCGGGTGGATTGTACCAACGTACGTCGGGTAGATTGCAGAAACCCGAAGGCGGTCGGGTGAGTTGCAGAACTTTTCGTCGGTTAGGTTGCAGCCCACGCGATGAAAATTCGGGTGTCGGGTCAGTTGCAGATTTCGGGCGTCGTGTAGCTTGCAGATAATTGTCGGCCGTCGGGTTGTTTGCAGAATTTTTCGTCAGATGAGTTGCACTTTAACCCGACGACCGTCGGGTTGATTGGCCTGAATTTTGTCGGTTGTCGGGTGTCTTGCAGTTCCCTAGAATTGTGAGTACTGCATACCTCCTGCTCACTCCTGATTGTGATTCTGACTCACCGACACTCAACATTGTGAAAACGGTATGATTTTTTTTAAATTTTGAATTCTACACTCTTTATTTTTTCTGTCTTGGGATTCGGATTTTGGTGTCGGTATTGGTTTCAGTTAGTCAGTCACCCGGCAGATGAATGAGGAATAACGATAGCGAATACCAACCGAACCGAATGATGAATAATGTTGACGAACTCAGCGAGAATGACAAATGACGCAGAAGACGAAGGGACGAGAGACAAAAGTTTAATATGAATTCTCAACGTAAAGTATTAAAGTACAACTGAACAATTCAATTAATTTCAAATTTTCCATCCCCCCATCACAGTTTTATTTTATGTTTCGAGGTCTGCTGGTCTAGTGCTGGTCCTGGCACTGGTGCTGGCTTTGACCCCGTCGGTCCCCAGTCACGCTCACTACTTAATATTGCTATAGTATGATTGTCTGGATACAAATTCGTGATAGCTGCGCAAGGTGTCCAAACCCTGCCGTGCCCATTTAATTGCATGAATATGAAACTGTTTGGACACCTTGCGCAGCTATCACGAATTTGTATCCAGACATTACATATTAGTCTCGTTAATGAAAGTCAAAACTGAAATAGAAATCAGGTAAAACCGGGAACGAGACTGCTCACTCCTGATTCTGACTCACTGACACTCAACATTGTGAAAGCAGTATGATTTGTTTTGTATTTTGAATTCTACACTCCTCATTTTTTTTATTTCTGTGCGGTTTCTTCTGTCTTGGAATTCAGATTTTGGTGTCGGTATTGGTTTCAGTTAGTCAGTCACCCGGCAGATGAATGAGGAATAACGATAGCAAATACCAACCGAACCGAATGATGAATAATGTTGACGAACTCAGCGAGAATGACAAATGACGAAGAAGACGAAGGGACGAGAAACAAAAGAATATGAATTCTCAACGTAAAGTATTAAAGTACAACTAAACAATTCAATTAATTTCAAATTTTCCATCCCCCCATCACAGTTTTATTTTATGTTTCGAGGTCTGCTGGTCTAGTGCTGGTCCTGGCACTGGTGCTGGCTTTGACCCTGTCGGTCCCCAATCACGCTCACTACTTAATATTGCTATAGTATTATTGTCTGGATACAAATTCGTGATAGCTGCGCAAGGTGTCCAAACCCTGCCGTGCCCATTTGATTGCATGGATATGAAACTGTTTGGACACCTTGCGCAGCTATCACGAATTTGTATCCAGACATTACATATCAGTCTCGTTAATAAAAGTCAAAACTGAAAAGGAAACCAGGGAAAACCGGGAACGAGAACGACACCGACACACGGGTTGGAGTTGGAATTTTGGAGTAGAGGAAAACTAAAATAACAAAACTACTCCTAAATAATGGGAAATGTTATCTCTGCTCACTAACTTATAAGTGTTTGTCACATTTACAGTAAAAACAACAAACAATATGAAAAAAGACTAACGTCATTTTTGTGTGTAACTTGTACGTTCAACATTATTTAAGTTGCTTAAAATGTAAAAACTGAATAATTACGATTAAAACTTAGCACTAAATAACGACTAACTAATCAACTAAACATCGAGCAGGTAGCAGGTTGGGCTGATCTACAATTCACTGCTGATGCTGCGCTGGTTCTTGATATTACTGATACACTGAGTAAAATGTGTAAAAAAGAAAACGTAAACCTTATCTTTGATTATTGTGGATGTCGACTGTTGCGGTTTCAAATTTGAGCGCGGTAGATAATATTTAAATTTTACCTTTACTATTATCTCGAGGCTTACTGTATAGTTAGTTTAAAATTGTTCTGTAGAGACAAGAGGGTACACTTAAATGTCATATTACGTTTTTATACAATAAATATTTACACTGCAAAGTAAACAAGTTAAAACTGATTGTATTATTAGTAGCAGATATCATAGTTGACTAGTGTCTACGAGAAGGAACATGACCAGGATCTAGTGCTGGTACTGGTTCGGGCTTCGACACTGGTTGCTGCTTATATCATAAGTGTATTGTCCAATGAACAATGCAGAAGAATCTCTTGTCTAATTGCAAGTCGAGTAAAGCTAAGGCTTTAATGTTGTTTACACTGTATGCTGTCTGTTCGTCTGTAGACTGTAAGCCACACAACATAATAATAATGATAATAATATACCTTGACCACTCCTATATAGGCTCTATATAGCGCTTATATGTCTAAAAAATACATATTTTGTTTTACATGCAAATGACATTTAATAAAGATATAGTAAAACTGTTTAAATGATGTTCCATACGCTATATTTTTTCCATTGATGTGTGCCTTACAGTTCATGATCTTCTCAATGCACTTTGAAGGCGGTGTTTGATCTATATGCTAGCAGTGTGCGCACCATGCAGGCATTTTATTCAAAATACAAGACTAGCAGTACTATGCACTTTGCTACATCACTATGTTTACAAATACAAAAATAAATTGAAGATGAAATTATTGAATTCCTAAACACAATTATAGCTTGGCTACCACACTATCAACACTAAATTGTTTATATAATATTTATTTGGTGTAATAAGGCATTACACTTTGAGATGCCAAATTTACTATAATACCTAAAAATGCAAATAATAAATATGTTAAAGCATGCTGCAACACCAACAATATACAATTGCAAACTGTAATTATTAAATGATTTGTAAATGACTAAAACGTAAGCCTGTTATTTTGTAAATTATTTTAAATAACAAGCCACTTCAACTATGAACTAGGGTAATTAATTCAATGAGTAAAAATTACAATTAGTGGAATTTAATACTATCACATAAATGTGAGATGTGCTCTATTTTAAGTAATTTTAGTCTTATGTATTCGATGTTTCTACAACGGGACATACTAGTTATATGAATAGCGTTATTTCATCTGGCCTCATCAGATAACACTGATAGGAGACAATTTGAAGGTAATAGTAATGTTAACACTTAGTAGTTAGCATGAACACCAACTTGTAAACCTACGGAATTGCAACGCCGTAATTAATTACAATAGGTTGTGCACTAGACTAATTGCATCACTAAATAGCTAAAGCTTCAACACTGTTGCTGTGTATACGTAATCGGTTAAATAAAGTTATTCATGCACTAAATTAGGTGTATAAGTGCGTGTTTAGTGTCTGGCCCGTCAACCTGATTGTTACACAATTGCTATTTGTGTAATAAAACCGTAATACACCAAACAGGTTGCTGCACCAAGTAGATTCTGCGTGTTATCCGCAGATAGGCCTATTTAATTTGTGCATAAATCTAATAAAAATAACTGGTTTGTGCACCCTCCGTATTTGTTAACAAAAGTTGTTTATGCGGCAAATTAGGTGGCACTAAGTAGGTGGTGCATTAAATTAGGGGAAGTACGAAAAAGCTCGTGCACTAAATAAGGTTTGACACCACGGAGCTAACGTTTCACAATAGCGGTTTTTGCACTGAAAAAATTGCAGCACTAAGTAGCTTGTGCACCAATTTAACTAATGTTCCTTATTAATGTGTTCACTAATGAAGTAAGTGCACAAAACAAGTTACTGTGACTGTTATCTGATGCATTTAACTAGTGGTGCTACTTTGTCAGTTTAGTGTTTATATCCAGAAGGAGTTCACCTTTCATTTGGTGCTCCGTCTTTGAGGAGGTATGCAAATATTTGTAAAGACCCTCACTGGGAAAACCATAACCTTAGAAGTAGAGCCCTCCGATACCATCGACAACGTGAAGGCTAAGATCTAGGATGAAGAAGGGATCCCCTCAGATCAGCAGCGATTCATCTTCGCCAGGAAGCAACTCAAAGACAGCCGAACTCTTTCGGATTACAACATCCAGAAAGAGTCGACTCTTCATCTGGTGCTCCGTCTCCGTGGTGTTCACACTCCACAGTCATTATCATTTTTTCGGTTTCAGTATGAAGTATGCGCCTTTGCATGCAATATATGTATGCAACTTGCAACATTCAAATGCACCAACAATGCTTAAAAAATAAAATATTGAATTTGACATTTTTAAATTTCTTAATACCGCAATTTTGTAGCTATTAAGCCATTAACACCAAATTTGTTAACAATGACACATTAACTTTATTTAAAAATGCAAACGATTCAAAATAATTAAAATTGCGCAGATAAAAATAAACATGATTAGTAAATAATTGTTGATTAATTTAAATTCCACGTTTAATTGTATTTTATGAAAAATTAAAAGGTTTAAGTGTTAGTGTGTGGGCTTTGGTGTTTGCTCAAGCTTTAGCTTTAGCAACTTTGGCGGTGGTTTAATTAATGGTGGGAATTCGTGATTAAACGTTCGCCCAAAATGCGAATTTTTAATATTTAAAATAATTTAAATTACATGCTGCTCAAACAACTAAATAATACCCACAGTAATTAATACATGTGTCAAATGTAACAACATCCAGAAAGAGTCGACTCTTCATCTGGTGCTCCGTCTCCGTGGTGAGGTGTAGAGTAGAGTTTAGTAAAGACTCACATTTATCGACATTTAATTATTGCAATTTTCATCCCGCTCGGGCTCAGTTTCACCAAAAACAGTTATTTTAATTTTCTTGTAATTAAATTCAAGAGACGTTTTATAGTTAAAATTACAAATTTTATTCTCAAGCCCATAATAAATCAACCTAACTTCATGTATATATAAAGATACAGTACATACATTACTACTGTAGCACAGTAGCCATCAGCCAGAAAACTTATACTTAATTCACTGTGACACCACTGACACCGACACCTGACACCGTCCCCGCCATTGCCGCCACAGTCCGCCACACCACAACACAGGGTATAGGTATCAGCAGTATATTAATTCAGAAAACTTATACCTAATTCACTGTGACACCACTGACACCGACACCTGACACCGTCCCCGCCATTGCCGCCACAGTCCGCCACACCACAACACAGGGTATAGGTATCAGCAGTATATTAATTCAGAAAACTTATACTTAATTCAGTGTGACACCACTGACACCGACACCTGACACCGTCCCCGCCACTGCCGCCACAGTCCGCCACACCACAACACAGGGTATAGGTATCAGTATATTAATTAATTAATTAACTAATATTAAACAAATATTACTATTATTACTAGTAATCATCACTCACTCGTACCGCTGACTATTACTTTTATCTTATATCCCGTGGTAGAATAGTGCCAGCTACGGTGTCGGTGTGTGATTAGTGTAATTCATATATTATCACTATCGTATACAATAATACAATATATTTATATTTCATCATACTTTTACATTAAACAGTATCTCTGATATTTTTTTTATGACAGTATGAGTCCAAAACAACCTTTACGACATATCGGTCACTCTTACACTTTTGGGCTCAAATACCCCACTACGGATATCAAATTTCAGGACTCTAAAAGCTCTATGAGCTTTTTGTGCTTTTTGAGCATCGACGAGCTTCGAGAAAAAAAAATGAGCCCGCGCGTGCCTGCTATGTTTTCGATTTTACTGACCGGAGCTTCGGTCAGTGCGATCGGTCCTACCGGTCACCAGCTTTGTGTCTTACACTGCATCTAGCAGTTTCCTTAAACAATCGACATCTATTAGTTAGCTTTAATGCCCAACATTTATGAGTTTCTTTAAACGGTGGACATCCATCAGTTTTCTTAAAGGCCGGACATCTATCAGTTTCCTTTAAGGGTGAAAATTTATTAAATTGTTCAAATACTGGACATCTATTAGTTTTATTGAACAATGGACATCTATCAGTTTGCTTTAAGGCCGGAAATTTATCAGTTTGCTTCAATGCCAGACATAAATCAGTTTGCTTTAAGGCAGGACATCTATTAGTTTGCCTAAAAGTCGGGCATCTGTCATTTTAGAAATGAAGTAGATTATCTTTTAGCTAACTCTAAAGCCTGACATCTATCAGTTTGTTTAAAGGCGGTTTATCTACCAGTTTGCTTGAAAGCCGGACATCTATCAGTTTACTTGAAACCGGACATCTATCAGTCTGCCTGAAAGCCGGAAATCTATCAGTCTGGTTTAAGGCCGGACGTCTATAAATTTGCTTATAGTCGAGCGTCTCTGTTTTTAAATATTGCCGGACAAGTATTGAAGGCCTGACACTAATTAGTTTACTTATGTTTTAGTTGGACATTTATTAGTTTGATTGCATAGGCTGATATGAATCGAATTATTTTGTTAGTCTGACATCAATAAGTTTGCTTGTAAAGCTGGAAGTTTATCAATTCGATTGTATATTCTGACATCAATAGATTCCATTTCGTAATTGTTCAGTGTGGCTATATATACAGGCATTTACCAAAGTCTGTATAGTTTGACAACTAAGTTTTCTTGTTGAGTCTGATATCTATCAGTTTTCTAGTCTGATTTCATATAACTCACTTTGCTACTAAAGTCAGCTATTTTTAAGTTTACTTTCCATGGTCAAGAAGCTGGATTTGCTTGCAAAGGCGAACACTTCAGATTTATCAGATCATACGTAGAGAGTAAGCTTTTATAGTAGGACATTTTTTAGGGTTATTGGGCTGTCAGACGTGTATCAGCATCGTTGTATAACTTGACACATATCAGTTTCCGAATGATGTCCGCTATCTGATAACGTATAAAGTTAGACACACCCAGGCAGCATTTGAAGAGTTTTTTGACAAAACGGGATAAGTCCATCAAATCAAATTTTACAGGAACAACGAAAAATGAATAAATGGTAACAGGTAAAGTTTTTGCAATTCAATTTTTTGTACAGGTACTGCATCTGACGACTCGTAATTACAAGTAGTTTCATAATTCAAGACGGACTCTGGTATTTCTAAAAAAATTTAAAAAGTTTTAATTTGTGGACTTATCCCGTTTTGCCAAAACATCAATAACTTACCATGCAGTAAAACGTCCCTGACATGAAATTTTAATCGGTTTTAATGAAAACAAACTTTTTCTTAAGTTTTTATCTGTCATTGCATAAAAACATTACCGCATAGCAATTTTTTTCTACAAACTACAAAAACACTTTAAAACCAAATTTAAATCAGAAATACAGCTTTTAGGTGGACGTATCTCGTTTTGCAAAATTTAATGTATTACACCTATCCTGTTTTGCCAAAACACGAAATTTGGGCTATTTGTTAAAATTGCTTTGGTTGAACTTTGACCTTTACCATTGAACACAGTCATGTACGTAGTTAAATAGAACAAATAACACAATCTCATTTTTTTAAAAATAGACTTATTATGATTTGCCAAAAAACTCTTTCTTTGCTGAAAGCTTTAAGGAATATTCGTTAAACCATTTTAAGGGCAGTATTTCCTTTAAGATATCAAAAATAGTCAAACTTGCCTTTCTGAACTACAAACTATCGCTTATGTTCATAAATGTTTGTTTAAGGAATCCAAGGACAACTTCTATAATCCTTATTCATCTGTAGCTTGTAACCCTAGCAATACTTAATGTGCAGTCGAGATACAGATTCAACAAACTTAGGTTTTGAAAATAGCCCTTTAGGTTTTTGGTGAATAGGGAAACGTTATTAGGTTATTTTTGGCAGAATATAATTCTACGCAAAACATTTAAATCTTACTCAAATCTGTGTACTGCGTAAGTGATTTTATGCAAGATACAAAAGATTTACCTTGCTCCAAGCGATTAAAACTTCATGTCACGGACTTATTGTTACAGGTTAAGGAATTGATTTTTTGGCAAAAAGGGGTAACTGGGCAAACTAAAATTTTCTAATTTTTTTAATTATTCCAGAGTGAAATATTACGATTTTTGTTTGACGTAATATCCGCAGCGCGCACTGACCCTCCCCCCCCCCCAGGAAAAATAATTTGGCTGCCTAAAAAAAATACCTAAGCACGGCCCTGGCGCCTGGGCATGGAAAACTTCAGTTTGTAGGTTGTTTTTGTGTTTAGCAGGGAGCGAGAATTAAAATCATGATTCTCGGTTTCGGTGTCGGTTTCGGATTCGGATTCGGTTTTCGGTTGAAGTAGAAGTAAGGGTACGCTCTTCTTAACTTCTTATTGTTCTTCATTCTTGAATCATGTAGTTTGGGGTTTGGATTTGGATTTGAATTGTGGATCCGAGCCCGACGATGCGGGTAGGAAAAGGAACGAGATCGTTTAATTCTTTAATTGCTTTAATTTTCAAACATAAGCCTCACTGTGTATCTCTAATCTGTCTGTATGGTAACCAAAAGGAGACGAATTAAAGTTCAATGTAAACACACAAGTGTCTTTCAAATTCAAAAAGGAGTTTTCCGCATCTTATTTCATAGGATCCGCACATCTGGTTCATTTTTCGTAATCATACAAACAGAAACAAAACAAAATTTTTAGTGGTCACGTGATACGTTCATATTATAATCTGACTACAAAAGGGAACGTGCATATATTACGAGGAACAAGAAAACAACTGGTATGTACATCCATGTAAAAGGATAGGCAGCTTGAGCCCCTATACCTCCCGAAAATGTACCACATAATTTATGCACGCTCCTATATCAACAATCGAAGTTACAGATAATATGATATATATATATATCCAAAAGCATAAATACAAAACCTAAAGTTCAAGTTCAAAAAAAAGAATAAAGTAAAACATATTTTGTGAAAATTTTCTTGAAAATTGTGCGTGGTGGTGCGTAGGGGATATAAAATGTGGAGGATCTTGAGAGTAGCAATAATAATAATAACATAATGTAATAATGTATGACACTTCACAACTGTCATATTTTCCCCACTCGCCACTTTTCTCCCGTCTCAATTATTCATTCCAATTCTACGCACACAAATCCCATGATGATTTCTCTTCTTGTCGGGCCTCTCCCTCCACTTCACAGTTCTTTCACATTTCTGTATTTCAGTATTTCAGAGTCTTCCTCCCATCCACCGTCACCGTTGCCCCCGTCGAAATCCCAAAATTCCTCTCCAATTATTCTACAAACTTTAATCTGACTATTGCATTTAAAAATATTACATTACTACGATTCATGTCACATATCACATTACATCAAGCACATAATATATGTACATGAGAAAACAAGTGGGAAATTTAAATCATGTATAATGTAAGCACAGTACAGAAATAAAAATTAAATGCAAAATTCCTTTTTTTCCCTCTTTTAAATTGTGTATAATAATTTCCTACAAATTCGAAATTCAAATTTCCCGCACAAAAATTCAAATAATTACATTTTGACAGTCACAAAAAATAGTAGTGCTCATTTGCGTGTGTGTTGTGGATGATGCGTGAGAGAATTAGTTTGAAATGAGAGGAGAATATTTTAGAGGGATAAATAACACATTTGGGGCTACTTACGCGCTTGTGAAGGCATACACTCAAACGATTACAGTAACGGTAACGGTTCTGGAAGCAGTTTTGGTTTGGGTACCGGTACCGGGACGCGGGTAGCAATAACTGTATTAGACGCCCTACTACTCAGTACTCAGCAGGGTGTTACATGACATCTGGTCATATGAAGAAATTAAATTATATATCATTTATTTCCCACGTCGCGTCATTCAGATATACTTCTCACTCATATGATATTTCTTCAATGCTCATGGCTTATACACAATTTTTTATTTTGTGACAATAACGATTTGAGTTCCTAAATTTCTATATAGCTCAATTTGTATTTGGAATTTCCTGTATCTGTCTCTTCTCCATTTAAATGGGCATACTACTGAAGATGCAATACACAACTGTTTTAGATTTTAGGCGCACGTTACGGAAATTCGTGCAGAAATTCCCTAAAGATTTGCTCACAAAAAAATGTACAATTTTCAATATTTGTGAAGTTTTTCATCATTATTCTTAGAATTCATCGGCGTACAATCTACAGTTAGCTAAGTTAAAAATTGGCGGGAGATTTAATTTTGAATTTTTAATGATATATCTGATCCTGATGAAATCCTTCATTAAAAAAGTGCACATTTTCTCATTTTCTGCCTGCTATTGAACTATGGCTAAAATCCATTTCCACTTTTTCTGACATTGGATTTTAAATATACCACTTTCACCCTTTATTTCCCAGAGCTAGGTGGGGGGGAGGGTGTAAGTGGCTGTGATAGCTAACGGAAAAGTGTAAAAGTGGACTGATATACCTAAATGCAAGCACAAAATTGTAAATGGGAAATACTTAAATTGTGAAAGGTTAGACATTAGACAGTAGTAGCACAGTACAGGGCGTCTCAGTAACAGGTACATGCGACTTTTGACTTCCACTAAAAATCGTACTGTTTAGAACCGAGACTGAGACCGAAACCGAACCGAACCAAACCATTGAAATAGACACCGACAGCGAGATGAAGAAGGGAGAGAAGAAGGGATGCGATAAGGCAGTAGTCGTAGCCGCGTAGAGTATTGTACAACTCGAAAATCGGTAAAAACCCTTAAACCGAAAACCCGAGACCAAATCCAGTTCCAGTTTCAGAATCCAGACCTTAAGACGGGAGACGGGGAAAAGGATGAGGATTTTGTGGGACAAGATAAATGAGATGGAGTTTGGTTTGTGGGGTATTTCCCTGGGAAGCCTCTGCGAAGGAGACAAGATAAGGGTGTGTGAAAGTGAAAAGTGAAATAAAGACAAATAGATTAGACGAAGGCTGTAGAGCCTAAGCGTACTAAGTGCGTTCCTCGTATCATGTGGAAGTATCAGTAGAACGAAGGGGAGGGAGGAGGGTGCGAGAGTGAAAATACTAAATCTAAATCTTAAACCTACGGTTACGGTGGTGGTGGTGGTGGTGGTACGCTTTTCCATCTCCGATCTCGATCCCGATCTCGACACTCGACAGTCGACAGCAACCATATGTATAAATACATATGCATCAGTAGTACCTACTTATCTCTAGTGCATTAGCATGGCACCTTGTACAGAAATACATAAGGTGCTATACATATCGTACCTATAGTAGCTATAGCGGGAGACTTTTTACATTAGGTGCATTGTGCATTAGAAAAGTAGAGAGTGGGAACAAGATTATTTAGAAAAGAGGGTGGACTGACAAGGATGCTGGATGGCGGGAAGGAAATATTTTGATGGGATTTATTTTAGGTGCGGGGTAGACTTCATCTTGATAAGTAGTCCCGTCGTCCTTGTCGTCATCATCGTCAGTGAGAGTCTACTTAAGCAGTAAGTAAAGATGTGGAACTGATCCTATGGCCCTGCTTCTGGTTTAGAATCTCTCAAAAAATTCATGTTTTAAAATTTTAAATTCCTCCAAAATACACAACACATTTTAAATAGTCATTTTAGGGGGGAATAAAAATGGGGATGATTAAATATTTTACTGTTGTAACTGCGAGCCCAAATGTACTCAAATGTATCGTACTACATGCAGTTATTTCCCTTGCTTATTAACCCAGCCCGGGTTAGACTATTAAATTCGCCAGTTTCAATTTGCGGGTATTACATTGTACTCCGTGGACGGATACAATAAAACAGGTGCATATAAATACATGTCTATTAAATTCTATTGTAGACTGTTGACTGTGTAGAAATGGGAAGAAATGTGTAGGTAATGAAAAAGTATAAAAATCAAATCAAATTCTAGGTAATTTAAATGTAGGGTATGAGTCATGTCATACTTGGAGCTGTAGCTATATAGTATATCTAAAGTAAATTTGACAGCATAAGGTGCAGGAAGGTGTATTTGCTAATCAGGGAGGTAAGACATAGGACGTTTTGCAGTTTTAGTTGGTCCAGCAATACAATGTCAAGCCTGAAGTTAGTAGTTTTAAGGTTTGTGTAGAATTTAATTCAAATTATATTATCAAGGTATGTATGTGCTGTGTTGCTATGAAATATAGTTAGGGGTCGTCCACAAATGACGTGGGATGTTAAAGTCAGTATCCAGGTATAGGCACATTGGCCCTACGGATGACGCCATTTATGGGCGATCCATTATGTTCATTACATTACATTACGTACAAGCCGCGTGCCCAAGATAAGATCCTTTTCCGGCGCGGACCGAAACTAAAACCGAAATTTAAACATCTTCACTCTCCCCATGCACCTTGAGAATCTTCCCAAGATTGTCATGTAACTTTCTTACCATTTCCGTCTTTGTTTTACGTTGTGCGTGAGCCAAGAGCCTAAAGCGATAGCGAAAGTCAAAGGAAATCCTAACCAAACCGAAAGACCAAAAGTCTACACAGAATCTTCTTGTCTTCTGGTCTCCGTCTCTTGGTCATGATCCGGACACGGAAACCGAAACCGAAACCGAACCTGAACCCAAAATCCGAGTCCGGATCCGGATCTTCCTCAAAACTTTCTCTCTGCAAAATTCACTCATCGTCAGGCTAAAGCCGAAACCGAAACCGAAATGAAACCGAAATGAAGCCGAGGCTAAAACCTAAAGCGTATTTGTAAATATGTATGCCTTCTATTTACTATTAAAGTTTAGCAAGTTGTGTAGTTGATAAGTGGAGATTGCGTGGGTCTCCTTGTTTCCACGTTGTTGTCATAGCTTTTGAGTTTTGAGCAGTTCTGGTTCATGCTGCAGTTGTAGTAGTAGTAGTGGCAGTAGTGGCAGTACAAGTAGTAGAAATGCTGTAGAAGAAATGTTTCTCACGATCAGTGTTGAGATTTCAAGACTTCCACATTTCCACACAGCATTCTTAAAGTTTTATGTGCAATAAATTAAAATTAAATTTCCGCCTTTACACCGTTGTTACCCGTGACCGGTACCGGTACCGGTTCCGTTCCCCTTCGCCGTTATATGTCGACTCTCTCATAATTTCATTTCGCTTCACCTCTTAGAGCAGCAGCAGCAGCAGGCGCAAGAAATATTGTGTGCGATTCTTATTCGCACTTTGCTATATGGTATAAGTATAATTACTAGCAAGTGGTAGACCGTACGTATACATCCTTAACTAGGTGCCTCCTTCCAATCAGATGGCGCAAAAATGTTGTCGATTAACAAGACAAAAGCGCAAAGTTAGTTGTTATTTATTTTTTTGCAGATTCAATTATTTTTGGTCAAAGTCAAAAGTTAGTACCTACATACTTTTTTTTAAGTAATTTTTTTCTAAATTATTGTGAAAAATATTGAGTTACTTTCTTAACATTATAAAAAATTTAGAAATTTTAGAAAATTAAAAACATTTAGAAAATTTAAAAAATTTAGAAAATTTAAGAAATTTAGACACTTGAAAAGGTTCAGAAAATTTCCTGTATTCTTAATAGCTTTCTCCATCGGAGAAAGTACGAGACGCTTTACATTTATTAAAATGCTATATATGCACTATAAAATAATGGAAGCATACAATTCAGTAATAACTTTATTAAGGAATGCAGCAGAGCATTCGATATTTTGATATATGAAAAATAAATAAAGTGAAAGTCAACGAGTGCGAGTGCGAGAACCCTATAGTGCAGGGATGTGCTTTCACATTGTAAAGTTGTAAATCACACTGTGAGTGTAAGCATATCACAAGCGTATAATATCTCTGTGGTGATATAGAGATATGACTATATGTATATCCAGTCCCATTATGTGTGGAATGCTACATAGCATAGGGAGAAAAAAGGAGGGGAAAGCAAGTGAAAGGTACAGGTACTTTCTATCTCCGTCGTATAGATTGTAGACTGTAGATCCGAGCCCCATTTAGTTTACTTTACTCCAGACAAAAAAAAATCTATAAAACTATAAAAGAGAGAAAGGATAAAACGTTTTTGTCATAAATTATAATTTGTTCAGGCTATTCAAGCAAAACCCAAGCCGAGCCGCGAGAGCCAATGAAGATGAAAGGGAAAGCAGTGAAGGAGAGTGAAAGTCTATGAGAGAAGTAGATAATAGAGTGTGAGTCTTGGAGGAAGGGAGGGGAGAGAGGGAGATGCTATTGTGTAGTGACTGAAAAGAAAGTCAGGGGAAAAAAAGAAGATGAAATGGTTCAGATGCTTCATTTCATAAGAAGTTATTGTGGAAGTGAAGAGACCGCGATAAGAATAACACTCAGTCTATTGCCATTCCCATTTGCTTTAGTGTGGCCGAATTCCCCTACCTACCCACATGCACATCTATAGGCAAGAATCCCCTCCCACAAGAAACAAGTGTGAAAAGATTACATTTTTATAGCTTTAAAGTAAAAGCAGGAAAGCGTAAATGGTGAAGGTACTGGCACTGGCACTGGCTTTGCTACTATGAGAATGGAGACAGTGCTGTGTGTGTGGGGGCAGGTGAAAGTATTCTTGGACTTTCTCTCTCTCTCTCTCTTTCTTATCATTTCGTAGTTTTGATTTTAAGAGAAAGTTTAAGTGTGTCTATCTGTCCTGCCGGTTGGTGTATCTTGGCTGGAAAGTGTACGTACGTAGATGTTTTATGTCCTTATACAGTCAAGGATGGATTCGGATTCGTGTTCGGGACGGGATTCTGAAACAGCTTCAATTGTTTCGGCTCTCCAGTTTCGGTTTCCGTATCGGTTCACTACTCTGTCGCCATCAGGAAAATGGGAAAGAAGTGGAAAATCCCGCTCTTCCTTCGTCTTATTCAGAAAGAGACTATTTTAAGAAGGTTTTAAATAGGGTTAAAAATTAACTTTGCTTTTAAAATTGTTGTAATACTTAAAATAGTAGGAATTTTTGAAGGCATGTAAAAAAAGTTTATTTCTACGAGTGCGTTTTGCAAAATTTGCAAATAACTCATTAAGTGTATAAACATGAAATTCTTGCAAAACAACTCCGCAGTATCAGTAAGTTACATTTCACAATAACTTTTACTTGCAAAGGGTGCATATTTGGGACCTTATTTACTTGTATTGACTTTCTTAATATTGACTTTATATAGTATCTTCACAATTATTGTAAGATTTCTAATAAAAATTTAAAAATAGTCCCTACATGTAATCCTATAGAGAAAAGAGTTGAAGATCTTATAAAGACGCATTTTTGTACGTAGTTTTTTTTCTGTGTGCTTTCTACTTCATCTTTAGCTTTTGTTCCGTGTCTGCATAGTTTGTATATACACAGGACATGTATTTGTATATAATTTCCTATAGACTCCTCACATAGCGTTTGTAGAGTACCTACTACTACTTTCTACGTTGTGTCCCAGTTCGCGAATTTTCTGCGGATGTCTTGATAGGATGGGAATAAATAAATGCAAGTTTATCGGGTTCATGGGACCGCTTTCCCGCTCAGAACCAGCGAGTCAATAGGAAACTAGGGAATTTTCCTTTTCGTATAATTTTATTAGTCTTCCCTGAATTTACATGGAATTCCAGGCAACAATGTACTTTCTCTCGCTTTCACTTGCTTTCTACTTCAATCTCCTCTTCCCTATGTATGACCGTGATGCTTTTTCCACAAATATAAGTCCAAGCCGAAGCCGGCGGAGACTTTTTGTATAGTAATCATGATTAAATTATTATTGTAGTAGGAGATCCACACAAAATTAAAGTGGAGAGAGAGAGACAGAGCGAGAAAACAGACTGTCGTATGGTCGTATGTGGTTCCAAACGCCATTGGCACTGACTTTACATTAGAGAGATAGAGAAAATAAAAGCAATAAGCACACACATGTGAGGATCCTTAGATATGCTCGGCCTCCTCAGTTAATTTTCCTACTCAATTGCATACATTACACTGTAGCATTATAGAACTCTGAAATCTGGAATCTAGCGTCTAGCGTCCATAGCGCCTATAGCCCTGTCACTGCTGTAGGATTGGGCGGGAACAGTAACGGGAGCGGTAGAGCGCGACGCTATCAGATTTTTATTGTGAGTTATCGCTCAAAATAATTGTTTTACTTTCTCTCATGATTCTAGTTCCCAAAGCTGTAAGCAACATCCAGCCCAATTTCCCTTTCCACCAAATTGTTCCTACCTCTTTTCTTGTACACTATACAGATTACATTCACTCCAAATTTACATATTCACATGTATGCTTTCCCTAGTACTATTTTTCTTGCCTTGCCGCCGACTTTCACCTAGGAAATGCTTTAAGATTTTAGTTTCAACCTATTGTTAGTAATGCGGATAATTTGTATTAATTAAGACAGATTTTTAAAGAAAAAACTGGTTTTTGGTGAAAGCCAACTTTCTCCCTAATTTGCTTTCTTTTTAATTTTTCTTTCTTTCTTTTAGCTTTCTAAAATTAGTGTTGCAATTTAGTTTTTTTAAGTCGATTTGATGTCAGCTCGTACAAATTCAGAATTTTAGTAATTTCATAAGCATCGTTTAAAATAATTTTTATACGTTTTAGCACAAAGTCAAAAAGAGATTTTAACATTTTTTGTTTTGAATATTTGACTAGTGGCTTTGTGATGATTTGCTTCTTCCACGCGTAAAATTGAAAATATACAAAACTAAAATTATTGGCTTTGGGATTCGAATTCGCATATTCTGAATATTAAGGGGATGCACGATAGAAAACAAAATACAAAAAAAAACACATGTGCATCTACCAGAGAGAAACTATGGTGAAGTTAAAGGGAAAACAGAGGGAACTGGAGAGAAAGTCGGAGAAAGTTTAGTTTGTAGGAAGCGGAAGATTTGTTTGCGGAAGTTTCCTCCTGCGGCGTTAATGTTGATGGATATCTATATGTAAAATAGAGATAGCAAAAACAAAAAATAAGGAAAAAAAACAAGACCGGTTCTGTGGGCAACTGTTTAGTAGCAATGTAGTCTCCACATACAACGGTGTACTATTTTACACTGCGTGTTGATCTTTCGCATGGGTTTTTGTAACGTAATACAGTGTGAACATGCTATGGTTGCGTACTTTACTGTACATATGAGGAGAATCCCACACGGAACAGATCACATTGCATAATATAAAAAAAGAAACTAATCGGCCCACAACCAAGGGACTTATTTATCTTCATAAAATTCTACATGTAGTACGCACAGAAACACTCTCACTACCACGCGAGCAAGGAACTACTCGCGTACTGCCAGGGCATTCAAACTCCAACCCGTTCTCTTCTTGCCCGTACTCGTACTTTTATTTTTATTTTTACACTTTCACTTCTGTCTTCACAATGCTAAGTGTAAGAAAGTTGTGCTTTCTTTCCGTATGTTTTTGCTCTACAATATTTTCCGCATTCCTTCATTTCCTCCCTCCTTGTAAATAACTAAAGAAAAAGAGACAGAAAAAATGCATATAGAAAGAAAGCCTATGATGATAAGGAAAGTATCTCATCCGGAATCTAAAATTCCAAATTTGCATGTTTAGTTGTATTTGTATATATATGTAACATCACTAATTTTCCAAACTTTTTTTTTCAAACTTTCCCCCTCACTTACTTTGAGGACCAGTTCACGTGTACACATTAGGCGCCAAAGTTAAAAAAGTTGCCATTGACTTTTAATCTTTATTATTATTGGGGCGTACACCTATTTTTTGTATAGTTCTTGGAGTTGCTAAATTATTTTTATTTAAACATATCTGGTAAGGGGTCGTCCACAAATAACTTTTACGAAAACAAAAAGAAATTTTGTACCACCTCCCTCCCTCCTCTATTTTAGCACTTGTGCAACGACAATCACAACGAAGTTTACGTAAGGTTGTTTGCCCTTCCTCCTTCCCCTAAATCTAGACGTCATTGATGGACGCTCCCTAATGGCAACGGTGCGTTTGGTTAGTCTATAAAGTTAAAGGCTATAAGGCTAAGCCGGGGAAAGTTCAAAAATGTTTAGTGCTTTAGTAATTTGAGTTCCATAGTTCCAGTTCCGGAGCTCCATAGTCCAAGTGAATTACGTATTTTGTAGAATGGGAAAATAAAATCGTTAGTTTAAATTTAATGAAGACGTATCAGTATGAGTGATAAAGCGGGAGTCCTTCTGCTGCCCTGACTTGTGTGAGTTTGTATATGGCTAGTGTATGTATGTATGCTCATGGTTGAGCATATACGGAGAGCATACTAAATAGAGAGTAACTCTCGTGACTGATAATCGCAAGTATTTTATTTTATTTTATACTCGAGAATAGAGAGGGAATGGTCCACATCGAGATAATAAGGGAGAGTGAGTCGGTGGGAAAGCCTTTAAGGCAGACACTCTTATAATTATTATATCAGTGGGGAATATATCTGGGAGGCCGAGGCGATTGTCAGACCACTCACACTCTATAGTCCATCTCCTTTATTTACTTTCACTATACGTGTATCAGAGCAGAGGAGTGCAATACACGGTATGCATACTATAAGCAATTGTATAGATGTGGATGTGGGACGACTCCGCTGGGATTTCTAGCCCCACCACCACCGCTACCACCACCCGCCTTCCACTTTTACTCCAAATCCAGACTCCAGCAACATAGACTACTTTCACTGAGCAATACTAAAGTAAAAAGACGAGTAGGTCCCGGACAAGGAGAAATACTGTATGTAAGAAGGGAAAAGACGAAGGACCCTCCAGCCTCAAAGTACAGACAGACTCTCTACAGATATCTACTCAGTATTTTTTTCTGGGCTCTTTATTTTGGAGCTGGACATGTTCTATTGTAAATTGTAATTGCCTTGGTCATGGCCATGTAATAGGGGAGACACAGTGTGTGGTCCATCTATATAGCATCGCCATAGGCTCACAATTTACTCAAAAAGCTCATAAAATAAACTACTGGGCTACGGCTACGGCTACGGCTCCCGTCTCTACATGTACATACTTATAGTCTAATAATGTAATGTAGCCCAAGTACCCAAGTTATAAGTTGCATAACTTTTCTAATAATAATGCGGGGAATATGGCTTAAAAAACTACGGTACCAACTATTTTTGTTGGCTACAGTTTTACGTCATGAACCATGTCGCGACATACGCTTTGGAGATACTATGGGCGGAGAAAGTGGGAGAAAGCGTATGTATTTTATGGTATTTTATTTCCTCACCACTTTCATAGTTGAACTTGTATTATTTTAGCATTCAAGACCTTCCCTTATTTGTTTTCTTGTGTGTCTTGGTATTACATTACATTTATTTCGGGTGATTATGTATATAATTAATACGTATATTGTAAGTAACTACTTTGTATTAAGTAAGAGGATTCGCGTCGTGGCTCGCTCTTATCCATGCCAAATTTTTCCAAGGCGCACATAACTATGTATTAGAATGTGGTTTAAGTTAAGGCTGTATTCGGTTTCGGTCTTAGCTGAGTAGTACCTACTTTTGTTGGTATAGGAGACGCTAATAGAAGATGCAGCTTAATAAATTATGCATCAAGTGAAATCGAGATCGAGATGCACTGTTACTGTTACTGTTCCGGACGTTGACTACATATGCGACTGCGACTCGAGCAACCAAAAAAAACAACTTCCAACTTCCAAGTGCATTTTATTTACTTTGTTCTATTTTTTTTTTGTGGCTTTGTTTTTGGCGTATTGTTTTTTCTTTTCGTGGAAGAAATAGAAATATATGTCTGTGGTTATATTATAAAGGATAAAAGAAAGAAAGTAAAACCAGAGCTAAAGTCGCGTTGCTGTCTGAGATCCGAATATCCAAACGAGAAAAGGAAATGTGGGAGGAAGTACACTGATACGAGAATTGAGAATGAGAAAAAATTTAGCAACGTTATAGGTATAGGTATGCGGGAAGGGAATGGGAAAGTATGTAGGGGAAGGATATATGATTATAGAATAGAGATAATAATAAAATTAGAGATATAGTTTGACCTTATTTCTTATTTTCATTTCCAAAAGAAATTCCCTTGAAACAAATCTGAAAATTGGTGGTGTGGTACTAGAACTAGATTTAGATCCGATTCGGATTTGGATGTGGATTTACAGAAGTCGGATTTGTCGGACGGTCGGACCAACCGACGAGATCAAGGGAAACTAATAAAGTTTCGACTATCTCTGTACTATGCATATGCGGCGGTTGCAGTTGTACTGTCCACTGTCCGTCTGTGGGGTAGGGAGGGATCGTCCATAAATGATGGCATTGCGGTCTCGATCTCGGTCTCAGCAACATAATTTTATTTCAAATTTTCTGAGTACAAAAGTTTTTAAAACTGGCTTTCATTAAATTTAAAAAGTGCCGAGCCATTTACGTAAATGTTTTCAAATTTTTTTTAAACAGAAAAAGATACACAGTCAGCAGTTTAAAATTCACATAGGATACATACTAATTTGTCTTCCCATCCCATATCCCATCTTTCCTACAGTGATAATGATAATTACGACAATGTAATAAACCTTATATAAAGAAATATAATATCTACTACCACCTACCTCCTATAAAACAGAGCCGTGTTACACGATAAGCCAGACGAAAGCCATGCCACGAGGATCATAAACCGGAACTGTATCCGTAGCCGTAGCCGTAGCCGAGCCGAGGAATGAGCTCAGAATGTAGAATGAAAAATGAAGCGGGTGGAAAAATAGTAGGAGCTTTTGCCCGTGTGCAATAAGAATGATGGATGAATGTTGCTTGAATGTGTTGTAATCTCCCACGGGTATTTTTTTTAATATTTTAATCCTCAGTAAAATATAAAAAAGAGGGGGAACGGGGAAATAAAGGAAGGCAAGAGAAAGAAAGAAAGAAAGAAAGAAAGGATAAAGAAAAGGGTCTGCGCTTAAGATTGATGTGATCTTGTCTGTCTGTCTCTCTGTTTGTTTGTCTTATGCATCCCTGTGCATTTCCTTCACGAGGAAATCCTCTTTCTTCCTGGTTATTTTTTGTGCACTGCTGTCGCTGGTACTGGTGCGTAGGTAGGTTCTTCCGATTTGGGATCGTCCATAAATAATGTCCCGGTATTGATGACATCTCATGCTAAAGATAGCTATTTACGCAATGGTTATAAGCTCAAGATAGGGTCCTACAAATTTAAATATTTAGATGACATCATTTAGGGACGACCCTTTCTCGCTTTAGTTTCCTCGCTTTCAAGATTCAAGTTTATTTGAGCACGCAGGAAAAATTTGATTGTACTATCTCACACTTTCCACCTGAGCTTCAAGATTGCTATTGCTATACACAGTATTATTATTCGAGATTCCAGTGCACTTCCTCTATATTTAGAAGATCCGTATCTGTTGTTCCATTACATAAGGCTGCATTTGATGCATATCACATTGGGGTGAATTTTTAAACTGTGCATTTAATTATTATAATTTGATCCAGCGGACCGCTCCATTATACAGTTTAATATGGCTCTTCATTACCCGTATTCCCAAGAGGGGGTAATACGTTTTGCCGCGTAATCTACTGCTTTTGTTTTCGTTGCTGTTGGCGATGCAAAGTGCAAACTATCATCTCTGCTATCATCTCAAGTTTTCAAAACGTGCATCTTTCTGTAAAGGTTAATATTTCTATATTTACGAACAATTCTGGCTTCTGTGACATGCTATATATATTACCTACTTTAAAAAAGGAGAATTCTACAAATACACAGTTTAAAAAAAGTCAAAATTCTCTAAATGCGTAGTTTTAGAAAATTCAAAATGCTCTAAATGCAAAGTTTTTGAAAAGTCAAAATGCTCTAATACACAGTTTAAAAAAAGTCAAACTCCTCTAAATATAGTTTTGAAAAATTCAAAATAATTAAAAACACGAAACTCGTAATATCTTAAATTGATTAAAATACGATAATTTAAAAAAATGTGAAAAGTTTTATAATGCTACATTTCTGTACAATACTAAAGACAAAGAAGTAAAAAACTAGATACTTATTGCATATTTCCGAAAGTGCAATTAACAGCTAATATGTAATTATTGCGTTTATTTAAACCACAAATTTTGTAAGGACGAATAAGTGATAAGGTTATGTTTATAGCTGACAATTTACATATTAAACAGGAGAAACAATAGGGTTTCCTTGACGAACTTTGTCACGAAAAAAAACGAGAAAATACCAGTACAGGTACACTATAGTATAGATAAATTAACAGTTTCAATTTGCTGCAGAACAAAAAAATTGTGACTTCCTCACAAATGAGTTCAAACTTAATAATCGTGTAAGAAGCCTCACAAAAAAACAAAAGTAAAATATCTACAGGATTTTAAGTATTTTGTAATTTTCTACTTTTCCTCTCCCGTTCTCGTTTGTTACGTAGACAGTGAGTCCTATTTCTTGAGAGAAACCTTCCGCTTCTGTTTTATAGTTAATAATCCACTTAGGCATAAGCAGATAATACTAAATTAATCCAGTTAAAAGCACGGTGTCTGTCCTCTTCCCCTGTCCCCTTTGTCGTCCCCTTTGTCACTCCCAAACTTGACAACATCAAAATTCCATGAACAAGTACTAAACAGGAGTATAGTATGTGTGTAAAATGTAAACTATGGCAACTGGCAATTGGCTAAAGGCAGAGTACAGAATAGAAGTACAGAGAGGCGGAAAAGCTAAAACTCGTTCAAGAAATGAAAAAGATTGACAATTTCTTCCTCTCTCCAGTTTCGGGGTTGTTTGAAAGTCAACTTAAAAAGGCGTTAAAAATTAATGACGTAATCATTCTGTTTCTGTTTTCTGTTCGTCGGTCTACCTTTATATCTTCTGTAGAGTGTTTCCATTCCCTGGCTTTGCCTTCTCCTCAGCTTTAGCTCCTTTCTGTGTGTGGAATTTGACAATTTTATTTTCTCTACATGTTATTTACATTATTAAAGACAGGCTAAAGCTAAAAGTAAAAGTAAGTCCAACAAGTCCAATAGTAACTTCTATATGCTGTAACATATAGGCACATGGCCGCAAGGAAACCATAATTTTTCTTTCTCACAAAAGTTATTCAAAGTACGAGGCCGATGCGGACTATAGGACGACAACAACGACAACGAAGAAGACGAAGACTTTGAAAACGACCCGAATTCCAAAATTGTTGGGCGTAAATAAATGCTGGGAAAAGGGGGACGAGGAGAATGGGAAATTTCATGTTCTGCTTTTCCACGTTTTAGGATCTCGTGTCTCTTGTTTCTTGTTGTCGTTGTTGTTGCTGTTGTTGTTGGTGTTATTGTTCCTGTTTCCAAGAGTTGCATTGTGTGTGAATAATTGAGGATATTTGGATATTGCTCAGTCCCAAGGACAACATTTGTGTTTTTATTGGCTGACTGTAATGGCTGAAGCTAATGGTTTGGTTCGTGTTGGGCTTTGCCTTTTGCTGTCCACCTATTTATATATGCGACACAGTTAACGCTGAGTTAAAACAAAACTATAACCAACCCAGGCGCTGGCTCACAATCACAAGTGGTGGTGTCTTGAATACGGAGAGATGACGGCAACGATAATGTAAAGTATGTATAAGGATATATCTGTACATATAGATATGTGTAGATATCACTCGTTCACTCTGTATTTAACACCGAAATAAAGTTGTACATTTATCTAAAGTAGAAATAAGGAATCATGATGCAATTTTGTCGTTGCATCCCCTTCGATACGATATAATGGGAAGGGGGGCAAAAAGTCCGACGGGGGCAAAAAGTCCGGAAGGGGGCAAAAAGTCCGCCAAAAGAGGGCAAAAAGTCCGAAATAAGGGAACATATATATGTAGGTTTTTTTCCAATTACGGGGGCTGTTTTGCTCCCTTCGGACTTTTTGCCCACCTTTACCGGACTTTTTGCCCCCCGCGGACTTTTTGCCCCCTCCGGACTTTTTGCCCCCTTCCGGACTTTTTGCCCCCGTCGGACTTTTTGCCCCCCTTCCCATTAAATGGTTGCTTTGCAACGCCAGCAGCACTAACCTGAACCGCCGAACCTGAACCATGCTATTATTTTTCAGTTTGTATTTTGATTTGTTTTGATCTTGGTTGTGGCTTCTCCTGTTTACTTTCGAACGTTCCACTTTCGATGTCAAAGTTTTGTTAAGGCGTTATAGGTGTTGGGTGAGGCCGCGGTTGTGTCGCGGGTGGGACTTGAATTGCCATTGCGATAAAAAGAAACAAAGTCAGGAGGGTAATGGTGTTATTTTTTTTGGCGAAAGAGCTTTAAATTGTGTATATACAGTAGAAACAATACTACATAATCGTTTCTTTTTTCCAACGCTCCATTTTGCAAGGGAATAAAAATGTTGTGAGTGCAGTGGTGAGTATTCGTATTCATCATAATAATATTAGATTTTGTAGTCTGTGAGCGTGTGGTTTGTGGATGGAACAAACGAAGTTTTTTCCGTGTGTTGTTCTGGTTCTTTTTCTTCTATGTAAATGGAAACTGCCATTCGGGAAGCAGCTTCCCGAATGGCAGTTTCCATTTACATTTGTTATTGTTGCTCTGTTGTCCTGTTGTGCTGCTGTCTTTGTCCTTGACATCTCGTTGTTGTTTGGAATTTGGAATTTAGAATTCTGCCATATGAGTTTCGGAGTTTTTGGCATTATTTTGAAATTTTTTGAGAGTAGGAATGAGAGTGGAAATAAATAAATTTGGATGGTGATGATGATGATGTGACCATAACGGGAAGGAGATGTCCCACTGCGTTATTTTCCACTCCCATGTGTGTCCCTCACGATTACGATTACGATGTGATGATCCACCGAAGTACGGGGGAGCACATGTAGCGGACACATACTCTTCCCACTCCATTGTCAACATTATTCCCTATTTAGAATTATACATACGAATGTCGTATTTGTAGACTGTGGAGAGTGTTAGAAGCTATTTCGTATTTCGAATTATGGAACATGGACATAAAAAATGGAACTCCTACTATTATACTTGTGTCTCTGTGGTACATCTGTCCACTGCGTACATAACTGGATACGAGCAAAAAGGTTCATTAAAGGCTTAAAGATAATAGTCATAATGTGATGGTTGGTGTTGGTCTTGGTCTTGGTTTTGGGTTCTGTGTGTGTGTTGTTGTTCCATATATATATATTTTTGTTGTGAGGACATGGGGATCGGAAAGCAGAGATATAATAATTATAATAATGACAATGACTGCAGTGACTGGAGTGAAGTTCGATGTTTAGGGAGGCTGCATTCGGATTGTGTCCTCATCCACACACTGACACTGATAGAGGAACTAAAACCGAATGGGAACGTGGAAACGTGGTTTTGCTTTTTAGATGTTCCATTTGAATTCCACAGATGCTAATTACCCGCCTGCTCTACATGTTCGTTATAGGTACTTCCACTTCATGACTACTCCAATTCCACTCCTAATTACATTTCTAATTTTAGTTGGAAAGCTATAGAGAGACATGTCGGCTCATATATGATTATCTGTATTTCCTGGTATTTTTATATTTTGTAGTCCCTATAGTACTGTTTTGGTTACTGGTTTCACGGTTGAATTAGCTCCACAACACAGACTGACGCGACGGTTCACTTTCTAGCTAACGAATATTATCGATGTTGCATGAGGCAGTAAAACATTATCCATTATCCTTAAAATTAATGATGTTGGATTTTGGATTATTATTTTCTGCTTCCAAGGATCATTATCGTACATGAGCTAATAGTGGATCTGTAATCATGATTGAAAATTAAAAATAGGAAGTTACTAGCCATTTGATAACACCTAATATAATATGTAGCAATGCACACGCAGCGATGCCTGAGCCTGGAACTATCGTGAGAAATTCGGAAACTAAAATAAAAACGAAAGAAAATAAAAATTGGAAGTTAAATATCTTTATAAGATGGATCATAAGTAGTTAAGTAGTACTATATATAGATTTTGATACAATCATATATTTTACTTATACGGATTTATTTACTTACTTCAGTCGTCAGAGTGACTAATATCCAGTTGCTGTTTCTGAGTGGATCAAAGTATCCGAAAATTGAAAGCAATTTTATGTAGTGCATGCATACATATTATCTCGCTCGGCCTTTGGCTTTTTCAACTTCGATCTTTGTATCACATTATACTAATAGTTTGGTGTTGTTTCCTTTCGTTGCTACACTGCTACGAATCGTATAGCTAACACTGCTGCAAAAGAACCATATAAGACGTCGATCGCATTTATCAACGATGACAATAAATGATGAAGATGAAGTTGATTTCGACTTTGACTTGAACCCGATCCGATGCGATGTCTTTATTATTTTCTTTGTCCTGATTTCGCATTTAAGTAAAATGAGAGCCCATATAAGACGATAATGATTAGAAACAAAAGTCATGTTGGATTTTAATTGAATCAGTCCGAATTCCGACGGAAATGACACTTCGGTTAAATGGTCTTGAGAAGGTGTTGAAAGTTGAAATGTTAATCCATCTCCTTCCATCTCTATTTGGCAAATATTAATCAAAGATATATATTATATATGTAAGGAACTAAACTATAAGTTCACTAGAATTAAGGATTATAAAATGGAGAGGAATTGAAAAATCTTGTCACAAGTCACAATTCCCAATCTCATAGTAATGTATTAAGTTTCATTTCCCATTTGTATTTAACCTACATATACGGTGATGTGGTATAATAAATACAATTTAATCACAGCAAATAAATGAAAAGAAAACCAATGCCGCAGTTCGCAGTCTGACCCGAAAATCGACTATCAGACAAAAATCTGCTCAATGAACCATATTTTCTTCTATACTTAGGTAAGTTCCAACAACCGGCACCAAAAGCTACTTAACTCATCGCCTTTTAACATTTAACTTCTATCAGACCTTTCGACATTCGACATCACATCCACGTCCAACATGTGACATGCCAACATCTCACGCTCATACGGTGTGAGTCACACCTTCAAATCCAAAATTAGGAAACCTCGTCACCTCGATACATACGAATATCAATGATAATTATATCCTATAATTATAAATTATGTAAATAGGTAGAAATAAAACGCAAACTTCAACCAAACAATAACTAATGTGACACCCCCCTTCGGTAGTATTTCCTTTACAAATATTAAATATGGTTACCAGAATAGACAGGATGTAGGGATTGCGAAAAATTAACATTATTGTCGTTTGTTTCTGGGCTATGGATGGTCCATAAATGATGCTAACCAAATTATCATAACTTAAGGACCGCCCCACCCCCTGTCATCACTGTAACATTACGTAAACAGCAATGTTTATCATGGTGTGTCATCAATACCCGACTATACTCACTAACTTTACTACTGACTACTTTAGCCGTGGCATCATTTATGGACGATCCCCAAGGCCCCAAGCGACTCGGTAAATGGATTTAAAGCACTGGCCAAGCAGTGAAGTCAGTGCAGTGCTGAAAAGTCGACACGACAGACAGGAAATGTAATTAGACAGGACAGATCACTTGACATTGATGGGGCAGTGTGGAGTAGTGCCGTAATATTGTAAATTGTAATTGTATTTTTATAAAAATTACATTTACAATTGTAATTGTAAATACAATTACAATACAATATCAAATTTATTTTCTGCATTGTGTTCTGAGCCTTTGTACGCTAAAATCGTGTATCTACATAATAGTTATCATGGTAAATATCAAGTCAGTAATTTTATCCTGATTAGGGGTCTAATAAAGGTTCCAAAATTGCGAATTACAATTGTATATTGTAATTGTATTGTAATTTACAATTACAACTACAATACAATATTAATTTACAATACAATACAATATTTTTCTTACAATAGTTTTACAATATTACGGCACTATAGTGTGGAGGGAGATTTCAATTTTCAATTTTAAGTTCTCCTGACATCCCCATCCCCACTTCTCGAAGTTCCCGATTCCCGATTTTTCGAATCCGAAAATATTCCGAATTTCTCCACCGAAATTTCGTCAGTTTGTGTTCTACCATGTTCTATGTTGTATGTTAGCTTCTCCAAGACTGGTAGATTGTGATAGTGATTGTGAATCTGAAGTGATCTCATTTTGTTTTAAGAGGGAGGCTTTTAGTCTTATTAACTTGCTTCAAATGTCAAGAAACTCAAGCACTCAGTGGAAAGACAAGACGTCCTATCTAAACACACACTTAACGGCTGTAGTAAGACTCTTCACTCTTGCCTCTTGTACTTACTTTATTATACTTACAACTTTATTATAGCTCATGTTGATGGCTCGTCTTCAGACCAGTACCAGCACCAGACACGTCTTCTTTTCGTCGGAGTTGGACTACTATAGCAACTACATTATATATTTTCTGTATATATAAAGTAGCCCAGCTGCTGACATAATAAAATGACTCAAGTATATTTCGATTCAAGAAAACGTGGTATAGTTCTTGTTGATTAGTTGGGGATTTTCTGTCATCAGTCAGTACACTTGTGACTTGTAGCATGTACTGCGGGACCTCCGGTCCTCGTCCTTTTGTTGTTTGGTGGATTGTCCTCGTCTATTTCTGTTGATGATATAGTTAGTGCGTTGGTCCTGGACCTGGTCTTGCTAAAAGTTGGCTGACAATGAGCTCAGAGTTGGTTGCGTTGAGTTTCAGAATATATAGAAATGTGAAACTATTTAAGTTGACATGGAAAAAATCTTATTAGACTTTACTTTAGTTGTTAGTATAAGTTGACAGTATCAATTTGCCTGTCCCAATTCCCATTGTCAATAATTGTAGAATTCGAATTGGCTCTATAGAACTACTTACAACTACATTTTGAAATTCCAGTTCTTAAAGTCTGTCTAGTCCTACAGTAGTCGGCTAGACTTAAGCTTCTTTGCATTATTTGCTTCGCTTAAAAATCCAACAATATATCAGTATTTCCATTGTAAATGTTTTCATCGATCGCTTCAATACCTATAATCGTATTCCAAGAAGGTAGATGACATACAAACTACTTACAGCTATATAGTGAAGGAAAGTAAACTAAAGTACCTACCTAAACTACTTTATTATCCGCCAATTTTAAGTATTTCTACTTAAATTGCTAAAAGTAAAATATGCTATCCACAGATTCTTCGATCTCTAGGGCCAATAAAATGAAGAATTTCGGTAAAATAAATAAGAAAAAGCCAAAATATAAGAGCTGATGACACTGGCTATAGGAAAATTGCAAAAATTGTGACAGTATGCAATTTACACATTTTACAGCAGAAGTAACATAAAATTGATGAAAATCCCAAATTCGTAGAAGTACAGCGTAAATTATACTACGCACGAATATACTAACTTTAACTGAATACCGACTATACTGACTAAATAACTGACACATAAGACTGTCTGTCTGCTCCAAGATAAAGTCAACGCAGATCTGAAATATACAAGTCAGGTCTGGCAAGCGAGATCCTCGAGTTCAAGTTCAAAATTCTCCCTGTATGAGAATAACAGACAGGCAGGCAGTAGACAGACGAGAGAATCTATTTCCTCGGTTTAAGTGTCTGTTTCTTAGTTTAGATTTTGTTTTTATTACTGCTGGATGCGACGGGGAATTGAAGTTGAGCTCAAGATGGTAGATAGACTAAAAACAAGCCAAAACCAAATTCCACATTGACATTCCTAATAGTACAGTTTTACATAGTCTGTTCAACCCCTGCAGTCTGCAGTTCTCGGCATTAGGATTAAATATTAAGACTTTAATAATTTATTAACAATATTGTGCACTGTTAGATACAACCTTTGCACTGCTATATTTCTTACATACTAAACGAAACCGGCCTCGGCTTTTATATATTTTGTCAATTTTGAAGTAACTTTGATATGCACCTACCTGACATCTTTTTCTATATTACTAAACAGGTTTTCACTAAAAGGCTTACCGAAATTAGCAGAGCCGCAGGTTGATGTTGTTATCAATTATTCAAGAAGAAAAAAGCTCTATCAAAATGTGTCAAAATTTAAAGAGTTTGTTTTTAAACTGCACTGGAAACGCGGCTTGAAAAAAATGTCCTCTCCGTTTCTTCTTCAAGGAGTATCCAGACATAGGTTATGAGTTACATAGATATATTCTATATACAAACCTATGTGCTGCATAGAATAAAATAAAATCATAGAAATAGAATTGAGATGTCAGGAGAAAGTAAAGAGACGAGAGGAGGACGAGGACGACAGACAGAAAATTAACCTGGACCTCTACGAGAAAGATGTTGGATATTCGGTGAAATAAACGAAAAGGTTAAATGTTGGGTGGGTAGCTATAGTGTAAACAGTATATCGGATACATGCTCTTCACTCATCAGTCTACACAGATTAGGCTGACGCTGGACCTGGACCTGGACCTGGACTGAGGGAGTAGATATAGTACAGAGGGAGGGATACATACTGCATTGTGCTGATATGTAGGTAATTATATGCGCCGTATATTATACACGCAGAGATAGGATTTGGTTCGTATGTTCGTATTTGTCTGTGATAAGATAAGAGGAGCTGTAATAAAGTTTAACTTGTCGAAAGAGGACAGGGCCAGAAGGGATTAACCCTAAGTAGATTAAACTGGAAGAAAACGAAGACGAAGAAGAAGAAGATCTCGGAGAGAGAGAGAGACTTCCCTTCCCTTCTATCACCACCACGTCTGTCCTATGCTCCTCTTGTCAACTCCTTCTCTCTCGTCCCATCCCATCGTCTTAAGTTTTTGTCCTCAGGATTTAGCCCTTTTCCTTTTACTTGTCCGTGTCGTTTTCATTTCACTTTCTGTTTCTCTCTCTCTCTCTCTCCCATTTTTTTTTGTTTCTTTTTTTATATATTTTGTAACGTGCTGTATAACAGACTAACGGCTGTACATACTTATGCCCTCCGATATGTACAGCTTATAGAATTATAGAGAAAGACAGGAGGGAGATAATGAAGGTGAATTTGAAAAGGCTTCTCATACACAAAATAGATCTGACACAACTTGTCCGTAGTTAGTAGTTCCTAAAGAAAAAGAAGATATGTATAGGAACGGACCGGGGACCCAGATCCGCTACATCTCCACCCGCTTTTCACGTTTCTGTCTCTGTTTATAAAAATATCAACATCAACATAGGATCTATAGGTCTATATATCTATGGTCCTATGACACACGATATATGAAAGCTACTTAATTGCAGAACCTACTTTAGTGAGTTAACTGAAACTGAAACTTGCTATATTGTATAGAACATAATAAAATGGTTTCTTCTAGAATTTAGATGATGCTATATGTACAGTGTAGTCAGTCCCGGTCGCTCTCCTTTTGTTTTTGTTTTGTTTTTAAGTGTACAGCTTTATATTTATTTGAAAATGAAGTTTTCCAAGAGACTCGCGAGAACTCGAGACTTATCCCTTCACTTTGACTTTGCTTTTGGAAAACTATTTCAGTCAGTGGGCTAAAAAAGAGACAATACCTACAGATACATAGAAGACGGGGGAAAGAAGCTTCTTCGTCTTCTTCTTCTTTTTCTTGGAAACTTTGAAACTCCTATTAGTTAGGTGGTCGTGATTGCAAAAAGACGGTGACGGTGACGTTGGGCACAATGCTGGTTTTTGCAACAAGAACAACAACAACCGGCGTATTATTTTAAATACTTATGTTTTTTCAAAAGTTTGTGTCGTTGAGTAGAGAGCTATACATAATATATTCGTGATTATGGGTATACAATGTCTCTTAAAGAAATGTTTATTCGCGAAATTTTTGGCTTAACTTAGCAGAAGCTGTTTGCTTTTATAGAACTTTAAAAGCACATTTTTTGAATGGGGGATTTTTAAGCTTGGATTTTTTTTAATTGTATTTTGTTTTCAAATGTTTTTTTTTTGAAAAAAGTGTAAAGCTTAAACTTGGTTTGATTTTTTTAACGGAATAAGTTGTAAGCTTTAAAAAACGTCTTTAGTTTCTTTACATATATTTTCTAAATAATTTGTAAAGGTAATCTAAGTCCTTTGTTAATGAATTTTCTGCTTAAAATAGGCTGTGCCATGACTATGAGTAAAGAACTGGTCACTACTGGTCAGTCCAGCGGCTCTGTTCTAATTCGCATTGCCGTTGCCGCTGCCGTTGCCATCCAAGTGTCCGTTTGTGTTTGAGGCACTCCTTATTTTGTGCGCTATATATTTATGTCCCAACTTATATGATTATGTGGGTATATAGGTATAGTGAGTGAGGAGTTATTGTAGTGTAGTTGGTAGTAGTAGTTACTGTTACTGTTATAGTCCTCCTCATCCATGTCTCCGTCCTTATTTTATTCTCATCTGATCTGATGTGATCATGGTCATGATCGTGAGCTGAGTGAGAGCCTCTGCTCCTCAGCAACCCAAAGGGAGAAAAATAGAGATGGGAATTTAATGGAATGTGACGAGGGTGAGAAGAAGGGACAGAGGAAAAAAAAAGATGGGAAAGATTTATGACAGTTGTTCAGATACTTATCCGTTGGTGTTAGTTTAGTATTTTGGTATTAGTCGGAGAGAGAAGTAGAGAAGCATATTATAGAGCCGAAGGAGTGGAGAGGAGGAAAAAGACACAGAGCACAACAACAGATCCCATGGAGGAAACTCTTGGAAAAATGAAACAGCACCAGCTCAATTGGATTCGTTTTTTGTCTCTGTGTCTGTCCCTTTACTTCCGTTCCATTTCCATATATCTAATCATATACATATATACGTACGTATTACTTATAGATACTTACGTATGGCCGCCTCGTCCACGTCCAGTATTGAAATGTCAACGCAGGCAGAACGGGCATCTGTCGTATCACAACTGTAGTATTTGGTATCCAAGTATGAAGGTGTAAAATGTGTTATCTTCAAGCATCTATATAATTTACGTATTTTTCTCAAAGTCTCAACTTTTCTAGTTGTGTTGTATTTCTACAAGCGCGGATACAAAGGGGGGGCTAGAGGGGCTAAAGTCCCCCCTAAAAGCGAAATTTTAACATTGTGGAGATAGGAGCGGCCATTTTCCAAAATGGCCGCCTAACATTGTTAGCCCCCCTATGACAAATTCCTGGATCCGCCACTGTATTTCTACTACCTACTTAACAGTCTGTGCATATTTTCACTGACAGTAGGTTTTTAAAATGCGTAGCAGTCAAGTTATTGCACGCATTAAGTTAAATAGTAAATACCATACTCATCATATGAAAAGTTGTTTGGCAAAACGGGTCAAGTCCATTCAACGATTTTTGGCAAAAGTGAATAAGTCCACCTAAAACATGCATTTCTGATTGCAATTTGGTTTTCCAGTGTTTCCGTAGTTTGAAGAAGACAGTTTCCGTGCGTAAATTATTTTATGCAAGAAAAAGTTTCAAAGTTACAAAAAGTTTGGTTTCACTCAAAACGATTAAAATTTCGTCTCGCGGACTTTTGACTCCACATTAAGTTATTGATTTTGAGACAAAACGAAAAAGTCCAAGAATTAAAATTTTTGAAAATTTTCTAAAAAATTCTAGAGTCAGTCTAGATTTATGAAATTGCTTGTAATAACGCTTCTTACAGTATCTGTAGAAAAATATTAAAACAATAATCCTGTCACCTTTTATTCATTATTCGTTGTTCACTGTGAAATTTGTTTTGATGGACTTGGCCTATTTTGCCAAAAAAATCTTCATGTATAGTCACCACCACACCAGTCACCAGATTAACTTAAGCCGCTTTCCTTAAAAACTCCTCATATGCTGTAAATCTGCAAAAGTTGTAAATAGCATATTTTGCAACATCGCGAGATCGCGTCGGCTTATAGACGTTGAGTCTGTACGAAGAAATGTGAGGCGAGATCGAGATGGGATTATATTCTTTGAGTCCCGATGTGACAGACTCAACTCTGGAACTGGAGTTGGAACTGGAACTGAAACTGAAACTGGAACTGGTCTGAAAAGTCAGTGTCAGTGGAAAGACTAAGTGGGAAAAGATTTCTAACTTTGACAAGATTCAAGTGTGTGAAATTGACAAAACTTGTATAGTAAGATTTAAGGAGGGAAACCTTGTATTTACAAAATCATTCTAAAAATCTAGTATGGTATCTTTAGTAGAAAGTCAGCTGGGAACTCAGTATACAGTGTGTACTGCGGTATTGGGAATATATAGACCCACACAAAAAATGCGATGCGAGTGGATGGGGGGGGGAATCCAAAAATTAAAATAACTATTATTATTTTGTTGCTTCTTTTTCAGTTACGGGTTTTATTTTGTCTATTTTTGTTGTTAACATTACTTTTCTATTATTTTACTTAAAAAAATTGAATTTTCAAAATAAACCCAAGCTGTTTTCCTAGCGGGAAACCTTTCAATTTAAATGTCAATTTAATTTTAGGTTTTATGTTTGTAAATGCGCTGGATGTACAGTAGTTCAAGAAAAGAGTATAGTGAAGTAGGTACCTACCTATAGTTGAATAGTCGAAGGATAGAAAATAAAATAAACATTTGAATTTGATTGTGATTGTAATCAAAGCTGACGTCCGTCGTGCCGTTGTGCCTTGGGTCCAGCAAAGTTTCGTTCCTTTCGATTTTTTCATCGTTTTTGTCTTTCTTCGTATTCGTATATTTGTATTTCGTTCTTGTTACTTTTTCCTTAACGGGTTTCGGCTCGGCTAAAAAGATTTTTCACTATACATCTTATACACACACTTTCTTTACCAGTTTTCAGAATCAGTCAGTCAGTCTCCACAGTTTTTTAGAGAGCGAGAGAGAAATAGAAAATTCAGTTTTAGTTTCTTTCAGATGTGTGGAGATCGATTCATTGGATGCGATAGTTGGAAGTTCAATAACATTCTGTCTGGACTGATATCTATCGGGTTTTTTCTTGAGGATTAGTTTCAACATCAAGAGGGTGCGGATAGGATTTATATTTTCTTTGTCTGGTCTACCTGCCTGCGTCTTGTATTGTAGAATAGCAGATATCACATCTGGTGATTACAAATCCATACAAAATGTTTCACAGCTAAAATATCAGTAGATATAAGCTATAGTAAGCATTTTTTACATTTTAATTATGTTTCCCAATGTTTATAATGACATTTTTGGGTCGAGTGTCTACAATAAAATTATTATTAAAATTGTTCACGCTAAAAATTCCTTCATTATGCTTAAAACATTTTGTTCAAAGTAGTTTGTAAATCATGTGTTTGCAAATAAAACTTTTTGTATGTTGTAGACGAACACGTATACATTCAAGATATCACATTTTGCGGGATCGGGATCAGTTGTCGTCGTTTCCGTCTCTGGTGAATGACTGATACCGGTACTGGTTCTGGTAGCGGTAGCGGTACCGGTACCGATGCGTGCTGTGTATGTATTTAGTATTGTGCATAACAAGTTTAGTGTTTATAAGTCTATAGGTCCCAGCGCGGGGAGAGCTGTAAAGCGAGTGTTCGTTCTTTCGGTTGGTACAGGAAGAAGAGTAAAGTGGAATTGGGGGACTATATGGGATGGGCGAGAGTCTTTGAGTGTAGATGGTGGAGATACTGTTAGTTTGATGAGACCTGTCAGCCTGTCCTTTCCAATCTAGACACTTTCGCCGTAAAAGCTTCAGCTCAGAGAGTGTGAGAGTGGGAAAGAACAGAACAAGAAAATGAAAACCAAAAAACGAAGCAAGGACGATGAAAAGCTCGAATTCCAACTGAATTTTTTCCATCTCTCTCTCTCTCCCCAAAAGTATCTTTCCCGATCTCGATCTCGATCACAGAAACTCAACTGAAATGTTATATGTTCTTTTAGGCACTACCGTGACTAGCTATAGATTTCTTTACTCACTTGTTGTAGGGATCTGGATATTCTTACTCACAAGTTCTACCGTATTCAATATTCAATAGTATCTAAAGTTATTTGAGATTTTGAAAAGTTCAATGCATGCTATATTTACTCTGTAACCATTACAAAAGTTCTTATATCCAGTGATGAAAAATAGTAATTTAAACGAAACCGTAAATTAATCATAACTAACGATAAGTAAGTGAACAACCTGTGTAAATTATACGAAACAAGTGTGCTAAATTTTTGCAAAAACAATATCACAAAATGTAGACAGCTTTTAGCGACATCGACATGGAGAATTGCGTGCCTTGCGTAGGCGCCTGTTGAGCTTTACATGACGGAAAAATAATGATGGGATATGCTTAGTTACATGAAGACGTGGGCTTGAACGTGTGCAAGCACTGATCTAATATCTATTGTGATGGTATAGTACGTATAGGGATATTGTCTCTGGGGTCCACAACATTATATTGACGAGGAGGTCATGTCAGCACAGCTTCCTTCGTTCCTTTCTTTCCAATCGAAAATCCACAAAAATACTCTCTTTTACTACGCAGACAGAACAGAAAGAGGAGAACAGACGCGTTGTATGGATGTGAGAGGCGAGACCGATGCGAGTATCGTGATCTGTTTTCGTAGAACAGAAGAACAAAATTGAGCTGCTGACATTGTAGTCTGTAGGTACTACATAAATTGAAGCCGAAACCGGGATCTAAAGGAGCATTCAACACTTGGATTTCGGACTCGAATTCAGATCGGATCAGATGGCCATGCCATGGCAAAGCGAGCCACTATATTTTCTACCCAGTCAAACGTATATTTCACTTTGAGCAACGCAACTCTCTGGATTCTGGCTACAGGTACCGGCTCCGGCTCCGGCCCTCATCCTGGAGTTCTGGAGTTCTGGCTATTTCCAGTAATAATAGTGTTCAAGATGTTTTCCCTTGTTTCGTCCATTTTATTTCCTGGAATTTGTCTAGTGTTACATTTTCTTGGGATTTAGGAACGCTGGGCACTGGCACTGGGCTAGGACTACTGGGGCATGAATGTTTTGACGACATTCTATCTGTATACGAATAATGCCAGAACGCGTCTCTCCCGGTGCCGGTATTTATGTCTGATAGAAAGCTATGAAAATGAATACCTGCTACATGTAAGAGCTCAAGTTTCATTAATAATCAGTATCGACTATAGACGTTGACATCGGGATTGGTTCTATTTGTTACGCAATGTATGGCTCGATTGCGTCTCACTAAGTCAGTATTTATTTCTTCAGGATGGCCACAGTGTTAAAGGAGGTGCATGCTAATTTCGAAATAATTATTGCGTTGTATACAGTGCATACGTTGCACGATTGACAAGAGACGTGACCTGGTCAAAGATTATATAAGAATTAAAAATTAAAAATAATTATATTACTCTTTTTAGATTATGTCAATGTGCTTTTGAATGTACTAAAAGTTACATTCGCATTCTTGAATAATGCTATAATATGTAAAAAAAAAAAAAAAAAGGAGTGACTGAAATTATTATATTTTTAAATTGACAATAATTTTGAAAATTTATTGTTTCTTTACAGAAAATGAAGTACCGGAAGGATTCCCCGTCATCATTAACCCCCCCACGACGAAAGTGGTTGAGAAAGGAAGGACGGCGTCGCTCACATGTGAAGCAACGGGGAAACCTCCACTGAATATCGTTTGGCTCAAGGACCTGTTGCCCTTCCCAGCCTCAGACCGATTTACTTTTGTCGGACAAAATGGAGGTATGTGTATTATGAGTCCTATTCTCCAAACTAACAAACTTCCCAATTTCAACTTAAACTTAACTAAACTTGTTCAGAGAAGGAGGAGGAGGGGAGAACACGAAGAAGTATAGAAGAGAGAAAAAAAAACACTCGGAAAACTATTTTCCCCACAATCATCTCACACATAGGCAGAACAGAGAATCAGAGAACAGCTCACACACACACGCAGTCAACATTCACTTCCAATTCCAACAAAATTCAATTGATTCCTAAATTTCACAATCTCAAACCTTATAACCAACAACCAAATCTTTTTGAATGGGATTCCCGCAAATACAAATGAAAACTTTGCCTCTCGTTACCCACTTTTTTTTTGTCCGCGTCTCCTTTTCCAATTTTGTGTGTGTGTGTAACTCGTTCCGTTTGTTATTTGACGTTTGCCATTTTATCTCTAGTAGTTCTGGATAATGGATCCAGCCTTTAACTCTTCTATACTCTCCACCGTAACTGTTCCTACACCATTTTATACCTCTTTGAAACGGTGACACCTCCTAATAAACTTGACGCTTCAAAATCTGAAAAGTCAAACAACTTTTCACTTTAAAGCTCAAGTTGGTCTCTCTACGAGAGTCTCTTCTCGAGTCTGGGACTCTGAATTGGAATTCCCCATTTTCAAGTGTTGAATTTGTTGCTTCGTTTTTCTGGATTTCAATTTCATTTTCGAATTCTGAACCAGGGAAGTGTAGGTAGGTACATCCTATCCTGTCCTGTTGTTCCTGAATGTACCTGTACCTACCTACCTATATAGTTTGTAGTTTCAATTTCAAAAAAAGAAAAAATAACTTCATTTTCATTACATATGAGTCTAGAGACTTAAGCGATGTACATATTATTTAACAGAGGAAATGGTTTTTGAGTTTGATTTTCAATTTTTGTTTTGTACTTTTCTTTGGTCATTTCAGGTATCAAAGAGTGTAAAGTAAACAACGCGGTTCAATTTTTTGTACAGTGTCATGTTGTCCAGTCTTTGTACTTTACTGTCTCAATTTACATTCTCAGTACCTGCGTACATATTATACTTGGTTCAAGCTAAGTCATTTTCGCAAGTCTCTACGAAAATTGGAATACCTACCACTTGGCTTTGGCTTTGAAGATGTATAATATGTACGGGTGCGGTGTCGGAGTCGGAGCTGGTTATGGCACGAGGACCATAGTATTGGAATTCGGATCCGAATTCCAAACCTTTGGAAATCGGACCTTCACCCCGTCCCCGTCTCTAGACTCTAGACTGTTTCTGTACAGTTGTATTGTAGCAGGACTTGAGTCTGGATTTTGAGAGTCTTGAAATAATTATTCCTGTTGAAATTATTTGAAATGACAGAAAATGACTGTTGGCAGTTAATTGAACGTGTCGCCTTTAATCTAATCTAATCGTCATGCCAGGCGAAGCCACAAAAGAGGCGGGCTCCTTAATGCTCCGCTATTAGTATTCCAAATTCCAGTATGAAAATGAAATGGATGGGAATTTACTGTATTATGTACCTACCTATATGCAACACTGTTGTGATGGTTTTTGTCTTTATAGTTCTCTGTAGAAATGAATTTGTATTATATATATTTAGTATTTATTTGTAGAAATTGACAAAACAAATTGGCGACTGTACAAAGGCACCACATGAGTCAATCTTCATTAAGCGTCACCTCCAACCCTCCTCTTTCTCCGGGCTCATTTCCCTTCTCGAACGAAGCTCCTAATGCAAATGCTCAAAAGTCAAATGTGTGTATCTACAGTTAGAGAGTAGTCTTGCAGGACAGAGATACTTAAATATGCATACGATCCGAGACTCTCTGGAACAGTGCTATTGGTGTTGTGTGGACTGACTGTCGAGAGGATGTTTGATGGGAATTGGGGAGACGAGACGGAGAAGGGAGGGAGGGAGGAAAGAAATTGGAATTCAAATTCGACAATGTAATGTTAATGCTGTGAATTTTAGAATGCAATACAAATTAGTCCTTCCATGTCCATGTCCCCCTTTTTCACAGTCACATTCTTCAAGTCTCATTTGTTTCCGTGTACTTTTTATTACAGTTACGAACAGGGCAAAGTTGTCCTTGCGTTGTCTATAGTCTCTATGCACCAAAAAGTACCAAATACAGCGATGTACTAAGTGGACCGCATGCAAAACATTGGAAACTCCATAGATAACAATGATAAGAATGAGAGCCTATACCTATGCCTACTGATATGACTCCTCTTGTGTGTGTGTGTGTGTGTTTGATACTTTACCTTTTGTGGTGAAACAAATTCTTTAAATTACCCATGGCAGAAGCCCATAATGTATTTAACTCACTAAATAACGCTGTAACTCTGGAATCTGAACTACAAAACTATGTACTTATACACGTATATAATCTGTCATTTGGGAAAAAGGACAAGAACAACGACAACCGCACACACAACGTCATTTGCTTCGTGTTCAACCAGAACCTAAAGTCAAAAACCAAAGCTCAAACCAAAACCAGTGTTCAAACCCTCCCATCTGTCAAGATATAAAAAAAATGAGAACTAACTAGAATGACTAAAAAAAAATCTATGTGCTGGTTACTTTTTTTCTTTTAAATTTTGTGAGAAGCACAGTCAGTAGTCAGACTCAGACAGTTACAATTTAGAAACTAGTATAATAGTGAAAATGGCAGTCACTTTTTTTCCTTTCCTAACTAGAAACCTTTTTATTTCAGTAGGCTGAGATCATGAATTTTATAGATGATTGTTTCGTCATCCATTTTTTCCAATGTTAAACTCGGTCCGCAAATAATTTGCTTAAGTAAATTATGCTATTTTGAAATTTAATTTTTATATTAGTTAAAAATGTCTAATTTCTGCAGTTTATTTTTACTCCAAAATAGTAATTTATTATTTAAAAATAGGGATAAAGTTAATAATTTACAAAGTGTGGCTAAAAGGTCTACCTTCCCAAAAATTGATCTAGTTTTATTTTTTAAAACTGCCTTCTAATTTTACATGCATTGCATTGTTTTGAAATCCAATTTTTTTTAGTGCTGTGTCCTTCTTACAAAAATATTTTTTGTCTATGCTTTTGAAATAATGGTAAAAACACAGAATGGGGTTACTTTTCGAGTATGTATAGTAGCTATACAGATAGGTACCGTACAATAGTTGTTTAGTTAGACATTCTTGTTAGCATACTCTTGTGTTTGAAGTTTGAGTTGAAAATTGAAACGAAGGTTATAATTGTAGTGATTTATTATTTATTCACGTGTGACTTTCATTCCATTTTGGTTTCATTAGAGCGTCTCGTTCTCGCTCTCTGGATGTTCCATTCTTTTTTCTTGGCTCGATTTAGAATTCGGATTTTTCAGGTTTGAAATAGCCAAATATAGGAAAATACGCATGGGTACGAAATGTACCTACTACCTAGGTAGGCAGTAGCTTAGTAGTAACTTTAATACTCTCTACCTACATATACCTCATAGCAAGTAGTATACTATTGCAATTACTTATATTATGAACTAATCTTGAGGCACAGAGAGTCACAGTTCGTTTTCTCTCACAACTTCCCTTTGGGTTGCGAGCATGAAACATTGGACCTTGTGTTTAGTTTCTATATGAGCCCTGAATTTAGCTTGACTGTGTGGCTTTGACTCTGACTTTGACTTATCAGACCACATAACCGCACTATAAACAAATACGTGTTTCCTCTCTGAATAAAATATATTGCCCGGGAATGACGGTGACGGATTTTGTCATTTGAATTGATCTCATTCCCAATGTCACTGGACTGTTTTACTTTTAAATATAGGTATGTAGCTATAGTAAGTAGAAACATTCAAATCTCAAAGAATTACGTATATATGTATGGGTAATTATGCGGAGGAAATAACCGTACCGCACGGATTTCGTTGTCGGTGTCGGTGACGGTTTCGGTTTCGTTAAATTTGTCTTGAGACTTATTTCGAGCCCCGTGGTTCCTTCTTCTAAGTACATGTACTGCCACTGCACACGTGTACATTTAATCATGCCTATAATAACAGTACGTGTCTATTACCATTAGAGGTGCAACTTGCAAAAATATTCTATCTTGTATTTTCCATGTAAAAAAATGCTACACATATATATGTTGTATTTTTGTACGTATATCTACATGAAAACTACCCAAATAGCATTGCGCTATTTTTGAAAAATCCAGATATTTTAAATGTCTATAACATGTATTATGCATAGTTACTTGTTAGCAATCAGAAACAAAGTAATGATAGTGTCATATATTTTTATAGTCTGAGTAATTGAAGTTGACGATGAAAGAATTAGAGATAATCACCACAAAAAAAAATATAGCAGAGCGAGTTAGCAACTGCCTACGTATACCTACTTAGGTAGGTACCTAGGTACGTACTTTATATGCCTTTATAGATTATGGAAGTTTTTCCACTTAATGACAGTGCAAAAATCTCAAAAAATGCAAAATGTTATATCTGGACTCCCACTTTTCAATGTGTTCTGTTTACAATTAATTACTCCATTTTAGTTTTTGCACTGCCACTGCCCCACTCCCATTAGCCATTAGAGTAAAAGTACAGATTAACTATGTAATATGTATAGTGCACCTTTGGTCTTTGGTAGATAGTAAGATAGTAGATATGCAGATAGGGAAGAAGTAAATATAGCTAATTGGAAAACGGGAGATGGAAAAATACTTATAGTTACGGTATACCGTATATGGTGAGGATATAATAGGCATGTAAAGTGTAAGCACTAAAACTAAATACCCGGGCATTATTGTACTGGCACCGGCACCGGCCTATGTGAACGAGTGTGTGTGTGTTTAATATTTAATAATGGGATGAAACATTTTGTTGGTTAATTGGAGGGAGATGAATGACTCTGTAGGCGTCACCCCAACGAAAACCAAATCTAAAACCAACAACTAACTAGCGAATGAAGGAACACAGGACTAACTTATGGAGTAACAGTAACGGCAACGGCAAAACAGTAGCAACAGAAACTTGCCGAGACTTTATCTGTAGAACTGAACGTCAGAATCTACGTGTAATATGTAGGTAGTAACTAACTATATAGCTAGCAATATATAGTCTACAAATTTATTATGTGGAAACACGTTCCCGATATGACACGATACGGACTGTCCATTAAAATGTAGGTAGGTAGGTATAGGTAGAAAATTTAAGTATACTGAAAACAATCTACAACTTGTTCATTTACGATATAGGAGGAATGTACATAGGTATATGAATTTGAAGGACGAACCTCTTAGGGAAAATAATGAATCCACCTTCATAAATCTTTACACTCTCGCATGGCATCATCAGCCAGCTCCAGCTCCGTAGAACTAGGAGCGCAGCTGAACCAAAAGCCAAATCGAAGCCAATACCAAAATTCCATCTACTATAGCAACCTTCCTATTTTTTTTTGCCACGCCAAAAGTGAAAACCGAAAAACGAAAAAATAAAAAATGTACCTATAACACAGAAAACTCGAGCAGGAGAACACGCATAGGAGAAATGGCCTGGAAATGAAAATACGTAAATAGGATCCGATTCAAGACCTAATTTTACAATTAGATTCAAATTCAAGAAATGCACACACACACACACACACGCATGTGTTCTTTGTAGATGTATTTAGGAATGACATTATGCGGGCTCTGTCCGTTCTTTCTACATATTATTATTTGCTGGGTGGCTGATATAATTATGTAAGTGTATAATATATGCAGAATATAGAATACGGATACGATAAGGTAGTCAGAGTCTACGTGGATTTTATTAAATTTATTTCTAATTACCCACGCATTCCTCATTTACTTAATTTACTCCATGCCAAATTATGATCCCATCACTTTCAGGGAAGGAGACGGAGAGACACGCCATGACGTGATGTGATATGCGTGTCAGTCGTTTCTCTTTCCCTCTACTCCTATATAGGCTCGTTTCGTTCCTTCCTTCGTCTAAAGTCAATTTCAATTCAAAGTTTCAAAGCCGAAACCAAAAGCCAAAAGGCATAGAGTCAGAAATCCAGATCCAGCAGCCAAACCGAAACCCAATGATGATGATGATATTCTATAGAATTTTAGAATTGTTCCTATGTAAATATATTTCCCGCTTTCAAATTTCTCTTGTACTTTTGAATTTGAATAATTGACCGAATTCCCGAATTCCCGATCCCTAATCCGAATTTTCCTCTGCCTTTATTTAAAACTCATGCCGAAGGCTTTATATAGAGGGATGTACCTAGGTATCTACGAATATGAATGAAGGTGGATGGATGAGTCTAAAAGTTGAAGTCGAACCAGAATTAATATTTGTGTGAAGTGTAAAGTGCAGATATAATTATTTATGCAGGCCTCTTTTTTTTGCATCAGATATTGTCTGCTTAAATATCGTTGTCGTTCATTCTTGGAAGGCACAGTTGTAGTGTAATTATTCCGTTAGCACTTTCTTTGACTGCTCTTAAATTTAGTATATATACCTATAACTATAGACAGGTCCCTAGACGTGTTGTATGAATAATTATGCTTGTGCATTATGAATATGAATACTACGTAAGAATATTTTTGACTTTTGTTGTGTGGTTCTTGCTGGTGCGAAATTGAATACAGTGGGAAATCTGTGTGTAGAAGGAAGTGTGTGGTGTGTTGTGTATATCATCCTATTAATATTATGATTATTATTTATGTATGTATGATTGCCATGGTATTGCATAATATCACACCACTCACCAACCACACAACATCTGTATCCCATGTGGCATTTCCAAATTGTATGTATTGTTCTTTTAATGATCTGAGGGGAACAAAGGAAGACAAGGGATACTAAGGGAATGCGTACATTTGTAAATACTTCCCTTTTGTTTTCTTCCAAATGAAAAGATTTGCCCCTTTTCAATTCTCCTATTTCCATCTTATACGCACCATAATATACGTACCTACCTATAGTATCATGGGAGACTCACTATATTATGGTAGAGACCGTTCTCAGTCTCGGCCTCGGCCTCTCTGGTGTTTACTATTTCTGTATTCCAATTTCATTTCAAGTTGGCGTCTTACACAGTTTTGAATGGTCCAAAATGGTATACTTAAGTCTATATTCTTCGTTGTTTAGTGTGTCATGTCATCATTTTCATATTTATGTTAGTAGACTTGTCATGTGTATGTTTTGTCAAAGAATCAAGAATTCTACAGACTTTACAGAAGAGCGATGCAATTCTGACTCTAATTCTAATTTTTAAAAGGTGTACACCGCTACCGCACCGCACCGTATGAATGCGTACTGATTGTGCGTGAATAATAAACATGTCCTTTAATGCTAGTGTTGGAATTGCGAGTGCCACTCTACTAATTTCAACCGTTATTTACAGTGACATCCTAAAATTGTAAACACTATAAGCACGCTGCCACATTTAACATTGTCATAATATGATAAGTGTATATTGTATCCTATTTCACTGGGAAAGATTTAAATGCTCCTATTTTGAATTCGAAATTGAAATTGAATAGTCCAAATTGTGAATAGTGAATTTACAGTATATGACTATACTTTGATATTGATTGCTATTATAACTGAATACTATCTTGTTAAGCGTATCTATAATGCATATATATCTGCCTATATATGTGATAAATGGTGGTATGTGCATCGTATGATGATATGATGAGTAAGGTTTGGGAGGAGATGGAGATGATGTATACGTATTATATTCAAGACCTTTGTTTCATTTCCATCTCTCTTTTGTGTTCATTTTACAGAAATGCTTCAGATTACGGATGCGGGGGAGGCGGATGCTGGGAGCTATGATTGTATTGTGGAAAATCCTGTGGGTACAGAGTCCAGTACCCAAAGTGCCAAAGTATATGTCAAGGGTAAGTCCATATATCTTTATTATATAAGTATACAATAATAATATTATCTCCTTAGGCTGTAAGTATTATTAGCCATTATTCTCTATCTATAATAATAATAGCAGACTTTCTAACATTAAAATATTTTGTGTGTGATTTAAATACGTTATAATATAGTCTGTAGCTAAAAAACTTGAGCAATGTTGTACTTCCAATATTCAAAACACAGTCAAAGTATAAATATAGAACCATACATATATACAAATTCACAACTACTTTATAATTTTTTAGCCCACAAAAATAAGAATATGTAATATTAAGGCAGTATAGAAAATAAGTATAATGTATATTATTTTAATGAATTAAATTTGAATTCTAGTTACGAAATAATATTGTGTTCAAAAATGTAAATGTACCAATTTTACTATTTGATAAAATCCAAGAAGGAAAACCAACACTACGTAAGTGTAAAGTCTAAAAATACATATAGCATTAAATATAATTACCCACGTATATAGTATATGGCTCAGTGGATCTGAATCCGAATCTAAAGGAAATGCTATGATATTTATGTAGGTAGGTAGGTTGGCACTATACTCTATTGTCCTCAGCGGAGTATCAACTTAATTAATGCAAATTTGTTTCATCGATTTTCACCTAACCGAGCTACATTAGATTTCCCTCAACATCAACGTTTTTATCTGCTCATGAAGAAGCTCAAAGCTCAACTCTCCCTGTCCCTGTCTCTGTCTCTGTCTAATCGTGAGCTCGAAAGTCGAAAGTCGAAAGCTATCTGTACTCTCTGTGGAAACCAAACTCAAAACTGAGTAAACAACAAGCAAGACGAAGCCAGAGCCGGTGAAGGAACATCCATGGATAATATTATAAAAGGCAATAACTTCAACAAGACCAAGACCAACGAAACGAAGACGTTGTAGGAACAAACATAGGAATCAAGAGGCAACTCAGCTATAATAATATGGAGGATATAATGGAGAAGCATAGAAACGAGCAAGCCAAGCAAAGGCAGGCAGGAAGCCCAAAAGCGAAAACGAAGAATGCAAAGGGAACAGGGACCGGGTGAAAGGAGGAATACAAAAACAAAATAGAAAAATTTTCAGAGAAAACTCCAAAACTCGTTGGATACAAGATTCGAGAGAGAGAGAGAAAGAGGCCTGTTAGCGATCATAAATTATCGGTATCGCCACTGAAGTAGTTTTCGGTTCAAATAAATATTACACGTTTGTAATATTTAAATAAAAATATAAACTCTTTGTTTATTCACTAATTTTCACTTTTTATCATATTTTCACAATATCATGAGAATCTCAGGTCGGAGGAAAATCAATGACGTGTGTCACTTTCCAAATATCAATGAGATCTGTCATATTTTCTGTCGTTCAAACTATCGTTCAGTGATATTTCCTCCTTCCCTATGCTTTATCATTACATTCATCAGATTTTACATTTTTCACTACTAATCATAAATTTAATCAATAAATTGTTGATTTTTAATTATTCAAATTAATCAATAAATCTTGAATAATTGTTTACTCGTCTCTCTTCGTAACAACTGAATTCAATTCGTAACAAGGCCCGTAAGAAAGATTCCATAAGAAAGACAATATATCCAAGTCCAAGAACCGAATAACCGAAACCAAACTCGACTTCAATGCAATAGAGTGCAATAATGGGAGGACCCGGATCCGGACCAGAACCAGAATCAGACTAGGAAAAAAAATACGTACAGAGAAAGAGCGCTGTCAGCAGTTCAGCACTTTTACATTTTACATCATCAGCGTGGAAGCCACCACCACTGCGACTACTACTACGACTATGGCGCTCTTCCTTCTTCCTTGGCCTTACCTTAATTCCTCTCTTTAATATCGTTATTAATGTAAAACAAACTACAAGTTGTTTCCTCCCAACTTTATGCACATCCTCCTTTTTTTTCCCTTCTCTTTCGTCGTGTGGATTTCTTCCCAGAAAGCTTCGTCGACTTTGAAATTGTAGCCTCTTGTTTCTTTCGCTCTTTCTTTCTTTTTTTGGGTCTGGATTCTGGATCCTGTATTTCCGGGCCTATGATGAGAGCCAGCGGAATATGTTGTACTGTGTAAAGGATGGGGCTCGCGTAAAACTTGTTTATAATCGTTATAGTTTAGTGTTTAGTTTGAGTATAAACTTTTCAAACTTTCCCCTTTCCATTTCCATTCCACTCATTTTTTTTAATGACTTCATTAGAATTTTTGAGGAGAGAGAGAGAGAGCGAGAGAGAGAGAGAGGGAGAAAGAATATCGTTGAGATGCCTGAGTTAATTTTATTAATGCATCCATTCATACAGTATGTATGATTTATGTGAAGAGGCCATATTATATAGCCTTGGCTTGGGCATGTGCGGCCCTGAAAATAATGTTATAAGTTAAATTTTTTGAGTTTGGAATAATTGCGTGTGTACTTAGGCATAAGTACGGTGGTACTGTATATGCTTAAGATAGGGTTATAGCTGTGTTGTAATTGTTGTTTTCTTTTTAGTTTTTCTTCGAGATAATAACATAAGGTAAGGTGGGTGTATATTTAACAGCATTAAGTATTAAGCTATATAGTGGCTCTCGAGTTTATTTTTACACTACGTATACCTACATCTTCAAAGGGAAATTTCTTTTTTTTGTAATATTTTTAATTATGTAGGTATCTATAGTTCAACTTTTGAAGTCTCTGTTAAGCTCTAGTAACTAATTTATGTTAATTTGAAGTATACGGTGTTATTTGCTCTTGTTGTATTTTTACTGTCATAATTGTAATTGTTACTATTATTTTTGTAATTGTAAGCTGCATCTTAGTTAGTTTGAACTGGGCGTATATAAAAAGAAACATGCACGGTTTTGGAAAGTTTTTTATATGTATCCACCTACCTTCTTGTATGGCTCGCCTTTTTTTACGTTCAGTATTTCTGTTTTCTACGATAACGATAATGGGGGCTGATTATGATTGTAATAACGTTTATTTTTATTGATTATTTTGTACACATGTATATATATATATATGTGCAGAAAGGGAAACAGAGAAATACCCCGTTACCCGTACTAAATTATTGTAATTGTGATCATACATTTAGGAGGTATGAGCAATTCATTGTCATAGTGTTGTAAATTTAATGGATGCTCAGAGTCACAAGCAGAAGTCGAAGAAGTATTAGCTATGTGTGGTATGGCATCGTAGTGTCTATCTGTTCTATTTTGTGTTGCTATGTTTCGCATCTGTTGTAAAGTAGTTAGTCGATTTTTATTTTCTTATTTGCAAAGATTGAGAAGACGAAGATAGAAGACCTATGTCATCACATAGGTTGACTGGAAAAAAATAGCAAATAGCCCAATTTCGGTTTTTACACGCGAGTTTATCTCTTGATGAATAATTATTTTCTGTAGTCTGTATATATTAGTATGTACCTAGTTGGGTAGGTAGGGGTATGAATTGAGTCGCCATGTTGGAATTTGTATCTTGATATTGTTTTCTCGTGCCTGGTTTTTTGGGCCTGTCTAATATAGCGAGTTGTGTTGTGGAGATAGGGGATGTGAGATATAAGATATACAAGATGTAGTGTGTTTAGTAGAGCTATATACCCTGTAGAAATGGAGGGTTGAATGTGTAGTGAATAGTAAGATTGTGGAGAAATTAACATTTTATTAGAAACGTGTTCGAGTTGATCAGATGAGGAAGGGAAGATTTTCAGAATCCCTCAAAACATCTGCTTCCGTCTTTCTTTCTGTTATCAAATCTACCGTCTCTCCCTTATATTGTGCACCTACCTAAGTACATACCTTTTCCTTCACTCACCCACAGATATGTATTCTGCTGCTTCCGCAGTCACGATCCACATACTCTCATCGTTAGTGCTTACTGCTTAGTCTCCTGGTCCTGGTCCTGGTCCTGGTGGACGGTTCTTCGTAGGCTCTACATAATACAGATCAGTACATTCTGCATTCTATCAGATGTTTCAAATTTCAAAACCTTCTATGTGCATCTGTATTATCTGTAGCCCCTTTTACAGTTTTTCTAATCGTAAGCTAAATGACACGCAAAAATTCGCTGAATAACTGTTTGAAAAGATGCAAGTTTTGATGCTTGTAAAGTTTCGATTTGCACATTTTTGTGTTCTAAAAAACGGGGTTAATCTAATGCTTTACGGCTTTCAAATAGGTGTGATTATTACAATATACCTGTAAGGTTTTAGAAATTAGTTTAAATGCTTAGTTTTTCTTTTTATCGTTTTGAGTATTTTAGTGTACGTTTTTCTGTTACATATATAGTTTTCACAAAGTTTATTTCATAAAAATGTTAAACACTTTTGTAACGAGCATTTCTACTAATATTGTTCTTTCAAAAAGCGAATGCGTTATTATTGTTAGCGTTAGCTGGGCTCTACATTGTATAAATACAATCTTCCATTTCTGAGATGGTAAATATGATTGTTGAGCTCGTTGAGAACTGAATACAGTTACGAATGTAAATGAAGACGCAATAATTTGCAGGTTGAAGAAAAACGAAAACAGTATATATATAGGAATAAGCAGTGTCCAAACAAATCCTCCTCCCGCTATATACTCGCTCATTCCTCAACTTACGATGAGTATCCCATCACATCCTTGTCCTGTCTTTCTGGCTCTCACACTCTCTTCTGACCTTATCATTAATAAAGGAAGGCGAGTGGAATGGAAATGTTGAGGGAAAACTTGCATACATAATGTGTATGTGTATAATTAAGTGTACTACTGTGCATATCTAGGGAGTATGGGATCCAAAATCCGAATTCGGAATAATGTAAAGCGGTGTTGTTATCCTTCGCGTAGATACTCTATAGATATCCTCACGTATAGGGAGTCGGAGCTGGAGTCGGGGAGTAGTGATGATAATATTGCTGGAAGGAGAATATCTGTGTAGAGTTTTGTCCGTACACGTAAAGTACATTAAGCTATTAAATAAATTCTCTAGTGTGGAAAAATTAAGGAGCCGGGTCCGTTACCGGTACCGGTACCGGGCCCGGGCCTGGGCCTGGGCCCGGTGGGGAGATGAGAAATAATATCATGAATATGCATGGGAACAAAAGGAAGGAGTATTATTATTATGCATGTATTTGATTTTACGATCTTGAGGCAGTTCAGTCAGGCTCACTGACTGGAATTGGAACTGGAGCCTAAACTGAAACTACACATTTCCCTTTTTATACAACTATTTTGCACATATTTTTTTTTTTTTTATTTCTGTATATATCTTTACCCGGACCGGACGGAATTCAGTGTTGGTTTCGGTTTCGGTTTCGGCTTTCTCTGCAGTTTCGGCTTCATTCCCCGTTTCCCCGCACTCCCGTCACTTCCAATAATGGTTCTTAAATGTGTAGCCTACAGCCTACACACATTCTGCAGTTGCAGAAATAATTATGTACATTTATCTCCTTTTCCTTTTGGCACCCGCAACACATCACTAATAACATATTGTACAGTACTCAAAGCGGAGATACAAATACATACCTAGAAAGAGTAATGCAAAATACCCGTTGCCCGCTAGCTATTTTCACAGTGCAGTGGATATAAGTACGAAGTTCTAATCATATAATTTGTACAGAGGTGTCTATGCATGTACAGAATCACCTATGTTATGTAGATTCGTCTTCCCATTTCCCATAACAGTAACTGTTAGTGGGGAGAATTACGGAAGAGATAATCTAATTTACATAATTAGTCATAATTTTATTCGTAATTTGTACCGGTGCGGTCGTTTGTAATTATTTTAATGCCTTATTCTTGATTTTTTGATCCATGTTATTATCTGCTTATAGTGTACTCTCCCAATTTACATAATGATGTGATTAACTAATGAGACCATAAGTCTCACAACAGAGATTAATGAGGCAATTATATGCTTTTTCAGGAGAGAGTTATTGTGTAGCAAAATGGATAATAATAAACGCTTTTGTACTCTTAAATTTACTGTTATAATTCTATAATTCTACGCTACTATACTGTGTATGGTAGTTACTGACATGTGCAGTTTTTTTTCTAAATTCTTAATTTCCGAAATACACCAATTTAATTTAATGGACTGTGTTTTGAATTTTGTATTGGTATTTTATTAAAACAAAGGTTGATGTGATCAGGATCAGTATCCAATTTCGATGTCGATAAGTCAGATCGATATGTATTGTAGAAACTGTTGTATGGTGAGGTTATCTAGAAATATTTTAATACTGCTAATTCATAGATATATAATAAGTAATGTATTTAATTGCATATCATTGAATAATATGTACTTTTTTGTGTTTTAGAGAGACGAGTACCACCAGAATTTACCCTTCCACCGGATCCCCTGTATGAAGTGATGTTGGGTGCGGATTTAAATTTGACATGTGTTGCTGTTGGATCACCCATGCCCACTGTTCAGTACGTTCAGTTTATTGATTATTATTGACTCAACTAGTAGTACGGCCCGTCCTGCGGACGGAATTTATCAGGGTTAAAAATGCACGTGTAAAGCATTCGCACAGGCACCTTTTTTCCAAGCACATGGTTTCGAAGCATAATTGTACCCTCGCTAGTCACACCCAGACCACTCGTACCGACAAACCTCTTACCACTTGCCGTATTTGAATTTTATTATTATGTAGATGGACATGATTAGTTCATTAATTCATTAAAATAAATTCTTATTTTCTTTTCGTAAATTCTTTATTTTGTTTTGTTTCTTTAAACATACAGTCAATATTAAACACCAATGGCACAAACTTCAACTGCATCTAATGCAGAATTTAATTTGCTATCAAACAATATATTGCAAGTTTGTGTAGCTATAATATTTGTCAAGGGAATGGCAATTACATCTCGCAAGGTATTTAAATTGCTATTAGCTGGTTTGAAGTTATTTCCTTGTTTAGAATTCCATCACCTAGCTAATTTAAAGTTATTTAGCGGTGCCTGGACGATACTGTGTGCCTGGACAATAGTAGGAGACAGCGGACAGAAAGGCCGGGCAGAAAGCGCGGACAGAAACGGACAGCGTTATTTGAATTTTATTATTATGTAGAATTACTATTGTAGCTTCCATTTGAATTCTTTCATCCCCTACGAAATCCACAGGTTTCTATTGTGTTTATGATTGTAATGGAATTTAATGGACTATCTTTTTTGCTTGTGCTATTTTTAAATAATTTTACTATTTTTGATTAATTTGTAGTAGTGTAATGAATTATTTATTAATATTTGTATTCTTGGGAATGTGCAGATGGAGGAGAGGAATCGAGTCTTTGACCCCTGATGACGCAATTCCAATTGGTAAAAATATTTTAACGTTGAAAAATATCCGGGAGACAGCCGTCTACACTTGTATTGCTACCTCCAAATTGGGCATCAAAGAAATTAACTCCACCGTGAAAGTTCAATGTGAGTTGTTTGAAGCATACCAAGTCAAAGTTTATAGACTTTCAGAAAATAAATGAAAAAACTCAAAAGGGCTGAGTGACTATTTTAATTGGTTTAATTGGTACAAGTTGCAATGTATTTTATTCTTATTATTAATTTGTTACAGCTCTACCAAAGCCACCAAGTAAAGTTCGTGTGTCGGATGTGACAGCCACATCAGTTCGACTCAATTGGTCGTACGATGCGGATGAAACTGAGGATGTGACGTACTATGTGATTCAGTACAAACCCAAGTTTTCAACACAAGATTTTGCTGAGATTAGTGGTGTTCTGAATCAGGATCACATGATTACCTCTTTGAATCCTTACACGGAGTATGAGTTCAGTGTGATTGCATTCAATAAAGTGGGACGGGGAACACCGTCTGCTCCTGTCGAAGCAACTACCGGCGAAACAAGTGAGTCTTTCTTTCCAGAGTTTCTGCTCAGTTTGTGAAATATATAACTAATATTGTCAGTCATGTACTAGGACGGTGTAATTATTATCGTCTTATTCATTAGTCATGCGTAAGTGAAAGATGAGAGTTTGTAATGTATCGAGTAAGTTATAAATGGTGCACTCTCGTATAGAAAAAAGCTTTTCCTTTAGAAATCTATGTGAATGTCTTGAGTTTTAATTTAAGAATAAGTCAAAGGTTACAGGGTACAGTACTGTGGAAAAAGCTTCGAAATTAGCAATATAACAATAATAATCAAATTTTTATCTTTAATTTCTAATTCATGCTAATCTCACAATGACAATGAAATCAGCGGACTCATTTGGAAGTGCAAGTAAGAACTAAAATCCCCTAAAAAAATTGAATTAAATTTCACGTCACATTTTTATTCCTTTCGAAATGTTTTTTTAAGTGCTTAATTTTTAATTTTAGTTTTATTGTTTCTGTGTGACTTTCATTTGAAATTTTAAAGTGCTTGATTTCCATTTTTAAATTAGGTACCTACATAATAGTATGTGGCTGCTCATTTCCATTATTCATTATTGGTTGATTTCATCTTGTATTGTTTCAGTCTTTTACTTATAGAAGACCGTTACCGTAGGATATTGTTTTTGTTAGTGTATGCATTGCTTGTGTTTTTCAATATACAATTTTGTAATTTTATTTTTTCAGAACCCAAGTCAGCCCCAAGAGAGGTGAATGCCCGGCCACTGAGCTCGAGTCAAATGTTGGTCAAATGGCTTGAGCCTGAAACTCCAAATGGTCAGATCACGGTGAGTTAATTTTAATTATTTATCAATACAAAATCAATATAGGGCAGGGCAGATATATGTGTGGCAGGTGGGCCCATATATTTATAGAATACAAATTGCTTTTAAATCTCCAACGAGATAGGGGAGAACATCAAAGTCGCTCAAGTCGAAGGCATAAATGCTATTCGAATATATACTGTCTAATTATTACACTCCTAAATTCAAAACGGGATGTCTGTAATCAGTGTGGAAGTAATTAGGTAAGGTAGGCTATAGAGAAATTATATCAAATGCCGGGCACATTCCAATTCCATGTATTGCAGTAGTAACATAAATATCTTGATTATTTCCTTCTTGCTTTAGATTTGAAACTCACCTTTAGGTAGGTGTACTAGTGACAGTATGGGGACTGCGGACTCTGCCTGTGTTCTGTTCTTCTTAGCTTCTTGGTACAGATAGAACAAAAATGTGGGTGTAGTTCGTTGGGTTCTTGTTGCTGTCGGTAGTAGAATGCCGTGGACTTGTCTTTTAGTGTATTTTGGGCTTACACTGGAGGTTCAATTGAAGGATGGAGTGGAAAGTGGAGCTGAATAGTTAATAGTTTGTAAAAAAAAATCGAAAGTGAAGGTGAAGACTCAAGTCTGTGTTGTTGTTCTGTTTCTGTGTGTTTGTTTGGGTTCTGCTGGTTGTTGCTGGTTGCTGGTTCTGGTTGGGTGTTTGGGGTATAGTCAGTCGTCAGTCGTCCTTATTTGCTGCTGCGTTTCCCTTGTTTTATTCAGTGTATGCGGATGTGCTCGCTGTTGTATTTGAGAAAGTAGGAAGGAAGTCTATGGATGTGGATGTGGATGTGAAAGTTAAGTTCATGGGATTGCATTGGCATTGCGTAAAACTGAGTAAGAGGAGAGAAAGTAATAAAAGGAGCTATTAGAGCACTCTGCCTCTTGTTTTCCCATTTGAGACTCAATCCAAATTTGGCGTCCATGTCCATCCACTAGAATCCATAGCCTTGACTACTATAAAAGTCAAAGCTAAAGGCCGATGCCGGAGCCGAGTCGAGCCATTCCAATTCCAAACTATACGATTACAATTGACGATACAAAATACGATACGACTCATCAAGTCAAATCTTAAGTGCGTGCAGTAGTGCAGTAGCACCAAATTACTAAAGCAAACACATAAATCCTGTCTCAGACTCCAACATGGCCTATCTACACTTTTGAACAAGGACAAAACATTCACTTTTTGTTTTCTGTAATATTCGGTATACGGCTTCGGTCAGTGCTTAACACATGACTTCGCATATTACTTAAATTACTATTATAAAACACGTTGTATTATTTGCTTTAGTACAATTACATAGTCCTTTTGACTTGGAAAGTAAATACACACTGTTTCAGATTTCAGATACACCTTTATCAACTAGTTTGAATGCATTTTTAAAAAACAGCATTTATGCTTCTAATTTTGGTAAAATTTTATCGGTGTGTACTAACAAGGAATGTGTACTTGTACTACCTTTTGTGCTGTTACCACTTTTTTGTTACATTTAGTTGGTTTGACCAATGCACACAAATTTTAAAATCCTACAAATTTAAAAGGTTATTTTTATAAGTATGTCGTGTCTCTGAAATTTAAAACTTTTTCAAAGATTGTAAATTACTATATGCAGAGATGCAGTTTTATTAATTTATTGTGTAATTCCGAGATTTTTCGTGTTTTCAAACGTGACTAAAATACATATTCATAGGAAGTAGACGTTATGGCTGCGTGAAAAGTAAATAATAGATATCCTGATTTGCACGATGAGGGTTGATAGTAGATTGTAGAAAACTCTCTATACATATATGAACAAGGAGTTAAATGTTATTTGAAAAGGAAATAAAAGCAGCAGCAGGTCGTGGACTTTGAGTTTCCTCAGGATATTATGGGAACTCTCAACTTTATAAAGTTAGCAGTGGAGGAGTTTAGAGCCCTGGCATAACAGATTAGACTGCGTATAGAGGAGCGAGGGGGACAAGAAGGGAAAAAAAAAAAGCTATTTAGAAAAGTCAAAGTCAAGAGGAGAGTTCCTCGTACCTTTTTTTCTTCTTATTACTCCTGTTTTTTTTTGTTGTTGCTTGATTGTCGATGTCGATTGGGAAGTGTGACGCGAGGCCTATTCTTGTCAGATTGAAATTTGAAATTGAGGGACTTGAGAACCTGAACAAACTTGAGGCTTTATATTATGGTATTTTTTAGTATTTCTCCAGCCTTTTAGCTTTCTCCGTCAGGGCATTTTACATTTTACAGCCTACAAACTAGTTAGTATTTGGTTCACGAAATATAATTATTGGTTATGCCCTATGTCAACCGATAAGATTACGATTACATAGTAAAATTTAGTATGCATGCCATGAATCTTAAGTTTTTTTTTGTTCATTTTGTTTTAAGAAATAACGAATCGTCGTGTTATGTGCATAATTTTGAGTAATAAATCGCATAGTCGCAGTATTATTGTTTGTATAGCTATATAGTTATTGATATCGATATAATGCTGATACATGTCTAAAAGGATTTGGTTGTAAAGGAATACATAACTATTAAAATGTATATTTGTATATTTGATTTTTTTCTGATTACTACTTGTTCCTTTTCTCAAATAGGGCTACAAAGTTTACTTCACAACCAACCCGACCCTACCCCTTGCCCAGTGGGATGCAAAGAAAGTTGAGAGTAATGACATGACGAATATCCATGATCTCATTCCACGGACAATCTACACGATTCGTGTTCAAGCCTACACTGCCATTGGACCTGGCCCCGTCTCCGCTCCCATCCAAGCTAAAACTGAGCAAGGGGTGCCGGGTCAACCACGAAATTTCCGCTCCACCAGCGTCTCCCCCACCTCAGCTGTTTTGGAATGGACCAAACCGAATCATATTGGGAATAATATTGTGGGCTATGAACTCTACTGGAATGATACTTTCTCAAAGGTTTCAAATTCGTTGCCTTTTTTCTATTTTTAAATTTTTTTAATCATAAGTTTTTATGTATTTTCAGTTTGCCAAACTAATTATTACAATGTGCAGGTATTGAATTCACATCGGGAGTTCATGCTATAGTTTTGGAATACGAAATTTATAAAATATTCTAATGACATCGCTTAGAAAGTACAAAATGTACTAATTAATTATGTGACGCGTTATGTTATACTGCTTACGATTAGGTGAACGTATCGTTTTTCAAAAACCTTTATTTATCTCGTGTAATGCATACAACGCTTAAAATTAGAGTCGTTAATTTTCTGCCACTTCTTTTACAGGCCTACAAACAAAATAGTATGTCTGCTGTGAATCAGTTTTAGTTTTCTTTTCCTTGAAACATTTTTTGTTGGCTCTGCAGGAAAGAAATCATAGGAGTGTACCCGTGGGGGAGTCTTTCACATTAAATGGCCTGTATCCGAACACAATGTATTTTATGTGGTTGGCAGCCAAATCTTTAAAAGGGGAAGGAGCCACGACCCCACCCATTCCCGTCCGAACTGAACAATACAGTAAGTAAAATCTTGCCATACTTGTGAATTTGTAACTATTTGATTTTAATTTTTAAACATTTTCGTTTTTATAAATTTGAATTTTACATCTATATAAGTATAAAATTATATTGTTGTGAGTGTAAAGTATTTCCGTACCTGTCAGTACCAGTACCAGTTTTTATTTTTGGGACTAGCTAAATATTATATAATTATTTAGAATACTTATAGATAATTATTCGTTAAGTAATATTATTATTACAAACAATATGTTTTACACGTATGTAGAATATTCCATCATGATTAATTATTTTACTAAAATGGCCAAACCGGTTTTTTATTGATTATTATTATTATCATTCTCCAAGTTTTAAATTTAGACGAAATTATTATTTTCAAGTTTACCAATGGTCCAGTCGTTTTGTTTCGTATTTTGGATTTTTGGATGTTGATGGATTTTTGAGAAAGTATTATATAATTATTATTACAACTGGTGACTTGTGGTGCGTCCCGTGCCGTCATTACAACTATAGTGTAACTGCCTAATTGTCTGCGGTTTGGACCATAATTACGTATAATTTTTTAACTATCTGCGATAACATATTTTTTGTATAGATAAGTAGTTTTTCTTGTTTTCAAGTTTGTGGTGTTTAAATTTGAATTTTAGTTATATAATGACTTTCATACTTTTCATGAATTCATAATTTTATTCTACAGTGTGGTTTCATAATTTTTTGAGGGCTATGCATACCAAAATGACTTTGATTTCAATTTAAGATAGGTTTGCATTGGCATCATCGTCTTATATAAAGCCGATACTAAATTACTTAGCATTTAAGTTCATCATTAATATAATGAAACTTTGTGACCTGAATGAATGCGTCGCAAAATTAACATAACAGTCAAATTACTTACGTAACTATTAATCATAACGCTGCTACGCAATCTGCAAACATAACTGATATAGTTTTATCAATGCCGCTCAGCCCGCTCCAAAAACTAAAATTGATAACCAAAATTAAGGTGGTTTTTTTATTAATAATAATATTTGCGGCAAAACTAAAAAGCAAAACGGGATAACTACAAAAAGCTAAATGCGACCGCTACAAAATTAATTAGGCGCAACTGAAATATTATTAAATTAATGCGCATCAATGCTCCCCAATTAAACTTGCTAGAGAATTATATTACTGGCTTTCGCGCTATGAAAATTTTAAATTTAAATTTTATGCATCGCGGAAAAGAATTCAAATAAAATTTAAATTCTGATAATTAAGAACATGTAAGTATACACGTTTACACACGATGAGGAACGATTGAAGGATAGCTACAAATTTGGTAAAAGAAAATCAATACAAAAATATTACAGTTTTTGTGAAAACCTATTTTTTGTTTTATTTTCACAATTTTAATAATCTTCACAGTTCACACATTGCAGTCGATTAAAAAAAATTTCGATAAAAATAAATGTGAGAGCCAAATGAGTGCTGTATAGATTAACCTTTTTTGGTTAGACTCAGGTTTGGCTCTTGAAATATCTGTCATTTTTATTAAGGCAGTTATATTTCTACACCCTCAAAATTTTCAAAGTATTATTTTTCAATTTTAAATTATGAAGTAAAAATAAAAACGAATCGAAATATCGAAATACACAAAAATGGGACGACGAAGGTCACATTTACCAACTTTCAAAATTACAATTTGAAATATATAGTTATTTTTATATAATTTAATTTTGTTTTTAAAGTTGTTGCTACTCGTTATCGTACATATAGTATCGTTGATTGCAATTTTTGAGTATTCTCACGTATCACTCTCGTGGTTGTGTTTTCTTTGTGTTCACTTTTTACTATATTTGCAGTGCACTGCAGTGATGTGAGCCGTGTTGTAAGTTCTTCACACATTTTTTGGTTAAAAAAAAACAATCCAGTAATAGTCGAACCTCAAAACAACCAATACCAAAAGTATTGCACCATCAAAACAAAATCTCTAGGCAATATACAAAATAATAATTTTCAAAGTATTATTCTGTTTCTCGTGTAATTTGAATTCGTAATCGTAATTCGTAAATATATATTCGTACTCTAATGATTGGATTTATTTTTATGTTGGATTGCAGAGTTTTCCCAATTTTTTAATTTTAATTAATTTTAATACACACTGCACAGTCTTGTCCCTCCCTTTGCACTTTAGATGTAATCTAAAATATTTAAATTAAGTTTAATAGTGTCAGTATTAAGTATAGTATAATAAGTTAGTTTAGTTTTAGCTAATTAATATTGAGGCAATAATCACAATAGTAATCCATAGGTTAAGGTTTACTCAGGAATTAATTATTTTGAGTACATAAGAATGAACTCACATTATATATATGGTATATGATGAGAAACAAGAGGCAAGAGTACTTTATGGACAATATATATTGACTTTGGACGTTTGACGAGTAACATATTATTATATGGAAATGGAAAACTAACATTTTATATCGAAATAGAAATGTTCATGTTGATGAGGCACTTGACAGAATCTATTTACTACATAAAAAGACCAATTTAGGAACATACGAATAATATACCTACATGTATGGCTATGGTTAGTGGTTAATTTGGTTTAAAAAAATTATCTATGAGAAATGCACGTAAAAAAATACACTAACTACAGCTCCAGGAGCTCCACCTCAAAAATTCCATGGAGAGTCTGAGGACTCGACGTCAATCCGGATAACGTGGGCTCCACCCCCAGAGGATAAGCAACATGGGGATATAAAATACTACAAGATATTCTTCGTGGAGAATGATCTGAGTGATGTGGATGCATCCCAGGTCACCATCACAGATCCCAATGCGAGGGAATTCATCATTGATCAACTCCGGAAATGGACAGACTATCGTATTTGGATCCTGGCCGGCACCTCTGTCGGTGACGGTCCACACACAACACACATCCTCATTCGCACCGATGAAGATGGTACCTAAAATCAATTTCAATTGTTTTATTTATTTTTTATATTTATTTTTTACATTTATCATTTCTATTCTATTTTTAATTATATAATCATTCAACTATTTACTTACGAGGAAAACAAATATTTATATAGAAATTTTCAATTTTTTCTTTTCTTTGTTAGGATTATGATTATCTAAAACAATTAACATATTATTATTATTATGTTAAATACTTACATGTCTCTCTTCGTATTTCGTATGTACTTAAGTGTATGACTTGAACCTGTCTCTCTCTCTCTGTCTCTGTTTCCATTTTATTTTCCATTTTTGGTTTGAATGTCCACTAAATCTTTCTATATTTTAACCCATTCTTTGTCCATTTCTAATTATCATTATGATTATTCTCTTGATTTCCGTTTTCGTACCGGTCCGGTTTCAGTTTGGTTTCCGTCTCGGTTCTCTCTTGCTCTTTACTGTTGTTGTCTTCAATGTTGAAGTTGAAGTATTTGAAAACTTTCTTATTTTCTGTTGACTATTTACAGTATATCTAGAAATAGAAATAGGAACTTCATGTTATTCATAGTTAACATGGACGTACAAAACTGAACTGATTTTCGTATAGAAATTGACGTAGGTTATTTAGTACATTACAAAGAATTGGACGTAGGAAATTGTTAGCAATATGTAATTAATTATTTTGGGTAACTATTAGAAAGTAAAACTTAATAGCGTAGCTTTATCACATTTTATCGTAGGCTTTTTTTTCGATAACTAACTTCTTCTTTTAACTAGTTAGTTGTAGTAGATGCACACTGCACACAAAGAGAAAGTATTTGAACGTTTAAAATTTTGATACAGTAAAATTGCATATATTCTATTATGTATTATAATGAAATATACGTATGAGCTTAGGATTAGTTTGGACTCTTGAACTGACAGTATTTAATTATAATATATCCCTATTAAATGCTCCTGTATAAGTATCTGTAATTTTGTACAGTACAGTAATTTTGCCACCTGACCTCACTTTAGTTAGGATGGGAGATATTTTTAACTGTTTTTTTTCTTTAAATTTGTCTTTGGTTTTCATTTTTTTTTTAAATTTTGATTTTTTTTTCTATCATTATAAATTTACGTTGCTATTCATTTTTCAAACTCGTTTTTTGAAATGCTGACAAAATCTACACACTTTCACACACTTTACCTAATAATGTATAAAGTAACCTTTTGAAAAAAAATATGACCAAAACCAAACAATAAGTGAGCCATTTTACATTTTTGATACATAACATTCAAAATACCTACTGAAAATTTGAGAGGTACTTTTTGTGGATTCATAAAAGCACAGAACAACACACACCAAACAAAAACTTGTGAAACTTATATTGTCTCAACAAAATTTTACCTTTTACAACATAGGCTATAAAATTTAAAACATAAGACAGTCTAGAGAAAATACAGAAATTTTGAAACTCTGAAGGGAAATCAGAGCAGTTGTATATATATTTTGATTGTCATTTTTTAATTTTTCTAAATGATTTTGTTATTTTTTTTCTCTCAAAAAATATACATGTAGGACAGAAAAATGTGTATTTTGAAATCTAAATTTTGAAAAAGAATTTTTTTTGTAAAACATTTTGAAAACTTTATATTCAAATTCATGTCAGTATGCTTAATAAATTAATTTTGTGTAATTATTTAAGGAGCATATTTTGCATGAGTTATTCATTATTAATCTCTATCTTTATCTTCAAACACAATTTTTGAACAGTTTTTTTATCTGTACTGCTTTTACTTCCCTGAATTTCTCTGCCTTGACTTGATATCTTAATTTAAGTAAATTAAAATATATAATATACTTATATACGTTAGTTGAGTTTTTGAATTTGTGAGGAGCATTTACATAATATATTTGAGTGATTAACACTATAGTATATTAGACTATAACTAGTAACTCTGATTAACAAGACTAACTTAATTATTATTCTGCGTCAAAGTCTACTGCTGCTGCTACTGCTGCTATACTGCTGTTTGATTTTCATTATTATTATTATTATTAACCGTAACTGTTTGTTGTGGTTTGACAGTATATAAACGTACTAATTTACTAATTAATTACGTAATAACAGAATTAACAGACTATATTCATATACTTATTAAGCTGGATATTTTTACTAACTGTGTTGCCACACTCTATATGCTAATTTATTAAATGGTAGCGTGAATATATATTATTACTATAAAATTAATTATATACTACTACTATATAATTAATTCTAAATATATCTATAAGTAATTATATATATATATTGCCCTGCTGTTGTGCTCAGTTTTGATTTTCGTAATAATTTCAAAAATTTCACATTTTTTTATCTATATATATATTTATAACTCCCTGCACACACCTTGCAATGCAATCGCAATATCAATATCGCAATATCGTAAACGCCAAACTTTATTTCATTTGAGTAAATATGATTTCTAACACGCTTTTTTTCTGCACATAATATTACTATTAATAACTCTATATTACTATAATTATGATTATTTAAAATTAAATGTCTATTATTTCAATTTCAGAACTACTGCAACTGCAATGCAATGCAAATAATGCTAACCATTTTATTTTTTGCAGAATGAAATTTTTTTACAAACAAATGTGTTAGGTCCTCCTTCTCTAGTCATTAATCATTTAACGTCGTTTCTCTGCCTTCACTATAATATACACTAACGGCTAAAATGTAGGCTCTTAATCACAGCATAATATATTATATAGATAAAGTAGTAACAGCACAGCTTGATTTTATTATCTAAATCTAAAGTCTAAATCATTGAAGTTGCAAAGTGTGGTATCTATCTTTTCAAAGTCGCTAATAAACTGAAATATCTACTTGTGATTTCTCTATACATGTACAAATTACAGTGTTTTGTTACTTTCCAAACTTGGTAAGTATATTTATTTTAATTCTGGCCTGTTATCGAAAACTTGTAAAAATGTAAGGGAATATTGATATTTGAATGGTTTTTGAAGAATGTATAGATACTGCAGTTTGTAAGTTCAACGACCGTGTAGAATTTTCAACGCACCTACCTATACCTATATTATTTAGATACCATACATAAATCGTAAATTGTAAGTATTGTAGTGCAGTAAAAAAATGTTTCACTTGACAGGATATATTTTTATCGTCATGGCTTACATTTCACTGGAATATAATAATGGAATTTCTTGGGATTTAAGATTTTCGGATGTTTGCCTTTTGGCATTTTGTAGAGCCTTAATAATTTTCTCTCTCTCTCTCTCTCTCTTTGAATGGGTCCAAGTTTCATGGTTGAAGAAAGAATTCTTATATTCCCCTTTAGGATTCAGAATTTAGGAATAATACAGCAGTAGACTTGAGAGCCTGTAATAAAAATAATACAAATATAGATAATTATATACGTAAAATAATAAATGGTTTTCATTTCATCTCAGAGTCGCAGTGCTAATGATTAAAGTAATAATCATAAAAAACTACTGTTGCTCCTATTTAATGCTCAACTAACACAACTGTACTTCTTGGTAGGGTCGCTTTAGGAAGGAAATATATTTTGAGCAGAAGTATAAAAGTTGAAATTTTTCCCTTTTGTTTCTCCATTTTCCTTTCTTTCATTTTTTTTTGTCTCTCCCTCAAAAGTTACGTAGTTAATGCAAGGAAATAGGCAGACAACCTAAAGAAGTAGTAGAAACCAGACCCGAGGAAAAAAGGAAATATTATAAAATGTAATTTTAACTAGTCAACTTAACTAGTCAACTAGTGTCATTACAACAAATAAATTGTCAAGTGAACCGCTTTTACTTTACCCCACTAAAATGCTTACAAAACAATACAAAATGCTTTCTCAGAGACCAGAGAGCACAAGTCCTGAACTCGAACATTATCGGAGTTGACTTGTAGAGTTGTGCTCTATATATGCATATAATCATAGGGGTAATAATTAAGTATAATATAGTTAATTACGGTAATCCAGTTGACGTTGAAATTATTATTATTATACCTGAAGCACAATTAAGGCACTTGCACTAAACTATATAGAGTAAACTTAAACTGCACTGCACTTCTATACGTAAGGCATACTAAGTTAGTACACACATAGTATGAAATGATACATACCTACTTATGTACAGTAGAAGTTGTAGGATAAGTTATGTTGCAGATGATGCTGGATACTAAAACAAAATCAAAATGACAAAGAAATGTAATTAATTAACTAGATATTTATGATTTAATTAGTTGGAGTTGATATGTATTCAGTATTCACATCATAGTAACTGCACTCTCACTAATGGGTTGACCAACGTACCTCGATGTACGTAGTATAAGTCGTAAGTATAAACTTTAGTTATACACACAGTAATTAAGTTGACAGTTAGCAAAAAGCAACAAAAATTATGCAGCAGAAGAACAAACGGGTTAGTTACGTATATATATTAATTAAATTTATTAGCCGTAAGTTAGGTAATCAGTAAGTTTAATGATACTAATAGTCAATAGTTGAGTTTAAAAACTGCACTAGCACTATATTCTGTACTATACCTATTTACTTACCACTACCACTTGCTCTAGCACTTTTGACTTGACTCTGTCCTGTCGACGTTTGGTAAGAATTCACTAATTAGTGTTTAGTTTTCAAAATTTCCATCACCCTCGCACCACCACCACTACCACCACCTCTGCACAGTCACGTCATGTCATGTCATGTTTTATTTTTTGTGTCATGTTATGTCATGTCACTTTTTCCAGTATTTTTTTCTGTATTTTATTTTTGTCACTCTCACCTCACCAATAATTAACCAACAAATGTCTACTTATGTTAGTACTAAATAAACCATACAAAACTAACTAACGAAATTATACTCAGCCAGAGATTATCAGCGTCACAATTTGATTTTGTCCTTCACTATATTTTCCATGTTTATTTTTAGTTTTCTCTATATGTTTGTTACTTTTAATTTTGGAAACTTAACTTTGAATTAGATTTATTTCGATTGGGAAGCAAATACAACTACCGATGTCAGAAATTTCTCGCTTTAATTGTAGTGCTTTGCATTTTCACATTTCGAAAATTGGAAACAGTAGATTTTAAAAGTGCACAACAAAGAAATTCTGTGGATTTCACTGCAAAAAATCTGAAACAATGTTAACAAAGGAAAAGGGAAGTTCATGTGCTCGATCGAAATTTCGCGCGGAAATTTCGATAAAAAGAATCATGTGTCCTTTTCAGTGACAGTTTTACAGTCACTGCCACCGATCCAACGGACGTTCGTTTTCCAACCCAAATAAATGTAAATCAAGTGTTTCTCGCTTTTTTTTAGTTTTTCAATTTCCTAAAGCAAAATTTGGAATTGATACATTTGTCCACAATTGATTAATGCTTTTATTTATTTGGAAAAGAAATCATAATTTTTTGGTTTCCGGTTATTTCCAAACTGTTTTTGTTTTATTTTTGAGCAATCTATAATTGATTTCCGTGTTTGTTTTTTGGTTAGTATAAATATACTCCCTTGAACTTTGAACTTTGACATCTATTCCTGTTAATCACAATTTACAACTTACTCTGAACTGAAAATTTACTCTTTTAAGTATTACTAAACTATATGCAATATACCCCTTTACCATTTACTATCACTTTACTCACGTATTTATTGTTATTGTTGCAAATACCGCATGTTTTCCTTTGTTTTGGTTTTCTTCAGTGTATATTATACTTTACTTTTTTATAATTTATTTTTTGTTATTATTGTAATGGTTCAGTTTTGAGCCTTTCCTATTTAAATGAAATGGTTGATTTTTTTTTGTAATTGAAACTACGATTTACACTTTAGCACGGATTTGTCACATTAGCCATTAAAGATGATAAATGATATATGAGTTAATTTTGAACTTGATTATACAAATTCATTTAAGACTATGTACAACATTTTGATACAAAAACAACTTAGAAATGCTAAACTCAATTTCTAATATTCTAAAACTAAACTGAAATTTCTGTTGTTTTTTTGTGTCTGTCCATATATATCTTGTGAAAACTCTGAAACTTTGAAATTGGGTGACGTTCCTTCCTTCGTTCGTTCGCTCGCACATACACTCTGTTCTCTCTCACTGTTCTCGCTCGATCCTCGATCATTCACTGTTTTGATTGATCCAAAAAAAAAATCAAATTATAAAATCGAAAACAAATTGAAATCCCATACTACTACGCTCGTCTCATTGCCAAAAAATTGTTTAAACACTCATAACAAAATCGAAAAATCGATAACTGTTCGTTAAATGATTGAACTATTAACAATTTTTTCTTACCGACATTAACGTAAAATTCTTAACTAATCTCAAACTTGTTATGTCGAAAATGACTAACGAACAAAAAACTATATAAATTCGATCTTTATAATATTGGCAATTGGAAAATGTGTTTAAACTAACAAAAAAAAATTGAATCTTCTGTTCAACCATCAATCAAATCGAAATCGAATTCAGCCCACAGTAAGTGATTCTTCGCCTATAATAATTAGCATTTAATCTCTCTCTCTATATTATCTCTTTTATTATTGATTATATGGTTAATAGTTAGTTAATCACTGTCTATTAGCTCGTTGTCGTACATACTTAGATACATAATATATCTATATACTTTAACTAAGCTCTACTTTTAATAACTTCTACACTACAATATACAATTATATAATTTAATCATAATAATTATTAAGAATTAAGGATTTAATAATGCAAATATAGAGAAAGACAATTATCTAATATTACCTTCAGTAGTGATGATATATCGCATTCGCAATTTCTTAGTCAGCCTTTTTGTCGTCTGGTCATGTCAATGTGATGTCAAGTCCATCATAATATTATTATTATAGCATTTTTGTAGAATATAAATTATAATAGAAAACTCGAACTCGTCACTTGTGGTGGTGACCCAGTGACAGTGTTCTCCCACACGAGTCGATTCCAGTTATTTTTTTAGCTCAGAATCAAACCACGATCGCTACTTCCGATACAACCAGAGTAACCGGGGGTCATAGGTCATTAAAAAGAACTCTAGATCTATAATCTGGTCGTTCAGTATCGCACAATGATGTTGCTAATAGTGCGCTAATCTTGATCGCATCATCTAATATTGAAAAAAATATATAGTGTCTACAGCCATAGCCGCCTGATCGTTTCTTGACGATTACGACTGGTAATGCGGATGAATTCTCACGTCCCACTATAGTTCTTATCGCTAGTAGTTTCGTAAATGTAAAAATAATTAATGCTAAGGGCGTTTAGGTCATCATTATGTAATTATTAAAACGCAGGGTTCATTAATTATTGTGCAGTGCCTTTCGACGCTACAATAATTAAGCAAAAGATTTATTTGAATAATAATTAGGTATTAATTGATTGGGGGAAATTTTGAATATTTTTAGTAAGATAAGTAATTATTGTTTTTGTAGATTTAATGAGCGTATTAGAAGGGCTGAATTTACTATAGAGAACCTGTCCTTTTTTGGACTTTGGAAAGTCAGGGGAAAATCGTGTATAGATTGAAGAAAGAAAAGAGCCTCATTGTTTTGCCTTTTACTTGACTGTAATACTATCCATCTAATATATTCTTGCGTGGGGGTTTGGGTCGTTGAGAGATCCATCTCTTAATTCTTTATAACTATATCTACTTATCTAATTACATGCATTATTCTGCATTCTCTAATTAAACTCTCTATATACTTAGCTCAAGCGATTTTGCGTTAGCATTAGCATTGAACTCTTGAACTTTTAATTATAATTAATTCTGTGGGGAGCGCATCTCTATTCTTCTGTCGCTGGCTTTACGCTTTGTCTCTTTATACTATTATATATATATCTATAATGCATTGATTGAAACTCAATATTTAATTCTTCTGCGGAAATTTATATAATTAATTAATTATATGCGCATGAAAACGTCTATCTCTCTTCTGTACCAATATATAGCGTGTTCACTTTGATTATTATATGCGTAATTAATTTAATATATTTGATTTGAATTTTACATCTTGAGGTTTATATACATGTTCATGTCTGATGGTTTAATTTATAAATTTATATTCGTAAATGTAATCGTAAATTCGTTGGTTTTCGTACTCGTTCATTGTATTTTGTAATTCGTGGTCGTGTAGCTTTTGGATTTAATTTATCGTCTCTTCTCTTTACGACAAAAAATTATTATTTCAGGTTTCCGTATGTTTTTTTAATATATTAACTTCATTAAACTTCTACTGACAAAATTAATTATATGAAAGGGTTGTTTTCAAACTTTTTCAATTGCAAGATTTTCTTTAGTAAATCTTGACTTTCGTTTTGGTACCTTATTGAATTTTCAAATTATTGCCTCTTTAATATTTTCTTATATTCTACTTGACTGATATCAATTATTTCTTAATGTGTTGTTCTTCTAAAACAATGTTTTTTACTTTTGTTTTTGTTTTTTTTAAGCGCTGACAAAGCTAATGACTTAGTGTGTTCTATATAGTTTAAAAATATCTTAGAGTTGTTAGTAAAATTGTGTGGTGGTACTTTAAATAAATGTTTAATATTAAGTAAATGTGTATGTCGTGTCATAATGATAATTATGTATAATATTTATATTATACTACTGTATTTTTGATTTGTTTTTGTTTTTGTTGTGTGGAGTGGGAGGAATTTACGTATTTTAATGATTGTTAATGACTGAAATATAGTTCCTGGAGAACCACAGAATGTGAGTGTGTCTGCTGTGAACTCGACGACGATCTTAATCCGTTGGGAGTCACCGAATCAAAATGAGAAGCACGGTGTGATTCGGGGTTATCAAATTCACGTTCAAGAACTCTCCGAAGATGGTGATAGTTTGCTCAATTTACCGCTCCGCTACGATGTTCTGGATGGCATGGCAAGGAATTATACAGTTTTGGATTTACAACCCGACACTAAATATTCCGTTCAAGTGGCAGCTCTCACGAGAAAAGGGGATGGACTCAGATCGAAAAAAGTTATTTTGAAAACACCTGGTGGAGTTCCATCCCGACCGGATTTGACCCTGAAGTAAGATTAAGAATTGAAGTTTTGAAATAATAATGCAATTATTACGGGAGGACACCTATTTGGGCTAAATTGTCTAACATGGGATATTTGTTTTGAATTGATGTTATCAGAGTCTTCGAGCTAAATACAAGTGTAACAGTGGATTTGGAATGGACAAAACCAGCTCTAACATTTGGTGACTTGAAAGGCTACCGTCTCAAATACGGTCCGAAAAATATTCCACCAGAAGAAATTATTTTTGAAGGGGTTGAGATTCGACGTCATAGACTTCAAAAACTGGGTAAAACAACAATAGCTAATTATTAAATAGTCCAAAATAAAGATTGGTTTTATAAATTAAGGCGGTTAGTAACGAATTGTCAATTGTTATTAGTATCTACAAAAACGTTTATGCAATGATTGATGGTGGAAATTAAGTTTTTACATATATCAGCTTAAAAGCTTGATCATTTATTTATGTATTCTGATGATGTGACACTTATGTTTTCAGAGCGAGGTGTAGAGTATGAATTTAAACTAGCAGCTAGTAATCACATTGGTTATGGTCAAGAAGCAATGAAATTGTACACAACGCCTGAAGGGATTCCCTCCGGACCGCCCATTAATATCTCCATACGATTTCAAGCCTCAGATGTTGTTGCTGTGTCTTGGCTACCGCCTGTACCTGAAGAAAGAAATGGACAGATTCTCCGTTACCACGTTCTATTTCAAAGAAAAATCGGTGATAGGGATTCTGTTGAAAGAAATGTTACTTCTCCAAAGGTCTGCTTTATTGTTTATTCTGAAATGGCACATTCACCATTTTGCACCTATGGATTATTTTAAAAAGAAGTTATTTAAAGTAATAATTATTGTTTCTTTTTACATAATATCTTAGGCCGTGTTCACAAATCTGGAAGAGAATCAAGAGTACTGGGTTCAAGTTTGTGGGGCGACAAGTCAAGGTCGTGGGCCTTACAGTGAAAGGTTTTCATTCAAAACAGATCGTGAGATGCTTCGGGCTCCCACAAATGTAGTTGCCATGGCAACATCTGACTCGACTGTGGAAGTTTGGTGGGACGGTGTACCTGCACGAGGGAGACTTGTGGGCTATCAAATATTTTATACTACGACAGCCACAGAGGACTTGGACACGTGGCAAAGCATCTCTGTTCCAGTCACGAATAGTGCGGACTTGATTAATGTGGAGAAGAATACTTTCTACTCCATCATTGTTTGTGCCAAGAGTAAGCAAGGACTTGGTCGCGTGTCTGAAATGGTGACGGTGAAAGTGAAACCGGAAGAAGTCCCACTTCAATTGACTGCAGCTGATTTGAGTACACACAGTATGACTTTGAAATGGGCCAGACCGGTTCGACTGAATCCTCTTGAATACAAAGTACATTTCATTTATTATTTATTACCTATTATTATCCATGTCGATCTTTAGAAGCAATATAGCTGCAGCATTTTAGGAAGGAAGCTCTTAATCTCATAAAATTCTAATTTCATTGATTTATGTGTTTACTTCATGAACAGATAAGCTACGACGCTATCAAGGAATTTGTAGACTCTGATGGTATGACCCAATCCCAATACTTTAAAATAAAGGAACTCCGTGTGTCCCCTGAAAGAACGTCTCAAGTTATCGAAGAACTATCTCCGTTTACAACGTACAATGTCAATTTGACCGCCGTCCCCAGTGACAATAGTTATCGTCCTCCTGCCAAAATTACCGTCACGACCCATATGGCTGCTCCCCAACCTATGGTCAAACCCGACGCATGTTTCCTTGGTGGTAAAATTAGTTTATTTCTTCCACAGGCGAGTGAGGAATACGGTCCGGTATCTCATTACTACCTCATCGTTGTTCCGGACACGAAGAAAATGTCCAGTAAAATACCCGATCAATTTCTTACAGACAATGTGAGCCCGTACAATTAATTAATTCTGTTGTAGTTTAAATTAAAATTGGATTTTTTCTTCTTCAATGTGATATGTATATTGCAATCATTATATTCATTATACTTACCTTTGTTTTATTTACTATAAGATGGCATCCTTAAATGGAGCATCAACGAAGGTAACCATTGTGGGGTCCACGTATGCAAACGAAGAAGATGGTGAGGATGACGAGTCTTCCAATGTGAATTTAATCCCATACATAGCTGCTAGATTCCTCCCCCGGGCTATTCCACGAAATTTTCAATTGGGTGATGGAGATAAGTACAATAGTTTTGAAAACAAACCATTGGAGAAAAATTATCGTTATAAAGTTTTTCTCAGGGCTATCGTTGATACACCACAGAAGGTATGCGCTACCATTTATTTGCGAATTCAAGATCATTTATTTGTACAAATTAATCAAATTTATTTGTATTCTTTGAAAAGCCATCATATAATATGTAAACATTCTATTTAATTTCCAGCATTTGTATACATCAAGTCCATTCTCTGATCCGATTTCTCTCCACATGCCCGAAGCCCAGAATTGTGAACCCCCCGTTCGGGCCCCAGCGGACACTACACGAAATCCACATGGACCAACTGTGACCACAACACCGCAAGATCACGGAATGTTATGGGTGGTCGCTCCAGTAATTGCTGTCGTTCTTGCTGCTTGTTGTATGCTCATGTGTTTCCTATTCAAACGGTAAGTAGATAGAGATATATAAAATTTTAAATGGCACCACAGATTTTAATTGGTTTGATCGGTTAAATTTATATTGCTAGTAGCAGTTTTAAATATTTAGCAGAAATGTATTATGTGGGTACTAGCATTGTTATAGTTTAATATTTTAGGCACAAACCATCAACTTGCATAGGAATACATTAGGTACAGGTTAGATTCAAGATGCTGACAATGATCTAGGGTGCCTTTTTTTTCCTATTACGCTTATACAAGCTTCGAGAAACGATTATCATGGTTATCATCTAAAATATATGAATTCATATTAGCATTATTAATGTGTGTTGACTTGACATGAGGTAATAATGAGCGGGCTCTTTAGATTTTAATATAAAACTGATTGAGGACTCCAAAAGGGGTAGAAATGATCAGGGTGAAATGGAAAATCCATGTCCATACTGCGTTTAAGTTAAATTTGAATTGAGCATTATGCAGCGCATTAAGGATGTAAATCTGCAGAGCGAAAAAATATGTACCTAGGTAGGTATAGGTACATAGTTATAAATGCGCTGGCTGTGGGTGTAATCATACTGTTAAAGAAGGAAAAGGAGCATGAACGTGTAGATGTTGGATTTGGAATTTGGATGTAATGATGTAATATACACGCAAATGTCAATAATGATGCCTCGTTAGCTATGGAAGTTCAGCTCCACTTTGTCCATTATCGATCCATCCAGCCTCGTACCAGCTAGACACCCGGTCCAAGTTCCGGCATGGGTTTTTATTACTATATAGTTCTATAGATGTTTGTATATTGTACATACCTATGTACTTGTAGCCTTAACTTGAGAACTAAAACTCTAGACAAAGTTCTTGGGTTAAATGTGACAATGCAATTATTCTCGAGGAACGGATATGGATGTAGACTATATGCTCTTAAGTTCAAGACAAAAAAGCTAAGGCAAAGGTTTTGTGTGGATTGTAGAAACGAAAGAAAGTACAAGTAGAATGTAGGTAATTGATTAATCAATAAAATTGTACGTTTTTTTTCTCTATATAAGGTGCTGTGTTTGTTGTTTGTGTGCGTATAGACGTCGCGTTACCCATAAGCATCTGGACCAGTCGGGTGTAATGAAACCTCTCATGGCTACAGAAAGGCAGGATTTACCAACAGGCTATATTACCTCAAGTCTTGGAATTCATACGATGGGCTCAGATGGTTTACCCTGTCCAGACGGCCCCACAGATCCCGTGGAAATGCGTCGAATTAATTTCAAAAGTGCTGTTATGATGCAACATCCCCCCGTTCCCATCGCTGACTTGGGTGGTCACATCGATAGACTCAAAGCTAATGATAATCATTTATTTTCACAAGAGTATGAGAGCATTGACCCAGGTCAACAATTTACATGGGATGCATCCAATATGGAGTTTAATAAGCCCAAGAATCGCTATGCAAATGTGGTTGCTTACGACCATTCAAGAGTTGTTCTGCAACCCATCGATGGAATTAGTGGTTCGGATTATATCAATGCCAATTATTGTGATGGCTATCGGAGGCAAAATGCGTATATTGCCACGCAGGTCAGTTTTGTCTCAGCAAGTCTGTCTTTTTGAGCTAATAATTTAATAGAAACCTAATTTTTGAAGCAGAAATCAAACGGTAGCTGGAAAATGTTCATTTCAAACATGTAGCGATAATTAGTGAAATGCGTTTCTGTTTCTGACTTTTACAGGGCCCACTACCAGAGACCTTTGCAGATTTCTGGAGAATGTGTTGGGAAGTAAATACGGCAACAGTTGTGATGATGACCCGACTTGAAGAACGCACACGTATCAAATGTGATCAGTATTGGCCGTCACGAGGATCAGAAACATATGGGGACATCACTGTCACTCTAAGAGAAGTTCAAGAACTCTCAACCTATTGTATACGAAGTTTCCTTGTTCGCAGAACAGCTGTGAGTTGTGTATTTTTGTATTGCTTCAAAAGAAAACAAACAGAAAACAACTTTGTTATGCTACTTACGATGCTATTACTTTAATATAAATATAGCATGAACTTAAGTGTTTATTTATTTTGTATGCAAACTTATTTATAGCCCGGGATGCAACAAACGAGAGAAATCAAGCAATTGCAATTCACAGCCTGGCCTGATCATGGAGTTCCAGATCACCCAGCCCCCTTCCTCATGTTTTTGAGAAGAGTCAAAACTTTGAATCCCCCTGACTGTGGTCCTATGATAGTTCATTGTAGTGCTGGTGTGGGTCGGACGGGGTGTTTCGTCGTCATTGACTCTATGCTAGAAAGAATGCAATATGACAACTGTGTCGATATTTATGGACATGTAACCTGTCTGAGAGCTCAAAGGAATTATATGGTACTTTCCCAAAATGTCGTCTACTATTTATGTATCACAAAAAATCCATTAATTCCTGGATGCGTTTTACATAGTATGTATTTTTTTAAATGCAATGACTGTTTTACTTCATTTCAGGTGCAAACTGAAGATCAGTACATATTTATTCACGATGCCATATTAGAAGCTGTAATATGTGGTAATACAGAAGTTCCAGCTGACAAATTACAATTGCACTTAGAATTGTTAACTGCCCTTCACCCAGGGGAAACTTATACTGGCCTAGATATTGAATTCAAAGTACGATAAAGTTTTTGAATATTTTTCCAATGACGCTTAACAAATTTGTAAACACCCGGAATTTTAATGTATTTTGAAACTACGTGATAACACTGCTCGTGTTTTTATTTTTTCAGAAATTGTCCAATATGAAAATAGACCCAAATCGATTTCTAAGCGCCAATCTCCCTGTAAATCAAAAGAAAAATCGCCTTGTCAATATCCTTCCATTTGAGTCAACGCGTGTTTGTCTTCAGCCCATTCGTGGGGTGGAGGGATCTGATTATATTAATGCCTCTTTCATTGATGGATACAAAGATAGGTGAGTTTCCATTATTGTGGGCAGAATTGCAAACTTACAGTAAAAAAAACTTTCGGTTTAAACTCTTTCTTACTTCTTCACAATTTTCTATTGAGTCAGATCATTGTATTTGCGTTTGTTCTTGTTTTTTTCTTATATGACCGACATAATCTTGCATCGTGTTGAACGGGCAGATCATCTTACATCGCAACACAAGGGCCTTTGGCCGAAACTATTGATGACTTCTGGCGAATGTTATGGGAACACAATTCTACGATTATCGTCATGTTGACCAAATTGAGGGAGATGGGGAAGGAGAAATGTTACCACTATTGGCCCAATGACCGCTCACAACGCTACCAGTGCTTTGTCGTCGATCCTATTGCTGAGTACAATTTATCACAGTACACTCTCAGGGAGTTTAAGGTAGATTTAAAATCCTAAAAGTTTTTAAAATGAGGAAAATGTAAACATTATTTTTTAGCGTTTACTACGATCTTTAGACTACATTACTTTTCTTATTGGAAAATAGATAACGGATGCTCGTGATGGTCAGTCACGTACAATTCGTCAATTTCAATTCGCTGAGTGGCCAGAGCAAGGAGTTCCCAAGTCTGCAGAAGGGTTTATCGACTTCATTGGTCAAGTTCATAAGACGAAAGAGCAGTTTGGACAGGAAGGTCCAATTACGGTTCATTGTAGTGCAGGTGTTGGAAGAACCGGCGTTTTTATTGCACTCAGTGTCGTCCTAGCTCGCATTCAGAGTGAAGATGTGGTTGACTTATTCCAAACTGTGAGAATTCTTAGAACGCAACGGCCTGCAATGGTTCAATCCGAGGTTCGTAATGCTTTATTAGATTTATCCACACATTTTACTGTCTTTACTTGCATGTTAATTTTATTTCAGCATTTAATAAATAAAAGAGTGACATATAATTTTTTTTGGCTTTTCGCAGGACCAGTACGAATTTTGCTACCGAGCTGCCCTAGAATATTTAGCATATGACCAGTACACATAGAGAAGTACTATATTATAAACTTAAACAATAATCTATTCATACGAACGCGAATGATTTTTTAAATTTTCATATTTAATCTATACAAGTGCATGAGTGTGAGTTAGTATAATTATACTTGGTGATAATGTTAATGTTACAGATGCATTGCATTAAACTAGTAAGATGTGAAGATTTTTATCTTTTTAGATCATTTTACAATTTTGCAATTTTAGAAACTTTCAACTATCAAGACTAATGCAGTAAAATTATTTATTGTTATTGTTATCATTATTGTTAAATTACAATTAACATACATTATACTAAACAAAAAGTGAAGCGCAATTGATTTTTGTGATTTAGTATTTATTTTTTTAAATTATGTTACTAACTCATGTTATCAGTAATTAGTTTTACGCTAGAGTTTACCGAATGTATATCTTTCAATTTAATTACCATCTTTCTGTAAGTAGTACAATTTAACTTCGATGGAAGTACATATAGTACGCTTGTACTTGGCTCATAAATCCTTCGGATGCTGAACGAAAATCAAAATCAGAATCAACCGAGAGACTGCTACTGCTATGCAATCTGCAAACTGATGCGATGCATACATCGATATCAATTAATCAAAAATCAGAATCAACCTGGATGTATTTCATAATGGGCTAGAAGATAAAAGATTATGATTGTATCTCACAATTTATGTTACCTTTTGATGTAGGATTATAAAGTTGACTCTCATTATTATCTACATCTACTCCAAAATATAAAACAACTGTCATATAGCTAATGACATGTAAAAGTAAATGAGGGGTTGTTTAATATTTAGCGCTGATTATAGTAATGATTGACTAATGAATCAAGCAAGATCATTTGTAATGATTTATACTTACAAGTATGGAAAAATAAGAAATTATCATGTCATAGGTTTATTTACACATTGTAGACGTATTCTACGCAGTTATTTAATTGTACGGCGTGTAAATATATAGGCTGTAAGTAATTATATTTAAATATTCGTGCACAAGTTGTGTACATTTTTTGTAACTAGTGTTTAATAATTTAATGCTTAGCTATAGGTAAAGAATGACGAAACCCCTTGCTAAATATTGTAAGCATTGTGCTGTTATTGTTACTGCATAAAATAGGGATACATAATTAAGTAAGCATAAAATACATATATATATTATATCTAATGTCTATGTAATAGAGTAATAGTCATAGTCCCTTCTCTACTTCTCTGCATCTACATAAGTAAATAACCTCGACCGGTTTTAGCTCATATGGTGTATGTGTAATTTGTCCGTTTGTATTGTCAACTGTGTTGTTTTTAGAATACTTAAGATTGTAATTAGCATAGGTTATAATATATTGGAGTTGAAAGTAAAGTGAAATATATCTTAGTTATTTAATTAAAAATTTGATAAATAGTAAAAAAAATCCTCTATATTTTAAAAACAAGACTGAATCTCCTACTGAAAGAAAATCAAAATCAACCAATTTCAAAATTAAAAGTAAAAGTAATTTTAAATATTAGCAAAATTAAAATCAAACAAACAATAAGTGCAAAACGTGAAAAAGGGAACAGAGAGAAAGAGGAACATCAAGAAAAAAGAATCTACCTTATTGTACTGTTCATTTGACATAGGTTTCAACTCTGCTTATAGCATGGACATTACCATAACTTCCCTTTTGTGGCCGTGACTTGACCCTTCCCGCTTGATTGGTTGAACTATCGTAATTCGTGAAAATATCAATTTTCAGTTTGATGGAGTTGAAAACGAATGGAAAAATGAAATTACTGAAATGCTCCTATGACAGTTTTAATTAATCTGTTTGCAGTGCAATTCAATTAACTGTGGCATTTTAAGTGCTTCAAAACATTGTGGTGAAAATTCTTGGAATTCATACTCTCTCAAATTGCTGGCGCTGAATGTTAATGTGCTCCGTTATCGGTATCGCTATCAGGCTCCGGTAGATCGTGTATTTGCGTTAAGTGAAAAGTGAGTGGCTCCTTAAGTGATGAAGATAAGCATATTTTGGAAGATAAGGACAACAAAGGAATTAACGAAGGCACTTTGATACGATATTTTCAACTTTCCAACACATCTTTCAAGAATGTGAACCCGTTTGGATATTTATGCTTCTCACTGTCACGTTGGTATTGGATTTCGAATTCGAGATACGTATAGTATGAGTAATTAATTATTTTTCAAAACTTTGAACCAAAAGGTATAATGAAAAATGTCAGGAGCGAAGTATTCTAGGAATTTCTAAGAATTTTATTTAAGTCAATGGTCATCTTGAGCACATGTGTATAATAATCATTGTAATCTGCTTGGAATTTCTCATATTTTAGAAAAAGCAGAATACGGCGAATTCCTAACATACTTTTAGCTCCCCTGTTTTCACGGACACTTATTCTGAATATGCTTTATTTGCGTACCTTTTTCTTGTTTTTAATAGATTCTTAATTTATGTTACGTTAAAAGTAACTAAAATACTGATAGTAGCTCTTATGTAGATTTATAGTACCTTGTGAGATTTTTAACTGAGTTTAATAACGCGAATTTTATTGCTATTATTTAATGAATTTCAATTTTTTTAGTTCAGCAGAAGATGTTTTAGACATTTAGTTTTTTCTTACCACATTTACATTGATTATAATTATTATATGTTTCGTTTTTTACTTTTGTATTTTACTGTGGGTTACATACGAAATACCAAGTTTACTATGTGATGCTTTAGTTATTGCTAGCAAATAGCTCAATGGCTAATAAATTAGTAATCGTTAATTTTAAAAAAATTAAATTCTTATGGGAAAATGTCCCACTGATTATTCTAATAGCCTCGTACTCTGTCGAGTTTCAAGTATTTAAATGAAATAGTTGTTTAAATACCGTGTTCAATTTTTATTTGCTCATTATTCTTAAATGGCATCATTTACAACCAGACCAGAGGCAGTACGAGTCAATGTTGTAACTAAGCTAATTTAAATGCTTAATTTAGTTTGTACTCGCCAATTTAAGTTGAAACGAATAAATTCGATATCGAAATCACACGTAAACATCTCAATTAATGACATATAGTTGCAGCACTCTAATTTTGGCTAATAGATGAGGAAAATGACGGGAAGACTCCACAAAATTTGAAATTTTGGAAACGACAATAATATCTTGTATTTAAATAAGAAAATACGAGTATGCTGTAATTATATTTAATTATTACTATTACTATTTATGTAAAAGTGTAGTTATCTGTACAAGTATAGAGAATTTTAAAACTTAACGAATTAAAATATGCAAACTATTAAATTGTCATCATATCGTAGTTGAAGTCAAAAAGCAAATTAATTATTGCACATCTCTCGCAGCGTTAAAGACTATAATTAACTTGAGCATGTAATTGCCAATTGATAGCTTTCTATTTGCAAGTTTTTGAAGGTCATTGCTACTTAACTTCAAAATTTTAATATCCGCCATTGTTTTAATGTTGATTCCAGTCTTAATTCCTTTGTTATTTTCGTAAATATCGATACTTTTTAATCTCTTAAGTTTTTTTGTGACAGCGAATATTAGTGTAAAGTAAACTATGTGATTAATGACTAAACTGATATGATGGTGGAAACTGTATTTAACACGCTTATTATTTTTTATTTTTATTAAATATTGTTACGATACCATTAATCGTTCTCTAATAATCATTTGTGCTAATCAGCATTTTTATGTTTAAACACGTTCGACTTTTGTTTGACCCCTAAGTATCTATAAGTGTAAATAGTAAACATTATGTAAGTAGGTCTTAGTAGGTAGTGTTGTGTAATATAATAACTACTTACCTACTATGTGAGTTAAGCTAAACATAAACTGTGTATATTAATTCGAGAATGCTAAATTACTAAATTATTGACATATAAAACGAAAAAATGAAAACAGAACGTAACGTGAATAACCATTGCCTACAAATTAATAAAAATTGTAAATTACTTATGTAAATTTGTAATAAGTCATACAATAATTTGCATACTATATCACTAAGGAAGAGAGTTACCTATAATCTATAATAATATTTAAATATCGATAATTATGTTAATATTTAACTATGAGCTAAGTATAGAAGTAAATTTAATAAAGTGGAAATAATGACCTACCTATATGTATTAAGCAGCTATGTATCAAAAAGGATACTGATAGTGTATAAACTAAACCTAACGCTGTTACCTATCGTAAGTAGTAATTACGCAGCAAAATATGTTAAACGTGATGGAACTTATATATAAATTGTAATATAAAAATATTAGTTGTAATTATTTAATAAGTAAGTAGGCAATTGTGAAAGCTATAATATTACTACGTATGCGTCTTGTTGCCGTGTTATAAAATAATAACAATAAGCTGCATGAGATTATTAATTTTCATGTCTGCAAAAACACATTATTACATTAAAATTTTTTAAATCTCGTGTCATGTCAACGTATATGTGTGCCCTTTGACACGTTATGACATCCCCACACCTCCCGACCTCAAGTCAGTGTAATGTTGAACAATCATAACTGATTATGGTCTCATCGTATTTAAATAAACGGAAGAAAATCATGACGTGTACTTAATTCATAAGAAAATCATAATCATGATGATTACTGCATGTGGTTTTTCTTTTGTTCGATTATTGATGTGTGTTAAACTATGAAAGTAATGTACTTAATTAAATTTTAATTTAAAAGTAGCGAATGTAATTAATTGGCAATTACTATAATAATGTGTTATATAACGCGAAAAAAATAACGGTAAAAACAAACGATACGAATACACTTAGCCAATTAAGTAATTATTGTTACTGTAAAAATGAGAGGATTTTAACGTATATGAACTTATATAAATCATAAATAATAAATTATGATGATTAATCTCTACATTAAAACTTCATTGTACAATACAAAATACAATATGTACACGTATATATAGATACAGAAACGTGTAATGTAATTATTATATCCTCATAATGTCTTATCCCAATTATATCAAAACCCTCACAGACACAGAATACCCCACTAACTACTATATAGTACCATACCGTAACAGTTAAGTAATTTTATGATGTACTAAATTGTGAGTTGTGTAAGCGTACTAATTATTATCAGTTAATCGTAATTATTGCGTAGCTATAATGTAAATCTAATATTAGCATACTTAAGTATACCCATACCGATATAGATAATAACCATACTATATTATACATACATTACCTACGTCACATTTATTACGGGAGAAAATAAAATGTCATATCATCATTTTTTACATCCACAATTTACAGTTTTCAAGTTGTAACTTATTACTCTATAGTTTCCCATTGCAGTCTAGCCTACTTACGTTTCTACATACTAAATAAGGTTCTAGTTAAGAAACTAGAAAAAAAGTACCGTCTTACAATCAACAAGCGATGCATTTTTGTTAAAAAAAGTATCTGTGTTATAAGTATTGTGTATTGTTATAGTTACACGTATTTTTTATAACTTAAGGTTTCATAATCCCATATTTTTTTTCTCTTGAATTTGAAGTTTGTGATGCATCCCATGGCTTCATATCAACTATACCATGACATGTCAGCTCTAAAGCCTGTAACACACTTCGGCAAAAGTCAAAAGTTATAACTTGCTAATTATTGTTAATATAAAACATATCGAAATTTTGAAAGAATTCAAGTTTAGCGGCTTATATTATTTTGTGCTTGAGATACACAATAAGATATTTACCTAAGCAAATAATTAAATCATATAATTATCTGATAAATATAGCCGTTCTCCGTAGAAGTTTCAGTGTAAAATCACAACCATATTAAAAAGATTTTAGAAAAATGGGCCAGTGGAATCCATTTAGTACACCAAGTGCGGACACGGCGGAGACGGAGGCATCTTCATCGTTGTCAACAACACCTCGAGGTTCTGAAGGCTCCCCAAATAATGTAGCCACCCCAAAGCCATCCCTTCGAAATGTGAATAACAAGCTCCTAGGGAACAGGAATACCGTCAAGTTTGTCGAGTCAAATGCGTCCAGTATAATAAATGTGACAGGGGCAGATGACGAGAGGGATAGCCCAGCTAATGCTAGAAGGAAAAATTCGGATCCGGATGCATTCAGATTTGGGGGTAATGATCTTCAAGAATCTTCTGAAAGAATGATGAAAGGAGATCAGCATGATAGACAACACAGAGTTCAACGATTACTTTGGTCAAGTTTCGGTTTCTCCACTAACAAGTCCTGGTATTTTCGTGTCGAAAATTTCCTTGGGGGTCTCTGGAATTTCCTGAGTCAATTATTTGCATCTCCACTCCAAAAAGATCCTATTTTCTTTACTCGCGCGGGTAAAAATACAATAGCTAATAATTACGTTTATATTACATTCTTTTTGAGATGTGCGAGATGGCAAAACTTAAATGACGTAGATAGCATATATTCTTATTTCCTATTACGAATTACGGGTTTAGGTACTGTTCGGTATAGAGAGAAAATAATTTATAATGTTTGGTTCAAAATCCTGGTATTGTACAGAAGTTCCAAAAGTAGCTTTTCGAATCGGAACTGGAGCCTCTTTTTACGATGAAGCAACGAAGGAATTAATTGACGGTGTTTTTGAAGAGCGTCGTGATAAGATCAAAGGGCATGAGGCTCTCAATTGGTTAGCAACAATTGATCTTGAAAATTATCCAGGATGGAATCAAGACAAGATTGAAATACTTTGGGATAAATTTCAAGTGCTGGATGTGAACGGCGATGGCCGTATATCATTTGCAGAATTGTAATATTTAATTTCATATAGAACCTACTTATACTTATTACATAGTTCCAGTTTACTTACGTATGAGTTTTAAAGTTCGATTTGGAATTTATCGCTGATTACTTTATTCTAATTAGTCCCTACAATGTCTTTTAATACCAATTATATCATGATCGATTTTCTGATGAGTGAAGCATACAATTTTCAATCCCTTTATATTGCGAAATTTTACAGATGTGAAGGTTTGGACAGAATAGGGAATACAACGAGTAAAAGCGTCCGGAAAACTCATTTCAATGTCATTGATCTTGATCACTCAGGCAGCCTTGATTTTGATGAATTTTGCATGGTATGAATAATTGTTAGCCTATGATGTGAATATTTGAGAACGAAATTCCTTATAAGATTCTAATCACACTTTCTAAATCTAAGTCGCCCATATTATTTAATATTTCACTTTCACTAATATGTATTAATTGCCAATTATCAGAATTCTCAGGGAGATGATCTCAATTAAAAATTACCTTCTGTAGTATATGAGAAGTTTTTTGGAAAAACGGGATAAGTAGATTGAAGCAAATTTTATAGGAGCAACGAATAATGAATCGTGATCGTGGCCGATTTTCAAATCATTATCATTGTCTGATACCATAAAATTCTTTATTTTAATGCAGATGGCGTACAACCTGGAAAAATCAGATCATGACAGTATAAATCAAGCTTTATTTGACCTTTACAAATCGCTGGATCGGGATGTATCAATGATTCGTAATTTAAGTGTCATTGAACAACTTCAATCTGGTTTATTTTAATTCTTGGATGCGAGTTGTTCGTTGCCCCAAAAATCAAACATGAATATGAATACGAGTGCGACGTTGAGAAAATGAAATACATACTACATACTACTATTAGCACCTTTGCGCAAAAAAAACATTTAATCTTTCATCAATCTTAATGATACCTATTATTATCTTGTGCATAGATTTACACCAGTATGATTGGAATGTAAGTGTCAAGAGTAAAGTAAAAGCGAAATCAAAAAATGATACATTATGTTGTGTGTTAAATAAGCAGAATCGCTCTGCGGGGAAAAGTACGGATAAAAAATGTACTGTAAGTACTTACTTAACTGTCAAACTGCCAACTCAACTGTGTATTAACTTATTGCAAAATAAAATAATGAAATATGTATGCACTTACTTTAAGCACTTATGAATTATGAAATAAAACAAATTGATATTCTTTACTGATTAAACAAAATTAAACGTCAAACATTTTAAAACTACGAACTATAATATATGAGAAAATGAGAAGCAAACTAAAAAGATTTGAAAAATTCTAGGTATCTTTTCGTTCATAATTTATTTAAAGCAGTTCTCAGCACAAATTCCTCTATTAAACAGAGCTGCTACCACAGCACATTATTTCTTACGGTGCCCCAGTGGAGTGGATATCGATAGTCGATAAGGCTATGTAACAGCCTTTGGTAGATGTCCTTAGGTGCATGAAATTCTATCTGTATACATTTTCCTAAGCAGATAGAGTTATTTGCTTCTTCTGCAGATGAAACTGTACTGTGAGTGTTTTAAAGGTAAAGGGAGAAGCTAAGGCTTGACTGAGGCAAATCTGTGTAATCTCCTCATTGATAAAATACCTCAACGTGAGGCCTGAGGCTGACTGAGGCAAAGTGTCAAGTCCTTCAGTCATGCGTACTTGGAAATGATAGGAAAACTCAAATATTTTCTTCCTACACAATTTTCTCTGCACACGGCCCGCTCTTCGATTCAATATCTCTACAACAGCAGATCAGGGGAAGGAAAACCGAAAGACGAAAATTCACATTTCAAATTCCACGTTCTTCATTTCATTCCATCAGTAGAAGTTGGAGGGAGAGGGTGTAATAATAATTTTAAGGACTTTGCTGACCAGTGAGTTAATTCGCCGTTCTGAGTTAACATTTTTCCTTTGTTTCTGCTACTTCATTTTTCGATTTTTATCAATCTTTCTTACGTTATTGAATTTACTGAAAGTTTACCAGGTCGGGTCAGTCATCAGTGCGCAAACTTGCCACTGACATTAAGTTTAGGCTTAAGGTCATCGTTAATTGTTAATATCGTAGGCGATCGCTCTTTTTTGCTGACTCGAACCAGTCAGTAATTTGACAAGAACTGACAACTGGACAAGGACTGACAACTGAGTCTTGATTTATATACTGACCTAGGCCGAGGGTCAAGTAAGTTGTGTTTATTACCTTTTTCATTTAGTGATATGTTGTATGTAATTCGTTCTACCATCTACAATCCAATGCAATGGCTGCATCTGTCATCTGTTGATCTCAGCCGCGGTCAGCGGTGCTAGTCAGGTCAAGTCACCGAATGTACATTTGGGGTTGAAATTTATATATACCTACATGCATCATACATAGGTAGGTCATAGGTATGTATTCAGAATGTCATATTTTTTATTGGAGTGACATTAAATGATTAGGCAGTCAGTCAGGAGTGTAGTGCACTGAAATTGTTAAATATTGTTAATTAATATTGTTATTGTTTTACTTCCAAGTCAGTCCAAGTGTATCGTTTGCAATACGTTTTGACTTCACAATAAATCACAATAATAAAAATTTACAATTTCGTTGCACTAGTCAGGAGTATGCGGGTGAAAGGGCTAAGCTCGTAAAGCATACATTGAGTGATGCTATGTTGGTCACTGACAACTGAGCTGGAATTTGAATTAATAATGGTTTCAATAATGAATGATGCAGGGGTTTGAATTCATAGTAGGGTTGTAGTAACTAGAGTTTTATTTTATTTAGTTTTTTATTGTTCATAGTTTTCCCTAACTCTTGTCACATTCATACTAGCATATGATTGGGTGCTGCCAACTCTATATTATGTTCACTATATCAAGGCGATTCATTGGTCTCGTTTCTTGGTCCTTACTCGTTAGGCAGTTGTTGTCTATACTTCTAACTTTAACGACGATTGCAAATCGTAACTTACATACATACAAAGAAAATAATGCTGATGACAGTAATTTTAGTTGGCATTTGGCGGTTTTCTTTGTTTTCATGCATGGTAGTCGGTTTAGGTGGGCGGGTATTTATTAGAATCCTTTTTCTAGGTTTGGTTGCGACGTGGTGGTAGGGCAGGGTTACTAATATGTAATATGCATACAGCCAACAATGCGAGTAGTCAGACCACCCGGAACTCGTACGCACGTAACGCTGGACGCTGAGGCTGAACATTCTAATGTTGCGTTTTACGGTCTACGTGCGAAATCGAGGAAATGAGATGGCGTCGCGTCGTCGGCCTACATTATTGCTAGTCAGCATCTTGGATTTCCTGGACTTTCGTTTTCGTTTAACGTTATGTCATGTGTACTTACTAGGCAATTGTATCAGTCGGAATTTGAAGGCGAAGCAATGCAAACTTCTTAAAGCAATTTTGAAGGTTGCAGATTTAAGGGGGAGTCAGAAGCTAAATAGCTGCTTTCTATAAAAACTGAAGCGATTCCCTATTCCATTGTTATACGTACATTCCTTTATGAAGTATTAAAGTCAAACGGCGTTAAAGCTGCCTGAATAATATCAACAAATAATAACTGATTATTTTGTCAAATCGTGAGTTTTCTGATTAAATAACTAATAGTATTTTTAGTCCTTATTTCTAAAAACATTAAACAGTCAGTTTTAGCAACAAAAGGTGACGTCAGAAATATTTTTATTCGTTCAAAAATCATATAATTGTTTTGGCCCGACGCCACTCATATGATTTTATTAGCTGCGGTGCTGCCGCTGCCATTGCCTACCACTTCTGTATGTACGTAGGTTTTGACACTGCCTCATGGTGCGTCATAGGATGAAATTTCGAGCTATTTCACAGCCAATTTGACAAAATTTTGAAACACTTTTTTGGTGTAAGTACCTACCTTAACCATTTATCTAGGCAACCTCGAAGATTCTTTTTCGATTTATGTCTTGCGAGTATTTTTTGTAAGCGCTCAAAGTTGGCGCGTTTCAAAATCACATAAGACTTAAGGTTAAAAATTGTAATCTTTAAATAATTCTAACTCGTAACAGGAACAAAAATTTTGAAATTTTCCTTCGAGGTTTCCTAGATATTGCCCATAAGGTGTGAGAAAAAATATAGCCTTCACCTGTCCCACGTCCCTACTGCCGTATCTTAGAGCGCAAAGATCTTATGTCTCCCCCTTAAAGGTGGTCGACAAAGGGACTACGTATTTGATCCTCTGTATTTTGTAGGTGATTGCATTATATTAGCGATTAAGTTTTATGGTTGAAGCGATTTGTTTTTCGATTTGAGGTTGTCTTTGATATCATATTCGATTCGTGTTTATTACCACTTTGAGCACACACAGACCCATGTTTCAAATCCATTGAGTACCGGAAAGAATCAAGGGATGCTCCATAAATCATGCCATCGAATATATCCCCATTTTTAGGACCGTATGACTTTGTCACCAATTTAAGCATTCCGTAAACGGCTATCTTTAACATGTGATGTCATCAGTCTTCAAAACGTCAAAACGACTCGTTGACTCTACCGATGGCGTCATATTTGTGGGCTACCCGTAATCAGGATGCGTTAATTTTAGTAGCATTTACTTCACAAGGCAGTGGTCTTCATACTGTGATTACACTTTTTAGAAATGATGGGTCATCGCTGATGGCTCTTTTCCTTTGTTCTAAAATATTTTTTGAAGTTTGTACTTAAAAATAGATAGTAAACAGATAGGGTTCTTTCTTATTAGTTTTCGTGACCGACATATAAATGGAGCCTATTATGAGTAATCGTATCTTTTCTTTTACTAAGTCCGAGTGGACAGCATGCAAATTACTATGTGTCTGTATAGATAATACCTACTAGTACAGCCCGTGTGGCAAAAAATTGCACGTGTTACGTTAATATGTAAATCAGAGCTTGTCACTGTTATGGTTCACTTGTGGCTCGGTTGCACTTTTTGTCGTCATTGCTGCTTATTTGATCACCACGATAATTTGTCTACTTAAATGTATATTTACACTTCTTGGTTTTGGAAAGTTTTAATTATTTTTGAAGGTGGTAATGATCTTACCATAGTGTGTTACAGATGTAATTTTACCTTTTGATTACTAGGCGAAACTAAAAAATGGATCCAAGTGCCACGCACTCCGATGTGGCAGATAGTAATTACCTTGAACTAACACCTTCAGATTATGGTTCAGTTAAGCCAGAAGACATGGCGTCGTACGAATCGGTAAGGGATTTTTATTTAAATAATGAATACAAACTCATCCAATATATTTAAAATATCCTTTTTATTTTGTAATCGTGACATTGAATGACAAATAAGATTACTTACCAGAATTTTGAAAATTTCAGTTGGATAGTATTATGAAGGAATACAGGAGCTTTGATTGTGTGTGTTGTAACGCTCATTTCGGGTATCAGCACAGAAAGGATCCGAATATTAAAATTTGTAGTTCCCGTTGTCTGGCAGTTGTAGACCGTAAACTGAGAACACAGTAAGTTGGTAGAAGTGGCGTAATTCACCATTAAGTAGAAGTTGTTTTTTGCTCTTAATTAATGGTTTACAGCTATAGCACACAATATTTATGTTTTAGTATGAGTTTTCAATTCCTACCTAATTTTTTTTCAGAGGAGGTATCGCTGTAAAGTTTCCAAAAATGGGCCTTCTGGGAAGTATCCCATCAAGCCCTAACCCCGATACGACAAGAATTGGGATGGGCAGTGTTTGCTTGCCTACTGTCACTTCCTGTAAGTTTTGATACTTCAACGTTCATACATTATATTGAGTAAATTCGATCGTTAATGATAACTTTTTGTCGGTGTCACATTTAAGATTTTTGAGTTTCATATTTGTTTGTTTTTCAGCTGAACGCAGAGTTCCACCTGTTCAAAGTGAACAAAGTTATGTGAACGGAAATGGGATCTTAGGGTCGGTGCCGAGCTATGGGTCAAGCAATCGTGGTGGTTACTCAACTGGATCTGAACGTGGTGGGTACTCAAATGGATCTGATCGTGGTGGTGGACGTGGCGGAGGATTTTCTAGCCGTGGTGGCGGTCTGACCAGAGGAACAACCCGATTAGGTGGTAGCAATGAAAGAAGCTCTCAGGAATCTTTAAGAGGAGGATGGACGGTAATGTTATTGCACAATATTAATTTCAATGTTATTTCATCTTAGAGTACTGACTATGATTTGAAAGTTCGGAATTGTATTTTATAATTTTTTACATTGATTTCCTATTCTATGATATTACTGGATAGTTAAATTAAAACTAATATTTAATCTGCACACCGCTCATTTTTGTTTGCCTGTAGGATCAATAAATTTTTGATTTTGATTCGGTGACCGAATAAAGTTCTAATTTAATACAATAATTGAATTGCCCTTAAAACTAAATTAATTTTAAAGCAAAGAAGTTGTGTGTGCAAGCCGTATCGAATTATGTGAATAGAAAAGTTTATAATAAATGAATGTATCCTGGATTTTCAGAATCCGCAGCGATCCACAGACGAAACAGATGCTAAATTAGCATCTAACTTTAGCGAGACGGAGGTGGAATCTGCGTTCGTGAGAAATGCTGGGAAAGGTAAAGAAAATGCCATTCCATCTCAGGACTCGACTTTTAAACCCCTTCAGATGGACAGGAAGGAAGATCTTATCCGTTCGGCTCGGGAATGCGCTAAGCTTACAAAGCCAAGTGTGGGCGCTGTAAACATTTCACGTGATAGTGCACCCGTTTCGAAGCCATTATCAACTTTGATTAGGAATAATAGAGCCGAGCCTGAGCTTCAACCGGTGAAAACACCCGCACCAATTCGTACTACGGCTCCTATTGCGACAGAAACTCCATTGGAATCGGCAAGGCGGCCTGCTTCAACACCATCTCCAGCTCCAGCTGCACTAAAGAAACCCGAAAATGTTACTCGACCCCCATTACCTGATGTTGCTGCGCCAGCAAAAGTCAAGAAAACCTGGACTATCAATGATCTTATCCCATCTTTGTCATTAGTAAATCAAGCGGGATGTACATTTTCATTTATGTGGAGTATAACTAAATACACGATTAATGCTGTCGCTGATTTGGGGAAGTTGGAAAAACTTCAAGCTGATATTGCCGCATCCTCGGGCTCAGGTACTGCATTGCGTGTTCGTATTATTTACTAGTTTTTTACAATGTATATTTAATTAGATTAATTATTAGTTTTATTAATATTAGATGCACGGAAATTAGAAATTTACATAAGTGTGCAGACTTCTAATGTTTCTTTATCCACTTTTAATAGTTAGTGTTTCCTAATTTGTTTGTTACAGAACCTTTGAAAAGAGTACCAGCTGTGGATGATATTGTGATTGCACCCTACGCAGAGGAACTCTACCGTGGCCGTGTTGACAAAGTCGATGAAAAGGGAGGAGAGCTACATGTTGTTTTCATTGACTATGGTGATAGCGCAACTGTCAAGTTAAATGAATGCTTTGAACCCAATGATAAAATTATGAGGGTAACAATTAATGAACTATAAGAAATTTTTCATGCGTTACTATAATATCGCTCTCGTCATGCTAGATTAGGCTCTTCGGTTGTATGTCCGATGTCATATTTCATGGATTTATTTTGAATGATAGGATAACCCCATTTATGGCTTGATTCTGAATCTCAATATAAATGTCCCTGTTCCGGCCAATATCCAATTGAGTGAGGAAATCCAGAAAATTGTTGATGATAATACAGTGTACTTACAAACTGTAAGTAAAGATTTATTGCACTTTTATTGGGGGGGGGGGGGGGCTTCATACGGGCAATCTCCAAGTTATATGTAAAAGCTTAGTAGTTCCTTAATTGATTTGTTTAATGTTTAGGATCTTCAGTCGGATCCAAAAAGAGAATGGCGAGGAACTCTGTTCTTGGACACGGAGGGAAAGGTCACTTTGAATGCGGTTCTAGAGAAACATATTGTAGCACAAAGTCCAGCCGTGCCTAAGTCATCTAGCCCTGTCACTGCCCCTATAAAGAAAGAGGAATCTGTAGCCGCACCTCCGGTTCCGGTTCCAGAAACGAAGAAGCCTGTACTTCCAGCTCCAGCTAGTCCGGCACTAAGTGCATCCACTCCTACGGCTACACCTAGTCGACCGTCATCAGTCAATCCATTCGCCGCTGGCAATAAAAAGATTCGAAACTCTTTTCGTGACGCGGTAGTTTCACCTCATATTTTTAACGGAGCTGTAGTGCGAATCAACTTTGTTTGGAACGATGCTATGATTAATATTTCTGCGGAGGCTGATGATGTTGGTTTGGAAATTTTGGCGGAATTGATAGCGAAATATGTTGAAACTGGTAAGAATTGTTTTGTGTGTTCTTAATTAAATTAACATATCGTAATCATTAGATTTAAATTTAGTGTCTTTCACGTTACATCCTTACACTAGAGACTTTTTTTTAAATCTTAGAATTTCACACTACGTGACGTTGTACTATTAAATTGAATAAAAGAGTCATTTTCTTATCATTCCTGACCGAGATTTGTAATACGTCTTGTATTGTGTGTGTCCATGTTTAAAAGAAGGAACTAGGAATTTCTACATTTTATTTTTATATATATGCATTTTGCAGCTCCGGGTATGACGAGAAAACCGGATGTAGACGAAATCGTGATTGCGCCTTACAATGATTTTTATTACCGAGGTCGCGTCACTGCAGTGAATGGTGACAACGTTCAGGTCACCTTTGTTGATTGGGGGGACCAATGTGAAGTTAGTTACAAGGAATGTAAAGAAACGCCTGCTGATATAGCCAAAGTAAGACAATAATTAATAAACTAAGAATAGTAATTACTAATTTCAGCTTTAAAAATTTCTCGTTTTAAAATCGTAGTTTTTTTGCTTTCAATTCATCCATTATAAAGTACAAGATAGAGTGTAACAAGTATTTGTGATTTAAATTTGTAGCTCCCTGTTTATGGAGTTATCTTCCGAATGGACGGGGTTCCCGAGACACAACTTATCACAGAAAATAACGCTGAGTTTTCTGCGGCTTTGGAAACAACGGGACAGATTGAATTGGTAATGTATTTATTTTTATTATTCGGATTTCTTCCTTCCTAAGACTGTTAGTTATAGTATATATACATACATACAGCTTAAGAGTCATCCAATAAAACACTCAATTTGAAATATCGAAAAGAATTGTACGACAGAATTAATTTAAGCGTTTTTGATTTTGTATTTTTATATAAGGTGGAACCAAAAAAGAAGGTCATCGGCGAGCTCACGGGAACATTGTGGTTGGGCGAACACCGGACTTGGAACGACATCGCGTTGGATGTCATGAAGGCTGCTGGTAAATAAGTAAAATATCAAAGTCACAGTTTTCTTCCAGCCCACAAGTTTAAACCTGGTCTTTCTACCAATAATACTTAAATATTACAACATTATTTATACAAACTGCAGAATTTTGTACAAAGCCAGATTTGAATGAGAGTAGGGGAGATGTAGAAAGTAGCTGCTGTTAGACTCGATGTTTTAATAACATGATGTTTGTTGTTGTATTTTTTTTTTACTTTACTATCTGATTTTTTCTATTGACAATTGATCTTCTTTGTGTTTGAAGTGCAATGGTTTATAGAGATACGTATTAACAATGCTGAACTATTTTGATTGTTTTGGTTTGCTGAATTTTTTTCGTAGTGGTTGAATGTTATTTTTAAATAATAGCGTATTCCTTTAAATAACTCAGTTAATCTGTGTAAACTGATTCTTTAATGTACTGTATAGTTGTGTAAAATTTAAATTATAAAATTGTATTAACATCCAAATAATGTGTATTATTATTAGTTACGAGATTTTGAATATTCTAGCCTTGTCATTCACTTTTTCATTTATTAAACGTCGCCCGGCATTATTGTAGGTAGCTGCCGTTTTTTAATTTATTTGTTATAATATATACTGTTTGTAAATCATCCTTAAATGTGATTTTTTAAGGAGCTCAATTGATCGTATAAAATAATCTGACATGCTGCTAACTGCTAAGTAGTTGAACGTGAGTAAGAAGTTAATTTCGAATTTTCTAGTGACTTTATCTTTCAATTTTTATAGTGACGACAATGACTTGTAAATTTCTGAATTTCTAAAACCAAAATAGCAGCTAATTATTTTTAAGTCGAATAAAATGTTTACTAGCTGTTAGTGTTAATATACTTAGTTTTTGAAATCGCACAATTTTGTGATGTTAAGTATCAATTGCTAGATTGTCCACTACTTTTAACGCTGTCATTAAAGTATACCTATATGAATGCGGGCAATACATAAATACATTTTTCGTTTATTAATGATTTAAAGACTGCTGTTAAAATGTATAGTGGTAGGTACGCACCTATGTAATTAATGACTAAATGTCAGCTGGAATGAAATTTTTCGAACATAAACTAGCCATGTTTCTATTTATAATTCTCTGAATGTTATATTAATAATATAATTACTACGGATGCATAAAATACTTAGGAGATGTTGAAGAAATAAACTTACGATCTTGTGAGTTCGTATTTTGTACTTTCCATGTCAATGCACTTCGTTCGTCCGCTGCCGGATCATTTATTTATAGTCTTTTAGATTTACAAACCCTACATTACTTTTGTTTACACATGTTGCTTACTCTCATCGAATTCTTAAAACTGAAGTAAACTTGCAAACCTATGTGTAAGTTATTGAAAAGATTGCTAATACACTATATAGGTACATTAATTACAAGCTTCGCCAGCTTGTGAACAAATAAATAATTTCAATTACTATTCAGTATTGAGTTTAAGCAGTGTACTTAACTTGTCCCGTGTAAAGTTTTTCGCTGTTTAAATATTACTACATCATAAAATATTGCGATTTCACAATTCTAAATGTTAGGTACGCATGTTGAAGGTATGTAAGGTATTTGATAAATGTGACTATGATTTGATAATAAATATTTCGGTGTTACGCTCAATTAGGTGCTATAATGGAGCCGAAAGATACATGGAATCCCTGGAGCTATGAAATTTTCAATCAATTCTGTGATGGGAAATTCCCAGACAATCATGCTGGCTACGATGAATCTTTGTACGTTTCTAAGCTCGACGAATTACTGGTAGAAAAGTTGGGTCCTGACTACCTCCTCATTTTGACGATACTGAGCTACGAGAAACATCTCCAGGATGCAAAAAGTGAGGTCGTGAACAAAATAGTAGATGAAAAGGGCGAAGAGGGAGTGAGTGCTGGAGATCTTCACCGACTGATGGGAAGAATTGACCTGGTAGATAGAAAGTTCACCAAAAATGATATTCCCCCTTTGCCTATCCCAGTCGGAACTAGGATTAACCTCAAGGTGGCAAAATTTGAGGATATGGACAAATTCGCAGCATACCCTATGGATGAGCCCTTCTTCACGTATCGAAGACGACTTTGCAGGATGTTGGAAGAGTACTGCGAGGATCCAAACCTGGAAGTAAAATTTCTACCCAGCGGAAAAGAACTGGCCTTCGTCAAAGTACCAAGTTGGGAAGAGATCGACTCCATGATGAGACTGGAGAAGGGCAGGTACTGGGATGGACGGCGTCATCGAAGAACAAACGAAGATGACGATGGTTGGATGGCAGGGAAATGGTTCCGTGGAATTTGTGTTGGAGACTGTAGTAACTCAAAAAGAAGACTGTCCGACGTCTACGAGTTCTATTTGGTGGATGTTGGACGAAACGTTGCCATTCATAAGGATAATATTCGCTCCGGTGTTTTGCGGTTTGCAAGCATTCCTGCTTTATCAATTAAGGGAGTTTTGCTCTTGCAGTCAATGAAACCCAGTGAGTTTAACGTGCAATTCTATAAAATATTGTAGCAACGAATTTGATTATATTATTGCTTGGCAAGTACTTTAATGCTGAAACCATTCTTTTATGAACGATCTTGAGGAGGTGACGATGAGCAAACTTTCCTGCCACGCCTGACTCCAGAGGAAGTGAAGCTTAAATGGTACAATTTATTTGCTAGAGGAACTGTCTTCCCCTGTACTGTAGTTTATCATATCTTTGACACCACTGTGGTGATCATGCCCGCTGAGATTGAGGAGAAGGTATGGCTATACTTCTGATTAAATGCTCTTCTTGGCGTAATTTCTTTGCCGTTTACTCTTAATTTCAAAGTGGTACGTTTTTCCAAATCTGCTTTTAGTTCGACCAAATTCACGAAGAGAAATACGAAAAAGAACTTGGTAGATTGAAAAATCGAATGAAGCCTTTGCCAGTAGAAGACAACATTGACAACTATCTCATTAATCTGGAAGATCTCAACTTTGACTAAACAAATCAGCTGCACTTTTTTCTGGCATTGGAAATGCCTTGTACCTGGGTACTTTTAGATATAATGTTTTATCTATGGATTTTGTTATTTGAGTACTTATTGTATCGATGTAAAACTACCGAGTTTACGACTGATATTTTTTTTAGAAATATAGCTACGATTTTAACGTGATAATGCCTCATATATTTTTGAACACAAACCCGCTACTTTGTAATGTAGTTATTTCCGGCAGTATAGGAAATATAGCATTGTTTGTGATCATTGTCTTGTCAAGCGTAGTAGGTATTTGATAATATTATGACGAGGCGAGGTAATAAATTTAAAACCGCAAGTGTCGATTATTATCAAAAGTTTGGAATAACTGTCTACATTGTTTTTACTGATTCATTTTTAAAATCATAACTAAATTTCGCTCAAATGCGAAACTACTACATTTAACAGAGACTACTAAAATATATTTTGAAAATTTCAGTTATTTACACTCATTATATATGTAATTCTTTAATTTCTAAGTACATTATAACGTAATTTCAAAAAATTGTTTCACACCACAATTGGTACGCACACACAGAGTTTACTATTTAACAAGAAAGGATAATATTTCCCATAAATCACAATTCGAAAAAAAAGGAGAAAAATCCAAAGAAAGAGCGTATATTACATTTTTACTCTTTCAACAGCGATTTCGTAGGGCGGAGGTGGGCAACAGTAAAGAAAGATAATTAAGTTTCTGATTTGATAAAATAACGTAATAATTATGGGATTTGCTCTAATTTTAAGGGTATATATGATCATAGAAAGAAGACTGAACATGAAGTACTCGAAAGTAATATAATTATGTACATAGCGTATGATGTATATGGAATGATTCATTGACGATACACGAAGATGTGAATTGTATAACAATAGAAATAATAATTAGCCTTGTCTTTCCCATTTTTTGTAGTTGTTGGTTAACACAGCTGCACAAGCACAATGCCTTCGTAGAATAATAATGACTTGATGTTATTATATTTAATGGAATTAGGTACTTCATAAGTAGTAAAAGTAAATAAGTAAGCCTGTGTAGGAAATCATATAGGTTTTAACTTGGGACTGACCAAAGACGAAAATGTTGGCATTGGCATTGATGTAGATTTGTTGACGCATTGACTTGAATATTCAGGTTTAACTCAGCATCGAGTTTTCTAGGCGCTCTGTGCTGCTGGACCAGCACCCTGTAACAATAAAACAGTGAAATAATATTGAAATTCGAAAACAATTAATTTGAATATGACGAGTAGCTTAAAATGATTTGAATTTCGGATTGTCCATAGATAAGAATAATCATGTTCTTACCCATTCCTGTTGCATGACGAGGGCTGCATGAGATTTGATAATGGGACCTATCAATGGATTCATCTGACACATGTAGCAGCACAGCCAGCTGTAAAAAGCATTCAAATTTTATAGCAAACTTCTACTTTTATCACTCCATATGTAAATGATTTACATTCAAATTCTGCGTAGATGATTTGGAGCATACTAAAGTAGCATTTCCAACCCAACACTGTGACATACATAGTAGAAACTTGTCTAATCTTAATGCTAAATTGAATGACCCTTATAGCTTCCCCTTTGAAAACTGAAGTATGAAATAACATGCAATTATATATATGTACTTAAAAATCAGTTACAACAAACTTACAAAAGCCAGCATGTAGCACCCGTGAGCATCAAAATTACTTGGAGAACTCTGAAAAACAACAAGGAAATTATACATAATTTATAATCTCAAGTCTGAACAAAATCGAGAAACAATGTGGCCAGTTGTGAGCATGAAAATTGGCTTTTTCGTACATGATGATTTCGTAAATAAGCCCTAGATTTTACTTTCCAACTCACATGCTTACATTAATACTAAACACAATATAGGTAAGCGAATTAAGACTAGTCAAGCATTGGTTAATAAAATAGGTAAAATAACGGTGAAAAAGCACCAATAAACTGGCTTACCCTCTGTTAGGCCCTTTAGGTACAAGGAAAGGTAAAACAATACCAACTCCACCCCACAAAATTGTGAAAAATAAAACGGGAAGAGCAGCAGCACCCATTGTATAATTATTTAAATAGCTGAAAGCACAACTTCAAACAAGTTTTTTTTCAGTATATTTGAAGAAAATCTGGTGTAGGATTAAAACCTGGTGTATGAAACAAAAGAGGAATTTGAAGAATGATTAAATATTTCTGGAGCAGATTTAATTTAGATGCGTCACCCAGCAAAATTACGAAACTGACTAAAACTGCACTTCACTACTTCACTTCACACTTTACAAACTCGGGTTTGAATGTGGCGCTCTGCCTCGCCCTGGCTCTAACAAGAAAAACAACATAGGGAAATGGGAAGGTAAAACCAGCCTGTAAATATTGCGGGAAATGTTTCTGGCAATGTTGCTGGATTACTTGCTTACCTACATTATTTTATTAAGTTTTATTGCGAAGCGTGAACAATAATTAGTGCAAGTTCAGCATTGCTGTTAATTATTTTGATCTGGAAACTGGAATTTAAATATATTGTGTCTTGAGCTGCACGTAAATTATTTCTTTTAAATAACATTAGTCATATTTTTTTAAACTGTAAAATCAAAGCGAAATAATTTTATTTCCCAGATTTGTGCGATATGTTTTTTTCTCCAATTATTACTAACCTACTGAAGCACTGACACTGACTACTGACCACTGACGACCGACCAACGACAGATCAACATCGTAATAATAATGAACTTACTTCGTACCTACCTTATGTTCGATTTAAACCAAGCTAAATAACCGTAGTAATTAATCGGCATCACAATGTTGGGAACAGTTCGTGACACCCACTCAAGGCCCAGGATGAGGATAATGTCAAGCGAGGAAAAAATCATTTACTCGGAAAATGCGACAAGAAACCGACCCGCTTTTAATCCATGTTGCTGTGACTGTGACGGGAAGTATGACATGTTTCGCTGCTGTCGAGGCATTTCCATCTATGGCATAGTGTGTCCTTTCTCATTTAATTTAAATTCATACATTTTTATTTTGAGAAAATGCTATAAAAAAATTAATAATGTATGCTTTATTTTTTTTACTATATAGATACCGTATATCCTATAATAGTGCGCGGGTCTGTAATAGTATGCGGGTCTGAAAGGCCTCTGTTTGGATAGTACGCGGTTCGATTTAACACACTATTCAATGACAGTGCGCGGGTCTGTAATACTACGCGGGTCTAAGAGGTCAAAATTTGGATAGTACGTGGGACGTACTATTATTGGGTATACGGTAGCTATATATTATACCCATAATAAAGCTAAAAAAATTAAAGCTTTTGATTTCGGAAATTGTTGCTAATCATAGATCTGTATTATTTTTATTTCTGCGAAATGAGATAATGTACACGTTCGTATTTGCGAGCTCCATTGGAACGATCGTGAATACAAAAAACTTGACTGCGAAAGAATACTTAGGAGATGTGGACGAAGCTCCGGAATTTGTTCAAGATTATCAAATTTCCTTTCATGGATTTCGTAATAAAACTTACAAAATATTTTTGTTTATATTTAAGTGGTCCACAGTCCACAGTAAATCTTAGCGTTTCATCTTTAAATTAAATTATGCTAATATTGCATCCTTGTTCGAACTTTGACCTACTTAGGATGGACTGCCAAGTTATTTCTGATTATAAGTGGCATCCTCCTTATTGGATACATCATGCTCTTGGCTGCTACTTTGATTGTACTGTGGAACATCTTTTACTGAATAACTATTTACATATCGTCTGTGAAGAACCAAAATGACGCATATCCATTTTTAGCTAAAGACGATATCAACTATCTACTAAAATATTGAAGCATGTCTTCAAAGCATTTAAATAGAGCATTTTGCACTTTTCAAAAACATGCAAATAGAACATTTTACACTTTTTTAAAACATGCAAATAGAACATTTTACTGATTTTACACTTTTTTAAAACATGCAAATAGAACATTTTGCAGTTTTTCAAAAACGTGTAAATAAAACATTTTACAGTTTTCAAAACCATCTACGAGAAACATTTTACGCTTTTCAAAACCTCTTTTAACATTTTGCGCATGTTTCTCATTTTGTTTTTAAGACATAGCTCATTTTGATTGTAGCTGAAATTGGATATGGGTAATTTTGGTTCTTCACACACGATATATTTATAGCATGTTTTAAAATTTGAAAAATTTGACTCAACATGTATAGTAAATGTCTACATATGTAATTATTACAATATAGAAATCACGAAACTACATCCTATGCCTTGGACTCCCAGTCGCAACAGTTCTCTCATTAATTATTCAATTCACCCTCTACTTTTATTTTGATGGGCACAAGTCTGGGATTCTCATCAATTTCTTCCTACTCCTCGACATGTATTTCTCCAGTTGTGCCATAGCACTTTTTACAAGTCTCAGACCAGGCCATTTCCAAGTTCACGAATCCAGTATTTTTGATTTCCCTGAATATCCTGAAGGCGAGATGAGAGGGAAAAATGAAAAGCCACCCGCATATCTCACCCGCACCATTCTCAAGTATCCTTGGAATCACAAAAATTACAATTTGTCATCCCAAGTCAAAGCTGAAACTGGGACCGGAACCGGTGTGGAGTCAGGGGCTCGGCCTCCGCCAAAGCTCCGGGCGTCTTCTGAAAATATAAATCGGAATTTTAAACAAAATGGTAGTGAGAATAATACAACTCAAGTGAAGGGGAGCGAACTTCAACCAGGAAATGATAATAGTTTCAATGTTATTCAATTGGAATTTGATGATGTGGAAACGAGTAGTTCGAGTTCGGAGGAGAGTAAGAGTGGAATTATCAAGGCAAATCTTAAATCAGCTTCGAATTCATCGTCATTAGCTTAAATAGTGGGGGAAATATTTTTACATTTTACAGTAATAGTAATTTATAGCGAGTCGGATAAACGTTTATACATATAAACGGCTTGTAGACGATCCTGCAGCACTTGAGATCAAAAAATAAAAATACTGTGTAGTGTATGTAATCTATGGAGCAACAACTTTAGTCCACCCTCAGTTTACATAAATGTTATCACATTGTTCTATTTAGTAGACACTTTATATAAATACAATTTAAATTTACAATTAATTCCTACTCTGTCTGTGATCGACAACTTCCTCCGCGATAACAATATTGAATGTAGCTTCATGTTCACGAATACTGAATTGCGGAAAGGGGCCACGAGATACTTGAAATGGTGCTTATCTATGTATAACTGCAAAATCATATTTAAATTAGATAAACTACGGGACTTAAAGAGGAAAACGATCCTGGCCAATTATTTTACGTTTTAATCGTTAAGTATAATAGGCACTTAGCTAATTCTGCGAAAACATCAAGGCTACAACCGAACCGACAACTGATAATGAGGACACACAGTTTTTGAAACAGAAGTGTATAGGCTGTGGCGACAGGTAATATTATGTACCGTAAAGCTTCTAATAGAAGCCCCCGGCGTCTATTGAAAATGCCAAGTTTGAGCTGCAAAAATTAACATTGCCGCTTATGGGAAAACCCCCGGCGTCTATTAGAGACCGGCGTCTATTGGAGACCTGGCTTCTATTAGATGCTTTACGGTAAGTACTTACTGGGGGTGTATATACATGTAAACAAACGCATTATCTTAAGCAGACAAAAAATGACTAATTCACCTAGGTTTTATTACATTGTAACTGCCGTGTATATAAACTAATTAGTGCTAATTATTATAGTTCCCAGTTATAGTTTGGACCTCGTTTAGTACATCTAAATTATAAAACTGAAACAACAAATTTTCGGACTGCAATCCTCAAAATATCCAAAAGCTTTAATATTTGTAACAAAAAAACAAAGGGTGGATCTTCACGTACATAATATACTGACACACTCAAAAAATATTTCGTCCAAAAATGGTAAGAAGACAATTTTAATTTAATAATTATTAAAAATTATTTTGATAGCTTTAAGTTTAATGCATGTAGCCGCAAGTACAGATAGTTGTCGTACCGTCATTGAAGGATCAAATCCGCTTCCTTCCACTTTTCGCTGAAAGCAAAACCGCTTCCTTCTACTTTCGATTGCAATGGGGGTTTTATATAGCTTACCAATTCATAACAACATGGCTTAGTTATGAAAAGTGCAAGTTGCTCTAATTCCTTATTTTAAAATGAAAAACGTTCTAACTATATATGGTTTTAAAAACTGCAAATGGTTCTAATTATTACATGATTTTAAAACGTGAATTGCTCTAACTTCACTTTAACTTACGTGCTTTTGAATATTATATGTTGTTTGAGCTTTTTGCACTTTTAAAATGTTGTATTTAGAACATTTTGCACTTTGTAATATTTTGTAAGTAGAACATTTTCAAATTTTCAAAACATGTAATTAAAACATTTTGCACTTTTTAAAACCATGTACCTACATACTTAGATTAGTTTGCAACTTAAAAGCATGCAATTAGAACATTTTGAACTTTTAAAAATCATGTGGTTACATTGGTTTGCAACTTAAAACCACGCAGATAGACCATTTTGCACTTTTAAAAATCATTTAGTTACATTAGTTTGCAACTCAAATCCATGCAGATAGAGCAATGTGCACTTTTAAAAATCATGTAGTTAGATTAGTTTGCAGCTTAAAACCATGCAATTAGAACATTTTGCACTTTTTAAAATTATGTAGTTAGATTAGTTTGCAGCTTAAAATCATGCAATTAGAACATTTTGCACTTTTTAAATAATGTAGTCAGATTAGTTTGCTACTTAAAACCGTGTAGTTAGATCAATTTGCAGTTTTTAAAGCCATATAGTTAGAAATTAAATGTCAATTTTCTTATCAAAATACAATCTTTTGAAATTTTTGCAGACGGAAACAGCTTCTTCGACTCGGGAAACAGTGGGCATTATCACAGGAGGAGATTTCACGGCATGGGGAAATGTAAGTGTGCTCATCTCCCACAACTATTGTGACAAATCCGAGCCAGAAATCGTATTTCTGACTAGAAAAACTGGAGATCCTGCTCAAATCCGTTACAAGTTCTGTGGCAATAGCCGACAAGCAATTTTAGGGAAGATTCACGAGTCCTTACAGAATTCTGAGAAGACCTCCACGATTCTATTTGGAGTGGACGGGATGGGGAAGACGACAACTGGAATTATGTATTGGAAAATCTATTCAAAACAATACAGGAACCTGATTTGGATCACGGCGAGCAGCGCCGAGGAAATTGAATTGTGGTTCCGGAAAATTGGAGAGATCTTGAAATTGTCAGTAAATGAGGATGGGACGTTGAAAACTTTTGATATGCTCCTTCATGAAATCTACTGTAACCTTTTGAAGCCTCCTCTCAACGACAAAGACGGAAGGAAAAAATGTCTTTTGATTTTTGACGATGCAGATTTAACTATAATTCAAAAATATCTTCCACCAGAAGAAATCAATCCTGCCGTAGCGATTCTTATCATCACTGACACAAGTCCTCAAGTTAATAATTATTCATCAGCGTCTTTTCCTGGGATCAGTGGTTCCGTAGATACAATTCAACTTGAAGAATTCAACGATGACGATATCAGTGACTACATTGAGCAGAACGTTGTGGATAAATCAGGAAGATCAAAAGAGACAGATCAAAATAAAAAAGACTTGGAATTAAAGTCCGAAACGTCCAAGTTAAAAGGATTTTGCGGAGGTTTCCCTCTCGCACTTTACCAAATTGTGACGTACATTAACAGGAAAAATGCAGAATATTCCGATCGTCCCTTCAATCCCTTCAAGATTTTTCGTCCAACTCATTATGGCATTTCACAATTTGCTACCGATTTTGAAAATCAACAGTTGAGTCCATCCGATTGTGATATTAGTGATAATGATGCTGCTGGGAATAATCACAACCAAAACCTAGGTGCAATAACCATATTCACTGTGTGGAATCACATTCTTAAAAAAATGAAAAAATCCAAATTCAGCGGCCTAGCTCTTGAGATTTTGAAAACTATGCAACTTTTGAACTGTGATAGTATCCCACGTTATTTAATTTACTCATTATTTCCAATGAAACAAGACTGTAACGATTTAAGTAGTGCTATCAGTTTACTTTGTGAATATTCGGTGATCCAAGACCACGAAGGGAAGTACCTCTCCATACATCGGGTTTTTCAGAAATTGCCACTGCCTGTTCCAGTCCGTCGTCCTGGAGAGGGGCGATTATCGATGCGGAATATAGTCGAAGGGTTGATGCCTGCCCTGCTTAAACTGATTACAGTTGAAGAGTACAGTCGGTTGATGTTTGAGGATAGAATAAGATCATTTGGGAAGATTAATCTTCAACAAGTGTATCGTCATATTGCTAATTCAGCTGAAGTTAACTGTCTTCAGGCTGGGTCTGCTGGATTTAGTAAGGATATGTTTTGGTCACACGGTGAGCACTGTCCCGTTTCGAAGGGTTGTGTTGCCGTCCAATTATTCACTGTACTTTTGGGTGGAGTGATTGTCCAGGAACTTTATCAAGTCCTTGATGGGTCCCATGTGAAATTGAATGGACATGAGAGTCAACAGACTTTGTCAGAATGGGTAGCATTAAAGTCAAATCTACAGGCGAAAGGAAGCCAGGGCGTCAATTCGGAAGTACGCTCAGAACAGAAATTCCTTTTCGAACTGTATTCCGTGATAGCAACAATTCCCAATCCTCCAGTACAACTCATGAGGAACTCTTTGAAAGTCATTTCACTAGCTAACGAAGGCCATACGAGTCAGGGAGCTGGACTCAAATTACTTTTTAAAGCATTTCAAACATTTCTGAGAGAATTTAAACATTCTCCAGACATTATTACTCAATTCTGTAAAATTCTCGGGGTTTCTCACAAAGACTTAGTAATCCCCTCAAGCATTGGCGAAACTGGTACTAGTACCAGCAGCAACGCCAGCAACAGTAGTACAAGCGGTTGCGCCTTTCCCTGGTCAAGAAGATTAAGTAAAGATAAAATCTGCAAGTTAAAAGAATTGGTGAAGCTTATGGCCGTTCAACTCAAATCCAGCTCCGAAACTGCTCCCGAAATTGTAGATGATAATACGAAAAAGGAAAATCATCGTATTTTCCCTGAAGAGTTTGTAGAGGCTACTGAAAAGTTTTTCACGACAGTTATTGAACAGCAGGGGACTAATATTCAAGACATTTATGTTTGGTTTGTATGGCAGTACAATGCTTTTAAAATAGTTGCTGGGTCGTACCCGGGTAATGACAAGCTATTGACAGTACTTCGGAATGTGACACAAATTTATGAGGCGATCAATGACAGGACGATTGTGGAGAGATTGCTGTCCTTATAGTGATAATTCGTTATTAAATATAGACTTATATGCCTATAGTTACAAACTCTATACTAATAACATTATCTTTTCTCTATACTTTGTCAGCCAATAAAAATGTAATCATATACAATGTTATTTTATAATTTTGTACATGTATAATATATTATGTATAATTAATTATCTGTACTGCACCACTTTTGTCATATTATAGTCATATTATTGCTAATGTGTTGGTCCTGTGAATAACTTTTACAAAACCGTCAACCGTGCATAAAACGCAAAGTAAAGTACATACTAGTATATACCGTCTGTAAAGAACCAAAATGACCCATTTCCAATTGAAGCCACAATCAAAATAAGCTATGTCATAAAAACAAAATGAGAAACATGCGTAAAATGCTAATTACGAGTTTTTGAAAGCTGTAAAATGCTCGATTTGCACGTTTTTGAAACGTTTAAAATATTCTATTTACATGTTTTTGAAAAGGTGCAAAATGTTCTAATTCCATGTTTTTGAAAAGTGTAAAATGTTCTAATTCCATGTTTTTGAAAAGGTGTAAAATGTTCTATTTAAAAGCTTTCAAGACATTTGAATATTTTTGTAGATAACTGATATTGTTTTTAGCTAAAAATGGGTATGCGTTATTTTGGTTCTTCACAGGCGATACATAAGGTAGGGGCTAATAGGAACATACTGAAGTCATGGAGCTAAAAATACTTTTACAAAAAAACATAGTTAATACAAATACCTATGTAATGACACATTATGTCATCAGTGCTATACGTTCATCGTACGAGTATCAGAAAAGCTTGTTCAATCATTCATTGACTCATTAATACTATAGATAAGCACTAATAAAGGTACTTGGCCAGTTCCAACTACATATTACATGGGTAACTTATTACAGGCTTACAGGTGATGATATAAGAGAGGCAGCAAACATGGCAAACAATACACATTATGGAGATAAGAACGTACAGAACCGACGCAAAAATGTGCATTATCTTTCGCTCTTCATATCCGTACTTAGAATTCTAATAGAAGTCATCGCACACCGCACCAACCAATGAACCAAACCGAAAATACACCCTAAACGAAATTACTTATCATAAACATGATTCATATAACGACTGTAACTATTATATAAAATCTACGACACTCTGCTATATCAAACATATATTTAATTTTAAAGTTTGATTAGAAAGTTGTGTCATGGAATAGCAATCCAGGTCTTTGAAAAATACATAAGAGGTTTTGAAGCTGGTAAACCATGGTCAGTCAATTTTATAAACTTTTCTAAAATTAATAGAATAATTTTTTAAAAGTTATAACAGGTAAACTGAAGAGCATATGTACTAAAGTGTTTTCATTTTATATAGGCAACCCCTGGAACACTCGAAAGAACTGGCTTCAACATCAGTAGAGATCAACATGGAATTCCAACCAGTATATCACTGACTAATTACGCTTTACCATCTGACACGGAAGTGATTTCCTTGCCACTAGAACCAATATGGACCCGAAACATCTTGAACCCTCACCCATGGTACAGTGGTAATAGCCGAATAATCCTCTTAGACAAGATCCACGCGTCTTTACAAAATCCCGAGATGACTCCCACCCTCCTCTCTGCAATGGACGGAATGGGGAAGACGGACACGGCAAGAATGTATCTGAAAAAATATGGAACTCACTACAAGTACCGGATTTGGATTACAGCGAGCAGCCCCAATGAAGTTAAATTATGTTTCACCCATGTAGCGGAACAGAACATAAAACTATCACTAAAACATGGAGACGGGACGATGAAAAGTTTTGATTACCTTCTCCAACAAATATATTTGATTCTATTGAAGACTCATGCCAATGACCGAGATCGAGACAGTTTTAGACCCAAGAATTGCCTTTTGATCTTCGACGATGCAGATTTAGCCAATATTGCAGCGTTCCTTCCATCATGTTTAGGAACCGAAGAGGTCAAGCCAGCTATTCTCATTACAGCAAATAGTATAGATTCCATTTCAGATAATAATGATAAAAGTCATCAGTCTTGGTCCAAGGAGCATTATTCGATCCTCGAACTTGATAAACTTAACATCGATGATATCATTCAGTTCATCGAGGAGCACGTAGACGATATTAAAAGGCGATCTACTGAAATCGAAGCTAAAGTACAAACCGTAACCGGTCAAGACGCTGATCGCTTTCTTCAGCAGCATAATTCACATTTAAAGGAAGAAGCTTTGAAACTTCAGCAAATATGTGGTGGCTTCCCCCTGGCACTTCACCAAGCTGTCCGCTATATAAATCTTAAAAATACTCAATACCGTCATGGCCATAAAATAAGGCGTCTCTTTCGCCGTTCAAAACAGTACTACACAATTTCACAATTCGCTCATAATTTTAACACTGGAAAAATAATTTTAAATAATTTACCGATGAATTCCTTGCCGGAAAATAAGCAGGACAGTGATGATCCGAACTCAGACTGCCAAAGTGAAAATATTTGTCTCACGTGGGATCTACTTCTTAAGAAAATTGTCAAAGAAGAATCAAAATTTAGTGGACTGCTCGCCATAGATATTTTGAAAACTATGCAAATCTTAAACTGTGACAGTGGTATTCCGGATATTTTGATTTACACATTGTATCCCAAGCACGACCGAAGTGATTTGAACGAAGCACTTGGTTTACTTTGTAAGTATGGAGTGCTTCGGGAACACGAGTGTAAATATTTTTCCATGCATCGAGTTTTTCGGAATCTGCCAGTTTGTGTTACAATTCCGATCAGTAGAGTTGAGGACGGGATTGCTGATACAGATATTATGAAGGAGCTTATCCCTTTTTTTCTAAGATTGGTAACCGACGAAGAATACAGGAGACACACTTTTGAAGTGAGATCGCTTTGGATGATTAACCTTCTTCAAGTTTACAGTCACTTAACTTCGAAGTCAATTAGCAGTCCGTTGACTAAGGATTCGTTTTGGTTGCACGCTGATCACTGTTCCATTTCAAACTCGAAGGATACCAACACCAGCACTAGTTGCTGCAGATGTCCTGCTTATGAATTATTTACTGTCCTTTTGAGAGGGTTGGTTATTCAAGAGCTTTTTGAAGTTGTAAATCAAGCCATTTCAAAATCCGACGACTATATTGTATCGTCTCAGTGGTCGTCTTTGAAACGGAAAAATCCTAAACATTTCGATTTCAAGAAATCAAATTCAATTTCAAACAAGCGCGCCAGCCAGAGATCAAAATCTGGAGGAAAAGCCTTAACTTGTGAGTTTTGGAATTCACTGATCCCGGAAATTCCGAATAATCCACCCATTCAGCTCATGATCACCTCTTTAACAGTAGTCACATTGGGAAAAGAAAAGCACTCTGCCACACAGATAAATGGATTGAATTTATTTTTTAAAGCCTTTCGAAAATACCTCAAAAAATGTAAGAACGTCGAATTTTCTCAAGAAATTATTTCTCAGTTCTATAACATAGTCGGGACTTCTGAGGACACTGAAGATGCTGATCGACACAAAAAATCCGGGGCGAAGGTATCCGTTGATAAAACCGATACAGGTTGCGGGCTTTTTCCTCCGTCGAGTAGAATACGAGAAGAGAATTTAGGAAAATTTAAAGATTGGGTTAAAACGATTGTTCTTTTCCTGAGAGAATTTAAATTTGAAACTGGTGGCGAAAATATTAATGAGGAAGAAAATGATCCTTGCGATATGGAACGCCATTTCCTGAAGGAGTTTTTGGATGCCACTGAACAGTTTTTAAACGCAATAATCATAGGCCAGGAAAATAATCCGGGAGATATTTTTATTTGGTTTAAATGGCAGTACCATGTCCTTAAATTGGCTGAGGAAGATTACCCGGATAATAACAGATTGGTGGAGCTCTTACGGGATGTGACGGAGCTGTATGAAGCTATAACTGACGAGGGATTTATTTCGGAGAGGGATAGTAAAATGTTTCCACATTTTTCCGTCAATTTTTTCTGCTCATTATGATTTTTATGATAATATTCCTGCTCAGTTTTTATTTCAAGAATAGCAAGTTTCGTATATTACCAATAAGTTTTTATATAATTGAATTAAAATCCCATGAACTAGTGTATCAGTTAGGGGTCGTCCACGAATGAAGTCTTCGTCTTCGGTAGGGTCAATGGGACTATTTGGCTACTGATGACACCTCATGTTAAAGATAGCCGTTTACGCAATGCAATGGGTACACTGATGACAGGATGTATGTGCCTATAGGGCCATAAAAATGGGGATTGTATGATGACGTCATTTTTGGACGATACCATAATATATTGATTATTCTAAAATAAAATATATTGTTTTATTAAATCTTGTTTGAGAGTCAGTGCCCTGCCTGACTGAGGGGGATTAGCCAAAGACTATCAAAGAGTAAAAAAGTAAATATTTAAATTGGAATTTGCTAAACCCCCATGTTTAAACATGTTTAATTTTTTTAAAACTGTATTTATGACTCAATAAATTATTGTAAATAATGTGCATACTTTCAGCCAGTGTGCCACATTTACTTACATAGGGTAAGGGCTTCTAACTGTGGTAGCTTTTTGGAAAACTTTCAGTTTTTCAATCTGTAATACCAAGTTAATAAAATTTTGAAAGGAATAGCACTATACACTTGACACACATACTGTACTGAATACTGTACCCAATTCTTATCAAATTCTACGGCCGCATCATTAAACTACAGGTGTTCAAACTATACGACCTAGGTGGAGTGGGAAATTTGCTAGGTCCGGTAACTGTGGTAAGCAGGGTTCTAACTGTGGTAGTATTATTTTTGCTAAAATTAACAAATATTATGGTACGAAAAAAATGTAAATAAGCTTTATTTTGCTTTTTATGAAATAATTAAATGAATGGGCACCTTCATTATTAGTTTAGCAAAGTTATGAACACCCACCGTTTATTGCAATTTCAGTCCAAAAAACACAAGTTAAAAATCAATTAACATGTAAATAACGCATATTAAGCCGGAACAGATTTTATCACACTAGGTTCTATAAATCACATTTAATGAATAAAATAAAAATAATCGTGTGTACTAAAACTACTAACCAAATACAAGCTAATTAATTAAATGAATGTTGTTAATGATCCACTTTGCACAGAAAAAATGACATCGTTAAGGTCTACGTTGGTGTATGGCTTACTTAGTTACTTTTGTCACTTTATTTCTTTTTTTCCCATTTTCACAATTTATGGCATGCTAAACAAATGAAAACAAACTGAAATATTATCACTTATATTTTTTAAACATACTTGCTCCATTTTCACAAAATTTCCAATGAGTTTAGCATGGTTTTCACACTACCACAGTTAGAAGCCCTGACATTACCACATTTAGACGACCGCTTGGAAATGACTAAAAATAAAAAATAAATTCACCAATTCAAAGATTAAATTTGTATTTCCTCCTAATTGTAATTACCTTATGCCAAACAACCCCAACTATCTTTCCACAATCGGTTTCAATACGAATGGTTTTGTATCAGTAGTTAGAGGGACTTGAAGAAAATGAAAATAAGTTTTCCTTACTAATAAAATTGACACAACAACTTTAGTGATTTTCTTCTCCCACAAGTTTTCGATTATCGCGGGGAGCATCAGCCAGAACGTACTCAATGAGTAGTTGAGTGAACTGAAACGAATTTCGGACAACGGCTGTCGTTCGTTGCTTTATGGTTTTCCATTACCACAGTTACCTGACTACCACAGATACTCTACCTTACCCTACCCTTTAATCATAATTAATTATACACGGCTAAGTTTGAGTATTTACCGACGATGCATAATGACGAGCGGGACGAGCCATAACACATTAATTGTCATGACTGTATTGTAATAATTGTGGTGTAGCTCCCTGCTTAACTCTGGTTTTTAGTCTTGATGAATTTACTTCAAACAGCGTGAAAGGCATACAATAAAATAAGCAACTGTGATTTGGGAGAGTTTTTAAAAAATTAAACATTAAATTACGTTGTCATACAAATTTCGTGTATCCAAGCGCTTTTAGACCTGCGGTCGAAAGTGCCATTGCAATTTGTTTATATATTAGACATTTTCGCCGGATCCATGTGTCCCATATTGACACAAAAATATGCATTGAACTCCCTTTGAATCTTTGATTTTTTGCGACAGCATTGTACCAAAGTTGTAGTATTAAAGGTTTAAGCCATGAATTAATACAATAAGGTTGCTTTTCTTTTATTGTGGGGAAAACAATTACTTGCAAAAAAAATAACAAACTTGTTTCTTTTGGAATAAAATAATATTTTTAAACTTTTAAAATGACAGAAAATTTTGAATTCACATCGATGATGTTTTAAAGTTACTTCTTGCCGGCGCTGGCACACCCTGAAAGCATTAGCAATAGTAATGACAAGTTCTCTATTTTGTAAGATAATGGTTGCCAGCAGTCGAAAGCAAGGCCGAATACGGAACCTTAAAATTTTACTAGTTTTCGTAGTCAGTGGAATAGTAGTGTTCTACTTCGAAGTGATGGCATTTGCTTCTACAAGCCATAATTGGGTAAAGCTTCCCCCCAAACGCGACATTACATCTTGGAAGTCGGAGAGAGTCGAGTCACTAAGGGTTTTACTTGTTGCAGATCCGCAAATACTAGGGGAAGAAAACGAATGGCCATTCTTAGGCATGATTACGCGTCGGGACTTGGACGGGTAAAAATTCTTAAATTAACTGTAAGTAGTAACCAATAACGGTATTTTGAATACGTCACCATAGCAGTTTGTTTCAACATTTTTTCTCTGAATTTCTTACCAGTAACTTAAGGAAAACTTACAGTTTGGCGAAGAATCATGTAAAGCCTGACGTAGTCATATTTTTGGGTGACCTCTTTGATGAAGGAAGTATTGCTACAGACTCTCAGTACCAACGATACTATAAAAGATTTCAAAATATTTTTGATTTGCCAAGAAAGCAGAATTCATCATTGATAGTAATAAATTACACCTAAATCGCATCGTTTATGGACCATCGTTTTTGTAGCTAAGCACCTTGGTATTTTCTTTTAGAAATACATTTTTATCCCGGGAGATAATGATGTTGGCGGAACGCCCACCGACTTTGCATCATCAACTAAATTGGAAAGATTTAATGACGCTTTTGGGGATTCCAATGCGGACGAAATCATATCAGTGAAAAGTGAGCTGAAGGATCAGATTGGCTTCAACGTGGTATTTATGAAGGTCAGTTCGAAATTCTCCCTCTTAAATAGATGTAATAATAACTTTTGGTATTCTAATCCAACTAAATTAACCATTATCCAATGATTTCTATTAAAGTACAACCACTTTTTGCAAGACACATACGAAGAAAACCCAAAGTTTGCTAAAGTTGAAACTGAGGATTATTTAGGTTCAATCCCCACTTTTCGAGTTCTGCTGACACACTATACTGTGCTCAAGTTTGGCACTTACACCACTCGATTTTACACAGTAAGACGATTACTTTAATCAATTGAGTATGTTTTCGGTTTGATCAATACTGGACTATGTAATTATACACCTTACGAGCATAACCCGTCAAGCCATAAGCGAGATATTCCATGAGATATTTTTTTTCAAAAAGAGCGTCCAAAAAAAACTTAGAATGGCTAAAAAACATGGTGCGCGTAATGAGCTTCGGTCGAGAAAATATTTTTTTGAAAAAACGAAAAAGGCCTCAAAATGGTTTTTTAATTCTATTTTTTATTTTTTTAAAACACATACTAACAATAAGCACAATTTTTGAAAATTTTGTATGAAAAACGATTTAAAAATATTCTGAATCCAGAAACAATTAAAATTTGAAATTCTTATTTTTTTTCAAAATTTTGACTGCACAAAGGAAGGTACCCATAAAATTTGAACAAAATTAAAAATTCCAAAATTTTAATTTTAAATTGTTTTTGAATTCATTATATTTTAAAATTGTTTTTACTACAAAATTTTTAAAAATTGTGCTTGACATGTTTTTTAAAAATAAAAAATAGGATTAAAAACCATTTTGAGGCCTTTTTCGTTTTTTCGAAAAATTATTTTGTCGACTGAAACTCATTACGCGCACCATGTTGTTTAGCCATTCTAAGTTTTTTTGGACGCTCTTTTTGAAAAAAATATCTCACGAAATATCTCGCTTAAGGCTTCGCGGGTTATGCTCGTTAGAAAATATAATATTAACAAGAACCTTGTACGATGGGGCTAACAGGATTAGACGTTGACTTTAACAGGTTTATTTGTCAATTTTAAAATATTTGAGAGTGGGGAAATGGTTAGTCACGTGTAACAACGCTGTTGTTAAGTGTAACAGCGATAGTGTTACAAAACCCAACAGCAAATCTGTTGAAATCCACAGTAAGCCTGTTAAAGCATTGTCACTGTATATGTATGCTAAACTAGTGGCCCATTACTAAATGTGTTGCGTCAGCCTAGTGGTTAAGGCTGGAAGGTACCTATGACGAAGGATGCGGGTTCGAATCCAACTTTTGGTGTTATTTTTTAACCAATAAAATCATTCACCAGGATTAGCTGTTGGGTGATCTAACAGTGAAATTGGCAAGCCTAGTATAACAGAATTATCGGTAAATCACTGACCATAGTCCTGTAGACCGCAGTTAACAGGATTCACTGTGCGGATGTCGGAGTAACAGTGAAAGCAGTTGCAAATTAACAGTAAAGTAGTAAATTCACCCATATTTTTCTAAGCGTGTAGTAGCTGTAATACAATAAAAAATGCAAGGCAAGTGCTACCTGCAAACTTGCTGACAACTGAAACTGATAAATACCAGTCAGCAATTTCGTAAGTAAACCTCGTGCCTCGTAGTAGTTTCAATTTCTTAAAGGAACTGCTAGTCGCAAATATGCTTCTTCAAATATGAATTCTTATATCGGATATAAAATTCCTTACAAGTATAGATCACAAAAAAACCGAAGAGCATCCCGTCACTCATCCTCTCAGCAAACTTTCATCTCTCTACTCATTACAAACTTGAACCTGGTCCGCAATACGCGGAGCGGGAGGCGACTGTCACTAACAACTTTTTAGCACCGACTTTTAGCATTTCCCAACTTGGATATATTTTCCAGTACTTCGGATTTAATCTAAGCAAAGGTGTCAACGGTCAAGGTCAGGGTCAACGACTGGACTACACAGATGACCAAACAATTTACGAAATAGCAGTCCCGACATGCTCTTACAGGATGGGTGTACTAAACACGGGCTATGGATTTGTGCAAATCTGTAAGTTATTATTACATATAATATACATATATTATTTCTCACAAATTAATCAATAACAATCATTATATGCAACAAAATCATTAGATTCAAACCAATCTATCTAAAAATACAATTCTTTGTAAGGGCGGTAGTGACTCACACTACCGCCCCATCTCACAAAAATTCCTATACAGACAAAAATACTAATACGCTGATAATTCTCTTTCAGAGAATTACTCATGCTTCAGCTATTCTTACTTGACCGTACGTGCTTAAGTACCTACGTCTCAGAACAGTAGGAACATATCACCCCACTCCCTTTCCAATTTTTATTGCTCTGTTATTGCTAACAGAAGCACTATTCATAAAAACAAAGCTACAATTTCCAAGTAATTATACATCTACTATTAACAAATACATAGGTATGTATAATTGCTCTAACTGACAACTCACCCTCTTTATTGTCACCAAAGACTGAACTATGGACAACTCTGCTCTTTATGTAGAGCACCATTTCCTTTCATAAAATTAAACAATCCGTCTAAATTTTACAATGAAAAATAAAGAGAGAACACAATTCGATTACAATCTCAACGAGTCGGACCTATTATTTCTTGCTCATAGAAATCATAGATATTTTTATGAAATTTCTCACAGAGATTTTCATAATTTATATCTCAGCCACACATACACAGTAAAATTCCTCACAGAGGTTTTTACAGCTGTATCACTCAATACTACAACTCACAAGCAATACTTCATGAGTACATAACAAGCTATAATATTAAAATTCCTCCCAGAGGTTTTTAATACGAAAAGCTCATGGAAATTATATAAAACGGGTACCGACTAACCGGACGCAAACTCAACTCTACCCGCTTTTATACGTTATCATGCACATCTCTACCCTGTAGAGCTAAAAAGGAGCCCGCTACCCGGACGGATCTGGAGTGACTGCAGCACTTCAGACCTCGCTCCTGAATTTCCCCAAGGACCCCAGGAAGGAAGACAAATCCAACCACAAACACAATCCACCTGGACCATTTCCAACAAACAAACAAAAGGAAAAATCTCACAACCACAAGAGATATCTACAAAATAAAATTGTCATAAATTCCTCCCAGAGGTTTTATTTCATTTTTTATTTTCGAAAGGGCACACAATAACCCTATAATTGTTATAAATTCCTCCCAGAGGTTTTATATTCAATTCAAAAATTCGGAAGGGTACAAACACCCAGAGATTTTAAGTAAATTCCTCCCAGAGGTTTTACTATAAAAATCTATATAATTGGTTTGTTGTAAATTCCTCCCAGAGGTTTTACTTCATTCCCACAATCATCGGAAGGGCACACAATAACCCTGTAATTAATTGTAAATTCCTCCCAGAGGTTTTACATTAATTTTACAAAATATCCGAAAAAGGGCACACAATAACCCTGTAATTAATTGTAAATTCCTCCCAGAGGTTTTACATTAATTTTACAAAATATCCGAAAAAGGGCACACAATAACCCTGTAATTAATTGTAAATTCCTCCCAGAGGTTTTACTTAAGTCTACAATTTTACAAAACTTTTCAAATTCCTCCCAGAGGTTTTGCATTAGTTATTAACAGGACCGACAAAAGGCCACAATTACAAAATCAATAGTAATTTCCTCACTCACCACAAAACAAATCAAACTACAGAGGATTACACAAGTCCATCAACAAAGGACCTAACAAAAAATTCCGGATTAACCCTGCACTGACCAAGCCTATTTTATAGCCTTAAGGAGGGCCTGATCAACCCCCCGGACAGAAACAGACAACCATATGTCACAATCAAAAGGAACAAAAAACCCACCCAATCCAACGTCAGTCAGTGATATTGAAATTACAATCACACCATTTACAAAAAAAGTACCACAACCACCGGAATTACAACATTTACCTTACGAACAATTTTACACAACAAGCGTAGAGAAAAATTCCCAAGGCTCATACGACCGTCACTGGACAACCTCAAATCCAAAGGACATAATTGACGCGGCTTGGCAATTTTACGAAGACGAATATACAACCACCTGTAATTACTACGACAAATTCATAGGCGATATTTACAAAATACAAGACAAGAAAACTGAGGCCTAGAATACAGAACTAAAATCCCTCAAACTTCTTGCCACATCACAAGAGGATTATATACGGAGACATCAATCTACCCCAGAACCAGACAATATGGGTTCAAAATCAGACCAAGCAGCGACACTCTCTCTCATCTCCAATCCCATTGCACGCCTACCTCAACTTTCGTTTCCCCGCCTCACGGGTTTCCAAAATTATGACCACTGGAAAAACCGTTTTGACCAACAAGCTAAATTAAATGGTCTACAATCATATTTCGATGACACGCACAAACGCCCCGAAATTACCGTAGCCGAAGGTCATACAGACTATGCAACAGAGCTCAAAGCTCAAGAGGACTGGGACCTACAAAATATAATGGCCATTGAAGTCATCCTTTTCTCGGTCAACAATGCAATAGCCCATAAATTGCAATGCTACCCCACCGCAGCAGGAATGATGAAATTCCTCAATACACAATACTCAAAGACTCCTCCCACAAAAAGGACGGAGCTCCTCCTAAAATTGGTCAACCTTAAAATGGAAACTACAGGTTCCAATTACTTCTCCGAACTACTCCGGGTTAGAGAAGAATGCAAACAAGCCGGAGCAGAAGTCCCCGTGGGACTCACACTTGCACTTGGCCTAAAAACCCTCACCGATTCATACAAATACAAGCATTTCTTAGTCACATGGTACGCCCTGGATGACACACAGCAATCGGAAGAAAAGTTCCAGTCTTTATTGAGCTCAACAGACAACACAATGGAACCAGAGGAGGGCAGCAATCTGAAACCCACGGTTTCAGCACTATCCGCACAATCACAAAGACGCCCTCGTAGAGAAAATCCAAACAATGACCTCAGAAGGCAAGCCCAACAAGCTCACCGAGAAAAATCTAAAACAATGGGCAGGGGTTCATCCACAAACAATGACAATAAACCCCCAGAAACATTAAATACGGATAGATGCGGCCACTGTCTCAATATTGGACACAGTGAAGCAAACTGCATCAATAAGAAAATAGGCCATCCAAAAGCCACTGAAATTCCAATTCCCAGATCAAGGGCCCTCAATCACCCATCCCCCATAAGAGGACATGGCTCTGGAATCAGAGGAAGAGGACGCGGACGAGGTCGTGCACAATCTCGCCGCCAAACAAACAATCAACCCGGAAACAATCAACCCGGAAACAAGCAATCTGGAAATAATCCATCCGGAACCAACCAAAACAATCAATCCGGATCGACCAACCAAGGTCGAGGAGGGTCAGGCCAGGCCCCCGCAGCCCTACTCGCTGCCTCCACTGAATCTATCCATAGTGATGATTCAGTACACTACTACTCAACAGATGAGGAAGATCTTCCAGTGGACCAAGGTAGAAATACTCTACCCCGCACTTTGGAAGTCATTGCTAATAATGCAAGGCAGTATCGCTCACATGCATTTATGGTACGTCCAAGCCCAAAACCCTGTGGCAATCCCCGCAGAATAAATCAACAAAACGAGCCACCTCAACTCGTATACAATATTGCAACTAACTGCTATATATTCAGAACCATAGAACAGGATCTTTATCTCCTACCCAAAATCCACAAATGTGAAGTAGGACGATGTATACCTGAACACCTTGTCCGCCCTTTCCAAAACTCAGATGCAATTCCTACCGGAAATCCCGATGAACAGGAAGCAATTGCCCAAGGTTTCGAATTATTACCTGGCGCTACAATGGACATACTAAGTGACTCAGACGACCCTCTGACTCCGTCCAAAGGCACAAAAAGGAAGGAACAACCCAAATCACAACACACAAACTATGAGTCCGAAGATGACCGGGAGTCAGTCTACAATGAACCCCCTACGGTCAGTGACCCTTCAGACTTTCCACAAGGACAAGAAGAGGAGGGACACACCCCCCCTGGGACTCCGCCTCCATCTCTAAAGGTCAGCAATACAGCCGACAAATACAAAGTACCTGACCCATACTATGCCGTACAGACCCTTCAAACTTTAATGGAGGCCCTACAAACTACTCCACTAACAGATCCACTTGACAGAACAATAGTGGATTCAATTAATCGATGGATAGCCAATCCGAGTCCTAAGAGACAAACAGTGATGAACAAACTCACCCTACGATTGGAAAAGCATGCTCAGAAGTCAATAACACAAAAAGCAGCTCAACCGAGTCCATCGTCCTCCACAGCACAACAACTCACTCGAAATACACCAGAGACAACCACACAAATAGTGCCTAATCCACAGTTTATATTACAAACACTACAAACTCTCCTTGGAGCCCTACAAACGGGACCAACTGATCCACTGGACCAATCTCTGGTATCATCAATTAATAGATGGATAGACAAGCAACCATGGTACCCGTCCTCACAGGAACCACAACTTGAACGAGACACAACTAATACAACCCCTACAACACACGTTCAGGAGGGTAAATCAAAAAGGGGCAAAAAAAACAAATGTTCAAACAAAACGACACCCCAACCCTCACCTCCAAGGACGACCGTTCAAACTCAACAAACACAACAAAGGTTCTCACCCCTTCACCTTGATCCAAATCAACACAGAGCGATCAAAACCTACTATGACCTCACCCACACAGTTAACGGTCATTTCAAACGGCACTGGGTATCTCCACAACTACCAGTGACTGCTAAAGTTCTACAGAGTCATCATCCCTATGCTCATATAGAACAATTCATCCCCCACCCGGATGCACCAGCAATAATGGTGGTTAATGACACTCAAAATCCAAAACAAAGTGACCAGCACCTGTGTCACTGTCCTCACAATAATGATGAACACTCCACATTTGACCCATGCACCTGGAGAAGTCGGACTCATGAATTAATTAATCATGTACCCACCCTGTACACTAATATGGATACTCTGGAACATGACGCAGAACAACCAACTGCAGTCGAGGGACTCACTTTCAATCCACAAACCCTATGCTACCAAGTTCCATCCTCATCAACAACACAAAACAGTTTACGAGTCGCACCTTTCAAATTTGACCTGGAGCACGTCTGTACAGAAGAATCACGTTGCTTTCCAGCCAATCTAGTCAACAAAACCATGATGCGGAGTACAATACCTCCGAAAAAATCGATTCCCTCTCCTGACAATACGACACGGCCACAACGAACAAAACGGAAACCAATATGGGAACTCAGACATGCGTACATGGTTCAACCCTTTAAAAAAGGCTACTCCACAAAAAAGCCAATTATTACTGACCCCACAAATGGTCAGGAAGTCACACAAAACAAGCACACAAATCCTCCACCAATTATCAACTGTCACAACATTCCTGATGAAGCCTTCCGCTCCGCGATGGAAAACTTTTACCACCGGGCCAAACCAAACAAGGAAGCTCTCAGGGTCATACCCGATCAACAAGGGCATGTACTCAAAATCATTTTTGAAATGAAAAATGAACAAAAACATCACCTGGACAAAATCAAATCCACCCCCACCCCCTACATAATACAAGAGGAAGGCTACTCCTCCCTACAGGACCACTTCATTTGGCCTTGCGACACTGGTGCCGGAGTCCACATATGCGGGAACCCAGAATGGTTCTACAGCTTTTATAACTTCAAAAAGGAAACCGGTGTCAAGATGGCAGATGGTACCTGGGTGCAGTCTCCAGGATACGGGACAGTCCTAGTCTCCGCGTTTAACGGCAATGACTTGAATCCATTAGCCATTCATGGTGTATGGTATATACCCGGGGCTTCAAACTTATTCTCCGTATCCTGCATCACATTTCAAGAACAAATCACATTTGTAGGAGGGAACGAAGACATTTACTTTACACGCGAAACCCAACAAATCGCCCCACAAGACAAAAAGAACAAAAAGGAATCCATCCTCACTACAGTCATACAGAAAGTTCTTGTCGGCCAGACAATGAAACAAGGCCCTGACGACCCTGGTCAACTAGTGATGTTATTTCGCCCCATCTCCAAGCTAAAAGATGACATGACTGAAATCGGACTCAAATTTCCAGTCCTAGAACGCTGGCACGAACGCCTGGGTCATTACTCAAAACGCAGACTTGACTTGACCTTCCTTAATCAAGCCGTCGACACTCAAGGAAAAGAAGTCACAATAGGCGCAGAATCCAACTGTGACATTTGTCGCCGTCCAGGACGAATAGCACCACCTGAAGACCTCAATGCACCATATAACGGCCCCACCCACCCAGTAACAATTGGCGCTGTCCTCATTATCAAACTGGTGCAGGTCTCTTCAATTTCAACACATGGCCACAAAAATGCCCTCCTAATAATGGACGCATCATCAGAATATGTACAAGTTACATTTCTAACCCACATCAATAAGGATCAAATCCAAAAAGGAGTCACAAAAGCAATTCAATGGCTTCAATCCAAGAAACACAACCCCACCGCCGTTGAAATTCACTCTCAACTGCCCTTCGACCCAGAGTCTTAACTACAATGGAGCATTGACAACAAACTAACAATACAACCTCCTACATACACCCAACTCATGGAGCGCGTAACCTACCAATTAAAAGACGCCACCATGGCCATGTTGATACAATCAAATATCACAGATCAATTCTGGGAAGACGCATTCCGTACAGCTGTCTATGTCCACAATAGGATCATCAACCATACAGATATTATCACCCCCTATGAATGCGTACTCGGTTCCGCCCCCCGGATCTGCCATCTACAAATATGGGGAACCCCTGCCTTCGTGAAAATCATGAAAAACAACAAAATGACTGGTGACACCAAACAAGGATACTTAATGGGATACGAATGCGACAAAAAGCGCTCTTATTTCTTTGACTCATCAAACGGACAGTACCCTTATGAGTCTCATTTGGACTACTTCCCATCCCGTATTCCTGTAGCACCTCCCCAGGAGTTGCTACACAGAGAATGGATCTTTTATAAAGTTCCTATAATACAACAAACAACCTGTCATCAAGAAATGACCCCAGTCTCCATTCACCTGGACACACAAACAATGCAACGATGTTTCCGGGCGGCCATTCATGAAGAAGTTGAATCAGTCCACCAAACACCCATCACTGAGGAACCCCCCTTAGCGGACCTCTCTATAACAATCACCCCTGATGCTGAAGACCCATCACCGGCGTTCTCCCCAATCTCCATCAGGCCTGAACCTTCCTACAAAAGAGACCCTGTGTGGACTGCACATCTGGACCAAAGAGACATGGACTTTAATGATGACGTTCTCTGTCTAGATGCCCCCTCAATAGACCTACTTGCCCTGGTCAAAGACACGGACACTCCAAGAAAATACCGAGAGAAGTCGAACATACTACCCGACAAGGTTGCCGTAGCTAGATGGCTTCAAGACACCCCGTTTACTCTATCCACTAGCTATGTACCCGCTTCTCCTCCGTACTCTGGAAGTAGTAAACCGATGTCCATACAATGCACAATCAACAATGATGACGTCCCGCTACAAGAGGACCCACCTTTAATCATCAATCCTATCTACATCCCAAGAGACTATGAGGACGCTGTATCCTGCTCTGACCGTGACAATTGGACGGCAGCCATGCGCCACACTATGCTTATTATGGCTGGACAAGACACATGGGATTACGTAGATGCAAAAATGGTTTCCCGCAGAAACTTGAAAAAACCCGTCTGGATCTACTCAGCAGACAGTGACACTGGTCAACTCATGGCCAACCTAGCAATCAATCTAGGATCTCGAGACCATCGTGGAACTGTGCTCAACCGGTTTCCCACTCCCCCGGACCTGAACTTAGTTAGACTACTACTATCTGATGCTGCCACCTATGGAAAACACATTACAAAATTCGTGCTTGACAAAAATTTCCAATCAGTTGGGATACCAAAAACTCCCACCTATATGCAGCAACCCCCGGGCTTTAGTCTTCAGGACCCTCGAGACTTTGTTTGTCGTCTCAAAATTTTCCCAAGACGACCCACTCAACAATTTGAAACATGCTTCACATCCATCCTTGTCACTGATGGCTTTCACAAAAGCGACCACGCTTCTCATCTCTTCGTAAAGAAATATATCAAAGGCACCACGGACCATCGTATATTCATTTACTGGCATGAAGAGATCATACTTGTTACCTCCACTGATGTTCAAGGAACCGAATCTCTCACGGACCAATTTGCCCTCATACACCTTAATGAAGAGAAGGACTTCAAAATCCTATTCGGTATGGACATTCAAATGTATCCTACCATGATTCAACTTGACTGCGCTACACGCATCCGCACTATGAGAGACTTTGACATCACGCACTCTTTTGAGAAACAATATGAACCACTTCCTTTCAAATATGACTTGGACACCATTAGCAAGAGTGACCCTCACACTCCTCTTCAAAGAATTCTTGGGTGGTTATATCAAATAGCTATCAGTACCAGACCTGATATTCTACTGGCAGTACAACGACTCGCCCTACGCTTTACTTCACAATACAAAACACACACTGATGCAGCCAAAGGTATACTAAGATATCTACTGAACAATGACTCATTTTGCATTCAGTATCACTCCAAATTGGAAACCCCAATAGAAATAGCTCTGATGTCAGCCACAGGACACACCCCGGACCACATTCCACGCAGTATTGCTGGCTCGGCAATCACTCTCAATGACACTGTCATCACATGGAGCTCGACAATTGAACCTGCACAGTCATACCCACAACACAAAATGGAAGTACAATCCATATATGAAGTAAGCTGGCGAGGCAACTGGACTCACAAAGTACTAGTGGAATTAGGAGCCAGACCTCCTCATATGACAATCAAGCATAGAGCCCACTGTGATCCCGGATGGAAACTCATCTATGACCGCTTAGACAATGCCCCCGACTACATGCGGCCTACAATGCAGTGGCTCCAGAAACTCATTGAGAACAAACAACTAACACTGGAAGTCAGAGATGGGAACTTACTACCCATCCACCTACTCTCATCCCATGTAGGACGACTATCAATTCCAGACAAATTATTCTGTTTTGGTATGGTTAAACCACGAAAGGACTCACCACAAATACTTCAAGCGCAACCTTCAGCGCCACCTAAGTCCATCCTGATCAAACCAAGGAAACCATACTCTGCCCCAGTGGACCACTTCCCACCATTTGTGGTAGAAAACGCTCAAGTTACACCACAGGCCCTCAACAAAATATGGAACTCCGGACGACGACAACGCCCTCAATCGAGATTTCCCCGCAAGGAATCACCTCCGGAACCTCCACACAAACGATCCAAGAAATCTGACACTCACTCTCAAATGAACAAACCCCAAAAAATGGACAAAACCCCCAAAGTGAAATCTACAATAACTAAGGTCACTCCAGCAGCCACAACCAATGAGCAGCCTAAAAAGAAGTCAAGACACAAGGACTCTAAATCCCGCTCCACAACTGACGAATCAACCTCCAGAGCAGGGATTAGCACACTAGCACTAGCAATGACTGCCCTTTGTGTACTATCTCTTCTACCATCGACACAATCAACAATCATAGACAATGCTCCCCCTATCATATGGAGACGATCAGACCACCCTGCTGTCACAGGTTACAATCAAGTCCATCTCAAACTCCGACTAGTTTCCCCCTGTAAACTTCTCGTTTTGGATAAAACAGAATTCTCGGACATTAAAGCTAAATGCAACGATGAATACCGTCGCATCTTCCTGGAACCATTCCAAAAAATGTGTCCTCTACAAGTTGGACGCCCGAAGCGATTCATCTTCACAGCCATAGCCCTCCTAGCTATATTCGCTGTCACAAGTGCTGGCCTAGGCATGGCCTATCAAGCACATGAGCAAACACAAGTGAATCACGATCACATCAACGACCTGGCCCATCATTTTACACGACTAGAGGCAAAGGTCAATAAAGACACCAACCACCTTAATATCTTAAAACAACAAATGCTTACGTTAGCGAAACAAGTCAACAGTCTAACAATGAAAGTCAACACCCTCAGATCGGAAACAGTAGAACTCGAATTCTCCATTGCCTACCTTATGTCTCGACTCACAATCAGCCAACAAGTTCTCACTCGCACAGCAAAGCTCTGGAAAAAAGGAGACATGGACGATAGCCTCTTTGAATACCTCAATTTCACACTTCCATGTGGGACGGACTGTCCTATGGAACTGGCGGATTTTCGCTCATGCACTTTTGACACTGACCAAGAGGTAGCCAACATCAAATTCATCCTCCCACTTATTGACACATCTCTCACCGTAGTGGAAGCCGATCCTTTCAAACTCATTACAAATCACAACAATCGGACCTGTGATCTACAATACACTGGTCCTACTAATGCTCTCATTTCAATCAAGGAAGACTGTATATACGCCACCAATCTGGAACTACAATTTAAGAAACGTGTATTGGCCACGACTCACCAAAAATGTCGACCACGCAGTACCTTCCAAGGCGGCAAGGAGTTCTACACTCTCACCAACTGTCGACCTCAACAACCACATGACCTAGAGGACAACGTACAAGTCAAGGCCTATGACGGAAAATACTACATTTATTGCCCTGGCCTACCGATTACTATTGGAGACACACGCACCACTGACTGTCCCTCTGGTATCTTCACACAACCCATTAGCACCACCTTCAGGATTCTGAATCAAACTTTCCGAGGAAATATTCTGGACCTGATATTCATTGAAAGAGAAGACCCCATGTTTCTTGCTGGACTCGACTGGCATCTCACTCCTAAACTAAACATGAGCAAATTACATGAAACCTTTCCTGAGTCTACTGATAGGGACCCTATTCCCTGGATGGATTCATCCTTCTCCTCAGACTCCACACCATACATATGGACAACAACAATCCTCGTTCTTCTCTTGCTTGGACTCATTCTATTTATCACCAGGACCACCTGGACAAACTTCTACTCAAAATGGAGAAAATCAACCCGACGACCGGCTCTCACACCAAACCCAAAGGATAAATCAATGGAACTGGCAACAATACCCCCTCTATTGGACAACTCTCCTCCTAAGCCATCACCCAGAGTCATTTCAAGCGATTCACCACCACCACCCTTTCACCACACTGGTGGAAGGCTCAAAGTACTCCTTTGAGTATCTAACCATATGTTTTTTTGACATATACTCCTCCTTAATGGTTACTACAACTCACCCCACCTACAATCAACAATAACAAATCACAAATTCGGACTATTTATCAAAAAAAAGGAGGGTATTATTACATATAATATACATATATTATTTCTCACAAATTAATCAATAACAATCATTATATGCAACAAAATCATTAGATTCAAACCAATCTATCTAAAAATACAATTCTTTGTAAGGGCGGTAGTGACTCACACTACCGCCCCATCTCACAAAAATTCCTATACAGACAAAAATACTAATACGCTGATAATTCTCTTTCAGAGAATTACTCATGCTTCAGCTATTCTTACTTGACCGTACGTGCTTAAGTACCTACGTCTCAGAACAGTAGGAACATATCACCCCACTCCCTTTCCAATTTTTATTGCTCTGTTATTGCTAACAGAAGCACTATTCATAAAAACAAAGCTACAATTTCCAAGTAATTATACATCTACTATTAACAAATACATAGGTATGTATAATTGCTCTAACTGACAACTCACCCTCTTTATTGTCACCAAAGACTGAACTATGGACAACTCTGCTCTTTATGTAGAGCACCATTTCCTTTCATAAAATTAAACAATCCGTCTAAATTTTACAATGAAAAATAAAGAGAGAACACAATTCGATTACAATCTCAACGAGTCGGACCTATTATTTCTTGCTCATAGAAATCATAGATATTTTTATGAAATTTCTCACAGAGATTTTCATAATTTATATCTCAGCCACACATACACAGTAAAATTCCTCACAGAGGTTTTTACAGCTGTATCACTCAATACTACAACTCACAAGCAATACTTCATGAGTACATAACAAGCTATAATATTAAAATTCCTCCCAGAGGTTTTTAATACGAAAAGCTCATGGAAATTATATAAAACGGGTACCGACTAACCGGACGCAAACTCAACTCTACCCGCTTTTATATAAGTTAATTTGTATGTTTATAATAATTATTTGCCATTTAATTAATTTTTGCTGTAATATTATTGTCTATTAATGTACTGTATTTTTAATTCTTTAAAACAGTTGAGGACGGGACTGTTAACTACACAGTTTTATGGTTGCCATCCCGGTACTTGCATATGATCATTTATCTTGGGACTTGCATTCTTCTACAGATTATTTTAATGCCGTGGTGAATACTTCGTAGACTATATAGCTATATTTTTGCTACAATTAATTTATTATAGGGAAAATATGCTGATTGCTAATGAGGTTTGTAATTATTGATAATTATTAATTATCGTTATTAAAATTTTGCTTTAATAGTTTAAATTATTATAATTTATATAATATTGAAAATAAATAATCTAATGGTTGCATGTACATGTTTGAAAATACATAAAATTTTGTACTTACAGGATTTACAATTTATTTCGCTGCATATTATTCTATGTATTTAGTAATGATTTAGTTCATTATACGAATTCGGTTATTAAGAATTATTTCATTCTCCACAAATATTGCATGTTGTGGTATATCGTCTATGAAAAACCAAAATAACCCATATCCATTTTTAGCTCAAAACAATATCACCTATCTTCTATCTACAAACATTCAAAAATGTCTCGAGAGCATGTAAATAGAACATTTTGCACCTTTAAAAAAAATGTAAATACATACAACATATTACACATTTCAAACCCATGGAATTAAAACATTTCGCGCCTTTTCAAAAAAAGGAATTCGAATATTTTGCACCTTTTCAAAAACATGGAATTAGAAATTTTCGAACCTTTAATTTAAAAAACATGTACATAATACATTTTACATTGTTCCATTCGTATTTTTATAGTTGCAAAAATAGAAAATAATGTCCTGCTTCAACGACGTTTGCATTTTTTAGAGTCCCATCAGGGAATTTACGGGAAATACATTTTGGTTTATTTTTGTTGTTTTATACGATTCACGCAACCAGCTTTATCTAACTCTCAATGTTGAATGTTCATAACAATTAAAATTTGAATAAACACAACATCTAGAATAGTTAAAATCATGGTGATCAGAAAATGTGGATTGTAATAAAGCAAGTAAATGTGTATTATTTTGAACATTTTCTGCATCTTACCTTTACAGGTATTTTGAACCGTACAGTAAGACAAAAGCAATATTTAAAAGCTGCAAACTATTGTATACACAGTGTGTCTCATAATTTTTAACTCACCCCAGTTTATGGGCTTGAACGAAGAGTATAGGCTCTCTGTGGTGTCTCTCGCAGTTAGCAGCTAATTAATACTATGCAGGGACTGCATTTCTCGCTCTATTGTAAGTGCGATAAATCTCTACTGACAAAGTTCAAGCGGCGTCAGGTTGTTTCAAGTTGGTTGATTTTACCTTCGAAGTTTTTTAATGTAATGTTGTGTTATATGTGTGCGACTTGACGGCTTTATTATTAAAAATTTAAACTATTATATATAAATTATATAAATTAATTAAGATGGAGTGCTTTACAGTCTTTAAATCTATATTAATAAATACGTTTCGTTTTACCGTACGCTGACAATTTTAGAGAATTTTGAATATTTAATTTCATTAATGTTGTATAGATAAAAATTGGTTATAATGATCCATGTACATAATTATCATGTTCTCATAATATCATGTTCTGTATTTATTCGCTGTGTGAAATATGACAATAAAGCCCTTACTTACTTACTTACTTATAAAAAACAGTCCTTTCTGACAATGGGTACATATGATTAAAAATAAATTGTTTTGTATACTGCTCTAACACATAATATGTAGGCCAGTAACAATAAGCCTACTTAAGGCTAATACTATACGCAATTAATGCTTAATAATATGCTTAGTTGTCGTAGCATTGTATTAGATCGTACTAACACCTAATTACTTAATTATTACTTTGTTCAATACTCTATATAATAAAAGCTGTCATCAAATATTTATTTTTGGCACAATTTTATCCTGAAAATTGTTTCCTGTCTTGATATTGACGTAATAAACGTTACTCACGTCATGTACACGCTTAGAAATATATGGGTGAATATTTACTACTTTAATGTTACTTTGTAACGGATTTCACGGTTACTCCGACATCCACAGTAAAAGCTGTTATCCGCGGTCAACAGGAATTTCAGTTAGAGATTTACCGATAATGTATAGTTATATTAAGCTTACTGAAATCACTGTTAGATCACCCAACAGCCAACCCTATTGAATGATTTTATTAGTTAAAAAATAATACCAACAGTTGGATTCGAACCCGCAACCTTCCTCACAGGTACCTTTTGGACTGACGCAATACATTGTTTTATGTTTCGTATAAATTAATTTTGGGTTGTAAATACAAATCAATATCTTGTAATTATATGTTATGCTTTCCATATTACACGCTTAATTTCCTTTGTAAGTATACCTGAGCACCTTTTCATAAGTGATAAATATATGTTTTGCAATGGGCTTTAGTTATGTAACATCCATAGGAAGAAAGTATAGGCGAACTAATCAATATCCAAGTAGGCTTACGGGAGTTTTATTCCACTACAGTAATATCGTAAATTCTCACATTTCTTTTGAATCATCATCAGACACGCAGTTTTTCATTATGTTTTCTAAAACGAAATTAAAAAATTTTCCAGGGACGGATACTGTTCAGTAGTGACTGTACAGCATGGTCAGAAATTTTCCATGACGTCAGAGCATTTGGGTTTGGGTTGCTCTCAAACCCAGAGTACTGAACGACTCTTAAGTTGCTCTCAAACCCCCACTTTTGTATGGGTCTGAGAGCTTCAAGTAGTAGAAGGAGCCGATGCCTCAGCATGCCTCAGCATGCCTCAGCATGCCTCAGCATGCCTCAGCATCAGCTCAAAAAAAAGGAAAGAGAGCAGTAGCATTCAGTCCCTTTTGGCACTGCTCTCAGTCGACCAAAAACCAGAGAAGCGAAAAGACCTGTCCGCTCTGAGCTCTGATCAGCCATCTTTCCTTTTCTCTAAATTAAGTTCACAGTCAGATATTTCTGACTTCCTTCTTTATTCGGTGTATCAAAACTGAAGTTTCAAACCTTCTTATTTAGTGTAACTGTGCGTAATTAAGTGTGTTTCACGTCTTGTTATTTAGTGTAATGTGTGTAATTAAGTGTGTTAATAGTAATTAAACGTAAATTGGTAATTACTACCAAATTCACGCACTTAAGAGATCACACCCACCATTTTATTGCACATTCGACCACTGCTACATCTTCAGTGTCTCACATTGCCCATCTCACCACATAGTCGCTAAGTGCATCAAGCTTCAGCTATTTGGTCCATTCATCATATACCACAGTTAAGGCTGCCAGTGCTGTTTTCATGCATCCGCATGTAGTCATGCACTGCACTCTTGGTCATCTCAGTTTCGGTCACAGTCCATCTCAAGACTCGCTCTCCAGGTCACGTCCTCCGGTCTGTTCAGTTAACTAGACCTGCTCATCAGCTCCGCTCAGCTCGGTCGGTCGGTCGGTCGGTCGGTCGGTATCAGGCTTCATCATACCAGAGCAACAACAGATCCAAGGAGCAAACCTCATCTGGTCCCAGGTATCATTTGGCTCTCAGCTCACCTGGTCCCACCTCAAGCTCTGGTCCCAGCTCTCGGGTCCCATCTCAAGCTCTGGTCCCAGCTCTCTGGTCCCAGCTCAAGCTCTGGTCCCAGCTCTCTGGTCCCATCTCGAGCTCAAGCTCTGGTCCCATCTCAAGCTCTGGTCCCAGCTCTCTGGTTCCAGCTCAAGCTCTGGTCCCAGCTCTCTGGTCCCATCTCGAGCTCAAGCTCTGGTCCCATCTCAAGATCAAGCTCTGGTCCCATCTCGGGCTCAAGCTCTGGTCCCAGCTCAAGCTCTGGTCCCAGCTCGGTCTCTGGTCCCAGCCAGCTCTCTGGTCCCATCTCGGCACCTGGTCCCAGACCCAACTTCAGCTCACCTGGTCTCAAGTCTATTGGACCTGGTCTCCAGCCTTCTTATCCCGGTCTCAAGTCTATTGGACCTGGTCTCCAGCCTTCTTATCCCGGTCTCAAGTCTATTGGACCTGGTCTCCAGCCTTCTCATCCCGGTCTCAAGTCTATTGGACCTGATCTCCAGCCTCCTCAGCCCGGTCTCAAGTCTATTGAGTCCGGTCTCAACCCTCTCAAACTTCATCTCAAGCTCCTCACATCTTATCCCAACCGAATCATACCCGGTTGTCTCCATTATCCAACCACCTCACCTACCCAGATATCGACTACAACAAAACCAAGCAACCCATCAAACACATCTTCATAGCGAATTAGGAATGAACCATCCAATCCTCTTATTTACACAGAGGACGTCCAGTTTGGGTGGACGTTAAGGTGCACCGGGATTTACGACCCCAAGCTCAAGTGTGCATACCCCCAATCATTGGTCCTTCGATTACCAGATATTCGTGTCCTTTAAAGACGTCAAAATTCAAGCTTGTGTTCGTCGATATCCAAGTTTCTACCCGTTCCTAGTACCCAAAGTCCGGTTATCAGCGGTCTTTACTTCGTACCAGATACCTCAAAGCTGGTCGTTGCGGTCCCAACCACATCTGTAGTGCCTTAAGCTGCTACAACATGGATGCCCTCCTCAATAAAAGGAAAAGGTGTGCCTCGTCTTTGACTGCTCTTGGGCTTGTTGCTAAACAAGCTATAGAAAATGAAGCCAACCGACGGACAGGAGACAGAATCTTAGTGGATCTTGATGCCTGGTTAGATTCTCTAAACGACCTGCAAGAGGAAATCAGAACAGCAGGAGAATCCAACAACACTACCTATGAGACTAATGAAAAGGCATACTACTCCTTGCGTCTCACACACCATGACATCAAGACCTCTGTTGAAGCCTTAGCATCTATGCAACCAGTGCAGGATGCACAGGCAACCAATACTACCCCTCTTCCTGTGGAGTGTTCTATCAAGCTTCCTCCAATTGATCTCCCTACCTTCAATGGCAACATGTTTAACTGGCTCCACTTCAAAGACGTATTCAGAAAAGCAGTTCACGACTCCAAGACTCTTTCCGGTTCTGTCAAGTTGCACCATCTCAACAACAGCCTCAAAGGAGATGCTGCGTCCATCACCAAAAACATCCTTATCAGCGACTCTAACTATGACATTGCCTGGAAGTCTCTCTTGGACCGGTACGACGATGAAAGGACACTTGTCACAAATCATCTCAACCAGCTGTTTGACCAGCCTTCTGTTTCTGCTTCCTCCCCTTCTTGCCTCCGGAACCTCATTGATACTACCTCAGCTTGTGTAGAATCACTCAAGGTTCTCGGCCAACCTACCGACCAGTGGAGCACCATCCTGGTTCACCTAGTAGAAAACAGGATGGACCCTGAATCTCAAGTGCAGTGGGAGCTGCAAAGAAAAGGTAACAAGTTTCCCACGTTCACGGAACTAACCGCCTTCATCACCTCTCGATCGAAGGCTCTCATGTTCTTGTCCGGTGCTTCTGCTAGACCACATCAGCAGAGTCACCACCAGGGACAGAACAGCACCCAGAAGCAGAGAGACCTGAACCCCCAAGCAAAGCAAGGGAACACCAAGCAAGTTTACCTTGCCACCAAACCTGATGGCTCTCCGTGCATAGCTTGCAACACTACAGAGAAGCACGGTTTGATGAACTGCGAAAGGTTTCACTCTCTTGCTCCTGCTGACCGGTTAGCTATCCTCAACACGAACAACCGCTGCCTCAACTGTTTCTCCTCTGTCCATGGTACCTCCAAGTGTGATAGCCCTCATTCATGCTTCATCTGCAGGAAACACCATCACACTCTCCTTCACAACAGTGAAAAGGCTCCATCAGGCAAGACTGAAGCGGATCCACCTCCGCTCCCACCTCCTAAGAAGAATGATCCTCCATCAAGTACTTCAGTGCATGGAACGACCGGGTCTCATATACCCGCTCAGGTGCTCCTTGCAACCGCTGTTGTTGTCATCAATGATAGCAATGGTGTAGGAAGAGAAGTGAGAGCACTCATCGACCCCGGTTCTCAAAACTCCTTCATCACAGCCGCGTGTAGTAGAAAGCTATGGCTCAAGCGAAAGAAGACAAGTATTAATGTCAACGGTCTTGGTTCTACTGCTGCTGGGTCCTGCTCCTACCGGTCCTCCTTCTACATCAATTCTCGTACAAGGAGAGAATCAATCCGCATGGACGCTTACCACCTCAAGACGATCACCGGCCGACTTCCTTCTCACTCCTTTCAGCATAGCTCTTGGTCACATCTTTATGGCTTAGAGTTAGCAGACCCATCCTACAATGTCTCCTCGCAAATCGATCTTCTTCTTGGGGCTGATGTCTATCAAGACATCATTGAAGCTGACATCAGAAGAGGTCCTCCTGGAACTCCCATAGCCCTAGAGTCCAAACTAGGGTACCTTCTTATGGGTAAACTGCCTATCATTGGATCATCCACTTCCTCGTTCCTGGTTACAACAAATGCTGCTCTCACCAGCTCTGGCAACACAGAGGAAGTGCCACTAGTCAGTCCTTACACCAAGCAACGTCCTTTTGTCTGCGGCTCTACCGGCCCAACGATCTTTTCTTCTACCAAGCCTACCCTCTCAATCCTCCCAACCTCAGCCGGGTCTACTGTGTCGACCAGCTCTACTTCAACTGCATCGGCCGGGTCTACCGTCTCGATGAGCTCCACCTCAACCGTGTTGACCGGGTCTACCGTGTCTACCAGGTCCTTTTCAACTGCGTTGGCCGGGTCTACCGTGTCGACTATTTCAACTTCAACTGCGTTGGACGGGTCTACCGTGTCGACCAGCTCCGCTTCAACTGCGTTGACCGGGTCTACCGTGTCGACCATCTCCGCATCAACCATGTCGACCGGGTCTACCGTCTCGACAGGCACCGCTCTAACTACATCGACCAGGTCTACTGGCTCAACTTCCGCTGCGTTGATCGGGTCTACTGTCTCAACCAGCTCCGCTCCTACCAAGTCGACCGTCTCAACTGCAGCTACCAGCTCCACGGTCTCCACCTTAGCCAGCTCTACATGCCATACTGGGTCCTTGGTCTCCATCTCTACCGCATCTACCAGCTTGATGGTTCCAGCTCCAAGCATGCTCATCGGCTCTAAGGTCTCCATCTCAACAGCATCTACCGGCTCAGAGGTCCTCGTCTCATCTGTGTCTACTGTTCCTACCGGCTCAACGGTCCTTGCCTCATCTGGCTCAACCGTCTCAACTGGCTTGACATGCTCCAACTACCAACATCAAAATCAGGCCAAGGTGTATAGTGGTGTAGCGACTGGTGTATCAAAGCATTGGAAAGATCTAAAGCTGACTTCATCGATCAAGGCATCTGAACTTCCCAGGGTGGGCGGTCAACCTCCAAAATCTGATCTCCCCCCAGCCAGAAAGCACCCGGTGCTTCTGTCTCAAGACCATCTGCTCAATACTCCAGTCACTTATCATCATCACCTTACAAGCATGCCGGCTGGACCTCAACTTCTTCATCCTTCTCGGTCTACTCGGTCGGTCGGTCTTAAGCTCATACTCGGTCGGTCGGTCTCAAGCTCACATAGCCCGTCCAGATCAGCTCACCCTCGGTCTCTGATCTCAGCTCACCTGGTTCCAGGCCCATCTCGGCTCTCCAACCTGGTCCTAGCTCCAAGTCCTGGTCCCAGGCCCCAAGTCGGCTGTCAGCTCACCTGGTCCCAGACCTTACACTGGGTCTCAGCCACCTCACACCTCATTCTAATAGCAGCAAAGCATCTTCATCCTTCTTGGTCTCTTCGGTCATGGATCACAAACCTGCATCTGAACCTTTGGCACCGCTGGTACTCTGACAATCTTATCATGTATCAGCAGCGTCCAAAGTGGATGATACCCCACAGGAAGCTTACAGTCACCAAACTTGGGCTTCTAAAGAACGGCAATCTCTTTCGACTTCATTGGAGAAGAGCTACAGTCGTCGCAGGCCATCCTTCAGCAGACCATCACCTACTGCAGTCATCTGAGAAGGCAATCACCACCTACCAGCAATTTCACCGATCTAGACATAAGTCTAAACAAATCAATATGTACTGTGTACCATGTATTATCATGCTACCTCGGTGTATTGTGCAAAGTTAGGTTAGTTTTCAATATACGTAGCCAATAAGCAATCAATTCAATTATTAATACTTTTTCCAATTAAAATTAAAGTAATTGTACCAGTATCTCTACATGTATGCTAGGTTAGTTAATATAATCCAAATTATATTCATATATTAATCTAATATAAATCTCTTAGCCTTTAATGTGCCTTTTAATATGATATGATCATTCTTTAGGTAATACCATAGGTTAAGTAAACACTTTCAACATTTCAAATTCCTTCTTTAGGTCTATTATGAGCCCTTGTGCTTATAAGCCCTCAGAGCTCATGGTGGGCGGAATGTTCAGTAGTGACTGTACAGCATGGTCAGAAATTTTCCATGACGTCAGAGCATTTGGGTTTGGGTTGCTCTCAAACCCAGAGTACTGAACGACTCTTAAGTTGCTCTCAAACCCCCACTTTTGTATGGGTCTGAGAGCTTCAAGTAGTAGAAGGAGCCGATGCCTCAGCATGCCTCAGCATGCCTCAGCATGCCTCAGCATGCCTCAGCATCAGCTCAAAAAAAAGGAAAGAGAGCAGTAGCATTCAGTCCCTTTTGGCACTGCTCTCAGTCGACCAAAAACCAGAGAAGCGAAAAGACCTGTCCGCTCTGAGCTCTGATCAGCCATCTTTCCTTTTCTCTAAATTAAGTTCACAGTCAGATATTTCTGACTTCCTTCTTTATTCGGTGTATCAAAACTGAAGTTTCAAACCTTCTTATTTAGTGTAACTGTGCGTAATTAAGTGTGTTTCACGTCTTGTTATTTAGTGTAATGTGTGTAATTAAGTGTGTTAATAGTAATTAAACGTAAATTGGTAATTACTACCAAATTCACGCACTTAAGAGATCACACCCACCATTTTATTGCACATTCGACCACTGCTACATCTTCAGTGTCTCACATTGCCCATCTCACCACATAGTCGCTAAGTGCATCAAGCTTCAGCTATTTGGTCCATTCATCATATACCACAGTTAAGGCTGCCAGTGCTGTTTTCATGCATCCGCATGTAGTCATGCACTGCACTCTTGGTCATCTCAGTTTCGGTCACAGTCCATCTCAAGACTCGCTCTCCAGGTCACGTCCTCCGGTCTGTTCAGTTAACTAGACCTGCTCATCAGCTCCGCTCAGCTCGGTCGGTCGGTCGGTCGGTCGGTCGGTATCAGGCTTCATCATACCAGAGCAACAACAGATCCAAGGAGCAAACCTCATCTGGTCCCAGGTATCATTTGGCTCTCAGCTCACCTGGTCCCACCTCAAGCTCTGGTCCCAGCTCTCGGGTCCCATCTCAAGCTCTGGTCCCAGCTCTCTGGTCCCAGCTCAAGCTCTGGTCCCAGCTCTCTGGTCCCATCTCGAGCTCAAGCTCTGGTCCCATCTCAAGCTCTGGTCCCAGCTCTCTGGTTCCAGCTCAAGCTCTGGTCCCAGCTCTCTGGTCCCATCTCGAGCTCAAGCTCTGGTCCCATCTCAAGATCAAGCTCTGGTCCCATCTCGGGCTCAAGCTCTGGTCCCAGCTCAAGCTCTGGTCCCAGCTCGGTCTCTGGTCCCAGCCAGCTCTCTGGTCCCATCTCGGCACCTGGTCCCAGACCCAACTTCAGCTCACCTGGTCTCAAGTCTATTGGACCTGGTCTCCAGCCTTCTTATCCCGGTCTCAAGTCTATTGGACCTGGTCTCCAGCCTTCTTATCCCGGTCTCAAGTCTATTGGACCTGGTCTCCAGCCTTCTCATCCCGGTCTCAAGTCTATTGGACCTGATCTCCAGCCTCCTCAGCCCGGTCTCAAGTCTATTGAGTCCGGTCTCAACCCTCTCAAACTTCATCTCAAGCTCCTCACATCTTATCCCAACCGAATCATACCCGGTTGTCTCCATTATCCAACCACCTCACCTACCCAGATATCGACTACAACAAAACCAAGCAACCCATCAAACACATCTTCATAGCGAATTAGGAATGAACCATCCAATCCTCTTATTTACACAGAGGACGTCCAGTTTGGGTGGACGTTAAGGTGCACCGGGATTTACGACCCCAAGCTCAAGTGTGCATACCCCCAATCAGATACTAATGAAAAACTTTTAACACCGTCTCTCCAGAAAATAATTATGAAGGGGTTCACTTTTGGAGAATTTTTCCAAGCACATCCGTTTCGATGGAATCCGCGACAAAATAGACCTGAAATGGTCTCTTCCAAATGGCGACTGCTCCTTTGGAAAGTGAATCTTTTCGTTTCCAACGCTTACTACGTTTTCCTCCTGTGTCGCTCTCTTCAAACTTTTTTATTTGAGGAGAATGTGAGTAGATCCCAAAAGATTTACATGTATTTTGTGATTGTTTTCTATTCCTTCATCCCACTACTTCATGCAACGATCCTTCTTAAGTTAAAGGAGTTCCCGGTGTACGTTTTGAATGCATTGACATTCATTAGGAGCTGTGAAGGTAATTACATTAAATTACTGTTTAAAACAAAAGTTGATAAATATACAATTTTATTTTTAAAAGTATTTTGGGTCGTCCATAAATGATGTCAGTGAAATATCCCAATTTCTAAAGTTATGACCCCCTGCAATTAGCTTCATTATTGAGCAAATGCTTATCTTTAACACGGAATGCCATCAGTGTCGAAGCAGACCCATTGAGCCTACCCATGATATCATTTATGGACGATTCGGACGATTCCTTTGCATGTTTTGAAAAGTGCAAAATATTCTATTTGCTTGTTTTTGAAATGCTCAAAATGTTCTATTTGCATATTTTTGAAAGTTGCAAAATATTCTATTTGCATGTTTTGGAATGGTGCAAAATGTTTTATTTGCATGTTTTGAAAATGCAAAATATTCTATTTGCATGTTTTTGAAAAGTTCAAAATGTTCCGTTTACATGCTTTGAAAAAGTGCATCATTTTTTGCTATTTTATGGTTTTTAGCAACGGTCGTTGTCGATATCTAAAAGTCATTTAAACCAATAAGTTAAGGGTTACATTAAATTTTAAATGCGTTTAAATTTCCAGACCAGTTCGTTAAGGCTGGGAGTAGGACACCGAAAATAATCAAATTTTGTGCGTGGGGTACTCAATGTACCTACGTGAACTTCAACCTGAACATCGCTGTGATCGTGGCTGTGTCCATCCTCCGTCCGTCATCCCGGGAATTCATCTCTTCCATTATTTTCGAGGTCCTCCAGTCCCAGTATCCAAACAGTTGGGGCAACAATGCTCACCTGGCGGATGAATTGAAACTCATCAAGACTTGGATCATCATTGGATCGGCCACATTTCAGACGTGGATAATGTACATCTTTATAACTCAGTGTCACGTTCTCATCTTTACTTGTGCGTCCATCACTTGCTTACAATTAGCTTTGTTGGACGAGCTCAGGTACTGCTGGTCCATGAAAGAAGCCATAACATGGCTGCAACGAAGACCGTACCAGATAGCTGAGCCACACGATTAATTCGTCCCCCGGGGCCAAAAAGGAAAACCGCAGATAAGATACCTTAAGGGACATTTTGTGGCGAGCCGTGTGGGGAAGAATTATTCTAGTGGCTTGTTATATCTGTTTTAGTCTGATATCGTTATGCAATGCAACAAATTTCAATTCTGAACAAGGGGTCCTCCATAAATGACGTCACGGGTATTGTCAATGGGTCTGCTTGCACTTATTGGTGACACTCCATGATGAAGATAGCAATTTAAGCCATTTACGTCAAGCTGATGACAGGGACAGCATAAGATCCGCAAGAAATGGGAATATTTTGGTGACATCATTTATGGACGAACCTTAAGTTATTTCTACCTATTTACATTTAGTTAATAATATACTGTAATAGAAATAATTATTTTTCAGTGATAAAAAATGCACAGTAGCAAATTGGGAACTAAGAAAACCCTTGATGAAAATTAAGATGTGGAAGGCGATCCAAATGAATGTTTTCAACACGGACCAGATGTATTTGGTGGGTGTGGCAGGGACGAAAATACTTCTCGTTCTTTTCGCAGTATTCTGTGCGTATGGAGCAATTAAATTTGATGGAGTCCTTGCAATCGGACTGGGAATTCTCGGAACAAATTGCACAGTTTTCCTCGCCTTCCTATTTACATTGCTTTGCCAGGCTCATGAGAAATCCAGTGGACTCTTAATGGAATGGAAATGCCGTGGTTCATTAACATCTTCAATGTCACCGGACAGAGTCTATTGTATCCAGGAAAAGACAGAAAACAGGAATTCTGGGATGACGGCGAGGGATTGGGTCAGGATGAAGAAGTATTTGAGGTCACTGAGAACCTTTTCAGGGACTATAATGGGCATGTACAGAGTTGACAAGATCATGGTTCTCACCATGTTTAAATTTATAGTCGAGTCCACTGTTAACTTCATACTCATGTATCGTTGAAGGTATTTTAATTTTTAATGCAGTTTCCAGTAATGTAGACCCATTTCCAGCTTAAATAAGAATTAAAATGAACTATATATGTATGTCAGAAAATAATTAGGAGGTTTTAAAAAATACAAAATATTCTATTTACTTGCTTTTGAAAAGTGTAAAATGTTCTATTTGCATGATTTCGAAAAATGTGATGTGTTCTATTTACATCATATTGAAAAGTGTAAAATGTTTCATGTTCATTTTTTTGAAAGGCGTAAAATATTCTACTTACATGATTTTAGAAAATGTAAAATGTTTTATGTGCATGTTTTTAAACAACGTAAAATATTCTACTTACATGATTTTGAAAAGTGTGAAATGTTCTATTTACATGTTTTCAAAAAGTGTAAAATGTTCTACTTATGTACATGTTTTTAGAAAGTGTAAAATGTTCTATGTGCCTGATTTTTAAAAAGCGTAAAATGTTCTACTTACATGATTTTAAAAAAGTGTGAAATGTTCTGTGTACATGACTTTGAAAAATGCAAAATATTCTATTTACATGATTTTGAAAAGCGTAAAATGTTTTATTTACTATATGTTTTTAAAAAGTTCCAAAATGAACCAGTTAGGTACATGTTTTAAAGATATTGATTTCTAGATAGAGCATTTAGTTTTCGGCTAAAAATCAAAACGGGTCATTTTATTTCTTCACAGACGACATAAATTACAAATCATCATCGAATTTTTTCTCTTCATCGTTAGTGGTGATTATCAATATTTATTAAATTTGAAGTAGTGTAGAACCTTGACGAGCTAATTTAAATGGGAACGGCGTTGAAGCAGCACATTGTTTTTAGATAAATAAAATAAATAGAGCTTTGTTTTGAATACCGTTTCTTTTTTCTAAAAATGAATTTCGAGCTTTTACGTCTCTCCGATTAATTTGCCAGCGGACGGTTGTGGCTATGTTTGGTTTTGTGTGGACGAAACTAAGTTTGACTTCGGTGTTTTTAATAAAACATCAATCAGGAGATTGTAGTTTGGATAGAATTTTTCATAACAGCCTTCGACTTACTGCCCTAACTTAAGGACAATATATTCGAAAAAGGTAAAAGATACGTGAGTATAGGATGCAAAACTATAATTATAGGCTATTTTGCATATGGCTCCTACTGGCCCATTTACTAAACAATTGAAAAATTCCACTCTGTATTCGCGAATTAATAGCATCATGTAGCCTATTAATTGAATATATAATCATCATACTATCGCATCTATGTGAAAATGTCAAAATGTAAATTTTTGCTTGGTTCAGGTTGTCGTTCGTTTCCGTATAAATTAAGTAAGCCAAGGGGAACGAACGATAAGTCTGACAGCGTGGAATGTGTCACAAATATTTGCCTTTCCTTCAAGTCAAATTCAGCAAAGCATAAACACGTACCTACATATTATATCACATATACATAGAAAACAAATAGCAATTCCAGAATCCAGGTCTTTTTCGATTCAGAAATGATGTTTTAATTATTCATTCTTCATTATTGACTTTGGATTGATTCGGTCGTTCCAATATTAAAAAAGAATTTCAATTAATGCAGAGTAGCAGTTGCATAGGAAGTAAAACTTGCCAAGGTTAATTCAAATCAAACTGAAAAATACCATGATTATTTTGACTGTAGACGACAAGTTACTGAACTGCGCATGCAATGACGTTGTGTCAGTTGCTTTTGCAAGAAATAAACGAACCAGCTCGTCGACGATTTATTTCAAACACTCATTAAAATATTCTAAGTAAGTACGTGTGTGTTCTACTTTGTTTTCATCGTGTGTTCTTGTGAGGAATCTTACTAGTTAGTACAAGAAATGAAAAGTACAACATCCTACAAATCTTCCCACCACCAGCACCGCCACCCTCACGTGTTCAAAAATACATTTCACTTTACAATTTCCGTACTCGTATTTCTTCTAAATTGCTCAAAGTCAAGAGCATCAGTGTCGTCGCCGTCGTTAAACATAAGAAATGAATTTAACACGATTATTACAAAATTCATCCAGCATCATGGGTCCGACTGCTCACTTGAATTTGTTGGGTTCTCATCAGCACTGCCAAATGAGGAGGACTTGTTTTTCCGAGAAGTTTCGATCGTGTTAAGTGATCCAAAATTAAGAAACCCGACTTTAATCTACTCAAACAGCGCCATCGGTATCAAACATGGAGGAGGGGGAAGCAAGCAGACTTTTAATGCAGTAATTCGAAATGGAAAGTGTGGATTTTGCTTCATTCACGTCATTCAGTTACCGGAAAGCGAAATAATGTTTACAAGGTGGGAACTATTCCTTCAAACTTTAATAGAAAACTCACAGCCAGATGCACATCGATATTTGTTCATTGATTCAGCTTCAAAAAATACTAACAGTGATAATGAAGATAAAACGGAAATGCGTAAGAAAATCCTGCTGATTTTGCTCGAGCTTAATAATAAAATAATTCTCTCTAGGGGAATTGGCAGGTTCGATTATAAAATTTCAACTAACTGCAAATACTGCAGGTCACATCAAGAATTCGAAATTGAGATGAACTGGAACAACATCGTCGATTTTCCAAGTGCGGATCAGCTTTTCCCTGATTTTCTACAAAATTTGAACAAGATCCCGCTCAAAATCTCCACTCCGCGAATCACGAGTCGCGTAGAGTTCGGCAAGGATAATACCAAGGATAACAATACTAATCTGGTTTTCACTCGGGGATTATACAAGTATCTCATGGAGGGATTTGCACGGAAAGTGAATGCATCTTTGATTGTGGTTCCAGCAACAGGGGGAGGGACCGGACTAGTCTTCCCAAATGGAACCTGGACTGGAGTTATCGGCGACATTATGAATGGTCATGCGGACATAGGACTCGTCACAGCCATTACAAGTGGAAGAGTTAAAGTGGTCCAGTTTTCTACAACGGTTGAATATGTGGCATTAGTATTCTCGTCAAGTGTCCCGTCAAGGGTCTACACTTGGAAAACCATCCTCTGGCCGTTCCAGTCAGACGTCTGGTTCATTATCCTCTTGATTGTGGGTAGCCTCGCAATTTTACTCAAAGTTCTGGCTGCATTGGGAGTGAGAAAGTCCCATTTCGATTTCGAAATCGGAACCGGAGCCGGAACCGGACCAATTAATACCAATAGATCCCCTTGGGGAGTGACGCAATCTCTCATGTTCATCATAGCTTCATCCTTAGATCAAAGTAGAAAATTACCCGAAATGTCCTCGATCCGTTGTATTTGTCTCGGCTGGCTCCTATTTTCCCTTAACGCAGGGGCTGTTTACAAATCTAAATATTTTGGCTATCTCACTTTTCCGGTAAAAGAGAAGATACCTGGAACATTTGAAGAACTTGCTGGATTCTCCCACTACCGGAAGGGCTTGCAATTCTTTGGCGGGGCCGCATCCTACTACTTACGGACCTCCAGGAACCCCACCTACATGAAGATTAACAGATCCCTGGAGCTGGTCACGGGGACGACAGAGTGCTTCTCCAGAGCCCTCAACATCCCGCACTATTCTTGTATCAGCTGGCATGGCTCTTACCTCTATGTCACCAACAGCCATTTCTCGGACAAGTATGGAAGGCGCTCGTTGGTCCAGTCCAAAACGACGTCGTTTGAGTCCCCATTGGCATTGACTGTGAAGAAAGGGGCTTTATTTCTGGGGAAGGTCAACAGGTTTATAAGCTACGCATGGAGTGGGTACCTCATCGAGCGCTGGCTGGACATGGACATGACCTCCGTACGACTCCGTCGTATCCAACTTGAAAAAATCAAACGTGGGTTGTCAAATATGACCGAATCTAACAATGATGATGAAAAGACAACAGCGTTTAAAAAAACTGGCCCAAAGCCCCTGTCACTGCCTCACCTTAAGGGTGCTTCTCTTCTACTCACTGTGGGATTGGCAATTTCTATCATAATATACGTGGCTGAGATAGGGCTACGAGTTGGTTTTAACCGGCTGGCTAAAATGGCAGTTAGGCAGGGTATAGTTGGCAATTATTTTGGGCAGTGGCTGGCAAAAACGGCAAAAATTTGCAGATTTGAATGTTAACAATAATTGTGTGACGTCAGAGAACTTCACATAAGGAAGTGTTTTGTGAATTTCGTCTATTGTGGCATTATAATCTCTAGATTTGATGGATTATTCTGTTTGGAAATTTTGTAGTCTAGTTATAATGACCATACCGTATTTCTAATAATAGTAGACCGGTCTACTGGTCAAATTATACAAGCAGACAGGTTTCAGTTGTACTAACTATTGCAGGATACCTGCTGCAGATAAGAAGCATTCCACTATACCTCCTGTTTTTCTAAATGATTTCTTGATTAATATGTCAGGCCTTGTGACTTGTTTGACTTCCATTAATTTTCAAGACGTGTTTCGGCAATAACCAAGAAAGGCAATAAGAATCATATATCATTTATCGCCAGTAAAGACTTTATCTCCATTTACACATAACGTGTTTATGTATCCGTGCTTATCTGTATGAGTACATACATGCATGTAATAAGCGTTAGCGCCGGATTTGACCACCTTGAACCAGGCGTAGATGCTGAGCTTTCAGCAAACATTGGCTTCAACTAATAGGGTACTTAGACCTTGATTTCACTAGCGACTTTAACAACTGTTAGTTAGCAATTGCTAAGTTATCAATGGTTAACTTTGCGATTTCACGAGTAGTTACCAATTGTTAAGCTATCAATGGTTAGTGTGATTTCACTACATAAATTAACAATTGTTAGTCACAGTGCCCGCTAAATTTCAAAATTTTGAAGTTTAACAATTGTTAGCGTGATTTCACTACAAAAGTTAACAATTGTTAGTTATAGATCCCGGGAAATTTCAAATTTTAAATTTTAACAATTGTTAGTGCGATTTCACAGGTTAAGTTATAAATTGTTAACGCTAATTATCGATTTTAACGATTGTTAAAAATTAATCATTGTTAACAGTTTAACAATTGTTAGTTCACATTTCACGTAAAAATGAGTGATTAGCTAACTGTTGTTAGAGTTAACAATTGTTAAAGTCGCTAGTGAAATGAAGGTCTTAGGGTAGAAGGTAGAATCTTATTGCAGTGTAAAGCTCAAATATTAAGGGGGTGCATTGTTTGAACAATCCCGCGCGTAAAGAATCATAAGATACGTAACCATCGAAATTTTGTTTATGATTAGTGACATACGTAGTAGTGCAAACTACTTACAAATCTAAAACGGTGTAATAAACATTTTGTATGATGTTGCTTTAAGGAATAAGTAAACATGGTCAAAAAATTTGTAGTCAAAAATTTAAACAGAAATAATATTCTATGAAATTTTGCGTAATTTAATTTTATAAATTTTTATTATTAACACACAATTTTAGTACAATAATTATCTCGTAAATTTACTATCGATATCCTATATTTTATCTTAATTCTAATAAACAAAAGATTGGGTGTATACTGCAGCACCAACCAACCGAGAGTTGTCCAAAGACTGTAGCACGGATAAGCATGTATCAAGAATCAAAAGTAAAAGAAAACCATTCATGCTACAAAGGCAACTCCCAGATGACGCTTTACAGTACCTCATCTTGAATTTTCATAATTGGAGAAAATAACTAAATATAACTGTCTTGCAGCTGTTTTTAAATCTATTTTAATATACTTCTAATAACCTACTACAATTTCGTTCCACTATAAAAATTACATTTACTAGGCGCGTAAAGCGTAATATACTTATAGAAAAAATTACCTTGTAAAATAGTAATATTTAATTAACTAAAACTTACGCATATCAAATTGACTTAGCTGAATATACCTTGTATAAATTCCGAGTGGGGAGTTGGGGAGTGTTAAAATAACAATAAAGCTATGTTAGGGATCGTCCATAAATGATGACATCGGTAGGGTCAGTGGCTTTAGTTGTGTAATGAAGACATGTCATGTTAAAGGTAGCCACTTCTGCAATGCTACATGTCGGACATGTGAGTGGATGGAGAAAAAATATTGATAATTTAGTTAACATCATTTATGGACCATCCCTTAGTTACAAATACTATTCCTCTTGCTCTTATAATTACACTCTCGCTACTGTTAAACACATTTGGGGTTCTAGAGAGTTTTGAAACTTAAATGCACGCAAATATAAGTACCTGAAATTAAGCTTTTACAGTAACAATAATAATTATTTTTTTAAGATTTAAGACACGAGGATTTCACTCCGTAAGTTTTTTATTTGAATGAAAACATCAGTTAAAAAACGTATTTTTTTGTAAATTGTAACATTAAACTTGCTTTAGAAACTCCTTAACAAAGCTCGCTTAATATTCTTTTTACTACAAATTCCAAAAGCCCTCGCAAGGGAATAATTTCACCCACCAATTTAAAAGAATGAGGCTACATTTAAATAGTGCAGATTTAAATAGAAATAGAAAGGTTTTCCAAAAGTAAAATTTCATCAAAATCGGATGAAAATTGTAGAATCTACAAGGTGGCAAAGTTTCAAAGTTGCAATTTTTTAAACTTTGGCGGGCCACTGTGCAAAATTTAATCGAGTTGTGTGATATAAGCTTTTTTCTATACCTATATAAATTAATATAATTACTGTTAAATGCCGAAAATGCTCTGA